>OW569331.1:16087216-18651494 GCA_937595015.1 Polyommatus icarus | reverse complement strand
GCTGATGTGCTCCATGTCTCTCAGCCATCGAGTGAAGTCTTCGGCTGACTCCGCCGGCAGCGGCTCGTCCTAGTCCAGCTTCTGATGCCACAGACCTTGTAGGATGACTTTGGCGGTGATGGTGTAGCAGCTCAGTAGCCCCAGCGGATCGTAGATGCTCATCACCGTGCTAAGGGCCTCTCTCTTGGTCGGTGCACGCTGCAGCTCTCGGACCTCTTCAGGGACTCTCGATAGAGACGTGTTAAATTTCAACGTGTCCCCTCGAGAGTCCCACAGTATTCCCAGGGTCTTCTGTTCGTCCTTGGTGACAGGCTGCGCCACATCATCGGCCAGGCGGTCCACTGGTAGCCCCTTCAGCGCTCGTCGATCGTTACTCGTCCATCCTCGCAAGTGGAATCCGCCCATCTTCTGCACCCGGTCCACTTGTTCCACGACCTGCTTGGCCTTCTCATGGTCTGGATAGCTGTCCACATAATCGTCCATGTAGTGGGCTTCGGTGATGGCGCGGTAGGCTTCTGGGCACGATTCTGCGTGTTCTTCTGCATTTCGATTCCGTACTGAATGTGCCAGGTACGGTGAACACGATGCCCCAAATATCATGACCATCATCTTGTACTTAGAGGGCGGCTCCTCTCGGCCCTCTCTCCACAGGAACATCTGCGCCGGCTGGTCCTCTTTTCTGATCTTCACGCGTAGGAACATTTCTTCTATGTCTGCTTTCACGGCTACGGCTTCCTCCCTGAACCGGAACAATATTCTCGGCAGGGATGTCAGTAGATCGGGCCCCTCCAGTAAGTGATCGTTGAGGCTCACGCCGTTCGTTCTGGCCGCCGCGTCGAAGACCAAGCGCAGCTTGCCCGGCTTGTTTGGGTTCTTGACCGGGAAGTGCGGCAGGTACCATGTGTTCTCGCTTCCGGCCTCTGTCCCGTCACATTTCTCTGCATATCCTTTTCGTATCAGGTTCTCCATCTGCCCACGATACTGCACCGCATCTTGGGGGTTTCTGTCGAGCTTGCGTTCTAAGTTCTTGAGCCTCCTCAGCGCGTTGTTGTAACTGAGGGGCAGTTTGACGCCATCCTTGCGCCACAGGAGTCCCACTTCGAATCGACCGTCTTCCGTTCTCTTGGCCGTTCTGCCAAACAGGTCGATGGCTCGCTGTTCCTCGTTGCTCAGCTTCGCCTTAGCCGCTATTCCCAAAGCGTCTATGTCGAAGTGTTTCTTCACCATTTCTTCCAGACGATCATTTCTGGTTTCCACCGTAGATATGTGCAGGATGTTTTCGTTCTCGTCCTGCCTTATGATGCGCTTGGGGATGCTGCCATGTATCACCCATCCAAGCTTCGTCTTAGAGGCTGCAGGCTGGTTCCTCTTCCCGATTCGCAGCTCCCGAGACACGATGATCTGCCAATTGTCCGTGCCGATGAGAAGTTGGGGTTTCTCGTTCCCGTAGCACATCTCTTCGTTCTTGAGATCGCGCAGGTGAGCGAGTTGCAAAAGGGATTCCGGAACGGATTGAGTTAAGAGGTTCAACCCGTTCACAGTCCTCGCGGTGATGTCGTGTCTGGTACCGTCGCGATCTCGTACGCCCAGTTGTACGAGGCGGCTTCTCTCTTCCCTTCTCTCGGCGTTGATCCCGTGCATGCGCAGCATCTTCGGTGGACCGTCCGCGCCGATAGCCTCAGCGACGAGCGACCGTCGAGCCCTCATCGAACAGCGCGAAGATGTCGGCTTCGCCCCGTGGCCCAATGACTTGAATTCTTCTCATCTTCAGCTTCACCGCACGGTCGGAGGCAACCGATGCGGTTATTACGGCGTCCTCGATCGGTGGAGCGCCGTCGGACCTCTCTTCGTGTAGTAGTGGGTGGTGAGGCCGCTTGCATCCCTGGATACCACACTGCTTCGCTCTGCAGTTGTATCTTCTGTGTCGGCTCGATAGGCACAGGAAACACAGCCCTTCTTGTTTGACTGTGTCCCATCTCTTCTGCACACTCAGTTTCTTGAAAGCAGCGCAGCGAAACAGAGCGTGGCGGTCGGTGCACATCGGACACTTCGTTGGTTCTTCGCGCATTCTCTTTAGCTGGCTGCGGCTCGGTGCGCCTTGGCCCTCTTCTGCTATCGCGAAGACTGGTCTTCTCGTTCTAACTTCGTTCTTGCTGGGAGGTGGACGCGATGTTTCTTTTCTTGCAGCCGGAGCCGTGGTGAATCCGTAGCGCAGCGCTCTGTCCGCTTCTCTCATTAAGAATTCAGAGAGAAGGACGACATCGGGCTCGTTCCGGTAGCGCGATGTCTCTTCTGCGTAGTCGTACCATTTGCTCTTCTCGAACGGGCTGAGCTTCTCCAGGATGTCTCTCACAAGCAACGGATTAAAGAGGTACCCGTGCTTCAACTTCCTCAGGATGGCCACCATGTTCTGGATCTTCACCGCGAATTGGTTGAGCTCTGCCGCCGTGCCTCCGAGCCTCGGAAGCTTCTTCAAGTCTTCCATCATGCGGTCGACCATCACCTCGGGCCGGCCGAAGCATTGCTCCAGAGTCTTCATGATCTGCTCGGGTGGTGTTGCGATGCTCAGCAACGGTGCCACTGCTTCTCGTGCTTTCCCCCGTAGACAGCTTCTCAGGCGCGCCAGGTTCTCGATCGGCTTCAGCTTGTAGAATGCGGTGGTATCTTCCATGGCTGCTTTGAACGGCAGCCATTCCAAAGGAGAGCCCGTGAATATGGGCAACTCCGTCTGATGGCGCGGCTGTCGTTGGTTCAACAGCTTGTCCAGGGTGTCGGCAAGCTGTTCCACCCCGTTGATCCCGGCTGCAGGCGGCGTAGGTGAACGAAGACGGCTTTGTATCGGCCGCTCGAACCTTGATCTCTGCGGCTCGCGTCCCTTTCCCGCAGGTGGTATGTCTTCTGGCTTCGGCGCGTCCCCTCCTTCCTCTGGCACGACCCGTTCCTCGGTCGTCTCTTCGTTGTCAGGACCATGTTCGCTTAGCCAGGCTCGGACCCGTTGCTCCACCTGTTCTGAAGGCTCGTCGTCGTCGGGATTGCTGGTTTCCTCAGCAGTGGCGACATCAGCGATGAGCTTCTTCTTGATAAGTTCTGCTTCGATCTGCAGTTCCTTTTTACGGAGTGCGGCAAGCTTCTCTTCCGCCTCGTAACGGAGGCGCGCGACGACACTTGTTGTCGATCGACGCGACCCAATTGAAATAGCCTTCTCCCTGGCTACAGGTACCGATGGCGCGGGTGTCTTGCTAGTGCCCGGCCTCGGCTTCAACACGGTTTGAAGTAGATCCGCCCTCCCCTCGGTCGGCGGCTGGCTGGTTGCGGCTGCAGACGGCGACCTGGGCGGATCCGAGAATATCTTTGGTTGCTGGTTCTCCTCAGCCCCGCTCTGACTCCTCGTGATGACCATCTTCAATGGTTAAATCTTCTATATTGAATCTTCAATCTTCTATATTGAATCTTCAATCTTCTATAATATTGAATCTTCAATCTTCTATATTGAATCTTCAATCTTCTATGTTCAATGTTCAATCTTCTATATTGAATGTTCAATCTTCTATGTTCAATGTTAAATCTTCAATGTTCAATGTTCAATCTTCAATCTTCAATCTTCAAGGAACTTCAGTGGGTTTTATGACAAAATCTACGAATCCTTGCTTCCCCTTGGTGGTGTAGACCTGTATCTTCGAGTCCAGTCTTCGAGTCCAATCTTCTTCGGGTCCGGTCTTCCCAAATTTCTAAGTCCAGCTTGCTCTTGAAAATTTTCTAAGTGTCGCCTTCAGTGAAATTTTCTAAGTCCAGCTTGCTCTTGAAAATTTTCTAAGTGTCGCCTTCAGTGAATTTTTCTAAGTCCAGCTTGCTCTTGAAAATTTTCTAAGTGTCGCCTTCAGTGGATTTTTCTAAGTCCAGCTTGCTCTTGAAAATTTTCTAAGTGTCGCCTTCAGTGGATTTTTCTAAGTCCAGCTTGCTCTTGAAAATTTTCTAAGTGTCGCCTTCAGTGGATTTTTCTAAGTCCAGCTTGCTCTTGAAAATTTTCTAAGTGTCGCCTTCAGTGGATTTTTCTAAGTCCAGCTGGCTCTTGAAATTCTTCTAAGTGTCGTCTTCAGATCCGGATCGCAAAGGACCAAGTTCACTGTTCGAGACTGTATTCATCCATAGGTTTTTTCGCCGCTGGCTCGGATCGGACTCGAAGACCAAGGCTACACCGGTAATCTTGCAGAGCGGGGGCGTAAATAAAACACACGAGAGAGAACATTGCTCCCGAAACGCGCCTCGCTTACCTGGCTCGGGAGAATGCCATATAGAGAGCCGCTCCGATTCGCATATTTTCTGTTTCATTTTTGCTATCGGAGACGGCAATTTTTCTCCCATTTTCCCCATTTTCCGTGAGCCAGGTAATTAAAACGCATTTCGGAAGATTCTTTATTCAATTTTCCACAATGTTTAGCTTAATCAAGTATCAAAACTTATATTTTACGAATTTACAGTTAAACGAATCTACAAGTTAACACAATTTACGTACATTTTCACACAACTTTTCTCTATATTTTCCAAACTACTTAGGCTACGCTACTAATTTTTCCTGCATCTATTAGACAACTTATTAATCCATTAAATCAATCACATTTTACCTCTTAGGGAGCCACAGATTTATCATAATTCACTTTTTAAAGTCTATTCGTAAAAACACTAATTTACACTGAGTCTATTTCTCACATATCACTTTAATTAGTTTATATGCACTCACTATACGTTTTTAGGGAGCGAGGCCGCTGTCCTCAACAGATATTATCATTACTTATTATTATTATTAAGTATTTTATTCCATCGTTTTGCGGTCCACACTGTAATAATAATTATTACTCGATTTGGAGTAAAACTATCGAGCAAAACCGTTTGTGAGTACTTAGTAGTATGACTTATGAGGTATGAGCTATGACTTATGACTTATGTCTTATGAGTCAATTCACATTGCGACGTTATGAATTTGTATCTTCATTTGTTGTAAATACGAGTAAAGTTCAGTTTTTAAGGGCCTTCCCTACGGAGATTCCGTAATTTACCGTATTTAGAGCCTTATAAACTCATAATTTGAAAGCTACAAAGTTATAATAAAAATACAGAAATAATCTTCGGTATATCAACATTCCTTTCCACGTTTTATACTCATGATATCAGCTTCCAAAGTAAAACCATTTTACTAAAATTCAAGCATACATTTAGCGTCTCATTCAGTATTTACAAATTACTTTTATTTGAAACACACGCCAATAGATCAACAATAATATCATTAACTACATACTTATTCCACGTTTAAATTTTTTTTTAGGTCAATGTTGAACTAAGATAAGTAAAAAAAATGGGTTTTGGTGCGATCTCGGCAATGCAACGCGGCATATGTATGGTCAAGGTTGTTTGCTCGGGGGACGGCCTTAATGGCCCATTTAAGTACATATTGCATCGCCTTATCACATTATGTGAACTGAAATTTATATGAAAAAACTGACTGTATTATTCTACTGTGTACTGTTAACTGTAGATGATATGTGTTGAGATACCAATATTAGTTCGTTATTTTTGGCGTTCTTTTAATCGAAGCCAATCACTCTATTATGTCAATTGCCAATTGATTTAGATAGTTTAAAAACTTCAAAGGATGAGTTATTATTATCTGTGATGTTGGGAAGTTTCCATTATCGTTTAGCACAAATAAATTTGGATCCGAATTCGAATTCGGAATTGCATTCGGATTCCATCTGAATCCGAATTATTAAGGAGCTATCAGAGGCAAGTCGTAACCCGGTGTTTCAATTCACGATGATTATTTTTTTCTTATGTAAACATTTTTTATTTTTATCCTTGTCTATTCTCATTTCTACACTGAAAACTGATGGCCTCTTATTTTAACTTAGTATTCAGCCATATTACAAGCTGGCGACGCACCTGCAGCTCTTCTAATGTTGCGAGTGTCCATGGGCGACGGTAGTTGCTTTCCATCAGGTGACCCGTTTACTCATTCGCCCCCTTATTTTATATAAAAAAAAAACTTGTATCTCTACGTTTATTTAATAACTAGATGACGCCCGCAACTTCGTTGCGCCAAGATTCGTTTATCGCGCGGGGACCGTACATTTTTCCAGGATAAAAAGTATCTTATGTCCTTTCCCGGGACTCAATGTATCTCCATACCAAATTTCAGCCAAATCGGTTTAACAGTTTAGGCGTGAAGAGGTAACAGACAGACAGACGGACAGCCAGACAGACACACTTTTGCATTTATAATATTAATATGGATATTTGCGAATATCTTGTACGACGTGTCTCGTTTATATTTGCGAATCTGCACAGCATCACCTGTGGAGTGTCCCAGTTAGTATAGTCAATTGAACGTGACACATTTACTGTCCCGGCTCCCGGCGAGCTGGCGTCTGGCAGACTGACGAGACGCTGCCAATATCACGTTATCCTCTATTCAGATACAATTTGATATAAACGTAAACAATGTTTATCGCGCGCAAACCGCATATTTTGCCGCAACGAAACCTGCCGCTGCCGCCGCTTATTTAATGCTAAAAGTAGGTGCACACATACTAGTGGAGTTCCCAGAGCGTAAAAATCGTGCAAACCTCCGATTTTTGCAATAGTGGATGAAAATTGAAAAGAAAAAAAGGAATGTGTACATAGTAACATAAATAATAAAATTTACCTATTGAAAAGTTGTGCTTTTGATTTTTAAATTATTCTCTTCCACTTCAAGTAAACTCATAAACTGTAATGGTCTTACCATAAAAGATTTAAACATCTGTTGAACAGTTGTTTTGAGACAATTTTGTATGGAATTTTTCTCTAATCAACTGTTCAACGGGTGTTTAAATCTTTTGTAGTAAGACCGTAAAATTTTGAAGAAAATTTGCATAATTCTTTCTTTCAAATACAGTGTGTTTGTGTAAACACCGTTATCCTTGAAACCATCAAATGAGCCCGTGAAAATGAACAACTTTTTCTATGAGAACAATGCTGGGAACTCAAAAAAAATGCCGTCTTCATACCCATACGGATGCCCGGATCAGCAATTTGTATGAGTATGAAGACAGATTTTTTTTAATTCCCAGCATTGTTCTCATAGAAAAAGTTGTTCATTTTGACGGGCTGATTTGACGGTTTCAAGGACAACGGTGTTTACACCAACATCTTGTATATAGCAAAATAATAAAATATATTATAATTTTTTTGATTTGTATCGTTGCTTATATTCCAAAGAAAGAAAATAAGTTGAAAAAATATATAATTTAGATTTAAAATTAATATTTTTGTATGTAGATGAGCATACCTCCAAATGTGCTTGTTGTGTGCCTCGCTAGGTAAATGGCGTTCCTATTTTTCTTTGGTGTTAAATAGGAAGTTTAAAATTATTTTTTAGGCTTAACAAAGCCTTCTATTTCTTAATGTGTACAACTTTTTAGCTCTTACTTTACTAAATTTTCTGAAAATGTAGCACAAACTTTTCACGGATATTTCGAAGAAAATCTGTATTTTATTTCTTTTGGTTAGGTTTTTACAGATTTTTTTTTCATTAATTATATTTGCTAAAACATACTTAAAGGAAAAAAAAACAAATTAGGTTAAGAACTGATATTTTTTGTGTTCAGGTAAGCATTTTCCAAACATAGGTCGCAGCATGCGTCTTTAGTATCTACGTGAGATTTGTAGCACCCAGTTTTTTTTCTGGCTTTAAGTAGGAAGTTTAAATATATTTCAAAGACTAGAAAAAGTCTTTCATTTGTCGATGCATTTAATGTTTTAGCTCTCACTTAAATAAATTCTCAACAAATATAGAAAAATGTTTTCAGTCTATTTTACACATTTTTGGAGATATTTAAACGTTTTTAAGTACTTAAAAGATATCATTTTTCTAAAAATTAAATACGCACAACAAGTAAGTTTAACACACTTTTCGTTAAAACCCTTAAATCCTCCCAAACCCTTTTATCTTGGTTACGACGAGCGTTAATCTCTAAAAACTTTGCAAAAACCTTATACTCGTAGTTGTATTTAGCTTAGCAAAGCAAACTTTATTTTTTAAAAATTATGTATTTGGTTAATTTTCAACGTAAACAATCGGATAAGAGTCATTAAATAACAGGAACAAGAAAAATTTTTTTTTCTGGCCCGGTTTTATATGGTGAAATATTAATTTTTAATTAAGTAACTAAAAAATTAAAAGCACAAAAAAATTTTGGTAAACTTTGCAAGTTGTAGTGTAAAAAAGAAAATGACACCTCAAAAACAAAAATCCATTCACTATTACAATTTTCGGAGGTTAAAACCTCTGGCGACTGCACTATACAGTTTTGCTCGATAGTTTTACTCCAAATCGAAGGAAATGACATATTTGACATATTTAATTCCATCGAGCCGGCTCGATGCGAGCCGTCGAGCTGTCAGTTTTGGCGGTCCACACGGTGGTTATTGCTCGATTTGGAGTAAAACTATCGAGCAAAACCGTATGTCAGTACTTAGCATTAGGGTCGATTCAGACCGCAACGCGACGCGTAGATCATGCATTTCTAAATTTATATGGATTTGACAGATTCGCAAGACATCTCACGCAATTGAAATCTGTCTGTGTGGGGATGTGCCTCAGTTAAGCTGAAGCACCCCGGGGGTATGTGGGACTCCCAACTCCGGGTTTACCCACTAAAACCACCTGCGGCTAGTATTTACATACTAATATATACATGATTTCATAATTTAAATAAGTTTAGTGGCTAAACTTCAAAATGTAACACACACAGCACACTGTTGAATTTATAGCGCGGATAAGTAAAGATTTCACGGTAAGTATTTTAAATAGCTTGCTTGCATTTCGCTGAAATATCCGAGTTAAGATTTTTTTAGTTTAAATAATAATATTTATTTTTTTGCCTTTCGGCCACCCGTATCGCTCGGGTTGGAGCGGCGCCAAATTTTTGTACCTAGATCCATTTTAATTCTATACTTTATTGCTACAGTAAGTACCTGACTAATTTTATAAATAACTATTAAAAACACACACACCAGTTCTTTCAGTAACTAAATATCATTTGAAAATAAAACCTGACCAAAATTTTTGTGTCACTTTCTCAAGTCAAATGTTTTTTTTTAACTCATTTTTTAACACCTGACAAAAAATAGGCTTATTGACTGTCTCTGTGTGTGTGTATTTCGTTGTCATCGGATCAACCAAACGGGTAGACCGATTTCTTACTAATAAACGTCTCAAATTCGACCAGCTCAACACTATTAGGGAGATCGCAGACGACAGGCTTTTGTGCGATCAAAGTCTGCGGCTTCCATACAATCTGATGGCGCGCGCCATGCGGAATGTATGTAAGCCGCAGACTTTGATCGCACAAAAGTCTGTCGTCTGCGATCTCCCTTAGGATATCAAGAGCAATGAGAATTTATAAAAATTATAGCTATACTTATAACTTACTTCTTGTTACAAATAGCCGAATCACCTCCATTTAAAAAAAATCGGTTGTCTGTAAAGTCGGTTTACTGACGATAGTTAAACGTGACAACGTATGACGTTGTCACGTTCAACTATCCTTAACCCCTTAACCCTCGCTTCCGAATCTCTATAAATAGAAACAAACTTTTTCGACTGTAACCTAAAGTTATTTCGATGTATTTCTTTCAAATGATTGTCTAAAAATATTTATAATGAGTAAAATAAACTATTCGCAATACAAAACGTTACCTACATACATTCGTGAAATCCAATAAAATCTTTGAACAACGCACAAGTCATACCTTGACACGTAGGAAATAGAGCGCAATTTTAAATAGCCGAAATAATACTAATAGCTCACAGATTGTTTATTTATTTTTCATTCAGAGTGTGGTCAATGTATCAAAGGTCATAACTAACCAAACTTCTTCATATAAAAGTATTCTCTAAGTCATCGAAATACGTAATATAGGTAATCGAAACAAAGAGCGCGGCCCAGGTCTTACGGTTGTTCAGGCCCAGAGCCTTACGGTTGTTGAGAGACTTGAGTCAGAGCTGTCAGCGAGGAACGCCCCATGAACTGTCATGTTTTTCGGGCGCGCACCCCATATCGAATTATAAGACGTTATCACGTCAATAATTAATTTTCTTCTAAGCCTACACTAATCTAATATGTATATATAAATCTCCTGTCACGATGTTTGTCCGCGATGGATTCCTAAACTACTTAACCGATTTTAATGTTTTATTTTTTTTAATGTGTGCTTTTTCCAACTTGAGAGATAGGATAGCTTAGATATTTAATTATAGTCGCAATTTTATTTTATTGCAAGTTATTTGTCTATAAATGTTTATGCGACGCGGGTCACGGGATAGCGATGGACGTTGTCATGGTGACATACTTATTTAGTCACTAATTCAATAAAATAATACGGGCGATATACTTTATATAATACGGCAAAGAAACGTTTGCCGGGACAGCTAGTCTAATATATGTATATATAAATCTCCTGTCACGATGTTTGTCCGCGATGGATTCCTAAACTACTTAACCGATTTTAATGTTTCTTTTTTTTTAATGTGTGCTTTTTTCCAACTTGAGAGATAGGATAGCTTAGATCTTTAATTATAGTCGCAATTTTATTTTATTGCAAAATTATTTGTCTATAAAGAGCGATCATTAATTATGCGACGCGGGTCACGGGATAGCGATGGACGTTGCCATGGTGACATACTTATTTAATACGGGCGATATACTTTATATAATATGGCAAAGAAACGTTTGCCGGGACAGCTAGTATAATATAAATGGTAATGTAATCAATAATTATAATAATTTATATTGAAAAATATTAAAAATAACGAGGCACAGAATATCGAATGCCCTTTTGATATTTCATTATAAAAGTTCTGTTCTTCAACTGTTTTACTACTATATTATTATTACGTAACAATATTATATTATTATATTATATAGGAATCGGGCCTAACGAAAAAATCAGTTTTGCATGGATTAAGTAGATGTTTTTAGGTCAATTAGGATATCTGTGGCAGCTGTCAAGAGAAAGTTTATCTAAACAGTGTCTGAAGATTTTCTAAGATATTCCCATCAAAAACCAATTATTACACAGTGAATCATTGTTAATCCTGAAGAAGACCATCCAAACTATCAAGTGCAAGAAAAATTATCACTAAAACTAAATGGTGTTGTGTATAAAAGTGCAATAAATAAGTGAAGAACTATACATCTCCATAACTAGCTATATAACAAATTAAATTTCAAAAATTATCGTTCATCACGTTTTCCAAAGAAATTTCCGGCTTTCAATCAGTGCAGTGACAGTGACACCGAAAAGTGACATTTAAACAAACTGAAAAGCACAGACTAACAAACTAAAACCTGCACAGATTCGGCACACATCTTTGTCACTTTTGTCTTCGATTGGCGCCTCACTAAGGATTAATATTTATATTTGAAGAAGAAGAAGTACTCCAAAACAAAAAGACGAAGACGTTAAAATCCGGACATAAAAAGAATGGAAAACATGGAAAATCTTATAAAACAAATGAACGAGAATTTGATCACAAAAATTATCGAACTGAAAAACGAAGTAAAGAATGATTTTGCCGTACAAACAAAAAATATAACATCAAATATGGTGAAAACAATAGAAGAGAAGCTGAAACCACTGACGGACGATAACTTGAAACTAAATGAAAAAGTAACTACACTTGAAGGCAAAGTCCGTTCCCTCGAAAGGGAAATAAGAAAAAACAACATTATATTACATGGCGTACAAGAAATCGAAGAGGATAGTGTCAAGCTTGTGCAATCTGTGCTTCTAACCCTAAACGAGATGGGGAAAAAAACTGGTACTGAGGATTTCGATAAATGGGAAGTAAGCGAAACACGTAGACTAGGGAAGAAGGGAAGCAACAAGACAAGACCTATTCTTGTGAAACTAACGCTTGGGTGGAGAAGGAATGAAATATTAAAGAACAACAAGCATTTCCCTTCAGGTATTTATGCTACCGAAGACCTTCCAAAAGACATCTTATTAATCAGAAAAGATCTTAAAATTAAACAACAAGAGGAGATAAAGAAAGGAAACCACGCATTTATACGCTATGACAAGCTTGTCATAAAAGAGAATGCGTCAGAAAATAAATCAAAAGAATATAGCACTAAATATGGAGAAGAAAAAAGCCAAAAGGGGAAAGAAAACACTGACACGAAAAGAAAAAGGTCACCGACAAACTCGCCAAAAGACTCTGAAATAAGACACAAAGATACAGATGCAAGCGCACCAAGCAAAATAAACAAAAACTACCATATTTTTCGTCACAAAAGTACCGCAGACCAATAATAGTAAATTACAACAACTCAAAACTGTCACCGGAGCCATTACTACAAATGCAAATTGCACAAATGGAAATAAACTAAAACACAATAAGCTAACACTATCAAAAACCACTAAAATAACAAAAAATTTACATAAGAAGCAGATTGATTGCTGGGAAACAATCAATTACTCCCCAACCCGGCTGGTCACCGTGGAGGAGTTAGACCAAAACCCTCCTAACAATAGTATAACAACAACCAAAAATAAAATGAGGTCAAGAATAATAATAGGCACGTATAATGTCAGGTCCCTGGCTACAACCTACCGTTACTTGGAACTCGTACACGGGCTGGATTCGATAAATATTGACATACTGGGACTCTCTGAAACGAGACTACAAGGATGCCAAATCGAGGAATATGCCAACTACATTCTTTGCTACATTGGAGAAACAAAGGGCCTACATGGCGTAGGTTTTTTAATTAAAAAGATCTGGAAGGACAATATCATTAATTTCAAAGGTATATCAGAGAGAGTTGCACTATTGCAAATAAAATTTGAGAAATACCAAGTTTCCATTATACAGGCATATGCACCAACGGAGAGTTACAGCGACATTGAATTAGAAAAGTTCTACGATGATCTTAAACATGCCCACGCTCTAGCCGACAGTAAAATTATTTTATTAGGAGACTTGAACGCAAAAATAGGACAACCAAAACCTGAAGAAAATTTGATTATGGGAAAATTTGGCCTAGGCATCAGAAACAAAAGGGGAGAACGTCTCATAAACCATGCGCAAGAATTTAAGCTCTCCATAATTAACACATATTATAAACTGAAACCTCAAAGAAGATGGACATGGAAATCACCCGACGACAGAACAAAGAATGAAATAGATTATATAATGTCAAATATCCCAAAATCTATACATAAATACGAAGTTCTTAACAATGTAAAATTTCGGACAGACCACAGATTAATACGAATAACTCTTTCCCTGAAACAAACAAAGAAAAGCAGAAACAATTTCAAACCTCAACCTAAAATCCCTAGAACAGAGGAAGAAATAAAACAATACAAAGACAACTTAAAACTAAACATAGAAAACAAACTAAATAACAACGCAAACGTGCAAGCATACTACGACACACTGGAAGAAGTCATAAAAAACAGTCTTGTCACTAAGACCGATAGACAGGAAAATACGAGACACAATGTATTTAGTAACGAAACACTTAATCTAATTAAAAAAAGAAACGAACTGAAAATAAAAGAACATAAAGATAAAAATACTAAACAAGAGCTAAGTAAATTATATAAAGAGACGAGTAAAGCAATAAAAAGAGATTACAAACAACATAGGCAAAGGATACTTACTGAAAATCTAAACAAATTCAGGAGCATAAAAAGAGGTCTAAAAGAGCTAAATCTACACAAAACATGGATACAAAATCTAGACAGACAAAACAAAGAAACCACAAGCAGACAAGAAATTTTACAAGAGGCAACAAACTTCTTCCAACAACTGTACAAAAAAAGAGAAGAAAACTTAGAACTTCGAAGTGACGACGAACATAGAAGTGACATCATAGAAACAGAACAACAAGTAGATGCAAATGAAGTATTAGAACTGTTGAAAAATCTTAAAACAAACAAAAGTCCAGGCCCCGACGGCATTACCAACGAAGTCTTAAAACTTGGAGCTCCAGTGCTTCTTACCCATCTTACCGATCTGTTCAACTTAATATTGGAAACCGAGGTAGTACCTACCCAATGGTATACATCAGATATCATCCTCTTACACAAAAAAGGTAATCCAAAGGACATCAACAACTATAGACCAATAAGCCTTCTAGCAAGTCTATACAAAGTGTTTTCATCTTTGATCTTAAATCGTATTTCAAAAACTATTGACAACGCACAACCTATAGAACAAGCTGGCTTCCGTTCTGGCTTCAGTACCTTAGACCATATTCAAGCATTAGAACAAGTAATTGAAAAATACGAGGAATTTAACAAACCGCTGTATCTCGGGTTTGTAGATTACAGCAAAGCCTTTGATAGCATCAGCCACGCCTCAATATGGACCGCATTAAACAAGCTGAACATCAGCTCGAAATATATAAACATCATAAAACTTATATACAAAAACAGCACTAGCAGAGTAAGACTGGAAACGAAAGGTGAACTAATTAGTATAGAGAGGGGCGTGAGACAAGGCGACCCCCTATCACCGAAACTATTCATTGCTGTACTAGAAAATATATTTAGAAACATCAACTGGAGAGCCAAAGGCATAAAGATAAACAAGAAATACTTAACCCATCTCAGATTTGCAGATGACATAGTCTTGCTATCAGAATCAGCATCAGACCTGGAAAATATGCTTGAATCATTAAACCAAGAAAGTAAAAAGATAGGACTAGAAATGAATGCCTCAAAAACGAAAGTCATGACTAACAGTATTAAACGACCTGTAAAAACAGAGAATAAAATAATAGAATATGTTGACAATTATATTTACCTAGGAAAACAGATATCTTTTTATAAGACTCACAACATAGACGAAGTAGAAAGAAGACAAAATATAGCCTGGAAAAAATTCTGGTCCCTCAAAGAAATACTAAAAGGAGACTACTCAATAAACTTGAAAAAAATTGTACTGGATACCTGCGTGCTACCCAGCCTGCTTTACGGTTGCCAAACATGGGTTTTGTCATCAATAACAAAGCAAAAAATAATAATAACCCAAAGAGCTATGGAAAGGAGTATCCTAAATATAAGGAAAATACAAAAAGTGAGAAGCGAAACAATTAGACAAAAAACAAAACTAACAGATGCCCTAAAACAAGCTCTAAAACTAAAATGGCAGTGGGCTGGACATGTTTCTAGGTATACCGATAACAGATGGACAATAGAAACCACTGAGTGGGAGAAGCCTACTGGAAAAAGAAGAGTTGGCAGGCCAAAAGGAAGATGGGCCGATGACCTAGTAAAGACAGCAGGCAAAAACTGGCTTAAGACAGCTAAAGACAGGGAGAAATGGAAGAACATGGAGGAGGCCTTCACCCGACAAGGGGCCTATACTACACAAGAAGGCTCGGCAGGGCACAGTGGAGGTTCCGGAGGCACAGGTACTGACGGGCTAGGGCGTCAGGGTGACAGATTACCAAACCTGCCACTTTACTCCCAGGGTCCGTCTGGGGCTCTGGGCTTGTGTTACCTCGAGCATCCACTGTGCCACGCCAAGCCACGTGAGGTTAATAAGTAACAAACATGTAATTTTAGAACGTCAGTGTAATTTATAGGAAATAAAGGCTTTTTTATTTTTATTTTATTTATTATATTATTACCACTTATCGAAGTAAAACTGAATCGAACACTGAAAAGAAAATACACGGTGCAGTTTACACGTAGTACTCAGTTTGAAAGAAAATAATTTTACTAACGTGCCGGATGTGTCTCATCCTGCCATCTATTAGTGAATAGTTAAATTTTTACTTTTGATGATAGATCTGACGAAGCTTACCGTCACAATAGTCACAGAAAGACCAAAAGAATATTCATCATGCTGCATGCAGCATGATCGACTGAAAAATAAGAAATAAAGTTTATTTTTAATTCATTGAGGTACTCGACTCTTAGCACGCCATCTATTAGATCAAAATACAACTCATCGTTTACAAACTTTACATTAGATGTCACTAGTTTACAAGTTGATCTATTTGACGCTAGATGGCGGTGGCAAATCATTTATGTAATTTTTAATTTAATTCCATTCGGAATTACAAATAAAGAAGAGTTCCTGGATCCATGTACATTCTTGTAAAATACAATATTATATTATAAATTTTTATTATGCAGAATGAATAATTAAAAATTTACTTTCATTCACAATTATTAATATTGAATTTACTAATTTTTAAACAGTAGCCAGTAGGTACTAATTCATAAACTGTATTATTAATTTAAATATGTCTGTACTGTACCGTACCGTACCGTACCCTTTGAATATGTCTGTACTGTACCGTACATACATGATACACTGGTAGTTAATTTACGTAAATACCTCAGGTAGAATTTTTCATTAAACACATAAAATGTTTTGTCCTTGTCTGTCAAGCGACTTTTATAAAGTGCCAACAGTCAACTTGGAGAAAACACCGTAGATACATATTGTTATCTTTGACTGTATGTATTTTTATTATTAAATTGAATGGACCCACTGACATTAATCACATATTATTTTGTACGTACTACGTACGACATGGTCAAATTAACTTGACGCATCGAAATGTCAAATTAACATGCGAGCTCCATAATGACGTCATCAAACCGTGCGTCTAGTTAATTTGACCGTGTTGTACTTGGTACAACTAATATATATTCTGTGGTTGTACAGCCTTTTATTAACGCATTTTTTTGCTTTTGCTTTTTTTTTGCTTTACGCATCCCCTGTGGATTGGGGAGTATCGTCCGGGGTATGTGGGGCTCTCCTACGTACAGCCTAATAAAAATATTTTTGAATTATATAAAATAGTAGTATTTCCAGTACTATAACATGAAAGACATATTTATACACCAGAAATAATTATAAAATTCACTAAAAGCTCTCGGAGGTTCTAAACGCAACCTTGACATTCTAGAAATTTTAAACTAAAAAATTTCATTGCGAGTTCCGGATTAATTAATTCAATTTAAAATCCACACGTCTGCTTCCGTTTTAAAACTTCCTCGAGGACAGAGTATAAATTAAATTAGTCACAGTTAAATTATAAAAATGTGGGGAAGCCCACATATATGAAGAAACTATTTTTTTATAATTTTCAAGAGAATTTATTTTCGGTTGGAAAATATTGTGATGTTAGTAGATTGCGTTTATAGTAGGTATATAATATATAGTACCTTGTCCTATATCCTTTATCCTATATGAGTATGACGTACTAGTTATACTCCCCAACTATCGTATTCTGTATACACTACAAGATGTCAACTTTACAGGAGAGACTTTCAATGAAAAGATATCATAATATAATTTAGCTTTATCTGCTAGATATACATAACAAGCATTTATATGCTTTTTTTTCAAAATACTTAAAAATTAAAATAATTTACATCATAAATTATGACGTAAATTATTATTACTCATAATTTTGTTGTTAACTTTGCCGCTAGCGTTGATGTCTTTTTAATGTGACTTCTTTTTTTTTTGACCAGATTATATATTACCTATATAGAGTTGAGTTGAATATATAATATAATATTTTATAGATATACTGTTTTTATATATTAATCCTATGATCGCGGATTCTTGGAAATGCTATTGTATTCTATTGTTGTCGCGATCACCGGTGTCGCAGATCATATCCATTTGTATAACGTAAAATAAGGTCAGTTATCATTTATCCATCAAACTGAGCGGTTTTATTTTATCATCCTCAATCGTTCTCCCTTAATTATCATTTATCTTTATCATACATCTTTTGATATAATATTGGTGTAAGGCAGGCTGCAGCAGTAGCCCCTACAGTATATTTACTTATATTATAGGGTCACTGTGAACTACTCACTGTATACTTCTTGAGTTAGGTACATTTTTTATTTTTGTATCAGCAAATTCATGACGTTGGTGCTTTACTTATAGAAACATAGATTGTAACTCTTTTTTAGCGCTGCTACTTTCATAATGATCTCTACACAAGGGACAACCTACACGCCTTAATGTATTATTATTTTTTATGTTGTTTTGTTACAACCTGTTTAGACTAAAGGCTCAGAACTGTATGGAATAATAGCCTGTCAGCTGTACTCAACCTGTGGCCCATGGTGTTCAGTGGCCCGCGTATTAAGTTTTGAATTTCACGCCTACCGGCAAAATAGTACAAAGTCATCGTAAAAGTTAAGGCCGTCCCCCTAGCAAACGACCTTGGCCATACATTTGCCGCGTTGCCGAGATCGCACCAAAAGCCTATTTTTTTTTTACTTATCTTAGTTCAAAATTGTCCTAAAAAATTGAAACGGGGAATAATTATGTAGGTTATGATATTGTCGATCTATTGGCGTGTGTTTCAAATAAAAACAATTTGTTCATCCTAAGGAGATGCTGAATGTACGCTTGAATTTTACTAAATTGGTTTTACTTTGGAAGCTGATATCATGAGTATAATAAACAAACATAGAAAATTTAAAACGGGGAAAGGAATGTAAAAATACTGATGATTATTGGCTATTGCTGCATTTTTATTATAACTTTATTGCTTTTAAATTATGAGTTTATAAGGATTTAAATACGATAAACTAAGGAATCTCCGTATGGAAGGCCCCTAAGCTACTTTTGAAGAACGTTATTATTTTAACCCTTAAATATTTTGGTAGCGGACGCCAAGAACAAAACGTGTTCGCGGCTCGTATAAAAATGGGTTGACTACCACTGGGCTATATTATACGCGGAAAACAGTATTCTAGGAATGGCTATTGTTTTCAGTGCTAGGAATTCGCTAATCAGTAGAAGCTGTGAGCAACAATATGCTATAAAATACTTCATAGAGATTTTATGCGCTCGCGTTGCTAGGGAACAGGCTGGTACGGTCGACAACGAAAGTGATAGTTAATTAATTATTTAGCAATATAAATTCATTTATCGTATAAACTATAAGTTTTACAGAAAAAAAATCGTTTCAGTGGTTTAACGAGAACTACAGACAGACAGACAGACAGACTTACTGCTGCACTCAGAGGCGAATATTAAGAACCTAAATGAAGAGTCTGAACTCTGACGGCTAATAAGGTATGGGGCTTATCTTAAAATTATCTCATAATAAACAGTCAAATAATTCATATTTGTCACTTGCGCAGTTAATTTTTGTATGAATTGTATGAATATTTAGACACATTAAGTAGATAACCCATTAATCCTTCGATCGCGGATTCTTGGAAATCTATTGTTATTCTTTTGATGTCGTGATCACCGGACGTGCTCTTATGGGGCTTGAAGGATTAATTACCAAAAATATGATGATGATGACAAATGATATTTCAGAAATTAAATTTAAGTAATTTTTCCGCACAACCTCTCATTAATTTAGACGACACGTGCTAGTGTTAATTAACGAAGCCGAACGTTAGCTAATATTTAATAAGCGTGGTAATTGAAACACATCAAAACAAACATTGGACGAGTGAAAAGTTTTGTTTAATAAGTTCGCCCCCAGTGGCAGCCCGGTCAAATATTGACAATCAAACACGAACATCACACACATGACATACACAATTAATTATTTGGATTCTTGAAATTGTGTTTGGGAGCCTCACAGCCTTCAATTCTGTGAAACATTGAGTCAACTTGTTGGACACTGATGTGTTAATTAATTATATTTGTAAAAATATTATTATTCACTTAGTCACGCCATACTTATACCTTTGGTTATTATATTATACTACACGTGTAGTATATAATCAAAGTTTATGTTTTTTGTAACATTTATTAGACTTGTTAGAGTCCCGATATTATTATACAGGATTCATAGTAGGTAGAAGGTAGTTAAGGGTAAGTGGGTGATTATAGAAAAATGTTGTATTTTGGCTACAAACGTGATATTGACAGACTTACACATTTATCATATCACTATGGAATAAATACATTTAACACTTCTGTCTGCGAGCATACTCAGGTGCAGCGCGGTGACGCGGACGTCAGCTCGAACTGGCCTGCCCACGCGAGCCAACGAACGACCTCCTCGGCCCTCCATGGCCCTCGTCTCTACACCTTCCTACTGTAGATCCTCCGGCCCTCCTCAGGTCACCAGACTCGCAGACTATAGGTCCCTTTAAGAGTCAGGTCTCAGACCATCACTAGCGCTAATTTGGTGTAAATGTCAACTGTGTAACGGCTGCACAGTTTGGTAACAAGTAACAACTAACAATACAGTCATCTTAATAATTTTTGCATGGACCATACTTATTACTTCCAACTTTAAATGTTATACTAAATGACGTCCGCAATTACCTACGTCAAAATTCGTTTCATGCGGGACCGTTTTTTTTTCGAGTAATAAAGTATCCTTTATAGTAGAGGAGGAGAAGAGGGGATTTTGGGAGTATCTCGAGCGTGTCAGATTAAGCTTGTATAGGCTTCCGACATGTGTCTAGTTATCATGGTATAGAAATCAGATTTCTCACGTGGTGGGTTAATTTTTTTTTTTTAATATTGAAATGTCATCCGATTTGTCAGATTAAGATAGGGGATGTTTAGTATACCCCAAAGAAGCTTCCATAAAAAGCACTGACGATTCAAAGATAAGGTAAGCCTGTAGGAACATTTTAAAATATAAAAAATAAACCTTCATATTGTTCTAACTAAACTTCGCAGATATTTTATTTTGCGCTAAACTAAATGATTTAGTCCTTGTTGTCTAAAATATAATAATAACTGACCGAAATAAGCAATTTTCTGAATATATTTTCTTTTTCAAGACTTTAAAATGGCCGCAGTTTCTGAACCCACCGCTAAAATAAAAAAACGCTCTTATTATTTTTTATCAGTTTTACACACTTACGGCCGTTCCCAATATTCGATCTATTTCTGGTTTTGACATACTAGGTATAGAAAAAGCTCTCTATCTTTCATTTTTCTGTCCCTATATGTCTATCCAACATAGGCAACCCTATCCGCGGTGCCTATGTATCGATGGGAGGGCCAACAGCTTACTAGAGTTAGATATTTGTATGAAACTGACAGTTGGCGCGTCCCAATAACAATATTATCTGTCAGTGTCATTGAGGTTGGTTACCTCTAGTAACCTAAAATTTGATCCTACAATTTCCTGAGATCAGCCGAAGATTATACGTATTATTTTTTATAAAATAAGTTAGTTTCGCGAATTAAACAATGTTAGACTATTGTGAGATATATATTATATACGTATGTATCTCAGGGTATTGCGAGACTAGTTTTCTCGTGTGTTAGGTGCAGTTGATGGCACACGTATATTCTAATGCACAATCGCCAAGTATCATAATATTAGATGTAAGTAAATATGTAAAAGCTGTGATAAGTATTTAATCAAATCTTGTAATAAACCTCATTCCCATTTTATTGTGGGAGAATTTGTTAGCAAGAAAGCTAGTCCCCTCTAAAACCTCATGTCTGTGATGTAAATCTGTATTTTATGAATGTTGTAGCCTGATGGCCTGGATCAAGTCATGATGCATGATGATGATGATCTTTAATAATACTGAGTTATTAAATATATCGAGCTTTCAATCACTGTCTTTGTTATTATAGTAAAGGAATTCAATAAATTCCTTTACTATAGAAAAAGAGATTTGTGTCTTCAGTAAAATTGATTAAACAGTATTGTAACTTTCTAGCTCAATGTGAGAATGGTGTTTATGGCAATCGATGGCTACTTGGCGATAGTGCAAACCCTTGCAAATACTACCTGTTAACACCATCACTCAATCCAGAATCCGAGAATTAAATATACTAGAACTGAGCTCATATCAAAACTAGAAACTATAGAAAGGTAAATAATCAAAAGTCTTAATAAATTCTATTAAAATATTAGGTGTCATTTGTTACAATAGATATTGTAATAAATAAAAGGAGATAACATTTGCAAAAATCTTTTACAGATGTTTTGGAGTCTGGAAAAGGCGATTCCCAGTACTGTCCTTGAAAATAAGGCTTTAAGGTCATCGCAACAGCAAGTGCTACACAATATTTGCAGAAAAATGAGTTTGGATTTGAGCCGGAGCCTGAAATTGACATTCCATGCCATAATGCAAATATAACGTACGAGAATATCCCGGAATCGCATTCCATACATGAGATCCAGGAAAGACGATCCTTAATTGAGAATTATTTTAATGTTAATAGGCTATAGGTTTAAGTGAGATAATTATTGGGTACCTACTAACATAGTTTGTAAGGTCAAATATACTAACAATATTATGGGGAAATCGGAACAACCTTCTTCCGCCATCTTACCGAGCTCTGAGAACAAAAAACACGTTTAAATTAAAATTGAAAACACTCTTGTTACACGAGCAACTACAATCTCTATAATAAAAAGAATTAATCTTTACTTATTTAATATAATTTATGTATAATAATTTAATAAAATTCAATAATATAAAATTATGTTGTATTATAATATATTGATTATATTATGTGTTAATATGTTACTAAATTGTATCATGGACTAAGAATTCCTTGATCTATGATGCAACTTAGTAACATTACCTTAGTCTATGATTGTATTATTAAAATAACCTAAGATCAACCTATGATTGTATTAATCTTTTATATAAATATAATAATTAATATGTATCACTTACCGTTTGGGGTTTAAGCCGAAACCGGGAGTTATAGAAGTTGCAGATGCTTGCCAGGTATACCAGCTTAAAATTTGGTATCAAATAATTTATGTTGTTGCTGGCTACTGACTACTGAGCCAATGGGTTCACATCACTTTCGGTCCCTGAAAGGATCTGGAAATGTTGACGGGTTGTACACTTACAGTTCTATTATTTATATAAAATATCAGAGCAAACAAAATAATAAAGTAGTAAGATATTTCATGTTAGTAATAATAACTATCACTATAATATATTGATATAAAATACACTTACCATACTCTTCTTATAGTATAATCCGCACTTTAAGTAAATCTTATATGTATATCTATTAATAGCACTTTAGTCGGTAGTTGCTATGAACTTGACCTACATAATATTATATTAAAGTAGGTCACAGGCGGTCGGCGCGAGCGCGTGCTCCCCGTATAACTTCGTCTCAGGCACTGAAGCGCAAAAAATAGGTATCTCGTGATTCCTGAAGCTGGAATGTCGTTGCGTCACAGGACTCACAGGTGCGGTGCATTGTGCTGTGCCGTATCGTAAATAGCAGCTACCTACCGTTTTAAACTTATTTAAGTATTCTTTGATTTTTTATTATTTTATTTTATTATTATATGTATGCTATTAGTTATTTTAAACCCTAATAATGCTGAATCTGTCGTGCGTCATGCGTAATGTATAGGAACCACGGAAGATCAGGAACCGCGGTGTAGTGTTCTGTGCCGTGGTAATACACCTGAGTGGAGATCCTTTTCGGCATTATGCAATGCACTGCCTAATGCTGCCATTTTTTTTTTTGTAGATTTATTTTGTATGCTTTTACTTATTGTTGTTCTCTCCGATGTTGTTGTGTATTTTAGTTAAGCAGTTTTTTTCTTTTTTTTTTCTTTTGGTTTATTGCTTGATTGTTGTTTAGTGTGTGCTGTGCATTGTTTTAATGTCTGAATAAAGCATTTTATTATTATTATTATTATTATTATTATTATGAAATAAATTAAATAGTGTGAATTAAAAAAAAAAACAAAATTTCTGTTAATCATTTTTATTTAAACTAGCATACTTATCAACCTATCATTATAATTATTTACTATTATCCTCGTCCCATATATTATTATTTATTATTAGGACAAACTTTTTTCCCCAACTCAATTTCCATTTCCAATTTCTTTTTTTTTTAGAGCAGCCAAAATTGCTTCTTGTTCTTTTTCTCTTCATAATAGTCTGTAATCATCCGATTTCTTGCTGTTCTTTCTTGCCTTCATATCATCAGCGACAATTTGACGTTTCAATTTTCCTAAAAAAGGATTATACTTTTAACATTTTTAATTTCCATTTGATTTTGAAAACGTTATTCTAACGTTTCCTATAAATCTCCACTCTGTGCAACCGAATCCAAATCACAAACAGGTGATAACTAGCCTAGCTTCATAATTTCTGTTTTCTCCACCAAAATTTAGTTACCTAGTCTAATATACTCCTAAGGTCCACTTGCAGAAATGAAATGAATTGGTTATTTTTAACCAAGCTGCTTCCAACCAACAGGGTTGCCCTCAACAAAATCTACCAGTTGTTTTACTTCTTTCGTCAGAGCTACGCTTTTTTGCTGAAAGTACAACAAACTGTTAGTGAAGTGAACATAATTTCTATATGAAATTGAAATATATTTGTCATAATTATGGTAGAATATAACTGAGATACTTACTGCAGACATTTTCGTATAGATATCCCAAAAAAGCAAGGCAATAACAGTATTTTAAACATCAACAAACACACCAAAACAAAGAAAAGGAACTTGTTAATTGTCATTTGTCAACAAAATGTCGCTTCGCGTCGGTCTAGACGTTCCGTTTCATCATTGCCCTATTAATAAATTTAACGTTTTATGTATTATTTTCAACATTTAAAATGAATTTAAAAAATCAGATAATCTTAATAAATGTTATTTAACAGTTATTTAATATTATTTAATTCATTCAGAAGAAAATGTACATTTTGACTTCACTGGAACTGCTTGTGCTACGGCGTACTTTGAAACGCAGGGAGGGTTCGGACAGGCGGCTTATCTACTGTCAACTGAAGACAGCAAACACCTATTTGTAATATTGGGACAGCTTCAAAAGACAGATAAATGCTTATCATGGGACGAGGATAGCTGTCTGTCTTTAGCCATAGATCGAATATTGGGAACGGCCGTTAATGTATAAAGCCTACTCGTACTAGGTCTCCATGACGCTCGAGTGACTACAAAATTAGCACCTTCCCCTCCCCTACTATTATATACTTTCCAGGGACTCAAAGCATCTCCATACCAAACTTCAGCAAAATGAGTTCAGCGGTTTGGGCTTGTAGAGGTAGCAGACAGACAAACAGACAAACTTTCGCATTTATGATATTATAGTAAGTATGGTCTATGCCGTCTATGGTTTTAATCCTGTAAAAAGGCATAGAATAGAATAGAAATTAAATTTTTTATTTGTATAGCTTAAAACTAAACTTAAACTTAAAAAAACACTATTGGAATTTGGAAAATTATGTACCTACTTACTATCAGAGAAGTTGATTCCTAGGCAGATGGGGGACCTACGTGGTTTGGTCGCGTTCTGACAAACTTAGGCGACAGATCATAATTAACATTGCATTGATATGATCCGACCAAATAACGTTGGTTTGTCTCTGTCATCTGCCTAGGAATCAATTTCCTCGATGGAACAAATAGGAACTTGGTTCTAGGTTCTAGCGCGATTAATGAAATTCGGCGCAACTTTGTGTGCAAATTCTGGTATAATTAGGGAGTTTAGGTGCTTCCCTTTGGCCCTTTTGTTCTAATTAGCATTTTAAAATATCATAAAATCTGTTTAAAATTCAAATTCGTAAAATTTGTTTGGGATAATAAAGCTTATAGCTCCCAACTTTTCCTAAACTTTTCTTTGATCTTTTCCAATTTTTCATCCCTCATAAATATTACTCAAAAATTCCACAACTGTTTGATTTAAGTACACTTTGGGATCTAATTAAAATTAAAAATAAATCCACTTTAAATTATATTTAAATATACGATAATCTGACTGACTTGTATAATTATCTTCTTACATACTTGTGGAGGCTTGTCATTAGCTATTTGGTTACTTATCTAAATTATTGTACTAGCTATTTAAGTTATAAGTCTGTAAGCCTTCTGAATATTTAAAATAAAATAAAAATAAAATAAAATATTTCAAAGTGGATTTATTTAATGATGTCATTATAACATTAAATTACTCCCATTCAAAAACTTATTATATAATGTACACACAGTGATAAAAAAACAAGCGATAAATTAATGAAAAAAAAACACTACTTTTTTAAGTAAATTCCAATTTTTTCCTTAAGTATTTCAAATCTATACGGGTCATCAACTTGGGTCTAAGACGATCGACCAATGATTGATAGCTTTATTTAAAATCGACAAACATACTTAGCGCAGGCAGTTTGGCGATTTTGAAAATATTTCCTGCCTGTTAAGTTAAGAATATCTAATGAAACGTTTTGTTATTCGTAGAATGAAACTAATACTGAATACAAATAATATTATTGAATCAAACATAAGTACTAATATTATCATATTATGAGTATTGCATTGTACGAAATGAAGAGTTTAGGATAACTATTAACTTAAATGAGAGGCAGCCGGCAAGTAGCAATTTCACAAACTCCACTTATACTCCAGTAATTTGGTAGTTTTACCTGGAAAGTTTTCTGGGAGTTTCGAAAATTGGTGGTTTTAAAGATTTCGACGTGCTCTTTTCGAATTTTCACTTTGCCACCTCGTTCGTGGAGGCTCACGCCGCCATATTGGAAAAATGGCGCGCAAAGACAGAATAACTCCGTTCCAACTCATTTTACGATGAAAATAATTTTATAATAAATTAAACTAGAGAAAATTTCCTACACTTTATGTACTACCCGTTTTTTTTTGTAAAATCAATAGTTTCAGCGTACGAGAGCCGCAAAGTTCACTCCAACACGCGTTTTGGCCAAATAACTCATTTCCACACCACCATGAGGCGGAGTAAGTGGCGCGGTTTTTTTTGTGGTATCCCCAGTAGGCCTAATCTGGCTGCACGGCAGTGCACCCGCCGAGACGAGCCAAGCGAAGCGCAAGGGCAACACCTACCTTTTCTCGAAGTGTTTCGCCGTTTTTTTGCACCTTCATAGAATTTGTTTCCGTTGTAGCAGATAGATCATATTTTCAGGATATGATGTTATCAATAAACTTATTAAGCATAGAAAGTCTCAATTGAATAGCTCTTATAATTTAGGTTTTATTGATATCTAAAATCACCGACACACTGATGATCATCAAAATGATGCTACTTCCTGAAGTGCTAGAAAGCTGAAATTTGGTATGTAATCTAAGTTTAGTATACAACAAACAAAAAAATTCAAAAACTTGTAATTTTCCTTCCCCATTCCCTAAAATGGGGGGGTGGAAGTTAACCCTCATAGAGTTGGTTTCCGATGTGCCAGATAGTTTATATTCTCAGGATATGATGTCAATAATAGATTTATCAAACATACAAAGTCCCAATTGAATAGATCTAATACTTTGTATTTTATTAATATCTAAAGTACGCCGAAATTTGGTTATACGCCGTAAAATAAGTTTAGTAATGTATGTAATGGAAGTTTAAATGAAACTTTCACCAATTTTATGAATAAGGACATTAAGGTTTACATGGGATGGAAATTAACTAAAAACCTCTTAATTTTTAGTTTAAATTAGCATTTCAGGAAGTAGCGTCATTTTGATGATCATCAGTGTGTCAGTGATTTTAGATATCAATAAAATCTAAATTATAAGAGCTATTCAATTGAGACTTTCTATGCTTAATAAGTTTATTGATAACATCATATTCTGAAAATATGAACTATCTGCTACAACGGAAACAAATTCTATGAAGGTGCAAAAAAACGGCGAAACACTTCGAGAAAAGGTAGGTGTTGCCCTTGCGCTTCGCTTGGCTCGTCTCGGCGGGTGCACTGCCGTGCAGCCAGATTAGGCCTACTGGGGATACCACAAAAAAAACCGCGCCACTTACTCCGCCTCATGGTGGTGTGGAAATGAGTTACTTGGCCAAAACGCGTGTTGGAGTGAACTTTGCGGCTCTCGTACGCTGAAACTATTGATTTTACAAAAAAACGGTTAGTACATAAAGTGTAGGAAATTTTCTCTGGTTTAATTTATAATATAACTATTTTCATCGTAAAATGAGTTGGAACGGAGTTATTCTCAAAAAACTGTTTTTGAGCGCCATTTTTCCAATATGGCGGCGCGAGCGGCAAAGATACGAGGTGGCAAAGTGAAAATTCGAAAAAAGCACGTCGAAATCTATAAAACCACCAATTTTCAAAACTCCCGGAAAACTTTCCAGGTAAACCTCTTTTTGAGCTCCAAATGATTGTACTATTAAGAATATAGTAAATATGAATCAACAAGTCACAGCGATGCTTGTTAAACTAATATTATGTATTCGGTGGCGATTCGTAAAAGCAATTCGAAATTCAAATGTCAAATATAATTGAAATTTCAATTTCATTTCAACATCGCGACTCGCGTCGCGTCTCTTGCGTCTCGTTTCAAACTCGGTGTGCTAGTTGTAGACTGGCCGCATACACACGTTTTCCGTTTTCGATTTCCGAATTCGTTTTTCGAATTCGGAATTTCATGAGACAAACATTGTTTGCACTAGAAACGCACGTGCGGAATTCATTCCGTTATCTGTAATGTATTTTCTACCGATTCTATGCATTCAGATTTCTGAATATGGAAAACTAATTCAGAAATCGTATGCGGCAAAGGTGTGTACGCGACCAGCATTAAACTACCCCAAAGAAACGTTATTTTTCCATAAAGTTCAGATAAATCAAATACAGTCTTTATAAGCTGATGACGTCACAATTCATTATCATACATAGGTACTAAAAGGTTGCCATACATCATCAGGTTTTTGGCGGACATTTGGAGGTGTATGAATCAGAGTATGAGCTAAAACGTAATGTTGATCATGTATGTCTGAGAATATATTAATCACTCGGTTTACCAGCTAGCATATTAAAGAGGAGGAAACAAAAATATTAGAGGAAAAACATAATACGTAATTTCACTTATCAGACTGCGTTTTCAATTAACTCTACAAAGAGTAGGTAAATATGAAGTCCAGTCCCGCGATTTGACGGCGTTGTGAAGATATTTCATTCGTTGGCTTAGGAGTGAGGACCCAATTACTATAATCCGAATGTCACATAAATCCCAGGCTGTCACAAATTAGACCATGAGACATTTGTGAACTGAACTGAAAATAGAGCGTTTGTGAACGCTAGCCTGCCGATAAAAATTCAGAACATCAATGAAGATTTATAGACGTAAAAAGCCGTATCATTAACAGTTTTCTCGAGATTTCCTCCACTCGGCTCAACCTCAATCCCTAAAAATTATGACGTTTTGTTGAACAAATGTCATATTATATTGAGGATAAAAACTTTACAAAGTGTAATAATTTAGGCTGTAGCCCCTAGCCGAGCTGCTATCTGGCCGATAGTAAATTCACTGATAGGTAAATTAAGTAGATAGTAGATACATAACATTATGTGCTGCAATTACCGTAGACTTGGACGCCAGCCAGAGTCCACCTTCAGGGCTGACAACTCACAATAGTTTAAGTCTCAAACCCGAGTTAATAGTATGAGAAACTTCGTGCAGCTGCCGACCCTAGCACCGGCCGCCATCAATAAGGATTTAGTGAATAACTTAATGTGAATTATCACACTTTCGAACCCACTGCAGTAACAGGGATGCAAGTTTGTTGCTGAGTCTGGACTCTACAAATTATGGATCCCTATAAATACCTTGTGAGATCTAGTAGTAGCTTAGATATACAAGTTATGATCGGTTCTCATCAAAGTATTTTACACTTTTTGGGCCTCCGTGTCTAGTAGCTAAGAGTTTAGCTCTCAACTCTGTGGCTCAGTGGGTGGGCTGTCGTCAGCTCAAGCCGGGGGTCGCGGGTTCGAATCCCGCCGACGAAACAAATGTTTTCAAAGTACCTGGGTCATGGGTGTGTCCCAGGAACTTTGAAATATCATATAATAAAAATCTTAAATATATTACCTATGTATAGTATAAAAGTATTAAATATATTTCCGTTGTCTGGTACCTGTAACACAAGTCCTTCAGGTAGGTTACCAGGGGGCCAGACTGACGTGGTGTGAAGCGTCCATAGATATTATTATTATTATTAACTCAAAATGTAAGCATACTACAATGCAACTACACACTTTTAGCGGACCGATAGTTTGAACAAATTGGGGCTTAAGAAGTGGTCCAAGAGATGAGAGAGATGCCGGACACTTATGAAAGTTACTTCCCACTGCCAGACCACCTTAAACTCTAATACATTATGCTATTTTGGAGTGCCTGGCAGTGGAAAGCAATTGTCAAACCAAGAGATGACAGAGATGCCGGACACTTATGAAAGTTACTTCCCACTGCCAGACCACCTTAAAGTCTATTATGCTTCATTGGGGTGTCTGTAAGTGGCAAGCAACTATCAAAAGAATGTTACTTGACTAAGTACCCTGTAGACATTCCAAGAGACTCTTGTATGATGTCATATGGTAAATCAGTCCGGTAGAAAGCAGTAAGCCACTGTCGTGTGACGGTAGATCTCCCGCCGCGCTCTGATTCCAGACAGTAAACATAATATTAGTAGAAATAAATACGTCAATTATAAGTAAAAGTGGAAAAAGAACGATCTGCTTGCTCGTCGAATGTTAAACAAAAAAAAATGGCTATTATTTTACACTGCATCGGGAATAAAATTAGAAATAGTAATAAGTTTATTATACGCTTTTTATTAGCTTCACCTGTATGTTTATAACCGACTTCTTTGGGCGCGATTTTGACCCACTTTAAACGGTCAGATTTCGTTCAAACTTTGTAGATTTATCGAGGATCGATGACAATACACTAATTTGTTATAAATTATAATTATTCCATTTTTCAATTTGTATGTTTGTATGTTTGTTTGTAACCGACTTTTTGGGCGCGATTTTGACCCACTTTAAACGGCCAGATTTCGTTCAAACTTTGTAGATTTATCGAGGACCGATGACAATATACTAATTTGATATAATTATTCCATTTGTATGTTTGTTTGTAACTGGCTTCTTTGGGCGCGATTTTGACCCACTTTAAAAGGCCAGATTTCGTTGAAACTTTGTAGATTTATCGAGGACCGATGACAATACACTAATTTGATAAAATAAAGCATTTTCCAATTTTTTACTTTGGTTTTCTATAAAAAGCGTGTTTTGAGTTTTTTTTAACTAATTTTTTTTTAGTTACACGACACGCATAACGCACAATAATCCAAGCCTAAAATTTGGAAATAGGTTTCACGTAGAACGTAGAACTCAACTCAACTCAACGTAGAACTCATCGATCAACATATTAAGTATGTAATGAAAATACAGTACTTAATGCTAAAATTTTACTTAAAAGTCAATTACCAAGAGCATGTAAAAATACTATAGTCTGTACTCCTCCGAGTGTCCCTACATTATTCTGAATATATTTCATTGATAGTTTTCTCCAAATGTGACAAACTATACGGTACAAACACCTTCCCGCTCTCCATAATATTTAGTTGAGCATAAAATATTTCTTATGACCTCGCATTTAATATTAAATTATGTAGTGACTGGCTCTCTTTGAAATTTCAGTTTATATGAACATTTTATTTCTAACTAACTTCGCCTTTAAATGCGAAGGAAATTAAAAATGAAAAACAAACAGTAATTATGCAGTTTAGTTCTAACTACAACGGCGAATGTTTAAATCATACATTTAAGTGGTTAAATTATTATTTAAATGGTATTAGATTAATAATTTTATCTCAACTGCAATATAAAGGAAGGTTTAACACCTCCATCGTGGGTATCGCAGACACAATAGATTTTAAATTACTATGCGGCAGCCGGCTGCCGCTTGGGGTTCATTGCTGGGTTAATAATGTACTCTACCCAATTATAGAGACTAGAGAGAAGTAATGTCAATAGGTGCTTTATCATCAGCAAACTTTCAAGTGAACTAAGTTTTTTCCGAAGTAAATAACTAAACTACATAATAATAAAGGTTTATAAAAGCACCAAGTAGTAAACAAATACAGTGAGTCAGCAGGGTTGTTGGCCGACAGAGTTGTAGGTCGGAACTCGAAACGAGGAAATAATATCGATTTGTACAATAATAACTTCTGTTATTATTTATAGGTTACATCGAGTATAGCTTGTTTTGTGCTTGCGACGATTGATGAAGAATTTATTTGGTCTTACATTTTACTACTAAGGCCCGATTCGACCAAACAAAGATAGTAACACTCGTGCATCTATGTTACTATCATGAAAATAGGAAACAGCTGTTATACTAGAATAAAATTTTACTCCAATTTGGTTGAATCCGCCCTAAATGTGATCTAGCTTACGAACTCTACAAAATGTTGATGGAACGGTAGAGATTTCTTTACTCTTATACATTTTTTGCATGAGGAAATGCTATAATGCTACGCATATCCCTGGCGGATTGGGTTTATCACTTATCGGCCGGGGTATGTGGGACTCCCCGTGGGATCTACCCACTAAAACCCCATGGTGCTCCCCGCTTGTTCGCTCAGACTCATCACGCTCCTTTACTCCACCACTTAGTATATTTTTTTATGTTATAATCATTACTAGAGATAGGACTCTACTTAACGGGCCAGTGATTAGTGAAGCTACATTACATCTTGTTGCTTAGAATGCAAACCTTGGTCGCTGCCGAAATATGTAAAAAATACTTGACTTGAATATGTAGAGAATACCAATTCTCTATAATATTTCGGTAAAGTAAGTAAGTGATAAATACCAGATTGATTTTTGTTGCATTTTTTCTTCCACATAGAGTTTGGGTGTCATACCTACAGAAAACCAACCTACCAACTCTACCAGAATAATATTATGTAAAGTTAGTTCGTCATGTTGCCGATAGATGCCGATAAGCGGCGTCTACATCGCACTATAGCTAGCATGAGGGCGAATGGACAATACGGTGGAGCGACGGTTACTCGTCGTGTCTATGCTATGTGCAATAAAGACGGTAATCAATCTTCGTATCATAAGTTGCTATCTGTTTTTGAATTAGGGCACTGTCATGTTGAGGCATATACCTTCGATATTACTTGTATATTACTCGGTCAAAGAGTGCCAACCGCCAAGGTACACGTGACCAACTCTACAAAATAATTATAAATTAATAAATTATTTTGTACAGTTGGTTAGATCAAAGATGTACCTTAGCAGTTGGCACTCTGATGAAATATTTCATACACTAGCGGGCCTGACGGACGGATGGACGGACGTCTCCCCTCATATTATTATGTATGAAGTAAGAATCCCCGGCGATCGCGAAGCTTCTCTAGGGGGTGCGACAAAGGTCGAAATATTATACTGTTTCAGTAAAAAAGATTGATACAATATGTAAAAAAGAAATTACAAAAGAACATAATATTCATAAAAATACATACAATATGTTAAAAAATCGGCCAAGTGTGAGTCGGACTCGCGCACGAAGGGTTCCGTACCGTTATAGATAAAAAATTGGCCAAAAATTGCGTTTTTTGTATGGGAGCCCCCCTTAAATTTTTATTTTATTTAAATATTATAATAAATTATTAAAGTACACATATAATTAAGGCTTTTGTGGAAATTTCAAGTGCCTACATGTTGTCATCATTGATACCGAGCAAAAAATGTTTGAAAAATCACGTTTGTTGTATGGGAGCCCCCCTTAAATATTTAATTTATTTTGTTTTTAGTATTTGTTGTTATAGCGGCAACAGAAATACAAAATCTGCGAAAATTTCAACTCTCTAGCTATTACTGTTCTTGAGTTACAGCCTGGAGACAGACGGACAGATGGACAGACGGACAGACATCGAAGTCTCAGTAACAGGGTCCCGTTTTTACCCTTTGGGTATAGAACCCTAGAAAAGCAAATAAACTCCAGGAGGTTGAAAAAAACTCATTTAAGTGTTCTTAAATTTTTTAATCATTTACGTTAATTTTAAAACTTTTCTTTCTTGAAGTTATTAGCAAACATTAGAAAAAAAGAATTAGCGAAATCTGTTCAGCCGTTTTTAGCAATTCCTCTGAATCAATTCAGCAAATGAATTGTCAAAACTGTCAAACTCACAAAATATGTCAAATCAGTACAAAAATATAGAAATGAATGGCAAGCAGAGTTGCATTTTACGATTTTAAAATTGAATCATAATATTATTATGACTCATATTATTATGATTCTACAAAGCGACCATTTTAGCCCCGCAGCGCTTAAAATATACGTTTTACGATTCATTTTCATAAATTGTAGAGTTTGTTAATTCGTCATGTTACCGATAGATGGCATTAAGCGACGTCTACATCGCGCTATAGCTAGCACGAATGTGAAAGTACAATATGTTAGCTAGACGTTTGGTTAAGCAGTGTCTATGGGCAATAGACGGTAATTGCTTTCCGCAACTGATAGTTGCGTCTCTTTTTGTATTAGGCTACTGTCATGTTGACACGGGCCTTTCTATACGTTTATCGTATGTCGTATTGTACTTAGGAGTAGGGACCCTGATCCATGTGAGGCCAATCCAACGGGAAAATGCTGGTTATTGGTTTATTAACTTACACCCGTATTGCTCACAGTGCGAGCGGACGCATATTATCTCAAAAGCCTATTCATAGACAACACTTGAGTGGCGTTCAACACTATGCGTCCTTTCCAAGGAACGCACAGATAAGGTAGCCAGCTAGTGAACGCACAGATAGTGTCGAGCTCACGTCAAAAAGTTATGTATTATAGCAGCGAAGAGGAATTTGATAATTATATCAATGGTATCATGGACAAATTAACTGCACAGGTCTTCCAGTGCCATTAATGTACCAATTGCTCGTGGCTTTAATATTTTATTCTTCTGGTAGTTTTCAGGTAAGGTATTTATTAATAAGTAGGAAGAATTAATTTTTTTATTCGACTGTTTATTGCGTACAGCCCATTGATAATGATCAACATAATTATAATCTTAGCTATTATTTTTACTTATTTAGTAAATATTAGATCCCACATCAATATTTGTTTCTTTCACAGATGGTCACTGGTCAGTGGTGAGGTACAGGAGTATTGTTTAAAAGGGTTCGAAAAAAAAAAAACAATGGAATAACAGATGCCAAATGAAGTGTCATTTCAACGAAGTGAACTACGCAACAAAAACGAACCAATCAGAAAGCTCTATACGACGCTATGCGTACGCATAGCGAAGTATCGTTTGAGTATTGTTTATGAATTGAAAGGCTTGTCAAAAGGAACGCACTGAGAAATCCCTTACTTCGCATAGCAACGACAGTTAAGGGGCCGGGTACCCTTGGAATTTCTCATACAAACGTAATACCAAAATCATTTTCTCATACGAAAATATTTTACATGTTTGAATTATTTTTCAGTTTAAGATAGTAATTTCCTAGGTTCCTACACAAAAATTTACTTCAAAATATTTAAACAAAATAATTTTTTTTTGTTTAAAATTTTTTTTAGTAAATTTACTACTAAGGGCCTGTTTCACCGCTTCCTGATAAGGCTATCTACCACTTAATTTGACAGATGGAGTATGGAAAATCTGTCAAATAACCCTATCGGGCACCTTATCAGGAAGCGGTGAAACAGGCCATAAATATTGAAACACTAAAAAATAGAGTAAAACACTAAAAAATATATAAATAAATAGTAAATTTACTACAAAATATTTAATTTCTAAAAAATATTTTTTAGTATTTAGAGCTGTAAAAGTAACGAAAAAAAGCGTACCCGTATGTATTCGTTACTTTAACTGTTCATACTCGTTACTATTGTATCGTTACTCGTTACTCGATAGTTTTGAATTTTGAGACCTCATACATAACAACCAAGTTTTGTTGATTATCGGGTTCCGTACTCAAAGGTTAAAAACTGAACCCTATTACTGAGACGTCGATATTTGTCCGTCTGTCTGTCTTGTGTATTTCTGGTGCCACTATAACAACAAATTACTAAAAACAAAATAAAGTAAATATTTAGGTGGGGCTCCCATTTACAACAAACGTTTTCTTTGCCATTTTGTCTCGTAAATCGTAATCCATAATGGTAACATGTACATATACATACACACTTGAAATATTTTCACAAAATCCTGAGTTACATGTACTTACTTTAATATTTTATTATAAAATTAGCATAAAATAAATAATTAAGGAAGTGCCCCCATACAAATAACTCAATTTTTCCCTATTTTCACTATACCACAGTACGAAACCCTTCGTGCGCGAGTCCGACTCGCACTTGGCCGATTTTTTGGATATTTGTTAAGTAGTTATTTAATGTAAGAGTTACATTGTCCTACAAAAAGAACAATACATATTTTAGGACCATCAAAACGAAATTTTAAATAATTTCTATCTCTGTTAGCTACCAGCCTACCACTTTCAAGTTTCAAGAATTTTCGCAGAGGAAATTATTGTTTGTCTTATGAATGAAGCTACTCACGAAAAATTTGCTTGATAATAATTTAAAAAAATTGTTCTAGGGAAAAAGGACTATAAAATATTGTTTCTAGACTAAAAAAATAAATTAAACCTAAAATACTGCAAACGCTCATCATCAGCTGGTATACGAAATGCTCGTCGTGACATTTTAGTAAGAAAAACATATTATATCATAAAAAAATATGGCAACTAAGAAAAATGCGAGTAACGAAACGCATTCGTGAGTAACGTTTCGTTACTCGGTACTAGATGCCGTACCCGTTACTCAGTACCGAATACATACGGTTTGCTACAGCTCTATTAGTATTTAAATATTTAGTAGTAAATTTACTATTTATTTATATATTTTTTAGTGTTTTACTCTATTTTTTAGTGTTTCAATATTGAGTAGTAAATTTACAAAAAAAAAATTTTAAACAAAAAAAATTTTTTTTGTGTTTAAATATTTTGAAGTAAATTTTTATGCAGGAACCTAGGTAATTACTATTCTAAACTGAAAAATAACTCAAACATGTTAAATATTTTCGTATGAGAAAATGATTTTGGTATTACGTTTGTATGAAAAATTCCAAGGGTACCCGGCCTCTTAACTTAGGGAAGTATTGTTTGTGAATACGGGTGTGAATAAATTAAGAAAACAAATTGTCAAGTAATGCTTTTCATAAGGTATCATATTATAAATCTCTTTTTAACCTAGCTTCAATAGCCATTCAATAAACTTAAGTTTTGCTAAGCTCTTCCAAATGGCCTTGCAAGGAACACAGCTCCAAACAAGACCAATGTTATACATCAGTCGTTTAACTTGAAAATAGATTTACAATTACATGTTTATTTGCTTTTACTAAAACGACATTATAATTTCTTTCAATGAAGCAACACATTAAATGCTCAATATATTTATATCATCTAAAAAAACTATAATGAACATTGCTTGAACCTCATTTATAACTAAGAATATTATATAAATGGAAATTCTTTAAAAATAGTAGCAATGAGTATCACATTGACACCTTATAACTAATTGCCAATGCGTTTTATAATACAATCAAAAAAAAAATTAAATCTAAAATGGCCTTCTTATGGGCCCGTTCTTTATAAGGCCAAAATGTTCAATATGCGTGTATAAGTTTAATAATCCTAATAAGTAAAGAATAAGATGTTTTAAAAACAACATAATTTTAATTGTTACGGTACGCTGCATTAATAACTAAAAATAACTATTTTTTTAATTCTCTTTTTATTTAGGGATTTTAGCAATTTATATGTTAATGATGTTTAGATGTTCCTTGTAAAGTTTATGTTCCCTAGCAAGGCCAACTAACAAATCTTTGGTTGGGCCTTATAAGGAACCACTGGCCTTCCTAGGAACATTACTAATATTTTAACGTCAATCGAGGCATAAGTAGATTTTCTTTTATTAGTACCATACATATATCCCTATACGAGAATATTATATAGGTTATGTAACTAAAAACTAAAGTTTTTCAGGGTGCGGTAAAAAGGGTGCGGTGCGAAAACCAAAGTCTACAAACAGTGAGATCTCACTGCCACAATAGCGGCGCGATCGACTCGCCGCGCCGCCGCGTTTGTGGCCATAAGTTTGATGGATGGTAGTAGAAGGAAAATGTATTTACATGACGTTGAGTGGCGTTCAACACTATGCGTCCTTTCCAAGGAACGCACAGATAAGGTAGCCAGCTAGTGAACGCACAGATAGTGTCGAGCTCACGTCAAAAAGTTATGTATTATAGCAGCGAAGAGGAATTTGATAATTATATCAATGGTATCATGGACAAATTAACTGCACAGGTCTTCCAGTGCCATTAATGTACCAATTGCTCGTGGCTTTAATATTTTATTCTTCTGGTAGTTTTCAGGTAAGGTATTTATTAATAAGTAGGAAGAATTAATTTTTTTATTCGACTGTTTATTGCGTACAGCCCATTGATAATGATCAACATAATTATAATCTTAGCTATTATTTTTACTTATTTAGTAAATATTAGATCCCACATCAATATTTGTTTCTTTCACAGATGGTCACTGGTCAGTGGTGAGGTACAGGAGTATTGTTTAAAAGGGTTCGAAAAAAAAAAAAACAATGGAATAACAGATGCCAAATGAAGTGTCATTTCAACGAAGTGAACTACGCAACAAAAACGAACCAATCAGAAAGCTCTATACGACGCTATGCGTACGCATAGCGAAGTATCGTTTGAGTATTGTTTATGAATTGAAAGGCTTGTCAAAAGGAACGCACTGAGAAATCCCTTACTTCGCATAGCAACGACAGTTAAGGGGCCGGGTACCCTTGGAATTTCTCATACAAACGTAATACCAAAATCATTTTCTCATACGAAAATATTTTACATGTTTGAATTATTTTTCAGTTTAAGATAGTAATTACCTAGGTTCCTACACAAAAATTTACTTCAAAATATTTAAACAAAATAATTTTTTTTTGTTTAAAATTTTTTTTTAGTAAATTTACTACTAAGGGCCTGTTTCACCGCTTCCTGATAAGGCTATCTACCACTTAATTTGACAGATGGAGTATGGAAAATCTGTCAAATAACCCTATCGGGCACCTTATCAGGAAGCGGTGAAACAGGCCATAAATATTGAAACACTAAAAAATAGAGTAAAACACTAAAAAATATATAAATAAATAGTAAATTTACTACAAAATATTTAATTTCTAAAAAATATTTTTTAGTATTTAGAGCTGTAAAAGTAACGAAAAAAAGCGTACCCGTATGTATTCGTTACTTTAACTGTTCATACTCGTTACTATTGTATCGTTACTCGTTACTCGATAGTTTTGAATTTTGAGACCTCATACATAACAACCAAGTTTTGTTGATTATCGGGTTCCGTACTCAAAGGTTAAAAACTGAACCCTATTACTGAGACGTCGATATTTGTCCGTCTGTCTGTCTTGTGTATTTCTGGTGCCACTATAACAACAAATTACTAAAAACAAAATAAAGTAAATATTTAGGTGGGGCTCCCATTTACAACAAACGTTTTCTTTGCCATTTTGTCTCGTAAATCGTAATCCATAATGGTAACATGTACATATACATACACACTTGAAATATTTTCACAAAATCCTGAGTTACATGTACTTACTTTAATATTTTATTATAAAATTAGCATAAAATAAATAATTAAGGAAGTGCCCCCATACAAATAACTCAATTTTTCCCTATTTTCACTATACCACAGTACGAAACCCTTCGTGCGCGAGTCCGACTCGCACTTGGCCGATTTTTTGGATATTTGTTAAGTAGTTATTTAATGTAAGAGTTACATTGTCCTACAAAAAGAACAATACATATTTTAGGACCATCAAAACGAAATTTTAAATAATTTCTATCTCTGTTAGCTACCAGCCTACCACTTTCAAGTTTCAAGAATTTTCGCAGAGGAAATTATTGTTTGTCTTATGAATGAAGCTACTCACGAAAAATTTGCTTGATAATAATTTAAAAAAATTGTTCTAGGGAAAAAGGACTATAAAATATTGTTTCTAGACTAAAAAAATAAATTAAACCTAAAATACTGCAAACGCTCATCATCAGCTGGTATACGAAATGCTCGTCGTGACATTTTAGTAAGAAAAACATATTATATCATAAAAAAATATGGCAACTAAGAAAAATGCGAGTAACGAAACGCATTCGTGAGTAACGTTTCGTTACTCGGTACTAGATGCCGTACCCGTTACTCAGTACCGAATACATACGGTTTGCTACAGCTCTATTAGTATTTAAATATTTAGTAGTAAATTTACTATTTATTTATATATTTTTTAGTGTTTTACTCTATTTTTTAGTGTTTCAATATTGAGTAGTAAATTTACAAAAAAAAAATTTTAAACAAAAAAAATTTTTTTTGTGTTTAAATATTTTGAAGTAAATTTTTATGCAGGAACCTAGGTAATTACTATTCTAAACTGAAAAATAACTCAAACATGTTAAATATTTTCGTATGAGAAAATGATTTTGGTATTACGTTTGTATGAAAAATTCCAAGGGTACCCGGCCTCTTAACTTAGGGAAGTATTGTTTGTGAATACGGGTGTGAATAAATTAAGAAAACAAATTGTCAAGTAATGCTTTTCATAAGGTATCATATTATAAATCTCTTTTTAACCTAGCTTCAATAGCCATTCAATAAACTTAAGTTTTGCTAAGCTCTTCCAAATGGCCTTGCAAGGAACACAGCTCCAAACAAGACCAATGTTATACATCAGTCGTTTAACTTGAAAATAGATTTACAATTACATGTTTATTTGCTTTTACTAAAACGACATTATAATTTCTTTCAATGAAGCAACACATTAAATGCTCAATATATTTATATCATCTAAAAAAACTATAATGAACATTGCTTGAACCTCATTTATAACTAAGAATATTATATAAATGGAAATTCTTTAAAAATAGTAGCAATGAGTATCACATTGACACCTTATAACTAATTGCCAATGCGTTTTATAATACAATCAAAAAAAAAATTAAATCTAAAATGGCCTTCTTATGGGCCCGTTCTTTATAAGGCCAAAATGTTCAATATGCGTGTATAAGTTTAATAATCCTAATAAGTAAAGAATAAGATGTTTTAAAAACAACATAATTTTAATTGTTACGGTACGCTGCATTAATAACTAAAAATAACTATTTTTTTAATTCTCTTTTTATTTAGGGATTTTAGCAATTTATATGTTAATGATGTTTAGATGTTCCTTGTAAAGTTTATGTTCCCTAGCAAGGCCAACTAACAAATCTTTGGTTGGGCCTTATAAGGAACCACTGGCCTTCCTAGGAACATTACTAATATTTTAACGTCAATCGAGGCATAAGTAGATTTTCTTTTATTAGTACCATACATATATCCCTATACGAGAATATTATATAGGTTATGTAACTAAAAACTAAAGTTTTTCAGGGTGCGGTAAAAAGGGTGCGGTGCGAAAACCAAAGTCTACAAACAGTGAGATCTCACTGCCACAATAGCGGCGCGATCGACTCGCCGCGCCGCCGCGTTTGTGGCCATAAGTTTGATGGATGGTAGTAGAAGGAAAATGTATTTACATGACGATAACTGCGACTTTTTGATAGTTGGCCTCCAAAGAAACATGGCCTTACATGGCTCAGGGTCTTTATGTATAATTGATAAATAATTACATTTTAAAATATACCATAAGATGATCAAAATATATTAATTAATAATTATCAATACCGTCCTCTTATTATCCTCTATTTATATAATAAAATTAACTTATAATTTTGTTAGTTTCGCTAAAACTTTAGAACGATTAAACCGATTTGGCTGAATATAGTCTTGAAAATTGAAAATATAGTCGGAAAGGTTTACCTTTATCTAAGGATTTATGAGGGAAGTGATACGAAGTTCATTGGGTCATATTTAGAGCTGTAAAAGTAACGAAAAAAAGCGTACCCGTATGTATTCGTTACTTTAACTGTTCATACTCGTTACTATTGTATCGTTACTCGTTACTCGATAGTTTTGAATTTTGAGACCTCATACATAACAACCAAGTTTTGTTGATTATCGGGTTCCGTACTCAAAGGTTAAAAACTGAACCCTATTACTGAGACGTCGATATTTGTCCGTCTGTCTGTCTTGTGTATTTCTGGTGCCACTATAACAACAAATTACTAAAAACAAAATAAAGTAAATATTTAGGTGGGGCTCCCATTTACAACAAACGTTTTCTTTGCCATTTTGTCTCGTAAATCGTAATCCATAATGGTAACATGTACATATACATACACACTTGAAATATTTTCACAAAATCCTGAGTTACATGTACTTACTTTAATATTTTATTATAAAATTAGCATAAAATAAATAATTAAGGAAGTGCCCCCATACAAATAACTCAATTTTTCCCTATTTTCACTATACCACAGTACGAAACCCTTCGTGCGCGAGTCCGACTCGCACTTGGCCGATTTTTTGGATATTTGTTAAGTAGTTATTTAATGTAAGAGTTACATTGTCCTACAAAAAGAACAATACATATTTTAGGACCATCAAAACGAAATTTTAAATAATTTCTATCTCTGTTAGCTACCAGCCTACCACTTTCAAGTTTCAAGAATTTTCGCAGAGGAAATTATTGTTTGTCTTATGAATGAAGCTACTCACGAAAAATTTGCTTGATAATAATTTAAAAAAATTGTTCTAGGGAAAAAGGACTATAAAATATTGTTTCTAGACTAAAAAAATAAATTAAACCTAAAATACTGCAAACGCTCATCATCAGCTGGTATACGAAATGCTCGTCGTGACATTTTAGTAAGAAAAACATATTATATCATAAAAAAATATGGCAACTAAGAAAAATGCGAGTAACGAAACGCATTCGTGAGTAACGTTTCGTTACTCGGTACTAGATGCCGTACCCGTTACTCAGTACCGAATACATACGGTTTGCTACAGCTCTAGTCATATTGACTTAATAATAATAATGCATTTTTATTTTAAACTTTAAAATACTAAGGGCCTGATTCACCAATCACTGATAAAGTGCCGGATAGGCTATCCACAACTTTTATGACAGACTCTCCATACACTATCTGTCAAGTTTAGTGGATAGCCTATCCGGCACTTTATATCAGGAAGTGGTTAAGCAGGCCCTAAATTATTTATACCATTTTATGTACAAATTACAATTTCTGAGTATCAGTAAAATTTTATAACACACTCGAAAGAGTAGCAAATCCATTCATATTGGAATCAACTTTTACGGTTTACCACCACCGCTAAGTTAAACAAATGTTACTGCTGTTTCTCAGTAAACGACCAGCAAAATCCTTATTTGGATTAGATGTTTTCCGTTTCCGCTATTTTCTAGAAATTTTTAAAAATGTTACCTATATTTTAATTCGAGAAAGATTAGAGCGTCCATGGCCTAATGGGTAGAGTGGTAGACCTATTGGTTCCTTAGAGTATTAATAACAAACACTGCGAACCAAACTTTCAGTATACGCACGCACTCCATCCTTGATCGAACCTGCACCAGGTTCGATCAAGGATGGAGGCCAATGAGACATTTTCTGATCTCAAGTAGGTACATAATAAGGACGCGACGCTCATACGGCGAAGGAAAACATCGTGAGGAAACCCGCACATAGTTGGTTCCAGACGTATTGACTAGTTCTTCCCTCTGGACTAGGCCTATTATGATGCGATAATGCCGTATCACGTAGTTTTGCGCTTGGGCCTATGTATTAAGGCCATCCCCCGAGCAAACGACCTTGACCATACATTTGACGCGTTGCCGAGATCGCACAAAATTCCTATTTTTTTAACTTTCAAAATTGATCTAAAAAAATTAAAACGGGGAATATGTAGTTAATGAAATTGAAAAAAAAGTTTCTCTAAAGAGTAAAGACATAATATGACGGTCGAGAATAGGTCGGTATGAGGTGCCTGCGCCGGCGCAGGTATCACTGCTCTCTGACTCACTTCTCCTGGGAAGTCGCTGAATTATTCACAGGACATTGCCCTTCTAAAGCCTCTCGAATCGAATTCAATTGAAAGATTTGCAACTAGATGACGCCCGCAGCTCCGTTGCGCCAAAACTCGTTTATTGCGCGGGAAACGTACATTTTTCCAGGACAAAAAGTATCCTATGTCCTTTCCCGGGACTCAAAGTATCTCCATACCAAGTTTCAGCTAATTTGGTTCAGTGGTTTGGGCGTGAAGAGGTAACAGACAGACACACATTCGCATTTATATTATTAGTATGGATTGCAACACTTATTTGTCAATTGACAAAAAAATAATGATCTAAGGTAGAATGATGGTTGGATTGTTGGCTATTGAGCTTGGCAAAAAAGTGGTTTCTTCTATTACTTGACTGTCGCAAATCAAAATTGGACATTGAACTTTGGTATCGTGTTAACAATCAACACAGTCAAATACTATGGTAGGTGGAAATAGTGTTCAGGGTTTTGATTTTCATACCTTGAGTAGCGTGTCAATATTAGGTTTCGAGATATGAGAATTTTGTTTACTAGATGGCGCCCGTAACTCCGTTATGCCATTATTTTTAACAAAATTAAAACCGACTTCCAAGGTAAAAACAATAATAACATTAATGTGAACTAAAAAGTATTAAATAATTTTTACTATCTAATAGTGCCTTTTTCCGAATTCGGCTAAACCTCAACTATTTCTGTACTCAATCTTCATTATTTTGAAGTCGGTACCAGATAGCTGAATCTTCAGTCCTCTGACAGTATATTTAAAATTTTTGGAACTGGCACCGACTTCAAAATTATGAAGATTGAGTACAGAAATAGTTGAGGTTTAGCCGAATTCGGAAAAAGGCACTATTAGATAGTAAAAATTATTTAATACTTTTTAGTTCACATTAATGTTATTATTGTTTTTACCTTGGAAGTCGGTTTTAATTTTTTGGTAAAAATAATAATAATTTCACTCTTTTTAGTTACACTAGTAGATAAATCTTCGCGTATATTTTACGTATCTTATTACAATTTGTTAAGAGTCACAACTCACACTCACAAAATAATATAATATTATCAGTGAAGTGAACATATTGTGCTAAGTAATTTAACAATTTTAATATTTCAAGCCCGAAGCGGTCACCGGCGATTGCGATAACAATAGAAAGGCTATTGTGTCTCGTTTTTCCACGATCGAAGGATCTATCAGATAAAAAATTGTACAAACTTGCATAGGATGTAGCGTAGCCTTCGATCAAATATATACAAGATACACAGTCTCATACAAAACCTCTCGAAAATCTGTCGCCGAGTAATTGAGTTTAAAAAAGTATACATTTATCTAAAATCAACCCCCATTCCATGCGGCAATAAAAACTACACTTATTACCCAGGTGCGGGGACGATTTTCGTCGTGACGCCGATGGGCGTCTTCCGCACCTCAAAGGGTAACAATAAGACGCCGATCGGCGTTTTCAGCACACTAATAAGAAATTAATTTATTTTAACATTATATATATTAACATTATTACGTTAAATTCATTGGAAAATCTTCAGTTACGTCAAACGTGTGGTGTGTTCAAGAGCGTATTTGGCGTAAAAATTAATCTTACGGCATAAATTATTATTTGTGTGCAGTTATTGGCCTTCAATTGTTATATGGTGAAAATTGGTTGAATATGGCGAGAAATGGTAAGTAAATTGTATTAATTAAATAAATTATGCCCCCTTTCGACTAACATCTCATATATTTTAGTTTTTAGTGATAATAATAGCAAAATTATCAGTATAAATTAATAACAAATTAATAACAGGGGTGGCAAACCTTTTCGTAATTTCCGTAAGCGTATTATGCATATTTTCAAGAATATCCTGTATTATGTATACGGGAAACAAGAATAAAAAAAAACTAAAAATAGTCTACACCCCTTTTATGAAAATAATGGTACGTAACGTTATTTTTCTGGTAATTGATAATGTTATGAAGCCCAGGTATCATGTTGAATTTATAAATAATAAGTAGACATCGGATTATATGCACGATCAAAGTGACGAAATATGCACAAAATATGCACAATCAAACGTTACTTAGTATTAAAATTTGTTATTTTTTCGATGAGTTTTCCGGTGGTGTCGCTAATAAATGCGCCAATATTCATCATTCCATTAAATCTAGGATTGGTCATTTCTTGCACAATACCAATAATTTTCTACCAACATTTTCCGATTGCAATATTATTGCCCATATCCCATGAAAGTTCATTACCTACTTTATTATTATTTTTTTAATGTTGTAATGTTCAATTTTTTTTCCAATGTGTAAAAAAAATTGGTTTCTAGAAATATTATATTGTACCTACACGCTGCCTTAGTGCTTGAATGGGGGGTTTGGTCGGTGGGCCATTCAAGCACTAAGGCAGCGTACAGGTATCGGGTGTATCGCGGAACTCTTTAAATAGGAATGGGGCCACATATTTGAAATATTTTGGTCCATCGTGCCTCTATTTCTTGACCTCTGTGTGTATTATGATAGCTAGTTTGAAGACTACGAGGGCATAATATGACTGTAATATGCACTATCAACGAAAAATTGCCAAAATATGCACTAACGCCTAAAAAGTGTCATTATATGCATCTGCATATTATGCAAATGCATATAATCCGATGTCTAATAATAACTTTTTTTTAATGAAAAAAGTGGGCAAACGAGCAAACGGGTCACCTGATGGAAAGTAACTTCCGTTGCCCATGGACACTCGCAGCATCAGAAGAGATGCAGGTGCGTTGCCGGCCTTTTACGAGGGAATGGGGTAATAGGGTAGGGGAGGGTAGAGAAGAGAATAGGGGAGGGTAGGGAAGGAAATAGGGGAGGGTAGGGAAGGAAATAAGGGAGGGTAGGGAAGGGAAAAGGGTAGGGGATTGGGCCTCCGGTAAACTCACTCACTCGGCGAAACACAGCGCAAGCGCTGTTTCACGCCGGTTTTCTGTGAGCCCGTGGTATTTCTCCGGTCGAGCCGGCCCATTCGTGCCGAAGCATGGCTCTCCCACGGTAGAAAATTTTTATATACTTACCCAGTGGCGGGGCAAGACCTAAATTTGATGTGGGCAAGATAAGTGGGTATCCAAACTCATAAATTCTTAAAAAAACCTCTCGGTCCTAGGGGCGCGAGGCCCTTTAGAGCGCGAGGCCGTGGGCGGTCGCCCACGTCGCCTACGCCTTGCGCCGCCTCTGTACTTACCCCAAAATCAATTAAATAATTATATTTATTTAATTGATTTTGGGGTAATTTGAATAACATGGCAACACAAGCCCGGGCACCACATACATAAAACCTGCTTCACGCGCGTTGTTTGAAGCAATCTGAATTAGAATGTAGATAATAATATTATTATAGATGTTTATGGTATTACAGTTGGCTGAAAAGTTGAAGAAAAATTTATTAAAACCAAAGGTTGTCAATAGCTGGAAAACGCCTTTAGGCGTCTTCCGCATCTAAAAAGGAATTGGCCATTTTGCAGAAAGTTGAATTTATTGAAACGGCGTGCATTACGTTATTGTATTTTCAAAATTTGAGCATATATTGCACGTATAAACTTTTATAATTTGTTTTAGCCATAATTTGTTTTAGCCAAAATATAAGCTACTAAAAAAAGACGCCGATGGGCGTATGCCGCATCTGAATGTGACGTCCAAAGACGCCGATGGGCGTCCGCCGCAGCGAATGGGTTAATCATAGTAATTATTAAAGATCTTTTTATAAAACAATGTACATTTGTGTTTACAAAGCAATAAATTTTTACGTCCGATGCACGCTTCATACTAAATTCAACCATCCGCGTGTATGTCTTAAAGTTCAAATTATTATAGAGCCATAAAAGCATTCCAATTTTATGGCCGAAATTCGCCGCTGGAACAGGGCGAAGTGAAGTATGAGAGGAGTCGAACTGTTCAACATTTTTTTGTTGATTGTAATAATTTTAATAGTCCATTTTTTAATTTTTCCGAAGTTTAATGTATAAAGTGTGGACTAATTATTTTTATATGTAATATTATGTTGTTCTAATATGTCTAATTTTATAATTAACTAAAATATAAAATTAGACATTGAATATAAATGCTTAGAACATACAACGCTCGCTAAAGTCGGCTTGAAAAATTCTTCGCATCTTTGCCGTGCTATAACTGATATCCAATTTCCACATCTAACTGGATCTCGAGGAAACCTAAAAAAAAATTCCTCAATAAAAAAAATAACAAATAATAGCGACTCCATCAAATGGAACAGAAACACAGCTTATAACCCGAACATTTCAAGTGGGCATGATAAACTACGATAAGTACCTTTAGTATGAGTATTCGCAATTGAGATGGTTTATACCTCGTGTTGATTTATTTACAACTTAATTTTAAAACAGTTTTTTGGTGATTTCTTAACGTAATACTAATATTAACAATACAATATTGTAAGAAATATGTTAGGATAAAATTAATATTTACCGGAAATATAACATTGCATCCTTTTTTTGCGTTTTAGACGTATGATTTTTACAATAATTGAACGAGCATTAAGGCATGTTTCCCGGCGTAGCGTTCGAGCACTACTAAATCAAAAGTCCACCAGAATGTTGCGTTTGGTGCTCTTTTAGTGAGGTCGTTTTTTGCCGCGGACTGTGTATCTTGTATATTAGTGATCGAAGAGCGTAGCATAATATTTTAATATTATCATAATTATTGACAGCTGTTCTTGTTATCAAGAATTCAAATCGATAGGTACTTAGTGCACCATCTATCGATTAATAAGTATAACTAATTAAAAAGACACTTAATGACTTTGTTTTGTTTAAATGCTCTTTTTAAAATAACTTTATTTTAATTCTATTTGTCTATTAAAATTTTATAAAGTAGTAAAGTATTCGATCTGTATATAAAGTAGTTAGTAAAGTATTCGATATTCTGTCTTCGCGCGGCGGCGCTGGGCGGCGACCGACGCCGACCGCCGTGTATTAAAAACAAACAGGTGTTGTTAATTGTTATACAGTACATCATTATTATTATTAGTATATCCATACCTATGCCTTGTACTATTATCTATTCTGTGCCATGAGACATTCGTGGCCTTAACACGACGTGGTAATGATGATGATGACGATGATGATGATGATGATTATGATGATGAATATGAATTGCATAGTAGTTTATGCTTTCTGTTCTTAAAACAACGCCGAAACTCCCAAACGTGTATCTATAAGGAATCAGGAGTTCTCTCAGCATCATCGAAACCATGGTATACCTTGACCCAATATTTGACTTTTTGGTAGCGTGTTCTTAGTACACTTCACATAAAACCAAAATCACCATATGTTTCCATATAAATTTCGAGGAGTTCCCTCGATTACTCATGGATCCCATCATCAGGTCACCTCCTTTGTGAAAATGGGACCAAATTGGAGTGAAACCTAATACAACAAAACAAAAATTTCGAAAATCGGTTCACAAACGGCGGAGTAATCGTTGAACATACAAAAAAAAATAAAAAAAAAATATCCACAGCCGAACATATAACCTCCTCGTTTTTTGGAAGTCGGTTAAAAATGAAAACCGACTTCCAAGGTAAAAACAATCGTAATATGAACTAAAAAGTATTAAATAACTCTTACTCTTTAATAGTGCCTTTTTCAGAATTTGTCAAAATCTCAACTATTTCTGTATATATGTATTACAGTCTTCATTATTTTGAAGTCGGTACCAACTACCAGCTAATTTAATCGTGAGTTCAGTAATGTCAGAGTATCTGAAACTTTTGGGACTGGTACCGACTTCAAAGTGATGAAGACTGTAATATGTACAGATCAGTCCGCCCGTGACCACGGCCGCTGCAAAGTAGCGGAAACGTCGGGATTAATAAAAGTGCTCCGCGACAAAATCCGTAAGTGTTTAAACTTATAATATCATGAGTGATACTCGCGAAAACTTAAGAAATCATAATTTCACTCTTTTTAGTGTTGTCTACAAAATAAGGCTTTATGCGTAAATAACCAATACGAATGTTAACTATTCACATTATGTTACTGTAAGCGAAATTGTGGTAAATGCTTGCAGTTATCTAAGCGATGCTGCAATTTCCAAACTTTTATCTTTAAAGGTTCAGGAGTTCTGTTCAGTGCCTTTGGATCAAGAGATACCTTGGTATGAAATTTCTCTAATTCGTAATATATGTTTAACTTACTAGAAACAACATTTTAACCACTATGAGCGTTTTGATAAATTTCAAGGATTTCCCTTGATTGCTCATAGATCTCATAATCAGCTCACCACTTTTGTAATCGTTATACAAAATTAAGATTATATCCTATGTAAAAACAACACGAAAATTTCGAAAATCGGTTTACAAACAGTGAAATCATCGTCAAAAACATCTGCTTCGATGCAAAATATCACGAAAAGTACCAATAAATGGGTCATAGTATGATGACCATGGTATAATTATGGTTGTGATGATGAAGATTAATCAAATCGATGTGTTGGCTTATGCTTTCAGTTGTTTAAACAACGCCGAAATCCCCGAACCTGTACCTATAAGCATTCAAAAGTTCTGTACGGTACCTTCGGATCCAGGGTATAACCTGGTGCGAAGTCTTACTTTTTGGTAGCATTTACCTCGAATGCTTCAGAAAAAATCAAAATCACTATATGTTTCCATACAAATTTCAAGGAGTCCCCTCGATTCCTCAAGGATCCCATCATCAGATCACCACTTTTGTGAACATGGTACCAAATTCGAGTTAAACCCTATACAACACAAAAATAATTTTGAAAATCGAACCACAAACGGCTGAGTAAGCGAGGAACATACAAAAAAAAAGATACATACAGCCGAACGTATTACCTCCTCCTTTATGGAAGTCGGTCAAAAATTAGTTTATCACGCGTGAACCGTAAATTTTTCCGGCACAAAAAGTACCCTATGCGGGCTATCATGCTCAAACTGTGCTCAAAGTATTTCTTTACCAAATTTTAGCAATCGGCTCAGCCGTTTGGGCGAGAAGAGGTAACAGACAGACGGACAGACAGACACACTTTCGCATTTATAATATTAGTATGGATATGGATTTAAAAGAGCGATAGATTCAAAAGAAAGAAACAAGAAAGCCATAATTAGTTCAAAAGCCGGTCTCACATAGTCGGTTAGCTCTCTATCAGATGAATACTTTATACAGCGTTATATTAGAATACATTAATAAGCTATAGCTAATATAGAAAGGTTAGCTAGTCTAGAATCTAGATCAAAGCAATCAGGCACTAATAGATTTTGCGATTCGTTTAAAAGCTGAGTCTAGTTTCAATGGTGAAAGTTTTGGGAGCTTTCTTCGCCATGGAGCTGTTACAAGCTAAAATAACCCGTTAACTCTAGGAATAAAATACAAATTTCAATCTCATCGAGTTGCCCTTAGTACTAATTATTATTATGATATTTTTTAGAACGTAGACGTAAGTTTTAAAATGATTTTATGTTTATCAAGAGGCTCTAATAATAATTGAATTATATTTCTGATTTCTGATGTAGTAAGTTTGTATTAGATATTGACAATATGTATGTTTATAAGGGGGGTCAGATAGTCAACCAAGTTTTGTTGATTACTCAATTGATAGAATATATAGTCATATAATTTAAGAGTAACATTGTCCTTTAAATAAAACAGTCCTTATTTTTGGACCATCAATTCAAAGTATTAAATCGTTTCTATCTCTGTTAGCTACCACCACTTTCGAGATTTTTTTTTCGAAAATAAAAATGTTGTTCGTCTTATCATAATGTAGCTATACTCACAAAAAATTAGCTTGATAGTAATAAAAAAAAATTGTTCTGGGTCTCCCGTACTACTACTACGAGATACGACAAATACAACATGCTGTTACAAAACAGAATGTTGTATTTGTCGTGTCTCGTAAAAAGGGCACAAGCCCTTTTTATAAAATGACAGTATCAAAAATCCTTTGAAACCTTGCATAAATAAAACAGGGATTGTAAGTTTAAAATACCAGTTTAATATTGTTAAAGGAAGGCGTTCCACACCAGTACTGAGTACACACACGTGCTGCTGACTCACCATGTATGGGATGTTTACTATCCCATCCGGATGGGAACCGTACATTTTATAATTATATAAGTTAGTAGTAGCTTGACTAGTTAGTAGTTACTAGTGATTTTAGAACCAGTGTGAACGTTTTATTTGCAAGAAATTCGTTTACTTAAGTTTTTTTTGAAAGTCAAATTAAGTAATCGTCAGGTAACAATTTTTTTTTTATTACTAACAAGCTAATTTTTGTGAGATTATAACATTACATTTATATTATTATAACATTTTGATAATACATACAACTTTTTTATTTGCGAAAAATCTTGAAAGTGGTAGCTAACATAGATAGAAAGGATTTCATACTTTGATTTGATGGTCCTTCCCACCTTCAAACCTTCATAAAATTAAAAATGTATTTATTTTTTAATTATATATTTTACATTTAATCATTGAATATAATATTATGTATATGTCTAAATTCGGCCTTAAATTCGCAAGGTGCATTTTTCCTTTGGCGCCGTCAAACTCTTCAGCGACAGCAACGTAAAAAATACTATTATAACTAAATTATTATTAATTATTATGATATCAAAATTATTATATTTTATGATGCAGTAATTCAACGGATCGATCCGTAATCTAATTGATGTCATTACAGATAAACAGATTAGGAGGTGATTTGCATAATTTGACTGAAGGCTTCAATTATAATATTGATATATTCAGATAGGTAAATTCTGATATTATTATAAACTAGATCATAGATGACGGCCGCAAGTCCTTTGCGTCTAAATTCATTTGTCGCGCGGGAACCGTACATTTTTTCAGGATAAAAAGTATCCTATGTCCTTGCAGCAAAATCTTCCGGTTCAGCGGTTTGGGCGTGATTCGTGTAGATGTAACAGACAGACGGACGGAATTTATAATATTAGTATGGAGTATGGATGTTTCAGCACGCACATTAAAACAACCTGTATAAATGCGAAGGTTTACGTAGGAAATTGCAACTTCTCGCCGCTCCTAATAAAGCTATTTAACACAGACTCGTATAACTGAGAAAAACCGGCCAAGTGCGTGTCGGGCCACGCGCAATATAGGGTTCCGTAGTACCGCTAATTTTTGAAAATTTTTGTATGTTCAATGAATGTACATACATTTATAACATGTTTTACACTACTAATAACATCATCTTTACTTTCAAAGGAATTTAAAGGAAAAGTTCCTTTATACATCGCCGAATACATTTTTTTTAGTTGATCGACTATTATTCAATAACTTATGAAGTCTTCTTGGCCGTGATAGTTTTTCTTTTAAATTCAGCATATTTCCTACTCCCGTGATTTTTCCCACATTTTCAGAAGCAACCGTTTAGCTGGTAGAAGGGGGGGACACTGGACTCTAACGATTTTTTCCACTTTAAAACTTAAGATTTCACAAACGGATCCCTAAATCAAAAAATGATCTATGAATACTCATAATAGTTTTAAAAAACCTATCCAACGACACCCCACACGATGGGGTGGACGCGAAAAAAATTTTTCATCTCCGCTTGATGTGTATGGAAGGTACCATAAAAAAAAATATTTTTTTAAGATTTCATGTACTATTTTGTTGCCATCATTAACATATACATTCATGCCAAATTACAGCTTTATAGGTCCTATAGTCTCTGAGCAGTCGGACAGACAGACAGACGGACGGACAGACCGAAACTATAAGGGTTCCTTGTTGACTACGGAACCCTAAAAAGCTCGCTATTGTGCTTAATGTAGCTTATGCGTTAACTTCTCATGAGCTTTCTAACAAGCCAGGTTTGTTAGACCTAATTTTAGTTATGAATTTGCAAAGAAACTTTCTTAAATTATCCTGTAAGCTCAGCAGAAGAAATAGAAGTAAGTAAAAATAAGGTTTAAGGGACAGAATGACATTAGGCATTTCTTTGACCAATCTGTCATTTTTCTATTCTTCCGTAGAAAGAACCCTTTCATTGTTAGCCATACCAATTAGCGTAATGATCAATACAAGAATTATCTTGATTTTATATAAACCAGATATAAACATATATAAGAAAACCTTTTGATTTTAAATAATAAAAATATTGCTTTCATTTCTAATGATTTCCCTTACAATATAAGAATACATTGAGCATTTTCCACGAAGTGGGAAGCCCTGTTATAATTATATTGTACAAGCTTTCAGTTTGATTATTTCATTCATGTCAATATTATATTATGTATTAATTGTCAGTTCCATCAATTCTGTCGAACTAATCAATATTATTTCTTACTTAAATGACACCGGAGTTCCGTTGCTTCAGCTTACATTTCTCCGGAATGAAAAGTATTCTATGTCCTTTCCGGGACTCAAAGTCTCCATGACAAACAGCAAAATCGGCTCAGCGGTTTGGGCGTGAAGAGGTAAGAGACAGACAAACTTTCGCATTTATAAAATTAGTATGGATTTTCGATCTACTTTGCCGTTACCTATGAAATAGCAATTTAAATAATTTTAATATAGGTAAAACAAACTAGTGTTTCATACTTTAGTTTCACATTTCATGAGACATAATAGTTTGTGGGGATAATGTGTGGTGGCCACAAAGGAAGATCTTCCGACCAGGTGAGGTGGTATGCCCGGTCAGGCCGAAGCCTACGTGATAAATTTCAGCTGTCGTATATATATCGACGCGATCAGAAAACTTCGATAGCGCGATGCAGGAATGTTAGGCGAATTGTGGGTACCGCCACATCACTCCCCCCCGAAGACCGGAGGTCGAATCTTGAAGTCTTGTCGCTTGTGTCGCCAGTGCCAGTGAGTTCCAGTGAGTAGGAACTGTTGCAGTGAGTCCCAGTGAGTCGGAACTGTAAGCTGCTGCACGGGATCCAGTGAGTCGGATAAGCTGCCGTGCGGGGCCGATGCTACGTGCTGACCAGGAGAGATGTGCTCTGCTTGCTGACCGGTCGGTGTAGTGAGAAAGCCCGATGATGCCGATGCGGAGTCCGCCCAGGCCGCGGTACATTGCGGCTAGTGGACGATGTACCCGATGAGGCGATGCTGGCTGGCGCGGTGCGGAGGGGTGGGGAGTGATGATGATGAAGGAGGCGTGTTCTGTCGAGGGTCACCAATGTGGGGATAATGTGTGGTGGCCACAATAGAAGATCTTCCGACCGGGCGAGGTCGTATGCCCGGTCAGGCCGAAGCCCACGTGATACATTTCAGCTGTCGTATATAATATATCGACGCGCTCAGAAAACTTCGATAGCGCGATGCAGGAATGTTAGGCGAATTGTGGGTACCGCCACAAGTTTAATAGATCTTAATTAGTCCATTTTACTACATAGAACAATGAACTGAACTGCATTAATGTTGCATTATGCATAACATATTTACTTTGAATAACCAGCAAAGGAATAAAGATAAACTAGTTTAGTAGAATTGGACTGGTGTCAAGCGACAATAAATTTTTCCGTATTGCGTAGTCTTTTCACAGCATACTTTATATAAGGCTGCATTTCTTTTAAAAGAGTGCACTGAGTATAAAATGTTTTATGAGTCATACGTAGGGAGATACAATGTCTTTGGGCCTAGAAGGAATACTTTGTCTAATGACACCTCGACAGTTAGACAAAGCTTAGTTTACGTTACTTATTCGGTTCATGAACATTTTGTCTAAAGTCCATACTTTGCTTAGTAATTATAAAAGCGAAAATGTGCCCAAACCGCTGAACCGATTTTTGAAATTTGTTATGGAGATACTTTGAGCCCCGGGAAAGGAGACTTTTTATCCCGAAAAATGTTGCCGCGCGATAAACGAATTTTGACGCAATGGAGTTGCGGGCGTCATCTAGTACTAATATAATGGGCATTGTCCAAAAAAAAATCACATGTACTTTTTATATTTTTTTTCGTTAAAATAGGGTATTTTAAGAATATAAATAAATAATTTTGAAATTCATTGGCTAGTTTTTTCTCAATAAATTTTTAAAGTTTCGCTGTGACGTCATCATCGACGGCCAATTGACCTCTGCAGTATGTTTTTTGTCCTTTAAATCTTATTTATAATGGCTGGTTCGTCAAATGCAAGTTCTCATTATGTGAAAGCTGATACGAGAAGCTTACCAAAAGTTCGAAACGTAACGTTGGTCGAATTTATTCCTAATTTAACGCCATTAAAGGTCAAACTAAGGTTAAACATATTTGTTCAAAAATATAAGTAACTAATGGGTATTTTTTTCGTTTACATACAGAAAAACGATCACTGACCTTATTCCTCGAAATGTTTTTGAATGACCAAAATTAAAAAAAAATGGACAATCCCCATTCAGTAGGGATACTTGAATAATGAATTGTTATTCTCGAAACACGCTTCTGTTCTAAACTATTTTATTCTGTAACGTAGTTAATGAGAATTTCATAGTATTCCCTTAACTGCCCTTTGGAGACACACTTACCAATAGTTTTAATGCAGTTCTCATTACAAGCTGTATTTAATTTGTGACCAGCTATTTCCCTAGACTCACTAAAAATACGTGTAGCACTCGGGCACTGCCGCGGTGAAGCATTTTTGCATATGTCTAGTCGCACGCACACAAACACCGTGCCGAAGTTTAGCGAACTGAAGACGATTCACGGCAATTACGCCGGACCGCTATGCTAGTCGGAGTGGAGCGTGTTAGGTTTATTTTCGTTACGGAATATCTTGATTCGGTCGCCGCGTAAAGCCCGCGATGAAAGCTATGCAATAGCTTGATAAAATCCTACACGAATCGTACATTTTCCTCGATAAAAAGTCGCCACGTTTCAATGAAGATTCAGAGGTAATTAGAATGTGAGTCGATTTAGTAGTATTATTGTAAAAAATAATATTATAAAATAATATATTAATTAGTGATGTTAGTATCAATTACATCATACATGCATATTATTATTGCAACATTCATTATTAATACTGTATTTATTCACGAATAGTTCACGTGAGGATTTTATTAACATTATATTTTATTAATTATTAGTTGCTATATTAATTGTACCATGCTTATTTTGATATTTCTTACTTAATAATTTTAAAAACATCAAATTATGATCCTAAAGCATCATACGAAAAAACGAAAAATTTCAAGTTAGTTATTCACTTCATCCACTAACACCTTCAATAATGACAAAATACAATTTCATTGTCGACATAACGACCTAAGTTGGCAGTCATCAAAATTGATTGGACGCCTTATCGCAACAACTTCAGGAAATGGGCATAAAAATTATGACAGTCAGCATCTTATGATGATGTCACACATTGGCAAACTGTAATGCCATGATTGTCATGATAATAACTGATAAAAGAGACGTTCCGACAATGTGACATGTCTTTATCTGCATCAGGGGGTCCTGCAGTTTCTGTTGAACCCTTTTTTACCCCACTGCCAGGAGGGTTATTTAAACACGCTTTTAGAGCCAAGGACAATGCAATAATTTGTTCAGATTTTCGAAAAAAAAAACAAATTAAAAAATAAAGCGCGTTTTTTTTAAGTTTTTTAAACTATTTTTAAATATTTGCTTGGGGAAATACTATGCATATCCTCGGCGGATTGGGGACATCGGCCGGGGTATGTGGGACCCCTGAGGCCTGAAGGTATCTACCCTCTAAAACCCCATGGTGCTCCCAGCTCCACTCCCCGCTTAGGCAAAGTAATTTCGCTGAACCCTATGGTTCTTTGATGTAGTTCTAAGGTTCCAAAGTCCTTTTGCCTTTCAATTGATATGAATGATAACTGATAAGGGATATTTTAAACAAAGTCTTTTTTATCACATCTTATATATACGTCTTAATCTTATACATATTTTAAAGCTGAAGAGTTTGTTTGTTTGAACTCGCTAATCTCATCATAACTCACATAAGTCATGAACTTCTGATATCTCTTATATATTATAAAACTCTCGTCCACGAACTCCTCCAAAACGGCTTTACTGATTTTTAACAAATTTTATATGCACATTTAGTAGGTCTGAGAATCGGCTACTGGGTACTTTACTTATATAATGATAAGTGCATTTGTTGATTATATAATAGTAAATTATTACAACCTGAGACTGACGGCGACCATTGCTTATGCGACGGGATAGCGATCGACGTTGCTATGGCGACATATTTATATTTAGTCACTTCAATAAAATAAAATTATGAGCGAAATACTTTATATTAATTATGGTAAAGCAACGTTTGCAGGAACAGCTAGTTATAATATATTATTTCTTTGATTCGTATAATGGCCAAGCTTCGTGAATTGCCCTGGATACAGAAGTAAAAAAAGTTACTCAGCAGAACCTGTATACAGTGTGTAATAAAATTAAGTAATAACACTTTTCACTGAGAAAGTAGCAGCCCTGAAAGAGCAACTCTTTTTTCACTTTTGTATAAAAAATCATGATGCTGCGGCACTTGCCCATACAAATCACAAAAAAATATTTGCTCTTTCAGCGCTGCTATATTCACAGTGAAATTTATATAGTTAAGAACACAATACACATGTCGTAGGATTATTTGATAAATCGAATTTTCGCGAAAATTCTAGGGATTTTTCGAACACACGGATAATTAAATAATGGTGATTACATTTTTCAATTATCCTAAAAAAAGTTTTTTTGGGAAAACGCGAGTTGCCTTAGTAACATTGCACATTCTTAACGCTGATTGGCTTGAACTTTGCTTACTAGCCAATTCTTATTCTGATTGGTTGCTATCTTTTCCTATGTATCTTTGAGGTAATACACCATAGAATTATAAAGGACATAACCTCAGAATTAGTTTCTGGTTCTGTTAAACTTTCAGCACTAATTTTACATGTATCAGTCATTTTGTATTTACAGAAATACAGACACACTTTTAGATAACTTTTCGCACTAATTTTCAAGTCCAACTGCAATTTTAAACACAAACTGCTAGCTTGCTTACAAAAACAACCACAAACAAAACAACGCGTGACAATGAATTGACATTTAAAACGTCAAGTCTTCAACCAATCAGAGAAGATGTTGTTGTGAGGCGCTTAAACCGACCAATCAGGGATTTTTTTCGATAATAACTAACGATTCCTTTCGCAATCGTACTAAGGGGACTCGCGTTTTCGCGAAAACACTACCTTTTGTCAGTAAGATTGAAAAATAACATTATCTAATTATCCGTGTTTTCGCGAAAACCCTAGAATTTTCGCGAAAATTCGATTTATCAAATCATCCTACGACACACACACACAGTCATTATGATCACTTAGTTTTGATACACCTTATATATTCCTTATACCTACATTAAGTATACGTGATGTCTATATTTAGGCTGCGCGGACGCATGACGTCACTGATCCAGCACTTATCTCGACCTTCACACGTATCTAAGTGAAGACGGTAAGTGTATCAAGGCCTTTATTATCTGTTACTGTACATTTCAATTATAATAATATTATAGTTATCAGTTATCACTTATCATTCAACACTTTCAATTTATTTTTATACTAGCGACCCGCCCCGGCGTCGCCGGAGATAAAATATATAGCCACTAAAAAAGTTATGCCTATAGCCTTCCTCAATAAATGGGCTATCTAACACTGAAAGAGTTTTTCAAATCGGACCAGTAGTTCCTGAGATTAGCGCATTCAAGTTAGCCCTTTCAAATAATTTCCCCCGTTTTTTCCACATTTTCCTCTATTTCTTCGCTCCTATTAGTCTTAGCGTGATAAAATATAGCCTATAGCCTTCCTCGATAAATGGGCTATCTAACACTGAAAGAATCATCAAAATCCGTTGCGTAGTTTTAAAGATTAAAGGGAACAAAGGGACATAAGGGAAAAAAGCGACTTTGTTTTATAATATGTATAGATAGATATAGAAGATATAGATAGAATATAGATGATTAGCAGTTTCAAAAGTTTTTAGTCAAGGAACACCCTTCATTTTATACTAGACTAGAATACATATATTATTAGCCTAGATTTTATACTAAACTCGTTTATCGCGCATGAACCGTACATTTTTCTGGGATGAAAAGTATCATAGGTATAATGTCTTCTGCCGGCAGCCCGGCACTCAAACTATCTCCAATCTCCATACCTCAGCAAAATCTTCCTGGATAAAAATTATCCTATGTCCTTTGCCGGGACCAAAGTATCGCCATACCAAATTTCAGCAAAATCGGTTCAGGCAGCGGTTTGGGCGTGAAGAGGTAACAGACAGATAGACAGACACACTTTCGCATTTATAATAAATAATAATACTAGATGACGCCCGCAACCCCGTAGCGCCAATATTTGTTTATCGCGCAGGAACCGTACATTTTTTCGGGATAAAAAGTATCCTATAACCTTTCCTGGGACTCAAGGTATCTCCATGCCAAATTTCAGCAAAATCGGTTCAGGGGTTTGGGCGTGAAGAGGTAACAGACAAACGGACAGACACACTTTCGCATTTATAATATTAGTATGGATTTTCACACAACACTCACATATTCACACACATAAACATACTATAACTTTTCTCATATAAATTATAATTTAAAAGTACCGTGCAAAATTAAATCTCTAGACTCTACATTTCTCTGACTATAATCGGTTCGTCATATTATGCATCAAACGTCCTTGCATTGAAAACGTATATTCAACTTGCATTAAAAACAATACTCATTTTAGCATAATGTAAGTAACCTGCATTTTAAATAATGTAAAGTGTTTTTGTGAGCTACTAATGAGCAATAAATTAAGTTATAATAATATCACAGTATAATAAATAAATACAGTAGAGCCGTGTTTTTCAGCCTGTGGGGGACGCCAGAGGTCGAGGAAGCTATTTCAGTAAAAAAAAAAAAGTTTAAAAAGATTGATCATTGATGGAGTAGGAAAATTTTAACAAAAGGATATTTATATTCATAAACATAGGCACATACTAGGTGGAAAAGGAAAGAATAGGAGAAAGAGGTCCCGATTCGCGATATATTTTTCCTTACCCTGGGAGGTTGCATCATAAAAAAGGCTAAAAACACTGTAGTAGAGAGTAAACATAAAAAAAAATATAATATCCACAGCCGAACATATAACCTCCTCGTTTTTTGGAAGTCGGTTAAAAACTAAACCGCATGAATAAGACACAAATGTATTAGCGTGATTTCTGATAACCTGCAGTGGCAAAATAATGGAGTATGCAAGCAAGTACGTAAAACTTTTTGACTGTGTTCAACTTGTAGTTGAATATCGAAGATATGGCTGAGTTGCTCTACTAATTTATTTTTATGCTATAAACACATTATGCACCTGCTTGTTGAACAAATTGCACCTGTTGGGCAACAAAAAAGTTTCAATATATTTTAGTTTTTGTTATAATGTGTTTAATTCATTACTCCAAAATTCGAATTAAATATACAATTCAACAAATAACTACAGTTAAAATAACGGTAGTGATAAAATGTAGAGCAAAGAGGCTAGACCGACTAATTGTGATTATTTTAATTTTTAAAACAGTTCTTACAAAATAATATATTACTTTTAAACTGATATTGCTCGTAACTTCTTGGAGCATAAACTCGTTTATTTCGCGGGAACCATATACTTTGCCATAATAAAAACTATCCCATGTTCTTTCCCGGACTTTACAGTATCTCGACCATCCGATTTTTTAATAATTTATAATCGACTCAGCGGTTTTAGCCTGAAGCGCATTTATAGTATTAGTAACGATTTTATATAACTTTTACATTTTTGTTTTTAGGAAAATAAAGTTACATGAAGTTAAAGGGGAGTCGGACTTAAGTTTGTAAGACTAGATTTGAGAGCCCACAGGTCATAGTTCCGAAAATAGGATCAACAAAAAAGTGTTGCACATGGACCGGTATAACCTCCGAGTGGCGAGACTCCGTCCTCCGAGAGGAGTGAGGACAGTACGAGTCGGCACTCCGGCCCGTCGACACGCGCCGACCGCCAACTTGGATCGTGCCGCCAACTTAGGTGAAGTCATCGTTCAAAGTGGCATATCGAGTCCATGTTTTATGTGTGTTTCTGTGTTCAGTGCCAGTGAGTGATCATGAACGGAACTCCGTCGAGGCGGCCCAAAAGTGCCTTCTCTGAAAGTGTAAGTTTGGCCAAACTACCTTCTGCTATTTTCCTCGCTTTTTTACGTTTTTTATTCGTTAGGTTTACACGAACGAATAGTAATTCTAAGCGCTGACGAAGTTTTGTTACTTAGAAAAGTTTTGAAACTTTGTTAAAATTACTGTAAACTCTGCTTTAAATGTAAAACATGATATTAACACTCAACAAACTTTCGCCAATTAACTCCGAATTAAAGCGAACTTAAATTCGGTCTTGTCCTTGATTTAGTAGAGCACGACTTACACGGTCAGTGTCAAACTTTTGTAGACAAGGACGGGTGATGTGTACGGTACGAGCGAGAGAGAGGGAAGACGGAGAAATGACCGCGAGAAATGTATCGCTCGTTCGCGAGATTAAACAAGTATGTGCTAGAGCCGGTAGAGTATTGAAAGTGTGGTCTATTATTATTATTTTTAACAAAAAATTAAAACCGACTTCCAAGGTAAAAACAATAATAACATTAATATGAACTAAAAAGTATTAAATAATTTTTACTATCTAATAGTGCCCTTTTCCGAATTCGGCTAAACCTCAACTATTTCTGTACTCACTCTTCATTATTTTGAAGTCGGTACCAGATAGCTGAATCTTCAGTCCTCTGACAGAATATTTGAAACTTTTGGAACTGGCACCGACTTCAAAATTATGAAGAGTGAGTACAGAAATAGTTGAGGTTTAGCCGAATTCGGAAAAGGGCACTATTAGATAGTAAAAATTATTTAATACTTTTTAGTTCATATTAATGTTATTATTGTTTTTACCTTGGAAGTCGGTTTTAATTTTTTGTTAAAAATAATAATAATTTCACTCTTTTTAGTTACACTAGTACGTAAACCTTCGCGTATATTTTACGTATTTTATTACAATTTGTTAAGTGTTGAGATTTGTAAACTTTATATTTTCTAAGAAAATTTAGTTCCGCAATTCAACAACAGATGTCGTTGTTAAGCTTCTGCATCGCGGTATCGCTTACTCGACTCATTTGATATAACTAATTCGCTACAATAAACTTTTTCTTCTCGCTCACACTCACTGGTTGTCTTAATTGATATTACGCCAGAGGGATTAACGTCCCAGGGTAACCCTACAGAACCATAAGACCAGTTTTAGGCGTATGACGTATTTTCTTTACATTAAGAGTCACAACTCACACTCACAAAATAATATATTATCAGTGAAGTGAACAGTAGTTAGTAAAGTATTCGATCTGTATAATATAAAGTAGTAAAATATTCGATCTGTCATCTGTTGCCACGCGCCGCCCGCGCGACACCGTCGCCTCTGTATCGCCGACCGCCGTGTATTAAACAAACAGGTGTTGTTGGTAACAATAGAAAATTATTATTACGAGTTATTATATCCATACCTATGCCTTGTACTACTATCTATTCTGTGCCATGAGACATTGGTGACCTTAACACGACGTGGTAATGATGATGATGACGATGATGATGATGATGATTATGATGATGAATATTAATTGCATAGTAGCATATGCTTTCTGTTCTTAAAACAACGCCGAAACTCCCAAACGTGTATCTATAAGGAGTCAGGAGTTCTCTTAGCATCTTCGAAACCATGGTATACCTTGACCCAATATTTGACTTTTTGGTAGCATATTCTTAGTACACTTCACATAAAACCAAAATCACCATATGTTTCCATATAAATTTCGAGGAGTTCCCTCGATTACTCATGGATCCCATCATCAGGTCACCACCTTTGTGAAAATGGGACCAAATTGGAGTGAAACCTAATACAACAAAACAAAAATTTCGAAAATCGGTTCACAAACGGCGGAGTAATCGTTGAACATACAAAAATAAAAAAAAAAATATCCACAGCCGAACATATAACCTCCTCGTTTTTTGGAAGTCGGTTAAAAAGTACGCAAACATTACGACGGAGAGCACCGAAAGGAGCCGCATTTTCGTTATGCTTTTTTATCCTCTCGCAAAGATGTACGGGAACTGCGGCCCGCCCCGCACTCAGCAAGTCATAACATGCGCGTTCGTTTAACTATTAACACGTTGTTTCGACTGTGCCTATTAAGCCAATCGAGACAGTTTGGGGACTATAAAATTTACGGTGCATAGATAAGCGACTTCGTCAGGACTCAGGAGCGGTTATCATAGATACAATTCATTTTATATTGAGTAGTAGCAACTTGCATTGTTATTGTTTAGTTAATTTTATTGAGTATTATAATTCAGCGTGCAATTTTGAAATGATGTACAATCAGAGAAGTTGATTCCTAGGCAGATGGGGGACCTAACTAATTTGGTCGCGTTATGTCAAACCCATCCGACCGATCACAACTTGAATTGACATATAAGTCGACCACATGACGTGGGTCTGTCAACTGCCTAGGAATCAATTTCCTCGATGGTACAAAATAATATTAAGTCATGCCAACAGCCAATCTATCGTTTATACAGTTGAATTTGGTTGATAGAAATAATTTGAGTCCCAAAAAAATACGAATGTACGGTTCCTTAACGATTTTCAATGCGATAGTGTCTATCTGTTACTTATTCACGCCTAAACTGCTGGACTGATTTTGCTGAAATTTGGTATACGATACGTCGAGTAACGGGAAAAACACCGGAAAAATTTTATCCTCGAAAAATGTACGGTACGCGCGATAAACGCATTAACCAACCGATAAAAGTAATAATAGTAAATCTCACCTCATAAGTTATAATAATGGACTTAAGATTGTAATTTTTAAGCAATCGAGTCTTGAGTTCTGAGTTCTGACACATACGTCACTTCACAACAAGCCACAGTCACCCTGATAAGGCTAACACTGCGAATTGTTAAACACGAATATCAATTAGTCATGGACTGATCAAGGCCAACGTAATAAAAACATTAATATTATATTGTATGAGTTGACAAGATGCAAAATACTTATAATAAACTTCGCAAACCTCATCGTAAACTTGATTCAACAGAATTCAAACGAAGGATCGTAAAAAGTATAAAATACGAATTTTATTAAAATTGTATGTAAGAATATCATGTAATACTATGTAAGAATTTTATAGAATTCTCAACAAACTCTTTTTCATTATCATATATTTTATCACCTCTCTCAGACTGCAAAAATATTCATTAAATTCCCAAAAAAAATTAGAAAACATATTCTATGACGTCTTGTGATCATTTCTGGTAAAACACGTTTTTAAGTTATGCTTGGAAAGTTATAATAAATATCATCGTCTCATGGTAGAGTTGGCTGCCAAGTTATAAACATAATAAAACTTAAAAACAATAATAACATTAATGTGAACTAAAAAGTATTAAATAATTTTTACTATCTAATAGTGCCTTTTTCCGAATTCGGCTAAACCTCAACTATTTCTGTACTCAATCTTCATTATTTTGAAGTCGGTACCAGATAGCTGAATCTTCAGTCCTCTGACAGTATATTTAAAATTTTTGGAACTGGCACCGACTTCAAAATTATGAAGATTGAGTACATAAATAGTTGAGGTTTAGCCGAATTCGGAAAAAGGCACTATTAGATAGTAAAAATTATTTAATACTTTTTAGTTCACATTAATGTTATTATTGTTTTTACCTTGGAAGTCGGTTTTAATTTTTTGTTAAAAATAATAATAATTTCACTCTTTTTAGTTACACTAGTAGATAAATCTTCGCGTATATTTTACGTATCTTATTACAATTTGTTAAGAGTCACAACTCACACTCACAAAATAATATAATATTATCAGTGAAGTGAACATATTGTGCTAAGTAATTTAACAATTTTAATATTTCAAGCCCGAAGCGGTCACCGGCGATTGCGATAACAATAGAAAGGCTATTGTGTCTCGTTTTTCCACAATCGAAGGATCTATCAGATAAAAAATTGTACAAACTTGCATAGGATGTAGCGGAGCATAATATTTAATATTATCATAATTATTGACAGCTGTTCTTGTTATCAAGAATTCAAATCGATAGGTACTTAGTGCACCATCTATCGATTAATAAGTATAACTAATTAAAAAGACACTTAATGACTTTGTTTTGTTTAAATGCTCTTTTTAAAATAACTTTATTTAAATTCTATTTGTCTATTAAAATTTTATAAAGTAGTAAAGTATTCGATCTGTATATTATAAAGTAGTTAGTAAAGTATTCGATATTCTCTCTTCGCGCGGCGGCGCTGGGCGGCGACCGACGCCGACCGCCGTGTATTAAAAACAAACAGGTGTTGTTAATTGTTATACAGTACATCATTATTATTATTAGTATATCCATACCTATGCCTTGTACTATTATCTATTCTGTGCCATGAGACATTCGTGGCCTTAACACGACGTGGTAATGATGATGATGACGATGATGATGATGATGATTATGATGATGAATATGAATTGCATAGTAGTTTATGCTTTCTGTTCTTAAAACAACGCCGAAACTCCCAAACGTGTATCTATAAGGAATCAGGAGTTCTCTCAGCATCATCGAAACCATGGTATACCTTGACCCAATATTTGACTTTTTGGTAGCGTATTCTTAGTACACTTCACATAAAACCAAAATCACCATATGTTTCCATATAAATTTCGAGGAGTTCCCTCGATTACTCATGGATCCCATCATCAGGTCACCACCTTTGTGAAAATGGGACCAAATTGGAGTGAAACCTAATACAACAAAACAAAAATTTCGAAAATCGGTTCACAAACGGCGGAGTAATCGTTGAACATACAAAAAAAAAAAAAAAAAAAAAAAAAAAAAAAAAAAAAAAAAAAAAAAAAAAAAAAAATATCCACAGCCGAACATATAACCTCCTCGTTTTTTGGAAGTCGGTTAATTATTTCTTCCATATTTAGGCAAAAGTAATGAAATACTTTACACATATTGCAAAAACCTTCTAAAAGTTGAATTTTGAGAAAATGTTAACAATGTAACAACTAAAAATATCCACAGCCGAACATATTATAACCTCCTCCTTTTTTTGGAAGTCGGTTAAAAACGAATCCATACTAATATTATAAATAAAGAGTGTCTGTCTGTTACCTCTTCGCGCTAAAACTGCTGAACCGATTTATATAAACTTTGAGCCCCGGGAAAGGGCAAAATAGTTTTATCCTGGAAAAGTGTATGGTTCCCGTGCGACATAATATTATGAGCTTTGAAGCAACGGAGTTGCAGCTGAGCCGTCATCTCATCGTCATCGTATAGCAATATGTAAATTCGTTAGAAGTTCGTATTAAAATAATGTTATAAATATGTATAAATATATAAAATTGTATGTAGAGATGATGAGATGTCTCTGGATTACTAGAAATTTATTGTTTCCTGTACTGACTCTACATCACTGTACTGACCACATACTTAAAGTTATGGCATCATAATTTATTCGCAGGGCTACGTGACAATAATAACAAACGTAAGGAGTGACAGAATGTTTGAAACATCGTGAAATTGACGTGACATCGACGTGACATTGAAATGTTCCCGTGGGAAAGTATGTCAGTGGGACGAATCATCGAATTGAAGCGAATCGGGCATTCCCAATTCCGGAATTGATGGGACGAAATAAAAACTATAACTCTTCTCTCTTTCTCTTCTTCAAAGACTTTTGACATTATTACTCAAGTAAAATAAGCTACGAATAATAAAAACCAGAAATAAATGATTATTTATAACATGCATTCTAAAAATGTTATTCAATACAAAATAAATACTTTGTAGTTGTATGATTGTTGAAAAGTTAGTTAATACTATTATGATTTATATGTTATTATTAATAATTTGGTCAAATTATAAATGTCTCGGTATATTAATATTTTGGTCAACAATTATTATGTTATGCAAACGGTATAGGTTACAGTGTAATTGAAAATTGAAATCAATTTTAAGTTTGCACAACAAAATGATTGAACTGCAGTGTTGGTTGATTAAATGCAAATATTTGTATCTAAATATACTGCATAGAATGTAAATAACAAGTTAAATTATTATTAAATTACGTTTTAGATAAAAATAAATAAAAAAATAATCCAAGTAACTATGTCTAGAATTTTCCTATAGCATCGGCATCGCCCGCGCGAATTCCTTAGTGTTCCTGGCATAATATAAACTTTGATCCCCTATTTATCCTCCCTTAGGGGTAGAATTATAAAAAATACTTTCTTAGTTTATGTGGGTTTCTCAGTGGGATGGCCTAGTGTCCTACATCATAATAGGAGCTCATGTGCAAAATTTTGATTTTCTATTCTCATTCGAAATTAATGTCAACCCGTTTTGCGGTTTATTAGTGCATACTTTTGATTTAAAAATACAATACACTTCCTATGTTAAGAAGTTTGGTAGATAAAAATTGTTATCGAAATAATTAGTGCTTTAAACAAAGCTCTACTCTATAAACAATAAGTATTGCATGATCTATGGCTTTACATTCTTCATTTTATAGTCTCTATGTCTTTACAGTCTACATTTATTTGTAGACTGTTTATATCTCTGCCCTTACATATTTTCACTTTCACTCCTTCGATAGCAAAAGGAACAATCGTGGACTTATTTAGACTTAACGTCCGCAATAATTGACATCAATTAGAAGAGATTTATACACACGATTACCTCCATACTAAAGCTTCGGCCAAACCTACGCGACCAAAGCGACTGCGAAGCGGGAGCGTCTGCAACGCGGGACGTTCGCGTCGGCAGAGCGGGAATAATCTACGGTTTCGCACCGTAGTCGCGCAGTAGTTTCGTGTTGAATAGAATACAATAATATTATTATTTATTTGCAGTAAAATAAAAATAAAACAATAACTTAAAATACACAAAATAAAATGGTGACAGTAAAATTATTGAATAAATCAGCCGCAAATTGGACCAAGCTCAGCAGTGTTGGCACACCTAGGCTCTAGCAGGTATCCAACGCCGGTCTTCCGCTTGACCCATTGCAGACGCCCCGTCCCGCGTCCCGCGTTACCTACGCGTAGGTTTGGCCGAAGCTTAATGTTGCGCTGGTGTTGGTATATGAGCGCTATTTTGAATTTCTATTTGGAGAGATGCACTGTAATCCTTTAATTGCTATGTTAAGACTCTATTTATGTAAGCACTTAACAGTGTATTCGCACTGCTACCACAATATTATGCTGTTTTCAATTTTAATTCATTTCATAATATTTAATGTGAACAAAAAAATACGTGTAGCACTGTGCCGCAGTAAACCTATTGCATAGCATTTTTATCAACATATGCAGTTATAACTCGCATACGAAAAGTCGCACGCACACAAACACCGTGCCGAAGTTTGGCAACGCTGATGTCGTTTTCGGTCGCCGCGCTCAAAGACCACTCACTGGGATAGTTTCCGAAACCGTGGTGGTAGTTGGCACCAAGCAGATTGTTCGGAAATATTTTAGTTATTATCCAATTGTGAAATTAAACTTTTTTATTTAATTTTCATTGTTTAATTTGTTTTGCAAGTTAAATCTATGTATACAGTAGTCAACTGTGATTTCGTGCTGCTAGCACAAAATGTATGCTGGCGGCTGGCGCCTGGCATCTGCCGCTAGTAACACAAAAACCTGTCTTTACAAATGTGAGGGGTGATTATGAAGGTCGCGATTCGCGAAGAATTGGACCTTGATAAAAAATGGCTTCCGAACAAAAAAGCCGTGAACCACAATTTATAATTTCTGTTTTAAATCCACATCCAACAACTTACAAAAACTACAGTAATTAATGTAAAGCTTCTTTACCAAAACTTCCAATTTCGTGTTAAAATTGTTATTAATCATTAATTACATATTATTAAAAATAACATTTTTAATAATATGTAATTACATGCCACATGGTTACAACTTACAAGTGAAGTGAATTTTCGAAATGACAATTTAAACTTTGATATCAAAATAATTATTGTCGAATATAATTTGATTAAGGGCCTGTTTCACCCCTTTTTGTTAAAGTGCCGAATAGGCAATTCACAACTTTTTTGATAGATTCTCCATACTTCTGTCAAGTTAAGTGGGGGATAGCCTATTCGGCAAGTGCCGAAAAAATTCCGACCAAAGTCCAACATGTCGCAATTGTCATATCAGAATATTTACAGAGACGTTGTCAAACGTCGAACAAACCTTGTTTACTGTGTATGCTGGTGCTGCCTCTAGCGTGTAAACATTGCAGTAAATATTGCAGAACGAGATGACGCCCGCAACGGACGCCCGCAACTCCGTTGCGTCAAAATTCATTCATCGCAACTCGCAAGGGAACCGCAATTCTTTCCGGTACAAACAGTATCCTATGTCCTATGTCCTTTCCCGGGGCTTAAAGTATATACCGTGGTCGGTCGACTGTTTTTATCCCAAGGTCATCAAGAGTCGAGTTTGACGCAAGGAGCTTACCCATAGAAGATCGTCTTTGTATTTTGCGTCGTGGGCCAACGATCCATTTCCTACTTGTAGGGATGGTAGGATGGCTTTAATACCCTTCAATAGCTTAGGCCAGAGACCAGAATTTACGGGTTCCCAAAGGAGTCGAGTCTCTCACCAATACCATTCCATACAAAATTTCAGTAAAATCGGTTCAGCGGTTTGGGCGTGAAGAGGTAACAGACAGACAGACATACAGACAGGCACACTTTCGCATTTATAATATTAGTAGGTACGGATTTAAGTTGTTTGAGTACTCTGTTACGCAAAGCGTCGTTATTCTCGGAATTATAATATTATGTAATTTGCATGTCATGTAATGTATCCGTGATTTTATTTTAAAGGCAATTCGTATGCCGTCAGCGTATGATCTATACAACTAAAAATTCCTAGTTGTGTTAAAAAATGAATCACATATTTTCTGACGTGGTTACAAAATATGGTAGCTAAAGGTTAAAACTGTTTTAACATTTAATAACATACTAGCTATTTGACCGAGCTTTGCTCGGTATTCGATAAAACACGAATAAAATGACATTTTCTAAAAATGATTCTTAACTAGATCGATTTATCGCCCCCGAACCCGAAACTCCGTATATACTAAATTTCATGAAAATCGTTGGATGGTCGATTCCGAGATTCCAATTATATTATATATATGTATAATATTTATATACAAGAACTAGATGACGCGCGCAACCGTTGCGCCAAAATTCGTTTATCGCGCGGGAACCGTACAATTTTCTGGGATAAAAACTATCCTATGTCCTTTCTCGGGACTCAAAGTACATCCAGTAAAATCGGTTCAGCGGTTCGAGCGTGAAGAGGTAACAGACAGACAGACAGACAGACAGACAGACAGATAGACACACTTTCGCATTTACAATTTATATACAAGATCATGAACGTAGAAAAAAAAGGCGGACGGAGTCTTGTCATATAGAAAACTGTGTCTTCACTTTTCTTCAGAGTCGGCCATGCACACATTCTGACAACACAAGAACATAGCGCAAGAATGTGTGCGTGCGGACCGTGTACCTGTGTAATGACCGGCCAGCTGGCCGACTCTGAACGACACAGTTTTGTGTATGGTGGGACTCCGTCCGCCTTTTTTTATACGTTTATGTACAAGATATACAAGATATACAAGAATATACAAGAATTGCTCGTTTAAAGATATAAGAATATTTCTAGTATCCACACCCCACATTTTAAATTATAAATACTAATAATTTGTCTGCAGTCTGTACCCTGTAGAGTGTAGACTCTACACTCTACAGGGTAAGACGTATTGTAATACTGTGACTCTAAAGTCTAAGCTGTCTCTCGGTCTGTATTGCTGAAATTCTGGATCTGCATCCCGGAACAGGATAGTTTTATCGCGGTAAAATGTACGGTATCTACCAGAAAAATAAATTAATTTCCACGCAACTAAGTCGCGAGCAACATCTAGTAAGATGGAGGAATATAGTAGGTACATCAGGTACATATTGTTACTCGGTGTTTTTCAAACTGTCAGTCGCTACGTGTGGGGAACGTCGTGGGGGGGTCGCTAAATATTTTTGCGTGCCAGGAGGATCGTATCATAAAAACACTGCTGTAACTTAATAATTGTTTCTTATTTATATGGAACGATGAAAACAATTTGTAAAAGTATCATATTACACACGAGAAGTTTGTTGACTTTGTATAATGCAAGTATATTTTCTTTTTATCTCGCTTGCTTATATTAATTTCTTTATTCTTGCGAGCTAGGTCCTTAGATGTTTTAATAAGCTGAACTTTATTATAATAAGGTTTTATTTACGTTTTATTCTCAATTCTCGGCTCGCGCGATGTTTTAATTAACTTTGTGCCTTACAGAGGCGATCGCTGACATTGTTACTGCCAAAATGCATTTTTCTCTTTATGCATCTTGAGATGCATGCTGTTTTGTTTCTGTTCTTTCAATGTAATTTGGCCTCTGTGTCCTATATTGTCTTTTAGTTTTTACTGTCTCACAATTTAATCCTTTTTCTGTCGTTAAGATATTATAGAAAATAAAAGAAATAGCGTATATTTAATCAACCACAAATACCGATTAATTATGTCTTCAAACTGCTTGGCACTCAGATTTTTGCGGTCGCACTCAGAGTTACTAAAACACAACTCGACTTTAATGTAAATTAATAATTGGTCTTACAACGCTTAACTAACAACTCTAACATTAATAATAGTAGTGATATTGCAACTGGTTGTGTTGGGTGTCAAAGGAGTTGTCAGTGAGTTAGTCAAAGTGTGGTGTAACTTGGCCTCTGCGGTATTGGCTCGCAGTTGAACTATGAACGAAGATCCGGTGAACTACTGATTGGTGATTCACTGAACTTAAGCCATTTATGTTTTAATCGTTCTCTATTTGGATGTCCAGTAAAAGTCTGTAATTTAGTGCAGGCGTTTTGGGTAAGAACATTTTTACCACACTTGTGGTGATGATGATGATTAGTATAATGTGGTGATGATTTGTATAATGAAGAGTGTATAAAGATTAAATAATTAATAGTTAAATATTACTGAGTTCGGCTATCAAAATATGTCTTCAGTCTCCACGTGTTTTTGTCGTGACCTCAGTCGGCCATTTTTGATGCCGCGGGCTGTTTTCCGAAAGTGTAGCGCAATGGAAAAACTTGCAGGGAAATTGGAAAGTCACAAACTGCAAGCTCACTTTCAAACAGTTCGGAATATAGTGCATAGTGATTACGATACTTGTATACTGCCAGCATAGGAATAAGCGGAGACGAGAGAAAATTAATATGTCTATTTTAAATAAACTTCTTTCTAGATCTTTTGATTACAAATGTTAAAATAGTAAATAAATAAATAAATAACAAAGCGTTTATTCTGCCACCATTAAATTTGAGTACTTTAAATAGTGCCGACTTAAACAAATGTACTCTACATTTGTTTAAGTCGGACAGGCTCCAAAAATAATGGACCGATTTTCTTAGATCGAAGTCCCGGAAAAGTTTATTTGTCTCTCCTTCTGTCTGTCTGTCTATCTCGTCCGTTTATCTCTACACACCTATAAAATCCCGGAAAAGGATGTAGGATAATTTTATCCCGAGAAAATTTGTTAATGAAATTTCGACATATTCTCTCATCTTTTTCGAGAGGCATTTCGTTCGAAAGTCGCCGTAACTAAAAGGCAGAACTATATAGTAACCCCTACAGAACAAAATGTCTACTTTATCTAATGCACTATAATGAATAATAAGTGACAATATTAATGACTATACACCTTACACTGTATATTATATTATTTATCACTTATCAACGAATGGAGCACATACACTGATAAGTAGTATCAAACTACAGACTACTTGTGTACAGACAGCACAAAAATTGCTATATCACTTATGAGTATAATATTATGTATACCCGAGGAAATTGATTCCTTGGCAATTGACAGACTTACGTCGTTTGGTCGGCTTATGTCAATTTAATGTTATTCGGTTAGATGAGTTTGACTTAACGCGACCAAATTACTAATAGGTGCGACATCTTCTTAGGAATCAACTTCTCTGATAGTATAATGTACCATCGAGGAAGTTGATTCCTATGCAATTGATAGACCAACGTTATTTGGTCGAATGTGTCAATTCAATGTTAATTGTGATCTGTCGGCTGGATTTGACGTAACGCAACCAAACTACAGGTCCCCGATCTGCATAGGAATCAACTTCTCTGATAGAAGAGCTTGTCTAATTTGAAATGACGCGCCCCACCACTTCAAAGTTGATATAAATTAAACATTTTTGTACTGTGAATACGAGGGAGGGCGCGTCATTTCAAGTTAGACAAGCTCTACATAGATACCTGAGTCAAATGCCTGTGTATTTTGAGGCTTGTTTTCCCTTGACTTTGCCTAAAGTATTTTAACCGCAGTCTAATATACAAATAAATTATATTATTATGTAATTACAATATTTGTCTTCACTCGATTTTTACTAGCAATCCATACTTCCATACTAATATTATAAATGTGAAAGTGAGTTTGTCTGTCTGTCTGTCACCTCTTCGCGCCTAAACCGCTGAACCTATTTGGCTGAAATTTAGCATGGAGACACTTTGAGTCCCGAGAAAGGACATAGGATACTTTTTATCCCGGAAAAATGTACGGTTCCCGCGCGATAATCGAATTTTTGTGCAACGGAGTTGCGGGCATCATCTAGTTTAGTAATATTCCTGTCCTGGAAATTATTTTATTATTATTGTTTGTAAGAACTTTGAGATGAGTTTTATCAGTTCCTAGAAAATTTTCTTTTCTTCAGAGAAAAATACAAGACTAGCGTGTATGCTAAATATTAGAATGTTTAAAATGTGTTTTGTTGACAGTACATAATAATATTTCTCTGTCCTATACACAGTACAATGATATACATATTTATTATTTGCATTGTTTTATCGAAGCAAGACGGTTTGTACTCGTATGAATGTATTTAGTACAGGCTACGTGAGTACAGGTTAACATTATTATAACTTTTTGTATCTACTGCAGTGGTACAAATACAAAATATGCAAAAATCTGTACGGATGTAGATAACAGAATAACCTTTTTTTACGGCGGAACATGTCGCATTCTGCTGGGGACCTGCCGCGAATATCCGGAAGATACGGAAACTCGGGCGCTGACACTGTCGAAACCACAGGGACATCAAAACTACCGTAGCCTTGCATATTCTGTGGGGCTAAAATGGTCGCTTCGGAGAATCATATTATGATTCATTTTTTTTGAATCGCAAAATGGTCACTCTGCTTGCAATTCATGTCTAGTAATTCGTACTGAATTGGACATTCGTCAGTTTGACAGTTTTAACAATTCATTTGCTGAATTGATCGAGAGGTGGTAAATGTGACCATTTTAGCCCCGCTGGTCTCCAAATATAATATATAGGTCTACCAGAATCTGATAGCAAATTTTGACAGCAGATTTTTTAAAAATATCCTTGATCATTGGATAAATTTATATATTTGCATGTTTCACACACAGAATCAGCCGCTATAAGGAAAAAACAGGATAAAAATATTTTATTCCAATTACCTCGGTATTGCTAAAGTCAATTTACTTTCTCACTGTTTGCCATCACATTTTGGTAGAACTATAATATATATATTATATATATATATATATATATATATATATATATATATATATATATATATATATATATATGGCTTTACTGATTTTTACCGGGACAGCTAGTATATATATAGATTAAAGCCACATTAAGGCATTACCTTTATATTATGTTTGTGGGAACTTATATTATGAAATTTTACCTGTCCATTAGCTATTCCACCTTTCTAAGCAGTAATATAACTCTACATTTCATCATTATAATACTTTATACCACCCTTAAGTGACTTTTCAATAACTACAAGGTCCTTTTATCCTTTCTACTAAGCTAATAAAGATTTTTCTTATGATTTATGATCCATAAGTGCCCCACTCCAGTAATTATTATTTAATCTAGTTATTGGCGCAGTTGCTCTACAAGTTATTTATGGTGCTAAGTAGATAATTGCATATGGGATACATATTATTGTTGCGGTTAGAGAATTTAATGAAAACTAATATAATATGGATTTACCTACTGTATTTCATTAATTATTATTTAACAACAATATTATGTTGTTAATTTAAATGAGTTTCGAGACTATTCCACTAATTTTTTTTGGTTATTTACGCGTCAAACGTATAATTACACCTGACACCTCTTTTTTAGTCGGAGATTAAAAACGGAGTCAATTAATTTTAGATGTAAATAGATAAATAAATAAGCTTTGTTGGTCTCTCTAAAAGTCGATAACGGATGAACCGATTTGGCTAATTTTAGTTTTGAAATATTAGTAAAGGGAAATATTATACTAGGAGGAAAGCAATGCAAAGTTCACCGAGACATCTAGTTCTTAATGAAATTGGATGATGATAATGATTAAAAGTAATTAATATGGCAAAGTGGCAAAGGCGTTTGTAAAGTAGCGGCTATGGCCTTGACCGCACGCGACTGAGCCTAGCTTTATTGGCCACGGTAAAAATAGCCCAAATCAGATACCACGCGCCATCATCAGCACCATTAAAGGTAACTGACCTCAACGTAAAAAATGTAGAGCATACGAAATTTCACCATTTTAATTAGCAACCATGAACCTTCTAATAAAAAGTTAAAAGATCCACTATGTTTTGATAGTTAAGACCTGTATTCACTTTGATTAGTGACAAGTGCAGGTGATTAGTAATCAGGAGAAAGCAAGTGTGGACAGCGACTGATTACTGCAAGTCCTTTATTTTCTCCTTTAATCACTATCCAAATCAAAGTGAATACAGGCCCTTATACAGAAATATTTGATCGAAGCCCTAATACAATTTTTGTCAACGTCAGATACAAAATATCCACAGCCGAACATAATATTATAAACTCCTCGTTTTTTGGAAGTCGGTTAAAAAGACGCTTGAAATACAAAGACATTACATTATTTTAGGTACTTTATCGTATATAATATTATACACAGTGAGGGCCTTAATTAGTTAGACGGTTAATTATTATAACCTTCTTTAGTATATTTACATTAAAATAATAATTTGAATTTTTATAGTCCACAGAGAGTTAGGTTGCCCTCTTTGAATTTAAACAATTTTCCATCGTTATCACAATAAATTGCCATAATTTAATTGCAATGCGTTATTATTTTCATAAATTGCTGACGATATATTAAGCTCAGCAACATTTATAAAATACGTGTGATTAAAAAAGTCACGTAATATTGATAATACTAGCGGCCTTCTCTCAATATTTAATGATGCCCACAGTTCGGCAGATTGACATTATGTAAATCAGTACCAAATTATGTATGAACTCAATTATTGTTCATATTATTTTAGAGGGCGAGCCCAGACCCGATTTTATTTAGGCGACTTCGATTTTTATTCGATCCGTTTTCTTCCTTTTTCCTTGTATAGGAATCTGAAATTAATTATAGTCAGAATTTTTTTTGCACCTGTTTTTGAATTTAAGCTATTTGTGACCTCTAAACACTGGTGCAAAAAAAATTCTGACTTCAATTAATTTAAAAAAAAAATCTAACCCTACTGGGCTAAATACACAGTGGTCTACTCATTCATGTCAAATGCGTTTGATTGCGGTTTTTCATAATTAACCAGTAATTAACTAAGAAACTATAGGTTTTTACGAAAAATTTATAATTACCAAAATTAAAGCCAATAAAAAAACAAACTAATATCTATTCTAAAATGCCTTCCTATATTCATCCAAAGTGAGGTATGGGTGATTGTATATAAATATTTTCTTTCGGCGAGTTTTTTGGACGTAAAGGCTCCATTCCACCGCTGCGCACGCTGTGCACGTCCTTTATTTCTTTGACTTGACACAATTCGTGCGTAGCGTGTCCGTGGAAACAGTCACATATATTTTCTTACAAAGCGAAGCTTGACGCACGTGCGTAGCCTCTCCGTGCGCCGCGGTGGAATGGAGCCCTAACGAATGCAATATTGTTGATCGAATGGAAATGGCCTGAGCAAGCTAAGTAGCTGGTGGTATAAGTAGGCAGGGATTCCTGATTAGTGGGAGCACCTCTTCGAGAAAGAGACAAAGCTTGTAACTTAATATTTTTGTATTAATTTTCATTAATAGGGAGATCGCACACGTCACACTTTTTGTGTGATCGAGTCTACTTACTTACAATCTGCATGTCGCGCGCCATCAGACTGTATGTAAGCCGCAGACTCGATCACACAAAAAGTGTGACGTGTACGATCTCCCTTAGCGTGTTTGTTTGTCTGTCTGTCTCTCTATCTGTCTGTCTGTTTGTCCGTCTGTTGCCTCTCGACGCCTAATCTGCTGAATCGATTTCTGCTGGGTATAGATACTTTAAAGAGAAACTTTGAGTCCTAGGAAAGGGTTTAGGATAAGTTTGATGCCGGGGAAATGAACGGTTCACGCGCGATATATTGGAGCAACGGAGTTGCGGTATCATCTAGTATTTTGTAATCCGAAGGGATCTGTATAAAACAGTTTGGGAGCCCCTGCGCTAGAGTAATTCAACAAAAGCGAATAGTGAATGCCGTTCAGGGAATGTCCTTCAGCAATATTAAATACCAGATATTCCGATTCAATTATTCCCATTGTTCTTAATTTGTCGATAATATTCAATACATTTTTTGTGCTTACTCTTCACTTTGTAAAACCTCTTCTAGAAAATTCGTGCACTTTTCTATGAAAGTTTGAACTCGCATACTTTCTTCATATTCTAAACTAAAAAATATTGGCAATATTATTTACATTCTTTACATTTTATTTCTTTTCGATCCTATACAAAAAATCATTAATAAAACGAAGCTAGGCATGGCAAAGTGCTATTTATATTTTTTTATCCGTTCTCACCTTTTCTCTCTTTGAAAATTCGCGAGTAGACTACGGGAGACTTCCTGGCATGGCTGCCTTCATGTCAGTCTCATCATTGACACCTACTGTATGAAGTAAAATGACGCTACTGTTTACAGCACGACCCGGCCTTGACTGACGATTACCGCTCTGTTATAATGAAACAACTGATATAGATCAATTAATACTATGTAATGCTCACAATCATCAGAAATAAGGCTGATTCAGGGGCTGGACCAGTATGAATATTGAATGCTGATAATATGATATAATATATTTGAGTCCAACTGCAGCTCCAGGGACCAGGTCCAACTGATAACAGCTGATTCCCGGTTTTGCTAATGGCCTTTGGCAAGGCTAAAAGTATGGAACTAAAGATATTGAATATGGCCAAAAGAAATTCGAATCGTTGTCCAAGTGATTTTTATTGTTCAAAATATTTACGAGTAATTTATAACTAGATGACGCCCGCAACTCCGTTGCGCCAAAATTCGTGTATCGTGCGGGAACCGTACATTTTTCGGGATAAAAAGTATCCTATGTCCTTTCCCGGGACTCAAAGTATATCCATACCAAATTTCAGCCAAAACGGTTCAGCGGTTTGGACGTGAAGAGGTAACAGACAGACAGATAGACAGACATACATTTGCATTTATAATATTAAGTAATATGGAAGTATGAATATTTGAATTAAGTTTTTCGAGTAGAGTTTTGAGTTTTATTAGACTTGACTGTTGAGTTTAAAAATTTAGAATCGTCCAGGCAACTCGAAAGTTGAAGCCTACACAAGAATGTTGTCGTGTCACTTTAATTAAATTTTAGTAGGTAACCTTTTGCAGGACATAATTAGCAACAATGTAGGACGCAGGTTCACTGAACTGTGCAGGGGTTGGGTAATGATCCGTGATAATAGGTAATATCACTTACTTAATACTCGTGTCTTGGGATCACTTGTTGCTTCGCTAAAGTGACGTGTGGTCGATCATTATGGTGTAACAACAAAATGTTTGTAGTCTACGGTGGCAATTTAGATGTTATAATTATGTAGTTATAAGGCTTGTTTTGTAACTCTACAGGGCGTTCCCTCCGAAAATTCCGTAATTGACCGTATTTAAAGCCTTATAAACTCATAATCTGAAAGCTACAAAATTATAATAAAAATACAGTAATAATCTTCAGTATATCAACATTCCTTTTCCCGTTTTAAAATTTCTATTTTTGTTTATTATACTCATGATCTCAGCTTCCAAAGTAATGCCAAATTTATTAAAATTCAAGCATAGCATTTACAAATTACTTTTATTTGAAACTCACGCCAATAGATCGACAATATCATAATCTACATATTCCCCGTTTTAATTATTTTAGGACAATTTCGAACTAAGATAAGTTAAAATAATAGGGTTTTGGTGCGATCTCGGCAACGCGGCAAATGTGTGGCCAAAGTCGTTTGCTCGGGGGACGGCCTTAAAGACTTGCATTAATCCTAGTTAAAGTTAAAATGTGTTGAAAATCGTGTATCTTCTTTCGTAAATAATCATGAAGAAGGAACTAGATAAACCAAATAATACTTAAACCAGGATTAACTTTGACCCAGGCAGACACAAGTAAGGATAATGAGTGAGAAAAACTAATAAGTTATCCGGCAGTCTTTATCGTTTAGTTATGAACAACTTTGTCGCGGTCGCAGCGATACACCTGATTTATATTAATTTGCTAAACTAGTAACTACAGAGGAAATTTAATAGAAGTTCGTAGAAATCATTTGCTGAATCTACTACATCTACCGACGTAATGGCGATATTTGTAGCGCGTTCCAGCTCCGAACGGGTGGCAAATGCAATATACAAAATCACTTCTCCCCTCACCAGAATTCTAGAAGTTTCTCATCATATCCATACAATACCATACCATACTTACTATACTAATATTATAAAATATGCAAAAGTGTGTCTGTCAATCGGTCTGTTACCTCTTTACGCCCAAACTGCTTTGGGTCCCGGGAAAGGACATAGGTTGGTACTACTAATATATATTCTGTGACATAGGTGATAGGATACTTTTTATCCCGGAAAAATTTAAGGGTCCCTGCGCGATTGCGGGCGTCATCTAGTACCCGATATTTTAACATTTTCTCGGATTTTTATGTATCTAAACGATTAGTTTGGTCAATAATCGGCCATTCGCAGGTTTGGAATTATTTGCTTAATTACCGTTACCATTTTTTTTCTTCGTTGATTTGACTTAAACTCATTAGAATATGAAAGTAATGAAAGATACCAATACAATAATAAATTTGGCGTGGTACAGTTCATTATAGTTTTTTAGATAATAAGACTTAAAAATTTTATGGGTACGGTAACTAGACTAATATAAAATTTTATGTAACGGTAATTAGAAAGCATTATAATTCTATCTAAAACATCATACAAAAACACTGATTAATAAGTTGCACATGTAAAATTGTCACAAAAGGGGTAGAATTATTAACGATGTCCTATACAACCATAACCTGCCAATAGTAAAAAATAGACACTTTCAAATAAAATCTGAAAAATGAGAAAATAACAACAAATATTGTTTTAATCGGTAGATACTTGTTAAGATCCAGGTACGACGAACCTAAAAATATTTATATTCTAAATCTCTTTGGCCAGAATAGCAACTCAAATGTAGCTTACAGCTTTTACAGCTCGAAATTTACTTATTTTTGTTTTCTCGTAATTTTACAAGTTCATCTATATTTATGAACACTTATTTCGAAATTTTTCTTTTCTTTTTGTCTTTTGTAATAAGCTCTAAAGTTTAACTCATTTCTTTTTTGAGTTTTCTTCCGCCGTTTTGTTGGAATTTCGCTGATAAGCAGTATATTCTTTTATTAAGTATACCTTTCTTTCACTTTTTCCTTTGATTTCTGATATAAAACTAGGTAATTTAAAAATTTTACAAGACGTTTCCATGGAACAAGCCTTCTTTTCTCCAATTTCTTCTCTGGTCATTCCCATCCAAAATATATGTATAAAATTTTATGAATAGTCATATAGATATCGAAATATTAAATATATCACAAAGGGACTAACTGGCATAGTGATGTATTAACGCACAGCCCAAAACACTGGACGTATCAGACTAAAATTTGGCATGCAGGTAGATGTTATGACGTAGGCATCCGCTAAGAAAGTTTTTTTTATCAATTCTACCCCCAAAGGGCTATGAAAATTTGTCAATTTTAAACATATCGGGCTAATACTTTCCATGCATAAAGCTACTTTAACGTAGGCATCCCCTAAGAAAGGGTTTTGATAAATTATTCTACCACTAAGGGTATAAAAAAGGGGATGAAAGATTGTATATAATAATATTTTTAACGTGGGCAAAGCGCGGGCAAAAGCTAGTATCATTAAAGACTCATTCATGATAATAATAATCTATGAAAACCGCGAGAAAACTTCAATTGATAAAAAAATACGTATCAGTTTTTCATACAACGGTAATTAGGAACATATGGTAATTAGTATACGGTAATTATAAAAATTTTGATTTTCTTGAAAATTTTGAAAACCGACACAGTTTGCAAAAACTAGCTTACGGCAAAGTACGTAGACCAAATAACTTTATAGATTGACATGATCAACGTACAATATAATTTAAAAATCAAGTAGCAAAATAAAATAATGGTAATTAGAAAAGTTCGAAACCAAAGCTATGGTAGTTAGATACTCACGGACTCCATCGGCAGCACACTTACATTAACTACGTGGGACCGCTAAAGGGCCGTGGCACACGCTAGGGAGAAGTGACTCGTGCACTTGTAATGTGTCAAATCCTGTTATTTTTGGGTGGGTACCCGAAAATAGAATGCGTTACGGTAATTAGAACTTTTGATAGGACAAGCGATTATTTCATGATAACTATTTACAGGCTGGGCCTATTGAGTCGATATTTTCCAATGCGGTAAGCAATGTTTATGAGCATTTAAACAGATGAATAGATCAAAGTAAATAATATGTACATTATAAAAATTACAAGCAAGTTTCGAGATCAAGTTCGCGTGGGGACACGTTACGGTAATCAGAAAAACACGGTTTTTGAACACGACTTAAATTAATTTAGTCTGAATTACTTAAATTAGATGCTTGTGTTTAAGTTTGTAGCTAGTTACGGATGCTATCTACCGTTTAAAAATATTGCATACTTGAATAAGATAATATTACAGAGTATACAAGCCCGGGACACTTAAATTTTGCTCTCCGAAGAATGGCCGTAATATGTTTTCGCAAAACACAGTCCCCAAGTTCATTTAAGCCAATTGAATCAAGAATTCAGTATGATATCATAGCCGCAACCTGCGAGCTAGCGACACAAACCGGCTCTGATACACATTTCGCGACGCCATTCCACCAATACCTGTAGCTAATAAATACAAGTTCTTAATTTAGAGATGTGCCGATCATGACTTTGGCCGACTAGCCGACTAGCCGACTATTCGGCTGCAAAGAAGCCGACTAGTCGGCCAAGCCGATCATGATTGGTGGATGGTTTCGAAAGTTTCCGTTACGCTTATTACTGCTGTTTTGCGGGTAAGTCGCACACGCCGCCTGCAAACGTGTCGAATCGTGTTATGTTCTTCGTGTACGTTACAGTATGTACCTACTCCCAAATGCATGCAAATCTTCGCTAATACACCCAAAACAAACAAACAAACACCCGAATCTATGAAACGTAAGAACCCCAAACAATGCACTTGCATTTTGCACCTTGTTCAAATGAAATAGAAGTAAATATCATATAGCTGGTGGTTGTCCGCTGTCGCCGGTCCGTCAATAAGTGCTATAAGTTATAAACTCAGTTATAACTTATAACTCACCGGGAAGCCATCGCGTCTCTACGTGGCCGCAAAGCGGTGTTTTTCATCTTCCGACGCCGCGCTCGGGAAATACGACCGTTGCCAAAAAATTACGAAAATTTATATGCGCATTATCACTTTGGGAGCACTATACTTTATTTTGTTTCTAAGATACAGTTGATGGTTTTCATAATATATTTAATTTGTTGTTAAAATGATGTTTACAAAAATAATTTCTCTATTAGCAAGTAATTTCAGAAACATTTAATTTTAAAATGTCTAACACTGATTGTGTGTAATATGAACACATAATAAATAATAATCAGGGTTATTCTTTAATGTAATTTCAATAAAAGCCAAAAAGTAAAAGGCCGATTAGTCGGCGCTTTTTGCCGACTATTCGCCGAGTGCCGACTACAAAAGTGGCCGGATAGCTTTACCGACTAGTCGGCGACTAGTCGGCACATCTCTAGTTCTTATGTATTTAAATTGTCACATTTTTGAGTATACTTAATATATTTATTTGCAACTAGATGACGCCCGCAACTCCTTTGCGCCTAAATTCGTTAATCGCGCGGGAAGCGTACATTTTTCCGGGATAAAATTATTCTATGGCCTTCCCCGGGACTCAAAGTTTTTCTATCGCGAATTTGAGCAAAATCGGTTCAGTGGTTTGGGCGTGAATATGTAACAAACAAAAAGACAGACACACTGTCGTATTTATAATTTTGATTTGATGTTACTCTCCTGGCTAAGATTTTTTAAGATAGGTTAAGGTAAATTCCACCCCAACTCCAAAGATGGTTCCCATACTTCCTCCAAATTTCTATACTTAAAAAATTCAAAAGTCAAACTATGCAAACAGCTTTATGAAACACTGTATTAATAATATGAAGGTAGTATAGATAAAATGTTATATTATTGCCTATGCAAGTACAAGAAGATACTATAATATTATCTACTCATGGTATACATAGATGCTTCCAAAATATTAATATTATCTTTATGTCAGCAACACGAAGTATAAGATTGTACCGATTTTCCATAAAGTTTAGATTGTGATAGTCTGTCACGGGTGACAAAAGGTTTGATATCTCATCCTTCAGTAGTTTATAGTTCCTATGATAGAGTTTATTTATAGTACTTCCTGCGATAGAGTTCACAGTTGGCATATCTACCTATATAAAGGTCGTTTACTTAAGCTACACACTATGTTTCGATATCTAGATGATCTTCTTTAAATCTATTACAATTTAACCTGATTCTCGTCTTCTATTTATTTATTTATTTTATTTTCATAGGAAAACTCACAGCATTTTATGACAGTGATACACGTTACACAGCGATATGCCAATTAGAATTTTCCACTAGTGTATAATAAGTGGTGTATATTGTATCTAAGTTATTCATACTAATATTATAAATTCCCAAAGTGAGTCTGTTTTTCTGTCTGTCTGTCTCTTCACACCTAAACCGCTGAAGCGATTTTGGTATGATTTTATGATTTTGGTATGACGATGCTTTGAGTCTCGAGAAAGGACATTTTTATTCAGTTTTTATCCTGGAAAAATCTACGGTTCCCGGGCGATAAATGGATTTTGGCGCAACGGAGTAATCTAGTAACTTAAAACTATGCTCAGATATAACATTTATTATTGAGTGAATATTTTAATCTGTATAATATTATACCTAATTAACTTGTTAATAATAGATATATTATTTCAAAATCCTCTGTCTTTGTCTGTCATATGACTTTTCCAATATGCAAGTCAGAAACAAGCACACCCAGTATGCGCTATGTAAATATTTATATTAGTCAGGGGGTATAAATTTATTTTTAACCCTCAACGATAACAGGGGGTTTTAAGTTTAACAAGTCTGTCGGTCTGTCTAGTTTATGTGTTTAATGTTTATATCCACGTCATCGAACCACCCGAAGATTTTTTTTGAAAACTGACATGTTCGAGATTTTTTTAGCAATTTAATTTCTATCCAGTTTTTTTGTCGAGAGTTTTTGAAATACATTACTTATCAGTTATCTTTATTTTTAGTTTAGATTTTAGAGCTTATATTATTTTCTCTTTTCTTTTAGTTTCTTCAGTCATGTAATATAACGCTATAGAATATCTAAAACGATACAAGTCTGAATATCGAGGTATTTGTATAAGCACCCACAGATTTATACTGAGGTCGTTATACTGCAGAACGGGTTTTATCCAGCTGGTTAGACAAAGGTCAATATAGTATGTGCTTTTCAATAAACATACACCGTTTTAAATCGAAAATCTATAATAATATAAAATTGTATGTTCCTGTTTTCAATACAGTTGCATCCTTGCCTTAGAGTAGAGAAAAATAAAGCTGATTTTCTTTGCGGGTAAAAAAAAATTTAAGATCCTTGATGACGTTCGTACGCACACATACCTACATAAAACTACGCTACTTTGTGTGCTATTACGTTTTAACTTTTAAGTGAAACGAAAATATTTAAAATAAGCTCTATCTGCATGGTGTAAAAAAGAAACTATGTACAATATCAATATGAGATCTATATAGGTGTAACAAAACAAAGTGATAAATTGATAATGCTTTAGGGTGTGTGAGAGGGAGGCGCTCGACCCTCGTCGGAGACGACGGCCGAGGCGTAGATGGAACGTCCAAGATGGCCGAAACGTCCCGCCTTAGCAGGGGTACTCGGGGTGGCGGTGTGGGGACGCCGCTGCCCATTGCACCGAGTCCCGAGACGGTCGTGATGCGCCCATGTTCCTGCGTATTGCGACACCATCGGAGGAGAATGGCCTAAACAAGCCTCTGTTCGGCCTAGGGGGCCAACACCCCACCAAGAAGAGGGGCCTGCGTAAGACCAAGCAGGCGCTGCGCTGACGGAACAACGGAGTAATGCTCGTCGGGACCCGTGTATTCGCCAGCTGCAGGAGTCAGGAACATCGCAGTGTTTTAGTGGGTAGGGACTAGGGCCGCGGCACTCACCATCTTCGCCGCGGCGAGCCCCACATATCCGCAGCGGGAGCCCCCATTCCCTGCGTTGATATGAGCAAGGCGTCCGTCAGCGTCATGAATTTGCACATACAAAGGTAAAATAAGTTACTCTTTTAGCTCTGCTACTTTCACAGTAAACTCTACAGAAGACTCATACACACCCTGTATAGTATGATGTTAAGGGTCAATTCAGACCGCAACGCGACCTATGCATTTCTGTACGGATTTGACAGATTCGCAAGACGTCTCACGCAATAATAATTATTGAAATCTGTCAATTCAGTACTTTAGAAATGCATCTACTCGTCGCGTTGCTGTCAGAATTGACCCATACCAAAGGAAATTGCACCGAAATTCCATCGAACGAAAAGTGTGGAGGCCTTGAAAATTGATTATATTCGGTACGTTATGTGACGTGTCCAATTAAGCGGGAACCGCGGAATGGCCCGGCGTCAGCTGCAGCTGGGCTCAGCTTACGTTAGTTACGGCCTTACTGACTATTCGTTAGCGGTCTACCGCTCTACTGATTGTAGAAGTAATTATTTAATATTGTCTACTTATATAATATTATATTCTGTGATATTGGAACGGAGTTCCTTATCGCGCGTTGCGCTTTGCGGGGGCTAGACAATAAAAGTTGTAACGACACTTTTATCCTGCACGGTAGGGGCAGAGGGCGTTGATAGTAAGTATTCCTGTTCGTCAACTAAGTGGCGTTTTTTTTTGTTAATAATTGAACCTGTTTCGATTTTGATACATTTTAAGCCATTGAAATGAGTCAGTTAAAAGTTTAATCCTAAAATTAATAAGGTTTTTGGACTATCAGAGAAGTAGATTCATAGGCAGACGGGGGACCTACGTAATTTCGTCGCGTTATGTCAAACCTCTCCGACAGATCACAATAATTAGCATTGAGTTGACATGACCCGACCAAATGACGTGGATCATAACTATGAATCAATTTCCTGAATGGTAAGTACAATCACAAAGATGTTTCGCTAGCTCGAGAATCGTACATTTTGACGTTATAATATTTATGCCCTTTCCAACCCATACCAACATTATGCCCATGCATCCATACTTATACCTATTATAATAGTAATATTATAAGTGCGAAATTGACAATCAGTCTCATGTCTGTAATCTGTATTGACGGTAACGGGCCAAGGAACTGAACCTATTTTAATGAAATTCAGTTGGGACTATAGAGATACTTTGAGTCCCGGGAAAGGACATAGGATACTATTTATCTTGGAAAACTGTACGGTCCCAGTCATGCAACTTGCATCGCAACGGAGTTGCAGTCGTAATTTGGCTAGTTCGATATAAAAAGGATAGGCGACAGACGGAGACAATTTAGAGTATATATTATATACTGTTAGTATGGTTGTAATTTTAAATTCAAGTATTCAACTTTTTACTACACAAAAAGAAACTTAAAATCATTAAATTTTCTCATTTTCTTATTAAAAAGACTACGACACAAGTCGCAACGCAAACTAATTTTAAAGACAAAACATTTTTATTTATAGACTGAAGTCTATAAATAAAAATGTTTTGTCTTTAAAGCTAGTAAAAGGCGGTTCAATTTTCTTTATAGAACAAAATTAAAAGCCCGAGTTGACGTTAGTGAAGGTATTAATTTTTCGCAATTTTCCGCAGTTCGCTGTGAAAAACACCTGCATAATGAACCCGTTTAAAACTGAATATGAACCTTATTTTAAAATTATTAAAGTTGATTGTTGCGTGTGTGCACGTTAATTTACAGATTCCGCCCTAAATTGAACAAGAAAGGCTGATGATTGATAGAGACCACAGTTTAACGAATAGCTCCATAGCTCATATCATAGATTATGATAGCTCTTTTTAAAGCTATTTTATCGGCTTAAGCCTTTTCATATTTAATATTTAAGCCATTCTAATATTATGTGCAAAATATTATGTATGTTTGCCCCTACCTTACACGCTTAAAGAACAAAGGCCATCCGCCTAACATGCTTGGACTATAAAAATCTTATAAAACGTAACTTGATGAAACATCTGTAATTTCAATTGCCTATTTAAATGTAACATAGCACGGCATTCAATATATTTTTAAAAGCTGGGAGTTTCAAGTAATTGTGTATTAAGTTTTTGAATTTTGAGGTTATAAATATAGTTAATAATAAGCTGTACTATCATTTTGAGTTATGGTTTTAGTTTAAATTATATGAAACACACGTCAGATTTTTTTAAAATAAAAGTAGGAGGCAAACGAGGAAACAGGTCACCTGATAGGAAGCAACTACCGTCGCTCATAGACACTCGCAAAATCGGTATACGCTCTCTTCTCGAAATCCTCAAGAAGAGAGCGTATTTAAGCAAGTCGTATCGTATCGTCGGTCGCTATGAATGACAGAATATGCGTTCAATATTAAAAAAAAAAAACATTATTATCCTGCGTTAAAAACACAAATTCAATATTCATATTTTTAGAGACGATTACCTTTGTTATCCCAGCTAACTAGCAAATCAACTGTTTTTATTTAATTATAGCATTTTACCCTAGGTAACAAGAACCTTGTTTTTTTAGTCCATTTTGGCCATTGTTCTTTCTGATCCGATTGCGATGATTGGTATGGAGATACTTTGACTCTTCAGAAAAACTTAGATTTACATGAATGAAAATGTTCTCATTTCCAAATTGATCAGCCAACACTTTGTGAAAGTCCTGCTTGGTGCCAAGTTCCAGCCAAGTAACATCTGTGCAGCGCAACAGCATGTAACAGCGGTGAAAGAGTTGCCGTTGACTTTTATGTTTCTACTATATGACGCGGACGCCCGCAACTCCGTTGCGCCAAAAATCGTTTATCGCGCGAGAACCGTACATTTTCCCGGGATAAAAAGTATTTTATTTCTTTTCCCTGGGCTCAAAGTATATCCATACCAAATTTCAGCAAAATTGGTTCAGCTATTTAGGCGTGAAGTGGTAACAGACAGACAGATTGACAGACAGATAGACACACTTTCGCATTTATAATATTAGTATGGATGAGAAATTCTCCAACGTCTTGAATATTCCCATCCAAAAAAAAAAATTCTTTCGGCGCTGCTATTTTCACAGTGAACTCTACATAAGGGACACATAAATGCACCCTAAAGTATTATCACTCAGTTTTTTACACCTGGTATACTTAAGAGGCCGGATACACTTGGAATTTCTCATACATACGTAATTCCAAAATCATTTCCTCATACGAAAATATTTAACACGTTTGAGTTGTTTTTCAGTTTAAAATAGTAATTACCTAGGTTCCTGCCAGTGATCTTTAAGTTCTAAACTGAAAAACAACTCAAACATGTTAATATTTTCGTATGAGAAAATGATTTTGGAATTACGTATGTATGAGAATTTCGAGGGTACCCGGCCCGTTAAGCTTAAAAAAGCCAAAGTCAAAAATGTAGAGTAGCCGAACAGTTTTGTAACATTTAAATTTTAAACATTTTAAAGCAGAAATAGCATAAAGTTATAGTGAACATTTATTTAGCTACAGCATGTGCTAGCGAGCGGTAATGCAGCTATATTAATTGAATAATTATTAATTCGCTAAACGCAATTCTGTCGACCGCCATCGAAGGACGTTTGTGGAACATTTGTCATTAAAAGCTTTAAGGTTATATGTTAATTTATGCTTGTATGGTTAGACTCGAAACTACTAAGGTGATTTGGATGAAATTTGGCGACATAGAAGAAACTACGGAGAAGAACATAGAATATTTTTAGTGCGGGAAAATTAACGATTGAGTATCGCAATTTTTACTACAATAATGAAAAATGATGATTTTCTAGACTGATGATAGGTACAACTTAGTGCCACAAATTACTAAATAAACTACGTAACTAGTACTTATACTACTAGGTACGTAGTACTTAGAAAGCGTTAATTAATTATTATTTTAACAAAAAAATTAAAACCGACTTCCAAGGTACCAGATATAGCTGAATCCAGATGCCAGAATAGTTGAACCATTTGTAAAGCTGGCACCGACTTCAAAATTATGAAGATTGAGTACAGAAATAGTTGAGTTTTAGTCGAATTCGGAAAAAGGCACCATGAGATAGAAAAAATTATTTAATACTTTTTAGTTCATATTATAACATTGTTATTATTGTTTTTACCTTGGAAGTCGGTTTTAATTTTTTGTTAAAAATAATAATTTCACTCTTTTTAGTTACCTAGTAAAATCATCGCGTACTATACGTAGATTAGGGCCGATTCACACCGAATAACTGAGGCGAGGCGAGCAGTTTCAGTGTCATATGATTATCTTCATTATTGTAATTTGTAATACATAGTATCGCTTGAGAAATCGACGCCGCCGGCGGCCGCAAGAGGCCACGAGCGTCCACAGGCGGCCGTAGATTTCTCGAGCGATACTATGTATTACAACAATGAAGATAAAGTTTAAATCATATAACACTGAAACTGCTCGACTCGCCTCCGCCATTCCGGTGTGAATCGGCCCTAATACACCTGTATATCTTAATATATATATTTCTTGTGTGCGTGTGTATGTGACTGAACTCCTCCTAAACGACTGGACCAATTTTGATGAAATTTTTTGTGTGTGTTCAAGGGGATCTGGGAATGGTTTAGATTCACAATTTTGTCCGCTGGACAATGTCTTTTTAATTAATTTTTAATTTATTAGTAGTTGTTGATTTTGGAATGTTTTACATTGGATCCGACAGTCGGCTGCCATCGCAGTGTCAAATTTTAAATAATATTCGAATTCGGATTTTAATTTTAGTCTGTCCGACAGTTAGCGCTTCGACCAAATTTAAAAAAAATACTTTATATACTTAATATGGCAAAGAAACGTTTGCCGGGACAGCTAGTATAACTATAATTCTACGTATCTTATTACAATTTGTTAACAGTCACACTTACAAAATAATATAATATCAGCTGCAGATAATTTTAATAAACAATACATTAAAAAAAAAATCGAAGTGGACACGTGCTAGGGCCGCGCCAAACCGGAATTTTAGCAGCGGCGATGCTTTCAGTGTCATATGATTTTAAACTTTGTCTTTATTATCGCTTGAGAAGTCTACGGCTGCCCGTAGCCGCTCGTGGCCGCGATTTGTAAGTGTGACAGTGCACTAGCATGTTACTTGTATTATATCGAAGCAACTTACTTCTCAGAAGTAATGTCAAATGTGTGCCTTACGCTCTGGAGATAAGGTTGAATATTTTGTTATGTTCGATTTTGGTGACATTGGTGACCCTGACGTGGTAGTGATGATGATGATGATGAATGTAATTTGTATAGTAGCATATACTTGCAGTTCTTAAAACATCGCCTAAACCCCCAAACTTGTATCTATAAGGAATCCGGAGTTCTCTTAGTATCTTCAGAACCATAGTGTACCTTGGTGCAGAATCTTGCGTTTTGGTAGCATATGCTTAGGATGCTTCTCGTAAAACCAAAATCACCATATGTTTCCATATACATTTCGAGGAGTTCCCTCGATTACTCATGGATCCCATCATCAGGTCACCACTTTTGTGAACATGGCACCAAATTGGAGTGAAACCTAATACAACAAAACAAAAATTTCGAAAATCGGTTCACAAACGGCGGAGAAATCGTTGAACATACAAAAATAAAAAAATATATCCACAGCCGAACATAATATAACCTCCTCGTTTTTTGAAAGTCGTTTAAAAAGATACATACAGCCGAACGTATTACCTCCTTCTTTTTGGAAGTCGGTCAAAAATTAATAACTGTCTCAAAATTTTCAGTGTAAAGGATGATAGCGGACGACGCGAAGCTTCAGAGAAACTACTGGTTACTATGAAATTCGCCGACAATCCCGCAATTTCCCTTTGTAGTTAGTAACATGAATTCAGAGCGAGGGAGTTTCGTAGAAATTCATAGAAACCAGAAATGACGCTTACACTTTAGTGTCTAAAGACACCATGCCGAAGTTCCGCGGCGGAAGTTCGGCATGATTACGTCAACAATATCAAACGCATACAATATAACGCGACGTGGTTTCGGCATGGTGTGTCATCGGTAATTTAAAATAGTATCGAGGAAGTTGATTATAGGCAGATGGGGGATCTATATTATAGTTTGGTCGCGTTACGTCAAATCCAGCCGACGGATCACAATTAACATTAAATTGACATGATTCGAACAAATGACGTTGGTCTGTCAACTGCGTAGGAATCAATTTCCTCGATGGTACATTGCAGGCGGAATCATGCGGAACTTCCGCCGCGGAACTTCGGTATAGTGTGTTTAGACACTTACAGTTTACAGTAATCCGTCAAGTGTTAACATAGCAATCGTCTGCTAACAACTATTGTTAATATTTCATTGCACAGGTCCATTGAATTAGGTAGAGACTCACAATTTTCTAAATATAATTTAGGTACATCAATTTATAAAATTGTAAGTTTTTACTTAAAAAAACTGTGACCAGCTTAGACTTTAGAGCTAGATAATAATAATTACACAAGATGATATAGAGCGTTGTGAAATTTTCATTCAATTTTCTATCGATAACGTTCCGAATACACATCTTACTATTGCCCTGCTTAACACAAATATAAAGCTCATATTTATCTTTTAAATACAAAGAATGCTGGCCACAATCTGCACAATTAGCACGCTAATGAGGTTCCGTCGCACGCACCTGCATACCTCCGGCCGGGGCTCACAATACATACGAGAACTGTATGTATGTATAATGTAAATGTTACTGTAAAAGCTCGAACTGCAGTAAATCCTAAGATTCTCTAGTAAAACCTAAGATCTACCAATTCCTAATGGTAAATGTCCGAAAAGGTTTGCGATAAGAAATTTTACCACCATAATATATTTGCTGAATCTTAGGATTTACGTTAGTGGCATATTAATATACCAATTAATATGTTGAAAAAATAAAGGCAAAATGAGAGTCAGACTCGCGCACGAAGGGTTCCGTGTCGTTATAGCGCAAAAACAGGCCAGAGATTATTTTTATGGTATGGAAGGTCCCGCTAAATCTTTAATTTATTTAAATAATATTATAAATGATTAAAGTAGTATTTATTTTAATGGTAGTTTAACGGTAAATGTTAAAAAAAGTCGTCGTATTATTAGAAATACTTACATTTACCAACTTATGTCGGTAAATCCTAAGATTTACATTTAAATCTTAAGATTTACCGAAGCTCGAGCTTTTACAGTAACATATATACATTATACTGTATACACTATACCTATTGTATAAACTTGCCCGCCACTTCGTCCGCGTCAACACGAAGATGCAGATTTATCTAGATTTTTCAACTTTTTCCACTGATTCTTCGCTCATGATGTTTCATAGTCTTAATAGTTTTCTCGATAAATGATACTTATTTTTTCTTTATAAAATTTAAAGACAGAAAGACAGACAGACTGATAGACAATGCAGTGATCTTGTACGGGTAAACGACTTTAAAAAAGAAAGACATAATATTATTATCTATTATATTATGTTTATCTCTTCATGGCACATAAACCTAACTATTTAATTTATAATAAGGACAACCTGAAAACCACTCAAAAGTTATTTTAATATGCAGAATATCCATTAGTTTGAATCCACAATATAATAGCTGCTTTACAATGTTCTTCATTGTATCGGTACTTAAGCCATGTGCCTTTGTTTCCGTATTTAAAATCCGATGAAATTCGCAATCCATTTGAAGACTTAAATATAAGTGGAATGTGGATAGCTAACATTTTATTAAATAAGGGCAATTACTCATTTTTCTCTAATAATTTGAACAAACCTTGTAAACCTAGTACCTACCTAATCATCTAGATTTATTCTAGATAATATATCTGGCTGTACATTAGATTCACATTTTTTATTTTTAATAATTTTCCTGGTTCTAAAGCCTCAATTTATGCAAAAATAATTGAAAATACCTATTCAAATTGTTAGTTACCCACTTCATACAATGTCTTCATTTGTGTTTCGTCGATGTTTTAGTAGCATTCGGGTTTACTGACCGTAAGCACCTATTTGGCTAGTTTAAACTTTTGATATCAATTGAAAATATATATTTTGGAGTAACTTGGGGCCATTTTATAATATGTTCTTGTATATTAATTATTTATATTATATTAACACGTAAATAGATAAATTATTGTTCTTTAACTCAGTGTTTATCTTAAACACTTTAGAAACCGCAAGGACAGAATAGGACGCTTTTTCGGTGTCCTATAAAGATAATTATCAATAAAGAGCTTTAAGCTCACATGCAAATTTGTGCACATTTGCATAAACAATAAGTTGAAATTTAAAATTAGAATGTATACTTCGAACTAAAAATAAAGCTTTACCTGGGAATTAGTATCTATAAAATGTAGATGTTAAAACTCAGTACCTAATAATACCAAACGAACCGCAATTCAACAGAATTTTAGGTTACGTAGTTGAAAGGCCAACTCTAAACTAGACACCACTAATAAACTATTTATAGTTTCAAAAAGCATATTACGTGATACGTGGTATATTTAGTAGCTGAGAATAGTGTTTATTTATTTCATTTATTTATTGGTATTTTGCAACATATTGTGTATAATTATTGTATTATACTATTTTTTTCGGTAAAGTTTATGTTGTTAAAAGTGTTCAAATCTCATAATTCATAAGTCCACAAATTACGTAAGGTGTTTTTTTTAATTTTTTGATCTATTTTGATTTGATAATAGCCTCTTCACGCCCAAACGGCTGAACCGCACACACACACACACGCACACACACACACACACACACACACACACACACACACACACACACACACACACACACACACACACACACACACGCACGCACGCACGCACTTTCATACACACCTATACACTTCATTATGGTTAATAAATAACAAATACCTAAGTATAATAATATTATTTAACCTAAGAATTTTAATTTTTTTTTGTTGCTGTATTAAGATTTCATTAAGTATTATTATTATTTTTACTAATTCCCAGAATATTTTTGTTAATTTTGATTTAAATTTCATTTTCTGTTCTTTATTTGCTGTAATTCGTTAAGACTCCCATAGCACAGGCTGCGCCTAGTTTAGGGGACTGCCACTTTTTAAAACATTTTTATGACAATAAAGATTTGTATTTGTATTTATTTTGCTGACATTTCGTATGGAAATATTTCAAGTCCCGGGAAAGGTTAAAGAATTCTTTTTATCCCGGAAAAAATTACGGTTTCCCCAGGATAAATAATATTGGCGCAACGGGGGTGTCATCTAGTTATATTAAGTGGATATAATTAAAACGTTATATAACGTACAATTAATAAAAACAATTTACACACTCGTTATGGGAAGCAAATTGTGTTATACGATCACACGACTTATTAAACGGAAACCCTATGATACCAATTAATTTCCAGCCCTGTATAGCGACTGTTATATAACGTGTGAAAGGCCCCAAGGACCTACGTAAGGACGCGCTTTCGAACATTCCCTTGAGACCAGCAGTGAACAATTTCCAGTAATATAGTCATGGTTTTAAGTTTCTTTTGTTTTAATAAATACATTTTAGGCACGTTTTGTAGATATTGCCTGTAATATTTCGTTCAGGTGAAATTTATTTATCTCGTAGGAAACGGTCCTGTAGGACCCCCTGTCAGTGTGTATCACAGGCTTGATCACGCACTTAGCAAATTACTCAGATTACTAATTACACGTCCACTCTCGTCTATTGACTCTCGTGTTCTGACACGGACCGCGGTGGCCGGTGCGCTCAAGACAGTGTTACGTCTGTTTGTATGAATGTATGTGTCGGTGTAGTGATGATATGATATTTATGTACTTACATAATAATATACTGACATATATAACATTATTTATTTAAGGATAAATCACATACACTACAGGTAAGGGACCTGTAGTTGTGACCCAGGACACAAAGTACATACCTTCATACGCTTTCGATAACATAAAATATAATTCCACAACAAAACAAACAAACATTCCTCCATAAATGTCTGAAGTACTATTTAGTTCCAGCATTAGGTCATACACCAACTAGTTATGTCCTCCAAAACCCGCTGTGCCATATACGGCCGCGGAAAGGCATTGTTGAACATTCCTAATACGACGCAATGACTGGTCAATAATATTTGCCATTTTATGAAGGTTAGCCGAGTTATAACTTATAATTGCTATGCCTTAACTCTTAAGTACGGGAGCCCTACAACAATTTTTTTTGTGATTACTAACAAGCTAATTTTTTGTGAGTATAGCTACATTTTGATAAGACCAACAACATTTTTATTTTCGAAAAATCTCGAAAGTGGTAGCTAACAGAGATAGAAAGGATTTCATACTTTGACTTGATGATCCTAAAATATGGATTGTTTTATTTGTAGGACAAGGTTATTCTTAAATTATATAACTATTAACCAACCAATATACAAAAAATCTGCTGGTTAGGGTTCCGTTTTAAGGTTCTGTAATCAACAAAACTTGGTTGACTACTACTGACCCTTAAACGGAATATTGTATATTGGTAGGTATCTGGTATAGGCACTGTTAGGCTAACAGCTAGCTCACTCACGAAATGTGTGAAAAATTAGCGCGTTACGCTTAAAACGCTTTAAAACGCTTCCTAGAATTTTATACATTTTCCATCAGCGACGACTGTGAAAAAGGCTTAAAACAGCCTAAAAATGTGGTTTAAAGCACATGATTATAGAATTTAGTGGTCTCTGGCTTTGACTTCCGGTATAAAGTGAAAAAAAAATTAAAATTTAAATTTACTGGTAAGAATACAATATTAATTATGAATCCTGAGAGATTTTTTAATTTTCACCCCTTCTTCTAACGTGATTAACGAATGGCCCCTTCGAAACTATTAAACTCTCTCTGCAAAGCGTTTCTTAATAATTTCATCTCCTTGATCTGTTTATTTCAACTTTTACTTCACAAGATTTATTCAATAAAAACTCTCTCTTGCAAAAAGGAGAAACTTGAAGCTTTTACCAAGTTTTCGTATCGCTGTAAAAACAAGATCAAATTAAAATGAGACCCTGTCTGTAAGGGCAAGGGCAGGAAGAAAGTTAACAACTACATTAATGATCGCAAACTGTCGTCGTTAACCGGGCCCTTGACATATTTTTAGTGTCGATTTCTTCAATACAATGTTATGATTTAATTATATTTTAGCTCTGATTATCTCTCGTTCTTGAAAGAAATGACATTACTGTAAGCATATTAATTTATTCACAGGGACGACGAGCAGATTGATTGAAACTTTTAATAATTGATCATAATACTTAATACGCTAAGGGTTACATAGGTCATAGTGAATAATAGCTCCCACACCGGTTTCGGTGACGGTGGCCGGTTTCATTGAAACCAGGCCAGCTACGCAGGAGTAATTTTATAGTGCCCAAGTGTGTGCGCAGTACACAAGAGCACTCTCTATTCCTTTACTCTCATAACCCAGTGGGACGGCAGACCGACACGACCGGCGAGAGATCAGGCGCAGGACCGACTTTTACATGCCCATCCGACGCATGGATCATCTTACTTGTCAGACAATCAGGTGATCAGCCTGCATTGTCCTAACTCCTAACCAAACTTGGAAATATCATGTTTCCAACGTGGGAATCGAACTCACGACCTCCAAGTCAAGAGCCACGCTCTATACCACTAGACCACAGAGGCGATACATAGTGAATACAAGGTACGAGTATAACACATGTAATTTTTGTCTGTAGTATCAGAGACTAGACATTTTCTCTATGGTATAGTGCAATCCCTCGATCGTGGAAAAAACGAGACCCAATAGATTTCTATTGTTATCGCGGTCGCATGCAACCGCTTGGGGCTTGAAGCATTTATAAAAAAATATCTATAATCTGTATAGGCTTTAAAATATAAAATACTTAACTATAATTTTACGCATATTATACTACATTTCAAGACGTCAGTACCAAGCGAAATAGAATTAATTTCCTGATATTTTCCTCCATTTTCTATAGAAATCAGGTAAAGTTATAAATAAAATGCATAATGAAATGCAGCCGAGAAAAACATTTCAGAGCACGTATCAAAGCACTCAGCGGAGTGATTCTCATTTTACTGCGTGGAGACTGCTCGCACGTGTTTCTTAAACGTTTTATGTAAGTGAATATTATAATTGCACCCCGAGGGGTACATTATCTGCATAAAGAAATATAATATAAAGTATTAATCCTTCGACGCGGATTCTTGGAAATGCTATTGTATTCTATTGTTGTCGCGATCACCGGTGCTCTTATGGGGCTTGAAGGATCAAATACTAGAATATAAAGTTTTTAAACGCGTGTAAATGATCCATGTATGTAGATTGTAGATTCGAAATAGATCAGTTTTATCACTGAATTTCTATTGAATTAATTCTAATTTCTAATGTATCCGAACCTATCTTAAAATTATACTTGTCTTGCAGGAAACACTAAACATTAGTATAGTTATTAGTAAATAAAGCAAAAATATGAGAATCAAGGCTCAAAGGTCATAATGCCTCAGATAGAGTTTACTCCTATTGTAAGTCAAACGAAACTCTACCGAATATCCAGCATCAATCAAAAAGAAGGTCGTGCTGCAGTGTTTGTGTTATTTACTTTAAACTTGTGGACTGTATTATATAAGTTAAGATATAAAATAAAATATAAATATTACGTTTTTAAGATAGATGATGCGTTCCCCTGGCCAGGGAAAAGATGTAAAAAAAGACTTCTGCCATCGAAGCGAAGGGTGACGTTGACATTCCAATCTTGACTGATGACATGACCGGAAGACGTCTTGATGTGTTTTGCCCGTAAAAAAGTGATAACCGTTTATGGTTACTCTAAATGCGCTGATCGCGTACATGCAGCAATGTCTTTCTAGCATCTGTATTTTTCCATCGCCTCCGTGGTCTAGTAGTATAGAGCGCGGCTCTTGACTCGGAGGTCGTGGGTTCGATTCCCGCGTTGGAAACATGATATTTCCAAGTTTGGTTAGGACAATGCAGGCTGATCACCTGATTGTCTGACAAGTAAGATGATCCATGCGTCGGTTGGGCATATAAAAAGTCGGTCCTGCGCCTGATCCCTCGCCGGTCGTGTCGGTCTGCCGTCCCACTGGGTTATGAGAGTAAAGGAATAGAGAGTGCTCTTGTGTACTGCGCATACACTTGGGCACTATAAAATTACTCCTGCATAGCTGGCCTGGTTTCAATGAAACCGGCCACCGTCACCGAAACCGGTGTGGGAGCTATTATTATTATTATTTTTCCATATACCGCCCTCAAATATAGTAACTATCGGTGAAGATGGTGGTTGATACTTTATGTTGTGTATGTTGGGCAAAGGAAAGCAAAAGCAGTCGGATCAATCACCAGTGTATTTACTCACATCAACTTACAGCAAGTACAAGTTACAATGGGCACAACTTGCCTCCGTCTAGGGTACTTTGGAAAAGAAGTACTCGCAAAAAAGTTACTCCACGCTCGTGTTAACAGCACAAACTACATTGAGAGTCGATAGCGCGTGTAATAACGAAATGCTAATTCGAACATAATATCGTTATAATTTAATTCAATTCAACAGCCACGCCCAGAAACCGATTCGTTTATGGAATAATAATGTTGTACAATTTAAATTGGAGTTGAAAATATAACGAGCCATTAAAGTGAAGTTTATGGGAAATAGTTTTTGAGTAATAGTACACAATACAATATTAGTACAAGGTATTAGTCAAAAGTATGGCCAAATGGTTCCTGTACACCTATAAGTAAGGTACAGTCGCCAAATATCGTCCCCTTTTTTTTAAAAACGTTCTAAAAAAATAAAATAAAATACTACAGTTATAAATCAAACATCAAACTTTAGCTTCACTATTCTTTTATTCTTAAAAATAATCAAAAATGCGTTAACGTTTTCAGGAAAATTTTAAAAGTAAATTTAACAAAAATACTCATATTTTCAACATTTATTTTTGGGCTCCTAATTCCGTCCCCTTAATATAAATTTATTAAAGGGATAAATATAATATATTTATTTTTAGTATTTGTTGTTGTAGCGGCAACAGAATATATTATGTAACACAATTCCTGAAAATTTCAGAAGTCTAGCTATACCGGTTCTCGAGATAGAGCCTAAGGAGACAGACAGACGGACAGACAACGAAGTTTCTGTAATAGGGTCCCATTTTTACCTTTTGGGTACGGAACCCTAAAAAAACATTTTTCTACAGTTTCAAGCAAAAAGAAGTGATATGAACGTTCGACATCAATTCACTGTTTGAGATCGTAATACCGTCTTGGCGGACGATATTAGGTTCATGTATGGGGACGATATTAGGAAATTTTAATTTTTTTTTGGTTCATCTATTTAAACAAAAAACATGTTATAATCTCAAAATGTTACTTAATCGATTAACATCTGAGGTTATAATAATTAGTTTAACAAACAAATGGTATCAATAAGTCAGGTATCTCAATATTTTATGGTATCCAAGAATATTTCCATGAAAAACTGACTTTGAAAACATTTTTTGATTTTTCAATTCCGGTCGATACGAACGGCGTGGCGCCCTCACTTCTTCACAATGGCCGACTGATGCAACTAGCTTTTAGGGCTGGTTTACACGTATTAAGTAGATAAGTAGTTAACTAAATTTCAAGTTAATTTTAAGTTACCTATTGCGTGTAAACACACAATTTAGTAGTAAATAGCAAGTTAAAATTTAGTTAAGTACTAAACAAGGAAATTTGAATTTTGACTATTTTCAGTTAAGTTGGCAGGCGGGGCTTGTCACTTGACACATTTCGGGCAGGGACTTCAAATTAAGTTAAAATTTAGTTACTACTTATCTATTTAATACGTGTAAACTAGCCATTAGTTCGTGCCACTAATGATAGACGGCAGTTTTTAAATAAGTAGATATCGAAGGGGACGGAATTAGGTTCGGAGACGATATTTGGCGACTATACCCCTATAACTAATATTATAAACTAGAGTCTAGACGATGCCCATAACTCCGTTGCGCAAGAATTCTTTTATAGCGCGGGTACCGTACATTTTTCCGGGATAAAAAGTATTATAATAAATTGTCCTTTCCCGGGATTAAAAGCTATGCTAAAAGTATCTCCATACTGCCACAGAATATATTATATTAGTTGATACTGTAGCAAAATTGGTTCGGCGGTTTGGCGTAAAGAGGTTTAACAGACAGGCAGATATACACTTCTGCATTTATAATAATATTATTAAGTATGGATAAACTGTCACGACTCACGGCATGCCTTTTCAATGAGCTTGAACTTGACTGGACACACTCCGTGGCGAGGCGTGTTTAGATTTGAAAGTCCTGTTTAATAATATTTTACACTTAGGCAGTGTTTCCTATATACAATTAGGTGGCAAACTAGTAAATGGGTCATTTAACGGAAAGCAACTACCGTTGCCCACATTAGTGTTGCGTTGCCGTTTCTAGAAAACAAACAAAAGCTTTGATATAAATTGATACTATTCTATGTTCGTTTTAAAACTAGTTTATTGTCTTTTCTTCTTTTACCTTACTATACTTTTAATACAATAGGAAATATCCAATAAGAATTCTAGTTTCCGCCTAAAGATCGCACCTAGATCAGCAGAAACTTTAAATGAAATTTGGCACAGAAAGTGCAGGCTTTTTGTTTCACTGTTGTTTTGCAAGTTAATCGGAAACAAGTTGATGTACCTATTGGATGTATTTTTCTACTAGTATAAAGATAGTACAGTAGAGAATAATATAAATTCACCAATAAGCATGCCCATCAATCCCCAAGCGGCAGCCGGCTGCCGCATAATAATTGAAAATCTATTTTGTCTGCGATACCCACGATGGAGGTGCTACAGTAGTTTTAATACCAACGTGAAAGTAGTTATATTTTTGGCCTTACAAATTTTAACAATTTTTCAAAATAGACAAAATAATCATTGGCACTCTTCCAGTGATTGTCACTTTTAGTTAAAACTAGAAAAGGAATGGATATCCTAGGACCTAGTCGGTCCGAAACTGAAATCGTAAAATAAACTGCTTAGAAACTAAAATGCATCGATGTTAGTCGCATTTCCAGCACAAATGTGTCATAAAATGTTAGAAGTATAAAACATTTAAGGCTATATCTTGTGGTAATGTAGAGTTACGATGTGTAGAGTTTCACCTCTATTAAACGTCCTCTTTTTACCTTGGGCTTGTGTGGATTGTCGCCATAACAAGCTGTCGACGTAACTCTAAAGCAGTCTGTCCCAAAGTGATAACGCCCACTTTGGGACAGCCAGGGACGACCCAGAAAAAAATGGAGGGTTGTGTAGAGGCTTGGGGGGTGACTTGTAATTTCATTTCATCTGGATGCATTTCAAATTGGAACAATGGGGGGCACTCAAACATAATTGTTCTCAAAGTGGGCAGCAGTAGACAAAATATGTTTAGAAACCCCCCTCTAAAGCAAGCACAAGATTGATCAAGCACACAATAATAGATGAGTATGCCTATCTACATGTTGGTTATCGCTTGAATTGGTCCACAAGAACCAATGTGGGGAGGCCACATAATGGTCTGATAACTTTTTGACAGCACCAGCCAGTGACCTTATCTTGGCATTAAGGCTAGTTCAGATACAGCGGAAATTGCGCGGTTTACGCCCGTGCGTTTCGACCGCTCGCTACTTATTAGTATTACAATTTACAAAGCGGTTGTATTACGACGTTCACACTCAACTACTCACTGCACGAGGAACGCGCGTTCCCGATTTGTCTGAACTAGAACTAAACTTACATTTTTTGTTGAGATTAATTTTTACACACCAAACAACACGTCATACGTAAGATTAAGTAATTTTTTAGCGAAGTTATGTCACCAGTCGTGGGCGAGATGACTTCAGCCGTGGGCAGCTGGCCGAAGGTCGGATGTTTTACCTCATTCCCCTATTACTAATTCGAAGAACTCAGTTCGATAACAACTAAAAGTTGAGGAAAATACATTATTTGTTATGAGAAGTAATAACAATCATCGAAATACAATTGAATAGAATGGTAACTCTCAAACATTTAACTTCTCAACTATGACTCCAGTTACTGTTATTAAAATAATATTATAGCTAGGGTAACGAAATTGTATGACCAAGTATGACTTGTACCACAACCCAGGAAAACTACGCTTTTTTCTGCAACTCAGTTATTTTTTTTTATTTCGCAGTTTCCAACGACTTGTTTTAAAATTGCAAAATAACATTGTCCTATTAGAACTGCGGGCTATGATATAATATTATTAAAAAAACTGCAGGACTAAAATGGTCGCTTTAGAGAATAATACTATGAATCATAATATGCGATTCTTTTTTTAAAAATCGCAAAATTTACACTGATTTGGCAATTCAGATGTCTAAATTCGTACTACTTTGACATTCGTGAGTTTGACTGTTCAGACAATTCATTTTGTGAATTGATTGAGAGGAATAGCTAAATGTGAGCATTTTAGCCCCGCTGCTCTACTTTTATAGAGCTTAAAGGAAAACAAGTGGATAAATCTATTTTTAACATCCTCAGAAGGAAATTAATATCCGCTTATTTATAAGGAACTTATAATAGAAACCGTACAATATATAAAATGCTAATTGTTTCAAATGGGTTTATTGCACTGCTAATATAGATAATGTTCAAAATGCATCCGAAGCGTAGTGTACTATTTGATAGAATGACTAGCGAATTCATTGAAAGTCTGAGTTCCACGTGAGTCGTGACTCGTGAGTCGTGAGTCGTGACACTCACTTATTCCGTCGGATAGGCGGACGTTCACAAATTACGCAAAGTAGAGGGGGGAAGGGGTTCCGGTCAAATCTCAGTCCAGGCGAATCCCGATATGACATAGGTGGAGAAGGGGTAAAAAACATCAAAAATGTTTCGCGTAATTTATAAACGCCCTGAGCTACCGCTTACTTATACATTGCGCATACAGCTTTATTTACAAATGTATTACTTCACATTTATAAAACTATTCTTAAAATTATTTTCTGGCATAAATAATTAATTAAAACTATATAAAACTATAATTTATAATTGAGTAGCATTAAAAATATAATTTTATAATTGAGTGTTGAAATAAATGTCATTAATTGCTTGCGATTTAGAGTAGATTAAAGACGTAATCATAAATTATTATTATTGTCTTGTTGTTTATTTAATGATCGACCAAAGGGTGCTTCTAGTATATACAGTAAATAAATAATCCGACCAAAATCATTACCAAAATCCAACACGTTGCACACGTCATATCAGAATATTGACAGAAACGTTTTCTTTTTTTCTTCTTTTTTGGCAACTTGACACAAAGGATGTGTATGTTGTGCCACAGACAAGGTAAAAAGGTAAGGAATATGGCGGGAAATTGGAAAACCATATTCCTCCTATTATAATATTCATCATCGTTTTCATGTATCGTCAGGTCTAAAGTCTAGTCAAAGTCTAAGTAAAAGTCAATACAGTCAAGGAGTCAAGTCGGTCGATTCAGTAAAGTGGTAGACGCTTTACTGAAACTTTCAATGGAGTTTTGGAGGGAACACAAAATAGCACGTTTCTGGATATTACATCACTTTCCTACACTTGTGCATGAACACGAATATCTAATGGTTAATATTCTACCAATATTACACATTAAAAACCAAGTTAACACAATTTTAGGAAAATAATACAAAAACACAACAGCACCCTTTTACATTCCCGGCAAAACTCAAACGAAACGTTGTCGAACGTCAAAAAAAACTTTTTGTTTACTGTCTATGCTGGTGCTGGCTGCTGCCGTCAGAGTAGACAGAATTATAGAGTATGCCCGGCATACTATGCCCGACATACTATGCCGACTTAGAACTGATGTTGAAATTTTTAAATTTGACGTAATATGATGAAAATCGTCGCTAGGGTTGTTGACTTGTTACCTACGAATTTAAAACTATGACATATTCGCTGGACGTGTTCCTCTTTGTTCGTATTGTTGTTTGTGTTTTGGCACATGCGATTGAAATTGTCAGAATCCAATTTTGAAATCTTTAGCCAGCGCGAGGCACATTCAGTTCATAATCCTAGTGAAACCCGACGAATTTGACAGATATTGAAACCTGTCCGTTTCTTTGCAGTCGAACTGATGAGCAGATGCCTACGTCATAACATCTACCTGCAAACCAAATTTCAGCCCGATCTGTCCAGCCGGTCTTCATCGTCAACCAATGTTTCAATTCCCTGATAGTACAATCTTATTTAAGTATATTAAACATAAAACTTCCTCGACCGTCGAGTTTATTTTTACTACAAAACTGGAGGGAACATTTGCATGTGTTTTAATCCTGTTAAGTTGAAGAAGTCGTTTAGTGAAGTGATCTTAACTGGGGCGAGTTGTAGTTACATTTTCTGGGTTATTAGAGTTTTATAGGACATTTATAGAAACCAGTTGCCTGCAACTTATTTGCGCCGCTTATATCCTATCCCGGGACTTAAGTATTTCCATACCAGATTTTATCAAAATCGGCCCAGCAGTAGAAATGAAGGAGGTAACATACAGACATTCTCGTCTTTACAATGTAAGTATTAAGTAGGTATAGATTAACTGAATTAGAATTAAATGGAAAGATGTGCTCTTGAAAGCCGAGTCTCTACTTTCGCTACCAAAATAGACCGCAATTCAGAGTTTAGGCAGTATTGAAAACACCAGGGTCCCGATTCTCAAGCGTCAATGTTATTTCGATCTCAGGCTGTTTCACTCACGCTTGAGTCAGCTAACGCGCTCGCAAGTTCTCACTCGCAGAATAGTGCTAGCGAGTGACTCCCTAGTCCCTAGCACTATTCTCGGGATATCTATAGCCCACAATCGAAATGATATTCCACACTCGAGAATCGGGACCCTGGTACTGGTACCTTCTCTGAGTCTGAGGTTACGTAACCAGTTGGCTCGGATAAACTACCTATTGTTTAACTTGTAGATGACGTGTGTTCAGAAATCAGGTATGCTGTATCATGTATGACATATTTCACCCATTTGTTTCTGAACGTTATGACTTATGCACCTGTATAAATGTATCGCTAAAGTTTTCGATTTCGTTATAAAATTGCTGGTGTACAATTTATGAGGGTTTTTGACTGTAGTTTATGGATCGCCAATCAAATGCGCTATTTTTGAACGATTTTCAAAAAGGAGGAGGTTATATTATGTTCGGCTGTGGATTTTTTTTAATTCAAATACTTAGCTATTATTGACAACATGTTTATTATACCTATATTAGATGAGAACCACCATATCTCCATGCCACAGCAAAATCGGTTCAGCGGTTTGAGCATGAAGAGGTAACAGACAGACAGGCAGACTGACACACAGACACACTTTCACATTTATAATATTAAGGTGGATTTAATAAATACCTATATTATATTTCACATACACAAAAAATGTTTCAGTTATTATGTTCTGCAAACTGTTTTACAGGTGGACTTTAGTTTATAGATACATAGACAAAGCTGTAAGTTTGATGATGATATTTTGTTGTATAATATTGTACTACAAAAGACAAACATTTATGTCATAATAAACTCCCTGCACGTGGAATTAAGTCGCCAATTTTCACCAGAGACAAGGAAAAATAAAAGGTTAAACAAAATTAGCTCCGTGAATGTCAGCAATTTTCGGAGCCGCGTGACTACATGACATTTGCGGGGAGTATTTTTAAGGTTGCGAAACCTTGATGATTAAAACTTAGTTTACAGACAGAGTTAAATAATAAATCACACTTAAATAAATCACATTTTCTTATTTATGAAAAATATCATTTTATTAGGATAAGATGATATTTTTTTCGTAAATGAGAAAACGTGTTTCATCATTCGTAAGATACAAAACGAATCAAATGTGTAAAACCTATGTATCTAGAGCAGGCACAGGCTGTAGGATATTCAAAGTCATCTTACCTCTGAACTTCTGGATAGCGAACCTTATGTCTTTGACGTAAGGATACTCAGGTAAAACAGTTCAGAGCGATCTATTATGTATGCCTGACACGGATAGATCACAAACGATTGAAAGACGTTCTCACCTCGCATTACCATACCGATCTAGTTATGCTGCGACCGTGTTCGTAATTTGAATTTTATGATGCGTGGACTTTGTTTTTTTTTTATATTCTCGTTTCTTTAAACAAAAGTTTCGCAGCTATAAAATATGTCGGTGCCATATTTAATTACGGGCTTTTGCCCCGGCGGCTTCGCTCGCGTTAAGAAGTATTTTCATATACAAACTTTCATCCCCTACTTTAACCCCTTGGGGTTGGAATTTATCAAAATCCTTTCTTAGCGGATGCCTACGTCATAACATCTGCCTGCATGCAAAATTTCAGCTCGATCCGTCCAGTCTTTTGGGCTGTGCATTAATATATCAACATGTCAGTCAGTCACCTTTGAGTTTTATGTATAAAGATTTACCTACATTTTCAAATTCGGAACACAATTTCGTCGCTGGGTTTTAAAAGAGTTTTTATAGATTTAGGTCCATATCTAGAGATTTCTACTGATATTCCGAGAACTTTTAATAAAATTACAAAGAATAAACATTACCAATAAAAAGTAATAATAATCATGATGATATGCGGTTCGATTCAACTTAGGTACTCCAGTCTCCACCATTCCAAGGACACTTCAGGATCTTCCAACACACTTCATAGTTCTTACTCGTTTAATCTTTTCACCGTATGTTCTAATTAGATTCACAAACAGAGAGCTCGATCGCATATGCCACTAGAGCTGACACCCAAAGAACCGTATCTCTACTTAAAGCAGAGAAAAGTAGAGAGAGTTTGCTTTGATTGATAAGTCAAGAGATATGTAACACGCGAGAATAGGCATCTACTAGGCTACTAGTAGTTCGACTGCAAAGAAACGGACAGGTTTCAATATCTGTCAAATTCGTCGGGTTTCACTAGGATTATGAACGGAATTTGCCTCTCGCTGGCTGATATAATATATTTTTAAATATTTAAAATAGAGATTTCAAAATTGGAATCTGACAATTTTAATCACATGTGCCAAAACACAAACAACAATACGACCAAAGAGGAACACGTCCAGCGAATATGTCATAGTTTTAAATTCGTAGGTAACAAGTCAACAACCCTAGCGACGATTTTCGTCATAATACGTCAAATTTAAAAATTTCAACATCAGTTCTAAGTCGGCATACTCCGAGCGGGCTTGTTGTTGGTGAATGCAATTTTGTTGCTGAGGTTTTTGAAAGGAATTACATAATATACTTAAACATTTTAATAGCGTTTTTGATAGTTTAGCATAACGTCAAAGTTAGCCAATAAGAAGCGCTAGTGAATAGTCAAACTTCTGTCAAAAACCTGACACGTCACACGGGCCAATTCAGACCGCAACGCGACGCGTAGATGCATTTCTAAATTTGTATGGATTTGACAGATTTGCAAGACGTTTCGCGCAATTGAAATCTGTCAATTCAGTAGTTACAAGTTTAGAAATGGAGCTTAGAGTTAGAGTTTAGAGTGTCGCGTTGCGGTCTGAATTATTGACCCTTGTCCCTTATAGGTGTACGATAGTGATGATAGCCATAGTGACGAAGGTGACAGATAAACGATAGATAGGCGACGCATATACGATAGAATAGGTGACAAGGGCTGTCATGACAGATGTCGACATGTCATGTTAGTTGTCACGATGATGACGGCCAGTGGCGCTAAATCACGCCGGCCATCCGTCGCAAGGGAAGTGTATCGCATACGCCATTACGCGTGTAATGGCCCGTGCATGCATATGCCGTAATGTTGTTGATTCACATTGATACAGTAGTTTACGCCAGCGCTGGACTGTAACGGAAACGTAGCTTCACTCTGCATAACGGTTGTATCACGGGGAGTGCTCTGAGGAATTGTTCGGAATCATACCACCTGCAACTTTTCGCCATCGTCCCACGTTAAAAACATACCATCCTCATCACCTTGATGAGTGGCAGTCTTCCACAGTGCGTTTTTCGCGTAACTTTCTACCGCGCACTGTAAAACTCTGGAACGAACTGTCACCAGCAGTATTTCCGGACCTATACGACCTGCAAACCTTCAAGAAAAGAGCGAATCCCCCTTTTAAAAGGCCGGCAACGCACCTGCAGCTCTTCTGATGATGCGAGTGTCCATGGGTGACGGTAGTTGCTTACCATCAGGTGACCCGTTTGCTCATTTGCCCCCTTATTTATTAAAAATGAAAAAAACGTGAGGGTCTTTAATAAATACTAAACCTTTTTTTTTTTTTTTGATATCGCAGGGGAAACCCATCATGGGTGCCCCGGGTTGGGTACCCCGGGGGTATGTGAGACTCTTACTCACTAAAACCACCTGCGGTTCGCCTTCAGCCGTATAACGGAGGGAAATCCCGGATCTGTCTAACACAGGACTCACTCCACGACTGGCCGGTCTATCTCGGACCGGACTTCCACCAAAGTAAGGGAACGCTTAGGCGAACTAAAGCGTTCCCCTCGGCGCCGGGACTGACAAAGCCGGGCAGGTTTCCATCCTGACCCGGAGCCCCGTTAGACGAGAGATTGGAGGTTCGCGTAGCGACGCCTCCGCACTCCCGTCCTACGCCGGCGGAGCGGCAGAGAGGTGGGGTCATTCTCTCTGTCCCGCTCCGTGGCCTCTTTCTGCGACATGACAAATTCGCAGAAAGAGACCGCCGCCTGCCAGGCCTCGTCGCTCTCGAGCATAATAAATACTAAACCTGTTTCATTCCAGTCTTACGTCCAGTAGCTGGCTCTATGTTATCAGTTAAAGTCAGTACTCCGACTCTATTATCAACAACAACCCAGCCCTACTAGACAGCAGTGGCAAGCGATTATCGTAAACGCCGACAAAATGTATGCGATTTGACAAAAGTCGCATCGCTTCGCTAGCGAATACTAATGTCAAATCCCATACATTTTGTTTCCCGGCCCATTCCCGGCTTTGATAGCCTAAAAAGTATTTTAAACTGTTTAGCTGATTCACTTTCATCTAAACACTTGTACATTTGTACATATAATTCTATAGGGTTAGCTATTAACTTTTGCGTGTTATTTCTATAATATTATAATTCGTGTAAGAATGAGAATAGTATTGTCAAAGAGAAGTAATAATTTCTGTATTTAAATGTAGGCCGGTGTTGACCCCTTATTACAAAGTTAAATTTTCCTAAAATATTATTTCATGTGTGAAATTACGATTTTCACAGAAATTAGAGAATAAACATTATGTTCTTAATTTAGGCCGCGTTAACATATTCATTAGATTCTTTGAAAACATTTCAAAAAGCTCAAACAAATATATTATGGTAAAAAGACAAGTTTGTATGTAAGTATGTTTGATTTTTCTTCATGAAGAAATTGCCTACTTAACAGATTGTGATCAAAAGCGTAGTCATTAATAGCTTAGGCTCTTGAATAAGCATAATTCGAAAAAGTAGAGCATTCCCGTGGGAACTTGGGATCTGTACCTAAATACAAGTGTAATGTAAATACAAGTGTAGTGTAGTGCTTAATTATTATAGGTCTTGGTGAACCTGATGGCAAAAGGTGAGAAAAGAATATGACTCTAACAATACCAGGGTAATTGGAATAAAACATTATGATCCTTTTTTTCCTTATAGCGGCTGATACTGTGTGTGTTATGCAAATATAAATATTTATCCAATGATCAAGGATATTTTTTGAAAATCTGCCATCAAAATTTGCCATCAGATCCTGGTAGACTTATAATAATCACTTACATAAGCTTCTCTATTATTTTGCTAGGTATTATTAACCAATAATAATTATTAACGAATCACCATTCGTTTAAAAGTTCAAGATAGAAACCCTAGATTTTTATCTGTTTAACAATAACGAAGAAAGCTCAAACAGCCCGGAAAGAACTAGCGACAGATGTAACGACTAACCCTTAACCCTTAACCCTTTAATGCCAGGGAACTTAATAGCCCCTGTGAGGGTTAATATGTTTAGAACCTTTTAGCGAGCAGTAGGTTAATAGATTGATACTAAATTATTCTATATCTAGGCCTTCAATTTGTTTAATTTTTGCGGTGAGTAAATATAGGTAATATTATAGATAATATAATAGAACTATAATATTCTTTTATACTCCTCAACCGCATTGTCGTACTATCGTAATTTAAATCGTACATTAACCTCCATTAAAACTATCTTATACAGAATATACACCTTTTCTCGAGACTCAAATTATCTCAATCCCAAGTATCATCTAAATCGGTCCAGCAATTTAAGTGTGAAGAGAGTACAGAGTACAGACGGACAAGCTTTCGCATTTTATATAATAGATCGTTAAATACGATCCCTCTGGATTGTATCCAACGAAGGGCCGCTCGAATTGTTGACTACCTGCATAGTTTTTCCTGGACTCCTTGGAATTACGACGAGATGTGGCTTCACTCTGCATCCTCTATCGGTTGTATCATACCTTCTGCAACTTTTCGCCATCGCCGCGCGCGAAAAATATACCATCCTCATCACCTTGATGAGTGGCAGTCTTCCACCGTGCGTTTTCCGCGTAACTTTCTGCCGCGCAATCTAAAACTCTGGAACGGACTGTCACCAGCAGTAATTCCAGACCTATACGACCTACAAACCTTCAAGAAGAGAGCGAATTCCCTCTTTAAAGGCCGAACGCACAGCTGCAGCTCTTCTGATGTTGCGAGAGTCCATGGGTGACGCGGTAGTTGTTTTCCATCAGGTGACCCGTTTGCTCGTTTGTCCCCTTATTTCATAAAAAAAATAGTAATCAAAACATTATAAACTAGCCTGAGACCTGGTTTATGACACGAGTTCAAAAGTAACCTGAACTTAAAACTCGATATAAGACAAATGATCATTTAATGAAAGTTCGGTAAATAAGTTTCGAGGGAACTTGCAAGTTCACGGTCAGAGCTTTCGACTTTGATACGGGAGCTTCGGCGCTAATTGCGACAAATATAATGTTTCCTCATTAAAACTTAAGCTTTCGATAACTTTCCAACTTTCGAGGTCCATTATTAAATTCTTTTCAAAATTATATTAGAGGTGCTAACTTCTATAATTTAGAAGTTTCGTACGTAGATTTCTTGTAGTTTTAGTTTATTGGATATTTTATTTAGGGCGTTCCCTCCGGAGATTCCGTAACTGACCGTATTTAAAGCCTTATGAACTCATCTGAAAGCTACTAAGTTATAATAAAAATACAGCAATAATCTTCAGAATATCAACATTCCTTTCCCCGTTTTAAATTTTCTATTTTTGTTTATTATACTCATGATATCAGCTTCCAAAATAATGCCAATTTATTAAAATTCAAGCATATATTTAGCATCTCCTTAGCATTTACAAATTACTTTTATTTGAAACTCACGCCAATAGATCGACAATATCATAAACTACATATTCGCTGTTTTAAATTTTTTTAGGACAATTTTTAACTAACATAAGTAAAAATAATAGGGTTTTGGCGCGATCTCGGCAACGTGGCAAATGTATGGCCAAGGTCGTTTGCTCGGGGGACGGCCTTAACCTGTTTAGTGTTTATACTTTTCAAAAGTTGATTTAGTTTGATTTCAATGAATCATTTCTTTGTTCTTACTTCTTATTCATTTTTTGTTGAATAAAAACTATTTTAGACATTTTTAGAAATTAACTAATGTGTGGGGCATTTAATAGAAATTAACTAATGTGTGGGGCATTTGGTATGATTTGCCCTATTTTTGCACTTCTGTAAGCTTTTCCAAAGTGCAATAAAAAAAAAACAAAAGTCACGGCGGAATAAAACAGGCTTCAAAGCATAAAAAGGCGTAGCCTTTTTTGGTCCCACAGCTCTTTATTTTATTTTTTAATTTTATTTTTAGCACCTCAAGCGTGACGTCACGTACCTACAAATTAGTTAATTAAATATAATCATAATTACAGGAGTGGTAAGTGAAGCACATGAAAGCACAAAATATAGCGTGATCGCGGTGGGAATGTAAGTATGAAAGACAAATCCGACTTTTACCTTCACAAAATTTAATTACATTAGGGCGTTATTATTTTAACATATTTAAATATAACATTAGGTTTCATTTAAATTTATTTTACTTTCATAAAAATATTTAAACAAGAACTAGTAGGCCGCACCATAATTTTTCCATTTAAATTTCATATTAATCGGGTTTGAAGAGGAAACAGACAAACAGACATACTTTCGCATTTCGAATATTACTAGCGACCCGCCCGGCGTTGCACGGGTATAAAATATATAGCCACTGAAAAAATGATTAAAATCGATAGCCTAGGCTCCTTCACGTGGTCTACTTCTTATATGTGCCAAATAACATAAAAATTGCTCCAGTAGTTCGCAAGATAAGCCCTTTCAAATAATTTTCCCCGTTATTTTCACATTCTCCAGTAGGAGAATGTGGAAATAACGGGGAAAATTATTAATTATCACGCTAAGATTAGTAAATCTTAGCGTGATAAAATATAGCCTAAAGCCTTCCTCAATAAATGGGCTACCGAACACTGAAAGAATTTTTCAAATCGGACCAGTAGTTCCTGAGATTAGCGCGTTCAAGTTAGCCCTTTCAAATAATTTTTCCCGTTTTTTTCACATTTTCCTCTATTTCTTCGCTCCTATTAGTCTTAGCGTGATAAAATATAGCCTATAAGCCTTTCTCAATAAATGGGCTAGCTAACACTGAAGGAATCATCAAAATCCGTTGCGTAGTTTTAAAGATTAAAGGGAACAAAGGGACATGAGGGGGAAAAAGGCGACTTTGTTTATAATATTACGTATATAGATATAGAAGTAATAAAGACATTAGTATGAAGGCCCACACGAAGTCAAACCATATTTCTAGTAGATATCTGCTTAACATTTTAGTAAGTTGGTGCGATCGACAACAAGGGCGCAGCTGGAGAGAGGTGCTGCTAAGGGCCACGTGACTCAGACCTTCGTTATTTGAATAATGGTTAGAATATTCTAGAATTATTCTTTTTAAATGTTTTTTTCATTCTCGTTGAGGAGAGGCATACGTAGGCCGTTCATATCGTTCATATAGAGACATTTATAATAATGATAAACTGTTAGCAGCAACAATTACGACATAAAACTGGAGAAATATTATTTAGATTTTAGAAGAATATTAGATTTTTGTTCCAAATGCAGAAAACGCAGTTATAATTATAACTTATAAGTTACTAGCGACCCGCCCCGGCATAGCACGGGTATAAAATATATAGCCACTGAAAAAATGATTAAAATTGATAGCCCATGATCCTTCACGTGGTCTCTACTTCTTATCTGTGCCAAATAACATAAAAATTGCTTCAGTAGTTCGCGAGATAAGCCCTTTCAAATAATTTCCCCCGTTTTTTCCACATTCTCCTATTAGTCTTAGCGTGATAAAATATAACCTATAGCCTTCCTCAATAAATGGGCTATCTGACACTGAAAGAATTTTTCAAATCGGAGCAGTAGTTCCTGAGATTAGCGCGTTCAAGTTAGCCCTTTCAAATAATTTCCCCCATTTTTTCCACATTTTCCTCTATTTCTTCGTTTCTATTAATCTTAGCGTGATAAAATATAGCCTATAGCCTTCCTCGATAAATGGGCTATCTAACACTGAAAGAATCATCAAAATCCGTTGCGTAGTTTTAAAGATTAAAGGGAACAAAGGGACATGAGGGAAAAAAAGTGTTTTCATTTTATAATAAGTATAGAAGATATAGAAATAACAGTAGGGTAGTATAGTAGTAAACTGAGATAGGTAACAACATTTAATCGAGCGATTCATCTGATCAATTATATTATTTAAGCAGATTTACAATTAAATTTTATTCCTAGCACCGGGGAATCCTAAAAATGAAATAGCAACATCCATTGTCGAGGACTCGAATATCAAAATAGAACCTATGACATCAGCACATCGAGCTAGGCGCTCAATCTATCACTGTGTCACCCTGCATAGTGTATACACGTAGCGCTGGACGTCACTCGAGATACAGGGTGATACTGTGACCTTGCGTCACACTGCATACAGGGTGATACAGTGACAGTGCATCACAAATGGTAGAGGGTGATACAGGGACCTTCACCTCATACGTGAGTGATACAGATACAGAATGATCCAGTGGGCAGTGGTCTTGTGTCAAATATTATGATACAGGGTGATAAAGTGATAGTAGTCTCACAAGTCACAGATGATACAGGGTGATCTAGTAACAGTGCATCACAGTCCACAGATGATACATGGTGATGAAATAGTTATTGAGTGCAGAGCTTTCTGTCATAGATTTAGCTACTAGAGTTCCTGAGATGTTATATGATACAGCTGGGTGATCTACGGGCCAGGGGCCTTAGCGTCACAGTCGATGCAAAGTATTACAGCGATCCCTACACCTCCTATGATATAGAAAATTAAATTAAATTATTATTTTTAGCAATATTCCGCGAAATAAGCATCAATCTGTAAGTAAATGAGTGAGTGTTTTTTATCAATAAGGCGGAGAGTAGGTAGAGGACAGACGTCAGACAGACGGCAGATCCTTTTTCTGCATCTCAAGTGATCCGGCCCAAGTGTACAATAAATTGATATGATTCATACATGACCTTGAACAGTGAACACCAAATCAACCGAAAAACGTCGTGCCTTATAGTCCAAGTCATAAGATTCGCATATCATAATTTTTAACAATTTAGTTATAAATTGTTAGGAATATCGATACAATAAATATGAATATTAAAAAGTCGAAAGCTTTAAATTTTAAAGCTTTTGATATTTTCTTAATCAAGTCGTTCATTGTTCTTAGTACATGTGACAGACTGACCGAACAACGGATTACGGATATTCAGTGATAACTGATGAGTAAAATCCATACAACTTAATATTATAAATTCGAAAATGTGTATGTCTGTCTGTTACCTCTTCACGCTTAAACCAACGAACCGATTATGATGAAATTTTGTATGATGATACTTTGCATCCACGGAAAGGATAAGTATAGTTTGTGTCGCGGAAAAATGTACGTTTCCCGCGTCATAAACGAATCATTTATCGACTTAGTTTCTTTTATAATACTTACAGTGTTGATTCTGATTTTAAAGGAAGACCAAGACCATGATTAAGTAAGCAAAACCACAATTTTGCAAGTCTTATCACAGTCACAGTACAGTATAATCTGCACGATACTCTAGAATCTAGATAATATTTTATTTATGACAGTTATTTCATTTTTCACTTTAATTAACCAATTACTACAGAATCGCTGTCGCTTATGAATTAGGCCACACATAAGGATCGTGTTACATGATATGAGTAATTTTGTTTGTAAAATGGTGAATGGATGATACTTTTGTTTGACCTCGGCGGCAGTTTACTGTTTACATATTACTTCATGGTAGTTAAACATATTACATGCTCTGAATACTGTGAGGCCTTCCCTTCTAAGATTAAAAAAATATATATTTTGTGCATAAAAAAATGTAACGTTATTTAATTTTATTTTATGCAGTTATTATAGTTGACGTGGTTTTTTGCCGGGAATGTGAAATAGTGATGTTGTGTTTACGTATTATTTTCCTAAAATTGTGTTAACTGGGTTAGTATTATAATGTGGAATATTGGTAGAATATTAACCATTAGATATTCGTTATCGTGCTCAAGTGTAGGCAAATGCTGCAACTTCCAAAAACGTGCTATTTTGTGTTCCCTCCAAAACTCCGTAGAAAGTTTCAGTAAAACGTCTACCACTTTACTAAATTGACTTGACACTTTGACTGCTTTGACTAGACCTCTAGACATGACGATATAGTAAAACCATTGTAAAACAATGATAAAAAATATTGTAAAAAGAATATTGTTTTCGCGCCATATTTTACTTGCCAGTGTCAAGTAAAATATGGTTAAAAAGCCGAGCGCCCGCCATAATAAGAAGAAAAAAAATTAGTATAGACGTGTCAAACTTGCATACCAACTATATAATATAATATACCGCGTAAACCCTACCTTTTTCGCCATAAAACAGGTCTTTATTCGGGACTTAATGTCTCATCTCCAGAACCATTAAAACCAAAATCAGCGGTTAGGCGTAAAAAAGTAAAATACAGCCAGATATACTTTCACATGCTTTCGCTATCAGTATGGAAACTGGGTGTTACAAATAGTATTTTCTTACGTGGTATTTCAAATATATACGAAGTAGGTATCAAGTAAGTAAAATATTATCCATGCTTATAATATTATTGCTTATTAGATATAAATGCGAAAGAGTCACGTTTGTCTGTCTGTTACATCTTCATGCCCAAACGGCTAAACTGATTTTGCTGAAATTTGGTACCTATAGGTAGAGATACTTTGAGTCCCGGCCCCCGGGATACTTTTACTACCTGGATACTTTTTATACCGGAAAAATGTAAGGTTATAATAAATAATTTGTCGCAAACTCGCAACGGAGTCGCGGGCGTCGTCTAGTACATAATAATATACAGCCTACAGGCCAAGGCCCAAGACCCCGATGACAGCAGCGAAATGAAAGGGCCATGAAAGGGCGAATTGACAGCAGCGAATTGATTTTATATTAGGTATTCGTAATATTATATACTTATTATTAATTTCATGAACATTGTAATAATATTAGTTCTAAAACTTTCTTGAGTTTTCCCGCTTCATAGCAACAGTTAAATAAATGTACAAAAATGGGCGTTTGCACACTGCACGATAACGACACGACACGATACCACAGAATAGAGGGCCACCGCACATATTACACAATTTCAAGTTGGCCGACTATCGTACAAACTGACTATCGTACTAATTCTAATATTCTGTCACTTAATATTGAATGCACCCAAAATATTGTCCTTTCTTTTCGCCTTCGTTTTATTAGTGCCACAATAAAAGCGTGCTTTTTACGCATTTTAATACGCACGTCGCTAGGCTAGCAACACCGTTACCAAATAAATCTAAAAGTTGTCCAATTAAATTGTGACACTATGCAATTTAGTTTGCACGATACTCGGCCAACTTGAAATTGTATTATATGTGCGGTAGCCCTTATCTATTCTGTGGTATCGTGTCGTGTCGTTACCGTCGCAGTGTGAAAACACCCATTGTCTAAAATGTTGAGTTCACTGACTTGTCAATAAGTAAAAAAGTACTTACTTAGAATTTATCGACTCGTGACTTCAAAACTTTTTTAATTAATTAAGTATAATATTATTTTATAACATTCAAATGTTTCATGTTTCCTTAAAGTGTCTGCCATTAGTGCTTTTCCCTTATGTATTTTCAATTATTTAAGGGAGAAGACCTAATGGCAGACACTATAAGGAAACATGAAACATTCGAATGTTATAAAATATATAATTTATGAAAATAAAGGATTGATAACTTCTTCCATGTCTTCAGTAACTCTTACAAAATAAAACTATTATAATTATTCTCTGCCAAATCAATAAAAAAACATATTATTGGTCTTTTTGTAAACTTAGTCATAAGTACTAATAGATGACATCACAATAAGCGAACAACACTAATAGTAGACACCAATATGAACTAATAGTTGACATAGAACATTAAATTACATTTTACATTTTTCATATTATTAGGCCTTTATTTGCCGTTTTTTTTGAAAAACGGCAAATAAAGGCAAAATAAAATCTTTTGAGATTTCATTTACTTCATCATAGTAACTACATGCATCAGAAATATTATCCACGTTGTCTCCAGATTCTATTCATTCTTCTTCCATGCTGAAACTATCTTTCCTTTTATTTTTATTTTTCATATTTTTTTCCCAGCAAATTTATTTTTAGTCTTAAGCCTCCATGCTTCTTTTGCCTCTTCTTTTTTCTTCTTTTTGTTCTCAGTTCTCCTTTTTCTTCTTTTTACTGCTACAAAACTAAAGCATCGATTTTTAGATCAGTGCAAGGTCTAATATTAGACACCATGTCCATTTTTAGGTACAGTAGTTCTAAGTTCTTAGTTTGTTAATAGAATTATATTTTTAGAGAATAGTGATGATATTTGCAGTAGAATAAAGTACAAAATAAATTTAGTATGTATTGAAAAACTAAAAGATGAGATCCATGTCATCTATTAGGTTTTTTTGCATTTTCAAGAACTAATAGTAGACACCCTTTATATTGTTAGAGAAAATGGATAAAAGATCATAAATAAACATTAATTAGTGTAAACAACATGACCATTAATCCAATGAAGTCAATAGAAATTAAAAGAAATCTAATAAATGTATTCAAAACTTACGTGCAAAATTTCGCCTTCCTTAACCTATTTGCTAAGAAATTGCCGGGTGCGTGTTGACGCGGTCACATCATTTACGAAAACTGATCCCATTTTAAAATTTTGTTCCCGAAGGCATCCCTAATATATTTTTTCACATCAACATATAGCATAAGAAGCTTATAAAATTTACAGTGTTGAGAAATAATTAGAATAATTCTTATTTTTATGGCATTTTTGTCGTAAGTGTCTTCTATTAGTTCAGTGTCTACCATTAGCGCCTTTCCCTTACCTAGATTAAAAAAAGGTTTTTTTTTAATGTAGGTAAATAATTAAAATTGAATGTTAAATTCTGTTAGTCCCGCTAAAACTCGAGAACGGCTGAACCGATTTGCCTGATTTAAGTCTTGAAATATTCGTGGAAGTCCAGAGAAGGTATATATTGGGAGGGAAGAGACACGAAGTCCACCGGGTCATCTAGTATTCAAATATTAATTCCAATAGCTGTATTGACCAAGAATTCAAAATTGGAATATCGCAGGCCCGCGTTTGACAGCGAGGAATGTTGACTCCCCGAGAATCGAGATATTGCTTATTGCACATTCATAGGCGCAATAATGGAAACTATTGCTAGTCAACATCTTAAAATCAAAACTCTGGAGAATTTTACTCGTCAAGAAAGTGGCTTGTAAAAAGTTTTAAAATTATTTCAATATTAACAAACAGTTTTCAGTGAATTTCATACTTGTCAAACAAAGGAAGCTGTGGCTATCTGGCTCTCATTTGTAAGGTTTGAAAAACCCAATATAACGAATGTCATCGTGAATTTATCAAAAATTGAATTTTTAAAACTTTTCTTTATATTTTAATTTCATAATAATTCTGAAAACTAATTTTTGTTACATAAGATTCAAACCACCGTATAAGTTCGAAATACTAAGAGGTTTGTTGTTACGCTACTCTCCAATAGATGGCGGTGTGACTTAGCCCGTGTAATAGTACCTCGTGAATAATATAGATGGCAGTAGCTGTAACAATTTTTGGGTTAATTAACGCAAAATAGATTTTTTTAACCAGTGGCATACGTTTGGGAAAAAAACTCAAATTTTAGATTATTTAGTTTTAACATTCATTTAAATTTTAAGTACTATAAGTAGTGCTAAAAGTTTTACCACGTTGTATAAAACAATGAAAAGTCGAAGAACAAACCACGCTTATAGTATTAACTTTTTTATAATTTTATATCTAATTTAAACATATTTTTAACACGCTTTTATTAGCTTGGACTGTATGTATGTAACGGAATCTTTGAGCACGATTTTTACCTATCTCCAATAGTCTGATTAATTAGAAACTTTTACATAGACAATGCAATGCATTAATAATTTAAAATAGCATTAACGATTTTATTATTTTCAGCAACTTAATTTACAGTTTAACTTTTAACATAATATTCATATCAGAGCTCACTTCGGATAACGCAAACGATATAATATATTATATCGTCCATATATGGATTTTATGATCTGCCATAAACATTGAGAACCGAAATGAGATCACAATTCGTCAAATTAGCCAATCGCGCGGCACGCCAACAAGCTAACAATCGGCGATTTCGTAGGGATGGTATAATTTGGCCGGTGATTCGCAATAAACAGCTGTTCTGTTTGCATCGCCGTAAAGCCTCCACACCCCTATGGCCGGTCGAACCAGCGTAACCTGGTCCCGGACCTTACGTGTGCTCCTCAGGTTACAAGGAGGATTCGTCACATGGCGGGGTCAAAAGGAACTGGCCGCCTCCTTACACGCCCAGGCAGGTGACCATTATCACGTCACCCCGGCGATGGTCAGTAAAAATGTAGCCCAGCCCCGCGCGGCCGCGTCCACTTCCCGCTCCTAATTGGAGGTAATTAATACGCGAATAATTGAAATTGATCAGGCTAACTGGTCCAATATCATAGTTGGCTATTAACTATACAATGCGAAGCCATGGATTGATATGAACAGCCTGAAAAAGCTGATAAAGTTTCTCAAGAGTTTCTTTCACTCGAAAATAAGTAAACGTAAAATGTACAACTTGAGGCGAAGGCGAGAATCCGTTGCGATGGTCTGTCGCAAAACCACGAAGTTTTTGACCACGAATACCAGCAACTTATTGAAGAGATCGCCCAACACAAAAAAGTACCATCTGCTGGCGAAAATAGTTGAGGAGTTCCAAACTCAAAACGACGAGAAACCTACCAATGATGACGAAGACGAGGAGAGCGAGGACGACATGGGAGAGAGAGATCTAGATTACTACCTAGGTGTGAGAAAGAAAGAAACATATTGGAGAGATCCGAGCGGTACGGAACAGATCATCAAGGACTATCTCATCTACCACTGCGGGGTCACCGAGGAAGACTACAATAAACTCTTTCGAAAATCGTCACCGAAACCTTCCTATGTAATCCAGCCCAAGCTGAAACAGGTCCCGTTTAAAATACACAAGAAGAAGGAGAAGAAACATATAAGTTTCAAAGAAGGAGTGGCAGAATCGTGGGCCGAAAAGAAGGGAATTTTCAAGCTGTTCGGTGGAAGAAGAGACAGCGATACGTCTGAGAGCTACAGCGAGTGCTCCAATGACGATAAAGATTGCGATTGCGCAGATGTACGCGACATTGACGATATCGTAGGGAATGTTGATGAATCGGTTAGTGATAAGCGCGCAATAGGTCAATGTTACCATAGTAGCTTGAATTTCAACTAAACAGTAAACTCTAGAATACAAGCAATAAAGATGAGGCACTATTTATCTGATTTACTAAGAAAAAAAAAAATTAAGATGATTGATGTAATTTGAATTTAGATCTTCGTGTATCTTATTTAAATTAAATAATCTTTGTTTCTGGTAGCATCATTTTCATTATTATTATGTCATTCATTGTAGACCACTATTTAATATGCTGACTACCAAATTGGTGTTTATGGTAATATGTTTGTTACAGGGTGTGAGGATAAAGGAGGTGTCGGAGGGCAGACCATGTGATAACTGCCCCGAGCTGTGCCCGGGGTTCGTCCCGCATCCATGGCGGTAAGTCACTGTCCTTTCTACTCTAGTGTTATCGTGAGTTCAGTGGAAGGTGGTCTTAGCGGGCCCCTAGACGATTTTATAGTGCAATATCACGTATTGTGCAATATTATTGACCGTCTAAGGTACTCCGGGGTTAATATCAGGGCATTCCCTACAGAGATTCCGTAATTTACTGTATTTTAAGCCTTACAAACTCATAATCTTAAAGCTACAAAGTTATAATAAAAAATAAAAATACAGCAATAATCTGCAGTAAGTATATCAACATTCCTTTCTCCGTTATAAATTTTCTATTTTTGTTTATTATACTTATGATATCAGCTTCCAAAGTAATACCAATTTATTAAAATTCGAGCATACAATCAGCATGTCCTTAGGATTTACAAATTACTTTTGTTTAAAACTCACGCCAATAGATTATAGATCGACAATATCATAAACTACATATTCCCCGTTTTATTTTTTTTAGGACAATTTTGAACTAAGATAAGTAAAAAATAGGGTTTTGGCGCGATCTCGGCAACGCGGCAAATGTATGGCCAAGGTTGTTTGCTCGGGGGACGGCCTTAAACGCGCCCGCCTTTCAATCTTATTGTCAAATAAGTTGTATAATACAATATTGTTCAATATTATTGTAGGTCTAGGGGCCCGCTTATTATAACAGCAACTTTGGGATCGGAAAATCTTCTTTCCATCTTCTATTTACTATTATATTGGCTGGGTTGACACAATCTCGTATTGCATCCATAAAATATCTCAATTATAATTTAAAAAAAATGACACGTGATTCGCAGAATGTCAACGTCCTGTGACAATTAGTCTTGCTCAACGCTTTCTTTGTCACGCTCAGTACAATCATGAGCATGGTAGATATTCAATTTAAGTTTTTCTAATTTTTCAGATTATTTAAAAAAAAATAGTCATAAATTTACTAATGTAGAGCTAGTGACTAAAATCTCACGGATGGACTATATCCATGGGCGTTTTGATACAATTTCATAAACTCTGGTTGGTTGAATTTTTAACATGTACTACATCGTCCTACATAATATTATTGTTTTCTAAGCGTAATTAGATAATAATGCTATTTACAAACGACACTATTGTCTAAGCATCACCAAAAAAAATGAAAATGTGTTATGAATTAAGACGTGGTAAGTGCCGAGTAAACACTATACAATATAGCAAATAACACCAACACAAATACTGCGAATGGAACAGGACAATGTTCTTATCATAATATTATATTATATACCTAGTAATTTATGACTTATACGATAAAATTATTTGGTCTATATTCTTATCAATTATTAATGTATAAATTATAATATGTACCTATTATAAAACTATCGTTATGTCATCGCCTCTTTTAGTCAAATTCCTCGTTCTTTCTCAACACACCAAACGTAAAAGTATAAAAACATTTCTTTATTTTGAATTATTAAAAATCGTCAATTGTTTTATGACTCAGAGGTTAACGTACCTATATTCGATATTTACGATTTACGAACTAAACCAAAATTCTTTACTGTAGAGTTCACAAAATGTTAAAGATAACCATAAGGTTCACCTCATTATAAACAGAACTCTAGAAATAAGTCGAAAGTGATTTCGTTATCGCATTCTAAACACAAACATCGGGGCATCGGACGCCAAGCCAAGTTATCTGAGACCCTTACGTAGTCGGCACTCGGCGCGGGCGGTTGTCGAACGACGATATCGAAACGTGTTTAGCGTCAAGGAGAAATAAAAACCTCCGGCCGAGGTCATAGCCGGTGCATTGTCGATCACGAACCGATCGCGCGCACACGTACCATGTGCTTATCACTAAAATCGTTCGAATGGGCTGACATCTACCAGAGAGTCATCAAAACCGATGACAACAAGGAGAAGAAGATCCAAAAGTTCCCCTCCCGGGAGAGAAACCACGCGGTGCGGAGGAAGAACGGCAACAACAATATCAAGTCGCACGCGAATTGTGAGATGTGCGCCAAGTTCGTGACGGGGGAGAACGGGTGAAGTGAGTGACCGTCGAGACTGCAAATTGCTCAAGTGATAGACTGATATTTATTGTTTAGTACAGTGATAAGGTTTTATGAATATACATACGTTATAAGAAGTTTTTTTTCTTTTCTGAGTTTACTCTAAAGAAACGATTTCGTAATTAGTCTGTTAAAATTGCAGTTGAAACTTGAAAGTGAAGTCTTGTGCGTGAGGCAAACCGTAGTACATTGAGTATAAGGTTATATTATGTTGATGTTTAATGTTTATGTCTTTTATCCTAAACAACAATTTTAAAGGATAAAATGTACAGCAAACCATCTTTACCAACTTGCAAATTGTATCTGTCTATTCGATCCACTTTAAAAAAAACTGGGGCTGCTGTCTACTGATGATTTCAAATAACAAATCGTTATCAAGATGAGTAAAGCACACAAGCCAGAATGACCAGACTCAAATTACTCGTTATCTTACAACCGTGTTGTTGAAATACAAGTTTTAAAGCATTCGGAGTAGGTTTAAAACTTTTTGCAGCCATTTTCAAACCGGTCATATAAAACGTATTACGCAAATTGAAGAAACACGATTCTGTTTTGTTGTGACATGTGACTATTTGTTATTGCTTTGACGGAACACTTTTAAATGTCGAATATTGTGACGTCTAAAATTAATACTCAGACGTTGTGACTTGTGATGTATTTTTGAGATAAAATCTTAAATAAAGACGACTAAAATATTATATTATAATCAAAATAAAGGTACATAATATCTGATAATATCAAAAAATATACGATATACTATAGATATTATATAATATATCATAATTCATAACATAATATTTGATTGTTTTGTGGGAACTGGGAACAATTATTTAATATTTTAGATTAATATGGTAATTACTTAATATTCTTATTATGACACAGTTGACTATTGTCTTATAATTAGTTAATTAAAGGACAATGCTAAAAAAAACCCAGAGTGAATACAGGATGTAGCTCAGAATTTCAGTGATATTAAATTAAATTATTCTGTATATATTTCAACTTAAGATTTGATGGCTAAAGGGGAGATATTGCTATTAACTTTTCGTAAGGGAGGAAAAGTTAATAGCAATATCTCCCCTTTAGCCATCAAATCTTACAATGAAATATATACAGAATTATTTCATTTAATATCACTGAAATTCTGAGATACACCTGTATCTGTTCGCTCTGGGTTTTTTTTTCATACATTTGATAGCATTCTCTTTTGTCTGCTCCCAAAATTTACAACGTAAGACATTGAACACAAAAAACAAAACAAGAATAAATAAGTAAATTTGATAAATTATTACATATTATTATTATCATTTATCATTTTGTAAGAAAAATATCAATAAGCAAGAATTTAAGTAATCAAAAAAAACATTAAGTTAAATGAGTGAATATACAATTTTAATATTAGACCTACTCTAGCAATCCTTAGCATTCAATTTATCATATTTTAGAAAAATAATATAATTTTCTTTTATGTTAACGCGGTGTGTATAATATTATGTAAGTATTAATAATTAATAGTAGTATACGTGCAGTCCACCACGATAGCCTATATATCTCGAGTTCTCGATATCCTTACAAGTTAAGTTGAGAGCTACGTATTTATCATTCTATATCTTCCTTCCTATTATTATAAGGACAAGGATTGTATAAACATTATGAATGCCCAAGAGCCTCGTCTGTCTACTGACAAATAGAGACAGACAAACAGAAGAAACTTCTCCTGTCTGTATGTCTGTATGTTACTTCTGCACGCTTTAAGTACTGATTTTGATGAAATTGAGTCTAGACATAAGTTGGGAAAGATAGGGAAGGATAATGGATACTTTTATTCCAGCAAAGGTGATAAAGGTAATAAAAATAGGCTTAAGGTTAAGGCACAGGCAGCATAGCGATGTTGCAGGCAACATCTAGTATTGTTTATAGAAATATCCCACGAGGAAGCATGCAGGCTGTAATAGTAATGAGGTCGGGTCATTTCCTATTTACGTGCACATTGGACTCGATTAAAGTCGACTTGCATTCTATTTTTAAACCAGCGTGAGTGTTATTATGTTCAGATCGTCCGATATCAACAGCTTATGCCTTATGGGATCCTAGTACTTTAAAGTCACATTTTTTTTAGTCACATTTATGACAAATAGGCGATATAATTTATAAATTATTAAAATTCAACTATGTTACAACTACTACAACTTACTACAACTACTACAACTACAACTACAACTATACTACACTACAGCTTATGTTACAATATTTGGGCCCTTGAAATCATCCAAGACATCCTCAATTTGGTTGTCTTTCTTTTGTACTGAAGTACGACCAAAGTACGACTCTTTACTTATTTACTGTTCACAAATCACAATAATTATATTATATACATTAGCACCTAGTGCAAGTTACTAAATAAGAAGTGAAAGGAGATCCAAACGATTTTGTAATTAGCTCTTACCTAATTCTTGGAGGACATCTGACATTTTAAGTAGGCGGTACGTACAGGTACTCAGTATTATAAACACAACTCTTCTAGGAGATGAGTAGGCTTTCGACTTGGCAGGACCACTGCCGGGCCCTTGATAACAAACTACTTTGACCACAGCTTTGACAGAAAATCGTAAGTATAGGTCTACCAGAATCTGATGGCAAAAAGTGAGAAAATAAATGGACTCTAGTCTCTAGCAATACCGGTGTAATTGAAATAAAACATTTTGACCCTTTTCTTATAGCAGCTAATCTGTGTAACATGCAAATATAAAAATTTATCCAATGATTTAGGATATTTTTTGAAAATTTGCTGTCAAAAATTGCCATCAGATTCTGGTAGACCTATAATTTAGAATTAAGTTTGCATATTTAGATAGGTGTATTTATTTGAAGGCATCTAGAAACCTAGAATACTTCAGAAACATCTGATTTATTCCTGTTGACGTAAGTATAAAGCTTTTTGTATAAAAAACGAGCTGTCCCGGCAAACGTTGCTTTGCCATAATATATTTGCCATATTATTTTATTGAAGTGACTAAATAAGTATGTCACCATGGCAACGTCGATCGCTATCCCGTCGCACAAACTTAATGGTCGCCGTCAGTCTCAGGTTGTAATAATTTACTATTATTTTTTCAACAAATGCACTTATCAATATATATAAAGTACCCAGTAGCTGATTGTCAGACCTACTGAATATGCATATAAAATTTGGTAAAAATCAGTAAAGCCGTTTCGGAGGAGTTCGCTATCTAACATTGTGACACGAGAATTTTATATATAAGACTAGCTGTCCCGGCAAACGTTGCTTTGCCAAAATATATTTGCCATATTAGGTATTTTATTGAAGTGACTAAATTAGTATGTCACCATGGCAACGTCGATCGCTATCCCGTCGCACAAACCTAATGGTCGCCGTCAGTCTCAGGTTGTAATAATTTACTATTATTTATTCTGCAACTGCACTAATTAATATATAAAGTACCCAGTAGCCGATTCTCAGACCTACTGAATATGCATATAAAATTAGGTAAAAATCAGTAAAGCCGTTTCGGAGGAGTTCGTGGACTAACATTGTGACACGAGAATTTTATATATAAGATTAATACATCATGTATTAATGATATTAAAGATCCTATATCTTTAATGTCATTAGGAATCATGAATTATTATGATTAGTGAAATTGGATGCAACATTCGCATGCTGCCTCAAAGATTATAATTTGTGACGTATCACAATTCACACTACTATCACAAGCACCTATTCAAATATTAAATGTACTCATTTCAGTGACATTGAAACCTGAAGTAGTAATAAAAATATTAAATATTAAAATTATAAAATATATAATTAGTAAAATCTCATTTACCTATAAGATAATCTAATCTTATAGGTAAATGAGATTTTACTAAAACAACATTAGGTACTTGACTTGTATAGCGGTGTAACTAAAATAAATATTAAGAGTTTTCAAAATACAAGTAAGAAAAAACTTTGTAGGCTGTACTTGCACGTTAATCCTAAAAGCAATATTAGTAGAGAAGACAAAATAAACACCAATTTGTGTGAGATCTTCACAACAACAAACGTTAAATTAGATACTTGGGTTTATTGGTTTCATTGTGTGTTTGGTACCAGTTAGTCCTGTATAGTTTGTGTAACTGTTACTATTGTACATTGTTTTGGTACACGTTACTTTTATACTTTGTGTAGGTGACTGTTACTATTATTGTTACTTCTGATATTTCAAATAACTGCATTGTCTGCTTAAAGTGAATAATTTTGCATTCTCTATGATTAAATTCATTCATAATCTGATGCTCTCACCAATCCACTGTCTGACCGCAAAAATAGCTGATATAATATTATAGCCATATTATAGCTTCAATATTTATTATTATCGCTCAAGATGAAATGTCAAGGACTTCACCTTTTAGTAATAATTAATTTTTAAACATCATACTCGTAGCCCATAAAAAGTTTTTACTAAGTCTCTCAAACTATCAAAAGATTTTTTAATACTCGATAGGACGCATTTTTTTGTTATAAATTCCGATCAAGGTTTTACAAAAGAGATTTGCTTTTACGGTCCTTTTCCTTAGAACTATAAAAATATTTATATTAACTAAGAACATTATTTTCATTGTAGTGTATTGTTCAATTCTGATTCAAAAATGTGTTTGAAACTTTATTAAAAAGACAAACAAACAAAATAGAACAACATTTAAAATATTGATAGTCAAATACACGTAATAATTGGCGACACAATCGCAAATAAGTATGTTAGTGATAAGAAACGGATGTCAGTCGACGCTCTATCAATACTCAATACCTACGCTCAACATTTGAGCGCTTGAGATAATAACAATCGGTTATCATCATCACCAAGACGTCAATCATCAAAGTTTTTACATAAATGGGAAAATAACAGTTTAAAAATACTGAACACTCTTCAGGCCATCTTCAGGCTAATGAACAACTATCGTTACAGCCAGTAATTATTTTAGCCAAAATGGCTATTTCGTTTTGAAAAAAGTTGTGTTACATTAGGATTTGTTTGTGTTTGCTTTTGCTCAATGATCCCAGACGTCCCTAGTCACTTAAGAGCCCTAACCCTTAGAACTCTTCAGTATGACTGTTGATGAAACATTCCGATTTCCGAGACTTGAAAGTTGAAAGGGATTTTTAATTGCCGTACCAATGTTCCTAATTCCTGTGAGAATTGTGTGTGTACTGTATTATATTTTCCGAATATGCAATAATAAATTTAAAATATTGTTTAAAACTAGTGTGGCGGTACCCACAATTCGCCTAACAATCCTACATCGCGCTATCGAAGTTTTCTAAGCGCGGCGGTATATATACGACAGCTGAAATGTATCACGTGGGCTTCGGCCTGATCGAGCATAACACCTCGCTCGGTCGGAAGATCTTCCTTTGTGGCCACACTTGTATCCCACATTGGTGACCCTCGACAGAACATGCCTCCTTTTCATCATCGTCACTCCCCGCACCGCGCCAGCCAGCATCGCCTCATCGGGTACCTCGTCCACAAGCCGCAATGTACCGCGGCCTGGGCGACTCCGCATTGGCATCATTGGGCTTTCTCACTACACCGACCGGTCAGCAAGCAGAGCACATCTCTCCTGGTCAGCACGTAGCATCGGCCCCGCACGGCAGCTATCCGACTCACTGGATCCCGTGCAGCAGCTTACAGTTCCGACTCACTGGAACTCACTAGCACTGGCGTCGCAAGCGACAAGACTTCAAGATTCGACCTCCGGTCTTCGGGGGGGAGTGATGTGGCGGTACCCACAATTCGCCTAACAATCCTACATCGCGCTATCGAAGTTTCGGAGAACGGCAAGATATATACAACGTCTGAAATGACGTCAGTGGGCTTCGGCCTGACCGAGCATGCTATCTCGCTCGGTCGGAAGATCTTCCTTTTCGGCCGCCACTAACAACGTTAAACTAGTCTGAACTGGATGAAAACAGCATCGATGATGATCGGCGGCAGAATAAGACGGTCTAATAAAAACAACTAGCGCCATCTATAAAGGGAGTAGAAAGTGTTTCTAAAAATAAATGTTCCTAATTATTCCTTAGATGAGAATGTTGTGTAATGTGTACAGTACATAATATTTTCCGAATGATATGTATTAATACATTATTTTTTTTAAACTACTTAGTCTGAAGCCTTTCCTGGATGAAAACAACATCGACGATGATCGACGACAGAATTAGACGGCCTACTAAAAACAACTAGCGCCATCTATGAGCGAGTAGAAAGTGTTCAAATAAAATTATAAATAATGTTTTATCAAACCATTCATAGATGGCACTTGTAAGATAATATTGTAGTTTTAAAATAAAAATAATTTATAAAATATTTGAGTTTTAAGTAATTATACACTTTTTCAACGTACTATTTTTTCTAATGACCTTTTGGCTCAGTGGTTGATCTAAACCCGGGGTTGCAGATTCCAATCCCGCCAAATGAACACACTGTAAGTTAATGGTCCTGGTCCTGGTCTCCTGGGTCATGGTCAGCGTTGCCAGATTTTTTTCGTGCCAAGTCGGGACTTTGGAATTTTTTGAGTGAAAAAGCGGGATTCTCCAGTCAAAAGCGGGACAAAGTAAAAAAATGTATAAAATCAAAAGTTTTTGAATTTTTATCTTTTTTTGCGTTAAAATAACGTGACAATAGATAGCTAAGGGTCTACACAGACGGACTGCATTTCAACTGCAATCCAACTGCAAATTGCAGTTCAAGTGCAGTTTGAATGCAGTTGACACGACTGCAATGCGACTGCAATAGAATTGCAAACCAAACAGTTCACACGGCTGCACGCCGTCTGCAACTGAACTGCAATCCGACTGCGCGTTTGGTTTGCAGTTCTAGACCCTAAAGTACACAAGGAAAATCCACCACTCTACCTCCCACATTCTTATCTTCATTACGCACAGTTCTTTCTCAGCACGCTGCACGTACGTTCGCACTTTCCCCGAAAAGCGGGACTGAGCCTGTCCCGCGCAGGACATTTAATTTTGATGAAAAAATCGGGACGTCCCGCCAAAATCGGGACGTCTGGCAACCCTGGTCATGGTCCATGGATAATGTATAATAATTATATCATGTCTTATCATAAACATAATTATAATGAAAATGTAAAACATTTAGATTTAATAGAATTCTGTGTTATCAACTTATCACTCATCAGTCATGACATGAGACTCGACTCACGACTCACGCTCAGAAAAAGTAGGTACGGTTCCCGCGCGATATAATATTATTATGATTTTGATTTTTGGCGCAACGTAGTTGCGGGCGTCATCTAGTTATGACCGCTGTACACTCTCGCCGAGAGCTCTCGGGCGAGAGTCTCGTGCGAGAGCCCCTTGCCCGAGTGCGATCATGTACATTCTCGCTTAGTTCAATCGCAGTTAGGAATTCAGACAAGATGGACGAAAACGACCATTCACCATTCACCATGCATCGAAAGATATCATTGTAATCCAAAGATTTATAATCATAATTAATTTTATTTCTCACAGATAATGACTGATAATGTCGTTTATTATTGTTATTTTTCTGTTCTACACTGTCCAATGGCGGGACTAGTACTGAAAGACGCGAGAGTGTACAGTAGTGCGCTCGTTTTCCTCGCGAGACCCTTTGTCTCGGGCGCAAAATACCGACAACGGACCGAGAGGGTCCGAGACAGGCGAGACGAGGCGAGCGCACCCATTTACACTCTCGCACTCGGGCCGCCTCGCTGTGTCTCGGCGAGAGTGTACAGCCGGCTTTACAACTTTCAACAAAATAAATTCGCGCGCAAGTTCGGTGCGTTCCGACCTCAGAATAAATTCGCTTCTGTTATAACCTCTATCCCACAGCAATAAGGTTCAATCGTTAAAACCTCCCAGGTAATATAACTTTGAACACGATGTTCTTGAACTTGAATTGGTGCACGGAACGTAAACAAACCGCGCGGCTCGGTGACGAAGCACGCACGCCGCCGAAGCACGCGCGCGACAACCGAACCGACAACTCACAACGGCATTTGTCATTCGGTAGCCGACCGGGCCGCGTCGCGCGTCGCCTTGTACGCGCGTATTTACACTTCGCGAAATTCTTTCCGCGATAAAATCCTCCCAAATATTGACACAAACCAGTGATAAGTGGTGACTAAAAGTGTTATTTTAATTCAAAAGAGTGGTGTTAATAAGGAGAATCGTTCGAATGTGACCGATAAGATTTCGATTTTGTGATAACGGATACAATCCTTTATTGATATTTGATACGTTGTGGAACGTATTACGTAGTAAAAGGAAAATTAGAGGTAATTGATTATACCGTATTTACTTGTTACGAGGAATAGAATCTTCCTCGGGCCTCGGTACCACTATTAATTTTTTGGGTAAGAAGTTTAAAAGTGTGCCGTCGCGCGTATTAAAATGTCCTTGCATTTCAAAACTACATAGTACATAGTACCTAAAGCATAATAGAGAGAATAAACGTAAAAATCACTGTGATAAAAGATTTAAAGCCAGGTTATTAGATAGCTTTTGTATTAACTACTAGGAAAGCACGGTAAATGAACATTATACCGTAACTCTAACTAGGTATCTATTGTAAAATGTAAAGTAACATTGAAGAAAGAGCATAGGTAATGCCTAAGTTCTCTGGTATAGTAAAAATCTTTGTATGATGATAAATCATAAACCTGAATATGAGCAGTAGTAGACCTTACGTTGACTTGTATTGTAAATTGTAATTTGTAATAAGCTGTAGAGTGTAGACAGTAGAAGAACAGAACGAGCTGCTGGCTGCTGCATGAGTCATGAATCATGATAGAGTATACTGTATACTCAGTATAATGTATTACTGTACCTATAGTGCATAATGGTGTATAGTTATACAATATACAGTCCTAGGGGTACCTAGAGGGGGGCCTGCTTCTAGGACCAGTTTCTGATTAACTGGGTACTAAAACCTTTTACTCACGTTGGTCGTAGTGACAATTTTAGTAATTTTGACCACAAAACACATCATAAGAGCTGGTTAATACAACAGATATAAGTACATAATACACAATCTGTAAAAATTTCAGAACTCTAGCTATAGTGCTTCTTGAGACACACCTGGAGACAGATAGACGGACAGACAGACATCGAAGTCTCATGAATAGGGTCCCGTTTTCACCCTTTGGGTACGGAACCCTAAAAAGAAGATGATCCGAATTTTGAATACACTATAATATTTTTCTATCACCAGTTGAAACGATGACAGCGTTGCTACTTTCACAGTGAATTATATATTATAATTTATAAGGGTCACACACACCCTAAAGGCTAAACTACCCTAAAGTATTAACACATCTTAGTTTTGTAATTTGCCGTAACAAATTACAAAACTAAGACGTGTTAAATAATAAAAATATTAATGTATAAAAAATAAAAATGAATTTCCAATTTTCTAGTCTCGCTAAAACTCGAGAAAGGGTGAACCGATTTGGCTGATTTTAGTCTTGAAATATTCGTTGAAGTCCAGGGAAGGTTTGCATGGGAGTCGGGAGAAAATATAAAAAATTACAAATACATACGAGTAACTGTACCTTGCTGCTTGTCTTTCTGGCACATTGGAAGTCACACGACAGATAAAGACACCGAATCTTATAAAAAGTTATATTATGTTGCGCAAACATTATGATCTTTATTATTAGTCAAAGGATTAACGTTACACTACGACGACGTTACGTACGAAATACGAATTAACAATTAGTCGTACTACAAGGTACCTACTACGTAAGGTAGGTACTAATTGTATTCTGTGCTACTACTACTATTTATTTTGTCGATGATACTAAATCAGTGCGATAAAGTTTGAATCGTTTTATTTGAAACTTTGTAAGATCAATAAAATCCACATAAAATCTGTTTTTATGTGTCTCGAAATAAATTTATTATGGGGCAGTTTGGAACCAGGGCGCGTCTAGACAAATAACTAACAATAAAAGAACCCCTTTAAGGTCGTCCCCCGAGCAAACGACCTTGGCCATACATTTGCCGCGTTGCCGAGATCGCGCCAAAACCCTATTATTTTTACTTATCTTAGTTCAAAATTGTCCTAAAAAAAATTTAAAACGGCGAATATGTAGTTTATGATATTGTCGATCTATTGGCGTGAGTTTCAAATAAAAGTAATTTTTAAATCCTAAGGAGATGCTGAATGTATGCTTGAATTTTAACAAATTGGTATTACTTTGGAAGCTGATATCATGAGTATAAGAAACAAAAATAGAAAATTTAAAACGACAAAAGGAATGTTGATATACTGAAGATTATTGCTGTATTTTTATTATAATTTTGTAGCATTCAGATTATGAGTTTATAAGGTTTTAAATACGGTCAATTACGGAATCTCCGGACGGAACGCCCTTAATGCGTAAGGGCTGAGCTAATGGTACCAAAGAAAATACATTATCCTTTATTTTGCTCTGAAAATCTTGTAATCCCACCCTTCCGGACTCCGGACAATAAGTAAGTCGTGATTCGTGTGACTGTTTTCATGTTTCTAGTATTTGCTTACTTTTTATCGACCCCCTTAAAACAGTGGGCTGTGGGATGATAACTTTGACGTGTAGTGTTTTTCAATAGCATATTAGGTGCACAATAGACATAACTACCAGTAGTTCGACTGCAAAGAAATGGACAGGTTTCAATATCTGTCAAATTCGTCGGGTTTGGGGGTTATAAGTTAGAGGCTGGCGCGCTGGCTGGTATAATTTATTTTTAAAAATAAGATTTTGAAATTGAATTCTGACAGTTTTCTTTGCATGTGCCAAAATATAAACAACAACTAAATTTGAAGGTAACGAACCTTTTTTTTTTTTTTTTTTTTACATGGGGAAATGCATTACGCATCCCCGGCGTATTGGGGACATCGGCCGGGGTATGTGGGACTCTCCGAGGAACTACCCACTAAAACCCCATGGTGCTCCACTCACCGCTTAGGCAAAGTTACGGGCACGATCAACCCACCGCAACGTAGGTAACGAACCTAGCGACGACTTTTGTCGTAATACGCCAAACTTAAAAATTTTTACATCAGTTCTAAGTCGGCATACTCTATCATTCTGTCTACTCTGTTAGGTGCTTGTCATCGCGACTGTTCTAGCCAAAATCATCATTCATCAGTGCGCACACCGCCTGATAAAAAATTTGGTGCTTATCTATGTCTCTTGATTCTTGGCGCTCCAATGAAATTTTGTACGGTATATTAATTTAATAGTATAATATTAAGTAGTTTTTATTCCGAAAACATTGTCGCGCCCATCGCAGCATCGGAGCAACGAAGTTGCGGGCAACACTACGTACTAGTTGCCTATGTAGAAGTCTAGAGTCTAGACACTAGTTCCCTGAAGGTTGTAATAGACAAGCCAAAGCAACAAGTTGCCATAACAGTTGTCTTACAGCTGATACTGATGTCTATGAACATGAACATCAGAATAGCTCGTTACACTAACGACGTGTTTACTTGCAGTGTGTGCAGTCAATATTTAATTTTAAAAAGTCAACACGTTTTGTTTCGTACTAATTTGAATGCGTTCGTTCTCGGAAGTAATTTATTTGCTAAACTACGGGGTATCCAGTGTCGACGTGCTGGCAACACTAAATAAAATTATTATTGTTGTAGGCTGGTATTCGAAATTTAAACACAAGTAGGGCAAATTCCCTAGTCGTTGGCAGTCATCGAAATTATTGTTACAGTGTTTTAATGTATTAAAAAATAAGAGGTAAAGTTTATTTTCAAACCGCATACTCGCAGAAAACGACTCACAAGTTTAAAAAATATGAAGTACTAACTTATTCTCTAGTCTCTACTTATTAAATCTTAAAACCTAGACTACTACTGTAGTTCTGTACCTACATTACATACATGTAGGTTATTTCAGTGTTGTATACAGTAGTTTACATCACGATTATAACAATATCCATCACCGTGCTGTGTTTGTGTTGATGAAACTGATGAGAGAAATATTTACATACATCTTATTTTGTGTAGAGACTAGAGAATGAATGTTTGTACTTTGGGCACAGTTGTTGATTGAATAGCGTACATTTTTGCACGTGCTGCTTTTCTAGGCTTCAAAGAAACTCCTTAAAGCAGGGGTTACCAAACTTTTGGGGAAGTGGAACTTCAAGCTTGTATCCAAACATATTTTGGTACCTGAACCCCTGTATGCGGCTTTGAACTGAATGATTGGTTGGGCATTTATTTCTATTAAATAAAATACCTACGATAAGAAGGACTTTCTTATCGCATGCCGCTTATTGTTATCATGTTTCAAAACAGTATTTAAATAACAACAAAATTAATTACAAATTGTTTTGGGAAATACAACGAATCCCAGTTTCAGAATGCTTTACAGGATTTCCTTTGGAATTGTAGAGAATATCCGATTTTTTGCTTTTAAATACGAAATCTACAAGACACCCAAATACCTTAATGTTATGGTAGAGAAGATATGACATACCCACTTTCTACGTTGAGAGTTGAGACCAAACAGTGCATGAAGAGAAATTGATCCGCGTCAGACAACTGTCAATATTGTGTGTGACTCTCTTAATTAGTGCTCAATATTATTTAATTGCTTTTAAAACTTAAAAAAAAACAACATTCTAAATACGAAATCCTAAAGACAATCATAAGCTTTGTCCACATTGTGCCTTTTTTGTTCAACAAGGGCATGCGTTATAGCGCAGTCAACAGCGAAGGTGTGGCATGCCCGTGACGCGCGTCAAAATCCACCCGCGTTGAAAGAAAGTTATGTCCACATTATGCATTTTCATCTTCAATTTTCGTCATCTCCTTTTATTCAACTTTCGTTTGGCATATTCAATAATTGAATGCGTCAAAATCCACCCGCGTTGAAAGACTTGAAAGAAAAGTGTCATAGCGAGCGCTACGAATTCAACGCGCGTCACGGGCATGCCTCACGTTCGCTGTTGACTGCGCTATAACGCATGCCCTTGATGAACAGAAAAATAAGTAGGGCCCGGAAAAATATGTATTAAAAAACCCAAAATATGTACTTAAAATATGGACAAAAAAATTTGAAAATATGGAAAAATATGGACTATAAAACAGAAATATGGAAAAATATGGAGTATAAAATTACAATAATGAAATATTGTTTTAATTAAGGTAACCCTTACGTACGTTTTTTTTGTATTTTTGCGAAAATATGGACGATTGTGTCATTTTCTTTCAAAATATGGACTTATCTTTGAAAACTCCTAAAATATGGAAAAATATGGAAAATAAAACTTGGTTTTTCACAGTCTAAACTCTAAACATGATAATTCGTGTAAAAACACATTCTAGGCCGAAAATCACGCAAAACAAAAATATGTATTTACATATAAATATTAAATCCGTGCCCTACTAATAAGTATTAAGTGTCATAGCGCGCGCTACGATTTCAACGTGCCTCACGTTCGCTGTTGACAGCGCTATAAGGCATGCCCTTCATGAACAGAAAAAGGCACAATGTGGACAAAGCTTTTGTGAATCAGTGTACGAATATTTCGTGTATTATCAATATAATATTAATAGATGGCGCCCGCAAATCCGTCGCGCCAAACTTCGTTTATCTCGCTGGAACCGTACATTTTTACGGAATAAAAAGTATCCTACGTTATTGCTCGAGTATCAAAGTATCTTTATACCTTTCAGCAAAATTGGTTTAGCGGTTTGGGCGTGAAGGTCAAGTAACAGATAGACAGACAAACTTTCGCATTTATATTAGCATGGGTAATAAATATGATAACAAAACAAAAGTCTCAGTTCATTGGCCCAAAAACCCGATACGTCGCCTGTCATATTGTGCTGTCAATGTCAACATGACAAGTGATTAGCGCGCCCAACTATTCTTGAGCTCGGCTGTTGTGTGACATGGAGGTCACATATTAAAAGAAAGTCTGCTAAGCCAACTGCTAAATCAGACGTTGACATTTGACACCAATTCTTTAAAACCTATTGACATAGATAGGTCCTTTGCACAAGAAGGTTTCGTTTCTTGCTTATCGCTAATTCTCTGCCAAAAACATACGGTCGTCTATCATAATTATTAATTACAAAGGCTGAGAGAAGCATTTGCTTTGGCATAAGTGGCCATCATTATGGGAGCTAATCCTTTTAGATTAGGCATTTAGCTTAGTTTTGTCACTTTATAGTGAGCGAAAGAAACAAAACTTTTATATACGCTAATTCCGCGCTAATAAGTGTGAAAATGGTCTTTAATATTTTAGAAGCGAGTGTGACAAAAATAATAATTGTAAATAACAATAAACACGCCCACATCACCTGCCCAAAACCAAGGCCCAGCACTCCCTGACATGGCTCTGTGACATGCAGAGTTCAGCACACCCTGTATATGACATGAGCTTATAAATAATGACAGTTATTAGTTAATTAATATAATCATCGTCATCAATAATTAATAGAGCGTCGTCAATGTTCAATTGTTTTTTGTTACTAGCATTGTTAATACATAAAAATATTAATAAAAGTTTTTTTTTATATTTTTATTAGCCTATACTATCCCACTGCTGGGCAAAGGCCTCCCCCAAGGTCCTCCATCTGTCTCGCTCCGACGCCACCGCAGGCCAGCCAGGGCCCGTACCACGAAACGGTTTTGAGACTCAAACAATCGGACGAGAATATTGCGTCCTACTCTAACAAATGTGAAATGACGTTGTTAGAGCAGGAGGCGGCATTCTCGTCCGATTGTTTGAGTCTCAAAACCGTTTCGTGGTACAAGCCTTGTAGGCATCCAGTTCATGCCGCCATCTTTTTATCCAAAGGAATAAGTATTAAGTCAACATTTCTGTTGTTGAACTTTGTATACGCAAAATATAATCCCGTGGGAACCGTAAATTTTTCCAATGTAGCCTTGGTCCTTCCCGGTGTCTACTCTACATAACATTACTATGTGCCGAACATCAAAATCTGTTCGTAAGTTTCGAATTGTACATTTTTACGATATATTATATATTCAATATTATAGAAAAGTGTCCTTTTCTATAATATTGAATATCCCGGTCGAGTCCTAAAATAGAAATTGCGTAAGGTCGCCATATTTTCCTTCCTCGAAGGACCAATATGTTGAGTATTTGATATGAGTTGTCCTCCCTTTGAGAAGTCTGCAAATAATACTATGTGTCGCTTATTTTCATAGATTTGCGTACATTCAAAAAGTTCCGTTTTGTTGTATAATGTGAGATTTAATTTAATTAAAATTCGGACACAATTTTAACGTTTTTGTGTAAAGTTAACTTGTATTTTAATTTTTAGGGTTCCGTAGTCAACAAGGAACCCTTATAGTTTCGGTCTGTCCGTCCGTCTGTCCGTCTGTCTGTCTGTCTGTCTGTCTGTCTGTCCGCGGTTTTACTCAGATACTATAGGACCTACAAAGCTGTAATTTGGCATGAATACACATATTAATGATGGCAACAAAATGGTACATGAAATCGTAAAAAAATATTATTTTTATGGTACCTCCCCTACACATCAAGCGGGGATGAATATTTTTTTACGCACCCACCCCATTGTGTGGGGTGTCGTTGAATAGGTTTTTTAAAAATATTGCGAGTATTCATCGATCATTTTCCGATTTAGGGATTCGTTTGTGAAATATTAAGTTTTAAAGTGGAAAAAATCGTTAGAGTCCAGTGTCCCCCCCTTCTACCAGCTAAACTGTTGGTTCTGGACATGTGAAAAAATTCACGGGAGTAGAAAATATGGTGAATTCAAAAGGAAAACTATCACGGCTAAGAAGACTTCATAAGTTATTGAGTAATAGTCGATAAACTAAAAAAAGTATTCGGCGAAGTATAAAGGAACTTTTCGTTCAAATTCCTTTGAAAGTAACTGAGATGATGTTGTTAGTAGTGGTAAAACACGTTATAAATGTACATTCATTGATCATTAAAATATTGTCAAAAACAAGCGGTACTACGGAACCCTATATTGCGCGTGGCCCGACACGCACTTGGCCGGTTTTAACAATAACATCATTCACACGCCAAAACAAATACATCAATTCTCAATTATATGTTTGATCTACAATACATCGTCTCGAGCCAAAGCTTTTAGTATAGTTCTTGCAATCTACGAGTGCGCGTTGCCCTTAGTTGTGTGAGTGACCATATCTATGCACGCGTACATGGCTGGCTCGCTACTGACTGCTCCGTCGGGTACGCACACTAACGAAAATGTCTATTCACATTTCCAACTACAAATAAAGGCGACGCGCACTCGTAGATTGCAAGAACTATACTCTAACTAACATAAGTACAACTATTTTGCACATATTTTATGCAAATTGTTATGTACAAAGACATTTTCATAAACCTTAATGTTTAACTCCAAAGAAATACCAAACTGTATAATTTTGATCAATTTTCAGTTTTGCTCAACTGGTTTTAAGCTGAATGAGTTTTGTTCGCATAATAATATTATACATCATGTGGCTGACGGTAATTGTAAATTAAATATACACCCTGTATGGCTGTGCTCGGCAATTTGTAGCTAATAAGCGACTCCGTGCGCCTGTCAATCTGTCCATTTAATATGACAATCATGAGAAAAGAAAAAGCCTTTGTGAGACTTGTTAGTTGCTAACAATGAGCAAGCACAACTTTACTTTAACATACGTAAACTAAATGCTTAGCAATCTGTAAATGCACCACTCAAATCCAAAAGCGGGTAACGCATCGAGAATACGTTCATATTGTTGAACACATTTTAAATCTAGGAACACTCTTGCTTTTAAACCGTAATCTATAATACATTCTTTAGTCAAAATCCCATTTTTTTGAATAAGACAATTTAATTAATATTTTGAACGTTCATTCTGTATATTATTGTGATTGTGAATTGTGATGGCTACCTACATCCCGGCAAGAAATATTGAACCTTCGTGGCGTAAGAAAATCGGACCAAGTCGCTATTTTCTCTACACATGAAATGAATGATATTTTGAAATCAAATAAATGGGAAATATTAATAATCGACCCAATTCTGATATCCAGCTGCTGATTATAAATGTTTGGATTCCTTGTATCTCGCACGAATGTAAACAAATTGCTTGACCTAGACGCACGGGAGACGTATATTTTAGTTTTATTGCCTTCTTCAATGGAATGTCTACTCTCAGTTTGTATGACGACCCAAATTCCTTGAGAGAACCTGTCATAATTCGTGGATGAGTCACCGTAGCGCCAACAGCCAAGGGAGTTAAGCCCTGTCAATCAATTTGACGCGAAAAATTGGACTCACGCGTCAAGGTTTTTCCAGTTTAAAGAGAGAAACTTGATATGAAGGCTAGTCAGGGCTCAGGCTAGTTCGTTTTAACAAAGGCTTGTTGAAGATAAAAGTTGTTTCAAGTTTTATAAGCTTTTACTAGCAAAATAATTCGCAATACTTTTGATTGAACGTCTCGTTGTGCAGCCCCCCTAGACAACTGGCAAAAGAACCTATTCGCTAGCGAAGCGATGACTTATGTCAAATCGCATACATTTTGTAGCGTTAGCGTTAGCGTTTTGCCACTTGTCTAAGGGGGCAGGACTCTTAGTATCTCCATACCCAATTTCATCAAACTCATGTTCTTGATGTGGTGACAGAGAGACTATCGCATTTATGACATAAATAGATGTTTCTGTTTAATATAGAGATTAATCTCCACATGTATTAACTCGCGACGAAACTAGGACACCATACTTAATATTCTAACCACGTAAAGAGTTATGTGAAGAAAAACTAGTAATACGCTCATTTCTGATGCTAATGTGAACTGCCTAACCCAGGGGTTCCCAAACTTTTTCAGCCTGCGGCGCACTTGCAAGTCAATATTTTGTCACGGCGCCCTACTTTAGCTAGCTATTACAAAGATATTATACATAATTTTTAAACACTTTTAATGATTATAGTTAGGTTAAACAAGTAAATAATAATGAACAAATATTTAATCATCTATTTGCTTTGTATTATTATTAATATTATAATTGTTTTATTATACAATATTTGTGCTTATGGATAATGATGGAGGATCGACTCACGGCGCCCCTCTTGCCTTTCCGCGGCGCACAGTTTGGGAACTCCTGGCCTAACCTTCTCAAAAAGGCAAGGATCCTGAAGGTTGAATTCTTATAACTTATGACAGTTTTACCAACAACCCCCAATATTGAGTATCCTTTAGAGGTCATTTAGGAACTTATCTCATAAGGGGCCGGGTACCCTCGAAATTCTCATACATACGTATACCAAAATCATTTTCTCATACGAAAATATTTAACATGTTTGAGTTATTTTTCAGCTTAAAATAGTAATTATCTAGGTTCCTGCACAAAAATTTAAACATTAAAAAATATATAAATAAATAGTAAATTTACTACAAAATATTTAAAATCTAAAAAATATTTCTTAGTATTTAAATATTTTGCAGTAAATTTAATATTTATTTATATATTTTTTAGTGTTTAACTCTATTTTTTAGTGTTTAAATATTTAGTAGTAAATTTACTAACAAAAATTTTAAACAAAAAAATTTTTTTTTTGTGTTTAAATATTTTGAAGTCAATTTTTGTGCCGGAACCTAGGTAATTACTATTTTAAACTGAAAAACAACTCAAACATGTTAAATATTTTCGTATGAGAAAATGATTTTGGTATTACGTATGTATGAGAAATTCCAAGGGTACCCACTACCCAGCCTCTTAAGATTATAAATCTCAAACCTAAAGACTGGGAGACTTTAAGGCTCGCTGAAATAGTATTGGCGAAAACATTTTGTCTTAAGAATTACATAATCCTTAAAAACTGCTTTAGGCCCTAGCTATAAGGTTTGCCCTGTGAAAAATATATCAGGTCTCATGTAGAGCCAAGCTTTTGAATCTATTGAATCTTATGAATCCTTCAGATCAGATCAGAAACTAAATATTCGCATCACCTCAACGATGCTAGCGAAACAGCGAAGCCATACACATTTACTGATATAATGTAGAATTATTTGAAGTTAGGGTCGGTAGAGATAGGCCGTGTTACGTGTAGATTCAAAAGCTTGGCTCTACATGAGATCTAATATATTTTTCACAGGGCAAACCTTATGTGATCATCTTGGCAACATTTTACATGCAATGTTTTTGGTGGAATATATTTAGCTCATCGCACCATCTCTTTCAAGGCTGGCATCGACCATTGTCTGGTACCCAGTCTGTGGTGAACTTTGCCCAGTGGTCAGGATTAAAAAATATGTCCAGAAAATAGCAAAAATATTATACGTAGCAGTAGTTCGTCTGTTACATAATCACAGTACCCAAGGCTTCAATGTCTTGTAGAATGTGTGAACGATTAGTTGACAATAGTGTGATAAATTCTTCGGAAGACCTTGTCGGTAATTGTCGTGGTGTTAGTTGGCCACGACTGGCTGATCTCATCACCTGTAGTCTATAGCATATCAGTCTTTAATCTATAGCCATCTATTAGCATTTCTATCATGGTCTTATTCTTAACAAAAAGTTATAGAAGAAATTGTTGTTAGAGTTTGAGTTTGTTTCGTTGTCACGCTTTGACTGATTGATTATGATGATAATAATACAGCACATTCATTATCAAAACCAACGTTTCCTTGCTAGGTTGTTTGTATTTCGCATATCTATGTCCACTGCCGGTTTACATACGTTGTTAGTCCAAGCCAAAAACGCTCAGAAGTTTCCGCTAAAACTATGTACAAACTTTTTTTTAGCTGACTTTTGTAACAACTTGAAAATCCATACTACTTAATATTATAAATATGAAAGTCTGTCTGTTTGGTATCTTTTCAGGCTTAAACCGCTGAACCGATTTTGATGAAATTTGGCACGCAGGTACTCGAAGTCCCGGGAAATAATTTTATATACATATTGAAAAATACTACCATTTATTTTTACTTTGACTCTCCTTCTAAGAAAGATGACGTACTTCAATCAAATAAAGAGCAAGGTATGACATTGGAGAGCGCTATCTAGGCTATATTTAAGTCCAGATTAGCCTCAATGCTCATTTGAAACCATACGCAGCCCAACCCTTCTTAGCTGTTATCAGTGAGGTCACTAACTGTAAGTGTATGTTCGTTTATTTTCTCTACTGTAGCTACCGTTGTGTTTTGGCGGTTAAATCTCATTGTACCATCGAAGAAATTGAATCATAGGCAGTTGACGGACCTACGTCATGCATGTGGTCGAGTTATGTCAATTCAATATTCAACTTCTGTGATAGTACAATATGTACTTGTGAAACTTTTTACTGTTACTGTTAACTCTATAGTCTATTCCAATTTTTAAATGGTTTTTTAATTTAAAAAGTTGAAATATAGTTAATATTTTAATAATACAGCTATTTTCGTGTTCTTAATTAATATTTTGAAGTGTTCTTATTTTTTCACGTCGCAGCAACCTTATTTCGTGACAGAAGATTTCAATATGTCGTCGGATCTCGACAAGCATTTGATGATGCTTATAACCGACTGCAAAAAGGAGGTTATATTTAGATCGCTAACAGATCCTCAAGCTAATGAAAACTCGCAATTTCTTTACGATCATCTTATGAATACGGATACAATAATAAACATCTGAATATTGCGATAAAAATTTATGGCCTCGTTTATTCCCATCAACATTTTAATAGCTCTCATGACAGATTCCTTATACTTCGGCCACACTACAGTACAACAAGGATTTTTAACGCAAGAAATTATAAAGTCTACAGCCATCTTGTAAAGTGTCAAATATTCCGGATATCTTGGCCGCGTTTCCACTGACGCGGAGCGGAGCGGAGAGGAGCTTAGCCAGAGTAGATAGATAATGTCTATTGTGACTTAGCGGTGCCGAATTGACCAATCATGGTGATCACTCGACATCTTCGCTCCGCTTCGCTGTCATTCCGCTGGAATAACACGATTGGTCAATTTGGGCACCGCTTGGTATAACTAATATTATATTCTGTGGCACCGCTAAGCTCCTCTCCGCTCCGCTCCGAGTCAGTGGAAACGCGGCCTCTGCTCCGACCTTTGCGTAATGTTCCATAGACATAAATATAAGTATTTGTGAAAAAAGTCTAATTGTGGCAGCTGCTCAGCATCCACGACGCGCGACGCACTCATTCAGACGCTTTAAAATCCTTATAGGTTTGTATTCGCTATGTACAGAGTAAGGACGTGGGATTATCATCCTCGGTATGACCCCAAAAGAAAATGCGTCACGACGTCGCGCCAGTGAATTTCAGACACTCACGTCTGTAAAGTTAGCATTGAAACTCTACTCCCGTTTCACTAAAGTTTGTTAGTTTACTTCGGAGGGGTTGAGACTTGAGCGAAAAATAGAGACGCCCATTTTAAGTCCGCTCTACATCACACCTAATAGTTATTTAGAAAAATAGAGACGCCTTTTAAGCCCACTCTACATCACAATAGTTAGCTAAGTGTTGCTTTTATAGGGTTAAGGTAACACCTTTACTATACTAGAATTTATGACTTTTAAACCTCACTTTTCGTACGGTGTACCTAACATATATAAATTAGGCCATAAGATTATAAAAGTAGCGAAAAGGTTTTTACCACGGCCTCGTGTTTTTATCAATACATAACTTTCAAACTTTAAACCTAAATAAAGTAAGTTTATGTTACCACTTGTAATAGTAAAAATATCTTATCAGATCTGTTTTATGGGTTGTTATCCCTAACTAGCAATAATTGAGTCGAAACTTGTTACTAATGCATATTGACAGAAAAATATGTATATATGTATCTTTACTTTAATAGTCGGTACTTGGAAATTGAAACTAGATACGTTTTTACTGCAAGTACTTTTATAGCCATTAGCACATTTAACATACTGGATAGTAATTAACAAATCCGGTATTTAACTAAATAAACTTAGGTTTGTGATTTTTTGCTCTATAAGCGCTGTTTTTGCTAGAAAATCAGTGTTTATTATATTAATGTTACTTAGATTCTTGCCTCTCGAGTCTTGGTATTTCATTATTTATTTTTCAAAATATATAATTTAGATTTTAGAGTAATGTATGCAGATTGCAAAGCAAAATTATTTTCAATATTAAAGCAATGGGTGCCCCTGTACAAGAAGGTATTGTAATACATTGATGGTAGTTATGTTGTTAAGATTATTGAAGGAGGTCTGTTCAAATTGGTACATCCTGCCATACCTCCTCGCTGGTTTAGTAGATTAGATTGTACTGTAGACTTAGAGGAACAAAAGTAAAATAATTTTAGTGGAAAATAATATATTTTTATTTAAAAGGACTTCATCTGCGTACGCGACTCTATGTATGTATGCGCAAACTCTCATGAAAACGTTCTAGAAGTTTAAAAGCCTATTGCAAACTAAATACTCTCTACCTACCTAACCACTTTTAGGCAGGTAGGATAATTCAATTGTTTAATAACTACGTATATTAGTTAAGGAATTATACTATAGTTACATACTACATATTTTCTTCTTCAGAAAAAAAATAAGGAAGCAGTCCTTAAGGTGCAGCAAAGCTTAATGTACACTTGGCTTTATCACTTGACCCTCCAGTGCGCGCGGGTCGTAAAATATAATGCTTCAGTTGTGTCACCGTATATGGACCGTAATTGGTCGTTTGGGGGTCACTTTTCCCTTGTTTTTCGTAGGTGCTTATTATTTATTACGATGTTATTTTTCTCTATATCCTATACATATTATATCTTTGTTTTGTTACGCCCAGTATAGTTCTGTGAATTGAAACCAGTTTAAGGTAGAGAATATGTTTTGTTTCTTCTGTAGTCCTGTGATTAGCTAACTCTAATTTGGTAGGGTACAATTCTCGCTGCAACAAAAATTCTCTACTCTTCTCTTCACGTCAGTTTACAGTTGTATAACAAGGTTTCGTGTATATTTCGTGTCTGATTTTCGTCGTTTTATAGATATTGTAGGCGTATTTTATTGCGATAGAACTATTTGCACCCGTAAAATTTATTAAGGGTTATCGACTCCTGAAAAATGCGACGAAAATAAGAGTTTAACGTCAGGGTAATAGTAATAAATAAAATCTCTATGAATTTCCTGATGTCAACACCGGGAAGAAATTTTAATATCAAAAGACATCGTTCATGTCTAGGAAATATTTGCCATATTATGTAGGTTTGTGAGTGCCAAAAGTATCAATAAATTATTTTTATGATTGAATATAAAGTTTAGATGTTATAATTTATGGATCAAGTCGTAACACGGTTTATGTGATGTTTGAAATTTGGATGTGCAAAATCGGTCCACTTGAAATTATTTTAAAAGTTTAATACATTCGCAATAGTAATGGGAATGCGCCATAATACAAAATACACAATATTATGTTCGTAGTTAGTTTCACTCAAAACATAATAATATTATTATATCAGTGAATCCAACAGTGAATAATTATTTTACAGTTACAGTTGATTCACTTAGGGCACCGTGCTTCCGAAGCAATCTCTGTGGCTTATTATTACCCCTAATTACTGGTAACCCCTCATTATATTGCCCAAAATCCATATACGATTACCCCATAATTGCTGTGAAATTAATCGGCACTCGGAGGGTTACGGTCGGTAGAGCTGAGTTCGCACGAGTGACTTAACGCCGCCTAATTACGTACCGCTAAAGCTAAAGGTTGCGGCTATTAACCGTGATATTGTTTGCCCTTAGGGAGTCGTCTGATAAGAATTTTACGACTTAATAATTCTAATTCGAAATATGATTTGAGTGTAAAAATTCAATTTCATATCAAACGTTTTCGATGAGGCAATTTTTTGACGTTGCTGTAATGAACAGTGAAGTTATTGACACAATTGCGACAATATTTCTAAACTTCTGACAAAAATAATTAGCAACGATTCTCTTTACAAACACCACTTTTGTCTCCATAGAGTGACTTAGAAGTCCTAACAATACAGAATAGTGAATGTGACATAAATGCCACCGACGGAGACCTCTCGCGGCGGCATGCTGTGCCTGTCGAGACACGAGAACTGCCCCTGGGATGTGGCACTGAAGGACGCCAAACTGAACTGGTCCGGCCTTCAGTACTCCTGCCTCAAGATCCTGCATCTCTACTGCAAGGTCTTCGAGAGAGAAGATGTCTTGGAGATGGTTATAAGGTGAGCTGTGTGTGGACTGTTGATAGAGATAGAGATAGTAATCGTAGTTTATTTTTATTATTGTGTAGAGATAGAGAGATGTCATGGTTAGAGCTATTTAGTTTGTTGAGAGACATAGAGATTAGAGATCTTGGCTTGAGCTTTTATGATTTTATATTTAGTTCAGTACAGAGAAAAAGAGATGTCATGGTTTTGTGTCGCATCCTATTTATTTCCGCGTACCTCCTGCGTTTTAAAAACTCTCGTGTACATATTGCCTACTTATTTAAAGTGTAATAAATGATCGTCATTCTTTATTTCACACCATATTTTTTAAGTTTATTAAAATGTATTCTCGCGTTTCTTCAAATGTTTAAATTCTTCTGTGTGGTTATTGATCATACTATTTAAAGATCAGAGCTACCACTTTGTGTTACTTTATACTTAAGGCTTCCATTAGCGGTTATGGATACCAGGGAGTGTCGTCTTTAATGAGCGCGTTATTTTCATGACTGTAACATTCTACTATCTATTTTAATACCTGTCATAGTGAGAGTGAGGTCATAATAACAGTAACAAAACTTAAAAATCTTTTGTATTGAGTTAGTTGGTAATTACGAAGAAAGTCATTAGAAGACTAATGTTATGATAAGTAGAGCTAGTCAAAACTGTTTAACTTATTGCAAATTAAAGCTGTGCCTATAATATGTAATTATTACGCGCTCTAGAAAATAGTTAATTTGTTAAAATTAAAAAAAATTGCATAACTTTATAATCAATACCTTGAAAACTAAATCTAAGAATTAAGATGCATTCAGAGCTTTTGCAGACTGTTGTCCATGTTTGAAACGGCAAAATAATTTTATTATGATTTACCTATTTTCGTGTAAAAGTGATTCATATATTTTACTATTTAGGAATCAATTATGTACTATCAGAAAAGTTGATTCCTAGGCAGATGGCGGACCTAAGAAATTTGGTCGCGTTAAGTCAAACCCATCCGACTCGACCGGCTAACATTGAATATAAGCCGACCACATGACGTAGGTCCGTCAACTGCTTAGGAATCAATTTCTTCGATGGTACAATCTAAATTGGTTTAGTCGTCCTCCTTCGATCGTTAGAGTATACCAGGGTGCCGACATTTTGACTGCATGTTTTAATTTGTATTTTCCCGGATAATTCCGGAGCGTGACTCCCCGATCTAACGTTTACGACCGATCGCGTTTATCGCCCACAAACCGTTTAATGCGCGTTTAATGCCGTCGTCAATGTGGCGATTGGATTGTGGTACATCCCAAATCTTCGTTTTTGGTTTATTTTAGGGTTCCGTAATGTTTTAACAGTGTGTATGGGAAAAAATTGTCACTCTCTTTTTATACTTTTGGATATCTTATTGGTTTTGGAATTTAGAAGTATTAGTAAGTAGAACAAAATAATTATACAGCTTCATAATCATAGTGGTAATCATTCACCACTATGATTATGAAGCCGTCTATAGCATGCACAATCGACCTCGATCATGGGCAATCATATACGAATGTACTAGCAGAGAAGTTGATTCCTAGGTAGGTGGCGGACAGGCAAAAAAAAAAGGTGGCGGACAGGCTAATTAATTACTAATTTGGTCGCGTTTAGTCAAAACTCAAACCCATCCGACCGATCACGGCCAATATTTAATTGACATAAGCCGACCACAATATGACGTAGGTCCGTCAACTGCCTAGGAATCAATTTCCTCGATGGTACATTGTACACGCTACAATTTTTATTATCGCCTGTGTTGGTCCAGCGCAGAATGATGTTTATTGAATCATTGTTTTCGTCTATTGTTTCGCAAGCCTCCCACAAATTGTTTCAGTCACAAACAAAACATAAAATTTTCTTTCTGAAGTTCGGTCTGGTAATTCCGTCACTACCAGATTCCCACTTTTATTGCACTAGTCTGCCTAATTTCAGACGCCTATGCTCAAGGGCATTTGTGGGAGAGTCATGCTTCGGCACGATTGCGTCTGCTGGGCGGGATCTCGAATCTCGAGATGGAATACCACTGGCTCACAGTTAAGCTAGATGAAACAACGCTTATTCCCAAAGAGTCTGAAGGCCTAAGAAAAGTGACTACAATGAACAAATGCAATTCTATATTAGCAGCAATAGAGAAATTACATAATATTGTTACAACTTCTGTTGGTTTGCGATTTTCCGAGAGCAATCGCCTTTATATTTTCTGCAATAAAATAATCCTGTTTTATAAAATAAGATATTCTTATAAAATCTCATTTGAGTTTTTGATATTGCAGGTGTCGTAAACATTTTGGGATTTAGTAAACTTTGAAAAGACACATCACGCTTTGCTTAATGTAGAGCAAAAAACATACAAAAGTAAGGCTTTAAGATTTATGTATATTACTCGTAAGATATACTTAATAATGACAACACAAAATAATATATTTTATGCTACCTGCGTGTCATACCAAATACGGTGCAAATAATTAGGATTTTCATAACGAAATCGTGATTCTTGAAGGATAAGCGTCAACTCCATGTTAGGTTGTAGGCAGAGCATAATCAACAAAAACTATATTAATGATTCGAATGTCCTTGTTTAAAATTAGCCTGTGTTTGTTCTTTTATGGTAAAGTTAGTTGAATAAAGCTAGGTTAAGTTTTTACTTTTTAGTAACTGCGGGCTTTAAAAAGTTTGGACATCCTTAAATTTATGGATACATAAATATTACGTTAGCTGATTGTCTGCCTGTTCACATTCAAACCGTCAAAGCGATTTTGGTAAAATTTGGTACGGGCATAAATTTTTCCTCCTTCGAAAGTTACTCATTTGAGCTCTGACGTTACTGTGACACTTTAGGATCTATTGTGACTCCTTCGCATTATAGTATGGACATTGGACATGCATGGTTTACGATTCCTGGGAAATAAACTTTTTGCGAACGAAGTAGCAGTCGAAATTTAGCTATCTATAAAATGAGGGTAATTGACAAAAACTTGGCACTTCTCAAGTAAATATTGTTTTATGATTGACGGGCGACATCAAACGCCGATACTTTTGATGTGCGCCGTGAGTCATACATAAGTCACGGCTGCGACATTATTGACGTCAAAATGTCCATTTATACTGTGCCAAAGTATTTAAAGCATAATAGTTCAACTACAGAAAAATCTAATGGGAACATACTACGTGAGATTAAATGTTGAAGGGAGGCTAAGGTAAGTATTTTTTCCAATTTAGCCTTCCTTGACCCTTCAACTTACTATAATCGTACGTAGTAGCTTTCGATACTTTGATCTACCTCAGTCTAGAATAGACTACAAGGTAGAAACTTGTCTAAATGAGGCGCAATTACGAATATATTTCTGTACCTGAGATAAATCTCAGGAAGCTCTTCATTATATTCAGGAACTGACACAAGGTACACTTGGAATGCGGCCAACGTCTGAAAAATATATCTCCGATGTCTGTTTAGCCGATGGTTTGCCACCACTGTCCCTCAAGGTCAGCAAAGGGGCTAAACTAAAGACTCGTGCACACTCACGGGTTTGCAAAAAACGAGTCCGGTGAGCCGTGAGATCGAGATCAGTCCCAGCAAGTCGATCGATCTCCTTTGAAAATAATAATTTGGTGGAATTGGCAGATTAACATACGTAAATTGCTCGGATTCTGTCAAGAATCAAGCCCAGGTCCAAATATCAACATATTGACTCGACAGTCAGACAAAAAGTTAATAATAACTCATCTTTGTAGATATGTTATTATTAATAGCTTAATATATTTTATTTAATCGTAGTTTACTCGAAATAGGGTCAGTGAACTAAAAAATTAGTTTCCATGACGGTTGACGGCAAACATATTTTGTATTGTATGCAAAATAGTTTTTGGAAAAATATTAATTATAATATTATATCTAATATATTAGATTATTGTCAAAACACACTTATTCAAAATAACGATTTAACAAAACAAGACGTTTATACATACATAATAATATGATTTAACTTTTATTATATAAATTAATATGATTTATAATTTATATAATAAAAGTTGAAAAATAAAAAACGCGTATGTAAGTAAATCAACCTAAGGGTTAATTTACTTACGCGTTTTTAATTTTTCAATTTTATTTAAAACTAGATGACCCGCTGGACTTCGTGTCACTTCTCTTCTAATATGTATCGTTCAGCCGTTCTCGAGTTTAAGCGAGACCAGAAAAATCTTTCAAATTAATTTTTGTTTACATGGATGTCTATCTACTTCCCTTTATTAGCGACTCCTAGTTGCCAAAAATTATTTACTGAGCTGAACGTTTATTTACTTGGCCAAAAAAATCAGAAAAAAACTCCTCCATCTTACGAGTTTCCGATTAGTCATGACACTCATGACTCGAGTTTAACTTTTTTTAAACTTCCGAAAAGGTCACAAGTCACAACTATCATGTATTAAAATCCTGTCTTTCTGTTTATTTGTGACATCAATCTAAATTCTAAACATAGTTTATTTGTGTTCATGACACAGACGCCATGTCATACAAGCATTAACGTTATTTGTGTCTAGGTAATATTTCCCGAACATCTGTATGTCCACGCTATTTACTCGCTGATTTACATGACACTGAACTGACACTGATGACATGGGATTTCAAATGTATTTGTCGTGACGCACTTCATACAAAATGTTGATCACCCCTGCCCACGGAGAATAAATCGATTAATTTAATCCTACCGATAATTCACCACTCGACGTAATGTAGTTTTGTTACGTCTAGTAAGATTTTTTTTAATTTTTCCCTCAACTAATATTATTTGAAGCTGCGGCGTTTTCGAGATGAAATCTTGGTAAGTACAGTTTACAATGCAACGCAATTTTTTTGAAGTGAAAACTTCTTTAGCGGCGTTGAGCACTTGTGTGGGTAAAAACTGTGAAACTCGCGTCTGATTCTCGTGCTGATCGAAAAACCGTAAGACGGCTGGAGAGTAGTGTTGTAACATCGAAATCGATTGTTTTTTTTTCGATTGTCGATATTTTTTAATCGATTGTAAGGGTTTCGATTAAGTAATTTAAAAAATCGATTTTTTAAAAATCGATTTTCATAAAAATGGGTTAAAACTTAAAAATTTAATCGATTATTAGGGTTTCGATTAATTTAAAAAATCGATTTTTTTAAAATCGTTTTTCATAAAAAATGGGTTAAAAATTTAATCGATTGTAAGGGCTTCGATTAATTAAAAAAATCGTTTTTTTTAATTTTCATAAAAATGGGTTAAAAAAATAATGCACAACGTTATTAATTAAGTTTTCACTTCTGCCGGCACTCCGGAAGTGCAACCCGTCTTTTTTACTAAATCGATACTATAAAATACATTAATTATAACCTAAACTGGGCGTAAAATATATTTTCTTTAAAAAACATTTTTTTTTAATTAAGATTGAAGAGCGTTAACTATATTATGTACGGTATGATACGTTTAATCGATTTTACCCGCATTATATACAATACTTACCTTATTATTCCGGTCTATTTACCCAGAAACAAATCCAGATTTTTCAGTTGTAAATTCCAAATTTGAAACCATTTCCCATTGTGATTACCCGGCTGTCAATCATTTTATCCAGGGAATAATAGATTCTAAGCGATTTGAGACAAAAATTAATCTAAAATGACAAAGTTTTAAACATGAATGTAGAAAAAAGGCGGACGGAGTCTTACTATAATATACAAAACTGTGTCTTCAGAGTCGGTCAGGCTGACTGCATACGTACACGGTCCGCACGCACACATTCTTACGCTAGTCAGTAGTCCATACTCCATAGTCCATACCATTTGACAGGCGTAAGAATGTGTGCGTGGCCGACTCTGAAGACACAGTTTTCAAGTATATAGTAAGACTCCGTCCGCCTTTTTTCTACGTTCATGGTTTTAAATATATTTTTTCCCAGTGTCGTCATTTTGATTTTAGTGGCCTTGACTGTAACGATACATTTTATGGAGTTTGTTACAATAATTGCCGGCGAGACCACAGTCCACCACCGCAGTCCAACACAAACATTATAAATCTATTCTGGGGCTTACAGTCTGCAGGTCTAGAATTTAATACCGACTTTTTAATTACTCTGAATTATAAACAAAGCTTGATATCAAGAAGATTCGTAAAAATTGTTGTTGTTGATGAATAATCAGTTTCTGATAATTCATAAATTTTTTATATCATAAACCAGCGGTTCTCAAACCTTTTGGTGGCGGAACCCCAAAAAAAGAATGTTTCGCCTTTAAATGAATTGTCTCTATGCTGATGTTTGATGATATTTTTGGAAACTATTTATGTACCCCTACAAGGGCTTTGCAGAGCTCCAGCTCTCTTTCATAATCTGATCATTATTGGAAATCAGGAGAGGAAATAAATTAGAAATTTACAACTTATAAGCGTTCGACGCTTGGCGCTTAGTTTAACATTTTATAAGAAGGCCGTTTTGTAGTTAATTATGACATCCAGAAACTGTGTTTCAATGTTGCATTGAAATTGTATTATTATTAGATAATATTTGCGCGAATCGACCTACAGAAGTACCATTCTCGTCAAACTGCTTAATCGTTTTTCGGTCCGAGGTCCGCAGAGCCGTTGTAAGTCGTAACTATTTAGTAATCTGTGATACAGCGCGATCCCCCATTCACACACGCATCATAAACTTCATAATTGAACCTAAATATCTATTTAAAAATTAGGTCATCTGTAATTACATAAACCGACACGACGCTTTGAAACCGTTACAATTACTGCAGATCTGAAACAAATCCGCCATTAATATTTAACGAGAACTTTTGATAAACAACATTAAACTACGGCCCGAATCGTTCGATGTTACGAAGTTAAATACGAAGATAAATACAAATAAATAAATTTCATGTCTTAATTTAGCCATTATTGAAGGTTGTTTGTATCAGAGGTTCCTAAACTTTTTTCTCGTGGACCCCTTTCTTGGACCCCTAGCAACTTATCCAGGAGGTCGTTAGTATTTTCTCCGGTGCTTTACGAAACAGTGGTGTTATTAAGTATAAAACTATTATATCCAGAAAATAAACTATAAAGTATCACAGAGGTCTAGGTCTAAATAATTATAGTTTTATTATGAACGTTCCTGGCTTTGTTTATTAAAGCTTTACGTTATGGTAGGTACGCGTAGTTACCTACTGGCTGTCATACACAAGTTTTTTTTATTCCTTAACCTATAGCAGTGTCCCACTCCTGGGTAAAGACTTACTTCAAATGCCAAGGTCTTATATTCCGTTAGCGCCAGCGCAATTATTGATCGTCTCCGTTCTCGCTGCTCGCTTCCCTTAAAAATTTAAAACATGTATTTTAAAGTACAACTAGCTGTCCCGGCAAACGTTTCTTTGCCATATTATATAAAGTATATCGCCCGTATTATTTTATTGAATTTGTCAAAGAGAATTTAATCACTACGTTTTATGACAAAATAAGTATGTCACCATGGCAACGTCCATCGCTATCCCGTGACCCGCTTCGCATAAACAATGGTCGCTCTTTATAGACAAATAATTTGCAATAAAATAAAATTGCAACTTTAATTAAAGATCTAAGCTATCCTATCTCTCAAGTTGTAAAAAAGCACACATTTAAAAAATAAAACATTAAAATCGGATAAGTAGTTTAGGAATCCATCGCGGACAAACATCGTGACAGGAGATTTATATATATTAGATTACAAAATACCTTTTCTTTTAATTGACTCACTAAAATGCATTATTAATTAATCCATTACTTTGATAGTGTTAAGTTCCGTCGTCCATTACAATGATAGAGTGATTAATAATAATTAAGTCCAATGGCATCCTTAAGAACTATTAGGCGGTAATCACTTATGTAAAGTATACACACAATTGCTTATTCTTGCAGCGGATTCAGGGTTGTCACTTTTTAACTGACTTTCAAAAAGTCGGAGATTTATTAATCTATTATCAATAGATTTTTTTCTTACTTATATCTTTTGTCTGTGTCTTGTCTTAAATGTCTTAAATAATAATACTCGCATTTAAAGAGCCGTTCATATAAACAGGGAAAACGACTCGTCATGGTCTCCATGCCACCTATCACTCCAGGAAACTGCGTTACTTGTTTGTTCCGGATTGTAATATTATTATACCTCTTATATAAGTATATTATATTGTAATGTTCTATCCAGGTCATTTTGAATCATTCAGCAGTTTACGGAAAACAGCATTAATATTCCTGTTGAAAATATTACTTTAAAAGTTTTAGCTTTTATACTGTAGAATTGGCATATTACTTTATTTACCTTGTAGTTAATATTTTAAAGGAAAAAGTTATAATGGTTTTCTGTCTTCTGATGACCCTGAGGAAGGATTAAGAGGAACGGTTTGTAAACACGATGGCGTTGAACTCCGGGCGCCGGCCGCATACCAAGTACTGTACTGTGAGAACTTTACATGTCGCATGAGATGACTTGTAGTGCCTTGAGCTCGGTAATGTAGGATTTTGTTGGCGAGACTACGAATTACGCATCAACGGAACGATGAGATAGCAAGAATTTTGGAAGAAATTTCAAGGATTGGCCCAGGATAACAGCCAAATGGGGACTTAGAAGAGGACCCAAATGACGAAACCAATAACTATTTTTGCGAGACGTTCGCAAGGTTGCAAAGGTCCTGATGCGATGATATCTTCGGTTCAAGGTTAAATAAGGATCTTCAGAAACTCTTGATAACAATAATTGTTATCAGGAGTTTCTGTTCATCCTTAGTCTTCCCAATAAGTATTATTGGGAAGACTTAGGATGGGTTGCACTAACTTACTTTAACTGTAACAAAATATCAAATGGCTTTGACTGTTGTCAAATGTCTAGTAAAAGTCAATAATGGACGCCATATTTGACGATAACCTTAACCTTAACTAAAACAACGCCTCTGGTGCAACCGAGCCTTAGTGGTTTATTCAAAAGGTTTAGTGGTTATAAGTACTAGTTTATGACCCATCATTTGAGTCTGAATACGGCACTTTCCCTATTTCTGGACATAAAACACGCGGTATGGCTGGGCGTGAGTAACGTCTATATATAGAGGAGATACTGCCAGGGTTACGGTCGACCGGTACTCTCCTTTATTACTATAGGGCTCCTCAAGCGATACATAAACTGATTTTAGAAATTTTATCAGACACCAGCATGGAGAGAGTACATTCAAAAACAAAACGTTCTTTTTGGGGGTCCGTCTAAACTCTAACATGTCACTTCTTAAAAGGGTACCATCACCAAAAAAGTTTGAGAGCCGCTGCTATAGAGTTACAATAATTATATCCGTATCCGTATTAAAAAAAACTTTAGACCCTGGATATGCAGTACTTATGTCCTATGGAGTACTTCTATACCCATGCTTTTACCTAATTCAGACAAAATATATGAAGGAGAGTATCCTTCCTGAGTCCTATCCAATTTTTCTTAGGTGTGCTAATTAGATCTTCTAAGGCTTATGTTATTAGATTACGATTATATTGATAGCCACGTAAAGGTCATAATAAAACAAAAAAATATTACAACACAGTCAGATGGCCGGATATCAAAACGGAAATTTTATTTGCAAAAACATTGACACTAACCTTTATAGTTTTGTGAACAAGGTGCATAGAAAAGCGACTCGTTCAGAAGCTCTCAAAAGCTTGAATATCCTCGTGTTTGCCAATTCTCAGTAAGCGTCTCGGATGGTGCTTTTATAGCTTTTTAACGTGCACTAACGTGTTCAATGTTAATTGTACCTTATTATTTAACAGCTTTACAAAAAGCTCCTTGTTCCGCAAATTACTATTAGCAATACAACTAGAGGTAAACTTTCAGAGCAGTTGTAAAGTCGATAGCTTTTATTGTAAAATAGTGATGTGCATAGGATTGGTATCGAACACATCGGCTTAATTTTTTATTTAATAAAAAAAAATGTTTATCCAAGTGTTTTGGATTAAGTTTTTAAATACCCAGCTAGCAATTAAGCAATATATTTTTTTAAGAAATGAATCGATGTTCTAACTGATTTTTGTATTATTTCACTATATTTATAAGTAAATGTTGCATTAGTAGGTGCAATTTTGCAAACCTACCATAACAACATAAACGCATTTTGAGTTTGCGTACAGTTAGCATAACAACAGCCAACCAAGGTGTGACAAAGAAAATGTTTGAAGCATCTTGTTTATGCGTTCAGCGTTATGTATTGTTAAAATTATTTGACAAACATTTTCTTTCAGCCGAAACTGCACAGCATGATAGTTGAAATAAATGGAACTGCATAATCTGCCAACAGCTGTCCAACCTTGCCGGTCTGCCCATCACTAGACCATAAAACGAGGCGTCCTTTTAGTTTCATTGCTCAATGCTTGTTTCAAACGAATCAGTTGCGATCATATTCCGAAAATAATTCCATCTCGCTTCAGTTGAGAAATACTGCGACTTTGTTTGCAATGGGGATTGTCCATTTTTTTTAAATTTTGCTCTTTACAAAAACATTTCGAGGAATAAGGTCAGTGATCGTTTTTCTGTATATAAACGAAAAAAATACCCATTAGTTACTTATATTTTTGAACAAATATGTTTAACCTTAGTTTGACCTTCAAAGGCGTTAAATTAGGAATAAAGTCGACCAACATTACAATTTGAACTTTTGGTAAGCTTCTCGTATCAGCTTTCACATAATGAGAACTTGCATTTGACGAACCAGCCATTATAAATAAGATTGAAAGGAAAAAAAACATACTGCAGAGGTCAATTGGCCGCCGATGATGACGTCAGAGCGAAACTTTAAAAATTTATTGAGAAAAAACTAGCCAATGAATTTCAAAATTATTCAATTTATATTCTTAAAATACCCTATTTTAACGAAAAAAAATATAAAAAGTACATGTGATTTTTTTTGGACAATGCCCATTCTCCTAAATCATGCTGTCTTGCTAAACAATCTGCCTGCATCATTTAAATTTTTACAGTAAGATTTAATATCGAAGGATTTGGGCAAATGACGGTACCTATTAGTTTTAATGCTTGGTTATCGTAAAAATAAAAGTAATTATGTGGTATAAAAATTCTGTATCAATTCTTTATAGGTGACCCAAAATGAGTCACTTGGTTTATCAAGCTGTGTTGTTAGTTTGTAACATTTTATTTGTTAACTGCAGTTCCTGTATGGAAGTTATCGCTTGTTTCCTTTTTTAATTTATCAATTAAAAAATAATTATTATAGAAGATTTGTATGACAAAATCATCGTAGTTTATCACAATACCACCTTTTCTGTAAAGAGCGTCGTAATTTGCGTGTAAGACTACAATATTCTTATTAGTTAAAATATGCAAAACCAATAAGAATACATTAGAAAATGACTGTCGTTAGTTGTTCAGTGAATTGGCTATTCAATTGTCTTTGTCGTTATGGATGTAAATTGTTTGTCTGATCGCTGACGTGACCGTCGTGCATCCAAGCCCCCAAACATCCCAATTCGAATTCCTACCTTATTTGCTTACTAACTTCGATTAATGAATTGGTGTATGATTGAAAACTTAATAAAAAACAAACTCAAAAAGTTTTGATGCTAAAACATGTTACATTGTATTTTAGGTTTTAACAGTTCACTATGAATTTCATGATAAATTAACCAATTCTACTGAAACATGCGTTTTTAACATAAAATTTCCGGGGGGTCATACAACTACTATAATTCGAGGGGACTCCGTGAAAAGTTTGAGAACCTCTTACTTTGTCTTTCAAATAACATTATATTTACATTGTAATTCTATACTGATGTTGTCTAATGTCTTATCAAAATGAATTCTTCTAAATAATACAAAATATATTAGTATAATATAATATAATTGGGCCAATCTGTGAACAGAGTAAGTACTGACTGTACAGTGTACCTATATTTTACTAGCTACAGCCTACATAATATTTTCATGTCCCTATTAAGAACATTGATCCATACCGACGGATATTCTATTATCTACGCTAGGAAATGTATCATAAATTGATTATGTTATCTATTCCCAATAGCCAAAAACATTACTAATCATGGTTCCAATAGTTTGGTTATAGTTAACTGCTGCACAGATACGAATATTACTTATTAGTTAATTAACTGTAAATAAATGAAGATTTTCACATAAGCCCCCTGCCCCAGTAATGTACCTGTGAAATTCTTCATTAAATAATTTGATAATCATCATTGAATGTGGACTTAAAATAAATTATAATATAACGTCAATATTTTTTACCATCCATGTAATAGCAGAATTTATACAATAACATTAATAATATGTTAAGGGCCCCACACATTAACAGTTCGCCGGCAGGCCGCCGCCTGGCAGTTAGTCGGAAAAGATCACAGACTCATAGTTCCCCTGACGATTTTGTAGATTTTGTATCGACGGTCAATGACTGTCAGGCAGCCTGCCGACCAGAGCCTGCAGGCGAACTGTTAATGTGTGGGACCCTTTAGTATTGTATCTATACATAATATAATTCATAGTTATCCTGCTAAAGTTTTAATTGCCTCCATATTTGTTATTGTCACATAAAGATGAATTAACAATTAACATGCCAATGGAACGTAATGACTAGCGAGTAGCGACTAATAACGCAGTTATTTTTATTAATTATTATTTTTTGTGTTTAAGTATAGTTTATAATTAAATATTGCGAGCAACTTCTTTCTAAGTTACAATGTCCTTTTCGGAGACTTAAAATCATTACTTATTTACTCAATAAAAACATATAATCGCACTTGGAATACGAATTGGAAAATAAATGATGTTGGCAACCCACTGACCTCTGTGTGGCAACCCTAGTATACTTTTTTATAATATTTTAAATTTAAATCTACCTACATCTGATGATATCTATTGAATTTGAAAGCAGTCGTGTGTGTTGTTACAAAATCAGATAATGTCTTGTAATTTGTTAAAAAAATGGTTTAAAATTTAAACATTACAGTATATTATGGTGATGTTTTCACGCTAGAATGCAGCACCAGCATAGACAGGGAACAAAAAGTTTTCTGATCTGACGATCATTTTGTCTGTATCGTATAATTAATTAATTATTATTATTATCGCCGGTTTTTCTTGCCGGGATATTTCCCGTACCCGTGATAGGTCACGTAGATATTCTGAAAAGATTTGTTTCAAATTTATTCGAAAATAAAAATTAAAAATTATTTATTTATTTAACCCTATTGTTACAGGAAGACATGCAAGTGCTGCGGCTGCGACCGTCTCTCGCACGCGGTGTACCACGAGGAGCTCGCGTCGGTGCGCGCGCGGCTCGGCCTGCGGGACACCCGGGACACCCGGGACGCGCGGGACACCAGCAGAGCTGAACACCCGCCCACGCTTACTCCAGCACAGGTGGGACATAAGACTGGTGGTAATATGCGAATGGAAGCCAGAGAAAAAGAGGGGAATGCTTGGTCGGGGTAAAGCCCACTAGATTGATTTCAGCTATCGGCCATTATACGACCCCATGTTTCGAATACTTGGTCTCTGATGCAACGTAATCGAGATGCAACATTGTGGTCTAGTTAAACCGTGAAGTTTTTTGACAACTACGGGATCATTCTCTAGGATCGATAAAATGGGTGAACCGATTCATCAACACAATAATATAACAATTTATCATCATCATCTAAATATGGGGTTGAGACTTGAGATATTTTAATTTCATGTAATAGCATCAGCAAATCTATCGATTAAGAATATACTTTAAACCACTTCCAGTCGGAACTATACTGGTCGTCGCTATCAGAGCGGCTGCCGGCTGGCGCGGGCGCAGCGGGCGGCGCGGCGGGCTGGCGCGCCTGGCGCAGTCGCGCGCTCGCGGCGCAGCTGCCCAAACAGGACCTGGCGTTGGCGCACTGCAGCCACGTCGACGACGCGCACAAGAAACAGTTCGAGGACTTCGTGGCCGCGAGGAACGAGATCGCGCTTGATATTGGTAAGTCACATTCAGTTTCTCATCAATCTGATAAAGATTGACGCAAAACTGAACGTCGCCTTTCCCAAAGTGGGCGATAACGCCCCCTTGTGGGCGCTGAGGGTCTAAAGTGGGGCGGTGTGAGACCCAGAAAAAAATGGGGGCGTTGTGTAGATAGGATGGAAGAGGCTTGGGTATGATTTATTTTATCTGGATGCATTTTAAATTGAGGCAATGGGGGGCGCTAAAACATAATTTGTTTTCAAAGTGGGCAGTAGACAAAATAAGTTTGAGAACCCCTGGTCTAATATGGATTAATGATCTGATCATTTTTTATTATGTACTTTTCGGTCATGAGTCTGGCGTCAATCACAGATTGATGGACTGAACTGATGCCAGATTGACCGTGTAACCATTGTCATACGGCCACAGTCTTCTAACCAGCCCCGGATTCATAAACAGGCCGTATAGGCCGCAGCCTAGAGGCAGCAGCGTCCATAAGGGGACCGACTGATTTCGTACAGAAGCGGCGGAAATAAAATGGCATACATACATACAGTCTTTGCTCATAAAAATATAAATTCGGCACTACTTCTTCATAACATAGTACGGACCTATTTATTCAATCTAACATTAGTCTTTGGTTATTTTATAGGGGTTTGTCAAATAAGCTTAAAAATAAACTGCTGGCGTCAAGCATTAATAAATTTAATGGTCTAGAACTATCCTGGTATTTACTATTTTGTAATGTTACAGCAATAAAATAAAACAACAAAACAAGATGCTATATCATTGATGCTACTTTGTTATGTTTCTAGGTGTAGCCAGCCAACACCACGGGCCGTCAGTAGAGTGCATGTCGTGTACGAAGCCAATTCGTAATGGAAGCATAATGGTGCAAGCGCCAAGGATAGGGGATGAGGTATTTTTTTTAATTGCGTAGAAAACCTTAAATAATAATATGCTTTGATTAATTTTCTTAACCCAGGATAGTTTGTAAAAAGTATAGAGTGAGTGCCATCTATTGGCGAATAGTCTAGTGTTAACAGGTCAGTGTCTAACACTGCCATCTATTGTTGGATAGACGTATGCCATCTAGCGGGCGGTGCCTAGTACAAGCAACGACGACTAGATGGCGCTTTTAATGCTGTTACGCACGTCATCTATCGGTGAAAAGTTAATACGTTTATGGCCTGTTTCACCGCTTCCTGATAAGGTGCCCGATAGGGTTATTTGACAGATTTTCCATCTGTCAAATTAAGTGGTGGATAGCCTTATCAGGAAGCGGTGAAACAGGCCCTGAGTCTTAACATTAACCGCTAGATAGTGCTCTACATTATTTGCGTCAGCCCTCTGTCGGTGAATAGCAAAACTGCTTAGTGCTAATTTTCAATACTAGATGGCGTTGCGTAACAATTAATTGGTTTCGATAGGCGTGTTTTCACCCGGCGTGTTTCACATGCTCGGAGTGCGACGAGCTACTTGTGGAGCTGGCCTACTGCGCCCTCGACGGCCGACTGTACTGTGTCCGGCACTATGGGGAGCGCCTCAAGCCGCGGTGCCATGCCTGTGATGAAGTAAGTGCTTATAACTCTTCGATGAATCAAAACTTGAACTTGGCCCTAATGAACAGAAATAGAATATTTTGAATCGAGATCTTTATTATTTTTTGCAATACTTTTGAAAGCTATGCTTTGTTTTGATTTGTCGTTGAAAATAAAACTATATATAAGTTTTATGTTATTAAGTAAGTACTATATTTAAAAATAATTTAAGTTTTCTAAAATTAATTTCATAATAATTTAGGTAGTTTAAGTTTAGTGATATTATCTTACTTCTTATAAGTACTAACATCAGTTGAATGCTCTATAATCTATATTCTACTACGAACAAATATCTTCAAAAGTTTTAAGTTGGTGTAAATATTGTGTGCTAAATAACAATGTAATTAAGATTATTATTCAGTAAGCAACATCGTTCATCTTTATTTATCTAACTACATAAACGTTGGTTTCCTATAAAACTAGGCTAACGATGAACAATGAAATAATTTTCCATTTTCTCCAAAACGATTTATTTTTCTTTTTTTTTTGTCTCCGTCTGTCCACGTTGATTTGGACGAAGCGGGCGGGTGACCGCACTGCAGCCGATCGCAATGCAGCTCCACACAAATTAAATTATTATGCAAATACAAACGGACTAATCTTTATCTCTATAATTTATGAAGTAAGATAAACCTAAAATTCAACTTAACTGTTACTACCAACTCTATAATATGTAATGTAAGTACATATTATAGAGTTGGTACATGGTTAAACAGAATAATATTTTTGTATTTCAATATGTCAGTGAAAATTATCAACTCCATATTAATATTTTTAGAACACTTATTCAAAAATGGTCCAGTCTTACAATCAAGCACAGATGCTGACAGATGTGAGAACATAACATTAATTATTAGACCTCTAAGTAATTTAAAACCCCACCCATAGAGCGTAGAATAGGTATAATGTGTAAAGACGTCACGTAGGAATTATTTTCGCGAATTTATCTCGGTCATATTATGTCTCGTATGTCTGAGTAATAATCATGTAATTGATGGCTGCACTCAGTTCGACAGATTAAAACCCAATCAGCGCCCGAATTATTGACCGCCATCCAAATTATCTGAATCACCACTTAATTATAATTATGGCTTAGCAAACTACTAGCAATCATAAAACAGTCCCAACACCTAGAAATACAATGCCTGGAAAATATATACTAACTCAAAAAATATAGTCTTACATCGTTTATGCTGAAAAGGGTATTCTTTAGAAAATGTAGAGTTGAACTTTATCCAATCTATGATTGGATAAAGTTCAACTCTTTACTCTACTGAGTTTCGGCTACTGTATTGACTATTGCTGAGAAAATTAGTGAAAATGCACAAAATACTTTTTCTTCAGTATGTCTCGCTGCAATTTCCTAAAATTTTGAACATAATCTGTAATAAGGTACCTAAAGGATGCTGCATCCTATCCATTGTATGCATAGTACATAGAATATAATAATGAGTGTTATGTTTTTTGAAGTATAAATTAGGTACATATCTTTCCTACATATTAATTATTATTAACGAACAGTTTTCGTGTAAATTGGCAATTGCAAATGATTTTCCTTGACCCGATATTATTTTCCTTGGCTCTTTAGCGCTGATATTGAGTCTCGTCGATAATGTCTGGTGACAGTTGTTATCACTTTACAGTATTCGATGAAATGTATATTTAATGAAACACTAAATGTAGGCCGATGAGACAGATAACTGAAAACAAAATAATTTACTTAGACAATTTAAACAAAATGTTTTGCTACTCCCTTTTTTTACATTACTACAGCCGAAGTTATAGTTATTAACTTTTTCTAAGACTAACTAAGAAGAAAAGTGATCATCATCAATTTCCTGAAATGCTCGACTGCGCACGACACCCTCAAATCATTAACTTTACAAGTTTGGAAGACTATAAACTTGTAAAATTAATGATTTCAAGGTGAAATTGTCACCTAACTATTCAAGTCGATGAACTATTTAATATCTTGTTATATATATTTCGCTCTTCGTATCAGTGCAAGAAAAGGCATAAATATTATAAGTACCTATTTATGATATTAAATATAAATTTTAATATTTCTTTTAAAATATTTAAATAACAGGAATCATGCCCTTGCAGCTGCGTATGATTCGAATTTTATACAAAACTAGTTGATGCCCGCAACTCCGTTGCGCTAAAACTCGTTTAATACGCGGGAAACGTACATTTTCCGGGATAAAAAGTAGCCTATGTCCTTTCCTGGGACTCAAAGTATCTCCATACCAAATTTCAGCAAAATCGGTTCAGCGGTTTGGGCGTGAAGAGGTAACAGACAGACAGACAGACATACTTTCGCATTTATAATATTAGTATGGATTCTAACTTCTATTTTTTAAATAATGTCAGATATTATTCAAATAATTCGATAAAAAGCTATTTTTCTCGAACTAGTGGCTTAAAAGCATGTAGAGCTTATATAGAAACTAGCCCTACCTGCCTAGCAACTCCACCTGCCCTCTACACAGGGTGTTCCCAATAGCGGTGACGTAATTAGCGAGTGTTTATTTAGCGCGTGACATTTGCCGGCGACACCCACCGCCTGATGAACTACAATGCTCGGTACAATCACTGTTCATTTGCACAGAAGTCGCTATGGTACTGATTAGGTTAACGTTGGCATGAAAGTTGCAGAAAAAAATGTTAAACGGAGTAGATTAAGAATGTTGTGCCTACGGCGAACCGTGTTTTTAAATCATCTCCCCTATTCTGTTATCTATACTAATAAAATTACATGTCCTGACTGACTGACTGATTCATCATCGCTGCGCAAAAACTGTTAAAGTTACAGCCATGAAATTTGGTGAGTAGGGTTGTTTTATTAAGTAGACACCCACTAAGGAAGGAATTTTGAAAATTTTACCCCGAAGGGTGTGAAATAGGGCTTGAAAGTCTGAATGAAAGTCCGTCATTTCTTAAGTTAGGAACATGAAACTTTATCTTTGGGTTACTGATTAAAAATGAATGGATACGTATTTAAGCGTTTTTGGAAATTCTTCCCCCAAGGGGGTGAAATTGGGGTTGAAAGTTTCAATGGAAGTCCGTTATTTCTTGAGTTAGAAGCATGAAATTTTATGTTTGGGTTACTGATTAAAAATGATTGGATACGTGTTTAAGCGTTTTTGAAAATATTACCCCCAAGGGGGTGAAATAGGGGTTGAAAGTTTAAATGAAAGTCTATATAGGTATACTATGATAACGCGGACGAGGTCGCGGGAAACAGCTAGTACTCTTATAAACACTGAATAGGAAAATCATTTCTTGATATTTAAAACCGTAAATGGTTTTCCACCGTGTTCCTTGGTGCAGCCCCGGATCTGATCCTATTGCCGTGCCATTTTATACTGTGTGCTAAATGTCATCCTAATCATCTTGTTTCGATACTAAAAAACATTACTTCTTTGTAATAGTACGAGTATTATAATACGCATAAGAAACCTTTAAATATTTTAACCACCCGAATGCGGAATTTCAACGCGCAGCAGTCTCGAATCTGAAGGTATATTATGTGGGTGCATTTGAATCAAATCCAACGCACTATTCTGAGATTGCATTTACTTTCATTACATAAGCGCGTATTGTCCATTACAATAATTGAAGGGAGCTAAAAATAACGCGGTGATAAATTTGCGTTTTGGGCAATTCAGGCATTTATGGGCGTTTATAATCCGCTAGACATAATATAGACGAAAAGGGCCTACTTTTGGTAACATTTAGGGCATTTTAGGGCATTCTTCATTTGTGATCACTGATCATCATTTACTAAAATTAAGGTTACTTATTAAGTTATTAACTATTGACTATTGTATTATTATATAGACCCGTACATATATTTTTCGAAATAAGGACTAATCTATCTCCTTTCCCAGGGCTCAAAATATGTATCCCCAAACCAAATTTATCAATATCCGTTCAGATGGTTTAAACATGAAGGAGTAAGAATAAGAGACAGACAAACTTTCGCAGTAATAATATTAGTATGGATAGGCATTTTGCCCATCTGTCAGATGCGGTATGCGGTATACTGTCGTGTGGATTTGCGGGGACTTCGACTGACGTGCGGATTATGCGGCCGGCGGTCCCGCATGTGGGTATTAACCGCATATTTGTCGCAGAAGCAGTGTGCAAAGAGATTATTTTAGAAAATCTCATGGCCATTAGACGACTCGATCAAAGTTTAATTCGCCTCATCGATAAATATTGTTTATTTAACTTTTATATTTAAACAGCGTTTATCGCGTTTTTGTGGGATAAAAACTATAATGTCACCGGAAAAGCCCAAAACTTAGAGTTTAGAAGTAACGCATATAATATAATGTTATAAACATATTCACAGAACTTATAATATTATTGGCACAAACTGATTTTGCACTGGAAAATAAATAATTATAGTGTTTATAATTGGTATTATTTTTGGCCAAGTTGGTACACAATTGATTCCGCATTGTAAAATTAAAGTACAAGGTGAATCTCTCAACAAGTCGGCGAGTGAACATGAGAACTGATGAGTACTGACTACTGATCTGAGTACAAATCATTCAATGACACACAATATACATGAAACACTGCCGTGTGCGAGTGAACGTTACATATTTTACCATATTGAATTTGAAAATTTTAATAATTATTGTTTATTATTTACATACTTACCTAATAATTATTAATTAATTTACCTACGCGCTGTTTATAAACTTCTGTTTAAGAAATACCTTTCACTTTTCATATTTCATCTATTTATCAATAGACGACGACGTGTTTTACATTTTTACATTCTAAATATTCTGAAAATTATTATTTACTTAACCAAGTTATAACTTATAACTTGATTTTATTGTGTTGTATGATACGAACAAAAAATAACGCAACGGAGCTTAACCCGATTATAAAATATGAGCATAATAATTAACACTAACTTGTAACATAGTCTAGATTTTTTACCTACAAAATTAACTTATGTAGAGTAGTTTTTGTTCAACTTAAAGATACACATCATGTTTATAAATAATCACAATTATTTAGTATCAGTATGCAAGTCTGTTCGTCTCTGTATTAATGCTAGACAACTGTTCATTATAGAGTTCCCTGTAACAGGCAGTGGGACAGATGATTTATTTGATACTAAATGTAATTAGTTGGTCTATTTCTGGCTATGCTAGATTATGTCTAGTTTCCTAACGCATGCCATACCAATGTGAAAGTATTACTGTCTGTCTGTTACCTCTTAACACCTAACTAGTTTCTCCTTGAACCGATCTTAATGTTTGGTCACATACTTCGTGTGACAAAAAACGCAACATTTTTATTGCGAGTTATTAACTTCTTAATATTGTTTGCTTGTCCGAACTTTAACCTTGTGACTAATAACTAAGCTTTAAGCTTTGCATAATTTTTTTGGGTAACTTGATCCTATAACTTTTAAGATTTAATCTTAATCCGAATCCAGTTTTTCGTTATGACTAATATCGTGGGAAATAAACTGTAACGGATAAGATTTCGGCTTTGTAAGTGACGCAGAATTAACTGTACTTAGGTTAGGCATAATTTTGGTTTACAGTTACAAGTCCTTGTCCTTTTTATCGCAGGTCAATCTTGATCTTTCAAAAGTCTAAAGTCTAAGGGCCTGTTTCACCGCTTCCTGATAAGGCTATCCACCACTTAATTTGACAGATGGAGTATGGAAAATCTGTCAAATAACCCTATCGGGCACCTTATCAAGAAGCGGTGAAACAGGCCATAAACCATATAATTTGAAGCAGATTATATTATGAGATTTCATGTTTTCTTGTATAATTATCTACGTTACAAGGGAGTAAATCACAGATTAAGTATTATAATATTATTTATAGTATATGTGTATGTATATAGAGTCTTAGCAGTTAGCCCATCATCGCGTGGCCATTTTGTGCTTATTTTCATACAAGTAGTGTGCGTATATTTTCTTGAATATTTCTATTCGTCGATCATTTCGAAGCACATTATAATCCAGAAAATAAAGTAATTTAGTTCATGATATCGATAAACTATAGTTGTTCAAGTAATTTGCATCCCGAAACACTCGTTAAAAGCTATGTAATTTTTGTAGCCAAATTATTACTTGACATGACATACCACTTCTATCACATGAAATATGCAGACCGACTCCTTTGTTATGAGTTATGACCAAGTAAGTCGGACTCAACTTGACACGCTTTTCACGCTTATACACCGATATAAGGTTCTCTCCACTAGTCTATCTCAATGTAGGAAATAATAGAGAAGTACTAGGAAGAAAGAAAAATAATTCTGAAGCTACTTCAGAAGTAATAACTAGGTAAAGAGTATTTACTTTAAAAATATTTTTTGTATCTTTTGTTGTATGGATATATAGTTGCGTATTTTATTCAAATTGTTTTGAAGAATACTTTAGTAGTAGCAGATGAGAACAGCAGGTTTAACTCCTATTGCAGTAATAGGATGTAAACAATGACGTAACGACTAACGCGGGTAGTAGGTAAGTAGTTAGCGCAAATCTAAACACTCAGCATGGAACGTTACGCCTGAGGAACAAAAATAACACTTTAAACAGTAACAGCAGTGTGCAGAAATGTTCACACCTTACCCGGCCGGCAGCCATTGACTCAGTCGGTTTACTCTCGGCGGCAAAATAGCGCGCCTTTTCACGCGCCATTTTGAATGTTTGACATTTAAGTTTTTTTGAGGCCGGCGACACGTCAAGGCGAAGAAATTAAGGTAAATACTTTTTTATGTCATTTAAGTACTTAATTGTCTTGTTGTTTCGTATGAACGTGGAAATTGCAGGCGCAATGTTATTATAGTAAATGAGAGTATTTTTTATATTTATCTGAACTGTTTATGTGCGTTTGAAGTGGCGGCCTACTTTCAAATTTGAACGAATTATTATAAGTGCATTACGAGTATTACGAGTATTGCATCTCGGCTCTCGAGTGCACTTTGATCCGAGTGATTTAAACTGAATTATACTTACGTCATAGCGAGTGCACTGATACTAATAATTATTGTTACTGAATTACTGTGGGTAAGTATATACTTACATTTAGTCGTATTATCCTTACATAATATTTACTCTACCGATGTGACTTATAAATATCCCCTACAACCCCACAGTTAGTTCATTATGAGCTGACAAAACACAACTTGATTCTATTTTTAATCGTGTTAAAATGTTAACGTTCGTTTATGGAAAGGATAGACCGAATTTGTTCCAGTTGTAAAGTAACTAAGTAAAGTGACTAAAATACATATAGAGAATTAATAATTAATTCAGTAGGATTTAAAGTAACTATTATATATAATCAACAGAAATCCAGTAAAAAAAATCCATAGAGAATATAGAATATACAGCAGAAATAAAGTATCAGAAAAGTTTACGTGACCGTTCGGCTAGTAAAGAATTCGTGTTGATTTCCATTTGGCAAATATCATAGATTCCATATCAATTATCAATCACCTTTAATTAGGGCCAGCCTGTCAGGTGGGGGACCTTCGTGTTATTCTGGGGCTAATTTTCCGCCATTCCGCGTAAGTGTCAGGTGATTTCGATCAGACTCCATCGATCCTCGAAATAGCTATCGATCTCTTTGAAGTCGAGACACTAGTCGATGTAATAAATATAATTGACGCACACCGCGACAAGCAGTCCTCTGCCGCGCCGCGCCAACTCTCAATACTCGGTCGACGCTAACCGAGGACGTTCCCTTCCAGTCTGTGCCTATATTTGACGAGAAAAAAAAGTGAAAAGTTTGACAGTTGGAAATTGCCGCCAAATCCTTGCGCTAGGAGCGAGCGAGAGAACAGATTATCCTTGTGAGTTTTTCAATGCAATATTAACTTGTTTTGCACGTATCGGTTACACTTACACACAAGGTTTTATAAGGTTAAAAGGTATTGCATTTTACCTTTATATAGGATTTGATTTGATACAGCAATAGGTCTACTTTTAATAATTCTTACCTTACTAAGGTACTCAACGACTTTGTTTCTTCATATTAAACTTTAAATAAACATTTAAATGTTGCATAATAAATACTCATTTAAAAAGTTATAAATATTTTATAAAAAAATCTTTTTATTTTTTAAATTTAAACTTAACTGGAGTCGACTTTGGACACATACACAGTCTTGCTACTCGTCGCTAGATGGCGCAGTGAGTTACAAAATAAAATTAGATTAAAGTTCAGTTCTAATTTTAGTAGTGCTGCTTCCGAAAGATTTCATTTAAATATATTTAATTATTTCATAAACTTCTATTCAATTAATAATAAAATGAATCATTAAAATATAATATAACTTTATATTTTTTTCGAATTTTCTTGATTCCACCAACCCTCGCAAGGTCTTCAATTGAAACACAAGTCACAAGTTAGCAAGGATACTGTGAGTCACACAACTCACACACCGCATGTCGTCAGTAGCGACTAGCGTCAGTATAAACAGTAAACTGAACACCTACACCGATGGCTCGAATCTCGGCTACCTACGATGATCGCCTCATTGACCGCAACTACAAAGTAACTACGGTATTTAAAACAAGGATCATCTATAATTATATTATTTTATATTATACTAAGGTGTTACAAAACGTGATAATACTTTAGGCTGTGTGTCCGTTATATAGAATATCCCTGTGACAATTGTAGCCCTGAATGAGCAAATTTTTTGTGTGATTTGTATGGGCAAGAGCCCCAGCGCGGCGTCATGAATTTTTAATTTTCCCATACAAAAGTTTTCAAAAAAGTTGGTCTATCAGCACTGCCTACTTTCTGTGTCTTTAGGTTACACACCCGTATAATACGGGTGTGTTCCGTTGCACCCTGTATACAGTATAAATTAATAGTAATGAATTTTAAAAATTGTGTTACTCTCGCTAAAACTTGAGCATGACTAGACTGATTTAGCTAATTTTAGTCTTGAAATATTCGTTGAAGTCCAGGGAATGCTTATATTGCAAGGGAAGTGATCCGAAGTTCTAATCTAGTTTAATATAAATTTGATTTTTTTATAAATTGCATCATGAACGCTTCTAGGCTTAGCGTAAAGCATAGTGCGAAACAATAGTAATATAATTATACTGGCGGAATTATGGACGAAATTATAGATTTACTTAGTAAACCTGTCACTTTGTTTATTAGTAGAAAGAAACTCAGAAATCCGTGAAAATCCGTGAAAAACTTATATTAATTACTCAATAATAAATATTATATTCTCTACTGAGAACATAATAAGTATATTTAGTTGAGTCTCACTCTTACTCAATAACAAATATATTATATTCTCGGTAGAGAATATAATATATTATTTATTTATTATTTAGTAATTAATTTAAGTTTTTCACTGATTTTCACGGAGACGTCGCGGGTAATAAGTAAAGTAGGAACTTGAAAAATATGCTGTTTCGCTAGCATATTTTTCAAGTACTTTTATATAAATAACTAGCTGTTTCCCGCGACTTCGTCCGCGTTATCATAGTATACCTATATAGACTTTCATTTAAACTTTCAACCCCTATTTCACCCCCTTGGGGGTAATATTTACAAAAACGCTTAAACACGTATCCAATCATTTTTAATCAGTAGCCCAAACATAAAATTTCATGCTTCTAACTCAAGAAATAACGGACTTCTATTGAAACTTTCAACCCCAATTTCACCCCCTTGGGAGAAGAATTTCCAAAAACGCTTAAATACGTATCCATTCATTTTTAATCAGTAATCCAAAGATAAAGTTTCATGTTCCTAACTTAAGAAATGACGGACTTTCATTCAGACTTTCAAGCCCTATTTCACACCCTTCGGGGTAAAATTTTCAAAATTCCTTCCTTAGTGGGTGTCTACTTAATAAAACAACCCTACTCACCAAATTTCATGTCTGTAACTTAACAGTTTTTGCTCAGCGATGATGAATCAGTCAGTCAGTCAGGACATGTAATTTTATAAGTATAGATAGATTTTTTAAAATTACGCTTATTGCAGCTGTTATAGAAAAAAGTTTCTAGAAAGTACGAAAGTGCTCAATACCACAGAATGCGTATTATTTTAACAATCAATACGAAATAAGTAATAACTATACGCTTTGGCATCACCTACACTCTACAGTAACAGTAAAAACAAGATGTTCTTAGAAAATCATGATGATTGTTGTGTTAATCATCAATGAGTCATTGCCCCTGAACTTGCATCAATACATTTTGGCAAGCCTGTTGCCACCTTCAATCAATCGCTGGCGGTAGGGCCAAGTGTTGCCCAACCTTTATATAAAGGTCTCACACACTTCCGTATAATAACATGTTGTCGACAACATTGCTCACACCCCCGCAGAACTTGAGGTCCCCGCAATCTTTGGAATTGAGGATGAAGAAATTGTACTTCACACATTTTAATGGATATTTTGCTATGTGATTATTTATCAATGATCATAGTAGATCATAATTATTATAAACTGTAAAGAGTGATGTTTGGCCCTCAGTAGTAATGACTAGTCATTTTAACACTATAAGTAGATACAGTATGTCCTCAGGCATAATGTAATTAACTTAAAACCGTTTGGTGTCCTAAACGCTAAAACCTAGTCAAAATATCTCCACATAACACACTACCTCCTTTATAAGGTCTTCAGATTTATTTACTGGCTTGTGGGTATAGCACGCAGAAGTTAACTAGTTTCCATGTTCTTAGTAAACTCTATAGAAGCAGTCCCGATTCCACTTTTGCGTGATTTTAGATTTAAATAATCGTCACATCGCTATATAGCTAACTTCGCAAGGAACACATCGTCTAATAGCTTTAATATTATATACCGAATTTTTTTTTCGTTACTTGATTGTGGTGTAAACACGCACATTCCAGCAGTATGTTCGCTCATTCCTCAAGCCAAACATAATACAGGGTGTTACTCTGCTGGCTAAACCTCGCTTGGCTTGCCGCCAACAGTTATAAATGGAAGTTCCTAACTGGAGACAAAATACTCCTATATTTGTAGCTCATTTACAAAAGAGCTACTCTACTATGGTTTTATAGATCGTAAAGTTTAGTAATGTATAGCCTGTTGATTTTATATCTCAGTTAAAAGTAGCCCATTAAGTTTGGCTTCTTTAGTTTTTATTTTTGTAGTAGAATCTTCTAAACAGATCTTCTAGACAGCAAAAAAGCATAAAATATAATAATTAATTTTCATTCATTAACTGGACTTAGGAAAATACATACTTCTAAATCTTATAATACATTTTAAGTTAATGTGTGGTACTCGTAATGATAACGGTTATAAGTTGTGGATATATTATATAAGTTTATAATTAGTTATTAGATGTAGTAAAAATAATTAATTCATACAACATCATATTATCATGATTCATGTTATTTAGAACCGTGTATAAAAGAAGTTCATTTTATGAAACATCCATCTATGTTGTTGCAATGATTTCCATTTGGCGCCAGCTTTTCTTGGAAGTTTTCCATGGAATTTGAGAAAATATTTTTCAATTGAGGTTTTTGAACATATTACAATTACAAAAACTTTTAAAACTTCTGTGGTTAGTTGCTATTAAAACCAGCAATAAAAAGAAAGACCTCAAGAAAATCAGCGGAATTATACTAAATAATAAATAAGTTTTTCCCCGCGACTCCGTACAAGCAAAATAAGATCCCACAGTAACAGTAGTTTTCGCTCGATAAAAAGTACCACAATATAGTCTTTCCCTTCTATTTTATAGCTACACCATATTGTTTTATCCAAATTCGCGTACTATTAACTTTTAAAGATGAAAGAATATTATAAACATAGAAACAGAGGGAAGAGATTTTGTTTTGTACAATGTAATTGAATTGTATGATTTGTTTTTAACTTTATTTTCTCAAATAATATTCAATTAAAGTTTAAACAATCGACCTGATTTTTCATCTCGCGATAAGAAAGCTGTTAATGTGCTTATGCAATTGACCTCATTCCCGACGTAAATAGGTCGTTACTCAAAACAGATCAAAGTTTCATCATTATTGAATTAGTAAAATGTTGCAGATTTTATAAATAAAATTTTAAAAGGTGCACTCGGCAATTATAGCAAACTATAATGCCGGAGGACTCAGAAGAGCGTTACCACTTACCAGTCTGTATGATCATTGATCATAGTAAATCCATGTCCATACTAATATTATAACTGCGAAAGTGTGTAATGTGTATGTCCGTCTGGCTGTTGATCTGTTACGTCTTCACCCCCAAATCACAGAACCGATTTTTTAAAATTTGGTATGGAGATACTTACTTTGAATCCCGGGAAAGGATATAGGCACAGAAATAAGAACTAGATAGAGATCTATGGATATAGGATACTTTTCATCCCGGGGTGTGTACGGCTCCCGCGTTAAATAATAAAATAAATAAATAAAATAAAATGTCTTTATTTCAGGCATAATAATTGTACCCATACAGATTATATAAAATATTATGTAAAATTAAAATAAAATAATGTTGACACTGTAAAGGGGTGTCCAGTCATAAAATCACTTCTTGTTCTGGTTCATGTGAACAGAGATCCACCGCACGTACATTAAATTATTGTAGTAGTCGTCAGAGATAGCCGCGAGTATCTTTATATTTATTAACAACTCCATTATGGGTTTTGCAGACACAATATATTTTCAATTGTTATGGGTTAAAACGCATTTTGGCGCAATGGAGTTACGGGTGTAATCTAGTCATATTATAAAGACGAAATCGTAATCTATTTTCCCAAACCACACGACAATATAAACGCAATAGTGTCCACCAGTCCGTCAGTCGGTTGAAATTTCTGTCGCCTCTTACGCTTAAACTGCTAAATCAATGTAGATGAACTTTCGTATGGAGATAAATAATTTATGGCAAAGGGCAATTTCCAAGGATATCGTTTAAACTTTAAAGGAAAAAACATTCAGCACGCAATACTTAATTATAGTAGGTACCTACCAAATAATATAAGTATGTATTTTATTGAAAGCTCCGAAACGCGATGCCTTTAGATCTACGAGTCTACGAGTCTAGTCTACAAGTTACGACAAATTTATTATTGTTATGATATTTTATAAAGTCTATTCCATTCTATAATATATTAACTTAATAACAGAAAAGTACACACATAAATTAAATCCAATATAAAATGACCTCAAGGTCATTATATGAACGGGGTCACCGGCGCGTGCGCACGGCGCGGTGACGTCACGCGGTGTCCGGTTACCGCCCGCCCCACCCCGCCCGGCGCCGCCCGCCCAGAGCTTTCACTGGCAAAGTCAAGGGCGGCTGCTTAGGTGATAGTGAACTTTGTTGCTAAGTGAAAAAAAAAATGTTTTCCTGTAATCTGAAGCTATATATTATTTAATATGAATATAATATTTTTTTAAATATTTTTTATTATTATTATATATATATATATATATATATATATATATATATATATATATATATATATATATATATATATATATATATATATATATATATATATATATATATATATATATATATATATATATATATATATATATATATATATATGTATATATATATATATGTATATATATGTATATATATATATATATATATATATATATATAATTTTAAATATATTTTTTAATTACTTATCAAGCTCTTTTTGACCTTTTATTATGAAAATGTAGATGAAAATCATTATTGATCTTGCTACAAATCTATAGTAACTATTCAACAAGAGATTTTATTAAAATTCTAGGATATTTTAATGGGCTTGTTAGCTTTATGTCTTGTAAACGATTATCTCATAAATGATGAATATTTTAACCAAAAGTTTTGTAGCTGCTTTACTAAACAGCTACGCAAAAACGTCCGGATAAGTTATTAATTATTACTTATTCAAATCCTACGAAAAATATGTATCTAATATTCGTAGAATATTACTAGATAAGTACAATAGGCGTTATCCTATTATTTCCATTCATAAGTTTATCCTTACTACATCACGGACGACGTAAACAACGTGCGTAGGAACAACAGAAATAGCTAATGACGACTACCTTTTATATTTAAAATGACTATTGTTGAAGTGCGATCATGCGATATTTTGGTTATAACTAATTTCCTTCCACCCACTGCTAAAGTGTCTGGGTGTTATTAGATCAGTGGTTTTCTAGATCAGCAAGTGATTTTTCAAATTACGTACGTAAGCAATCTTTTGATAAAAAAAATATTGTGTAAAAAGTTGCTCACTAATCGCTATGATTAAATATGTCGCACTGCTAGGTTTCTGTAGCTTTTGACAGGGGCTTATTTAGGCCTCGACGTTTCCACTGACGCGGAGCGGAGCGGAAAGGAGCTTAGTGGTGCCGAATTGACCAATCATTATGCTCGAAATCTTCGCTCCGCTTCGCTGTCATTCCGCTGGAATAGCACGATTGGTCAATTCGGGAACCGCTAAGCGCCTCTCCGCTCCGCTCCGCCTCAGTGGAAACGCGGCCTTATAGTCAGTCAGTAATCAGTATATACTATATAGCGTCGTCGTCGTTTTAATTGTCTGATTATGTCATAAACTCTATTAAATACATGCTTCTTAAAAAGGTACTACTATATTTGAATAGAAAACTTCAAAAAACCTCAGAAGCGTTACTGACGACTCGTAAAATATTTAGTAAATATTTCACGAGTCACAACAAGGCACCGAAATTTAGTACTTTACTGTAGAATGTTCACTTAATTTTGATGCCTTAAGTATTCTGGTTTTCTGGTAGAAACTGCTCTAGGCATTAAGATCGCCAATTTTCATATAATATATAATATTTTTATTAAATATTATCTAGATGATGTCCTCAGCTGACAGCTCCGTTGCACCGAAATTCGTTTATTGCGCGGAAACCATACATTTTTCCCGGATAAATGTATCCTTTGTCCTTTCCTGGGACCCAAAGTATCTCCATACCCACAAAATCGATTTAACGGTTTGGGCGTGAAGAGGTGACACACAGATAGACCGATAGATATTACAAAACTTTGGCAATTACAATATTTATTATTTGGTATCTAGATATTATGTTAATCTGTGCCTTAGGCCAGGCTCGATCCGGCAACACGATCCACAGCCCGCTGACGTCACAGCTCTGTAATTAGACCGATTGTGCCGAAACACTTTTTATCTTCGTAACGTCTTAATGGACGTTCAGAATCGAAACATTTGTTGAGTTTGATTGACGTCTACGTTAAACATCTATTTCTTAAATTCACGTCTGGTCTTTTAGGGTTTTGAGTTGTTGGAAGAATTACGGTACTATAGATTGTATTGTAGAATATTCACTTCGAAAAGACTGCTCTTAAGAGACATTTTGGCTGTTACCATAAAACACTGTCCTTTAATAATACATAATATGTTAGGAAAGACACACAAGGACGCTATACGCATTATAACGCTAACTCACTAACGGCTAAGAGTGGGTTGAACTGGGTACTACTAATATAAAATATTCTGTGATTGCACCAACCTACTTTAACTGAAACTGTAACTTTAACTATAACGATAGTGCAAAATGTCAAATCTTTGGTTAAGACGCCATATTTAACGATAACCATAACCACTCAAACTTACTTTAAATCGAAATTTTTTCGTGAAAATTTACAAACAGTGTTGTTATTTAGTATAACAAATATTTTTCCCGTGGAATTTTACGAATCATTCATATTTTATACTGTAACTGTAGCTTTAACAAAAAAAAAAAATAAACGCAAAAGACATCTGTCAAATTCCGTGGTCAAAGTAAAGGTTAAAGTTAAGTTAGCCTTAACTATAACCATAACTTTGATCATAACTTTAACTTTAACCACGCCTCTGGTGCAACCTATCCTAAGTAAAATTCTTTCTTATGTTCACTTTTAGTCTCAATTTAGAGGACATTTTTATTTTGTTTTAATTTCATGGACCTAAAATTAATTAGGTATTATGTAGTTTATAGCTGTATTAAAATCTATGCTAAACTGTAGTAGTATAACCTCTTAGCAACAAAACTTGTAAGTTAAAATAATTTTGTGAATGCCGAAAAGACAGCATAATCATTCTTGGCACGAATTCTGACGTTCTTATAAATTATAGTTACTTTGATATACGATTTGTTCAATATAACTCTAAAATAATGGTTTTAATGCAAAGGACAAACAAATGTACAAATTCTTATTTTTGATATATGTAATTAACTGACTCGTAAAATGAAAATTTATTAAAAATCAGAATAGTTAAACTTTGCGTAAAAATAAATTTTTCTGCCTTGTGATATTAAACCTTGATTCACTTTTATTCCTGTACTTAATTTATTACCTTCTTACTTATTAGGAATAATTTCTGTCTGACAAAGACTAAAACATAGTGTAGCTACACCGGTTATACAATGTGTGCCGTCACCGGTGTCATCGATCCATGAATATTGAATATTTATTATTTTATCGACAAATTAGCTTTAAATATTTTTTTATCTCCAACTTTGAAAAAAATGTTTTCTTTTGAAAAAAAGATCGGACACCGGTGTCGCGACACATTGTATAATGTTTTTTCCCGTTTTTATTAGGTATCAAAAATGATAAACACTTATACTTACCTCATAAAAGTCATATTAACCAAGATTTAATAAATAATGAACATTATACGGGACATTTAATTTTTGGCACTGTCCCCGGTATTAAAAAGTTTTATCCTGCTTTAATCCCGTAGGCCGGGGACCGGGGTCGATGACTGTTATGTAACGTGTCCGGACATGGCCTCACTATTTCCATCCCAATGTCAAGACTCCGATAAATATCCTTGCGGGTTGTTTGACATCGCTACATGTATTTTCTTAATGATCCTCGATAAATATAGCGTTTCTATTGTAAATGTTATCTTCTGGACATCCATGATCCATGATGTCCATCTATCTGTCCATATGGTTTACTGGTAAAAAGTTTAGATCAGAATTGGGACATAGTATAAGGTTATATACCCCTCCTTATACTATGGTTAAGAAGTATAAATCTCAAAAACGATTCTTTATATTATGGGTAACTGTCGAGTAAGAAGAAGAGCTACCAGTACATAATATTAGTATTTAATAATAACAATATCTATGCCTGTATAAGGTGTAACAAAACATAGTGATAATAATGTTGGGTATGTGCGTGTCCTTTGTATAGAAATCACTGTGAAAGTAGCAGCGCTGAAAGAGCAATTTTTTGTGATTTAATGTATGAGCGAATCCCCTTAGCGGCTAGCGTCATACACTTTCACATAAAAAGCTTAAAAAACGTTGCTCTTTCAGTGCTGCAACTTTCACATGGAGCTCTATATAGGGTTAGTAGAATCAGTTTGCGAAAATCCATAGCTTGAAATTTAGTTTGTTATTAGTTTTATAAATATTCCGCGAAATAAACTTCCACCTTTAAGTAAATGAGAGAGTGCACGCATAGGCATGCGTACAGCACCTCCCTCCTCCCACACTGCCTATGCGTACACTCGCATGCAAGAACTTGCAAACACCACCACCACACAAGCAATAATGTTGGCAAATCCGTGCATGGCCCCTCACCACCATGCAGGTTGAAAACCTCGACGCGCGTTTCGCTCCAACAACGGACTCCGGAGCATCCTCAGGATGTGGACTCTACGAACAACGTCCGTCAACTTCTTGACGGACGTGGAAGTTTATTTCGCGGAATATTGCTAAAAATAATAACAAACTAAATTTTCTCTATATAGGGGACATATACACACCCTAAAGTATTATCACTTAGATTTGTTACACCCTGTTATAAGATAGATAGATAATTTTCTTCCAGCATGACTATTTTTGTGAACAGCCAGAGACTCCTTAATTTATTTTACCAAACAATATTATGTAGAGCAACAATTCTCGAAAGTCGTAAGGCAATAATGTCTATATCTGCATCAGGGCATCGAATCTCAATAATAATAATATTATTCATTCGTCGAATTCAAACACAGATCGCGAGTAAACATCATGTCGTTCTGGTAAACGGTGAACGGCCGAAATCAATCGGGTAGTTAATGTTTTATTGTCTCGACCGAGACGTCGCCTTGGATCGGGATTAAACGATACCTAGAGTTATAATTACTGGCTTGTAAGCCAAATTCGATTCTAAAATTGGACACCAACATTGGCAAGTGGGACATTTTAATTTCAGTTGTTCATATCGCGCCCCGGCGTTACACCGTCCCTCCCCGGCCACTCCCTGCCGCAGAATGGGGATACTGCTGTCGGTGTTCGTGTCGTACGTGGGGCTTAAGGAGGCGGCGGAGTGCATGAGACACATCCTGAGCGGCGTGGTGCCCGCCTCCGACGCCAACTTCGACGAGCTGGTGGAGTACTACACGCGGCTGCAGCGCCAGACCGCCAACCCGCCCGCGGTTCCCAACTGGACCGCTGACTCCGGCCAGGGCTACGTCGCCTGGACTGAGGACGCCGACGGCAGGCTGCGAGCCGGCGCCATCAAATTCCACGGCACGCCCTCCAACTCCACCGCCCTGCTGTTCTCCACCAAGATCTCGAGCTTCGGCCAGTACTCGGTCGACGACGCCCCCCAGGAGAATGGCGACTACAGAGCGGACAGATACCCCCTCAACAGGACGAAGACGATCATATCGGACACGGCGGAGTCATTCAGCGTCGGCTCGAAGAATAAATCGAGGAGTGCCACCCCGACCCGCTCGGTTGAGAGAGATCGCGGGGAGTCCCCGGCCAGGATGACGTGGCAGCACACCCCCAAGAACGCGACGCCGGCCTCCTCTGTCGAGCGAGACTACGAGTCCCCGGTTGGGACGACGTACCGGTACACGCCCGAGAGCCCGACCATGACCCTCCCGGAGATACAGTTCCAATCGTACGACGAGGACAAACGCGAGAACGTAACATACAGTGAGGAATATTTAAGGTTAATATCTCGTGTCGACTCATCACCACCCCATCGCTCAGTAGTGATGTAGCTTCGACCTCACGCGCACCGCCATCGCATGGGCATCGCTCGCTTGTAAAATAATCATTCTGAATTTGTTTAAGATCTCTTGACGGGATAAAGTTCAGGCCTCTGCAACGAAGCGACCCGAGCGGGCGGCGCCGGTCGTTTCGGAAGCGGCGCTCGTCCTCGACCTCGTCTCGAGAGTCTCGCGAGGAGGAGCTTAAGATGTTCACGTCGCTCGAGGAAGCCGAGCTCGGCCCGCAACCTGCCTCCGGGAGCACGCCCGACTTATCCCGCCGTTCTTATTCCAGAAGTCGGTCCAGGGAAAAGTCTAAGGATAGGGACGACGCGCGGGAAGACGATGACAGGGTAGGAGACCGGGAGCCGCCCAAGTTGCCCTCCTTCGAGGAGAGCGTCGAAAACAATGAGCAGTCAGAGGTAAACGAGGACGAGGACAACGTTGATTTCTGGGCTAATATCGGAGATTAGTGGCTTTCTAACGCGCACGACGCACCGTTCGCTTCCGACGAGCATGACAGATGTATTAAAGTATTGAGATCCTCCTTGTGTTTTGTTGTCCCTTAGTTACGACCCTCCTGCTGACGGGAATGTAAATTAAGGCGTGGTTTAGTTTTCCTTTTCCAATTTTTTTCTTTGTACTCTCTTAGGCGATCTTTCTTATGCACAAAACAAAATTCTATGCACAAAAATATCAGCACAAAACTATGCGCTCAATGGGACGGTGGACACCTTGTCTCTATTTTTAACTCCAGCTTAAATCTTGCGCACTTTGATTGAAAATAAAAGTGTTCTTGCAAATATGTATTCGTTAGTGCTATAGCAGGGTTTGATGCCTTGCCAAGAATTTTACAAAAGACCTGCTACAGTGAATGACATTTAGCACGGCCAGTATTTCTTACCTTTGTTGAAAGAGTTTTTGGCATATTTCTGCTCAAACTATAATTAACTGCCATGCAAACAAACACCTAATTACAAAATAGAATTGCAGTTAAAAATAGTGACGTCAGAGATTGACGTCATTACCATCATCGTCATCAACCGAAATGAGAAATATATAATATTATATAGATTTGGTAAATACATATATTTATGTGCTCAAAAATTTGGCTACGTCTTCTACTGCCTACAAAGGACCACCTAGAACTAGATTTAGGCCCTCTTGCACAGAACTGGGGAAAAATTGAGAATCAAATTATATTTACATAAACACTACATCAATCTTTCTTTCGTTTAACATAAGAGAAATGATTTTTTTTTGTTATCCAGGGTTAACTTTAACCCTGATTTGTGCAAGGTCTTAAAATAGTATTTTTAAACAATTGCATTAATTTTACTAGTTATCCTAAAATATACGGGAACCTCGACCTGTTTATTATTACGACAAACGAAACATTGAAATATTATGTTGCATATTATTTTAGATTTGTAGTCAACTAGCTTTACAACCCCGCTGGAACACTGTACTTTTTTTAGATAAACAGGAGACTATGGGTTAATCCTCAGATCAAAATCCGTTCAGAAGTTTTTGCGTGAATAAGTAACAAACATACACCTCGACTTTATAATATTGATATATTATGAATAAGTCAAGAATCAAGAATGCACCAGTATTGCTAAAGTTTCCAAAGAAATATTAAAGTTACGAGAAGTCTAGACAGTAGACTTCTGACTTTATAAATATTATCATATTTAAAAAGACACAGAACAGCTAAGAACTGAATGATACTGGGTGACAGACAGACAGACAAATAGGCACACAGGCATTCATAATATAAAGTATGAATATGACATGATTTTTTTTTGTTTTCAGTTTGAGAATAAGGTACACACACAAACACGCACATGCTATTTGGACTAAACATTGATCAAAATTTTCACATTTAGGCCCCGAGAAAATCAATATGGTTGATCAAAAACAAAATATTGAAAACTGAATACCCGTAGTTGTGGAGAAGAGGAAAACGAAGTACATTTAATGAAGCATTTTGAAGAGATGCCAGTTATTTTTTTTTTTGTGTATCCAAATAAATTTTTTATGTCATAATCATTTTTTTCTTATCTCAATTTTGTAACCCATAGAATATACATATTATGAAAAAGATGACTTTTAAGTTTAAATTAAACTTTTATTCAATTCTAAAACTTCCAACACTCTACACAACTTAGTTTACTAAGTTAAAATCCGCTAATTACGTGAGTAATATTTTATTCTACATTCTACAACATAATTATAAATTTACTACGAAACGATTAGATGATGCTGACATGAAAATAGCTTGATATTCCATTTCTTGTCTATTCCTGACCGTCATTTCTAAAATTAAACCGAATGGTTTTCCAGCGAAAGTCAATACATACATATAGAGCTTTTGATAGCTATTTTAGTAGTTTTACTGCCGCACTCAGACGAATATTATTAACTGTAATAAAATAAAGATTTTGACATAAGCCTCATACATTATCCGTCAAACTCTTCAATAAGTTGAAGCTTAATCATAATTAAATGTCTCTGAGTACGGCAGATAGAGCTGATCTGAAGCATTAAATTTTAAGTGGCTTTAATATTTTGGGTTTATGTCCAGTTTCTTAGGTTCTTGAGTCTTGACAGAAGTTTATCTTTTCAATAGCGTCTGACGTCAACCGATCAAAACCCTTAGGGCGAAGTCAAACGAGCGTAATTTGTGAGTTGTGAGTCGCAGAATTTCTGCCGGGCAGAATTCTGCTGCATTCAGTTTCATACAAAAGTCACGTTTTATTCACACGGCGACTCAAAATGAGTTGTCGTCTGTATGAAAAAAATTCTGCCCAGCAGAAATTCTGCGGCTCACAACTCACAAAATTACGCTTGTTTGGCTTCGCCCTTATACTGTACTCGGCGAAACATGGCGGTAGCGGTCATTGACTCCCTGTCAAAAACTTGTCATTTTCTATATAAACCGCGATTGACAACGTTTCGCCGAGTACAGTATAGTGAATAGCAGAATAGATAAACTTCTGTCAAAAACCTTAGAGACCAGCCTAGAAGATTAAAAATTAAAATATAATGTCTTTACTGAATATAATTATAAACTGTCATTAAGAATTTCAGAAATCAGAGGAATAAATATCTTTACTTTTCAAACTAAAGAGTATTAAAAATAGTTCAGACGACTTTAAGAGGTCCTTTGTATCTAACAATACTTACTAATATGTAATTAATAAACATGTTATTAGATTTGTAACTTAATTTTAACCGTATATTACACCTACAAAGCTAGTAAAAAAGAAGTTAGTAGTGTGTTTTGTTTTTCATAAAATCTTGGCATACTATGTTATGTTATGAAAATAGAGCATTAAGTAGTTTACTAGCTCATACTTGTTGCGTAGAACATAATAATAAATATCACTTTAGCGTGGGCTTCATTCATTTCAACTTAAGTATATTTAATTTTAGTTCCATTCACTGTTTCTATCACAAGAATATGTTGTGAAAATCTTTATTATCAATGTTGTTTTGATTCTCAAAGCGTAGTAGCTGGATTTCCGAATTCTATTTACATGTTATTATCGATTACAAAATATTGGGAGATTTCGTAAACACCCTGGCAACACCTGAAAGATTGAAACCTAAGCAAGTTAAAAATAAATCAATGAATGAATGACCAAGACCTTGTCTAGACGTATTGAAGGCTGTTCCGACACACGTGGACAACATTACAACATGCAGGAAGTACATCCCGCACATGCTCCTGGCACAGGCTGGCAAATTTTATTTTTGCCCGATTTGTTGCAATTTTTTGCTAAAAGTAATAAGTAAAACTAAAAGTAATAACATAAAAGTAATAAGTATGATGCGCTGAAATAGTAAACTTTGGAAAAGGTAGGACGTAAAAAGTAGTGCTATTCAAGAGTTAAGATAATGAGATGGAAAGGAAACCCTCTGCTTAAGCATTACCTAAACACATTAAACGTCTAAAGTTGAATTCAGAAAATTGTGGTAGAGTCAATGATAGAGTCCAAAATATGAAAAACATGAAATGTTTATGTTAGGTAACAAAATTGAAACGAGATAATAAATTTTAATTAAGTATTGCAATAGCTACTCAAATAACGTTCTAAATACAAGCAGAATATCAATAAGGTTTACTTTCGATACACTTGTGCTGAAAATTATTTATGAGATTCAATAACTAGATATTTACTACTAAACATAAATCGACAGACGTCCACTTGTAGCGCGTCTGAGCCGAACTTTACTGCTGTTTATTTGGAACATAATACTTCGCAGTATTTGTTTATCCCGCAAAATTTATAACGATATCAAAAACACGATCGGAGCCAACTAGCGACAGGGAGGTCGGCGCGCTGAGAGATTAGACATTGAACGGAATTAGGACGATTATTGACTACAAATTAATGAGTAGCGACCGCAATATCGGTCAAGAGGGACCGCCAATAAATCCTTGTGCCCCGAATATCGGAGTATCGGATCCCGGCGCGTAGAGCGCGGAGGGAACGCGCGGCGCCGCCCGCGCACCTGCCCTCCGTCACTCGTCCAAAATTAAATCCATCCTCCCTCCACCGACGTTCGCTAAACATTCTGGAATAATTCCTGCGATTCGGGCATCGCCATTCGAATTCGGGTCGCGACCGCGATCGGTGATATCTCCAACCCTCGATCCGCCATGGCCGACGTCGACGTTCAGGTCCAGTACACCACCACTGAGAGGAAGACTAGGAAGGTCAAGAAGACCTCCAAGCGGCGCGAGTCCAAGGACGGCGAGGTCAACATCACCGAGATCGAGCAGACCAGCACCACCAACCCCAACGACGATGGGTATGCGCAGCGGTGGCCGAGTGGACAGTGCCTGTGTTCCGTGCATGAGTGATATAGTGTAGCCCTAGCGATAAAGTTGGCCACCCTCGCATACCCGACCTAATTTAAGGTATCGTTTACCCACTTTCGTACTCGAGTGTTGCAAAATTCTTCGTTATTATGATCCACGGTTAAATATAGAACGCTGTCACGAAAACATGAAATCGAAACTGAAACTTGCGAAACTAATTTGTATACGCGTCGGACTCGTTATTTACCTAAATTAATGAGATCGTAGAAGTAGATTACCTGTACATAAGCTTTAGTTTTAGTACACTTTACACCAACTTATCCAAACTTAGATCGTGAGCTATAGTCTGCACCCTTTATCACGACTTATTGTTCTTTCGTTGCTACAACGTTTGTTTTTCTTTGCAGCTCATTTTCAGTGGCGAATACACCAAGGCGATGAACAAGGACTGGCACAGCGGCCACTTCTGCTGCTGGCAGTGCGACGAGTCGCTCACCGGGCAGCGCTACGTGCTGCGGGATGAGCACCCCTACTGTATCAAATGCTACGAGACCGTGTTCGCCAACGGCTGCGAGGAGTGCAACAAGATCATCGGCATCGACTCCAAGGTAAGCCTTAATCAACAGGATTGTCAGGACTAAACATAATAGGGTTGTCACATGCATTAAACAGTGAAGTAGCCACTTCAACTGTTAAGGCATCGAGTCGTCCTTTGATGTATCTAGTCGCATTCAAAACTACAAGTTGACTCTTCAACTGTAAAGGAATGTAAAGCTGAATGTAGGTGTACAAATGCGATACCCCTAGATGACCATCAGTGCAGAATGCAGATTCTTCAAAGAGATCCACTTACAGAGAATCCGTCTGCATCTGAAAATACATAATCATCTGCGTCTATTAATTACCAACGTTATCGTCTTTGGCAGACGTTTACTGACACTAATATATAGCGTACATCTAAAACAAGACAACGTGTAATGCTTCTTGCTATTATAATCTTAATTAGAAAGTTTACAACGTGCCAGATCTTCTGGGATCTCCTTAATCGTCGATGATTCGCCTAATTGCGTTTGACTTTGATTTCGTGTCCAGAGAGTTTCTCTCACTTTTGGGTCGTTGAAATGGAAATTGTCCGAAGTATTACATAGCCGAAGTTCGGTCGGATCAAATTTAGTTTTGTCACTCCAGTCGGGCGGATCGGGCAGCTTGCACACGGCCCGCGCGCTCGCTGCCAACTCTAGACGCCGCACGTACATTTATCTCCGACTTACGTATTCCCTGCACCGAGCCGACAATAAAAACTCGATATAATGTTACAATCGCTGGACTCGCGATTACAGACTCTTGTTTACAATAAACCATTTTAGCTTTTGGCAGTTCAGCTCTGAGACCGATAAATTTGGGTAAACGAATCGTCTCGGTATATTTTTGAGTCGGATACAGTATTATGATGTTTTCGTTTGGCGGCGACCTTGGCGCGATGGGTGAGTTTGTCAGCGGGCTTTCTGATATTTACGTATAAAGAACGCTCCTGGGATTTTGTAATCGTCCAAAATAAACACGGTTTATTTACACTGCGGGTTACGACATCGCGATCCACTAATGCGCTATAAACCTGGATAAGTAGTATTGATTGACTTGCGAGCTCTTCTGGCGTTAATAAGGCTTAAAGTGATGTTGGTGTGGGAAAAATCTATACGCAAACGATTCTCGTTTTACTGCTCGCGGCTTTGTTATGTCTTTATTTGCTGCTGTATAATTTCGACTAGGATAATGTTCTTAGAATGGCTGTATTCTTACAAGAATATAGCTCATTCAGCATTCTCTTAGATCAGCTCTAGGAGGATACTGAAAGTTAGAAAAAGACATGAAAGATTCAACCTTTTTTATTATAAAGATTCAGGCACTTTACTCAGAACTCTACCCCAATATTGGTTCAAGATATTATCAAAATATTAAATACAGACTTAGAAAATTATACCTCTATTATTACGATTTAATGATTTGTACAATATATCCCACAAAAAACCGCAAACATTTTGCATAATTTAATAACTTTTACAGAACTTCTATAGAACGGAAAACATAGAAAAAAATACATATTATACATTTTTCTATAGGAGTATGAACGGACAACATAGAAAATATACATTTACCTAATGCGATCTATTCGAAATGGAGCCCAATTTTCAAAGCTACTTCGTAAAATTTTAATTGGATTCCGCAATTGAAACACAGATTTCATTGAAGGTTCTAGTAATTCGTCATCATACTTTTTACGCATCATTTGCAGCGTTGTCCATAAAGTATGTTTGTTGATCACCTTAGAAAACATATAAGAGTAATTATTATGCAATATACCTACTACAAGTGTTTTAGCATGCGATTACGTAAACTGGCGAATGGGCTTTACTTACATGTTATACAAATAGCATAAACTAAGAGCTGAATTATTATGAATAGAATACAGAAAAATCCAAATATATAGGAAATCCTAATAAGAAGCATTACATGTTAGTACTTAATTAAATTTTGTAAACCTTTCTTCGGCAATGGATCTGACTTAAAAATCATATTGTAAAGTGATTTCAAGTATACATCTTGAAATCACTTTACAATATGATTTTTAAGTCTGAGGAAATGAGGAAATTAATTCCTTGGCAGTTGACAGACCAACGTCATTTGGTCGGATCATGTTAATTAAGGGTCAATTCAGACCGCAACGCGACGAGGCGAGGCTAGGCGCGGCGCGGCATTTTGTATGGATTTGACAGATTTCAACTGCGTGATACGTCTTGCGAATCTGTCAAATCCATATTTACGCGTCGCGTTGCGGTCTGAATCAACCCTTATTGTCATTGTGATCTGTCAGCTGGGTTTCGCGTAACGCGAGCAAACTACGTAGGTTCCCCATATATAATGTTAATCTAACTAACTTATTAGTATTATAGGTATTAATATATGTCACCGTAAGATTGTAAACACCACGAGATTGTAATATGACGAAGTGATGAATTGTAAACAAACAGTTTTCCGGTGATTTTAAATTAATTATTTCGTATTTAAAATAACTTCAATGCCAAATTATTCCCTCAAGCCCCGTAAGGCCCGTATGGGCCGCGACAGCAAAAGATTTCCTGTAATTTGTGATCGAGGGATTAATGGTATGAGATGAATAACATAAAATAAAATTTAGATATATTTAAAGTTCTGTTTGAATGTTCGGTTATTAAAATTAACCTAATTTATAATTCAAACTGCACTTTAAATATATTTAAATTTTATTCAATGTTATACATCAAATATTCAGGCAATTGATGTTATTTTAAATGCGAAATAATTAATTTAAAATCACCGGAAAACTGTTTGTTTACAATCCATCACTTCGTCATATTACAATCTCGCGGTGTTTACAATCTTACGGTGACATATATTAATACCTATAATACTAAAAAGTTAGTTAGATTAACATTATATATGGGGAACCTACGTAGTTTGCTCGCGTTACGCGAAACCCAGCTGACAGATCACAATGACAATAAGGGTTGATTCAGACCGCAACGCGACGCGTAAATATGGATTTGACAGATTCGCAAGACGTATCACGCAGTTGAAATCTGTCAAATCCATACAAAATGCCGCGCCGCGCCTAGCCTCGCCTCGTCGCGTTGCGGTCTGAATTGACCCTTAATTAACATGATCCGACCAAATGACGTTGGTCTGTCAACTGCCAAGGAATTAATTTCCTCGATGGTACAATAACTCTACAAGATCTTAGGATTCATGAGATTAGTGAACTATATAATGCAGGTATATCAGCTATTTTCGATATCCCTAAAGATTCCTTTGTTTAGGTTGTTCTCATAAGAGCCCTTTCAATCATAGAAGGTTGTCACTCAAGCTTTCTTTTGCAAGAAGTCTTAAAAGTTCTTCGACAGACTTTATCGCTGTATTGTCTTGTCTCGAATATTCTCCAGCCTGTTTCTCTATATACTTAGCTGACATTTAAAATTGTTGTTCCAGGACCTGTCGTACAAGGACAAGCACTGGCACGAGGCGTGCTTCCTGTGCGCGAAGTGCCGCGTGTCGCTGGTCGACAAGCAGTTCGGCTCCAAGCTCGACAAGATCTATTGCGGCAACTGCTATGACGCGCAGTTCGCGAGCCGCTGCGACGGCTGCGGCGAGGTCTTCCGTGCCGGTGAGTTTTTTTTATTTGAATTTGGAAGTGCAATGGTTTTGCATTCAGGGAACCGTGCAATGCTGACCAGCGTCACCAACGTTTTGTATTTTCGAATTTAGAATTTTTATTTTTGTTGGATTCGAATTTTGAATTGTTGTAAACAGAGCCTGCAGTTATGACTCTGGTTATGACGTGCATCGAACTCCGCATTTTAAAAATATTTTAGAATGCGGAGTCCGGAGTGAAAAATGCAGGAAAGAGTTGTTCATTTTCTTGATTCAGAATTGACTTTGAAGAAACTTAAATAATGTAAGTTGTACAAACTTGTACTGGTTTAGTGTAAATGTTAGCAAAGGTCCGAAAATACATTATACTAAACTTAAATATTTATAAAACAAACACAAGTATGTTCACACATTTTGTTTCCGAAGTATGGAATTTTGCCAATACGGGGTGACCCTGGCTGCTCACACCGGTCATACAAAAGTGTCCCAATTTTCCACATCCGAAACGGATTTATTTAATTTCAAGTTACATTAAATAAGTTTCAGATATTTATACGATGTTTTTCTACTTTTTGTCAATATGTAACTAGGTAATTTTTTTGTAGGAAACCACTTCACAGTCTTGTAGGCATTATGTGTACTATCAGAGAAGTTGATTCCTATGCAAATCAGGGACCTAAGTAGTTTGGTTGCGTTACGTCAAACCCAGCCGACAGATCACAATTAACGTTGAATTGACATATTCGACCAAATGACGTTGGTCTCTCAACTGCATAGGAATCAATTCCCTCGATGGTACAAATTACATACAAACATAACAACTCAACCTTTTTAATTACCAGTCAAGTAAATAAATTATGGAAGTATGAATGGATTTGACATTTAAGCTGTCAAGTTTTTGCCCTACCTTGCCTTCCGACGGGTGCAATAAATAAAGAATCTCTACAAATCAGTCATCCGCATACTGGCTTGCCCAAGTATGGCCGCCGCCTTACCCTTGCCCGGTATGGCTCGTAAGGTGACCCAGTCCTGGCCTCAGCCTTCGGAGACACAGAAATGATCATATTTTGATCATATTTTCCTTTGTTTATGGCAAATTGGCTGCTTGTTTACCACACCAAATATGGCGACAGTTATTTGAGGTTATATTTTTGTCGTAAATATTTAAATAAGTAATTTATTGCTATTACATAAGATATCGAGTTTGATAGACTATGCCATTAATTATTTACACAATCTTCAAAGAATTTACCATAACAATAAATTGTATATTTTTTATTACAATCCATCACGGTACGATTAACTAAAGACATTTCATAAAAAAATGGCTTCTTCTTAAAGTTTTTGTGCGTTCATAAAAATCAAAGACGCTCCTATTAGCAATGACATAATACAAACCAAATAGAGATTCGAGTACTACACCCGCCTTAAACCAATGATGCCATACAAGTTCGGCCATTGATTGGAAAACACAATTAATTAGATACGACGCTCTACGCGCCGATTGAATTCGTTCGTGATTCGCGCCGCTCCCCAAGTAAAACGTTGTAACTGAATGTTTGAATAAACTTTTATTTTTCTATGTTATGGTATAATCTATAATATTCTCAAAGCTTTCTAATATAGGGGGGTGACTATTTATTTATGACTAGATTAGGTACGCCCTCCATGCCAAATTTCAGTAAAATCGCTTCAGCGGTTTAAGCGTGAAGAGGTGACAGACGGACAGACGGATAGACAGACAGATAGACAGACAGACAGAGAGACACACTTTCGCATTTATAATATTAGTATGGAAGTATGGATTAGATTACGTCCGCAACTCTGTTGCGCATAAATTTGTTTATCGCGCGGGAACCGTACATTTTTCTGGGACAGAAAGTATCCTTTGTCCTTTCCCGGGACTCAAAGTATCCCCATACCAAACAGTAAAATCGGTTTAGCGGTTTAGGCGTGAAGACAGACAGGCAAACAGATTCATAGAACCTGTATGACATTGGAGTGACACGGACGGCAGAAGTGGAAACGAAATAGCAGTTCCGCATAGGTACAAGTTCGGATAAAACTTGCTTCTCTACACCGCATGGTCTACTCTACGTCCGACTTACGAATTTTCGATCGTCACGTGTTTACCATTTCTGACCCATGGGCCATGACCCATCTTAAAAAGTACATAATGCCGCTAAGTTTTCACTTTAAAAATGTCCATTTACAATTAATCAGTCTTCAAATTACTGTTTCTTACAAGAATACTTTATTTTCCTTTATAATTTGTCAACTCTTACGCACAAAATAAAATATGTTACGATGATTAAGACATCAAAAAGCCGGATTCATCTTCTTTTGATAAGCCCACTTCACGAATTAGCCGTATTTGTATGAAATCACGTGTCATACATAACATTATGTTTTTTCGCATACAAAATAATCAATTTCGGCACCCACGTATAATGACAGACGATGATTCAGTTCCATACAAAATCTCACGCTTGTTTTGTTGTTTATGTATCTGGTAGTTAAAATGTGTGTGTGTGTGTGTGTGTGTGTGTGTGTGTGTGTGTGTGTGTGTAAAGTTTTCATCCAAATCCAGAATCATTCCTGGAGTAGTTAAAATGCTGACTATCTTATATTAGATGACGCCCGCAGCTCCGTTGCGTCAAAATTCGTGTATTGCGAAGGAACCGTACATTTTTAAGGGATAAAAAGTATCTTATGTCCTTTTCCGGGACTCAAAGTATATCCATACCAAGTTTTAGCAAAATCGGTTCAGCGATTTGGGCGTGAAGAGGTAACAGACAGACAGATAGTCTGTTTTACTTTAGTTTTGATTTTTGAATTGTACTTGTCGTCGATTTTAGAAATGCTGTGCCGACACGTTCATGCGTTTTGGTCCTAAGGGAAAACCTACCTACCTTAAAAAATTGCAATTTGTAACGTGTAGGCAGCCTAACTAAATGGATCCAACTAGAAATAAATAGATGACAAATCATAACATAACTGTTCACTATACAATGTGCACTGTACAAACTGTAGTACAATAACTATGCTAAGTACCGCTAGTAACGGAGACATATTTCGATTATAAAAAATGACATACATATTCGTCATTAATACACATAGATGATGCTGCAACACAGTGGGTGCCATAAGAACTGCACGCTTAGCCTAATAGCGCACTAGCGGCCAAGCCGCAGCGGCCTGGTCGCGACGGCTATCGAAAGTATGGTGTGGCCGCTGAGCGCCGTGCGGCCAAGTGCGCGTGGTCTATAGCGATTTCATACTAAGGCTATCTTGATGGCCGCCGCAGACTGGCCGCTGCGGCTTGGCCGCTAATGCACGCCCGGCCTTAACCGCGAAAAACGTTACCGTTGCATACTTCTCTGTACTCTATAACAATGCCAAATTTTATTGAAATTTATCCTACTTTCCCCGCATTTGCAACCCAAACAAATGATATTCCTCTTCATAACATACTTTTTGGATGTATACATGTTGATAGTCATGTATTCTTAGATATTCTAGACTAGATTCGTTTACAGTGCGGGAACCATACATTTTAAACATACAGATAGACAGGCAGACACACTTTCGCATTTACAGTATTAGTATGGTTATGGATGTTGAACTAACATAATACAGCCTTAACAAGTTGTAATGATAAGACACGCGCGATATAAACAGTGATAGCGAGTGAAAGTAAGCCCTTAGGGCGGAGCATAATTTGAAAGCTAGTAACGAGACTCTATGCCCGTATTATGTATGCTTACCAAGACGCCAAATTGAGCTATTCAGATTCTGTGTGTTGTGCACACGGGTTTTCCTAACATTACGAGCTTAATGTAATTTAGTTGTTAACCGACTTCCAAAAAAGAAGTTACATACTGCTATATTATGTTACTGATAATAAAATAAGCTTAGATTAATATATTTTGAAAAGTTTAATTAAATTTAAATACAGCTTTGACTACTCTTAAATTTAAATGAATTTAATAATGATGATAACGTTATATTAATGAATTATAGGTTGGACTTTAAATGTTTGACTTTAAGTGTGAAGTGGCCTCCTTTTCCTAAGATATGCACATCACACCACACACACACTTCACACTCTAGAACGCAAATATTGGTAGAGACAAGAAACTATTTCTTTGTCAATACTCAGTACTCCAGGATTAGTGTTGCAAAAAATAGCATTAGCAATAATAATAATTAATTATTAAATAATACTCGACTCGATGCTAAATAATCCTCGATGCGAGTTACCAATGCCGCGATTTTAGCAAATAGTAAAGCAATAGCACCTAGAATGCTATGTCCTGAAAATTAGCACGTTAATGAATATAATAGAAAATAGCATTAATATCCATGACTACTTACTCCAGATCAAAATCAGCCTACCTACCTTGGCCAAGTATACCAGTGTCAAACCCAAGTATACTAGCTGTATAATGGCTGTATAATTGTATAAGATTAATAATAAGCAAGGTGATATGATAAGCTCATCTGTATAATGACATCAGTATCTGCCGCTACCTACACGCTGACTCATGTACAAACAGACGGACAGCAGGCCTCTCCAAATGATTTATTAATGATTTTAGTTCCAACTTTTGGTATGTGTTAAATAAATATATTGTTTGACGTTCGGAAAATGTCGTACAAGTTATACGAATTCTGAATACAGCGAATCAGCAAAAGATCAACAATTTTTCATAAAGCCCGTCACAGACTTAGCTATAATATATATTAATATATTTATAGCAAGGCATATTAATCTGTACTAAATCCACACGTCACAGAAATATATATTATAGCTGAGTGTGTGGTCACGCGAAAATTAGGATACAAAATATATATTAATATGCCTAGCTATAAACACATTAATATATATTATAGCTAGGTCTGTGACGGGCTTAAGATCAAAAAAGCAAACATTGTCCACACACACATACATGATACACATGTACACTACCTGCTTTTACTTATCTATGTTCTAAAATTGTACAGTACTGTATAATGCAAAGTTATATCTTTGATGTAACTGAACGAATTTAGAAATAAAATCCTAAAATCTCCTCAAACGAAATATATTTGTAGAACTCTACACAATTCACGACACGATATTATGACACATCAGTCTATCACAATTTACACAACTTGCCTCGACAAATAGCCGATATTTTGTTGAAAAAGCCATTCCCTCCATGTATCTTCGGTCTCCCGGGCCTCAGGCCAACTGGGAGGCAATTTGGAGACTTCGCGTTCACTCAGGTAGTCTGGAGGAAATACTTCCTAGAAATACACCCTAGGATCCCGTGCACACTATAGACAATGATATATTTAATTTATTTACTAACTAGCGACACACCCCGGCATCGCACGGGTACACGCAAATATATAGCCATTGAAAAAATGATTAAAATCGATAGCCTATGATCCTGCACGTGGTCTACTTCATTTTTTAGAATATACGTTTTTCAGAATATATATTATTGATTTTAATAACATTATTAAATATTTTAAATTATTATTATTGGTTTAACTTACCTAGTAGATTTTGACACAAATTTCATATAAATTTTCGGTCAGTCTTTTTAAAATAACTACTGAAGTAATCTGAATGCAGAGGCTTCACAGTTAGAATTACAATTGGACAATCTATAATAATTTGCTATAGTTTTGTGTGCTACTAAAAATCATGACTAAGCCATACATCATGAGACTCTTGCTATATGTATGTACTCTAATAAGGTGCTTCATCATTTCCTGAAACTCAACTGCACAACGAAATAATAGTGTTCGTCGGTGACACGATTTTTGCAAATGCCTGTTATTTTAGATATCATTAAAATCTTTTTGGACACTTTTCTTTAAAAAATCTATGTGTATATTAACAAACATCTATTTCTTTTCAACATATTTCTGAAATATACCCCATGTTTTTCACAAAACAGACGAAAATCACCGTCAACACAGTTATAGCGGAACATTCATCATCACACCGAGATAAGGCCAGAATTAATGAGTCCCACCTACGAGCAATGTTTTGTGCGATAAATCAATGGAGAAGACGCGTACATGATTTAATATTGTGCGAGATTGAGATAGGAAACGCCTTAAAGTCTGATGTTTTGTTTACTCATTTATTTAAATTTTTCTGGTTTTGTAGATTTTGGTCCGAAACTTGGTTGGGACGAAATTTATTTAAAACCGCACATATTTTTGGGATAAAAACTATATTATGTCCTTTGCTGAGATTAAGCGTATTTTCATTCAATCCAATCATAGCTAGCTCTTGAAATGTGGAGAGCTAACCGACTGTCAATTTTAGATTTATAATTATAATAAATAGATAGACTAACTTGCGGTTATGTAGATTTTCTTTACCAACTCAAGGCACCAAGTAATAAGTATAAAGATCGTAAGCGAAACTGCTTTCGTAAGAAAATATTTGTCGCAAGTGTATCGTGGGGTTAATATCAAACAGCGAGGTAAATTACGTATCGGCAGACACACCAAACGCCAAACCACGATATCCATTGATTTTAGATGTCGACGATATTTTAGAGACATTTTGATTTAAAATTTATAATAGTTCGTTTAATATAAAAGAAAACAGTATCATACTGAATAAGTGAATTATATAATTCACTTATTCAGTATATAAATTTATAATTATTAATTATATATCATTAACTATTTTGTACTCGTATTTGAAAATAATTTGTTGTTTCAGTGCCTTTTAATACTTAAATGTTGACTCTACATTTAACATTGTGATAAACTGCAAATAGTGCATGTCATATTTAGTTGAAAACGTGAACGAATATAGAATGAATTGTTATTATTAATTGTTTATAATTTATATCACACTCACATTAAAACAAAGGATCATTGGTTCTTTATCATTTCGTATTGGTCACGTAGAAACGATATGCAAAACTCGTGCATGCGAAATATTCTTGAATGTTCGAATATAACAATAATGGTGATGCCAGAAAATGTAATTACACAACACACACTTAAAAAATACACAACTTATTATAAACCCTGTACTTTCCCAAGAATAAGCTATAACTTAATTCGTAAGGCTAAGCAACATGCTCTACAACTTATTCAACACGGCTTATACGCATATTATACATAAATTCCAGTATGAAACCAATGATTACGTAATATGATATTAACCAAATATACACAACGTACTCTGCATACAAAATCCAATAACATTTTAATAAAGCCAGTTTCACTATAACTTTACAGCTGGAAAAACATAAAAACCCCCTCATGAACTTTTCAGTAAAACCTCTGCTCACGAGGCATAAGCGGTACTTGAATTTTCCTCTCCTCCCCCATACTCCCCCTCTCCCCTGGAACGGGGTTTTCAATAGAAAGGGTTTACTTTGGAAATTAAAATCCGCTCATAGTAACCAGCCGGTTTTTCCGGAAAATTCTTTTTACAAACTGTTATGCTAATGCAGTTATTGTTAACATGGATTTTAACTTGTTAATGGATGTTACATTTATTTAACAAGTTTCTCACGTTTAGTTTTTGTTTTTAAATGAATAACACCCTATTAAATGATCATAAATAAAATGTAATGCGAATCTTAACATTAATTAAATGTATAAATAATAATAGCCAATATAATGTTTTTATTAAGTTTTAAAATGTTATTGTTTGACCTGCTATTATAATAGTATAAAACATTTACAAGTGCACAAATAGGTACAGTTTATCTACCAAGTTTCATAGACATAATATTATTGCAAGTGCATAATATACAAATGCACGTATCTACCAAGTTTCATAGACATAATATTATTGCAAGTGCATAATATACAAATGCACGTATCTACCAAGTTTCATAGACATAATATTATTGCAAGTGCATAATATACAAATGCACGTATCTACCAAGTTTCATAGACATAATAAAGGGACATAGACATAATAACGTTTAAAGATGCCAACTACAAGTGATAGTGATTACTGAAGAGTGAAGACCTCAACGTCGCTCGTTATCACTAATTACTTACACCAGCCTCCGTACCTCAGTTGAGCTCAGACCGCCGCCGCGCACGGACGTGTCACAATGTCCGCCGACGTACTCAGTGAGGACTTCAAGTCCCGTCTCCACCTCACCACCAAAACGGTGGGGCAGGACAGAATACGACGGGCCCGGGAAAACAACGAGGATGTAGCGATTCTCTCCATGTTCCTCCCAAATGCGACCGCTGAGAGGGAGAACAAGAAGTTCTGCTGTGCGCTCAGAGACCAGTGTTTCCTAGGAGACCCCAGGAAGACTGTAGCAGGTTAATATTTTTTTAACAGTTTGGCGAAGATTCTGAAATTCAGGAGAAATTAGTAACGCATATCGGTAACAAAAGTTTGGTGCGTTTATGTTTTGGGCGCGTTTTGCTAAAATTTTTCGGAAAAACTTTTGATTTTCCAAACGTGAACACAATTAAGTTATATTATACTATAGTAATAAAATTTAAAAGGATGAAAACGTCTCCAAAAGTTATGATTATGAACTTATCACATAAACACTGTTTAGCGTGACATAATTTTAAGGCTTTTCAGAAAACAGGATGTATTTACGTATGGATAATGTCTTTTGAGGCGTTTATATTTATCATTATTACAAAAAAATTAACGATTTCAAAACTCGCATTTGCCGATGATTCAAACCAATTATTAAGTTGCCATAAAAGTGTTATTCAACATTTATTGTTGATTTAACATAGTCAATAAATCTTCTTAGTAATCATTACCATAGGTGGGCGGTAAGACTTGCCAGGCCCAAGGTTTAATATTAACTAGAAAATGTAAACTATCGAATCTACCTACTTTCTAGTTTGTACAGTAATGTCGCGATAGTAACGCTTGAATAAACTTTCCGCCTTTTACGATAGGATCAGAATTTCATCTATGTACTAACTTTATGATAGCCATTAAAACAACTATCGAACTTTCTAGCTATAAAGCTATTGCATACATCAATATCAACACGTACACTTAAGTTCACTAGAGATAGCTTATCCAGAAAGATTAAAAACTCAATGCTTATACGAACGGATCCGGATATAGTATAACTTCCGGAAAAGTTATTTGTTACTTAAAAAGCCCTTTTCACCCTTTTTCTAATAAACAATCTTTATATTGTTTATAATCTATGTTTATAAGTGTGTCTATCTTTCTGTTACCGTTTTATGCCCAAATTGCAACCGGCAAAGGACATAGAATAGAATACGTTTTATCCCCGATTCCCCGAAAAATGTACGGTTCCTGCGCGATAAACGAGTTTCGGCGTTAATTAGGTAATTCTTCGATCGCGGATTCTTGGAAATGCTATTGTATTCTATTGTTGTCGCGATCACCGGTGCTCTTATGGGGCTTGATAGATTGATTAATATATTTTTAAAAATCTGTGTATTGTATTGACTTTACTACGTATTTACTAGAACCTTTTAAATCTCGTTTTTTATTACCAACCAAACATGGTGTTCAAACATAAAATATCACACCTTCCTTTTCTAAGAACAGTTACTGTTTGTCTAACGTAGAAAAACATAATATTATGCTTATAAACAAACAAAATATAATAATAATGAATACCGACATTAATCCATCAAGCCCCATAAGGACACCGGTAACCGCGACAACAATAGAAAAACAACATATTTCCAAGAATCCGCGACCGAAGGATTAATGATATATCTAAACCACTAAACGAGATACAAAATATTGTACAAATTTTTACTTTTAGCATAAAGTTTTTTGATTTAACCAAAATATTACGACTGAGCATTTTACACGAATGAAAAACCTGAATATAGGGACGCATAACAAAAGTTTATTATGAGGCGCTATATAAATGTCAGAGTACAGTCAAAGCTAATTCAGTTTACCACTTTTCGCCCTTATTCCTAGGCAATTGGATTCAAAAAGTTATGTTTTCGACCGTACTCTCTAGCGTCGTAGCTCAACCGAAGTTCTCCCTATTGACATTATAGTAAAGGGCAGCTAGATAATCTAAAACGCTACTTAGGTATAGGTCTTATGTAGAGACTAGAGCCACATAGTTGACATAATCTGTGAAATCAACGCGTGTTAGGAGGTTAAACCTTAGATAAACGGGAGGTAAGGAGTCGTAGTAGTGACGAATCCAGTGGTAGACTTTTAGGAATATAACTGCCGCACTAAGAGACATTTCACTATTTAAGTTTAATTTAATTAAGATTCTGACATAAGCTAAATACGTTTTCTGACAAACTTTTCGTTAAATTAAAGTTAAGTAATCCTTAACTGTCTTTGAGTGCGAAGAGTTTGGTAGTTCCTATTTAAACCTACATGATTCCTAATCCTATGTACGCTTTAGTATCTGGAGGAATGTGCTTCTGTAGACTTAATAATCGTAATGCTATTGAAAATTATTATGGACATTTTGATCGCTTCCATACATTTAACATTCGATTTTGAAACTTTTGAAAGATTTCATGCTACACTTTTCAGTAATCAGAAAATTATGTTGTACTGTTCCAACATTACACCTACAACAATACATAATACTGATAAAAGCATTGAACAATACTGTGTTATGTGTTACATAAGCGAATCATATTGTGCTCATAAAATTACATTTTATGTAATGCTATGCATTTACTCAACCACGGCCAAATAAGGTTAAAATACTCATAGAATAAATTTTTATTTAAATTCATGAATGTTACAACGTACGGTATTATAGGTATATAATAAAGTTTTACACGAACAAATAATCTATTTTTTGTCCGTGTAAAACGATTTTTAACTGTGTTAAGTACGCAGTAACGCTATAACTCGATAACGGCTGGACCGATTTGGCTAATTTTAGTCTCAAAATGATCGTGGAAGTCCAGGGAAGGTTTATAAGTGACACGAAGTTCACCGGGGCATCTAGTATCTAAGAATAAAACTTTACATTTCAATTTGATTTGCAATTGCAAAAGATTGATTGACGTACGATATTGTATGTACTGTCACTTCTTGGTGGAAATTCATGTTCAGATAAATAATTTTACACTGTCCTTGCACTTATTCCACTTTATTATATATATTTTTTTTATAAATTTACTTTATAAATTTATTTAAAATAAAGTGGAATACGAGTAAGTGCAAGGACAGTGTAAAATTATTTATTGATTGATGTTTCTCGCGACTCAATACGCACAAAACTTTTTCGTGGAAACCGTGCTTGTTTCCAATAAGGTTTACCTTGTTCCTTTTGTCATTATAGGTTCATTATTTTTGGAGTCCAATTAATGGCAATCAACAAACACTTCGTTTTTATAATATAAGCATTAACAAATATTTTTGCAATTATTCTGCAATAATCCAATTTCATGAATGGGGATTGTCCATTTTTTTAAATTTTGCTCTTTACAAAAACATTTCGAGGAATAAGGTCAGTGATCGTTTTTCTGTATTTAAACGAAAAAAATACCCATTAGTTACTTAGATTTTTGAACAAATATGTTTAACCTTAGTTTGACCTTCAATGGCGTTAAATTAGCAATAAATTCGACCAACATTACGTTTCGAACTTTTAGTAAGCTTCTCGTGTCAGCTTTCACATAATGAGCACTTGCATTTGACGAACCAGCCATTATAAATAAGATTGAAAGGAAAAAAAACATACTGCAGAGGTCAATTGGCCGCCGATGATGACGTCAGAGCGAAACTTTAAAAAATTATTGAGAAAAAACTAGCCAATGAATTTAAAATTTATTTAATTTATATTCTTAAAATACCCTATTTTAACGAAAAAAAATATAAAAAGTACATGTGATTTTTTTTGGACAATGCCCATTCTAGCTTTTGTAATTTACTTTATTATTGAAATTATGCTAGTAAAAGCAATATTTCATGTCGAGTCAACGGAACTTGGCTATGCAGATGCTTAATTTGATTGTCTGCGTCTGAATTCGCTTAGGTCTGAAAACAATTTTATTATGCCGCCTCTTCACGTTATCCAATGAACCTATACGTGTATAAGTTCATTGTCAGGTTAGAGTCAAGACTCAAGTGTAGATGCCTATTCGTCTGAGATTGGCCATGATAGTCGTCATGGTTATCCGACTTGGCCCAAAGAGAGGCCTTTACATTTTCCCCAGACACTAAAACAGTCAGGAAAAGAATATATTTATTTACTATAAAAAGTGGCAATGGACCACTTCCGATTCTTACTGCGTATGAGAAACAGGAAATGTATGTTATACGTATAAATAAAAAATTGCTGTACTTGTGTACTCTTGCTTTGTTTGTACTTTAATAAAGTAAATATTATTCGGTATCATGTCAAGTTTAAAGTAATTTTGCTGTTTAATGGAATTCGCAAATATTAATCCCTCGATCACCAATTCCAGGAAATCTTTTGCTGTCGCGGCCCATATGGGCCTTACGGGGCTTGAGGGATTAATTGATTATTTAGTATTTTTAAGAAATACTAAAAGTTCAAGCCTAGTAAGGATAGTATTTGTATTAAAATCCGAATGTTCGTAAAGGTTACGACAGTATACATATGTATTGTATTAAAATGCGAATATTTGTAAAGTAATGTAAAGGTCACTTCTTCACACAGAAACCGCTAAACTCATTTGGATAAAATTTGATCATATTAATGAAGTCTCGGTAAAACATAGATAACTGAGATACAGCCCCAAAATGAACATTTACTGAATTTACAGAATTTCTCATCTATCATCATCTAACAAAGTTTCTCATATTAAAACTTGTCAAAGTCCTTTATTACAAACATAAAACAATATTGTATTCAATATACATAATACTGTAGTAATGGCTGAAACGATGTTGTTTTGTTTCGTAGACAGTAGACGAGATAATCGCCAAACATAAACATTATGTGTAATTACTTGGAAAAGTTATTCGACGCGCGAACAAGGCATTATGATTTTCCTTCACTTTTCCCCGCTTTACTTCTTGTTGAATAATTTAGCATAATTACAATAAAAATATTTTCTAAGAAAATCTCGCGTTGTTGTTATTAGTTCAACGAACCCGGTGAATCATTACTATCATTTTTAATGATAATTGCATTACATACTTTGAATAATGTTTTTTTTACGTATTGCAAAATATAATTTCAAAGATGCTCTGGCTAGACTAGAATTAGTTTCGTACGACATTAATCACTACAAATCTATACATTACTTTTAAGTCTGTACGTAAGAAGAAAATTCTCTGCATATTATAGCAATTAAAACTTGATTAATAATACAATTGTTATCTAATTAATCATATTAATTACGAAATTAATAAGGTGTAGACAAACCGCATGTTTAAACAAAACGGATTGCGTCAATTTAACACTTGTGTAATTACGAGTAATAATTATCACTTATCTCATTAATTGGTCTCATTTGTCTACCTTGATTCGAGATAAGCTTGGCACATAAAAATTAATTGCAAAAGAAAAAATTTAATGTTTTTATTAAATAAACGAAATAAATAAAACACATTACTTAACATATTATGTAGAGTCAAAACTCGTCAGGCTAGGTAGGCATGGCTAATATTTCTAGCTATACATAAAATCCACATTTCATTGATTTCAAATCATGGATGATTGAGGCATTAGCCTCAATTTGTGCTTAAAAAGGACAATTAGAAATTATTACTTATCTTCGTCCACTTACGTCTTCGATTTATTTGAATTAGACACATCTGGACCTTTATATTAGGGACAAAATATATAATAATTTTGCATACAGGGTACAAGGATGAAATTAAATAAAATTATGACACGACTGCATCAAAATATGCTGAGCTGCCAATTTACCTTCCCTTAAAATATGTAGAGCTATGACGTCACAAGTGAGTTTCCTCATCTCCTAATTGGCGAAGGTTGAGGCGACAGATGGTGGTTTGCCTCTACCGTTAGTGCCCCTTGACCGACATACGAGTACTTCCTGAAACCACATAAACTTTAAATTTTATGTGCAATGCCAAAAAGTAATGAAGATGAGATGTTGCATAACTTGAATAAAAAAGTTTATACAGAAAAATATTGCAATATTCAAATTGCGTCAGTCTTTCTATCTGTCTGTCTGTCTGTTACCTCTTTACGCTCAAACTGAACCACTTTGCTGATATTTGGTATAGAAATACTTAAGTCCTGGGAAAGTACATAGGGTATTTTTTATCCCGGAAAATGTATTTACTAATGTTGGTACAACCGAGTTGCGGTCGTCATTATATATGAGTAGTTCATTATATGTGGCTTTTAAAAACTGAATTTCTTTAGAGTTCTTTCTCACCAATCACATATTTTTGTATATCTGGTATATTATATGCTCTTAAAACGTTCCCGACAAACTCTGAGTGGTTATAATTTCTACAATTCATAGAAAAATATACAGTCATTTGACTTATTTAAAGGATAATGAGAGCAAATTATTCATTAGTATTTTATTGAATCATAGCATAACATGGGAGTATTTTAGGCTCAACAATAGGAGACAAAAAACAAAAGAAATCTACTCTCATCGATATAATTAATTATGTATGTATGTCTGTCTATTTTCGGCAACGCGTATCATCAATACACCGTTAATGTCAACGGTCGCTAAATTATATTAAAATATTGCTTATTTTGATAAAATAAAAGTCCTACATCTTAATTTTTTTTATAGGTATTTTAAATTTTTGCTAACGGAAAGCCATATTTTAGTATATTTCGTTTGATACTGAGACTTACAATTTTAGTTTTTAAACATGACGTCTTGATGTTGCCCGTAACATTCTTGTTCCTTTGTTGTTAATCACGCGGGAACCGTACATTCTTCCGGTTTAAAAAATACGTAATATCTATGGACACTTCACACCACGTCAGTTTAGTCCCGTGGTAAGTACCTGAAGAACTTGTGTTACGGGTACCAGACAAAGGAAATATATTTAATACTTTTATACTATACATATACTTAATACACCTTCCTATGTACATTCCCGACACTCAATGTATCGAAAGAGGTAGCAGACAGACAGTTGCAAAGACAGACAGACACAATTTCACATTTCATCATTAGTATGCATAATTTTCCCCCAAAATAATCCTCACATCTTTGTCAGCTGAAAATTACATTCAGGCTCATAAAGTCAGTCTACCCAATCGAGATTTCATCCCTTCATATTCAAAATGCAATTTGTCAGTATAATAGGTTTCGGTGGGAGCCCCTCCAAACGGGGGGAATTTTAATCCACCCTCACCCTGCGGAGCCCTATATCCTTTATCTATATAATATTACTAGATGATGCCCGCAACTCCGCTGCGCCAAAATTCGTTTGTCGCGTGGAAACCGTACAATTTTCCGGGATAAAAAGTATCCTATATCCTTTCCCGGGACTCAAAGTATCTCCATACCAAATTTCAGCAAAATCGGTTCAGCGGTTTGGGTGTCAAGATGTAACAGACAAACACAATTTCGTATTTATTTATCAGTATGGATATCTATCTTTCTGAAATAATTATAACTTGACAAAGTTCGCGATGAAGTAATCTACGATCTTTGTAATAGTAATTACAGGCAAATATCGCCCTAGATGGCACACAATAGGTGTCAGAGTGGCGTGCGGTGTGTACTTCCTACACGTCTGACATCATCCATCCTACAAATGGCGGCCTTCGATCACTGCGGGCGGATATTTAGAGTGGCTCAGCCACCTGTGTGCTTTGGTACTGATGAAACTGACCGATGTTAATCCCATCCATGGACGTATGAAATTCCATAGGTACGTCCATGATCCCATCAAAGTTATTCGTTGAAAGTGTCTGTCTATATTTTGTGTCTAAGTGAAACTTGTACAACGAATGTTGGTGTTTAATGTACGTTTAGAGAAGTTGATGTAGGGTCTACACAGACGGACTGAATGCAGTTGACACGACTGCAATAGAACTGCAAACCAAACGCGCAGTCGGATTGCAGTTCAGTTGCAGTCGGCGTGCAGTCGTGTGAACTGTTTGGTTTGCAGTTCTATTGCAGTCGTGTCAACTGTATTCAAACTCCACTTGAACTGCAATTTGCAGTTGAAATGCAGTCCGTCTGTGTAGACCCTTATAGGCAGACGGTGGACGTACGTATTTTGGTTGCGTTTTGTCAAATCCATCCGAAAGCTCACAGCCATTAAATTGACACAATCCAACCAAATGACGTAGGCGGTAGGTCCTTCAACTGCATATCAATCAATTTCTTCGATGGTACATGCCTATATGGATACCGCTAGCTTGAAAATATACATCTAAAGATAGTATTTATCACGGACTAGCTGTCCCGGTTGAACTTCGTGTCACTTTAAAACCTTTCCTGGACTTCTACAAATATTTTAAGACGTTTTCGAGTTTTAGCGCGACTAACACATTTGTAAATCCATTTTTATATATAATACTAGCTGTCCCGGCAAACGTTTCTTTGCCATCAATGAGTTTCTAGTTACGTTAGTAACATACAATATCATTGTTTGCCATATTATAAAGTATATCGCCCGTATTATTTTATTGAAATGACTAAATAAAGTATGTCACCATGGCAACGTCCATCGCTATCATGGTCGTCGTTTTTCTCGAGTTGTAATAATTTACTATTATTTATTCAACAAATGCACTTATCAATATAATAAGTACCGAGTAGCCGATTCTCAGACCTACTGAATATGCATATAAAATTTGGTAAAAATCAGTAAAGCCGTTTCGGAGGAGTTCGTGGACTAACATTGTAACACGAGAATTTTATATATAAGACTAGCTGTCCCGGTTAACTTGTCTCTTTAAAACCTTCCCTGGACTTCTACGAATATTTTAAGACTAAAATCAGATTAGACAATCCATTCTTATATATAAGAAGAAGAAGATAAAAGTACGGTTCCCGCGGGATATACTTTCAGCGCAAAGTTGCGAGGAACAGTCAGGGCGAAAGTAAATAAAGTTTATTTATTAGCAAGTCCTCGTGAATAACGACTAAACAACATCAAATATAGCTCGATTTCACTCTAATCTCACTAGCTAATAGTGGTCAAATACCTTTCTCCCGCTCCACATAGATAGTAACATAGTCCTACAGCCAAGTGGAAACCTCAGCGGTGACGGATTTGGAACGGAAGGGATATAAAAGCCCTCCGAGAAAGTCAACAGAGCCTAGGGTTGGCCCAGCAAAATAAATGTCGATTATTTATTCATATAAAGTAACTTGTAAGGCACTGACGCGACGCGGACGCCATAATTTAAGCAGCCCTTGCACATCTTAGGTATCCGTCAACTTCAAAAAATGTGCTAAATCAATACGATGGACAGACAGACACTTATAATAACACTCCTCAATTTGTTTGGGGTTGACGTTTTGTAGGATAAAACTATAAAATATGCAAAACCGAACACAACCTCGCTGTTGATAGTCAGTAAAAAACTAGCAAGCGTAGAGACATAAGACTTAATAGTCTAAGATCCGGCCATAGAATGACCTTCACCCATCGTATTACGGGATGAAAATGATTTTTTTATAAAATTAAATATGTTAAAAAAATTATTTACAGGAGGTTGTCTGAAAAATTTGGTGCAAAGTGTAATTAATTAATAATTAAAAAATGTTTTTTTTTTAAACATTACAAGTAAAGTAAAATTTACATAAATGTACTACGTACATAACTTTATGATTTTGTACAAAAATGCATTGCCGGATGCTCCGAAATAATGCTCAACACTTACTGTAGTCTATCGCTATCTTCCTCAATTTCACAAACAAAGAGCATGCGTACTCTCTTTCTTTCGACGATTGAGCGACACACAGCTGCAATGCTGCGTCCTTTTCTATCGCACTGGATACTTTCCTCGGACCTCTGTTTCGCACGTATTCAACCGCACGAATATTACGTTTTTCAAAAATCGACAACCGGGATTTAGCACCAACTTTTTGCAGCCAATCTTATGTCATTATATTCATAATAAAATTATCTTTATTTTGATATAAGGTTTGTCGCGTAACTGGATCGTTGCAAATTACTAGTATCGATTTACCTGTATATAGCTGCCTACCTGATAATTGCACCGGAAAAAAATAGTCAACCCAGCGTTTGCATATTCTATAAGGGAATGAATGCAATGTTTAAAAAAAAAACATCTTTTTAATTATTAATTAATTACACTTTGCACCAAATTTTTCAGACAACCTCATGTAAATAATTTTTTTAACATATTTAATTTTATAAAAAAATCATTTTCATCCCGTAATACGATGGGTGAAGGTCATTCTATGGCCGGATCTCCTACTATAAGAGCCACCCATTTCTCTTTACAGTGAATAGTAAACCACAGGGGTATCGCCTTACCGCTCTACATGGACATTCAGAACCATGCTAATGAACGTTATTAAGTACACTCATTATAACACTATTGAACCCCCTTTTGTGTGGATTTACCCGCTTTTGTTCGTATTTTGTGCCCTATCGTAATTTTCTTAATATTATGTATGAGGTAGAGGTAGGGGCCTTAGTCAATTTTAAATCTTCTATCTCTATTATAAAATGAAAAAGGCAAAGGTAATTCTTGATATATCAACGTACATGCAACACTCTAGAGCTGGGAACTTTATATTTCGCACACGACAGAAACGTTTATTTAAATTCCATCCCCAGGGGGCTATAAAATCTCTACATGAGTTTTCTATTTTAAACCGATTTCCAAAAAGGAGGAGGTTTCTCAATTCGACCGTATAAATATTATGTTCTTTTTTATGTTTGTTCGCGGATTCTCCGCTGATTCTCAAAATATTTTTTATTCAGTTAAAATAGCGCGGTACCAATGTCAAGTTTATCAATATCGATAAATTTGACATTGGAATGAGCTCCGGTAAAAAACGACAACGCCTAATTGCTGTTGTTGACTTACATGAAATGATTATCATGTATTTATTCTGCATTGTGCACCGTAAAAGGAGTTACAGCCTTGTTTTCACGCTGATTTAACTTGTAAGGGATAAATGACAATCAGTTTTAAGTCAATGATGAGTCAGGTTTGTGTTGAAATTAAGCGGTTACAATTTTAAATGATAAAACATCGTACATCACAGATACTTTTTTTTTAAACTTTATTCCTTTTTCTAAAGGAAGCAAACAACGTGACAATTTGAATCGAATAGATCTTGTTTAGCGAACACAATGCAAATTTGCGAGTGGCGGAAGGAATTATGAAGAATGATTGCTTTTGTTCCAAAGTAAACGAAACTCGCCGCTCCCCCTGTTTCTACTTCTAAACCGATTTAATGAAAAATTAACATTTATTGGCTTACTTAAATGTAGGCAAATTAACATTTTCTATAATATATAGACCGACTAGGTTCTACTCGTATTGGCATTTACTATTACTTTATTTACTCATACTGCCTTCTACAAAATTGAGACACTCATTACATTTCCACCTCAGTGACACAAGTCCTAAATATAAAACTCTACCACACAAAAGTCATTGATCTCCTTACGCTGACCGCAGTGTCTCTATTACCCACAAAAAATGACACACGATATGTCAACATGACACAAGTGGGTCACAGTGTCGGTCACTCTGACATCAAATGTCATTACCGCCGTCCCATATACAGGTGGGCGAAGGTAGACTGTGTGGGAGCTAAATATCGATAGTTGTAGAGATGGGAAATTTACCATCTATACAAGTATTTATCGACCAATTAGTCGATAGATAGAGACAACTCTAAATATGGACGTGCAGAAACTACAAGTGGCAGCACATGTCAAGTAAATAAATAATCGATTGCAGTTTAGGATTAACAATACTAATTCACACTTTGGCAGCACATTCGTGGTGTTCGTTCTCTACTTACTACCTAATATAAAAATATATATTTTCACGAATTAGATTTAGAATCTACGTGAACCTAGTTTGAGTAAAAGAGGGGCCAAACAAAAAGCATGTTCACAAAAGTAAAATCAATATGGAGTCCTGCAGAGTTCCGGACAGGACTCAATCACGCCGGCAAACTTTGTTCAGCCTGTCTCTGTACACACACTAAATGAGTTTTGGGGTTTACTGTGCGATTAAAGCTCTATACACACTATACAACTATCTACATACAACTAGGTCTAGATTCTAGACAGTTGTGTATATATGTGGCTTTAATCTAAATAGGTTTACTCAGCAACGCGAAAGTTCCATTATCCATATCAGTATATTGCGAGATTATCACAGAAAAAATTTATGCAGTTTGATAATTTTCCCTCATATTATAAAAAAGTACTTTTTTTGCGAATCTTATAATAAAGTAGATCCTTTTAGAGAATTATACAACTTTTCGCCATCGTCCCACGCGAAAAACATACCATCCTCATCACCTTGATGAGTTGCAGTCTTCCACAGTGCGTTTTACGCGTAACTTTCTGCCGCGCACTGTAAAACTCTGGAACGAACTGTCACCAGCAGTATTTCCGGACCTATACGACCTGCAAACCTTCAAGAAAAGAGCGTATTCCCTTCTAGCGTAAAAGGCCGGCAACGCACCTGCAGCTCTTCTGATGTTGCGAGTGTCCATGGGCGACGGTAGTTGCTTACAATCAGGTGACCCGTTTGCTCGTTTGCCCCCTGATTTAATAAAAAAATTATACCATCTATCTGTCTGTAACCTCTACAAACAGTTGAACCAAACTTGAAGTAATGTGGCATAATATGGAAATGGACATTGTTAATGGTAATGGACGTAAGATAGTTTTTAAAATTTAGAGTAACGTATATTGCAATAATTAGGCACAATTATATTTCACATACTAATACGATAGTATAATGTGGCTATTAACCGCATTAAGCCAATATTCCCCTGGCGGCGTACCTCAAGGATCATCATTAACCTTAATGAACTGAACATGACTATAACTGCATGCAGATTTCAGATATTACATGCGACACAAAACGGCTGTACGGTCTCATGCATATGCATGCTTTCTGTGCACGCTGACGTCAAATCCTTAACTGTTTGAAATTGTAGATAACTAGGTATGGTTGACGACATAAGTTTTTTTTTTTTTGTAAAACGGTGGTCTGTTATACAATGTGTAAAAAACTAAGTGATATAATACTTAAGGGTGTGTACGTGTTCCTGGTAGGGAGATCACTGTAAAAGTAGCTCAGCGCTGAAAGACAAAAAAAAATCACTTTTGTATGGGGAAACTCGTGACGCCGCGCTGGGGCGTGTGCCCATACAAAAGTGAAAAAAAAATTGTCTTTTAGCGCTGCTACTTTTACAGTGAACTCCCTACAAGGAACACATACACACCCTAAAGTATATGTACTGACTACTGAAAAAAAAATTGCTGTGCCGTGTGAGAGCACTGCATTGTTCTACTGAATTTCACCTTAACATTTTAAGGGCAGATGTTTTATCCATGTTTACATTATTGTTACCAACTCGCCTTGGCCGCACAAATCCAAAATCAGCTTTACCGATAGGTCAATAAACCTTGAACTGCATGTAAACCCATCACACAATCACATGCAAACCTCAAGGACACTCCAAACTCGCAGCCGTCACGACATCGTTACGATCTATGAAATTGACGTTCGTGTATTGAAACAATCGTATTTGAAAAACTTAAATCACGCGTATCTACTTATTTACGGTATCCTACGGCTACGGTACCAATTCGTATTACGTATACATATACGTGTTCCTACACGGTACAAATTCTTTTTGATAATTTGTTCTGTAACATTACAAACTGTAGAGAAATTTTCTCATTTCCGACAAAATGGGAAAACTATACTGTACTCGGCGAAACACTCCCTGTCAAAAACTTATAATTTTCTATACGTTAGTAACATTATCATTGATTTTCTATATAAACCGCGATTGACAGTGAAGTGTCAGATGTTGTAAATCGTGGCTTTGTATGAGCTTTGTATAGAAAATGACAAGTTTTTGACAGGGAGTCAATGACCGCTACCGCCATGTTTCGCCGAGTACAGTATACAACCGAATGAAAGGTTACTTTATTTACTGTTGTGTGTTAGGTGAAGTGAATGTGCTATATCGGTAGTATCACATTATACAATATACAGGGTGTAAGAAAACTATAGTCCGTCAAGAAAGTCATGACAGGCGGAAAATTTTTCTAAACGAGGTGTATTTTGTATTTTCACAGAGAACGCTAATTACATTTTAAATAATGTCACCTTGCACTTTTTTTTATCTCGAATTAATAAAGTTCTCATATTTTTTATTTCATTTAAAAAACTTCCCGCCTGTCACGACTTTCTTGACAGACTAAAAGTGATAATACTTTTAAGGGCGTATTTATTCCTGACATAGAGTTTACTCTGAGAATAGCAGCGCTGAAAATATTTTTTGCTGTTTTGGCCAAGGCAATCGCCCCAGAATCATGCATATTCCCATACAAAAGTGGATAAAAAAAGTTACTCTTACAGCGCTGCTACTTTAAAATTGAGCTCTATATTAGGAACACATACACCCCCTAAAGTCTAAACTCTAAAGTATTATCACTTAGTTTTGTTACACCCTGTATACAACTTTAGAACATATTACACCCGAAATCTTAATCTAAATTAAAAACAGAATTCATTGACACGACAGTTCCCAAACAAAAAAAAAATATCCACAGCCGAACATATAACCTCCTCGTTTTTTGGAAGTCGGTTAAAAATCAAAGATCACGTGAAATCGTTAATCTATTCGATACACGTCATTATTGTTCATCGATTGAATATCTGAAACATCTGATGGCTCTGATTAGTGATTAGTGATTAGTTGATTACCGTAAAATTATATAAAATAAACACACCGGCAAAATTAGCGGAACATAACAAAATTTTCAATTTTTTGAAAATTGTTCAATGTTTTTTATATAATTATTTATTTATTTATTATTAAAAAATAAATTTTATATAAATTTAGGGCATAAAACGTGAAAAATATAAAAAAATCAGCAAAAATCGAAAATTAAGAAAATCTTTGAAATTTCAGTAGTAAGTTTTTAAGTTACATTCTACATTTTTATTAAAGAAATGCCATGTTAAAAGCGTGTATCTGCCTGATCTCAAGAGGGCCTGGATACGCCATTCCATGCTTGCATTTTGATTGTCAATCATTCCCTGTGGGATATTCTCCTACTCCTCCAGTAGCGCCAACTCGAGCTCCTGGACACATTTTGGACCTTTTATTTCAAACTCGTACCGTTCACCCATTGATGTGCCACACGTTTTCAATCGGATCCACATCCGTAGACAGTACTGGTCTCTCCACCTGGGCTACGCCAGCATCATTTAGGTAATAATGCCCGATTTTTTTACTCTATGGATGCGCATAAAATTGAAGTTACAACCTAAAACTGTGTAAAAGGCACACCATGCAGTTCCAGGATGTCTGTGCTATAGCCCTGTACTGTCAAAGTACCATTATCAATAATCATCACCTCCGTGTGGGCTCCAAATCATGTGCCACCCCAAACCATTACGAAGCCTGCATCATAGGCTACTGTTTCCGTTAAGTTTGATGGCTTATAGCGTTCCTTACGATTTATCCACATTATTTATCGCCTGTCAACAAAATGTACACAGAATTTGCTCCCATCACTGTACAGTACAAGATTTCACTCACTTGTCTAATTTTGATGTTCACGCGCAAATCTTAGCTTGGCTCTTCGGTGTCCTGTCTCAAGTTTTGGTGCCCTTGCTGGCACTTTTGAGTTTAATTTAACTTCTTTAAGTCTTCATCTTACAATCACTTACAAATACATCTCGGACCTGTTCCAACAGGTTTCGTGTCTGCATAGCAGTTTGAGGTCCATTTCTTAAGGTTTGTTTCCTTACAAAATGGTCATCCTGAACCATTGTCACCCGATATCTGCCTTGTTCTCGTCTCCGAACGTAAGATCCAGTCTCTCTGTAGCGTTGAAAGTTACAATAGACCACGGAAGCCGACACACCTAAGGCCTGACTGACCGAACGGTAGGTGTAACCTTTCTCTATCGGGGTTACAGGTCTAGCTGTCGTAGATGCTGGGAAATCACTAATTTTGTATTATGCTCTTCTAAAAACCAATCAATCAAATGAGCTTAGCATACCTTGCACCCCGCTAAAACGCCATTCTTATCAGGAACACTTACATCGTCAATCATCGAAAAACACTCATAAGGGCATAATTGCAATAAAAACCTGACAACTTGCCAGTTTTGTTCAATATTTTATTTCTTAAATGAGCTTAGAAACTTTAAAAAACGATTTCACACAGCCCGACCCACTTGAGTTCAAGTTGTGGCCCTTTTTACCTGTGTTCCGCTAATTTTGCCAGTGTGTGTATTATGGTCAATGGTCATAATAAAAAGATGTCAAGAAAAATATTCAAACATAATATTACTCTTGAAATAAGATTTACGTAGGCGCCAAGTTCATTATACCAACATTTATTATAACTTATAAGTTATAACTGTTAGACGATTGATGTTAATTATACCCCATTAAATTATTCTCTTGTATCTTTGTTTGTAGATGATTTAAGAGATAAGATCTCCGTTGGATCATAATTAAATAAAACCTCAAAAATCCGTGAACCGTTTGACCTGGCCGGCATTGCATTTGGTATTTCTGTGAACTGACTCACACACTTAATACAATTAAATATTGTTTTGATGTCTGAGTTTTTGCGTCTTAATCACGTCTATCAAACAAGGTGAGGAATTTGATCGGTCTAGTCTTTTTGGATTTTTTTTTTGCCGATTCTTCCTGATGATCAAGTGACTATTTATAATTTAAGTTTCAAACAAGGTTTATAATTTATGACTTCTATCCGCCGATTCTAGATGTGTAAAATCACTAAGCAGGCCCCTAGACGAGCAATTTTATTGTCAATATAACGTATTGTGTAATATTATTGACCGTTTAGGGTTGATATTGAACATCGCGCGCCTTCAATCTAAATGTCAAATAAACTGTCCAATAAAATTAAAGCGTGATATCCATATCCATACTAATATTTTGAATGCGAAAGTGTGTCTGTCTGTCTGTCTGTCTGTTAACCTCTTCACGCTCAAACCGCTGAGCCGATTTTGCTGAAATTTGGCATGGAGATACTTTGAGTCCCGGGAAAGGACGTAGGATACTTTTTGTCCTGGGAAAATGTACGGTTCCCGCGCGATAAACGAGTTTTGGCGCAACGGAGTTGCGGGCGTCATCTAGTCGACAATAAAATTGCTCGTCTAGGGGCCGGCTAATCGACCATAACTTTTGACATTTCGCTTTTAGTAACTTGTAATATTGTTTCGTTTCCAGGAACTAAGAAGATGGAGTACAAGACCCGGCAGTGGCACGAGAAGTGTTTCTGCTGCGTGGTGTGCAAGAACCCCATCGGCACCAAGAGCTTCATCCCGCGCGAACAGGAGATATACTGCGCCGGCTGCTATGAGGACAAGTTCGCTACTCGCTGCGTCAAGTGCAACAAGGTACGCATGATCTCTATATATTTGTCTCTTTCTCTCACCAACGAAAAGAGTTTCATCCCGCGCGAACAGGAGATATACTGCGCCGGCTGCTATGAGGACAAGTTCGCTACTCGCTGCGTCAAGTGCAACAAGGTACGCATGATCTCTATATATTTGTCTCTTTCTCTCACCAACGAAAAGAGTTTCATCCCGCGCGAACAGGAGATATACTGCGCCGGCTGCTATGAGGACAAGTTCGCTACTCGCTGCGTCAAGTGCAACAAGGTACGCACGATCTCTATATATTTGTCTCTTTCTCTCACCAACGAAAAGAGTTTCATCCCGCGCGAGTAGGAGATCTACTGCGCCGGCTGCTATGAGGACAAGTTCGCTAATCGCTGCGTCAAGTGCAACAAGGTACGCACGATCTCTATATTATATTTGTGTCTTTCTCTCACCAACGACAAGAGCTTAATCCCGCGTGAGCAGGAGATCTACTGCGCCGGCTGCTATGAGGACAAGTTCGCTACTCGCTGCGTCAAGTGCAACAAGGTACGCACGATCTCTATATATTTGTCTCTTTCTCTCACCAACGAAAAGAGTTTCATCCCGCGCGAGTAGGAGATCTACTGCGCCGGCTGCTATGAGGACAAGTTCGCTAATCGCTGCGTCAAGTGCAACAAGGTACGCACGATCTCTATATTATATTTGTGTTTCTCTCACCAACGATAAGAGTTTAATCCCGCGCGAGCAGGAGATCTACTGCGCCGGCTGCTATGAGGACAAGTTCGCTACTCGCTGCGTCAAGTGTAACAAGGTACGCACGATCTCTATATATTTGTCTCTTTCTCTCACCAACGAAAAGAGTTTCATCCCGCGCGAGCAGGAGATCTACTGCGCCGGCTGCTATGAGGACAAGTTCGCTTCTCGCTGCGTCAAGTGCAATAATATTTTCTCACCTCCAGGCGGAAAACGTCAACTTTCTTCCCGCTGCGCTTACCGATGTTGCCGTTTTCCGCCTCCGTCGACGAGAAAAATAGTATACGCACCACGGGCAGTAAATAAGAAAGCCTCAGATTACATGTGATCTGAGACATTTCTTATTTTCCTGCCCTAGGTGCGTAATGTCCTATTCTCTTTCGTTCCCTTTATTTACATAGTCTATTTTCGTCTAAACTCTAAAGGTACAGTTGGAACCGAGCGACACGCGACAACTGCAGACGACGTGTCGTCGCGACACTACTGGTTTCTATGTATTTCTATGAAATATCCTCCGCAGGTAGCGACAATTATTCTGTATGACATAGAAATGCATAGAAACCCGTAGTATCGCGAGTCGCGACCACACGTCGTCTGCTGCCACTTCCAACTTGTAAGTTGTACCTTAACTCGCCGTCAGCACCAAGAGCTCCCCTGTGAGCAGAAGGTCTAACAACTACATACTTATAAACTAAAGTATAGTTTTCACAGAGCCAGTAACGGCTGCCAATAAGACTGGCAGCCAGTATTGGCTTGGTATATATGCCGCGTGTGAACAGTTTGGCCTGGCTTGAAAAACTGTTCACACGCGGCATATTATACCAATTACCAAGCCAATACTGGCTGCCAGTCTTATTGGCAGCCAGTACTGGCTCTGTGAAAACTATACTTTAAGATTTCCTCAGTGATGTTGTGATCTTAAGGCCGTCCCCCGAACAAACGACCTTGGCCATACATTTGCCGCGTTGCCGAGAGCGCACCAAAACCCTATTTTTTTACTTATCTTAGTTCAAAATTGACCTAACGAAATTTTAAAACTGCGAATATGTAGTTTATGATATTGTCGATCTATTGGCGTGTGTTTCAAATAAAAGTAATTTGTAAATCCTAAGGAAATGCTGAATGTATGCTTGAATTTTAATAAATTGGTTTTTACTTTGGAAGCGATGAGTATAATAAACAAAAATAGAAAATTTAAAACGGGGAAAGGAATGTCGATATACTGAAGACTATTGCTGTATTTGTATTATAACTTTGTAGCTTTCAAATTATGAGTTTATAGGGCTTGAAATAGATAAATTACATTATCTCCGTAAGGAACGCCCTTAAATTGATTAATCGAAAAGAGTACGCACGATGTGACTGACGCTCAGCGCCATCTTTCCGCAGCACGTCGAACTAGTAATAACAATTTGAGAGAATAGGCTACTTGACTTTAATTTTTTTCTTCATGCTAATCGCTTTTTAATCATTTATTTTCACAAAAAAAAACTAATATTTTAATATTTTACACAGTGGAAACCCATAAAAATGTTTATTGAAAAATATGCCTCTTAAATGGCACCGAAAACACTGTCCGCCATAGTGTGACGTCATACGCTTTGTATTTTAAACTCTCTTTATTGAAATTTTTTTAATGTGCTAAATGTACGAGTCTAAAAGTGCCCAAAAAGTATAAAATAATTATATTAGAAATTAGAAATCATTTGTAATGTTGAAAACTTTTGGAGAAAAGTTTTGGCCATTTAATTTCCCGTCTACAATAAATGGAGATAATATATATAAAACTGATGTTTTATTTGAATTATTGATGAAAATATATAATAGGCTTATTCTTATTATTTATGTACAAATAAACTTACATATAGCGAGCGCGATAAATAAAAGATATTAAATTAGTATGAGGATGACGTCACATCCCAATCGGAAATACCGCAAAAGCGTTTTCGTCAGTACAATTCCTATTTTCATAAAATCATATTTTCAAATCGACTTTATTTATCAATCATAAGCTTTTATTTGATAATAAGGGTGAAATACGGTTTCCTAGGCCAAGTTCTACCAGAAATATGCATTTGTTCAATGAAATTGAATATAGGTCAAGTAGCCTATTGCAATTTTTAAGATTTTAGGGCCTGTTTCACCACTTCCTGATAAAGTGCCGGATAGGTTATCCACAATTACTTGACAGCATTATCACTTATCAGGAAGCGGTGAAACAAGCCCTAATTGTCAAATTATTGTCCTTTTCGGAATAGACTTAATATTGGTAGTTATATTACACACAATATTAAATCAAGACTAGCGCAAGTGAGCACTAAAGTGTCTATTTCATGAAAGACTGAATAGTCAGTAGTCACCAGGGCCCGATCTGGGGGGGAAACCGGGCAATTGCCCGGGGCGGCAAATTGAGAGCGGCGCGGCGTCGGTGGCCTTCGTACGCGAGTTCAACTCGCACTTGGCCGGTTTTTGGGGCGGCAATTATTGTTTTGCCCGGAGCGGCGAAATAGCTGGATCGGGCGCTGATAGTCACAATCTCAACATCCCACCTTCCCTTTAATGTATATTTAGTGAAATAACAACGTGACTAATTGTCAACTCCGTACGTTTCAGATCTTGACGCAGGGCGGAGTGACGTACAAGAACGAGCCGTGGCACCGCGAGTGTTTCACGTGCACGCACTGCGACACGTCGCTCGCCGGCCAGCGGTTCACGTCGCGCGACGACAAGCCCTACTGCGCGGAATGCTTCGGCGAGCTGTTCGCTAAGCGCTGCACCAAGTGCGCCAAGCCTATTACTGGTATGTGATCTATTTTATGGTGCGACAAGGCTTTAAATTAGTATTTTCCAAACGCCCCCCTGTGGGCGCTGAAGGTCTAAAGACGGTGTGAGACCCAGAAAAAAATGGGGGTGATGTATTTCATCGGGATGCATTTTAATCCTTCGATCGGAGGTTCTAGGAATTCCCATTATATGCTTTTGTTCTCGCGATCACCGGTGCTCGCGCGGGGCCTGAAGGAGTAAATTGAAACAAAGAGGGCGCTAAAACATAATTTTCTCTCAAAATCGGCAGTAGACAATATAAGATTGGAAATCCCTGCTTTAAATGAACGTGGCGAAAATGAAATTTTTGTACGAATTTTTGTATGATGGAACTAACGCCGCCATCATACAAAAACGCAATTTTCGACAGTTTCGCTTTACCAGCAGCGCCCCAGCCCACGTTCATTTAAAGCGTAGTCGCATTGTAGTGTATTTTGAATAGTTCAAATTTAAGTTCAAGTTTAAATTCAAGTGCCATCACGAAAACGCTGAAATAAGTGCCCAAAGGCTAAGCAACATGCAAATAAATAAACAGCATGGTGACTAATTCGTCTCCTTTAAAAGACCTCTTTTATGACTTCTATTTTTATTATTGACCGTACTCGTAAGAAGTATTACTACATTGGAAATCCTTTTAAGCTCCAGATATAAAAGTCAAGATAGTTGTCGTTAGATTCTTGAAAGACCTTTCTGCTCTAAAGATCTTTCGCTAGGCAAGAAAAAGATACATAGTAATAAGTAATAACTAAGACAATGTGTGTGTTGCAGGCATCGGCGGCACGCGGTTCATCTCGTTCGAGGACCGGCACTGGCACAACGACTGCTTCAACTGCGCGACGTGCAAGACCTCGCTCGTGGGCAAGGGCTTCATCACCGACGGGCCCGACATCATCTGCCCGGAGTGCGCGCGCCAGAAGCTCATGTAAAGCGCTCTCTCGCTGTCTCACTCTCTCGCGACGCTCTCGCTCTCTCCGGGACTCAGCCGGCGCGTTTCGTTTCAGCGGCCGCACGCTCCTCCCGCTAGTCGCGCACGCGAGAGACTGGTGCCTGTCGGACGCGCCGCTCGACCCGCCCAGGAGGGCTCCCTAGTTCCCGACGATATTTTTATACAAAAAACCCACGAAAAATCACAAAAAAATTTCGCCCGCACGAGTATAAATAATGCTGCTTTTCTACTCATTTTAGTTAAGGTGTTTATATATATTTCGTTTACTAATCGCTCGGTCCTCGCGTATCGTGTCGCTCTAATCGCCGTATATTTTCGCTTTGGCTGTCGTCCTAGTGTAGGTGTAACCCGGGTTACCTAGTGCGATTCACGCGATGCCTTAATAACATATCTAAGTCAATTGAGGGTCGCGGCGGGCCGGAGGTTCCGGCGGGTCGCCCCGGCCCCCGGCCCGCCGCGGCCCGACGTAGCGGTAAGTGTAAGTCTATCAGATGTATGTCTATTTATTGAGTATTTATTGTGAGTTCGGTGCGCCAGGCCGCGCTTGCTAACAACGCCGCGAGTGCTCCCACTAATATCTCGAATGAGCTCGTCTAATAATCTAATGAATGTTATATCTATTTTTACACGAAAGATAATAATATTTTTGTAGTGTTAGTTTTGTACGTAAGGTTAACGTCGGTCGGCCGCCGCCGCCGCGAGGGATCACGTGATGGTTATCGTTAACTGTTAAGGTTAAATTATTGACATGTTAATAAAGTTTATTAATTTATAATGTACACATTAAACTTGCTTAGCCGTGTGATCTGATCTAATATTACAATGTATCCATAGATTGTATAAAAATATGAAAATAAATTAAATGATCGAAAGTATATTGTTTGTATTTATTTTGTGTCTTTCCTTTATATTTTAATTTTTTACTTATTGTACTCGGAAATGGTGAATGCGATAGAAGCTCAACTATTACTTGAAACAATATTAAATGCAGATCTCCCACTAGGTGGCGTTTCTGAAAATTAAGTTCCAAATTAAAAACAAAACTCCAAAACACTGCGCTTTCATTCATTTTATTCACAACAGTAGAATACCTGCAGAATTCTATTTATTACATATTACGTAGCAACTAAGTACTAACTATCATATTTTATGTAATTATAATACATACTGATGAGGGACTTCCGGTTGGCAGCTGTCAAGAGAAAGTTTATCTAAACAGTGTCTGAAGATTTTCTAAGATATTCCCATCAAAAACCAATTATTACACAGTGAATCATTGTTAATCCTGAAGAAGACCATCCAAACTATCAAGTGCAAGAAAAATTATCACTAAAACTAAATGGTGTTGTGTATAAAAGTGCAATAAATAAGTGAAGAACTATACATCTCCATAACTAGCTATATAACAAATTAAATTTCAAAAATTATCGTTCATCACGTTTTCCAAAGAAATTTCCGGCTTTCAATCAGTGCAGTGACAGTGACACCGAAAAGTGACATTTAAACAAACTGAAAAGCACAGACTAACAAACTAAAACCTGCACAGATTCGGCACACATCTTTGTCACTTTTGTCTTCGATTGGCGCCTCACTAAGGATTAATATTTATATTTGAAGAAGAAGAAGTACTCCAAAACAAAAAGACGAAGACGTTAAAATCCGGACATAAAAAGAATGGAAAACATGGAAAATCTTATAAAACAAATGAACGAGAATTTGATCACAAAAATTATCGAACTGAAAAACGAAGTAAAGAATGATTTTGCCGTACAAACAAAAAATATAACATCAAATATGGTGAAAACAATAGAAGAGAAGCTGAAACCACTGACGGACGATAACTTGAAACTAAATGAAAAAGTAACTACACTTGAAGGCAAAGTCCGTTCCCTCGAAAGGGAAATAAGAAAAAACAACATTATATTACATGGCGTACAAGAAATCGAAGAGGATAGTGTCAAGCTTATGCAATCTGTGCTTCTAACCCTAAACGAGATGGGGAAAAAAACTGGTACTGAGGATTTCGATAAATGGGAAGTAAGCGAAACACGTAGACTAGGGAAGAAGGGAAGCAACAAGACAAGACCTATTCTTGTGAAACTAACGCTTGGGTGGAGAAGGAATGAAATATTAAAGAACAACAAGCATTTCCCTTCAGGTATTTATGCTACCGAAGACCTTCCAAAAGACATCTTATTAATCAGAAAAGATCTTAAAATTAAACAACAAGAGGAGATAAAGAAAGGAAACCACGCATTTATACGCTATGACAAGCTTGTCATAAAAGAGAATGCGTCAGAAAATAAATCAAAAGAATATAGCACTAAATATGGAGAAGAAAAAAGCCAAAAGGGGAAAGAAAACACTGACACGAAAAGAAAAAGGTCACCGACAAACTCGCCAAAAGACTCTGAAATAAGACACAAAGATACAGATGCAAGCGCACCAAGCAAAATAAACAAAAACTACCATATTTTTCGTCACAAAAGTACCGCAGACCAATAATAGTAAATTACAACAACTCAAAACTGTCACCGGAGCCATTACTACAAATGCAAATTGCACAAATGGAAATAAACTAAAACACAATAAGCTAACACTATCAAAAACCACTAAAATAACAAAAAATTTACATAAGAAGCAGATTGATTGCTGGGAAACAATCAATTACTCCCCAACCCGGCTGGTCACCGTGGAGGAGTTAGACCAAAACCCTCCTAACAATAGTATAACAACAACCAAAAATAAAATGAGGTCAAGAATAATAATAGGCACGTATAATGTCAGGTCCCTGGCTACAACCTACCGTTACTTGGAACTCGTACACGGGCTGGATTCGATAAATATTGACATACTGGGACTCTCTGAAACGAGACTACAAGGATGCCAAATCGAGGAATATGCCAACTACATTCTTTGCTACATTGGAGAAACAAAGGGCCTACATGGCGTAGGTTTTTTAATTAAAAAGATCTGGAAGGACAATATCATTAATTTCAAAGGTATATCAGAGAGAGTTGCACTATTGCAAATAAAATTTGAGAAATACCAAGTTTCCATTATACAGGCATATGCACCAACGGAGAGTTACAGCGACATTGAATTAGAAAAGTTCTACGATGATCTTAAACATGCCCACGCTCTAGCCGACAGTAAAATTATTTTATTAGGAGACTTGAACGCAAAAATAGGACAACCAAAACCTGAAGAAAATTTGATTATGGGAAAATTTGGCCTAGGCATCAGAAACAAAAGGGGAGAACGTCTCATAAACCATGCGCAAGAATTTAAGCTCTCCATAATTAACACATATTATAAACTGAAACCTCAAAGAAGATGGACATGGAAATCACCCGACGACAGAACAAAGAATGAAATAGATTATATAATGTCAAATATCCCAAAATCTATACATAAATACGAAGTTCTTAACAATGTAAAATTTCGGACAGACCACAGATTAATACGAATAACTCTTTCCCTGAAACAAACAAAGAAAAGCAGAAACAATTTCAAACCTCAACCTAAAATCCCTAGAACAGAGGAAGAAATAAAACAATACAAAGACAACTTAAAACTAAACATAGAAAACAAACTAAATAACAACGCAAACGTGCAAGCATACTACGACACACTGGAAGAAGTCATAAAAAACAGTCTTGTCACTAAGACCGATAGACAGGAAAATACGAGACACAATGTATTTAGTAACGAAACACTTAATCTAATTAAAAAAAGAAACGAACTGAAAATAAAAGAACATAAAGATAAAAATACTAAACAAGAGCTAAGTAAATTATATAAAGAGACGAGTAAAGCAATAAAAAGAGATTACAAGCAACATAGGCAAAGGATACTTACTGAAAATCTAAACAAATTCAGGAGCATAAAAAGAGGTCTAAAAGAGCTAAATCTACACAAAACATGGATACAAAATCTAGACAGACAAAACAAAGAAACCACAAGCAGACAAGAAATTTTACAAGAGGCAACAAACTTCTTCCAACAACTGTACAAAAAAAGAGAAGAAAACTTAGAACTTCGAAGTGACGACGAACATAGAAGTGACATCATAGAAACAGAACAACAAGTAGATGCAAATGAAGTATTAGAACTGTTGAAAAATCTTAAAACAAACAAAAGTCCAGGCCCCGACGGCATTACCAACGAAGTCTTAAAACTTGGAGCTCCAGTGCTTCTTACCCATCTTACCGATCTGTTCAACTTAATATTGGAAACCGAGGTAGTACCTACCCAATGGTATACATCAGATATCATCCTCTTACACAAAAAAGGTAATCCAAAGGACATCAACAACTATAGACCAATAAGCCTTCTAGCAAGTCTATACAAAGTGTTTTCATCTTTGATCTTAAATCGTATTTCAAAAACTATTGACAACGCACAACCTATAGAACAAGCTGGCTTCCGTTCTGGCTTCAGTACCTTAGACCATATTCAAGCATTAGAACAAGTAATTGAAAAATACGAGGAATTTAACAAACCGCTGTATCTCGGGTTTGTAGATTACAGCAAAGCCTTTGATAGCATCAGCCACGCCTCAATATGGACCGCATTAAACAAGCTGAACATCAGCTCGAAATATATAAACATCATAAAACTTATATACAAAAACAGCACTAGCAGAGTAAGACTGGAAACGAAAGGTGAACTAATTAGTATAGAGAGGGGCGTGAGACAAGGCGACCCCCTATCACCGAAACTATTCATTGCTGTACTAGAAAATATATTTAGAAACATCAACTGGAGAGCCAAAGGCATAAAGATAAACAAGAAATACTTAACTCATCTCAGATTTGCAGATGACATAGTCTTGCTATCAGAATCAGCATCAGACCTGGGAAATATGCTTGAATCATTAAACCAAGAAAGTAAAAAGATAGGACTAGAAATGAATGCCTCAAAAACGAAAGTCATGACTAACAGTATTAAACGACCTGTAAAAACAGAGAATAAAATAATAGAATATGTTGACAATTATATATACCTAGGAAAACAGATATCTTTTTATAAGACTCACAACATAGACGAAGTAGAAAGAAGACAAAATATAGCCTGGAAAAAATTCTGGTCCCTCAAAGAAATACTAAAAGGAGACTACTCAATAAACTTGAAAAAAATTGTACTGGATACCTGCGTGCTACCCAGCCTGCTTTACGGTTGCCAAACATGGGTTTTGTCATCAATAACAAAGCAAAAAATAATAATAACCCAAAGAGCTATGGAAAGGAGTATCCTAAATATATGGAAAATACAAAAAGTGAGAAGCGAAACAATTAGACAAAAAACAAAACTAACAGATGCCCTAAAACAAGCTCTAAAACTAAAATGGCAGTGGGCTGGACATGTTTCTAGGTATACCGATAACAGATGGACAATAGAAACCACTGAGTGGGAGAAGCCTACTGGAAAAAGAAGAGTTGGCAGGCCAAAAGGAAGATGGGCCGATGACCTAGTAAAGACAGCAGGCAAAAACTGGCTTAAGACAGCTAAAGACAGGGAGAAATGGAAGAACATGGAGGAGGCCTTCACCCGACAAGGGGCCTATACTACACAAGAAGGCTCGGCAGGGCACAGTGGAGGTTCCGGAGGCACAGGTACTGACGGGCTAGGGCGTCAGGGTGACAGATTACCAAACCTGCCACTTTACTCCCAGGGTCCGTCTGGGGCTCTGGGCTTGTGTTACCTCGAGCATCCACTGCGCCACGCCAAGCCACGTGAGGTTAATAAGTAACAAACATGTAATTTTAGAACGTCAGTGTAATTTATAGGAAATAAAGGCTTTTTTATTTATTTATTTTATATAATACATACTACATAGTATTATAGCAGAAAATAATTTTTACAAAATTAATGATAAAACCAAAAATATTTTTTAATAAATAGTATCATAGTGCTGCAAATACATTTTAGTTAAGTATAAAGAGTCGAATAAATATAAAATATGCCTAGATCTATACACATTGGATATAAATATTTACACTAATATTGATCTACATTTTAAAGCGTTTTGTCAGGATCCATTAAATTTTATAATTTCTTATGCTTATAGAAGATACTTATTGAAATATAGAAACATCAAAGCAAAAGTGGACTTAGCGCATATAAAATGCAAATCATTTAAATATGAACATATAAAAATAAAGAAATAACAGACTACTATTATAATTTATAATAGAGAACTTTTGTTTTATAAGTAAAATTCTGATCGATTCGATCGTTAAGATTGCAGTGTGCCCAATGACATTCCCAATGGAAAGTACTAAAATTCACTGGCAACTTCTATAATATACTACTATTTAAGCCATTAAAAACTTCCAGTGGTGTGATAAACACTGCATTGTATTGTTTGGCCATTTTTAACATATGTACTGAATACTCCAATCTTACCAGGAAAAGATTATAACTTACCTAGTTATAAAACGTAAAAGAATGCTTTCACTTCAAGGCAAGAATAAATCCACTTTTGCCTTGAAATTTATTTATATTAATTGAGGCTAACCCTCAAAGTCATCCTCGTATCAGTCAGTCCCAAAGTATTTTTGTCCGAAGTGGTTTGGTGCGACGGGGTGGAGTTCAGAAGTGAGTATCTTCATCTTGGGCACATAGTCAACTACGGCTTGGACTGCGGCCGGTGTGCAGAATAAGTTGGATAGAATAATTCTTTCTTCTTTTACACCATGTTGGGTGAGCACATTTACAGCCTGAAAATAAAATAAAATCTATAAACATCAATAATTCTAATATTATGATACACACAATTCAATCAGTCTGGCTGGCTACCTACAAAATTTTTATGATAATAACACCAAACATTCCTTCCTTCAATTGTGGAAAAACGAGACACAATAGCCTTTCTATTGTTATCGCGGTCGCCATTAACAGCTTGTGGCTTGAAGCATTAAGATGATATTGTATGAAGAGGTAAAGGGCGTAGGATATTTAAAAACTTAACACTGTAGAAAAATTATAAATCTTCTGGCATCTGCAAATCTTTTGGTACTTTTTGTATAAAAAATAAAATTTAAGATAAAATACTTATTTAAAGAATTAACATAAAATTTAATACCTGTTTCACAGTATTGCCCGTGGACATAATAGGATACATTAGCAGGACTTGTCGCCGTGCAATGTCTTCGGGAAACTTGGCATACACAACATGCGCTTCATGTGTGTCATTGTCACTCTCAACTAAGATTTTGCCAATTCTGATTGACCTGCAGCAGTCTCGTAAACCCTGGAATCAGAAAGGTAATTATGTCATCTTTTGTAATAAATGCAAAACGCCCATGACTATTAACAATGTCGGATGTGAAAAACAGCAACTTTACAGGAGAGTGATTCAAAGTCTAAATTGTGAATAACTTTTTACTTATTTCAAGTAGAATCATGAAATTTCAGGGTTGTGCTCTATAAGTTATTTACGTTTAGTATATTATTAGGAGTATCCCGTATTTAATGAATAAATTTGAGAAAAGTCACTTCCGACCTTTTTAACGGAGTACGAGTAACGCTGAGTTGTCGGAAGTGCCAGAACTGACGTTGTTGCTTGTACAAAATCAATGATTGCTTGTCGGAAGTGGCACTTACGCCATTGTTAAGTGATAACTTAATTTAAAAATATGTCGTATGTAGAAATTACCAACAAAAATGACAACAATTTAAAGAAAATACATCTTTTTTATGGACTCCTGTCAAATAAAACGTGAAAACAATGTATGTATGAAAATAGAAAACATTTCTTATGACGTAAATAATTCGGAAAATCAAATTTTCGTCCGAAATGTAAATTAAATTAAAACATTCAAATTAAAAATTATTGCCATCACTATTTTGTTGACTTTTTGATATTCTGATGTCAATAATCTTAAATTAACTTAACAAAAACTTAAACTTTTTTTTGTATCAATCATAAATTCAGAAAAGTTTGTTTCGTATTTGGAAAAGTCTTTGTATCTTTGTTTGTAATGAATAGGTTCAATATACTGAACTAATTTTAAAAATTATTAAACCCTTGGTAAGCTACGTTGTTTGCAAAGAACATAAGCAGTGTATTATTCAGAAAAATATTAGGGATCATACCGAAAATGGCAAAAATATAACCCAAAATTTGCAATCAATTACATCATTTCGCTTGCGCTGCGAAAAATACAGCTGATTCATAGAAATAATATAGTAAAAACTGTTCATCATTATCCACAAAAAAGTCCAGGACACCATAATATCTTTTATGGTTAACGAATAATTAACCATTTCCTTCATTAAAAAATTAACTTCAAATCATCTCCTACTTGCGTGGCTTTTTTGCATATTAACAATTGATCCTTACCTAAATAAATATCAAAATATTAATAGTGACTCTGTAAAGAATAGAATTTTCTTTAAAATTATTACCATGGGGCAAATATTTTAGAAGTTAGGGCAGTTTGATTAAAGCTTAAAACAAGGCGCCGACGCGGCAACGGCGGTGGCTACCATGAATTTGTAATGGAAAATATTATATTTTCCAAGTCGAACAACTTGCTATGGATCTTATCGACATCTGCCAAATACGCTGAAGAGATGAATTTGCCCAAATATGTGGGAAATACAGAAAATACTGACGAAGGACTGACTGTTTTGCAGGTCCATTAATTTGTCAGCGAAACGAAGTTTAGGGAATCAGGTAATTCTTAAAAATCTCTACATTTTTAGGGCACTTACGTACTACCACAGCCTTCGTTTTCACGAAAAACTTAGATTAATATTTATAAGATTAATTTAATCAAAAGCAGTCTTCTTCATCCGAGATTCTCTATTTATTCTATGGCATTTTTTGAGAATAATTTCACTTTTACGTAATCTGAGTAAATATATATGTTTGTTAAGACATATTGCAAGCTCTGCATTTACAATGTCTCTAAGATCAGCAAGGCTAATCAAACTAGCTACTCAACGAATTTGAGAAAATTATAATAATAGTATAGGAAAAAATGCTCATGGAAATCTTGTGACTGAAGTTAAACCTAGTGTAAAAAAATGTCCTTTTAATACCTTTTTTACGATTTTTAACAGTATAGCTTATGTTTTATTACTATTATGTATTAGAAAAATGCCTATAAAATCAGCTATTAGACACCAGATCGCCAAAACACAATTATTGAATTAAAAAATTATATTAATTCATTTTGAATGTGTGCCAACAAAAACTTAATTTTCGTACAAAAATGATCTATTTTGAAGCCTTCTGAAGATTGTTTAAAGTCGGTAAGCAACGACAGATATTATACAAACTACAAGCGCCATTTAATCAATAAGAAAAATAAATGAAATGATTATGATGTAGTAGTACCGACATTTTAACAATTTAAAAATCCGCATAACAATGTCGGAAGCGGTACTACCGACAATTTAACCATTTATAAAACCGATTAAGAATGTTGTATGTGATACAACCAACATTTCATGCATTTGAAAAACCGGTTAAGAACGTTGGATGTGGCACATCCGACAATTTTAAAGGACCTACGATAAAATGTTAATGAAGGTAAGTATTTATCTTATAATCAAATCTAAAGCAATAAAACATAAGCTATACTGTTCAAAATCTTTAAAAAATATAATAAAGAATAGTAAATACATTTTCCGCACTAGTATTAGCTTCAATCATAATATTTCCATCAACATTTTATTCCCTACTACTATATTTTTCTTAATTTCGTTGAGTACCTAGTTTGATTAGCCGCGCTGATCTTGTAGAAATTAAAAATGGCGTCGAAACTTAAAAAATATAACAAAGGTTGCAAAAAAAACAAATGAGAGCGCGAGGTCCATTCCCTCCATTAACATAGTCAGAAGTGGCACATCGAGCGCTCTCACTCACCCCCGCGTCCCGTTAACAACGTAGGTAGTGACTATCTGACATTGTTAGTGGACTCTCTTAGTAATATACAACATTTTTAATGTAGCTATTTCAGAAACTACGCATAATATAGATTTTTTCTTTTCAGCTAATAATAGTTTTGGTTTTAAGGACATGTTTTATGAAATAAAAAAAAATTGTCGATTTTGTACATCCGACATTGTTAATAGTCATGGGCGAAAAGTGTGTCTATCTCTCCTCTTCATGCTTAATATGCTGAATTGATATGGATGTTTGGTACGAAGAGTCCCATTACAGGACATAGGATGGTTTTAATTTTTTTTTTTTTAATTTATTGGGAGCTGGAAACGAGTCCTTTGCTCCAATGGTTTTCATTGAAAAAAAAATGTTTCCAGCACAAAAACCAAATTTCTGATCAACAAGACATGTTATTGTCAGGAACTTTAGAGACATTGTCTTGGCCTTCTCATGCAACATATTTTGTTACAGCTTCAGAACAATAAAGGTATAGTTTACCTGTTCCATAGCCTCTCCCGACCTGACAATAGAGACTCCACAATTTCCAGATCCATATTTAAGCCCTTTGTAAACGGCACCAGTAGGTGTGACCACCTCACAGTCGGTGAAAGGCAGCTTGTTCAGACTCTCCTCAATCACTAGGCGGATTAAGCGATCGGCATAAAACTTAAAGTCACTGCGTGATGTATTCCTTGAAAAAAATTCAACCTATGTTATGTTACAAGCTGAGAAACTTATTATTATAGTTTTAAATAACAGATGAATGAATAGATTCAGAAACCAGTATCATGTATTTTTGCAGAGAATGTTAGTGTGCATTGCATTAGAGGTTATGCCAGCTTAAAAACTTCAGTACGACATGTTTGTCAGCTGTTAGGATTGTAATTTGTAATAGTAGGTTGAAATTGGAAGTTAAACAATTTTCGATATTTTTATGGTTTTCCATGAGTTTTCATGTGATTTACAATAATAGTTCAAAAATACTGATTGTCTTTTGGAAGGTACGACGCTCATTTTGTTTATTTTCATCTAATATTATTTAAATAACCTTACTTGTCTCGGAGGATCGTCTGCAGCTCTTTTATGTTGTCGTTTGATGGTAACAATGTCAAGCTGTCTCCAAATTGTTCCTTCACATCGTTCGCGTCCCATTGCCTGATATCAGTATCGACGATATTCATTTTTGTATCAAGGAAAATGTGCACAAAATATGGATTTTATTTTCGGTATTTTCACCGAATTACAGCTGCTTTCTGCTTTGCAAGCACGAACCGTCAGACTGACAGGCGACAGCTCACAGCTGTCAAATTCCAATATACGTCAATGTCAATTTTTTTTTCATACGAAATAATGAGGGATTTTCTTAGCTTTTTAATTTGATTGTCAAACAGCTTCCATTTTAGTAACTAGATGGCGTACGGGTAGACAACTATCGGTAATACCAGGGAATACCATCAATACTTGCTACAAAACTGGGCAAAAGAATATAAAACTTGATACATTTCAATTTGAAAAAGACGCAATAATATTCCAATGAATAGGATAATAGAGTTATTATAACGATGTTTTAGTTAAAACTCACGGAAGAAATAGCCCTGTTTACTGATATTCACACCAAATGTCACAGGAAATATACAATTTGATTTTGACAACATCTTACCTGCACTTGTGCAAGATAACGGATATTTAGTGGCTAATATTTTACCAATAATGAACATCAAAAACACAAATAACACAATTTGGGAAAAAATAATAAAAACCACACCAACAATAAAAAGTAGAAGAAGTTTTGAAAGTGACATACCCGCCAAAACTCTCTGTCAGTTGTCAGTTTTCAGTTTGACAATTTGCGTGTTCCTAAACTGTTACCAGTATACTGGCCTAATCGCTTAGGCCAATGATGGCTTAGATTTAAGATATTTTGATTAACGTCACACTTGACAGTACACTGATATTTTTTGAAACACTGTCAGTGATGCCAACCTGCAGATAATTTTAGATGGGTGGGGAACCAATAGAAAATCTAGAAGTGTCTACCGTCGCGCCGTCTGGTGGAGATTTAAAAAAGAAAACTTCCCATTATTAGTCCCGAGCCACAGCCACTAAAGTTTACCGTCATTGGCTAAGCAGTGAGTAATAATTAGCCAATATAAAATATTTTACGATGTTGTATAAGTATACCATGCATCAGTAGTGGCCTAGTGGGACGTTTGGACTCTGACATTGCCGGAAATATTGCCTTGAATACTTTTGCGGCAGACAGCAGTGACGACGCGTCACGCGACGCGAGTGAGCGTTTGCATTCAGCCCTCTACATACTTGTTACGTCGGGCAGCGCCAGCAGTACGAGTACCTACAGTTTACATTCTCACAATGTCCACTTCCCTGCCCGATCTAAACGGCCCAAAACACACAACCAGTGGCAATCTCAACTTTATGTATGTCAGAGCCAAAATTATTAATTTGTATTGGGTATAATAATATTATAATATTGTTTACACTTGTGACTCCTTAATGTCCTGGGAAGTTGTCAGTGTAAAGGTACAGTACCTATAGATTGACACGAGTTTTTACTAATTCTAAAACAAATTTTCTTAATAAAAAGAAATCACTAAACTTAACGAGTAACTTCTAAACTTATCATCATTTCAAGTCTACATCAAGTAAAGTTGATGGTAAATAAATAACTACAAATTGATGCGTTACTCTTTATTAGCCCATAAAATACAAATAAATATTTGAAAGATTTACCACCTTTAACATAATGTAGATAATCCCATTAGACTCATATTTATTGCGTTCTCAAAACACTCTCACAAAAATATATCTTCAAAATATTCTTATATACGTTATGGAACTGTAATCGACATATAATCGAATCGCAATTTGTATAGCTTACATACTCAGACCGAATAATAGTCAAGATAGAGCTTTGTCAAACAAAAAGGGGAGGCATGTTTTTTGCCGTAGTGCGTGCGTTTTTTGCACTATGCCTCTTAAGGCCACATATATTTGAGCAAGGCGTATCCAGGGCACTGTTCGACACGGCAAGGCGCACTTTGAACAGCCTCAGTTTCTGGCTAGAAGAGCTATTTCTTTACTTTTATTTAATCTGAGTTTACATAATATACAAAAACAATGTACAACATCGTAACACAAGGAACAAGTCTTTATATACGCTAGGGCGACACAGGTAATTTGAAAATACGATAGATACTATATTGTATACTTTACGGTTCCTTAATTAAATATATTCTGTTAAAACAAAAACCAATACTGAAAAAATCGTGTGTGATGATCGTAACTAAACAACGATAAACAGCCATTTGGAAATACATTAAATAAATTAAACTTGTAAAATGTAACAAAACATAAAAAAAATACAAAAAAGTGTGTGTTATAGGCAGAGGATATTTTCAATTTTGCTTATTAAGTTTCTAAAAAAATTGCTAGCAGATCGTTACTGCTAATAGTTATCGAATTATGCCAAATTCGAATTATGCCGACTGCCGACATAATATTATGTATTTTGGTTTCTGCAACATAGAAAGAAACTTTACAAGGCCATGCCAGATAAATCTACTTTTAAGATCTAGAGGCCAAAACATTATATAAATTAGTTTTTTTTGCCTACTTAACATTTCTACAAAAACTATGTTAATGGATTCTAGCTGTTCGGTTTTCAAATATAAACTCATCCATAATGGTTACACTAATATCCAAGGCTAAATAAATAATAAAAAAGAGCTTATATGCTGGATGGAAGCACTAAGCACTTCTAAACCTAGACAATAAATTGACATGACCTAGATAGTTCACTCCGAACAATCAAGACTGTAACCCCGTTTGTGACATCTAAAAGAAAAAAATTTGAACTTAGCATTGTTACTAACATTTAACATTGTACAATAAAAAAATTTGCTTTGCAAATTAACTACAAAACGTTTATATTTAAATAAACAAAAGTGGTGGCTTTGAACCGAAGCGTTTTACATAAACAACAATTTAACTAAACACGTGCATTCCGGTGCAAGGAAATGTAGGATGTGCTAATCGAGATATTAACATAATATTAGATGGAAGAAGAGGAGGAAAGATAAAATATATCGTGCCGTCTCCCTCATCTAATCAGCGAGACAGACTATATTGCTATACTCGAACAAGCGTTACTCTCTTTCCGTCTAGTCATATTTAATATCAAGATATTCGATAATATCATCCTCACATCACATCTCTTTTATAACATCTATAATCTATAGGAAATCATTATTTTATCTAGTAAAAAAGTTGGTAAACGCTATGAAAAATCTTTGTATCTAAATCAGGTCTACAACAAAAGGCATAGCACCTACTGCATTTGAGTACGCGTCGTTTAATAACATTGCTACAAAAGTCTTTGTGGAATTTGACACATATTTTTCATTCAATCTCATGCCATCTTATGTTGCTGTTTGTACTTCGGCCATTTTTTTAACATGGCGCTACGATCTGTCAAAAATAGTTCTCCACTCTGCCGCGGCGCTGCATGGTCTACCCATAGTTTACTGTTAACATCGTTTAGTATGTAATTTAAATCTAATAAAAGCTTATTTTGCGCATGTCGTTAACATTAACACAAATCTATTCGTTACTATCAAACTATTTACATTTGTATTTATAAATATTCTATATCACTAACACACAAGCAGTTTTAGCAAAAGCCCAATTGAAAAAGTTTCAACCTATTTAAATATTAAGCTAAATCACTTTGTGCGCTTGTTTGACAAGCCTATCAAAGTAAACGGTATGGTACAAAAAGCCTAAACTTTAATCTCAGCGGCTTCAGACACAAACTAAAACTGCAAAGAATGGTCACATTGAAATATATATCCCTGTGATTTCATACAATTATGCAACATAACCCCCATAGCTACTGAAACGCCATCGTTTTCCAGATGTTAAGTAGATAAGTAATTCAATAAAACCCATACGAAGCCACCAAACTAAATTCTTTGTAACCCTGCTCTAATAAATACTTAAATTCACTAAATAACACGACTGCCCTTAACAACAACTAGCGTTAGACTTAGACGGGTCATAAAGTTGATAATAATAATATTATCACAAGAACATGCTACTTTAAGTATGTACAGTCAAAAGTTATTTGAATTTACACTATGTACAGTGTTGCCACTTTAGCCAATTTTTAGCAAGATCTAGCAACATTTACGGAATAGTTAGCTACATTTTTAAAAATATAATAGCTAAATTTATTAGCCACACTTTATAGCTACTTTCAACACTGTCACTTATTAAATAAGTTACCACTAGATATTGGTTAAATCAATGTTTTGTCATGTAAAACGTACTAAGGCGCGAATGAATGCAACGACTGTTTTGGTAAGTTTTTAAATTATGAGATGGCAACCCTTAATATGTCTACGGTCGAAGGTCGAAGTAATCAGGCACTGTATTTTATTTCCTTTTCGCCGGGGAATACCCTGCATGTGAATCAAAATGTGAGCAGTGAGTTGGTTCGGTGCATTACCACTTGCGTTGTGTGTATTTCGATTGCATATTAAGTTGATAATTGTTGTGAATTACAACTTTTTTTGGTTAGCTACTTTTGGCAACTTTTAAGATAGCTATTTATTTCGAAACTAGCCACTTTTTACCGTATGATTAGCAACTTTTTCTTTGGACAAGGTGGCAACACTGACTATGTAACACGCATTATGTTCGCAACACTATTAAGATCTTCAGGTGTCGAGAACGTACCTAAGGTTACCAAGTTGGTAAAACCTTATTTTTAATTCATTAAGAAAATAGTTTGCCAGACTAAATTTAGAGTTTCACGTTAAACATTTTAAGTTTCTATTTCTCTATATTGCTTCATAAAACATATCTACATTTATTTACATTTCGTTTCTTAAAACAATCTCATGCAATATTTGCAAAATTTCGAAAGGTTCTTGTAACTTTTAAAATACCTCAGACAAATTCAAATATGTTGTTTTATTAAAAAAAATAAACAACTGCTTATTAGGTTACAGTGTTACCAGACTATAATATTATTATAATATTTAAAAGTGACATAATAATATTGTTATCTTTACGTTTACCAACAAGATGACAAAACAGAGACTGGCAACATTTCGACATTAAAATGTCTTCCAGAAAAATGCGAATTTTATAACTCCTATTGCAGTTGCCTAAAATCGCCAAGTTAGGTCAGTAGCTTAAATGACCAACCTCACATTGTAATGTCTAAAATGCGTGCTTCAGAAATCACAGAAGTTGGAATGCTAACTACACATGATAATACAGGTTAAACTTGATTAGAAAATTTGAAACCCAGATTCTTATACCTTTAGCGAATCAAAACAACAGTTTCTGCGCGGATGCGCACTAAAATCGCCATCTTAGTTTGTTAAGTTGTCTACATTGACATAGTATTGTAGGTGTTTAAATTTTCTAGTCAAATTTACATTTGTATCGCCAATGTATCATTTATCCATAAATTCCTGTTTGTACAAAACAAATGTATGGTTTGTAACTTTTAAGATGACTATTGAAATATTACTAATGCTATGAAATCAACTCGATAACAAATATATTGTACACATTATATTTGTACTTGCATAAACTAATTTAGGGTAGGGTTTAACTATTTACTAATCTGTGGTAGGTTTCTACTACATTATATACTTTTTATTTTCAGTATTTAAGTAGAATAAAAATAAGTCGTGTAGTTATCAAATATACATGGACCATTATTGTCTAAATTCTAAAATGAACTTTAGGCAGATGATACAACATAAATTTGATTCGTTATAATAATAATGTAGACTTTAAACAGCCTTATATACGGCCTGTGTCTATTTAAAGAGCTATTCTTTAATTATTCAAGGCCAAATAAATATTATACGTTGTTATATATTAGACAGCCCAATCCGGATCCATTATGGACGTTTTACGCCTCAATATTTATACAAATAATACTTGTTTCCATAATTAATATGCGTTTGAATTTAAATGTATTTCAATTATTGAACTATGATGGTTTAATGTTGCGGAAATACGTTTTTTAAATACGTAAAACCTATTTTTGTTTATTTAAATACCTTTGTAAATAAATAAGTAGCACATTACCATATTTTATGAATACGAAATGTTTCAACAGATCTGTTGCACTTGCAATTTCACAATTATATTTTTTTAGATTAGGTAGGTAGGTAGTTTGTAAAAATTTGACATGCTTTTTAATTTACTAATTGTTTCATCTTTTTTTTCAATTATCAATTAACTTTTAATTAGCACTATTATCGAGCGTAGTAGAATATCGAATTTCTAATTAACTGCAACTAAGCATTTGCAGAGCAATGTTCATTAAACATTTAAGTAGCTAGGTAGGTACCTAATTTTATATTTGGCACGTTGTAATTTCTAAAAAAAGTTGTAAGTCATATTAATATACATTTTTACTAAAAAAATACTCATGTTTTTGGGTAAAATTACTCTCACTGCATATTTGTTTTTGAGTTGATTTCAAATTCTAAGCCCGCTTAAAAATATCACTAAATTACACTTGTACAATAAATATGCTGTCGATGCTCTAACGACACTTTGTCTATGGTCCTTCCGCCTCCTGTCAAACTCAAAATATCAAATCTCTTTTTAGAAACAATGCCTCACGTAAGAGATCGTTATTTCGAGAACGTTTTCTTCTAAACTGGATTCTAATAGCAACTTCATTGTTTCACGTTTCTATGAAAACGCGAATCATGTTTTGTGTAACCCAACACTTGAAATACGCGGTAAAAATCCAAAATGGCGGATCTCTATTTAGACGGAGGCGGGAGGGGCAGAGCATCTCGTCGGCATACCGCATACACGTAAAATATCACAATGGGACTAGTGGACTACGCCGTTCCTCTGTCGCGGGTATCCGTTCGTCTTCACCTTCTCGTATTCCGAAGTGGGGGGCTCGATCTTGGCCTTCTTACCTCGCTTCGGCGCTAGGTACGCCTTATAGAAGAACTGCGCGAAGAGTACGGCGTACGAGAAATACATGGCCATGGACAGTTTGACGTTGATCTGGCTGATGTGGCAGGAGTGTGGGGGGGCTGTGGCGAGGTAGTTGTGGGCCCAGACGTTGATGGACAGGCCCACGATCATCTGGGTGAGCTGGAGGAAAGTGATGGTCATCGCCAGCACCTTGGGCGGGTACTTGCCCATGCTGACCAGCGCGTAGTACGAGTACATCACGCTGAAACGGAAAACATTACAATTAGTGATTAGTACTATTATCAGAGAAGTTGATTATTTGGTAGATGGGGGACCTACGTAGTTTGGTCGCGTTACATCAAACCCAGCCGAGTTCATCATCATCCGCCCAATAACGTTGGTCTGTCAACTGCCTAGAATTCAATTTCCTCGATGGTACAATGACGGTTTAGGATTGGGTTGGAGTTCTTTCGTGGTTTTGCTCAATATAGGCAGGGTGATTTATTATCTTCCGACAAATAAGCAAAAGGCGTTTAATAGCTGCCGATATTGAACATTGCATAATATCAGTCATATATGCAAAATTGTTGACAGATTTAATGAAATCAATTTTGACTACAAACTATATTTTGCTTTCAATAAAGCATTATTTGTATATATCCGGGTGACGTTAGTAGTTTATCGCGTTTACGTGATTCGTTTGCTCATTTACCTTATTTGCCATTAAAGACGTTAACGTGATGGCATTAAAGTAATGTATATACTTTCATAAAGTTAATATAGTGGAGGCAATTCCCTCAAGTGCAGCTCTTAGTTTGCAATTTTCATATCAATTTTCTGAATTCAACATGGAATAATATCTTGTGAACTACACAAATACGAATATTTATAGCAAAATAAAAATATGTATAATGGCAGTATAGTAGTCCAAACCATATTTTGACGTTAAATAATAATTGTTATGATTTATCGGGACTCGGCCTGTGGTTTGGACCGTAGTTTCTGTAGACAGAGATAGAGGTGATAAGATAACAGATGATATCAAAAATAACTTCATAATAAAGCTTTATAATTATTATTACTTCTTCCTTTTATTGCTTCATAATATTTCTTCTTCCTGACAAATTTTCTTTAATCTTAATGCTGATAAAATTTTCTGTAGGTAAATGATTTTACGAAATTTTATATGTACTTATTTAAAAATATACGGTCCTACCACAAAAAACTAAACATCTGTTGAACAGTTGTTTTGAGACCATTTTGTACTGATTTTTTCTCTAATCAACTGTTCAACAGATGCAATGTTTAAATCTTTTGTAGTAAGACCGTTAATGTATTATTATTATAAAATAAAAATAATAACATAATAACTTTAAATTATGATAAATGCATGGAATAATACACATTTTTCCATTCAAGATATTCATAATGATGATTATTATTGTTAAAGCAAAGCAAATGGCGACATTGACACGTTTTTGTGATTAAATATGAATAATAATGTAATTAAAGAGAAAAATAAAAGCTATAATCAAGCATTGACTAGCATATTAAGTAAGGACTTCGCCATGACTTCGCACTCCATAGAAAACAGGGTCATAATAAGTACTTACTTATTATGAACCTGTTTTCTATTATATATATTATTATGATTTTACAATAATTCTAGATAAACCTTGATTGGGAGGATATTATATTGGTACTAGCTGTCCCGGCAAACGTTTCTTTGCCATATTATAAAGTATATCGCCTGTATTATTTTATTGAAATGACTAAATAAGTATGTCACCATGGCAACGTCCATCGACGCTATCATGGTCGTCGTTTTTCTCGAGTTGTAATAATTTACTATTATTTGTTCAACAAATGCACTTATCAATATAATAAGTACCGAGTAGCCGATTCTCAGACCTACTGAATATGCATATAAAATTTGGTAAAAATCAGTAAAGCCGTTTCGGAGGAGTTCGTGGACTAACATTGTGACACGAGAATTTTATATATAAGATAAACTGTTTTAAAATATTTTAATTATACATTCAAAATGACTTGGCCAAAATATTAAAACGTCTTTAACACTTTAAAGTTTTTACCATGATGCCGGTCAACTCCAAACAGTATTTTAACAGTACTTATTATATTTTTAAAGGCAAAATTTGCGGGAGCTTTACCCATTTAATTACATTTTTTGACAAATTACATCAGTGGTTCGTAACCGGTGGTCCGCGGACCACTGGTGATCCCTGAAGGCAATCCAAGTGGTCCATGAAGCCATCCTAATAATACGTGAGAATTCAGAAGTTAGTAAAGAGTATGCGATCACAAAAATCACATTAAATAAAATCTGTAACTTTTAGATTTTTGCCAAATGAAAAATTAATGCTTATATTATATATATTATAATAATAATTTATAGTTGTGCTTGTTTTCTTTATCAAACCACCCTTAATTTAGGTAAACCAACAGGGTGGTCCCCGGCAATACAAACATTTGGTAAGATGGTCCCTCATGACTAAGGTTAAGAACCACTGATTTACATTAATCGTGGTAACATATTTTTGAATGCGACATCCCTGAAATCTAGTTATGGTATATCAACGACTTTCAGAGGAAAATCGATTGATGTCATATTGTCATTAGAGTTTAGACTCATCTCTCAAGAAATTACTATACCCTTGGAATATTACCTAACCCGGTACAAAATAGCGTAATTACTAACTTTATTGATACTATCAACCTATGTGGGCTCCAACAGCATAATCTCACAAATAATAAATTTGGTAAGATTTTAGACTTGGTTCTATCCAATACCGCAGTATCGGTCTCGGCTAGTCTCGATCCTTTAGTCAGTGAGGATGCCTATCATCCGGCCTTATCAATCGCATTAAAAACGGCTCGCCCCCAATCGCTAAAGTCAAATTCACGCACTGTTCACCATTTTAATAAGGGCAACATTCGTTGTGAATTACAAAAAACTGACTGGACCAACATAATCCAGTCACTCTCTACTCATAAACTATACTGTACTCGGCGAAACATGGCGGTAGCGGTCATTGACTCCCTGTCAAAAACTTGTCATTTTCTATACAAAGCCGCGATTGATAACATCTGACACTTCATTGTCAATCGCAGTTTATATAGAATTTTTTTTGACAGTGAGCCGCCGCAGTGACCGCTACCGCTACCGCTACCGCCATGTATCGCCGAGTGCAGTATAATTAAATCTATTATCACAGAATTACAAGGCAGCTTTGGCGAGCAATCAAAATGAGAAACGCCACCGCCAGAGTCGACAGAATGATAGAGTATGCCGACTTAGAACTGATGTAAAATTTTTTAAGTTTAACGCATTATGACAAAAGTCGTCGCTAGGGTCGTTACCTACAAATTTAGTTGTTTATATTTTGGCACATGCAAAGAAAACTGTCAGAATTCAATTTCAAAATCTTATTTTTAAAAATAAATTATACCAGCCAACCAAATAAATTATCACCCCCAAACCCGACGAATTTGACAGATATTGAAACCTGGGCTTGTACCACGAAACGGTTTTGAGACTCAAACAATCGTACGAGAATGTTGCGTCCTACTCTACCAAACGTGAAATGACGTTGTTAGAGCAGGACGCGGCATTCTCGTCCGATTGTTTGAGTCTCAAAACAGTTTCGTAGTAGGCCTACTGGGCCCGTACCACGAAACGGTTTTGAGACTCAAACAATCGTACGAGAATGTTGCGTCCTACTCTACCAAACGTGAAATGACGTTGTTAGAGCAGGACGCGGCATTCTCGTCCGATTGTTTGAGTCTCAAAACGGTTTCGTAGTAGGCCTACTGTCCATTTCTTTGCAGTCGAACTACTGGTAGTTATGTCTATTGTGCGGTGTGCCACCGCCAACCATAATAATTACATATTGTAAAATGGCATTTCAGTGACAAAAAACCTATCTTCGTGAATCGTGACTGATCGTGACCATACATTCTAAACCTCTTACTAACAAAAATCTATGCTTATAAAATTACATGGCCTGACTGACTGACTCACTGATTCATCATCGCTGAGCAAAAACTGTTAAAGTTACAGCCACGAAATTTGGTGAGTAGGGTTGTTTTATTAAGTAGACACCCACTAAGGAATGAATTTTGAAAATTTTACCCCGAAGGGGGTGAAATAGGGGTTGAAAGTTTGAATGAAAGTCCGTCATTTCTTGAGTTAGAAACATGAAGCTTTATTTTTGGGTTACTGATTAAAAATGAATGGATACGTATTTAAGCGTTTTTAGAAATTCTACCCCCAAAGGGGTGGAATTGGGGTTGAAAGTTTGAATGAAAGTCCGTTATTTCTTAAGTTAGAAACTTGACATTTTATGTTTCGGCTACTGATCAAAAATGATTGGATACGTGTTTAAGCGTTTTTGGAAATTCTACCCCCAAGGGGGTAAATTGGGGTTGAAAGTTTAAATGAAAGTACGTCATTTCTTAAGTTAGAAACATGAAAGTTTATTTTTGACTGCTGATTAAAAATGAATGGAAAGGTACTTAAGCGTTTTTAGAAATTCTACCCCCAAGGGGCTTAAGGCTGCTCTTTCGAAAAAAGCGTGCAGATGAAACAACTTTTCATCGGCATTACCAAAGAAATTATATCTAAAAAAAAATAATTAGTACATGATATGATACGTAATTTGGTTTTGCCATATTTTTTCTATCGGTATCACATAATAAAGAAATAAAAAACCAAATCACCTCCAAATCGTTGAATGAAACCACTTTACTCCTTCATTATTTATCAAAAGAATATATAAAAAATATCTACTGCTTTGCAATACATAAGTTAATAATTTGGTTTTTTTACTTTTTTGAAATATGTATTATATTTCGCCCTATCATGGACGCGGCGAGCGTCGTAACCGCCACCGTACAAGGCGCGCTGTTATGAATGTTATTTTAATGTCATTTACGTCGATATTCGCACTCACAGACAACATACATGATGCTCGTGCATCGCGGTATGGTCGGCGGTTTCTGCCCCCCGTCATCCAGGGTCGAGTTTGACGCAAAGAGCTTGCCCACAAGATCGGCTTTGTCTTTTGCGTCCTGGGCCAACGACCCATTTCCTACGTGTAGGGATGGTAGGGTTGGCTTGCAGAAATTTTCTTCAATAGCTTTGGCCAGAGACCAGAATGCCCGAAGGGAAGCGCTTAAGTCTCTTGCCAATTCTATTGACGTGCTGTTGCTTTGCCCGAGTAATCTCTTTCTTGAGGGACCTTGAGGCAAGGTTGTACTCCTTTTTATATGTGCTGGTATTTAAATCTCGAGCAGACACTGCGTTGGCCCAGGATTGGTAAGCCTCCTGCTTCCGGCGAGAAGCTTTTTTGAGGGATGAACTGAACCAAAAACGAAATCTGCCGCCAGTTGGCACTACAGAGGACGGAATGAAAAGTTCCATCCCCTGCATCACCACATCGGCAACAGAGTTGGCAGCGTTGTCGGGATCATCCGGCGAGAAGCACACTTGCCCCCAAGGATATGATGCAAAAAACGACCGCATCCCATCCCTGTCTGCTGACTTGTAGTGCCACACACGACGGTATTTTACAGCACGCTGTCTTAACACCGCCGTAAGTGGCACAGAACTCCTCACAAGGCAATGATCCGATGAACCAAGTGGTGCGGTTACGGATATTTGGTAGCCGTCAGGATTTGAAGTCAGCAGGAGGTCCAACAAGGAAGGACTCTGACCATCCAGATCTGGGATTCGCGTAGGCGTAGTGATGGGATCAGCGCAGTAGCGTAGTGGGGGATGGGGGGGTCTGCGGATGGGATCTGCTGCTGCACAAAATCTGAAGCAGCTTGCAGGTGCTCCAAGAGTCGGTCCGTCTCGGGGTCACCACTATGGGACCTATATAGGCATGCATAGACGCGAGGGTGGTCGTCGCAATCTATGCGGAGCCATAAGATGGACAGGTCCATGACCCCAAGATTGCTGAGGCGGCGAGAGCTGAGGATAATGATTCTATCAAGCTAAACGGCTGACACCATAATAATATATTGATGTATCCAATGTGCAAGTGGCATGCATAATGTGCAATGTTGTTTTTTGCACGTATTTAACGCCCGGCTGAATTGAGCTATTCCTGGCATTGGGCGTGTCTCCACTAGACAGAGCGGCGCCACGCGAGTGTAATTTTGACGTGACGAATAAGAAGTTTCAGCTTTTTTTATCTTTTAGTAGGGGAGGGACGGTGCTATTTTTGTAGTCACTCGAGCGTCATGGAGACCTAGTAGGTTTTTTACATTAGGTAAAACTGATAAAAAAATAATAAGAGCGTTTTTTTATTTTAGCGGTGGGTTCAGAAACTGCAGCCATTTTAAAGTTTTGAAAAAGAAAATATATTCAGAAAATTGCTTATTTAGGTAAATTATAAATATATTTTAGTCAACAAGGACCAAATCATTTAGTTTAGCGCAAAATAAAATATCTGCGAAGCTTAGTTAGGAAAATATGAAGCTTTATTACCCGACTGATACCGGGAGGGTTATGTTTTTAGCGCGTATCTTGTATTTTTGTTTTATATTTTAAAATGTCCCTACAGGCTTACCTGACCTTTGAATCATCAGTGCTTTATATTGAAGCTTCTTTGGGGTATTCTAAACATTTCTTCATTTCTCTATCTTAATCTGACAGATCCGATGACATTTCAATATTAAAAAAATATATATATTAACCCACCACGTGAGAAATCTTATTTCTATATAACTAGACACAATATTATGTCGGAAGTCAACAACAAGTTTAATCTGACACGCTCGAGCTTATCCCGAAATCCCCTCTTCCCCTCCCCAACTGTATGATAATTTTACGTAAGTTTATTATCACTTTTTATATGAACAAATAAGTGTGATCTTTGCTTGTTCAATTCATTAAAACTTTATTATAAGTGACTGATGACTATAATATTAAGTACTACAATTTATATTCTATACTACATAATAATGTTAATAAAATTAATTGCTTCTAGTTTGCAGTGTTTAAAAACAACAAACTTTAATTGCATTCCCACCCTTAAAAGTTTAAAGTAATAAGTACCTTCGTACTTTACTAATTGACGTAGTATTTTGGTAATTATTATTATCGTAGGCAACATTAAGCGCGTCGTATCGTAAGACAAGAAAACGCCCGTCAAACTGTATAATAAATACCTCATTTAAGCCAATTAACACTTGTTAGTCACGATTACAATAAATGCATATTTTTTTATAATTTCAATAAACCTTCATGATTGATTACTCATCTACAGGGTGTAACAAAACAAAGTGATAATAAGTTTAGGGCGTACCGCGAAACATGCCAACTTTGCCAGCTTTTTCGAATAATTTTAATTCTTGTAAAAAAAATGTATGGAAGTGTAAGTTTTTTTGCCCTCTGCAACTACAAGGCTTCATGTGCAGGTGTAGGAATGTCAAAAACATTACTTCTGTTCATTTAATTCTATTTATGATTGATTTTCATGCCGGGAAAAGTTACCTGGACTTGTAGCCAACATTGCCCACCTTGATTTTTCACGTAAATATGAACTTTGTGCAGGTGGCATCAAAATCCAGTGAAAGAATTTTGGAAAAGATGGCGTTTACTATAGACATTTAAACGATATCGCGAATAATATCCTACTAAATTGACTGTGCAATGTTACACTTTCATATTTTTCCTTTTCCATACAATTTGCATTTTGGTCTGTAAGAGTACTAGGGCTGCCACATATCTATAAAATTACTTAATCATCTTTTACATTATTATCAGGAATCTATACTAATATTATAAATGCGAAAGTATCTCTGTCTGTCTGTCTGTCTGTCTGTCTGTCTCGCTTTCACGCCAAAACTACTGAACCGATTGTAATGAAATTTTCTACACAGATAGTCTAAAGTCTGAGAAAGGACATAGGCTACTTTTTAACTAGACAAAAGGGTTGTAAGGGGGTGAAAATGCGGAAATTTGTTCAAATTAAGTTAGTTCCAAAAATTCATAATAGATGGCGCTGTGCGGCTCTTACATTGCGCTATTGCTTACACAAACGTCTTTCTATAAGAGGTAGTATCATCTTTTTTTTTCGATTGTTATTATGTACTCTTTTACGTTATTAAATAACTCAGTACTTTATTTAAGCAGTGACGCAACCTTAAACCTATGGGCTATCAAATAGTTTATGGATAAAGTTGTGTAATTGGGGGACTAAATAGTAAATATACTTTAAAAATCAAAATTTGGCAATAAGTAAGTTATGTGTACACTCCACAGCTATTTTTGGATATTTTGATTTAAGGGGTACCAGGATTGTTTTATAAAAGCTTTTGACACCAATTTTGTTGACATCGCGCGCTATAAACTGAAGTCCACGCGGACGAAGTCGCGGGCAACAGCTAGTATATTATAAATATTAAATTGCTTCTGTTTATTTATAAACCCATTATCATCATTGTATTATTTGGCTGGCTGAGCAAGGCATACAGTAATAAATAATGACATCGATTTTTAGTAAATGATTTGACAACCCTAAGGATTTTTTGATACCGGGCAATGTTGTCAATAGATGATCGGAACACTGCTGGGTTAGTTTGCCCACCATCATAAGTTTTATTATATAATTCCCTGATTAATTACATTATCACTATAATACTTGTTGAAAATATCAAAATAAGAGACTACTAGCGCCATCTAGTATATTAATGTGTGCATGTGCCTTACCATGTTTTGTAATCTTTTATCTTTGTCAATAAAGTCAGTCGCTCGCTCGTGTCACTGAATATCACGTTGTTTTATTAGGTTATTGGCTCAGTCTCGCTAAAACAGTTTGATAAAGTTGATTTTGTCGGAATTATCTGTGTGATGGACAGTAGTCTTTGTGTTTTACTAAAAAATTGTATAAACAGTGAACTTTATCAGTTTTGTTTCTGTGCAACCAAATCGAAACGTGTTACGTGACTATCATGGCGTCGAACTCGAACTATTTAGTAAGCGTACCGAAACTTAAAGGGCGCGAAAACTTTAGTGAATGGTGTTTTGCCGCAGAGAATTTTCTGGTGTTGGAAGGAATGCTCGGGTGTATTAAACCTGAATCGGGTACCAAGCCAGAAGCTGCAGATGATGCGAGAACCAAAGCGAAGTTAATCCTAACCATTGACCCGGCTCTTTACGTTCATATAAAAAACGTCGCGACATCGAAAGAATTATGGGACAAATTGAAGATGTTATTTGATGACTCAGGTTTTACTAGAAAAATTAGCCTGTTGAGAAATTTGATATCCATCCGATTGGATAATTGCCCTTCGATGACTTCGTATGTGACACAGATTGTTGAAGCGGGTCAAAAATTACAAGGAACGGGGTTCGGCATCAACGACGAATGGATTGGTTCCATTATGTTGGCTGGTTTATCAGAAAAATACATGCCTATGATAATGGCCATTGAACATTCCGGGATGACAATTACAACAGACGCCATTAAAGGGAAGTTAATAGATATGGAACCGGAAGACAATGATGGCAGCACTGATACTGCATTTGCATGCTTTCGAAATTCAAAGACACACCATAGTACAAGGTCTACAAAATCTATGGTCAATCAAGATAATGGCGGAAATGTGCAGAAGTCATCTGTCAATGTCAAACCAAAGACTGTCAAATGTTATGGTTGTAAACAATATGGCCACTATCGCAATCAGTGCAAAAACGCGAAATTTTCTAAGAATTCGCAAAGTACAGATGATAAACCTTGCAAGATCAGTAATGCATTTAGCGCTGTATTCTTGAATGGAACATTTTGTCATAGCGAGTGGTATGTGGACTCCGGTGCTAGTTCACATTTAACATGCAATAAGGATTGGATTACTGATATGCGTGATTCAGGTTTCCCAACGCATATAATGGTTGCTAACCAAACTAAGGCGTCCGTAGTGTGTTGCGGAAATGTTAACATCACAACATCAACACAAGATTGTGATTATAGCATAACCATAGAAAATGTGCTGTGTGTTCCTCAGTTAACAACCAACTTGTTGTCAGTTAGCCAATTGATAAAGCAGGGCAACAAAGTTAATTTCATCAATGGAGGTTGTGAAATATTTAATAAAAAGGATACTCTAGTAGCCTCCGCCACACTTGTAAACGGAGTATATAAGTTGAACATAACTACTAGTTTGGTGGCTGCAGTAGCTGAATGTCCAGATGTTTGGCATCGTCGGTTAGGACATGCAAATAGTTACAGTATGAATAATATGCAGAATGCTGTAGAAGGTGTTATACTCTCTGAGAAAGCCAATATAAACAAGTCCAGGTGTATCGTCTGCTGTGAAGGGAAGCAAAGTCGTTTACCTTTTGCCAGTGAAGGAAACAGAAGTGCTGAGCTATTGGAAATAGTGCACTGTGACATTTGTGGACCTATGGAGAAATTGTCTCTAGGCGGAAACAGGTACTTTCTCATTTTTGTAGACGATCACAGTCGCATGACTTATGTTTATTTTCTGAAAAGTAAAGATGAGGCTTTAAAAAGCTTTATAGACTACAAAGCAAAGGTTGAGAATATGACATCGAAAAAAATTAAAAACTTAAGAAGTGATAACGGAAAAGAATTTTGCAACAAGAATTTTGATTATTATTTAAAGAAAACAGGCATAATTAGGCAGAGAACAAATCCTTATACGCCTGAACAAAACGGCCTTTGCGAGAGGATGAATAGGACAATTTTAGAAAAGGCCAGATGTCTTTTGTTTGATTCTAAACTTGGAAAGGAATTTTGGGCGGAAGCCGTTAACACCGCTGTTTATTTACAGAATAGAATAGTGAAGAAAGGATTAAATAATCGCACACCATATGAAGTATGGACTGGTTCCAAACCAAACCTCAGTCATTTAAAAATATTTGGCAGTACTGTGATGAGACATATACCTAAAGAAAACAGATGCAAGTGGGACAAAAAGTCAGAGAGGTGTATATTCATCGGTTATCCAGAAGGAGTGAAGGGATATAGAATATATAATCCTACAACACAGGCAATCACTACAAGTAGAGATGTGATTTTCATTGAAGAAAACAATTGTGATAAGATTGACATTGAAGTACAAGAGTCAGATTCAATATCACAAAGAAGTTTAATATCACAGTGTTCAGTGGGAGTTTCATCGGACGACAGCAGAGACAACTCTTTTGTTTCTACAGAAAATGCTGAGGACATGGATGAAACTTTTGTGCCTGAGGAGTCCATAGTGTTTGAAGAAGATATATGTAAAACATTGCCAAAAAGGCAGAGACAACAGCCTGAGCGATATGGGTATATGTGCACTGAAAATGAAAATATATCTATGAATGATGAATTAACTTTAGAAGAAGCACTACAGGGACCAGAAAAGGAGCATTGGGAACGAGCCATTGAGGATGAACTGAAAAGTTTTGAAAAGAATAATGCCTGGGAAATCGTTGATATTCCTACAAGTGGGAATATAGTGAAATGCAAATGGGTCTTAAAAAAGAAGTCTGATTCTGAAAACAAGGTGCGATATAGAGCCAGGCTAGTTGCTAAAGGTTGTTCACAAAAATATGGGGTGGATTACAGTGAAACATATTCTCCGGTAGTGAGACATACTACTCTTAGATTGTTGTTTGCATTGTCCGTGAAGATGGATCTTGAAGTGACTCATCTTGATGTGAAAACGGCCTTCTTAAATGGGGACTTGTCTGAGACCATATACATGCAAAAACCTATAGGATTAGCTCATTCTAGCGATAATAAGGTTCTTAAATTAAAAAAGGCTATCTATGGTCTCAAACAGGCATCCCGAGAATGGCATAAAAAGGTAGACACTTGTATGTTAGCTGATTTAGGTTATATTAAATCTAAAATAGAGCCATGTATGTACATAAAAAATGTTGGTAGTAGTAAAACTATTGTCACTCTCTATGTTGACGATTTTTTCGTTTTTTTCAAATAACAATGTTGAAACCGATCGTCTTAAAACAATGTTAAATAAGAATTTTGAGGTAAAAGACTTAGGAATTGTTAAAGAATGTCTTAGTATGTCAATAAGTTTTAATAAAGAAAATTGTTCTGTTACTTTGAGTCAGGAGAATTACATTGATAAGTTACTTACAAAGTTTAATATGAGTGATTGTAAAACAATTAATACTCCAATGGAGGTTAATTTGAAAAGTAAAAAGGAAAATAATTGTAAAAATCAGAATCCCTATCAACAGCTTATCGGGAGCCTTATGTACTTAGTTGTTCTCACCCGACCCGATATAGCTTATGCTGTGTCATATTTAAGTCAATTTAATAATAGTAATACTGATGAGCAGTGGCACTATGCAAAGAGAATATTAAGATATTTAAAGAAAACAAAATGTTTTGGTCTAAAATATTGTAAAGCTAAAAATGATTGTATTGAAGGCTATGTAGATGCAGATTGGTGCAATGATATTAATGATAGAAGGTCTTATTCAGGTTTTTGTTTCATGTTGTTGGGTTGTGTCATATCATGGAGTTGTAGTAGACAAAGATGCATTGCTTTATCAAGTACGGAAGCCGAGTACATGTCAATTTCTGAAGCCTGTAAAGAGGCAGTGTATTTAAGAAATTTACAATATGAAATAACTAATATTTTGTATAAGATAAATATATATAATGATAGTATGAGCGCACAAAAATTGTTAGCTAACCCAGTATTCCATAATAAGACAAAGCATATTGATGTAAAGTTTCATTTTTGTAGAGAATTGATACATAAAAATATTGTAAGCATTAAGTATTTATGTACATCAGATATGCCTGCAGATCTGCTTACTAAGAGCCTAGGAGCTACAAAACATTATAAACATTTGGAATTTTTAGGAATTGTAGAAATTTAGTTGTCTTATTTTTTCGTAATTAGCTTTGAGTATCTTTATTTTGAGTGGGAGTGTTGAAAATATCAAAATAAGAGACTACTAGCGCCATCTAGTATATTAATGTGTGCATGTGCCTTACCATGTTTTGTAATCTTTTATCTTTGTCAATAAAGTCAGTCGCTCGCTCGTGTCACTGAATATCACGTTGTTTTATTAATACTCTATAGATATTGTTTTATAATATATCAAAAGCAAACTAACCTGTGGTTTCACCATCACGCACAATTTACTCACAAATCTGCACCACAATTTGTCCGCAAAAATACGTACCGTTTTTCAGAAGTTCCAACAAGTTACTGAATAAAGTTAGCACTACGGGGTATTGTCAATGTTATCAGTCATAATATAACCTATTTTTCGCCAAATTAAACAAATATTGCCATAATATTAAAATACCTCCGTACATCAAAGATTCGCTTAAGAATGGATCTTAGGGCAAAGTTATCCTATGTGGCAAAGTTGGCATGTTTTACCGGTATATGATTTAGATTAGTACTTATGAGTCCCTTGTATAGAGTTTACTGTGAAAGTAGAAACGCTAAAAAAGAAACTTTTTTCAAACTTTCGGCAAATTAATGAGCGGGGGGCGCTTGCCCATACAAATGACAATGAAAATTTGCTCTTTCTCAACTGCAACTTTCACAGCTAACGCAATATAAGGCACAACTACACACCCTAAAGTATTTATTACTTTGTTTTGTTACATCCTGTAGTTCAAATAAATTTTGATACACTAGAAAATTACAAAGGAAAAATCTGTAAGTAGTCAGAAAAAGTGATTTGATGATTATCATTTATTAAATTCTACCAGAAGACATAGAGCGTGCAAAGTTCATACAAAATTATGTCACTCTTAGTTTTCCGTGCAATATTATATTATATTATGATTAATTTATTTCTATAATTATTGTTATAAAATAATATAATATTGCCATAAATATTTATAGTACTAGTATGTATATTTATTTTCCTTATTATTTCAACCGTGAGACTGTGGACATACGCCCATTAAACCGTATAATGGCTAATTAGTACTTGTTATCGTACAATTAATGAAAAACCCGCATTAAATACATCGTTGCATCGTACACGTGTTCGCGTTAATTTTTAATTCACTGGCCTTTACGTTTAACGTCTGATGTTTTTTGTGAATGTAGAGAGAGAGCTAGAACAGACTAAAAATCTAGATTAAAGGCCATTTTAGGTCATTGAATTTGTATAATTGATATTTGTATACTTACTCAATTCATATTTCTTAAATTTTATGGCTTTCTTAATTGTATAATTATGTAGTTATACAATGTGTCCCGACACCGGTGTCCGATCCTTTAATATCATGATCTGGCATATTTTATCGACAAATTGGCCCTCAAATTTTTATTTTCTCTCAAGATTGTAAAATGGCAGCCATTTTAGTTTTTCTCGGGCTTTCACACTAATCTGACCAGAACTGCTCTTGTAAATATCCTATGAAGATAAAAAAGGTCTCATTTGATAGCTAAATTTGTGGACTACGCTTACAGCAATATGTTAGAAATTTCGTCGATTTAAACATAGAAAAACCCAAGTTTAAGAAAAAAAATTGTGTATTTTTTATTAATGGCTTTTTATGAAAAATCTAGCACATTAAACTGGTTCTTTTTTTATTTTTAAAAGATAGAGAAAGTTTTCATCTTCTAAAATTATTTTACTTTAATGCTCTAAATAAGATAGTTTAAAAGTTATAACGATTTTCTTATGATGAGGTGGTCAGATTAGTATGAAGCCAGAGAATTTTTTTTTTCAAAAGTTGGAGAAAAAAATAATTTGATAGCCAATTTGTCACTAATATAAGCCATACATCATGAGTTAATTTTTTTTTTCTCCAACTTTTGAAAAAATATTTTTTTCTGTGGCTTCATACTAATCTGACCACCTCATCATAAGAAAATCGTTACAACTTCTAAACTATCTGGCTTAGAGCATTGAAATAAAATAATTTTAGAAGATGAAAACTTCCTCTATCTTTTTAAAATAAAAAAGAACCAGTTTAATATGCTAGATTTTTCACAAAAAGACATTAATAAAAAATACACAATTTTTTTTCTTAAACTTGGGTTTTTCTATGGTTAATTTCACGAAATTTATAAGATATTGCCTACGTAAGCATAGTCCACAAATTTAGCTGTCAAATGAGACCTTTTTTATCTTCATGTAAATATACATGAGAAGTACTAGTCAGATTAGTGTGAAAGCCCGAGAAAAACTAAAATGGCTGCCATTTTACAACCGTGAGAGAGAGAAAAAACTTGAGAGCCAATTTGTCGATAAAATATGCCATAGATCATGACATTAAGAGGCCGGGTACCCTTAGAATTTTTCATACAAACGTAATACCAAAATCATTCTCATACGAAAATATTTAACATGTTTGAGTTATTTTTCAGTTTCAGTAAAATAATTTTAGAAGATGAAAACTTCCTCTATCTTTTTAAAATAAAAAAGAACCAGTTTAATCTGCTAGATTTTTCACAAAAATACATGAATAAAAAATACACAATTTTTTTTTCTTAAACTTGGGTTTTTCTATGGTTAATTTCACGAAATTTATAAGATATTGCCTACGTAAGCATAGTCCACAAATTTAGCTGTCAAATGAGACCTTTTTTATCTTCATGTAAATATACATGAGAAGTACTAGTCAGATTAGTGTGAAAGCCCGAGAAAAACTAAAATGGCTGCCATTTTACAACCGTGAGAGAGAGAAAAAACTTGAGAGCCAATTTGTCGATAAAATATGCCATAGATCATGACATCAAGAGGCCGGGTACCCTTAGAATTTTTCATACAAACGTAATACCAAAATCATTCTCATACGAAAATATTTAACATGTTTGAGTTATTTTTCAGTTTAGAATAGTAATTACCTAGGTTTAGAATAGTAATTTCCTGCACAAAAAATTACTTCAAAATATTTAAACACAAAAAAAAATAATTTTTGTTTTAAATTTTTTTTTAGTAAATTTACTGCCAAATATTGAAACACTAAAAAATAGAGTAAAACACTAAAAAATATATAAATAAATAGTAAATTTACTACTAAATATTTAAATACTAAAAAATATTTTTTATAAATTAAATTTTTCATTTAACATTTTCAAACATGTTAAATATTTTCGTATGAGAAAATGATTTTGGTATTACGTATGTATGAGAATTGAGGGGCCGGGTACCCTACCCGGCCCCTTAAAGGATCGGACACCGGTGTCGGGACACATTGTATAATCTAAGAAGATACTCGGCCGCAAGTCTAGTCAAGTTCTAGGTCACAGAAATGGCGGGCAGCGTAATCTTAATGCCTGCATTACACGAACTATTCGACAGTGCCTTGACCCCTTTGTAACTAAAAAACTATTTCACATGAACTGAAGAACATAAAAATTTACTTCAATTTTAAATGTACTTAAGTATAAATCAAAATCATAACCCTCCTTTTTGCTTCGCCGTAGTCGGGTAAAAATTGGCGTTAATTTTTGTTTCGTGAATGCTACAATAGGGTTCAACGATCGCTATTCGCTTGTTACTAATATATTATGTTGATTGCTACTGACATAATATGTTCTGGAGTTTGGACTTTGTACCAGTATAAGTGATCTTATCCGCGATTCCGTTTCGCCACAGAATACATAATATTAGTACAAGTTACGGCAAAATTACATTATCACAAATCACAATATCGCACATTTTTTCGGGATAAAAATATCGTAAGTCCATTGTGGGTTCCAACTCCCAAAGTATTGTTCAATAAGGTATGTAATTTGGGCAAAATCGGTTAGACAGACTGATTACGTTTTGCAATTCTATAATATTACGACAAATAGTTTTCGAGCATTAACTTTAACAGTCGTTGGTGAAATTGGGCCCTAGTTTTAAATAGCTCAACCAGCGAGCTACTAAATGACAGCTAAATCGGCGATTAGCTCACTGCTGTAGGTACGATGACGTCATGTAATGTCATCTGCGTCATTATACATAATATTTTGGAGTCATCTTGTAATATTAGCATAGAGCAGAGGTGCCGAACCTTTTTTTGTGCAAATTCTATTGTGATTTAAATTTATCCTATTTCTTTTGTGTTTGCATTTTCCTTTTCGCATCTTATTTAAATCCGCAATGGATTTATTCATTTTCATTAGCTATTCAGATTAGCTCGTTCATGGAAAGAACTAACTTAAGTATTGAAACAAGCTATAGCTATAAAACAATATTGACGATAATAATTATCTTGCATCAGTCAATGCAGATGCATATATTTGTCTAAACACAGGTCGAGGTTGAATCTGACGTGATTATTGCCTTTCGTCGCTTATAATAATCGCTATCTATTACAAAACAAATAAACATCTTCTATTCCTGCTTTCCAAACACAAACTAAACCTATTTTAGAACATCGGCTACAAGAGGCTTTTATAAGTCTAGACTAGATAAAACTAGGGCACTAGATTAACCGATTCAGCATAGGTTACATCGTAGCTAAGCTAAGCCGCAGGTGACAATTTACAACAACGACAACATCCGTAATCCGTATTTATAAACCAATATAGTTGTATGGATTTGAAGCTGCCTTTTCATGTAATCTTATAAAATAAATTAAAAAAAGTGTGTCAGCAAAAAATTTTTCAATGCTTTGATTTTTTCCGAAGCTTCAAGTTCTTAGAATCTTAAAAAACATGCGTTTTGGCTGGAAAAAAGCGACTTTTTGCGACAAAATAATATAAAATCTACATATTACTTTGCATTAACAATAACATGAAGTAAAGAACTTTTTAGCAAAAATCTAGTACTTATCTACTTTATTCGACAAAATATACGTCTAATATTTTGAATTACTTACATGGTGAACTATAGAACTACAGCCTCTCAAATCACATCCAAATAAGGCAGGTTACCTACCTACCCCTGGTTAATTTTTAAAAATCAACCAACTACCTGTTACAAAAAATGGATATGGGCAAAATGCCCATAGACGGCTTCAATTATAATTAAAAAAAAACAACTAACCTGTGCACACAGTAGTTCATGACGACGAACCATCTCGCTGAGCTGGTGTACTCGGTGAACGAGAACCACGTGTACAGTAGCACCGTGATGTGGTGGTACCAGTGGAGGAAGATGAGGGGCTTCTTGCGCAGCACTATGAACACCGTGTCGCCCAGCTCAGGGAGCTTCGACAGCACGAACATACACGTCCAGAACCCCGACACCTTGTCCTGCTCGATGAAGCTGGAATAGAGAGAGATGGACGATTAGTTTTTGTACGAGATAGAGTGGGAATGAGTATGCAGTTTTTCTTAATACTTCGATCGCGGATTCTTGGAAATGCTATTGTATTCTTATGGGGCTTGAAGGATTAATAGAGAAGATGAAGCTGGAAAAGGGAGAGGTGCAGAATTAGATTTTGTGCGAGATAGGGTGGGACAGAATTAGTGTGCAGTTTTGGTGCTTAAGGGGCCGGGTACCCTTGGAATTTCTCATACAAACGTAATACCAAAATCATTTTCTCATACGAAAATATTTAACATGTTTGAGTTATTTTTCAGTTTAAAATAGTAATTACAGGTTCCTGCACAAAAATTTACTTAATTCTACTAACCTAGGTAATTACTATTTTAAACTGAAAAATAACTCAGACATGTTAAATATTTTCGTATGAGAAAACGATTTTGGTATTACGTTTGTATGAGAAATTCCAAGGGTATCCGGCCTCTTAAGGCAGGGATCAATCTCAATCCAAAACAATAACCTTGCACACAACCAAAGACCAAGCGTATACGCATCGCAATAAGATTCATTTTAGCTTAGCATAAAACTGTAGTTACTAGGGGCGGATCTTCTCTATTTTTCATGTTTTTTTAAAATATCTTTGGAAATAAATATTAAGAAACAAAATTGTTCGGTTAAAGATATTTTAATATAGATTTACTAACAATTTATTCAAATAAAATGTATAATTATCCTAGTTAATACCTATATTTCGATGAATTAGATTTTTTTCGGAGGTGAGTTTGTAAATTAATTACAGCCAAAGTATTACGTTTTATAAAAATGTTTATGGTTAAACGTCTTTTAAATATTGTGCTTTATATCTCATATTTTTTTACATTTCGTTATTATATTGGAACTAGGTAAACTGGGAGTCACGGAATAACAAATTGGCGTTGATCCTCGCCTTAATAGAGATGATGAAGCTGAAATAGAGAGATAGAGAATTAGATTTTGTGCGAGATAGAGTGGGACGGAAGAAGTATGCAGTTTTGGTGCTTAATAGAGATGATAAAGCTGGAATAGAAAGAGATGGAGAATTCGATTTTGTGCGAGATAGAGTGGGTCAGAATATGAAGTTTTGGTGTTTAATACAGAAGATGGAGCTGGAATAGAGAGGGATGGACAATAAGTTATTGTACGAGACAGAGTGGGACGGAAGGAGCATGTAGTTTTGGTGCATAACAGAGAAGATGGAGCTAGAATGGAGAGAGATGGAGATTTAGTTTTTTTGCGAGATAGAGTGGGCCGGAGTAAGTACATGCAGTTTTGATGCTTAAGTCTTAACCTATCAAGCCCCGTACGAGCACCGGTGATCGCGACTACAATAGAATACAATAGCATTTCCGAGAATCCCCGATAGAAGAATTTATAGAGAAGATAAAGCTGGAATAGAAAGAGATGGAGAATTCGATTTTGTACGAGATAGAGTGGGCTGGAATATGAGTATGCAGTTTTTGGGCTTAATAGAGACGAAATCAATGAGATGATAGAGAATGAGAGTAGTAGAGCATAATAATATATATTATCTATAATTCTATACTAATATTATAAAGCGGAAGAGTTTGTTTGATTGTTTGAACGCGCTAATCAGGAACTACTGGTCCGATTTGAAAAATTCTTTCAGTGTTAGATAGTTCTTTTATCGAGGAAGGCTATAGGCTATATTTTATCACGCTAAAACTAATAGGAGCGAAGAAATAGAAGAAAATGTTGAAAAAACGAGGTAAATTATTTGAAAGGGCTAGCGAGGGTAATTATTTTAAACGCGCTAATCTCAGGAACTACTGGTCCGATTAAAAAAGTTCTTTCAGTGTTATATAGCCCATTTATCGAGGAAGGTTATAGGCTATATTTTATTACGCTAAAACTAATAGGAGCGAAGAAATAGAGGAAAATGTGGAAAAAACGGGGGGAAATTATTTGAACGCGCTAATCTCAGGAACTACTGGTCCGATTTAAATAATTATTTTAATTTTAAATAGCCCATTAATCGAGGAAGGTTATAGGCTATATTTCATCACGCTAAGACTAATAGGAGCGAAGAAATAGAGGACAATGTGGAAAAAACAGGGTAATTTATTTGGAAGGGCTTATTTGAACGCGCTAATCTCAGGAATTACTGGTCCGATTTGAAAAAATATTTCAGTGTTAGATAGCCCATTTATCCAGGAAGGATATAGGCTATATTTTATTACGCTAAAACTTAAAACTAATAGGAACGAAGAAATAGAGGAAAATGTGTAAAAAACGGGGGAAATTATTTGAAAGGGCTTATATCACGATCTACTGGAGCAATTTTTCTGTTATTTGGCAATTGGCACACATAAGAAGTAGACCACGACCACCACAGGATCACTGGCTATGTTTTGTGGACTAATTTGTCTGTGAAATATATAACTTACGCGGGCGAAGCCGCGCGGAACGTCTAGTAATATTATAATGGTACGGAACCCTTCGTGGGCGAGTCCGACTCGCACTTGGCCGATTATTTAACTTGGTTTTACCAAACTTATCACTTAAAATAACTTAGAAGTACATAGTTCTAAACAAAGTTAATTCGTGAAAATTAGAATTTTAAACAAAGTTGTTTGTTAAAACAATTTTCATACAAACTTAAGTGGTGAGATCCGTAAACAACAAATCGTTGACTATATTTGGCATCAACTAAAATATATAATAATTGAATAAAATGATTTGAATATACAGTAGGTACATCTAGGTTTGAACAACAATAATTAACAAAGTGTTGTTATATACGCATGTCATTTGTTGGTACCGTGTAAACAATTGTATACATATAATTACGCAAAAAATTTCCATAGAATACAGATTTCAAGTACACGTGTTTTTCTTACATTGTCGATGACACCTGTCATAACATTTGTTCGCAAAATTTCGACTTTAACATACCTTACAATGGGGATTGTCCATTTTTTTTAAATTTTGCTCATTACAAAAACATTTCGAGGAATAAGGTCAGTGATCGTTTTTCTGTATATAAACGAAAAAAATACCCATTAGTTACTTATATTTTTGAACAAATATGTTTAACCTTAGTTTGACCTTCAATGGCCTTAAATTAGCAATAAATTCGACCAACATTACGTTTCGAACTTTTGGTAAGCTTTTCGTATCAGCTTTCACATAATGAGAACTTGTATTTGACGAACCAGCCATTATAAATAAGATTCAAAGGAAAAAAAACATTCTGCAGAGGTCAATTGGCCGCCGATGATGACGTCAGAGCGAAACTTTAAAAATTTATTGAGAAAAAATTAGCCAATGAATTTCAAAATTATTGAATTTATATTCTTAAAATACCCTATTTTAACGAAAAAAAATATAAAAAGTACATGTAATTTTTTTTGGACAATGCCCATTGTTTTTTGAAGATTTCTTATTTTTGAAAAAGATTTGATTTACGATCTCTGAACTTGAATATGAATAATGAAATCAATTAATAAAGCTTACTTTATTACTTACTTGATTTCATTATTCATATTCAAGTTCAGAGATCGTGTGTCTTAACACAAAATAATTGGCAATTTGGCACTTTATCTGTTCATACTTCATATTACTGAAAATCCTATTGAGATATTATATTGTACCAAGATTCTAGAATGGAGATATTATATTGTACCATTATATTCTAGAATTTTCAAACAAAAATCTAAAGTGCCAATAATAACATGCCACTAGACTGCCAAGGATTGGGTAGTTTGCTCTTTGGAATATCGTACAATTTATTACAACTCCAATTTCTATTTAACCCTAATTTTGTTCACTAAAAGGGGATTTTGTATAAGATTTTATACCGATACCCTCTCGACAACTTTAGCACGTTTCTGCCTTATTAGAAAGAGCTTAATGCGGCGTTGGGAACCTTTATTATAAATGTGTCAAGAGGTGCCAATAACGGTGCTGAAATAAACGAGAACAATGGTTTATCAATTTTATTTTCTTAAGGTGAGAAGAAAGGAAACATTTTTGGAACCAAATTCCAACACTCCACTTTAATGTACTGTAAACTGACTATGTCTACCGGATTTTTTGAATATAGTAAACATAGGTTCAGATAAATAAGGGCTCCGCTGTTTTCAATTTTTTCTAACAAAAAACAAAGTTACGTGAATAGGGCAAGGGCCACGTCGGTTAGAAAGTCGTATATTACACAATGATATAGTCGCGTCAACACATTGCGCAGTGTTTAATTACTAAAGCCCATGGAGACGTGACGAGCACAAATATTTTGACGGAATGAATGACGAAAAAGGTTGCGAATCCCTTTTAAGACATAGGGCAGTGGTTCCCAACCTGGGGGTAATTACCCCCGCGGGGGTAAAATAGCTATTCTAAAGGGGTAACAGAGGTGGTACCTAAAATAAATGAATTGGCAGAAAAAAATTATAAACTGTACATTTTGGCCTCTCAAGTCTGGTAACATTTAAAAAAAACTCGACTCGAGCTCGGTTGTCTGTAAAGTCGGTTTACTGACGATAGTTGAACGTGACAACGTCATAGCCTTAAATGGAACGCCTCAGAGCGAGGTAACGCCGCATATTGCGTCATGTTTTTTCGTGCGCGCAGCCCATATCGAGTTATAAGACGTCACGTCAAAAAGGCAAGAAACCGTCTGAACGTGGAGCATGATATGATATGCGCGTTAAGGGGCCGGGTACCCTTGAAATTCTCATACATATGTAATACCAAAATCATTTTCTCATACGAAAATATTAAACATGTTTGAGTTATTTTTCAGCTTAAAATGGTAATTATCTAGGTTCCTGCACAAAAATTTACTTCAAAATATTTAAACACTAAAAAAATTTTTTTGTTTAAAACTTATTTTAGTAAATTTACTACTAAATATTTAAACACTAAAACATAGAGTAAAACACTAAAAAATATATAAATAAAAAGTAAATTTACTACAAAATATTTAAAGTTTTTTTAGTATTTAAATATTTTGTAGTAAATTTACTATTAATTTATATATCTTTTAGTATTTTACTCTATTTTTTAGTGTTTAAATATTTAGTAGTAAATTTACTAAAAAAAATTTTAAACAAAATTTTTTTTTGTTTAAATATTTTTAAAGAAAATTTTTGTGCATGAACCTAGGTAATTACTATTTTAAACTGAAAAACAACTCAAACATGTTAAATATTTTCGTATGAGAAAATGATTTTGGTATTACGTGTGTATCAGAAATTCCAAGGGTACCCGGCCTCTTAAGTGTGACTGAAGTCTGAACCAAATTAAAAAACAAAAAACTTGCGAATGTACAAATACAAATTTATAAAGTTGTTTTTAATTTATTGTAAAATCAGCCCTAACAGGCCTAAAAAAACAGGCCATTGGGGTAACAGCTCTGGAAAAGGTTGGGAACCACTGTTACTAGATCTGTCAGTACAGAAAAAAAAACATTTAAGAAAATGTTACGAACACCTGCGTTTTGATCGGAACAAAGATAATGTAGATCTTGAACTCTAGCATTATGTAATTCGAATCCTGTCTTTGCCTTTAGGCTTAAAAATAAGATCCTAGAAGCAAACTGTTCAGACATATTTTACTTCTGAACCTTTTGACATTACCATTGACTCTTTCTATCTCCCTCTCTCATAAAAATGCAACGCCACCGAGGGTACTGTACTGGTTATTGTCTGACTGATCAAAGAACTTATCTTAGCTTTTGTTTGTCTGGGACCTCAGCTAGCGTCACGTCAGCTAGCGATCAAATCTTCTACAGTGATTCTAAAAAACTTCTCTACGGGCTCTAATTTTAGGCATAACAAGATAAACATCAATATTATTCTCGATTCTCGTAACAACATACATAAATTTATTTGTAGTTCCGCGTCGTAATAGTTCAAGAGAGTTTATGAATATGGTAAGTCGAAAACCCGCCGGTCCTCCACGAGACCACCGCATGCCATCCGTGATCCGACCTTGTAATTGATACATTTTTCTTCCGCGACCGAGGAATTCCACGACCTGCAAACCTTCAAGAAGAGAGCGTATTCCCCGGCAACGCACCTGCAGCTCTTCATGTTGCGAGTGTCCATGGGTTGTAGCTGCTTTTTATCAGGTGACCCGTTTGCTCGTTTATCCGTCGTTTTATAAAAAAAATCTTGAGTGACGGATGGACATTTGGCCATCTTAAATTCTCCATTTGCGCAAATCCGAGATAAAGTAACCCTGTGTTAAGACTTAAGAGGCCGGGTACCCTTGGAATTTCTCATACAAACGTAATACCAAAATCATTTTCTCATATGAAAATATTTAACATGTTTGAGTTGTTTTTCAGTTTAAAATATTAATTACCTAGGTTCCTGCACAAAAATTAACTTAAAAATATTTAAAAACAAAAAAATTTTTTTTAGTATTTAAAAATTTTGAAGTAAATTTTTGTGCAGGAACCTAGATAATTACTATTTTAAGCTGGCAAATAACTCAAACATGTTAAATATTTTCGTATGAGAAAATGATTTTGGTATTACGTATGTATGAGAAATTCCAAGGGTACCCGGCCGCTTAAGACATAATATTGTGTCTAAACACACGAAGTTACGAAGAAATGGGTAATAGGTGCGTGAATTTCCATCTAACTGTCGTGCATGAATTTTCTAACTTTTCGAGCATATTGCTGTTAGACACATGATACCGTTTCTTTCCTAAATACGAGAAACAAAAAAAAACATAATATTTTACTCGGGATCGACTACAATAATTTAGACCAGCGCTAGGTGTAAGTATAAGATTTGAAGAATTAAAGGACAATAATTGGAAACGTTGGAGAAAAATCTATACGATCTATTCTTCTGTACTTATGAATGCGAAAGTGTGTAAGTCTGTCCGTTTGTTACCTACCTCTACACGCCCAAACATCTGAATCGATTTTGCTGAAATTCGGTATGAAGACAACTTTGAGTCCCCGGAAAGGACATAGAATTGCGAAAAATTTAGGTTCCAGCGCGATAACGAATTTTGGCGCGGGCGTCATCTAATTACAAATAAAATAGAGCTGAGAATCTAATTAATTAAAGTGCTCTGAATTCTAATTATTTTGTATTTATATAATATCTTGAGACCTAGTCAATTAATTAAAATCATATCAATTGTCTTTTCGGTTCTCCTACCTCTAAGGACGAAAGATTCACAATTATAATATTTTAAATACATAGATAAGTACATTTTTTTCATCCTCCTGGGAAAACCTAATGATATTTATATGTAAGTACCACAGACATAGATCAAGATAGATACCGCATGTGTATGTACTACGCGTACCATGTCGCGTTCCCAAACGACGAGCAATGCTCGTCTTTCGAAAGTCTGTCCTTTAGTCTGCTATCGGAATTGGACGTCAATCGGAATTTTAAAAGTGCCTAAATGCCTAATTGTGCCGTATTGAGCTGTAGCAATCCGAATAGAAATGTTGGCCTAGATAATGGACACGTTTCTTATCATCGGTACGTCACAGTAGCTAGGAAGTAAGTGACACGCTCGTTTTCATACAAATGGAGCGACATGCGGTATCTATCTTGATCTATGTCTGTGGTAAGTATCTAATACTCTGATAGATCCAATAATAACAATTATTTATATGTTTTATTTAATTTTTATGTTCTATATTTTAGGCATTTTGATATAATGAACGAGTGCGGCAACTTTTTAAAAGATTTACACTTTACAGTTAGAATTAATGTGAATATTTACGTGTTAAATTTAAAAAAAAAACCTGCCTACTGCCTGCTCATTGTTTAATTATTAAAATTACAAAATGTAATACAAAAAGCAAGATATAAAATATAGGGATATTTTATATCTTGATTTCAACAGGCAGTATATTTGCCTGTTGTATCTATCAAGACAGATACAAGAGGCAAAAATTTTGTTGATGAGGCCAATTTCAATTACAAAATCTAAAACCAATCTCCTAATTCTATCAAGACAGTCGATTTAACCCTCGACCATACAGATCTAACATTAAATAATTAATTATCCAATCTAAAACAATAATTTAGCATAATTATGTAATAATAATGGAATAATTTTATACTAATGACGGAATATATTAAACAGGTTTTGTGCATTAAAACCAGAAGAATCTCGATCTCGAGCTTGTGTTGTCACTTTACTTCCGAGTTCAGTCTCTAAATTGATAATTTATGGGGCTATTCAAACTAAAAATAAAACAGAATATTTTTTCAAATGTTTTCTGAACGTCGTCGTTACTCGTTACTACGTGGGGTATAGGTGGTAGGCATCAGCCTACCACCTATACCCTACGTATACCATATTGTAAAATATGTAAGAACTAAGAGCCCCAGCCCGTGTCACAATTTGTATAAAAATTAAGTTCATTTATTTGTTTATAGTTAATTAAAACGGGTGACCACAATTACATTAATTAACTTAAAACTAACACATTAATTATACACATTGATAGTATAGGTAATCAGAAACTAATAAATAATAATCTTGTCTATAATCTAATAAGTTGGATCTAACGGTGCAGGAAACTAGTAAAACGTAGTTCTCTGCCGTACTGGGATTATAGCACTATACGCTTGTTTTCTTAATTCTTTGTTAAAAGCTTTGAAACACTCTCTCTACATCGTAGGTGACAGTTGACACTTTTTCTCTACATTTATACTCGTAAGAGCTACTAAGTAAGTAACTACACGGCTACTACGGCTACAAAGTCAATTTTAAATCTTAAAATATTACACAAACAGTTTTGAGTTGTAGTTTCTTGAGGAGTTTGTTCTCATTTTTTAAGAACTTCATAGTGCCATTGTCGGATGATTTGCGGAGAGCCTTACGATTAGGTTTTATGAAAACAAGGGTACAGTGGAATGAATAGGTACATGAAATTGATCCTTATGTCGTCGGCATAGACTTGTTTGCGTTATATTGTCATCTCAGCAAGTTTCTTTTAATATCTATTACCCATATTAAGTTCCTCACAGAATCCGCCTCTATTACCTAACACATTATGTAAACGCCGCAATACCTCAACTGTACCTTTTTACGACTTGTCACTGGGGCACTAGACTTAGCGGGAGAACTAGTTTTTACAATCGCTTACATAATAATAGTATGTTATTATTTTGTCACAAATAGTAGAATATTTTCTCAAGTATTAACATGGGTTTCGTAAACCAAACGTATTTGATTTCAGAAATACATCGATTAGTCTTTTCCTGTCGCTCGTGTCATCGCCAACTCGCGGATATGGTCCGTTGCCGGCATGCTTATTCCTTATTCCTTTCATTTAATATATATTTTTCCTGTCAAGTTGCAATACGCGCGCGGTCAGAAGCACGCATGACGTAAAAAAAACTCCCTAAAGGCTCGTCCACATTTGTATCATTTGCGCGATCAGATCTCCGTCGCGTATCATCGAAACGTGTCAAAATGATACGCCCCGATCGCTATTAACCGCGTATCTGATACGTGTTGTATCAAATACTCGCATGGTCGGCAGAATGATCTAATAGGCGTCCACACTATGATACTCATACTTGATACGGCGCGATGATCGCGACGGAGATCCTGATCGCGCAAATGATACAAATGTGGACGCACCGTAACATAAAGAATTAGAGATTCCTATGACATCTTATGTCAACTTCTGTACATTTGAAGCAAAGACAACTGCAAGCTCGTGATGGCCTCTAATCTGAAGTCTCCACCAGTATCTGTCGGTACATTTCCTCTGCGTCACTACTCACTCCGTCTGGTTTTACCCACAAACCGTCCCGACCACGTCCCGACTGCCCCAACCAGTACAATAAATAATGACTTGACGTCACTTAAAGTATCGATATTTTCTTAATTCCAATATCGATTTCTTTAATCCTGCAATTGAGAACTTTTTTAAATGTTGAAGGACTTTATGTAAAGTTCTTAGAATTGCCTTCAGAAGTTAGGTCATAGATATCAGATTAGTGAAACATAATTATCTAGTTCTTAGGTACAAAATATTATGTTTTAAATTTTAAATAATTTCGAAAATATAGTGTATTTTTAAAATAATACGTGAGTGTCATAAGTCATAACTCATAACTCATAACATAACTCACAAATCACATAAAATGCAACTTAACCACTATAAACAAGGAGCATACTGCATAAAATTATGGGTAGGTAACATAAAAATACTATTTATGAAGTCGTTACTACTGTAATATAAACAATGAAACACTTTATTGCTAATTATACCATCTTATACAACAGTAACAAATAGCATGCTATACACTTGTAAGTAATTGTAATTATACAAAAACGCGTCAACAACATGCACTTGTTATATCGAGAAAAACTGTTGGAAACATTATCACATGACACAATATAGTTACTGGTAGTGGTGTTCCTAACGGCTATATTTTCCTAGCACGCTACATCGAATATGCTACATTTTTCAAGCGCGCTATTTTTGACGCTACGTTATAACGAATGAAATTAACGATTCTTGACTCATTGTTATTCAAGCGCGCTATTTTTGACGCTACGTTACAACGAATAACGATTCTTGACTCGTTGCTTTTCAAGCTCGATATTTTTGGCGCTACGTTAAAACGAATAACGATTCTTGACTCGTTGTTTTTCAAGCGCGATAGTTTTGACGCTACGTTACAACGAATGATCAATGAAATTAACGATTCTTGACGCGTTGTAAATTGTAATGTTACCAACGTTATTGAAATTCTTTCGTTATGTTACAACATGATGATTAGTAACGTCTACAATTACATATTTTTACATCTTCTCTATAACAGTTTTTTTTTTTACATTTTATTTAAGTACTTTTAAAAATATTATTTGCGCCACTTTTGTCTATGGCGTAAAGTCAACATTAGCTTCCAAATCAAATAATAGTAATTATAATTTACGTATGCACGCAAAGCAACACTGCAAAAATTATGACAGCCGAATTCACCCGATTTGACAACGAAACGACCCGACAACGATCGAACGAAAATCGCGCGCGATCGGCCGGCGCGAGCGGCGCCGTGCTAGCCGCTAGGTTAGTGACTGCGCGATACGTTATAAATAAATAAATAAATCTTTATTTCAGACTAATTTTGTCCATAGATTTGTTAGTGACAGTTAGTAACAATTAGCTTATATAAGTATATTAATAGTGTTAGTATAGTAATCAGTATAATCATATTTTATTTATGACATCAAACCTATCCCTATCTTCATCCAGTGTTTTTGAATGGGACAGTCTAATTTAGAGGCAATGACCTTCAGAATGCTGTTTTCACTGCTACGAAGTCTCTGCAATAACGAGGCTACTTTTTTGCGCATCAGTGCGTGAAAGCCGTCAACGCGAGACTCGGCAAACATTTTTGACGCACTGCAGCGCCATGGTAGACCCATCAGCATTCTAAAGACATTGTTGTATTGGACGCGCAGGACGCTGTAGGTTCGGCGTCTGCGCCGATGTCAGCCGTATGTCAGCCACAGGACACCCGAATAAAACGACTGACAGAACGCTTTAAACAGAGTGGTTTTAACGTCCGTAGTACAGCGAGAGAACCTGCGAGCTATCATATTGCCTCTCACCGCCAGCGCCCTGCGTTCCCTTTCAATGTCCTCATCGTCTCTGAGGTCACTCGTGACAATATGACCCAGGTACTTAAACCTGCTGACCAGCTCCAGGGGAGTGCCACTGAGGCATATTGGAGGCACACGGCGAACTATCTGCTTTGGCGTTAGGAATATTAAAATGTTGCTCTTTTTAGTGTTCTAAGTAAGACCGTGTGCCTCCGCATATGCCTCACACACATTTAACGTAGCGTCTTGTGCATAGATTTATAGCGCGCGCTATTCGTTGCGAAGAAATAGCGCGCTACTTTTTTCAGCTATACGTTATATTAACCACCACTAGTTACTGGTAATTATTGCAAAAACTACACCAACACTTGAACATAAACTTTTACACTACAGTAGAGAGCTAGTGCCTTTACTAAATGAAAAATCTTTTTAGAGACTATTTTTAGAGACTATGTAATTTTCTGTAGGCCTGATCAAAAATTCGTAAAACTACTGTTTCTTTTCACTTGCCGGCACCCGCTACAACCGAACACACACGGTTGACTAATTTTATTTGTACGTTCTTTAGCATACTTACTTAAATAGCATAATAATTATAGCCATTAGCAGCCGTCTAGTCACCTAGTCACTAGTGCATACTGCAATATGCTCGAAAAGTAAGAAAATTCACACACGACAGTTGAATGCATTGAATTGTGAAAATTCACGCATTACACATTAATTCTAGTAGTTATAGCTAGCAAGTAGCAACACCCACACAAACAATCAATACTAACTCCAACTTGTAGGATTTCGTCGACTCTACACTAAATCGTATCAAAGCCAAACTCCCAAACGACTTGGACCGGCAGTTTCGGCCCAGACGGCCGAGAACCTCCGAGAACCGATAGTCTAATTAATCTAGATTTGGAACAAATTCCATTACCGAATATTGGATATCTGAAATCCGTTGATAGTACGCCAAATTGAATAGTTACTCCTTTAACAACACAATTTTTAGGGTTCTCCATAACAAGTCTTCGTGGACTACGGAAGGTCCGAAAAATTTTAAGGTCCGGAGGTGTTTAAAGGATTAAAAATTCAAATAATAATATGTATGTACGTAGGTAGGATCATTTGCGTAAGGCGAATAAACAATAATTCTCGCGTTTTATATTCAAGTGGTACGTAAACATTTGCTCTCACAGTGCCGTCATCGTTTAAACACTTTTTGCTCGTTCACAACATAAAACTGATTCTAATGATTTTTAATGTTTTGTTGTTATAAAGCGTAATAAGAATAACTTAAATATCATACAATCAGTATCTTTCTAGATATTAACATAATATTAATATAATATTTAGACGCGCTCTGACGCACTCAAAAACATTTAATGATTAACTACTTAAATTACTTATTGGAAAGTTTGTCAAAAATGTACCTATAGATTCTTCAGTCTGAATCTTCATCAAATTAAAGTAAGTACTTAATCACAACAATTTTGTCACTATTTGCATCCATTTTCTTTTCATAATACTATTTAATTATTTACACAGACACGCGTGAACGTTTAAGACTTTACAGACTTGACTTTTTTTTTAATATTTAAACTATAGCCACAGATATAATATTATATTAGTTGCTCTAGCCAAGTCAAAGTCGGAAGTGGTCTGAACTCTGAAGTGAAAATATAATTTGTATGACCGCTCACCGGAACGACACCAGAAAATCTATCGGCCATTAAATGAGTACGGGGCTTCGATCACTAATATACAAGATACACAATCCGCGGCAAAAAACGACCTCACCAAAAGAGCACCAAACTCAACATTCTGGTGCACTTTTGATTTAGTAGTGCTCGAACGCTCCGCCGGGAAACATGCCTCGGTGCGCGTTTAATAATTGTAGAAATCATACGTCTAAAACCAAAAAAAAGGATGGAATTTCATATTTCCGGTAAGTATTAATTTTATCCTAATATATTTCTTACAATTGTATTGTAAATATTGGTATTTCTTTAAGAAATCACCAAAAGACAGTTTTAAAATTAAGTTGTAAATAAATCAACACCAGGTATAAACCATCTCAATTGCGAATACTCATGCTAAAGGTACTTATCGTAGTTTATCATGCCCACTTGAAATATTCGGGTTATAAGCTATGTTTCTGTTCCATTTGATGGAGTCGCTATTACTATTATTTTTTTATTGAGGATTTTTTTCAGGTTTCCTCGAGATCCAGTTAGATGTGGTAATAATATTATGTTCCCATCTTCGATCAAATATAGTTCCCATTAAGGATTTTTTAAGTAGGTTAAAAAGTATGGGCGTTGGGTGATGTGAGTTGTCCTTTGTGGCCTATCGGAAAATGTATGTACACTTATGTATATTTTGGTTAATGATAAAATTAGACATAACATTAGAACAACATAATATTACAAGTAAAAAATAATTACTCCTCACTTTATACATTAAACTTCGGAAAAATAAAAAAATGGACTATTAAAATTATTACAAATTACAATCAACAAAAAAAATTTGAACAGTTCGACTCCACTCATACTTCACTTCGCCCTGTTCCAGCGGCGAATTTCGGTCGTAAAATTGGATTTTTTTTTTGGCACTATACAAATTTGAACTTAAATCATATACGCGGATGGTTGAATTTAGTATGAAGCGTGCATCGGACGTAAAAATTTTATTGCTTTGTAAACACAAATGTTCATTGTTTTATAAAAAGATCTTTAATAATTACTATAATTAAGGTTGATTTTAGATAAATGTATACTTCATTAAACTCTATTACTCGGGGACAGATTTTCGAGAGGTTTTGTATGAGACTGTGTATCTTGTATATTAGTGATCGAAGGTACGGGGTAATGGGAATTGGGAATCGATAAACGCCATAGACCGTGTAACACGCAGATGTGGCGAAACCAATTTACCACCTGCATTACTTCAGAAATCATTAATTGATCTTAACTTGATAACTTTAACTATCACTAGAATAAACAGATGACAGATCTAACGAGTATAGTCTGTGCGCAACTAGTTGGCCGCTCTGCCGGTATGTGAGTATATGGGCAGAGCGGCCAACTAGTTGCGAACAGACTATAGGCCGACTCAGAAGAGATCTCGAAATTTATTCTCTCTATGGTTTGATGTAGTATGTACTATGTCATATCTACATAATATTATATTAGTACTAGCTGTCCCGGCAAACTTTGCTTTGCCATATAATATAAAGTATTTCGCCCATATTATTTTATTAAAGTGACTAAATACATAAGTATGTTGCCATGGCAACGTCGATCGCTATCTCGTCGCACAAACAATGGTCGCCGTCAGTCTCAGGTTGTAATAATTTACTATTATTTATTCAACAAATGCACTTATCTATACTTATAAAATTACATGTCCTTCTGAGTTTTGACTGACTGACTGACTGACTGACTGATTCATCATCGCTGAGCAAAAACTGTTAAAGTTATAGCCACGAAATTTGGTCAGTAGGGTTGTTTTATTAAGTAGACACCCACTAAGGAAGGAATTTTGAAAATTTTACCCCGAAGGGGGTGAAATAGGGGTTGAAAGTTTGAATGAAAATCCGTCATTTTTTGAGTTAGAAACATGAAACTTTATTTTTGGATTACTGATTAAAAATGAATGGATACGTATTTAAGCGTTTTTGGAAATTCTACCCCCAAGAGGGTGAAATAGGGGTTGAAAGTTTGAATGAAAGTCCGTTATTTCTTGAGTTATAAACATGAAATTTTATGTTTGGGTTACTGATTAAAAATGATTGGATACGTGTTTAAGCGTTTTTGGAAATTCTACCCCCAAGGGGGTGAAATAGTGGTTGAAAGTTTAAATGAAAGTCCGTCATTTCGGAAGTTAGAAACACGAAAGATTATTTTTGGACTGCTGATTAAAAATTAATAGATAGGTATTTAAGCGTTTCTGGTAATTCTACCCCCAAGAAGGTGAAATTGGGGTAGAAAGCTTCAATGAAATTCCGTCATTTCCTGAGTTAGAAACATGAAAGTTTATTGACGTTTACGTTTGACGTTTGTTTAAATAGGGTCCCGTTTTTACCCTTTGTATAAGGAACCACAAAAAGGAGAAAATTATCCATCTTTGTTATTATACTATGTCAACGCGGACGAAGTCGCGTCGACAGCTAGTCAATTGTATAAAGTACCCAGTAGCCGATTCTCAGACCTACTGAATATATAAAATTTGGTAAAAATCAGTAAAGTCAGTTCGGAGGAGTTCGCGGACTAACATTGTAACACGAGAATTTTATATATATAATAAGATATTCAGCATTGTGAAACGTTTGTTTGAAGTCGAGGTACTCCTTAGTTCTGTCTACTCTGCTATCACTATTACTTGATGGGCGCTAAGGATGTCATGACTGCGACTTTAAAAATAACTAATACATACTATTTAAAAACATATTCCTGAAATAACCGAAGTGAAAAATAGCAGATTTTGAAAAAGAAATCGTCAATGATAAGTAATAACAAAGAAAACGAGTAGTTTTTGACACCTACTTAGGCTAGGATACAATTAGCATTTTTTAAAATAACTATTTAACTATTAGAACTTAGATGTATTCTAAAAAACTTCTGAGCACAAAATACGTCGTGATTCTGATCCTCGACATGACAAATAGGAGATATGAGACTTCTGAGTTCTGACATAGATTAAAGACTCGCTGGCTGTTCTAGTCATCACGATTTAAAATTAGATTCAACACTCAATTATAATTTAACGGTACACGAATTTAAATATTTAAAAAACTTCAATAAATAACTATTATAGCTAAGTTAACTGTAGATCATCCTTTTATTGCTTTGAGTTATTATAACAGCGAATTCGATTTCATTATACTCTACCGTATAGACGGTATTTCCCAGTCGTGCGATAAACAATTTTTTATGTTTATGGTAAAATTTAAAATTCCGCGGAAACAATTGTGGTAACTAAGGGGGCGTCCACAAATTACGTGTGTAATATGTGGTTTTCTACGTAAACGTTTGGATTCACAGTTAGTAGATTTTCTTTCGAACGAATTTGAGAATGATCTTAATCGTATAAATTAAATGTTAAGCACCCCCCCAAATCTCACGTCAGATTTTTCAATATGTGGGTTTCTACGTAAACGTTTGGTTTGACTATCAGTACATTTTCTTTCGAACGAATTTGTGAATGATCTTAAACGTATAACATTATAAAAATCTTAAGCCAGATTGTATGTATTACAATCTGGATGAAATGGATCAAAATAGTATTATTTTGTTGAGAAAAAAATTACGTAAGATTTGCCGAGACCTCTCCCCAACGTGAGATTAGATGACATTTGACTCGACCACCTCCCCCCCCCCTAAAAAACTCACGTAATTTGTGGACGCCCCCTAAGTAATAGGATTATAATGGACTTTATATGAACTAGTCGGTGAAGCATATCTATCGCTATTTTATCTGTGGTGAATACTAATGCATATGTGAAACTAGGTAAACTGTATCAAAAGAAAAAACAGATCAACATTTCAACGATGGCTTCAATATTTAAATATTATAGAGTTGGTACTTGGTATCTGTGTGCACATGCAAATCGCGATGAGCAGTCGGCACGTTTGAAGTTTTGTATTGATTGATGACCCGCGTGCATTAGGTTCCAGAATATTAGCTAAAGCAGCTGAAGAAATAATATAAAGGAGTTAAATAAGTTTTCATCTCTCCAAAAAATCTGTCATATTATGTATATGACGCAGGTAATAAAAGGTAATCTTATATATAAAATTCTCGTGTCACAATGTTAGTCCACGAACTCCTCCGAAACGGCTTCACTGATTTTTACCAAATTTTATATGCATATTCAGTAGGTCTGAGAATCGGCTACTGGGTACTTTATGTATTGATAAGTGCATTTTGTTGAATAAATAATAGTAAATTATTAGAACCTGAGACTGACGGCGACCATTGTTTGTGATCGACATTGCCATGGCGACATATTTATTTAGTCACTTCAATAAAATAATATGGGCGAAATATACCTATTTTATTCTTTACATTATGGCAAAGCAACGTTTGCCAGGACAGCTAGTATAATAAAAAAATACGAATCATCAAAAAAAAAATCGCGTCGGCCCGGTCGTCACGATTTACGTCACATATCTACGTAATGCGTATATACTGTATAGTATGCAAAATTGTGTCGTCAAGACTCAAACTAGTATAGCTTGAATATTAATTTCTCGTTAATAATTTATTTATTTATTTATTTATTTATTTATTTATTTGACACACCAACAAGGAAATACATCAGAAAAGATCTTGACATAGAAAACATACAATTGTAGAATAAAGATTAATGTATCCTAAATTACAGGTGTAGTTCTAATTTACCGATCGATTAAATCTTTCCAAACGGAAAATTTCGTGCGTAAATTCTTCGTTCGTTTATTTGTTTGTAAGTTTTATTTTATGTGAAGGGAATTCCGGGTGGACCCTTATAAACAGCCTTTCATATTTTTCCATCGTAAATAATTTAAAATTGCATCATTCCGGTTTAACGTGAATTTCCAGATTAAAAATAAGATGAATTCGTAACTAAAAATATCCTCCACAAATTGCTGTTTAAGAACGTACCTACCTTCATAAATTTTAGTTAAACTTTAAATTAATTCTGAATCAGAAGAACATTTTTTCAGTATGAAATATGAATTTTAAAAGTTGAATAATCCTTTATTCATAGACGACTTTCCGATCTTTGCAGCGAGCGACCGGGACCGACAACATTCAAATAAAAAGCCACTTTATGCCCTAAATCCTAGGCTATAGGTTTCATTTTCTACCGATATTCTAGTAGCCTAGACTTTAGCCCACGCCGCCGCCGCGCTGCTTTGTAGAGACATAGTAGTGTACCATAAGGCCGCGTTTCTACTGAAGCGGAGCGGAGAGGAGCTTAGCGGTGCCGAATTGATCAATCACCATGCTCGAAATCTTCTCTGTCATTCCGCTATTCGGGCACCGCTAAGCTCCTCTCCGCGTCAGTGGAAACACGGCCTAAGCTTTATACATTGCACCTTGTTAGTTACCTTACACACACGGATATATTTAACATACAATTGACATACACAAAGTAAATAATTGTACTTAATGTACGTTGATAGTATACATCAAACTACATACACAGTAAACATAAAAAAGGTTTTCCATACTTTTTTATGTTTACACTGTAGTTTAACTCTAAGGGTCTTATCACTTAAGTATGTTATGTGGCCTTATCACACTGGCGATTAGCGAGCGATTTGAAAGCGACGCGTCGCGGCGTCGCGTCGCGTGGACGCCATTTTGTACACTCGTCTAGGGAAATCCCTAGACGAGTGTACAAAATAAAAGTGTATAAAAGTACATGTATCAGGATAGTGTAATTATAATTTGTAGCAGTAATTGTTTAATACATGTACCGCAGGTGTCCTTTTTAAATAAATAAATAAATAAAATGGCATCCACGTTTAATAGGGAATTTCCTAGACGAGTGTACAAAATGGCGTCCACGCCACGCCGCGACGACGCTGCGCTGTCGCGGCGGCGTGCGCGCTGCGCAATCGCGTCGCTTTCAAACCGCTCGCTAATCGCCAGTGTGATAAGGCCCTTAATGCGCCGCGAACATCGAATTCTCGAGAAACGAACGCAAAAACACGCCCAAACTGCTGAGCAACCGAACGTAATTATTACCGAATTTTAAAAAACATAACTAACTTTCTGTACCGCGGGCTCCGTAGGTAATTGCAGTATTTTTAACAGCGCACAGACCCCAATTCGGAAGACATTATCTCAGATACCGGTTTCGAATGTTCGCTTCGCTAAATCAAATATCAACAACCTTTACAAATTACTGCCGCCTACAGAGTAGGTAGTACTGTTACATCAAAACATTTTAGTGTCCTAAAATATTATAATATTATATTATGTATTATTAATTTACTATGCATACAAAATATTGAGAAATATAATGGACTGTGATTTATGACTTTGAACTCACTACTCAGTAACTCTACAAAGACTTCCAACTTCACGAACTCTGCATATTTTGGGAAAATACGTAATTCTAATAATTAGGCTCGACTTGACGTCGCGTCGGCGTTACCGTGCGGTTATATTCAGTTTGTCAATAAATTAAAAACTCGATTTTCTTTTTCAATAATTATTGTTTGATAATTCTTACTTTAGGGTCAATTAATAACAGCGCAGAGTCGAAGCGAAGCGAATTCCAAAACACTGAACACAGTAAATTCACGTAACGCATACATTACTATTGCAAAGTACTACATACTATGCAAAGTCAATTAGCGTTGGTCGGGCGCATTCACCCGAATTCGCGCGGATACGCGCGCCTTTTTAAATTCCCAGAAGTAATAAAGTGTGTTAACGCTTTGGACTTAAGGTTGAATTTGTTATGTTCAGTTATAAATATAATAATTCGCTTCGATGCGCTTCGTCTCTGCGCTAATATAAATTGACCCTTATTGACATAAGAATCGTAACATGAGTCATGACTCATGAGCAGCTATCCGGCAGGTACGTAACAGGTATTCGCAAACCTTGTAACAATCGTCTAAAACGCCTACTCACACATTTTAACTAAACATGGATATGCCATGTCATATTGTCACATTCTTAAATTAATTAAAACATAAAAATACCTAACTTATCATCTTACCTTCTGAGTTCAGAGAACATAAAAATTAAAATGTGTACTCATAATAATTACCCATAATAATTAACCATTATTTTTCTTTTAATTAAATAATATTTTATTTTTATTTCTTAATAAATTAGCATGATTTTTGTTTATTTGGAAAATGTTAATTAAAGTTTTTGTAGCTAATTTAAGATAAAGACATGATCAATGAGCATCTCAACCAAATTAGGTGAATGTTTAAATACTAAATATTTTTCTGAAATCTAAAATAATTTATATTTTGTATTACTGTACAGTGTACACGAGTAACAACTATACTATGCTAACTTATTTTTAGAAAAATCGCGACGCAACGGTCGAAATCAATCTACTATTTATGTTTTAAAATGTTTTTTTTTAAATTTATTTAAAGGGCTTTGGCCCACCTCACATTCCCACCACTGTATCTCCTGTCACCTGTGTCGCCAGGATCGACATAATCATAATCATAATCATTATCGGCGGCGACAGCGGTATCCAACCACAAAAACCCTTTGATATGATCTCAGGGAGCCCGAGGGACATGCTAAAACTGTCTTGGGACCCGCAACGAAATTAATCAGAAGAAAATAGGAGGAGTAGGAAGATTCCAATTTCCCTCCCCATAAAAGCGGGAGACAGCACAAAGTTGCAATGACCGAAAGTCAAAGAACTTAAGGGGGAGCACCACGGAAATAAGGTTAATAATAATTGTGACTCCTAAGCTAAATCTAAGTTAATATTGGAGTTTATTGTATTTTACTGTTGCCAATAATAATTGTGACAAAAACGCTTGTAGGCACGGAAGTTCCTAGCACTGTCCACGAGATCACCGTAGTATGCAACTCCAGATGTACAGAATAGTTAGCATAGTAGTTCTTTCGTCCTGTCAGAGACTGCTCTCCCAGAGAACATGATGAGCGGTTTGTTCAAACATGTTGCCTTCGGTCGAGCACTCGCACATGGGTGATGCAGGATGCTACTAGTAACTAGTTTAAATCCGAAAAGTTTGGCCTTAAAATTTCCATGACCGGTCAGGAATTGAGAAACGCAGTGATCAATATCCATCCAATGTTTGGATAGCCGTTCACGAATATGTTAAATATTATGTCAATAATTATAATAAGATACATAATTAACTATAATCAGGCCGAGCGAAGCAAGCCCTAGTATACTGCATAATGCATTATAATTTATATCCCACAACCTGAACATTTTGTGGTACACTTTACGGAAAAACTATCACGCCTATTGATTTGTGCTTTAACATAGTAATATTTATTTATATGTAGATGTGTTATCACTTATCAGTTTATCACGTCCTATCATCGGTCAGTCAAGATTTGGTGACTAATAAAATATTAAGAAAATTGCCTTAAAGATTTTACCACGCAGAAAAACGACGCGGACCCTCACAAAGCTCAGCTTTCAGCTAGTTAGGGCGTTCCCTCCGGAGATTTCGTAATTGACCGTATTTAAAACCTTATAAACTCATAATCTGAAACATAGTAAAAGGAGGGGAAGTAGGGTAACTCCGGCCCAATCCGCGATTTAATTACCTACTGTCAGGGTTGTCAATTTTAAGCGGCACGGCGGCGGCGTTGTGATGTGTGAGCGGCAAGCGGCTGTCCGCGCTTTGTTCGCAACCGCATGAACAGCGGCAACGTCGCGGTCTTCTGACTTTTAATAATAATAATTAATAAGTGACTGTCGATTGTCCATATTTCGGCCAATTTTCGTGCATATTTGCATGCATATTTCGGCACTTGGATCGTACATATGTATAATCGATGTCTAAATAAAATTATAAATATACCCTTTAAAACAACATTAAAAACTAACGCCTGTCTCTTATAGGTACCTACTATAAACAAATCTGTTGTTATGATTCGAACTTTGCTTTATGTGTATAATTAATATCTGATTTATAATTAGTCAATTACTTATTTTTAATTACGATTTAAAATAAGTAATTGACTGTAAGTAGTTAGTTAATACAATATACCTACAACACAGAGAAATCGACATTACTAAACGTAAACAAAGCAATAGCGGCAAATTTGTTTATTGATCAAAAGTACTTACCTAAAACATTCTCTTATATTTTATATTATGTTCTAGTGAGAAAGTTTGTATGATACAAAACTAATACAATAAAAAAAAAGTAAGTAAGTAGGTATTTGATCAAGTAAAAATTATAATATTATGCTAGAATAAGTGAGTAGTAAGTACCTTTCCTGTTCAACTGGTAATTTAAACAAAGACAATAATTCTGGAATAATTCCAGAATTATTGTCTTTGTTTAATTTGTATAGTAATATACAAATTAAACAAAGATATATTTATAGATATTTTATTATTTATTTAAGTATAGTAAGTATACAATAAGGCCCTATAGACCCAATTTTACATGACTCTGAATCAATAATAAACAAACAAATAGTGAGTTTTAAAAGCCAAAAAAAAAATACACATTGTTGTTTACTTAATGTACTTTGACAATTTGTGGTTCGAAACATATTATAGAAAACTTCACTCGATCAAAAATAACTCCGAAGAGGAGGCTAAATTCGAATATTTTGTGATATTTTTCTTATTTTTCATGAAGCTTATGAAAGTTTTACTTTCAAAAATCATATTATTTACGAAAAGCTCATAACTTAAAGAAGAATAATTTGTGGTTACATTTTGCATTTTCGTTTAATTATCTAAGTAAAAAGGATTTTTTCTCCTATTTCGCCCTATCAAGGACGCGGCGAGCGTCGTAACCGCCACCGTACAAGGCGCGCTTATATGAATGTTATTTTAATGTCCTTTACGTCGATTTTCGTACTGACAGACATCGACCTGCTAATTTTCGGGACTATAGGGCCTTAACACACCCAAACACACAGCAATATTTATTACTCCTGCGATTATGATTTTTGATTCGTTTGGCGCGGCGTGGACCGACGCGGGCGTGCAGCGTAAAGTGTTTAGTATTAGCCCCGACCGGTATGGTCCGAAAACGGTCCACACATACAAGCCGCGCGCGGTGCCTTTGTATGAAGATAACTTACTTCCCCTCCTTATACTATGTCTGAAAGCTACAAAGTTATAATAAAAATACAGTAATAATCTTTAGTATATCAACATTCTTTTCGCCGTTTTAAATTTTCTATTTTTGTTTATTATACTCATGATATTATCAGCTTCCAAAGTAATACCAATTTATTAAAATTCAAGCATACATTCAGCATCTCCTTAGCATTTACAAATTACTTTTATTTGAAAGTCACGCCAATAGATCGACAATATCATAAACTACATTTTCTCCGTTTTAAATTTTTTTCAGGACAATTTTAAACTAAGATAAGTAAAAATAATAGGGTTTTGGCGCGATCTCGGCAACACGGCAAATGTATGGCCAAGGTCATTTGCTCGGGAGACGACCTTAAATTAAGTATACAATATAAACCTCAGGTAGTGTCTACTCAATTTGAAATTCGTCCATAACGGATGACCGAAATACTGCCTTCGACTTTTATTTGGTCTGATGCGGTCAAAAACCGACCTTCGGTCGGACACTTCGCACTATTATTACCTATTCATACTGCGAACACTTTAAAAATAAATTTAAATAATCGTTATAACACGAAAAGTCTAGACGAGGTTTCATGAATAATAAATAATAATAAGTACATAATATTTTACTTACTTAAATAACAAAAATGGATCACAAGAATACTTTTAAATACATATAACAAAATTAAGTAATTTCTAAATAGCTATGTGTTTTTTTTAATGCTCTAATTAAAACTATTCGGAATTATAAAACATTTCCTCAAACAAACAAGTTACTCAATACGACCTCTTGTTTTGGTGTCGGCCGTGAAAAACTTCAAGAAACCCCCGACTAGGGCTGCCAGGCGTCCGGATAAAGCCGGACACAGAGAGGCTTTTTAATTGTGTCCGGTCAAAATTTTAGGGATTCCGGCTTTAGTAGAGCCTTGGCAACTTCAGACGTTTTTACATCTAATACGATATCAAATTTTGATACTACAAAATTATAGTAAAAGAGAAAGCACACTACATTTGTAGACTATATTTATAAACAAATGTCCGGGGTCAATTTAGACCGCATTCCGCAACGCGACACGTAAATGCATTTCTAAAGTATGGATTTGACAGTTTTGCACGACGTCTCACGCAATTGAAGTCTGTCAAATTTATATAAATTTAGAATTGCATCTACGCTCACTGAATTGATCTGACTGCATAGTCCGGCTTTTCGTTTTGGTGACCTGGCAAGTGGCAACCCTACCCACGATAAAAACCAACTTTATGAATAAGGATTAGTAAATCAAGGTTAAGTATGTCTAACGAGCACATAATTGCCAAAGTTGTGCTATAAAATTCCGCCATGGTATTCCGGTAAGTTCTGGTGATAATATAAACGGAATTACCACAACATTTTAATATAGTCCAGTCAAATTACGAAATAAATAAACATTAACGAACACAGTTTGGAGATTTTAAGGATCGATAGGGGGGTGTATTCTGAGCATAAATTCCAATTTGAGGGGTTCTACTGAGGTCAGCTCAAGGTCATTTCGATATAAACGCGTTTAATTCGATATCTCGAGAATGATCAGTGTTAGGCAAAAAAAAATGTAGAGACCTTTTCTCTTCCAAATTAAATTTACAAACTTTTTTATCTGAAACTTTTTTTTAACATTAACATTTTTCAACTTATTACTGCCGCAAGGCAAAAATTTTACTTTTTTTTCTATTTTTCGTCGTTTTCTCGCCAACTATTCAATTTTATTAAATTTTACCGATCATCAGTCTAGATATTTTAATTATGAATAATTTTCGAAAAAGTTTCAGAGAAAAAAGTTAGTAAATTTAATTTGGAAGAGAAAAGGTTTCTACATTTTTTTGCCTAACACTGATCGTTCTCGAGATATCGAATGAACGCGTTTCCGTCGAAATGACATTGAGCTGACCTCAGTAGAACCCCTCAAATTGGAATTTATGCTCAGAATACACCCCCCTATCGATCCTTAAAATCCCCAAACTGTGTTCGTTCATGTTTATTTAACCCATTTTGAGTCGTAATTTTACTGGACTAATAGAAAATAGATAGTAGAATAAAAAAAGAGTGGTAGAAAAGTCTGATAGTTTTCAAGATGTTTAAGACGTTCTGTGGATATTCCGCGTATACTCCAAATCACGACGCTACTCATTAAACTTACTTATGAGTAGTAATGAGTAATGATTGATGACATTTTGTGAGTTTCATCGTAATTTGGAACGTTTTACTGCTCGGTGCAGATTGGCTGCAATAAGCCACGTTTTGACAACAGGTTAAATAATAATAGAGCGTCTTCCAATAGCCTAATATTTTAGGACCTTATTCAGTCTAAAGTCTATACTTTAAGCGACCAAAAATTACTATATTTTTCTGACCACAGCAGCCAGCCTGATGCAGTCTAGTTGCCAAATGCACTAAGATCGCAAGAGATCTATCGAATATCGAATCACTTTTAAAAATTGCTACCAGAGAGGTTAGCGCCTTAACCTTGTTATCCGACTCCAGAGAATCACAACCAACTGGTTGACGACTACACTCCCAAAATCGATTCGAATTTTACTTCCGACTAATTTATAAAGAGGCCTCCATTAGAATAATATCATAATACCAGCGGGTCCCGAGCCACGCGACGTTCGACAAACTTTCGCTTGGGACGAGCGAGGAATACATAGTATACAGAGCGTTCACGACTACTCTCCCTCTCCCAGGACCTTAATGCCGAGGAAATAAGGATCATTTTTATGGAATAACCAAGACTAAACAGTCTGAAAGAAACGCGTGCCCGGCATACGATGAAACTTCGCTATTTTCTATCACGGCTCACGTTGCCTAAATTTACTTTTGGCGTCTAGGTCTCTAGACAAACAGACGAAATCGAAAGGACCCGAAAAGGCTTATTTCGCTTTGACGTAATACGGAACATGATTGACTTTTTAGGTTAGGACCTTTTTTGGATTATTCAAGGCAAAAGTTTAGGATTTAGCAATAATATTATAATATAATTATAATATATAAAAACATTGTGGTTTTAGTCTCACTTGCTCAGCTTTGGAGGTTCCATCGATTATTTAAAACAAGAACATTTCCCACATTTTATCAACAAGGAAATATGTTGGTAATATGTTGGGATTTGCGTCAATAAACAATGACTAACGTACGTCTGAGATCTGTATCTACTAACATCCGTGATAAGCTCATAACAGTCAGAAAATATAGAAAGACAGATAATAATGGATTAGTAAGACGTCTTGATAAGGAAGTTACCATAAAATATAAATAGACTCCAGCATGGCAACCACTGAAAAAGTGGAGATGTTAGACAAGCGGATCTTGAGCTAGTCTACACTATCCTGGGGCAGTTAGTCAGACATGGGATCTTGAACTACACTAACTTGTCAACGGCAGAAAGATATGGAATCTTGGACAACCCTAACTTGTCGACGGCAGATAGAAATCGATCTTGGAGTATAGTCAGTCACACATGGGATCATGGACTACACAAATTTGTCAACGGCAGATAGAAATGGGATGTTGGAGTAGTCAGTCAGACATGGGATCTTGGATTACCCTAACTTGCGACGGCAGATAGAAATGGGATCTTGGAGTAAAGCCTAAAGTAGTAAAGTCACACATGGGAATTTGGACTACCCTAAAGCTCCGTTTAGACCAAACGAGCGAATGCTCATTCTAGTAAAGCTCTTTTGATGTAAACTAACAACGAGCATTCTTTCGTTGTTCTAGTGTGTTCGCCACGTGTTCGGCGGTAAATAGGTAGAATGCTCTAAGAATCTCGCTCGTTTGGTGTAAACGACGTAAGAGCGCTCGAGCAATTGCCTAGACTAGAGCGTTCTTTCGTGTTCGGACGTGCTCGCTCTTCGAGGCGGTCTCTTCAAAGGGATTCTAGTGTTCTTGAAATATTTTACTTTTTGGCGGGTTTTTTTAAATTATCGAGTATTCTTCTTTTATTAAATTCGTCACCCACCAACGCCTTTTCCTTCTTTTCTTTTACATTAATTGCGTTATAACAATAAATACAGCACTTGAAATCATAATATCGCTATTACAGTCAGACATAGTGTAGTTGTTACGTAGTTTATATACTCTTTGAGTGTAGTGTGAACCCTACTACTTATCGTTGACGAATGAGTAATGAGCATTCGTTCGTTTGGTCTAAACGGAGTTATATGATTCTCATCTACAGAGCAAAAATTCTTATTCTTGATGTTCTTGTTGATTCGATTGGTGTAAACGATCTAAAGTATGTCGTAACGAATTATAGTTTACACTAAACGAATACGAAAGAATGTTCTCGTCCTGTTCTTGCTCTAACGCACCTTTACTTGTCTACGGGTCGATGGCAGATAGAAATGGGATGTTGGAGTAGTCAGTCAGACATGGGATCTTGGATTACCCTAACTTGCGACGGCAGATAGAAATGGGATCTTGGAGTAAAGCCAGTCACACATGGGAATTTGGACTACCCTAACTTGTCTACGGGTCGACGGCAGATAGAAATGGGATTTTGGAGTAGTCAGTCAGACCAAACCAACAATCAGTCAAGGATCTCGGACTAACCTGGGCACGCAGATGGAGTGGTATAGGCCGTAGTTGCGGAGCACGTGTACGAACTCGGGCAGCGTGCGGCACGCGCCCATGATGCTGAACGCAGCCAACGCGCTGTTCCACACGATGAGCGTCCGTCGCAGCTCGAACCTGGGAAGATGTTTTTTTTTTAATTTAGCAGGCAAATGCCTTGCAAAGCCCATACATATTATACAGCCAAGAGATATTTCATTCGATGGGTAACCAGTATCCACTGTCCAATATCCATAGCGCCTCGAACCTGGGAAGATGTATTTTTTTTATTTAGCTGGCTTTATAAGACAAAGGCTTTGTATACATATACAGCCAAGGGTTATTTATTGCAATAAGCGTCTGTCGCAGCTTGAACCTGGGATTTTTTTTAGTTTAGCAGACTTAATACGGCAGTGTTGTACTATACATACAAGTACTCATGAAAGGAGAAAAAAAGGCTCTACCTGCCTAACATAACTAAAAGGCTCTACATGCCTAACATCACTTAATTAATGGTAAGTAAAGAGTAAAGGCATGTAAAGGCACGTAAAAGAAATACAATAATTATGCAAAACTAATAATTAAATTATGTTGTGGTAGGTATCTGCTCAATTTCTTATCAAATCATTAATAAACTAAATCTTTAATCTTTATCATCGGCAATAAACGCTTATATTATGGAAGGTAACTTATTGGCTGCAATATAAAAGTAAAATACTTTAAATATTAATATTATATTGTTTATTTGAGTATTTTTCAATTTTAAGGAATATTTAACCCTTAATCATCTATTCTATACTGTGTATCAAACTGAAACTCTACATTTTCAACAAAATAGTGACAATGTAATGACTAATGAGTAGTGGTCACGTGTAGGTTTCATCAGGATTCATTTCATTTATTGGGCTTCTTATTAATCACATAGATCAATAAGGTTTGATTGGCGTTCATTGAGAGAGGCCTATGTCCAGCACTTCCAGCAGTGGACGAATATAGGCTGATTTGATTGACTGAATATGAAATAGCTATTCAAATCCATGACACCAGACTTACTAATTACCTTATGGGTTATTTGTATTTCATTGCACCTGTATCTCTGCAAAACTTAATCTTTCGATCGCGGCTTCTTGGAAATGCTATTGTATTTTATTGTTGTCTCGAACACCGGTGCTCTTATGGGGCTTGAAGGATTAAAATGTGTTGGTACTTGGTAGTTCTCACATCTAACTTCTTTAGAGGACCAACTATAGGCGAAGCAGTGCCTCCAGGGCATTAATTATAAATAGGTTCACATTGCGTATCCAGGCTTCAAAATTATGTTTCTGTTCCTGTCTGATACGTTTAAAATGGATTGACAGGCAAGGACAAAACATTTTATAACTTCAAGTTCTTGTACACCACGGATCTTTTTATTAGTAAGGACCTTTTTTAAACATAGCTAAACATTTAGTTGAATGGCGTGGTGTCGGAGTAGTTATCGTATACACAATATTGATTAGGTCGATACAATACCCGGTTATCGCGTCATTGGTCACGAATACACGACGTACCTTTTCCTCTGACTGGCGTAAATTATTCAACGGTACAATCGCGGCCACTAGCGTTTGTAAAAAAATGTGACTGTACCAAAATTTTACTGGTAAACTGTAAAGCCCTCTTTTCACGTTGGGCGACAATGAATAACTATGATCATTGATCACACATACACGCACAATCGATGGTGATCATGGGCAATGGGCATACACAAATATGTCTCAAGTCACTAGAGGTTCCTTATATCAGTTATCCTTACTAATATTATAAATGCGAAAGTGTGTCTGTCTGTCTGTCTGTTACCTCTTCACGCTCAAACCGCTGAACCAATTTTGCTGAAATTTGGTATGGGGATACTTTGAGACCCGAGAAAGGACATAGGATACTTTTTATCCCGGAAAAATGTACGGTTCTCCGCGATAAACGAATTTTGGCGCAACGGAGTTGCGGGCGTCATCTAGTCGTCCATAGACCATAATAGAGTAATCGTGAAACTAGATTACTAGACTAAATGACGTCCGTAACTCTGTTGCGCCAAAATTCGTTTATCTCGCGGGAACCGTACATTTTTTCGTCATAAAAAGTATGATACCTAGCAAAATCGGTTCAGTGCTTTGGGCGTGAAGAGGTAACAGACAGACACGACACATTTGCGCATTTATAATATCAGTATGGAAGTATGGATTAACCATGCACAATGCTATTAAAGTTTTACATCAACTTCAGTAGAGCAATATCACCGAAGACCTCTTATAAACTAACCCCAATAAACTAAGCTTTATAAATGGCGCAGCTTGAAATATCTGGGATATTCATAACAGGGGAACTCTTAGCTGAAACTTAATATAGGGCAACTGTTACGTAAGAGTGCATATTCGTACGTGATACGTGCAAGAATTCGCTTGAAATTCTGACGATGTTTTATTACTACAGCTGTCAGGTACCAGCATTAATTACGAATAAGAACAATGAATTTGCATTTTTGCATAATTAGTAATTAGTAATTACCACCTTGAATATTTCACACTACATACAGATTCGTTAGAACCACAGAAATAAGATCTAGTTAGAAGCGCTATGTCGCTCCATTCGTGCATTCGTATGAACACGAGCGTGTCACTTTTTTTTCATATCCACTGTGACGTCACATGAGCGCTTTAGTGATGGGAATACCCGTACGCGCGGAATCGATTCAAAGGAATCGCCGCGCCCCGCCTCTTTTGCCATTTTAATAGGTATATCGTTTTTTTAATCGATTATTATTCGAGTTTACAGACAGAGGAATGATAAATCTTAAGACACGTGCTTGCCAGGACAGCTAGTAATTATATATATAAAACTAGCTGTTGCCCGCGACTTCGCCCGCGTGGACTTCAGTTTATAGAATAAGAATAAGAAAATTTTATTTTGACAAACACACAACACAATATTAAATTAAGTATTACAAAAATACACAAAAAAAAAAAGAACACAAAATTACAATAATATTAAATTGTGTGACATCAAAACTGGACCCAGCTCACCATTAACAGCGACTTCCAGTCTGCTGCACTGGTTTTCTGCTGGGACCAAAGGTGTGACATCACAATATTTAAAGCTAGCAATAAATCAAAATCAACAAAAAGAATAAAATATAAAGCCGGCTGTACACTCTCGCCGAGACACAGCGAGGCGGCCCGAGTGCGAGAGTGTAAATATAGCGCGCGATGTCAACAAAATTGGTGTCAAATTAAGCTTTTATAAAAAAAACCCTAGTACCCATTAAATACAAACACCCAAAAAAAGCTGTGCAGTGTGCACATAACTTATTTCATTTTTTAATATTAAACTTTATTTATGCCAAATAAAGTATATTTAGCCCCCCAAATTACACAACTTTACCCATAAACTATTTATCATTGATAGATTTAAGGTTACGTCACTGCATAGATAGAGTACTGAGTTATTTAATAACGTAACAAAGAAACAACAATCGAAAAATCGAAAACCTGATGTAAGATGATACCACCTCTTAAATAAAGACATTTGAGCAAGCGTCATCGCGATGTAGGTGACGGTACGGCGCCATCTATTATGAATTTTTGTAACTAACTTAATTTGAACAAATTTACGCATTTTCACCCTCTTACAATTATTTTTTCCAGTTAAAAAGTAGCCTATGTCCTTTCTCAGGCTTTAGACTATCTGTGTACAAAATTTCATTACAATCGGTTCGGTAGTTTTGGCGTGAAAGCGAGACAGACAGAGAGACAGAGATACTTTCGCATTTATTATTATAGTATAGAAGTATAGATTCTCGTGTCAAAATGTTAGTCCACGAACTCCTCCGAAACGGCTTTACTGATTTTTACCAAATTTTATACGCAATATGCATATTCAGTAGGTCTGAGAATCGGCTACTGGGTACTTTATATATTGATAAGTGCATTTGTTGAATAAATAATAGTAAATTATTACAACTCGAGACTGAGGGCGACCGTTGTTTGTGCGACGGGATAGCGATAGACGTTGCTATCCCCTCCTTTTACTATGTTGCTATGGTAACATACTTATTTAGTCACTTAAAAAAAATAATATGGGCGCAATAGGTACTTTATATAATGGCAAAGCATCGTTTGCCGGGACAGCTAGTATATATTATTCTAAATTAAATCACTAAACAGGAACATACATACATATTACATAACTAGCTGTCCCGGTAAACGTTGTTTTGCCATTTAAAGTAATTGTACTTCATCAGTTGATACAAAATCTTACCCCCTCTTTTGTCCCCTAAGAGGACCCCTCTTAGGGGACAAATTTTATACACCAGATGTAAAGTTGGAAAAAACAGTTAATAATATGAGGTAAGTCTCTAATATTTCTGGTAGTGATGATAGGCACGCTAAAGACAATGTTTTAATAAAGGTCTGATTTTCACACAAGTTTTTATGGCAGTTTATTTCCATCCACTACTCAAGATATATTTATTGTAGCTTTGTGATGCTTTTGTATTATGTAAATAATATACTCAACTTACTATAAAAAAAAACATATGTGTCCATAGTAACATTAGTCATTTAGTTTTTTGTTGAAATGTGACACGCCACTTTTGAGGACTCATTCAAGTGGCTGACAATTGTGATTATTTTAAAACATGTGTTGTGTAAATAAAATGTATGGTGGCATGTAAAGTTTTATTTGTATATTATACCTAATGTGCTGAAGTGTAAATAAAATACATTTTGAGAATCTAATATTGTTTTTTTTATTTTTATTTAAGTATAAATCAGATTTTTTTTAGATTTCATATTATCTTTTTTTTTAAGTTCTGTACTAGATTCATTTTTATATTTAGCCAGACACAAAGTTAGAAGAAAATAAAGACTATTTAATATACTTTATGATTTTTAATGCCAATTAACATCATTCCAATTAGAATCTGGGAAATCTAATTAGAACCAAATATTTACTTTTAAAAAGTTAGAGCTGTCAGTGAGACTACCAGTTGGCAATAAAATGTATTTTTTCAGTACCTGATACCTCCGTATACTAATTGATTACAATATTGTCAATTTATTATTACAAGCCGCACCAATCATTACTATCAGAAAGGTCAGATTTGTTTTTATAAACGATATCAATGTTTTGACCAATACTGTTTTTTTGCACGTTCCATAATCTCTAGTCTATTATCTCTACCTATAAAGAGTGAAAAGACTAGGGGCAGCAGAATGCGTATGTCTCGATTCTTGATTTTGTAGTAACAAAGTAGCTTCTTTTCTACTTCTTCCTCTTCACTCATTGATAAAAAATCAATTAACATTGTTAAATATACTAATTAATTACAATATTGTCATTACAAGCCGCATCAATCATTACTATCAGAGAGGTCAGATTTGTTTATACTCTTTCGAACCGATCATCTATTTATAAACGATATCAATGATGTATTAACAATCCCACCAAAAACATACCTGTTAAAATGGGGCCAAGTTCCTATCAGCAAATTTTTGGTCTAAAAAAAGAGTTGAAATCCAATCCAATGCCAAGTTTAGATGCACTTCATCGATTGTTATCATTTTCATCAACAGCCTGATCCATAATACTTCTAATTTGAACGTGGCAGGTTAATTTAATTATATTATCTTATTTTACAATTAATCTAGAGTTACGTAAAGCACGAAAACCTGCCAAGTTCAAATTTAGAAGTATTATGGATCAGGCTGTTGATGAAAATGATAACAATCGATGAAGTGCATCTAAACTTGGCATTGGATTGGATTTCAACTCTTTTTTTAGACCAAAAATTTGCTGATAGGAACTTGGCCCCATTTTAACAGGTATGTTTTTGGTGGGATTTCAGTCCTTTTTTTCAAGAAATTATACCTATTTTTTTCTTTTAGTGCCACACCCGACTTAAACAATACCTTCGTTATATGGCGCTAGTTGTAAACTATCAATAGAAGCGAAATTTTCAAGTAAACAGTATTTATTTAACCTAAGTATATCAACTCCCAAGCGGTCGAATTCGACCGCGTAAACAATAGATTTCCAAGAATCCGCAATCGAAGTATTAATAAGCTATACGGTATGCATTATACATGATGACAATATTTTAAACCAATTCTCGTTGTATCACTGGCGTATAAGAATTTTTACCTATAGTTCGTAGAGGAGCCGATTCACGCTTGACCGATTTCTTCTTAATTTTTTTATTAATCTACATATTATAACACACGACCTGAGTGTCAAATTTCATTACGTTAGGAAAATTGGAAGTGGTATCTAAAATTCGTAGATGAACCGATTCACGCTTGACCGATTTCTCAAATTTCTCAAATTTTTTTAATCTACTTATAACACACGACCTGCGTGCCAAAGTTCATAATGCTAGGACAATCGGAAGTGGCCTCTAAGGTTTGTAGGTGAACCGACTCACGCTTGACCGATTTCTTAAATTTCTCAATTTTTTGTTAATCTACTTATAACACACGACCTGTGTGCCAAATTTCATAACGCTAGGACAATCGGAAGTGGCCTCTCAGGTTTGTAGGTGAACCGACTCACGCTTGACCGATTACTTAAATTTCTCAATTTTTTGTTAATCTACATATAACACACAACCTGTGTGCCAAATTTCATAGCGCTAGGACAATTGGAAGTGGCCTAGAGGTTTTGATTACCGGTCAGTGAGTGAGTGAGTGAGTGAGTCAGTGCCAAAATTAGCTATTTTCACAGGGAGATATTTCAGGATCTACCGAAGCTATATCTATGAAATTTGGTATACTGCGTAGGTACTAGTATATAATTACGTAGGTATAATTTTATCTTTGTACTCGCAACAGGCACTGAGCTACAGGGGGGTCAAAAGTGCGTCGAAACGGTTCGTGTAAATAGTGCACGGCATGTGCGCGGCCTGCTGGAACTTGGCCGCGCACTCCGTGCGCTTTGATAATGTTTTTTTCCACGTTCCATAATCGTATAAGAAAATGACTCATTTTAATTGAACTTGATATTTTAATCTATAGACAAAACTAATCAAACGAGACCGTGAATCATGGTATACAAGGTGGAATACAAGAGTGAAAAGGGCAAAAAAGCCAGAGAATTTTAAATAATATTAAAGTACTCGTAGTTATAAAACTCATATGGATGGATGAAATTAATGAAATTTAGTTTCGGGTCACCAATTAGATTCGAGAATGCTTATTTTGCTTTAGACAATCTGAATTTAATTCGGATTGTCTAAATCTGTAGTTACACTATCTGTAAACCCGTCGAAATCGGTTCAGTCGATTTGGCGTGAAGAGGTAGAACTAGGAACAAGGTTCTAACAGAGTGACACACTTTCGCATTTAACAGTACTAGCGACCCGCCCCGGCGTCGCACGGGTATAAAATAAATAGCCACTAAAAAAATTATGCCTATAGCCTTCCTCAATAAATGGGCTATCTAACACTGAAAGAATTTTTCAAATCGGACCAGTAGTTCCTGAGATTAGCACATTCAAGTTAGCCCTTTCAAATAATTTCCCCCGTTTTTTCCACATTTTCCTCTATTTCTTCGCTCCTATTAGTCTTAGCGTGATAAAATATAGCCTATAACCTTCCTCGATAAATGGGATATCTAACACTGAAAGAATCATCAAAATCCGTTGCGTAGTTTTAAAGATTAAAGGGAACAAAGGGACATGAGGGAAAAAAAGCTACTTTGTTTTATAATAAGTATAGATGGTTTTACATCGCGCAGAGATTTCTCTTTGAGATACAAACGACATTGGTTACATTACAGGTGATAAGACAAAGATTTCATTTACAGCTTCAATACTACTATCACATCCTTGTAGATAACCTTCTCTGCCTTTTACTTCTTGAAGGCATGTCCTAGGATTTTTATTTTTATGGCTAAAGTAATAGTTGTAAGGGTGGGTTTATGTTGGTTCTCTACATTTCCTTCTTTATAAGATCCTTTCACTTAAAGAGTTTATTTTTTTACGACAGAAGGGTATTACTGTTTCTTATTACTTGCTGACAGACAAACTATCAAGTATTAGGGATTGTTTTTATCAAGGGTGTAGTGTTTGGACTTTAGAACACATAATACGTTAAGGACAATAAAATCTGTAAGATATTTCCTCACGAATACAGCAGGCCTACTACGAAACCGTTTTGAGACTCAAACAATCGGACGAGAATGCCGCGTCCTGCTCTAACAACGTCATTTCACGTTTGTTAGAGTAGGACGCAACATTCTCGTACGATTGTTTGAGTCTCAAAACCGTTTCGTGGTACGGGCCCAGGTTTAAAGTAGGTAATATAGGTAGATAATGATTTTTATAAACACTTGGTCTGAAGAATTAATAAAAAGGTATTAAGTATTATTTTCTCCCCTAAGGCCACAGAATACATATTAGTTTAACCACAGAATATATTAGTTGTGTTTAACTAAGGCTCAATTTACGGAGTGGAATGGAAGCGTCAATTTCGCCTCATGACGCGGGAATTGGCACCGGAGAATTCCCGAGAATTTCGCGGTCTTTTGGCTCGTGTTTAATTTGTGTGTAATGTGTATGTTGATATAAAGTTCATTGCTATGTAGGTACCTACAGTTTCTTTGCAAAAAGTCGCTTCCATTCCATTCCGCGGCGGTGTAAATTGTCTTAAAAACTAAAAAAAATAAATAGAGGCAAACATAGAACCTCCTTTATCGCAAGTCGGCTAAACACGCATGGTGCTCGTCGCGCAGCGCACACGCGCGCTCACGTGAACACACGTAACTGATAACAGCTGATAAGGCGATAACAGCTGACTCAAGCGGGACTGGCGGCCGGTCGCGCGATGTTATGTAATATTCGCTTGACCTGAGAGATGACCGCACCTACAAGTTATCTACCTAATTGGCCAATGAGCAGACGGATCACCTAATGTTACCTTCGGCCACGATGACGAAAGTGTATGTCAGTTTGTAGTTCCTCTTCACGTTTAAACCGCAGAATCGATTTTGATCCAATTTGGAATAACAAATAACAATGTAAGTTCTAGGAAGTTGAGGATGTAGTTTTTTCACGGAAAAATACACGATTCCTGACTATGTAACATATTTTATACACAACGTTGTTAGCGACATCTATAAAATACACTTACGATTATATTTTAGGAGTTATGGCATTTAGTACGTTTGATAAAATGATGCTCTAAAGCATTGATTCCCAAAGTGGTCCACGTGGACCCCATGGGGTCCACGGGAGCCCGACAGGGGTCTACGCTTGCGTGGAAAAAAAAATGGGGGTCCACGAGTCGTAACGGGGGTCTATAAAAATTAGGTGACCCGATTTGACTTCTCCTATGAATATAGGCAGACAATATTATATTAATATCAGATTAAATATTACAGAGCGAGGAGATTTAGAAATAAGTAAAAGTGTGGTAATTTTTTGTGTTAAATAGCTACAAAACAAGAAAATATTTGCGTTTACTTTTTACCACTCCGAAGTGAAGGTTGGTGTGACTTGTGAGTCAAACATAGAATACAATAAAGTAAAGGTCCGACTGGATGCTTGGATGAATACGCTTTTTAGACGGGCCTTGAACTGGGGGCGGGGGGCCGGGGGTTGCTGTGGGGTCCACCGGATCCAGCAAAATGTTTTTATTTTTTTTAATTTTTTATTTATTAAGCATCTAAGCATACATAACAATATATTATAAAACAGAATGGCAGCACCATTAAACCCGACAAGGGTTTGTCCTGATGCCATATTTATAAAGTGGTCTATGAGAAAAAAAGTTTGGGAACCTCTGCTCTAAAGAATACGGTCTATAATAATATTATGATGATGGTCAGATCTAAAGAATATTTGCAAGCTTTCTTTCTTTCGCCTCTAAATTACTTGAAAAAGAGTTACTGTAGATACAAGCAATCAGCTAAAAACCCAATAAAGGACTTTTTTACATCACAGTTCACAGAAAAAGGATTACGAGTAATCCTTTTTTTATTGTTCCGGCGCTGTTATCTTTTATCTTATCAATACATTTAGCAGAACATGACAAACCAACACTAGCTAATATCATAATAATATGTAAAATTCTGTAATTTGATGGTTTGACGGCAATAATATTTTTTACAAATTATTGACTTTAGTAAAGTTTTGATGATTGATCATAGTTGGGGTACCAACTACCTACTAACGCTAACGTAATTAGCCAGCGAAAATTTCACAAATGGTGATGCCGGCCGCGGCAGCCGGCCAGCCGGCAAACAACGAATCGGGTGCCGTCGAAGGCAAGTCGAAAGCACTTGAAAGGATTATTTTTTATTTATCGGAAAATCAGATTTATTCCTTCAACATAGGTACAGTACTACAGCCTTAAATTAACTATGTACTTAAAGAATCCTAACAACTCAATAAGTACGCAATAAAATTATAATTAATTGATACCTTGAATTACATTAAATTCACTTAATTAAAACTAAAACATTCGAGGCGTAAATAACATACATTTTCATCCTACGTGAGTTAAGACGAAGGGCGTACGATAAATAAATATTTGACCAAATATTTTGTGTGGTTACACTGTGTGCACCTCCGCAGTTCCGGTTACTAATATTCGGTGATTTTTCACAAAATACCTTCATTGTTGCCGGCCATTTTTTGACTTAGACGAGGCTTTTAACATAATGAAAACAAGAAAAAATTTAAGTTCTCTGTTGAGTATATTCAACATGAACTATGTCCTTTTTTTACTGAAATCTGTGGTGCAAAACGCAAACGTTTCTTATTAGATAGCAACTCATCAAACAATATAAGATCGAGATCGTCTAGACTCTAGTCTGCCTAAATTATCCGAGTTTCAAAGAACGGATGAAGAATGGATGGTATGCATAATGTATCGTGTTCGTGCATCGTTTTTCTTTCGGGCAAATCTGCTGACTGGATTTGAATATTAACCACACAAGGCTAACATTCTATATGTGTCACTATCAGTATGTGGTAAATTGTAGACAAATATTATCTCTTTCGTTCCTTTTATTTATGAAAGAGAAAGCGTGATATTTTGACTATTAGCTCTGGGTCATGGGTGTCTGGGTTAACTTCCTCTAAAGGCGATCGCACATAATTATTATAATATCACCACGCACGCGCCGAACACGCCGCATTTTAGAATTTACTAGCGACCCGCCCCGGCGTCGCACGGGTATAAAATATATAGCCACTAAAAAAATATATGCCTATAGCCTTCCTCAATAAATGGGCTATCCAACACTGAAATAATTTTTCAAATCGGACCAGTAGTTCCTGAGATTAGCGCATTCAAGTTAGCCCTTTCAAATAATTTCCCCCGTTTTTTCCACATTTTCCTCTATTTCTTCGCTCCTATTGGTCTTAGCGTGATAAAATATAGCCTATAACCTTCCTCGATAAATGGGCTATCTAACACTGAAAGAATAATCAAAATCCGTTGCGTAGTTCTAAAGATTAAAGGGAACAAAGGGACATGAGGGAAAAGAAAGCGACTTTATTTTATAATAAGTATAAGTTAAAGAAGTATAAGTATAGATATAGATTGTATGAAAATTGATGTGAAACCTCGCACATTGCTCCGCACCGTACGCGCCGCATTTCTTGTACTGCGGTGCGTTCGACGTGTACGTGTGCTGACAAAATAATTATATGTGCAATCTGTTTGATCCTCATAATATGTGTGGTTCATATAGAACAGATTTTTAACTGTACACAAACGAAATTGTAAACTTTACAAGCTCTTTTCCCTCTCTTTACATCTAGCTGTGTGATACATTTGCGAGCATTCTCGTTGACCCTACTATTACATTTTATAATGGTAAAAAATTACAGAGCACTTATAATAATGAAGGGGCCTCTGTGACCCATATACTGTATTTTATATTTTTATATAAAAGTTAAATCGCTCAGGTACAGTATAAGTAATATTCAGTAAACCATCTTTGTATTAGAGTGCCCAAATCAGACGCACACTAGCGTGATTTCAGATATTAACCAAATCCCCTAATTTTTATCCAACTAATATCCGAACAAACAGCAAGATATCATTTTTATCGTCAATCAATTGCTTTTATGCGGCCTCTTCACGTTGGCCCATAATAGCAAGCGAACTTGTAGAAACTAGTAACTAGAAGGGCACCTTCATCTATGATTATTGATTGCCGTTGGCGATCGACGTGGATTGTGTTACACGTGCATCCTATAGGCAACTTTGCAATCATGGTCTTATAAGAGTTTTGAGTTTCTGACTCTGAGAATTCTGAACGGGTCTGACCGCGTTGGATCAATCTGAGCTTTGCTGATCAAGTTTTGACCAATCAGAACGCATTTGATTTGATGTTGCTTTAAACTAGCCGAATCCGTGTCGACTAACTAGAATTTCAAGGCCACGTCCAAGCTGTCCTACTGTATGTATACTGTGGTAGGCTCTGAGTGGGCGCTAACAGCATCTTACGTAACGCTGCGCGGTGCGGAGTGCGGATCAATTGCGGCGCCCATTCATGGACTACAGACTACATTCATGCCCGCTCTACTACATCATACATGTTGCTTACTTTGTTTACATTATTTTACAGGCTTCGTAGTTACTATAATTGTGTAAAAAAATTCTATGGATTATGGGGGCTTCTAAATTTTAAAGGTAACATACCAACCGAAGTTTTTTTTTTTTATTAAGGAAAATGGTCACTCTCCACTTGGCACTTTGGGTCATGAGTCATCATAATTATTTATTCCGAAAAAAACCTAACTCCTACAGCATAATATTATGTACACTGCACAGTCAAAGTCGATCGTGGAAATTCATAAATGAATGTCTGTCTCTACTGTCTACACATTAATCCATCCATACTAATATTATAAATGCGAAAGTGTGTCTGTCTGTCTGTTACCTCTTCACGCCCAAACCCCTTAATCGATTTTGCTGTATTGTATGAGGATAATTTGAGACCCGAGAAAGGACAATAGGATACTTTTTATACCGGAAAAATGTCCGGTTCTCGCGCGATAAACGAATTTTGGCGCAACGAAGTTGCGGGCGTCATCTAGTTATTAATATAATCGCTTATATTAGTCCACCATGAAAGGATCAGACAGAGTTTCATAAGGTTAGGTTTTTCAACAATTTAAAGTTTCAAAAATGAAAGATATCGCCAAGTAGCGTAGTTTTTACACTTGTGTGCGTAAGTTTGTCAACAACGAAGTGTCATCTTTTTATTCCGAGCCGTGTATGAGAATGATTAAAAGCAACAAAGTATACTTCATAGGCTCAAGGAGACTTCGAGGGATCCACTGTGGGAAGTTGTTGTACGCTACTGAATGAATTTCAGTTATCTCTGCCAAGATTCGGTCGGAACGGAATCATTTAGGAATTTCGTTAGGCTCTTTGTAAATTTATTATAATATTATTATCAATTAGATATGATAACACCTGCAACTCGGGTGCGCCAAAATTAGTATACCTCGCGGGAACCGTATATTTTTCCGGGATTCAAAGTATGTCCATATTAAACCAAATTTCAGAAAAATTGGTTCAGCGGCTGGGCGTAAAGAGGTAACAGACAGACAGACAGACAGACACATTTTCGCATTTATAATATTTGTATGGAACTTGGAAGTATGGATTGAACTCTCCAATCAATCAATAGTCGGTAGCCACTTAGCCAGGGACACGACTTGCATATTATGATAGAGAGTTCTTGATTGCGAAGTTAAAAAGATTTATGGCCTGTTTCACCGCTTCCAGATAAGGTGCCCGATAGGGTTATTTGACAGATTTTCCATACTCCATCTGTCAAATTAAGTGGTGGATAGCCTTATCAGCAAGCGGTGAAACAGGCCCTTAAAATTCAAAGTAATATGACAGACTTTTCTCCAAAAAACATAAATTTTAGACCTGGGGCCAGTAACAGATTTTCATGACCAAGACCCTCCCAACCGAAACTTCGTAAAATGAATAAGGGACTTATACTATGAATACTAGCGACCGTCAGCTGCGACTCCGTGGGCAGTGGCAGCCTCCCACCCATGAAGAAAAAAAAATTTTTTTTCAGTCATTTCCTCTCATTTGAAAATTTATCAGAGTATTGTTAAAATACTCTAGTAAACAATTTAAAAAATCAGCTAGCTGTAAGTCAGTGGAAAAGTCGTCAGCTGATAAGTTTTAGTAGTATAGATGCTGTTGCCTTACACCTTTCAAGGTACCAGCTGACAAACTTTCCACTGAGATACAGCAAGCTGACATTAATTTTCATTCATAGTAGCATATAAACGATCACCAGGAAAATTTTTAGCTGAGAGGAAATCATTGAAAATATAATTTTTTTTTCATATTCAAGGAGCCAGCTGACGTATAATCCACCGTGTTATGGTCAGATGACTATGTTTTTCTTTCAAAATACTACATAAACTATACTCTGATAAATTTTCAAATGAGAGGAAATGACTGAAATTTTTTTTTTCTTCATGTGTGGGAGGCTGCCACTGCCCACCCCACCCACGGAGTTGCAGCTGACGGTCGCTAGTATTCATAGTATAAGTCTCTTATGCAGTGTACAAAGTTTCGCCCGGGAGGAAATCATTGACCAAAAATTTACCTGGCTCCCGGGCCAATAGACCATAAAGTTCTTTCAATATATCAGGTAATATTTAAATTGTGGAACATGCAATTTTTTATCACAGACTTCAGTCGATGAATATTTTAAAAGTTCAAATGCCATTTCCAAGTTTGGCGGTATTTTTTCTATGTATGAAAATGATTATCTTGTATGTTATAAGTTGTAACTTATACCAATTATTAAATGTTAAAAATTAAAAACGCAAGATAATTTTGATATGCCCAGTATCACTCACAGTAAAAACGAATCTTATGAGTTATGACACCTCTCAAGCTAAAATGAAATAATATTATTACTGTAAAATTAATTAAACCATTTAGGCTGCAGATCTTAACTTACATACAATCTCTAGAAAAACATTACCCTTCTGGTGACTGGTGTAATTGGGTAAATACTAAATATCTGCTCGACACTTTAATAATTATTAAACAATCCTACATTTTATGTTAGTTATAACTTGTAGTTATAACTTAGTTCTATGATCAGTGATCACTGTAACTAGATTCTAAGAATTGTTACACTCCGAGTTCTGACATAACACAATATGGCTGATTAGTGATTAGTCATCACTTTTTAAACGAATATGTCGCTCACATATGTTGCTATTGCTGCATCTATGTATTATTTGGCGAGCGGCCAAAAGTATCGTTATTTATTAATTTCAGAAATATTCGCTCCAAATTGTATGACATTGGAGCATAGATAAATGACCCTTGACGACTCCACGGCGGGCTTTGGAGGCCAAAGCAATAAAACAGTTGAAGCTTGTTTTATTATTATGCAAGTAATAAAACCTTTTTGTATAAAAGCCATCCATTGTCATGAATGACCTGACTCAACTATACTATAGTGATGCAATTTATGGCTTTACTGAAAATAGTGGTAAATTGGCATTATGTTAGCAATTTTGGTACCAATTGGGTTTAGTTTAAGTTGTCTCTAAAGTCTAAGCAGTTTTAATACACATAGTAAATGTCTATAAAGTACAAGTTTATTAATAATTCAGAGAGAACTTAATTAAAATAGTTATAGAGCCTAATAAAATTTAAAGTGTCTGTTTTGTTGGTCTTGTCTTGTCTTGTCTAATAAGTACTTTTTACAAATTAATCCTTCGATCGGGGATTCCAAGAATTGCTAATTGTATTCTATTGTTGTCGCGATCACGGGTGCTCCTACGGGGCTGGTTGGGTTAATAGTGTTTCTAAGTGTCTAATAAAATGGTATAGTATTTGGTATAATTTTTATAATAACATTGCCAGTTTAATTACTAAGTTCAATAAGGAAAATAAGATTAGTGACAAAGCTATTATATATACATATTTCCTATACTATTTAAATGATATAATCAGTACCTAGAAATAAAATAGTAATAAATAGACTTTGGATATACAATCCAATTTTTTTTTTATTTTTACTTTGCATATTTACATGTAATAATTTTACGTTATATGCAAAAGCATTATATATTTTAATAACACTTTTAGGTGATAGTGCATATTTTGTTAATATTTTTAATAGTGCACATTGCAATAATTTTATGACATTGTAACCTCCAAACTAGCTATCATGATACACACCGAGGCACAACAAACAACAAACACAAACTAATACATAAAATACTACATTTAAAATAAAAACTATTGACCTTATGGAATAATGAAAATTGGTGCATTTATTAACAGCAACACCGAACAGACTCTTTTAAATAAGGAAACCCTAAATCCTAATAATTACTTGTTATTGTGCATATTACGGGCATTTTCGTACATATTGGCATGCAATTTTCGGCTCAATATAATTTGCATAATATACCTAAACCAATGTTATGTTTAAAACAGACTTCTAATTTTGTTTTTATTTAAAAAAAATTGTAAAGTAACTTTTAAACATACAGAAATCTTGTGTCCTGTTGCTGTTGTTTTTTCTGCAAAACTGGAATATTGCACAAAATAAAAAAATTGCCATTCCGTCCCACAAATTACGCAGAAAAGGTTTTATCACAGCAAAATGTAACTTCTTTGTTACATACATTATATGAATTTTGATGATAAACTTCAAACCATTGCATAGAACATTTTATTGATTTAAACTTGTTAACTTTAAACTTGTTATTATTGTAACCAATTATTCAAAACATTGTCAAAACGTGAGATTATAGGAATATTCTGTGGGTATGTATTGAACTCTATATTTAAGAAAAATTATAGTTTAATAATGAATAAGAAAATAATTAAAAACCTAATACCTAGTACAAAGTTAATTAAAAAGTATGCCATGTCTTCTAAGTTGCAGCCTACAGTAAAAAAGAAAGTACAACTCATCTAACTGTAAAGTACTAAATAGTGTGATGATTGCATGTAGTCATAGTACGTGCCTTTTGTAATAATTTAGAAACTCACCGTGGTCGATTCTGCATGTAGTGCTGGCCGCCAAAAATGAAAGCCATGTAGATTCCGACATAGTAAAAAGCCACTGTCCAGTTTTCAGTCATCCACTTCCGATAGTCTTGGTGAATGAAGTCATTCTCGAACTCGAATATATACGAGTAATTCGGCGTGATCTCCAAGTTGTAATTCATTGACGATTCCATATTCGACTTCTATTGTGATTTGTGACTCAAGAACTCGAGGGAACGAAGCACACTCAAAAACTGTTCATCGAACGAATGTAACACTGATATGCCGGTGCAGGATTAACCTAAAAACTGTTAACGTCTAAGTTCTAACGAGATACTTATATATTGTTATATCACAGATAGCTAAAATGTCAATACTCCAAATGGAACATGAAATGATCGCCCGGGCCGACCTCTTTTACGGTTGTGGTGCCGATTACAGTATCTGCAGATTTATATACACGTTAACGAGGAGTCTCGCAGGCCGAGACTGCGATAGCCACCCGTGGCAAGCGGTAAAACGAAATGATGAATGAAGCGAGCTTCTTCATAACGTCACGTCACGCCATTCGTGTACCGATTTTATAAAGTGAATTTTGACAGTTCATCCAAGAAGACTCAGCTTTTGCGCCACAGATAAAGTTAATAATGTTGCCTGTTTATAAATATTTATGGTAAATGATTAACGGCTAAATGTTAGCCGAGAGCTGTAGTACTAGTATGGGATGTTTTCTTTTTTAAATCTCCACCAGATGGAGCGACGCCGTCGCTCCATCTGGTGGAGATGGCTGCGACGGTAGACACTTCTACATTTTCTATTGGTTCCCCAGTCCCCACCGATCTGAAATTATCTGCAGGTTGGCATCACTGACTACATATTGGTTGTGTTTCTAGAAAATATCAGTGTACTGTCAAGTATGACATTTAAACCTAAGCGATCATTGGCCTAAGCGATTAGGCCACTGTACTGGTAATAGTTTAGAAACACGCTGTTAAAATCAAAACTTGTCAAAGTGACATCTGACAACTGAACCGCCTTGTGGCGGCCATGTTACTTTGAAACTTCTTCTACTTTTTATTGTTGGTGTCATTGAGATGTATGGAGTTGACACCGCAATGCAATGCTTGGTCACATTTAAGAGACGCTATATAGCCCATAAAGTTAATATACCTATCGGAATAGAGCAACAATCTCGAGCTGTCAAACGTAACCAAAATTGGTTTTCATCTGTGTGAAAAATATGTGTACATATACACTTACACAAGCATGATTGAACATGAATTCTATGAGATTATATTGACAACGTGCGGCACGTGCCGACTGGACGTCAAAAAAAGAGTGCTGCTGTCATGTATCACACGTCTCTTTTTACCACGCGGTGTTACTGATAGTGGCATCTCGCTTGCTCAGGCCTTTGTTTCTCTATTCCGCTAGGTATATTAACTTTATGATATAGCCGCAGCGCACTCAGTCGGCCGCGAGCTCTTCTGCGCGTTTGACGTATGACAATTATAAAAAAAACAAAATAAAAGTCACAAAAATGCCTTGGTGTGACTTATGATATTGTAAAAATCATTCCAAAAACACTTCCAAATGCGACGGCATAACATTTTATCGATTAGTATTCTTATTTAATTATTTTCAATTAAAATACGAACATTCAATTACTAGGCGAAGACGCGCGCCATTTCGCATTGTCATAGAGTAGTAGATTCAGAGGGGAATGTAGGCAGAATACAGATATCTATGATGAGACGACAATGAATGAAGTATTCAGGTAGACGAGTTTGTATTTCGGTAATATAAATACGGTATTACGTGTACATTATACATGCGTACATTATAATTGTATTAATTATAAATATTTAAGTAATTTAAATAAGGTAAGTATGTAGTGGACTTTGAATCCATACTTATTATAATATAACTAGCTCTCCCGGCAAACGTTGCTTTGCCATAATATAAAGTATTTCGCCCATATTATTTTACTGAAATGATTAAATAAGTATGTCACCATGGCAACGTCGATCGCTATCCCGTCGCATAAATTTAATGGTCGCCGTCAGTCTCAGGTTGTAATAATTTACAATTATTTATTCTACAAATGCACTTATTAATATACTAGCGACCCGCCCCGGCGTCGCACGGGTATAAAATGTATAGCGGCTATATATTTAATACCCGTGCGACGCGACGCCGGGATCATTTTTTCAGTGACTACTACCCACTGAAAATGATTAAAATCGATAGCCTATGATCCTTCACGTGGTCTACTTCTTATCTGCGCCAAATAACATAAAAATTACTCCAGTAGGTAGATAAGCCCTTTCAAATAATTTACCCCGTTTTTTTCTCATTCGAGTTGTTATATTATTATTTCGTTTATTTCTGCATGACCAAAAAGTTGGATTTCACTTAACTATTTTTATCTGAAATCCAATTCTTTAGTCATGCAGAAATAAACGAAACTTTGTTTGTATTCCCCTATCTTAGATGAGCCTGTATCATTTATTTCTGTTTCAGGTTCATGAGGTGCTGTTGGAGACTAAACCAACGTAGGAGGAGTTGTCAGGATATTGTCTTCGGGAGATATAGGTGGGACATTGTTTTGTCCGCTTGTCGTCGGCTGCGGTTCTAGTGATGGATATATTATATTATCAGGTAATGTTTCAATGGCTAAAGGATCCGAAGTGTCTTGTCTGCTAGTCGACGGTTGCAGTCAAGTGCTGGATCTATATCAAGTAATGGTTCAATGGCTAAGGGATCAGAAGTGTCGAGATTCAAGTCGTCTATGTTTATAAGTTCGTCAGAATGAAAAGACGTAGGCGATACTAAAAGATCCATCAGATCTTTATCTAGGTTATTAGGATCACTCTCAGTAGGATTAGGATACAGTGAATCAGTTTTTTCAGGTTGTACAGGATTTACAGGATATCTAGATAGTGCATCTGCAGCTGAATTAAGTTTTCCTTTTCGATATACAATATCGTACTCATACTCTAAAAGTTGAAGACGCCAGCGTTGTAATTTACTACTTGGGTCGGTATGATTAAATAGCCATTTCAGTGGACGGTGGTCTGTGACGATGGTAAATTTCCGACCAAACATGTATGGCCTGAAGGTCTCACCAACAACCCCAACCCCAGACAATGGCTAATAATTATTTTTCTGTTGTGCTATAATTAATTTCACATTTATTTAGGGTTCTTGACGAGTAGGCTATTGGACGATCTTTACCGAATACCGATAGGACCTTGGGATAAGATAGAGGATATCGCGTAATTGGAAGCATCACAGGTAAGGATGAAGGGTTTTGTGAAATCAGGGTAGATAAGGACAGGCGCGGTCAAAATTTTATTTTTTAAAGTTTCAAACGCTAATTGGTGTTCGTTGGTCCAATCAAAGGGAACATCTTTTTTAAGAAGTGACGTAAAGGGTTTAGAAGTTTTAGAGAAATCAGTGATAAAACGTCTGTAATAGAAAATAAGGCCAAGGAAAGATTTAATATCTTTTGTACATTTAGGAATAGGAAATTCTTGGACGGATTTAACTTTATTTTCATCTGGCTTAACACCATTTTCTGTTATATGGTGACCTAAATAACCAACCTCTTTTCTCAAAAACTCATTTATCCGGTTGTAGTTTCAGATTAAAAGAACGAAGCCTGTCAAAAAAGAAAAAGAAGTTAAATTTTGGATGTGAGTTAGCAAGTCTTTTGAATAAATAACAATGTCATCGAGGTAGACGAAACAGCGCTCTCCCTGGAGCCCAGTGAGAACATTATTCATGAGGCGTTGAAAGGTAGCAGGAGCATTTTTTAGACCAAATGGCATCCTGGTAAATTCGAAATGGCCTTGTGGGATACTGAATGCGGTTTTACATGCGTCGTTTGGTGACATATTAATTTGGTGGAACCCAGATACTAGATCGAGAGTGGAGAAATATTTAGAATTACCTAACTGGTCCAGTATTTCAACTATATTAGGGATGGGATAAGTTTCGCCAATTGTTATGTCATTAAGGCGACGGTAATCGATTACGATTCTCCACTTTTTCTGTCCGGAAGCGTCAGCTTTCTTCGGAACAATCCATATTGGAGAGGACCATGGGGATAAGGAAGGTTGGATAATTTTTTGGTCAAGCATTTTTTTGATTTGTGAACCGACTTCTTGCTTATGGATTTCAGGAAATCTGTAGGATTTTACATTTATTGGTTGGTCTGAGGAAGTACGTATCTCGTGTTGGATTGCATCAGTAGAAGTAAGTGTATCATTCGGCATATGGAATATATCGGAATATTTGGAGCACGTTTCATAAAGGGCGTTGCATTCTTCGAGATTTAAATGCGAGACTCGGAGTAATTTTAAAACTTCATTAGTTCTATATAAACATTGTGTATTTGAATGATTTATTTCGTAGCATGCATGATCGATTGGGTGTAGAATAAGTCGAAGATCTGAACTGTTTGAAACTGATTTCTCTGCTGTATTGAGTATTGTTAAATTAACACGATTATTATTTTTTACTCTAACTACGCAATTAGCAACAAATAAATGTTCACTCAGATGTTGGTCTAGGATTAGGCCTTCTTTTAATTCTGGATTTCTCACAGTACACTCTAAGGTGATTTCAGATCTAGGAATTTCATAAACAGGTTCTGAGAATTTTAGTTTTATTTTGTTGTTACTAAGATTTAATATTTGTCTATTGTAATCTATAAAACATTGATATTTGCTGAACAGATCATTTCCGATTATACTGTCACAATGAAGATTGATGTTTTCTACAACATGAAATGTAAAGGGTATTGGTTCCCTGCCAAATATCAGATTTATATCTAGGCTACCTAAGGTAGGAACAGGATCATCAGTGATATCAATACCTTTGAGACTAATATTATTATTTTTTAATTTTAATTTAGATAATGATTCAATTGCAGATTTCCGGAGGAGACAAATTGAAGATCCCGTGTCGACAAGAAAGGAAAGCGGTTTATTGGAAACAGAGGTTTGCAACAATATATGAGCTAAGGTGTGTAATTTTGCTAGGTGAACATTGTATTTCATATACTTCACGAATTTTTTCTTTTTCAGGATTCGATGATTTGGATGACTGGACACTTGCTTGGGGCTGATTACCCGTGTGGTCCTTGGATTTAGAAGAATGGATACTTGCTTGGGACTGGTTACCCTTGTGGTCCTTGGATTTGGAAGAATGGACACTTGCTTGGGGCTGGTTACCCGTGTGGTCCTTGGATTTGGAAGAATGGACACTTGCTTGGGGCTGGTTACCCGTGTGGTCCTTGGATTTGGAAGAATGGACACTTGCTTGGGGCTGGTTACCCGTGTGGTCCTTGGATTTAGAAGAATGGACACTTGCTTGGGGCTGGTTACCCGTGTGGTCCTTGGATTTGGAAGCGGTGTCATTAGTGGATATTGATATTGTTGGTCTCACGAGACACCTTCGTGAGCCCACCATTCGTTTAAAGTATAATTTTCAGTATAATTATTTGGGGCATCAAAGCTAGTGGATGGTTGAGACTCATCATAGTATGCATTGTCATTTTCGGCGCAATTAAAACGCGCGGGCCTTGGCTTAAAAGGTTCCTGGTTTAGTCTTTGTGGAGATTGGAAAGTATTAGTTTTAAATCTGTTATTATTAAACTCACGCTTCCTACATTGTTCGATAGTGTGTCCTTGGGTTTTGCAATACCTACAAAATAAACCATGCACATTTTGCTCCTTAAATCTTGGCATTTGAGGCCTAGACAATTGGTTAGGATAAGAAGGTTTTTGGACATAACGATTAGAGGGAGGTTGACGCTGAGACAAAGATGATGAATGTGAATTTCGCTTATTAAATAAATTTATAATTGCTTCTTCGGATAATGCTTCGTTACTAGCTTGATTTAGGTTAGTGGGACTTTTACTGCGCACTAGGTTAGAAACTTCAGGCTTAAGGCCGATCAAGAATGTGTGCAGAGCTAGGTCTTCCATCGCACTTATTCGACCTTGTAGCTCGCTTTCCTTTTTATTTGATAGGTTAATTTCAGTTAACAATTTTGACAAGCATGTTTCTACGCGTAACGCGAATTTATTGACTGGCTCACGATTTAATTACCGACATTCTTGTAAGTCAGTTAATAGATGAGCGTAATGTTTTCGCTCTCCAAATTGCTTATTTAGAAAAGCACTTAATTGCTCCCATGACTCGAACCCTTTAATGGAGCATGTGGACTCCGCTTTTCCTTCAAGTTGTGATAGTATGAATTTAAATAATACGTGTTTCTGGTCCTCTGTGGTCAATTTTATGGCATTATCACAGTTAGATATGAATGAGTTTAACTTTTCTCTTGATCCGTCGAAGGGTTTTATGAATTTGAATAAGATACTAATGTCTAGATCTATTTTAGAAATTTGGATCTGTGTTTGAGACCTCGTTTTGGGTTGAGTTAATGGTTGCGACGGTAGTTGTGGTTGCTGTGATTGTTGCGGTTGGGGTGAAGACATTTTAAGCAAATATTAAATAATATTTTAAATGAATATTCCGGTGTGATAGGCAGCCACGGTGCAGCGAAATATACAATGCGCTTATCAGCTAGTTCTTAGAATAGCCTTTAAACGAAAACAACTGCACTCGTAGAGCCCGAAGGATAGTTATTATTTTTCTAACACTCACAGTTGGCAGGACACAATGATGAAAATTGTAGAATACAAACATCACGAGCACGGAGCAGCACAAATAATGCTATTGACAGCAGAATAAACACCAACACTTTTCTTTTCCTTTACTTTTGCAACACTTTCACTTTCGATTTTATTCTTTTATTTTCACTCTTGACTTGATTTTTCACTTAATTTTCAGGATTTTTTTTCACACACGATTCACGTAAACAGGTTAGGAAGACGGAAGGAGACGTTTTCCATGGATACCTAGTCGGTATCCCACCGCTGCCACCAATGTTAGACGGTCAATTAAAAACCTCTTTTTTAAAAAAGGATTTTATTTAAACACACTTAGTTTAATTCACAATAAGAATAAGAAATAGACTTTGAAATATAGCCAGGCAAATGCCGCGCGCGGATTTAGAAAGATGGACAGGAACTGAGGTCTTGAGCCGAATGCAGGGATTATATTATATCAAATGGTAAGAGTAGTGCTAGGCACTATTATATACTAACCTAGTATATAACAGCTCGAACCGATTTTGCTGAAATTTGGCATGGAGATTCTTTGAGTCCCGAGAAAGGACATAGGATAGTTTTTATCCCGGAAAAATGTACGGTTCCCGCGCGATAAACGAATTTTGGCACAACGAAGTAGCGGGCATCATCTAGTAGGCTGTATTTTATCACGCTAAGACTAATAGCAGCGAAGAAATAGAGGAAAATGTGAAAAAAACGGGGAAGATTATTTGAAATAGCTAACTTGAACTTGCTTTGGCTGTCAAATGTCAATTGTCATTTGTCAATGAGGGATTTTCTTATTTTTTAAATTTGATTGTCAAACAGTTTCCATTGTAGTAACTAGATGGCGTATGGGTAGACAACTATCGGTAATACCAGGGAATACTATCAACACTTGCTACAAAACTGGGCAAAAAAATGTAAAACTTGATACATTTCAATTTATAAAAGATAATAATATTCCAATGAATAGGATAATAGAGTTATTATAACGATGTTTTAGTTAAAACTCACGGAAGAAATAGATCTGTTTACCGATATTCACACCAAATGTCACAGGAAATATACATTTTAGTTTTGACAACATCTTACCTGCACTTTCGCAAGTTAACGGATATTTATAGGCTAATATTTTACCAATAATGAACGTCAAAAACACAAATAACACAATTTGGGAAAAAATAATAAAAACCACACCAACAATAAAAAGTAGAAGTTTTGAAAGTGACATGCCCGCCAAAACTCTGTCAGTTGTTAGTTTTCAGTTTGACAATTTGCGTGTTCCTAAACTGTTACCAGTTTAACGTTGTTAGTGGTGGCCGAAAAGGAAGATCTTCCGACCGAGCGAGATAGCATGCTCGGTCAGGCCGAAGCCCACTGACGTCATTGCAGACGTTGATCTTGCCGTTCTCCGAAACTTCGATAGCGCGATGTAGGATTGTTAGGCGAATTGTGGGTACCGCCACATCACTCCCCCCCGAAGACCTGTGCTATTCTTCAATGCGCTTGTGTTGTCAGGTGTGGGCCGAAGCTACGCGTGCAATGACCAGGAGAGGGACCCCGTGCTCTGCTTGCTGACCGGTCGTTGTAGCCTATGGCTGCCCCGTTCAAGCCAGACGCGGGTTCGACCGGCGCGGACGCCCAACGCGGCTTATGGTCGAGGCGACCCGGTTATGCTTGATATCTGCTGACGTTGTGCGGATGGGCGGGGAGTGTTGAGGATGATTGATGTCCATGATGAAGGATGCGTGTTCTTGTCGGTGGTCACCAATTTAACGTTGTTCGTGGCGGCCGAAAAGGAAGATCTTCCGACCGAGCGAGATAGCATGCTCGGTCAGGCCGAAGCCCACGTGTTACATTTCAGCTGTCGTATATATACCGACGCGCTCAGAAAACTTCGATAGCGCGATGTAGGATTGTTAGGCGAATTGTGGGTACCGCCACACCAGTATACTGGCCTAATCGCTTAGGCCAATGATGGCTTACATTTATTTTGATTTACGTCACACTTGACAGTACACTGATATTTTTTTGAAACACTACCAATATGTTGTCAGTGATGCCAACCTGCAGATAATTTCAAATGGGTGGGGAACCAATAGAAAATCTAGAAGTGTCTACCGTTGCGCCGTCTGGTGGAGATTTAAAAAAGAAAACTTCCCATTGTCATAGATAGAATTCCCGTACATGACAGTAATTCATATACGGGAAAACATCTGCTTTTAGTGAAGATGTTTTCCCGTATATGAATTACTGTCATGACTTGCCTTCCTTTGCTAAGGACTTACTCCAACAGGATTGGGTAAGGACTGGGCACGAACGAGTCAGTATAGGCTACTGGCTAATACAACCTGAGATTCAGTTCAGACCTTGGTTTTTCAAAATTAAATTATCAAAAAGCACAACTTCTTCTTTAATAAGAATGAGGTTAGGACATGTTCTCACCCCGGCCCACCAAAAAAGGATACGAATTCGCAACAATGATGCTTGCGATTGCGATTTGGAAGTGGGTGATTTGAATCATATTATTATTCTTTCCTGTCCTCTGTATGATCACTCTTGTCTTTATGATAGTCTCTCCTCTATGTCTATTCCCTTTCTTACTTCCGTACCAACTTTATTAAATTTATGTAACAAATTAGTTTATTCGTCTTGATCTCAATATTTACGTAGCAATTCAATTAACCTTTAATTAATATACTAAACCTTGTAGTGAAACTTCCTAACTAGATCCGAAATCGTAAATTCCGTACTTACTTTACTTTTCCACCGCCACCGCCGGTGTCAGTGCCAAAAAAAAGTAGAAACCTCAAAAGGCGAGTACCAGAGTGCGTTTCATGGTTTCATTGCCGTCATGTTGGCATTCCTGCCTGTCAATAATGTAAAGCCGGCTGTACACTCTCGCCGAGACACAGCGAGGCGGCCCGAGTGCGAGAGTGTAAATGGGTGCGCTCGCCTCGTCTCGCCTGTCTCGGACCCTCTCGGTCCGTTGTTGGTATTTTGCGCCCGAGACAAAGGGTCTCGCGAGCATAGACTTATAATATATACTGTCGTATAGACCACCTGACAACCCGAAAATGCGTGACGATTTTTGATCTGTCAATGTGTGCGTGTGCTAGTGATGTATATTTTACTATCGATACGAGTAGTATTGTCCGATCGAGTTATTTTACCTGCGTTTCTATGAGAAATAAATAATATGCAACTTTGACAGATTTTGTAATTCAAATTAGGTATCATATATTTTATTTGGCAGTAAAAAGGGGACGATTGAAAAGTAGATACACATTTTCGGTTGGGGTGATTTTTGAAGTGAAAACTTCTTTAGCGGCGTTGAGCACTTTTGTGGGATGGGTAAAAACTGAGAAACTCGCGTCAGATTCTCGTGCTGATCGAAAAACCTTGGAAAAACCGTAAGACGGTTGGAGAGTAGTGTTTTGTGTCGAACTCGAACTTGAATTGATTGTAAGGGTTTCGATTAAATAAAAAAATCGATATTTTAATAATCGATTTTCATAAAAAATTGGTTAAAAAAATGCACAACGTTAATAATCAAGTTTTCACTTCTGCCGGCTTTCCCGGAGTGCAACCCGTCTTTTTTTCAATCGTCGGATATGTTATAACATGAGGTTCTTGTAACGGTAAATAATATACACATTTTAAAGTTACTTACTTGTTATTCAGGTAAAACTATCTGAAAAATCAGCTCTTACATTAATAGAAATGCAAATATAAAGTTGAAAGTAAACGACAAACATAGTATATTATTTATTCTTAAATTAAATACATATCATAATACCCTTACACCCCCATTACATTTTTAGATTAGTTTTATGTTCTTGTTAAATACCGATAGGCATATCGATAAATTTGATTCAAGCCCTAGCGTATATGTAAACAATTTTAATGCAAAATTTTTCTTTAAAAATTGTGTAATTTAAGAACAATAGTACCTTTAGTTATGCAAAATATGAAAGCAAAGGGGAGGATTAACAATATTTTATTTGAAATAGAGAAATATAGACAGAATATAGCTAAAATAAACACATCGTAGCAATTAGGACATGAAGATTAATTACCTGTGAAATGTATATTTTTCAGGATTACTCCTATGATTTACACTGCAATCACTCACAGAACAAGTTACCATTGTTATATGTAATAGTATTTGTCGAAAATAATTAAGGATTTAAACAATAAATTGCAAATACCGAAAGGGCATAAAAACGGGTGACGACTTGGTGACGACCTGTCAAATGAAAGTGGTTAAAGTTTTCATTAGACTGCCTCTCTCTTTTCATCTTGTTATAATTCCATAAAGGATTTTCTTCTCTCTCGCACTCTTTGTTGGTCTTTAGCATCATACGTTTATGCTCGCGAGGAAAACGAGCGCACTACTGTACACTCTCGCGTCTTTCAGTACTAGACTACTAGTCCCGTCGTTGGACAGTGTAGAACAGAAAAATAACAATAATAAACGACATTATCAGTCAATAACTGTGAGAAATAAAATTAAATATGATTATAAATCTTTGGATTACAATATCTTTCGATGCATGGTGAATGATGAATGGTCGTTTTCGTCCATCTTCTCTGAGTTCTTAACTGCGATTGAACTAAGCGAGAATGTACATGATCGCACCCGGGCAAGGGGCTCTCGCACGAGACTCTCGCCCGAGAGCTCTCGGCGAGAGTGTATAGCGGGCATAAACAAGGTTTTCATGCTCTGCGAGTTTTCATAATTTTACTGTGATTTCGTGAGAAAATCATAAAGAGTGGTGAAAGAATCATGGTGCTAAGAGTGAAAGAGTTTTGTGAACGTGAAAAACGTAACTAGGCCCCAATAATTCCATTTAACTCGGGTTGCCGCCATTACGGCTTATGGCCGTTCCCAATATTTGATGTATGGGATGGGGATTCTTGCCGAAAAAGATCGATTTTTAAATCGATTCAAATCGTGGCCTGATGAATCGATGCACAAAAAAATCGAGGTCTAAAAGATCGATTTCAAAAAAATCGATCTTTTTTCAAATTAGTTTTTACAGTGTAAGTATAGGAATATCAAATTTATAAAAAACAAGACAAAGGTTATGCAAAGGTTAGGGTTTTTTTTCCTTATTTTGGCATGCATGATTTGTGAATGTGTGCGTCAGCCAAGCCTGTTAGGAGGAGGTCCCTACCTTAAACTATGGAATTTAATACGAAATTTAAAATCAGATTTAAGACTCGAGGATTATTTATTTTCTTAAAAAATTGCAATGTCAATCATGTTGCGGCCGCACATGCGTAGTGATTCGTGCTTGACGTCTTGTCGTCGACACCATTGGTTATTGGACGATCTGCGTGTATCGTCCAATGGTATCGTCTCATAGCACGAAGCTTCGTTACGATAGACGAATCACGGCCCGCGGCATCACACTTCTCAGCACAGATACAAAAAAAAAAGATATACAGACGAACATAATATTATAACCCTCTCTTTTTGCAAGTCGGTTAAAAAGTCAAAAATTATAAACGCATTTTTTTTTATTGATGAGAAGTGAGGCGAAGGATACTAAACATACAGCTCACTCTTGTAATACGGGCCTTCAAACCTTGTTGCATCAAAAAAAAAATCGTAACTCGATTTTAGGGTGTTAGACACCCTTTCGATCGATTCACATTTTGCGATTAATCGATCTCAGATCGCCAACCCTAGTATCTCAGCGGGCCGATTCTGTAGGTATCGTACATTTGTGAGTTAATAACTTGAGTTAGTAACGAAACCGAGGAGTGAGTAACGGAAAGTGCCACTTTTTGTATTCACTTGCATACAAAAGTGAGACTTTCGGTTGCTCACTCCTCCGTTCCGTTCTGTATCGTACTCACTCCTCGGTTTCGTTACTAACCCAGTTATTAAGACGCCGGGTACCCTTGGAATTTTTCATACAAACGTAATACCAAAATCATTTTCTCATACGAAAATATTTAACATGTTTGAGTTATTTTTCAGTTTAGAATAGTAATTACCTAGGTTCCTGCACAAAAACTTACTTCAAAATATTTAAACACAAAACTACTAAAAAATATTTTTTAGAAATTAAATATTTTGTAGTAAATTTACTATTTATTTATATATTTTTTAGTGTTTTACTCTATTTTTTAGTGTTTCAATATTTAGTAGTAAATTTACTAAAAAAAAATTTAAACAAAAAAAAATTTTTTTTTTGATTTTGGTATTACGTTTGTATGAGAAATTCCAAGGGTACCCGGCCCCTTAACTAGCAAATGTACGATACAGAATCGGCAAGCTGATCATGTTGTATGCTACGAATGCTACGATTTACGACGAATGTAGACCTATTTTTTCCATATCGAATTATAAGACGTGACATCGTCTTATAATTCGATATGGAAATGCACGAAAAAACATGACGCAATGTGCGGCGTTACCTGAGGCGTTCCATTTAAGGCTGTGACGTTGTCACGTTCAACTATCGTCAGTAAACCGACTACCAGAGGCGGCGTCAGGCGTGGGCAGTGTGGGCCGCCCACGGCCTCGCGGTCCTGTGGGCCTCGCGCCCCTTGGACAGCGCGTTTTTTTAAAGGATTTACGAGTATCAAAAAATCTTTCAAATCCGTCTTCTTGCATCATTCATCAGGGGGCTTTTACTTTACAGACAACCGAGATCGAGTCGAGTTCGAGTTCGAGTTCGAGTTCGAGTCGAGTTCGAGTTCGAGTTCGACACAAAACACTACTCTCCAAACGTCTTATAAAATAAGGGTCAAGCAAACGAGCAAACGGGTCACCTGATGGAAAGCAACTACCGTCGCCCATGGACACTCGCAACATCAGAAGAGCTGCAGGTGCGTTGCCGGCCTGCCTTTGAATTTAATAAGTACTAAGTACTTGTGTACTTGCATGTACCCAGTACCATGTACCGTATTATTTTTTACGTCGTGTGTAAACCGTAATTTATATAATTTCGTTAGAGTTTAACAGCCAACTAACTACCTACCTAAGTCTTTATTATTAAAAAAAATAGGTAAAATTAAATTAAACATCATATTAATAATTTATGTGTGATAATCATTATTTTAATACACAAACAGTCAAAATGATTAAAATACCTTTATACATATACCTAATACTTAATACTTAAATACCTAAAATTTAATAAACTGTAAGCCTCAAAACTTTTCTCACAACTAGAGACCGAATTATATGCAACATAAAAAGCTTGTTATATGCATGCAAATATGCATGAAATATGCACGCGAATTGTCAAAATATGCAAAATTATATAACAATATGCAAATTCAAAATCTGGTTACAATTAGTAAATTATTTTTTGATAGGCGATAATAGACCGTACAGTAACATTATAAACATGACATTAAAATTATTTAAAATGTTTGTAAAGGTATGCAATCAAAAATTTTTCTAAATTTCCAGTAGTAAGATGGTGTCTATGATAATTTAGAATATTTTTGTAAATAAAAAAGGTTCGCTCCGCATTCACTGAGGAAACTGAGCAGGATTTGAACTTGGGTGCTATGTAGCATACAGTTTCTGGCAAAAATTCTGCCGTTTAATTTGTAGTTAGCGAGCGCGACTTTCTTCTGTCTCTTTTATTTTACTATCGTAACTGTCAAAACAAAAGATGCGCTCGTCTACAGACTGCATTCGAAATGCAGTAAAAAGTCACAACTATACTCGTAACTGCTCGATAGCCATTATGTTTTGTAACTGTTATTGTTATTTTTGGTCGCATTTCGGAACGCAGCATTAGTGAAAAATGTTTTAAATGTACCGATAATATGCATCATAACTAGATCTTAGGTAAAATATGCTATTACTGCTGAGAATGGTTAAAATATAATGCATATGCAAATATGCAAATGCATATAATCCGATCTCTACCCATAACATATTGGGGAGCCAAATATAATATGAAAGATACTTGTTGCTACAATTCTTCCAAATACAAACATGTCTTTAAATCTTCTGTACAATTCATTGGGAATCGGTAATTTTGGCTTATTAGTTGAGTTATTTTTTGGTGTGTTAATCTCAGTTTGGTTTTTAAATGTGTACATGTAAAATGCAGTTTCATTACCAATGTTAAGTACTTTATGAAATGTACCAGGCACTATTTTTATTTCGTCTCCAACTGTGTGTACGTAGGACTGCCTTTGAGAAATTTCAGATTTCTCCGGCTCGTAGGCTATGAGACCACTCATGACCTTCAGCGTAACATTATCTAAGTCGAAGGGTATGTACTTTTCTTGTTCGTATCCTGAAAATGAAAAATACATCGTAAGTGAATAATTTATTTGTCAGTAAGTCTATAAATAAGTCTATAAACTGCGCAGAACATAAATTACTTTGATTAGACTTTTATGTAGTTTTAAAACAGACATTTACAAAACTGCGTGTTTATTACCAATAAAAATTCTTTTATCGCTAGTTTCTTTAATTAATTAGCTACAATTAGTAAAAAAAAAACACTCAGCAAAGTTACTCCCAATTGGTACCTGGAAAGTCTGCTATAAAGATGACATGTGTTGCATTGTCATACGCTTGTATCTCCTCCCTTATTGTTTTTAGGGTTTCCCTCCAATGTAACCCTTCATCCATCAATGGCATCAAAAACGTTATAGGCTTAAACGGGGACCAAGCTACTTTTAGCAGATCCACATTAGGATTAAACATGCGTTGCGTGAAGCGGCCATTCATGGAGCACCAGACATCGATATAAATCGATATATTCATCGGTTCAAAGTATCGATTTTCCAAAGCCCCTTCAGAATATCGATTGTCAATCGATGTTTTTAACTTGTCTCTCACGCAAGCTGCGTATTGCAATACCATGTCGCCATGCCTAGTCCAGCGATCGTTAGGGGTGTACGCGTAAGGATCGATAAACAGCTCCTCTTGGCTCTCGTTATCGATTATTTTGACCACTACAGAATCGATATCCCACGTCTGTACCATCATGTCCCAGGAGTAGCCATAAAGTCCGTTAGTCCAGTTGTTGTAACCCTAAAATAAATAACCAAAAACACAAATTGCATACATATTGTATTCTATTATTTTCCTAATTAGTACAGTAAATGAAGGCAAAAATCAGGTGCAACCTCCGATTTTGTTGAACCTCCATCGATTTGGATGAAATTTTGGGATTATGTACGTTAAGCCCTCTTCTTTAAAAGTGATATACGCTCGTATCGCGCTTCTTTTATTTTAGGGCTGAAATCCACCCCTTTTATTGAAAATATAAAAAATGCAGATTTAACCATCCTGGCTTAACTAATTGTGTTTAATTTGATAAAATAAATGTTTTTAATGTTTTATTGATCATTTATGATTAAATTATAATTAATTTTTCCATCCTTTTAGCAACCATCCCTTTAATCGTGAAAAAAACATTTTTTGTATTTCTTTGCTTTAAATCGTACATTTACATTACATAAAGAGTTTGTTTAATATTTATGATATAATTTTTGGATAAGACTGAAATATAAACCCCTAAAAGTACACCTTTATTGCGGAATAACACTTTGCTACAATTCTTCATATATTTCAATATTCAGAAAGTGAACGAAGCGGTGAATGTCCATTAGATAAAAGAGGGGCTTTTTATGATGATGTGTGTCTATGAAATATTTCAGCCTAGCAGATTCAGCCTTTCTGACAATTTTTTGCACAGAGGGTAGTTTAAAAACTTTAATTACTTTTTGTAGCTTTTACGGGAAACTGTTGAAAGCAAAAATATAAATTTCTTTAAAACTCGTGGCAGATATCAACAAACTAAACCATACTATACCGTTTTTAGAAACTAATATTTTTTCTACGCAATTAGGCGACGTTTCTAATATTTGCTAATTACTGGGAAACCTGTGGATGAATCTGACGCAAAACGTGTCTGCACATCAGTTACTGCCTTAGCAATATCCTAAAACCTAAATTTTAAACTTTAATATTTTTTTCAGCCTATAGCGACCAAAAATCAAAATCCCTAAATATCTCTGGAAACTGTCGACCAAAATGACACAAAATCATTTTATAGGTTCATCTAGTGGTCCCAAAACTATACGCAAAAAATTAGAAACTTTAGAATTTTTTAAACCAAAAAACCTATCGGTCTATTATAACTTTTAACGTAACAATGACAGTCTTAATATTACTAGCTGTCCCGGCAAACGTTACTTTGCCATATTATATAAAGTATGTCGCCCGTATTATTTTATTGAATTAGTGAATTAAATAAGTATGTCACCATGGCAACGTCCATCGCTCTTTATAGACAAATAATTTGCAATTAAATAAAATTGCGACTATAATTAAAGATCTAAGCTATCCTATCTCTCAAGTTGGAAAAAAGCACACATTTAAAAAACAACAACATTAAAATCGACTAAGTAGTTTAGGAATCCATCGCGGACAAACATCGTGACAGGACATATTAATAGATGGTATTTGTAAGGACAGAGACTACTACTGGTGACAACTTGAGATATATATATATTATATATATATATATATATATATATATATATATATATATATATATATATATATATATATATATATATATATATATATATATATATATATATATATATATATATATATATATATATATATATATATATATATATATATATATATATATATATATATATATATATAATATAGGAATCCATCGCGGACAAACATCGTGACAGGACATATATATATATTTATATACTACTGTATTGATGAGTTTACTTAAAAAATTTAAAAAATGTACGATTCCAGCGCAATTGTAGGCGGTATTTTTTAAGTAAACTCAAAGTATTTTCATACTGAATTTCAGCAAAATCGGTTGAATCGTTTGGGTGTTAAGAGGTAATAGGTAAACAAAAACACTTTAGCATTTATAATATTAGTATAGATGTACCTATTGACAGGGCTTCCTTCAATATTTGCATCCCAAATCTCTGCTTCGAAATTGTACTCGCAATAGCACTGTTAATTTTTCAGTTATCGGGTTAATTTATGTACCATTTTAAAGGTAATTTAAAAACCTTTAAGATCATTATGAAAAATACTTTTTAAAGCTCTTGGTTTCAAAAAAAATTGGGTTAAAAGGTCCCGGTTTCATGGTTTTCGCAGTAAAAGTTAGGCTTTAAGTGTCTCTATCTTCGTTATTTTTCACACTATAAAAATCAAAAGAAATCAAAATATTTATTGAAAAATGGACACAAATTCCGTGTTTTATAATTTTTACGAATGTTCAATATTTTTGAAGTTGTGTTCAAAACAAAATGATATTCACAAAAATTTGCATAATTTCGATTTAACTAAATCATCCTTTTTTCAAAACTAAGCATTCTAAAACAAGAAAAATTTTTGAGGTCATTACTTATGCTAAAATAAAGAAAAACCTTTAGGGATAACCATAAATTTGAATTATTGTAGAAATGGTCAACGTCGTATTTTTCGATTTTTGCAAAAAAATTTGAAAGGGTCATCTTATTTTTATCATAACTTGTTCAATTTTGATGCTATTAACTTGTTAAAATGCTTATTAGAAAGGTACTTTTAAGCACTCTAAAAAGTCTTAATGAAATACATGTCATAAATGCATCTGTTTATCGTTATTTAAGTTTGAATGCTTAGACTTAGGTACTTGCCGAAAGAAAATATGTATTACGAAAGAAATTACCTATAGCTCACTTCGATTGAATAAAGGAAGGTATTTCGGAGTAGCAATTAGTTTGTTTTTTTATTTATATTTAATTTTGGTAATAACACATTTTTCTTAAAAACCTATACTTAGTTTCTTATTTATTTAAGAAAAACCGCTTTAAGACATGTATTTTTCTCACGCAAAAACATGATCTTTGATCTTTAATAACTCCGAAAGTATGATTCAATCAAAAAACTTTATATAACAAATTTTGCTCAGAATTTGTGTTTATTGATTCCTGGATTTATTTTTATTAAAAAAAAAACACCCCACAAGAAGGGTTGGCATCCACCCCCAGGGCAAAAGCGCAAGTCTATGTCACTTTTGTTTCTTAGGGTATCCTCCACCTACTTACCAATTTTCATGAAAATCGATGGAGGTTCAACGAAATCGGAGGTGAAAACCTTAAATGCCTCCACTAAATGTAATTTTCCTCGACAGTGATTACGTTGACGTAAATTAGCTAGCTTTCGGAAAATATTACGGGAGGTCACGACATTTTTGGTAACGATATCCAAAATGACTTATTTTAGATCGACAAGATAAAGAGCAACTCTTTGATGCCAAATATGTCGGTCTGCCTGCGTAAAGTAGTTGCGTTCTCTGTTTAGGGCGGCTTAAAACCCAGTTATCATGACCAAAAAGAAATGATAATGTAAATGGCTGAGTAAGTTATATTAGGTAAGTACTAGTTATTCTCATATCAGTAGCGTAAAAACTGACTAAATATTCGGTTGCGTTTCGGGGCAACGAGCGTTCAAACGTCACTTATTGTGACCAAAAAAAAATGATCAGGTAAATGGCTGAAAATTACAAATCGTAAACTGTCAGTAGGTACGTACTAGCTTATTGGCACCAAAACTGACCAAATATTTGGTTGCAATTCATAGTTATCGGCGACCTATGTCTGAACGTACCTATATCTGAACGTACATAATATATTCTTTAAGTATTTTATTAGTAAAGTGCTTGGTTTAGTTTTTTTAAGTTTTTAAGTTTTTCAGAAGCTATATTCATTCTTGTCATAGTAACCGACGCTCTTACGGTGGAGGAAAGCACCGTGACGAAAACCTGCATGTATCAACTTTATCATAGTAGGTCATCCCAGCATTAAGACGTAAAAAGGCTAAACCGTAAATTTTGATATCGCTAGTTACCTATCTATACCTACTAAAATAGGCACCAGTACGCGCAACTTTGCAGCTCCCCCTCTGACGCCATTAGATTTTTTACAATGACACGTAATCTTGTCTGCGTTTTCAAACTTAGCTTGTTCTTATTTGTTAGACTTCGAAACGGTACTAGAAAAAGACAACTCTGGTAAGTAATTCGAAGTAATTCATTCTGCAACGATTTTAAAGTTTAAATGGGATAAAATATTATGTTATTGAAATAAAAATAACACCCAAATTTTTTTTGGTTAAATGGACTCTCCTAATGATACTTAAACCTTGGAAAAAATTTGGCAGGAAGGTTTTATTGCACCCTGTATAGGTCACGATAAATCACGTTTGAACGCTCGTTGCTTCCTAACACAACCGAATATTTGGTCAGTTTTTGCGCTCCTGATATGAGAACAACTAGTACTTATCTAATATAACTTACTCAGCCATTTACCTTATAATTTTTTTTTTTGGTCATGATAACTGGGTTTTCAGGCGCCCTATACAGAGAACGCAACTACTTTACGCAGGCAGACCGACATATTTGGTATCAGAGAGTTGCTCTTTATCTTGTCAATCTAAAATAAGTCATTTTGGATATCGTTACCAAAAATGTCGTGACCTCCTAATCTAAAATTACAGTTGCATAAAACGTTTGATTGCTTGAGTTTCAGAGTCCGTGCAGATTTATTTTATCAGCGAGTTCATATGAGTCTGATTCTTATATCGTGGGTGGAGCTAAAGGCTAGGTTATATAACTCTCGAAAAGTCCTCAATCAACTAGTTTGTTAGTTGATTGAGATACCTTAAAAGCTTTTTAAAAGTTAACAATAGATTGACACGTCGTAACCGGTACTAGAAAGAAAATTGTAATCTCGTACTAATTACCTTTGTTATAAAATGTGAAAACGGCAAGAAGGCTTGTATAAATACGTATAAACCTATCAGACATACTACCAGTTTTCTAGAATAAGCATAATTTACTACTGTAACTTTGTTTGTCCGGTTCCCATTTAAACTCTCGTTTTTAGGTACACCGCCTTGTTTTGGCTCTTCATCATTATTTTCTGCGTTATTTTTTGTCAAGTGATCTGATTTCTTTTTGAGAGCTTCGTTTATTTTATCCGATTCATCGACAGGCTCATATTCTTGTTCTGATGATTTAGAATCATTGCATGTCAATTTCTTTGGCTCAACATCTTCGTTTACTATTCGACAGATTATTTTCGGGACATGTTTGTTGGTCTCCAAAGTTACATCCCTTATCTTGTTGCTGAGAGTTATCGGCCAATCGAACGGACAAAAAAGCGGCATAGTAGCTAGACACACCCACGGGAACATACCTAGAAGAAAAAAAGTTTTAGTAAGCGACAAATAAGTAGTAATAAGTCTTTGTACGAAGTACGAAATTCTATACAGTGTGTTAGTCTAAACACCGTTATCCTTGAAAGTTGAAACCATCAAATGAGCCCGTCAAAATGAGCAACTTTTTCTATGAGAACAATGCTGGGAAGTCAAAAAAAAAAGCCGTCTTCATACCCATACGGATGCCCGGATCAGCAATTTGTATGGGTATGTATGTTCTCATAGAAAAAGTTGTTCATTTTGACGGGCTCATATTTTGATGGTTTCAAGGATAACGGTGTTTACACTAATATACTCGTTTAGCTGGTGTTATTGACCGCTAGAATCTAGTTAATAGATTAAAAACACAAGTAGGCGGACTGCGGCGTCAACTAACCCCGCAAAGATCACGTTCATAAAAGGATCATAATTCACATTGTTTCCTAAAAGGATCTTAATAGCTGGTAATGTAACACCTACAGAGATTTGCTTTGTGACTGAAATAACTTAATAATAGCTCCCACACCGGTTTCGGTGACGGTGGCCGCTTTCATTGAAACCATGCCAGCTACGCAGGAGTAACTTTATAGTGACCAACTGTGTGCGCAGTACACAAGAGCACTCTCTCTTCCTTTACTCTCATAAGTCATAACCCAGTGGGACAGAAGACCGACACGACCGGGAGATCAGGCGCAGGACCGACTTTTTACATGCCCATCCGACGCATGGATCATCTTACTTGTCAGACAATCAGGTGATCAGCTTGCATTGTCCTAACCAAACTTGGAAATATCATGTTTCCAACGCGGGAATCGAACCCACGACCTCCGAGTTAAGAGCCGCGCTCTATACCACTAGACCACGGAGGCGTTATAGGCGCAGGCGGACTGAAATAACTACCTAGCCTTTGTAAATAATACCCACTTGGCACTTACCAATAGTGAACAGTCTGCTGTTCATCAAATGGAACAAAGCGCAGAAGACCATGGCTACGGGACGGCTTTTGTCCCACATCATCCAAAAAGCCACAGTCAGGTCAAACACGAAGATGAACCAGTGGACGATGAGAAAGTCCGTCTGGTCCACTGTCAGGAATAGCCTGAAATTATTAAAATATGGATGCCTAACACCACGTTAATCGAGAGGACTCTTCTTCACTTTGAAAAATCTTATGTTGCAGAGACCAGACAATGGGACTAAATAATAAAGATCGTACATAAAATAAAAATAATTTTGTAAACTCGTTATAATAATATATGTATAAATTGCATATTTTTAAGAATGGGATTTTAATGAGGGTCTTGACGACCAAAATCGTGTACCTACTTTCGTACTTCCCACGTCTTTATTACGAGCATTACAATATGTAACATTTACCTGAAAGGGCTAAAAACCCAGTGCTCACTGAGCTTCTGCACGGAGTACCCTGTTAGCCACTCCGTTGTACCCTTCTTCAGCCCTGCTATGAAGTACAGGAGGAAGAACTGATACTTCAGGACGAAGTAGTTCCAGTATGGAACTGTCCTCTTCAGCTTAGAAGGATCCAAGTATACATCTAGAGACCTAAGAATAATAATTATTGAAAGTTATAAAGATTTTAACTTAAGTTTGAAAGAAAGTTACATTTACAAACCAAGATTTTGTGTGTGATGCATCCCGGAATTCCGTGTCACACAGACTGTGTGTGAACTCCTTAAAAGGAGCATAGATATCATATACGTATCTAATACGTATGAATACGTAAGTAGGTAAACAATAGTCAAAATATTAAAAACTATGCAAAATTTGAACTATAAAGTTTAAAGTCAAGTTCAGCTATGATGTCATCGGATAGGTTTTGCCATGTTGCGTATGTTTATCTCGACGCAGCTTACTATTGAGTGGAAAATTTGCTACATCAGGAGAAAATTTTCCATGAACGTGATATTAATATCTATTAACGTTATGTTCAACGTTTATAAATGTTTTGTTTTATGTGTTACTTTGATATAAAACAGCAGAAATCTCTAAAATCTCTAACCTTTAATCCTTGCGATGTTTTAGTTGCTGAGTTATTGATTATGTCATTATAAAATATTATGTGAAAGTTTGTAAAGGAAAACTAAGTGGATACTGGATAGATGTTACTTAACGTTACTACAAAAGCACGATGCGCGAGTTAAAGTCAAGTACTTCTCTAAGGAATTCAAGTTACATTTATCTGTCGCTATTTTACCACAGATTTTTACTTTGAATTTCTATTAGTTTAAAGTCTGAGGCTACAGTAAACAGTCTAATTACTAAGTCCATAATACTAACTGCTTACAAAGCCGGAACAATACGTCCGACGACCGATTCGAACCCATAGAAATAGATCTCGCGTAGAGTAAGCGAGCCCCTAAAGATAGACTCTAGAGCAGTGGTTCCCAAACTTTTTAACATGGCCTGTTAGAGAAACTGATTTTACACCCCCCCCCCCCCCCCCAATATAAAAACAACTTTATAAATTTGTATTGGTACATTCGCAAGTTTTTTGTTTTTAGGGTTCCGTACCCAAAGGGTAAAAACGGGACCCTATTCATGAGACTTCGATGTTTGTCTGTCTCCAGGCTGTATCTCAAGAACCGCTATAGCTGGAGTTCTGAAATTTTCACACATTGTGTATTTCCGGTGCCGCTATAACAACAAATACTAAAATAAAAATAAAATTAATATTTAAGGGGGGCTCCCATACAACTTTTATACCTTTTTTGCTCGTAATCAATAATGATAAGAGGTAGGCACTTGAAACTTTAACGAAGGCCTTAAATATAATTGTACTTTAATAATTAATAATAATATTTAAATAAAATAAAAAATTAAGGGGGGCTCCCATACAAAAAATACAATTTTTGGACTATTTTTGCTCTATAACGGTACGGAACTCTTCGTGCGCGAGTCCGACTCGCACTTGGCCGATTATTTAATATAATAATAATTAGGTTCAGACTTCAGTTCAAGTATAAAAATGAATAATAAAATTGACAATTTTGGGTTAGTCGCCCACTTAACGCGCTTCTCATATCATGCTCCACGTTCAGACGGTTTCTTGCCTTTTTTAAAATGTTACCAGAGTTGAGAGGCCGCTCTCGCATTTACTAGAGTCTCCTCGAGTCTAGACTCTAGGAGTCTAGACTCTAGATCCGCTACCCCCAACCCGCGGCCCGCCGGGACTTTATTTGTGGCCCGCGTGATGTTAAACTATTTTGAAATTCACGCCCACCGGCAAAATAACGTAAAGTCTACGTGATAGTCGTTAAATTTTTTCCACTTTAAAATCGTTAATTTTGAAGAATGTTATTTTTTAACCCTAAAAAATTTTTGTAGCGGCCCGCGACACCAAGACCAAAACATGTTTGTGGCCCGCATGAAAAAAAGGTTGGGGACCACTGCTCTAGAGTCTAGAACTCTAGGGCCTAGGCGATCAATTTTATTGTGCAATATTATTGACGGTCTAGGTTATAGTAGGGGAGGTCGCGCTCAGTATAAAAAGTAATTTCATACCAAGCGAAAATCGTTACAATAATAGTATTCCACTAATACATACCTAACAGCTTTGATCGTCAGCCACTTCATAATGGGTGGAATAAAAATTGAGAGCATCTCAAAGTTGATGTTGGGAATCGTATTGAATTGACATTAAAACGATCCCAATTCGCACCCAATAAAGGTTCATATCTAGATTATACACGTTTAGGTTGGGTAGGTGCTATTTTAATTTTAGTATATAACAACAGATGGCGCTTTTAAAGTAAAATGTATATAATTCTTCTTCACAAATATTGACTATCGAATTAATTACTTAAGGGGCCGGGTACCCCTCGAAATTCTCATACATACGTAATACCAAAATCATTTTCTCATACGAAAATATTTAACATGTTTGAGTTATTTTTCAGCTTTAAATAGTAATTATCTAGGTTCCTGCACAAAAATTTACTTCAAAATATTTAAACACAAAAAAAATGTTTTTGTTTAAAAATTTTTTTTAGCAAATTTACTACTAAATATTTAAACACTAAAAAATAGAGTATAACACTTAAAAATATATAAATAAATAGTAAATTTACTACAAAATATTTAAATACTAAAAAATATTTTTTAGAGTTTAAATATTTTGTAGTAAATTTACTATTTATTTATATATTTTTTAGTGCTTAAACATTTAGTAGTAAATTTACTAAAAAAAATTTTAAACAAAAAAAAATTTTTTAGTGTTTAAATATTTTGAAGTAAATTTTTGTGCAGGAACCTAGATAATTACTATTTAAAGCTGAAAAATAACTCAAACATGTTAATTTTTTCGTATGAGAAAATGATTTTGGTATTATGTATGTATGAGAATTTCGAGGGGTACCCGGCCCCTTAAAATTCCTATGTGAGATAATTTTATGGTTAATTCAAATGAAAATCGCCGTCAGCTGAATATTTGCAGGTGAAAATGTTGTCTGCGCGACGCCCACATTGAGCGCGAAGTAGGGCTATATTGGTCATAACTTATATCGATGGCTGACGGTTTTTCCACCATCGTTTTAGCGACTGACGGTTTTATTTATTATTTACAAAGTAGAAACATTCACCTGTATAAATTTTGTACGGTATAAAATACTTTATATATTCAAAAATTTTTTACATGTTCAGTAACGCCACTGACGTTGAATCCCCCGTCTGCAATACGGCTGACGGTGATTTTTTAGTTAAACATGACCTCAATAATCATCCATCAAAGTTTCGTTCGGTAATAAATCACTTTTCGCAAATATTTTTTTTACAACTTTGAAATACTCTCAGTTAACATTCCACCACGGGTGCGGCGACTGACGCTGATTATATTGATTGATAAATATTAAGCTACCGCTGGACAAAAATTTAGTCGGTATGAAATGGCTTTGCAAACGCTAGCACTACCTCCCCTACTATTACGTAGTAACTATAAATAGTAATCTGTGGTCTAGGGATAGTACTATTGAACGCGCCCGCCTTTCAATTTATGGTCTATTGTCAAATAAATTGCTTAATAAAATATTGTTCAATATTATTGTAGGTTGGGACTTGGGGCTGCCTAAGACCTATTTCTAAATTCGGCTGCAAATATCTTACTTCTCTCTGTTATCCGTGAATATCGGATTCGGATTTTTAGTTCTTAGTTCTTACCAGCGGCGGCCAGCGTCAGTCGTAGTGAGTAACATCGCTACCAGACCAAACAGGTAGCTGTGGTTGTTCCAATAGCTCTTCTCTATGAGGAACAGGTACCAGTAGCAGACTGTGAATGTGATGCAGCTGATGCGGTACTTGTAGCCAAGCGTTATGCCGACTGCTCCTAAATAGAAGTCAAAAAATATATGAGATAACAACTTACGGTACTTAGTGGTTCGTCCCGCCCTAAACACATCACGAAGTTTGGCAAAAGTATAGGTACAATACAACGTTTCATAAGACTAATAATATTGTCATATCGTCAAAACAGAAAAACATGCTTATCAAACTTATAACACTACTGTTTTTGATTGGATTTAAAATGTCACACAAATATTATATTACATTATATAAAAATAAATTGTCTCCAACACCCTTTACGTCATGAGTTCATGACTTAATCACTTACCGAGCCAGAGGGCAGCATACACCAGCGCCATGTATGGCAGCGGTATCGCGGTCAGTGCGGGCAGCAGCGGGAACCGGTAACCCACCCCCACCGCCGCGACAGCGCCGCACCCCCGCGCTATCCGGGATGTCCAGCAGCATGAGAATACCTGGCACATGTATAGCTGACAACTAAACTTAAGTCTTAACTTACCAAGCTAGAGGGCAGCATACACCAGTGCCATGTACGGCAGTGGTATCGCGGTCAGTGCGGGCAGCAGCAGGAACCGGCAACCCACCCCCCACCGCCTCGACAGCGCTGTACCCCCGCACTATCCGGGATGTCCAGCAGCATGAGAACACCTGGCACATGGATAGCTGACAACAAAACTTAAGTCTTAACTTACCAAGCCAGAGGGCAGCATACACCAGTGCCATGTACGGCAGCGATATCGCGGTCAGTGCGGGCAGCAGCGGGAACCGGCAACCCACCCTCCACCGCCGCGACAGCGCCGCACCCTCGCGCTATCCGGGATGTCCAGCAGCATGAGAACACCTGGCACATACTCGTATTATATAGCTGACAACTAAACTTAAGTCTTAACTTACCGAGCCAGAGGGCAGCATATACCAGTGCCATGTACGGCAGCGGTATCGCGGTCAGTGCGGGCAGCAGCGGGAACCGGCAGCCTGCCCCCCAACGCCGCGGCAGCGCCGCACCCCCCCGCTCGTCCGGGATGTCCAGCAGCATGAGAACACCTGGCACATGGAGAATTACCGACGATATTTAGGGAGTAAGGCTAGTTTTGAGTTGGGTTATTGCTGTTCGTTTGTCAAGTAATGCCGTCTGTTTCATAAATAGGTACGAAGAACGAGAGAGAACATGCAGATATTTATTCCACAAATGACAATGGAATAAGTGTCGCGTTCGTAGCGAATCGTCAGTCCTGTAAAATTTACCATAATGTTATCCTAAGCCTAAGGGCCTGTTTCTAGAGTTCCTGGTAAAGTGCCGGATAGGTTATCCACAAATTTTTTGACAGTTTCTCCATACTCAATCTGACAAGTTAAATGGTGGATAGCCGATCCAGTACTTATCAGGAAACAGGAAGTGGAGAAACAGGCCCTTAGCGCGCACGCTAAAACTCGCGCGGGCGCACGCTCGCGTGTGTTCAAACGAAAAATAGTATGAGCAGCGTAGGAGCGTGCGACGGAGGGCGGACGCGGGCGCACGCGACGGGTGCCCGCCGCGTGCGAGCGGGCACCCGTCGCGTGCGCACGCTTTTCGCAATCGACGTTGTTTCCGTTGACGTCTTTTTGCTAAATAATAAATTAGTAAATAATACATGGTAATCTACTGGACACAACTGTACACGCTCGAGATAAAAATTATAATAGCAGCGCTAAATGAGATGACGCGCGACGGGTGCCCGATCGCACGCGGCGGTCGCCCGACGAGTGCGCCCGCGCGTGCGTGTTTTAGCGTTGGCCCTTAATATTATCTGATTCTTATATTAATACCAAATATAAGTTTAGCCATTTTGTCTACTGATTACTCACAGTCACAGCAATTAGGATATATTAATGATAGTATGAAAGAAACGTGTCCTACAAATCTTTAAGTTCATTTTAAACAGGTAAGTACTTACATAGATGGCATATTTTGATGCTCAATAATTCTGAACTCTTCACAAGCTCAGAAAATATTATATCAAAAGTGAAAATAGATCAGCTCACCAAACAAGATCCTCGTGGCAGCCAAACTGGCGGAGTCTTTGGGCGCGTACATGTAATTGACCACATTGTCGAAGCTCGTGTCTTTCAGACGGAACCCGAATTGCTCCGTAAACTTCCCCTCGATGGTAGCCGCAAGAGACGACATATGTTTCAGTTTAGCAGCTGAAAAGATTTGTATGACTAGACAAAATAATCACATGTACTCTACTGCAACTTTACTGTAAGTAATTTCTATAATTTCAGCAATCCTCTGTTCTTCATCAAGTTCTTTCACGAAAAATGGAAATGATAATTTAATGATGAGTCATTGTATATGTACCTACCTACCTAGATGTTATGTTTTTTGGGGCGCTCATTGTTTTGTCTTTAAAAAATACTAGCTGTCCCGGTGAACTTCGTGTCACTTTAAAACCTTCCTTGGACTTGTACGAATATTTTAAGACTAAAATCAGCCCAATGCGTTCAGCCGTTTTCGAGTTTTAGCGCGACTAACACATTTGAAAATCCATTTTTTTATATACTAGCTGTCCCGGTGAACTTCGTGTCACAGGTCACTTTAAAACCTTCCCTGGACTTCTACGAATATTTTAAGACTAAAATCAGCCCAATCCGTTCAGCCGTTTTCGAGTTTTAGCGCGACTAACACATTTGAAAATTCATTTTTATATATATGATGATAAGACTAGCTGTCCCGGTGAACTTCGTGTCACAGGTCACTTTAAAACCTTCTCTGGACTTCTACGAATATTTTAAGACTAAAATCAGCCCAATCCGTTCAGCCGTTTTCGAGTTTTAGCGCGACTAACACATTTGAAAATCCATTTTTATATATAACTAGCTGTCCCGGTGAACTTCGTGTCACTTTAAAACCTTCCTTGGACTTCTACGAATATTTTAAGACTAAAATCAGCCCAATCGGTTCAGCCGTTTTCGAGTTTCAGCGCGACTAACACATTTGGAAATCCATTTTTATATATAAGAAGATGTAGGTAGGAACAAAGATTACAGAGCTAAAGATTTCAGAGATTAAATACAAATATACGAGTTTTGATGAGGCTTCTTATTTACGCATAATTATTATTAGCCAAGGACTACTACCTGACGTTCAAAGTCGTCTAGTTTCAGGTATTTTAAGGAATAAGGACTAAAATAGCTATAGATACAGGTGTCTGTATCTATAGCTATTTTAGTCCTTATCCCCCGAGCAAACTACCTTCGCCATACATTTGCCGCGTTGCCGAGATCGCACCAAAACCCTGTTTTTTTTACTTATCTTGGTTCAAAATTGTCCTAAAAAAATTTAAAACGGGGAATATTTAGTTAATGATATTGTCGATCTATTGGCGTGTGTTTCAAATAAAAGTAATTTGTAAATCCTAAGGAGATGCTGAATGTATGCTTGAATTTTAATAAATTGACATTACTTTGGAAGCTAATATCATGAGTATAATAAACAAAAATAGAAAACACTCTTATTTAAATTATCAGGTAGATTACTTAATGTCTTTTGTAAATTAAATTCTACACATTCAATGAGTAAATGAGAAACTTTATCAGCTCCATATAAATGTATTTGAGCTAAAATTATTTGTATTTAAGGTGGTCGTTTAATGACCTTGATGTTGAAAACGACCTTAAATAAATAATTAAAAAAAAAAAAATAGAAAATTTAAAACGGCAAAAGGAATGTTGAAATACTGAAGATTATTGCTGTATTTTTATTATAACTTTGTAGCTTATGTATATTTATGAGTTTATAGAGCTTCAAATACGGCAAATTACGGAATCTCCGTAAGGAACGCCCTTAAAACGACACTGCTTACCGAGGTAGTTTTTGATCATGTTAGTGTGTTTGTAGTGGATACCGACTTTGAACTGAGCGCTGAGCTTCTCTTCCACATGATTTCAGGTGCTCACATGTCGACACCATTATAGATGAAGACTTTAACCTTAATGTGTGAATATTTTCACCTCACCGAATCTTCATCAATATTCATAAACCATAAGGGTTGGTACTCAATGAACTGGTCCTTCGAGAACAAAATAAATTTAAGAAGCCCCCAAAAGAAACTTAATATAACAATTAACAATTCATTTGCGATGGATCGAAAGTCGAAACGTTATATCGCATTAGCGATTTATGAATAGGCCGTATAGGCGGTGGCTAGGGGCGGCAGCGTACTAGGTGGGTAATTTGAAATTTCCTAAAGTGGTCTACGCTCCTAAAAAATATAAATCCGGCACTGGATCGCATCGATCTATGTGGCTAAACTATAGGCCAGCTATTCTCAACCTACGACCCGCCGAGACTTTGCCTGACGCCTGTGGCCCGCGTGAATTGATCATTTCGAAGAACACAATTTTTTTAACCCTAATAATTTTGGTTGCGGCACGTGATAATTGACACCATAACTATTAAATTATGTTTGTGGCCCGTATAGTTGGTGTTTACTATTTATTAGTAAAAAAAAACCGGCCTGCGGCCAAGTGCGTGTCGGGCCACGCGCAATGTAGGGTTTCGTAGTACCGCTAGTTTTTTTTTAATTTTTGTATGGTCAATGAATGTAGATACATTTATAACGTGTTTTGTACTATACAAACAACATCATCTCAGTTAGTTTCAAAGGAATTTGAACGAAAAGTTCCTTTATACTTCGCCGAATACATTTTTTTTAGTTGAACGACTATTACTCAATAACTTATGAAGTCTTCTTAGTCGTGATAGTTTTCCTTTTAAATTCAGCATATTATTTCCTACTCCCGTGAATTTTTCCACATTTCCAGAAGCAACCGTTTAGCTGGTAGAAGGGGGGGACGATTTTTTCCACTTTAACCTACGGGGCCTTACGGGGATTGATCCCCGAAGGATTAAAACTTAATATTTCAGAAACGGATTCCTAAACCGGCAAATGATCTATGATACTCATAATAATTATAATATTTTTAAAAACCTATCCAACGACACCCCACACGATGAGATGGACGCGAAAAAAAAATTCATCCCCATTTGATGTGTAGGGAAGGTACCATAAAAATATATTTTTTAAAATTTCATGTAGGTAGCATTTTGTCGGCATAATTAATATGTGCATTCATGCCAAATTATAGCTTTGTAGGTCCTATAGTCTCTGAGCAAAACTGCGGACAGACAAACGGACGGACAGACCGAAACTATAAGGGTTCCTTGTTCACTACAGAACCCTAAAAAGGTTGAGTACCGAAGACTAGACTAGACTAGAGATCAGAATATTATAAATTTTAGGCACAGTTTTTGAAATATTTGAAAAAAATTCTTCGACTTTATAGATTTAGATTTTTGATAAAATCGTATTGACAACGCCATCTATTGACGAGTGGACAAAAATATTATGACAAAGCTACAAGTTCCAGGCATTTTATTTGACATAGTAAAGAAGGTGACTTTGAATGTTTTGACACGTTTTCAAAATTAGCAGTTACTTGAAGTGAAGTCAAATATACTACAGTTTATTAAGTATATTATACAATGTGTCCCGACACCGGTGTCCGATCCTTTAATGTCATGATCTATGGCATATTTTATCGACAAATTGGCCCTCAAATTTTTTTCTCTCTCACGGCTGTAAAATGGCAGCCATTTTAGTTTTTCTCGGGCTTTCACACTAATCTGACCTGTACTTCTCATGTAAATGTCCTATCAAGAAAAAAAAGGTTTCATTTGATAGCTAAATTTGTGGACTACGCTTGCACAGGCAATATGTTATAAATTTCGTGGAATTAAACATAGAAAAACCCAAGTTTAAGAAAAAAAAATTGTATTTTTTATTAATGGCTTTTTGTGAAAAATCTAGCACATTGAACTGATTCTTTTTTATTTTAAAAAGATAAAGGAGGTTTTCATCTTCTAAAATTATTTTACTTCAATGCTCTAAGGCAGATAGTTTAGAAGTTATAACGATTTTCTTATGATGAGGTGGTCAGATTAGTATGAAGCCGGAGAAAAAATTTTTTTTTTCAAAAGTTGGAGAAATAATTTTGAACTCATGATGTATGGCATTTATTAGTGACAAATTGGCTTTCAAATTATTTTTTTTCTCCATTTTTTGAAAAAAAAAACTCTGGCTTCATGCTAAATCTGACCACCTCGTCATAAGAAAATCGTTATAACTTCTAAACTATCTGACTTGGAGCATTGAAGTAAAATAATTTGTAGGACATTTAAATGAGAAGTACTGGTCAGATTAGTGTGAAAGCCCGAGAAAAACTAAAATGGCTGCCATTTTACAACCGTGAGAGAGAGAAAAAATTTGAGGGCCAATTTGTCGATAAAATATGCCATAGATCATGATTCATGATATTCAAGGATCGGACACCGGTGTCGGGACACATTGTATAGTACACAGTCACAGGTCAGTCGAGTCATACACATAATATTTAGATCGGAATTTATTATTATATTGAAAATGTCATGTTTGTAGGAGTGAAATAAAAAATACATAGACCGGTAAACAACTTTAATATCCATCTATTGCTAACATTTATTATTGTCAATCAGTAAACCGCGCTAGATGTTACATTCGGTTATATTTTTTTTATATAAGAACAATTATATATTTCCAAACACTAATTGACTAAATTTGATACTAATATGCGTTATTGTTCATAATCTCTATAATGATTAAAAAATTTCAACTGATTTTATGCATTTTACAGATAAAGATTAAAATGTACAGCTGATTTTAGTAAAAAACTAAACAAAAGTTAGTTTAATTTCATCTATACTATCAAATCAACCACTATAAATTTAAAAATAGTAGTTGGATCATTATTGTACTTGCAGGTTTTAATTTAAATGTCACAAAGTTAAACAAATTAAAATAAATAAAAAACAAAAATAATAAATAAATAAAATTTATTAGCAACAAAATATAATTTTACTTACAAAAACATAAAATAATAATGCTTACGTTGTAGGTACCTAGTGTTGCGCCTTGCTAGCACATAACTTGCTGAGTTTAGAACATTCAGTGCAAAACTGAACAAACATATCGGATTTAAAATAACAAAATAAATTAAAACAATAATAGAACAATTAATTAAATTATTGGTAACACAATTGAATTTTATAGACGAGTAACAAACTAGTTATAATACTTTGACATTCGATTTCTTTGCACTATTTAATAATTGTAGATGCGCTTACACGGGCAATAATTGCTCGGCGATACGAATGGAGCAATATGGAGCGATTTATTTCATATCGCTAAAATATTCGATGGCCACATCACTCAATATTGCTGCTTTTTGCCGCAAATTGTTTAATGTAGTCGTGACGTCAAAGTTGACGAGAATTGACTGGAGTTGAGCAATTTTAGTTGCCCGTATAAGCCTACCATAATAATTCTATCGGCTATATAAACTTTAAAAGTCACATCTAGTTTGTACCAATCTGAATGTACAGAAACTATTATGTACTTACATAAAACCACAAAACTTTCTTATTATTATAAACAAATTCCAAAATGATACATAATTTCCTGCATATTGTGGAAATCATGGAAGACTTACGGACAGAAAAGACGATTTGTTTAACATTGTGTAATTTTGGTGAATCAAAACATATCGATGCCAAAAGTACAGTTTGTCTATAAAGTCATGAAATTAGAAAGTGGCAACATCGTAGTGTCATCCCTTTCAAATCAATCTAAGAAAAAAGGGATGACACTACGATGTTGCCACTTTTTAATTTCATGACTTTATAGACAGACTGTAAAACGTATGTTGTTATATCAAATACAGACGTATTTTGACTATATTTGGTATTTAAACATCTTAATAATAACAGATATATTGTTTATAAAAAATAATTTCCGGAAAGTTATATAGCTTTTGTTATAAATTAATAATTATAATGAAAGCTGAACATTTTACAGAAAAAAAATTTAAATAGTTTTTAACATGAAAAAATATCTCTAAAACAAAATACATCTTACAAAGTTACTAGCTAATCGATTGATTATAACTTATTCGAAATAAATATAAACATACTGTCCAAATTCTTAAACCCTTCTTATAGTCAGAGTCTCTCAGTCCTGACAGCTCATATTTTTAATACGAGTTTAAGAATTCGGCCGTAACACTAATAAAGTAACTAGGAACTCTCGACATGAGATATCAATAAATAATAATAACTATAGGTCTACCAGAATCTGATGGCAAATTTTGACGGCAGTTTTTCAAATAATATCCTTGATCATTCGTTAAATTTATATAAATTATGTATTTGCATATTTCATACACAGAATCAGCCGCTATAAGGAGTAAAAAAGGATCTAAATGTTTTATTCCTATTGAATTGACTCTAGTAATACCGGGGGGTATTACTAGAGTCAATTTACTTTCTCACTTTTTGCCATCAGATTCAGGTAGACCTAAAATAATGTAAGTAGTTATTTTTGCCTACCTATTTCTTGCAAATTGTTAGAGTGTTTGTGCATTAAATCGAGTTATTTGCTGACAATGCAACGCCAAATAGAAACTCATGTTATTAAGCATACCAAATTTTCTCTTTGGTAACTTTAAATGAGCATAATAATTTAAATGTATAATAACAATTAATATTTAAATCTCCTGCGACGGAATGTTAACAATATTCATTTTAATTAAACTATTCTCAAGTACTACTCGACCAAGCCAACTAGACGAATGTCAAAGCTTGCTCTCTCGCACTTACGCACGTCGCTAGCAATGCATAAGTGCGAGAGAGCATGGTTTGACAGTCGTCTAGTTGGCTTGGTCGAGTTATATTAATTATTTTGCTTAAAATATATGTTTCACTCAGAACAGACACTTCAAAAGTTAATATAGAGTAGTAAATATCTCATAATTTACTTGTAAATATTTTTTGTTGCTACATCAATGTAATAATAATAATTACCTACATTATCATTTTAAATAATTTGAATAAAATATTTTTTGAGAAGATATTTTTGTTGCGAATCTATAAAGTATAAAGAATTTAAATACAATTGTTATAAATTCATTTTGGATTGCCAAAGCGTATAATAATCTCCTTTGGCATTCGATACTCAGTCTACTAAACTAATCATAAAGCTTACGTTTGACGTAAATATAAACAGCCAATTAAAAAAAACTAAAGTATAATTTACACTGAGCCAGTACTGGCTCTGTGTAAATTATACTTAACTTATACACAAAATGCGTTGTCATCTCGTGTAACCATTCGATATAATATACTTTCCGTTGATGATTTGCACAGAATTTCTATGAAAATTGGATGTATAGTTTTTCACGGAGCACATAGAAATTCACACTATCAGCGAAGTTGGTTCATAAGCAAGTGACGGACCTATGTAATTTGATGGCGTTATGTCAAACCTAGCCGACAAAACACACTAATACTGAATTGACATAACCCGACCAAACGACGTAGGCTCGTCATTTGCCTATGAATCAATTTCTTAGATGGTACAATGACCCACGCCTCTATCTCTTCACTCGCGCTCGGTAATATTACTATGGCACTTCTGACGTTTTACCGTGAAAAAGAGATAGCAATAAACTTGTGCGTGAGATAAAGAAACAAGTTGTGATAGATAAATAATCGAAATTCTCCATGCATAAATAAACTTTCAATTTTTACGATAATCATTACAAAAATCTGCACGAATATTTCATACATGGTATTGAATGTACTGTAACTTCTTGGTGGAAATTCATGTTTCACAGTAATAAAGTACATTTTTCATGCACTAATTCCACTTTATTTATTTATTTAACTACAATTTTAATTTTTTGCACGTTCGGTTTCGACAAAATCATCATCAGATGTCCAGGGCCGTGCCTGGGTATATTATGGCCGCCTGCGTGCCAGTCTGTATGGCCGCCCCCAGGATAACATTAAAAAAAAACTACTTTAATTTTTAATGTTTATTATTATACACAGGGCATCAAACCGGGAAAAAAATCAGTTTTTGGTACGAAATCGAGAACGAAAAAAAATATTGGTTTTGTTCCCAAAACCGGTTTCTGAAAAGAAAAACCGGCTAAAAACCGGGTTTATGAGATTTATATGTTTGGATGAAATTTAAGAAAAAAAAATGCACAAAATAAACATTTTTTTATTTAAAATTTAAACAAAAATAATAACATGAAAAAAATTATGGTATTGGTTTTATAATCACAGACAAAATAAACTATTGATTTTTAAATTTTAGATTTTGCTTTAAAATAATTGAATGAAATTTTTGTAATTTTGATAATATTTTCGTAATATGAAGGCCCCGCGTTACTCTACGTTAAGAGTACACTCTTGAGGCTCTGGAGGCTTGTAGGTATCGCGAGGAAGTGAGAACGTAAGGGGGTGGTGGGAGGCGGAGCTTTTCGAAAATCAGCTCGATCGTGCACGGTCGCGCCGACCCCTGCGTTAAATTAAAGACTTTAATAATATCGGATCACACACAGGACACAAATAACGATTTATCCTCGCTAGTCTATAGACTAATACGACTAATAAGACGAATAAGACCGCTTACGCGACGCCGGTCAATTGAAAAAACTATTTTCGGATTCGCTGCATGACTAGGTATATAAATACTACAACGACATAATCAGTTTTTATACATTTCTTATTTCTGAGAAACTCTTTTTAGATAGATTAGATTAGAGAAACTGTTTTTACTTCGTATCTTAATGAAAACAAACCGATTGTATTTTTGCCCAGTAAACAACTTGTAACGATTTGGCCGCCTCTTAATTTCGGCCGCCTGCGTGCGGTGCACGCAATGAACGCCCGTCAGGCACGGCCCTGCAGATGTCAAACAATCATCAACACCTGATTTTGTCGAAATCGGTCGTGTAAAACATTAAAATTGTAATAAAATAAATTAATAAAGTGGTATTAGTGCCTGAAAAGTGTATATTTATTAATGTGAATATTTCATACAAATCATCAACGAAGACGCTTCCTATGTCTAACTTCGTGGCACTGTTACGTTCAGTTTATTGTCGATAGTACCTTTACCGACATCAATTAATGTTTAACAAATAAATAACAATAAAATAATCCCATAATAATAAACTTGATATACACTTTCTGATGAAAAAAAAAAATCTATCGCCATACCAGTGGCGATAGATTTTTTTATCAGAATCTTTTGGCATTACAAATGTGCATAGGGCCAAAATACCCATTCAGTTAATGATTTCCGTGACGACTATAAGCATAACGTGTATTGTTTGCGTAAATTGATTTTAAAACATATTGGCCAATTATGGGGTTGAGTTGAATAAATGGGGTAAAACAAACCCCACCTACTCTCTTTTAGCGAAAATGAAGCCTCTATGACACCTTGTGAGGGGCCATAGCCGTTGAATGGCGTAGTAGCCAGTGGTTATACCCTTAGAGCACGTTAAGCGCTTGCCAATCCCATCAGAGGCGTATTCAGTCCACGTCAGCCCATCAGGGGCGTGTATGGACCCGACGTCCCCCGGAACATTCCGGTCGGGGGCGCCCCCGGTGAAGGTGCCCCCGGACCAATCAGGGGCGTATTCAGTCCGCGTAGATGACTCCGCCGGGGCCGGGGAGGCGCGACTTGCCGGACAAGTACACGTCGACCGCCCTCGCCGCCTGCCGCCCCTCGGATATCGCCCACACCACTAGCGACTGGCCGCGTCTGCAATCTGAAATATCATATTTTGACGGTTTAATAGAATATTGTAGTTATATTAAAACAGGTTTACATTTCGTGACATAATTCATAAAACAGCAACATAATAAAGGACTATTTTTAAGCTGTAACTGTGGCGGAGCTGATGATGAATAAGCCAAGTAAAAAGTAGTTTAGTAATAATTTTCATTTGGAAACTGCGATGCCACGGCCACACAGCTATTATGTAAACATTATTATAAGCAAGGCCAGGTTCACACGGCACAATCCTTCACGTTTCCTGTAATAAATAAACAGTGGCGCATACAATGTATATATATATATATACCTACATTCACACGTCGATTGTATTGCACGATTTGTTGCAGTACAATCGGCGTATGAATGATAAGACGTATACTGCAAAAAAACGCGCAGGACAATGCCGTGGAAACCTTCTGTCACTCTGCACTAGTTTGTGTTGTGTGTGTTCAGTAGTTTTTAGAAAATATTTCAATACATACCTCCAGCAGCGAACACGTTGCTAACGGGCGTCTTGTAGATGTTGTCTTTGAGCGTCTCGAAGTTGCTGCGAGCGTCCAACGGCAGATCTGTAACACATTTGAAAATATTATTTTTTTATTTCCAACATTTTTTTACACTCAACACCATCATGAATCAGTTCAACTTCGTTTTAATATGTTGCAAGTTAGTGAAAGGTGTCAGACTCAGAGCCAGTCCACACGGCGCGTTGCGTCGTAGATGCATTTCTAAATTTGTATAGATTTGACAGATTTGAAAATATTAATTTTTTATTTCCAACATTTTTTTACACTCAACACCATCATGAATCAGTTCAACTTCGTTTTAATATGTTGCAAGTTAGTGAAAGGTGTCAGACTCAGAGCCAGTCCACACGGCGCGTTGCGTCGTAGATGCATTTCTAAATTTGTATAGATTTGACAGATTTGCAAGACGTCTCACGCAATTGAAATCTGTCAATAGGCTACTTGACCTATATTCAATTTCTTTGAACAAATGCATATTTCTAGTAGAACTTGGCCTAGGAAACCGTATTTCACCCTTATCATAAAATAAAAGCTTATGATTGATAAATAAAGTAGATTTGAAAATATGATTTTATGAAAATATGAATTGTACTGACGAAAACGCTTTTGCGGTACTTCCGATTTGGATGTGACGTCATCCCATTTGTAATTTAATATCTTTTATTTATCGCGCCCGTTATATGTAAGTTTATTTGTACATAAATAATATGAATAAGCCTAGAAAGATTTATAAAATATATTTTCTTGAATAATTCAAATAAAACCAGTTTTATATATTATCTCCATTTATTGTAGCTGGGAAATGAAATGGCCAAAACTTTTCTACAAAAGTGTTAAACATTGCAAATGATTTCTAAATTCTTTTCTAATTTTTTAGTACTGTTAGACTCGTACGCTTAGCACATAAAACTTTTTTCAATAAAGAAAGTATTAAAATACAAAAAAACATGACGTCACACTATGGCGGCACAATGGCGGACAGCGTTTTCGGTGCCATTTAAGAGGCATGTTTTTCAATCTACATTTTTATGGGTTTCTACTGTGTAAAATATTAAAATATTAGTTTTTTTGGTGAAAATGAATGATTAAGAAGCGATTAGAATGAAGAAAAAAAAATAGGTCAAGTAGCCTATTCAGTACAAATTTAGAAATGCATACGACGCAACGCTTACGCAACGCGCCGTGTGGACAGGCTCTAACAGCTGAGCTGGCGTGTCATCCCCCCCCTCAGCAATCACACTCACCGAGCTGGTGCGCCACATGTCGCTCGGGTCCCAGGAAGCCCATGGCCAGCAGCACGAGCTGGGCCTTGTACTCGCGCTCGGTGCCCGGCACCTCCTCCATCTCCCAGCGGCCGCCCGCGCCGCGCTTCCACTCCACCTGCACCGCCGATACGCCCGCCACGTTGCCGGAACCTGGAATTGGGTTTATAAGGAACTTGGCTTGCTGTCTTGCTGTGATTTTTATTATGTGAAATATATCGAACTTGACCTCAATTTGTTTTTGGAACGAAGTTCCTTATTGCGCGTTGCGAAAGGGGGCTAGGTGGAAAAAATTAAGACTAGAGACCAAAAGTAACCGGGTATCCCTTAACACCTCTCAAGTTATTTTTTAAAGAAATAACTATTTCTCAATCTTTTCGTTAGCACGACGATCTTGTACACAATATTGGGAGATCACAATATCCTTGCGTCTCGTTGTCGCAACGAAATTTCGCATTCTACGACACAGAATAATATTATGACTTGTATAGACACCACGGCCACGTGATACATAACACATCCAGGCAGAAATATTACCGCAATTTATTTTAAACGTCGGCCGAAAGTCATCTATCTAAATTCTTACCTATATTTTCTTATTGTTATTAAAACAATAATGGTCTCACCATCGTCCAAGAACTCCTTAGTGAGGGTGGAGAACTGTCGGGGGTCGTGACCGAACTTCACTTTCACCTCCTCGTGTCCGTAGTCCACTCTATAATTATTATATATAATTAATATTTTTCTTCTAAATTCACTAATCTCGTATAAATAGACAGCCAACCAATCACAATTATATATATTACACATACTTACGCATTAAATTAATATTCATAGATAATTATTAAGTTAATGTCATAATAGGCGAAGTTTTAATTTTTCGTTTACATTTACAGGGAGTAAATACTTTGAAAAATAGTCACACTTTGAATATGTTGTTCAACTTATTGTTGACGTTATATGAAGACTAACAAATGTTTTTTAAATGACAAATACTTGGATAAAACATTATAATTTATATCGCTTCTAAAAGTTATTTAAATACTTTTATACGCAAGGGGTTACGATTACAAAATTGAAAGGGAATGTACCATCGAGGAAATTGATTCCTAGGCAGTTGACGGATGAACGTCATGTGGTCGGTCAATCAAATGTTAGCTGTGATCGGTCGGATCAAATTATGTACTTAGGTCCGCAATCTGCCAAGAACCAATACATAAATTAATATACCTGAAAACTCTGGGCCACTGCGGCCACGGGTTGTCCTGACCGCGCGTCTTCTTGGGTTCGGGCAGGATCTCGAACGTCGTGATAGACTTCGCGCCGTGACGCAGCGACGTCGCTATACAGTCACACCTGTTAAACAACAAATAAGTACAGTAGACCCTCGCTAATCCGGCTCCTGGCTAGTCCTGCGCCCCTTGTAATCCGACTTGCCTATCTTACACATTTTGGCTAACGTTTATTTATTTACGTAATGTAAAATTGAAAACTAAACGTCCATAACTAAAAGCTTTGTTACGTTTTTTGAAGTGAAAACTTCTTTAGCGGCGTTGAGCACTTTTGTGGGATGGGTAAAAACTGTGAAACTCGCGTCAGATTTTCGTGTTGATCGAAAAACCATAGAAAAAGCGTAAGACGGTTGGAGAGTAGTGTTTTGTGTCGAACTCTAACTCAAACGAAATGTACAGTCGGGGAAATGAGTTGTTTATAGTCCGCGCGGAACTAGTTGGCCGCGCCTCAGGTATGTGAGCGGTGAGACGGAGAAGCGAGGGCGCTTGATTTTGACAGTTCTGGCTAGTTTAGACAAAACGCACAAGAGATTGCAATAGCAAGATGAGTCCGCCGATAAAAAGATAATTTATGAAAATAATATTTAAAGTGCATACGTTTTTAAAAAACGGAAAGCCGATGTCAATAGAATATAAAACTGATCAATTGTCTTTTATTTATTCTTTTCAATAATTAAATAATATTATTGTTCACGATATCTTGAACTCTCAAGATATCGTGAACAATAATATTATTTAACTCACTGTCTCGTGTGCGTTGCGAGCAGCAAGCAACCCGCCCCCTCACCCCCGTCCCTACCTAAGGCGCGGCCAACTAGTTCCGTGCGGTCTATAGTCATAAAATGTACAGTCGGGGAAATGGGTTGTTTAGCAGAAATGTACAGTCGGGGAAATGAGTTGTTTAGCAGAAATGTACAGTCGGGGAAATGAGTAATTGTTTAGCAGAAATGTACAGTCAGGGAAAATTGTGCTAAGTAGAAATGTACAGTTGGGGAAATGAGTTGTTTAGCAGAAATGTACAGTCGGGGAAATTAGTTATTTAGCAGAAATGTACAGTCGGGGAAATGACCTGCAAGACAACTGTCGCGAGGAGTGTCTGACAGTCTGTCTGACAGCAGCTTTTTTTTCGATTGTCGATATTTTTTTTATTTTTTAATTAAAACGATTGTTTATTTTTTATTAATTTTTTTAAATCGATTTTCATAAAAAATGGGTTAAAAAAATAATACACAACGTTAATAATCAAGTTTTCACTTCTGCCGGCTCTCCCGGAGTGCAACCCGTCTTTTTTTGTCACAATGCATGCAACGGTTACTGTTACAGCCCGCTGATGAATACCTAGTTTTAGGAAAATGATTTGTAGTTCCGATAAAACCATTATCATTTTGATTTGTAATCACTAGACATCGGATAATATGCATTTGCATACTTGCATATGCAAATGCATATAATGGGGCTTTTTAGACGATAGTGCATATAATGGCATTTTTTTGGTTGATAGTGCATATTTTATATAAAGATCAAAATACTTCAAAAATGTGGTCCACCCTTGTTTACAGACTTCCGCAATACACCCGAATAATATCTTTCTAGAAACAAAATGTTCAAAGAATGAACTACAAAGAAACATTTTGTTTCACATTTGAAAAAATTTTTGAATAAAGTGCGTAAGTAATGAACTTTCATGGGGACTAAGATTGTAATCGGAAAGAAGAAAAAAGTCCTGGATTAAATGGAATTATGAAAATTGGCGCATTTATTATGAACAACACCGGAAAACTCTTTAAAAAATAATACATTTTTATGAGTGACTTTGGATTGTGCATGTTTTGTGCATATTTTGGCCATTTATCGTGCATATTTGCATGCATATTTCGGCACTTTGATTGTGCATATAATCCGATGTCTAGTTATCACACTGACATTTGATTTAATTGACACTGAGATTTGTAAAGACACTGGGGCGCTTGCCCATACAAATCATAATATATTTTTTTCTCTTTCAGCTCTGCTACTTTCACTGACACATACACACCCTAAACTCTAAAAGTATTATCACCTAGTTCTGTTACACCTTGTATCTACAATATCCTCTCATACATACCCAGTATCCCCTCCACCGATGATCAGAACATCCTTGTCCTTGGCGGACAGCTCCGGGGCGGCCGGCTTGCCTCTCCCATCAGCTTGGGCCTGTCTCTTTTGCCATCCCTCTAGGAACTCCATGGCGAAGTGTACACCGGACAGCTGTCGACCTTTGAGCGGCAAATCGCGCGGCCAGGTTGCGCCCGCGCAGAGAACTACGGCGTCGTATCTGTAATAGATAATAAGAATCGTATGTCATTTTATGACGTATGTAAGTACTTTAGCTTTATGAATGTTGTCTAAAAACTAAAGTAAGCAAACTCTGTATAAACTAAGATTAAAACTTACAATATTATATTACTGATATAATTGATAAAATAATCTCAAATTCATACAGCCACAATCTTAAGGACACTGATACAGAATATTTAAATTGTAGTCTCCAACCGATAGAACGTATAGACAGTTTATTTATTATAACAACCTAAACTATCTTTTCCACAGGTACGCGAACGCAATATTTGCGTTTATTGGTGAAAGAAAAAAAGACGTGACAGTGGACAAAAAGAATAGATGGTATTTTTTTCACATCTATTGTCTTTTTCACGTCTCAAAGAGCATCTACGCAGCTCTGCGAATGGTCTATATCAGGGGTCACCAATTAGTTTTGCTCAGGGTTCATTTTAAGAAATGAGCTGACCTTCGCGGTCCACACATCAATGAGAAAAGTGACCATTTTTGTTGCTAATTATTATCTCTCTGAAGTTCGGAGTGAAATATTGGTGCAAGCTATTGACATTAAATCCTGGAGATGTTCATCTCTAAGTCGAGACCGAAATAATTTATTTTTATCGATGTTCATTTTCGAAAATGTTTGGTCCGCACATAATAGGTCGGCGGTCCGGATGCGGACCGGGTCACCCTTGGTCTGTATCCACAACTCACTCATTAGACAGATCCACAGCGGATATATCCTTGCCGACGTCGACGTTACACTTGAAGCTAATGCCCTCGGCCGTGAGCAGTTTGATGCGGCGCGCCACAACCTCCTTGCTGAGCTTCATGCTCGGTATGCCGTACTGCAGCAGCCCGCCGGGACGGTCGTTACGCTCGAATACTGTTACCGTGTAGCCCGCCTGGAATGTATAAATGTATTAGGAACCGGGAATTTGAATATGTTGTGAGATATTTACATTACAAGTCGGTCCGAAAAATTCAAATATTTTGTCATAGAATTCACGATCTTAGCTGGTACCTACTTAAAATAATGAAGATAGTGTACAAAAATAATAAAAGATTAGGCGAATTCTGAAGGAGGCGCTACTAAAGAGCAAGAATTATTTAATACTTTTTAATTAATTCATGAATTAAGTAGGTAATATTGTTGTTTTCACTTGGAAGTCGGTTTTCGACGTTATACCATTAGGTTGCCAATTTTAAATATTTCGATGCGCTTTTATTTCTGACTTGACATGAATATAAGTATACCTTATTCAGCTGATGCGCACACGCCAAACCGGCGGGGCCGGAGCCGACCACGGCGACTGTTTTGCCGTTGCGATGCTCAGGCATCTGAAATATAAAGAAAATGTTTCATGACACATAATCACATAATCCTTACCTATACAACAAAACTTAAGAATATTTTTAATCTCGTCTTAACCATAATTTAGCCGGCGTTTATTGGCCGACAAAAACTCATACTTAACAGTCAGCACCTGTGCCGATTTTTTTAAATGAGAGCACGCCACTTTATTTCCCCCGCCCCATGTACGTAATCTGAAGGGCATCTATGGACGCTTCTTCCCATAAACTTAAGATGCAAAAGACCAACAAAGAGTGCGAGAGAGAAGAAAATCCTTTATGAAATTATAACAAGATAAAAAGAGAGAGGCAGTCTCATGAAAACTGTAACCACTTTCATTTGACAGGTCGGCCAAAAGTCGTCAATCGTTTTTATGCCCTTTCGGTATTTGCAATTTATTGTTTAAATCGTTTATTATTTTCGACAAATACTATTACATATAACAATGGTAACTTGTTCTGTGAGTGATTGCAGTGTAAATCATGTAATCCTGAAAAATATACATTTCAAAGGTAATTAATCTTCATGTCCTTATTGCTACGATGTGTTTATTTTCGCAATATTCTGAATTTAGTTCTCTATTTCAAATAAAATATTGTTAATCCTCCCCTTTACTTTCATATTTTGCATAACTAAAGGTACTATTGTTCTTAAATCACACAATTTTTGAAGAAAAAATGTTCATCAAAATTGTTTAGATATACGCTAGGACTTGAATCAAATTTATCGATATGCCTATCGGTATTTAACAAGAACATAAAAAGGGTATTATGATATTATGTATTTAATTTAAGAATAAATAATATACTATGTTTGTCGTTTACTTTCAACTTTATATTTGCATTTCTATTAATGTAAGGGCTGATTTGTCAGAAAGCTTTTACCTGAATAATAAGTAAGTAACTTTAAAATGTGTATAATATTATTTACCCTTTTCAGAACCTCGTGTTATAACACATCTGACGATTGAAAAATCACCCCAAACGAAAATGTGTCTTATCTACTTTTCAATCGTCACCTTTTGACGTGACAACGTCTTATAATTCGATATGGGCTGCGCGCACGAAAAAACATGACGCAATATGCGGCCTTACCTCGCTCTGAGGCGTTCCATTTATCGTTCAACTATCGTCAGTAAACCGACTTTACAGACAATCGAGTTCGAGTTCGACACAAAACACTACTCTCCAATTTTTTTCTGTCAAATAAAATATATGATACCTAATTTGAATTGCAAAATCTTTCAAAGTTGCATATTATTTATTTCTCATAGAAACGCAGGTAAAATAACTCGAACGGACAATACTATCGATAGTAAAATATACATCACTAGCACACGCACACATTGACAGATCAAAAATCGTCACGCATTTTCGGGTTGTCAGGTGGTCTATACAACAGTATATATTATAAGTCTATGCTCTATTTTATAACGCCTCTTTGGTCCAGTGGTTAGAGCGTGGCTCTCGACTCAAGAAGTCGTGGGTTCGATTCCCGCGTTGGAAACATGTTATTTCCAAGTTTAGCTAGGACAATGCAGGCTGACCACCTGATTGTCTGACAAGTAAGATGATCCATGCGTCGGATGGGCATGTAAAAAGTCGGTCTTACGCCTGATCAGTGATATCTCGCCAGTCGTGTCGGTCTTCCGTCTCACTGAGTTATGAGAGTAAAGGAATAGAGAGTGCTCTTGTGTACTGCGCGCACACTTGGGCACTTATACATAAATCTGGGTCTGGTCAGCACTCACCTCAGGATGTATCCAGCCGTTGTCGAAGGCGTGATCTATGATGGCGCACTCGATGTTCTTAATGGTGACTGGCGGTTCCGAGATGCCCAATACGCACGCACCCTCGCACGGTGCCGGACACACGCGGCCGGTGAACTCTGCAAGGATAATATAATATGGTTAAAGTATCAAGATCACTGTTTCTAAGCGTTTTCTAAGTAAAAATGCGATAAAATATCTCTGAAATCACTATGATTTTTACTTTTATAACAACAACAAGGGTCATAATATTTTATAATTAGTTTTATCTATTTACGTTCAGGCTGGGTTCAGGAAGAGTTTCTCAACGGTCGATCATATTCACACTTTAGAATTACTGACTGAAAAATATCAGGAAAAACAAAGAGCTCTATATATAGCTTACATCGATTACAAAAAAGCATTCGACACTGTCTCACATTCGAGCATCTGGAGGGCGCTACAAGAGCAAGGAGTAGAGAACGAATACATCCAGGTATTAAGAAGCATTTATAGCTGCAATACGGCCAGAGTTAAACTAGATAGAGTCGGACCCAGCTTCCCTATCGAAAGAGGGGTGAGACAAGGGGACCCGACCTCCCCAAAGCTCTTCATAGCCATCTTAGAATCTATAATCAGAGAGTTAGACTGGAAAACTTGTGGCTTGTGCATAGACGGCAACTTTATAAGTCATCTCCGATTTGCTGACGATTTGGTACTCTTGTCTGAATCATGCTCACAGTTACAAGAAATGATTCAATCGCTTAACGTGGCCAGTAAAAATGTAGGACTCGAGATGAATCTCACAAAGACAATGATAATGACTAACAGCAAAAAAAATACTATTTCAATAGATGATGAACCATTAAGATATACAAACAAGTACATATATTTAGGTAAAGAGATTAGCTTCGATAAAGACAGTAACTACACTGAAGTAGAGAGGAGAATTCAAAATACTTGGAACAAATACTGGAGCTTAAAAGAAATCTTTAAAAGCAATATGCCAACAAATTTAAAAACTAAAGTCATGTCAAGTTGTCTCCTACCATGTCTTACATACGCCTGCCAGACATGGAAATACACAAGTAGAGTAAAAAGAAAAATTATTACTTGTCAACGAGGACTAGAACGTAGTATGCTGAATATCAGAAGAACTAAAAGAGTTCGTCATACGAAAATTAGAAGCATAACTAAAGCTCCTGATGCTCTATTACATGCTCAAAAACAGAAGTGGAAATGGGCGGGACACGTGGCAAGATTAAAAGACGATCGCTGGACAGTAAGAGTGACAAAGTGGAACGGTCCAAGTGGTAAACGACACAGGGGGAGACCAGTAACAAGATGGGCGGACGAGTTGATAAAAACGGCTGGACCAAAATGGATGGAAATAGCTAAAGATAGAGAAAAGTGGCATTCTTTGGAGGAGGCCTTCACCTGCGGAGGGGTCCTTGCAAGCCAAACAAGAGAGAACTAAACTCAAAGCTTACTTTACTTTAATTAAAAAAGTTAGATGTTAGAATAATTTTTTAAAACTTACTTACATGTTAGAATTGTTATTCTGTTTTGTTAAGTTTATTAGTTTTTCTTCTGCATTAGATATTAATAGGTGTAAGTAATGTTAAACTAAAAAAAAATTATTGTAAATTTGCAAGGAATAAAAGGCTTTTTTATTTTTATTTTATTTTATTTATTATTTACGTTCAACGATGAAATTAAGAGATCGAAGAAAATATTGATTTGCAACAAAATATAGCAATAAAGCAACAATCAACACAGCAAGAATGTTTGTTTTATTCATTTTTTTTACATAACAACTTACAACAAAATTGTTTGGCTTGATTAATTACAATTTCTTTTAGCAATACTATAGAGTATAGAGTAAAGTATAATGATCCGAGATAGAATTTAAATAAACTACACGTTATCAAGTATGTCTGCTCGTTATCAAGTTATCTGTGGAAACGTACGAATTTCTTAGGTCTCCGCGACGGCATTTTACATATAAGTTACTAGGAGCTCATACCTGGGAAGTTATTAGTCTGCAGCAGCTGAGCTAAAGCGCCCTTCCAATCAGCGCGGTAGACGAGGTCGTTGAACTTGGGTATGATGTTGCCGAGCGGACACCCGTGCCCGCTCTGACAGAACGGCACGCCGCACTCCATACAACGCGCCGCCTGTAGGGTTGACAGATAAAATATTAAAATAAAAGAAATAAATAAATTTTCGTAGTAAATTGATTTGATTTTGTTAATAGATCGTCGCGCAGTGGAAGCGTGCTGGACCCATAACCTCAAATAAAACTAGCCGGTTATCCAGTGCAAAGCAACGTGCAGAGCAATTTATTTTATTTTTTTCAAATTTGACACTTTTGACACATTACAACAGGAGACACACAGAATATACATTATTGGCGTTACAATAGACACTGACAGTTTCTTATGTGTGGTAACAGATGGCGCTACATTGTACTTTTTAACATATTTTTGATACATGATACAAACTATGACAAAAGTTAAATACTTTTGAAACGCGAAGAACGGTTTCACGATTAATCGACGAATGTAATTTTATTGTTCTGCACGTCGTGTAATGTTGTAGTTGTCTCATCAAATATTATCGCTCACAATGCGTATTTCAAAGATATAAAAATCCATTGTTGGTTCCCTCTACTAATAAAAATACACACTGATAATAGATAACATCATAAATAATGTGTTTTCTTCTGCCCTGACTTTTCCAGGAAAACGCACACCATCTTACGTCTGTGTGCACAGAGTGTATTTAAACGTTAGTATTCACTTTACAACTTTAAATATTCCGGCCGTGCCAGCCCTACCTGCACTCGCAGTCCGCGTCGCACGTGTCCCCACGCGTAAATCTCATCCCAGTCGCGCATGCGCGTCTGCGCCGGCCGGTACAGCGTGCTCTCACGCGGGTACTTGATGAAACCTCTGCGGAAGCGAGATGGTTATATGCATCAATTATTTCTGTGTGCGATCGAAAGAGATATATCTTAATATATATATTTCTTGTGTGCGTGTGTATGTGACTGAACTCCTCCTAAACGACTGGACCAATTTTGATGAAATTTTTTGTGTGTGTTCAAGGGGATCTGGGAATGGTTTAGATTCACAATTTTGTCCGCTGGACAATGTTTTTTTAATTAATTTTTAATTTATTAGTAGTTGTTGATTTTGGAATGTTTTACATTGGATCCGACAGACGGCGCTACCATCGCAGTGTCAAATTTTAAATAATATTCGAATTTTAATTTTAGTCTGTCCCGACAGTTAGCGCTGCGATCAAATTAAAAAAAAAATATGGCAAAGAAACGTTTGCCGGGACAGCTAGTAGATATGTATATTCAGGGATGTTGATTCCTAGGCCGAAGGCGGACTTACATAATTTGGTCGGTTAGGTTTCTAGTCTAGTATCTAGTATTAAATTGACATATCACATAACCCAACCAAATGACGTAGGTCTGTCAACTGCCTAGGAATCAATTTCCTCGATAGTACGTATTTTGATTTAATTGCCAAATTCCAGTGTCAATAGAATCAAAATACGCACATGTTTTGTGGAAATTGGGTTGATCGTTTTATCTGCTTGGAAGTTATCTATTCAGAGGCTATAGTGAAAAGATTAACTCCTAAAACATCAGAAACTTTGCATTCGAGAATCTTCATAGCTGTCGATAACATCCTGGCTACATACCTAGTTTTATCGAGTATTTTCTCCAAGTTCTTCTTATCGTGCTCCACATTTCTCACCGCCTCCTCAATATCGACAATTCCGTTCTCTTCTTTTCCGTTCTCGACCTTAGCGACGGGCGCTTGTTGTAGCGCCATCTGTTTAAGCGCCCTCTGGTATTCGTACGGGAAGACTTTGACGAACTTCTTGGCGGCTTCCGGCCATGATTCTAGAAGGTTCTTTGCGATGACCGAGCTGTACAAAACCAAAGTATTTTTATTGTCTAATCGTATTGTAATATTTTGTAACTAAAATTATTCGTGAATAGAGTCTGGCTAACGAAAGCGTGTCCTGGAATTTCCTTAAAAGTTTAATATGGCAATATTATTCTTTTGTCAAACACACGTCAAAGTCTATGTTTATCGTTGTCTTTATTTTGTATAATATGGAGTGTAGATGAATTTTGATCCTTGAGCTGATTTTTTAATATATTTACTTACGATAATATTATGATGATAACTTTTAAATTCAAATTAAACATAATTAAATATCAAGTATAAATAAATACTTAATTTATGAACACAAATTAATAAATCTGCATACTTTTAACATTGGGTTTAATTTAATCCTTCAGGCCCCGCGCGAGCACCGGTGACAAATTAATTGTAAACACAAAAATACACAAGTATCAAAACATTTTTCTCCTACTATAGTGATACCATATAAAGATTTTTTGAATTTCCCGCTTTTTCTCAGCTCACGCTTTCGTTAGCCAGATTCTAGTAAAGTTATTGCGCGAAATATCGCTGAAATTATTAACGAAACATTATCAGAAATATTGCTTCATATTTCTTTTTATGATACTTTGGAATAGTAACTAACCCGACGCACAACGACAAACGACCTTGTGTAAGTGTCACGAAAGTTTATGTAATACAAAACTCTTTTACCAACAAGAACGGCATGATCGTTATGCGAAAAGTCTGTCTTTAAAAAAAACAGCATTGCCAATCCGTTCGCAACATTTCTGAATGGGAACCAATTTGGTATTACGTAAGATAGTATTAGTAATTGTTATTAGTTTTGTAAGATGTTATACCAAATTTTATTTTTCTTTCTATTTTTCTTCAAATCACAAAAAAAAGCTCACCCCGTATACTCAACGAACTCCTCCAGAAGTTTCTGGACTTCATCCAGGTCCTCCTGTATCTCAAGCGGCAGTAGCTCCACCGTCTCCATGTTGCACTTGCCCCGGAACGAGCCATCGATGTCGTACACGTAAGCGATACCACCTGCAAATAAAGTATTGTGAAAGAACTGCATTAATAAGAGGGAACTTAAAATTATTATTATAGTGATTAATGCTTATTTTAGAAATAATCTAAAATTTTACGTTCTGTACGAGTCAATTACGTCACACACGCATTGCTTACGTCTTAAACGCTTGCACACGTCCCATACGTATCAAACACATCTCGTACGCTCCGCCCACGTTCCGTACGCATCGCTTACGTCCTGTACGCATCGCTTGCATCTCGAACGCACCATTCAAATCCCATACGCACCTCCTACGTTCAATACGTACCACTCATACCCGAGCGTCCAGCCTGCGGTCTTGTACTCGCAGCCGTGATCACCTGCGCCTTCCGCTACCGCCACGCAACTTTTACGTCCCATACGCATCATTTACATCCTGCACGCATCAATACTTCCTGTACGCACCTCCCACGTCCTGTACGCACCATTTACCTAAAATACTTGCTATTTACACTTCTCCCACACCCCCAAACCTACCGCTCATGCCGGCAGCGAAATTCCGTCCCACGAGTCCCAGCACGAGCGCTCGGCCCGCGGTCATGTACTCGCAGCCGTGGTCACCCGCGCCCTCTGCCACAGCTACACAGCCGGAGTTGCGGACGCAGAAACGCTCCGAGGCTATTCCTCTGCAATAGAATATTAAATTAAGAATTAAAAAACCCGAGATAAAACTATAATTGTGTAAAGTGGGACCAAGAATCTTAAAATGTTTTTTAAGTTTCTTGGGTGGGACCATTGTCAATAATTGTCAAACAGTAGTGACGTCATACAGACTATATATCCGAAAGCCAAAATTTAAATTGACAATTTTAAACCGCAATTTTTGCTGTAAATTCCAGTGTTTAAATATTTTTAATATACTTGTGGCCTATTCTATATGGAGTTCCTTAAAAAAAAAACAAAAATAAAAATAATATCGCATCTTCCCTGTTTCCCCTTTACTTTACCAGTACTTATATTACGAGTGATCTTCAAAAAAGTATGACAAATAAAAAGTTTAAAATATTTAAACTAGCACATATAAAGTTTCCATAAACATACAGGTAACAGAAATATACAAGGTGATGAATAACACTAATAGTAATAATACCCATTTTTTTGGTTAACTGGACTCTCCTAATGATACCTAAGCCCTGGAAAAAATTTGGCAGGAAGGTTTAATTGCACCCTGTATTATTTTACATTTTTTTAAGGTATCAATACCTGAAGTATGCTCTGCCCGAGGTGGCGCCGTACAGACACACGTTACCAACGATCACATTGAGGTGGGACTCGAACGGCGAGTTCTTGGGCGGGTAGATGATCACAGTACCGCCAGATAGACCCTTGCCTGAAAAAATTAGAAATATATTAATATTCTGAAGTTAGAACTCTATGTGTGTTCTAAAAATTAGGCATTATGTAATTAAACTTGTATGAAAGTTTAAGTTAGACCGTAGGTTAGACCTATACTCTGTGAATGGCGTAGCACATGAAATGTAATTAAGAGAACATAATCAGACGACGTGAACTTTAGAGGATACGATTAGATACTTGGAGAAACGGGATAGGACAAAGGGGGTTTTTGTTGCGGAAAGATGCACGGTTTCCGCGCGATTTTCGGTGCAGCGCAGTTGCGGGCATCGTCTAGTCATAATTTGAAACAAAACCGTTACAAAGTAGAAAGAGGAAGTTTAATCCTTCAAGCCCCATAAGGACACCGGTGACCACGACAACAATAGAATACAATAGCATTTCCAAGAATCCCCGATCGAAGAATTAAATTGCAAAGTATTTGACCACAACGCGAACGTGTTTCGATCCCTAACATAAGTATGAAGTTCACTAAGTTCCCTGAGGGCGCATTTTCATTAGTCGTTAACTCGTACGGTATACAGCATGCGGGGTGTCTATGACAACTAATTGACAACTAATGGCGCACTGTCATTGGTCGTGGCATGCGTTCAGAAATCTTCCGCACCCCGCATGCGGGCCCTATCAACCAGTGAAAATGCGCCATTACATAGTGATGATACTGACCGACATAATCATTAGCGTCGCCCTCCAGGGTCACAGTGACGCCCTTCGCCAGGAACGCGCAGAAGCTCTGACCCGCGGAGCCCTTCAGCGATATGTTGATTGACGTGCCGTCCGGGAGACCGGCGTCGCTGTATTTCCTGAAATGCAATATATTTGTTACAATAGGCTTCATGACAATTTTTTTTCTTATTGGTAATTGAAAGACCCTTCAAAAATAGAAACATCGCTGAAAGAATGACTGATAGCTCAAAAATTCACCAAGATATGACAATTCAAAAATATCATAAAATATACCTGCCCGAAACGCTCCATACAAAGTGCTACGAAAGACTGACGTCACTCTTTCGTAGTTTGTACGGATCGGGAGAGAACTTTGTTCGATAGGTATATTAAATATTGCGTTTATGAAAGTGGTTTAATAACAAAAGTCGCTTTTAATTGCATAAGTTATCGAATGGTATACAAATATTAAGAAATTTAATTGAAAAAAATTCGACTTGATTATCCAACTTCGAAGGCGCATAGCAAAAAAAAAAACACAAATGCTATCGAGCTGTTGGATCATGGGCATTTTGGTATATTGCTCAACAGAGATAAAATATATACCAGTCGATAGCTCTTAGTGAGTAGGTAAAAAAGTTTTATGGCGCCCAGCCCCTAGCAACTGTACTTTTTGAAATAATGTACAGTCAACGTACAAGGCCAGCGTTACCGACGTATAGTTTTTGTCGTAGATGTGGTAAGACTTATTTGCGCTTAGAAAGGTTACGGATGTCTTGTCTTAGACAGTACACCTCCCTCAACTTAAAATCAGGGACAGGAGCATAAAAAAAAAAAACGCGGATAGATGGACAGACCGAAACTATAATATCCTTGTTGACTACGGAATCCTAAAAATAATCATGCTATAATGTAACGTGATGTTATCAGCATGAAATGTATGAGCGCTGATGTCACTTTTAACATGACTTTACTCAAAAAGTACAACGAATCTTGACAAGCGCCCTATTGGTCATTCATGTACATGGGTATACCTTCCTAAAAATATACAATCCATTCCTGTTGAGCACTATACCAGAGCCCATACATTTTTGCCCCTCACCATTTTGGGAACACTTATTTTTTCCCCGGATTTCTTTATTTTATTAACAAAATTAGCTAATCTTTGACCTTGTCATCATCCCTATTGTTGTTGTCGTTGTTGAAGTCATGGTTCAACAATAACTAGCATATTAAGGGCGTTTCGTCCGGAGATTCCGTAATTGACCGTATTTAAAACCTTATAAACTCATAATCTGAAAGCTACAAAGTTATAATAAAAATACAGCAATAATCTTCAGTACATCAACGTTCCTTTCGCCGTTTTAAATGTTCTATTTTTGTTTATTATACTCATGATATCAGCTTCCGAAGTAATTAATAAAAAATTCGAACATACATTTAGCATCTCCTTAGCATTTACAAATTACTTTTATTTGAAACTCACGCATTGGCGTGAGATCGACAATATCATAAACTACATATTTGCCGTTTTAAAATTTTTTTAGGACAATTTTGAACTAAGATAAGTAAAAATAATAGGGTTTTGGCGCGATCTCGGCAACGCGGCAAATGTATGGCCAAGGTCGTTTGCTCGGGGGACGGCCTTAAACGCATATTGATCTTTAACACATTTTTCTTTGGATTTTAATTTAAGTATATTTTTTTTCTTTGGATTTTAATTTAAGTATATTTTTCATGAATATTAGTGCTGAGTGAAATAAATGGTTATTAATTTATTTAAACTTTGATTTGTTACCGACTTTTGCATGCTTAGAATTCTGCAATAACATAAACATACATCACTACATTCTGTTATATCCTAAAATACTAAGAGCTAAATTAAATTCATAATTTTCCGTTTCATTCTAATAGATCTTTGTGGCATGCTAAAGAAGTCATCGTTTCAAAGCTTTAGATCATGACTTTGAACTGTACTTGTATATTATTATCGATATTATATTACTAACATGGCGATATGATATGACAGCGTCGAGGTGAACGCTCGGTCCTCGTTCGTGATAGTCATGTCGATGTCTGCGCGCGTCTCCTTGCCCTCCAGTACTCCGCTGCAGCGCTCGATCAACTGATTGTCCAAACGCTTTTCAAGTTGGAAGTCCTGTTAAAAAACATTTATTTATAATAATTTAGAGCTACGTTGATCTATAAATGGCGAGTAAAAATTTGTTATATGCAACAAATGGAACGAATGTTTAACAAATAATTATTGTTGTTGTCATGATTTTATCATGAAAAAAAAAAGAGAAAAAATTCACACAATAAAGTGTAAATATGATTAATCTTTTTACAATATGAGCATTTATTTGTATATTTTGAATCTTTATCGTTATATGACTTGGATACGTATTTTCCTAGATGTGTGTACGTAATACGCATACGCATGTGCGTGCACGTATGTGCGTACGCGTACGTACCTGCGATTTCGATCCACCGACGATGTTAACACCGGGACGCATGTGCAGAGCGTTCTTCAATATCAACTGTAGATTTAGTAGACGCGCCTTGGGGTTTGTGTTACCTTCGCGTACCTAGGTATGTGCAAAAATGCAATTGAAATAACACAATTATATTTCTAATTACATAAAAATATTGTATTTTATTAGAAGAAGTATTGTGTAAGTGTTGTATTTAATTACCTTCAGGAGATCAGTGCGGCCAATCAGCTCTTGGAAGCGACGTACGCCAACAGACGCCATCAGCGTGCGGACCTATAAACAAAAAGACAATTAATTGACAAAATTTTTGCGCAAACGAAGTTTCGGTCTCCGGTAAGTAAACACATCAAAACATTAACATCGTTTTACATTTTAAATGCCTTTTTATACATTTTTGGGCATTAAATTCTTTAGAAATTATATAGGAAAATTAATTTAAGGGAACAATTACCTCCTCGGCCAGCATGAACAGATAGTTGATGACGTGTTCCGGTTTGCCGGCAAACTTCTTCCGCAGCACGGGGTCCTGCGTCGCGATGCCCACCGGACACGTGTTCAGGTGACACTTGCGCATCATCGTGCAACCTGAAAGTGGGGAATATATTATGAGGTGTCTTTTTAGAATTATCTTAATAGCTACAACCTGTGAAGATGTTTAAATGTATATTCAAACACTAGCTATTTGACCGAGCTTTGCTCGGTATTCGATAAAACACGAATAAAATGACATTTTCTAAAAATGATTCCTAGCTAGATCGATTTATCGCCCCCGAAACCCCCTATATACTAAATTTCATGAAAATCGTTGGAGCCGATTCCGAGATTCCAGTTATATAGAAGAATTGCTCGTTTAAAGATATTAGATATAAGATAGTTACTGGATAACATTTAATTGCTCAGATTTTTAATATTAAAATTAAATGTCCAAAAATTGGTATAGCAATAGGCTACTTTTACCCCAAATAGTTCGCGTTCTCTAAGAAAATCGCAGTAGATGCGAAGGGGAACAAAAAGTCAGGACTAAAACAGTTACTCTACTAGCAAAGCAATTGATTCACGATTTTTGCACTCTATTGATAAAACGAGACATCTATACTAATATTATAAATGCGAAAGTGTGTCTGTCTGTCTGTCTGTCTGTTACCTCTTCACGCCCAAACCTCTGAACCGATATTGCTGAAAGTTATGGATATACTTTGAGTCCCGGGAAAGGACATAGGATACTTTTTATCCCGGAAAAATGTACGATTCCCGCGCGATAAACGAATTTTGGCGAAACGGAGTAGCGGGCGTCATCTAGCAGGATTATAAACACTTACCGAGAGCGATAAGCGGCGCAGTGCTGAAGCCGAACTCATCGGCGCCGAGCAGCGCTGCCACCATCACGTCGAAGCCCGTGCGGATCTGACCGTCCGCTTGTACCACCACCCTGTATACAATCATATGAAATTATAATTAAATTACAATACACTTTACCTATTTGTGAAAACTTTTTAGTTTTAAGCTATTGCATAGCTTTTATCGCGACGACCGAATCAAGAAATTCCGTAACGTAAAACACCTAACACCTTCGTCTAACGTCGTTTTAATTCGGCAGACTTCAGCTCGGTGTGGCTCGGGGTGTGGTGATCGCCGCACCGACCAGTAGAGCGGTGCGTCATTGCCAGACTTCGGAACAGTGTTTGCATGCTAATTAATCCCATACAAAAATTGCCATTTTAGGCGCAGCGCAGACGACAGACAATCCGTGACGCACTTTTTGTCTGTGGAAATAGAGCCTAGTATGCAATTATATGCAGACTTTTTGCGCGTCGTGTGCGATACTGCATATAATTGAATAGGTCCTATTTCCCACATATTAAAAAGTGCGTCACAGATACAATGCGCCTTACAGTACGGAACCCTTCACGACTGTGAGTCTAACTCCCGCTTGACCATTTTATATCTACGATTGTCTCATGGAGGCACTTCACTTGGCTATTTGTATTTGCTATTGACTATTTTTTGTATTTGACAACATTATTGACGAATACGCAAACAAGAAAATAAAGGCAAATACGACCGTTCACACATGGACGTCAAATACCAAACTTTTACTTGATTTTCTTTACTTGCCTATTTGACTCCTTTGATGTGCGTCAAAAACCGACAAAGGTACGGATACGTGTATTTGGTATTGGACATATTTGTCAAATAGCCAAATAAGGCAAATATTTGTCAAACATACCGTCTACACATGGTGATTGTTTGGCGAATACATGAAATACGCAAATACAAATAGCCAAGTGAAGTGCCTGCATTATATGTTTTCCGAATAAACTAAGAACAAAATGTATATTTACCTGGATCTCAAGTCGTTCAACACTAGTACTTGGTGCGTCTCCGCTATGCCGAGCTCCCACGGCAACCCGGCCGACTTGATGCCCGTCCACGAGCTAGCGCCGGTGCCGCCGTCGTGGCCAGATATCACTATGTGCTCAGCTTTGCCCTGGTGGAAGTAGATGATGTAAGTAAGTAGATTGATCATTGAGCCGGTATATAAACTAATAGTAGGGGAGGTCGCGCTCAGTTTAAAAAGTCATTTCATACCGAGCGAAAATCGTTGCAATAATAGTATTCCACTAATACATAACAGCTTTGATCATCAGCCACTTCATAATGGATGGAATAAAAATTGAGAGCATCTCAAAGTTGTTGTTGGGAATCGTATTGAATTGACATTAAAAAGATCCCAATTCGCACCCAATAAAGGTGCATATCTAGATTATACACGTTTAGGTTGGGTAGGTGTTGTTTTAGTTTTAGTATATAACAACAGATGGCGCTTTTAAAGTATAATGTACATAATTTTTCTTCACAAATATTGACTATCGAATTAATTACTTAAAATTGCTATGTGAGATAATTTTATGGTTAATTCAAATCGCCGTCAGCTGAATGTTTGCAGGTGGAAATGTCGTCTACGCGACGCCCTAGGATACATTGAGCGCGAAGTAAGGCTATATTGGTCATAACTTATTTTGCTGGCTGACGGGTTTTCCACCATCGTATTAGCGACTGACGGTTTTCTTTATTTTTTACAAAGTAGAAACATTCACCTGTATAAATTTTGTACGGTATAAAATGACTTTATATTCAAAAATTTTTTACATGTTCACTAGAGCGACTGACGTTGAATCCCCCGTCTGCAATATATAATTTTATGATATAATTTTAATAATAATTTTTTGGTTAAACATGACTTCAATAATCATTTATCAAAGTTTCATTCGGTATAAAATCACTTTTCGCAACTATTTTTTTTACAACTTTGAAATACTCTCAGATAACATCCCACCACGGGTGCGGCGGCTGACGCTGATTATGTTGGTTGATAAATATTAAGCTACCGCTGGACAAAAATTTGGTCGGTATGAAATGACTTAGCAAACGCTACCACTAGCTACTATAAGTGATAATACTTCAGGGTGTATGTGTTCCTTGTATAGAGTTCACCGTAAAAGTAGCAGGACTGAAAGAGCAACGTTTTTTAAAAACTTTTGTATGGGAAAATACATGACGCGGGGACGGCCCATATAAACGACAAAAATATTTACTATTCCAGCGCTGCTACTTTCACAGTAAACTCTATATTATAATGAACATAATATACACAGCCTTTACTTTTGTTTCAGCCTCTCCCATTACTAATTATATTATATCGCTGGTTCTATTACGATATGCAATCAATGCTATTGATGATTTTTAGTCGCTTGAATAAGCGTGTACGTATTTATCACATACCTTAGCAACACCGGAAGCGACGACACCAACGCCAACTTCAGACACCAGTTTGACGGAGACTCGCGCGCGCGGGTTGGCGCACTTCAGGTCGTATATCAGCTCCGCCAGGTCCTCTATGGAGTAGATGTCGTGGTGGGGGGGAGGGGAGATGAGCCCCACCCCGGGCACGGAGCACCGCGTGCGAGCTATGTCAGCTGTCACCTTGTAGCCTGGGGAGAAATGGGATTATTTAGTTAGTTATTACATGTGTCAAATGCGATGTGCTTACGGTTCTTACTAGTCTTGGTTATTAATTTACTACGTATAACATAAAGTTAGCATAATATTTCATAGAATATTGCTTCCAAAATACTCTGTACTACAATTATTTATAAGAGTCGGATATCATTTTGTCTCAATTACTTAACATAACGAAGAAACAAAACTGTGAAACAAATAATAATCTGCCAATATAATTAATCATTATTTAAAACTGACCCTGAATAAGAAATGGCGAGTAGCTGAGCTACGCGCCATTCCTTATTTAATCGTATACTGGTTTACACGTTTGTTGCTTTTGTCTGATAAAAAAATAGAAAATTACTTGACATACAATGGCAGACATTGTCTGATACGTTAGAAAAGTCACTTGACACAGAAAGAGCAATTTTGATGTATTTTTTGTAGACTAATGTTGTTGCCAACAACTTATGGGCTATGCAAAATATGTTTTTTTAATGTTTAATTTGTTTCATAACTATGCAGTAATAGCCGTTATTTGGCCCTTAAATAAAATAAGTGTAAACTCTTTTACTAGTACGAAGTCAAATAACAATAAATAATAATAATAAACGAAACAACACAAACCAGGTAATTCTCCTCCCTCGCCGGGCTTAGCGCCCTGCGCCATTTTGATCTGTAGGTCGTCGGCGTGCGCGAGGTACGACGCCGTCACACCGAATCGACCTGACGCCACCTGCTTGATGGCTGAACGCTTATTGCACTCCGGATCCTGGTGTAAGAAAACAGGTATGAATGAAAACCTCTATCTTTCTGTATATTAACGCCAGTCTCAATCAAAAGTAAACTTAAACACTTCTACAATAATCACACAGTCAATATGCTCGGGTCAATAATAGTAATATGACTTGTTATTCGTAAAAATCAGTAGTATGTTAGGGCCGGGACACAAAAACACGGCACGACGTCGTTACGGCGCCGTGTCGTGGGAATTCACAATTTGGTGGTACACGTGGATTGCCACGACACGGCGCCGTACGACGTGGTGCCGTGTTTTTGTGACCCGGCCCTTAATTCCAGTTTAGACCCTGAACTGGAATTAACATAAATTTATTAGACTGTCAAAATAATTTCTTCATTATTTACAGCAGCTTGTTATGGTTAAGTCAATCCAATAAAAATATGAAAATTTGACCTAACTAAAAAAGTATTAACACTGTAGATCAGCGCGCGGTCGGCAACCTTTTGGCAGGCAAGGGCCACAAGGTGGCAAAACAAACTCAAGGCGGGCCGCAGACCTCATACTTGTATTAACCCTAGAAGATCAATATACCCACACTAGTACACAGTACACAATACACATATTGAAAGGACATAAGTTTTAATTAAAAATTTCACAAACAGCTACGTACTTAATGGCGATAACTACTAGTAGTATTGGAAAACATTGTTTTTGATACACATAACTTATTCACGGGCCGCAAGTAAGACGTTCGCGGGCCGCGTGTTGCCGACCGCTGCTGTAGATGGATGGTTTGTATTTAGAAAGAGGTATTTCAGTACCTGGTTTAGATATCTATCAGCCTCCTCGCCGCCCTCGCCAGTGTTGGACTTGCCGCCGACGCGGTTCATGGCGATCGCGAGAGTCGTGTGCGCCTCCAGAGATATTGAACCGAACGACATGGCGCCTGTTGAACATTCAAATATTAATTGCGGTTATATCTATGTCTATACTTACTAATGTTATAAATGCGAATGTGTGTCTGTCTGTTATCAAACCCCTGAATTGTATGGCGATACTTTGAGTCCCGGGAAAGGACTAAGGAGATAGGATACTTTTCACACTGAAAAAAAAAATAGTGTTTTGTGTCGAACTCGAACTCGACTCGAACTCGGCTGTCTGTAAAGTCGGTTTACTGACGATAGTTGAACGTAACAACGTCATAGCCTTAATTGGAACGCCTCAGAGCGAGGTACTGCCGCATATTGCATCATGTTTTTTCGTGCGCGCAGCCCATATCGAATTATAAGACGTTGTCACGTCAAAATGTCCGGTTCCCGAGCGATAAAAGAATCTTGGCGCAACGGAGTTCATCTAATAATAATATATGATTTATCTAGCGCACATGATATTACATTGTGTAACAATGTTATGATATGGATCATAAACTTAAGATGCAAAAGACCAACAAAGAGTACGAGAGAGAAGAAAATCCTTTATGGAATTATAACAAGATAAAAAGAGAGAGGCAGTCTCATGAAAACTGTAACCACTTTCATTTGACAGGTCGGCCAAAAGTCGTCAACCATTTTTATGCCCTTTCGGTATTTGCAATTTATTGTTTAAATCCTTTATTATTTTCGATTTTTTTTTCGATTATTTACATATGACAATGGTAACTTGTTCTGTGAGTGTAGGAGTGATAGGAGTAATCCTGAAAAATATACATTTCAAAGGTAATTAATCTACATGTCCTAATTGCTACGATGTGTTTATTTTCGCTATATTCTGTCTTTAGTTCTCTATTTCAAATAAAATATTGTTAATCCTCTCCTTTACTTTCATATTTTGCATAACTAAAGGTACTATTGTTCTTAAATCACACAATTTTTGAAGAAAAAATTTTCATCAAAATTGTTTACATATACGCTAGGGCTTGAATCAAATTTATCGATATGCCTATGGGTATTTAACAAGAACATAAAACTAATCTAAAAATGTAATGGGGGTGTAAGGGTATTATGATATGTATTTAATTTAAGAATAAATAATATACTTACTATGTTTGTCGTTTACTTTCAACTTTATATTTGCATTTCTATTAATGTAAGGGCTGATTTGTCAGATAGCTTTTACCTGAATAATAAGTAAGTAACTTTAAAATGTGTATATTATTTACCCTTTTAAGAACCTCATGTTATAACACATCTGACGATTGAAAAATCACCCCAAACGAAAATGTGTATCTACTTTTCAATCGTCACCTTTTTTCTGTCAAATAAAATATATGATTCCTAATTTGAATTACAAAATCTTTCAAAGTTGCATATTAGGTATTTATTTCTCATAGAAACGCAGGTAAAATAACTCGAACGGACAATACTATCGATAGTAAAATATACATCACTAGCACACGCACACATTGACAGATCAAAAATCGTCACGCATTTTCGGGTTGTCAGGTGGATAATGGCAATCGACAATTTAATTTTTGTTTGGAAATGGCACATATTACAAATGATTCCTGAGCACTATTAACAGCTAAAACTGTCTCCCGAATTAATAGAACGGTGTAAAGCTGATTTATGTAACTTGTAAATAAGGGACCGAAATGCGCTGCCATGGTTAGTAATTATGACGCGTTAACTAGGCATGGCCGTTAAGTTATCGTTATAAATGTAATATTACAGCTTATTAACTGCTTTATCAACGAGCTAAAACTTTTGTCTACGCTCGATAAAAATAAATATTACAGATTATAAAAACACACAACATACCAGTAGCGAATCTCTTGACAATTTCCTGTGCGGGCTCGACCTCGCTGAGCGGTATGGGCTCATCCAACTTCACTAGCTCGAGTTGACCACGCAGCGTGCACGCACGGATGGACTCTAGCGCGCTCTCCCTGCGCACAACATGTGGCATAAATTAGACGGTCAAATTCAAATTTATTTTCTCTCTTCTCTCATTTATTGCAATATTTAATGCTGTATCTTTTAGCTATAACAAACTTGATTATGTACTATCCGAGAAGTTGATTCCTAGATAACCTACATGGTTTAGTCACGTTACACTAAATGACGTTGGTCTGTCAACTGCCTTGGTATCAATTTCCTCGATTGTACTTACTAGTTATTTTACAAAGTGCTGTAACTATAAACGCATACAGACACAAACGCACGCAAGATGTACGTTTACTACGTACGAGGAGTACGTACATGTTACAAGTTTGTACGCACACGTATACGCACGAGTCACGACACATGATCGCGCATGAACATAAGTGTGTGTATATACACGCACATACATACTTGTATCTGTCGTAAGCCGATGTGCTGTTGTTGGCAGCGGCCTCTTGTAGATTAGCGATAGACGCGGGATCGTTAATGTGTTTCTCGCCACCCGCGCGCCAGTGGTAGTTGCCAGGGTTCCTGAAAACAAATATGTATGTATTGTTAAAATAATATTTATTAGATTCCTGAATATCTTTCTTTTTATCTCTTTTTACCTGCTAAGTTACGGTAATACTGCATGGTTGTCAGCTTAGGATAGGGGCCGTGCATTAATCATGCGAGGCTTTTGAGGGGGGTTCATAAAAAAATCACGAAACATTACAAGGGGGAGGGGGTGTTGTAATATATCACGAGCATTTATATTAGTAGTCTTGAACCTCATCATATATATAACCAAGTGCCAAAAAAAACCATCACATGATTAATGAACGGCCCCATATCTTACTGTCGTAACATAATATCAACTATTTATTTACTAAACATTAGTTACAGTTGTATATTATGTCTATCCCTGTGCCCATGTTTTTAAATATACTTTTCTCATACCACATTGCGAATATCACTTACCTCAATACCAACATGTCTGTAGACTCGCCGTATGTCAGTGCGTGTCTATCAAACACTTCTTTAGACAGTATTTCAAATGTCACTCCACCTAAAACACAACAAATTGTAATGAAGATCTCACAAAAGAAATTGAAGATATATAATAATATTAGACGTACCTAGGAAGTAGGCTGTATAATGTTTAGATATCTTCCATTTACAAAAGTAGGATTATCCTATAAGTTTCCCTGTTGCCTACAGGCCTTATACTCGAGACATAAATAACTTACCGATTCTAGACTGCGTTCCTTTGAAGCATTTATCGATAACCTCCTCGCTGAGTCCAACAGCTTCAAAGATCTGCGCACTCTTGTACGACTGGAGCATAGATATTCCCATCTTCGCCATCACCTTGGCCAAACCAGTTTCCATGGCCTTCTGGTACGCCTTGTATATGTCTTCATCGGTGAGACTATTGTCTATGAGATGGTCCGCACGCAACGCGAACGCAAGCTCGAACGCCAAGTACGGGCATATTGCGTCCGCGCCGTAACCGAGAAGGACGCACATGTGATGCACCTCCCGGGCATCCGCCGTTTCGACTAATAGACCAACGCGCATGCGCTGACGAGTCTCGATCAGGTGATGGTGGACCGCTCCTGCATAGCAAAGAATAATAAAACGTCAGTAAATTCGCGTCGTTTATAAAGATGTCTACATGCAAGCAGAATTATGGTGTTTTAAATAATATATTGTAACTAGCTGTTGCCCGGCAAATGTTGCTTTGTCATAATATAAAGTATTTCGCCCTTTGAGTTTTTCATCATTGCTTTCGCCCATAATATTTTATTGAAGAGACTAAATAAGTATGTCGCCATGGCAACGTCGATCGCTATCCCGTCGCACAAACAATGGTCGCCGTCAGTGTCAGGTTGTAATAATTTACTATTATTTAATCAACAATGCACTTATCAATATATAAAGTACCCAGTAGCCGATTCTCAGACCTACTGAATATGCATATAAAATTTGGTAAAAATCAGTAAAGCCGTTTCGGAGGAGTTCGCTGACTAACATTGTGACACGAGAATTTTATATAAGTTTAAGATATTCGGTTGAAAAAGACAAAATGTCGCACAACAAAGTTTGTTCGTTTTGCATTTGTTTTACTAGTTAAGGTGATTGTTACCGATAATATAAAATGGCATTTATCTATCTTTACAATTTCAAAGTACAAATTTCAAGTTCTAATGATTCTCGCTAAAACTCGACAATATATTTCATTCCATGTCTCCGTGGCTCAGTCATTGAGAGCATGGTATGGCGCTCACGCCGCCGCCGGGTTCGAATCCCGCCGAACTTGGTGTGAAGCGTTTATAGATACACTAGATGAATCCCGCAACTCCGTTGCGCCAAATCTCGTTTATCGCGCGGGAACCGTACATTTTTTCGAGACAAAATATCCTATGTCCTTTCCCGGGACTCAAAGTATCTCCATATCAAATTTCAGCGAAATCGGTTCAGGGGTTTGGGCGTGAAGAGGTAACAAAGAGACAGACAGACAGACACACTTTCGCATTTATAATATTAGTATGGAAGTATGGATATAATCTAGTAAACTATACATATAACACTCACCGAGAGCCAGCAGCGAGCTGATCGGCACTCTGTCGGGGCCGGAGGCGCGGTCGGACAGTACTAGCAACTGCGCGGTCGCGGCCGCCGCCTCCGCCTCGTTAGCGACGCGGGTAAGCGCCGCCTCCAACCCGCACGGACCCTCCGATACCGGGTACGTACAGTCGATCACTATTGTCTGGATAATATGATAATAATATTATTAATAATAATACCCTCATATTCTACATTTAAAAAAGGATCTATAATTTTTATATTGCTTTTTCTTAGGATTCAAGCGATATACAATAATACAATAATTATAGATACTATCTTAAATGTAGAATATGAGGGTCATATATCTTTATAATGTTTCTTTTTGCTATGGATGTTTGCGGGCATAAAATGCTTCTATATTTTTTCAAAACCCGGCAAAAGATGTGTAAAGCTACAGTTCCAACTAGCGAAGAGACACATCACTATTTAAAAATAGTAAAGTTAGACCCTGTATTCTGTTATCTGTACTCTGTAGTATTAATAAATGTATCCTTGGATTGATATATTCAAGATTAATAATTGTAAGCGGTATTTTATTTAAATTTTAATTGAGTATCACAATTTGAAGGTCCACAAGTTACAATATTATTAAGTGATATTATGTTACCTTCCACCCCCTGTGCGTGGTGTGTTTGAGCGCTTCGAGGTCCGGTATGGACAGTATGGGCTGCGGCAGGAAAATCCGGTGGACGAACTCCGCGGCCGGCTGCAGGATGTTCGCGACCGGACCCACCGGACACAGCAGGGACATCACTATTTTCTCCCTGGGGAAAAACAAAAAAAAAAAAATTGAGATAAACAGTCTCGTGAGAAATTATATTTTATGAACATCTGTTAAAGTTAATCGATGGTCTTGTTTTCTCTCGTAACATGTTGATGATATTTCGTAAGAAAAGGAAAGATGTTTATCATTTTGTTTTATAGTTCTTGCAATCTAAGAGTGAGCGTCGCCTTTATTTGTAGTTGGAAATGTGAATATAGACATTTTCGTTAGTGTGCGTACCCGACGGAGCAGTCAGTAGCGAGCGAGCCATGTACGCCTGTATAGATATGGTCACTCACACAACTAAGGGCGACGCGCACTCGTAGATTGCAAGAACTATAACACTGACTTATGTTTAAAAATGTCTTCATAAAGCCATCTTTTTACAGATCAAAAAGGTTATTTTTGCACGTTGATAAAAAAACTATCGTCGCCATCTCGTAGTCAATATAACTCTACTGTCAATATAACCCACTTCAGTTTCAGTGAAGGCTGTCACATCTAGGGTTGCAAAATTACGTAATTTTACCGAAAACGCTGGTAAAATACGCGTATTTTACGGTAATTTATATAAATGACGGTAAAATTACCGGCTACGTATGTATGGTGAATGATAGTATGACGGCGGGCGAGGCTAGCGTGTTGCAAGTTGCAAGTTGCATCTTGCGTACTGCGTGCACGTTGCACGATGCGACGTTGCCGATAAGTGCTGTTTGCCATAATATTCTGCGCTGTTGCGACTTGTTGATAGCTGTTGACGTCACTCGACAGAGTATACTAGCCCAGTAGGGTTAGTTCAGCCTTATATCATGTATTGGAAGCTGAAATTAATTAAAGTCAGAAATTTTTTTGCACCAGTGTTTAGCGGAGGTCACAAATAGCTTAAATTCAAAAACTCGGTCAAATCCGACGAGTGCGTTAGCCGCCATATTGGTTTGAAGGTCCAATCTTTTTTAAGCTATATCTCCTTTATTTTATTTTTTTACGAAAATGATAAGGACTAAATTTGTTGTACATTTAATTTTCTACATTTTGAATTATTATAATTATTTTCATCGTAAAATCAATATTTACGGAGATAAATGCAAAAAACAAGTCAGAGTATTATTTCGCTTGTATGTCAAATATTATCGAATTTAGCGAAAGTAATTGTAGAATAGAAACAAAGTTGTAGGTGATTTCCTACAAATTTGATCCTTATGACTTTTTTTAGAAATCAATATTAAGCTCCTACACAGTATGGTAAATGTACCGAGACCCAAGCGACTGGATAAAACTGAATATTTTTTATCATGAATTAGACCTTATAACTATTACAGCACAACCTACACCTAAATCATTATTAAAAAATTGGCCAAGTGCGAGTCGGACTCGCTCATGAAGGGTTCCGTACCATTATAAGACAAAGATAGGCAAAAATTTGTGCTTTTTGCCCCCCCCCTTCTAAATCTTTCTTTTATTCTAAATCTTTATTTTATTTTAATTTTTAAAATACAAATACAATTAAATTTATTTTACGCTTATTTTAATTGACTTAGTGCTGCTATGTTTTTGGTATTTGTTGTTATAGAGGGAAACAAAATACATAATATCTAAAAATTTCAAGTCTCTACCTATCACCGTCCTTGAAGTCTGGAGACAGACAGACGAACAGGCAGCGAAGTCTTCATTTTTAATTAATAATAATAATAATAATAAAGCCATTTATTTCCATGCTTAACACACTTTTACACAAAGAATATACTCTTTTTTACACAAAAACTAAAAAAAAAAAAAAAAAAAAAAAAAAATATGATTATACCCCAATTTTAACCTTTTTTTTTTTTTTTTTTTTTTTTTTTAGTTTATTGGCATGGCTCCTTTTCGGATAAAGGCCTCCTCTAACTTTTCCCATGTTTTTCTGTCAGATGCCACTCCCATCCAATCCTTGCCGGCTATATCTTTAATTTCGTCGACCCATCTATCTCTAGGTCTTCCAACGTTTCTTTTCCCGACTGGGCCTTTCCATTTAGTTATTCTCTTTGTCCATCTTTTGTCTGGCATGCGCGCAACGTGCCCCGCCCATCTCCATTTAAGTTGTTGTGCGTATTTTAGGGCATCTATGACTTTTGTCTTTTTACGGATATCCTCGCTCTTTTGTTTGTCAGTGAGTTTAATACCAAGTATGCCTCTTTCTATTGCACGCTGGCATGTCCGGATTTTTCTTCTTGTTCTTTCTTGTAGCAACCAGGTTTGTGCGCCATATAACAAGCATGGCAATAGGCATGAGTCTATTATCTTCTTTTTCAGTCTCAAAGGAACTTTGCCTTTCAGAATTTCTTTAAAGCTCCAGTATTTTTTCCATGTCATATTTATGCGACGTTCTAATTCTTGTTCGTGGCGCTTCTTCTCAAGGGATATTTGTTTCCCGAGGTATACATAGCTGTCCACGTACTGGATTTGTGTATTGTTTACAAATATGTCTTTTTTTACGCTGTTTGTTGCTACTTTTGTTTTTGAGGTGTTCATTCTTAAACCTATTTTTCTACTCTCGCTATTTAAGTCACTCATCATAGAATGTAGTTCTCTTGATGTTTTAGCAAAAAGGATGATGTCATCTGCAAATCTTAGATTGTTAATATATTCTGTGTCCACTTTTATTCCTTTTCCACTCCATTCTAAATTTTTCATGACATCTTGTAGCACAGCTATAAATATTTTTGGCGATAATGGGTCGCCATGTTTTGCCCCTCTTCTTATATAAAACTTTTGTCCGAGTCTCTCCATCTTTACTCTACCTGTGCTCTTTTCGTATATATCTTTAATTATGTTAATATATGTACCTGGAACGTTTTGATTTGCGAGTGATTGCCATTTTTAATTACTGTGGTTAATTTAATGAGCTACAAGTTTATTTCCGTATTTTTTCTGTATTTGACAATAACCGCGATACAGGTCAAACAGGTCGAAATTATACTTGGACTTGTTTTTTGCAGTTATTTCCGTAAATATTGATTTTACAATAAAAATTATAAGGACTAAAATTGTAAAGAATCAAATTTGCGACAAATTTGATCTTTATCATTTTCCAAAAAAAAATATATAAATTAGATATAATTAGCTAAAAAAAGATTGGAACTTTAAACCAATATGGCGGGTAACGTACTCGTCGGATTTGGTCGAGTTTTTGAATTTAAGCTATTTGTGACCTCCTCTAAACACTGGTGCAAAAAAAATTCTGACTATAATTATTAAAAAAAAAAATCTAACTCTACTGGGGTATACAGCAAGCCGGTGGCCTGGAAGTTATTTTGTTTTGACTGACTGCACTAGACGTGCATTAAGTAACCTGCTTATATCCCCATTATTAATGAAAATTATGCCACGAACTCGAAAATCGTTTTTTACCAAATTTTACCGTAATTTACCGTAAAATATAATATTTTACGTAAAATATCGTATATTACCGAATTTTACGAAAGTAATTTTACCGCTTTTCATCCCTAGTCACATCCCACCTAAGTCCCAAAAGATCTTTCTAGGAAGAGGGATCCCTGTATTACTGAAAACTATGCAGAGTTTTTGGAACGAAGTTCCTTATGGCGCGTTCGGCGTTGCGAAAGGATGCTAGACGAAACGATGCTTGACTTCGATACATTTTTATTAGTACCTGCCTATAAGGGGCAGAGGGCGTTCATAGTATTCCTGTGTGTCAACAAGATAGCGTTTTTGAAAATAAATAGCGACATATACCGGACGTTTAAATAAATTTTATTACAATTCCACAAAAGGGTCGTTGTTAGTATTCCTGGGCGCCAATAGATGGCCTTTTTACAACTTTTTTTACCTGAATGGATCGATGGGCGGGTTGGTGACCTGCGCGAACAGCTGTTTGAAGTACTCGTACGGGAGCGGCTGGAAGCGCGACAGGCAAGCAAGCGGCGCATCGTTACCCATGCTGCCTAGAGCTTCCTTCCTGTTAACACATGAGAAAGTGATGTTGATTGAAAAGAAAATAATAAAAAGTAAAGTTCATGATAAACAATATGTAATTGATAATATAACACATTGTCATAAATATGCTTCACTCTGCATCCTCTATCGGTTGTATCACGGGGAGTGCTCTGAGGAATTGTTCGGAATCATACCACCTGCAACTTTTCGCCATCGTCCCACGCAAAAAACATAGTACCATCCTCATCACCTTGATGAGTGACAGTCTTCCACAGTGCGTTTTTCGCGTAACTTTCTGCCGCGCACTGTAAAACTCTGGAACGAACTGTCACCAGCAGTATTTCCGGACCTATACGACCTGCAAACCTTCAAGAAAAGGGCGTATTCCCTCTTAAAAGGCCGGAAACGCACCTGCGGCTCTTCTGATTGTACTTGAAGTTGCTTGTAGCTGATTGTAGTTGCTTACCATCAGGTGACCCGTTTGCTCGTTTGCCCCCTTATTCAATAAAAAAAAATATAACCACTTTATGATGTACCTGAACGAGCACCGTATCATTTATTGGACTGGATAAGTTACAGCAAAAAACTATGTCACTATTAATGGAACTATGTCAAACACTATGTCAGTAATAATGAAACTATGTCAAATACTATGTCAGTAATAATAGAACTATGTCTAAAACACTGTCAGTAATAATGGAATATAAACTATGTCAATATTGCAGTTTGCAGTTTTTGGAAACGCTAGCTTGCAACTACTTTGTACGGTACGGTAACTAAAAAAAGCGGTTACTCAGCTTTCTGCTCTTATACCGTCTACACTAGAAACAGTACTGTCTGCTTACTTGTTCTGTATCATAGGTAGCAGCAGCATGTTGATGGACTCTATGGTGTACCCAAACAAGGACAGGCGCTTGTCGGACAGTCCGCTGATGGTATGGACGTGGCCGTTCTTGAGCGCGCCGCTCTCCAGACACACGGACTTGTGAATTTCCTCCATTGTGATCTGGAAATGAGAAATAAAGATAAAGAGTGTTTATTGGTATGCTGAAGAATTTTAAAATATAATATTAGGTATGTGTTAAAAAAGGAAACATATGTAAGGATTCCTACAACTTACCATCTATGTTAAAAAAATGTTAGCAATAGCAGCATGGAAAATAAAATAATTGTATCAGATCTAGGAAATATCTACACATAATACAGTATTATGACATGTTAGAGCAAGTCTCAAGATTTTTACTGCTAACGCGCCTAAGGAATTTTATCTACAAATCGCACTGAATGTCCCATAGACTACGGAAACACGGTCAGTCTGGCTGATGCCAGACTGACGGGAGAGTGATCGTGTAACCGTGTGATTGACGGACTGATCTTTTTTTAAATATATACTTTCTGGTCATCATTCTGGCGTCAGTCTCATGTCGGCACTACATATAGGCGAACGCGTTGGCCGACGCGTTTGCCAACGCGTAGGCCAACGCGTTCGCCTATATATAGTGCCGACAAAACGCGTCGGCCAACGTCTAAATACCTACCGCCAACGCGCGAGTCGCCCGTTCTACACATTGGGCCGACGCATTGGCCAACGCGTTGGCCAACGCGTTCGCCTATATGCAGTGCCGACATCAGACTGATGGACTGAACTGATGCCAGACTGGCCGCGTAACCTTAGTTATGTTTTAGCGTTTTGTCTTTGGTCTTAAAAAGTATGACCATGTCCCTGCGTTTCGGTCACAGCTAAGGTGGCTTCCGATTCGCCTTCGGCGAAATATCCATATTCTCTCCCTCCTTTATAATATCCTTTCCAACCCTTTATCTCCCTCTTACCTCGTAGAGCGCTTTAACTTTTCATGATCCTTAGACGTCCCTTGTAGACCTAACGTTAGAACAAACCTTTCCCTCCCCTCCCATCGATCCAACTTCTTTTCCTACTCCTTTACTGTTCATGCAGTCAGATTGTGGAATTCCCTACCCCACGCCATCCGTGATAGTCCTACTATCGCTGTCTTCAAAAGACGATTGAAGGAGCACTACCTCAATACTGAATCCAACTATGATTATTAAATATACATATAGTATGTATTTATTTTAGTAAGTATAATTATAAGTTTTTAGTATAGTATGTATTCTAATATTATAGTATGTTATTATTATTAGTATTATGTAGTATTTTGTTGAACATTACAATAATAATAAAATAATTGTATTATAACTGTACCTGTAAGTAGTTATAATTTTATATATTATTATTATTTGTTCATTTCTGTTTATGCACGCCCTATCTGTTGTTTGTGATCAAATTTCTCTTCCTAGGGCTGCTGGAAGAAATTTCTTTAGAGATAAGCAGTACCTGTTGTGTCGTTTCTCTTCATAAGTATAATTTGTTAAATGTTTTTGTGTGCAATAAACTGTTAAATAAATAAATAAATAAAAAATATGTATACCTGTTCCTTCAGCCACTGAGAGTGCGGGCGGCTCTGCGCGATCTTCAGCTTTAATTCAACATCTTGGATGATTTTCTTCTCCTCGGTGTCGACCAACAACATACGACCGGGCTTCAGACGACTCTGGAAATTAATATTTAAATAATTTGATTAACTATTTACATTTATTATATACATTTTAAAATTTCCAAAACATGGCCTACTTCAGCCGTACCCAAATGCGAACAATCGTTTGAACCGGAAATTTAGTAAAAAACCTTTCAAAAAGTGACATGAAATATTCAGCAGAACATTAATAGTAGTTGGCTATTTTTTTTTAACGGGCTTTGGCCGACCACACATTCCCACCACTGTATCTCCTGTGTCGCCAGGATCGACAGCGGTATCCAACCACGAAAACCCTTTGATATGATCTCAGGGAGCCCGAAGGACATACTAAAGCTGTCTTGGGACCCGCAACGAATTTAATCAGAGAAAGAGAGGAGTAGGAAGTATACAGTCCATTAGTGGTTGGCTAGTTCAAAACTTTATTCCATGTGATATGCTTCTACTCCTAATTTGTAGCTTTAACATAATAAAGTAATTTTTCTTATGGTCCCAACTGAAGCACAAACTAACCTTAAGGATAACCTTCTCGGGGTCAACATCGTACACGCCGACCTCTGACGCCATGACGAGAATGTTCTCGCTCGTCACGTAGAAGCGAGACGGTCGCAGGCCGTTCCGGTCCAATACCGCACCTGTACACGAATAGGCATTGTAGATATTTGTTAAACAAAATAGTATAATATAGTGCTATATAATATAGTCAACTACCTATCAAAATATAGATTCTGTTTTTTAAAAGTAATAGCTATTACCCGTGACTGCGTACGCGTGGACTTTAATTTACAGTTGTTCCCATACATCGATTGAATAGTTTACGCGCAAATCATAAAAGTATATTGTGTGGGAACCGCACATTTTTCGGGACAAAAAGTATTCCTTGTCTGTTCCCGAGGCTCAAAGTATTTCCATACCAAATTTCTTCAAAATAGATTGAATAGTTTAGGCGAAAAAACTGCTTATAGTCCGCGCGAAACTAGTTGGCCGCGCCTTAGCCATGTGAGCGGTGGGACGGAGAGGCGGGGGCGCTTGATTTTGACAGTTCTGGCTAGTTTAGACAAAACGCACAAGATATTACAATAGCAAGATGAGTCCGCCGATAAAAAGACAATCTAAGGAAATAATATTCGAAGTCATACGTTTTTTAAAAAACGGAAAGCTGATATCTTAGTTTAGAATATAAAACTGATCAATTGTATTTAATTTATTCTTTCCAATAATTAAATAATATTATTGTTCACGATATCGCGAGATTGGTCGTCACTGTCTAATCTCATGTGCATTGCGAGCAGCAAGCAACCCACCCCCTCACCCCTGTCCCTACCTAAGGCGCGGCCAACTACACACACCGGCAAAATTAGCGGAACATAGTTAAAAAGGGCCACAACTTGAATTCAAGTGAGTCGGGCTGTGCGAAATCCTTTTTTATAGTTTCTAAGCTCATTTAAGAAATAAAATATTGAACAAAACTGGCAAGTTGACAAATTTTTATTGCAATTATGCCCTACTAAGTATTTTTCGATGATTGACGTTGTAAGTGTTTCTGATAAGAATGGCGTCGGGGTGCAAGGTATGCCAGCTCATTTGATTGTTTGATTTTTGAGAGAACACATTGCTTAGATACAAAATTAGTGATTCTCTAGCATCTACGACAGCTAGAGCTGTAACCACGATAGAGAAAGGTCACACCTACCGTTCGGTCAGTTAGGCCTTAGGTGTGTCGGCTTTCGTGGTCCATCGTAAATTTCAACGCTACAAAAAGACTGGATCATACGTTCGGAGACGAGAACAAGGCAGATATCGGGTGGCAAAGGTTCAGGATAACCGTTTTGTAAGGGTACAAGCCTTTAGAAATCGACCTCAAACTGCTTTGCAGAGAAGAAACTTATCGGAACAGGTCCGAGATGTACGTGTAAGTGATTGTACAGTAAAAAGAAGACTCAAAGAAGTTAAATTAAACACAAAGGTGCCAGCAAGGGCACCAAAACTTGAGACAGGGCACCAAAGAGCCAGGCTAAGATTTGCGCGTGAACATCAAAATTAGACAAGTGAGTGAAATTTTGTGCTGTGCAGTGATGGGAGCAAATTCTGTGTTAATTTTGTTGACAGACGATAAAGAATGTGGATAAATCATAAGGAACGCTATAGACCATCAAACTTAACGGAAACAGTGGCCTAGCATGCAGGCTTCGTAATGGTTTGGGGTGGCATATGATTTGGAGCCCGCACAGAGCTGATGATTGTTAGTGATGGTACTTTGACAGTACAGGGCTATAGCACAGACATCTTAGAACTGCATGTTGTGCCTTTTACACAGTTTTAGGCAGTAACTTCAATTTTATGCGCATCCATAGAGTAAAAAAATCGGGCATTATGACCTAAATGATGCTACCGTAACCCAGGTGGAGAGGTCAGCACGGTATATGGATGTGGATCCGATTGAGAACGTGTGGCACATCAATGGGTGAACGGTACGAGTTAAAACTCCAGCTCCAAAATGTGTTCAGGAGCTCGAGTTGGCGCTACTGGAGGAGTAGAAGAATATCTCACAGGATATGATGGACAATCAAAATGCAAGCATGTAATGGCGTATCCAGACTCTTTTCAGACCCATAGAAGGCATTACACGCTGTTAACATGGCAATTCTTAAGTAAAAATGAAGAATTTAACTTAAAAATTTAATACTGAAATTTCATAGATTTTCTTAATTTTTGATTTATGCAGATTTTTTCTATTTTACACGTTTTTATGACCTACATTTATAAAAGTTTTATTTTTTAATCATCAATTATTAAATTAATAAATAAATATATTAAAAACAGCTAATAATTAAAAAAAAAATTTTGTTATGTTCCGCTAATTTTGCCGGTGTGTTTAGTTCCGCGCGGACTATAGTTTAGGGTGTTAATAAAACATATCCGTATAATTATCAACAAACCTATGTATCGTCCGTCCGTAAACGATATCAACGCGGGGCCGTCCCAGGGTTCCATAGCGCAGCTCGCCCACTGGTAGTAATCCCTCTTCTCCTTTGTCATCGTGGGGTCGTTATGCCAGGCCTCTGGCACCATGGTCATGACCGCCTCGGGCAAGGTGCGGCTCCCGCAGTGCAGGAGGAACTCCAATACGCAGTCAGCGGAACCCGAGTCAGAGAGATTCGGCTCGACCACTGGGTAAAGCTTCTTGAGATCTGTAAACGAATGAGACCAAATGTAATGGACACTGTTAAGCATTTGTGTATTATCCCATTTACAGTATATAAAAAAAAAAAAACGCCTCCGTGGTCCAGTAGGTACTTTAGAGAGTGGCTCTTGACTCGGTGGTTGAGGGTTCGATTCCCGCGTCGCCCGTCGGAAACATGTTATTTCCAAGTTTGGTTACGACAATACAGGCTGATCATCTCCTAAGTAAGATGATCCATGCGCCGAATGGGCATGTAAAGAGTCGGTCCTGCGCCTGGTCTCTCGCCAGTCGTGTCGGTCTTCCGTCCTCCTGGGTAATGAGAGTAATGGAAAAGAGAGTGCTCTTCTGTACTGCGCATACACTTGGGCACTATAAAAATTACTCCTGCGTACTTAGCCTAGTTTCAGTGAAACCGGCCACCTTCACCGAAACCGGTGTGGGAATTATTCTAACTTTATATTAATTTAAGTTAATGTATATGAGCCCTTATATTAAACTGACCATCTCCAAACAGGTCGCTCTTCATGACGCCCTCCCTGGCCTTCATGAGGTTGACGTTGCCACGCAGCGTGTTGATCTCGCCGTTGTGCGCCAGCACTCTACAAAAAAAAAAAAATATTTAAAAAAAAAGTTGAATCTAATGATATCATGTTGTCTATCCCGTTTTTCGCTTTTATGAAAAAAAGGGCGTGATATTTTATTCAGCAATAAGTGAGAATAACGCAAATGGATAGTTAACTGTCCTTAAACCATGCTAATGATGATTAAACGGGAACAAGCAAGTTGTCCGCATTCCACATTAAGCCTAAATCTATACTTGAAATTAGCAATATAACATCGTCCCTGTCCATTTAAAAAAAATAAGAATGATAGCTAATTAGAAACGTTAAATTATCAAACCAAAATCTCGATGTTTTTATGCGAAATCTGTTTACTGTTTACATAAAAAATACGATCAGATTAGTCAATACGTCGCGACAACTTTTACATAGTCCTTGGGTGACCTCGACCGACTCGCAGACGGCCAGACGTTATATAATATACCTCATATACCTATGTATAATCGGGTATCGACTTTGTAAGTAGTTCACTGTAACTCGTTGGTAATTTATTATTAAGTACCTGAAGCACAGAATATATATTAGTAATACCAACCTGAAGTAGTTTTTATGTGTTTTAAAAACAAAAATTCATCATCATAGAATAATATTATTATGTTTTTGTTTGCATACCGACGTGACGCCGCGACTCGCGAGGTGCGCAGCTGTCTTTTAGCATTATCACAGAATACATAATAGTACGAGTACCTTACGGTAGCATTATACAGTCGGTTTACAATCATGAAGAATAATTTACTACGTAATGAGTACCCTAATATTGTTAAATAAGTTAGCTAAAGGGTATCTTTTAACAACAGATTGCGCTATATCACACTTAGCTTGGCCACTTAAATGGTGTCTACGTATTTAAAGTGACAGATCTATAATGGACTTCTGTCATATTATCTCTAAAATCTGTCAGTATTTATTTGGCATGTCTATTGTCAGAAGCAGCGTCAGGGGGAGGCCACGCGGGCGCCGGATAAAAAGGGGCGCTGAAGGCAAAAAAGGGGCGCCAATTTTTTTTGCAATACCAGCATCCTGGGCGCCGAAGAATTCTCGCCCAGGACGCGGGTAATGCCAAAACCGGCACTGTCTAGTGTCTTCTATATTGCTGCTAGTTACCTGAGCGGATGGGCGCGCTCCCAACTAGGGAAGGTGTTGGTTGAGAAGCGGGTGTGGACCAGCGCCAGGTAGGTCGTAAACGCCGGGTTGCTCAGGTCCTTGAAGTACTCCTGAAACGAAAATGATGAGGTGATGGCTGGTAAGAATCTAGGCCCAATTTCACCAACGTCTGTTTGTGTTAACAGCTCGTTAAAGTGTCATGTCTTCTCTTTCATTCATATGAAAAACGACAAAGATAACGTGATAATAATTATTGGAGCATTCATGTCTTTAATAGTCGTTGGTGAAATTGGGCCCGAGAATCTGACCATTTTGAATTGATTACTGGCAATTTTGACGCCCTAGTTCGAATTTTAAAATGTATGGAATTTAATTTTATATTCCTGCAGGCTGCATCGCGTTATCGAAGTTTTCAAAGTGTTCGGTATATATACGAAAGCTGAAATCTATAACGTGGGCTTCGGCCTGACTAACATACCACCTCGTTCGGTCGGAAGATCTTCCTTTGCGGCCTCCACTCATATCCACAGATTTCATGCGAAATGGACTTACCCATAGCTGATTCGAAGTCAACAGCCCCTTGTACACAACAGTCTTGAGTGACAAGCTGCAGATATAGAACCGAGCGCCCGGCACCACCAACTCGTGAGAAGCGCGCTTACGCAGCACGAAGATCTGCAAGAAGATGCAAGAATACACTGTATACCTCCGTCGGATGACCGACTAACTCATTGCAGACTCGATTATCCGGTCTCACTTGGTACGTAAAGTTCCTTCTAACTGCAGGTCTAAAATGACGACATTGTATGAAACCTGTCAAAATAGATATTTCATATTTCATCCAAGATAAAGCACTTTTACGACTTCTGATAATATGAGATATAAGAAACTCTCAAAGTAGCCATTTTAGACTTGCAGTTCTATTAATTTTGCATGCAGAAGTACAACACAATCATATCGTGTTCATCTTTCTTCTTTATTTTAATGTTTAAAGTAAACATTCGGATAATCGAGCCTCTACCGTATAACTGTACATTTTACGTTGGCAACGCAGGGCGTAGATCCACCGGGTGCGTGCGCGCATCGATCTGAAAAAAGTGCCGCAAGAGTGCTTTTGCTCGCTTCACGCGGAGTTTGAACTCACAACGAAACATTGCGATTTCATACTCTCATTTAGAATGTAGTCTATTCTATGACATTCTAGAAGTTTCTATCGGTTACCTGGCGGGCTAGTTCCTCCTCATCGCTTATGTCTCCAGTAACAAACACCTGACGCATGTACGGCTCAGAGTTGCGGGCCACCTGACCTGAAAGTTAACATAGAGTTAGAATGGGTAAACACTTTAAACCATATAGATCACAAGATCGTTGTGTGTTCTTAAATACATATATGTATCTTAAACCTACTTAAAAACTATTCTTATTCATTAGTCATTACACAGGAATAAGGATACATTATATGATTATAAAAATGTCATAAATGCTATGCATAATATCATGAAGTCAACAACGCATATAAATGGTTTGAACTGAATTAATTATGACAATTCATTAACTGCATTTATGACAAACAAGATGCATGTTCTTTTCTACTTCTAAAGCACATGAAACACAAATGATTAAAGTTATAATTATGAATTGACAATAATATTATTCTAGCTCATTCAATTAAATATTTATAAATTATTTATTAAAAACATACTCATAAATTGAATAAGCTAATATAATACATACCAGAGATAAACTTACTATACAATTTAAATTTATTCAACTCTGTTTTGTTTACATACAAAACTGGTAATGCTAATTAGCTTTGCACACAAATAATTGCCAAGTTTCATTTAAAAACATCATGTTAAAATACGTCATAATAAGTTTTTTTCCTTGGAATATAGGTCAAGTTGAATGTAAAATATTATAGCCAAGTCGAGCATAATAAGTTTATCTCTCTGAGAAATTGGCTAAACAAACCATATGGTCAAACATCGCTAGACCGGCGTGTCCGAGATAGAGATCCAAAAACCGGGACAGATCACCTGTAATGATACCCGCAAACATTCGCAACATGACCGAAATAAGATAAAAAGATTGACAATATGATATGAAACAAGAAATTCGAAAAAAACCATACATTTATCTGTGTTTTACACACAGCAGACCCCAGATAATTTGGCGGGCACCAGTGACTTCATCATATTTTGCCCATGGCTAAACCCATATACGTATAAATTCAATAACAATATTCAAGTTTAATCCTACTGGAATAAGCTTGAATACAATTTAGGTGACAATCCCCTGAGCTATCTGAAAAGGTTTGTGACAACTATATGTGGTGAACTATAATGCTACATCCGCACGTTTGGCGTTTGCTACAAACTCCAAATCGCCACAAATCGTCACAAACGTTTCGCTTGATTTGGAAACCCATCCACACGCTTGCGAGTGAGTTAGTTTGTTCTGACGCGGCAAGCATGACGGACGTCGAAGTTGCTGTATCGGCTATAAACATTTGGCAGTTATTTTTATCTATACATATAAAAAAAATTAGAGTGTCTGTTTGTAATATTGAAAGAATATATTATGTACGCTACATACACCAAAACAACATTTTTTTAAATTTTTATCTGTATGTCTGTCTGTCTGTTTGTTCCGACTAATCTCTGAAACAGCTGGAGCTATTTTGACGGGACTTTTTTTGGTAGATAGCTTATGTAGTAAGGAGTAACTTAGGCTACTTTTCAACCGACTTCCAAAAAGAAGGAGGATATATTTTACTTTGACGCGGGCGAAGTCGCGGGCAACAGCTAGTTATAAATATAAGAAAACAGAATATATTCTTTCAATATTACAAACAGACACTCTAATTTTATTTATATGTACTTATAGATAAAAATAACTGCCAAATGTTTATAGCAGATACAGCAACTTCGACGTCCGTCATGCTTGCCGCGTCAGAACAAACTAACTCACTCGCAAGTGGATGGGTTTCCAAATCAAGCGAAACGTTTGTGACGATTTGTGGCGATTTGGAGTTTGTAGCAAACGCCAAACGTGCGGACGTAGCATAACAAGTCTGCTGTATTTAAGGCCGTCCCCCGAGCAAACGACCTTGGCCATACATTTGCCACGTTGCCGAGATCGCGCCAAAACCCTATTATTTTTACTTATCTTAGTTCAAAATTGTCCTAAAAAAAATTTAAAACGGCAAATATGTAGTTTATGATATTGTCGATCTATTGGCGTGAGTTTCAAATAAAAGTAAATTGTAAATGCTAAGGAGATGCTAAATGTATGCTCGAATTTTAACAAATTGGTATTACTTTGGAAGCTGATATCATGAGTATAATAAACAAAAATAGAACATTTAAAACGGCGAAAGGAATGTTGATATACTGAAGATTATTGCTGTATTTTTATTATAACTTTGTAGCTTTCAGATTATGAGTTTATAAGGTTTTAAATACGGTCAATTACGGAATCTCCGGACGGGACGCCTTTAAATAGCAAATAATACAACAACAACCAAGTGTAACTTGGCACTGCCTCTACCGTGCGTCCATAACCCAAAATAGTGTACCTAATAAATTTTGATACTTTACCGATGGTGGAGTTATTAGTTGGCACAGTTCTCCAGCAGATGACGCGCAGGTTGATGCTCTCGGCCAGCTCCTGGAACTTCTTCTCGATGTCCTGGTGATGGAGCTTGTCCAGGAAGAATATGCCGGTAGCATATTGACCGAATGGCGGCAGGTCGATTTGGTGAGAATCACTGCAACAAAAAAAAAACATTAAGTACTACCTACTTAAAGATAATTAGACAAGTAAATTTAGTGTCTTAGATTTCAAGTTTTTCTAAGTTAAATATTAAACATTTTATCAAAATTTATATAAAAATGGCTGTAATGAGATCGCAACGTTTAAAATTAAGATGTTATGACATTCCTACTAATAATATTACATATTGCATTTTATTAGTCTTGTGGTGTAAGAACATAATATAATAAAAACATACTACATAACAATCTATATTGAGATAAAAATAAACAGCAAAATAACTTACATAACCGGTAACCACAAAAATATCAACTCATAAGTAGATTATTTTTCATTTTAACGTCATATTCTATAAACAAATACTAAATATTTTATTCATAAAAGATAAAATGGAAAAACAGACTAACAATAGCCTTCAGTAGGTATAGATAGCTGATATTATGTGTAGAATAGAAACTACAATCTCTAGTGATATTATTCAGAAAGGTCACCCTAATCTGTACAACTGAAATTATATTATCGTTTCTCGTCTCTAAATAAACGACATCGCATTTTTTACTGCTATAAATTAAACTGCACGTGTGTAGCTATTTATTGTAGTAAAATATTGCACGTTTTATGAAAAGATTTCGCAATAAAAAACATCAAACAGCATGAAAATAAAACAATAGCTGAGACGATAGCCTTCACAAAAAAACAAAAGGGATTTGAGACGTGTGAACAATTAAAAAACCCTTTCAGACGACATCTCTGAAAGCTTTTTGTTTGGCCTCAAGGTTTAAGAAAACCAGCAAAGTAAAATAGCTTTTAGGGCGTAGCGAGAGGACTTATTTTACATTGCGTAATATTACCGAAAAATGTTAAAGTCGGGTTCACACGTGAAGGTCAAAAGAGTGAAAGTGCGCGCGCATCTGTGACGTCACGGCTAAAACCCAATATCGGTATTGACCCACACACGACACAAAATGTGCAGACGGCGCATCAATCTTCTGCGAAGACAAGTGTCAACTATCAAGACCGCTTAGTCGCACTTCCACTTATGAAAGAATAGCACTATTAAAAATATATTTTCAGAGTGTGTTACGTAATACGTTATATTATGCTGTACGGAATTTTATTAGAATAAGATTTTTATAAAAGATTCTCTTATTTAACATCGACTCTCTTCTCTTCTAGTGAACTCATTACTCTTAAGCAATGGCGTACCTTCCTATACATATAAATGTGGGAAATGATATTGCTGTAAAATTATATTCTCATTCAAGTATAGTTTTCCTATTTAATAAAATTTATTTTACCTGTAATTGGATATTTCTGCACACAAGAATCACTCTAGAATCTAGAGTGACACTCATGGTTTTATTCGGAAGATTCTAGAACGTCCCAGGTTGTACGGTAGCTATTGTTTCAATATCAAACTTTTCCACCCCCTGTGTACACTGTCAACCTGACAGTGTGATGGAAAATAACATGACGTCACACCTGTATCAGTGTTTTCGTTGAGAACAATAAATTAATGATATTGTGCAACGAGCAGCTGATCAAAGCTGACGTCAGCACCATCAATTGATTGGACTAATTGGAGCTCGAAATAGGTGCACCCACCCGTGATATGTCAGAAAAACAGATTGATGGGCAGATGGTTGCATGGTCGGATTATGACAATAATTGTCAATGTTAATGTTTTAAAGCCAAACGGTCAAAAGGGTTAACGATCCAGTAAAGATACATTATGTATCCCGAGTCCCTATTAAAACCATTTCATGTAAATGATGCCAAGAAGAGATCACTGGCTGGCAGCCTGGCAATGTCAAAACTCAAAAAGTTATCAGATCATCATAGTATGCCATATAATTATGTAAGTTATTGTAATTGTTAATCAAACTCTAGACCCCAATTTATCTAAATAAGTACACAATATAATCTCTACATAAATACTTTGGTAGTGGACATTTTTATTGATTGCAGAACACCACAAAAAATCCCAAGATAATGGTAGCAATAAGCTGACTAATTTAAGTCCACAAAGTACGATTATATTATTGAGATTGAATATAACGATTTATGCTAAGTAGACACTAATTATGTCGCTTAACATTTAAGTAAAATACTACCTTTTAGTAAAAAATATTTAAGCTCTAAATCCTGTCTTTGTTCATGGATTTATTAAGAGTCCGTATACGAAATTTTTCCGATTTTTCCGAAATTGCAAAGGTTCGCAACAGAAATATTATTAGGTTTTTCCCCTTATTAAACTTTAAAAATATATATTAATTATTAGATTTAAAATATATTTAAGCGCGGAAAGCCGACTCGAACTTGCGGCGAGTAATATAATGTGAGATTTAGGTTGTTTTGAATCGTGTTTTTTTGGCACAATTAGTTTTTTTTTCTTTTTCCTCGAATTGGATAGAATTTTTTCTGTCGTTTTCTTTTTATAAATTACAGCTCCAAGTTGCCGAAATTAACAGCAATTCTTTGCCCATTTTCTCTAAAATTTTGCCGAGTTATTGTACATATTTTTTTTACTCAACTATTTCATATTAAAGTGGTAAAAAGTAATTCCAACATTTCTCAACAGTACATTGTATTTTTTTCATACCGTTAAGACGTCAATACAATCCATAAACAGGTGATTTTCTAAACCTTTTACAGCAAAAATCATAAAACTGTCGTGGGTTTGAGTTGGATTATTTAAAAATACTTAAAAAAAATAAAAAATCTAGCTCCAACATTAGATTATTATTGAAATGATCTTACATGTTGTGCATTAAAATTTATAGAAATACTGTATTTTAACTGTTAAATCACGTCTGTAAAATCAGCGAAATCGGCAAATTTCGTATACGGACTCTTAAGGTGCGCATTGACTACATAGATCTGCTTATCAATTTCTTTTTTTTTCGTTAAAATACTTATCAATTTTGATCTTACAGCTTTCATCGTAATGAAATGTATAATAGGCTAGGCTACGACTCACGAGATTATCATCAGGCCATCTCTATAAAAGGAAATGCAATCAGCAGTACACAGTTAAGACAAAAACATCCTGGCTCAATGCTCAGGATGTCCACAACTGGCCATTCTCAGAACTGTTTATTGATTAGCGATACCGCGAACCGACCTACATTCTACCGACAGCCAATTATTATTATTTATTTAATAATAATAATAATAATAATAATAATAATGAAGCCGGTCCCTCCTAGTTGGTGTCCCCGGGCAACACTTGGGTGCGCCACCCCACTCTCTTCGGGGTGAGGTACTCACGTGGCTGATCATCGGTTCTTTCTTTCTCGTTTCTATCTTTTCATCACCTTTTTATGTGTCAGTTCTTGGTTTTTGCATTGTTTTTGTTTTTGGTTTGTCTAATTTTCACCACCTTTGTTTCTTCTCCCACTATCTTTCCATTTTTGTTAACTCTTCTTATATTTTTATTTTTATGTGTTAATCATATTAAGGAATAAAATGCGACTACGTAATAGAAAAATACTACCCCAGGCGGGTACCGGCGCGAACAGCAATGGAGAATCCCGCCCCGGGCCTTCGGGTCCGGGCAGCCTCACGTATTCTGGGGGGGGCGCCGTATCGCTTAATTCTGTCCAGTCTTGCGCTGCTGCAGATAACATAATCCCAACAACGAGCCCAACACACTTGTGTCCAACATCACCTACCTCATCCGTCAGCTTATTTCCATCGCCTCACTCGTCACCGCAGTCATACATGCTCAACAATTCATCTTCATCACGGTCCACATCTTTATCATTAATGTCAGATGATGTTACACAGGAAGCAATAGCTGATGATCCTGTGCCCATCGCTGACAGCACTCCATCTACGAGTACTTCAAAAAATACTCACCAAAACCCCGTAGATCACAATATCGCCATTCAACCACAACTCAACATTACACCAGCAAGAAGTGTTTTGCAGGACATGCTTCCTCCAACCACTCTTGCTGGAAAAAGTAGACAACGGATGAAGTGGACTGATCATATCAACAAAGAACTTCTCCGTTGCTACTATATCATTACATCATGTGAATCAAACCTCACCGCTTTTAGACCATCACTGCATAAAAAATTCATAGAAGTTTTCCCAGAATTAAGTCATATATCCGAACAAAGGCTAGCAGACCAGATCCGAGTCATTCATCGCAATAATAGAATATCACTTCCTGAAAGAAATAAAATAAAAGCAGCTGTAGCCCAAATTATTAATAATACCGATTTAGACATTCAAAATAACCTAACACAAAATTCAGATTTACAAACTACACCATCTACCACGCTGTATACAGATAGTTATCCTTCCACCAATGATATAATTCCATGTCATTCTCCCATCGCAACCACAAATTCATCAATCAACTCGCCAAATATCCCGGATACCTTCGAACAAACCATTACGATAGAGTCACTTAATACAAATATTGATAAAGATTCCACTGAAACTCAAAAAATTGAAAACATCTTTACAGAAATGTTAATAAAGTATTCTGATACAGACCCAACTCTTAGACCTATCATCCCAAAACTTCATATAACGCGCAACATAATTAAAACTGTTAATGTACTCAATAACTTAATTGCAAAATATTTAGAAGGAAAAGAGTTCCCTGGCCTAGATGAAATCCACATAGCCATATACAGTGCAGCTATGACAGCTGCAAGTTTACATAACAGAATAAAAACCCCACCTGAAAATACAAACACAAATAAAACAATAGATCACAGCAACCCAAAATGGCAACAAAGAATTGAAAACAGAATTAAGAATTTACGCAAGGAAATAGGACAATTGACTCAATATCTCGCAGGCAATCTCTCCCCAAGAAAGCAGCAAAAAGTAAACCCGAAAAATCTGTCCAACGCACAACTACTAGACCTCCTAGATAACTTCAAACAAAAACTTCAAGCCCAATCAAAACGATTGCGGCGGCTTAAAATCAGCAACTCGCGAAGAAAAGATAACATACTATTTCATAGCAATCAAAAAATATTTTATCAAAATCTCACTAATGAAAATTTTAAAATTACACAACCGCCTAATATAGATGAAGTAAAATGCTACTGGGAAAATCTTTGGTCCAAACCTGTCCATCATAACATGCAATCTTCTTGGCTCGATTCTGAAATACAGGAATGTCAAAATTTGATCCCAATGCCTGAGATTAAAATCAGCAAAGATGATGTCACAGTTGCAATAAAGAAAACCCTGAATTGGAAAGCCCCGGGACCGGATAAAATACAAAATTACTGGATAAAATACTTCACAGCAACGCACCGATACATTGCAGAAATTTTCAACACATTTATAGACGATCCCCGGACAATACCTTCATATCTAACACAGGGAATCACATACCTAAAACCTAAAGATAATAATAACACAACTGACCCAACGAAATACCGCCCCATAACTTGCCTCCCAACTATATATAAATTGCTTACATCCATAATAACACAAAAACTTAACACGCATATTACACAAAACACAATTATACCAGAAGAACAAAAAGGATGCGCAAAAGGGTCTAAGGGTTGTAAAGAACAGTTAATCATAGATGCTGAAGTACATAATCACGCTAAACAAAACCATAAAAACTTATACTACTCATACATTGACTATCAAAAAGCTTTTGATAGTGTCCCCCATTCCTGGCTAATACATGTTTTAAAAATATATAAAGTCGATTGTAAATTAATTCAGTTCCTGCAAAATTTAATGTCAACTTGGTCCACAAAGCTTCATTTAAGAACTATTGATACTACCTTCAGTACACCCCCCATCCAAATCAAACGCGGTATCTTTCAAGGAGACTCTCTCAGTCCTTTATGGTTTTGTTTAGCTCTTAATCCTCTCACCAAAATCCTAAATAAATGCCACGGTTATGTAATAGACAAGACAAACAAAATTAAAATAACACACTTGCTATATATGGACGACATAAAAATCTATGCTACAGATAGGCAACAACTAGAACAGCTTCTAAGACTAACGGAAAAATTCAGTACAGACATAAAAATGACATTCGGGACCGATAAATGTAAGATTAACTGTATCCTCAAAGGCAAGCACACTCAAACGGAACCCCATAATCTGGAACTACAAGGAGGCACTATAGACAGCATGCAAGAGAAAGAAACATATAAATACCTAGGATATATACAGAGTACAGCAATTAATCATAAGGAAATTAAGAATATGCTAAAATCTAAATATAAATTAAGAATAAATAAAATACTATCTACCCAACTATCAGGCCGAAACAAAATCAAAGCTATTAATACTTACGCCGTACCAATATTGACATACTCTTTTGGAATAATAAAATGGACAGACACAGAACTCGAAGCTCTTAATATCGCAACCCGAACCGCTAGTTATAAGCACAATATACATCATATCCATTCAGCAACCGAACGATTTACGCTAAAAAGAAAATTAGGTGGCCGCGGAGTCATAGACATAAAAAATCTGCACTATAATCAAATACATAACTTAAGAACCTATTTTTTAACTAAAGCCAATACGAGTCCATTACACAATGCATTAATAAATATTCCCCACTCAGGTACACCTTTAAAACTAAATGATAACCAATTCGATCCAACACATAAAATAGTAAAAGATAGTGATAAAATAATAAAATGGAAAGGCAAAGCGCTCCATGGCAAATTCCCACATCAGACAGAACAGGACCACATAGACCAAGAAGCATCCTTCAGCTGGCTAACAAAAGGTAATATATACGGTGAAACGGAAGGCTTTCTCATTGCAATACAGGATCAAATAATCAAAACACGAAATTACTCCAAATATATACTAAAAGAAAATATAGAAACCGATAAGTGCAGATTATGTCACCAAACAACCGAAACCATAGACCATATTACTGGAGGATGTAGTGCTTTAGCTGGTAAAGAATATACACACCGTCATGACAACGTAGCCAAACAAATACACCAACTACTAGCAATGAAGCACAACCTTATAGACACACACACACCGTATTATAAGTACAAACCTAGTAATGTTCTTGAAAACAGCTCTGTTAAACTTTACTGGGATCGCGACATTGTCACAGACCGAACCATCCTCAGTAATAGACCGGATATAACTCTCACTATAAAATCTGAAAAGACTACATACCTTATAGATATCGCCGTCCCCAACACCAATAACCTAAAACAAAAGCATAGTGAAAAAATACAGAAATACATTCCCCTCGCAGACGAGATTAAGCAAATGTGGCGTCAGAATACTGTTAAAATAGTACCTGTTATCATATCCTCAACCGGCGTCGTCCCTAAAACTCTACATTCTGCCCTGAAAACAATAGATTTACATAAAAATTCATACATACAAATACAAAAATCCATTGTCATTGATACATGCTCTATAGTTCGTCGATTTCTTAACCCATCCTCATCTTTCACCACATCACAATCATAACTCTGCTTATGAATCAGGTTACTTGGCATCAGCCCGTACCTGAATCTTTTATCCGGCTAATAGCCGAGACCCAAACTGTTTACATAATAATAATAATAATTTATTTGCCAGAGTGAGATGTACAATATGGTCTTCATAATAAAATATAGGATCATATCACTCAACTAAATTAATAGTATGCAAATGTCATATAATTAATCTAAAAGGTCGAGAAAAGAAGTAGAAGTATTACCATCACTAAATGTCACAATATGTCATTATTTAAAGACAAGAGAACTGTCAGAAATAAGTACCAACGAAAAAATCCTTTACTTCATAGAAACAATTATTTATAAGCCATTCATTTAGTTTTCTTTTAAAAGGAATTAGGCTCAGTTTTTCTAAATCTTTTGGCAAGTTGTTATAAATTTTAATAGCCATAGAATAAGGACTTTTAAGAAACGTTGTGCTGCTACATTTGGGCATGATTAATTTATTGGGATAACGTTGTGATCTTTTTGTATCATTGTTATCCTTGTTTTGTACAAAATATTTTGGATGCTTTTTAACAAAGATGCACATGTCTCTAATGTACATACATGGCAGCGTGAGTATTTTCAGTTTTTGGAATAAGGGTTTGCAACTTTCAAGCGGCCCTACACCACAAATCGCCCTAATACACTTCTTTTGCAATTTGAAAACTGAATCAAACTCCACAGAGTTGCCCCACATTATAAGACCGTAAGATAAGATTGATGACACATATCCATGATATGCACAAAGAGCTGCTGATATTGACACGGTCTTTGCTAAGCGTCGAAGTGCATAAACGAATTTGTCAAGCTTGCTACAAATATAGTCAACATGTGCTTTCCAGTTGGAGTGTTGGTCAAACTTTAGTCCTAAAAATTTTAATGATTCTACTTCTTCTATAATAATGTTGTCATAAGTGATTTTCTTGGGTATTTGCATTGCATTGTAATATTTAAATTGCATTATTTTAGTTTTATTAAGATTAACTTGTAAGTCATTTTTTACCAACCATGATATTATGTCATTGAGTGCATTTCTTATTTCTTGCTCATAAAATAATATATTTTCGCATTTGACCAAGATTGTAGTGTCATCAACGAATAGAAGTTTAAGGTGTTTAGTTGCCGTTGTGACATCATTAATATACACCAGGAAAAGAAATGGACCAATCAGACTTCCTTGTGGAACTCCTATGTCTAAATATGCATACCTAGATTTGTAAGTTTTTTTAAAATTACCGACATTTTTTGTAATAATTGTACATACCTTCCGATTGCTTAAATAGGATTTTATCAAGTCATATGCCTTTCCTCTTATTCCATATTTTTCTAATTTATCCAGTAGTATGTCATGGTTAACTAAGTCAAAAGCCTTAGTCATATCTAAAAATATCCCCGTTATAGGTATTTTGTTATTTAAACTGTCATGAATTATTTTGCTTAAATAAAAACAGGCTTCTGTAGTAGAGCTATTTTCTCGGAAACCAAATTGTTCATTAGCCAGCAGGTGTTCTGAATTGAAAAAGTTTTTTATACGTTTTATCATGATTTTTTCAAAAATCTTTGCTAAAATCGGAATTAAAGTTATTGGGCGGTAATTACTTATTTCAGTTTTGTCATCTTTTTTAAACAAAGGCCTAATAGTTGAAATTTTTAGTCGGCTAGGAAAGACACCTTGTTCTAGTGACTGGCTTATAATTTTGGCAAGTGGATAGCATACTTGTACTGCACACTTCTTTATAATGTCCGTTCGTATCTCGTCATAACCCACAGCGTTTGTATTCTTTAAAGATAATATTGTATTATAAACTTCACGAGGATCTGTAGGGTGTAAAAAAATTGTGTTTTTATTTATGTTTATTGCACAAGTCTTTTTTTCGTTTATATTTTTTTCTTTTTTAGGCCTTATATTTCCTATATTGGTAAAATAGTCATTAAATATTTTGCAGATGTCATTAGGTTTAGTATATACGTTCATGTCTTTCTTAATATATTCAATGTCATTATCTTCATTATTATTTCCTAAGTTTTCATTTATTATCTTCCACCCTGCTCTGCATTTATTTTTTTGATTATTTATATATTTAGTGTTTTGTAATTGCTTTGATTTGTATATACATTTTTTTAATAAATCATTATATTTTACTAGACGCTGTTTTGTATTGTAATTATTTATTTTTGAGATTCTTAATTTTAAATACATTTTTCTTTTTACCAAACATGATTTCTTTATACCCCTAGTTAGCCATAATGTTCGTTGTTTATTCTTGTTATTACGTATTTTTATCAGTGGAAAACATAGTTTATAAAAAAGGACTATTTGATCGTGAAATGTATTGAACGTAACTTCCACATTTTCTTCATCTCTTAACTCTGAAAAAGACAAGGCTGAAATACATTCCTGAAATTTACGAACATTATCAGCACTGTAATCTCTTCTAAATTCCCATGTGATGTTTGATTTTGGAACATTTTTTACTTTAATAGTCAATGTCTGAGCAGTCTCATGGTCAGATAGAGCTAGGTGATGAATATTTGACTTTGTCATTTTGAGATTGCTGACGATTAGGTCTATGCAGGATGATAATCTAGTAGGGCATGTTATGTGTGAAGTTAAATTGTAGTTTTTAAGTAAACTTCGTAGTTCGCGTGTGTTTTTGTTATTTTTAAGAGTGTCTAGATTCCAATCACCACATAAAACTATACTTTTTTGTTTTCTTTTATTATTTACGTCATGAAGTAATTTATCTAAGTTTTTAAAGAATGAATATGTATCACTTTGTGGAGTTCGGTATATACATACGACATATAATTTATGATCCAGTAATTCTATTCCACAGCATTCAAATTCATTCGCTATTCCCATATTTTTAATCCATTTTATTTCCTTACAATTTATATAACTTTCTGTCAGTATGCATGAACCCCCTCTCTTAGCGTTTCTGCAGAAAGCAGCAGATAATTTATATCCATGCAACTGAAGTAAATTTTCGGAACCTTTCTTAATAAATGTCTCTGTTAGACAAATAACTTTTAAGTTATTTAAACTTTGTTTTTTTAAATCTAGTAAGGATAGGTAAAGTAATTCCGCTTTATTTATGGCGCCAGCAATATTTTGGTGAAGGATTGTTAAGGTCTTATCGAAAAAAATCTTCATTGCTTGTTTGTTCTATATTTAAATTCGATAACTTATTATTATTACTATTGTTCATTATTTTGAAGTAGTATGGTATTGTGCCTTTGATATTTTCTTTATAATTATTTATTTTATCTACTACTTTAGGTGCAGAAACTTTGTCAACTTTTTTAAAATAGAAAGTTATTTTATTTCTTTGTAAGTCCGTAGTTGTATCCGATACTTTTTTATTTTTTATATTTTTTATAATATTACTTGTGTTGTAGAATGGTAAATAAGTGTTTAGGTAGTCACTATAATCAATATTAAAATTTATTTGTTCTGTTATGTCTTGTATGTAATCATTGTAATTTTTGTGAAACCTTTGAGCTTTAATAAAGGTGGTATTTTTGTGCAATTTTAGGAGACACTGTATATGGTTATTGAGTGTCACGACCCTGAGGTAATCATTTGATTGTACTTCTAGGACATAGACACGTGCATTGCGAAGCTTATCTAAAGCGAGTGCTAAATTATTTAGAAAGCTACATGGATTTTTTTCATTTGTACCCACTCCTAATATAATTACATCTCTTTCTGTCATTGTATATTTTAAGGATTCACAACTTCTAAGAGCTTCATTACATAGTGCATTAGGTTTTATAAAAGAAAATATGTTATAATTGTTATTTTGTTTTTTATTCCTAGCATATCTTAATCTCTGAGATAAGCCCATTACACTTTGTTCTCCTAATATATGTATGCAAGCCCCTTTTTGAATTGACCTCCTTTGAATATTATACACAGATTTTTGTCCCCTTTAATAGCATCCCCGCCATTTTGGAACCAATTTTCCGATACTTGAACTCTATAAAACACGCAAGTTAATTGCTGTTCACTTCGACATTAGTTCTAGAATGAAATAATTTGATTAAAGAGTGCTCTTCTTCAGTCTTGGCAATATTTTACATGCAATATATCCGATCTCAATTCGAGATTCACGGAGAAGCGAAGTAACAAGCAATTTAGTAACAGAAGCTATCATATAGAAGTGCTCATAGTTCTACGTCTATAACTCCGGACTCCTATTTTCACTTTATCTGATTCAGATCGTACTGCGAAAGTGCTCTTATCCTTCCTTCCTTCCTAGTCGTCTCCTCATGGCTGAGGTGACCACCAAAAGTGCTCTTATGCAACCTCTTTAATAACTTCTTGTTTCAGGTCGAGAAGCGATGTAACAAGCAATTTAGTAACAGAAGCTATCATAAAGAAGAACTCGTAGTTACACGTCTATAACTCCGGACTGCTATTGTCACTATCTGATTCAGATCGTACTGCAAAAGTGCTCTTATGCAACCTCTTCTTGTTTCAGGTCTATAACTGCAGTACCTGATCTGCGCAGGTGGGCCAGTAATGGTAGTATCATGAGAACTTCCGTGCGCGGGCGCAACTGTCACAGTGCACATGGCGGCTGTTTACTACCGCGGTATTTGGCCCCCTGCCAACGTGGCGGCCAAATCGGGATGTTCCTGTCGTCGGCCGGTGAACTTCAACAACACTTGGCTCGCTATGGCATAATCCGCTCCTGACATAACATGCCTGCTACAGACGAAAACAACATATTCGTACCTACCAACGTAAGGGTCTACGTGACAAAGTAACGCCTCTATGGTCCAGCGGTTTGGAGTTTGTCTCGAAGAGGTCGTGAATTTCATTCCTGCATTGAAACAACTAGAATGTTCCAACAACTAACCAACAAAACATGTTTGTTTAGGACGATGCAGGCTTATCACCTGATTATCTGACAAGTAAGATGATCCATGACTTGGATAGGCATGTACAAAGTCGGTCATGCGCTTGATCTCTCGACAGTCATGTCATCTCCCCACTGGTATTTGAGAGTAACGGAACAGAGAGTGCCTCCTGTGACAGAATCCAACATTGGGACTATGAAAGAACTCCTTCGTAGGATCCGTCGTCCTTGATTTTCATGAAATTCGCCGCCATCAAATCCGTTGTGGGTGGCAATAATTACTATAAGGGGTCCATCTTCACTATAGAATATAGATTACCTGTACGTGAGTTTCAAAAGTTGCTGACAGGAAATTCTGAATGCAACCCAAGCTAGATTAAGATATGTAGAGAACAGCGTTCTTAATTGACTGATAAGCGAATTCAGCTTGTAGCAGCGCTATTAGCTGTGACGTTACTAGTAATTTTAGGTCATTGTTAGTCTTTCTCTGACGTGGCAGTGTATTTTCGTAGTACGTTGATTGAAATTTTCGATAAGTCGTGTACGTTGCTGTTACGCGTTTAGAAACATAAAATTTTAAAATAATCAGTATTTATAAGCCGCAAAGGTCTCCTAGGGTGTAGCTCCATTTCCAACAGGGTTCCAAATGCAAATCCATTCCTAATATGTACTATTATTATTGACTCCTTATTCTTAAAAATTCTATCGTAGCTCATTGGCGCTACATTTTTCCATAAGTTTGCCATATTGGCTTCGCTGTAAACTCGAAATAATCCGTACTAATATTATAATTAATGACTGTCTGTTATCTCTTCACTCCCAAAACGCTGAACCGATTTTGTTGAAATTAGTATGGAGATACTTTGGAGTCCCGGGAAAGGACATGGGATACTTTTCATCCCCGAAAATGTACGGTTACCGCGCTATAAACGAATTTTGTCGCAACGGAGTTGCGGGCGTCATATAAGCCAGAAAATAATGTACATATTTGGAGCTGATATGATAAACTGGAAAAAAAGTTACGTAATAAACCCTTGATATTGAGTCCTACTTTCCGATCACGTGGCCTCAACGTGTCTCATAAGTCATATGACATATCACTGCATGTCGTTGCAATTGATAATACGGAAATCTCCCACAAGCTCTAACATAAGTATGCAAATATATGAACAATGAGTGCAATTAGATTTTATTATAATGACTTTAAAACAATATAATAAATAATATAATGAGTATCAAATGACATTATAATATAGGCAAATTCTATAATTAAGTGCTGAGTGGAGTAAATTAGAAAATGAGGACACGGTTACATGAACAGCCCAAATGTTATAACAAGCGTTTTTTCTTAGAATGTTCCAGAATCTAAAATCTGTCTCCACATCTTTCTGTTTTAACAGTCTGTGCGCAGAAAAAATCGTTACGTCTAGATATTATAACGTTGCTCATATGAACTTTACATTGTTTTACTACCCAAATAACAATGTTTTATAGTTTTTACTGATGTCCAAAAAGCATAAAGTAACTCGTTTTATGTGTATTTCATTTTATATCCACTGCTAGGTTAATGTAGATAACATAAGAAAACTTTTTGCTAATTGCGTAACGATTTTCAGTGTTGCTTGGGGCCATTTTTAACCGACTTCCAAAAAACGAGGAGGTTATATGTTCGGCTGTGGATATTTTTTTTATTTTTTTATTTTTTTTTATTTTTGTATGTTCAACGATTACTCCGCCGTTTGTGAACCGATTTTCGAAATTTTTGTTTTGTTGTATTAGGTTTCACTCCAATTTGGTCCCATTTTCACAAAGGTGGTGACCTGATGATGGGATCCATGAGTAATCGAGGGAACTCCTCGAAATTTATATGGAAACATATGGTGATTTTGGTTTTATGTGAAGTGTACTAAAAATACGCTACCAAAAAGTCAAATATTGGGTCAAGGTATACCATGGTTTCGATGATGCTGAGAGAACTCCTGATTCCTTATAGATACACGTTTGGGAGTTTCGGCGTTGTTTTAAGAACAGAAAGCATAAACTACTATGCAATTCATATTCATCATCATAATCATCATCATCATCATCGTCATCATCATCATTACCACGTCGTGTTAAGGCCACCAATGTCTCATGGCACAGAATAGATAATAGTACAAGGCATAGGTATGGATATACTAATAATAATTATTATGTACTGTATAACAATTAACAACACCTGTTTGTTTTTAATACACGGCGGTCGGCGTCGCCGCCCAGCGCAACCGCGCGGCGCTGGGCGGCGAAGACAGAATATCGAATACTTTACTAACTACTTTATATACAGATCGAATACTTTACTACTTTATAAAATTTTAATAGACAAATAGAATTAAAATAAAGTTATTTTAAAAAGAGCATTTAAACAAAACAAAGTCGTTAAGTGTCTTTTTAATTAGTTATACTTATTAATCGATAGATGGTGCACTAAGTACCTATCGATTTGAATTCTTGATAACAAGAACAGCTGTCAATAATTATGATAATATTAAATATTATGCTACGCTACATCCTATGCAAGTTTGTACAATTTTTTATCTGATAGATCCTTTGATCGTGGAAAAACGAGACACAATAGCCTTTCTATTGTTATCGCAATCGCCGGTGACCGCTTCGGGCTTGAAGTATTAAAATTGTTAAATTACTTAGCACAATATGTTCACTTCACTGATAATATTATATTATTTTGTGAGTGTGAGTTGTGACTCTTAACAAATTGTAATAAGATACGTAAAATATACGCGAAGATTTATCTACTAGTGTAACTAAAAAGAGTGAAATTATTATTATTTTTAACAAAAAATTAAAACCGACTTCCAAAGTAAAAACAATAATAACATTAATATGAACTAAAAAGTATTAAATAATTTTTACTATCTAATAGTGCCTTTTTCCGAATTCGGCTAAACCTCAACTATTTCTGTACTCAATCTTCATAGTTTTGAAGTCGGTGCCAGTTCCAAAAATTTTAAATATTCTGTCAGAGGACTGAAGATTCAGCTATCTGGTACCGACTTCAAAATAATGAAGATTGAGTACAGAAATAGTTGAGGTTTAGCCGAATTCGGAAAAAGGCACTATTAGATAGTAAAAATTATTAATTACTTTTTAGTTCATATTAATGTTATTATTGTTTTTACTTTGGAAGTCGGTTTTAATTTTTTGTTAAAAATAATAATGTCATGCGCCTATTGCCGGCTGTCATAAATAATAATCAATCAAAAAGACCACTGTAAAAAAAGGGATTCAAATTTTTTGGACGGATTCTGGATTTGCCAACAGAGGAGAGTGATTTAAGCTTCCAAAATTTGTACATAGATTGGTTCAAGCATACACTTTAATGTGCCCATAGCTTATATGAAATATATTTATGGTTTTTAAATTACGCGACAAAATCCATTTTGTCGCTTACGCCCTTTCCATTTCTTGCTGTTCCATTTCTTGTTTTCTATGGGAGAAATGGAACTAAAACATATCCAACACGGTTTTTTACTTTAATGCGGCGTCACCTTAAATGCTTACCGCGGCGAATGTTGATTGGATGTCGTGACGTTTCCAAATCCAAGTCTAAATGCGCATCGTGTATCAGGGCCTTCACATTCGCTGAGCGATCTAAAAGTTGTGCACTTCCTACAGTTTACTCTCCAATCATGGTAACAGTGATAAGGGTGCATGGAGTTATCAGTAGTAATTATATAATAATACCGGCAATACAGAGATAGCGATAACGTATCAGTAGTGAGATATTGATTGATTTATCTACTTTATTGAATTAACCTTGCGTATACGAAGTAATCGTCTGATTTAACATCCACAGCCGAACATAGAACCTCCTTTTTTGGAAGTCGGTTAAAAACGTTTTTCCAGTGGCGGCCTTACCCATTGCGAGGCCCTGGGCGGCAGGCCTTTGCGAGGGCCTTTGTCTTTAAAAAACACCTTGCGATCTGCAAGAGCGAGGTCCCGGACGATTGCCCTGTTCGCCACCCCCTAGGACCACCTGGCACCACCCCGCCACTGCATTTTTCCATATTAAAGCTCACTTTTCAATGGTTCATGAGTCATGATGGACATTAGAGAGCCATGATTGCTATTTGCCAACATAAAGTTTTTTTGTACCGCATGTACTTGTGTCACCAGGATCAACAGTGGTAGGAAATGCAATCCCGAAAGAGAATTTCAATCCCGGTATTTGCGGGATTGAACCATCACAATCCCGCTGGATCCCGGTATTTGCGGGATCCCGCTGGGTGGATTTAACCTTTTAAAATAAATCGTTATAATGACTTTACTTCATAAAGCCCGTTTTATTCTTAGAAGCTTAAATAAAACAAAACTTTGTCGGACACTTTTTTCAAGGGTTTATTAACAGCTCCATACTTCAGACTTTTAAAAAAATTAAAGAAAAACTTATCATTTTAAATAATATAATAAAACTAAAAAACTAGCTTATTTATTTTCATATTTTATAAAAAAATCGAAATATAGGTAAAAACTAAAAATCGTGCCCAAATATTCTGAAACGGTTCCGGAAAAGCTCGCTCAGCATTCACGCTGGTTGGTTCAATTGTCATTTAAAGTGAATTGAAGGTAAATTGTTTAGCGGGCTGCTTGTAGCCAGTTCACGAACTCCCGCGCGCAAAGTTTTTTTTTTCTAACATAATTTATTGAAAATCGATAAATTATTCGTAAGATAATACACTACAAGCAGTGATCTTTAGCCCCCACAGTTACAACTCGACAACGGACTTACGACAAAATGTATACTTAAATAATAGCCCTAAAACACCTCGACCTTACATTTTAACTATGTTCTAAGCCAGGAAACGAGTCAACTTCATGTTACATACTGGGTCTATTTAAGCAGTCATAACAGGTGTTAATTGATAACCTAACTAGTGACTCTTTGCGATTCCAGATTTTATTTCTGTCCATTGTCCATTTGAGACGAGGCACTCTTGGTTTGGACAAAAGTTTGTGGTTAGTAAAAAAGTTTTCACAGTACTTTTTAACATGTGAGCCAAGATTATTATAATATTATGTATTAACTACTTAGGTTCATTTTACGAACACCTAGAGTAGATTTTAAAACATCATGTTCTCATATTAAGAAAGACACGATTTTTTGTCAATTTACATTAACAAGTATTGGTGAAATTATGACTAATTTATAAAAAAAATGATTTATAAATTAACTAGAAATTTTCCTTTGTTCATGCAAGTTTTACAGGCACTTAGCACAGACAGACAGACAAAGCGTGACACAGACATTATAAAGAGATGTTAGCTATGGTTGTGTAAGGGAACATTATTTATTTTATTGCGTGTAAGGCTTCTGAAGTATACAATAATTACTTTACCTAGAATAATAGGCTACTTGACCTATTTTTTTTTCTTCAGTTACGCATATGAATCATATATTTCTTTGTAATCCCGCCAGTCCCGCGGGATCCCGCAAAATTTTCGACCGGGATTAGTCCCGCAAAATGTATGCGGGATCCCGGTATTTCGGGATCCCGGTATCCCGGTATTGCATTCCCTAAATAGTGGTAACCAACAACGAAAACCCCAGAGTTAGGCTAAATCTATCTTCCAACCAACATGAAGCTGTCTAAAGGTTTCACAATCGTTGTCGATTATGGCACATGAAGTGATTTCGAACCAGTAGGTTGAAGTTGTCGGAAATCCCTTCTCCGCGTATAGGATGATGGATCCAAGTGGCTCTGGATTTATATATAGGCAGTATAGGCCATGGCCTATGGGCGGCAGGCGGCAGCGTCCAATGGCATAGTAAAAGTTTTACTATGCCAATGGCGTGAGGCGTCCTAGGATGGCGGCAGAGTTTATACATAGGGGCGACAAAATTAAAGTAGCCATATTATACAGCATAATTATACTCATAAAAAATATAAATTCAGCCCTGGATCCAAGATACAATACACATGAAAAATATTATCCTCCTTCCGGGAAAGCCAGGTAACAAAACTTGCCAAATCTATGCCCAAGGAGTAACATGTTTTACTACAGCTTTTATCTTTATCGAGTGCAATTCTCTTAAGCCCTGGCGCTTTGATGTTTTCGGCGTATCTAATCTGGTGCATGACCACACCGCGTGCGATCGTCATGTCCGTTATCAGGATTAAGCTTGTTGATATATTATCGCTTATCGCATTTCTTGGCTTTTGTCGGCCAAATGCGATTTGCTTAGTTCATGCATAGGCCTACCTATGCATGAACTAAGTAATATACGAAAAATCTGACTTCGTTAATTACTATTAGAGTAATCAATAAATAGGCAAATTATTTGATAGGGAAATGTCAACGTAAGTTGTAATCGAGGACCATGGTGCGTCTTGAGTTCTAGCCCGATCAAATAAAGTACGTCTACCATCTATCTATGCATCAATAATTTCTAGTGCATACAGTCAATACTCGTACGTACTGGTACTACATAATCTTATATAAGTATATAAAAATGGATTTTCAAATGTGTTAGTCGCGCTAAAACTCGAAAACGGCTGAACGGATTGGGCTGATTTTAGTCTTAAAATATTCGTAGAAGTCCAGGGAAGGTTTTAAAGTGACCTCTGACACGAAGTTCACCGGGACAGCTAGTATTACATAAGTATTGTTTCTGTGTTTAGCCGTCAGCGAGTTTCATATCAAAAGACACAGCTGAGTTACACAGTACTCTACTGCACCGTTTCTCAAACATTTTGGTGGTGGAACCCTTTTAGGTGACATTTTTGAGCATACCCCAAAAAAAAATGTCTTTCTATGCGGTGTCTGATGACATTTCTAATAAAAACAATTTGTGTACCGCTCGCGGAGCCCCTTACTCCTTAGACTTTAGAGGCCTTTGCGGAACTACACTTTGGGTGAAGCCAAACGATCGTAATTTGTGAGCTGTGAGTCGCAGGGTGGCTGGTCTACTGTATGATATTCAAAATATTAAATATTACGCATATTGCCCTTTCGATAAGGCTACGCCTCAATATAATATTATAACAAATAAATCAATTGAAAACATCGTTATCGTGGGAACCGTGTGAAGCTTCATTCCTTATTATAACGTTATCTTTAACGTTATTATAAATATTGTATTAACTTAATAAACAGTATCGTTTAGTTTGCACACGCATACTTAGGAAGTGCGCACTTTTTACACACGACACTGTTAAAAGATATTAAAAAGATAAAAGATAGAAATGTACATGTAATACACTTTCATCATCACCCTAAGGTTGGCAGGTAGAGAATGCCACAAGGCATTAATACCGCCTATTGCATAATAATTCTTCAATCGCGGATTCTTGGAAATCTAAGTACTGTTTACGCGGTCCAACGGTCGAATTCGGCCGCTTGAGAGTTGATAGGTCATTGGATTAACAAAATATAGCGAAAGGGATAAGAACAGAGTTTCTCAAAGTGCAGTTCCCGAACCCCTGTCAGGCACGTCTGAAGTCCACCAATCTTTGCCAAGATTTACGTGATATGACTCCTAAGTAATTCTGGATAAGAGTTTTGTTTCTCGTTTGCAGGTTTTACATTTGCGTATGCGCGAGCGTCTCGGATGAGCTTTTAAAATAAGCTAATTGGTCATAATTTGAATCATATTTGAACCTCCGGCTACGCATGATGAAAATAACTTTCATATGAAATTAACGAAGAAATTGCGAATAATTATGTTGATAATTTGATAATGTAATTAAAAGTTGTTTATTTTTTAGCGAAACGATAACGAATCTGCGTCATAGTGTTGCCCTGTCATTGACGGCATCGCGATAAAAAATTTCGACTTATCGATCACGATAAAACAACATGTCTGGAATATGTCTGGAATTGTTCGAAGTGATTATGTAGAAGATATTTCTAACTAAGAGGATTTAAATTTTGGACTGTTTTTAAAATACGTTTAGGGAATTCGGAAAGCTACAGCGCCGTCCTTTATAATTTGGACTGTCTTACTTATGTAAAATTATAAGTAGTTTTGTTTCAGCCCCCTGAAACATCTCAATGTTACTCTACCATTCTAAATGGACAGTTGGGTTTAAATTCCAAATTTCAAGTAGATTTTCTAGACCGGAGACAGACGGAGACATGTTTCGGGTACATAGCCATAAATAACTTAGAGCTAGAGTACTAGCTATGTATATTTATGTATATTGCAATGAAATTATCGCTTACCATTAATTAGCCGTGATCTACGATCGGGAAACGCGATTAGCCATAAACATGTCACATACATACTACGGACCGACTACGGACACATAACATCTGCTCTGAATTGTGGTAATGTAGATTCTTTGGACAGCAGCTACCAGGAATTCGTATAAGCTGATTGATTTTGCATCTTGATTTTTTTTTCGTTTATTGGTCATAACATAAAAAAATATATTACAAAATTACAAGAAATCTTGCCGCAAAAACTACAATGAGTTTATCTAGACAATATTTCAGTGGATTAATATTCAATTCTTATACTGCGAATTTCAAAGTTTGAGGGGTCCAAAAGTTAAGCAGGCTCATAGGTGTAGTCATAGGGAATTTGCTATTTATACTAGAATAGAGATATAGTTGAACATGATCTTTGAATGAAATTATGATAATTTTATATTATTAAAAAATCGGCTAAGTGCGAGTCGGACTCGCGCACGAAGAGTTCCGTACCGTTATAGAGCAAAAATAGGCCAAAAATTGTGTTTTTTGTATGGGAGCCCCCCTTAAATTTTTATTTTATTTAAATATTATTACTAATTATTAAAGAGCACATATATAATTAAGGCCTTTGTGAAAATTTCAAGTACTTACCTGTTGTCATCATTGATACCGAGCAAAAAATGTTTGAAAAATCACGTTTGTTGTATGGGAGCCCCCCTTAAATATTTAATTTATTTTGTTTTTAGTATTTGTTGTTATAGCGGCAACAGAAATACAAAATCTGTGAAAATTTCAACTCTCCAGCTATTACCGTTCTTGAGTTACAGCCTGGAGACAGACGGACAGACGGACAGACGGACAGACAGACAGACAGACAGACAGACAGACAGACAGACAGACAGACAGACAGACAGACAGACAGACAGACAGACAGACAGACGGACAGACGGACAGACGGACAGACGGACAGACATCGAAGTCTCAGTAATAGGGTCCCGTTTTTACTCTTTGGTTGGTACCTACAACTAATATATATTCTGTGCCTTTGGGTACGGAACCCTAAAAGTAAAACATCTGACTCTTACGACTCCTAACGGTACATAAACATTAGGCATTCTAAAATATACACGATACATGCATAACTCGAACTATACAGCCTGGTCGTAGAACTTTATGCTAAATATTAAAATAACTCGTTTTTATTCTAATTTATTGTTATTGTGGCGGATCGCGTGTACATAAGCGTCCGTGACTTTTGGAGACGTTACCAAATGTTTATGAAAATTGTATATTTTAAGGGTTAATTGTAATGGGCTGTTGGCTGTTGCCTTGAGGTTAGGCTTTGTTTACTTTGAGGGTATATTGCATGCTTCGCTAACGTTTGATTCTCTACATAGACTTACATAGCAGAGTAGAAAGAATTATATTAGGGCTGGGACAATAAGCTTAGAATCCGGACAATCCGGAAAATGGCGAAAAAAATTCGGACCACTGAAATTGAATTGTGGATTCAGACAAAGACTTGAAAGCAGGCAAAGCCATGTGCCCCCGGAAAAAATCACAGAAAATAGATCGTGCAGACTGGTGCAGGCGGCTAAAGTAAAATTCTTTTGAAAAAAGAAAACACTTTGCTTTCTTTTTAAGGGCATAAAATAGAGCATCACACTTGAAGGAAATTTTAAGTATTCTAGTGAACGTAATTGATATCTATTTATCTAGTATCCAGTACAAAACCGCCTCTATCTGCCTCGTCCTTGTGAGTGCAAACAGTTCTATTAGCGGACGAGAATCGTCGGCTCACGAGTCACGACTATGCTAATTCTTTAGGGACGAATATGCAAACGATAGTTTATACAGTAGAGGACTACTTAATTCTATGCAATTTATGACATATTTTTACATTGCAACATACATATTTTTCAAGTTTTAGGAACACTTAAATGTAAAAACAATGGTTTTGTGATCTTCACGGAGTTTTTCCGGCTGGCGGCGGTCCTTTCTGATTTATTAAATCGATTTTTTTTTCGTGAAAATTTACTATGGCTCAAAGTGTTGTTATAACTAAATATATTTTTCCTAACGATTTCTACGGATACTTAATTAAATTTTTTATACTCTCAATCCCATTAACTGCAGCTTTAATAAAAATAAAACTAACCGCAACAGACATCTGTCAAATTCTGTGGTCAAAGTTAAGATTAAAGTTAAGTTAGCCTTAACTATAACCACAACTGTAACTACAACCATGCCTCTGGTGCAACCCACTAAGTTTTTTTATGTAGTCCTAGGTTCAGTTCGCACTTGGCAGATTTTCAGCACCACAGGCCACAGCCATGCAGCCGGTACAGTCTAGTCGGACAATTTGAAAAACATTTAGCGAATACAACTGCGTAGTAGTACATTTAACGTGTAGCGAGTAGGTCAATAGACAATCTCGCTGATTGCCGATCGGGACGATTGGACCTTGGACCCACTGCTATTGTTCTTTTGTATCCCAGGGGAAATCTTACATTAGAGACAAATAAATAAAGACCTTGAAGCCACTCAGGGACTCCCAAACTGTGCGCCGCGACCCCTCAGGCACCGCAGAATGTGGCGAGTGACATCAGTTTTCTTTCAAAATCCAAAATAAATAATTCATAAACAATGGATGATGACAATAAGACACTATATACAATACATATTCTTTATCGTTGTTTGTTTTTATTTTAAATCACAAACAACTGTTTACCGTGTATATATTATACAATATGCATATAATACAATGGATATAGACAAATACTTAGATAAAATAATAAAATAATTTTCCTACTCGCGGTCTGTGGTTTGTGCTGTGATATTGTATTACAATCATCTTGTTTTACAATCCACGTCTTATCTCTACTTCGTGATCGCAAGTCGTCCAATGTCGCATTGGTTCATCATCAAAGTCAATAATTGATGTGAAGCGTTCAGTTTGAGGCATTGTAACATTATGCTGACGTTGTGTGCGAAACCCAGTGCAAACTTCTCCTAAACCAGGAAGACGTACGCTAATGGAAGAAAAACTAGGCGGCGCACAAGCCCTTAACTTTATGGTAAAGCAGAGTTTCTCAACCTTTACAACGGACCCCTTGGATTTCAATTTCATAAAGCCATTTAATCGTACCCCTAGTCTTTTCTTCACGGGCCCGTAGTTAGGCACTCTCGCGTTGAGGAAATACGTTTACACATCCCCGGCAGCCTGGGGTTGCCGGGGTATGTGGGACCCCCTGGGGGCGGAGGGCAGCCTAATAAAGCATGTTAGGCTTCCTGCTTTATATCAAAGACTATAGGTATGGGTATAAAGGTGTCTTACCTCAGCTGAGCGGTGTACAGCTGGTGCGGTATGGCGGTGAGCACGCCGGCGCCGTCGCCCGTGTCGTTGTCGCACGCGCACGCGCCGCGGTGCTCCATACGCTTCGCCAGCACTTCGGCATCGCGAACTATCTGCACATACAGAGGTTTATTCAGAAGTATTCATGACGTGAAACTATAAACGTGAAACTATGCATGACGTGAAAATTCAGATACTTGTTATTAGTTGCATAAAATAGAAAAGCATGAGAATTGATAAGTATTTAAGCATCTTTCTAGTCGCTAAAAGCCTAGGCCTTAATTGCTTGTAAATCCACAGAAATAGCATGCTAGAATCTATGCATATAATGCATAATATCTCTGCAATAGGGATGATGACAAGGTCAAAGATTAGCGAATTTTGTTAATAAAATAAAGAAATCACGGTAAAAAATAAGTATTCCCAAAATATCAGCTCGATAGCATTTGTATTTTTTTTTTTGGTACCTATGTGCCTTCAAAGTTGGATAATCAAGTCGATTTTTTTTTCAATTAAATTTCTTAATATTTGTATACCATTCGATAACTTATGCAATTAAAAGCAACTTTTGTTATGGAACCACTTTCATAAACGCAATATTTAATATACCTATCGAACAAAGTTCTCTCCCGATCCGCACAAACTACGAAAGAGTGACGTCAGTCTTTCGTAGCACTTTTTATGGAGCGTTTCGGGCAGGTCTATTTTATGAGATCTTGTATTGTCATATCTTGGTGAATTTTTAAGCTATCAGAGTCATTCTTTCAGCGATGTTTCTATTTTTAAGGGCCTTTTAAGGGCCTTTGAACATAAACTTTTAATTTAAATCTTAACAAGTATTGTATGTAATATTAACATGACGTATTAAATACACATTTTACACATATCTTAGACAACCAAATAAAACAGCCAAATGTTTTAAATTCCAATCCATATTTTGAGTATGACTCATCTAAGCACTCTACAATCGTAAATTCATTGAGCGTTCGAACAATTTCACAGCTATAAATGGATTGTTTTAAAGGTCAGGGGAAGTTAAGAAGATCGATACCAACATAACATCTTATTGGCACGGCTGCTGGCGCCTAGCCCTAGCCAGAGCAAAAAAATCTGTGTCATCACTCATCAGTAATATTCGAATGCATTCTTTAGGCATAATTATTTCTAAATACTCAGTGTATTAAAATGCTAAAAAATAGACTAGTTAAACGAGATTGCTGCACTTTTTTCGTATAATTGATTTCCACCTGTAAGTGGACAAAAGAGATATCAGCATAAAAATAGCGTAGGTAGAGCCACAAAGAGACTAAAAGCACGAAAACATCGCAAATGGGTTTAAATCAGTCTAATGGTCTATGCACTGTGCCCGATGGCAATATTAGCAGTAACCAAAGTCAAACGAGCCTGAGTAATTTTATCTCGAAGTTTCTATGAGTGATCCTTATGTCATTGAGATAAAGGTCCTGTCAGAACTCTGAGCGGAAATTTAACCTACATTGGTCATTGTGCAGGCCTCAAGGTCATCAAAGGACAATGAAGATTCGCAGACAGCTTGGGGTTCGCCATAATAGAACAAAGCGCGAGCGATGGACTTATTGGGAGCACAGGATGTCTCCTTTCATACGTGTCAACTGTCAGCTCGCTAAGCTACAGATTAGTTAGGTTTGCTTTCAATTGACTTTTATGCTGAATGACATAAGGATCATTCTTAAAAAAATTCCGAGGTAAAATAATTTTAAACGAACTCTATTGGTTTATCTTCATCGTCATACAATATTCTAGAGGTTCTCAAACTTTTTACGAGGTGACCCCTCCCTAGACCCCCTAATCGATATTTATAACTTAGCATTCAAAATCTGAATAGCATTAGCTACTACTTACTTTTCTGATAAGCAGTTTAAAAATGTTTTTACATCCTATTCTCACGTGTCAAGCTTCTCTGAATTAGGGGTGCTGAATCAGAGCCCCCTAGAGTTGCTTAGGGAACTTCAGGGAATAATCAGAGCCGGTTTTAGCACTACCAGTACCAGCCCATTCTTATACGGCCTTACGTCGCTACTGGCGAAAATTAAAGTAATTAAAAATAACAGAAGAGCTGCATGTGCGTTGCCGTCATTAAAAGGCCGGCAACGCACATGCAGCTCTTCTGATGTTGCGAGTGTCCATGGGCGACGGTAGTTGCTTACCATCAGGTGACCCGTTTGCTCGTTTGCCCCCTTAATTAATAAAAAAAATAATTAGGAGTTAGGACTTACTTTATGCGATCGTTTGCCGTCGATGGCGACCACGAATCCGACGCCACAGGCCTCGTGCTCGTTCTGGGGGTCGTACAATCCTTGTTTAGGCGGACCTTCCCACTCCATTCCTGAAACAAAATACCTGAAATTAGTTTCTGAAACACTGCTGGAAAGCTATCAAGTGTCTGATAAGAAAATTATTAATATTATTAGTTATACTGTATAACTTAGTCTTACCTATAAAGTTAATATACCTATCGGAACCAATACCGATAGGTATAATTACCTTTATGGTGTTACCATACCACATAGTTAGTAATATTCATTTTTAAATGCTATGAGCAAACACAAATCTGAAATTATTTACATGTCAAATGTCAATTTTTACATATTTTCATATAAGCAAAACTTTTAATCCGTATTGGACTATTTGAATATTTAAATATAATTTCACATTTTCATGTATTCTTTAAATAACTATGAGCTTTCAGAGTTCAACAGTCGAGGAGACCTTGCCCTACATAGATCACAAATCACAACTAGTTATCAATAATAAGATTATGGATGTTGCACAATTAAAAGACCACAAAAAATCAGAAATCGTTCATATAATTTTACTATGTACTTAGTATTTACTATGACTGGTAGGAAATAATATTATCAGTAATAATTATCAATAAATCTTCAAGAAATGACGTTAGGGCTTGTGGGAAATAATGCGTGGAGGCCAAAGGAAGATCTTCCGACCGAGCAAGGTGGTATGCCCGGTCAGGCCGAAGCGCACTTGACACATTTCAGCTGTCGTATATATACCGACGCGCTCAGAAAACTTCGATAGCGCGATGTAGGAATGTTAGGCGAATTGTGGGTACCGCCACATCACTCCCCCCCGAAGACCGGAGGTCGAATCTTGAAGTCTTGTCGCTTGAGTCGCCAGTGCCAGTGAGTTCCAGTGAGTCGGAACTGTTGCAGTGAGTCCTAGTGAGTCGGAACTATAAGCTGCTGCACGGGATCCAGTGAGTCGGATAAGCTGCCGTGCGGGGCCGATGCTACGTGCTGACCAGGAGAGATGTGCTCTGCTTGCTGACCGGTCGATGTAGTGAGAAAGCCCGATGATGCCGATGCGGAGTCGCCCAGGCCGCGGTACATTGCGGCTAGTGGACGATGTACCCGATGAGGCGATTGCTGGCTGGAGCGGTGCGGAGGGGCGGGGAGTGATGATGATGAAGGAGGCGTGTTCTGTCGAGGGTCACCAATGTGGGAAATAATGTGTGGAGGCCAAAGGAAGATCTTCCGACCGAGCAAGGTGGTATGCCCGGTCAGGCCGAAGAGAGAAAAGATAGGAAAAATAAAAAATAAAAACGCTAGAAAACCACATTATCAAAACGGAAGGCACACGCAAAACTCTCAAGGAACTGCGAGAGAAAGGGAAATGAATACCAAAATTAAGAGACAAAGATATACCCACATTGCAACGGACTACTATCGCGCTTTATATTCTAGGCAACCAAATATAGAGTCACGTGTTAGAGAACCCAGACTGGAAGATACAGAAGAAATACCACAAATATTTATTATTGGAGGTAGTAAATACTATAAATAGCCAGAAAATTGAAAAATCTCCAGGTCCAGATAAAATCCAAAATGAATTGATGCGAGGAACAGTCTGTGAATTAAGCCCTATACTAACTAAGGTGTTCAACGAGATACTGTTTACTGGCCTCATCCCTAGCCAATGGACAAAATCACATATTATACTCCTCTACATAAAGGGTCCAAAGGATGATATTGGAAATTACAGACCCATATCTCTCATATCAAATGTGTATTAAGGTTTTTGCGAAAGTGATACTGAACAGAATATCGAACATTCTCGACGAAAACCAATCCGTGGAGCAGGCAGGGTTCAGGAAAAACTTCAGTACAATCAATCACATACACACCATTAAACAACTCATATACAAAAATACAACGAGTATAACAAGCCTATCTATCAAGCCTTCATAGATTATTTGAAAGCTTTCGACAGCCCCAAACATAGTTATGTATGGCAAAGTCTTATGGAGCAAGGAATACAATACACTTACGTAAACATCATCAAAAAAATCTATAGCAAAAGTAAAGCTAGTATCAAGCTGGAATCTCTAGGGGATACCTTTCCAATTGACAGGGAAGTCAGGCAAGGAGACCACCTCTCACCAAAGCTATTTTAGCAGTGCTTGAAAAAATTTTTAGGAAACTGGACTGGGACCAGCTAGGGCTAAACATAAACGGATAGTGACTAAACCACCTAAGATTCGCTGACGACCTGATCATATTGGAGGAAAACCCAAGACTATTGGAATCCATGATAGAAACCTTAGCAGATATAGGCTTGGAAGTGGGTTACGAAATGAACTCGAGCAAAACAAAACTGATGATAAACGCAACAGCTGAAGACATAACTGTCAATGGACAAAAACTCGAATACCTCCAAGCGACCAAATGTCTAAAGAAATAGACAAAAGAATCGCAACTGGGTGGAAAAAATACTGGGCCTTGAATGAAATAATGAAAAGCAAGGAACTCAGTATCATAAGAACCAAAAAGAAGTCCTTTGATACATGCATTCTTCCTTGCATCACATATGGCTGCGAAACCTGGGCATTAACAAAAAACCAAAGGGAAAATCTTTCAAAATGTCAGCGAGCCGTGGAAAGGAGCATGCTTAGATTAAAATTGAAAGATAAAGTCAGGAATATGTATATAATCAGACAGAAAACTAAACTAACAGACATACTTGCACATATCAACAGACTAAAATGGAGATGGACAGGGCATATGCTCCGTTGCAAACAAGATAAATGGAGCAAGCAAGTAACAGTCTGGTATCCAAGAGATAGATCAAGGAGCCGTGGTCGCAAAGTGAGAAGATGGGAGGATGAATTAAAATGGACTCTGGGCCAAGATTTGCAACGAACAGAAAACAGTGGAAAGTGTTGGAGGAGGCCTATGCCGTAAGGCACACCAAATGCAGAGACATTTTATGATCATAAACTAATGCGTACCGTACCTACCCAGTAAGAAAAAACTTTGAAGTTCAGAACAAAAGGCTTTATTATAAGTATATTTTTATATATAAAATTAATTCTATGAAACTGCAAAAAATAATTGACATAATATTAAATATTTTATTTTAATTTTTTAAAACTTAGAATGACAAAAAATTAAAACTTAGGAGAATGATAAAATATATAATTATTTAAATTTTTAAATGTTACATCCTCAAATTGTATTTAAAATTATTTTATTTCAATATTTCTTATTGAAATAAAAAAAAAACATTATTTAAATGTGATGGTGTAAGAAACATTATTTTGAAAACTAAGGTCCTTAAATTCAACAAGAAATTTCAAATTAAGCAATGCATTCTAAACTATTAAGATATTGGTAGATTTTAGTATGGACGCTGTTCAGCATTTGTGTATCATCCCATAAAAATTACGTATTGAGCACAGATATAGATCAAGATAGATACCGCATATGTATGTACCTCGCGTGCCATATTGCGTTATCTTTCGAAAGTCTGTTCTTTAGTCTGCTATCGGAATCGGACGTCAATTGGAATTTAAAAAATGCCTAAATGTCTAAAAGTGCCGTAACAAGCTGTAGAAATTAAAATAGTAACGTTGGCCTTGATATTGGACACATTTCTTATTATCGGTACGTCATAGTGGTATAGTTCTTGCAATCTACAAGTGCGCGTCGCCTTTATTTGTAGTTGGAAATGTGAATAGACATTTTCGTTAGTGTGCGTACCCGACGGAGCATTCAGTAGCGAGCGAGCCATGTACGCGTATATAGATATGGTCACTCTAAGGGCGCCGCGCACTCGTAGATTGCAAGAACTATAGGAAAAAAGTGACATGTTCTTTTTTGAATACAAATGGAGCGACATGTGGTATCTATCTTGATCTATGCTGTGGTATTGAGTTATGAAAGCAGTTATTATCTATCTTGATCTATGCTGTGGTATTGAGTTATGAAAGCAGTTATGTTCTTTAGATAGTTTAGAACAAGACTGCATTCATAATTCAACAAAAAAAAATGTGGTTTAAGACACAAATTTCAATAATAGGCCAAGTGTGAGTCGGACTCGCGCACGGAGAGTTCCGTACCAATTAAGAGCAAAAATAAGACAAAAAAAATATTTTTAAATGGGAACCCCCTTAAATTTTTGATTTATTTTGTTTTTAGTATTTGTTGTTATAGCGGCAGCAGAAATACATAATCGGTGAAAATTTCAACTCTCTAGATATCACCCTTCTTGAGATACCCTGGCAGAGGCCAGGCAGAGGCCTGGACACAGACAGACGGACAGACAGACATCAAAGTCTTAGTAATAGGGTCCCGTTTTTACCCTTTGGGAACGGAACCATAAAAAACTGCTTAGGTGAGTGAATTGTGCCTTGTGGCAGAAATAGGCATAAATCTTGTGAGACATTTAGAGAAACACCGGTGGTTGTTGCTGGCTTTAAGTTAACTCTTGTAAGCTAAATAACTCAAAAACATTCGCTTTTAACGAGACAAACATACAGACAGAACGATTTATGGCAAAAATCTTCACAATTTACACAACCTAAAATGTATTTGTGTTCAATATTGAGGATTTTGGCAACAACAGTATCTATTTTGTGTTATCAGTCAGCAATAGTGACCTCCAACTAGACTTGTTTTCAATATTCTGATTAGTATTTATTGTTTATTAACATTGTAAAAACTGCGCACTAACAACATAGGATGTCGGACGACAAATCTAAGATGATTTGTACCTACGAATACTATACAAGGAGATTTGTAAGCCATGAATAGTCATTGATAACAACTACTTATTATCAAGTATCAACTGAAAATAGAAAGCAACTCTTATGAATTACCCAATCTTACACGTGTACAAATATCTTTAGATCTAGAAGATTGACAGAACAGTTTTTTATACCTTATTATTCGGATCAGTAAAAAGAAGAACGGGTCACGTCGAACTACAAGTTCACACTTTCACAAACAATTTTATTGTTTAACAATAATAATTACTGAATCTTAACAGAAATGCTAATTAGCACAGTAAGCCGGCGAATAGTAGTGACCTCCTGCAGTCGACTACAAATGCCGGTATTCCGCGATTGACTGAAATAATCGAATGAAATTTCGCAATGAATGAAATGAACGAATGATATTCAAGAATGAATGAAATAGTATATACTCTGTGTTGTGATTGGCTGAACCAAGATGTGACAGCAAAGTAGTGTTGCAAGGTACTTAAATGTTAGTTAACCGTGTATTTTGTATTGGAATACATTTTTAAAACTCGATAATATTAACTTAGATTAGAAGTATCTAATGTAACAGTATCAGAAAGGATAACCCTTAGGTTATACCAAAATAAGATGTGACGACTTAACACGTAAACCTTGACGATATTATTAATATTTCGTAATTTTTGAACAAACCAATTATTCGCTCCATATATCCTTCGCTCGATTTAAGTATTATTGACAAAGTATAGTTACAAAATGTGACGGCATAGAGTGTAGACCATAATATTTAATCCCTCGATCACCAATTCCAGGAAATCTTTTGTTGTCGCGGCCCATATTATGGGCCTTACGGGGCTTGAGAGAATAATATTATTATATTTAGACTGCGAAAATAATTTTGGCAGTCTCCTAATATTAAAAAATACATTCCCAATTCGTAGGCAAAAGTAATAAACTGACAACATTTTTGGATATGTACGTCGACGATTTATTTAATATGCCCATAGATGGCGTTTTTACCGTGAAAACTTAATAATGCGGGAGGATAAGTTAATAATAATTATATTTTATACTTGTCTCAATTAATTATAATAAGTACGTAAGTAATTTTATTAAATTGCCAAAATATTATTGTAAAATTAGATCAAAAATTGTTTTAAATAAATTTTGCTATCGGACGGTAGATGTCGTTACTAGCTTCGAAATGTAATTTTAAAATTACTTGGACACTGTCCTAAGTTATTAATTAATATTAACTTTCTTTAAGAGTAGGTTACTTTACTTCCGCCGCCTCGTGTTCGAAACCTGCGGCTGCCGCCGCCTAAAACGCTGCCTAGATACGGCCTATATTTAAATAAATCCAGGGCTGTTGAGAGACGGTACATTTAAAAAGGTTTCAGAGTGGAGTGCGTTGCTTTTATCTGAGTATAATTTGCGAAATATAATTTCCTTTACATCTTGCGTAATAAGTACTGTTATTCCTAGATGCAAGTTGCAACGGCCTGTAAGTACGAGGAATTTAATTTTACTTTCTATCACCGCAAAGTAAACCATATTAGATAATTATTAATTACCCAGTTGCCTACATACCTATATACTTACTTAGTTATTATGCATGTATTATAATCTACTAGAATCTAGATGATGCCCGCAACTCCGTTGCGCCAAAACTCGCGCGGGAACCGTACATTTTTCCGGGATAAAAAGTATCCTATGTCCTTTCCCGGGACTCAAACTATCTCCATACCAAGTTTCAGTCAAATCGGTTCAGCGGTTCGGGCGTGAAGAGGTAACAGACAGACAGACAGACAGACACACTTTCGCATTTATAATATTAGTATGGATTTTAGCGGCAATGCTCTAAAAAGGAAAGCAATTATTATAATTTTTTTCTGACAATCTAAATTGTTTCTAAAGTTGTGTGTAAACAAACGTCCAAAATAATATCTGGATTAAAAATAATTACTTATTTTCTATTGACCATAATGACCATAATTACAAAATTTCTTACAAGAAACAAAGCGAAAAGTACTACAGATTTGACTAAATATTGAGACACACAATAATAAGGTAAAACCTGTGCCTCATTAGTGACATCAAGAGGAAACTAGTTCCACTATGGCACTCCGGTGGCAGTCGGCACACTCCTTGAGTCAGTCAAACTTTTTCGCGGCGCGCGCTCGGACGTTTACGAAACGGTTTATATAAATGTTGCGTTACTAATTTCGTAACCGATACCAAGATGAGCTTGAGTCGGCTGTGGGCTGTCAAGGAGCTGGTGAAAGTGAGTGTTGCGATAGTGAGGCCTTGCAGCCGGGGGTTCAATACCACTGGGGAAAGACGGGGGGTTGTGCAACAGAATACAAAACCGGACTGGAATAGGGCTGTCAGCGAGGCGGAGAAGATCGTGGGGTATCCCACCTCCTTCCTCAGTCTCCGATGGGTTCTGAGTGACGAGATAGCCAACGTAGCCCTGCACCTGAGGAAACTCGTCGGAAGTAACCATCCGCTGTTGAAAACGGCCAAGTGAGTGATGATTAAATGATTGTGCGTTTCCAATTCCCTTTGTAGTTCCTTCCCATCGTTATTGCAATTTGTAGTGTTTTATTGCAATCGGATAAGCTTTATGACTTATGGCTGCAACTAGATTCTAAAAGGATAATTTAGACGAAGTTTTCAACGTCGAAGTGATTAATAGATACAGGCTATGTAGATGTTTCTTAATTTTAATAAAAACATCTAGTTTAGGTATATCTGGATATAAACGAACGGAAAATGACGATTCAAGCTGACTATTTTAAAATAACATCACTTGGTGATGTTTTCCTTGTGTATATTATACTAATTTTGATTCTACGAAGACATAATAACTTGAATTGAATTAGTTTCACTTCTTGTAAGTATAAGTAATATTAAAGTTTAATTACATAGAATTTGGCTTGATTACAGTTATAAATAATAGGATTGATAGGATCAATCAAGTCTTTAAATATTATATTTATCAGCAAACGATGTTATAAAACAGTCGATGGTATAATTTTCTTTAGAAAATTTAATTACCGCATTGTTTGTAGGCAGTGGTAGGCAATTACTATACTTACTAGTAAAATAAGAGTTGCTCAAATATTTCTCAATTCTTGTCAAATATTTGACAATACTTATGGTGTGAGCTAAAGGCCAGCACAACTTGCGAAACATCCACAAAATTATATTTCTTATATATAAAAGCTTTGGGTCAAAGGTTGGTACAACTAATAATATATTCTGTGTCAAAGGTAAACCTCGTAACTTTAACCCAGATTATAAACAGTATTATTATTTCTCGTTTATAAAGTGAGTGATAGAGATGATGTGATTAAGCATTAACTCTAAGTTAAGTTAGAGTTAACTTTAACCCAGATCTATAACGCAAGTGTCCCTCAGAGTTCCTTCTCAGTCCTCAGTAGTCCTTAATTACTAGAAGCTATTATTTAGTACGAAATGTCCAATAAAATGTAATGTTTAAATTTTAATACACGTAATTATGTGGGTATTTCATTCAATGCAAATACCTATGTTACTTTAATTACACATAAGTGCATTTCAAAATATTTATTTAAATGAAGTGATTTCCCAGTGCATTTTACGATCTAAGTTAGGTATACTTTTTCACTCAAAACAATAAACTGTAAAACAAACGTTACCTTTATTTTCACACCACAATATTCTAGTTTTGATATATCATAGAGAAAGGAGGTTACATTAAAATTCCGAAACTAGAGAAAAAAATATTATGGAAATACTGACACGACCGCAGAGCGTGTTCTATAATTCGCTAGTTAGAAATTAATTGCATGATTTCTCATCTATTAATTGTCTAGCTAATGGTGTAAATATGAGTTTAATAAAATTTTCCAGGAACGACAAAAACTACAAGGTTTGTACTAGAAATACCTATAAAGATAAACAGGTAAAAATATTGGCATGTAGAGCTAAGTATAGTTTGTATTTTGTGGAGACCAGCCGCGCGTTTTTCACTTGTTGCGTCCAAAAGGAGCATTTCAACTAACACGCTTAATTGGGGAAAAGTAACAATTTTGCTTCATGCATTCAATAATTAATAATAAACTTGTTTCATGCTTAATTGGCCGCTAGCAATATTTACTAATGACTAAGAGCTACTAATAATTAGTGTTCTCTACTTCCTAGTTCTTACTCTAACTGTCCTACTTCTCACCAACTTATAGCCTCCTTATCCCAAAGAGGATAACAATAATTACAATATAAGAAGTAGAAGACAAGGTATATTTAGCATTAAATTTTATATTACGCTCCATTTATGAATTTCCTGTGTCAATTCAGAAAGTGCGAATTCTTACGCGGGCGCATCGGTCCTCATGGAAACACGCACCTTAATATCGCGATGACTCCGTCATTCCTCAATGCTTCTGTCGTTCCAGGAACCTGCTATACAATGGCAAGAACAACATGCAGGCGTGGGGGCTGATCGTGCTGCTGGTGTCGAAGGCAGCCGGCCACAGCCGCAAGATCCCTGACCTGGAGCAGGACAAGGCCGCGGGGGTGCTGCACAGGTCAGTAGCACAGGGAACTGTACAGCGGCAGAAATAGCACAGGAATTTCCAGAGGTTACAAGGGACGATATGGTCCCAACCCGAAATCTCTGAAGCAAAAATAAACAGCTGATTCAGTTTTGTTTGATTGACATTAAAGGCTTAACTTTTCTTGTTTAAACATTTTTTTCTGCCAAATCAACATCGTGTAACAAAATAAAGAGATTGTTACCTCCAGTATGTGTCACCTATAATATAGATTTTAGAGTTTACCGCTAAAAATTAGCGCTAAAATAGTTATTAGTTACGTTACACTTAGTTTTGTTTCAATCTGCTTTGTTGTACAGTAATACCATTAACGTTGTAAATTAATCCTTCGATCGAGGATTCTTGGAAATGCTATTGTATTCTATTGTTGTCGCGATCACCGGTGCTCTTATGAGGCTTGAAGGATAAATGATGCTATTAGTATGCGGTATGCCAAAATGTTGCTCTATCATTCCGTTGTAGTCATACTAACCGTAGTCACCTATCACACTTAGCTACAATAATGCTTCCCACTGCGGCTTTCTATAACCTCACCTTTTTCTTCCAGCCAGCAGTTTTTTTACGGGCGTTGACCCACATCACTGTATCTCCTGTGCCACTAAGATCGACAGCAGTATCCAACCATGAAAATACTTAACACTTAGCTACAATAATGCCTCCCATAGCGTCTTTCCATAACCTTACCATCTTCTTCCAGCCAGCGGGCTCTAGCCGAAGTCACCGAGATGATCCGCACCTCCCACCTGGTGCACAAGGGACTTGTGAACATGAACTGTGCGGCGCTCGCCAACGATGACACCGTCTTCGGGAACAAGATAGCCCTGCTCAGCGGGGACTACCTCCTGGCTAACTCGTGTACCGAGCTCGCTAATATGAGGTAAGTCTTAAGGCCGTCCCCCGAGCAAACGACCTTGGCCATACATTTGCCGCGTTGCTGAGATCGCGCCAAAACCGTATTATTTTTACTTATCTTAGTTCAAAATTGTCCTAAAAAAAATTAAAACGGCGAATATGTAGTTCATGATATTGTCGATCTATTGGCGTGAGTATCAAATAAGAGTAATTTGTAAATGCTAAGGAGATGCTGAATGTATGCTTGAATTTTAATAAATTGGTATTACTTTGGAAGCTGATATCATGAGTATAATAAACAATAATAGAAAATTTAAAACGGGGAAAGGAATGTTGATATACTGAAGATTATTGCTAAATTTTTATTATAACTTTGTAGCTTTCAGATTATGAGTTTATAAGGTTTTAAATACGGTCAATTACGGAATCTCCGGATGGAACGCCCTTAAAAAGATACGATATAAATCATAATATAAGTCAATCGTAGATTATATAGGTCTACCAGAATCTGATGGCAACTTTTGACAGCGGATTTTTAAAAAATATCCTTGATCATTGGATTTATTTTTATATTTGCATGTTTAACAGACAGGACCCCTATTTAGAAAAAAAAGGATCAAAATGTTTTATTCCAATTACCCCGGTATAGAGGGTCAGTCCCCCCAGTCAATTTAATTTCTCACTTTTTGCCATCAGATTCTGGTAGACCTATACTGTATACTAATATTGTAAATTCTGTCTGTCTGTCTGTAACTTCTTCGCCTAAACCGATTCGCTAAACCGATTTTACTGGTTTAAGGGTTACTTTGAGTCCCGGGAAAAGACATAGGGTCCCGGAAAAATGTGTGGTTCCCGCGTGATAAACGGAGTTGCGGGCGTTATCTAGTTCTTCATATATTTAACTAGAGACCCGTAAACTTCGTATTACTTAACTTCTACATTTTACCGTATAAGCCTTCCATGAACATTTCTAAACTAAAATGAGATGAATTGGTTCAACCGTTGTAGAGTTTTAAGGGAGACTATCAAAATTCATAGTATATTTATTTTTATGAACGAAAAGAAGATTTGTCGAATATTATAATATACTAGCTGTCCCGGCAAACGTTTCTTTGCCATATTAAGTATATAAAGTATTTTTTTTTAATTTGATCGCAGCGCTAACTGTCGGGACAGACTAAAATTAAAATTCGAATTTTATTTAAAATTTGACACTGCGTTGGTAGCGCCGTCTGTCGGATCCGATGTAAAACATTCCAAAATCAACAACTACTAATAAATTAAAAATTAATTATAAAAACATTGTCCAGCGGACAGAATTGTGAATCTAAACCATTCCCAGATCCCCTTGAACACACACAAAAAAATTCATCAAAATTCGTCCAGTCGTTTGAGAGAAGTTCAGTGACATACACACTCACAGAAGAATTATATATATGAAAGATTATCTACTGTTCCCAATCAAAGTCCATCATTGGCAAACGTGGTGGTGACCCTCACGCATATTTGTTACCATCACGAACCGGCCTAGAGACCACAAAACATTAGACAATCATAATGTATTGTGGTCATAAACTATATACTCCGGTCTGATTAGACAAAAAAATAGGGGTGAGGTTACATTAATTCCGACAAGGCTGAATATTGATAGGATTGTTCGATACACTATAATAAAGGAAATGTGAAAAGTCCTCATCGATCCGGCATGTGCAAAAAAATTTACTCGGGGTCAAAGGTTACAAAAACGGGTTTTCCGCGATTTTCAGCAAAACGGTAAGTTTTATCATAAAATCAGCTCAGACAAAATTTGTAGATCAGATAATTATCTATAAAAATGTTTTATACTTTTTTTTCTAAGAGCCACCATTTTTGAGATATAACGATTCAAAAAGTTGAATGAGTTTGAGGTATAAGTGTACTTAGCGCGTTTTTTTTCAAGTTACACCTTTTAAGTGTACATCAACGACAAAACTGACTAGCGGTGTATCTAGTCTGATGTATGCGATACATCGTCTTAGACAAAAGTACACTTAAACCTCAAACTCTTTCAACTTTTTGAATCGTTATAGCTCAAAAATGGTGGCTCTTAGGAAAAAAAAGAATTAAGACATTCTTATAGATAATTATCTGACTACAAATTTTGTCTGAGATGATTTTATGATAAAACTTACCGTTTTGCTGAAAATTGCAAAAAAGACCTTTGACACCGAGTAAATTTTTTCACGTGCCGGATCTATGAGGACTTTTCATATTTCCTTTATTATAGTGTATTGAACAATCCTACCAATATTCTGCCTTGTCAGAATTAATGTAACCTTGGATGTCTAAATTGATCGGAGTATATAGTCCGTGCGCAACTAGTTGGCCGCTCTGCCCATATACTCACATACCGGCAGAGCGACCAACTAGTTCCGCACGGACTATAAGCCAATCCATTCTTTTTCCAGTGTGAGCATATTGTAGTGCTCATCTAATCGCAGAAGGAATTTGCATATTCGTCCTAAAAACTGCGAGTACTTACTGCTTATGGTGATGAATTTTCCATCTCATAAACAGAATTTGCCTAATTTTTATTGACGCGTAACTTAATTTAACCAAGATTTTCCACCTGTCTTGTCAATGTATTGTTATTATGTTAAGCAGGTGATCAAGCACATAATTATAATGAACACATTATAATTATGTGCTTATATAACATATATTTAAGTATATTTTCTCTGTATAAAATTAGTGGTGACTGCATTTTATATTATATACTAAACGACACCCCGTTGCGCCAAAATTCGTTTATCGCGCGAGAAATTGTCTGGATAAAAAGTAATGTCCTTTTCTAGGACTCAAAGTATCGCTACACCAAATTTCAGCAAAATCGGTTTAGTGGTTTGCGTGTGAAAATGTAACAAACCAACTGACTTTCGCATTTATAATATTAAGGATTGTTAGATTTATTAGTATAGCGGTGCATCGTGATGTAACGTCATAAGCTGACGAGTAAAAGTTATAAAGTTATATGCACGATTACGTTCGCACGCAACGGTATTGATACAATTATTATAAAACAACTTCATTATTCTAATGTTGATTTTTTATTGGTTTAAAACAATTATTGCTCTCAATAAATTTAACCGCTCAAACATGCCTCCAGTTACTGTAATGATAACGTAAGTTTACTAAAGGCACCGTAAATTGTATCACCCGTCTGAGTTTGACAACAACTGAAATTACGAAAGTGTCACGATTCATGGAGGAAGTATGTATATTAAATTAATAATATCTATAGATTGTTCTGCCCTAAGAACTGAGCAAACTATGACAAATATTCTGAATCTTAAAAATATTAGTCATAGTTTAATGAGAGATTTCGAAAGTCCGAACAGACACCAGTAAAGAGAGAAGTAATTATTAAACGGTTTTTCAAGATGATGACACACTTTTTCTGGGTCTATTAGGTTTTATTATTTTTAGTACCAATTAGTAACAGGTACGTTAACATAATTTTAACACTAATTTCTAACTAGACTTGGAGTTTTAGATACCTTCAAACTCTGCACTTTATTTTTATTGCCTTAATAAAATAACTAGTTTTATGATTGAGAAACAATATTTTAAAAGAAATAGTTATAATATGGAGGTAGAGCACCTCCATATTATAACTATTTACTATTAGGCTTTCGATCTAGGTTTAAGCAAAAACAGTTATCGATATTGATATTAAAATTCTAAAGTGTATCTGTCTGACTCTGAGAGTAAAAGCTGAAGAGCTTTTACACGCAAAAACTGCTAAACCGATGTCGATGAAATTAATAATAATAATAATATCTATGGACGCTTCACACCACGTCAGTCTGGCCCCGTGCTAAGTACCTAAAGGACTTGTGTTACAGGTACCAGACAACGGAAATATATTTAATACTTTTATACTATACATATATTTAAGATTTTTATTATATCATACACATATTTAATACACATCCAGACCCGGGAACATTGTAAACTTTTTGTTCCGTCGGCGGGATTCGAACCCGCGACCTCCGGCTTGAGCGTCCAACGCGCTTACCAATGAGCCACAGAGGTCGTCAATTTAGTCTATAGCAAAAAAATCTAGGAAAATTTGTATGTTACGTAAATTTCAGTGCAACGAAGTTAATGGTTACAAATTTTAGTAGATCTTAAAATGTCTATAAAATATCGTTATTCAACTTTACCACATCTTTTAACTTTTCATACCATTACGTGAAACTACTTATGTACTTACTAGAATTTATTACTGTTAGTTTAGTTTCCGCGAAGAAATCTTCAATATAAATCCCTAGACCGATTGCGGTGAGGTTCAACAGTTAACGACATCTCATTGCGGTGACAAACTCATAAGCGTGAGTCAATTTTGTGACAAGCGTGCGTACATACTTGATAAACTATAATGGCCTTGTAAAATTAACTTTATTGAAATATTCAAACCGCGATCTCGTACACACTTGATAAACTATAATGGTCAGTCCCACCTAATAGCAGCTGATAGGCTGGAATAGTGATAAAAATATATGTACTTTATTGTATACCACAAAATTATATGAGAAAATAGTCAAAGCGGAAAACCCTCGATTGGCTCGAAACCTCTCGAACCTATTTGATTGGACCTAATGACTTAACCCCGCTTCTAATTTCTAAACAGCCAGGTCGATCGGCAATTTTGTGTTGGGTTGGGACTTGGTAATACAATAAAAGTTGTTAAATTTTGCCAAAAAACTTTAATTAACTTTATTATTACAGACCTCCAAATACAATTCAAATTGAAATTTTTATATTTGTAACTACAATGTAATCTGTTTGAGATTTTGACTCTTTTGCTTCGCTTTTTAAATATTCGGGTGATAACTGATTAACCAGTTTCGATTTTAACTAAAACCCAACTTTCTATCAAACAAGTTGCTTTCAAAATCTAAAGCCTGCTGCACACATTGGGCCAACGTGACCGCTTGATCCAGCGCATTAGGCCAACGTGTGGAGTACGGTGTCCCTTTCAACTTATGGTAGTAATTTTGCCTCTACACGTTAGCCCAATGCACCGGCTCCATACGTTGGCTCAATATGTTCAGCGGGCTTACTTCAATTTCATACAAACAAGTCGCGAAGTGCGTACGACCGTCGATTCGCGAGTACTAGGCCCGGTGAGTTAACAGTACATATCGAGGGCAGCTCAATTTGGTGTGCCAAATGCGAGCCATACCTCCATGACTTATTGGTGAACTTTCACTTGTTGAATTATGGGATACAGCGATTTTTTGTAATGTGAAAGAGTTCCTTGTAAAACTGGATTTAATACAGTTTATCAACAGGTGTAACAAAACTGAGTTATAATACTTAAAAGGGTGTAAGGGTTTTAAATATGATTATCTATTCAACAACGTGTTGAATAAATAATCTTGTTTAAAACCCCCCATAAACTAGGCAAAAGGAATAACTGAAGGTTTTGTTACCCCTTTTAGTTTAGTTACAATCTTGACTAAATAAGTACTAAAATAAGTAATTAAATATCTCTGGTTGTGTCCATTATGGTTAGGGAGGCGAGGTAGCTAAATGGCGTAATTCAACGGCGCCGTCGAGACCTATCAAAATCGAAAGATAAAATAATTTCGAAAAGAAAAGCTCGTATGGTAAAAACCATTTTAGCGGTGGGTTTGGCGTGTACGGTTTTACAAAAATGTAAAAAAAAACAGTTACTTGGGCATTCTCGAGCGCGTCAGATATTCATATTACGTATGCCCCAAGTGCCTCTGATAACATCGGTATACTAATCTGCCGGTTTGCGTGGTGGGGGTACGCATATAAAGTAGTCAAAAATGCAAAAAAAAAAAAAATTTACTCGAGCGCGTCAGATTTTTGGAAGGGGTGTTAAGTAGGCCCCATGGAAGCTCCCTTTAAAAAAACTGACGATTTCGGCGTGACGATAAGTTACGATGAATTGAAAATGAAAAAAAAAAGTTTTTTTTAAATACTCGAGCGATTTTCATAGGGGAGGTTTATCTCGGTATCCTGAAAGCATATTATCTTAATCTAACAAAAATGTTCTCTTAATCTGACCGGAAATCAGTCTGTATTACATGTTTATGGCAAATTCCTCTTTTTTGCTTCAATTCTTCACTTTTTTTTACTTACGGTACGTCCAAAAAACAATTTGAGGACTAACAGGCTATTGAATAATATACATACATGAAACTGTACATGTTAATGTATGTATACAGATACGCGTAACTTTTTCCGAGTCCAGGAAAATTGTCGAGAAGCTTTAGAAAAAAAAATTTGAGAAATAACAAAAGTCACATAATTTAATCATCGTTATTTCATATCAATTTGTTTTAACACCTTCAGTTTTCGAGATATACTAAAAAAACCGAGAGTTTGAGTTTTTATGACGCTTCAAGTCAAAAAGTTTTAACTTTGGACAAAAATGTAAAGAGACCTTTCTTGTGTAAAATAAAATTACCTTTTTTCAGTGAACTTTAAACTACTGTTATTCGTAGCCTTTTTTGTTTATTTAAACTTTTTTTTTGTAAAATGTATCGTTCGCGACTTATATGCCGCAACGCGTTTTTCGGAAGACGAAATGGCTCCTCCACACTTCCGGTCATGAGGAAACTGGCAGATTTTGTATTTTTAGTAAGTTTTAGATTATATTCTTCAAAATAAAAAAATAAAAAATCGCGCTCGAGAATGCCGGATTAACGTTTTTTTTTACAAGTTTGCGACCCTATAACTCGGCGGCGTCAAGGACTTATCGTCAGATTAGTTAAATTTAGTCTTAAAACACTAAAATCAACCCCCAATATCTTAATCTGATGTGCGTATTTCAGACTATCGATTTTTTTTTACTAATCTGATCGTTTATCCTAGGCGCGCATCACTACATATAGAGCTGAATACTTTACAAGGTGGTTCTATTAGGTCCAAGGTATCTCTCATATCTTAAACTGCCACGCTCGAGTATTACCGGTAAACTCCCCTATTCGCCTCCCTAACTATTAGACGTAGCTAGATCTGAAAGTTTAGTCTTAGGTTACCTCAAGCAAAACATTACCTTCATTACTTGTCCTTGCCACTGTTGAGTTCTATCAGTATCAGTTCACACCGAGACGAAACGCGACGAGGCGCTGCTTCAAATTATTTAAAATTGAACTTTGATAGTGATCAAAGTCGGATATAATATTATATTCAGTAGCATAGAATACTTGGCGTCGCCTTTGCAATATTTTTTATCTTAATACTCGTACTGGATGACTTCCGCAACACCGTTGGGCCAAAAATTATCGCGCCCTACATTTTTTGGGATAAAAAGTATCCTATGTCCTTGTCCGCGAATCAAAGTATCCCCATACCAACAGCAAAATTGGTTCAGCGGTTTAGGCGTGAAGAGGTAACAGATGGAAAGACAGAAACACTTTCGTATATTAGTATGGATCACACTCAATAATGTTTAATTCAGAATGACCATCTTAATGACGCTGTCTAGGTGTAAACTGACCCTTCACCTGTCGTAATATCGTAGTGTTTAGCGTTTAAAGCGGTCAAACGCGCACGTAACTTCCCCTCAATCATGCAACTGTGTTTCAACATTGAACCATTCACAGTTATTTTACTTTGGAGTTTATACAAATTGATCCTTATGTCGTGGTAGCAAAGATCCTATCCGAAGTAAAATTATAGACGGTTTTCTGTTTTGTCAGCTTCTTCGTCAAACAATTAACTATCCATTGTTACTTTAACCGAGGCAAAATTATTTCTCTTTCAGTCTATTGAATAACATTCTTGACAATTTGTGTTTACGCATAAGTTCCCAAAGTAAAGCTTCTTTAAACAATTTAAACAATTTTCTTTGTAGTTATTTTGTTATACAGTGAAACCTGGTTAATTGGGATCTCAAGGGACTTTTGTACCAATTATCAAGGGCTCCCAATAATCCAGTTATTCAATTAAGCAGGTTTAAAATTATGGGTGTCTCATTTACAGAGGCCGGCACTCACAGGGGTCAATATGTGCCGTTATTCAATTTTAAAGCTTTTATTCGTTTATTTTTTTTTTCTTTTCCACCAATATACTGAGACCGGACTTCCTCGTTGTTCAATAATTCTACACAGGGTTGAACTTTGGTGTGTTATTCTCCCTACTCAATAATTATTCATCACGCGACATTCTTCAATCATAATCTGATGGAAATTTAAAAATTTCAGATACTGATTACGTTTTATATTTACGTTTGGACATTTTTTACACTTTATTCCGTTGATTTTAGTTCTGAAACTGAGATAGTACTAACAAAAAACATGCACAATATAATTTATGTAAACAAACACGTCAAAACTGGTTACAAATATCATAATTTATTCCGCTTATAATAGAGGTTAATGAGCTACAGAGTCTCAATTATAGAGTTAAATATCGAAAAAGTCTTAGAATTCAAATCTCATTTAATCAGTTTCTAAAAATCCATTAACAGAGGTAATTTAACGAAATAGTGCCGGACCATCATTGCAACAGTCAATAATAGAGGTTTTTCATTAGGCCAGGTCCCGCTTAACCAGGTTTCACTATAATATTAAAATATTATTTTGAAAAAGGCTGAATTGGAAAAGAAACGAAAGTGCACAGAAGAAACTTCTCTTTAGTTGGTCAAGAGGCAAGTTACTTTACAAGAGTCACTAATGAAAAACCAGTGCTGGGATTCATCACACGAAAAAGATCGTGAGCTAGATAAATTAATCTGCGAAATGATAGCGTTGCAAGATTTGCCTTTCAATTTCATAGAAGATATTGGTTTTAGTCGTTTTGTCCTTGCCGCACAGCCTAAATATGATTTAAAAAAACGTCAGTATTATACTTCGCATTTATGGAATTACGTTTATCCTAAACTTTATGAAAATATTAAAAACTTGATAAAATATTTGCAATACGTGTCTTTCACTGCAGACATATGGACAGAGCCTGGAGCTGGTTTTTCTCTGCTTAGTTTTACAGTCCATGGCATTAATTATGATTTCAAAAGAGTGTCTTTAGTTCTTAAATGTGTCACACTCTAAGAACGACACACGGGCGATCTGGTAGCTCAAAAACTCGACGAAATACGAGAGGAATGGGACATTCCTCGGCAAAAGCTACATGCAATGGTCCGTGACGGTGGATCTAATATGAGACGAGGTGCCCGTATCTCTCAAATCGACGATATAGATTGCACCTTACATCAATTACAATTGTGTATACGTTCAGCTTTGGCGGGCAATGAACATTTCTCAACGCTGTTGGCTAAATGTAAACAGATTGCGACGCACTTCAATCATTCTATAACTGGACAAAAATAATTGAACGACTTTCAAGAACGCCTGGGTTTACCTCAGCTGTCAGTTATCCAAGAATGTGCTACTCGGTGGAACAGCATGTTTTATATGATTGAGCGGCTTATTAAGATAAAGGATGCTATCATACTATATACATCGCAACGCCCAAATTTGCCGCAACTTGTACCAAGTGATTGGTTGAAACTTGAAAAATGTACAAAGATTCTGAAACCCTTTGAAGAGGTGACTAAATCTTTGAGCAGCACTGAGTCATGTATATCCTCTGTTATACAACTGATTTATGTTTTAACATGTACAATGCAAATTTTTTTGAGAGAAGATAATATCGGGAATGACCAAGATTACAAAAATGTCATCCAAAAACTGATACAAGAGATTAAAATCCGCTTCGGTGAGCCTAATAATAATAATCTCTACGCCATCTGTACTTATTTGGATCCAAAATACAAAACGAATTGTTTTAATGAAATAACTAAAGAACGCATTGAATTAGCACTATTAAAATCAACCAGCCAACGCCCAATAGATGATGTCGTCATGTCACAAGTCCACAATCAACCATCCACTAGCTCTGGAGCTGTAGTAGACACGTTCTGTCCCGCAGCCACGGGAAGGATTGTAGATTCAATGTTAGCCAATTCGGCTAATTTAATTTAGCCGAATTGCTAGTATCTGAACCAAATAGTGACAATGAAATTGAAAGTTTACCATTAGAAGACAGATCCGTGGTACTAAAGTTACTATTAAATAACTACATTAAAGAAAAACGAATTAATTTGCATGAAGACAGTCTTCTATGGTGGAAAAATAACCCGAAATACTACTTATTTGCTGTGGATTGTTTTGTAATTTGTACCAGTTGTCAAAATTTTTTGTAAGTTGTAATCTTGTACGTTCTATTTATTTATTTATTTAAAAACTTTTGCACATTGTAGTACAAAGGCGGGCTTAATGCCTTGTGGCATTTTCTTCCAGCCAAACCTTAGGGTGTTGCAGAGATAGTGAGGTAGATGCAAACATTTAGAGGACAGAGGGATTAAAATATCTTATAATTAACATAATGATAATATAAATAACATATCTAGGTACATCATAACAATATATACTTAATTCAAAATAAAATAAACATAATACATATTTAAAATATATACTTACTTACATAATATGTTACATAAATATGTATAAAATAAACTACTAAATATAAAATATAAATATATATCTATGTATAGATATAGATATAGATGGATAAAATAACTTTTGTTGTCTCATTTAGTTAATGACAATGGGTTTATAAAATACTTAGTAACATACAATATCATTGGTTAATGATTTAAGATAATGTTCATGTACTTTACGTTACATGTGTTGTTCTACTTCTTCGGTTTTTTAGTTTTATTATTATTAAGTATTATATTTTTTATTTTTTAGTTATAATGTCTTGTGGTGTAATGGTTAAAAAAGGGAATAAACGTTTATTTATGTATTTTATTTATTTATTTAAAATATTCGGAGTTTTACGGAGCTGTACGGCAATACCTATCTCCTCCTCCATCAAGTGTCCCCAGCGAACGACTTTTTAGCAATGCTGGATTGGTATATGATGAGCTAAGAAACCGGTTGTCAGGGGAAACAGCATCCAAATTGATTTTTATAAAAATTGACCTCCCTATAATTAATTTTGATTATTAGTATTCAATTCTTTTATTTTGATTAATTATATTCGACTTAAGTAATGAATAAAGAAATAAAGACTGCATTCTTATTTTAATTTCAATTCCTAAATAAAATTGTAGCATTCACTCATCTTTTATTGTATGCGTGTGTTGTGTATGTACTGAACTCCTCCTTAACTGCTGGACCGATTTTGATGAGAGTCTTTATTGTGTTTTGAGAATGGTTTAGACTTTAGATTCATAGTTTGGTCCACTGGAAAATGCGCTTTTAATTAATTTTTGTGTAATATATTATGTACTCGTACCAGTCCTAGTTATGTGACAGACAGGACAAAATTTGTCCTGTCTGTCACATAACTAGGACTGGTACTGGTGGAATTTAGTAGATGATAGAAGTACAATCAGAATTCCCAAGTTTTGTTAAAGCGATTTGAGTCATAAGACTCATAAGTCATTCAATGTATTGGGTCCGCTAGTATTTATAATTTCCCATCATTCTCTTCCTCATCTGCTTCCTCACCCGCATCCTTTTCCTCAAAAAATATCCTCTTCCTCAACCGCATCCTCTAAATCTGAGCGTGACAATTCCTCTTCCTCCTCCTCTTCCTCAACAACCCTTTTCAAATATACATTAATGTTCCACTTCAAAGTTCAAACTCAACAAGAACATATACTTACTAATTAATTAATATTATAAATGCGAAAGTGTAACTGTCTGTCTGTTACCTGTTCACGCCCAAACCGTTAAACCGAATTAGCTGAAATTTTGTATGGAGATACTTTGAGTTCGTTGAAAGGATATCTGATATATAATACTTTTTATCCCGGAAAAATGTACGGTTCCCGCGCGATATGAAAATTTTGACGCAACGGATTTGCGGGCATCATCATCTAGTAGATAATAAATAGATTTCAAGCGAGGTTTCTAAGTATATCTTCTCTCGCATTTACAAAAGAAAGTTCTTATTTACATTTCAACTTAGTAGGTTAAAGTGACTCGAGATAAGGTCATCCTGAGATTACATTTGTATAGTTAATAATGGTTCCCGTTAGGATTAACGGTTATACAACCAGCTGGTTGCTGGTATTAGTGGTTACATGAGAGGAAAGTGGACCGGCGAACCGGTTGCCAAAACACCTGGTAAAGTGCAACTTGACCTTTGCCTACAAAACTATTAAAGTATTTAGGTTACAGGTTTGGCCTACATTTGGGGCTTCTATGTTTAAAAGATCCAAACATACCTCTTTACCTTTGTCATCTAGGTAGGTTAAACCTAAATTGCAGAAAATCTTATATTGTTTTATTGAGTATTTGCTTGATCTTCCTTTAAACTCTATAATATATTATGTACCGTTGATTCTGCTGTTAAAGCAATTTTTATAAGATGAAATCTATCAACCACTTCGTCACACATAACTTTACTGTCCCCAATTCATATAACACATTTTCCTCATATCTGTCCAATCTTTGCTTCTAAAAATTTAATATTTATCCATGTCAAACAGTTCCGAAACATGTCCGAAAGAGTTTAATAAATCTAGATCTAAAACAGGATCAAATGATAAATCAATATTGTATTAACTGTAGAATAATCTATTTCCAGAAATCAAGAGCTGGTCGAACTGATGTCCTCAGCAGTCCGAGACCTAGCGGAGTCGGAGTTTCTCGGAGAACGCGATGAGCAGAACAACCCTCTGCCGTCGCGACCGCTGCCGGTAGACCAGAGGGAGCCTGCCTCAGGTATGATGATGCTACTGATGATATTAGTGCATTGGTTAGGTTACGTCAATTTAATGTTAGTCGTGATCTGTTGACTGAGTTTGACATAAAACAATTAACACATTAAGTAGATGCCCATAAATCAAATATGAGCATCTACTTAATCTGATAGTACCTGCATTAGTTAAGTATGTGTTTGTGCATTTAACAGTGATATTCTCTTCTTATAAATTTTAAAGAATTGGAAAAATAATAAGGAACACTTGACTATTTAAAGCAAAGCCAAAGTTGACCAAGGCTATTCCACGTATTTACATTAACAGCAAATAAGTTAATCTGTTTGTGCTATGTACACGCTGAGATCCGCTTGGTTTTAACAGTGTGTAGTTTAAACAAACGCACGATTGTAACTTGAATTTTAAGAAGCAAACGGTAATATTTTTATAGGCGTAATTAAAATCTAGTTTGTGTTCCGCAAGGTAATCTTATGGGTACCTTTTTCAATTGACACAAATGAAAGTTGGTTTTCACTTTCAATTTTAAATTCATGAATAACGGGTACTTATAAAAGGCATTTCGTTATTTATGAATTATAGTAACCTAATTAACCATGTTAAAATGTAAAAAACATAAAAATATATATGTAAGTCTTATAAAAAATATGATATAGGTGTTTGATGCCAAAGTAAGAGGTTTGGAAACAAAATTACTTGTTCTAAAGTCGTAGACAGCATCAAAAGTGTGGGTTAAAATGAGGAATGCAAACTTGAACAAAATTATGGTATAGTTTGTATTCTCAATAGTTACGGACATAAGGAACTGTGTTAGTCGCGCCCTGAATGCACGCAAAATCGTGTGTCGAATGCGTAATACCGATCGCAACGTCCGCTACATGTTAATTGTCAATGTGAATAATACTGATATATGCAAGAATGCCTTCATTGTCTACGTTTATAAGCTTATCATCAATTTTGACATCATCTAGATTCTATAGATCCTCGGTTTCTATGAGAATGAGCCTCATGCCCTTATTTCCTATTTTTATGAGATCAAAAAAGTCCGTCAGAGGTAAAATTATTGTCAATCTACTGAGTGTAGTACAGGTAAAGGTAACCTAACACGGTTATTTTGGTAATAGTACTTCCTCCGAAATTTTTCCCTCGTAGAATACGGTGATTTACATTGTTGCTCTCAAATTTTATACATAACTAGTGCGTAAAATTTGATGTAATTTTAAGCAATTAAAAATTTGGAATAACAGATCGCTAAACATTAATTTCACGGATGAGAAATTTCTTAATTTATGCAGAATTGCATTAAAAAAGCTTTCTTTTTTCTCTTATGCGCTGACTAAAACGAGTTTCATTTCATTTGGTATTTATTAAACTGCTTGTTACGCAATATCTGCATCGGAGATTGGTTATTATTTATGCATTATTATTAGGGACACCTTGAACCTAATTGGACTGAATTTTAAAGTATTATGTTGTCAATAGTGAATAGACTGGCTTCTAATATTGCGTTTCGTGATCGACGCTCTCGTGATCGTAAAATATGCCATTGATCGAGACTTAATTGCACTTAACAGCAACCGGTGTAATGACATAATATTAAGCAAACGTATTAATTACCGTAACTAAGAATGTAACTATGAATATTATGCTATGTGTTGTGAATTATAATTAATTCTCGATGATAGTAGTACCATTTTGGAATAAGAAGATACTTATGAAGTATAGGATACATTAATAATTGATCTAAAATTTGAATCGGAACCAAAAATAAAACCATAAGGTCATCCAAAAAGTTTGTAGGCCTAACTTCAAAATGTATGCACACTGTGAGATTATAACTCAAATCGCATAAAAAAACTTGGAAATTCTAATTTGTACTTCCATCATCTACTAAATTATTCTCACTTCCAGAATGGGACTGCATCCTGTCCCCACTGCCAATGACCGGCGTAACGGGGTGCGGGCCGCGGGAGTGGGCTGCGCGGAACGTGCTGGCTGCCGGTGCGCTGCTTGGCAAGAGCTGTTCCGCCGCGCTCAAGCTGGCTGGACACAAGCCTGCTTTCCAGACACAGGTATAAACTCTCTATGTAGGTTACGTACTCAATCTGGCATCAGTTCAGTCCATCAATCTGAGATTGACGCTAGATTGATGGCTAAAAAGTACATAATGAAAAAATATCAGTCCATCAAACCGTTGGTTAGGCGTTCAGTCTGACTGACGTGGGAAAGCCATGCTTCGGCACGAATGGGCCGGCTCGACCGGAGAAATACCACGTCCTCACAGAAAACCGGCGTGAAACAGCGCTTGCGCTGTGTTTCGCCGAGTGAGTGAGTTTACCGGAGGCCCAATCCCCTACCCTTTTCCCTTCCCTACCCTTCCCTACCCTCCCCTATTACCCCTTAAAAGGCCGGCAACGCATCTGCAGCTCTTCTGATGCTGCGAGTGTCCATGGGCGACGGAAGTTGTTTTCCATCAGGTGACCCGTTTGCTCATTTGCCCCCTTATTGCATAAAAAAAAAGTTTCGCGTCAATCATAACCAGATTGATGGATTGAACAGATGAGAAACAGAGCGTGAGGCCTACTTCTACCCATAAAGTTAATATATACCTATAGGTATATTACCTTTGTGCTTCTACCATAAACTTCTGCCTCACAGTCGATTACATGCAGCCGATAATTTCTGCAGCGAAGATCCCATGACTTCCAAATCATCGAATGTGTAAAAACTCATAATCTAAAGGGTCTAATGATCTTCTTAGTTTTTGGATGTTTATTGTTTAGTATGCAAGCTCGTTCGATATCTCACTTAGATAAAAATCACCGAGGACTTGGTGAAAGCGATTCGTCATTCTGAATCTAGTCACTAGTCAGAATGTACAAGTCTAATGGCCTGTTTCACCGCTTCCTGATAAGGTGCCCGATAGGGTTATTTGACAGATTTTCCATACACCATCTGTCAAATTATGTGGTGGATAGCCTTATCAGGAAGCGGTGAAACAGGCCATTAAACTGGAAATTTACCGCATATTTGTGGTGAGTAGAAAGCGAAGAAGACACTGATTTTGTCTAAAATAAAGAATTATATGAAATTATTTGATTCCTATCAAAGAGGATTGTCTTGTCTCTGTTCCTACTGATTATAATATTGTCTATCAGCAAAGCAAAGCTGGATAAATCATAAACTCAAGGGGCTAAATAGAGAATTTCTACCGGATAAAATCTACCGGAGCAAGCGAGTTAATAGTACCATCGAGGAAATTGATTCCTATGCAATTGACAGACCAACGTTATTTGGTCGAATATGTCAATTCAATGTTAATTGTGATCTGTCGGCTGGGTTTGACGTAACGCAACCAAATTACTTAGGTCCCCGATCTGCATAGGGATCAACTTCTTTGATAGTACATTACGCACCTAGCGCAGGAAAATAAGGAATGTCTACAAACATGTGATCTGAGGCTTTCTTATTTACTGCCCATTGTGCGCATATTATTTTTCTCATCGACGGAGGCGGAAAACGGCACATCGGTAAGCGCAGCGGGAAGAAAATTGACACTTTCCGCCCGGAGGTAAGAAAATAATATTCTTCTGTTTTATCATCAGGGTTACCTCTTCGGCTGTCACTTGGCGCTGGCGTGGCAGGCGTTTTTGGACTTGGAGGCTTTCACGGGCCCTGAGCCGAGGAGTTTCTCGCTGGTCGGCGCGCCACTAGCCTTTACCTTGGAAGCTCGTCCCGAACTATATTCCTACATAGAAGCCGGACGCAAGAGCGTGGAAGATGTTAACTATCATGCGGTGAGTATAGTTACTGTTAATAATTTATATCATTGCCTAAAATATTACTTATGAAGGATACAGAGTATAGACTATAGAGATTAATAAAGATGTCATAGAACAAATACTTAATAAGTTACATTTCTATAACCCTTAGGGCTGGTTTACACGTATTAAGTAGATAAGTAGTAACTAAATTTTAACTTAATTTGAAGTGCCTGTCGGAAATGTGTCAAGTGACAAGCCCCGCCTGCCAACCTTACAGAAAATAGTCAAAATTCTAATTTCCTTGTTTAGTACTTAACTAAATTTTAACTTACTACTTGCTACTAAATTTTGTGTTTACATGCAATAAGTAACTTAAAATTAAGTTAAAATTTAGTTAACTACTTATCTACTTAATACGTGTAAACCAGCCATTAGTCCTTCAGTTATTTCTTTACGTTATTTTTCTAATAGGAATAGTTAAGATCTAAGGGATCATAGCACCTAACGCCTATAATTAGACTCTGTTAAGCATTTGTGTATCATCCCGCAAAAAAATACGTATCGAGTTAAGAATGCAGTCATGTTCTTTAGATCACTTAGATTTTAGAACATTGATTCCCAAAGTGATCCAGGTGGACCCCCAGGTGTTCACGGGAGCCCGACAGGGGATAGATAGACCCCTTGCGTGGAAAAAATGGGGGTCCACAAGCCGTTAACGGGGCCGGGGTCTATAAAAATGTATTTGGTGACTCGACTTGACTTCTCCTAAATATAGGCAGCCAATGTCATAAGAAGCTCAGAAATTGTTTTTGTAGAACTTGCACATATGTATTCCATAATCTATATTCAGAAAGAGTGTGTCAACTGTCAACTCAGGGGTTACAGGGGGTCCGCAGTAAGCACCAACACCTTAAAAGTGGGCTACGAAACAAAGGAGTTTGGGAACCTCTGATTTAGAAGAAGACTGCATTCATAACTGTACAAAAAGAATGTGGGTCCATACTTCATACACAAATGCTTGACAGCAACCATAATATATTCGGTGGCCTAATAGCTTCAATTAAGGTTTTCGATATTCCCTTTGCCACCAGGTGCCGCTACGTAGCCTTAGGATCTATCGTGTCAAACCGCTGTCATATGTCACGCTATAGCTGTCATTACATGTCATTTGACACGATAGGACCACCTATTGGCAAATAGAATGTCATTAGCTATGTCCATACTGTGCACCTCTTCTTTCATTCAATTTTCGTATTGGCGCATTTAATAATTGAATGTAAAATGTTCTCGTCGCACATGTTACAATAAGTTAACATACATGTTAGCTTTAAATTGTAACATGTGCGACGAGAATATTTTACTGGGTGGAATATCTGGAATAATCTGCGCTTTATTTGGTCAAAAGAAACTCCAGAAAAAAAAGAAATAAAGCAAAAGTTTTGGATACGGTCGCTGTTGACTGCGCTATGATGCATGCCCTTATTGATGCCCTGCCTTAATGAACAAAAAAGGCACAGTGTGGACATAGCTAATCACCCTCATTACTCATCGATCTGTATGTATGTTCCAGCTATACGAAGCCGTGATGTCCGGCGACGGCATCACGCAAACGAAGCAGCTGCAGCGCGAGCACATCGGCCGCGCGTGCGCCGTGCTCGACAGCTTCCCAGACTGCGACGCGCGGACCGCGCTCGCTAACATCATCGTCGCTATGGACCCCTAGCGGATGTACCGTAGTTGCAATCAAGGGCATCGCCAAGGGGGCCAGGGGTAGACAGGGGAGACTTGGTGCTTGGAGGTTGACTTGATGTATGTAGTAAAGTTTCATACATTGACCTGATATCAGAACCGTTCTTATTACTATCGTCATCGAGGTAAAGACTCCCAAAGTGTAACGCTTAATGCTCTCCACTCTACCAGGCTTCACATTTTTATCCTCCATAACATAAGCTGGCGACGCCCTTGGTTGTAACATAAGATTAAAAACTCTCGGAGACAATTCAATGAAGAATTTGGGGAAAAATGCATGAGTTTATGTCACATTTAAATTTTAATGTTACAAGTTTAAGTGACCAATAAATCTCTAGACTGCCTCACTCAAAGACGAACATTAATGACATAACTGTAATTAAATGAAGATTTTGACATAAGCCCTTAACATAATATCTGTCAAACTCTCCATTATATTGAAGTTTAACCATCGAATGTCTGAGCTGAGTGCGGCAGACTGAGTTCCATTCAAGTCTCGCTAATCACGTGACGATAAAACTCCACCATCTTACCTTACCTAAGCTATTAAGAAGACTAGCTTAGGCAAAGTACAATATCGCCGGTCACTATTAACAGACCTGATGTATGCGATACCTAATATATATTCTGTGGCGATACTAAGCATTTTGACGACTTGCTACGTCCATAACTCATAAGTATCTACTTACGTACGTATTGGTATTGAGCAGATACACTTATGTACTACGGACTACCACACTTTTTTCTCAAAACCCCTCTATGTTTTACGCGCCTTAACTGGTGATTTTTATACTGTCTTGAACAGGATGTTTTTAAGCACTCAAAATACCTTAACGGTCTTACTACAAAAGATTTAAACACCTGTTGAACAGTTGATTAAAGAAAAATTAGGTACAAAATGCTCTCAAAACAATTATTCAATAGATGTTTAATCTTTTGTGGTAAGGCCTTTCTAAGGGCGCATTTTCATTAGTCGTTAGCTCGTACGGTATACCGCATGCGGGGAGTATATGACAATTGACAACTAATTGACAAATAATGGAGCATTGTCATTGGTCGTGGCATGCGTTTCAGAAATCTCCCGCACCCCGCATGCGGGCCCTATCGACCAATGAAAATGCGCCATAAGAGTCTTTATGTAGAGTCGCTAAGAAGTGCCTAGGTAGTAAATATAATATAATGTAGCTAGTAAAAGTACAGGGTTCACACTTCACACTGCTTCACAATCATTGTGCATTGCTCAAACATAATATAATATTTTGTACTTAAAGTAAGGTTTAAGTATATGGAACTCTAGGAATGGTCTGAACATTTCGGGCTAATCTTGATACCTACAAGTTTTCGTGCCTCGCTTCGTGGCTTAGACACGTGGTCAAAAATGCGACAAGATCCTGTTATAATATTTTTAAGCTATATTCTACTTACTATTACTTGATGAAGCAGCCATTAAGAAGCTATTTTACCACTATTCCTGAATATAATTAAAGTTAAAAAGTTATTAACGACAAGAATCAAAAATAGTATTTTTTAATGTATTCATGACATTCCCAAAACAGTTTTAAAAAATTAGTAAGTATAAGTATAATTGTAATATATTTTTAAGTAATTACTGTTAATACAATTATTTACAAATATTTTGTAACTATGTATTTATAAGAATAGTGATTTTGTATATTTTAAATGTAACTTTTTTATATTTTATTAAAGCCATCATTCCAAATGTAACTTTGTATTTTTATTAATTTTACCAACCTGAAAATTACAGAATCAGAGCATTAAAACAAATGGAGTTTTAAGTCAGAAGAGTTAAAACAAAATATTGGAGGTAGTCACAATAAAAATATTAGAATTAATGGGTAGGTCGAAAAAATTTAACACGAACACCTCTTCATACGTTATGCGCTCCTGGCACTTCATACTTTAAAACAAATGGCCTACTTCTACTAAATTTTTCAATTCACAAAAATCGAAACAAAATATTGGGGGTAGTCACAAGAAAAATCTTAGAATTTGTAGGTAGGTCGAAAAATTGAACGCAAACACCTCTTTTTAAGTTATGCGCTCCTGGTACTTCATAGCTTAAAACAAATGGGCTACTCTTATTAATTTTTCAATTCACAAGAATCGAAACAAAATATTGGTGGTAGTCACAACATAAATATTTGAATTAGTGGGTAGGTCGAAAAATTAAACGCAAACACCTCTTCAACGTTATGCGCTCCTGGTACTTTATACTTTAAAACAAATGGGCTACCAGTGCTACCACCATTAACTTGTCAATTCACAAGAATTAAAACAAAATATTGGGGGTAGTCAAGAAAAATCTTAAAATTAGTGGGTAGTTTGAAAAAATTGGATGCAAACACCTTTTCATACGTTATGCGCTCCTGGTACTTTATACTTTAAAACAAATGCTACCCCTATTAATTTGCCAATTCACAAGAATCGAAACAAAATATTGTAGGGTAGTCACAAGAAAAATCTTGCAAAGACCTCTTCATACATTATGTGCTCCTGGTACTTCAATACTTCCAAAAGGAAGTATTGAAGTAGCAGGAATTTATACATTTATACAGAAATTTATACTACCATTAAAAATAAATTTCTGTTTACTGGTAGATTCATGGTACAGACTACAGAGTAGGTACCGCTTGATGTCAAACTGGTACATATGAAAATGTCACACCTAGACTAGATGATGTTGATAATGATGATGAATGATGATATTACAGCTCAGGTATGTACGAAATGACGTGTCTTAATGGATGTATGTTAATAGAGAAAGTGAAATCCGGCCGCAACAAAAACGGCCCACAACAGTAACACTTCCGCGGCCAGTATGTCTGTGTGTCACTGTGTATGTGTTTTGTCAAATATTCATCATCATCATCATCTCTAATCCCACTTTTATCACTTAGAACTTAAGATTTTACAGAATCTTATGCGATCTCTACATTTCCCCTTACGTAGCTTACTATAATATTTTACAAGAATCTCGTCAATGTAGTCTCTGGATCTAGGTCGACGGAAACTTGATCTGTAGCGCTATCTCTGTGTAAAATTTTATCAACATCTGCGCAATGATTTAGACGTGATGTATACTTTCATTTATGACTAATTGGCGAGTGGCAATTTATTGGGGAATTTGAAAAATAAAAGACATGAATCTTTTTAAATTATTGTATTAATAAATAATGGTAGTTCTATTTACATGACACATTCTTTTGTTTTGGCAGAAGACAGGGGTCCGTCGTAACTGTAACGCGGCGGCCGCCATTCAATTAAAAAACACGTAAAAACCCTCTCAAAGTCGGTAAACTCACTCGTCCGCACATAGAGTATAAAATGAACATAACAAAACTTTTTGGTTACAATATTTTGCAAAATACTGGTCGTTTTTGGTTTGTGGCTAAGTTTTAGAGCCGAAGCGGCGACTCACAACACACAGATAGGTACATACAGCCGAGCACTCGGGCAATATCACAGGTTTTGTGTGATGTCATAATATCAATACATACAACCTCATACGAACGTTACAAAACTTAAGAAGAACTACTTAGCCTTAACATTATCAGTTAATTTATTCGTTTAGGAAAGTATAATAAACACAGTTTCACAAACACAGTGTACAAACTCATTGACTCTTAATTAAAATTTGATGCTCGTTTGATGACCTGGGACCTCCTGTTCTTGAGGTATTATTGCAAAGTTTTACCTTCATATTCGTGCTAAGAATACTTTTGATTTCAATCTAAAACAATTGAAAGGTTTCCAAACCGTTGGTAAAATTATTAATATCAAAGTTTTTAATGTAAATTGACAAAGTAACATTGCAATAACACGTACAATGTTGTTACAATGAGGGAAGGAGGTCCCATTTGTGATGAATGTAATGATAATACTGGGTCGCTTGATGCATCTGATATGTCTGTGTGCAATACGGGCGAGCCAAGTCTACGCTATATGGCAAGATTTAAGGCATTTCACCGATGACACAAAATAATATCAGAATTAATTTTAGGCAATTATCGCACGAGCTTAACTGTCAATTTCCATAAGACCAACGACTTACGCACCATTTGTTTTTAATATTTATTTTCACTCCTACATTACAATGTACATAGACGCGAATGCCTATTATTGCTTAGTTTTTATAAGTTTTGCTCTCAAAACTTCATCTCCTATAAATAATCACCGCCTCCATAAATTTACCACATAATAAATACGTACACGTAAAAAATATAAACTATATCAATAGTTTAATCTTTAAAACAAACTTTTTTTCTTAACCTAATTATATATTAATAACTATTCATCAGTATGCTCTCCTTCAATTTTAATAATATGCCTACTTTATAATCTTCTCAAGCGCCTGATATTTTTGCAAACACTCTATATAATAAAACGTATGCGATTACTTTTCGCTTCTCACACGAACGGACTTATAAAATTTATCATCGCCGCACGGGCGAGGCGTGCCCCTCGCGCGCGGTGACGTGACGTCAGCTGACAGAGCGCCCTGGACGATGCGCAGCCGCAGACACGAGTAGGAATTTACGTATGGCCAGACTACAGGCACTCGACTCGGAAGTAAAGAAGGCTGAACGTGCGCAAAACGACCGCCAATAATTTATATCAAATCGTAAAGCAAATATATTAAATATTAACGTCTACAGTAGCACTAAATTATTACAAAGAAAATTTCATAATGGTTCACGTAATACGATATAAATAAGTTAAATATTCTAAAAAGTTAAAAATACACACCTCTTAACCTAATATAAAAGCGATCGCGCTCGGCGACCCGCGACTCATTACAAAAATAAAATGCCAAAACGGAGGAATGATTCAAATTATTATTACGAAACAACTAATAGCAGACAAAGGTACGAGAATATCTATAACAAGACCGTCTCCGCTCTCGCGTCTCCGTATATGACGTTTTGTACTTTTGCTTCGAACGATGCGTACGAGTACGACGACCGACGTAGCGCGGTTAGTATGTATGAGATCATTGTCGCGCGACGGAACGACGGCGTCGACCTCCGCCGCGCGCTTAATTAGAAAATTGACAAAATATGCAGACAAACAGTACGCCGGCGGCGCGTCGAGCTAGCGCGCCGAGCGACTCTCGAATCACCGTCGCATCGCACGAGAATATACAAAAACCCTACAGTTACGGCCCTAAAAATACGATCGATACTAACACAGTAACGTAAGACTAGTCGAAATGCGATAAACACTACTAAAAATATAAACTTAAATTACATCTTTGATTTATCGGATCACTCGTTTGACGTCGAAAAATACACGAACTCCACTCGATTCCGACGCACGCGACGAGGAGTCCCGCGCCGGCCTGCCGGCGACGAGACGAGAGCTCGGCTACACTTCAGGAACTACGAGACCGCTAGGCGGGCGCGGGGCGGGCGCGCGGGCCGGGCCGGCGTCAGGTACCCGACTCCTGGTAGGGGCCCGTCACGGTACACGGCTGCATGGGGAACAGTGTCGTCCACGACGTGGTGGTGTGCGTGTCGGCACGCGCGCGCACCTGCCCACTGCGCCGCGCCGCCGCCGTCGCCTCCACCAGCGCTGACAGCGAGCCGTAGCCGCCGGGAATCCCGGGGCTCCGCCACTTTTCCCCAATGGGCGTCGCCCTCGCGTCGGGCCCCGGCGTCGACGCCGGCGAAACCGAGTTGGGCCCCGTCGGCGTCGACGGGTTGAGGCCCAGTTTCTTTAGTCTCATCTTCTCCTCCCACTCCTCGAGGCCGTGTTTCGGTCGATTTAGGTTTCTGTGCTGGTAGAATACGAGGGAAATTCTAGTCGGATTGACGCGGTTCGGACTCTTCACCGCCGTCGTCGAGTGCATTTCGTGCTTCGCGCACTCGAAAAGGACGCTGCCGTGACCCAGCGCTATCGCGACGCCTCCCATCTGGCTATCTTTGAAGCATTCGAGGTTGTCGGAAACGCCGGTGACTTCACCTATCGGCTCGGGCTTCGGCGGCTCGGCGTTGTAAGGAATAGAGAAGGGTGGAGGATAAATGCACCAATTTGGCGACGGTTGGCACCAATTCGGACTTGGACCTTGATAAAAATTCGGTGGAAAGTTTGCGTTGTACTGATACCCATACGAGTTGTAGCAGTGAGAATTACGTATGAGCTCCTCTCTCTTGTATTTCTCGGCGTTATAGTACGAGAGGCTATTGTATTCGTTGTAAGAGTTCTCGTACGGATTAAAAGGTCCATAAGGATTTGGTGGAAAAGAGTACGCGTTCGTCACTTGAGGATAATTACCGTAGCTCTGAGTCTGGACTTGATTACTATATGACTGTTGAGAAGTCGGTTGAAAATTACTTCCCTGGAACTCCGTCGCGTTTCTGCTTACCGGCGTTGAGCTTTGATTCGATTCGTCGTGGTTAATAGTAAAATTAGATGGCACAGATGTCGGTGGTGTATTATTTACTCTATTTTCATACGGATTTCTAGTTTCTTGATTTTGGTTATTATTTGGCTGTGGTCTTTCTGAAGGAGGATATGGTTTAAGAAATGTTGTATTCTCTAGTCCCTCGGGTTGATTCACATACTGTGACCTCGAAGGCGGCCTAGCTTTGGGAACTCGAAACAAAGAATTCTCATTCTCCCAGTTTTTACCATCTGGCGATTTCCAAATATTTTTACGAGTATCTCCTATATTTGTGTCATTATTTGGAGATCTTAAATCAGGAATGAGCGAAGATGCCGGAGATTCTGGTGTGCTATTTAGTTTAGGAGACATATCGGATATTCGCGGAGAACTGGGTATATCAAATTCTGTCCCTTTATTTCCAGCGTCCCGTACAACTGCTTTATCGTTTTCAAGGTTAGCTTTTGCTAAACAATCTGCATTAGTATCACTTCTGTTAGAATCTGGACTGTAATTATTATTAGACATAGCATTCAAATGTGCAGTCGTTGAATCTGGATCCTCTTTTACGACATTATTAAATATCTCACTGTTGGCAAATTCCTGCCATTGATTATTCGAATCGTTTATTGGATTATTATTTTGTGATGTTTCGTATTGTTCATCTTGCTTTTGTAATCCAGGTCTAAAACTCGGCAGCGTGTTGTTCATATTTTGGTTTTGACCTTCCACCATAGGAGAAAGTTGATTCGGGTTATACAATGTATTTTGATTGTGCATATTATAGCTTTGGTCGTAAGGATTATATGGAGAGTCCAAAACTGTACTAGAAATTTGATTACTTTGTAGCTGTGCATCAGTAAAGTTGTCAATCATTGTTGCCATATCCAATAAGGCAGGATTCCCCAGATTGGGATTCATATGTCCAGAATTAGAATTGTGCATATTCGGATTGATAAACGCTGAGTTGTATTGAGGATTATTAGGGAATGTCCCAGGATTGGCTTGATTTAACAAAGGTGTATTAGACCGAGGTGATGCACTGCTTTGACTTCTGGGGCTGGCGATGTTTCTTGTGTCAGTTGGCTGCGGAGTTTTTGGTGCAGGAGTAGGTGGTTTCTTTTGACCACCTGGACTGGCTTGAGGTGTATTAGCGGTAGAGCTATTTGATTCGGAATTTTCTTCGTCTTTTCTTTTTTTACCGTGACGTCTGCAAGGTTGCAACGGAACAGACCGAACTCGAACCTCCATTGGGTATCTGAAAAGTCATACAGATTTCGATAAAGTTTTTATAATATAACTAAGATTTTTTATGTATCGAAGTTGAATTTAATTAATCCTCCATTTTTTGTAATATATTATGTTTAAATCTACGAACAATAAAACTATTTATTATTCGTAGGTTTAAATACTTAAAACAGGGGTTCCCAAACTGTGCGCCGCGGAAAGGCAGGAGGGGCGCCGTGGCCCGTGAGTCGATCCTCCATCATTATCCATAACCACAATAATTATAAAATAAAATTATAATATGAATTATGTAAAGCAGGCAGATGATTAAATAATATATTTAGTTTATTATTTACTTACTTTACCTAAATATAATCATAAAAGGTGTTTATTTTAGAACTATGGGAGGAAAGGCTGCAAGAGACTCAAGTCAGCGTAAATCTGGTGCAGGCCATTCGACCAGTGCTTAAACAGTGTTTGACAAGGAAGACCGGCGCGCTCTCCTTCCGACTCACACAGGTGCTGACCGGGCATGGCTGCTTCGGTCGGTACCTGTGCGAGATCGTAAGTCGAGAAGAAACCACGCGATGTCACCACTGTGACTGTGACAGGGACACGACCGAACATACCATCACGGCGTGTTCCTCTGAGCGCCGCACGTTGTACTATCCATAATTTTTAAATTGTAATAAAGGATCCATCGGACCGGACCTTTCGCTGCCGGCACTGTTTCGTGCAATGCTGAGCGGCGAACAAGAGTGGAAAGCGGTGAAGGATTACGCTCACGATGTAATCTCCGCAAAAGAGGAGGCCGAGCGCATAAGAGTGAGGGAGGCGCTCAACCCTCGTCGCAGAAGTAGGCCAAGGCGAAGACGGGTCAACCCAAATGACCACAGCGTCCCACTTTAGCCAGGGAGCTCGGGGCGGCGGTATGGGGATGCCGCCGCCCATTGCACCGAGTCCCCGAGAGGGTCGCGATGCGCTGCGTATTCTTCGCGCATCGCGACACCAAAGTGTCAGGCCTACACAAGCCCTGGGAGGGCCTATGTTTGGCCACGGAGCTCGAGGAGGGCCTGCTGGTGACGCAGAGCCGCGGAAAGAAAGCTCGCGCGTTCTCGCAATCCTGTATGCGACGAGTGGAAGAGTATAGACGGGTTTTAGTGGGTAGAGCTGTGCTCAATTCACCATCTTTACGGCCGCAGAGAGTCCTACATACCCGGGTAAGTTGTCCCCAAACCCTCCGGCATGCACAACATCAATTCCCGTCTCAAAAAAAAGGGCGCCGTGACAAAATATTGACTTGTAAGTGCGCCGCAGGCTGAAAAAGTTTGGGAACCCCTGGCTTAAAATATATTATAATATCATAGTTTTTTAACATTATAAAGAGAAACAAAAGAGATCGTACACATCACTCACTTGTCGAGGATCTGCAGTGCTCCGCTGGCCACTTTCTCCTGTTGGCCCTCGCGTGATCCGAACTCATCGGTGGCATCCAGCACGTATAACGGCAAAACATGAAGCTGCTCATCAGATGCTGGACCGAGCGAGCGGTGTCTCGCTAGCGTCACTACCGCCGTGCAACCGTTGTTCATATTGTGCAAGTCACGGTGCGCATGCGCACAGAAGTCAATGCACGCCGTAACGCCTGTCAAAAGAAAGGACGGTTTAGAATTTTTTCAATGTTAAAAAGTTATTGTAATGGGAAGACTATTTCATACAATACTTACCAGAAAAAGGACGACCTGGCTTGAAACCTAGCCGACAATCCGAGGCTTCTTTTTCAAACTGACATTGGTTCTCAAAAGATTTTGGTGCTAAGTTCATATAAAGTGGACTAAGCAGCGTTGCCAACATGTGCATTCGCTCCTCAATTTCGCTCTCCTCTGTTTTGACCGAAAGTCGAAACTTGCGGACAGTTTTTGAACGGGCGTATTTGCATCCATTGTAATACATGGACCAGGAGCAGCCGAAACTGTAGGAAGCACCGCATGTGTCTGGATCTAGACCTAAAATTAAACAAAATAAATATTATGTTCGCTTTTTAAGGCTTTATTCACTTCACACAATAACAGTTCAAAAGGTTAAGTGCCTGTTTCACCAATTCCTGATAAGTACCGGATAGGCTATACACCACTTAACTTGACAGACAAATAAGTAGTGGATAGCCTATCCGGAACTTTATCAGGAGTTAGGAAATATTGTTAATTAATATATAGATATATAATTAATGTATAGATATAGATATATATATATATATATATATATATATATATATATATATATATATATATATATATATATATATATATATATATATATATATATATATATATATAATTAATATATAGATAGATGTTTAATAGCCAACTTAAATCCCTATATGACAAACATGCCCCTGTAAAGCCAGTTAGAATTAAACATCTCCCTGCTCCATGGTTGACAGATAGTATTAAGTCCCTTATTAGTGCCAAACATGCAGCTAAGGCCAAATACAAGAAAACTAATTCAATTGAGCATCGAGATAGATATATTAAATTACGAAATCGGTGTAACACTATGTGTCGCGATGCTCAACGCCGTCATATACATTCGTCAATCGAGAATGGCGACCTCACAAAAACCTGGAAGTTTCTTAAGTCACTCGGCATTGGAAAGAATCAACGCGACTCAGATAACTCTTGCAATATTGATATCAACATAATTAATAAACATTTTACTAGCTCTCCTAACTTAGATCCGGATGTTAAACTGACAACTCTAAATAAAATTTCCCTTTTTCCGATTTGCAACTCTGAGCAGTTCTGTTTTGCCCCATTTACCGAGAGCGAGGTTAAAAGACATGTCATGATGATAGCTTCAAATTCCGTTGGTGATGACGGAATCAGTCGCAGAATGATTATCCTGATCCTGGACATAATTTCACCAGTCCTGTTGCACATTTTCAATTACTGCATATTAACTTGCTCCTTTCCCGATACTTGGAAATCTGCCCACATAATCCCATTACCTAAATACTCCCTTCCTAAAAATGTTTCTGACTTCCGTCCAACCGTCCAATATCAATTCTCCCTTTCCTATCCAAAGTCCTAGAGCGACTCATTCATCACCGACTCACAAAATATATCACTGACAATAAACTACTTAGCGCTTACCAGTCTGGCTTTCGTACTGGCCACTTCGGCTCTGGTTAAGGTGGCAGATGACATTAGAATTGGCATGGACAATAAGAAGCTTACTATTCTAACCTTGCTTGATTTCAGTAACGCTTTCAACTCCATTGACCTTGACATCCTTATTGGTCTGTTAGCGTCTTTTAATCTCTCGCCCTCTGTAATACAATTCCTACGAAGTTACCTTGAGGGTCGTCGATAGAGAGTTAAAATCTCTGAATCTTTCTCAGATTGGACCAATACTACTGTCGGCGTCCCTCAGGGTGGCGTCCTTTCCCCATTACTCTTTGCGCTGTTCATATCATTACTGCCTGTTTCCACTTATATGCTGACGATCTGCAAATTTATACCCAGTCAACTCTGGACGAATTACCTACGGCCGTAGATGTTATCAACCGAGACTTATCGGCTATATGCGACTGGAGCAGAGAAAATGGTCTCCTCATTAACCCTGTTAAGTCTCAGTTGATAATACTAGGCAGTCCGGGACTCGTATCCAGAATTGACTGGAGTACTTTACCATCGGTGTCTATTGACGGAGTAATAATTCCATACAGTAGGGTTGTGAAGAATCTTGGCATGTACTTTGATGAGCATCTATCTTGGTCCCAGCAACTGAAAGAGATTAGCAGGAAAATATATTCAACGTGGCACTCCCTGAAACGTCTTCGGTATGTACTACCGGTTCCTACCAAAGTAGCCCTAGCCGAATCTCTGTTCCTTTCTGTCTTCGACTACGCGGATGCCTGCTTCATTAATTTGACTGAAGACCAACTCAATAAACTTGAGCGCCTCCAGAATCTGGCAATCAGGTTTATCTTTGGCTTACGCAAGTTTGACCGCGTATCAGAGTTCCGCAATAGGCTTAAATGGTTGCCTATCCGTCTTCGACGAAATTCTCGTGCACTTTCCTTCCTTTACGCCATCCTATTTGATCCCAGCAGTCCTAAATACCTAAAAGAGATCTTTAACTTCCGTAATCCCGACAGACTTGAACTGCGTTCCTCTAAAAATCTCCTTCTTGATATCCCCATTCACCACACCAAGTACTTCCACTTCTCCTATACCGTACAATCCGTCTTACTTTGGAACTCCCTCCCTGCAAGATTGAGACTCTCAAAAACATTAGGAACATTCAAGTCCTCCCTTAAAGAATATTACCTTAATAAGTGTTAGTAATATTATAATTATCACGACATTAAGTAATTTGGAACTTCACTTATATTATAATTAATTCATGTGTTATGTAATAATGTTACTTTATTTATATATGTATGTATAGTATATTAATTAAATTTATTAAATTATAATAATATTAATTAAATATTAATCAATAAAATATAAGATATAACAAATAAAATATATTAATTAAATTAATTAAATTATTTTATTATTATAAAGTATTTATTTTATTATATTACTTTGTATGTAGTATTGTATATTTTATCTATTATGTATGTATTTATTAGGATAGAATTATTTTATTATTTTAATTTTAGTTCTAAATACTTTAAGCACATCACCCTCTCTCCAGCAATTTGCTCCTTTCTTTAAAAGGTTGCCTGGAAGATATTGCTATTTAGTTATAAGGCCGCCTTTATGCACTCTCATAATTTTATTGTGTTTTTATTTCATGTGTGTTTGTAATTACTGCGATGTGCACAATATAAATTGTTAATAATAATATACCTTGACAAGCACAAGTCCGATTTTCATTTGTTGCACACCGTCGTGTTGTTGGAAGACCAAATCTGTTCAGTTTGTGTGATAGCAGGGTATAATCGAGATCAGCCTCTGACTGTGGTATTCCCTCCCAAGCGACCAGGCAAACAACGATCCAAGACGTCGAACACTTGTGACCATTTCGAAATTTTACTACCACTAATACTTTTTCTGTGTAACTTGCCCGCCTTATAACCTGAAATGATAAATACATCATTTTAATGCACAGTTAATTTGTAAGATTCCTTATATTATTATGGAGTTTAATTTTTATGTCGGTTGTGATAAATTTTTTGATTTATATCGGTAAATTAACCAAGGCATAGGTATAATTAAGTATTAAATACTATTTAAAAGAATAAACAATGTATCGATCCATACACTCACCCACTTAGCCATAGGACACCCTTGTGCCGTTTTCCCTTCTTTTCCTGTGTAGCACACCTTTTCTATTCTTAATTCTTTTCCGCTTAAACCTGTGCGTGTTTCGAAATCTTTTCTTAATTCCGTTAAAGTAGATGCTGCTCCTGCAATTAAAATAATAAATATTTTAGAATAAAAATATTGTAGGAAAAAGAAAATTTACAAATACAATTTAGAATGTAGTTAAAATTTACCTAAATGTGTGTAATAGCTCCCAGGCTCTGGCGGGTTTTTGTCAGCTGGAAAACAGTTGCAGTCCGGTACTTCTGTTCGTGTATTGTTTTTTAACTTTTCCAAATTCTCTAAATATTCCTTTGAATAATTAAATTGATTAACACTCTTCTCTAACAACGGCGTGGAAGGTTTTGGTGAATTTTTCGGATCTTTGTCGTTGTCTGGATCGTCTTCCAAAATTTCGTCTTTAGTTTGAAGTCCTGGACATGCACCGTCCCTTAGATGTTCTGGTGGAGGTTTTTTTGTTGATCCTTGTCGACAGCAAGAGTATCCTGCTTCATTTTTTATAGTAACTGGGCCGCCATCTCCCGCAAACACATAAGGCTCATTTCTATGCGGGTCAAAGTGAATATTTTTGTAAATCTTATGGCCTGGGGGTGAATGTTCAGACTTTATTTGCTCAATGTAAAATGGCGTTTTTTGATTACTCTTTGTAGTATTTTTTTCGGGAATCCCCATATTTAAATTTTTATTGTTATGGTCAGCTTTATTGTATTTTTGGAAAGCCATGCTCTCTTGTATCCTAGGTATTTGTGCGTATGTTCCATTCAGTTCTTGTCTTCTCTCATAGGGAAAATTTTGGATAGGTAGAATTTGTCTGTGCCCAAAATTTTCATGTTTTATGGTAGATATAGGTGGTAACACATTATTCTGCAGTGATCTAGCAACCAAATTATTCGCATATTCTCGATATGCATGATTCTGAGGTAATTCACTTACTTTCATATAGTTACTTTGACTGACAGTCTTCTGTGGTTCTGATTTTATTGGTTCCTTAACATATTGATAACTATCTGGTATTTCGATCTTTGGTAATAAAGGCGCAGATGGGTGTCTAAATCTAGCATCATATGCTTCTCTACTAATACCTCTTTTTTGTGCATTCACCTCGCGATCTAACTTATTTATTTGATTATTTTCGGAAACTGGTCCGATGAGCATTTTCGATTGAAAATCTTTGTTATCTTGATTAGCATAATTTAAATCATTATTATATACTTCAGCATATTTTTGAACCTCATTATGTACACTCGAATAAATATTATACTGTCCTCTGACGTCTGCATAAGACGGTAATTTTTGAGGAGATTTTGTTGGATTTTTAGTTGAGCTTTGCTGATTAAAACTTCTCGGGACTTCCGTCCCCCCCTCCCAAACGTGGTGGCCACCACCTCCAAGTACACCCGAACTATAAGCTTGGGTGTTTTGTGAATAATTACCAGTGACAGGGTATACCTGTTCACCTAATCGGTAATTACCTCGGAGATGGTGGCTATACGATAAAAAATGACCGGTAGTATTTCTGTCATCCGCCACGGATATACCGACTTTGCCATCCATCATGCGAGGCGGACCTTCCCCGGGATCACCTTTGTCAGGAGGTGTATTTGTTCCATCACGAACATGATTTTGCTTATTTAATATCATAGTTTTTAATCTTGAATTCAGATTGACCCTGTCAGATTGAGAGAACATTTGTTGTTCGTCTGCATCTTGTCTCTGTTGTTCCATTTGCTGATTTTGCATCTGCTGATTCTGACTATTTTGTATTTGGTTCTGAATTTGTTGCTGTTGATTTTGCATTTGATGTTGCTGGCTTTGCATTTGACTCATTTGCTGTTGGTTTTGGATTTGTTGTTGACTTTGCATTTGTTGTTGATTTTGCATTTGCTGCTGATTCTGAAGTTGCTGCTGATTTTGCATTTGCTGCTGTTGATTTTGCATCTGCTGTTGATTCTGCATTTGCTGTTGGTTTTGAATTTGCTGCTGATTTTGCATTTGCTGTTGATTTTGAATTTGTTGGTTCTGCATTTGCTGATTGTGCATTTGCTGGTTTTGTATTTGCTGATTTTGAATTTGTTGGTTTTGAAGACGTTGGTTGTGCTGCCACTGACGCTGCTGCCAATCATTTTGATTTTGAGCTTGACTATTTTCAGCGTACTGCCCGCTCGAATAGTTGCCCGGATACCCGTTACAATCTAGTGAAGCTCGCGGACCGTTGCTCCCCTGCAGGTACCCAGGCTCGGCGTTTCCCGAATGCTGTCTGTTTGCTACATTCTGCTCTTGCCTGTCGCCGTCATTCGTCGTTTCGCTCGTTCCATTCTCTCCGTTACTATATTCTTCTGAATGTTCCGTCGCGTACTCCGTTCGATCGAAACTCTGTTGGCTGACGGTGAAAACGGAGGCCGCCGACGTTGGGACAGAACTCTGGTAGGACGCGGCCGAGGACGGTCTGGAGTCCGTTCCCGTCGTGACCCCCGGCGTCGTCGCTTGCGCGTACTGCTGCTGGTACTCCGTGGTATAATGCGGTGCTCGAGGAGAAGGCACTGGGGTGTAGGCTCCGACCGCTGACCGGTTGGATGGGGGCCGCTGCGCCGGCACGGTTTGGATTCCGGCTTGATAGTACGTGTTGTTGGTGGCATCGAAGGTCGTGGCGACATTTTGGACGGTGTAGGTTGTGTTGGCTTGGTAGTGCGGGGACGTCGCGTACGGAGTGTGGTTACCCTGATAATCCAGCGTCGTCTGCCCCGTTTGAGTCGGAAGCTGTTGGATGAATTGGTTCTGCCATCCTGCAAAAGACAACATGTGCTTGAAATACATTTTTTACTACCCGATCGTGGGAATCTCAGAAACAATAGATTTTCAATTGTGATGCGACAGCCGGGTTCCGCTTAGAGATTGATGAGTTAATGAGTTTCAATGATTTTGTAAAACAAGTTCTCGTATATTTAAATAACAACTAATGTAACTTATTATACCTATTTGCAGATTAAATTGTAATATTGAACATACCTTGGGATGGATCTGTTTGCCAGGTAGTGGTGAACCGGTTGGGGTCTCCGGCGTAAAACGGCATCGGTGCCTGCAACGAAGCAACGAATACAATAAGTACACGTATTTTTATAAATATTTAATGAAGCCATTAAAAGTTATAACTAGCGTGGTGTTTGTATGGTATCGCGGCCAAGGGACGGCCTCGACTATTGTACACGTTTGAGTAAACTGATGTAAATACATGCGACGAGGTCGTTTGCAAAATTTTTGTCTTTTTTGAGATGAAGGTAAGAATTTTGTAAGTTTGAGTGTTTTGGTAAATATTTAAAAAAATACGGTTAATGAGTGGATCGAGTATGATAATTACGTGTAGCCGCTTTCTAAACGAAAAAATTCGTAAAAAGAAAAGTGTAATTCTTTAATTAAGTAACGAACTTTGACGCAAAGACTTATATTAAAAAAGTTTCTACACATTATATTTTTAATATTCTTTAAAATGAAACTTCGCAATGAGATTTGGCCGTTTAATAAAAAAACTTATGGAATATTAAACGCGTTACGGGGAACAAATTAACAAGTTGTGAAACTTGGGAGTTGTATTCTTTGTTAACGGTCGTCGGGAGTGTTTCGTAGCGCCGCAATCAAAATTTAACTGTTAAAGCGTAAGTTATTAATGAGTTTACATGAGTCGTGTGTGTTCAATTAAAAAGTTTAATGGTTGCTTACATCTTGTGATACGATGAAGTGATTTTAAGAAACGATCAGTAACAAAATTTTCACTTATAATACCACAAGAGCTTCAAAATTATCGGGTATTTCCCGATAGGTTCGTTGCAAACAAATGAAGGATTCAAGTTTTTCAGGTTAAAAAATCACGAGCGCGAAGCGCGAGTGATTTTTCCTGAAAAACTTGACGACTTTATTTGTTTGCAGGGAACCTTGAGGGAAATGCCAGATAATTTTGAAGCTCGTGTGGTATTCGGGGGATTATTTTTCCGTCCCAAATGTCGGCCAATAGAATTGCACCATTCGACGTCACGTGGTAACCAGAGAAAATTTTCAAAAAATTATCAGTATAAGTAATACCATGTAGGTTGTACCACGTGACGTCGAATGGTGCAATTCTATTGGTCGATATTTGGGTCGGAAAAATAATCATATATATTTCATAGTAGGTTTATAATAGTAATTTATTAAAAATGTTGACGTTAAGTAAATTAACGCAACTCATATTAAAGTCCTTGAAGTATCGCAATAACCATCAAATTAAAAAATATATTAATTAAAAGTTATGGTAATTTGTAAGCACAATCCTTTGGAACTTTGTCGATTTGCATAAAACAATTTAAAATGGTTTAAACTAATTTCGCCAAGAAACAAATACAATTAAAGGACAAACTCAATTATTATGAGAGGCGTCTTTTGACATTGTACGGTTCGCAACAAAAACATCATGGAGCTAGATAAACAAATTAAGGAAGTTGGGCGGGCGGTACTTTATTTGCCCGTGGAATTTCGCAAAATGTTTTTAGTGAACTCCGACCGAATTGTTTGTGCCCGGCTTTCATTGTGGAAAGACGATTCCTACTTTGCTAAAATACTAGACAATTCTCTGTTTTCTCGTCATATTTTACTGGAATTCCGCGTTGTTTTGTTTAATGAAAATAGCGTAGAGTCTCGTAGAATCAAAATACTTATTTGTGTGCAATATAATTTTGTTCAATTTAATATCATTATTTAGTATTTACATTGAATACTTCGAGTATCGTAATGTCATGTATGGTCGTTAACGGATCCACGAAGTTGCCTTCCATTCTTGAACAAGGAACTTCTGGCATTGTTGAGGTTGTCGTCTAGGCGTGTCAAACAATTGTTCTTACTTTATAAAAAAACAGTTGTTCCAATATACCTAAAGCCTGCTACTTCTAGGTCCTAGGGTAAGTTCCTATTAGGGTAGGTGCTAGGGTGTTCAAAACATACCGTTGCCTGACTAGGGTCGTTAATTTATACTTTTTTTACATGGGATAATGCTTTGCGCATCCCCGGCAGATTGGTGACATCAGCCAGAGAATGTGGGACTCCCCGTAGGATCTACCCACTAACCCATGGTACGTGGCTCCCCACTTAAGTATAGTTCCGGGCACAATCAACGCATCGCATCTCTACCAACGTTTGTCCGTATCTCGCAGACTCACCAAAGCTTGCAGGCTTTTCTAGATGGCCGTTAAATACCTAGCACCAGCTACTAGAGTTGCCTGCTACGCCTGCCCCCCTAGACAAGTGGCAAGCGATTATCGTAAACGCTAAAGCCGCCAGTCCACCGCAGCGCACGGAGAGACTACGCACGTGCGTCAAGCTTCGCTTTGAAAGAAAATATAATATGTGACTGTGTCTACTGCAACCCACGGACACGCTACGCACGAATTGACGTAGTCAAAGTAATAAAAACGTGCGACGCGGTGGAATGACAGCTTAACGCTAATGCCACAAAATATATGCGATTTGACATAAGTCATCGCTTCGCTAGCGTATACTAATGTCAAGTCCCATACATTCTGCGTTAGCGTTTACGATGATCGTTTACCGCTTGTCTAGGGGGGCAGGATTCCCTAGTGTGATCCATACTAACACGTACCATAGGCTGACTAGGGTGGTCCTGCTTCATGGCGGGCGCGGCTGCGGGGCTGGGGCTCGGCGCGGGCGCGGGAGACGCGGCGGCGGGGACGCCCGGGCTCAACCCGGACACGGCTCCTCCGAGCGGCTTGCGACCGCGGTAGCTCTGGAACGTTATACGACTAAGTTAGGAAGGACTGAGAATATCTCTACAATCAGGGTGTTTGATATTCTATTTGCCACCAGGTGCCGCTATGTAGTAAGGATCTATCGTATTAAACTGCTGTCATAATTATCATCATAATATGTCACGCTGTCATATGTCACAATAAAATCTGTTTTACACGATATACCCTAAGGCTGCATAGCGGCACCTGGTGGCAAATAAAATATCAAACTTTCATTTTGGGTGAAAAGAGTTAATGAGGACAAGTCGTTATCGGACGGTAATGTTTAATTGTGCTATGGATCATACGGTGCAAGCGCTTTGCAGCAAGAGAATCAAATGTCTTCTCTTGATTCAGCCCGCTCCAGACGATTACAATACAACTGCAAAGCTCCTTTACTATCTAATGGGACATACTTACTCATACTCTTCATGCACAGTAATATAATTTAAATATAATTTATATTTTATAAGAAATAGAGAAAAATATCATAGAGAAAAGACAGAGAAGAGAGAGATTAGATAAGGGACCTTTCTTCTCAATATGAGAAGGAAATATCTAAGTGCGCGTCACAGCTATGAATTCTCTCATCGCCATCTTTGTGAAAGTACCTCCGTATCTACCTAATTGTTATTTAACCTTTACTAACTTTCTTCACCACCACAGAATGGGTACCAGATGATGGACAACGCCGCCGTGGCCGGCCTCGAAAAAGATGGCGCGATGAGCTAGACAAATACGAGCCAGGGCCTGTACCATGAAACCGTTTTGAGACTCAAACAATCGAACGAGAATGCCGCATCCTACTCTAACAAACGTGAAATGACGTTGTTAGAGCAGGACACGTCATTCTCGTCCGATTGTTTGAGTCTCAAAACGGTTTCGTATAGTAGGCCTACAGGTTGGCCTACGGCTGCGTTGGATCGCGACAACTGGAAGACTTTGGGGGAGGCCTTTGCCCAGCAGTGGGACAGCATAAGCTTTTAAAAAAACTTTCTTATTATAATTTCTAACTTTACAATATTTTTTATACATTCTCACTACAAAAAATATATCACGGATTATAATTGGATAATATTTAGTTTTCGGTTGGGTTGTTCACAAAACATATTGCAGCTGCCTGCAGATTTGCCGCTAGAATGGACAAACATACAAGATGTTTTACTATAGATATCTCATTACAAAATTGCATTATTATAGTAAGATGTTTTTTTTCTGGTTTTAATCGTTTAAGGCAGGTAAGTGTGCATTTTGATTGCATTATTGGGTGTGGAAATTTTGATTTTTAAAAAAGATTTCGTGTTAAAATAACGGAGTTACATTAGAAGTTAAACTCTTGAGAAATCTATGGCTTGTAAATTATTGTTCTTTCTCAATTCCATATTTCTTCAAAATGTTTAAAGTCTTTTGCTAGACAAACGGAAGAAACTAAAGCTGGCGTGCAAACTAAATAACAAGCGAAATATAAAGGCGTATACACAAACAATAAAGGCAAATTTAGGTCTCGAACAAAGGCCGTCCATTACCGACAAAGGTCTTTCTTAACCAACTTGTCCGCAACTTGGCTTTGTGGAACTTTGCGCCTAATTTTAATTGCCTCTGTCACATGAAATATGATGTTCCGAGGTTCCGGAACGGTCCGGATTTTCCCAAGTTTTGGTTCCGGGGCATGTTTTGGTTCCGCTACCGTGATTGGCCAAATATAGCTTAGAAGGAAATATTGACAGCAGATAAATAACAATATGAATTTAAATGTCGAAAGACTATGTAGAGCTTTAATTAAATACGAAAATTAAGTGATATTACTATTAGCTACTATTGGTATTATTAAGGCCTACGGAGCCTGATTTAAATAAATAAAAAAAATAAAATAAGGAACACTATATAGGTACTTGAAAGTTGACTTGAAAGTACAGAATATATACATAAAATACTATAACCGAATTTGATATATCGAAATAAGTTCCGTATCTAATAAGACGAGGAAGTTTTACGATGCCATAATATTATTGTAAGCCCCGACTTAACTATGTCGATTGAAAGGCTTTCTGTTAAATTGATGTATCTCAAAATATATTTCTTTTTCTGGGAAATATAGGCTCACGTCATAATAACTGTATAAGCCACGCACAACTTTATGATCTTTTTTCGGCCCGACGGACGTCATCCCGTCATATATTTTTGAAGTTTAAAATGTCAAAATTGTTAAGTTATTCTATACATATTATAAAACTTAGTCGCTTTTTTCCCTCATATCCCTTTGTTCCCTTTAATCTTTAAAACTACGCAACGGATTTTGATGATTCTTTCAGTGTTAGATAGCCCATTTATCGAGGAAGGCTATATTTTTATCACGCTAAGACTAATAGGAGTGAAGAAATAGAGGAAAATGTGGAAAAAACGGGGAAAGTTATTTGAAAGGGCTAACTTGAACGCGCTAATCTCAGGAACTACTGGTCCGATTGGAAAAATTCTTTCATTGTTACATAGCCCATTTATTGAGAAAGGCTATAGGCTGTATTTTATCAATTTTTATTACTATTAGAAGACTAATAGTCGAGAATGTGGAAAAAACGGGGGAAATTATTTGAAAGGGCTTATCTCGCGATCTACTGGAGCAATTTTTATGTTATTTGGCACAGATAAGAAGTAAACCACGTGAAGGATCATAGTGCCCTATCGATTTTAATCATTTTTTCAGTGGCTATATATTTTATACCCGTGCGACGCCGGGGCGGGTCGCTAGTTTTAAATAAGATATTTTCAAATTTTCTAGTTAATTTTTAAAAATTTTCTTTCTCCGACATTATCAAAACACAATAAAAAAATTATCAAAATCAGTTCATGTGTTCTCGACATTAACGATTACACACACGTTTAGCAATTCATTTTTATAAAATGTATAAGACTAGATCACTATTATAGCCTATAGCTTATAGTCTGTAACATAAATATAGTGTTAGTCTATTACCGAACTAAGCTAAACCAAATAAATTGCGTCGGTGTGGGGCAAACCGCACACATTTACCTCTAAGCTCTATAAGCTCTACCTTCCGTTCATTTACCTCTGGGTTTCTGTTACAGTGAACCCTATGTCGGTATCATTAAGGTCATCTCAGAGGTAAAACAACTATGAATGGTGTCTCCGTAACCGATACTAAATACGTAGTCGTATATCCACTATTTCCACTATTGAACAGATAACTATCGTTAAAGAGACCAATTCTCATACCCCAAATCGCAAGCTAGCTAGCTTACAATCTAATGAAGATCAATTGCACTAGAATTAGATGCTAGATATTATTTTTTAGCAGTTAAGTACAAGAAAATTTTATGAAAAATACTAAAACATTTCAAGTATGTAATATATAGAAATAAAAATCTTTTATGAATGAATGTTTACACTTTGATCTACGTAATCGAACATAATTATTAACCCTATCTGTCAATGAAATCGATTATTTATCATCAATCAATGAAATAGTATAGATATTCTCAGCATGCCGTAGAATTGATTCACTAATGAATGAAAAATATGTAACTTCATTTTAATAACTCGAGCTAAAAACGTATGCTATGTAGGTACAAAGTTGAATCATCATAAAAAAACATTCTATTAATAATATTGTTTAGCGGTCTTCATACATCTTCTATACTTATAATATTATTGAAAGCGGAAGAGTTTGTTAGTTTGTTTGTTTTTTTGAACGCGCTAATGTCAGAAACTACTAGTCCGATTTGAAAAAATCTTTCAGTGTTAGATAGCCCATTTATTGAGGAAGGCTATATTTTATTACGCTAAGACTAATAGGAGCGAAGAAATAGAGGAAAATGTGGAAAAAAACGGAGGAAATTATTTAAAATTGCTTATTATCTTAAGAAACTACTAGAGCAATATTTATGTTATTTGGCACAGATGAAGAATAGACCACGTGAAAGGACATAGGTTTCTTTTTTTTGCGGAAAAGTGTACGGTTTCCGTGAAATTCCTAAATTACGCGGGCGAAGCCGCGCGGAACATCTAGTCTGTAAAAAAAGACGGGTTGCACTCCGGGAGTGCCGGCAGAAGTGAAAACTTGATTATTAACGTTGTGCATTTTTTTTACCCATTTTTAATTAATCGAAACCCTTACAATCAATTTGAGTTCGAGTTCGACACAAAACACTACTCTCCAGCCGTCTTACGGTTTTTCCGAGGTTTTTCGATCAGCACGAGAATCTGACGCGAGTTTCACAGTTTTTACCCATCCCACAAAAGTGGTCAACGCCGCTAAAGATGTCTTCACTTCAATAAGACTAATAAGGAATATTACGCAATGGTCTCCGACCAGAGGGCGCTACAAGCACATGAAGTAAATAATCCGACCAAAATCTGACATGTTGCACACGTCATATCAAAATACTGGCAGAGAGCCAGAAACGTTGTCAAACGTCGAACAAAACTTTTTGTTTATACTGTCCATGCTGGTGCTGCCGTCTAGCGTGAAAACATTGCAGTATCCTATTATCCTACAAAAATACGAAGATTTTTAATCACTATGTATTTAAAAAATAGTAACTCAATGTTATCGATATCGACTTGAAATCGAATTTATCGACAAAACATATCCAAGAATAACAAAGAATTAAAGTCACGAAGCCAGTATGATTTACCTCATCGTCCAAGGTCGTCTTTGATCTTTTGGCACACAACCAGAAGGTATAAACTCAGAATTTGTGTGACGAACTAATATCCGAATCTCTTGTGTACATCACTATGATTTATTTTGCATTGTTCATTTCATGTGTAAATGTTTATCGCATTCGGAAATAGGTAAATGTTAATAAATATTTAATGTTGTTTCTACATTTTGTAATTTAATTGCGTAGTTAAGTTTAGACTTAATATGTTAATTTAATTTTGACATTATAATTAATTAAAGCGAAAAAAATATTAACTCGACAAAATTTAAGTGGTTTTTGTTATTGAAAAAGTGATATTAAAATTGATTGTTATATATAACCACCAAACAAAGCTTAGTATTGTTAAGATTTTTAAAAACAAGACTACTCGTAATTACTTACTTTTTTTTTTGTAATTCCGATTTCAAATTAAAATTAATAAAACTTACCATAGCAAAATTGGATTAATTTATTTTTATTATCTCAGCTTAATTCATACAGATTCCAATGACATAGTTATAATATGCACCCCCTTAAGGAATTTTAGAGTTATCGTCATTTTAACGCGTCACGCGTGAACATCCAGAAGTAGCCCCACAGATGCGCATTTTTTTTTCAATATGGCCGCCACAGTTGAAGGGATATAGTAGATAATATTATTTGTAGTTTTAACACTGCTATGGAATTCGGATCGATTTATAAGTTTTAGCCACAGTTTTAGCCTATCAGTACCAAAAACCGCCCTGACCCAATAAGATAAGGTTATCATTACTTCCTCATAATTAATCATCACTGTAGTGATGGCTGGTATATAGGCCGCGATAAACTCCAAGGAAACGGAGTTCCGAGTTACAGACAAATACGTAATAAACATACTTGTGTATTTTCGAGTCCATTGTCTTTTTTTGTAAAATATTTATATCATAACTATGGGAAAAATTAAAAAGCTCTGCTTTATCAAATCATCATAAGCACTAATATGATCATACATTTCCACAAAGACACTTTTTCTACACCCAAGTGCTAAAAATGTTTTACGACTAATACTATTTTAGGACCTTGTAAGCTAGGAAAGAAATAAATTAAAAAAAGACACACAATTAGAAAACTTTCTTAAACACTTTTCATCAGGGATTTAACGATGAATTTAGCCAAAAATCTAAGATACCTTATCTATACTATATATACTATATAATATTACTAGCTGATGCCCGCGACTTCGCCCGCGTTAACATAGTATAAAAATAATTAATAACAAATATGGATAGTTTTCCCTTTTTGTGGTTCCTTATAAAAAGAGTAAAAACGGGACCCTATTTACGCAAACGTCAATAAATGTTTCTAACTCTGAACTCAAGAAATGACGGACTTTCATTGAAACTTTCTATCCCAATTTCACCCCCTTGGGGGTAGAATTACCAGAAACGCTTAATACGTATCTATTAATTTTTATTCAGTAGCACAAAAATAAAGTTTCATGTTTCTAACACAAGAAATGACGGACTTTCATTCAAACTTTCAACCCCTATTTCACCCCCTTTGGGGTAAAATTTTCAAAATACCTTCCTTAGTGGGTGTCTACTTAATAAAACAACCCTACTCACCAAATGTCGTGGCTGTAACTTTAACAATTTTTGCTTTGCGATGATGAATCATTCAGTCAGTCAGGACATGTAATTTTGTAAGTATAGATAAAGCGGAAGAGTTTGTTAGTTTGTTTGTTTGAACGCGCTAATCTCAGGAACTACTAGTCCGATTTAAAAAAAAAATTCAGTGTTAGATAGCCCATTTATCGATGAAGGCTATAGGCTATACTTTATCACGCTAAGACTAAAAGGAGCGAAGAAATCGAGAAAAATGTGGAAAAAACGGGGAAAATTATATGAAATGCTTATTTAGTAATAGTTTGAACGCGCTAATCTCAGGAACTACTGGTCCAATTTGAAAAAATCTTTCAGTGTTAGATAGCCTATTTATCGAGGAAGGCTATTGGCTATATTTTATTACGCTAAGACTAATAGCAGCGAAGAAATAGAGAAAAATGTGGAAAAAACGGGGAAAATTATATGAAATGCTTATTTAGTAATAGTTTGAAGGCGCTAATCTCAGGAACTACTGGTCCAATTTGAAAAATTATTTCAATGTTTGATAGCCCATTTATTTAGAAAGGCTATAGGCTATATTTCACGTGCTAAAACTTATAGGAGGGAAGAAATAGAGAAAAATGTGGAAAAAACCGGAGAGATTATTTAAAAGAGCTTATTTCAAAGCGCTAATCTCAGGAACTACTGGTCAAATTTGAAAAATTATGTTATAATCTATACTAATATTATAAATGCGAAAGTATCTCTGTCTGTCTGTCTGTCTCGCTTTCACGCCAAAACTACTGAACCGATTGTAATGAAATTTTGTACACAGATAGTCTAAAGCCTGGGAAAGGACATAGGCTACTTTTTCACTGGAAAAAAAGGGTTGTAAGGGGGTGAAAATGCGTAAATTTGTTCAAATTAAGTTATTTCCAAAAACTCATAACAGATGGCGCCAAGAGTCACCTAGATCGCGCTATCGCTTGCTAATGCGTATTTCTATAAGAGGTGGTACCATGACAAATTACGTTTTTCGATTCTTTCGATTGTTATACACGTAGTTTAAAAACTCACCTACCAACATAGATATCAGAAACAACAGCGCCAAAACTGCTGAACCGATTGTAATGAAATTTTGTACACAGATAGTCTAAAGCCTGAGAAAGGACAAAGGGTACTTTTTAACTGGAAAAAAGGAATGTAAGGAGATGTTCATGCGTAAATTTGTTCAAATTAAGTTAGATGGCGCCAATAGCCGCCTAGATCGCGCTATCGCTTGCTCATACGTATTTTTATAAGAGGTGGTAATGTTGAATGAGGTTTATGATTCTTTCGAGTTTCGATTGTTATACACGTTATTAATTAACTCACCTACCAACATAGATAATAATATCAGAAACAACAGCCTACTAATGATAAATATTAAATAGTTTATGGGTAAAGCCATAGAGTACTGGTCTCTGGTAAAGCTAAAGTTGTGTAATGGGGGGCTAAATAAGCTTTAAAATTTGGTATAAAAAAGTTTAATTAAAAAAATATATTACCTATGTGCACACTGCACAGCTGTTTTGGGTATTTTAATTTGAGGGATACCAGGGTTTTAAAAGCTTTTAAATTTGACACCAATTTTGTTGACACCGCGCGCTATAAACTGAAGTCCACGCGGACGAAGTCGCGAGCAACAGCTAGTAATTAATATTAAGTAAATGTTGTAAAACGTGAAAAAAACTTACATAAATTGCCAGAATCAGAACAATTTTTTTTTTGGATTTCTGTTATCGGATAAAAATATATCGAAAACTTAATTAACATAATCTTTCTCGGAGATCCATCATCAGAGGTAATTGCTATAATTAGGTCAGCCTTGTGAAGCATCATATAATAAGATATTATGTAAGGCATCGCTTGTTAGAAGTATTTTCATAAGAAAATACTTCCTCAAGTGTATTTAAGATAGTTCCTATGAGCTTTACTTTATAACAGCCGATAGTTTCATTAGATACTATATCCAAACTAATGTAACAAATTGCAAAAGCCTTAAACCACTGAACAGATTTAGATGCAATTTCTCACGGAAATACTTTGAAGTCCTAGGAAATTATTATAGCATCGTGCATATTAAGTATTAAATAGTGCTCTTATATGTTTTGTTAAGAATGCTCTTGTAACAACGTTGTCACATTAAAAAATCCATTAAAAAAGGTCACTTTTTGGCTCAAAATATTGTAATTTTCCGGAAAAACTGGCGAAATGGAACTTTGTAAAGGACCAACGAAACGGCTAATGTATGCTAATGCACAGTTGGAGCATTATTATATTACGTTCATGTGACAACAATGCGCTTTGATAAAAATATAATTTACTACCTTTGCTGCGCTAGCTTATCGCGCGGGAAACGGAACATTTCTCGGGATAAAATGTATCCTATGTCCTTTCCCGGGACTCAAAGTATCTATACTCATTCTTTACTACTAAATTTCAGCAAAATTAGTTCAGCAGCGCGAAGAGGTAGCAAACAGACAGACACATTTTCGCATTTATAATATTAGTATGGATTGCGCTATATATTATTGTAATTAAAATCTCTACCTTATAATTAGGAGCATTTTTCCGGGATAAAAAGTATCCTACATCCTTTCCTGGGACTCAAAGTATATATTTGCATACCAAATTTCAGCAAAATTAGTTCAGCGGCGCGAAGAGTTAACAAACAAAAAGACACACTATCGCATTTATAAGTAATATTAGTATAGATTACGTTACTTATTATTGTAATTAAAATCTCAATGACCACTTTTGAATGCACATTTTAATTTTGGTGAAAAACTGGCGTAAATGTGATGGTAATTTGAGAACCTCTCTCCGGTAATGGGCCAGCGAAACGGCTAATGTATGCAAACGTGCCCACGGCTTACAGGGCCAGTTTGGGGCAGCCGGCAGGATTATATTTCGTTTTCAGGAAAATAGGCAGATAACTTTTAAGGGCGCATCGTTCGCGTTTTCTGCGCGCGCGGATTCAGTTTGCGTGTTTTCCGAAACGCTGCAGCAGAAAGCGCGCAGAAAATACGGAGCAAACGCGTCGAAAACGCGCACATCTGAACGCACCGTAAGTCTGTGTTAAATCTATATATCAATCTATTTTGGAAAACTGCATGTTTACGTGTACACAATGCTTAGGGTATAATATTAAAAGCTATAATATTATTGTTTACGTGAATAATTTTTCTAGGTTATAGCGACAGGATATGAAGATTTTTTATATTAATGATGAAGTATTGCTTGTATAATTATTTAATTTAAAAGTATTATATTTATATTATTATTTAATTTTGGCATCCTGTCAATTATTTCTACAAAGTTTAAAAATACAATATTTTGTCAAAAAATTGTAAATCTAGAGATCTAGAATCTTTGTTTTTCTACTGTCAATAAAGTAGTCCAGTGTTCCCATTCTGTAGATACTCACGCCAAGAACAACAAACCACGAAACACAATAGTAAAATAACAATGATGAAATATAGTTTCAATCTTCAAAATAAAACTGAACAAGTGTGAGCAGTATATAGTAACAAAGCATGGGTATTGACCATTGGGTAGTGGGCACTTACTTAGATTTCAATATTTTGTTATTTGTTTGATTGAAAAGTTTAACGATGGGTTCGACGAAATGGTTCGTTTAGTTCATAATTTATACACTCTTTATTAAAAATTGATAATTCATTCATTTATCAAACTTAAAATTGATAAATGATTTACCAACTTGGTGATGGTTAAAGTGGTTGTAATTAGATACATACTCGTAGTAATATAATTGGTAATTGGACTCAGAACTACAACAGGAATTAAAGAACATTAGGGTTACTACATGCAAAAACATTATAAAATTAGTAATTACCAAAATATCGTTCAGCTTGGTGTAATAGTGTGACCATAATGACGAAGATTGTGACAATTATTACTAAGTAACTTTTATTCAAGCTTACTTTATCAGTGGCAAAAATTATTTCCTGAAACTGCGCCAAAATTCATTTTGCTGTGGTTATATCTTAATATTATGTCCTTTCCCGGGATTACTACAGCAAATTACATATGCAAAATAGTTAAGCGATTTTGGCGAACAGAGGTAACATACAGATAGCCTTAATATTGAGTATGATTTTTTGGAGTTTTACTAATTGGCAACCCTATCCAACACGTGTTGGACCACGTCGGCGAGATATTCCTGCGCGCGGCGGGGGAACTACTTGTGGCCTACAACTAGACACGATGTAGCCGTGTACTACAAGTATGACTTGTGGTTATATGAATACTACGAGTATAGTATATTACACGGAACTTCGTTGTGATAAAAAAAATAGGCGCAGAAAATGTACCATCGAGGAAATTGATTCCTAGGCAGTTAACGGACCTACGTCGTTTGGTCGACTTATGTCAATTCAATGTTGTGATTGGTCGGATGGGTTTGACTTAACACGACCAAATTATTTAGGTCCGGTATCTGCCTAGGAATCAACTTCTCTGATAGTACTTTTTTCCGGGGTGAAAGTATCCTATGTCCTTTACCGGGACTGAAAGTCATGTCAATAGCATCGAATAGACCCCGCAGGTACCTACTTAAACGATTGTTATGAAGTCATAGGTATTTATTGAGTAGACACCACATAGGACATGAGCAGCACATAGGGTAGCTTATATGTAAAATGTTTGGTTACTGAGGGATGCTGCTAGAGCTACGCTCAACCTGTAGTTGGTAACATAAAAATTATAGTAGGTAACATATTATGATACAGATTGCTTTTGTAATATATAAAAAACATTAAACAATTTTTAAATATTATTTGACAAGTCAACATACTATAAATTTCGTTTATGAAAAACTTAAGAACACAAAGATATATTTTAGAATTAGTGTGCGCAAAAGTAGTTGTGACTTAACGTTTTGTAGAGTTTTAGTGAAACAGCACAGCTTATATACGTATTGTTTAAATGCAAATAGGAAGAGAAAATACATCTTGAAAGTCAATTGTTGCAGACAGATCGACTTCAATAACATAAACCACTTTCTAATAAACTTATTGTAAATTATTTATAAGCTCTATGTAGAGCATGTCAATGCTCTATTGAAGATGCTTGTTTTAAAATGTATTCTATTATTAAAAACTAGCTGTTGCCCGCGACTTCGTCCGCGTTAGCATTGTACATCACATCTCAAGTATTATTTATTGTACAAAAATATTCAATGTACAGAATTGACTTTCCTACACATTTATTATAATATATCTAAGATGTTCCGCGCGGCTTCGCTTGCGTTATTTAGAAATTTCACGCAACCGTACATTTTTCCGCAACAAATAGCCTATGTCCCGTCACGTGGTCTATTCTTCATGTTTGCCAAATAACATAAAACTTGCTCCAGTAGTTTAAGAACTATCTTAAGAGATAATAGGCAATTTCATATAATTTCCCGCGCTTTTTCCACATTTTCCTTTATTTTTTAGTTCCTATTAGTCTTAGCGTGATAAAATATAGCATATAGTCTTTTTCGATAAATAGGCTATCTAACACTGAAAGAATTTTTCAAATCGGACCAGTAGTTCCTGAGATTAGCGCGTTCAAATAATTTCCCCCCGTTTTTTCCACATTTTCCTCTATTTCTTCGCTCCTATTAGTCTTAGCGTGATAAAATATAGCCTATAGCCTTCCTCAATAAATGGGCTATCCAACAGTACAAGAATTTTTCAAATCGGTCCAGTAGTTCCTGAGATTAGCGCGTTCAAACAAACAAACAAACTCTGAAGAATTATAATATTAGTATAGATTATAACCTCCTCCTTTTTGGAAGTCGGTTAAAAATGAAATGACATTTTTGTGCAACTGTAGTTGTTCAGGAATCTTGATACAGAATCTACTAGATACTAATTTTGGCGTATTTTAGGAAAAACAATTATATCGTATATTTAAAAATTTATAAATAATTAAAAAGAGCCTCATTTAAGGATTCAATAACCCTATTCTCTACCTAGAGTCACCTACCACTTCATCTTATGCAATTACCAATTAGTAAATACCCTAAAGTTCTTGTTGCTAAGTTCATGGTCTAATATTTTAAAGATTGTCCACTGAGTGTGCTATATATTATGTTACATACATTTTTTTACTGGGTAGTTGTCACGCTCAGTTAAAAAAAAACTAGGCCTTTGCATCCGTTGTGGATGATTTATACAGTATTTTCAGATTGAAGTAATCACTCCTCAAATACTGTAGTGCCTGGGAGAAGATTTAAATGTCCGTATGGTTCCCCAAGCACAACACATTCTCGCGACATTCTCGCAACATAGTCGGCATAGTCGAGAGGAAAGAACTAGTCATTACGTCTGGGACCAACTATGTGCGGGTTTCCTCGAAGGTTTCCTTCACCGTGAGTGAAAGAGACAAATAACGATGAGTCAATGTACAAAATCTACGTATTCCGCGACCGTCCTATGTCATATCAGGTACGTGTTATGAAGGTTATCTATTGTGGTCCTATTAAACCTCTTAACCTTCCTCGTTTAGACGTAATAGGATAGAATTGATTGTTTCCGGTAGACTGTGGGGCCCAGACTACGATTTAAATATAACTATTAGACTATTAGTTTAGATCAGCTGTTTTAAATATTTGTAAACTACTTTTATAAGCAACTAGTTGACGCCCGCAACTCGTTGCGCCAAAACTCGTTTATCGCGCGGGAACCGTACATTTTTCCGGGACAAAAAGTATCCTATGTCCTATCCCGGGAGTCGGGACTCAAAGTATCTCCATGGCAAATTTCAGCAAAATTGGTTGAGCGGTTTGGGCGTGAAGAGGTAACAGACAGACAGACAGACACACTTTCGCATTTATAATATTAGTAAGGATGAAAAGTATGTGTCATACTTCGCCACGAATGGGTCGGTTTTATCAGATCTATATCATCTACACCACGGTCTATTATAGAAAACGATATTTATGTTGTGTGATATAAATTATTATATTTGGCTTTAAATGAGTTACATTGATGTTCAATCATGTGTGGTCTAATATTAACTTAGATTTTAAATGAACTACTTATTACTGGAGCTGGATGGAGTGATCTTACTGAATGTGCTAATAGTTCAATAAATGTTAAAATAATAAATAGTTGTATTATGATAATATAAACATTATCAGCTATTCATAAGTTTGGTTACAGCGAATGTTATCCAAACACAGCTGATGTAATCTATTGTTCATTTATAAACTATCTGTAATAATATTACCCTTTCATACTACTGTCTTCCTTTGTTTACCATTGCGATTATAAATTATATCATAAGTATCAACTACCATTCACAAGTATCAACATTTATCAATCAATAATTTAGTCAATCAAAACGGTTAAAAAAGTATGCTCAATAATCTACATGATCTACATCATATTATTATAATATTATTATTGATATTAATCAAGCTGAAGATGATAATAATGATCATGGTAATTAAGATGATTGATAAATAGCTTTCAATAACCATGTTTGACGTTTACATTCACGAAACTCAAAAGAGGATAAACGTCAAAACGAGTGAAGCTTATCATTCAGAATACGAGTATGAGGAGTTTAAATTACCTCAAGTTCGGAGCGGTAAAAACGAGGAAAGAGACGGAGGTGATGACGTCACATGCGCAGGCGCAGCCGAACAGGCAACGTCGCCGACTTCAATATTTTGTAAATAGAGGGCGATTGTGACGTGAGCGGGACACACATATACGTAAGAACGGGATGACAGATCCAACATAACATACGTCAACTCTGGACTCTATTGTTATAACGATAAAGCATCAATTGTTATGACAGTCGCTCCAGCCACATTTTTATGCTTTTTATAGGTTGCCCGTAAGAGCGTTAGCGCATAAAAAATATCTTGACCCAGTAAAAATAAATTATTCTACAGGTAGAACTAATCTTATTAGGAATATAGAGCATTTTGCAGATATTGCTATAGAAGGGCTTACTTGAATTGGCGCTAATAATAGAAGATGACAAGCAGTAGGTAGCAAAAAGAGAAAATAACATAAAGGGAAAAGAATATTACTTACTTACATAATATTTTACAGAACTATGACTTTTGAGTTGTGAGTTGTGACCTAAGGAAAATTGGAATGCGCCGCATTATGGTTTATGGTCAAGAGTTCAAGACATCAAAAGTTCAACATTTATTATTTTAGTTAAACTGGGATCAAGTAGTCAAAAAAATAGAATATTGAACTTACTATAATAGCTACAATGCAAATGAACCAATCAAAACATAAAATTTAAAATACGCATACCGAAAAATTGTTAATTAAGCTTTAATTGCAATTTCCCCTCATTTTGTATAAATTTAATTTAAATCATTTTGTATCTCAAATAAGTGGGAGGAAATTTTGGGGGGTGTGGGGTTCACCCCCAGTGCCGGGGGGGTCTGGAGATGGGAACTACCCCGGGGTCGACGACACATCGACCGTCCGACCCACCCTGTATTGAACCTTTGCGGACGTGATGTGTCTTATTTTGTGTTCGAAACTTACATTTTTCAATACTCTACAATTGAAGAATTTTTTTTTCTTTCTTTTACATTCTTCAGAGTATTTATCGAAATATCCAAGCAAAGAAATCTATTTGTGTTACTAGATGACCCGTGAACTTCATATCACTTAATTCATAGATAATTATCTACCGTATTAACCTTTTTTGGACTTCCACAAATATAAATAAATTTAATTTTAAAATTGTTTTAAAATGCCATTCTCCTTTTAAACACAAACATAATTATTTTTAACAAAAAATTAAAACCGACTTCCAGAGTAAAAACGATAATAATTTATAATGAACAAAAAAGTATTAAATAATTCTCACTCTTAGTGCCTTATGAATAATTCTCATAAACCTCAACTATTTCTGTACACAATCTTCATTATTTTGAAGACGGTACCAGCTAAGAATGCTGAGTTCTATGACAAAATATTTTTAATATTTAAGACTGGTACCGACTTCAAAATAATGAATATTATGTACAGAAATAGTTGAGGTTTATGAGAATTATTCATACGGCACTAAGAGTGAGAATTATTTAATACTTTTTTGTTCATTATAAATTATTATCGTTTTTGCTCTGGAAGTCGGTTTTAATTTTTTGTTAAAAATAATAATTTCACTCTTTTTAGTAATTTAACTAATTTATAAGGTTTTCTGTAAGTACAGACTAATGTGTTATGCTTAGTGACTTTGGATTTGCTTTGGATCCAGGATACACTTTCATTATATGAAAACTCATTGTCTGATATCACTACCACTTCAGAATTGCTTAAGCAACTCCAAGCATATACCACTATACATATGATTGACGTTAATCAAGCAATGATATTAATAATGTTCATATGCCTGTCTTTAAAGACTCTGAAGTTCTGTTCAGTGACTTTCTTTCTATCATTACACTCATGGAAACTCATCAGCTCAACATAATATAATATTATGCTCAAATATAACTATAATCGTCCTTATAAATTTTAAGGAGAATAACATACCTCACAGATCTCATGATCAGATTGCTAACTTGGTAACCTAAGCATCTGCAAGGTCAAATCATTTACATTGAAAATATAACATTATAATTTTTTAAATCGTTCGACAAATTCGGGTTTCGATCTTAAAGACGATTAAAAGTACCAATAATAGGGTTATAATTAGATAATTCATGATGTGGTGACTGGTGGTAGTGATGATGATGATGATGATGAATGTAATATGCATAGTAGCATATGCTTTCAGTTCTATAACCAACTCCGAAACCCACAAACTTGTATCTATAAGGAATCCGGAGTTCTCTTAGCACCTTCGGAACCATGGTATACCTAATAGCAAAATCTTGCTTTTTGGTAGCATATGCTTAGGACACTTCTCATAAAATCGTAATTACTATATGTTTCCATATAAATTTTGACGAGTTCCCTCGATTGCTCATGGATGTATGGTGGAATGGTGGTGATGATGATGATAATTAATAAAATTTGCACAGTAGTATATGCTTTCAGTTCTTAAGACAACGCCGAAATCCCCAAACATGTATCTATAAGGAGTAAGGAGTTCTGTTCACCACCTTCGAACCATGGTGTATTCTGGTGCAAAATCATACTATTGGTAACATATGCCTGGAATACTTCATATGAAACCAAAAAAAAAAAACATATGTTTCCATTTAAATTTCGAGGAGTTCCCTCGATTACTCATGGATCACATCATCAGATCACCACTTTTGTAAAAATGGGACCAAATTGGAGTAAAACCTAATAAAACAAAACAAAAATTTTGAAAATCGGTTCACAAACGGCGGAGTAATCGTTGAACATACATAAAAAAAATATCCACAGCCGAACGTATAACCTCCTCGTTTTTTTGGAAGTCGGTTAAAAAAGTCATTTAATTGAAGGTTATAAAAATAAATATGTATTGTCTCCATAAAACTAATATTAGAAATTGAAGCATGCTGCATTTTAAAATATTGCTTCAACCATTTCAATGTATCGAGTACGAGTATCGTATTGCTATTAAAGTAAATTAGATAGAAAATGATAGTGGTAGGGTATGATTATGGTTATTATTAGTAGTAATTTGCACAGCTACAGTGATATTATTGGGTTTGATTATTGTTAGAGGGATTTGTTATATTAATTTTACAATACATTATGATAATTCTAAAATTAAGAGGCAATAATGTTTGCTGTTACACAGAATTTAACGTGAACTCAAGAAGTAATGCAATAGAAAAATAAATTAAAACTAGGTAACTATTGATTCTAGGTACGAAGCACATTTCTAGTTTCAGAAAAAGCGCGAACCAAAAAGTTCATTCTAAATGTAAAAGAAATTACAAATAGTGAGGGAGCCCTAGAAAAATCAACAAACCTTGGTTGACTACTGTATCCTAAAACGGAACCCTTACCAGCAGATTTTTTGTATATTTGTGGGTTAATAGTTATATTATTTAAGAGTAACCTTGTCCTACAAATAAGACAATCCATATTTTAGGACCATCAAGTCAAAGTATGAAATCCTTTCTATCTCTGTTAGCTACCACTTTCGAGATTTTTCGAAAATAAAAATGTTGTTTGTCTTATCAAAATGTAGCTACTCACAAAAAATTAGTTTGTTAGTAATCACAAAAAAAATGGTTCTAGGGCTTCCGTACTAAAACCATACGAATTATAATATAAAATTTTAGAGTATAAGAATTTATACAACGAAAAGTAAGAATAAGAAATTATATGTGAGGATATTTACCTTGATGTCTTGCAAGACCTGAAAATAAGTAAACGAAGATTAGTATGTACTTTAAAACATGATTACTATACTATTCATTACAACAATTAATTATTATACTAAGGACCTTAGCAATACCATAGAGTAGCAATACTTTAACTATACCTACCTAAATAGTTTTCTTCGTGTAATTTAATTTATAATAAACATTTTAATTTTAATTATATTTCTCTTTGCTATTTTTTATTAAATATCGAATAAGGCTTTAACTCAAATTGTGTGACATATTATACTTAAATACTGTATAGTAAGGTTGCCGATAAGCGAATAAAGCATGACCGGATGTGGGCATATTGAATATAAGCAAAGCAAATAGAACAAAACCGGATATGCTTGTACCAACTTTTAAAAATAATAGAAGCCTCAGAATTTATATGCCTATATTATGCTCTTGAGGAACATATTTTAGAGTGGGTTGCACGAACTAACTTTGACTTTGACTTTAGCTTTAGCTTTAACTTTGACAACAGTGCGAAATGTCAAATCTCTGGTTAAAGTTAAATATGGCGTCCAAACACCTGTCATCTCATACGACATCTGTCAAATTTTCCGGTTAAAGTTAAAGTTAAAGTCAAAGCTAAAGCTAAAGCTAAGGACGCCATATTTGACTTTAACTTTAGCTTTAGCTTTAACTTTAACCACGCCTCTGGTGCAACGCAGCCTTATTGTCAGTCTCAATTATAATATGTACTCGTTAATAGTTGTTCAAAGGATGTTACAGTAATAATTTTATCACAGGCATCTTTATATGTTTTATCCCTTTGTAATGTTTTTTTTGCATATATAAACTGTTATATGAGATTAATGATAAAAACATTCCATTAATTTAATATTACGTACGAATTTTTGATCAACTTTTCAAATTCATAGTTCAAACAAAACTTCTATAGGCAAAAAGTAAACAATCATTTTAATTGGAATAAAAGTGAATACGCGTGAGTTCGTCGACCTCGATCCGGACAATCCGGATATAGTAACATTGACCCTGTTTACCAGCTGGCCGGATTAAATTATACCCGGCCGTGTCCCGGTCGTAATGAACGATTGACACCGATGGCGAGCAATACGCATGTGTGGCTTTGTATAAATGGGACTAAGTGTCGCCGCACACGGGCCACACGCGACAGCCACAAACGCCGTTTTAAGCTAGTCTAGTGATCGTAAAGTGAATCGTTGTAGCGTGTAGCAGCCACCGGCGTCAAAAATGTATGAAAACTACAGGAAATATGCCGGTGACGGCGTTTTGTGGTTGTGACCGGTGGCCCATCTGTGGGAGCCCTAAGGGACTGTTCACACTGAATTGAGATAAAACGCTGTGTAATAGCGATACAAAATTGAATTTTTGCAACATGTATTTAAAATGAAGGTGAGTATAGAGGTGAAAATTTCACTCGTGATATTGGTAATCTACTACTTGATCGCATATTATGGCTATTCAAAATCCGATCGACAATACACCTTTAGACAAATACAATTTAATTTAGTAGCATTTTATAAAGGTGCCATAAATACCTATTATAAAGTTTGAATAAAGTGAAGAATAAAGATGAATTTGAATATAATTATACCAAATCTATGAATTACAAATTAATCAGGTTATGTAAGGTTAACAATTAACATATAACTTTTGTAACACAATAATGATTAAACGTTACAACAATATAACGCAATATTTATTACACACACTATAAAAAGATTATCCCAAAGTCTCGAAATAAAATCCTAAAAGATCCGGGAAAATCTCGCACTATTCACCGGAGTCCCATGTGAGGTGTCGGGCCGTCGGGTCGTCGGGCCGTCACGCACCAAGTTCAAGGCCGACTCCCGAGGGTTCGCTCCGGGAAACCACTCAGGTCTGTTTGTAAACACGCAGTTCAATAAACCCACACCGAAAATAAACGGAAAATTCTGCAGGAAACTCTAAGTTCTGTTGTAATTTTTCCTTAGTTAAAGTTAGCAACTTTTTGGTAGAAGATGGCCCCGTGCGAGTTTCTTATACCAGTTATTCTCGCCGGGTTAGTTCCCGAACCGGTGGACGGTGGTAGGCCTCATGTACTACAGTATTACTATGTAGACGTTTTAAAAGTGTTGAGGCTGGTTTTCAGCGCGCTTGACTATAAAACGCGTTACTTATACCCCCATACGCCATATTCGAACGCGCGCGCTCCTACGGCGCTGTCGAAACTCTTAACAATAAAACCAGCCTTAGAAACTACGAATAATAAAACCTATAGAAATAAATATTTTGACTTTTGATTTAGTTATTCGTTCACGCAAGTTTATTACTACGGTATATTTTTAATCTTTTAGCACCGTATACAATGAATCGTTTAAGTAGTTAAGGTGCTATGGCAAAACAAATTCACACACGCAGACCGGGAATCATCAGACTTCCTTTTGATTTTTCTTTCGTTGCACCGTGAAATAAGAGTAAGTAAGTACTCTGTACTACATAATTATATTGTAGTGTAGCAGCTTAATATTTTCCGCTTTTCCGAAACACAAACACACATACATATTTAAAACAAGATTTCCGAACATAAAGAACGTAATTTACTTTATTTCAAATAACCAAAATAATTTGTATGTTTAAGCAATTTGATCATACGTACCAACTTGTTTGATGCTCATGTAACATACGCATATTATAATAATTATTATCGGTATACGCAATACGCAGGTAAATAACACGGCTTTTTGATTGCCAATCACCGAGTAATGCCAAATAATTTAAAGTAAATTACATCATGGAACCATTCCCGTGAAATCATTATTTTGTGAGTATGTACTAGTCGTCTGGGGATTTTGTCAGTTAAACATAATAAAAGGCACAACTGATTGAGAGGTAATTGGTAAATGACGCGTACAAATGACTTTCAATAATAAGCGAAATTTCAAGTTTTTAGCTTTAGAGCTGTTATTTTTAAAAACTCATTTCCTGATAAGAAAAGTGTTTTTACAATTTCACTCCCCCAAATTTTACGCGAGCGAAGGTTTAAGTTAGTCCACAATAAAATCCCAAAACTAACCCAAAATGTACCCTATATCCCACCAACAAATACTACGTCTCTATTTGTACGGTACCGTATAACAAGATTATCGCTATCACGGCTTTTATACGGGCATTACGTTTATTTACGTTATATAACACGTAAGTGGTCGCCACGCGGTCTGCCACCCGCCGCCCACGGAGTATCACATTCCGAGGAAATGTCTCGTTAAATTATCCGATTCTCATTTTGATATAGATGCTGATATAAATCTATATATCTATCTATCTATTATATATAAAACTCAAAGGTGACTGACTGACATGGTGATCTATCAACGCACAGCCCAAATCACTGGACGGATCGGGCTGAAATTTGGCATGCAGGTAGATGTTATGACATAGGCATCCACTAAGAAAGGATTTTGATCAATTTTACCCCCAAGGGTTAAAATAGGGGATCAAAATTTGTATATAATAATACTTCTTAACGCGAGCGAAGCCGCGAGAAAAAGCTCGTATTAGTATAAGCAGCTATAATTCTACCAATTTAAACGACACGGATTAACCGGGGTAAAAAATGACGATTTCAAATTAATTTGGGGTCACGCACAAAAAGTTCAGAATAGGATTTTAAACTACTGCTGAGGTTTGTTGTAAAAATTGATGTATTAACTAAAAATAAGAATTGAGAACGTATCAATCTAATAGGATTTGTATCGTAGATATTGTTTTGAAAGTCCGATTTAGATTTTGTCTTTTATAAGTAAGTAAAATGAAACTAAATACAGAACTGCCGAGTGCGACCGTCGGCAAAGTAACCAAGGAGTCCACGGACATTTGGCTGATGACAAAACCAAAATCGAAAGTTTTACGTTTAAACCCTTAAAACGTATTTCCATTACATGTAATATTAAAAAAAAAACAATTGTTCCAGCTAATTTAAGACGCTCGTAAACTCAATTAGTGCGACGTCGAAACGGAATTAAAATTTACGTTTCTCATAAAAGCGTATTGCAAAATGTACCGTAATATACGGCCAACGTGTTTTATGGGCCATGTACAATTAATTATTCAATATATCACGAATTTTCCCGCCTAAATTGCTCTGCAAATTGTGTTATGGTAAGGGTTTTTCCATGTAAAATATATTTCAAAGTTCTGGTTATTTAATGACTTCGTTGAACCTTCCACTTCTTAGATATATTTTGGCATTAACTTGTATTTTTGTAAATGTAAAGTAATATCAGTTAGTGATATTAATGTTTATTTTTGAGCAGTTATTCGAGACACCGTTTTTACTATATCTGCTATTGTATAACAATTTTGATTCAAAAATACTTAAAAGTTTGGTACTTTTCAGTAAGTACTTAGCAGGTAAAACAGCTATAATAATTATAATTTGCAAATTTTTACAATACTTGTTCAACTCCTGTATAAATATTTTGTTGTTAACCATAGTTAATGTTTACCCCTATTAGATCATTGACAAAATATAATAATTCACATATAATAACTATTTTTCAAATGTTTTTATGGCAAGAAAATTAATCGTCCAAAAGTTTAGGAAAAAAGTGAAAATTTATTGCATTTGGCGCACCCCAAAAATTCCAATTACCCCGTCTGCCGTCCGCCATATTGATTTTCACTTTCCGCACGTTTTTAAACCGGACAGATTTTATCCCGGTTAAACCGAAGCATATGCTGTCTTGTTGATAAACGAAGAATAGCTTTATCCACACTAGACGCTTTCGTCTTCAATTTTCGTCATCTTTTCATTCAATAATTGAATGAGTCAATGAACGCAACGCCAACATTGTTATTTTTGAAGTTTTGGATACGGTCAGAGAGCGTTGCGGGCATGCCAGACGATTGCTGTTGGCTGCGCTATAACGCATGCCTTTGATGAACAGACAAAGGCTGTGGACAAAGCTAATGAGACAGAATTAATTGATCCATGTGACCAAATTGTGTGAATAGTGACCTTTCGGGACAAATATTAGCAACATGGAGACTGGAGAGTGTTGAGAAAATATTTATAACTAGCTGTCCTGGTGAACTTCGTATTTAAAACCTTCCCTGGACTTCTACGAATATTTTGAGACCAAAATCAGCCCAATCCGTTCAGCCGTTTTTGAGTTTTAGCGCGACTAACACATTTGAAAATCCATTTTTATATATAAAGAGAAGAAGATATAGATAACGAGGACTACATTTTATCCAGTTATAGTTTGTACGGGACAACAAGTGTTTGAGCAATATTGGAAAATCTTAAGCAAACTGGCATACACATGGGCGTTTATCTGATGGTAAGCATTAACCAGTCTTTCTAGCCATGTTCGATATTCATCTCGTCAAAGCATTGAAGCATGATTCTTCCATGACAGGATGAATTATTGAATTAAATATAATTTTCATAATTTAAACGAAGTCCGCGTAAAATTGTGCAACCACAAAGACTATAAAAAAATCAGCATTTCTGGGCGGATTTTGCGCGAAAAAGTTTTTATGTAAAGCCCGTAACCACGTGTATTTATTTACTTCACAGTCGACCCTGTGGCAACACCACGCTCAATGAATCGAGGCCAGTGAAATCCGACCTACATTTTTATCTACGTTACGCACAAAATACGCTCAATCGGCGCGGCGGTCCTCCGCCCAAACAAACATGTACGATTCCTTACACCTACCGAAAAGCAAAGCCTGTATTACATATAAATGGAGAAAATATACTTGCAGGAGAGCCAATTAAAGATAATACTTAAAATTAATTTTACCCGCGGAAACATTTCTCGGCATTCCGTATCTCTATTTCTACCAAAAATCAATCAGGCAGAAGATAACCTCTTCTGCCTCTGAACCGATTGATTTTAATTAATAACATACATACAACATTTAACATAAATTATAATATTACCAGATGTTGCCCGCAAGTTAGTTTTACCGAAATCCAATTATTATGGCACGGGGACCGCACCGAACTGATTTTCTTCGGTATGTAAAGAGGAAAATCTCTACATACCGAAGAAAATTCAGCGGCTAAAGCATGAAGCGGTTACTAACAGACAAACTCAAATTTGAATTAATAGAGTTAGAGAATTATCATCATCATCCCCTGAGCAAACGACCTTGACCATAAATTTGCTGCGTTGCCGAGATCGCACCAAAATCCTATTTTTTTACTTATCTTAGTTCAAAACTGACTTAAAAAAATTCAAACGACAAATATGTAGTTACTGAAATTGTCGATCTATTGGCGTGTGTTTCAAATACTTAAACGTAATTTGTAAATAGTCGGGAGATACTGAACTAATTTAAATAAATTGGTATTACTTTGGAAGCTGATATTATGAGAATAGTAAACAAAAATAGGAAATTAATAACGCAGAAAGGAACGTTTATATGCTGAAGATTATTGCTGTATTTTTATTAGAATTTTGTAGATTTCAAATTATGAGTTAATAAGACTCTAAAAACGGTAAATTACCACATCTCCGCAGGGGGTAGCGTCTCTTTAAACAAATAAACATAAAAATCTAAGCTAAACAGCAGCGAACTCTGCATTATTTTAACTTAAGAGGCCTGGTACCCTTGGAATTTCTCATACAAACGTAATTCTAAAATCATTTTCTCATACGAAAATATTTAACATGTTTGAGTTATTTTTCAGTTTAAGATAGTAATTACCTAGGTTCCTCACACAAAAATTTACTTCAAAATATTTAAACAAAATTTTTTTTTGTTTTAATTTTTTTTAGTAAATTTACTACTAAATACACACACCGGCAAAATTAGCGGAACATAAGTAAAAAGGGCCACAACTTGAATTCAAGTGGGTCGGGCTGTGTGAAATCCTTTTTTATAGTTTCTAAGCTCATTTAAGAAATAAAATATTGAACAAAACTGGCAAGTTGACAGATTTTTATTGCAATTATGCCCTACTAAGTGTTTTTCGATGATTGACGTTGTGATAAGAATGGCGTTTTTAGCGGGGTGCAAGGCATGCCAGCTCATTTGATTGTTTGGTTTTTGGAAGAACACATTGCTAAGATACAAAATTAGTGGATTTTCCAGCATCTACGACAGCTAGAGCTGTAACCACGATAGAGAAAGGTCACACCTACCGTTCGGTCAGTCAGGCCTTAGGTGTGTCGGCTTTCGTGGTCCATCGTAAATTTCAATGCTACAGAGAGACTGGATCTTACGTTAGGAGACGAGAACAAGGCATATATCGGGTGGCAAAGGTTCAGGATAACCATTTTGTAAGGGTACAAGCCTTAAGAAATCGACCTTAAACTGCTTTGCAGAGATGAAACCTATAGGAACAGGTCCGAGATGTACCTGTAAGTGATTGTACAGTAAGAAAAAGACTCAAAGAAGTTAAATTAAACTCAAAGGTGCCAGCAAGGGCACCAAAACTTGAGACAGGGTACCAAAGAGCCAGGCTAAGATTTGCGCGTGAACATCAAAATTTGACAAGTGAGTGAAATCGTGTGCTGTACAGTGATGGGAGCAAATTATGTGTAAATTTTATTGACAGGCGATAAAGAATGTGGATAAATCGTAAGGAACGCTATAGACCATCAAACTTAACGGAAACAGTGGTATATCATGCAGGCTTCGTAATGGTTTGGGGTTGCATATGATTTGGAGCCCGCACAGAGCTGATGATTGTTAATGATGGTACTTTGACAGTACAGGGCAATAGCACAGACATCCTAAAACTGCATGTTGTGCCTTTTACACAGTTTTAGGCAGTAACTTCAATTTTTTGCGCGTCCATAGAGTAAAAAAAATCGGGCATTATGACCTAAATGATGCTAGCGTAGCCCAGGTGGAGAGGTCAGCACGGTCTACGGATGTGGATCCGATTGAGAACGTATGGCATATCAATGGGTGAACGGTACGAATTAAAACTCCAGCTCCAAAATGTGTTCAAGAGCTCGAGTTGGCGCTACTGGAGGAGTAGAAGAATATCCCACAGGAAATGATTGACAATCAAAATGCAAGCATGTAATGGCGTATCCAGACTCTCTTCATATCCATAGAATGCATTACACGCTGTTAACATGGCATTTCTTAAGTAAAAATGAAGAATTTAACTTAAAAACTTACTACTGAAATTTCAAAGATTTTTCTTAATTTTAGATTTTTGCAGATTTTTTTAATTTTACACGTTTTTTTGCCCTAAATTTATATAAGTTTTATTTTTTAATCATCAATTATTAAATTAATAAATAAATATATAAAAAACAGTGATTAATTTTCAAAAAAAATAAAATTTTATTATGTTCCGCTAATTTTGCCGGTGTGTATATTTAAACACCTAAAAATAGGGTAAAACACTAAAAATATATATAAATAAATAGTTAATTTACTACAAAATATTTCAACTTATTTAATTTATTTTTTAGTGTTTTACTCTATTTTTTAGTGTTTAAATATTAAGTACTAAATTTACTAAAAAAAATTAAAAACAAAAAATTTTTTTAATGTTTAAATATTTTGAAGTAAATTTTTGTGCAGGAACCTAGATAATTACTATTTTAAACTGAAAAACAACTCAAACATGTTAAATATTTTCGTATGAGAAAATGATTTTGGAATTACGTATGTATGAGAATTTCGAGGGTACCCGGCCCCTTAACAGGTCGATTTAACGATGACTTAAAAGTAGGTAAAAAAAATAAATCGAAATCAAATATCTTTATTAGCATAAATTGAGTACAGGTGAGCATTTCAATCCTCCAAACTAGGCGCAGCCTGTCTTATGGAGGAATTTACATCGTAACATTACTTAAATTAAAAAATAAACTTTCAAATTGAAAATAAACACATTTAAGTGTAGTTAAACACCACAAAGCTGAATATGGCATCACTAATCTGTATTGACTCAGTTATGTCAACCCGCGTCTCTGATAAACACTGATAAATATGACTCACAACCACAAGATAACCATTTTGAAATTAATTTTAACTTTTGACACACAATGTTACTATCATGTCAATATAATCTAAAACAAAAGATATGAGACTAGAGAGATATTCAGCAAAACATTTTAAAATATTATTAACACTCTAGTGCAGTTTCGTTCGCATAAAAAAAATTGATTCCCTATTTCAAAATTCATCTCCCTTGGGGGTGAATTTTAAAAAATCCTTCCTTAGTGGATAGACCGAAGGAATATGTGGTTTATACGTTGATCTACCGGCTTTTATTGTTAAAATGTAGATTTACATAAATTACGACGCAGTTTAGGTTAAACAAAACCAGTATTATATAAAAATAGACTGAGATTTCCGGGTTGGTGTCATGATAATGTATGTAGGTAATGCTGCCTCCCCATATGGACGAACGCACTGCCAACGCGTTGGCGGTGCGCTTGCAACGGTTACAAACATACCAATTTTTGGTATGTGTAGAGTGAAAGGTTTTGCACTTAAAAATTTTAATTTCAGTTTCAAATAAAAAAATTAACGGATGTTAATTTTTTTTCTTATAAGTCCGACCTCTTTGGGCGAACTAATCGCGCGGCCTATGTGTGGATGGAACGCAAGCCTTGCGACAAATTTCCTTTGATCATTCCGACACCGCGCGGCAAGCTCGCAAACGCGTTGGCCAACGTCTAAATACCTACCGCGAACGCGCGAACGCCTGTTCTACACATTGGGCCAACGCGTTGGCTAACGCGTTCGCCTATTTGTAGTGCCGACATAACAATATTAATTATATTGTATTCTTGATAATGCTGTGTTAAATTAGCATAAAATAATTATGGTTTCGACATTTTTTTATGTAACCTTGTAACGCATAGCTTAAAATAAGTTTTATAAATTGACCGTTGTTTCTATGGGTAATTAAGTTAATACTCTACAATTATTGTGAAATAATTACTACGCTTAAAGATTTTTATCAGCATGAAGTTTATTTTAAGCAACAAACTATGATCTATTTAAGGCTTAATGCAAGCCTAAAATAGATCATAGTAGCAATACCTTACTAGTACTAGACTCAACGATTTCCGCAACTGTACTACGACATTTTATTTTTTATTTTTATCTGACTGTCGTAAGGATATATACTTAACCGTGTATATTTTAACATTTCTTCATATTATTTTTTTTATAAAGAAATACAGACATTACTATCATACTTTTTTAATTAAAAGTTTTCCTGTTACATGTTATACGCGTAAATGTAGAGCTATGATTTATTCATATTTTGTATTTCATGGTCATTTATTGAGTACATTTGATTCACACAAAAACTGGTTAAATAAACTTGTTCTGAATATAACCTATGATTTAATATTAATTACTACAAAGGTTATTTAAATGTCTGCCAAATTGACATTTGACGAAGCAGTTTTTTTTGCTACAAAAATCTTTTTGAGTAAAAATACCACACTAATATTAATTAATAATGTAGCATAGTAACGATATTTTATAAAGAATATAATATTTAATGAATATTAAAACAGTCATCTCTATCTACTATTAATTAACGATACAGAAATCATTAAATGATTACAATATTATGTTCATATTTAATGAACCATGCGTTTGTTGTAGTATAATCGTAAGTCATAAATTATTATCGTAGTAAAGAAATCGTGGTCCAAAAAATTATCAGTGATTGAGTCTCGTAACGCTCTGGCTACGCTCGCGTGCCACGCGGTGTATTGACCTTTTCACATCAAAAACAAACCAACGCGACGTCTTATTTCAATTAAAAAAAAACAAACCTTGAACTTGGAACGTCTGAAAATCCCGGCCAAGTGTCACAGAAAAATCACAACACTCGCGTTCGAAAAACGAATTTACGCGGGAATAGTGAGGTGCAATCGACGAAGATCGATGTCGATGAATCGATATGTTACGTAAGACGCGTGGTGAGCCGGCGTCGTCGCACGTGACTGGTGCCAGTGTGACGGACCGAGCGAGCGCCGCCGCCCCCGCGCCTCCCCGCGCGCCCCGCACATATACTACACATTTGATAAACAAATTACGTTTTTATACAGAGCTTTTACAATCTATTACCGATTTTTACTGCTTAAAGAAGCTTAATCATTTGTGTTTAATAAATTGTAGAGTTCCGTCAAACCAGTCTTTTTGGCAAAACAATTATGAAATAGGAGGCAATCTATTGGAATTGCAGATTAAGGTTCATAAATCATGTTAATTGTCATGTTAAATCGTACATAATAATAAAACGTAAAAATAGACTAAAATGTATTCAATTCGATATGTCTTTGTGATTACTTATCTCTCTCTGATTTAAGAAGGATGAATCATAATATTCTAATTTCTAACTGTCTTCTTCTAGTATACGCACTTATAAACGTATGTAACAATTATACTGACAGCATGGACTCGTGCAGTAAGTAGATTTTATAAAATCATTCATCATTTTTTAATTTTCCTCCATTTATCTTAACTTAAAAACTTGCGACAAAGTTAATTTTCTCTCTGTCGTGTTTTAAAAAAGTTTGGTGAGTTCAAAAGTGGAGCCGAATGGACGGAATCCTCTTTAAATATATTCCCTAGTCAAACATCATCGCATATCAAATATCATTTCATAGACAAACAAAACCACCATTACCTGCTCTATGGTAGAGCGCCTTTCTGGTTGGTTAACTTATTTTAATTTTACGAAGATTGAAGTAAAAATATGAGGAAATATGAGAAGCACAATGGGGCTTTTTGTCGACTCTTTTATGATTTAAGTATGTAAAAGCTTATTGAGAACATTCCATCGTGTATAATTGGAAAACAATTAAATAAAAAATTGTAGTATTATTGCTGGTACTGCTATAAGACTTTAGTGCTTTACTAATATATCGTCATAGCTTGATTACTATTAAGATATTTTTATTATTATCAGTTAACATGATCTCAATAGATTTAGCTTATATTATAATGGATCTAGTGCAAAACACAAATCTATTTGTAATCTTTAGAAGGCTTGAATCTATTAAAAGAACGCGGAAATATTTTCCAGGCGTTCATTACGGTCACAATTATATACGTTTCTGACGTATCTACGTTATTTAGAGGGGACTACGGCCGGTACTTATGCAAAAGAGGCCAATATTTCATCGTTCTTCCGTCTATTGCAGTTTGCATTATCATAACAATCGCTCTACGTTCTAAGCGTTTCGCCTACAGCACTGTGCATTTGCATCTTTATTCCCATCTACATAATATTTTTCTAACATTTTTCTTTTTAATCCTTTGTAACAATAATAAAAAAAATAATACTTAATAATACTTGACGACCTCCGTGGCTCAATGGTTAGAGTATGTGGCAACTCAAGCCGGAGGTCGCGGGTTCGAATCCCGCCGACGGAGCAAAAAGTTTTTCAATGTTCCTGGGTCATGGATGTGTATTGAATATGTGTATGATATAATAAAAATCTTAAATATATGTATACTTAGTATAAAAGTATTAAATATATTTCCGTTGTCTGGTACCTGTAACACAAGTCCTTCGCGTACTTAGCACGGGGCCAGACTGACGTGGTGTGAAGCGTCCATAGATATTTATATAGGTCTACCAGAATCTGATGGCAAAAAGTGAGAAAGTTAATTGACTCTAGCAATACCGGGGTAATTCGAATAAAACATTTTGATCCATTTTTTCCTTATTATATAGCGGCTGATTACATGCAAATATATAAATTTATCCAATGATCAAGGATATTTTTTGATAATCTGCCGTCAAAATAAGCCATCAGATTCTGGTAGACCTATAATTTCATCCATTAAAAAATCATCCTTTTTGATAGTGCTGGCACGTGTTATCGATATTTTTATGTTTTTTTTTGTCATAAACTAAAATGGTCATATCCGTCAAGGCGATGCGATCCATAACCTTCTTGGTATTTTTATTTCAAGGCCAGAGGGCGCTATGCGTACGTGAGTCAGTGACGATTCGTAATTTAAAATTTCAAGTTGTGTTAAACAATACTTTGTATAAATCATTTCATCGAGCTTATAACATAACAAGTATATAGGCTCTTTATTTTTCATTATTTATCGGCGTTGTGCATAATATTTTAAGTAGGTAAATAATTTTAAAATCGAGTCAGGTCATCTAAACTGATTGAAAATTCGTAAGGCGTATAAGTTTTTTTTCTTTTTACTTAATTATTGTCAAGCGCACACTGCTGCTTTGCTGTCGCAAGATATGTAATCGCCATGCTGTTGTTTTTTTTTAATATTGATAGCCGACAGAACAGATTTCCCCGACAGAAAAGAATACATAATTTTAATTTTCATGAAAAACCGCTTACTCAAAATATACTATTTAGCAATGATATTATATAAAAAACTCAAAGCAGATACGTTACTACCGCGCGCATTGTGAAGACTCAAATACGACCCAATTGGGTCGTCTTTTATTTAGCCTGTCTCTTTTGTGTAAAACCGGAAAATAGTATGAACGTAACAGATCTGTATAAGTAGAATATCATTACTATTTAGCAACACTACTTTAACCAAAAAGACGGTTGGAGAGTAGTGTTTTGTGTCGAACTCGAACTCGACTTGAACTCGAACTCGAACTCAACTCGAACTCGACTCGAACCCGACTCGAACTCGACTCGAACTCGACTCGAACTCGACTTGAACTCGACTCGAACTCGGTTGTCTGTAAAGTCGGTTTACTGACGATAGTTGAACGTGACAACGTCATAGCCTTAAATGGAACGCCTCAGAGCGAGGTAACGCCGCATATTGCGTCATGTTTTTTCGTGCGAGCAGCCCATATCGAATTATAAGACGTTGTCACGTCAAAACCTCAAATTTGCAATTAATATACGAATGCAATATGATATTGAACAAGTTTATAACTCGGTATTAGATGAACGAGTTGGTACAGCGTTTTCTCATTTCCAGAGACGAAACTTTTCTAATATTATAGTTTCATTCATATTGTCGGTACTTTCGCGAAGTTTTCTTTCGTGGAAAATGAAAGACCATTTCCATAACTATTATTTCCCTTTTATTGCTCTCCGTTGTATCAAATTACTTAGAAAATTTATTTAGCAAATTATTGTCTTTGTTGCGCCAAAATTAGAAATGGTAATAGGAGAATAGTAAATACTACTTTGTACTTTGTAGAAATACGTACATAGGCTTCATTTGTTTTACTACCTCTGATAAATTGGTTATTAAGTCGTTGATGAAACAACTTTCATTACAAAAGTAATCACGGTACTTATTTTAGTAACTAGTATGAGATCCAATAGGATGATTGTGTGAACATACCTGTCTACCTTTAGATTACTACGAGTACCATTATAGCGGTTACGGAATCATAGACCTCTGTTTACAAGTTTACCATGCAGTAAACATTCATTGTAAAGTTGTAAGCTGTATATTTAGAGTTTACCTTATGAAAATTACTAAAATAATATGAATATTCCATATAATTTGTTTATAATAAGCATATTTTATGTGTGATTTGCGAAATATTAAATACGAGGGGAGGTCCAAAAGTTCGCGGAATGGAGGGGATGGAGTGGGGATAGGGTAGCTCGCTTAGTGTCATACTAATTGAGCACTCATAATTAGTATATATATAAAATCTCAACCCTATAGCGCCATTCGTTTACGAGTACTCGCCTGCTAAACAAGTCAATCTGGAAGCAAACTGCAACTATGGAGAAAATTGAACATCGCGCTGTGATAAAATTCCTTACCAAGCAAGGAAAAAACGTTCAAACCATTTTAAATGAAATGGAAGCCGTTTATGGAGATCAGTGCCCTGGTAAAACAATGGTTTATAAGTGGCATGGACTTTTCAAACATGGTCGAGATTCAATTGAAGACGAGCCTCGCTCTGGGCGGCCAGTTGAGGCCACCACATCAGACATCGTCGAAAAAGTCGAAAAACTTGTACTGGAAGACACACGTTTAAAGAAAAAACAATTATCTGCATTTGTTGGAGTATCAGATACAACCATTTTGCGAATCCTGCACTACCACTTGGGCATGACAAAAGTCAGTGCAAGATGGGTGCCGAGAATGCTCACGCCGCTTCAAAAACAGCAGCGCATCGACGCGTCTAAGCACTTTTTGGAGGTGTGTGGAGACAACTCTGTGCAGATTTTGGAGCGGATTGTTACTGGAGATGAAACATGGGTTCATCACTTTGAACCTGAATCAAAACTGGAGTCCATGCAATGGCACAAAAAGGGTACACCACCTCCCAAGAAATTCAAAGTGTCAGAATCGGCTGGAAAGTTGATGGCCACTGTTTTTTGGGATTGTGAGGGAATATTACTAATTGATTATAAAGAAAAAGGTAACACTGTAACCGGAGAATACTACGCATCAATATTGGAAAAGTTAAAGGAGGCAATTAAAGAAAAACGTCGTGGAAAATTGACCAAGGGTGTGTTGCTTTTGCAAGACAATGCGCCGGTTCACAAGAGCCGAGTTGCCATGGCTGCTCTTCACACGCATGGATTCGAACCACTTGTTCACCCACCCTACAGTCCAGACCTGGCCCCTAGCGATTTTTATTTATATCCAAATTTAAAAAAAGAGCTAAGGGGAAGGAAATTTTCCGACGATAACGAAGTGAAGGAGGCAATTTCGGCGCATTTTGAGGCCAAAGACAAAAAATATTTTTTCGATGGTTTAGAATAATTAATCCATAGATCAAATAAATGTATTACAATTAAGGGTGATTATATTGAAAAGGAAAAATAAATTTATTGTTATATTTTATTAACAACCCTTTCATTCCGCGAACTTTTGGACCTCCCCTCGTATATAGATCGAGATTACATCATAATTATTTACCTTTCAGAAACATTTTTTCTAAAATTCAGCCTCACTTTTGTATTTTAGTACATTAATTTTCTATAAAACACCGTAATTTTAGGTTTGTTTTACTAAATAATAAGATTCCCGAGATACGTGCTGTAGATGGCGCGCGGGAGATTGAATTGAATGTAAATGTTGATTTTTAATTATATGGAGCTCTGCAATTTATGCAGGACCGTGTCTCAGTTTTCTAAGTAAACATACAGCTCGATTTTCGTTCGGAAATGCACTAAGCGTAATTTAATTGTTACGTGCCAAATAGAATAAAAAAAAAACTTAATTTAACCATAACTGGCACAAAACAAAATGTTGTTAAAAAAACCTGCATATGCCCAGAATTTGATAATGGAAGGATGTCGATTTTCATTAGAGGGACCTCCTTTTGTTCGGTTAAACTTTTTCACAATGGGCGTAATTAAAAGTTGGCAGTGCTCGGTGACAGCGGCGGCCGGCGTAATCTGCCGTCAGAGGGCCTGCACACCAAAAGGCGCCAAACTTGACAGATAAACAACTTCCCTTTTGCACTTTTTACACGAGTAGCACATTCATTCGACTGCTTTTCTTTGGATTTTTATTCATTTATTCAGTATTTTTAATTCAGATTATACCTAAGTATTGTTTGCTGATATTAATACTGTTGTTATAGGTATTCCCTCAAGCCCCGTAAGGCCCATATGGGCCGCGACAACAAAAGATTTCTTGGAATTGGTGATAGAGGGATTATTGTGTTATCATCAACTAAAAAAGGCAAACCATATTGAGTACCCAAACTACAGTATAATTACCAAAATCGGTAGAATATTCATTGTTTTATACAGACATACTAAGTAATACAATTAATTATAGTATTATTAAAACCCGACGTTTGAAGTATTAATTTAGCATTTAAAAAATACATGAACTTGCACAGAAACTTTAAAAGATAAAGCAAAATACAAACTAAGAGCTTACACTTTATAGGTTATATCGTAAATATCATGTTTAAAATTAATGACCATACGATACGGAAATTAAGCGCTATGCGCCGGAGGGAGGGGGTAGCCTAGCCCCCCTAGCCCCCCCTAGGGTGGGGTGGGGCTAGAATAGCAATCTAGGGAGCCTGGATTGTCTGGAATACCTGGCGTTGTCGACTGCCCATCAGCCGTGCGCATTAGGTTTTGATAAGACCTAATATTAACTCCTAGACAAACGGAATGTGTAAGGATAGGTTTAGATTTCATTGTTTGTGTTATTTATTAAGATTATGAAAATAATAAAGTATTCTTATAAGTTATAACTTATAAGTATTCGAATTGTTTGTATAAAATTGAATAAGTACTTACACATAATTTTAAAAAATGTGTAAGAAGTTAGAAGACAGATTTCCGCCGTTCTCCTCATGAAAGCCACAAAAAGAGTCACAAATACAGATTTTATATTAAATGTCAAGTGTTATGACTCCCGATACTATTTTTCATTCAATTCACAACTGTCTTAATTGCAATACTTGATTCAAAATCATTATTTTTACATAGCAATATACATTTCCAGGTCTATCCTATTTTAAATATTAAAGATTAAATTAGCACATAATATAATTTTTGCCGTCTCATATCAATTTGATTCATGCAAATGTATTCCGGTGTACCAACATTAGAGCATAACTCCATTATTAGCGAAGACGGCGCGCCGTGATATATTATCAAGTTAAAATTAAATTAAACTCTCCCCCCTCGCCCTCCAAGCTTCGTACCCCCCCCCTTTCGTCCGCCAGTACAGTCGCGAACTCCTTACAATTATCCCTCTTTGAACTTTATCTCAATGTAATACGGTCTAAAATCTGTAAAGAGGTTATGTTGGATACTGTGCATATAGTGGATGTTTAATTAAAATATCTTGGAGTGATTTACGAGTATCGATAACTGTTCAAAACCCATTGTGTGATGTAATAATGTGAGATGTTATTGTCACTTATTAATTGTTAGTTATGGGAATTTTTTTAATTTTTTAAACAACAGTTTTTGAAAAACAGAGGGCAAGCATAGGGATGAATCGATTCTGAAAAAAAAACTTAGTTTGGCACTTGTCACTGTAGGAACTAGAAACACTTTTGCAGCGTTAAAAATATTCATCATCGTCAGCGCATTCACTGTTTGAAAAGTTCTTAAATTATCTGTGTCCGCTTACCTATAGGCTTAGATGATTTTGTAAGTTTGTTAAAAACCTGAACAAAAAAGTCGCTGTCACTGTCGTTCAAGTAAAAACCTTTTTTATTTTATTTATTGCTTCAAACGATGTGAACTCATAGAAGTTTTATCGTCTATATTGAATTTGGTGCTGCCCGCCCAGCCCGAGGTAGCAATTTCCACAGAGAATGTAATTCTGCGAGAGAAGCCTTCACTACTAAAACTAGATAATGTTGTATGTTGTAAATATAATTATGACATTAGTCATTATTATCAGTCAATAATAATCAATAATCTCTTTTCTCCCTCTTTAAAAGTAGCAAAAAGTAGCTTAAACATAAAATACCTTCGTTTGGGAACTGCATTCGTTTTGCATTTATAATATAATATGATATGTTTTCAACGGGATCAAAGTTACATAATCATTATTTTAATCGATGCGGAGTTTAAGCGTGGTATTGATTATAGAATTTCGAATTTAAAACGTAATAAATGAAAATTTATAGTTCATATAAAGGATTTAAAATCGAAGTGTGATATTATATAGGTATTCAAATAATTTAATTATTTTTATTACCTCTTCATATCTTAAAGTATTTTTAAAAAAATTTGTATCTTATATCTTATGCCTATGCCTCTTCGATCGATGTAAAAAATAGTTTTTGAAACGCATCGCCAAAATCCAAAACTGCAACTTTTTAAATAAAGCAATGCCTAGATCTTAGCCTTACAAATATAGCTGTATAATCTCCCCATAAAACAGATTTTACAGCGGGAGTAATCCCGGATATATTAAAAGTCGTCCGTTAAGCTCCTTACACTGTGTACCCGTTTGAGGACGTACCTATACGGGTACAGGTACTAATGCTCATCGGAAATTAATATGGCGGATTATGTTATGATACTCGTATGAAATACATTATACCGGATTTTCTGAATCTACTGTTTTGGTAAATATGCGTTTGATGTTTTTATTACGGAGTGTATCTACACTCCATAATAAAAACATTACCCACCCGGGGCACCCATGATGGGTTCCTCTGCGATATAAAAAAAAGGGTAAAATTAGTGTGGCGCTACAGTAGCAACAGGGTAAATTAAAAAATGTGAAATAAAAGCTGTTAAATCATTTAGCAGCTTTTATTTCACATTTTTTAGCTTATATTTTTCAAAATATATTGGTATTATTTATTTTGTAATTTATTTTATTTATTTATTACATAAGTATTTTGTCACCAACGGCTACATTCATTCCATACCCTTTGCTGCAGCTAGCGTCACTTTCAACTGTTATTTACTGCGTACAGCTGGACACTTTTTCAAATATCCCCCATATAAGATATTGCTCCTCCATAGTTTTTATACTATGTTATAGTGCTCCAAGGCTTTATGAATGTGGACGGGGCGCTGCTGGTAAAGGAGAACTGTCAAACACATGTCAAAATACGAAGTTTTTGTATGATGGAAGCGTTAGTACCTTTCCTCGCCACATTCATTAATTTTAAAGCCTTGCCGAACTGTATAATAATGCGTTAATTAAATACTACAAAAGTAACTGGATTTTGCTGGTTTAACTTTTGGTATATCTAATCTAATCTAATATATTATATAAATCTCCTGTCACGATGTTTGTCCGCGATGGATTCCTAAGCTACTTAACCGATTTTAATGTTGTTTTTTTTAAATGTGTGCCTTTTTCCAACTTGAGAGATAGGATAGCTTAGATCTTTAATTATAGTCGTAATTTTATTTTATTGCAAATTATTTGTCTATAAAGAGCGACCATTGTTTATGCCACGCGGGTCACGGGATAGCGATGGACGTTGCCATGGTGACATACTTATTTAGTCACTAATTCAATAAAATAATACGGGCGATATTCTTTATAATATAACTAGCTGTTGCCCGCGACTTCGTCCGCATTAACATAGTATAATAACAAAGATGGATAGTTTTCCCCTTTTTGTGGTTCCTTATACAAAGGGTAAAAACGGGACCCTATTTAAGCAAATATCAAACGCAAACGTCAATAAACTTTCATGTTTCTAACTCAAGAAATGACGGACTTTCATTTAAACTTTTAACCCCTATTTCACCCTCTTGGGGGTAGAATTTCCAAAAACGTTTAAACACATATCCAATCATTTTTAATCAGTAGCCCAAACATAAAATTTCAAGTTTCTAACTTAAGAAATTACGGACTTTCATTCAAACTTTCAACCCCAGTTTCACCCCCTTGGGGGTAAAATTTCCAAAAACGCTTAAATATGTATCCATTCATTTTTTATCAGTAATCCGAAAATAAAGTTTCATGTTTCTAATTCAAGAAATGACGGACTTTCATTCAAACTTTCAACCCCTATTTCACCCCCTTCGGGGAAAAATTTTCTAAATTCCTTCCTTAGTGGGTACTTAATAAAACAACCCTACTCACCAAATTTCGTGGCTGTAACTTTAACAGTTTTTGCTCAGCGATGATGAATCAGTGAGTCAGTCAGTCAGGACATGTAATTTTATAAGTATAGATATGGCAAAGAAACCTTTGCCGGGACAGCTAGTAGTACTCGTATTATGATTTTATGAATACGAATAATGTCTGTATGTCTTTGTTAGCTTCAGTTTTAAACTACTGATACGATTCAGATGCAATATATTGCATACGTTAAACCACGAGAAAAGACATTGAATAGCTTTTTCAGACGTGATATATACACATTTCTATGGAAAATATATAACCCGGCAACGCACCTGCAGCTCTTCCAATGTTGCACTCACAACATTGGAAGAGCTGCAGGTGCGTTGCAAATCCATGGGCAATTGTAGTTGCTCTTCATCAGGTGATCCGTTTGCTCGTTTGCCCCCTTATTTTATTAAATAAAACCGTAGACATCTAATACAAAACTTACAAAATCATGTAAAACAAGCAAATATTTAAATGAAACACAAGTTTTTTCTTAAACTAGATAATATGTAAATGTCCGTGGAACTTTGTGGAATTGACATCTCATGAAACATGCATGAGGTAATACATAATGTATATTTTATTATCTACAAGAATGGTCCCTTTAGTTTTGTTTACATGTAAATTTTGTTGTCTAGGTTGGTGGGTAAATAGAATTCCTAGCTAGATACTATTCTTAAAATATTGATTCTTGCTTACTAAAAAAATAGTGGTTGGGTTTGGTTAGTGTTCATTAAAATATTAAAAAGAACATTATTCAGCAATAAAATTTAGTTTCTTCAAAATTAAATAACCGACAAATACATCTGAAATTACCACTAACAATAATTATAAATTAATCAATAATATCGCTTGTAAATGATACATAACATTCAACAACTTACATAAACTCTACCACAAACCATTTCAACAAGCGCGTCGGTTTAAAATCCCAACGAAATGCAACAGTCGCGCCACAGCATCAGATAAATCGTGTCGATAGATTTAATCGTGCTGTGTAAAGCGTACGATTCCCATGATAGGGAGTAATCTGTGCCCCGACCGCTAGGGGTTGATTTTTCTGTCGCCCAAAGCTCGGATTTATACCACTTGTTGCTTCGTATTTTGTCAACGCGCTGTCAATAATGAAAAATGGCGCCCGAATCAGGATGGCCACGGGCCGATACGTAATATATGCGAGGATGTTTTGGCTCATGGATGCGAGGAAGTTTTGGCGCGAAGCTATTACTCAAAATGAGAACAGTGTTTCATAATTCGGCTACATGTAAAATGATACTTGGACACGAATTGCGTATTATAATTGACCGTCTAGGTATTGAACATCGCGCGCCTTCAATCTAATTGTCACATAAACTGTTCAATAAAATTGGAGCGTTATATTGCACAATACAATAGTTGATCATAATATTGTAACAGACTTCTAAACAATTTTAGAAGTTTTGCAGTATTTTTGACAACATTTCACTGAACCTTTTTTAGCTTAAGCTTACTGTATGCTCTATTTTTTATAAAATTTGAAATAAAATATTATGTAAAAAAAAAAAAATGATCGTCTAGGGGCCGGCTTAGACAAATTTGCAAATCTTTTCCTCTTGATACCAAAGATTAAAAGTAAAAAGAAGGGTATTATTGTATATATAATACTAGCTGTCCCGGCAAACGTTTCTTTGCCATATTATATATTTTAAAAGTATATCGCCCGTATTATTTTATTGAATCTGACTAAATAAGTATGTCACCATGGCAACGTCCATCGCTATCCCGTGACCCGCGTCGCATAAACAATGGTCGCTCTTTATAGACAAATAATTTGCAATAAAATAAAATTGCGACTATAATAATTAAAGATCTAAGCTATCCTATCTCTCAAGTTGGAAAAAAGCACACATTTAAAAAAATAAAACATTAAAATCGGTTAAATAGTTTAGGAATCCATCGCGGACAAACATCGTGACAGGAGATTTATATATATTAGTTGTATAAAACATACATATACAATAATACCCTTCCTCGCGCAGTTGGGTAAAAGATAATCCTATATCTTAAAGTTACAAACTTATTTAATATTATGAATACAAGTCCAGACGGATTATTCACGCTCGAGGGACAAACGAAAAGTTTTTTTACCTGATTCTTGAGTAAGTATGTTTTTTCGCTCAAGATTTTCGTACATTTTTTAATTATGTTTATTACCTTTAATTTTAAGAAAATCCATAAAATACAGATAATCAGACTATAATTGGTTATTATTACTTATATTTTGAAGATACTTATATTAAATGTACCTATCTATATAACTATATAATAGGAAAATCCAGCAAAACATGGCAAAATATTGGATACGAAATTGAAATAATTATAAACATACTTTTAGTAACTATTTTTTTCTCAGTTTTTCACCCAGCTACAAACTCAAGTGGTACGTAGACGGTGCGTAGCGGCTCTACGCGTGGCGTAGCACAGTTCTAAAATTAGTTATTTTTAACCAATTATGGTGAAACTGAAATAAAATATTAATGATCATGGCAGTATATGCATTTAATTATATTTCTTTAACTAATAATAATATTTAATTTCATAAAACCATCTTATCATTTATCCCCAAATTGCCATTTTAATTATTATACAATATGAGGCCCGCAACTCCGTTGCACTGAAATCCGGTTGTCGCAAGGGAACTGTACATTTTCCGGGATAAATAATAAGATTATCCTATGCCCTTTCCGAGACTTAGGGCCTGTTTCACCACTTTCTGATAAAGCGCCGAATAGGCTATTCACAACGTTTTTGACAGATTCTCCATACTTGTCTGACAAGTTAATTGGTGGTAGCTCCCCCATCTGCCTATGAATCAACTTCTCTGATAGTTGATGTTCACACTTGTTGCGCCGCGATTTATTCTTTCCACATTTAAACGTTGACGTACTTTTTGGAGGTGTTCACAAATGTCGAAATTGTGAGGGTTTTTTATCTGTGGAATATATTACAATCCTGCAGATACAAACAACGTTCTTTAAAACTTTTACAATTACGAGTACATAATATTTTGTTTACTTACTAAGGATGTAGGTTGGCACTACGTTTATTTTAGACATGTAAAAAGTATTTGGCTCTTAATGATTTTACCATAAATTACGATTTTTTTCTTTAAAATGATTTTGACAGTCTCCGAATATCATATTATTATTGTATAAAATATTATTACTGTTAAGCTAGTGTATCCTGTAGCGCCTAAAATAATCATTATCATTAATGAGGTTTCAGAATTATAATTGACATAGCCATATAGTTCCATAACTCTATATTTTATTTTATATACTACCCTTATTTAGAATTCAATTGTCGAAAGTAAAAGTCAAATTTAAATTCAATTGTTTAGGTTTTAGGTGTGTTTTACGATTACAATCAGAAAAGCAATCTCGCACGCTGAATAAAATATAAGGCTCTGTATTACCGCGCGTTGAAAACTTCACTTCGAACATCGGACATTGTGAAAACCGCCCTTAGTTCAAAAACCTTTCATATTTAAACATAGTATACATGTTAAGGTTATCTGTATGACTGTCTGATACCTCTTAACGCTTTCTACTGAACCAATTTTGATGAACTGTATGAAGATACATTGAATTCTAAGAAAGAATATAAGATATAGGATATTTGTAATGTACGGTTCCCCGCGGTTAACTAATTTCGATGCAACAAATTATCTAATTCTATAAAAATTGTAAAGAAAAAAGTTGGCCTGTTTGCATCCTATAGGCTCCTAAACTACTAAGATGGTTTTGATGAAATTTCGCTCGTTTAATGCATCGCAGTATAGATTATGATTTAAACAGTAACATTACTCAAGAATTTCAATACACACATTATAAAAAACCAAAACAATCTAGTATTATAAAGTTAAAACCATTTTAAACCAGCTGCAGCAAACAAAGGTCAGAAACTTCGTATCACAACGTCTAACTTTTTGATTACGTTTCCCGAACTGAAAAAATACCGTTAGACCGGCTTGTTACTCAACAAACGTTATTTTTAGCGAACTATAACAAACAAAAAAGTCCTCAGGTGTGATGAAATAAAACGAGATTGATAATACTAATAGTTTGGTACAAAAAAAAACTCTAAGTTTATCACAAAAAAAACTACAACAAACCTTTGCGTACGAATTACGAAAGTAACAATATATTTTGTATGCGCTTAAAAAAGTAACTTTTATTAAAACTTCGTCCAATGGCTATCAAAGAAATTCCTCGAAAGACTCATAAAATACAAAGTACCTAATAAAAGCCCTATACATTTTAATACAACCGCGCATTGCTCAATTTATTTCTGTATAGAAATTGGCGAAACAATACCACTAGAGAATGCTTTATAATTAAATTTTACATTATACAAACAACAAGTATAATTCAAACGCCACTGAAACAGCAAAGGGACACCGAAAATGCATAACGAGGCAATAGAATGCATTAATGAAAGTTTCAGCGATAGTTTACAGGGAGGGGGGGAGCCACCCCACCGCCCCCCAACAAAAATACACGTAATCCCAACAAAAACACATTTTATTATTTCAAAACGTCCCAAATACAAAATTAACCTCAATTTTTATGTTTTCGCGCGCAAATTGTATTTTGTATAAGAAAAAAACAATATTAGTCTTGGCGTATTGATCGGCGAGGTGCGCATGCGCGGGGCGAAATTTGCAATTACAAAGTGCTCTCTGCAAATTTCGTCAAGTTTGTGCGACGGAGGCGGCCTCTAGCGGCGAGAATCGCCTGCGCCGGCCCGCGACGGGTATATTTAAAATATTTGATATATTGCGCCAGTTTCGAAATTAAATGCCTTTTAGGGAAAGTTGTTTCGAATTGGAAAAGTGTATTAAATATTTCATTTTTCATTAAAAGTAGGGACGTAAAAGCTGCAGTCGCAATGGCTAACAGATTTTTTTAAATTAAGACTTAGAAAATGTAAAACATTACTGGATATAATTAATATAGTTTCTAATAACAACATCCATAAATACGGACTACTACCACATGAACATGAACTCATAACTCTGATGTTTGTTAAAGTTACTAGCTAAGTAATATTTCCATACTTAAATTAAACTACCCCAAGTCCTCACTAACAATATAAAATTAATTCAATTTTAGTATTTAATTTAAATTAACATATCTAAGAGCGTGTTTCATCAGACCGAAAATGAATATGTTCTAGAGCTAATCACACTAGACATAGCGCAGTCTGATGCAAGTGCAGGGGGGGCGGCCGGGGGGGCAGATCGGCGGGAGGGGCAGTCTGTTGCCATGGCAACCGCAAGATGGCCCCCACGTCTGTATGCGCCGTCTTCATTATGTAGGATTTCAATTTATTTCCGAATTCAACTTCCCCGATTAGATTTTGTATTAGTTTCGCTTTGACGTGTTTTAGTTTGTTCTTATTGGCTGTAAGTAGTGAATGTAAAGACTTATTTATTTGTTGTATGGTAGTTGTTAAGCTTTTCATATGTTATTACAATCTCGTGACGCGGTGTTTGTGGCTAAATAATTCTTCCGAAACGACTAGAGCGATTTCGATGAAATTTTGTGTTTTAGCTGAGGGCGATTTTTAGACCTAACCGTAGCTAAGATCTACTTCTCATACCCAAAACGTATGTAGCAAAACAACGTTTGTCGGGTCAGCTATTAATTATTTAATTTTAGCTTTTGCTTATTCACTTTACATTAAATACTTGCTGTAACGTTTTTGGCCTAAAATATTATATTTTAACGTGTCTTATTCCAATTATTCGAAGATCTTCTTAATTTCTTATTGCTATGATCAATACAGATACAGGGTGCATTGTTCATAGAGCTGCATTGAATTTATCACGTAAGGGTCAGGTCACAGTGGATCGAGCCGCAACGCAATGCGATGCAATCATGAATAATCGCTAAAAATTGATGAGTCACGGTATTTAAATTTCGTATTGTCGTTGCGCCTCGTTTACTTATCGGTATCGGCCTACGTGTGCCTCCGTGGTCCAGTGCAGTGCTTCAGAGCTCGGCTCTTGACTCGGAGGTCGTGGGTTCGATTCCCGCGTTGGAAACATGATATTTCCAAGTTTGGTTAGGACAATGCAGGCTGATCATCTTGACGACCTCCGTGGCGCAGTGGTGAGCGCGTTGGTAGCTCAAGCCGGAGGTCGCGGGTTCGAGTCCCGCCGACGGAACAAAAAGTTTATAAAGTTCCTGGGTCATGGATGTGTATTAAATATGTGTATCATATAATAAAAATCTTAAATATATGTATAGTATAAAAGTATTAAATATATTTCCGTTGTCTGGTACCTGTAACACAAGTCCTTCAGGTACTTACCACGGGGCCAGACTGACGTGGTGTAAAGCGTACATAGATATTATTATTATTATTATTATTATTATTATTATCATCTGATTGTCTGACAAGTAAGATGATCCATGCGTCGGATAGGCATATAAAAAGTCAATCCTGCGCCTGATCTCTCGCCGGTCGTGTCGGTCTGCCGTCCCACTGGGTTATGAGAGTAAAGGAATAGAGAGTACTCTTGTGTACTGCGCACACACTTGGGCACTATAAAATTACTCCTGCGTAGCTGGCCTGGTTTCAATGAAACCGGCCATCGTCACCGAAACCGGTGCGGGAGCTTATTATGATTGTATACGAAAATGCTGTTGTATGAGTTCGTATACAAGGCATACTGAAGTCAGTTGCATGCGATGCGTCCGATGCGTGCGATGGCGATAAGTGGACGCTCACCTTAACTCTTCTTTCGGCGTGAAATAACCGCTACGGCGGCACTCAGAGGGAATATATTATAATGATTACTTAACTTGAATTTAATGAACATTTTGACATTCGCTCAATTTGAAATTCGCTGTTAATGTTTCAATTAAAGTTAGAAAACATTTAATGGCTGTTATTTAATACTATAAAATTCCACAATAAGTATTAAGTTAATAGCAAAAGTAAATTTATATTAATATGGGCCAAAATTATTTATAGTAATTTTGGCCCATATTATAATACCTTACAGACTTACATATATAATATATTTTTACTAAAACTAATCTTCATTGATCTTCACCAAATTAAAAAGCCTAATATTTTTATTTTGTATAGCAAACATTCAATAAGTACAGTTCCTATACACCGTATATAAAAACTAAGGAAGAGTAACTGTGTCAAAAAAATTGTCCACGTGTCCACAAAATGTGACCCGAATACATGAATACTTTATGCATGTATTTGGTACACAATTTTGTGTAAATATAGACGTGACAATAATTATTGTCAACGGTTTTATTTTGTAAATTTGAGTGCGGGTGTTTCTTTGCTATTGTCATATTTAATATTTTAGCGTGCGAAAAGGAAGCAAATTCAAAACGGTTAAGTATGGGAGTTACGTTTCCTTAGTTTTTATTATTCGTAGGTCCTAATACAAATTGAAGCTTTAGATCTAGATTGAAGTGGTGTAAAAGCAAACTTAAGTAAGCCTTTAAAATCTCAACTACTAGTAATTAAGATTTCTTTTCTCGGGTTCGTTCGCCGTCATAATATAGCGACCGTAAAAGGCAGTGAACTTTGTGGATTGATATCTTGTTTGAAAATTTTTCGACATTATATTAGATGTATATAATATACTTAGTAACACGGTATGTATTCGATACACGAGCCGTTTTATCGCTTATTATTAGTTAAAGTATATTCCATTGTTTTAGTAAAATTTGAAATATTTTTTTTTTAAATTTACAATAGCTATGTCCACATTATGCAATTTCATCTTCAATCTTCGTCATCTTCTTTTTATTCAACTTTCGTTTGGCATATTTAATAATTGAATGCGTCAAAATCCGCGTTGAAAGAAAAGTGTCATAGCGAGCGCCACGATTTCAACGCGCGTCACGGGCATGCCTCACGTTCGCTGTTGACTGCACTATAACGCATGCTCTTGATGAACAAAAAAAGGCCCAGTGTGGAAAAATCTAATCGTTTTCTGTCTGTAATCATTACCCATTAATTAAAAAATATACTCTGGACACTCTTAAATGTTTGGTCCTTGTCTAACAAATACCTCGAAAGACAAATTCAAAACATTGTATACCTGTAACTTATTTAGTATCAGGATATAAATCAACAAAATACACCTTCGGTATCAATAACACGAATAATTATTATTAAGTAATTCTTATTTTGATTCTAATAAAATCTTATTAGAATCAAAATAAAAATGCATTAAAATATTATTATTCGTCCAGTCGCGTAGCGTGCCGTAGCAGCGTAGCGCTTCGTAGCACAGTGAAAGAAACGTAGTCCGTAGAACGTAGATCGTTTAAAAGTTACAACGTAATTTAATCGCGATTCGCGATACGAATGGAGATTAAATTCCGATAAAAGACATTAGTTTTTTCAGCGAGTAAATAGAATATATTATTACTCTTTAGTCTTTACTATCAAGCGCATATTTTGTATGTCTACGAATTTTTACAAGGTATTCCGATTGTTAGTTTTTGGAGTTTAAATGTACTTTAAATATACGTATAATATGTTCATTTAAATATGCGATCTTCCATTTCATTTTACTATAACTAATGTACTCGTATTATGTAAAGTTTATTTGTTAATTACTATTCGCGCCCCTTCAAAAAATCGTGACACCTCAAAAATGTTTGCGACCATACCAAAGGCTTATTATATAAAACTAGCTGACCCGACATACGTTGTCCTGTTTTAACGATGATTATTTAATTCGAATTGGTATAATTAAGAAAACAATAGATTAAAATTAATAAGTATCTTCATGCCAAATTTCATCAAAATAGATTAAATAGTTTAAGCGAAAATCATAAAAGTTTATTGTGCAGGAACCGTACATTTTCCGGGACAAAAAGTATCCCTTGTCCTTTCCCGAGACTCAAAGTATCTCCATACCGAATTTCATAAAAATAGACTGAATAGTTTAGGCGAAAATCATAAAAGTTTATTGTGCGGGAACCGTACATTTTCCGGAACCAAAAGTATCCCTTGTCCTTTCTCGAGACTCAAAGTATCTCCATACCAAAATTCATCAAAATCGATTGAATAGTTTACGCGCAAATCATAAAAGTATATTGTGCAGTAACCATACTTTTTTTCCGGGACAAAATGTATCCTATGTCCTATTCCTGGTTCTTAGCTAACTCTCCACCAATTTTCAGCCAAATCGGTTCTTCCGTTCTTGACTTATAAGTGGCGTAACTAACACATAACACATAACAATAATAAGTCTATTTCGTGATAAATACTTTTTAAAAATTACAACATGGTTAATTTTTGAGGCTTTAATTAGTAAGATAATATTATGAAGATTATCATAATATTTTTACGATATTATGCTTGTTACCTGAACGTTGTCAATATCTCAACGAGTGCTTAAATAAAAATGATTATTCTCATTGTACCAACGTGTTTTATTACAGAAAGCATTGTTTTTGTACATTTCCTAATACGATGCTGGAATTATATACAATTCCTAGGAATTGTACACATTTCCTAGGACATTTATGTATTAAATAGTTTTTGAAACAATATTTTATACATTTCCTAAATAGTTTCGGAATTGTGTACATTTCCTAGGAATTGTATAGAATGACGGATTACATACATTTCCGGTAACATATATATAGATATGTTTTCTATTATAATGTTGCTTTTAAAAGCAGCGAAATGGTTTTGATAAAATTAGACCTGATAAAGGTAACATTATACACATTGCACATACTCTTTTTACTCACGCAAAAGAAAAAAAAAGATACTTAACGATTTTTCGTTCCCAAATTCTACCATAAAATATATTTTTACAATTAATTAAACCAAGAAAATGAATTAAAAAATCGCATTTGCAATCACGAATCATCAATTAAATGGAACAAAGCAAACGCTGGAAGTTCGTGGCGGGCGGAGCGGGGGGAGAGGGGGTTTACGGCGTCTCCATACTCGTTATAACTTTGTTGTTCCAACACAATGGTCATAAGTTCCGTGTAGTGCGGAACCCTAAAATATAGATTTATGGTATTTGAATATTTTATGATTATTTAAATTATGTTATAAATTATAATGCTGTAGAATTTAAAAAGCTGTTTATCTTTCTAAATTGATGTGAATCTTATATAAATTCAATTAGCTAATAAAAAATCTACACAGTTTTTATATTAATCCTTCAAACCCCATAAGAGCACCGGTGATCGCAACAACAATAGAATAACAAAATATTTCCAAGAATCCGCGATCGAAGGATTAAAATTATTATAATCTTACAATTTTAATCCTTCGATAATCCTATACAGATAGGTATTATGTAGGTAATACAATGTTTTGTCGTCGTCTGATATGTAGGAAAAGTCGCTATAAAAAACCTTTTATTGACGATAATATTTGCGATTGCATCCAAATCTAAACACTTAGGCACTTGTAATTATTGTATTCCTTATAAAAATGAACGCTTAATACTTACATGAACTACTCCTATACAGTATAATGCAAAAATTGCAGCATCAAGTAAATTAGTAATAGAGTCCCATTTTTACCCTTTGGGTACGGAACCCTAAAAATAAAAAAAGCCAATAGCTTAAAATTGTAAAGCGTAAGTAAACGTGAATTAACATTCCAACAGTTCAAATCGCTTGCAATAACAGTTCAATACTGTAAAACAATTTCAAATCCATTGCCGGTTTTGTGAATCACAAATTTATGGCATCGACACTAAGCCAGCTTTGTATTGTGACGCGGGAATAAACACGTTTTACTTTTTTTCAGCGCTTTCAGTTGCAGTTGACACGATCATAGTGATCAGTGAAGTGACAGTGTTCGTTTTGTTTTGTTTGATTTATAACGGATTTGCAATTCATTTTTTATACCCTTTGCTGTTCCCTATCATGTATAATAAATAATAATTTAACAAACCGTATTAATAATATTATTGCCTAACTATACATTTTATACTTAACAATTGTTAATGGTTGATTATTGCATTCTCATGTTTGGTTAATAACAATTATTAGTCGAACATTCACACAATGAGGAAGGGGGGAAATAAAAGAAAAGATAAGAAAATAAAAAGGGAAATACTCACAGGCGTAACCGAAGAGCGCCCTCTGCCGCGGCCGCGTCGAGACTCGCTCTTTACCGTCTGCAATGTCCCGTCCGGCGCCAAAATAAGCTACAACAACACAGACACACAAAAGACTTAACAAAAAGCAAAATAAAGTAAAACAAAAGAACGTTAACACAAAAGGGGGAAAATTAATAGACAAACATGCAATGGAATCGGGTTAGATGACAGAGATTAGTTATTTTAGTTCACGAAAATATGCTGAGCGCCATCTGTGAACGGTTGATTGTACTACGAAGTAACGAGAGCGTTTAGCTTCAGCTATTCGTCACTAGATGGCGGAATGGGTATGTTATAATCTTAGTTTACAGTTGTCATCACAGATGGTGCCGTTATAGTTTTTTCAGAAAATGGTTCATGCTGTGCACGATATTTTAAATAATTTTACTTTATTTTAATTTTTGTAAGAAAATTAATATTTTCTTGTATACATTTTTCTTGTGGCGTCCTGTACAAAATTACAGTGCATATTTTTGGTAATCCTTGTTAAAGTAAACCGGTAAAATATAATAATAATAATAATAATTCTAACTGCTGTATACCCTATTTTCTTGTACTTGTGAAAAGTTGTACTGTACCGTGTACTTATACGATACGATAATGAAATATATATTTTTTAAATTTACGTCATATTATAGACCGTATTATTGTTTGTAATAATATTTTATTATCAGTTACTTAAGTTACGTGGATATAAAATCCTTGAATTCTTATAAAACACTGACTAAATAAAAGTAAATTCTTTCAAATAAACTATTTTTCGTAAAAAATATTAAAAGTTTTACTTGAAAGTTAAAAATAGTAACAAATTTAATGTCAATCGCTCGGCATATTGAGCTAGATAATAATGAGTCGGATACGATCGTAGTCGGCGAGCACATGGCACTCACACCTGGCGTTTTAGTTCGTTACTCCTGTTTTTGTGTTAGAGCGCGCGACATTTGTTATACGTCTATCCCGCTCCCCCCGTAACCTGTTTCCTTCTAGCGCTATCTATTCTCATTCAAATCTCACGTTTAATTATCTCCATAATTGGTCCAGTCAAAATCTTTAGTGATTGTGATAGTAACGAGGATGACGGTTACGACAGCTGCGTAGTCCACATTAACATTTTAATTACAATAGATAAAAAGACGTTCAGTTCTACTTCAATCGTGTATTTGCATGCGATAGACGAACTAATGAAGTAGGTCACCTATATCGTCTGTCGTAACTTTAAATACAAATTGTTGACAACGCGCTTTTATCTTCAGTGCATTTGAATAAACTAAAAGAAAGGTAAACTCATCGTGAATAGTTGCTTCATTTCCTGAGGATTGTCTTATATTATCTAACATTAATTACAAATATAACATATTGTAGCCACTAGCCAAGCCAACTAAATATATTTTTCGACTTAGATTGTAGAGTCGAGGGCGTTGGTGTTATATTAGTTGATATTGACGTATAAGTGACCCTCATAGTGCGAAAATTAATATTGACAGCCAATTAAAATAAAAGGACTTATTTTTGTTTAACACTACTCATATCTTAGTGTAACGAAATATTTAAGCAATCAACATAGAGTACCTACAATTATATTTACAAAATTAAATGCTAAATTAAATGTTTGTCTGTCAATTCTCTACGTTAAGTCGCTGCTTATGATGAAATTTCGTTTGGAGATAATTTAAGTTCCGACCCGGACCTCGATAGTTTCAATCCCGGAAAATGAACGCTTACCTTAACGAATTTAGGCTTAAATAAGTCGTAACATCTAATCATTCGTAAATAAGTATTTATAAGGTCCTATCAAAGGGCATAGGATGAAAGGATGAGAAAAAATTTACGCTTATTTCAAAGAAATTAGACGCAAACGGCAAATAAGTCGCGACACCTAGTCATTCATAAACAAAACCGGAGATATAAGAAAGTAAAAGTATTTCGTTTGGAGACGTTAAAATTAAAATCCACGTGGAATAAACACGTTTGGGGGCAGATGCGGGCGTCTAATTGCGGCAGGTCGGAAACTCGAGATCCAGCGAACTTTGACACTCTGCGGTCAACTGGTTGAGATCATACAATATACATACTAATATTAAAAATGCGAAAGTCTGTCTGTCCGTCTTTCTATCTGTCTATTACCTACATCTTCAAGCCCACCGAACCGATTTTGCTGTGGTATGGAGATAGTTTGACTCCCGAGAAAGTAAATACTTAGATAGTTTAGGATGCTTTTTATCCCAGAAAATGCACGGTTTACGCACTATAAAGCGGGCTCCACATTCTCCACGAGAGGTTTTGTCTCGGGTCTCGCCAAAACTATTGACGAGACGAGAGCAGCTTTCCACATTCTCGCTCGCGCATTTGTGCGCTCGGTACTTGAACGATATGGACGTGGAAACAGGTGTCGCTGCAGCATTATGTGCTGTGGCTTATTACAATTATACGTTTATTCGAGAAAAAAAAGTTATCAAGGGACGTTGGAAAAAACGAAGATGGTGGATGACAGCAATACATCGCAACAGAACAAGTTAAAAATCTATATAATTTTAATATAGTATAATACGCGGCGGGAATGTGGAGGGAGTGTTTTGTGTTTCGGCAAAACTACACGAGAGCCCTTTGATTCGGATACGAAATACCGACACGGGATGGAGACTGCACGAGACAATACGAATATAGACGAATATGCTCTCCACACTCTCGTATTCGGCAAGTCTCGTGTAGTTTTGCCGAGAATGTGGAGCCCGCTTAAGCCGCGTACCAAGCGAGCCGCCTCGCGCGGCAGTTGCTCGGTCGGCCAGTACGTGTTAGTGCGCGGCAAACGTACCGAGGCACCTTTGAGCATCGACAAAAATCGACAACTCTCGGCTCTGGCCGCGGCACGCTCATGCGAGGCAGCGAGGCTGCTCGCTTGGTCAGTACGCGGCTATAGAGGAATTTTGGCGTAACGGAGTTTCAGGTGTCTTCTAGTTTTACGATAATGTAAATATCTCTTATTTCTTAAGAAAAATAAATTGTGCAAAGGAAGGATTGCTTGCATGGATCTTCCTGGGAGTTGGGATGGAATGGAAAAGGTTCCAAAATTACTGTATCTACATACCGATTTTTATTATTAAATGACGCACAGACAACAAGAATATGATGTTGTTTAGAATAAATTTTCGCTAATATGTAACGTGAAAGGTAACATAAAATGACAATATGGAAAGCTCCAATTTGTAAAAGGTTTTCAATTATTATCTAAAAATTATTCAATATCAATATCATTAATAATAAAAAAAATATTATAAAACTTAGATTCCATAATATATCTTCTATCAGAAATCCAACACTATTAACTGGTCATTATCATTATTTTAAACCCATTGTAGTGTTCAACGTGCAAAATTTTACGACCACTTAATTAGGAGTTCTTTGCGGAATTGTCACGGTATGACGAATGCAAATAACGTTTGTTGGTCGGTTACGGCAGGTGCTGGATATATTAAAGATAATGGAAGGATATCTGCCGAGTTAATCTCTTCGGTACGATGCTAATTGGATTGGTTTATTTAGCACCATCAAGCCATCGAGCGTTTTTGTTATTGTTAATGCCGCTATTCAGCGGCAGATGGCGTTTTACTCAGAAATAATCTTAAATCGCGCCGTACAGGCCGTTGGAGCTATTTTATTGCTACCACCTTTATGCCATCGATATAAAGATCAGTTTCGCAAAATTCAAGGGGCAAAATAACAACGATCGGTCCGCACATAAAGTTATAACTTATAATCCATTAAATCGTAAACGTCTATCTATTTAACAATTTATTGCGAGGGGTAGATGTAGTCAGCGTTTTCGAAATGACATTTGTCGCAGCCGAGCCGGAGCAGCGAAGCAAAAAATTGCAATGTTGTCGAAATTGATATTCAATGTGATTTTATAACGATTTTCTTGCCGCAAATTGCTCGTCGGTAACGAAACGATTTCGATGATAGTTTTTATTAGATCGCGTACATAGGGGATCCAATAAAAAACCTAAAATTAAATAAAATACCTAGGATGAATATTATATTATTTATACCTATCCTATGTTTATACTAGCTTTTGCTCGCGGCTTCGCTCGTGTTAAGAAGTATAATTATATACAATCTATCATCCCCTATTTTATCCCCTTAGGGTGGAATTTATCAAAATCCTTTCTTAGCGGATGCCTACCTACGTCATAACATCTACCTGCATGCCAAATTTCAGCCCGATCCGTCCAGTGATTTGGGCTGTGCGTTGATAGATCGACATTATGTCAGTCAATCAGTCACCTTTGAGTTATATGTATATTAAAAGATTGATAAAAAAACGATTTAGCATTAACAGTCCAGGAGTGCCGGCACTAAACAGAACAGCTAATGCGCCGATACATTTTTGCAGCACGGTAAAAAGAAAAGAGGATATTCCTACTTCTTTGCCCAAGCCACGCAAGCGATGCTTACGAATGTTCCATCAGATCACAATAGCCCTGAATCTGATGTGAGCTTGACATTTTAACAAAAAAGTGCACAACGCGCTTCGACGCTATTTTGAAGTGGTGACGAAATTGTTTTTGACGTAAAATTTCTGTTTTCACTTTAAGAGCAATTGTGTCCTATAATCTAGCATTCCTGACCCCAGGACAATCGTCAATCTCGCCAGGGTCACCGGCGCGGCTAATGGTCTAGATCTAGACAATTGCTGAGACCTAGGAAGTGCGGCATTCTCACAGCTATTACTAGTTGTAACCTGCAAGACGCTTCGTGTCGCTTAGGCGATGGCGTTGTTATAATTATTTCAATATAATATTATGTTATTGGAATCGTACAATATTATGTTGGCCGCAACTCGTTAACTTACGCGTGAAAAAAAACCTTCATTTTAAATAGCCTATGTCCTTTCCCGTGGTCTACAATTTACATTATCACTTTCATGAAACCAAATTCAGTAGCTTTTCGTCAAGTGGCTAAAATTAACGTGTTTATAAAGAAACAAGATGACGCCCGCAATAAAAAGTATCTTATGTCCTTTCCTGGGACGGTTTAGGCGTGAAGAGGTAACAAACTGACAGACAGACACACTTCCAATATTAGTATGGAAGTATCCAGGATGCTATATATGTATCCACTGATATTAATATTATTATTTATTCATTTATTTTCATAAATCATACATGACGTTAAAAAATGTACTCTTCATAAACCACGAAGGTTTGTCCGGAGTGTATTACAATAGTAATAAAAATTAAGTACACAATACAATATTTTAAACTCTTTTATATATTTTTCACTTTGCAATAATATGCATTAACGGCAGTGAATGTCAAATGCATGGTGTAACGTCATCAATTGGATTATTGCTTTATTTGTTCCAATGTCAACGCCATGTTGTTTAATTATATTGAGCACATCCATCGCGCATTTTGGTTTTGTCGTTGCCGAGTTAGATAACTTATTACATAGTTAAGCTAAAAGGAAGCATAATAGCCGGGTTTCTCTTCATGGATCTTTGTTTTGTCTAAAAGTTTAAACTGATCTAATTTTAATAAATGAGTTGTCAATAGATTCTAAGTAGTGGGTCGGGTATAATAAGCTAGATAATAATTTGCATAGTTGAGTTTAAGGCCGTCCCCCGAGCAAACGACCTTGGTCATACATTTGCCGCGTTGCCGAGATCGCGCCAAAACCCTATTATTTTTACTTATCTTAGTTTAAAATTGTCCTAAAAAAAATTAAAACGACAAATATGTAGTTTATGATATTGTCGATCTATTGGCGTGAGTTTCAAATAAAAGTAATTTGTAAATCCTGAGGAGATGCTGAATGTATGCTTGAATTTTAATAATAATAATAATAATAATAATAATAATAATAATAAGAAAATTTTATTTTGACAATCACACAACACAATATTAAATTATTACAAAAATACACAAAAAAAAAATAAAGAATTTTAACAAATTGGTATTACTTTGGAAGCTGATATCATGAGTATAAGAAACAAAAATAGAAAACTTAAAACGACAAAAGGAATGTTGATATACTGAAGATTATTCCTGTATTTTTATTATAACTTTGTAGCTTTCAGATTATGAGTTTATAAGGTTTTAAATACGGTCAATTACGGAATCTCCGGACGGAACGCCCTTAAGATCTTAGGAGCCTTTGCCTTGTGGCAAGGCTCCTTTAAGGATGCGTTAAGGTTTTAACAAAAGGTTTTATAATATCCTCTTTTCTATTGGTTATGTATATTTATTACTCTATGTAGTTATAAAGTCGCAGTCAGCAGACCTAATTGTGCATCTCGAATATCGTAGTCTAAAAAGTATGCACTTAAAAGTAAGGTTAAAGGAGAAACCAACTTTTTTTAAATCCTGTAATAATAACAGAACCTACAATATTATATTACCAGTTGTAAGTTATGAACTTGCAGTCCACGTATTTAAAATCACCGCCGATATATCACCATCACTCACACCGAAGACGGCTTTTTGCCCGTCGACGACGGAAGCTCAATTCAGTACAATGGGCATTGTCCAAAAAAAATCACATGTACTTTTTATATTTTTTTTCGTTAAAATAGGGTATTTTAAGAATATAAATTAAATAATTTTGAAATTCATTGGCTAGTTTTTTCTCAATAATTTTTTTAGGTTTCGCTCTGACGTCATCATCGGCGGCCAATTGACCTCTGCAGTATGTTTAAATTTCCTTTCAATCTTATTATAATGGCTGGTTCGTCAAATGCAAGTTCTCATTATGCGAAAGCTGATACGAGAAGCTTACCAAAAGTTCGAAACGTAATGTTGGTCGAATTTATTGCTAATTTAACACCATTGAAGGTCAAACTAAGGTTAAACATATTTGTTCAAAAATATAAGTAACTAACGGGTATTTTTTTCGTTTATATACAGAAAAACGATCACTGACCTTATTCCTCGAAATGTTTTTGTAATGAGCAAAATTAAAAAAAAATGGACAATCCCCATTGCGGGTGACGTCGCACGCACTGCAGTTGACAGTGCTGCCTCTAGCTGCGAGTGGTGACAACTTTTTCATTCAAATTTAAAGGTACAATTCCGTGCATCGCGACCGATCGCGGTCGCCATACATTTTCATACGCTGACTATGGTCGCGAGCGTCCGACGACAGTCGTAGGTCGTGCGCGACCGCGATCGATCGCGATGCACGGACTGTTAGGTACTAGTTTTTTTATTGTTCTTACGTTTAAGTTGAGATAGGTACCGTAGGCTTCATTATTGTTAATGGTAGATAAAGTTGACTTAGCGATTGAATAATAATTGTTTTTGTGAAAAAAACAAAACTTCAATTATTATGAGTATTTATGAGCTAGAGACTTTTTTATCTTCAAGATTCTACTAGTAATCCTGACCTATCTAAACAGTATTTCAAATTTCAAGTAGGGCCGGGTTAACCAAAGACAATATCGAACACGTGACACGGGGATTCCTCAACGACAATTTTATAAAGACATATTTTAAGTGCCTTTTACCCTCGTAGAGTAGACGCAACTGAAAAACGTCCCTTTGAATTTATTCAATTTGCAAAACAGTAGTTATGAAAATGTAGTTTATACCATTTATGATGAGATAAAACATGATTTTTTTTATAAAGTAAGGGTGCAAACGAGCAAACAGGTCACCTGTTGGAAAGCAACTACCGTCGCCCATGGACACTCGCAATATTAGAAGAGCGGCAGGTGCGTTGCCGGCCTTTGCCTTACCACAGAATATATATTAGTTGTACCAAGCCTTACTTATTGCCAACATTGTAATATTACGTATTTTTCTTTTACTATCCTTCCTCTTTTTAAGGGCACCGCAGGACCTTTGCCTGTGAGGCTTCCGCCACTTCTTCCTATCTTCTACCAGCACTTTCAGCTCTCTATAAGGTATGATATAGGTATTTTCCAACGGACTTTCACAGTTTTTCTACCCCTCTTTACTTTTTGCCATTTAAAAATAGATATTAATTATCACAAGCCTTAAAAACTTCGTAAAACGCGTTCTATTCTATTAAATACTAGCGACCCGCCTCGGCGTCGCACGGGTATAAAATATATAGCCACTGAAAAACTGATTAAAATCGATAGCATATATGATCCTTCACATGGTCTACTTCTTATCTGTGCCAAATAACATAAAAATTGCTCCAGTAGTTCGCGAGATAAGCGCATTCAAATAATTTCCCCCGTTTTTTCCACATTCTCTTATTAGTCTTAGCGTGTTAAAATATAGCCTTTAGCCTTCCTTGATAAATGGCCTGTCTAACACTGAAAGAATCATCAAAATCCATTGCGTAGTTTTAAAGATTAAAGGGAATAAGGAGACATGAGGGAAAAAAGCGACTTTGTTTTATAATATTATGTATAGAATAATAGATTTTAATAAGTTTTATTAATCTAATCATCCAGCGGATGAAATCCCACGGTAGCTAGTTATATCCGTGGAACAATACTAAAATCATTGACATCCTATCATAATGGATCTCACTGGTGAATCTGTGCTGCGCTTGATTCATCAAATTGAGTGCCATCCGCCGCGGCCCGGATGTGACGCACGGACGATGTATATAAAAACTGAGCTTCCGTGTGTTTGTAAATGAAAAAGGTAGAGTTGGAGTTGAGGGTAGTTTTAAAATCAATATGAGAAGAGTGGTGTATATTGATAAAAAATATAAGACTCGTATCACATTTTGCAAGGCGAGAGAGTAGACTTCAGCTTATGTGATAAAGGAAGTGATAAAGCCTGCCGGATCCTGTAGGAAACCAATTGTTTTTTTTTTTTATGTCAAGATAGCTTTGTTGAGCAGCACAAATTTGTATACTAATCTGCAGACGGTTTGTTATACTTTTCAAGACTATATCCTTTATATACGAATGAATTTGCTATTTATTGTTAAGCCTTATCAAATTCTGTAAATTATGCTCCATTTTTCACACAATAACTCTACGCGTTCAAAAGCTGTCAAAGATACGTTTGTACCGCAATTGTCAGAGAGCGAACGTAGCGAACTGTCAATCTCACTTGTCAGAATTTAAATTTGGAATTCCCGTGAAAAGCGCGCTATTGCCGGTGATTCAGTAACTTTGTCCCAACGTCGGTGACTCATATCCTTCTTACAATTTACAAAGTTATATTTACAACGCGAAACAATAAAATTGAGGCCTTTAATGTGCATTGTGAGGTAACCTTCGAATTTTAAATTATAGGGTATCACTTCTTAACAATGTTGTTTATGTTTTCAAGTCAATCATATATTATAGCCATAAAGTTAATATACCTAGCGGAATAGAGAAACAAAGGCCTGAGCAAGCGAGATGCCACTATCAGTAACACCGCGTGGTAAAAAGAGACGTGTGATACATGACAGCAGCACTCTTTTTTTGACGTCCAGTCGGCACGTGCCGCACGTTGTCAATATAATCTCATAGAATTCATGTTCAATCATACTTGTGTGAGTGTATACGTACACATATTTTTCACACAGATGAAAACCAATTTTGGTTACGTTTGACAGCTCGAGATTGTTGCTCTATTCCGATAGGTATATTAACTTTATGATTATAGCGAATGGGTGGACGGTTTTTTTTTTAATTTTGAAGAAAAAAAAATTCTATCTTTCTTAATTATGTTATAATTCTCATAACCGCACTCAAATACATTTAATGCTTACTCAACTTTAATGAAGAGTTAAAAAAAATGTACCGACTTTTTGTCAGAATGTTAAGTATAGGAATTATTAAATCTCTCTAAGTAAGTTCCATTGCAATAGAAAATTCAATTTAAAAATAATTAATTATTAATTTTAGCCGTTTTGTTGTACTTAATTTTCAGTTTAAACTATTTAAATATTTATTTGATTACTGCAAATGCAGCTTATTTGAACGAAGTGCTATTCAGCAAGTCTCATAATTAACTCGGCTTAGTTTTCATCTGTTCTTGATTAAAATGTTGAAAGCTGCATACTAATAACGTCAGAGTATTTTATAATCAAGTAGAATATTTCTAGTTGTTTTTCTAGTCAACTACTCATTATTAATGTTGATTGGTACTTTGTTTAGACATTCGCTTGTCATGACGTATAGTCTGTGCGCAACTAGTTGGCCGCTCTGCCGGTATGTGAGTATATGGGCAGAGCGGCCAACTAGTTGCGAACAGACTATAGCCTTACATTTAATGTGAGAACTAACCTATGATGTCGTTTCACGAGAAGTATCTAAACATATTTTATCTAAGTTGGTTCAGGGGTTTTAGCGTAAAGAGGTAAAAGAAGATATTTTGATATTTATTTAACAGCGTTATAGTCTTCAACAGCTATGGTCTGAACTCTGTAATGACTCTACCTAATAACATTTGTATTAAAAACGTCAATAAAGAATTTTCTTTACACAAAAGTTGCAGGTCTAATATTTAGGAAGCAAATATTAAGTCTAGATTTTTTTTCAACTATGCCCCACGATAGTAGAGTAGGTAATAGGTATAGGTACTCTACCATAGTAATTAGTAATGTAATAGTTAATATTCTTCTCGAGATAGATTTGTAGTCAAATAACAAGACCATTTAAGTCGAAGATGGCAGAATTCTATAGACTATAGAGTATACGCAAAGTCGAAATTGAAGCCTCGGCTACATTTACGTATCGCAAACAATTTTCCACCTTTGTTTCGCCTGGATCGACTCGCACAATATTTGGTTTGTCTCTGTCGCCATAGCAACAGATCCCGAGTTTAGGTTTATCCCTTATAACCGAGTTGAGGTTATGTTAAGTTCAAGGGCGGGCCTGACCTCACACACCGAGGGTTCCGGGCCCAACGACCTTTTTATGTTTATAGGAAAATAAAGGACCTTCATAAAAGGAGGCTCTGTGTATCAGCTGATCCGCCGGCTCGTGATAAGGAATTGACGTCTTGTCTACGAAACCCTGAGAACGAACGAAATTCCTACGGAGTTCCGTGTGTTAACTTTCCGCCTCGTGTTATAACTTTGATTATACAGGGTGTAACAAAACTAAGTTATAATACTTTATGGTGTGTACGTGTTCCCTGTATAGAGTTCACTGCGAAAGTAGCAGTGCTGAAATACCAATATTTTAACTTTTGTTTGGGGAAACTCGTGACGCTCGGGCCCTTGCCCATACAAAAGTAAAAAAAATTGGTCTTTCAGCGTTGCTACTTTAACAGTGAACTCTATACAAGGAACACGTACACACCCTAAAGTATTATCACTTAGTTTTGTTACATCCTGTAGAGAGACAAGAGGTGTGTGTTTTAGTGTAAATCTTTCTTTACTAAACTAGTCAATGAAAATGGATATCGAGTCTTATTATAGCACCTATCGGATTAGTGTTCAAAAGGGGATAAAAGGGAAGGTAAACGTATTTTAGAAGGAGACAATAGCTGCCTTCATAAAAAAAGTTTTTACTCTAACGTTTACTCGATGGCATCAATGCTCGATGAGTAAAGATTGTTCTATAGTATTGCCTAAACTGCAGATCACATTTTAGTTAATGATTAATCGAAAAATTCGTAAAAAAAGCCCGGATATCATGAAATGTCATAACACTTGGCGCGATTGCTTAGACTATGTGGTTTTTGGACATTTTAGGAGCTTATGCTGTCCCACTGCTAGGCAGTGGACACTCCCAATGTCTTTCATTTCAGGCGGACTTAAAAGCTTATTAATTATAGCTCTTTTACAATTTTCTTTTTTTTTCATATTAATTACTTAAATGGCTACAGACTGATCATGATGCAGCCTACTGACGCAAAAGCTAGTGATAAATAAATGATGATTTAATTAGTTGTCTATTTGTAGTACGCATGGCGGCCGTCTCGGTTGAGCGCGCGGGCTTGCTGACCGTATTACACACCTTACCGCCTTTACACGTTTTCGATAACTATCATCACCAGATCATCACTGTCGTCATCGTTGGGATCATCATCATTGTCAATGTAATTAATCATTATCGTCATTGTGACCGCATTACACGCCTTTCCGCCTTTACACGTTTTCGATAACTATCATCACCAGACCATCACTGTCATCAGCGTTAGGATCATCATCATTGTCAATGTAATTAATCATTATCGTCATTGTGACCGCATTACACACCTTACCGACTTTACACGTTTTCGATAATTACTATCATCACCATTCATAAGGTCATCACTGTCATCATCGTTGGGATCATCAATGTCATTTTTGTCAATGTCATTATCATCATTGTGATATGTGTCACCTTACCACCTTTACACGTTTTCGATAACTATTCACCAATCACCAAGTCATCAATCTCATCATCGTTGGGATCCTCAATGTTATCATTAATGTTGATATCAATGTCATCTCTGACAATAACACTGATGTAATTGTCTTTGTCATCATCATTGTCACCACCGAGTGATCATTGTCATACTTGTCAATATCATTATATCAACATCACTGTCATCATCATTGTTTAGTTATCATCATTGTTATCATCATACGCGTCATTCATTCCAACATCATTTTCACCATCATCATTGAATGGTGCCGTCTGGAGAAGATTGATTTTTTTCTGTCACTTTAAATCCACCATTTTAGACCACATAAGAAGGCAATAATAGTATAATTTTGGATACTGCTAGTAACCCTGACCACTACTTTACTGTACTTTAAGATGATTCTTTCGGTATATTTTCCACTACCTTAAAGAAACACGTTCAAGCTTCCAACATTGGGTTATTGATAATCTTTATAAAGATTGTCTAAATAATTTTACCTCGTGACAACTTGTCCGTGAAAACCCGAATAAAAATAGCCATTATCCTCAAAGAAGCTTCAATATACATTTTGAATTTTAGGGTTTTAAACTTCTCAATAATTTTCGTATTGTATATCATATATAGCTTTAAAACATGAGCCTAAAAAAGATAATGTGACTATTTTATAAGACGCAAAGAACACCTGTCGTCTTCTAGAAAATAATTTTCCGTTTATGGACAATCATCCATTAGATCTATGATCTATGGGACAATTTTTATGCTTCATTCGTTTACTTAACGCAACACTGTTGCAACTTGTCAAGCAATAAACATTTTAATAAGTTCAAGTTTTGTATAGGTACTTAGTTGTACATTGTTTGCCATATTTTATTTATTTATCATATCGAAAAATTTTGACGTGTTTTTTGTTATAGACAGAAAGAAATTCCATATTTAAATAGCTAAGCCTGAAGAAAAGCGGTGCGACGCCTACCTCTATAATAATTTCCAACGGAATATTTCTTTAAAAATTATACTCTTTTGAAGAAGTTATAACTACGCGGATTAACTTCTAAAGCGAGTGGCTTAGTACTTAAGATGGCTTATTTTCATGAAGGAAAAATAAACAGATTATCTTTTTATCTTGAGATAAATAGACTTAAGACGGTAGACTAAATAAACATTTTCGACAAACTTGTTATAATCTGACTTATTTGTTTGTTTCGTTATCAATTAATTTATAAAAATTATCATTTTCGTTTATTAAGTGGGAATCGTAAATTTTTCCGGGATAAAGTATCTCCATACTCCATAACCAATATCAGCAAAATCGAATCAGCGAATTGGGCGTGAAGAGGTATCAGACAGACAGACACACTTCCGCATTTATATTAGTACATAGATAAAGTGATGTTTCATGATTTCGATCTGTCAATTTTCAGAATGAAACATGATACATTTAAAACGGCAAAACGTTTTGCTCAACTTTTTCTCACCAAAACGCAATCCACTTATGAAAATAATGTCCCGATGTCACCCTACCTGTACATTTTTCCATAAATTACAATCAGTGCCAATGTCAGAGTGTTTACCCTACCTGTACATTTTCGTGGGGCGACACCCGTTCTTGAACCTGACCCCGGGGATCCCCGGGATTAGGGGGGCGGAGTCCCGGATCCCGGCAAATCGCGGTCAAACGACCGCTTGCTAGGTGACCTTTTTTCTTAACATTTCGCAATGAAAATGTGTAGTTGTAAGGAAGTCACGAAGTATATTATATAGATTATTGTGAATTTTGGTATATTGTTGGACACTAACAAGATTATTAATTTATTTCGGACTCTATACTGATATATAACATACTTTGATAAATCATTAGAATCTTCTCAATAGATGGGTGTATATTGCTTCCGTTTTGCTATGTACTTACTGTATAAATACCTACAGAACTTTTAAAATATGGTCCAGGTGTCGGTGGACAAATTATGCCAATGTAAGAGAATATAATGTAGAGGTCTCGCCGATAAACTTTGGTTTGGCGAGGTTTAAAATGTATTAGTTTTTAAGTTTTTGAAAAGAATAAATATATTAAAGAAAAATATGCAGGCTCAGTATAGTCACAGTATAGCAATATCCCTACAGTAGTGAAACTAATGTACTTGCGCAGAGCAACGGAGGGGTACCCGCGGGGAAGCGGGCGGCGCGGATCCACGTACACAAACTCGCGGAGTTTGTGTACCTGCCCGCGCAGGGGTGACGTTGGCGCGTTGTCTACGAGTTTTGTGTTGTAAAACGATAACTTATCTTATAAATTATTATAAAATTGGGATGTAATATGTGTTCAGTGTCCGGATGTAAATCTGATTCAATAAAACAAAATGGATTTAAATTTTCATAAATATCGGCTCACAGTTCACACTAATATTGTGTTGGCCTTGGCGGCATTTATTTGCATATCTGTTTTATTGTTTACGTTGTAAGAAGTGTAACATGGAGAGAAACAATAAAGAATAAATTAAAAATCTGTCAAATACCCTGTTACTTACTAATTAGTACCTACCTAGCTAGGTACACAGGGCCATACATCAAAAAATGTTACACTTAGTGTAACATTTTGACCTTTGGACCGCCCTTACCGCGCACGTTATAAGAGCGAGTTTTGAATGGCTTCTGTTACACCTGACGTGTGGCCTACCGTACCTACCAATTGTTATATGATTAATTGTTGGATACTTTATATATTCCTACTTTATTATTCGTAGATAATATATTCGAATGCGTCTTCATTATTTTAATCCTTCGATAGTGGATTCTTGGAAATCTATTGTTATTTTATTGTATCTTGCTCACCGGTGAGCTTTTGGGGCTTGATGGGTAATGAAATTTTTAAATCCATACTAATAATATTATAAATACGAAAGTGTGTCTATCTGTATGTTACCTCTTCACGCCTAAACCGCTAGACCGATTTTGCTGAAATTTGGCATGGAGATACTTTGAGTCCCGGGAAAGGACATAGGACACTTTTTGTTCTGGAAAAATGTACGGTTCTTGCACGATAAACGAGTTTTGGCACAACGAAGTTGCGGGCATCATCTCGTAGAGAATTGAAATCATCTAAAAATAAAGTTTCACGTAAATATAGATTAAACAGATTAAATGATAACATTATAAGCACAATATTTTATTTTTATTTTATTTCCCGTTTCGTGGCAACCCTGGCATATCTGCTCGGTACCTACACCGGTGGCGGCATCGTGCGACATCAAAGGCGTTTCATTACTGTAGGGATAATATTGCTATACTGTGGTATAGTAGAGAACTTTAAACTTCTACATTACAAATGGGTAAGTGTACCTGACGGCTGACTGGTACCTTTTCAGTCTTCAAACTTTGACCGCTAAATCGATTCAAATGGAAATTGGTATAGGTACTTTGAGTTTAAGAAAAGGACATATTTTTTATGTCTAACAATGTACGGTTCCACCGCGATTAACGAATTACAGCTCAAGGAAGTTACAGGCAACACAATCGCATAATATATTATACTAGCGACCCGCCCCGGCGTCGCACGGGTATAAAATATATAGCCACTAAAAAAATTTGCCTATAGACTTCCTCAATAAATGGGCTATCCAACACTGAAAGATTTTTTCAAATCGGACCAGTAGTTTCTGAGATTAGCATTTAGCGCATTCAAGTTAGCCCTTTCAAATAATTTCCCCCGTTTTTTCCACATTTTCCTCTATTTTTTCGCTCCTATTAGTCTTGGCGTGATAAAATATAGCCTATAATCTTCCTCGATAAATGGGCTATCTAACTCTGGAAGAATCATCAAAATCCGTTGCGTAGTTTTAAAGATAAAAGGGAACAAAGGGACATGAGAGAAAAAAAGCGACTTTGTTTTATAATAAGTATAGATGAGGTAATAAATACAGATTACCTTCCAATTGTAATACAATTATTGTATCCCATCATCATTATTTATTTATGCGGAAGGGATGATGTCAAGTTCATCCCTATCCCTTGGGCTCGTGTCCCTCTGGTCCCTTCGTCTGGCGGCCGTCTCGGCAAGGGAAGATCGAGATTAATGCCACATGCTCCTCTCTCAAGGTCGCTGCAGGTAGCCCATGACCAGGGTAAAGGTATTGCAAAATGAAGGTAGGTAATTTAAAGGTATTGTAAAAAATGTATTGCATAACAAAGTTAAGGTACTGGCAATAAAAGGGAAGGTAAGGTAAATATTATTCACCTTCGATCGAAATTTAAGGCGGTGGATTACGTCAATAACGCCAAGATTTTATTATGTATGTATGAATATTGTAGTTATCTATTAAAGTTATAATTGAATGAATGGGACATAGAAACAAGAACAAAACGCAAAGAACAATACACCAAGGTTGATATTCGTATCATCTTCATTTTTAAAGCTGATGTTATGCCCTTTTAGAAACCCCCAAAAACTCCATTGTAACTTCAAAATACATATCACTCTAACACTTTCAACATTAAATCTTCATAAAGTAATTTTCTTGAGAGATTAAAACAATGGAAGGCTACATAGGCTCGAAATAGACGCGGAAGAGCGCGGGGGGTGCGGGGTGGTGCGGAACGCGGGGAGCGGGGACTTTCACCCTCGCGCCAAGGTCACGCGGACTAACGCCCTGTATGTGTGCGCTATTTCGGCGTTCGAAAATTGAAAGTGAATTCCGTATTTAAATTATATTTTTTTATTTCGCACCTGTTCTGCAAAAGGTATTAAGGGCATTCCTAACGGAGAATCCGTAATTTACCGTATTTAAAGCCCTATAAACTCATAATTTGAAAGCTACAGAGTTATAATAAATACAGCAATAATCTTCAGTATCTCAACATACCTTTCCCCGTTTTAAATTTTCTATTTTCGTTTATTATACTCATTATATCAGCTTCCAAAGTAAAGCCAATTTATTAAAATTCAAGCATACATTCAGCATCTCCTTAGTATATACAAATTACTTTTATTTGAAACACACGCCAATAGATTGACAATACCATAAACTACATATTCCCCGTTTTAAATTTTTTTAGGTCAATTTTGAACTAAGATAAGTAAAAAAATAGGGTTTTGGCGCGATCTCGGCAACGCGGCAAATGTGTGGCCAAGGTCGTTTGCTCGGGGGACGGCCTTAATGTAAACGGTTTAATTAATTCGCATTGATCGATAAAACGTAACTCTTTATTCGATGGGATTACAAATTTTTTCATCGTCACTTCCAATTCAAAGTTAAATCTAATTTATTATTCAGTTTGAAGATCTTCAAATGTCCATAAATGCCTTTTTACGATAATTATTTATGTATTTTTAGCTCTCCTGTTTCCTTATTATATCGGCTACAATCTACATCTACATTACAAGCCATAAATCGTCCAAATCAAGCGTTGATTATTGAAATTTCGTGTTATAAATCACTTGATTATAGACTAGACATGTTCGCAATTTGTCGACTCGGCGTAATTTGGGCGGGAAATTGATTTTTTATGCCATTAAAGCGAGGGAGGCCGCATTGGAAAGGGGGGGGAGGTAGATCACCGAAGTTATCGGATTTTCGCGCCTCAAGCCGTGAGCTTGGAGGTTAACTGTTCCTACTATCGCCTAAATTACTGGCCGTTAATAAAATATTATAATCTCGGTTTTGAGGAATTTCGAAATTTGAAATTGATTTGTTAAGTAATAGGATGGAAGATGAAGATGGAAGTTTATAGGTACTCCGAAATCTTAACCAGATCTTAACTACACAAGACGTGTCTTTAATATTTTAGGCTCAATTAGTATGACTGTCATTTTAAAAGCAGTACCTCATTTTTGATTTCTAAAGTTTTTTGACAAGTTTTTTTTATAATCCATAGCGCTTTTTGCCTAAATAAAGGTCAAAACGTAAGTTATGCATTGAATTTCGATCAACACTGCTGAATAACTAAACTCCTGTCAAAACCGGGTATCAATGACGCAGACTTGCTACAAGAAAGTTAATTAGGAGGTTTCAAACAAAAGCAGACAATCTACTTTCCAAATGAATTCTCCAGGACGATTCAAAGGCAAAACAGGAGGTGGAATTTTAAAAAACTATTTTGAAAGACGCGCCTCACAAAGGCAGAATTTTTCCGTATTTTTTCACCCTTATCTTTAATTGTTCTCAAAGTCGGCGTCTACGGAGTCGATCGAACGCGGAAACGGAGGTGCTGCAACACAGGCGTATTCATCAAAACAAACGCACACAGCCGCAGGGGCAGCACACAGGCGCCCGCCGAAACACACAGACGTATTGTCGTGTGAGTGAACGAGAGAGAGAGTGTGACGAAATTTCACTTTCCGTTTTGGCAACGTCGCACCACCCCGTACGTCGACATTTGGGGTGGCGACTGGCGGGCTAGTTTGCTAGAATTTTTCACGATATTTACTATAGTATTATAAACGTAGGTATTTGAACTCTACTTTTACGATTTGTTTTGATTTATTTTTAGCTTCCAAATGAATTCGTTTTATCTTCTCTCTACTCGTATTGGAGTTGTTCGTTCACTGGTATCCTGATTCCTGGATAGTTTTATTTTATTCTCAAACTCAAAGACTAAAGACTTTCTTCTAAAGACCATTCTTACTAAATGTCGTTTACTCCTGCCCAGTACTCTTACTTTCCGCGATGTCCAATAAGACATCCCAATTACAACAGTTGTAAACTAACGGTAAAGTGTGTGGGGTTCAAAAACGCCACTCGAAAGCTCAGACGATTCTCGGAAGTGTCATCCTCGGATGTGCGAGCGGGACGGACTGCGCCCCTCTCGCTCTCACGACTATTGACTTGGGGAGGGACGCGAGTCGAACACTTTTCCTTTATTTTTCAATTTTATAATTCCGTTTGCGAATCTTAACTACAAAGTAATTTGCGATTGAATAAGACACAGATGACTCAATTAGGTACTCGGAACTTATTTGAAGAATAGTAAAATAATTATATTTTTTACAGATGTTTATAAAATCTGGTGTCTATGGCGTATAAATATAATCTTATTGTCTATTATAATATTCGTACCTGAATTCTGTATAATTTACTTATCGCTTATTTAAGTCCTTAAGATATTTTTAAAACTACTTTAAGTTATGTAGTGGCAATTCGTAAACGTTTTTGTGAAAAGATAAAGTTTACACTAAATAATAATGTAACAGGAAAACTTGAAAACTTTGATCCTGGTTGATGCCTAATATCAAATTCTGCTTAACAACAGTTTTACAAGGCTATCGTCAATTTATTCATCAAATCTTTTGTTAAACCAGGTCGTAAATTATAGGTGAAGTTTGATTATGCCATAGATAATAGACCTGTCAAATTTTGGCGGCAACATTTTTTACTATCTTGGTCACTTTTGAAAATGGAGGCCGAAAATCATTTCCATATGAGCGGAACGGGAAAACTGCGTTAGATTTTCAGAAACCTTATAGATCTTAGACCTAGTTTATAAAAAACAAAATGGAACGAATAACTGTCTTTTACCTACAGGATGTGAATTTTCGTCCCTATTTTTGCAAACTCTATAATATTTAAATTAATTTGTAGCTCTTAGACCATTGACTGATTGTTTGTACAAAAAAAATAACTGATTTTTTTATTTAAATAAAGTTTTTATCTAAACTTTTTATCTAAATAAAGTTAACTTTTTGTCCCTATTTTGCAAACTCTACATTTAAATTTCAGCTCTACTTTAGGAATGCCTTACAATTTAAGAGCACAGGAAACATAATACATGTAATTATTGGGGCTCGTTCACACTAACAATCGATTGGTTAAGGCTGTCGCAGGCTGCGCAGGAGTCGGGTTTCGGGCGGATGCGGCTGCGGAAGTGGCCTTATTTGCCGGACGCGCGCCATCTTGCTTTTATTCTTACGGTTTTCATTTTTTATTGCAACTCCATTTAGGCACACCCTTTTTCATGTTCGTTCTTTTATTTAAAAAAAAGGTGAAGTCTCGATTTTAAAAGTGGAATTACTTGAGTATTTCCCCTTATCCTAGATATACCAGAAATTCAGAACACTAAAACTAAATTGACGCATATGATATTTAAATTTTTAATAAACTATATAACTGAATTTGAATTGCTGAATGAATATATAGAATAAGTTAAAAGGATTAGCCATTTTTTCTTTTTTTGCATAAATAACAGTATTCCCGTGTGATGCGATTTCGATATTCTTATGAGCCATTTCACAATCTCTCATCCCACGGTTTTTATACGGGAATAAAAGAAATTTTAGACGCAGTCTATTGCAGTACGTCGTAAATAACTTTATCCTATAACAATATCGCGAACCTTGATTCATTGCAAAATAAACTCTATATGTAAATAGGAGGGTACAATGTTGCGCGGCAAATAATAGCGTGGTGACATTTGACGTCTGATATAAAGATAAAAAAATAACAAAGAACCAGGTAGATCCTTTTGTGTTGCGCAAAGCTGCGATTTTTCACAATGCCTGATAAATCGTCCGCTAATTTCGAACAGCTGTTCTGTAGCTTAGTTTTTACTAGTGTCTTTAAATAAAAAAAACATTCATAGATTAAAATCCTATAAAAACAGTAAACAACGATAAAAAACCAAAAATATTTTATTATACAACTTATCTTCCGCCATTTTCTTATTTTCAAAAACATTCGAAAACAATAAAAGTCATTTGAGGAAAATGGAGGTACAATTTTCACGTATTCAAACCGCTTTTCACTTCGATCCCGCCTCCCCTCGGCATGACTCATGCAACCTTAAGTTCAATACTACGAGTAGTCTTGCCAAAATGGCGATGTACCGGCGCCCTAAACAATACTTCTAATTAGAAATTATTTTGTATAACTCCTAAGTATTTAAAACTTCTTTACTTCTTTATATTATAATTTATCAGTATAACTTATATTGTTTATCGAACGTTTATTATAATATACTGAAATTAGAAATACACAAGGACCTATTTGCGTTTCGAAGATATAATATAATAAGGGAGAAGACCTAATGGCAGACACTTTAAGGAAACATGAAACATTCGAATGTTATAAAATATATAATTTATGAAAATAAAGGATTGATAACTTCTTCCATGTCTTCAGTAACTCTTACAAAATAAAACTATTATAATTATTCTCTGACAAATCAATAAAAAAATATATTATTGGTCTTTTTGTAAACTTAGTCATAAGTACTAATAGATGACATCACAATAAGCGAACAACACTTATAGTAGACACCAATATGAACTAATAGTTGACATAGAACATTAAATTACATTTTACATTTTTCATATTATTAGGTCTTTATTTGCCGTTTTTCAAAAGATTTCATTTACTTCATCATAGTAACTACATGAATCAGAAATATTATCCACGTTGTCTCCAGATTCTATTCATTCTTCTTCCATGCTGAAACTATCTTTCCTTTTATTTTTATTTTTCATATTTTTTTCCCAGCAAATTTATTTTTAGTCTTAAGTCTCCATGCTTCTTTTGCCTCTTCTTTTTTCTTCTTTTTGTCCTCAGTTCTCCTTTTTTCTTCTTTTTACTGCTACAAAACTAAAGCATCGATTTTTAGATCAGTGCAAGGTCTAATATTAGACACCATGTCCATTTTTAGGTACAGTAGTTCTAAGTTCTTAGTTTGTTAATAGAATTATATTTTTAGAAAATAGTGATGATATTTGCAGTAGAATAAAGTACAAAATAACTTTAGTATGTATTGAAAAACTAAAAGATGAGATCCATGTCATCTATTAGGTTTTTTTACATTTTCAAGAACTAATAGTAGACACCCTTTATATTGTTAGGGAAAATGGATAAAAGATCATAAATAAACATTAATTAGTGTAAACAACATGACCATTAATCCAATGAAGTCAATAGAAATTTAAAAAATCTAATAAATGTATTCAAAACTTACGTGCAAAATTTCGCCTTCCTCAACCTATTTGCTAAGAAATTGCCGGGTGCGTGTTGACGCGGTCACATCATTTACGAAAACTGATCCAATTTTAAAATTTTGTTCCCGAAGGCATCCCTAATATATTTTTTCACATCAACAGATAGCATAAGAAGCTTATAAAATTTACAGTGTTGAGAAATAATTAGAATAATTCTTATTTTTATGGCATTTTTGTCGTAAGTGTCATCTATTAGTTCAATGTCTACCATTAGCGCCTTTCCCTTATTAAGTATATTTTTTAATTTTGGTTTTTCATTATTACGCTAACGGTATTATTACTTTACGAATAAGTTCAAGTTCCAATTTTTTCTGTGATTAAAAAGTCATAATTTTATAGACGTTGAAGTAATTTTTGCCTCTTTTAGAAAAAAAAATAGACAAGTAGGCTCTAGCTCTACATACTTTATAGTTCTAGCTCTATATACTTTCTTAGCCCTACTCGTACATTCTACTGTTACCTTATTGTCGTTCAGCAAACAGCAGATCGGTAGATTCTGAAAATTCTATGGATATATTACCTGAAACAAATATAAAATACATACATAGTGATGTGATGCTATATGTAGAGATATAAGATACACTTACTTAAAATATATGATGTATTTTAGAAACTTAGAACATCTTTTCCTCGTTTAAAAGTAACAGTGTCACTTTTTTCCTCGTTTAAAAGTAACAGTGTCAGAAAAGTAAAAACTTATGATTTATAATATAATTAAGGGCGTGAATTTTTAACTATCTCTGTATATTATGTAGTATGCATTATAATTTCTTAGACATCTGTTCTATTAATTAAAACTATAATATTACACAGATATGACGATTAATTTTGGTTTATAATAATTTATATAATAGGCAAAGAAAGTTTGGACAAAATGTTAACCAATATATTATTATGTAATTATGATTAATATCTAATCTACATACATTATAAAGAACTTAATAATATAATTATTATTACTACGTATATTTTACGCAAGGCTTCGTTAAACTCTAGTCTCCTCGCGACGAAACGAAGGCGGTATATTTTTTTTCCTCAGTTTAAAATTTTAACCCCTTAGGATTTCTTATGTCTTTTAGATAATGTTTAATTCATGCCAAGATGTACTTCCTACGCCTACACGAAAATTTCTGCGCTACCCCTTCAGTGGTTTGAGATGTGTCTTTCTAGATCCGGCATAGCCTTAAAAATTACTCCTCCCCCTCCAAATAAGCAAGCGCATTACAAAGTTAATGATATAATGTCATAGGTTATTTAGTTGTTTTATATGAGTGAGGTAATTAGAACACAATAAATCCATCGCAGGCAGCTGACAAGGCATATGGTCTACTTCCTGATAGCCGCAGCTGCGCGCGCGCCTAACGAAAGCTCCACTAATCTTGATCGTTTTTCTTAACTTCGAATTAAAGTATTAAAATTGTTCTGTTGTGTTACTTGCAGAGGATGAAGTTATTTTTTTTATTTACAAAATGTGTCCTAGGAGTTACTAAATGTCTTAGTACCTCTATGAGATCTAAGTAATATGAAACCTAATTTTATTAAGGCGTCTGAATATTAAAACTTACTTCCTACATTGTCACAAAATGCTTTTCTCATCACAAAATCTTAATACCTATTCAATATTATTGTTTTGTCTTGGGGGCCTTATTTTTACAGTTTTGGTACCAACATTTTATATCTTCTAACTTTAGGAAGCTCCTAAAATAAACCCCTCAAAATATTTTAGGAGTTTTTTTGCACAGAGTGTCTAACTTGACAAGACACAGAGTGTCTTGTCAAGTTAGTTCGAACCTACGATGAGCACCTGGTAGGACTATTCTTATGTAAGTTATGAATAAATTACGAACGGAAAAATATTAATTATTACTATTTAGCAAATTCGGTACCGTTCCATCATATTGTTTCACCTAGTTGCTAGTTGGCAACGTGTGGAGCATCTGTCATAGCAATTACTATGTAATTACCTCCTCGCCGCCAACCGACACACTCACATTTATAATTATTAACGACCATTTATATGCTGTCAATTCATATTTCAAGGTTGGCGATGTCTAAAAAAGCTAATTTTGAAATTCGATCGTTGGTGTTCCACTTTTAAAAGTTTCAAATGTATAGAATTACTTTATTACGCGTTATGTTAATTTATTATGATTTAAAATGTTCGTAATACAACTCCGGCGGCTGCAAGAAAATAATAATAGAGTACTACATATTTCAAAATGTTCGAAATTCGAATTGTGGTTCAAAATTCTAAGTTCGATCCGTCTACCTGAGTGCGTCATAAAAAAAAAACGGGTCATCGAACTTGTGCAACAGCTGCTCCATTTCAAAATGGCGGACACTTATGTCAAAAATTTAATAAATGCATGCATGCACGTTTGATGCATGCATGTTTTGATATGATAAATTGAATAGGGCTACCGAGTGAAACGAGCTGTTGTGGTTTTTACAATCCCATTATCCTCTGCCTAATAAGTTACTTCAGTACATGGGAAATTACAATTTGATAACGTTATATTTTTGTCATGTGCATCATGACATAAATATATCGTTACATAATAAACACATTGTGCTTTTAGCGTAATAAGCATAGAAGAATATTATTATTATTATACTAATTATATTATGTTATGACTTATGTCAGAGTAGACAGAATTATAGAGTATGCCGACTTAGAACTGATGTTGAAATTTTTAAATTTGACGTATTATGACGAAAATCGTCGCTAGGGTTGTTGACTAGTTACGTGCTTGTTACCTACGAATTTTAAACTATGACAAATTCGCTGGTCGTGTTCCCCTTTGGTCGTATTCTTGTTTGTGTTTTGACACATGCGATTAAAATTGTCAGAATCCAATTTTGAAATCTTTATTTTAAATATTTAAAAATAAATTATATCTGCCAGCGCGAGGCACATTCAGTTCATAATCCACTAGAAACCCGACGAATTTGACAGATATTGAAACCTGTCCGTTTCTTTGCAGTCGAACTACTGGTAGTTATGTCTATTGTGCTTATGTTATGGCCGATTATTTTTAAATAGTGCGAATACAAGTGCGAGTGCGAGTCGGATTCGCGCAAGAAAGGTTCCGTACCGGTAAAAATAGGCTGAAAATTGTGTTTTTTGTATGGGAGCCCCCCTTAATTATTTTATTTAGTATAAAGTACAAATAAAATGGAGCATTACTTGAAAATTTCAAGTGCCTATGTATTGCCGTTATTGAAATCAAGTTTGTTGTATGGGAGGCCCCCTTAAATATTTAATTTATTTTGTTTTTAGTATTTATTGTTAAATATAGCGGCAACAAATATCTACAATCCGTGACAATTTCAGAAGTCTAGCTATAGCGGTTCTTGAGTTACAGCCTGAAGACATACAGACATTACAGACAGACAGACAGACAGACAGATGGACAGACATCTCAGTCTCCGTTTTTACCCTTTGGGTACGGTACCCCAAAAACATGGTGAAATAAATTGGGCCACTTAGAAATTTTAAATGAGGCCATGAGGACATGGGCGTAGAATTGCGTTAGGTTACGGTGTTATTTTTCTGTTCAATATCGTCTGGCAATATCCTTCAAGTCAGAACTAAGAGCTGCTTTTAAAATTCTTGTAATAATATAACCTACTGCTACAAGTTTTTTCAATAATAGTAATTGAACAAGGAAAAGTCACTGTTTAATAGGACTTTAGGTAAGGACTCTTAGAATTTTTATGTAGCATCTGTCAACTTCCAATGTTGCCATGTGCCGAGAAAAAAAAATCCTCTTAGATTATACTTTTTCTATCCTTCCGTTTTTATACGTGTTTAATAGTTCCGTTCGCCATCTGTCGCTGATTGAGATAAAACATTTTCATTTGGTTTTTGCTGAATATTTTACCATAAATTGGAGTGGTATCGGCGCGTGGCCACACATGCAGAAACCTTATCGTTATCATCGATGTGGTTACTGACATAATATCATTCATTACTATATTATGCTACGTACTTTTATTACATCTATCATATAGAAGAAAGTACCTATACGCTTTTCTTATATTGGGTAGTATACTCTACTAGTACCTACTCATAAGACATCAATTATTTTTATAATTGACTAAATAACCCGAGCCAGTCTAGTCTGATTAACAAGTGCCATGTTCCTCGAAACCTGATCTCATGCACCGAAAATTATGATTTTGATCTCATTCGATTCGGAATACCATCTAGAACATCTATCAAAATTCCAAGAGGGGCTGAAAAAAATTGCAAAAGTTATAAACAATAAAGTAAACAAAAAAAGAAGGGTTTGTTTTTTTTTTAATATTTCATAAACTATTTGAGATAGTCAAAATTAGAAAATAGATCCTTAAAGAACAGGAAATTTTCTAAAACAAATCCTACATTTTGGAACTTTATCAACAATCCTTATAACTTTAACTGAGCAGCGAAAGTAACGGTAAAAACGCATAGTTCGCGTTTCGCGTGATTTGCCGCAATCTGCCACGTGAACTAAAAACATATTGTAACTGATTAAATATTAATATTAAGGAATAAAAAAAATTTGGTACTAAGTAGACATATCAATAAACAAGAATCCGTCAACAAAAATAAATTATTACCATTTGTTTAATTGTTATGCTTTTCTTAATTTGTTAATAGTAATTATTTTAATGTTAACATAAAAACGCTGATTTTTTTAAAAGAAGAAATCTTTTGAATTTATTTTATTCTTTTGAGCTAATCTTAAAAGGGTTTAGAAGAGATCCCCGTTAGAAATATTGAAAAATTTTGATTTTTTACTTTTTTATGAACAATCAAATGCATTCAAGAATTTTTCATGTAAATAAAGTAATTAGGGTTTTTTCATCAATAAAAATTATTATTTAAATTTTATTAGTTTAAAAATAAAAATAAAAATATTATTATCTGGCTTCTAACAATAACAAAACAAAATAGAAACAATTATTAGACATATAAATACCGCAATGGCTTTATTTAGATGAATAATTTTTGAATGCCTTTGAATGTTAATAAAAAAGTGGAAACTCAAAATTCTTGAATTTTTTGATGTAGATCCCTTCTAAGCCCTTTTAAGATTAGCTCAAAATAATAAAATAAAATCTAGATTTCTTGTTTTAAAAAATCAGCGTTTTTATGTTAACATTAAAATAATTACTATTAACAAATTAAGAAAAGCATAACCATTAAACAAATGGTGATATTTTATTTTTGTTGACGGATTCTAGTTTATTGATATGTCTACTTAGTACCTTTTTTTTTATTCCTTAATTTTTTAATCAGTTTAAATATGTTTTAATTATTTAATCAGTTAAAATATGTTTTTAGTTCACGTGGCAGATTGCGGCAAATCACCCGAAACGCGAACTATGCGTTTTTACCGTTACTTTCGCCGCTCAATTAAAGTTATAAGGATTGTTGATAAAGTTCCAAAATGTTGGATTTGTTTTAGGAAATTTCCTGTTCTTTAAGGATCTATTTTTAAATTTCGACTATCTCAAATAGTTTATGAAATATTAAAAAAAACCAAACCCTTCTTTTTTTGTTTACTTTATTGTTTATAACTTTTGCATTTTTTTTTCAGCCCCTCTTGGAATTTTGATAAAATCTTCTAGATGGTATTCGATTCGGATCGAATGAGACCAAAATCATAAATTTTGGTGCATGAGATCAGGTTTCGAGGAAAATGGCACTTGTTAACCAGAGTAGTCTACCAGCTTGCGTACTCGACAGACGAAATGAACTAAACTAAACAACAGTTCGGTCACAACTCACAGTCGGTATAAATTATGTCATATTATACCGTACGAAATTTTCTCTAATCTCGAATCGTAGCACACACACATAAGCACAGAATATAACATAAGCGTCTTTTAACACGGCCGTTTACGTAACTTCAAGTATTTCTTTGAGTAACAGTATAGCAGGAGTTGTTACTTTGTACGAAAAATAATATTTCATTCTTAATTTTCTGACACGGACCATAGCCTTCAAAATACTGGCTGCTAATAACAATGCCGAAACGCGCACGTCATGGTATCTTTATTTTAGATTAATGATTGCTAACGCCATACGCGATTACGTTTAACAAAATTGTAATTTATTGTTGGATATACAAGATTAAGTTTAGGGTGTTATTAATTCATAATAAGAATATTTCAATATGGTTAATATTTTGATTTTCATTAAAGGGGTGACGCTAAAATTTTAAACCTTTAAAACCATGTTTATTCTAACAATTCATGTGCAATATTCCTTAGATATAAGTACATAAACCTTACTTAGTTAAAAATTAAGATCTATTATTTTTTTAGATTTAAATTCGTTTAAATACTTTTAATGTAAACGTGTAACCATGTGTAACATATTTTTTTAATTAAAAGGTTTGTACTTATTTTTTTTTTTAATTCAATAAACTTAACAAACATAAATCCTTTTTACACAAATTACGTATCGTGTTACTGGTTGTCAACGTTCTTCCCATGGCTTTAAAAAAAAGTATAAATCAAATAAAGGTGTCTGAGTATAGCGTTACAGTTCGAGGCGCGGCGGAAGAGAGGCCGGAGCCAAATCATAAATTATACTTTACTCTTCCCGCCGGGATCCTATTACGATTATCATTATATTTGCTATAACTATATTTTCGAATAGATTTTGTGAGAAAATGTGAGTTTAAAGGCAAGAAAGTGAAAATAAAATCGACGTAGTGAACTGGATTTTAATGTTAAAGTCTGTAACAAGGTTTTTCTATAAATAATGTAATTGTTTAAAAAACTATACTTAAATAATTTAAAATAGTTTTAATATTAATAATTGATTAGTATTAACTCCGTTTAGTTGCGGGTCTATGTTGGATGTGAGTAGCAGGAGATCGGTCATCTTGGCGTTCATTAAGAGAGGCCTATGTCCAGCAGTGGACGAATATGATGATGATGATGATGAACTGCCTAGTAACTGCAGATTGACCACGTTTCTAATGGTTTTCGAAAGCTGTTTCCATACAATATATTAGGCATGTTGACTATTTTTTCATAAGGGTAATTGAAAGACCTCTCACAAATAGAAACATCGGTGAAAGAATGACTTTGGTAGCTTAAAAATTCATCAAAAATGACAATTCTAACATCTTATAAAATAGACCTGCCCGAAATGCTCCATACAAAATGCTAATCGATTATATGACGTCACCGTAGAGTAGCTTGTAGGCTTCGCCAAAAGTTGCTTTAAATTACATAAGTTATCGAATGGTATACAAATATTAAGAAATATAATTGAAAAAAAAAAAACGACTTGAATATCCAACTTTGAAGGCGCATAATAAAAAAAATACAAAAGTTAGGAAGCTGAATTTTGGAAACATTTATTTTTTACCGTTATTTCTTTAAATATTAGTAACAAAATTCGCAAATCTTTGATCTTGTCATCGTCCCTATTACTGTAAATAAATAAAAAATTAAAAAATGCTAACTCTTTGATGTTAGCCGTTAATATAAATAAAATAAGTAGCGTTAAAATTAAAAGCGAAATAAAAAGCCGCTTCATAGATCAAGGTTAAATACTTCATTAAGTTAACATTGTATAGGAAGCTTCGCTGTGACGTCATAACGGCTATCTCTAGTATTAAATGTAGGTACACTATTAATTTAATGATTTACTCTGTCTTTATGAGTATTAAATTGCAAGTTATGGTTGTTTCTACTAATTTACTATTGAAACGTAAGAATTAGTAGCAGGGTTTTTTTTTTACTTTCATTTAAAATGTTTCAAGGAAATAGCTTTTTTGTTTTGCATTTAGGTTTTATTAATTTGAATAGCATACAAGCATAATATATTATATACGTATACGTTTTTCATATTTCTATATGAAAGTTATTGTTTTACGCATTTGCCTAAATTCTCTAACCAAAGTATATGAACGACAAAATTAACTTATCGATTAGATGAAAGGAGGGTTATCCGCCTGGTAACTATCCGATACCGATTAACCTTCATCCGGATTCATTAAGCGATGTTTACCGCATCCCTTACCCTATATCAGTGAAAAAACTGCAATTACCTATCAGCCTCACAATAACCAGGTTGGCAGAGACAGTTTCCAGGCTAAGTAGACCTCCCCTGCCCTTCTCACGCGTTTAATATCGGACGACCGCGGGGGAAGTGTAGGGGCACGCGGGGGTCAAAGTATACTGGTGAATACAGAGGGGTAGAAAGGCTTAAGCCGAGAGGTCGTTAGCCTGGCTTTGATTGTTCGATGAGTGCTGCAATGAGTCACTCGTAAACGTAAATAAACGGGTAACGCTATAGCAAAAAGGAAATACTGATCGGTCACTTGAAACTCGAACACCGTTTGAGTATTCATTTATCTATGCAGCTTTGAATATAATGCCTGATTTTTTAAAATCGTAATAGAGAAGGATTTGAACGAACGTTTTAATGATCTAAATCTTAAATAAAAAAGCTACCCTGTATACAATTTTAAAGCCAATGGTATGCATCATAATTATTACGAATCTTTTGATTATTTCAAACAAACCAACAAATCTTTATTTCCCTCAAATAGAATTTTACACGTTATCTTAAACAAAACACTGCTCCCCACACTAGGATTCCTTGTGTCGTGGAGAGCTGCAGTCTATTTATCTATGGTAGAACAAGCATATTGGCTTGAGCAGTTAAAATGACACCTGAAATATGCGATTTTTGGCTAAACAATTAGTATGATTATAATAGAACAATTTGTTGAGCCTTAAAGTATTTTCCAAAATAATCAATCATTCTTGAATTCTAACTTTTGGTAAAAAACTTAAAACGTATAATAAGTAAAATTTTAATCTGATTCAAACACATGCATCATAAATAAAATTACTAGCCATTCACCCTGCTTGATTAATAAATCCCTTAGCTTCACTAATTGCGTATCTCGTACTAATAATATTCTAGAAAATTCCTTTAATCTCTGTCATTAAACCCTCGAGGCAAGTGGCGGCCGATGGAGCATGCAAAATCGAGGGATAATTCCAGCTAACTTATATCGATGCTAAAAGGAAACCCTTTGAAAACAGAACACGAGTAGAAAAGGCTTTTTTCCGTAAAGAATTCTATGTATTTACTTTTCATGTTTACCCCTATGTGCGGGTTCACTAGGTTACCGTTCCCTCTTACATATGTTATACATAAGCACTAGGCTCCTTTCATAATAATTATCGCAAATGTTTAGACATAGGGGGATGCTATGTGCCTAGTTCTTATGCTGAGGAGTGTTTTATGTTACGCGTTTTTCACTGCTTGGAGTTTCTCGTTGGTATTTCGCAGTGTTTTACTATGTTGCTTTTGTAATAGTAAACATAAGTTGATAATAACAATAAATATTATTAGAGTAATCAAAGTAAAGCTAGGCAACAATAAAAAAATAAATTATAAGTAGTAATACTAAAACTAGAATATTATATACGTATTACGTATAGTATTTCTCGTAGCACTGCTACGCCGTTGCCCGTAGCACTAATTATGATAAGACGACGAATTTCGTCAATATTTTTTGCCTAAGGTTAAGCGGTTAGCACATTTTTATTATTCTTTATGTGGGCTATTTGCTGCATCAATAATGCCAGCTTTATTAAACAAATAAAATAATCAGCTACGACTTAAACTTGCCTACAGCAAAGAATAAAGGCTTGCAGAGCCACCCATGCCCGCCTTGATTAAAATCAACGTATCAAAAGGTGTCGATAAAAAATAAAGCACGTATGCGTGCGAAGTGAGACGTAGGTCAGCGAGTGCAGGTATGTAGGGCACGCGTCCTCACCCTGTGGGGCGCAGCACATAGCGCTATGTACTGCACTGCATCCTTACGTGCTTAATGCTTATACTGTTTACGTCGCTAATGTTTCTCAAGAGTTGTTTTGATTTTGTTATGGAAATGTAGTTTTTAGAGAGTTGTGGTCAGTACTGTTTTTTTTAAGAAAAAAAAAACTAGAAAATAGTAGAGTAATTGTGGTCAACGCGGTTTTTTAAATTTCAAAACCAACCATTTCAGTTTCAGGAGAATTGACAGATTTTATAACGATATACTCCGGTAAATCAGTTTTGTTTGTTAGCTTATGACCTTAGTTACTTTATTAAATATACTGTATTAAACTGCCTGCCCATTCAAATAATAATAAGTAAATAACACACATTACATAAAAATATGAGCTTAAACCTACCCCTATATGTTTAAAACCTAGTCTCATTAAGGCGCGTTTAGACGCAAGATGTAGGTTCTAATGTGTACTAAATTAGATTCCTTGTCCCCTCCGTCCCCTGCGCGGGGGTGAAGGGGGGCGAAGGGGACGAAGCTCACGCTGCATGCCCCCGACGCGTGTCACTAGGGAAGTCTCTAATGAACTGAACTAAGTTGCGTACCTAACACAACCCTTACTCGGCGGATACGCCCGCAGCGTTTGAAACCTAAGTCCATTTAAAACATATGCCTACTATGTACTAAGCCTTAGAATAATTAAAAGATTTCATAAAGTTTTACACGCATTTCTTTTAATTAGATTTTTAAAACGATCAAAGTCTTGTAAGTTTGAGAGACTAAAAAAAATTGTAAAGCTATGGAAAATATTCAAATACACTGATGTTTTTTTTTAATATATAATTTTAGACAAAAAAAGTTCAATCCGTATTGACCACGTAAAATACTGGGAAACATTGTTAAGTACTTTTTTTTGTAATTCATGTACTTTTAGATCAAAAAATAGTTCAATGATCGGTATTCATCTGCGTAAAAGTCCCTCTCTATGTCATTAGAAGTTAGGACGCACTACGTATGCGGGGGCACGCGCGCTCTCACCACCGCATTGCACACCACGTTAATGACTGAGGCGGTAAACGAAAACTAACAAGGTCCTTTTGGATGGATAACTCGGGTAGCGACAGGTCTTTTTGGCTGGATAACTCCGTTTAGCGACAGGCCTTTTTGGCTGGATAAACCGAGTTAGCGACAGGCCTTTTTGGGTGGATAACTCGAGATCGTGACAAATTTATTTTTAATTCGAGAAAATAATGACGTGTAGCATACGCTTAAATCGTTAGACGTTCGTTGAAAACATAAATTAGAAAAATAAATCTTTAGTTGTTTATTAAAATAGTGCATTAGATATAAAAGTAAACTCGTGTGAATAGTCTCATATTTTATATAAAACATAAAATTTATTTTTAATTAAGTAAATTTATGGCGTTTTTACTATAAACCGGTATTTGTGGGATATAAAATTTAATAGTGTAATACAATAAAACGCATTGCACTCTGTGCGTGGCGAGGGTGCATAAACGCACCCCTCACGCACGCACACGCACACACGCATCATGTAAATGGAGCGTGATTGGACGGTATCTGTGTGTGAGTGCATCTGTAGGAGACTGCGGCTGTGTGCGTGTTCTAGGCAGTATGAATTAGTTGCGTGCATTGGGGTAGTCTTCGCTAGAAAAAGTATTGATTCGTGCCAGGATTGCAGACTGTTGTGAAGCTTTTGCACTGCATTTATATCTGTTAAATGCGTCTTAGAACAATCGAGAATAATAAAGTAAAATTGGACAGAAGGCGATATCTTTTAAATCATCTTAGAAAATTCGAGAATAATCTAATTTTATTGTAGAAAAGACGATTGAAAGTTATGCTGGTTTTAGAATACTATGCAGCTAAAATTATGTCTATGATGATTTTTTCAGAACGTGATACAAAGTTGCTGATTTAAAAAAAAAGAGTTAGGATCAGTTATGCCGACGTTATATTTTACTACTTTCAGATAATTCCGCATCTAAAAAAATCATATTCGTAACCATTAAAATCCCGTTTTCTAATTAAAATTATTAATTAACGATAAGTATAAAGGGCAAATTAAAATTAAAGAGTTAACGGTAGCGCAGTTTTTTAGTGTCAATTAATTAGAGTTTTTATGAATTTTATATAAAGCAGTTAAAATTGACATAAAGATTGTAGAGCTCTAGATTATTTTAAAAGACTTTAACTAATCTTAAGTGGTAAACTATGATTTCAGATTTTTTATGTTAGATCCAAACTTGTTCACGAGAAATTTTATAAATTTAAGGTACAAGGAAGAGTAGACTCGTAGAGTGGGGAAGAAAATAATCTCTTAGTCTTAAATAAAATAAACTTAGTGCAGTTATTTAGAATTTCCTTCATGTTTCTTTCAGCTTGCTATAAAGGTAAAAGCAAATGCTTTTATTGCCAATTAATCTTTCATTATCTGCATTCGATTATCAAGTATCGAATCTTATCAGTCGAAATCGAATTGAATTTTAGCTGCGGCTTTTCGTTAAACTAGCTCAACATTGGCTTAACATATTATGTATTCGGGTTTACCATGATTGATATGCAAAACCGGTTCAAACTTTTTGTCGTTTCAACGCAGCTTTAATTCTTTCATTGAAAATTTTTATTATCGACCAACAAAGGAGCTTTTATTCGGCCGACATCTTGCGAGCTTTTTAAAGTTTTTGTTAAACATGTTCTATAAATACATATTATATTTTTGTATAAAATGTATTGTGTGGATTAATGCCTACATTTTGATATAGTTATGTACAAAATTGTCATGAAAAAGATTTACCTACTATCTACCAATTGGAAGTTCTATAGAAAAACAACAATAGTTCACTGTATTTCGAAAACGTACCTTTTACGGTTTTTGAATTGAAATTAATGAATGTAAAGTGTGTTCTTCAAAATATCTTTACGTATAACCACAAAACATAAACTGTAAGCACTTTTATAATTAAAGACGTGAGTGGAAGAATCAAACAAGTAACATTTCGTAACATTCGGACAATAACAATTTTTTTCCCTAATTTTTTTATTAAAAGTTGTAACTTATCTTCTTCATAACCTAGCTAATGTATCTAGCTACGCATATAATCCATAGTTTTTCTATTTCAAATAATTTTTCCGGCCCTAAAGCCTCCATTTAAGCAAAAAACCTGGAAGTTTTTGCATGTTACTTACCTTATTCTTCCACTCACGTCTTGAATTATTTAGATTCGAAAAAAAAAATATCAACATTATTATTATGTATATTAAGCTAGTTTTAAAAAATGTACATAAAGAATAAATAAATAAATAAACATTTTTCGTATCGCGCTGATGATGATAAAATATAATTTGTGCTTTACATGATCCAATTTAAAACAAGCAGAACAAATCGAGAACAATTCTGTCAATAACAGGCGTCTGTCGCGCATCCTGTTTGTTTTATCAAACGGCGATGTTTATGTTACATTTACTGACCGAGAACGAGTATCGATACGAGAAACGATTCTGAAAAATCGATTTCGAGATCGATCGAAAGAGGCATGATGTAATAAAAAATGCAGGATGCAACATTAACAACTCCTGCCCGTTACATCAGCTGACAGCACAAAAAGCCCAACATCTGCCGAGGCCGTGAATCACCGGCCCTTGGCGCGTGCCGAGAAAAAAAAGTGTAAACTCAACCGTTATAATCGCGGTGGGTGGACGGCAATCTGGCCCCCGTCGGCAAAATTTTTTGCCAATGATATGCAAACTTTGCGGTTCATTAGAGTGATTTATTTTGCGGCGCACTTTGAAATTTTTTTAACGGTACATTAACAAATTGTCAAGTTTGCCAAAATAAAACAAAACGTGGAGACTTTTAGTTAATGAACTTTTAAGACATAATATTAGGTAATAGTAATTATATTATTAATAGTAAATAGTATTAGGTAGTTTCCGAATTGGTGGTAGGCAACGTAGTTTCTTCGTTCTTTCAACGACTTTCAAAAAGTGTATCATGATACCCATTTTTAATAAAAAGATATTTTATTTTTTTATTTATTAATTCATTCCAACTTAGGACATTTTCTAAGGCACTTACCATAAGAGGTACAACTAATTAAGTCAAAAATCAAGTTACTTTGAAAACAAAAGTCTTCACTTATCTACATACAAATGGAAGTAATTTCATTGTTTCATCTCCATTTAATTTAAGACGGTGTAAATCACAAATATGTTCATGATATCGTACCTTTATACTGTTATTGTATAAGATAGTACAGACAAAATTACAGATAGTACGAAATAAATCGTCCCTAATTCTCGAACGTCGCGACTTCGCCATTATTTCAGACAAAAAAGACGATTAAAGTGAATATATGAATAATACTGAAACAAAAAGCCATTCTAGCCGATGGAACGACGGATAAGTTTCTCTTTATAGTTATGAGATTAATTTCTAGACTATCTTTGATTCATTAAGTTTTATGTTGTGTTTATAAATTGTTATCGTCATAATCCTTTCTTTCTCAGTCTTTGTGAAAAAGAGGAGGAAATCATCCATTTTGTGGATGTGTTAAGTATTTACCTACTTCTTTCCGAATTTCAGCTCTATGATTAATCTATACTTATTATAAAACAAAGTCGCTTTTTTCCCTCATGTCCCTTTGTTCCCTTTAATCTTTAAAACTACGCAACGGATTTTGATGATTCTTTCAGTATTAGATAGCCCATTTGTCGAGGAAGGCTATAGAGTATAGGCTATATTTTATCACGATAAGACTAATAGGAGCGAAGAAATAGAGGAAAATGTGGAAAAAACGGGGAAAATTATTTAAAAGGGCTAATTTGAACGCGCTAATCTCAGGTCCGATTTAAAAAATTATTTCAGTGTTAGATAGCCCATTTATTGAGGAAGGCTACAGGCTATATTTTATCACGCTGAGATTTATAGGAGAATGTGGAAAAAATGGGGGAAATTATTTGAAAGGGTTTATCTCGCGAACTACTGGAGCAATTTTTATGTTATTTGGCCACGTAGACCACGTGAAGGATCATAGGCTATCGATTTTAATAATTTTTTCAGTGGCTACATAATATTTTATACCCGTGCGACGCTGGGGCGGGTCGCTAGTTCATTATAAAATTAAACCATATAATATCAATTCATATTTCATACATCCATCGCGGCATGTCTATTTTATTTATCCAAACCAACGAGCATTTGTATTTCCAATTAACTATAAGACAACCGAAAGAACAGATTAACTAATTAAATTAATGTCACATTATATATAGTAATTGTATAGTAAAAGCGACAGTGCATAAAACTACGACTTGTTACGCGCCCCTCGGTCAATATCATACTTAATTTAACTTTGAACATTCGTGTCTATTCGACGAGTTAATCAGGATTATATTCGTAAGCTGTATTGTCTTTATGTAAAGATTATTATGGATTTCGTTTGAAAATATCTTGAAATAAATTCAGTGCATTTAAATTGACAACGTTATGTTTTTGCTAGTTAGTCTTCGGCGCAGCGCAGACGACAGACTATCCGTGACGCACTTTTTAGTCTGTGGGAAATATAACGTATGCAATTATATGCAGTAACGCACACGACGCGCAAAAGTTCTATTTCCACAGACAAAAAGTGCGTCACGGATAGTCTGTCGTCTGCGCTGCGCCTTCAACAGTTTTCAAAAATGTATATGTGTAGTCGCCTTTATTTGAATTATTTTTTTGGACAAGGAATATTTAACTCCATTTAAAGTGCAATTTTAAAACTTCGAAGATTAATTTTCTTTAACAAAAGTGCCACACTGTTTAATTAAAAACAACTGCAGCATTACAAGATAAAGTGACATAGAAAAAAAAAACTTATCGAAATCCTATAAAACAGCTGCTTGTAACAAAAACGAAGAACCACCTTTTACAATGAGTACAATCAGATTGGCCTATGATAAACGTCGTAGAGGCGTTACGGCCGCGGCGCGAGTTCTGATTGGAGCTCGCGACAGCTGCGCGGCGCGTGCGCATGGCGTGGGCGATATCTATAAAGGTGGACAATAACTGACAGACTATTGATGGATAAAAATTGGCGGCAATCTCTAACGTATCTGAGTGTAAGGTTAACATTGATTACTTTTACTAGCAAAATGAATACAGCAAAAGTAAAAAGTCTTCATGCTTGCATCAGACTTAATATGAATTAGAAAAATGTCGTGAAATTTTCCTAAAAACTTATTGTTTTTGAGTTTCATAATCAATTAGTTACTTTTTAACTAAGAGAAGGAGTTACAAAAACATATTAAACATCTCCTAACATCATCCTGAGTATTCTTAAAAGGGTAGAGCATGATGTTTGGAAAATATGAGTTACTAGCTGTCCCGGCAAACGTTTCTTTGCCATATTATAATATAAAGTATATCGCCCGTATTATTTTATTGAATTAGTGATAAAGTATGTCACCATGGCAACGTCCATCGCTATCCCGAGACCCGCGTCGCATAAACAATGGTCGCTCTTTATAGACAAATAATTTGCAATAAAATAAAATTGCGACTACAATTAAATATCTAAGCTATCCAATCTCTCAAGTTGGAAAAAAGCACAAATTAAAAATAAAATAAAAAAACATTAAAATCGGTTAAGTAGTTTAGAAATCCATCGCGGACAAACATCGTGACAGGAGATTTATATATATGAGTTATATCGATTACTAGTTTGAAAAATCGGTGAAGACTAGACAACATGCGGGTGTATACTGCACGCGACTAGCATCCCCACATCTGCACTGACAGATGGGACGTCACATGCACCGTGACTACGTTACATTATCACAGGATTTCATAATTTATTGTTAGCTTTAACCAACTGGGATTGCTCTTCAAATATGAAGGAGATTTAAAGTACTGTTGTTATTTTAATACATAGATTTGAGGATTGCTGTTTTATTGTTCGTTTTGAACTGATATATTGATTTAATAATATTTCATCTTAGTACACAATCTTCTCGAGCAACAACTACTTTGGTCGCTAAACGTTTGTTTGAATTGATTTTGTAGAATATTATCTTTGTTTTTGTATTGTTTAAACATAAGCAACACGACTAGAAATAACGAGAAAGAAACTAAAAAGTTGTTTTCTAGAAATCGATACCCAATTCCTATGAGTATAATAAATGAGAAACAAAATAGAAGTGATTATGAACAAAGTAAGCCGCAAATTTTACGACGCTTGTTCCAAACTAATTTGCTAAGTTCAGTAACTTCGCCCTAACTTACTATCCTAAACTATCTTTTTTCTTTTGGAATAAAAATCTCTTCTTTTTAATACCAAATATTTATTGTAACTTTATAAATTCGGAATGTTGAATGAGAGCTAATTATTGACAATAATAATATGTATGTACCTATAACACGCCCTTAAAAATTCTTAAATGATTAAAAATTCTTGAGAAATAATTCTCAATTATAACACTTATAGAGAAGAGTTGAATTTTTGCATAGTCATTTTAAATTATTATAATCATTTAAGTTATGATTCTGTAAATGCGTAATTCCATATCATTAATATGAAACATGAACACAAAAGACGTCACGAAGCTTTAGAAAGGAAACTTAAAATCATGTCCTTGACTTTTCATGGGATATTAATTTTGTATTATTTTTTTATTGCAGTTTTATGTAAATGATTTGTTTGGACTTCGTCTGTACCTACATTGTATTCTTTATTCTTACAAACAACGTAGGTATATACTGAAATGAAAAATATATTACTGTATCTACTGTTTTTAAACAAATTGTAAGTTTTTTTGGTTCAATTACGTAAATAGTTATTTTTAGAAAAAATGTGTAGGTATGTGTACCTACTTATAATTTTTTATACGCCACTTTTGCTTTTTAAATAAGCCAGTGAGGTGATAGTTATTTAAAAATACTCCTAGGAGTTACCACTATGTGGTTTTAATAGTTTTTTTACCAGAATACAATAAAAGTTAACTTACTAATTAGTTTACATTTCGGTCTCAAATAAAAAATTACAATTTCAGTACATAAATGTATACTACTATCTACTACGGTATACCATACATAAATTCATTGACTTAGAAAAGACTGTAGAAGAACTTATATAAATAATGAAAAATGTATGGTTATTGTAATTTTTGCGACGGTTTAACTGGCTCTATTACAGTTTCTAATAGTTGTTATAAAACTCAGCTAGTAATTATGACTAACGTTATTATATAGATTTGTAATGTACACAAATGTAATAAGTAAAACAAAAAGACTGCTACTATTAAATTTTCACAATAAGTAAATAATTAGGTATAGTAACTGTCACATGTTTTTGACGGACAGTGCAATAAAAAAAGTGAGAAAAGTGTATCAGCTCCGACGCACGACTGGAGTTTACTCCTTAAGTACGAGTATCTAACCATACGCAAAAAGAGTTTATTCAACTGAAAAAAGATCAATATCATAATATGAAATTAGATGTTCCGGCAATATTATCTACACCCCTTTCTACCATAGTTATTTCAAAATACTTTTAGTTCACTTTAGCCAGTATAAAGATAAAAATATATATATATGTAATAATTATATAAATATAATTAAATAATATAATATTCCGATGTCCGATGATTCCAAAAACGTGACACATTTTTTCGTTACTTGTTTAATAGGTTTTACCCCTCGTATTTTTCTCATACCGGGCGCCTTATATATGAAAATCTATTCTTAAGGTGTAAACTCCAAAATGCGACGACTGCAACTAACCTATTTCCTTAAGTATAAAACAAATGCAATTAAACGCAACGACTGCAATAACTACAACCAACCTTTTTCTCGGTGAGTTTCTCGCACCTTCTCTGCTTGCATATCTGGTGCGACTTGTCGTTGCGGCACGGTGCGCAGTCGCCGCAGTTGTCCTTGCGTTGACAGCCTATGCACTCGCCGCAACGTTTTCGTTTCTTTTTGGTCTAAAAAATTAAAATTGCTTATCTAAGCAACAAATAACAAAAATTTTAAATTAAATGAAAACACTAAAACGAGACAAAATGAGGCAGCATTCAAACAAACATTACATATTATAGGTTTCAATTTTGTATTTCTTTTATGCTTTGCTTTTATGCATCACCCAGTCACGCCTCGTTTTGTCCCATTTTACTAGAAATTATTCTAATTTCTGAGTATTAATAATCGTAAAATTTTTTTAATACTCAAAATGTTAACCCTCTTTTAATTTAATATACGTTTTAACAAAAATAAGGAAACATCTGCGAAGTTCCATCACATTTTGCGTAAAAACACTTGAATTTGAAACGTAAAACTTGAATGATTTCATTTAGTAGTCTTAGATTTGGCCCACTGGCGACTTATATAAGTGGACATGGTAACAGCGAACCGAATTTTAAATATATGCCAAATAGATACAGACAGCCGAATTTCCGAATATGTGTATAAAGTATCAAGGACTTATGTTTTTTCCATTAGGTACTATTAGTAAATTCTGCCGTTTCGTAAAATCTATATTCTATAAGGTATTTAAAAATTCTTATATAATTTTTTTATTTTATTTTATTTTTATTTTATTTTATTTTGTCTGGAAGACCAACAGCTATCAATACCAAACAGTAATTAACTTAAACTACAAACTAAGAAGCCAATTACAGGTCCTCACAAAAATTATATACAAGATAAGTTAACCAGTATCCAGAAGTTCAAACAAAACAGGCGCTATATACCACCAAGTTGACCGCACGCAAAGTGAGACTAACGAATCACAAGTTTGTGATTCGTCAGTCCCACCCCACACGCAATCAACTTAGTTTTATATGTAATGTACATTTATCATTACTTTAACGCTACACTTAAACATCTACTACAGACAACTAACAGTATAAAATAATATAGAATAATAAAAAATAATAATAAGTGACAGTTGTGTGAACGAGCATTACCGAAGCAAGTGTTCATAAAGTAGTCGCTTAGCTGTCACAGTGCTGGTTGCATGTTTCATAAAGTAGTCGCTTAGCTGTCACAGTGCTGGTTGTGAACAAATCTAAGTCTACAGATTTAGACATAATATTAAAGTTATTACCTGCGCGCAAGATAAACGAGTTCTTACGGTAATTGGTCGAAACTAATGGTATAAATATAGGGGGGTTAAATCTAAAAATTCTAGAGGGTGCGTTTAAATTAAGTTTTTCTAAAATTACAGGGGAATCGATTGTGTTTGAGGCTATCTTTAAAAGAAAAATTAAATCCGCAACATCGCGTCTAATCTTAAGCGGAACCAGATGATGCCTTTTACAGAGTTCAAGATAATTATCGGAATTATAGTGAATCTTTAAACGATAACAAAGATATCGGACAAATTTCTTTTGGATGTTTTCGATACGATCGATATAGTCGTTATACATGGGATTCCAAACTTGCGAGGCGTATTCCAGATGGGGGCGAACATAAGCACAATACAACGTTTTTATAGTTTTTATATCTTTAAAAGACGTAGCGCACCTTAGCACAAAACCGAGTGCTTTGTAAGCTTTGGATACTATTTGATCCACGTGTACGTCAAACAATAATTTGGAGTCGTGATAAACTCCTAGATCACGAACTGTCGTAAGCCGTTGTAACGCATGTTGCTTGAGCGTATAACTTGTTGGTATTATGTTCTGTTTTCTAGAGAAGGTGACAACGCAACATTTCGAGGGATTGAGATCGAGACGATTTTGGGAACAATACTGCTCTAAACGTGTTATGTCGGCCTGTAGTGCAGATGCATCTGATTGAGACGAGATAGATAAAAATATTTTCATATCATCCGCAAAACTGAGCAACTGAGACGAATGTAAGCAGTTTTGAATATCATTTACCATGATGTTAAATAGAAGCGGGCCAAGCAGCGAACCCTGGGGAACTCCACTCGGGATGTCGACCCAACCAGAAATGTAGTTTTTAACTACTACAGCTTGGGACCTTTGATGGATGTAGGAGGAGAACCACCTTAAAAGATTACCACTTATCCCCATGGATTCGAGCTTTTTAATAAGGATGTTATGATCTATGCGGTCGAAACATTTTGAGTAGTCAGTATAATACTAGCTGTTGCCCGCGACTTCGTCCGCGTTAACATAGTATAATAACAAAGATGGGCAGTTTTCCCCTTTTTGTGGTTCCTTATACAAAGGGTAGCAAACGTCAATAAACTTTAATGTTTCTAACTCAAGAAATGATGGACTTTCATTGAAACTTTCTACCCCAATTTTACCCCCTTGGAGGTAGAATTACCAGAAACGCATCAATACGTATCCACTCATTTTTAATCAGTAGCACAAAAATAAAGTTTCTTGTTTCTTACTCAAGAAATGATATGGACTTCAATTCAAACTTTCAACCCCAATTCCCCTTGGGGTAGAATTTCCAAAAACGCTGAAATAGCTATCCATTCATTATTAATCAGTAGTCCAAAAATAAACTTTCATGTTTCTAACTAAAGAAAATGACGGACTTTCATTTAAACTTTCAACCCCTATTTCACCCCTTTGGGGGTAGAATTTCCAAAAACGCTTAAATACGTATCCAAGTATTTTTAATCAGTAGCCCAAACCTAAAATTTCATGTTCCTAATTCAAGAAATAACGGACTTTCATTGATACTTTCAATCCCAATTTTACCCCCTTGGGGGTAGAATTTCCAAAAACGCTTAAATACGTATTCATTCATTTTAAATCAGTAACCCAAAAATAAAGTTTCATGTTTCTAGCTCAAGAAATGACGGACTTTTATTCAATCTTTCAACCCCTATTTCACCCCCTTCGGGGTAAAATTTTCAAATTTCCTTCCTTAGTGGGTGTCTACCTAATAAAACAACCCTACTCACCAAATTTCGTGGCTGTAACTTTAACAGTTTTTGCTCAGCGATGATGAATCAGTCAGTCAGTCAGGACATGTGATTTTATAAGTATAGATAAAGATAGTGTTACATATTAGGTATAAAAATACTAATAAAAGTCGTTTTTATAAAAGGTCCACTAGGACAAGGAGCAAGACTTTTCTTTTTCAGAATAACATAAAGTTTTTACTTTTTCGGATATAAAAAAGGGGTGTTGTCTTTACTAATAGAATAAGAGACCGCAAGGGCCAGACCTCCTTCATTTCGTAAAGCTGAAAGTTTTATTTTTTTATTTTTTATTAAACAAGGGGGCAAACGAGCAAACGGGTCACCTGATGGTAAGCAACTACTGTCGCCCATGGACACTCGCAACATCAGAAGAGCTGCAGGTGCGTTGCCGGCCTTTTAAGAGGGAATACGCTCTTTTCTTGAAGGATTGCAGGTCGTATCGGTCCGGAAATACTTCTGGTGACAGTTCATTACAGTGCGCGGCAGAAAGTTACGCGAAAAACGCACTGTGGAAGACTGCCACTCATCAAGTGATGAGGATGGTATGTTTTTCGCGTGGGTCGATGGCGAAAAGTTGCAGGTGGTATGATTCCGAACAATTCCTCAGAGCACTCCCCGTGATACAACCGATAGAGGATGCAGAGTGAAGCTACATCTCGGCGTAATTCCAAGGGTTCCAAGCTGTTTGAAACACTATGGCAGTCAACAATTCGAGCGGCCCTTCGTTGGATACGATTCAGAGGGAGCAGTTGGTATTTTGGCGCCCCTGCCCGGAGATGAGAACAATATTACATATTAGGCCGAACCTGCGCCTTGTAGAGTTGTAGTCCGGAGTTTACCTGTTCGTTACCTTTACAGAGGTAAGATCGACCAGTACCTAACTATGGAGTTTCGGTCGCGGTTACTTTAGGAGGTATCCGGTTCTGAAGGTCTACATGACCTTCGAGAAACAGTAAAGCTCAATTTCAAGTTGTCAAGAAATCAAGTTGAGGAATATCAAGACTAGAGAATCTAGATACCGTCAAAGTCTAATTCTTTAAGAAAGTTTAAGGGTGGGAAGCAACTGTCAAAAATGGTCCGCACTGGAAGATAAGATTCCTCCACTTACCGCGAAGAATAAAAACGTAGAGTCAAGAACAGCTGATTTGAGACATTTGGCGCTAAAGAGTTCAACATTGAAAATCGAAACAAAAAAACGCATTAGCGCCTTCATCATCATTAACCTATTTTGCCCACAGCTGGGCGACATTAATGTAATATGTTGTAATTTGTAGTTTTCATAACTTTTTGCCCGTAATTGCTAAAATTATTACCGAACTCTTACATAAGTTGTATTGTAATATTATTTATTACCGATTTCTTTAGGCAGCTGCAACATAATGACTTAAAATTAGGTATTAAAATACATAATATTACATTGTGGGCGAAAGCGCTGCCTGTAGCAAAGATTTCAAAACTAAGGTATAGGCTGTCGAGTGTCGGTAAAGACACAATACAGGAAAAAGTTATTGACCGACTTCCAAAAAGGAGGAGGTAATACGTTCAGCTGTATGTGTCTTTTTTTTGTATTTTCAACGATACAGAAATAGTTGGGATTTTGACGAATTCTGGAAAAGGCACTAATAAAGAGAAAGAATATTATTTAATACTTTTTAGACTTTTTAGTTGTATTCTTATAGTTTTTACCTTAGAAGTCGGTTTTTTTGTTAAAAAATAATAATACCAGGCCCTTTCCTTTATCCCATCGTTATAGAATCGCCGATCAAAAAGTATGGAATAGATATTCGTTGATAATATGAAGTTTACTCTATTTTGACTTTTTATACCTCCGTCTGGATGATAGAGGCAATTTTGCAGTAACATGCAGTTAAAGAGGAATAAGAATTTAACAGCTTATTTTAATAGCTAGCATTTTATGTTACCCTGTGACTAGCTTATTACCAACATTGTAATAAAAACCGTTATTTTATGCTGTATTAGTTGACATTTTTGAATTTAGAATGCGTTTAAACTATGCCGGCCGGTTCAGCAGATGGCATTGGCACGTGCCATTAGAAACTCATAGAAAAACTATAGATTATTGACTTTAGACAGCTCGTTTCTATAGGTTACTTGAGGAAAAAGCTATAATTTTTCTATGGAAAAAATATTAGACAATTACCAACCGGAAATAAAAAAAATTCAGGCATCAATGACAGGCAATTATTATTAGGTTTATTAGCAATTAATTTATAGAAATGCCTATTAAAACCATACCTAGGTACTAACGTAAAACAGCAGTAGTAAGCTGTTATAACTCAGGATGTCTGAAGAACTATACCTAGTATGGCCCAAGCATTAGACGTTAAAAACAATAAACATATTTTTATTTAGTTTTTATTACCAAAAGGCTTTTTAATCATCTAAATGACTAGTACATTGGATACTACCAGTCATTGGAAAGAGCACAAAAACACAATATTTATTAATGTTGCTTTAAAAGTTTCCTGTTTTTAAAGTAAAAAACGCCCGTTTTTTAAGAAAAACAGTCAGTTTTTAAAGCAACGTTTATAAATATTGTGTTTTTGTGCTTTTTCCAATGACTAGTACTATCCAATCTTCTAGTCATTTACCCTATTATATTTTATTCTCCTAAAGTTTATTAAATACCGATTTACCAATAGAACTCAACTTCATTTTTCTAAAAAAAAAAAACGAAAAACATCAGTTGCCAAGCACTAGGATAGTCGCGCGTGCTGTACTAAGCTTTCTAAGCTGAGTTATAAACATGACAAATTCAAACTATTCTGCCTTACTAGGAATAACTAGTACGGATTTCCCCAGAATGACTCACACCGCACTTGACACGCCAAAATAGGCTTTATTGTGTTATAGAAAACGTACTTTCTACCAAAAAAGGCACTTCAAATAGAAAACTATTTACGTAAACCGTTATAACTGATTAAGTCTTTATTTTCGTGTTCTAGTATGCGTTAGGGATAATTACTCTTTTTATAAGTAAGTATTTAGATTTAATTTTATATTAGGTTAGTATAGTATAATACAGCATGGTTCTAATAATATTATGGTCAAAATTAAAATCTATAAGAAATCGAATATAATAAATCAAATAGAGAATTAAGGGGCCGGGTACCCTTGGAATTTCTCATACAAACGTAATACCAAAATCATTTTCTCATACGAAAATATTTAACATGTTTGAGTTATTTTTCAGTCTTAAATAGTAATTACCTAGGTTTCTCCACAAAAATTTACTTCAAAATATTTAAACACAAAAAAAATTTAAATATTTTGAAGTAAATTTTTGGGCAGGAACCTAGATAATTAATATAATTACTATAAAATGATTTTGGTATTACGTTTGTATGAGAAATTCCAAGGGTACCCGGCCTCTTAAGCGTTGCTTTGCGGATAAAATATAGCACAAAGAGAGCATTATGCTATATTATATCCGTATATTATTACATATTTTATATTATGTATATATATTCATACTAGCGACACGCCCCGGCGTCGCACGGGTATAAAATATATAGCCACTGAAAAAATCGATAGCCTATGATCCTTCACGTGGTCTACTTCTTATCTGTGCCAAATAACATAAAAATTGCTCCAGTAGTTCGCGAGATAAGCCCTTTCAAATAATTTCCCCCGTTTTTTTTACATTCTCCTATTAGCCTTCCTCAACAAATGGGCTATCTAACACTGAAAGAATTTTTCAAATCGGACTAGTAGCTCCTGAGATTAGCGCGTGCAAGTTAGCCCTTTCAAATAATTTTCCCCCTTTTTTCCACATTTTCCTCTATTTCATGTTGTAATATTAATAGTAAATTCTTCGCTCCTATTAGTCTGAGCGTGATAAAATATAGCCTATAGCCTTCCTCGATAAATGGGTTATCTAACACTAAAAGAATCATCAAAATCCGTTGCGTAGTTTTAAAGATTAAATTAAAGTGAACAAAAAAAAGCTACTTTGTTTTATAATATGTATAGAAGAGAGTAATATACCGCAATAATAATATTGTTAATAGTATACGTGTACCTATACATGTGGTTACTTTATATTTTTTTGTAAAATTAAATAGCCACTTAATAAACTCAACGGCTAAAGCTTGCCATAATCTGTCTATAAACTTTCTAACATAAATTATGCGTGGTCGATATAGTATTAATGTAGCACATTTCCATATTAATTTTGGAGCATAAAAGTATTTGAAACTTATAAATATTTAAGCTTACCAATTACATAAGTATAATAAAATATTATAGTTTATCGGTTTTACAACACGTAAAGTGGTGCTCTAAAAATGTCAACTTTTATAATTAATTGATATTTAATTGTTTATTAGGCCGTCTTATAGTCTTTGTTTTGTAGTATACGAGCTAATATCAGGGAGCAATTTTTAAAACGACTTCCAATAAGCAGGAGGTTATTTCTTCATTTTCATCTTTCATTTGACCTCGTTTACTCCAAGTGACACGTCGACCGAAAATGAAACAGTGTCGAATATACTAAAAGTAAAATTGAGTGAACCAAAGTCTGTATTAAAAAAAAAAAAAACAAGGATAATACTATGTATTTCTAAACTTTTAGTTTCATGAATAAAAGGTAAACTGTTAACTTTTTTGCAGTGAAAATAACTCTACGTAGAGTTGGCAAGATGTATCTATCCATAAGACCTATATGTATTATACCCTAGAATATATTTAAAAAAAAACGTAATATTGCATAGGCAATATTACGTTTTTTGCCTATGAGGCAACAATTGTAAAAAGTTTTCCTTATATTTCTATTTAACCTATCAACCCCAATAAGGACACCGGCGACCGCGACAACAATAGAATAACAATAGATTTCCAAGAATCCGTGATCGAAGGAATAAGTTGAATATAAGACGTATATAATGTATATAAGTTAAAAATAACTACATATAAGTTTTCCTTATATTTCTTGTTTGTGAAATGAAAAAAAAGACCAATTAGCAAGCCGTTTGTCGTGAAAAATAGGGAATTAAAAATATGATTGGTGGAAATTAGTCAGGTTGCGTGCGGGAGGTGTTGTAGTGTGATTACATCGGCCATGTTGAACAATATTTTAATCACGATTATTTCTCTATTTAGCTTAGCCGATTTTTACGTAAACAAGGGGAATTTTCAAGGTCTCTGTAATGTTTACATTATGTGGAAAGTAGCTCTATAATATTCAAATTGACGATTAATGTTAGTAAGTCACTATTTAGTATTTACTACTGTTTATTAACTACTACCAATCTTAACATTTTAAAATTCAGCATTTGATCAAACACATTCCCAACAGCCAGCAAGTTTGCTATATGTATTAAAGTTTTAAACTATTAATTCTTAAGGCTTTGATATGGTATTGTGTAAAAGTGAATAAAAGCCAGGGTTTGTCCTATCTTTATTTTAATTAGAATTATTACTTATGGCTCACCACTAACATTACGCAAATATGGGCATTTATTTTACTATTATGGATTATTGACACCTGATAAAATTGATAACCCCTTATTCACACATTCATAATATAAAAGAGCAGAGTTATAGATCGTAAGCTAGCAATAAATCCTACCAATTTAAAGATGATATCTAAAAAAAACTATAATTTAAAAGTAATTTCAAGAAGCTATAATCTCAGAACAATTAAGTGGTTATCTTGACGCGAGACAAAAACTATTACAATTAGTCGGACTATAGGCAGGTGTCGCAAAGGTGTTCTTTATTAGACAAGAAAATGCTGACATTTAATATACTGGAATGTTGTCCGTGGAACTTTTTCTAGAACTTAGAATACTTTTTAATTTTTATACTATAAAATTCCTATTAGCGAATAGAATCGTAATTATATTTTAATTCTGCAATTAATGTTGCAATAGCGTCATTTAAAAGAGATGTCATTATTTAATTTCGATGATCGTTTAGCAACAGTGTTTCCCAACTGCGTTACAAGAAGGGTTATTGTTTTCGAGTGTTGCATTTCGATATTATAATATTTAATATTATGTAACTCACGTCTCAGTTGGAGTTTTCAATAGATTAGATTTATTTAATTCAGTAAATAAAGACGTTGTATAATATCTAAGACATCATTATTCTTCCGTAGAATAAACATTTTCATATTACGAATTGTTACTAAAGTATCTACTTTAATTTCCATGAAACTCATAAAATTACTTAGCAACGCGTAAATCGCTAACTTTAATTTGTGTTACAAAAGAGAAGAGAATTTATTGGAGAAGCGAATCGCCTAACTATTAAATTTATAGCGAAGACAGAAACTCGTAACTCGGGCGAAAACTCGGAATAAAGGTGAAATTGGCGAAAAGTTTTTCAGCATTCCGAATATGTATTGCCGGCGGAATTCGCCGAACATCTATGAATATTATCGGCTTTTCGCTACTCCCGAGCGGCTTGTTTACGCGATTCTCCGATTCTCGGAAAGATTGCTTTAGTCTGATTTTACTGCATGAGTTTACAGCACTTGTCTGTTACACATTTTAAACTGTAGGTCTTTGGTGTGTTCTTGATATGGAAGACATTTTAAGATTTTCGATTTTTGATAGAGTTTTTGTAAAATGTGATAGAACTATTGCAAAACAAACTACTAACATAACTCAATACAATTCTCACCTGTTTTTCACTGGTGATGTCGTCGAGCTCCATGGGCCCGGTGGCCATGGGCGGCGCGCCGTGCATGGGCGACTTGAACCCGGCCGTGGAAGACACCGCCGCCACCTGCCCGCTGCTCTCCGAGCTCACCTCCATGTTGGACCCGTCCGACTCGGAGCTGTTCGCTCGCATTTTCCGTCGCTCCTTTTTCCTGAAGTCCGAGCGAGTCGGCGAGCTCCCACTCCCGAAGCCGTTCGTCTTCTTGTCGTAGCTGTTGTCTATCAGCATCGGGTTCTGGAAGCTGGCGTGGTGCAGCCCGTTGGGCGTGTACTTCTCCTGCAGCGCCTTCACGTCGAACGGCTCGTTCTTTAGCACGTGGACGACCGTCGGGCTCTGGATGTTCTGGATGAGGCTGCCGTTCTGGTGCAGCAGCGTGCCGTTCTGGTGGATGATCCCATTCTGCGCCGGGAAGGCGTTTATGGTCGTGATGTTCGGCTGGTACAGCTGGATGTGGCGGTCGTCGATGTAGGCCTGCGGCGCCGGCGCCAGCTCGCGCGCCTGCAGCGGCGCGGGCACGATGGGGTAGCTGCGCGCGTTGACGGCCGTCAGCGTGTGGAAGGTGGTCGCGTTGACCGGCGATAGCGTGGTGAGCGTGGTGGACAGCGGCGCCACCTGCGCCAGCGTCGTGAGGTGCGGGGAGGAGGGCGCCGTGAGCTGCGTGAGCTGGGTTAACTGACTAGGGCTCGCGCTGGGCGTGGGGCTCGAGGTGACCGGCACGGGCGTCACGCTCGGCAGCCCCGTCTCCGGGATGACGGTGGTCTCGGGGAACGTCTGGAACTGGCTCTGGAAGGACGGCAGCTTGTTCGGGATCGGCTGCAGCGTGACCGACTGGTACTCGAGCGGCGCGGAGAAGCCGGCGCGCAGGATGGCGTCCTTGGAGTTGACGGTGATGGGCATGGACTCCCAGGGGCGGTACTGCGGCTGGCTGGCGATGACGGAGACGCCGTCGGCGGTCCGCTCGTAGTACTCCCAGGCGGGGTCGAGCAGGCGCGCGTCGGCCGTCAGCAGGCGCTGGTCGTCCGCCATGTCGCCGAACGTGGAGAAGGGCGGCAGGTCGCCCGGCCCGCACGCGGCGCCGCGCAGCGCCTCGCTCATGTCGCCCGCCCGCCTCGGCGCGACCGCATCCTGACACTCTCTACCTCGCTATACAAAAATAACCTCTACTACTACTACGTCGTATGAACACTGGGTGCTGCACTGGAACTTGCGATTTGTACTCTGAGACTTCGTTCGTTCGTTACACTAAGTAGCACTCGAGGTACGGCACACCGGTTGACACTACACTAATCACAATTTTCGTTATCTCACTAATATACTACGTATAGTCCTCGACGAGGTAAGCTTGAGTCTTATTCTAGGGATTATAAAATCTTTGGCTGCTTCTAAAAATGCTCGATTAGTCGTTTCGACGTTTCATGTTTAACTATCAATAAAATATTTGTGCACTTGTATAACGATGAATTATTTTGGAACGTTAAAATACTGGTCGTCGATAGATTCTCCTAATTTTTCTTCCTTGAAGGCTTCTTTTATTGTAAATACCGATTCAGACTTAAATTAATTTGTACTGTTTGGGAGTTAGCGTATACTATTTGCGTAATTTTTATCGTTAAAAGGTTTAAAAAATAGTGCTTATATTATTTTTTCGAAACAAAAGATATGACTGGAGGCTTTGGTTTGAGGATTTCGTGGCTTTTGGTTGGTGTTGGTCTTCCATCCGGTGACATTCGAGGCGGAGGCTTTCCGGTGCTATCCGTGCGGCCTACACCAATCTGCAACAAAAATATTTTGAGATTTAGACATGAGCTTTAACACATCATTAAGAATAAAATGCACCAAACGAATATATTTTACTGAATCAAAAACAAAACAATAGCTCTACAAATCGCAAAAGCTATAACAAAAGTTCGTTCCACGTTTTCCTGTGCTCATTAGGAATTAATTAAAAAAAAAACCTATAAAAAAACAAAATGTAAGTGTTTACCGCGCGCGGCGGGCATGCGCGGCGCGTGTTTTGAATGGCGCGTAAATCGATGGCGCGAATGACGCTCTCCAAGTTTTGCCGTAAGTGCAACTTTACAATTATTTTTGGTCCGCGAATTTGGTACTCCTTGTAATTTGGTACATTGTAGAGCTCTACAAAGAAATATTCGGCTACAATGTAAAGTCAGTGTAGAGTTTTTTTACAATTGTTTAATTTTTAGAACACTTACACATTTTAGAACTCTACATTGTTGTGGTCATTATGTTATCGTTTAAAATAATGTACTAATGTTTTAAAATACTATCAGGATTCAGAAAATGTACATTACGTTATATTTTTTCTGCATTTTCGGGTTCCATTACAAATGCACTTTTGTTTTGCAATAGGTACGTTATACTTAATTTTATAAACTATAATAAACATGATAAATAGTATTCAAAATCCTGCATATACGTTAAAAGAGAATCCCAAGTGAATTTTTCAATCGCTTACAAACGTAAAGAGCTTGGCCCGATAATCACGTTGTCATGTATAACACGCCCGTGACGTCACGCTTCAGTGTTGTCACTCTATTATTTTCCCCGATTTCTAGGAATTTTGCTGTTTGCCTGCTTCTAGTAATTTTATTAAGAAGAAATTAGAAATTATAGTGTCTTTCGATAGCAGAATAGGAAATAAGTGACAATGATTACAAAATATGTAGAGTTCTGAAATTGTAGCATCATAATTCAAGACGTGAGTGGAAGAATAAGGTAAGTAACATGAAAAAAATCTCATATTTTTGCTTAAATGGAGGCTTTAGGGCCGGAAAAAATATTTGAAATAAAAAAACTATGGATTATATGTGTAGCTAGATACATTAGCTAGGTTATGAAATAGATAAGTCACAAGTTGTATTACAATAATAATCACGGAAAAAATAGTTATTGTCCGAATGTTACGAAATGTTCCTTGTTCGATTCTTCCCCTCACGTCTTCAATTCAGTAGGCAGTACTCTTTAGCAAAGCCTAATTATTTACTACACTAGATGAAGCCCGCAACTCCGTTGGCAAAAAAAGTAATGGCCTTTCCCGGGACTTAAAGTAAACTAAACTATCTCCATACCAAATTTCAGCAAAATCAGTTTAGCGGTTTCAGCGTGAATAGTTAACAGACAGATACACTTACGTATTTATAATTATTTTAGATATACAAGTATGGATTGTATTATGTAAAATTATGCCGTTGAAAGGTGTAATATTATGTTCAACAAAATATGTGGGTAGGTAAATAAACACCTAAAGGTTATTAACTCATTCAGGCTTCAATATCCTTGACAATACCCCGCGATTATGCCCATGGACCTAATATCGACGTTTTCGTTCTTTTTCGTTTTCGTCACGTGGCGTTTAGTTTGTAAACAAACTATTAATAGATTCGTTCATAGAAATTGTACGCTCTATTTCGGAGCCACTATTTTCAGTCAACTATTTATAAAATTTTATTTCGATCCTGCCCTTATTTCGGATTTGATTTTAATAACTGTCAAGCATAGTATCAAGTAGATCTATTTTTAAAAGGGCTCTTTATATTCCGATTCCAATATTCAAATTTATATTATTTCGATTCAATTTTTTTTTGTATTTGTCTATCAAAGTGTCCGTCGTATACTACTTACTTGTCTTGTATAATGGAGGTCAGTGCTATCACGTTATATACGGTTTGAAGAATGAAGAAATGTTGGTCACATTTTTCGAGATAAAGTTTCTTTATCCTTTTTATTTGAGTTTTTATCCTTGAAGTTGTGCGGTATCCGAGCATTAGGCAATTTGTTTACACATCGATATTAAAAAATACAAAACTCTTATTTTATTTTCAAACGGTGCTTTATGAATCGGAAATAATAAGCTTAGGATAACTTTATTGATACACGGAAACAAAAGCGAATCCCTCTCACAACCCCCGCGTGGAAGTCGTACATCAAAAGAAATAATTTTGTTTGTCTTGCAAAGAGGAAATTGCAACACCGAGTCGGCATTTTTGCTCTCGAGCTCCTGGAGGAGGTACAAACTACAAAGTTAAGGTACAAATTCCTGGGGTACAAACTCCCGAGGTACAAACTTCACATGTACAAGTTACGCCACTTGAGCGCGTTAGCCGGAGAAGTTTGTGCATCATTATACTTGCACTTCATTATCTTGAGTTATGTTTGTTAAATGTGCTCATTATGCCGGCTTTTAAAGGAAAGGAAGCAAAAGCGGCATATAGCTTAGTATTAAATCCAAATCTTGATACCTACGGAATTCTTTTATGCGCTAGCTAATGGAAATACATATATAATGGTTTTTCCTTCGCATTCAGTTCTCAGTTCCTATAGGCTCATTCGAGCATTGCGTCATCGAGTCTCAAAAGTGCGATCAAAATGCTCCGACTAGTAATCACAACGCGAAACTCTTTGTAGGCACGCACAAAGAACGCTCCACGAAAAAAAAGATTAAAAAGCTCGGAACGGAACGCAGCGGCGCGGCTGTGTGCGTGCGTGAGTATTCGCCGCTGCGCGTGTCCGTGCGCGTGCGGACGGGGGTGAGTCTGTGTGCGTGCGGTCGTGTGAGTGAGGAACGCGATAGTATCTGGGTCTCGGTTGTCAAGGGCAACCGTACAACCGCTGCAGCGAAAGCATTGCGTTTTCAGCTTTGCGCTGTAATTATATGGCTTATTTTTAGCATCGGATGTTGTCGCTTTTTTGTCCTGGCGCGCTCCGGCGGGCATGTTTAGATGACGTTTAGGAATCTTCGAATCCTGAACTCGGATCGCGACGGAGATTGTCTTATTATGTCGTTATAACTGACGACTTCATAACTCAATACATCGGCAGCTTTAAGCTCAACCATAAGTTTGATTGCTACAACATATTTTATAGGTTATTATTCAAACTGATTAAACCAGCTCAACAATATTTGTTTTTTTTCGAAGGCTCAAGTTCTTTCTTATATTAAACTCGAAGCAAGTTTTTTAAATACCTTCACATAGGCTTTATTGTCATTATATCAAATTACGGTAGCAAAAAGTAGAGTAAAAGTAACAAAGTGACATCCGGCGTAATAGCTGCGCCTGCGCCGGAAGTCGATATCTCCGTTACACAGATCATACCTTGATAATATCGATATCTAAACTTATCGATACAAGGTCTAAGTTATCCTGTATTATTAATAGTATTGCGACTACTACGTATACTACGAGGGCTGCCTTTTAAGTCGTGTCGTTTGAAATAAATACTGACAATCTAATAGATTATCACCATTTATTGTGTTTTTAAGAATTCTCTGCGATATTTAATATGCTTTTGCATGCATTCAAACCAGTTTTTAAAACATTTATTTCACTCCGAAGTGGGGTAGTCAAAATGGCCGATTTGTACACGTAAACAGTTTCTTTAGGTGAGCTGAAACGTTGACCACGAAATTTTTGCTTAATTTTGTGGAACGTAATAAAATCCTTAGGGCTCAGGTCGGCTGTAAGGCAAATAAATCTAAAATTTCAACTTTTTGGGTTCACAAATACATCTTTGTTTGACCGGCGATGTGCGAACATGCATTGTCAGGGTCAGGATCATTCGACGCCTTGAATTGTTTTTAGAAGTTCGGTGATGGCTCATGGCAAACAAGCTATGGTATACCAGTCCGCAGAAACCGTTTTACAATCTTCTAGTACAATAGTGACGATGTGACCTCGCTTTGCCACAATGGAGGCAAACATTTTTTTTAAGTACTCGGTAAGCCCATGACTTTTGTCGATTTTGCCTCATTCTAGAAGACCCAGACAGTTGACTGCTGCTTACATTTTGGATCATAAGCATATATCCAAAACCCGTCACTATTGCCCAATTTATAAACGTGCTTTGACTTTCCTCGGTGGAATCATTGCAGAGTTTTGCGACAAAAACTAACACGGGCTGTTTTTTGGACGTCTCTAAGCAATGGGGATTGTCCATTTTTTTTTAATTTTGCTCATTACAAAAACATTTCGAGGAATAAGGTCAGTGATCGCTTTTCTGTATAGAAACGAAAAAAATAGCCATTAGTTACTTATATTTTTGAACAAATATGTTTAACCTTAGTTTGACCTTCAATGGCGTTAAATTAGCAATAAATTCGACCAACATTACGTTTCAAACTTTTGGTAAGCTTCACGTATCAGCTTTCACATAATGATAACTTATATTTGACGAACCAGCCATTATAAATAAGATTAAAGGAAATTTAAAACATACTACAGAGGTCAATTGGCCGCCGATGATGACGTCAGAGCGAAACTTTAAAAATTTATTGAGAAAAAACTAGCCAATGAATTTCAAAATTATTTAATTTATATTCTTAAAATACCCTATTCTAACGAAAAAAAATATAAAAAGTACATGTGATTTTTTTTGGACAATGCCCATTAGGTATCTAACGAGAAATTAACATTTTTACTCCAAGTTTTTGTGCAGGATTTTTTTGACAGTGGTCCCTGACATGCCTACGGGTGCCTCTATTTCACGGCATATCACATAACTGTCTTCGAGGATAAGCTGCCGAACGGCTTCGATATTCTCTTGCGTTATGGCGGTTTTTGGATGACCTCCACATGGCTGGTCACCGAGGCTAGGGTTTCCACTTCAAACTTCTAAATACAAGCGTTCTATGATGCTAAGACATGGTACTGCATTGTTAAATACAGAAGTGATCTCCTCGATACGCTAAAGTCGCAATAATCCCCTTCATAAGTTGTAAAAAATTATCGCACGAAAACTTCCCTTTAACATTTCCATTTTCACAACCGACTTGTCACCTTTGAATGGACGATACAAAAAGACTATTCGACCAATCTAAAAAAATATTTTGTTTTTGAAATCCAATTACAAGGAGATTAAAATCCTATATTATAGTTTTTTTTCGATGATCGCGGGAAATTTACAAAACGACATAATTTAAAAGACAGCCCTCGTATTGCTTAATCTATAGATAACTGATGTTTACACGCGGCGATCGCAAAAGGAATTCTCCTAAATTTTTTTACGATAAATATTGCCTAGGTATTTCATAAAATTTTGCATAGACTATATTCTACTCCTATAGTCTATGCAAAATTTTATGAAAATTGGTAGGTACCAAAATTTCAGAGCTTATAAAAAAACCTCACTTCCGATGATTGAATAGTGAATAATAAAAAAAAAACCTTCGATGCATTTGATTCAAATCATCATTATTTTTGATTCTAAAGACAACGTACAAACAAATTGTTGTTACAATTTCAATGAACGAAAACTTAACTGTTGCCATACATAAATGTATATTAAAGAGAATTAAAAAAAAGAAAAGTGTAAATGTTGGCTGCACTGGCATCAAGTAATAACACAGGATACGTGCGTCAGGACATGATTGCACTGTCGGCCGCGCAATAGCTCTATAACATGAACACGCCTTTATTTTAACGTTAATATTATAACGTTTAGGTTTGGTATCAAAACGATTGGTAACTTTTTTTATGGAAGAGAAAATAATATTATGTTGGTTAATAAGTTGCGTCAAACTTTCGACTTTTTGTAAGTCATATGCTAAGTACTGACATACGGTTTTGCTCGATAGTTTTTCTCCAAATCGAGCAATAACCACCGTGTGGACCGCCAAAACTGACAGCTCGAAGGCTCGCTTCGAGCCGGCTCGATGGAATTAAATATGTCAAATATGTCATTTCTAGGGAATACAATACCGGGATACCGGGATCCCGAAATACCGGGATCCCGCATGAATTATGCGGGATTAATCCCGGTCGAAAATTTTGCGGGATCCCGCGGGACTGGCGGGATTACTAAGAAATGTGATTCATACGTGTAACTTTGCGCGCGGGGGTGCGTGAATTGGCTACAGGCAGCCCGCTTAACAATTTAGAATCAATTCACCTATAATTCACTTTAAATGACAATTGAACTAGCCAGCGTGGATGCTGAGCGAGCATTTCCAGCTGCTAGCTACCTTGTGTCGAATATCAGGATCCGTTTCGGAATCTTTGGGCACAATTTTTACCTATATTTCGAAAAAAGTTTCCATAAAAGATGATAAATAAGCGTTTTTTTTAGTTTTTTTTAACTATTATTATTACGAAGCCATTTCCAAAAAATGATCAGTTTTTTTTTCATTTTTTTATAAAGTCTGAAGTATCATTGGAAGTATTAATAATTAAACCCTTGAAAAAAGTGTCCGACAAAGTTTGTTTTATTTGAGATTCTAAGAATGTTTTATTCTCTATCAGGGGTCTATCAAGTAAAGTCATTAAAACGATTTATTTTAAAAGTTTAAATCCACCCAGCGGGATCCCGCAAATACCAGGATCCAGCGGAATTGTGATGGTCAATCCCGCAAATACCGGGATTTAAATTCTCTTGCGGGATTGCATTCCCTAGTCATTTTCTTCGATTCGGAGTAAAACTATCGAGCAAAACCGTATGTGAGTACATAGCATTACACAAAGTATAATTCGAAAAAAAAGTTAGTATGATTCCTCTTACCCCTAGTTTGTACAAACTAGGGGTCTAGTTTTGTAAAATTTAATTATATACTTCAAATTTTTCACCCTCTCTATCCTGAGGTCGGAGTAAAATTCTTAGATATTTTTCGAATAATTTACGTTTTCTTACACTCTACCATTTTAAGCATCTACCTAATATACATTTTTTAAATATTAATTTACCACCTTCAAACAAAACAATGGCAGTGAACCTCAAAGTATGATAAGTAGGCTCTCGAGATAGAGTTACCGGCCCATCCCATTGAGCTCAAATCCCGCTCAATAGAGACACAGATGTGAACTTTTTTATAATAATCTTTCCCACACTACCACTTTTTCTTATGCATTAATACCTCTACCACGTTACCGAAAACTTTGAAAAGAATTACTTTGAAGTTCGAACCTTAGTACGTAAGAAATAAGGGTGTGGTTAATATACGCGTCGGATTTCATTACAGAGTATTGTTTGCTGGGAGTTTAGTGAGGATTTTTTGTGCGTACATCTTTCTCCACTATCGGATACGACATCGGAAATTGTGCGTTTTTTGTGTTGCACCTTAGAGCTATGAAAGATTGCTCGAAGGAAGTCACACATGTATGATTTCGTATGATTTACTATTGTTTTCCTCTCGAAATTAAAGTTACGTAAGAAATAAAGTTTGATAAGTCTTGACAATAGTTTCTATATTTTTAAATCAAAATTATAAAATGGTTGAAATATAAATGGAGATAAACTAATATAACAGTCTGTATAAAGTGCAAATAAAATCAAATCATGCAATTCCAAACTCAAAAGCACAAGTTAATACATAAGGATAATTGGCTAGCAATTATTTGAAAGTACGGACATTGCTTTTAAATATAGAATTTTAGAGTAAAGTACAATAGTAGAGACGTTATGACCGAGCATTCACCGGCTAGACGCAAAATAAAATGTTCTCTACGTCTCTACAATTACAAAACTTGATGTTTGAAGAAGAAAATATAGAGTATGAATAGCAAAGTTTGCTTCGAAGCAATAAATGGGGATTATCCCAAATATTATTGGCGACACGCAATAATACAGTATTAAAATGTAGAGTTTGATATTTGAGGGCTTACAGGATAAGACATTAAAATTTACTTTCTTGAGAAATATTGAAATTTTGAGTAAAATTTAATAATAATTGGCACGCGATTTTCCTTACTCTTACCTTTATTGTTAGCGTTTATTCTAGCCCTATACTATCTAGGGATAAGCTCACAATATATAATATTTAATTTTAAAAACTAAAACTTGAATGAGCATGCGATGGCGAAAATAAGTGAATCATACAATCTTCTTAAGAAGTATAGCTCTTCAGTAACTTCTAACAAATCACCTATTATTAACATTTCAGCAGAACTTCCTCTAAATGCTAATTATAATCTATACAGGGTGTAACAAACCAAAGTGATAATACATTGGGGTGTGTACGTGTTCCTCGTAGAGAGTTTACTGTAGAAGAGTTGAAAGTAGCAGCTACGAAAGACCAATTTTTTCACTTTTTTATCGGAAAACTCGTGACACTGGCGCGCTTGTCCATACAAAAGTGAAAAAAAATGGTCTTTAAGCGTTGCTACTTTCACAGTGATTTCTCTAAAAAGGAACACATACATATACGTGGGAGAGCCAAGCTTCGGCACGAATGGGCCGGCTCGACCGGAGAAATACCACGATTTCACTGAAAACCGGCGTGAAACAGCGCTTGCGCTGTGTTTCGCCGAGTGAGTGAGTTTATCGGAGGCCCAATCCCCTACCCTATACCCTTCCCTACCCTCCCCTATTCCCTTCCCTTCCTATCACTACCAACAACGGCAACGAACCTGCAGCTCTTCTGGTGCTGCGGGCGACGGAAGTTGCTTTCCATCAGGTGACCGTTTGCTCGTTCGCCCCCTTATTTCATAAAAAATAATACAATAAAGTACCTACATGATATTATCACTCAGTTTTGTTACACCTTGTATAGAATCAAAGTTGATGTTCCACGTTTCCAACTAACATCAAAATCCAGAGCAACAAGAAGGAAACGTATCGTAAAAAAGGAAGCGTTGCACAATCTGTGACTATGAGCGGCCGCGGCGGAGCGAAATTGGCCAATTTGTTTATTTGTTTTCATTGGCCTCACTGAACTTGACTCCCCATTATCGCATCCACGGGAGGAAGGCGTATTATATCGAATTAATCCGTGGGACCGACCGTCTTCGTGTTATTGAGGCTCATTGGCGTATGTTAGCTCTATCTGTCTCAATTGCTGCTGCAGTTACTGCAACTGCCGCCAAAGTATGTTTCATTTGTAATTTTATTTGCTTAGTTTATTACATACAAAATCTATTTCCAAGCATGCTTCGTATTGGCATCTGTGTCAATAGTAGGTATGTACCATCGAGAAAATTGATTCCTACGCAGTTGACGGACCTGTGTTATTTGGTCGGGTCATGTCAATTCAATGTTAATTGAGATCTTTCGCCAAGGTTTGACGTTGCGCGATCAAACTACGTAGGTCCCCCATCTGCCTAGGTATCAACTTCTCTGATAGTACATAGATTTTACTTTAAATGCAGTTGTTACTACAATAGAAACTGCAAAGAAGTATATTATACTTCGCATTTACTCCATTACTCAATAAATGATTTATTGCTTGACTCTAGACAATATGAATGGTTTTATGGTAAAGCTTTCATGCAATTTGTTAGGTTATTATTACAGTTTTTTGTCCTTCTGCAAAGTCTAATTCACAGGATAGACAGTGATATGTTATGTTTTCAACCCTAGTACATAAAAAAAGAGGTATTATGTACCCTAGTACATAATACCTCTTTGATGATAGACAGAAATTCGTCCATCGACGATTAGCTGCTTGTTATACACTCAATGAAGTATTGGTATCCGGCTCACATAGAGAACTGCTGGTTGAAACAAGGTCTGGATGACATTGTCGTGTGCGAATGAAACAGACAACCAGGGATAGGTCAATGGACGTGTTTCTCTCTTCAAATCTTTCTATTTAATAAACGAATATCTAATTGTACTAAGAATAATCGTATTACGTTAAAGCTTTAATCAAACTTATTATTCATATTCGAATAAAAGCACTTCTATATTTCTACAACAAGGCTTCTAAAAATACGATACGAATACGTATAGTGGTATAAAATTGAATGTACCCACAATTTACAAATTCAAGGTGTATTGACTGACCTTTTCAGATATTTCATATTGTGTTCAATACATAAATATATCTTTTTTACTTTTATCATTCACCTTTTTCTTAATCTTTTTCGACTATTCATTGAAGACCTTTCACGCACACTCCTAAAAATAACTATTTTATTCACAAAATGTAGAGATAAAAAAAGTGTTTTCAAAGTCCTATTTAAAAATATGCTTGAAAATCCAACTTTCAAGTATTAAAGTTCTGTCTCATATAATCCTATAGCTAATCCAGTAGCTTTGTTTCTATCACTCAGAAAACAGAACCAATCTTTTAGTTATACCTACGCCTGGCGATAGTAAAACAAGCTTACCGAAGTAACAAAGTGACAAAATGCTTACTAAGCTACTTGATAAAGCACTATTTGAAGAAAGTAGAAAAGGTTATTACTATTTCATCACGTCGCATCCAGCATCATCAATTTGAAGTTGAACAGAAGAAAACAATATCGTTTTCAATCAATAGTCAATATTCTCAGATATACAACATGAAAAATCATCCCATACCTTACAAAACTTCCAAATAAAACAAACGTGATATGAAACAAACAAATAAAACTCGTGATAACTATCCATGTAGGTAAGAGATCTGTTGCTTAAAACTACTGCGCATTTACGGATACACCTACAACATCATTCTTATAAGAGTTCCAAAGTATCCCCACAAAAGTACTGTGTGGGATTATCGCATCAATACATAATCGGCTGCGTTCCCACCAGTGGGGTAAAATTTCATTAACACCATACACGAACACGATGCGTCATGGCGAATTTGCGAGGTCACCCCATGCCCGTGCTCCACAATTGTACAGTTCACATGGCAATTTATGGCGATTCGAACAGAAATTGCCACGAATTGCCATAAATTTGTGGTTTTGACTAATGAATTTACAGTCAAAGCTTGGAATAAGGAATAAAGAATGACGCATGATTGCCAATGTAGAGTTCACAAAGGATGCAAGTTTCCGATACTGTCTAATGTGTGTCCTGAAAATGTCTACTGTCTACAACCTAAATTCAAAATCAACATTATTTCAATATTGTTTAGTAGGTATACATTAAAGGAATTGTTCAAAAATGCTTGTAAAGTTTACAAACCAATACATAAAACTACAAAGAATGCAAGCAAAACTTTTTACGTCCTCTAAGGAATTCCGTTGTTAACGCTAACTTATTCTAAAGTACGTCTTACTCCACGGCGGTTAATTCTACGGGGTCTACCACCACAGCAGGAAAACATGGAACGATTTGCAAAAGTTGCACAACGAAAGCTCCAGCGGAAGCTCGCGGACCGAGCTTCACGCTCCAGCGCCCGCTGTAACTAAACATCCACAAAAAACCAGAAGCTTCCACAAGTTTAGCACTCGCACAACTAACACAAAACTTCGGCAAGCGCGGTACCTCTGGTCGCTTCCATCCGCGCCTCCTTTTTTTCTTCGTCTCGCCGCTTCGACGACGAAGGACGCGCGCGAAAATAAACAAAAAAGGGTAGCGAAGTTCGCGATCGTGTTTCGCGCGGCGGCGGCGCGTCCGTACTGTGCGGCGTGCGGCGGAGGACTGGCGGCGGTACGCGGCGGGCGCCCAATCCCGCGCGGTCACGTGACGCCCCGCGCCCGCACGTTGTTTAAGCCGGCTGTACACTCTCGCCGAGACACAGCGAGGCGGCCCGAGTGCGAGAGTGTAAATGGGTGCGCTCGCCTCGTCTCGCCTGTCTCGGACCCTCTCGGTCCGTTGTCGGTATTTCGCTCCCGAGACAAAGGGTCTCGCGAGGAAAACGAGCGCACTACTGTACACTCTCGCGTCTTTCAGTACTAGTCCCGCCATTGGACAGTGTAGAACAGAAAAATAACAATAATAAACGACATTATCAGTCATTATCTGTGAGAAATAAAATTAATTATGATTATAAATCTTTGGATTACAATGATATCTTTCGATGCATGGTGAATGGTGAATGGTCGTTTTCGTCCATCTTGTCTGAGTTCTTAACTGCGATTGAACTAAGCGAGAATGTACATGATCGCACTCGGGCAAGGGGCTCTCGCACGAGACTCTCGCCCGAGAGCTCTCGGCGAGAGTGTACAGCGGTCATTACAAATAATAATAATAGCCCGGTGGCGCCGCCTCTACAGCTACGCGCTACGAGCTACGCACAGCTGTCGCTGCATTTGGCGGGATTCGATTCGGTGCTTTCGATCTGTTTACTTCGAGCTTTCGCGTTTGTTTATCGATCGCGACCGTTGGGGCCTCCGGCGGCTACGTTTCGGGCGCATCTCGCCGAAAATATGCGCGCGATCGTCCGAATATTCATCCGGATATGTTTACGGGTAATCTTTTATTTTGCAGGGGTGATCCCCATCAGGCGACAGGTTGGTGTTGCGATTGTTTCGCGCTAGGTGAGGTGGTGTGAGGGCTCAGCTCACCCCAGTGCATATTCACCTATATCTGGTGTCCCCTCGTGGCCGCACTTGCTGATCCCCTTCACCCAGTTCATTATCTAATCGTTCACAATGAGGCTGATGAGCATCTAAGAGATCTGTGATTGTGTTCACAAGATGAGTGTCCACTTCGAGCGTGATTGAAAGCTTTTTTGTCGTAATTACTCAGTGAGAATCGTTAGTAAGCAGCAAAGAAAATTACTCATTATAAAACGTTGGAATTTTTCAAAGCAACTTACAAAACTATCAATTTCTAATTTTCGTTACGAAATTATATAAAATTTACTATACGATTTATATCACAATTTGTACAACTATACTAATTGAGTGCTATCGCCTTAACTATGTTGCAACAAAATAATTCATTTAAGAATAGGTCTGATCTGATCATCTATCTTCAAAGCATAAAGTTAATATACCTATCGGAATAGAGAAACAAAGACCTGAGCAAGCGAGATGTCACTATCAGTAACACTGCGTGGTAGAAAGAGAAGCGTGATTTGAGGTTGCATAGCTTTTTTTTCATCTGTTTGACAGTCTGTCGGCCCCTGGGCCGATCGTTGTCAATTTGGGCTCTCAGAAAAATTGTGATTTTAAGTTAAATAATGAATATTTTTTAGAAATACTGCTCTAGAAACATGGTTAAGTGTTTGTGGAATGATTCTGGATCCACACATCGAAAAAACCCGGACAAATATTCATTTCACAGGTGAATTATTCTACATCGACAGGACCTAGTTTTAAGTTTGCTTTTGCCAATTCCCTACGAGTTATTAGTATTTTTACGTCCGTGTTCTCTTCTGTATATGTTTAATTATATGGAAAACATAACTTGACTAGCCATGGTGCACAATTTAAGGATATTTTGTGTAAACAATTTTCATCTATTTTACACTAGGGCTGTATCAAGTTATCGATAAGTTGTGTCGATATGAAAATATTTTTTAGTTAAGTATACTAATTATCTAGGAATGTTGAAATGATAACATACTCATCCGTAGTTTATAATTAGTTTAAGTATATTAATATACTATCATACATAATTTATCGTTTTTAAGGTTCCGCACCCAAAGGGTAAAAATTAAGTCCTAGTAGTGGGGTCCCGCAGCCCGCTCTACTACTAAGACTTCGTTGCCTGTCCGTCTGTCCATCCGTCCGTCCGTCTGTCTGTCTTCAGGCTGTATAATAAGAACCACTATAGTAATAGACTTCTGAAATTTCCACAGATGTAATGTCATTCTACATCCAATACGGCTGCTCATCCAAGATAGGGAAATAGTTGAAAGCACTTCTGCAAGATGGGCATCAAATAAAAGGGCTCAGTAGGCTCTTTGAGAATGAATTGAAAATTAATAGGGTCTAGTGAAGTCGTGTCGTGTCGTGTAGGTACTGATGTCACGTAACGTTACCTGTCGTATCGAATCGTGTCATGACATGTCGTGTCGTATGACGTATCGTACCGGGTTTTGGAAAATGCCCGGTTGAAACCAGTCACCCTTCATGCGCGAGTCCGACTTACACTTGGCCAATTTTTCAGATTTCCTGCTGACCTGGATACCAGAAATTCATGGCTTAAAATAATTAACCGTCCAAACTGGACTCCGAAGAAAAATTCATGCATACTTAATTAAGCAGCAAGCATTTTGAAGAAAATTCACATTTTACTTCAAAATTACAATTTTATTATATTATATTATCTATGCAGTTTTATTTTATCCCATTTTAAAATGCCCGCTGTACACTCTTGGCGAGAGTCTCGTGCACAGATTAATATATGTAGCAAGCTAGTCTCGTGCGAGAGCCCCTTGCCCGAGTGCGATCATGTACATTCTCGCTTAGTTCAATCGCAGATAAGAACTCAGAGAAGATGGACAAAAAGGACCATTCACCATTCACCATGCATCGAATATTTATAATCATATTTAATTTTATTTCTCAGAGATGATGACTGATAATGACGTTTATTATTGTAATTTTTCTGTTCTACACTGTCCAACGGCGGGACTAGCACTGAAAGACGCGAGAGTGTACAGTAGTAGTGGTGTTCCTAACGGCTATGTTTTCCTAGCACGCTACATCGAATATGCTACATTTTTCAAGCGCGCTATTTTTGACGCTACGTTATAACGAATGAAATTAACGATTCTTGACTCGTTGTTTTCAAGCGCGCTATTTTTGACGCTACGTTACAACGAATAACGATTCTTGACTCGTTGCTTTTCAAGCGCGACATTTTTGACGCTATACGTTACAACGAATAACGATTCTTGACTCGTTGTTTTTCAAGCGCGATAGTTTTGACGCTACGTTACAACGGATGATCAATGAAATTAACGATGCTTGACGCGTTGTAAATTGTAATGTTACCAACGTTATTGAAATTCTTTCGTTATGTTACAACATGATGATTAGTAACGTCTACAATAATTATAACGCGGTGGGTGAGTTAATATAATTACATACTTTTACATCTTCTCTTTAACAACAGTTTTTTTTTTTACATTTTATTTAAGTACTTTTAAAAATATTATTTGCACCACTTTTGTCTATGGCATAAAGTCAACATTAGCTTCCAAATCAAATAATAGTAATTATAATTTACGTATGCACGCAAAGCAACACTGCAAAAATTATGACAGCCGAATTCACCCGATTTGACAACGAAAGGACCCGACAACGATCGAACGAAAATCGCGCGCGATCAGCCGGCGCGAGCGGCGCCGTGCTAGCCGCTAAGTCAGTGACTGCACGATACGTTATAACGTAGCGTCTTGTGCATAGATTTATAGCGCGCGCTATTCGTTGCGAAGAAATAGCGCGCTACTTTTTTCAGCTATACGTTATATTAACCACCACTAGTACAGTAGTGCGCTCGTTTTCCTCGCGAGACCCTTTGTCTCGGGCGCAAAATACCGACAACGGACCGAGAGGGTCCGAGACAGGCGAGACGAGGCGAGCGCACCCATTTACACTCTCGCACTCGGGCCGCCTCGCTGTGTCTCGGCGAGAATGTACAGCCGGCATTATGGTTACAATCTTACAATTATTATTCCATGATCGATATTTTGTCGAATTACAAGATGTTTGTGCATCACTGACACGCACACGTAAACATAATTGTATACACAGATGTAAAACAAATTTTGGTTAAGCTTGACAGCTCGGGATTGTTTCTCTATTCCGATAGGTATATTACCTTTATGCTTCAAAGCTTAATGCATTACAGAAAATACCTTCATAAAAATATCATAGAACAGAAAAAAAAGTTTTAAAATGTAGATAATATATTATCTACATTTTAAAACTTTATAAGTTTAAAATATAAATGTGATTAAGTATAATAATATCCTTGAATACAATGACGTCATCAAGGTGGCCGCCATTTTGTGTGAAATTCGTTACAAAAAATCTGAATAGAATGGCCTACGGCAGATGTTCGGTGAGGACACAGTAATATTACCCGCTATTACAACACCACTATCTAATTCTAAAGGAAATCCTTCCGAGTTTTTAAAACTTTTATAATGTTTTAGAATTGTAACGTCTTGCCGTTAAAATAAACGATTTAATGATTAAATAACATACAGATTTAAGCTCTTAAATAATTTAGAACTTTAAAGCACAATGGACGTAATAAGTAAGTGTTTTTATCCAAATATGGCTGAATTATAAGCACTATTTAAGGTAAAACAGTTGTCCTACCAATAGTGGTCTAGAAACTTTTTATTCAATAATTTTCGATATATCAATTATTTCCTATGGAAATGATGTATGAAAAGCGACAATTTTCATAAGCCAAAAACAGAACGGTCACACTATACTGTATATAGATTACTAGTACGATCATTTTCAACCTGTTGACTACCCCTGATATTACCCCAATGATGGGTTAACCTTCCCTATTACCCTAATACCATGTACCAAATTAAGACTGATTAGGATGGGTATAATTACATTGTAGCTTTAAATATAACATAATATTATTATGTATTATGTTATATGTACTTATGCAAAAAATATGTACTTTTTAAAATTATATATCAGGGGAGACTGGAGAGTCTATATAGAGTAAAAGCTCGCGAGCAAATAAGATCGAAATAATTTATTTATCTCTCAAGAACCTTAACTTTTTTTTTGAGATTAAAACTGTTCTTTGTCCTTATCTAGACTAGAAAGTAAAAATATACAATATACCCTACCATATACTGAATTTCATCTATGTAATTAGCTTAAGCGGGGCGGCGGCTAGGCTGGGCGTAAGCTTGAAAAGGTACGATATTATCAGAAAGATACTCAGATACTTTGCATCTCTAATAATATAATAGGAAACTTGAACGTGTCGATAAATTATCTTAATCACAGAAAACTATCGATATTAAGTATAGATTTTTTTTTGCTGACTTGTAGTATATAATATTAATTATATTATGTCTTATAAACAATATATTATTATTATAGCTAACATGCAATTAAATCACCTGGTAGTAATGTACCAGCAGTAACAGAGGCCGCTCATCTTGAAAGTTTCAAGGTCATAAAGTCCAGAAATTTTTCAGACTGTGTCTTATACCGGATGATATTTAAAATCACCTTCTACATGTGGTTTCGGTAATAGCTAGCCCGTAACCACTGAGACCACAATTACATGTAATGGGACAAAATTGGTTCAACAAGGCTTGTTGTTTGTTTAAGCTCATATTTAAATACATAATGCTACTTATAATAAGGCAATATTATTATAGAATTGTCGCTGGAAACATCTTTAGCGTAGAAATTTGTAAATCGATTGGTACTGTGCATTACGTGTTATGTGGCCTTTCCTAGGACCCAACAAAACAATTATTTGGCACAGAGTCACTTAATGTCTTGAATCTTGATGTCATATTTCTTAAATAGTTTAGTCGATTAATTTTTGTATAGAACCTTAAAAATATTACTTTTTTCTCGTATCAAGACTTAAAACTTAACAGAACTCATTCATTTGTCATAAAAATTTAAAATACTCTATATAGTATACATATTTCTTATAAGATTTATAATAACAATTGAAGCTTTTTGTAAGTCCATACTTCCATACTTCCATACTAATATTATAAATGCGAAAGTATGTCTGTCTGTTTGTCTGTCTGTCTGTTACCTCTTCACGCTCGAACCGCAGAACCGATTTTGCTGAAATTTGGTATGGAGATTCTTTGAGTCCCGAGAAAGGACATAGGATAGTTTTTATCCCGGAAAAATGTACGGTTCCCGCGCGATAAACGAATTTTGGCGCAACGAAGTTGCGGGCATCATCTAGTATTTAATAAATTATTGTTGTAGAGCTTGTTACTAATATGTATTCTGTGGTAGAGCTAAGATTTTAATTGTTTATTATTCGGCTAGTTGATTTAAATATATTTAAAAATCAAACAAAATAGACCCTTAAGCCAAAAATTATCACTGAACACAACAGTTTATTAAATTTTAGACAAAAGTTATTATAGTTTTGCATTTCTTAAGCCCTTAGCAAACGGCTTCTTAAATTAAATGGTAAAGAAAACGTGTTGGCTTGCTGCTCAGAACTGTACTTAGCGCCGCTATACCTAACTTCGCGCACGGCAAGTACATCGAAAGTCGCTTATTTTGTGTGTAAATAATAACTTATACTCTTATCTATATCTCTAGTCTACTCCGTCAGTGCCGGAAACTCCAGTAGATTTGAAACGTAAATAAGTTGCAAATGAACAAACATACAAAAGCTCTACGTTTTGCGTAAATATAGAGTACCTAGATGTCGCCCAGAACTCTGAAATTCGTTTAGCGCGCTGGTACCGTACATTTTTCCGGGATAAAGACTATCACATGGCCTTTTCTGGAACTCAAAATATCTTCAAATTCATCCAAACCGGTTCTATCTCTCTGTTACATCCAAAGAGGTAACAGAGAGATAGATAGACTTTCGAATAATTTGTAATATACTAGCTGTTCCGGCAAACGTTTCTTTGCTATGATAATATTATTTACTAGACGTTCCGCGCGGCTTCGCCCGCGTGATTTAGATATTTCACAGACAAATTAGTTAACAAAAAAAGCCTATGATCCTTCATGTGGTACTTCTTATCTGATCCAAAAGCCAGAAAAAATGCTCTAGTAGTTCGTGAGATAAGCCCTTTCAAATAATTTCCCCCGTTTTTCCACATTTTCCTCTATTTCTTCGCTCCTATTAGTCTTAGCGTGATAAAATATAGCCTATAGCCTTTTTCGATAACTGGGCTATCTAACACTGGAAGAATTTTTTAAATCGGACCAGTAGTTCCTGAGATAAGTGTGTTCAAGTAATCCCTTTCAAATAATTTCCCCCCGTTTTTTCCACATTTTCCTCTATTTCTTCACTCCTATTAGTCTCAGTGTGATAAAAGATAGCCTATAGCCTTTCTCGATAAATGGACTATCTAACACTGAAAGAATTTTTCTAATCGGACTAGTAGTTCCTGAAATTAGCGCGTTCAAACAAACAAACAAACAAACTCTACCCAATTACGAGTATAATATTAGTATAGATTATATAAAGTACGAGTATATCGCCCGTATTATTTTATTGAATTAGTGACTAAATAAGTATGTCACCATGGCAACGTCCATCGCTATCCCGTGACCCGCGTCGCATAAACAATGGTCGCTCTTCATAGACAAATAATTTGCAATAAAAGAAAATTGCGACTACAATTAAAGATCTAAGCTATCCTATCTCTCAAGTTGGAAAAAAGCACACATTTAAAAATAAAAAAAACTTAAAATCCGTTAAGTAGTTTAGGAATCCATCGCGGACAAACATCGTGACAGGAGATTTATATATATTAGACTAGCTGTCCCGGGCCCCGGTAAATGTTGTTTTGCCATATAAAGTGTTTCGATTTTCGCCCATATTATTTTATTGAAGTGACTTAATAAGTATGTCACCATGGCAACGTCCATCGTTATCCCGTCGCACAAACAATGGTCGCTGTCAGTCTCGAGTTGTAATAATTTACTATTATTTATTCAACAAAATATGCACTTATCAATATAAAAAGTACCTAGTAGCCGATTCTCAGACCTACTGAATAGGTATGCATGTAAAATTTGGTAAAACTCAGTAAAGCCGTTTCGGTGGAGTACGGAGACTAACATTGTGACACGAGAATTTTATATATAAGACTAGCTGTCCCGTCAAACGTTGCTTTGCCATAATATAAAGTATTTCGCCCATATTACTTTATTGAAGTGACTAAATAAGTATGTCGCCATGGCAACGTCGATCGCTATCTCGTCGCACAAACAATGGTCGCTTTTAAAAGGTTTTAAAAATGTACTATTATTTATTCAACAAATGCTCTTATCAATATATAAAGTAGCCCAGTAGCCAATTCTCAGACCTACTGAATATGCATATAAAATATGGTAAAAATCAGTAAAGCCGTTTTGGAGGAGTTCGTGGACTAACACTGTGACACGAGAATTTTATATACCTATGTCGTAGAATGATTTAATAAATCGAATTTTCGCGAAAATTCCAGGGTTTTCGCGTAAACACGGATAATTAGATAATGTTGTATATATTTTTCAATCTTACTGACAAAAGGTAGTGTTTTCGCGAAAATGCGAGTCGCCTTAGGGATCGTTCAACAATTATGTGATCATTTTTGGCCGTTTTTTCAACCCCTCCTCCCCTCGCCTTGATTACGTAATCTTTGACCGTGCTTAAAATGTTTGCTGTTTATTAGCACTGACACGTAGGTATGTCATGTTTCTATTCCTCCAATATACCTATAAAAATACTGATGCTTGGAAAAGTCGATAAAATATGCCGAAAAAGTATAAAAATACTAGATCTGGTCACACTGTTCCACAGTTTGCCTATAGCAGGGGAAATCTTGTTCCATCTATCTAATAGCTGTTAGTGTTACCAGTTAATATTTTAGTAAATTAAAGTTATAAAATGATAATGCCGTAATCATGGATTCTCTCTCCCCTCCCCCTAAATATAATCCAGATGTATATACAAGCACACGAGAATTTTCGCGAAAATTCGATTTATCAAATAATCCTACGACATATTATATAAGATAAGTAAGGATTATGAAAGTATGGATATTCAACTGCGAGGTCCACTTGGACTAGAAGAAGCTAATTAATCACGAATAAGAAAGAGACGGCTACTTTGACGAACGATTAGTAATGAACCGCTGTAGCAGAGTAGACAGAATGATATAGTATGCCGACTTAGAACTGATGTAAAAAAAATTAAGTTTGACGTATTGTGACAAAAGTCGTCGCTAGGGTCGTTACCTACCAATTTAGTTGTTGTTTATATTTTGGCACATGCAAAGAAAACTGTCAGAATTCAATTTCAAAATCTTAGTTTTAAAAATAAATTATACCAGCCAGCTCACCAGCCTCTAACTTATCACCCCCAAACCCGACGAATTTGACAGATATTGAAACCTGTCCATTTCTTTGCAGTCGAGCTACTGGTAGTTATGTCTATTGTGGCTGTAGGCCCAGTGTCACCGCCCGCGGCTATCACCTGCCGAATATGTGTTAACGTGCTACATAAAGTATTATCATTAACGACTCGTTATAATTATATTTCATGTTGTCCATTAGTAACTAGTTGTAACGTTTAATGTTAATGTGTTATATGAACGGACAATTATTCATGAAATTAATGTTAAATTCTGAAATAATAGATTGAGAATAGTTATTACTTATTATATATAGCGATCAATGAATTTTAAGTTTATATTTTATTGATATGATCTATTAATTTGTAAATTAAACTAAAAATTATATTTAGCACACCTGGGTAGCATACGTTGATTCGCTATTTTACCACCCTAGGGGTGAAATTTAAAAAAAAAACTTAGTGGTTACCACTTGCCTTCATCAAATTTCAAGTATTTTGGTGGCGTTGAAGTAGCTTGAAGTTGATACTGATTGCCTAACTTCGGTAAAACTTCAGTTCGGCACCGCCTTCAAAAGTGTGAAGATTGAGTAGAGAAATCTTTGAATTATTGGAGAGTGCCACTATTTAAATAATAATAATTATTATTTAACACTTTTTTGTGAGTTGGAAGTCGGTTTACAATTTTTTGTTTAACAATACATTATAATTCAAATTCATAACAATCAAAGGACGATTGCTGAAAGGCATTGAGGTCGGTATTACGGGAATCATTTCATGCTGTACCTACTATCCAATTTCTTTATAGTATTTTAACTAAAATTCGCCCGCGTAATTTAGGAATTTCACGGCACCGTACATCTTCGCACAAAAAATAGTCTATGTCCCCCCGTTTTCTCCACATTTTCTATTTCTTCGCTCTTATTGGCCTAAGGTAGGTACAATTTCATCAACGACTGTTAGAGTTAATTCTCACATTAGTATCACGTTACCTCCTTCGTTTTTCATATGAATGAAAGAGAAGATGACATTTTAACAATCTGTTAACACTAACATACGTTGATGAAATCGGGCCAGTGTGATAAATTAATATAGCCTATAGTCTTCCACGATAAATGGGCTATCTAAAACTGAAATAATTTTTCAAATCGCACCAGTAGTTCCTGAGATTAGCGCGTACAAACAAACAAACTCTTCCGCTTTATAATATTATATTAGTATAGAAGTATAGAATATAACTCTCTGAATGTAATGGTTTACAGACTACAGTAAAAAGGGTGTAAATATGTAATGGGTGTAATTCACAAAAATTCGTCCTATACGTATTCATCATTTTTTGTAAACATGGAAAATTTTATTTTTTAATGTCTACCCTGTTACACAAATGAAGGCACTTTCACAAGCGAGGGTGGTAATTGGTAAATGACATATTTTAATTTGTCTAATCTATCGCTTTGCTAATTATATAGTGGCCAAAAAACGAAAGTCACTGTGTTAAATTAAAATGGTTAAGTGACATAATGTACCGATAGTTGACAGGATGTATTGGCATTTGGCAGGTAGGAAATAACGCCTACGTGCCGTAAGGAATTCCGCTGAATTAAATATATGTAATCAAATAGTTATAATCGGATCACTGATGCGATTACAACTATTTGCCAAAACACCATAATATTAAGTCATAAAAAACAAAATAATCGGCCAAGTGCGAGTCGGACTCGCGCACGAAGGGTTCCGTACCATTATAGAGTAAAATTAGGCCAAAAATTGTGTTTTTTGTATGGGAGCCCCCCTTAATTATTTATTTTATATTCATATTATTATTAAATATTAAAGTACACATATAACTAAGGATTTTGTGAAAAAGTTAAGTACCTACCTGTTGCCATTATTGATATAGAGCAAAAAGGGCCAAAAAATTCGTTTCTTGTATGGGAGCCCCCCTTAAATATTTATTTTATTTTGTTTTTAGTATTTGTCGTTATAGCGGCAACATATATACACATTCTTTGAAAATTTCAACTCTCTAGCTATCATCGTTCTCGAGTTACAGCCTGGTGACAGACAGACGGACAGACGGACAGACAACGAAGTCTTAGTAATAAGTCCCGTTTTTACCCTTTGGGTACGGAACCCTAAAAAATGGTCTTTAAAAAAACACAATTTTGAAAAATTGGATTAAGTATAGTTTGTTATCTACGATATTTTAAAATTAAACTTTTAAAACGGCCTTCAGATATCCTATCTGAAATACTAGGAAATACATAATATTAACTTCCCATAAAGACATAAATGTCTAATTTAAATTTCAGTAGGTATATCTAGACAAAAATGTAATAAGTTACGTTTTACTCGTAGCAAAAAATTCCACTAAAATGTTAGATAGCTCAGAATAATAAATATTTTAATTATTATTTAATAGGCAGGTGAAAATGCAGGTGAATTTTTTGACATCGAGTTTTGTACTCTTGTATACCAGTAGTATTTAGTATTTACATGTCAGGTATTTATATTATACAGGGTTTAATAAAATTAACTGATAATACTTTCTGATAATACGTGTTCATTTTGTGAAATTAGCAGCGCTAAAAAAGCTACTTTTGTTTTGTGTGCAAGCTCTAGTCTAGCTCAAGCTAGTGTCACGAACTCATGAATTCGCCCATTTTATTTAAAGCTTTTTTATTTTCCTAAATACAAGTTTTTTTTCATTTATTTACTTTTTCTTATAATATTATATTTAATCTATATAAGGACCGCCTTTGGCGGTAAAAGCCTCCTCCAAATTTTGCAATTTTTTTCTGTCTCGAGCCAGTCTCGTCCATAGGACTCCAGCTACTTCTATGATGTCGTCTTTCCACCTGGCCTGCCACGCCTTCTGGTTTTGTATACAGGGTTCCAGTTAGTTACAGGCTGTGTCCATCTCTCATCTGTCATTGTATGAATATGGTCTGCAAATTTCCATTTCATGGATAGTATTTGTTTAACAGCGTCTCTGGCCTCTGTTTTTTTCCTAATGATTGTGATCTTAATCTTATCTCTAAGTTTTATACCCATAAAACTTCTTTCAATACCTCTTTGACAGGACTTTATTCTCTTAATATGTGATTTTTTCATGAATCATCAATGAATTCATGAATTTGCCCAGACAAAAGTTTAAAAAAGTTACTCTTTCAGCGCTGCTACTTTCACAATGAATTACTCTGTAAAGGGGACTGGGGCGTGGGGACTCATATACACCCTGAAGTATTATTACATTTGTTGTGTTACACCCTATATACGTAAAACGTATACAGTATCTGCTAAGCCTCATAGAACGAACAAAAACAAAATTTGAATTGATCTTGATGTTCTCGGAGAAGCATGTAACCCAATTGGTTCTTCAAGCTAACAATAATATGGGTAATTTTTTTTAGCAACGAATTTAAAAATGTAATAAAAAGCAAATGAATAATATTATTTTTGTACTTTAAACTTTTGCTAATAAAATGAAAATATTTTTATATTCTAATTTATTTTCCCCTTTAATTTGGCTGACATTCGTGTAAAAATCCAATTTTGGTTGCTACATACATGCAAGTTCCGTTTCCGTTATCTCGTAATGACGAGTAATTATCACAAATATTGTGAATTGGTTTCTGGGAATTGCCAAAACTGCATCGTTCGGCATCGCTCGGGTGCGCGACACTCCCCAACGTGACTCATCATATTTCACTCAATTTGTATTATTTAGTATGTAATCAAAAATATTAGAAGTAAGTATGACCATATTTTTATCCTCGTCACTACATACTTTTAATATAAAACAAAGTCACTTTTTCCTCATGTGACATGTCGTAGTTTTAAAGATTAAGAGTCCGTATACGAAATTTTGCCGATGAATATGAAATTGCAAAGGTTCGCTACAGAAATATTATTTGGTTTTTTCCCCTTATTAGATTTATATATATATATATATATATATATATATATATATATATATATATATATATATATATATATATATATATATATATATATATATAATATATATAAATTAACAGCCGAAATTAACAGCAATTCTTTGCCGATTTTCTCTAAAATTTTGCCGAGTTACTTAATTTTTTACTCAACTATTTCATATTAAAGTGGTAAATAGTAATTCCAACATTTTATAGATGACTTTCTCAACAGTACATTGTATTTTTTTCATATCGTTAAGACGTCAATACAATCCATAAACAGGTGATATTCTAAACCTTTTACAGCAAAAATCACAAAACTGTCGCGGGTTTGAGTTGGATTATTTAAAAATACTTTAAAAAAATACTAGCAACATTAGATTATAATTGAAATGATCTTACATGTTGTGCATTAAAACTTATAGAAATACTATATTTTAACTGTTAAATCACGTCTGTTAAATCAGCGAAATCGGCAAATTTCGTATACGGACTCTTAAAGGCTACGAATAATAAAAACTAAGGAAGAGTAACTCCGTCAAAAAACATGCTCCAAAATACTTGTCAAAAAAGTTCACTTTTCATACATTTGCAATATTTAGGTGACCTTGAGCGGTATAAAGGCTGACGTTACATGACAGTTCGAATAGAACCAAATTTAAAACTGTATTAGTATGAGAGTTACATTTCCATAAGTTTTATTATTCGTAGCTTAAACGTAACAAAGCTTTGTTCATTAAAACTACGCAACGGATTTTGATGCGGTTTTTGAGTTTTCTAATGTGATGTCGTAAATAATAACATTTTTTTTCCGCTTACATTGCAAACGCAGGCTGCCCCTACGAGATTTATCAAAATAATGTAAGTACTTAAGTATTACTTACAATGAAAAGGTCTACAGAAAACTTCTCTTCTGGATCCCTTATGGATAACCCACACTAAAATTTTTTGTCATATTTTAGTTTTTGGACAATATGTATAATATTATTGTCGCTAGTTAATTTTGTAAACGCGAAAGGAACGAGGAGGTTATATATTATATTCGTCTTTAACTATATTATATTGAATTTTTTAAATTAAAAATTTTAGTGCATTGTGCACATATTTTGGTACTTATAGTAAAAAATGTTGAACTCGCGTGAGGACGGAAAAAGAGTAGGTACACCACCGGCGCAGCACAGGAATGGAAATTCATACTTAACAGTTATAACTTATACGCATTAAAAGTATTTAGTAAAATCAAAACTTGCTTTTAAGTTTTTACTTGTATAAAGGTACCTAGTAAAGATTTAATGCTATAATCAAAGATAATACAATCACTACGTGCTATAATGGGCAACATGTCATAATTGTATTGCTAGGTAGCAAAGGGGTTGATGTCATCAAACGTTTAAAAGAACAAAACGATAAGGGTAGAAAACATCGATAACGAAGTAATATGTAACGAAGTTATAAAAGAATACCCGCGTGAAACGGAACTTTATCAAAAATTAAAAAGGTTGCAACGTGCAAACCACGTTCTTGCATCGCACCGCGCCAATTTCATTGCTACAAAAGTGCGTAATATCGATTACCGGCTCCCTTACCCCATTCGCCGTCTCGCTCGCACGACGCACCAAAACGCATCGGAGCAATAAAAGCGTAAGTGAAATAGAAGTGCAAGCGTAAACTTTGCGCGCGACGCACAAACTTCATTTTCCTCGCACTTCGCGACTTGAGACCTTCTCGCTCGGCACCTTCGCCCTCGCGGTCGCCATGACGACGGATCTGTCACACGCACAGAACATAAAACGCGCGGCATTGATTTTTTCCCCGCTTCCTCTTTACTTTTACGCGTGTTGAACGACTTTTTGCCTGGATTTTTATTTTAAAAGCGCGAGTTTCGGCGCTCGCTTCGAGTGTCGGGGCATTATCTTAATGTTCTAAATGTGCAAATATGCTCGGCGATTTTTCTCGTCGAATACTACTGGTGTTAAAAGTTTTTACATTACAATGTTAAGTACATTATGGATTACATTTAAGATATTAAAATAGGGATGGAAAATATTTTGCCCAAAAATGTTCCTTGAAATTCGAATGGTAATTAGTCGGCCATTTTCTTGGATGCCATCTTAGATGTTCGAAAATCGAAAATAAAAATTTTGAATTTTACTTTTTTAAATAAAAAGGCTTTACTTCGTCGGTAGCTCGTAAGTCGTAATTCGTAAATAAGGCTGTATTAGACGGGTAAGGGATAATTTGTTAAGGTAGGCCCGGAGCCCGGGGCGCCCGCAGATGTGGCGAGTCACCCTCCTGGGCCCGCCGATTGTGATATCGGAGGAAAATTATATTGAAAACGTTATTCCATATTCATGATTTACTTCTACGTTGTAAGATATTCGCTGTTGATTGGATATAATAAGGAAAATGATCATTGCTCCCATCAATTCATTTATAATATGTGCATTTTTCTTGTTAACCTATCAAGCCCCAAGCGGCAGCCGGCTGCCAGCATAACGATTGAAAATCTGTTGTGTCTGAGATACCCACGATGGACGGATTAATCCTTTGATCGTAGATTCTTGGAAATCTATTGTTTACGCGGTCGAACTTGACCGCTTGGGAGTTTTAATACCGAAATGTTCAATCATCTATATTTTGTTGGTTCTATCTCTCACACACACATCACACTTGAAAGTTCCACTTGTCAGGTATGAAGTCAGTTCACATTTCGGTGCAACAAAGTTGCGGGCAACTTTTAATATTCTAATCAATTTTTTTATGTTATTTCTAAGTCTGTTCTTAACAAGACTCAGTCCCTGACTATAGTATGAGCAGTAACTACATTTTCACGGGCCCAAAGATTTTACTTCCGTCTTTCTATTAAAGCATTTCAACTTTAGAAGGTAGTAATCATACTAGGTATCTACCTTCTAAAGTTGAAATGCTTTAGAGCCCTAACAGACGCCCCGATTTGGTTGGGCCGATTTGGTCGGCCCCGACTAAATCGGCGTCTGTAGTAGGAACTAGTAGGAACAGACGCCCCGATTTGGTCGGGGCCGACCAAATCGTCCCGACCAAATCGGGGCGTCCGTTAGGGCTCTTAAAAGAAAGACGAAAGTAAAATCTTTGTGCCCGTGAAAATGTAGTTACTGCTCATACTATAGTCAGGGACTGAGTCTTATTAGGAACAGACTGCAATGTATCAACATTGATATCACTGCAATGTATCAACATTGCAGTGATATTATTTATGAGTGTAGGCCACATTACGAAATTTTCCACCCCCTAGGCCGCGGCCTTAATAAATCCAGGTCTGGTATAATAGAAATACTATGAGAAGAGAACACGGAGTATGACGTTTAGTAGGTATACTATATTCACGAGTATGACACGTCTATATTTGGCGTCATTCCAATATTTCCATTTTGAGTCATACCGGAAAAGCCGGAAAACTAGACGTTCCGAGAAAAGTGCGTGGGCTCATAACGAGAAAGCCTGATTCATAAATTAAGTTGTTTTCTATCACAGCGAAAATTAATGATTTATCCTGACATTCAACATAATGTATTACTACTGTTGGATTGAAAATTAGGTACAATTTAATTATATTTTAATAATTTATCTGCAGATCTTGTCGCGGAGCATTGTTATTCCCAACCTATGAGCAAGGAAGTCTATGGAGAAGCCGTTGTCAACATATATAAATTTTTACTTATACAAATATCAGGCATTTATGGTACAGAGCGTTAAATATAACTTTGTCTCTTTCATTCTACAGTGTAATTGCATTTGACGAAAGAGACGAACATATTTCAGTTGTTGCATATTCTTGGTAAAATTCTGTCAAAAGTTTAGGTACGTGCCAGAACCGCCATCTTTTGCAACGAGTTTCGTGGTAGTTGTGCTGTCAAGAGGCTGTTTATTATTTGAAAAAAAATGAGTTATATTGATTTAAATACGAGAAAATAGGATAATAATTACGTGGAAGTGTGAGAAAACTGTTTATCAAAATGACTAAATGTTGTATTGTGATGTGTGGTGCAAGAACCCTAGGCAATGGCAGCCATTTTATGTAACGAATCTATGGTTTAGGTATGCACGTTTTTTTTGTAGGTATTTCAAGTCCTCTTTTTTCTTTGGTCTGAGTTCCCAACGTTTCGGCTGCTTTCCAGCGGCGAAACGTTTTGAACTGAGGTGACAGATGTCGAACTCGCTGAAGTTTTTCAACTACCCGCAGATTCATCAATTATTATTTGTGTTCCGATTCACGTAGAACGCACTCACAGTATCTTGTAGCTGCCATAAATAGTAAAATAATATTTTGTTTGACCTCATTTATGCAATAAAGTCAAGATAACCTATTTAGGGAACTTAGTATATACGACGGGTGCAAAGTAAAAAGAGTCATCTACAAAACAGCAACTTCTCAGGAGAGCGCATAATAGGAAAAAATGCTCCCATTTTGTCAATTTCCAATCAAATTTATTGAAATTTCTATCATTGCTTCATTATTTATTAATGAATCCACGTGTATACTTAATTTCTTCTAATAATGTTTAATTTACGAGATATTGTAGTTGTCTTCATCTACATTGCGCTTAAAAATATGACAACTGAGTTAACTACCACTTGGTCGTTTCTACGTGGGGAAAAAAATTAAATGAATTAAAGTAGTTTTACCGATTACGAGTACGATTATCAGTAAATACGTAAAGTGTAACACTTTATATTATTAAAATACGCAGTTAATGACCGTTTTACATCTTAAACACAGCAAATTCAGAACATAATTGCGTAGATATCTTTTTCTACGCTGTCGATTTGGTGCAAGGTGCACGATTTAGAAGGAAGTTAAAATATTAGTTTATTCGTTAGAGCGAGAAGGTAGGACAAACAAACAAATAAATAAACAAACACACTTTTTCATTTATAATATTAGTATGTATTTACTTAGGAATCATTCATTTAATTTCGTAAAAATCGTAATTTCTCACAAGAAAAATGAAATTCTGTGTCAATACTTTATCAGTACAGAGACTATGTTGTTAATTATTATAATTTAGGCAGAGGCTTATTAAGTCTTTATACTTGGCACTTGTAATCATGATGTGTTCATTATAACATCATAAGCATCGCCGGACGTTTTATACCACCGGAGGAATGTATGTACGATTCTTCAGAACAAAAAAATGAGTTTTTATTTCAACGATTTCTCAATTGCTTTTCACGATCACAGAGATCCTAAAACCGGTCAAAGATAAGTTAATAGGAAAACTTAAACTACAGTTAAACTTGCTAATGCCGGAATATTATGTTTTGCAGGGCGGAATGCGTCACAGCATTTCTCTACGTAAAAAAAAAAAAAAAAGGTTGCAGTTTCCCATTTCTGGACTAATATAATTGTTTGCCTAAATATTGTCGCAATTCACGTCTCGTATCAATACACGTACTCTTTATTTCTCAATCGCCTTTTCTTTAGATTAATACTGAACTGACGTCTTTTTCTAGCGAACCGCTTCACGAGGAAGGCGTAGAACATTCACATGATGCCTCCACTGCCGAAGAAATATCAAAGGCGTTGTCTTAGAAGATTTACAGTTTGAAAGGGACAATATACTCGATTGCCTGTATGAGTTAATAAACTGAAGCAAGTCATGGATGGATGAAGTAATGAATTGTATTCTAAGGGTGTCCCCGTATTCGTTAATTTGCTGAGAATCTCTATTATCGACATTAAATTTTCAGAATCATTTTTTATTTCAGACTGAGAGTGAACTTGTGTGACTGACCTAGAGTATTCAGATCATGGGAAGTATACACATTTTGTCTTCATCGCTGACACATCAAGGTCTGCTATAAGATGTTATAGAACTTCATCGGGGCAGCACAATATTTTGCTCGATAAATCTTTCGTTTATGTTCTGGAAACTTTCAACTTCTTTAAAAAGTCGTTTTGGACTTTCTAAACATTAAACAACAGTTAAAAATAACAGTAGGAAAGTAGAAGTCAATTAATATAGCTAATAATAAGAATTAACATAGATAGGTACTCATAAACATCACAAACAATACTAATTTACAAAAGTAAATTGAGACATCTAAATCACAATCGCAACGTAGAAAAAGCTATATGGCAAATAGCCGCTTATGCCGCATAACATGACCACCGCGCGTCCCGCGTATAGACGACCAGCGGTAGTTATCCGCATCTACATCGTGCAATTTCACAAAACAGGAGTAGATGTCTTCTTTTACGTTACAAAAGTACCAAAAATAAGGTGATATTCGAATTTTTGTTTTTGCTATATTGTAGAACATGATATTTTAAGCTAGTTTTTACAAAAAAACAAAAAACCCAAAATTGCAGATGACTTTTTTTACTTTGCACCCGTCGATTATTGTATTCGATACTTTCGATACTGATGTACCGTAAGGTACTATTATGTATTCTGTGACTGAAGTTAGATACATAACATAAATCGAATTGCTAAGTGACACTGCGCTTGCGATGCTTTTTGTGAAATTGACAGATCGCAAACTTGCTGGTGAAAAAGTATCAAATACAATTTGACCAAGAAACTTGAGCCCCGAGCCAAGACTCCTTCTTTATAGAATAACAGATCAAAATGTGTGGTAAGTATTGAATATTATTGATTTCTATTTTATTTAAAGCGATAAAAAAAACGTCTTGCTTAAAGGGTTAGTACTAATAAAGTTAGCTATGCCGGGTAATTTTAGATTGACAGGAAGAGCGCATTTATTGGTAGTTATTTTATTTAAAAATTGTACATTGTAACAAAATAGTTTACACATAATATTACCTTCGTGGTTTACACACACGTCACATGGTCTTCAATTATTTGAAATCAAATACATACCTAGTAAGATCTTTTTTGAAATTCGTTTTTTGGGATTAAGTAGAAGAAAACTATTTTGACATAAACAATGGAAAGATTTTAAAACTTAAAATATTCTACAATTATGAAGTTAAACAATTACTTACAGTAATTTACTATTAAATTATAATATTTTTACTATTTACATTATAATACTTTCATCGATAAGATAATTACTTACTAAGGTCCTATTTGAAATTTTTTATTAAAACAATACTTAATATAAAAATATCACACTAGCATTCAAACAAAAGCAAATTACATTAAATATGTCATGTGGAAATTATATAAAAGGCAGTGTTCCAACTTAAACTATTTATAAAAACTCAATTTAAACACAACCACAATAAACTTACAACGCCTAGCGACATCTAGTGCCCAATAGCGGAACTTTTTTTCTCACAATTTTCAAAATAACATTAATTTTCAGTTATTATTTATTATTGTACATTGACAACAACTGGGGATCCAAAATATGTCCGTGTATAGGTTTTGTCCACTGGATTCGAGTGCCACCAAGCGTTTCTGGATGTACTTCTGCTCGCAGCGAGAACTGTAGCCGGCAGGCACGGTGCAAATTCCACTGCACTCCGTCGACCTGAGGGTATTTTAAATGGTGTTTTAATACAAGAATTAAGTTAAAACTATGCCTACTTATAAAATATTTTTGGTCTTAGATGCCAATAGCTAGCTAGAAACTCCAGTTGTAGTTATAAGTTATCCCTGCAGATGGCGCTGGATATATTATTGTGTGTTGAAGGAACCAAAGTTTTTTTAATTTGAATTGTTTTTGAGGTAAGTAAATGAATGTTAATTGAATTTTTAACATTTTTCAGCATTTTGCTACCAGTTGCCACTGAATAAAATAGTCAGCTGTAAAAGGTTTAGAATATCACCTGTTTATGGATTGTATTGACGTCTTAACGGTATGAAAAAAATACAATGTACTGTTGAGAAAGTCGTCTATAAGATGTTGGGAATACTTTTTACCACTTTAATATTATGAAATAGTTGAGTAAAAAAATATGTAACTCGGGCAAAATTTTAGAGAAAATGGGCAAAGAATTGCTGTTAATTTCGGCAACTTGGAGCTGTAATTCATAAAAAAAAAACGACAAAAATAATCTATAGATAAAATTCTATCCAATTCGAGAAAAAAGGAAAAAAAAACAAATTGTGCCAAAAACACGATTCAAAACAACCTAAATCTCACATTATATTACTCGCCGCAAGGCTCGAGTCGGTTTTCCGCGCTTAAATATATTTTAAATCTAATAATTAATATACATATTTTTAATTGTAATAAGGGGAAAAAAACCTAATAATATTTCTGTAGCGAACCTTTGCAATTTCGTATTCATCGGCAAAATTTCGTATACGGACTCTTAAACTCAGAAGTTTCTTTTGCTATTATATTATGGTCAGTAGACAGTATATCAGCTTAGCAGTATAGCTTCAAAACCTAGAGATCTTACAAAATTTAATAGAAAATTAGACTGGCCTGCTCTAGAGCGGAATGTAGCCGTTGTGGCTCCGACCGCTCCAGCGGATGGAAACTGGAGATCGCCGTGCGGCAACCGCATTTTACAGTCAGTTTCGACTGCAAGATGCGGTCTGTCTATAGCCGGCCTAAGCGTTTGTGTTAAAGTTTTTTCCACTCACGCGCAGATCTCGGCGCGCACGAGCTGCGTCATGTTGTCGGGCATGTTGACGACGAACTTCCAGCTGCCGCGGTTGTTGAGTGCGGCGCGCGGCGTGATGTACTGAGTGCGCACGCGGCACAGCTCCTCCGTGTTGTCAGCCAGCTGCCGCCGCGGACGTTCGGCTGATGCGTCCTCACTGAAATTGTAATAAAATAACAATAATGGTAAGTATAAAAAATCACGCTTTTTTTAATTCAAAAATTTTAACAAATGATTGTATTATCATTGGCTCTTAATACGTATGCAAAGTTTCGAATTAATTAGACTACTGGAGATAGGTAAAAATCGTGCTCAAAGTTTTCGTTACATACCGACATACAGCCCAAGCCAATAAAAGCGTGTTACATGGGCGTCGGCAGGGGGGTGCCAGGTGGTGCACTTGCACCTCTTGGGAATCTCGGGATCAACAAGAATTATTGAAATAAAAAGCCGTCTTTAACCCTATTAACATGCCGTACAAAGATAGTTCGTAATGTTTCGGCACTAAATGTATTCTGTTGACGTAAATAGACAGTCACTGTTGTTCGTAAAAAGTAAAAAGAAAAGAAAGAAAACTTAAATCTACACCCCTTGGAAATTATTTCTGCCGGCGCCCATGGCGTGTTAAAAGGTTTTTAATCATGCAATGGGTTGTTTTCTTTTTATCATCTCCACCAGACGGCGCGACGGTAGACACTCACTAATTTTCTATTGGTTCCCCACCGATTTGAAATTATCTGCAGGTTGGCATTGCTGACTACATGTTGGTCGTATTTCTAAAAAATATCAGTGTACTGTCAAGTGTAATATCAATCAAAATATCATACTCCTAACCGATCATTGGCCTAAGCAATTAGGCCAGTATACTGGTAACAGCTTAGGAACACGCTTGCACTTATCAAACTGAAAACATGATAACTGGAAGAGCTTTCTACTTCTACTTTTTATTGTCGGTGTGGTTTTTATTATTTTTCCCCAAATTGTGTTATTCCGGTTTTTGATGTTTATTATTGGTAAAATATTAGCCACTAAATATCTGTTATCTTGCACAAGTGCAGGTAAGATGTTGTCAAAACCAAAATGTATTATTCCTGTGACATTTGGTGTGAACAACGGTAAATAGGGCTATTTCTTCCGCGAGTTTTAACTAAAACATCGTTATTATAACTTTATTATCCTATTCATTGGAATATTATTGTGTCTTTTTCAAATTGAAATGTATCAAGTTTTACATGCTTTTGCCCAGTTATGTAGCAATTATTGATGGTATTCCCTGGTATTACCGATAGTTGTCTACCTATACGCCATCTAGTTACTAAAATGGAAGCTGTTTGACAATCAAATTAAAAAGCTAAGAAAATTCCTCATAGGTAAGAAATTAATAGAGCTGTAAAAGTAACGAATAAAAGCGTACCCGTATGTATTCGTTACTTTAACTGTTCGTACTCGTTACTATTGTATCGTTACTCGTTACTCGATAGTTTTGAATTTTGAGACCCCATACAAGTCATAACAACCAAGTTTTGTTGATTATTGGGTTCCGTACCCAAAGGTTAAAAACGGGACCCTATTACTGAGACGACGATGGCTGTCCGTCAACATCTGTCTGTCTCCAGGCTGTATCTCAAGAACCGTTATAGTTACCTAAACTTCTGAAAATTTCACAGATTGTGTGTTTCTGGTGCCGCTATAACAACAAATACTAAAAACAAAATAAAGATAATATTTAGGTGGGGTTCCCAATTCCCATACAACAAACATGTTTTTTTTGGCCTTTTTGATCGTAGTCCATAATGGCAACATTTGAAATTTTCACAAAATCCTGAGATATAATATAATATACGTATTTTTTTTTAAGTCCGTGATATAAATGATACTTTAAGCAATGTATTTAATTATAAAATTAGAATAAAATAAATAATTAACACTATTTTTCCCTACTTTCACTCTATCACAGTACGGAACCCTTCGTGCGCGAGTCCGACTCGCACTAGGCCGATTTTTTGTATATTTGATAGGTTAAATAGTTATTTAATTTAAGAGTAACATTGTTCTACAAAAATAACAATCCATATTTTAGGACCATCAAAACGAAATTTTAAATCCTTTCTATATCTGTTAGCTACCTTTTTCAAGAATTTTCGCGAGAAAATGGTTGTTCTTAGATTATCAAAATGAAGCTAAGAACAATTTGCTTGATAATAAGGGAGAATACCTAATGGCAGACACTTTAAGGAAACATGCAACATTTGAATGTTATAAAATATATATTTATGAAAATAAAGGATTTGTAAGGGTCGTTATGACGTAAGTCGTAACATGTAGAGTGCAAAGTTCACACCACGGAGCTAAATACAATGCTCCTTTAGAGTTTTAACTTTTGAAGTCAGTATGTTTTAAGGATCTGTAGAGCGTGCCCGCGCGCAATATATTGTACTAGCCGCTAAGTATAGTATTGTGACTTTTGTGTAGTGTTTTAATAAACATTTATCTGAGCCTACGAACTTTCTATTATAATCACCTTAGAACATACCTAACAGATTGATAACTTCTTTTATGTCTTCAGTAACTCTTACAAAATAAAACTATTATAATTATTCTCTGACAAATCAATTAAAAAATATATTATTGGTCTTTTTGTAAACTTAGTCATAAGCACTAATAGATGACATCACAAAAAACGAACATCACTAATAGTAGACACCAATATGAACTAATAGTTGACATAGAACATTACATTACATTTTACATATTTTTTTCTATTAAATTAGGTCTTTATTTGCCATTTTTCAAAAGATTTCATTTACTTCATCATAGTCACTACATGCATCAGAAATATTATCCACGTTGTCTCTAGATTCTATTCATTCTTCTTCCGTACTGAAACTATCTTCCCTTTTATTTTTATTTTTTATATTTTTGAAGTGAAAACTTCTTTATCGGCGTTGAGCACTTTTGTGGGATGGGTAAAAACTGTGAAAATCGCGTCAGATTCTCGTGCTGATCGAAAAACCTTGGAAAAACCGTAAGACGGTTGGAGAGTAGTGTTTTGTGTCGAACTCGAACTCGAATTCGAACTCGAATTGATTATAAGGGTTTCGATTAAGTAATTAAAAAAAACGATTTTATAAAAATCGATTTTCATAATAAATGGGTTAAAATTTTAATCGATTGTAAGGGTTTCGATTAATTAAAAAAAACGATTTTTTAATAATCGATTTTCACAAAATATGAGTTAAAAATTTAATCGATTGTAAGGGTTTCGATTAATTAAAAATATCGATTTTTTAAAAATCGATTTTCATTAAAATTGGGTTAAAAATTTAATCGATTGTAAGGGTTTCGATTAATTAAAAAAACGATTTTTTAAAAATCGATTTTCATAAAAAATGGGTTAAAAATTTAATCGATTGTAAGGGTTTCGATTAATTAAAAAAATCGTTTTTTTTTTAAATTGATCTTTTGAAAATCGATTTTTTAAAAATCGATTTTCATAAAAAATCGATTGTAAGGGTTTCGATTTATTTAAAAAATCCATTTTTTAATAATCGATTTTCATAAAAAATGGGTTAAAAAATGCACAACGTTAATAATTAAGTTTTCACTTCTGCCGGCATTCCCGGGCAACCCGTCTTTTTTCTAGCAAATTTATTTTCAGTCTTTAGTCTCCATGCTTCTTTTGCCTCTTCTTTTTTCTTCTTTCTTTTCTTAGCTCTCCTTTTTCTTTTTTTTACTGCTAAAAAACTAAAGCAATCGATTTTTAGATCAGTACAAGGTCTAATATTAGACACCATGTCCATTTTTAGGTGCAGTAGTTCTAAGTTCTTAGATTGTTAATAGAATTATGTTTTCAGAGAATAGTGATGATTTTTGCAGTAGAATAAAGTACAAAATAACTTTAGTATGTATTGCAAAACTCAAAGATGAGATCCATGTCATCTATTAGGTTTTTTACATTTTCAAGAACTAATAGTAGACACCCTATATATTGTTAGGGAAAATGGATAAAAAATCTTAAATAAACATTAATTAGTGTATACAACATGACCATTAATCCAATGAAATCAATCGAAATTACAAAAAATCAAATAAATGTATTCAAAACTTACGTGCAAGATTTCGCCTTCCTTAACCTATTTGCTAAGAAATTGCCGAGCGTGTGTTGACGCGGTCATATTATTTACGAAAACTGATCCCATTTTAAAATTTTGTTCCCGAAGGCGTCTCTAATATATTTTTTCAATTCAACAGATAGCTTGAGAAGCTTATAAAATTTACAGTGATGAGAAATAATAAGAATAATTCTTATTTTTATGGTATTTTTGTCATAAGTGTCATCTATTAGTTCAGTGTCTAGCATTAGTTCCTCTCCCTTAATTAAAAAAAAATTCTTCTAGCAGACTATAAAATCTTTTTTCTAAAAAATTAAAATAACCTATCAACCCCCTTATAGACAGAGACACCAGCGACCGCGACAACAATAGAATAACAATAGATTTCCAAGAATCCACGATCGAAGGATTAAACCTAGAATACTGCAGTCTGCAAGCGTATCACGCTGCCATCATACAAAAACGTCATTTTTGACAGTTCTCCTTTACCAGCAGCGCTCCCGCCCATGGGCCATGTTCATATTGCATAATTTATATGGCAAATTGGCAACTACGAAAAATGCGAGTAACGAAACGGATTCGTGAGTAACGTTTCGTTATTCGGTACTAGATGGCGTACCCGTTACTCAGTACCGAATACATACGGTTTGCTACAGCTCTAGAAATTAATGCATAAGCAGATACACGGAAGAGGCTACGAGGGGAAGCAATAAAGAAAAGAGTAGAAAACAATCCAGGCGTGTCTAGCACACGCTATGTACCATTCTAAAAAAAAAACTATGGCCGCAATTTTGAGAGACAACTGTTTCACACGCACGCTCTTCTGCGTGTGACAGCTTATTGTCACCACGCCCGCGCCCCCGTGAAATCCACGTACAAAAACATCCTTGAGGCACAGTATAGCAATAGGGATAATATTGCTATACTGTGCTTGAGGGTCTGCTCTCTGTGTTGTTTTTTTTTCTTTTCTTCTTCAATTAGTACAAAAAACATAGAAAAGCAAAAATAAATACAGTGCTCCCAAAGTGATAATGTGCATAGAAATTTTCGTCATTGTTCGGCAACGATCGATTTTCCCGAGCGTCGGAAGAAAACTTTTTTTTATTTTATTTTACATGCCATGGCAATGCCACCAACAAGTTGCTTTTATGAACAGTTGGCGTTGCCATGGCATGACATGATTTGGACATGCGCAATAAAAGGTTTTGTGACGCATGCGCCAAAAATAGAGACAATAAATATGTATCATGATATTTACTTCTATTTCTTTCGCACGAGCATTATTTGGGGCTCTTACGTTTCATAGATTCGGGTGTTTCCGTGATTACGACAATTTGCAAAGATTTGCATGCGCATTATTATAATTTGAGAGTACTGTTATAACAGTATCAGATAGCTTACTTAGCCAACCCCAGAGCTATCCTTAGCGCCTCAGCTCCAGTCAGAGTTCTCTTCGCCGACTCCTTGACTAGTTCGGCGTTCCGGCGCCGCCGCTTCAGCGTCCGAGTTGGGAATGTGATTGACCTTTGTATTGTGACGTCAGCGCCAGAGTGAGACGGCGATATGTATCTGTTAACATAAAAGTTAGTTTTTTAAACTTACGTTTCAAAATTGCAATTGCAAAAATAGAGGAGTAAGCTGGACTTTTAAATTATTTTTCAACTAGCAGGTTTCTAAGCTAAAGTTTTTCTTCTATCTATATTTATATTTATAGAAAAGTGTATGTCTGTAAGTAAAATGTAGAAATTGATTCATTGGCAGATGGCGAAGATGCATCACGCATCAGTTGGTCGGGTTATGTCAATTCAATGTTGGTCGTGATCTGTCGGTTGGGTTTGACATAACGCGATCAAAGAACGTAGGACCGCGATCTTCTCATGAATCATGTTCTCTGATCACAATAATGATTAAGATTAGATTGACATGATCCGACCAAATGACGTTTGTCTGTCAACTACTGCCTAGGAATCAATTTCCTCTATAGTACAAATAATTACTTATGGTTATTATACTTACTTCCACCACTCCTTGGGACTATAGTGAGTAACACCAGTCGACGCCTGCGGCAGCCAGTCTCCTTGATTCGGGAACACTTGTGTGTTGAAATAGTTAGGGTTGAACACATCTAGTGGCACCTGGCCGCTCTGTCTCAACCTCCGCTCATAGTCGTACGGGTTGGTCGAATCAAAATAACCTAAATGAAGGAATGAATTAACATTTCGACTGCTCCTAGGTAGACTATCGTAAGCCACAAAATGGCAAATTTCGTTTTATTGCGAAAATGCATACAATTATGTTAGATATTTTAGGATCTTCAAGAAAAAATATTAAATTCGAAGTATAAGTGCCTTTTTCGAAACGTAAACTGTAGTATGTTTTAAATGCCTCCGTCGTTATTTATTGTAAGTCCCTTCGAGATAGACTACGCGGAATAATAGGGGAGCAAATGCCCGAATTCACACATCGTATGTATCAGTTGTGATTGTCTACGCCGGATAAAGATTAACGTAAACTATAGTTTGTACTACTTACAATAGTTTACATTGGAACTTCTATTGAAAAATATATTTCAAGTGTAACTTACGATTTTGTTCGTTGGAATTTAAGTTATGATAAATATTGTATGTTAATTATACGATATTCTACTATAGAAACTATTATTTTTTATAAATTGTATCTATATCTTACTACGTTATACGTCGTACAATTCATTAACATACGATACTTTACCGACCTATTTCTTTTATTACAACTATTATTTATGAAATTAGGGGGCAAAAGAGCACCTGATGGAAAGCAAGTGGACAACCCATGGACGCTCGCAACATCAGAAAAGTTGAAATACGTTGCCAGCCTTTTTAAGAACGTCGCTTTCTTCTTTAGGCTTTCAGATCGCATTGGTCCGGAAATATTGCTGGCGGCAGTTTGATTCAGATTTATTGTGAAAGACTCATCAAAATAGTAAATTTTCCCGTGGAATGATGTTGAAATGTTGCAAAAGGTGTGATAACGAAGCACTTCCCCTTGATACAGCAGATAGAAGATGCAGGGCGAAGCCACATCTGAGTATAATTTCAAGGGGGCTGGCTTGTTTGAAACACTATGGCTGGCTACAATCTAAGCGGCCCTTTGTTGGTTACTATACAGAGCGAATAGGTGGTATTTTGTCGCCCTTTCCCAGAGATGGGAACAGTATTCGACGAGAGGCTGATAATCTTCGCCTTGTAGAGTTATAGGCGTTGCATCGCACTGAAATACTATCTCACTCTGTTGAGAATACTAAGTTTATTCAAGGCCAACTTGGCTTTACCCGTTTGTCGTCCGGGAACGGAACATTTTTCCGGGATATAAGTATCCCATGTCCTTTTCCGTGATTCGAAGTATCCCCATACAGTATATCAGAAAAAAACGGTTGAGCGGTTTAGGCGTGAGGAGGCAATATGCCCAATGTCCATAGACAAACAAACAAACACATTTTTAGCAAAAGTATGGATATAATATATTGTACTTAGTTTATATTTTATGATCTCTTTTTTCTTCCTGAAATTTTTCAAGAACTAGTACTAGTATCCCAAGTGAACCTCTGCCTGTAGTCGTATTCCTCATGTAAGAGGGTCGTGACCTTCACTTTTAATAACCTTCCTTCTAATAATGTTAAGCCAGCTTATCCTATCTCAGCCACTTGAAGAGCGTCGTAAACGATGGACTCAATAATTTATGTGCGTATTTGATCGGACTAACGCATGGGACTGCAGCCCCGCGGTCTTTCGACCTCAGTCTTGCCAATGACTATTTTAATACTGTCTCCTTTCTTTTTGGATATTATGTGTCCATAGTATTCTGAAATAGATTTGAGGCATATTGTGGTAAAGAGCCTTGTAAAAATAACTTTTACCTTAGCCAGGATGGACGCGTTAGTTCCGAAAGCTGTAAAATTGAAATTTGGAGCATTTACCGTCATTATCACATCTCGAAGGCGTCAATATATATGCGGTCTATTGAAGTATGGTGTATTGTATACTAAACTGTAGACAAGTTTTGTCTTACTTTTTAAAGAAAACATTTTGTCACGCAAAGCTTTACGCATTTGACACATAGCCCTCTTAGCCATCCTAATTCTTTAATTAACGTGTATCTGGTTTACAGGAGCCATTGTTCGTAATAGTGGACCCATGTGTTAGCGATAAAGAAATAATAATTGATAACAGGCCTTAGCAAAAATCAGCGACATGAAATTAAAATACGTGGCAGTGTTTAAGATTTTCTAGTTGACGCCCACAACACCGTAGAGCCAAAAATTCGTTTGTCTCGTGGGGACCGTATAGTAAAGGACGTAGAATTCTTCCTATCCCAGTATAAAAATGTCCTTTCCCAGGACCAAGTATCTTCATACCAAATGTCAGGAAAATTGTTTGGGTGTAAAGAGGTAACGAACAGAGATAAATTTTCGTATTTATAATAATATTGTATAAGTATAAGCGGATTATATATTGTGATAAATACACTTAAGTTATAAAGCTTATCATATTATGAATTTTTTAAGAAGGTTACAAAATATTATTTAAAATAACATTTTTGCTACTGATGATGCTTTGCTAACCAATTAAGTTGATTGCTTACTATATTGTTTAAGCACTTTTTTGCACATTAACGGTATAAATCATGTCAACTACCTACTTCTAAAATTTATAAAACAAATTTTAAAGGTATTATTTTAAAAATTAAGTAAATTTAGGGCATAAAAACGTGAAAAATAGGAAACAGTCAGAAAAATCAAAAATTAAGAAAATCTTTGAAATTTCAGTAGTAAGTTTTTAAGTTAAATTCTCCATTTTTATTTAAGAAATGCTATGTTAAAAGCGTGTAATGCCTTCTATGGATCTCAAGAGGGCCTGGATACGCCATTCCATGCTTGCATTTTAATTGTCAATCATTTCCTGTGGGATAATCTCCTACTCCTCCAGTAGCGCCAACTCGAGCTCCTGGACACATTTTGGAGCTGGAGTTTTAACTCGTACCGTTCACCCATTGATGTGCCACACGTCTTGAGTCGAATCCACGTCCGTAGACCACGCTGGCCTCTCCACCTGGGCTACGCCAGCATCGTTTAGGTAATGATGCCCGATTTTCTTACACTATGGACGCACATAAAATTGAAATTACTACCTAAAACTGTGTAAAAGGCACACCATGTAGTTCCTGTTTTGTACTGTCAAAGTACCATCATCAATAATCATCAGCTCCATGCGGGCTCCAAACCATATGCCACTCCAAACCATTACGAAGCCTGCCTCATAGGCCACTTTTCCGTTAAGCGTGATGGCCTGTAGCTTTCCTTACGATTTATCCACATTCTTTATCGCCTGTCAACAAAATGTACACAGAATTTGCTCCCATCACTGTACAGCACAATATTTCACTCACATGTCTAATTTTGATGTGCCCTTGCTGGCACTTTTGAGTTTAATTTAACTTCTTTGAGTCTTCTTCTTACTGTCCAATCACTTACACGTACATCTCGGACCTGTTCCAACAGGTTTCGTTTCTTCATAGCAGTTTGAGGTCGATTTCTTAAGGTTTGTTTCCTTACAAAATGGTCATCCTATAATAATCCACCATTGTCACCCGATATCTGCCTTGTTCTCGTCTCCGGAAGTAAGATCCAGTCTCTCTGAAGCGTTGAAAGTTACGATGGACCACGGAAGCCGACACACCTATTAGGCCTGACTGACCGAACGGTAGGTGTGACCTTTCTCTATCGTGGTAACAGCTAGCTGTCGTAGATGATGGGAAATCACTAATTTTGTATCTAAGCAATGTGTTCTTCTAAAAACCAAACAATCAAATGAGCTGAGCATACCTAGCACCCCGCTAAAACTCCATTCTTATCAGGAACACTTACAATGTCAATCATCGAAAAATACTTATTAGGGCATAATTGCTATAAAAACCTGTCAACTTGCCAGTTTTGTTCAATATTTTATTTCTTAAATGAGCTTAGAAACTATAAAAAAGGATTTCACACAGCCCGACCAACTTCAGTTCTAGTTGTGACCCTTTTTACCTATGTTCCGCTAATTTTGCCACTGTGTGTAGTATTTTATTGCATAAGTTAATACCTAACACTATTGTTGTTTCTCATGCCAAATTTTATAACAATCGGTTAAGAAATGAAGTCGTGGTTCAAATTTGCAACTTCAAACGCTCCTCCTGTAAAGTTGTGTTTTTGATGTTACGATAGTCTACCTAGGAGCAGTCGATTTATAGCGTACAGATAATACGGAATAATATTTAACAAAATTACTTATAATGTAACCCTTTTTTTTTTAATTTTTCTAGGTTTTTTTAAAGGCATTTAAATGCAAATCTCATAAATCAGGTATTTTCTTGTTTTGTTACGATTAACTCCCGAATCGGTAACGCCAATTTTAACCATGGTTAATCATCATATAGGATCAAGGAGTTTGTTATGAAAATATTTGGAAATAATAGTATATAATTCCGTAAATTAATAATAATAATAATAATAATAAACATTTATTCAAGAACTTTGGGCATTACACCACGCTACTTTACAAAATAAAACGTTAAAATGAAGTTGACATGAAAATACCAAGCAGTATGAAATGTAACTAGCCTAACTAAGAATTAACAACAAACAAACAAAAACACAGGTAAAAAAGATAAGTTAGCAAGAGTATCATGGGAAGGCAGGAGGTGTAATGCTCAAGCCACTGAAATGGAGTCCACTCAGGTAAAACGACTATGGATAAACCACAGTCCCTGATATTCTGTGGATCCAAAATGTCAGGCGCAAAACAGACCACCCAAGGCTACAGTGTCGCAATATAAAAATAAGTTATTTATAATATTTTAAACAATTATAAAATAAAACATACATAAATAATTTAATAAATAAAATGTGAGTATATACTTAAAAATAAATAAAAACTTGAATTAAATACGGTATGCAAAGATTAAAATGAGGTAACTTATGTGACGTAAAAGCAATAATATGATAAAAATATATAACAGAGAGCGATATAAAAATAATAATAATAATAATATTTAACCTATCAACCCCCATAAGGACACCGGCGACCGCGACAACAAGAATAACAATTGAATTCCAAGAATTCGCGATTTAAGGATTAAATTGAGAGCTGATCCTGCAGTAGCAATTCCTTTAGTTTACTCTTAAAATTAACTAAGTATGTAAAATTTTCACCTGGTTGATAACCCTGGCCTTGGAAGCCGAACTTGGAAAAGTTAGAGGCCTGAAACCTCTTGATGTTGTATTGCGTAGGATCAAACGCGGCGGGCGGTTGTAAGGGAGTCTTTTCGGAAAAGGTGCCTGAAAACATTTTGGAAATCACATTATTAAAATGCTACATAAAAAAGGGTCTACATTTCTAATAAGATAGAACAACTTCATTCTACTAGCAAAGAGACGTCATCTATTAAGGAATAGAAGTAGTTCATTGTTAACAAATAGTTGAAAAGAAGAAAATGTTTATTTGAAAAACTTTCCAGTGGACGTCTATTATACGCGTATTTTCTATAACATTAAGGTAAAACATAAATAATATCTAGATTATCTAGATTCTAGAGTCTAGATATTCGTTTATCAAAAGTTAATCAAAAGCACAATTATATCACAGTTACAGGTACCCGGGCCATTAAAAGGAATCTATTGACATTCACCATAATATACCTAATATGCGCTGCAACAAAATAAACTTACGAACATACAAATCCTCATTTAACTTCTTCGTCCTAAAACCAAAACTCACCATGATTAAACCACTGGAACTTATTATAGTCCTTATACAGGTTCTCATCAACCAGGGATATCTGGTCGACGTGTGGTATGGAGTTGGGTCCGTACCCGTAGGGGTATTCCTTCTTCCGGGCGTTGAATTCGTCGCGGCTCTCGTCGGAGAGGAGAGTCCGGATGTCGTATTGGCCCGCTTCGACAAGCTTCCGGATCACGTGCCTGGAATGAGTTGTTGTTGAATGTGAGGATGTTTGTATTGAAGGCAAATGTAATTCACACACTCAATCCTTCGATCGTGGATTATTGGAAATCTATTGTTATTCTATTGTGTTTCACTCACCGGTGAGCTTATGGGGCTACGGTTAAATTAAGCTTAGCTGACTTATTAAGGGTTGGTTGCACCAGAGGCGTGGTTAAAGTTAAAGTTATGGTTATAGTTAAAGCTAACTTAGCCACAGAATTTGACAGATGTCTGTTGCGTTTATTGTTTTATTAAAGCTACAGGTAATAGGATGGAGAGTACAAAAAATTATTGAATTATCAGTTATAAAAATAGACAGGAAAATTATTTCACGAAAAAATTTCGACATTAGTAGGTATAAGCGGTTATGGTTATCGTTAAATATGATGTCCTTAACCATAGATTTGACATTTTGCACTATAGTTATAGTTAAAGTTATGGTTAAATTAACAGTTATAGTAATTTGGTGCAACCTACCCTAAATATAATATTTTATTATACCATTAACATCGACGATGATACATAATATAATATCCCTAATATCTGATCTATATCCCTAACACCCAAAGAGACAATAAACATGACGAAACTAGTAATAATTACATTAATGTCTATTGCCTAAAAAGGAAAAACTTTAGGTACTATCTTATAAGGCAAAAGACTGTTTCATTTTTTCTTTCCTCAAAAGAGTAAAGACAGAACAAGACAAAGAGCAGCAATTAAGCCCCCTTAAAACAGAGTACCTCCCTCGGCCCTCCTAGGTATATATATATAAGTACTAGCTGTCCCGGCAAACGTTTCTTTGCCATATTATAAAGTATATCGCCTGATCGCCCGTATTATTTTATTGAAGTGACTAAATAAAATATGTCACCATGGCAACGTCCATCGCTATCATGGTCGTCATTTTTCTCGAGTTGTAATAATTTACTATTATTTATTCAACAAATGCACTTATCAATATAATAAGTACCGAGTAGCCGATTCTCAGACCTACTAGTAGGGGAGGTAGTGCTAGCGTATGCAAAGCCATTTCATACCGACCAAATTTTTGTCCAGCGGTAGCTTAATATTTATCAATCAATATAACATCAGTCAGTATTTTCTCGTGTAGATCTGTCGTCAAAATCTATCGACATAATGCACTGACCTCCATTATACGCTGGACTATGGTATCATAATACCCACCTGCTTTTTGTGCCTATTTGAAGCGGAATCAGCGCTCCCAATGCGGGGGAAGAGAACTGAATTTGACGTGACCACAACCAATAACAACAGTTGTCATCACTAGTATTAGTTCCAAGTACTCTCACTACTGCTATCAGCGCCAATATGGCGACTTTCAAACGTCATTTTTACGACAGATTTAGTTCTCTTCCCCCGCATTGGGAGCGCTGATTCCGCTTCTTTCGGACTTTTGAGTCCAGCGTACTTGTATAATGGAGGTCAGTGACATATTGTCAAAAAATTATTTTGACAAACTCACTCTGGATAAGGTTCCGGGTGCAGGCAGTAGGTGAGTCCCGGCTGGGCGCAGGGCGGCGCGCGGCCCGGCGGCGCGGGATCGAACCCGCACTTGTGACCGTACGGACAGTTGTAGCCGTCGCCTGAGCACGCGCACGCCAGCTGAAATTGATAGTTTAGCTTTAGATTTTGGAAATCTATAGTATTAGCTTATGAGCTAACTGCCGCCCTAAGGCTTCAGTCTCGAAATCAGCGGGCAGCGGGGCGTGAGCGGCGGCGGAGTATTAGAAGGCTTATCCATATAAATCTATACATTATCATTTATTACGCGCCGCCGCCGCTCCCTTCTTGTCTAAGGCTGGGTTGCACCAACTTACTTTAACTATAACTGTAACTTTAACTAAGGTTAGTTGGGGGTATTCCGAATTTGGTTATATTCCGAACAACCGAAAAATCTACCAAACGAAATAATATTTTTATGTTGGCAACATTTACGTAGGTGCCACGTTGATTTGGCTATCGGTCGCCAGTTGACGCTCGTCGCTAGCGCGTTTTGGACGAGTGCAGTGACAGTTGTTGTGCCAACCGCGGACGATTTCGCGCCATTTTTAGAAAATCGGAATAACCCCAACTTGGATTGTGTCTAAAGTAGGTAAGTAAATGAATTTATTGTTTGTTTATATGGTAATTTGTCGTTTTTTAAAGACAATTAAATGTGCCAGGACGTTCTATCTCTAATTTTTAGTTTTATTCGGAATAAACCCGACGGGGATATTCCGACATGTTTTGTTCGGAATAAACCCATTTTGTTTTCTCATAGTAATTTGTAGAGGTTCTCAACCTTTCAAAATATTATGTAGGTAGTAGCGAAAAGGTACAGAGGCCTGCAACTGGATAAAACCGGTTTACGCTCGCTTAGCTAGTCCTTCGATCGCGGATTCTTGGAAATCTATAATTGTTATTCTATTGTTGTCGCGGTCACCGGTGACCTTATGGGACTTGATAGGCTAGTGGTCAAACGGAAAAGACGCACGCACGTACATGTAAAATATTATTTGTGAATCTAATGACGAAATTCTTCACTCATTAATTATTATATATAAAATAACATGTACACATACCTACTTGACAAAAAAAATCATTTACTTTAGGTACGACAATTAATAATTTCTCTAGTTTAATTTATGTGTATCTTCAAGTAGGTACATGATGTACAAACCCTTTACATTTTTCGCCTTCTATCCACGGGAGATAAACCCATCAAGCCCCATAACGACACCGGTGACCGCGACAACAATAGAATAATAATAGATTTCCAAGAATCCGCGATCGAAGGATTAATATTATGTAGGAAGATATGAAGACCATACGGCACTTAACTTACATTGTCTAAAACTGCATTAAGTACTTACCCCATCTTATTTTTTCAGGTCAAACATGCCCCGTACCTACCTACATCCGTAAGAAAATTAAAGCATATACGCCAGAAGATACGCAAAAAAATACATTGCTTTTCAAAGGTTGTTTTTGTGATACGACGTCGCAACGCAGTGTTGTGGCCAGCCTTAGCTTTTAATAAACACAAGTGCGCGGCTAACACGCGCTAAACGCACCTTTAAGTATGACTTTGTTTCGTTTTTATAAGTTTGTAAGTATTTCGTCTTAGTACTTAGAATCTATCTTGATCTATTTTGCTTGATAGAGAAACAAAAATAAAGTTTGGTATAAATTTCATATTGTCTTTAATTTCAAAATTTACAACGCTTTGATGAGTGTTGTTGTATAACCAAAATGTTGAGGACCTCTGTCACTGGATGGGGTAATTCCGAATTTCAAATCTATGAAAATTCGGTTGAGCGATATACTTGACAAATACGTTAATATTTTTGTTACCGGGGGTTTTCCGAACGAAAAAGAAATATGCACTGTGAATACTAGGTCTTAAAACACACTTTTGAATGAGTTCGGAATAACCCCGACATAGTTCGGAATATCCCCAAGAGAAGAAAAAAAAAGTGTGTTTTTTTAAATAAGTTTAATTCATTAACTAAAATACATATCATGATTCTATAAGTGTACGCTAATAGATAATTTCCTTGACTAGACAGAGGTAAAATAAGTTTTATAAAAACAATTACAGATCTTTTAAAAATAAATAAAAACTAACACTACCTATCAACTCAAGAAAAATCGTATCGGAATAGCCCCAATAAACCTTATAATAATTATTACAGTGCAAAATGTCAAATCTTTGGTTATAAGGACGCCATATTTAACGATAACCTGCATAACCGCTCAAACTTGCTTATATCGAAATTTTTTCGTGAAAATTTACAATGGATCACAGTGTTGTTATAACAAATATTTTTCCCGACAATTTTTACGGATAATTCATATTTTATACTGTAAGTGTAGCTTGAACACAAAAATAAACGCAACAGACATCTGTCAAATTCCATGGTCAAAGTTAAGGGTTAAAGTTAAATTAGCCCCAACTATATTAACCATAACTTTAACCACGCCTCTGGTGCAACCCACCCTAAATCTTCATTTACCCGTTTACAGTTCAGTGTCTTTATATTTTATATATTCTCTTATATATAAAAATGGATTTTCTAATGTGTTAGTCGCGCTAAAAATCGAAAACGGCTGAACGGATTGGGCTGATTTAAGTCTTAAAATATTCGTAGAAGTCCAGGGAAGGTTTTAAAGTGACACGAAGTTCACCGGGACAGCTAGTTTAATATAATTCTCTTCCGAGTGCAGTAGTAAAATAGTCGTTCCAAATATTGAATGTTTGTAGTATTTGAAAACGACTGGAATAGGGAAAAGCTTTAACAATTACAACCTTCTTTTTTGAAGTCAGTTAAAAATAGTGGAATGCCACTCCGAAGGAACTCGTATAATATAGTTACTTGTAGGAACTCTAATTTTCTGATCGTAGCTCAACGTATATGCGACATACAGTAACATTTTGATTGGTTTTGTGATAAGTTGATAACTGATAACACTCAAAGTCACTTTACTAGTTCTGTTCTTTGTGCGTCTATCACTTTATGACGAATACAAGTTACGCAATCTAATAATATGACTTATGACGAAATTACAAGTAGACCTATAGTAGCATGACACATAACGTTCTAAAAAGCAAATGAACTGCAAAAATTCGTAAGTGAAAGCGATCCTAGTTACAAATGCGATTAAAATCAGTTGTTTTTGTACGAAGTCGTGAGAATTATGCAGCCGGCGACGTAGATTAGACCGCACTTTCCATTGTGTGACTCGAATGCTCATTCGACGAAAGAGGCCCGTGGATCCTTGTTGGTGGTCACTTGATCTTACTTTTACCTGCTTTTATAAATGTAGAATATCAATTGTTTATTTTGCAATGAATCATTAGCATTAGCAAATTTAGAAATTAACGAAACTGTATGTTCATATTAGGTTAGCTATATTTTTACAGCTGTTGGTCCTACAATAAATGCGAATTTACAAGATCTATTAAAATATATTGATTTATATCACTACGATTCGAAGGATGTACGTTGTATTTAACTTCATTGCAAAGTTAAAATTGTTATTTTTTTTCCTAGCCTATGCTGTCCCACTGCTGGTCAAAGGCCTCCCCCAAAGTCTTCCATTGTGCTCGCTCCTGTGCCACCGCTGGCCAGCCTGGCTGGTATGCTTCCAGCTCATCGCGCCATCTTTTTCTAGGCCGGCCGCGGCGGCGGTATCCATCATCAGGTACCCACTCTGTTGAGATCTTTGCCCAGCGGTCGGGATGCATGCGGCTTACGTGTCCCGCCCAATCCCAATTCCCATTTCAACTTTGACGTCTTTACTCCTAAAATTGTTAATACTCGCAATAATTATGATTCATACTAGAACCGGTGAACTTCGTATCACTAGCCTTAGCTTCTAATATAAAACTTTTCTGGACTTCCACGAATATTTCAAGACTAAAATTAGCCAAATCGGTTCAGTTGTTCTCGAGTTTTAAGCGTAGAATAGAAAGTCTAATGCAAAAGTAATTTCGATTGTAGAGCGACATGCGTAGGTCTGTATCTTGTGGGCTACCTTTTAGTGCTTAAAATAATGATCCTGACATTTACTAGACAAGGACAGGTATACAATTGACTGAGATAGCACAATAGGTGATACAGTATTGTCATTAATTGTGAGGCAACTGTGAAAGTTAATGTTTTAGTTATCGTGTCAAGACCAATCTTTATATCTTTGTTTAGTATTTGCCAAAGGATATAATAACTACATTTTATATGCCATTTTATATTTTGCCGAAGGGTATATCTATTAACTTGTGTAGAATCTAGACAAAAAGTTTCTTTTTCGAAATAAAATGAAAACCTTTTATACTTTTATACCTAGATATACTTACTAATTTTTATGACCTACTAGATGATGGTCACAATTTTATCCAGCTAAAATTTGTTTTAATGGAAAATAAAAGCTTTCTATGTCCAAATATCAAATATCTCCCTCCGTCTTAAGATTTTTCGATCAGATTACGTGCCCGGATCGAAAAATGACTGACTCCATACGCGAATTTAACATTTTAATTTCGTTTTTCCATAAAAAATATACTATCTATCCGCAAAAATCTCTTTCGGCTCCATCATAGTCGAGTAAAAAGATATTGCATCAGTAATGAGAATATTTTTACAGGCATTTGTTTAGCATTTTGTGTAGACACTTACATATTAACGACGTATTGTTATTGGTTGCATAATTGCGAATTCAGCTCATCTGCATTGATCGAAGAACTTTTATGACGTTTTGTAACAACGGTAATAACTAATGACGATGCTGTGATTTCAAGCATAAGAAATGAATTTTTAGCAATATGTTGCTAGTAACTTCGTTCCGCAGGTAACCAACATTTGTCGCGACAAAAAATTTAGACGGACGTTGTTGTTTCTTGACGGACGTTGTTCGTAGAGTCCACATCCTGAGGATGCTCCGGTGTTGGGGCGAAACGCGCGTCGAGGTTTTCAACCTGCATGGTGATCAGGGGCCTTGCACGGATTTGCTAACATTATTGCTTGTGTGGTGGTGGTGTTTGCAGGTTTTTGCATGCGAGTGTACGCATAGGCAGTGTGGGAGGAGGGAGGTGCTGTACGCATGCCTATGCGTACACTCACTTTAAGGTTGAGGATTATTTCGCGAAGTATTGCTAAAAATTATAACAAATTAAATTTTAAGCTATGGATTTCCGCAAAGTAACGCCTGATTCTATAAACTTTTCAAATTTAGATGTTCCATCCGTGAAACCAGCAAAGTAGGTATACTCTATACATTTTTTTTTGTCAATCAGCATAGGTATTTATGCGTGAAACGGTAATTTATAGAGTATCAGGCCGACAGACTGGATTCGAAGGTCCACGAGGCACGTCATACATATCAAAATTTCTATCAAATTTCGTCAAACGGCTCAAACCATAATATTATTCCACATAATTTGTTTTTCAGAGCGAATATATGTCGCAAATAGGGTCGCTCACCTAACCTTTACTAGTAATTTTGACAGCGTAATTTGTTCACTTACGACACCAGATTTTCCATCTAGCTCATAAACTACAATAGATCAGGTCAACTGCGATAGCGGAATACACTGTACTGACGCAACTACACCAGTTCCGTTTTTTTGCCACAATTATAATATTTCCTAATACGTAACCAATGTTTGTTACCCCGATCGAACGATCATTGTTCTGTGTGACTGGCATAGCTATTAGCTATGATATTAAGGCGCATAGAGTCGTCGATGACCTTGGACGTTTGGGCGTGGCTTAGGTCCCCCTGCTCTGCACTCCCCGCACGAAAACATCGTACATAGATTAAGCGCGCGTATGACGAACAGAAGCACTCCTGACTTATCACTGCCTATTTTACTCGAATCCACTACCTACCTACTACTTGCTTTAAAATGTGCAATTTATATGAAAATGAATTACTATTGTGAATAAATAGATGTTTGACGAATGACTTTAATACGTTTAATGCTACACGAATTACGATTTACGCTTAGTATCAAGTATGATATTTATGTCTTATTTATTAAGAGGCACTGAAAAAAAATGAAAAATTAATCAGTAGGTATCTAGATAATTTTTCAAGTCTTGGCTGTCTTAGTTAGGTCCGTGCGTGTCTTGCCTAAGCTAGGGCATCGCAACACGGGCCCAATTTTTAAAACCCGGGTTTTCGGGTTTTTGTTGATTGGAAACTGGGTACCCGATTTTTTTTCTTTTTTAACATTAATTATATTTCTTCGCTTCATTCTTCGATATATTAATTAACCAGGTAGTCCTTTGTTTATTTGCTAGGCAATCGCGTTTTTTTAAAGACGTATGTAACGACGTATTTCTATCGACGGTCCCTACGTATAAAAGGTCATGTCCATAATAGCAATTTTTTTATTGCATCATGCACTTCCATAATATTATAATGAGACGCATATTCCTACATTTTTTTTTCTATCACAAGTAATTCCGAAAATAAAAAGACGTAAACGACGACAAGTTGGGAGTTTTATTAGATTTTACTGTGGTAGATGCGGACATCTATACTTACCGTCTTGTACCGCGTTGGAAATTACGCGCCGTTCCGCGTCATGTCGTACTTGTCCGTTTCTACCTCTAAGGTAGAGAATTATTTATAATAATAATAATAATAATAATAATCATTTATTTCAAGTATCCCAGACTCATATACGTACAAGATCAAAAAATTACAAACAAGTGTCACATTATAGTAGAAAAAAAAACATTTTAGACTTGTTATCATTTACGTTCAGTTATTATAAGATTTTTGTTCGTTTTTAGTGGGACTAGTGCCACACATTCAATCAAATTTGGACTAATATGAATATTTAAGTGTATATATGTAATATATACACTTAAATATTCATATTAGTCCAGTATATATGTAATAAATAATCTGCGACGTGATATAATAGCTGCGACGGAGGCTGAGGCCTGAGGCTTCTTTGCATGATGAATTAATAATTATTCTAAACTTTGCATACGTATTATGATTTATGAGCCAGTGGAAATACAAAATAAATACATCAGGATTCATCAGCTAAAACTTTATACTTCTATTTTTTATAACGACATAGGCATGTAATACTGGGAACTACAAAAAAAAGGGTGCGCCTTTTATTATTCTGGCAACTCTGTCTTTACGTCAATGACACATGATGCGGCATGTGTCATTGACGTATAATACGAATCAATCAATACTCCATAATACGAATTTTGCGAATATAAGTTGTCGACTCGAAATCAATATTTTCTATTATTCACATAAGGTTTCGATCGAGTCTATCGTACCCCTGCACGAAATCAACAAAAATTTCGAAAATCGGTTCACAAACGGCGGAGTAATCGTTGAACATACAAAAATAAAAAATAAAAAAATATCCACAGTCAAACATAATATAACCTCCTCGTTTTTTGGAAGTCGGTTAAAATTATGACCTTCATAAATTCTTAAGAGTCAGTAAAAATTTACCTTGCTCAAGACGTATCCGAAAAGACCAATAAGAAGAAAAAGGCAACTTCAACATTATGATGTTTAGTTTTACCCTTTAGTGAAAACAGAATAATTAGTGAATACATATTTTATACTAAAATTTGTAGACTTTTGAAAACTATACAGTTTAACTTATCAAACAATCACATTTTATTAGAATTTTTCACTATGGACCTATAGTTATTGATGACGTGTCTTTTTATTCGTTCATTATGTGGCGGTACCCACAATTCGCCTAACAATCCTACATCGCACTATCGAAGTTTCGGCGAGCGGCAAGATATATACAACGTCTGAAATGACGTCAGTGGGCTTCGGCCTGACCGAGCATGCTATCTCGCTCGGTCGGAAGATCTTCCTTTTCGGCCGCCACTAACAACGTTAAATTGGTGACCCCGACGTGAACACGCATCTTCTGGACATCAATCAACATCAACACTCCCCGCCCCTCTGCACCCACGTCAGCAGACATCAAGCATAACCGGGTCGCCTCGACCATAAGCCGCGTTGGGCGTCCGCGCCGGTCGAACCCGTGTCTGGCTTGAACGGGGCAGCCATAAGCTACAACGACCGGTCAGCAAGCAGAGCACGGGGTCCCTCTCCTGGTCATTGCACGAGTAGCTTCGGCCCACACCTGACAACACAAGCGCATTGAAGAATATCACCGGTCTTCGGGGGGGAGTGATGTGGCGGTACCCACAATTCGCCTAACAATCCTACATCGCGCTATCGAAGTTTCGGCGAGCGGCAAGATATATACAACGTCTGAAATGACGTCAGTGGGCTTCGGCCTGACCGAGCATGCTATCTCGCTCGGTCGGAAGATCTTCCTTTTCGGCCGCCACTAACAACGTTAAAATTATAACATAGAATTTTTTTTTTAAATTAGCAGCGTATAGAAAGATATGTCTGTGTTTTTAGTTTTTCTTACTGAAGAGCCAAAATTTCTATTACATAAATATTATAAACTATGACAATAAGATTAATATTATAAAGTGTTGAATGAATTTAGGACCTAATATAATATTTTTATTCTTACAACGTAAAAACGGACACGTACGACTTACCCGTTTTTACGCTGACAATTCAAGACTCGTCTTGAATTAACAGAGCGTAAAAACGGTCATCTTGTAATTTTGGCGAAAATATTGAAAATATTTAAAATTGTGTTATATCATCCAAACGGTAGGCCGTTTGGATGATATAACACAATTTTAAATTTACATTAGGCTTTACAAATCAACCAATAACTGTGTTCATGTTTAATGATAATCTACAGTAACAGTTTGAATCTTAAAAACGCGAATTGCAAAAATCATGAAGTAAATAACAATTTAGGTACTGTTCATAAGAGCGTCCATACACCTATACACTTGTTTTATTTAAATACTTAAAATATTAATACTATAACGTCTATACGCGTGGAACAATCAACTTATAACTTATAACTTTGACGACCTCCGTGGCTCAATGGTTAGAGTGTGTGGCAACTCAAGCCGGGGGTCGCGGGTTCGAATCCCGCCGACGGAACAAAAAGTTTTCCAATGTTCCTGGGTCATGGATGTGTATTAAATATGTGTATGATATAATAAAAATCTTAAATATATTATGTATAGTATAAAAGTATTAAATATATTTCCGTTGTCTGGTACCCGTAACACAAGTCCTTCAGGTACTTAGCACGGGGCCAGACTGACGTGATGTGAGCGTACATAGATATTATATTAGATATTATATTATTTAACTAAAAATAATCATGAAGTAAATAACAATTTAGGTACTCTTCATAAGAGCGTCCATGCGCGATTTACATTACAACCTTTTTACGTTGATTGTACTCTAAGTCTAACTACTCTACATAAACACTCATGCAAATATTGTAGTGATCTAATGCACACAAACAGACGCTCGACAGCACACACACAGGCGCAAGATTTAGCAACGAGTGACACAGCCTCCCCGTCTGATTGCTAGCGGACGACTGCCGCCCGCGCCCGCGCAGACCACCTTTGAACCAAATCGTTCGGAAATACTGTTTTTCGATATCTTTTCAAAGAAAATATTGTTTGATTTTTATAAGAAATGCTGATATTCAAGAAAAACAGATTCTAAATATATCTACGCAAAAAAAAATACCGTATATCACAGCCGTTTAGAAGGAGTCCCGATTTCAAATCGAAAATCGATGTCACGTATTATTTTTTTATTGAAGCAAGGGTAAGACATGAAGCAGAAAAAAAATGTTGATATATTAGTTGTTGAACTGATCTTTCACATATATTTTTTTCAAATTTTTCCTGCCAGAAATGAATGAGTAGTTACAAAAACAAAATGACCATTTCACGACTCTATACGCCTTAAAGAGTTTGAAAATAAGATGTTAGAGCCTGTCCACACGGCGCGTTGCGTTGCGTCGTCGCAACGCAACATTAAATATTTTGACGCATAGGCGGCCACATGGGCACTGCGATGCAGCGTTATTACGATGCAGTCTTAACGTCAACACCACCTCTCGCTTCGTCTCGGGGGCTGCTGTGCGTCATGTGTGCGTTGCGACGACGCAGCGCGCCGTGTGAACATCTTAGTTATACTAAGTAAAACAACGCAACGGCAGCGCTGCGTCGACGCAACGCGCCATGTGGACTGGCTCTTAGGCTCAATTTATATGCGTCCGCCCGAACGCGCGGTTTGGCGGCTACATCGCGAGATCACATGCAATTGTATGTAATGGTCGATTTACACGGGTGACTAACGGGTCGATTTTAGTCACCCGACAAGTCACCAGTCGAAACGCCTGTCCAAGTCGAATCGCCACCCCATTTACAAAAATCGCGTGTGACTAGTTTATTCTGCGTGAAAATGTCGCGTCTACGCTCGCTACAGTAGTATTCGCAGCAAGCGATCGCTAGCGATTGAGCGTTTACACGGTCGATTTTAGTCACCAGCCGCATGCGGCCATTGGCCACACGACTTTGGAGCTTGCGACTTTAGCCGCATGCGGCGTAGTTGAATTGTCATGTACACGGTTGATTTTCGCCGTGCGGCGTAAATCGTGCGCCTTTAGTCACCCGTGTAAATAGGCCATAAGAAAAAGCAAGACCGCGCAGCTATTTAAATAAATCGTTACAATCCAGCCTCTTCTTTACCAACCACACGTGTTCTCTACCTCCTCAACTTTTGTGAGTCACCTAAGTCCTTAGTCCCAAATACTTTTCAGACAGCTGACATTGTATGTGACGCGTCGATGCGATAGGATGCATTTTTAAGTGGGCCATTTCTAATTAAGCTTTATTCTTTTTTTAATCTCGTTTTATTTAGCTATTTTAGCACACACAGTGGCTATGTCAATCCCATCTTGTTAGTAAATTAACTTAAAAACTAACTTCTTATAAGCTACACAAAAATATAATAGGTAGGTACATTGAATTACAAGGAATAGGACTTGTCGCACGTGGTGTCTGGCTGCCTATTCGAAATGTATATTAACGCCTCACGTCCTTATAATGTCTACTTACCATTTCCTAAGGTGCAACCGAAGTATATTAGGGATCCTCACCATCGGGCGAGAATCGAGCTTCAAGAATAGGACCCCCGCACCCGGATCTAGATTTGAAAGTCAAGCCCTTCAAACTTCGGCCCTAGACTTGCTAATTAGTGTTTAAATTAGAATTCACCGTTTCCTAGTCCGACCACGCCCGTCGTGACCAGCGCCATTTTGAATCGGTAATGTTTTTGATCTGTCACCCGGCTGATCTAATTTATTATTGTAATCAGATTGTTATTATGCTATAAAATTATGTACAGTCGCCGACACAAGTGTATGAATTCAAATTAATTTAACTGAAATTGAAAAGAAATAGAAACTCCTAAATTATCACGGAGCAATCAAGCTAGGTGACAAACTAGAGAAAAAATTAATCATTTTATCCATTTGAGACAGAAAAGGAAATTCTGATAAGTACTTACTATTTTCTTTTTGCGTACTTAAAATGTCATTGTTTCACTGGCAAACAATCATTTTCTTCTCCATAGCTTATTTGTATTTTTTTTATTTGGTCCTTCGTGTCATGTGACATGTCGTCAGGTGTTCCATGATATGAAGAGTATTATAAGTAATAATTATGTCTAGTCCTTGCTCTTAATATAAATCTATGCATTTACTGCCTATAAAAGCAAATATTATTTATTAATATTACATGATTATAATTATTGCTAAGCCGTTTTTTATTAATTCAGATATGATAAATAACTTAATTAATAATATTATTATGGTCGGCATGCATAGCAAGAAAACTTACTTAACAATTGCAATATATATAAGTTGCGCCAAAATTCGTCAATCACGAGAAAAACGGACATTTTTTCGGGATACAAAGTATCCCTTGTCCTTTCCCAGGATTCAAAGTATCTACATACACAACTTTAGCAAAATCGGTTCAATCGTTTGGGCAGAAAGAGGTAACAGATAGACACATTTTTGCATTTATAATATCAGTATATAGACATAATATAAACATAGGATAAACATTTTTGGATACATAATTATTTAAAACAACACGATAAATCATTGATGAAATGATGATGATGATGAGCGATGACGATGATGACGATGTTGATGATGCTGACGATGTTGATGATGATGACGATTGACGATGATGGCATGATACACTTGTTACACGTCGCGTTATGAATGATACACCAATTACGGCTCACACTTATGTAACACTTGTGCCCGCGACAGTACAGCCTCGTTCCACTTCCATACATCATCGCGAGTGTATCAATAATTATTATTGACATTTGTCTCGACTATTGTTTTTTCCGCCTTTATTTTCTTGGAAGTGGTTTCATTGATAAAGTTGAAAAACTTACCCAAAGACCATGTCGAAGCTCTAAGTTATTCTCTAAAGCTTTTATCTTCTGACTGGATGCACACGTTTACCGTATTCGTTTTCCGCATTGGGAAATCCGAATGCATGGAGTCAGTAGAAAATACATTATCTGCAGCCTTTTTAACTGCGGTTCGCTTTTTTCCGAACGGGACGAATTCCGCATGTCGTACGTTTCGAGTGCACCCTAGTGCGTCCGCGGGTCAAGAATGCGGAACCCTAAAAACGAACGTTTGCACTAATCTCGCGGAAATCCAAATCAAAATTCCACATTTGTAAATCGCAGAGACACGTTCGGCGATTCGATTTCCGAATTTTCCTTATTTGGAAATTCCATTTTACCCTTTCTGTACGGAACCCTAAAAACAGGATAGTGTAAGGAAGTAACTAATCCTTGAGTAACATTTTAAGTATTCACTAAATTGCTAACTAATTTTTACGGTTCCGAGTAATAAAATTTGTATTTATTAAAACGAACCGCAAAATAAACCGCACATGAAGGTCGTAATAATTTAAATTAGTGTCGGTCTGTATTACATTAATAATGTCACTGTTACAAAGTTCGATGACCCGGATTTACGAATAAGGATTAGGAATGTCGACAAGAAACTATAATCTAGATAATATTTATCTGCTACTAGACGTTGCCCGCAAACTTCGTTTATTACGCAAGAACCATATATTTTTCCAGGATCAAAAGTATCATAATATTAATATGTCCTTTCCTAGTTCAGCGGTTTGAGCGTGAACAGATAACAGACAGACAGACACACTTACGCATTTATATTATGAACGAGCTTTTGCCCGTGGCTTCGCTCGCATTAAGAAGTATTATTATATACAAACTTTCATGCCCTATTTTAACCCCTTGGGGTTGAAATTTTTCAAAATCCTTTCTTAGCGGATATCTACGTCATAATATCTACCTGCATGCCAAATTTCAGCCCGATCGGTCCGGTGGTTTAGGCTGTGCGTTGATAATTAGCCGCGTACTGACCAAACGAGCCGCCTCGCCGCGGCACCCTCGCGCGCATTTGCTCGGTCGGTCAGTACGTGTTAGTGCGCGGCAAACGTCCGAGGCGCCTAGAGCATCGACCAAAAACCGACAACTTTTGGCTCGGCCGCGGCATGCTCGGGCGAGGCAGCGAGGCGGCATGCTTGGTCAGTACGCGGCTATTGATATAGATCACCATGTCAGTCAGTCAGTCACCTGCTTTGAGTATTATATTATAATACGAGCTTTTGCCCGCAGCTTCGCTCGCGTTAAGAAGTATTATTTTATACAAACTTTGATCCCCTATTTTAACCCCTTGGAGGTAGAATTGATCAAAATCCTTTCTTAGCGGATGCCTACGCCATAACATCTACCTGCTTGCCAAATTTCAGCCCGATCGGTCCAGTGGTTTGGGCTGTGCGTTGATAGATCACCATGTCAGTCAATTTCTCCTTTAACCCAATTCGTATATATTTCGCTCAACGCATAACAATAATTATTATTATTATAATATCAATTATTTAATTGATATCTGATCGGATCTTTCTAACACGAAAAAAATATGTAACAACTTGACAAGAATACTATAAATTTGTTCGACAATATAATTAGTATTCCATTAATCATATTTTGACAGATCATAGACCAAGGCCTGGCGGATTTTTGGTGCTCCTGTTATAATTAGTGTTTTAATTACTTTCAAATTCGTGTCGCGATAATATCGACACGTTGTCACGATGTTTGTTATTTGTATAACAATGATATTCGATTAAGAGGAAATCCTTGAGTGATTTGACATAATATTTATAACGTTTCCTATATTGAACGGGATACAAAAACACATGGACCCGGAGAGTTAAAAAAAATAACACATCAATAAAGTAATTGTAGTGTAAATTACGAAGATCTAAACACAAAAATATATTATACTATCTTCTTTTATAAATACGTAAGTACAAAATAGTTTTTTTACCCGACTGCCAGGAAGGGTTATATTTTTAGCGCGTATCTTGTATGTAGAGATAAACTACGATAACATGGCGCGTCCCTCCAAAATTTAAAACGTTTGAAGTGCGTTGTCTTGCGCGGTCGGCTAGTTATGATTAGTTGACCAACAAATCTTGGTAGGTAATAACTAATAAGTGACATAGTGAAATATTACGAGTACTTACTGGTTGATTGGTTGAATACTTACTACATTAAGTACAATAGAACAGTAATTTGGAGGGGTGCGCCATATTATCGTAGTTTATCTCTAACCATGTAATATTCTTTATATTATTTTCTTAACTTACACACTATTTAATGCGTTCAATCAAATTCGACAAAAAGATGTTTAAAGAAACAAAACAACACATAATAATATCATATTAATAGTAGAAGCGCTGACGAGCTAATTGGTCTCCTATTGTGGTATCAATATGCAAATCGAACGTAACGTTTTGCAAGGAATTGGGAACTTTCCTTATCTTTATACTGTGTTATAAATCTGTTAAAAGTTATGCAAGTTGACTAGAAAGGCAATTTTTTTAAATAACAACACTTTGAATTTAGTTTTGAAAGTAAATTCTATTCTTTTGTTATTATGAAATAAGGCGGCAAACGAGCAAACGGGCCACCGGATTGAAAAGCAACTACCGTCACTCGCAACATCAGAAGAGCTGCAGGTGCGTGGTCGTCATCTAGTAGTTTATAAGTTATAATTTAGACAGAACTCTTCTGGTTATTGTTTAACCAGTTTCATATTCTAAAATAATATCTGAATGTCTTATTTTAGATTTCTAACGTTAGGTGATATTATGTTTATTTTTAAAGTTTCAAACAAAACGAGTTTCTTTTTACACATTTAATTGCTAATAAATATTTATTTTTGCAATTAATCATTGATAGTATCGGATTTGTCGTTAAAGAGTTGTATAATTTTGCATTTAAAATTGCACCTAAAATTATCACTTTTTACAAAAGTAAAAAGTGATAATTTTAGGTCCAAATTCGGTTAAAACATAAACAGCTTTTTTATGCACACAAGGTCACTTGATGAAAAGCAACTATACCGTCGCACACAAACATTGGACACTCGCAACATCAGAAGAGCTGCACTTTTCGACTAAGTTTGACTTAAAAATAGTCAATTTAAGACAAAATTTCCTTACGTAATGTAGTTACAACTCATATGATCGTCTCAAGGTCTCTGATATGCAAGTATAAAGTGACAGAAAACTTTCAAGTAATAAAATAAACAACTGCACATCATACACGCGTAACAATATTATAAGGTAGCGCACACGCACCTGAGCGGAACTAATAAATTATTTATTTGCAAAAACTCATAAATAATACATAAAAAAGACAAAATTACGAAAATTTTAAAAATGGTGGTCTTACCGCTTTCAGGCCGTCCCCCGAGCAAACGACCTTGACCATACATTTGCCGCGTTGCCGAGATCGCACCAAAACCTTATTCTTTTGTACTTATCTTAGTTCAAAATTGTCCTAAAAAAGATTAAAACGGGGAATATGTAGTTTATGATATTGTCGATCTATTGGCGTGTGTTTTAAATAAAAGTAATTTGTAAATACTAAGGAGATGCTGAATGTATGCTTGAATTTTAATAATTTCGTTTTACTTTGGAAGTAATGAGTATAATGAGTATAATAAACAAAAATAGAAAATTTAAAACGGGGAAAGGAATGTTGATATACTGAAAATTATTGCTGTATTTTTATTACTTATAACTTTGTAGCTTTCGAATTATGAGCTTATAAGGCTTTAAATAGCCTTAGAATAGAATAGAATATCCGTGGGGAAGGCGGTTTCTTCCTGACGCCTATCAAATTCCAGAGCTCTTATTGTTTTTAGTAAACGTTTTCACTAGAATCGTTGTTTTAGAGTTGGTGAAGTTTCTACTTTTCATCACACGGGATATTTATATTTACCCACAGAATATATAGATCAAGAAAGATACCGCATGTGTATGTACTTCGCGTGCCATATCGCGATCCCAAACGACGAGCAATGCTCGTCTTTCGAAAGTCTGTTCTTTTGAATTTAAGAAATGCCTAAATCCCTAAAAGCATTCTTTTAAATGCTTATCTACTATTAAAAACTAATGCACCAACAGCATAATAAAATCGCTCCGCTTATGCGAGTATATTCGTACGAGCGACATTCAGGTAGCGAAATAATGTTGAAATCGTCAATATTTCTAAATTTAACGTTAGAGGGTACTTTAATCTGTAACATTACGAAAAGTTTCGACGTTGTCTTTCCTCACACTCTGTGAATGAGGAAAAAATAAAATAGTATCCTTTATAAATTGTTTCTAAAGTAATCTTTTTAGTCGACCTCTGTGACTCAGTTGGTGGGCTGTTGGAAGCTCAAGCCGGAGGTCGCGGGTTCAAATCCGGCGCCGACGGAACAAAAAGTTTTCAAATTTCCTGGGTCATGGATTCGTATTAAATGTGTGTATTATATAATAAAAATCTTAAATATATGTATAGTATAAAAGTATTAAATATATTTCCGTTGTCTGGTACCCGTAACACAAGTCCTTCAGGTACTTAGCACGGGGCCAGACTGACGTGGTGTTTACACGCTTTAGCGTCCATAGAAATTATTATTATTAGATAGTCTAATATATAAAATTCTCGTGTCACAATGTTAGTCCACGAACTCCTCCGAAACGGCTTTACTGATTTTTACCAAATTTTATATGCATATTCAGTAGGTCTGAGAATCGGCTACTGGGTACTTTATATATTGATAAGTGCATTTGTTGTATAAATAATAGTAAATTATTACAACCTGAGACTGACGGCGGCCATTAAGTTTGTGCGACGGGATAGCGATAGACGTTGTCATGGTGACATACAGTTTATTTAGTCACTTCAATAAAATAATATGGCAAATATATTATTATGCATAGAGGAAATGAATACATGGGGCAATATTATGGCAAAGCAACGTTTGCCGGGACAGCTAGTAATTTTATATGAACCTAGATGATGCCCGCACCTCTGTTGTGGCTGTTTATCGCGTGGAAGCCGTTTATGTTTTCGCAACAAAAACTATAATAATATGCCCTTTTCCGGGACTCAAAGTATCTCCATTAGTTTTATTATGCGTAGCTCCATACAACATTTTAGCAGTTCAGCGGTTTGGGCGTGGAGAGAATTACAAACAGATACACTTTCGCATTCATAATATTAGCGTGGATTCAATTCTTTGTGATTTTTTTTTAGTTTTTTACTAATGATTGGGCCAAGTGCAAAGCTAGCAACAAAAGGTTACGAATGTGGTGAGTGTAATAGAACAACCGTTACGGATAAACCCAAGCCATTTAGAATATTTACTGTGCGTTTTGAACGTTTTTTACTAATTTGGAAGTAAGTGGTTTTTCCAATTGTTGGCCTCACTATCGGTCCTTACTCCGTATTGTGAAATACTCTTACGACTAAAATTTATTTCCAACTACTCCAACTAGATGACGTCCGCAACTCTGTTTTTCCGGGATAAAAAGTATCTTTCCCGGGACTCAAAGTATCTCCATACAAAATTTCAGCAAATTTGGTCCAGCAGCTTAGACGTGAAGAGCCAGCAGACATACACTCTTTGGCATTTATAATATTAGTATGGATTTCTCCAAATATAGTTATTAGCGCAAATGATAAACGGAGGCACACTGTAGCGTTTATATAATATAATATTGTTACTAGCTGTCCCGGTGAACTTCGAGTCACTTAAAAACCTTCTCTGGACTTCTACGAATATTTTAAGACTATAAATCAGCCCAACCCATTCAGCCGTTTTCGAGTTTTAGCGCGACTAACATTTGAAAATCCGTTTTTACTTTTTATTTATATTGATTAATTTATATTTTATTTAGAGTGAACTGAAATATTATATTATATTGCTGTTATTTCGCTTGGCTGCGGTGGATTATGGCACATTATACATATAAAATGGTACTACAATTATTTTATTAATTGAGCCATAGCTCTTTTATCAAACACACTAATATCGTGGCCATTTATGGTAGCCGATATGTTATTAATTAATTCATTTTAAAGTGTTTTCAAATCGATTTCTTTTAATTATAGCTTGTAGAACGAGCTTTCTACCCATAAACTTGATGAATTATTTTCTAAACTCTATCAACTAAATCCTGTGGGTTTTTCCAGCGATATTTGGGTAATAACGTTGTTTACACATAAAATCTCACTCTTTGAGAGCTTGATGTATATGTCAATAAAATGTGTATCTTTTTTTATGAAGTAAGGGGGCAAACGAGCAAACGGTTCACCTGGTGGAAAGCAACTACCGTCGCCCATGGACACTCGCAACATCAAAAGAGCTGCAGGTGCATTGCCGGCCTTTTAAGAGGGAATACGCTCTTTTCTTGAAGTTTTGCAGGTTGTATAAGTCCGAAAATACTGCTGGTGACAGTTCGTTCCAGAGTTTTACAGTGGGCGGCAGAAAGTTACGCGAAAAACGCACGGTCTTTTTTGTAGTATATAAAGTTCAGTTTTGAATAGGTCATTAATTTAAAAATGCATCACGTCACCACGTTGCAATGTGATCTTACCCATAAGGGTAACTATAAAGTTCAGTAATAGTATTGCGCTGTCTATCCATATTGTGATCAACATCAGTATTGGCATCCAAATACTAGGTATCGGTATGCATTGGCAAACGTATTTCTGAGAACATTTAGACAATAGAAAGAGGTCACATCGTTTCCGCAACGGATCACGACTTGGCACGGTCAAGACCATATTACAAGATATTAACCCCTCTTAGCATATATCAGCATATTTAACAGTCATATTTTGAGTATGAAATTAATGATTTTATGTGATTTTCGAATTATTGTAACCAATGATAAGATTAGAATTCGACGATCACGTGAGTCACATCACACTAATATTATTAGCTATTACTAAATTTATTATACGACGAGCTATTGCCCGCGGCTTCACTCGCATTAAGAAGTATTATTATTTACAAATTTTCATCCTCTATTTTAACCCCTTGGGGGTAGAATTAATCAAAATCCTTTCTTAGCGGATGCCTACGTCATAACATCTACCTGCGTGCCAAATTTCAGCTCGATCCGTCCAGTGGTTTGGGCTGTGCGTTGATAGATCACCATGTCAGTAAGTCATCTTTGAGTTTTATATATTAAGATAGTTTGTTGCTTCATCAAGTAAAACCAACAGACTTTTTTTTCTAATAGCGTTATTGTAATTAAGGCTTTAACACATAGGCACAACTGATTGTTTCCTGAAAATCTGAAAATATACAATTATGCAAAATGTGTGTACGATAGTTACTGTCTTTTCAACACTACTATACTATAATTATAATTAATCATAACAATTATTATCTAATAAATTGGACAAGTTGACGAACCGATCTGATGTCATGACCGAGGCCGCAGAACCAGTCCCGGCGACCTGACATGACATATCGTATGTCATGCCACACGTGATAGTTATGTAACGTGTTGTCACAACTACTTAATTGAATTTAAATATCTAATAGAACTTGCTCCGATATCTTTATTGATTGCTAGAAATGTGTGATTGTAACTACCTTCTCTGGCTTCGTACGGAAGCAGTAAGTATTATAATTAAAACTTTAAAAAACTTAACAGTCATTGCGACACACTTTTGTTTTTACGGTGTTGAGAGTTCTTAAATTATATTGACCAGTGTTTTTTTTTTAATAATTGTTATCAAAATACGATATAATTATTATATGTATCGTTCAATTAATTACTATCTTACTAACAAACGTTTGTAAAATTATTGTACAAAATTATACGATTTTAAAGTAAATTCTTACTTAAAGTTCTGCAATATTTTAGTGGTATGCTAAAATTTATTAAAAAATATTTTTTCAATTTACTTACCAACAAAAATATACCCAATTGAAGTCCCATTCTTCTTTTTTTCGGTTCCATGATGATATCTGAAAAATAAAGAAATACATATTATATTCAACAAAAACTTGGTCAAAATTTTAAAAGTAACATTAAAAAAAACTAGGCCTTTACATCCGTAGTGGATGATTTATACTGTATTTTCAGAGCGAAATAACCACTCCTCAAATACTGTAGTGCCTGGGACAGGATTTTTAAATGTCCGTATGGTTGCCCAAGCGCATACGGCATTCTCGCAATATAGTCGGCCTAGTCCAGAGGAAAGAACTAGTCAATACGTCTGGGACCAACTATGTGCGGGTTTCCTCACGATGTTTTCCTTCACCGTACGAGCGTCCGTATTATGTACTTGAGATCAGAAAATGTCTCATTGGTACACGCCTCCACCCGGGATCGAACCTGCACCCTCTAAGAGTGCGAACCAAAGGTCTACCCAATAGGCCACGGACGCTCTTTAAGTAACATTTAAGGTGTCTTAAAAACCTGCAAAACCTGAAAAGTGTATGATGTCACCGACATCCAAATTGAAGACTTAAGTGAATGAAGTTGATAACTAACATTTTATAACATAAGGGCAATCATTATTTTATTTCCCAAAAATGTGAACAAACCTTGTGACCCAGTTAACTAGATTCTGTAAATAACAGCAGTAAAAGAAAAAAAAGTAAAGTATTTACAATACCAAAGCTGCTAGAAATAATAAAATAAAACATACACGCCCGCGCGAACACACACACATGCACACGCACGCACGCACACGCACACACACACACAAACACAAACACACACACACACACACACACGCAAAGACACGTCTTAGTTAACAATTTAATCTTAGTACAATCATTATTGAATTCAGTTTGTCTTTTCTCTATGTTTAAATTCTTTAAACTTTAAAGAATTTTAGTCAACCCCTACAACACAAGTACTCTTAGTGTAGGGGTTGCGCACTTTAATTTGTAAACCTTGGTGCTATGAAAATAATATTTGTGTTCCTATCTAAATTTGTATTTAATAAGAGACAATAAAGTTTATTTAATTTATTTATCTTTAACCTATCTACTTCATCTTGTGGCTATTGGTACAAAAAATCCACATTTTTTATTTCAAATCAATTTCTCGGTCCTAAAGCTTTCCATCAAAATGGAAAAATAAATAAATTTTCAAATCGTTAGTTATCCTCTTCTTCTACTTACGTCTTCAATTGTGACATTATACAAGACGTGAAATAGTAGTCTAGTAGACTATTTTACTGGGTTAACAAATGATACATTTGTATCACTTTCACTTCTAGTCTGAGTCAGTTAACAGTGAATCAGGCTGGGACAATTTTAAGGTCGACATGACCTCACTAAATTCGAGTTTAGAATATAGGTGCATTGTGTAATAAGTTAGAAATAACAAACTTACTAGAATATAAAAGCATTAAGGAACATTATTACAATTTACGACCATTGACCAATCGCAATCAACTACCTACTATTTATTTAAAACTAAAGAACCTAAACACTCGTATTCATCTTGGAATTTTTTTAACATAGTAAACTAATTTTTAGTTTCTACTAATGATAACGCCGTTAAATCGTTTAACATTTAATGATATTATCATTTCCTAGTTTTCCATATACATTCACGTTAATACCATTATTTAAAACATATTATTTTTATTGTAAGGTTGAGCTGAATCGACGCAGAGGATCCCTTGCCAGTACAAAAATCTCCTTTTTTGTGGTTTGCTTTTATTTTATTTACTATAGTTATTTGCAAGGTTCTTGAGGGCTCAATTTTTAAGGTTTCCTTATGTATGCAGGTTTACAATAAGCCCTTGAAAATTATATTAGGAACACGTAACAGTTGGGTAATTGTAAAGGTCGGTTACGGAATCAGATTCCCGTGTTAGGACAGTCCTGCCGTGCACTTGGCACGTATTTTTTCGACACTTTTCTCCTACCTGTTACTTATTAAAAACAGAAAACTCTTTGTTTTTTTTATTTGAAACCGGCGTAACGCCGCACCGACGGTCGACGACACGACGGCAACGGTCGGTGCCGGTCGTGCCGGTCAGAGTGGGGGGTGTTAGGTTTTTTCGTTACGGAATTTCTTGATTAGGACGCCTCGTTAAAAGCCAGCTTAAAAGCTATGCAATAGCTTAGAAATAACTGTAAAGGCAAATTAGTTTTCACCCAGCCAAGTCTTTTTAAAATGATGATTCAGTGCAAACTTAACGAGTATAGACTAACCTGTCTAACACAGGGGTCGGCAAGTAGTACTTGGTATAAAATACGTATTACAATATTTCGCGGTCTGAGATTCGACCTATCGCGGTCCGCCTGCGGTCCGAGATTCGACCTTTCGCGGTCCGCAAATGTACCGCGGTTCGCTTGTTGCTGACCGCTGGACTAACGATAATGTAATCTACTATATCAAACAGTTGGCATTTACAATGTCAGACGACAGTTGACATTGCGTTTGACAAGATTTATTATTGACTTTCACCTGCGGCTGTTACTCCAGCAATGTAGATTAGTCCAGCACTGGCAAAGGTCACAAGCGAGTAGACAGATTTACTACAGAACTCAATAATTCAAGGAGCTATCAATATTTTAGTCCGTTCCAATATTTGAATATTATTAGTCATAATTTAATATATTCCAAATTATTATCATAAATGTAAGAGTATAGTCTTGCTCTTCGTGCTCAAACCGCTTGATTCAGATAAAGCTTGGTAGAAGATTACAATCAAGAACTACTTTACTTATAACAATCATTTCAATATTCAATTAGAAATATGTACAAAATAGTAGCTTTGTTGGTGATGCTATTGATAAACTTAGATTGAGTGACGTTGCAGGAAACCCATGGTCCATGGTAGTACGTCATCAGAATACCAATGAGCGTCAGCAGTAAGTTTTTGCTAGTGATAACAATCTGCAATGCTCGATAGAATACCTATTATGCAGTCTTATCGGCTCTCAAGCATTTATGTATTAAGTGTAGCGACCCGCCCCGGCGTCGCACGCGTATAAAATATATAGCCACTGAAAAAATTATTAAAATCGATAGCCTAATGATACTTTCCGTGGTCTACTTCTTAATTGCTCCAGTAGTTCGCGAGATAAGCCCTTTCAAATAATTTCCCCCGTTTTTTCCACATTCTCCTGTTAGTCTTAGCATAATAAAATATAGCCTTCCTCAATAAATCTAGGGCTATCTAACACTGAAAGAATTTTTTAAATCGGACCAGTACTTCCTGAGATTAGCGCGTTCAAGTTAGCCCTTTCAAATAATTTTCCCCGTTTTTTCCACATTTTTCTCTCCCCCCGTTTCTTCCTCGATAAATGGGCTATCTAACACTGAAAGAGTCATCAAAATCCGTTGCGTAATTTTAAAGATTAAGGGGAACAAAGTGACATGAGGGAATAAGCGACTTTGTTTTATAATATGTGTAGAAAGCTACAGATTAAAAAAATATATATTACCTATAATGAGATCTCTCCAACTTGTCCCATGATAAGCCAATACAAGCGACTACGGATTTCCTTCACCATACGGATGCTCAGTACGGTGAAGGAAAACATCGTGAGGAAACGCGCACATGGTTGGTTCCAGACGTATTGACCTGTTCTTTCCTCTGGACTAGGCTATGGTGCGTGAGTGACGTAAGCGCTTGGGCAACCATACGGACATTTAAAATCTTGTCCCAGTATTTGAAGTGTGGTTACTTCGCTCTGAAAATCCATACTTCCATGCTAATATTATAAATGCGAAAGTGTGTCTGTCTGTCTGTTACCTCTTCACGCCTGAACCGCCGAACCGATTTTGCTGAAATTTGGCACGGAGATACTTTGAGTCCCGGGAAAGGACAAAGGATTTTTCCTGGAAAAATTTACGGTTCCCGCGCGATAAGCGAGTTTCGGCGTAACGGAGTTGCGGGCGTCACCTAGTATTGTATTAATCATCCACAATGGATGCAAAGGCCTATAGTTAATTTTTTTTCAGTGTGCATGCTATACAAAACTTAGCAATCATGGTGGCAATCGTGGTGAATCACCATAGTAGAGAGGAGCCCCGAGCCTTCATTTTTCACTTAATAACGCCCGCAACTTGCTTGCGCCCAAATTCGTTTATCAAACGGAAACAGTACTTTTTTCAGACTAAAATCTGTCCAACGTCCTTTCCCGGAACTCAAAGTATCTCCACACCAAATATCATTTAGTTCAATGGCTTGGAGAGCTGTAACATACAGATAGAAAGGCACATTTTCACATTTATAACATTATTAGTATGGATATAAATTAAATTGCTGGTGACAGCATGGCTGACATAATGTTGGTTAAATATCACAAGGTGAAAGGTCAGAGTTGAGATCGAGTAGTCGTGCTCGTTATAGATCGGCAGTTAGGAGTTAGGCTACTTTATTAGTTGGGCGACGATAAACGAAGGAAATTGTTAACTCCAACGTTAAGAAATTTAAAATAGTAGTTACAGCTAAATTCGAGAGTTAAAACTACTTTCGACTCGGGAGTCTCGACTTAAGAGGCCGGGTACCCTTGGAATTTCTCATACATACGTAATACCATCATCATTTTCTCATACGAAAATATTTAACATGTTTGAGTTGTTTTTCAGTTTTAAATAGTAATTACCGAGGTTCCTGCACAAAAATTTACTTCAAAATATTTAAACATCAAAAATTTTTTTGTTTTAAATTTTTTTAGTAAATTTTCTACAAAATATTAAATTTAAATTAAAAAACAAAAAAAAATAGTGTTTAAATATTTTGAAGTAAATTTTTGTGCAGGAACCCAGATAATTACTATTTTAACCTGAAAAATAACTCAAACATGTTAAATATTTTCGTATGAGAAAATAATTTTGGTATTACGTATGCATGAGAATTTCGAGGGTACCCGGCCCCTTAAGTGGCCAGAAATTATTTCGTACCCCTATTACACCTCTACAGATACCTAATTTATTTTAATCCCTTACATTTGGTAGAATTTTTCGGCTTTATGGAAGGCGAATTGAGTTAAGTATAGTATTTTAATGATGTTGTTGTTTAAAAGGCATTTAATTAAAAAAATGTATTTTTTTAAGTATATTTTGTAATGTATTTTTTCTATAATAAATGTTACTAAAGTCCGAGCGTGGAACAAAAAATATAAAATATATTTTAAAATATGTATTTGTTGTAATCTTTGAATAAACAGAGTTTAGAAACAGAATAATAGTCAATAAACTCTACGAGGCTACGACGAGAGCGGCGCGGTAAAAGACATCAACGCGTGCGCGCCTCTACACATCGCCACAGAAAATACATAAATTATTATAAAATGCACTTTCAACTTTTAAGATTAAATTTATATCAATTTAAATGTAAATGTGAACAAAAATACTGCATTTATGTTCGATGTATAAGTGACACTGAAATAGATTTTTTGCTTATGTTTGGATTAAGCGCACCAAGTATACCTACCGTTATTTTGTAATTTAATAAGAATCTAGTCTAATTTATGTATTTACAACATGTCACTATTCTCTGAGTTTTAAAAATATAAATAAAGTAGGAATTGAAAAACCCCGGATGCAGAATCTTCCGTGAGATTTTTAAAGTTGCAAGTACATTAAATACTGAAACCTGGCTAATTATAATATGTGTCAATGACGATAATCATTTATTGTTATGTGTGTTTCTAAATATATAATATGTAGTAATATGTATATTGTTAAATCAAGTCTAATTTTGGCATTTTCTATCTACAGATGCAAAGTCATATAGACTCTTTGACTTCTTTGAGATACTTAACATATTCTTTTGTAATAAACTGTACAAATCCCTCGATCGTGGAATCTTTGAAATCTATTGTTATCACGGTCGAATTCGACCGCTTCGGAGTTGATAGGTTAATATTAAAAATATTCTCTCTTACTCTACACGCTGGCTATTCGGAAGATTTCCCAAAGCATTTTTAACTTTTAAAAATGTAACTTTGCCAAAACATAATTTTTGTACTATTTGTTTATGTCGCTATATTAATATAGTGTAGGTACTCAAAGTTATCCTAAGCGTTTCCTAACTTTGGTGGAAGTCTGGTCCCTTTTGATGTAGACCCCCAACCCGGGGCACCCATGATGGGTTTCCCCTGCGCATCAAAAAAAAGGTACTTAAGTTATACTATCATGTTATCCATTAATATGCGATGTTAGATGGCAATTGCTAGTTTTACACTATAAATTCACCTGCACGCGCCCACACGACTAATAAAATGGCTAACCTCAATAGGTAAGACTGTTTCACCTTTCCAAATGCACAACAACGATCCTAAATTAATTAACAGAATGTAATACAAACTGCCGCAAACTCGACAAACAATGACATATTATTTTCATGATAATTAATCCTTCGATCGTGGATTCTTGGAAATATATTGTTATTCTTTTGTGCCTCGCTCACCGGTGAGCTTATGGGGCTTGATGGGTTAAACTTCAATTTAATCAAGAGTTTAACAGATAATGTGTGAGAATAGTGTCTTCATTCAATTCATTCTTCAGTTAATTACAGATAAGTAAATGATATTCGTCTCTGGGTGCGGTAGTTAAATATAATTATTTAGGGTGGGTTGCACTAACTTACTTTAACTATAACTTTAACTACAGTGCAAAATGACAAATCTTTGGTTACCGTTAAATATGGCGTCAGACGCCATATTTAACCATAACCGCTCATACTAATATCTAAATTTTTCATGAAAATTTACTATGTTTCACAGTGTTATATATTTTTGCTGTCGATTTTTACGGATAATTCAATTTTTTATACTCTCAATCCCATTACCTGTAGCTTTAATAAAAAAATAAACGCAACAGACATCTGTCAATTTCTGTGGTCAAAGTTAAAGCCCGTCACAGACTTAGCTATAATATATATTAATATATTTAAAGCAAGGCATATTAATCTATACTAAATCCACATGTCACAGAAATATATATTATAGCTGAGTGTGTGGTCACGCGAAAATTAGTATAGAAAATATATATCAATATGCCTAGCTATAAACATATTAATATATATTATAGCTAGGTCTGTGACGGGCTTTAGGTTAAAATTAAGGTTAAAAAAGGTTAAAGTTAAGCTTAAAGCTAAGTCAGCCTTAACTTTAACCTTAACTTTAACCTTAACTTTAACCATAACTTTAACGTTAACCACGCCTCTGGTGCAACTGGTGATTGTACCATCGAAGAAATTGATACACAGGCAGATGACGGACCTACGACGTCATATGGGCGGGTATATAATTAAGTGATATGTCAATCAATGGACAATGTTAGTTGCGATCTGTCAATGGGTTTGACATAATGCGACCAAATTACGTAGGTTCGCCATCTACCTATTATAGTACATGCCTTTAAAGTTGTGTTTACAATCAATTAAATAATAATAAAAAAAATGAAAATAACTCGACGAATTTGTATCCGTAAAATTACATTTTGGCCTTATATGCCTGGACAACAAGATAATTATTGTACTTATGGATATTATGAAAAAAATACCTTAAACTTTAATTTCAATAAAATAAACTTCCTTTTTAGAGACCTAAATATCGGTACAAGGTAATTTCTCTAAATTCTTGATCTTTGTCTGGCAAAAAGTGTTGTTACAACTTTTTCCGTCTAGCCCCCATTCGCAACCCACGATAAGGAACTTCGTTATAAAAAATATATTATAATATAATATTCATTTGAACATTACCTCCTCCTTTTTTAATGTCGGTTAACGTTCCATGAAGCAATAGTCATAAGATTTCATTCATACTCGTATACTTTGAAATTAAATATGAAGTTTTATGACTTGTTTCGTGATTTGGACTATGTAAATATCTACTATATACTTGTACAAAAAAAATAACATTATAATTTCAAGGTAGAAGGTACTCATTAAAAATTTAATTCTACAATTTGAACTCTATAAAATTGCGAATGAATTTATTGATGTAACATAAAGGAAGCCCGCTGGGTCAACGATCTATTAACACCTTCACTGCGGGGCGGGCCGAAATCGGCCCGCCGCGGAATTTCAGCTGGTGTGGACGAAGAAAGCTATGTTCTCTCACTCGGTGCGGAACGATTATCTCAGGTGTTTGTAAAGGTACGACAGAGGCAATTATATATTTGAGATTGTGTTTAAAATTATAGGTCGTTCCTATAAAAAAATTATGGCAGGTCGTTATCGGCCCGGTGTCAAAAATCAACTCAGTGCGGCAGGCCTATTGCGGCCCGCCGTACAAGCAGGCGGTTGGCGACCCGATACCGCACCGAGCGTCCGCCCCGCCAGTTAGTGATGTGCAATCTATCGTAAGTAGTAGCTGACGTACGTCGCGTTTTTTAACCGACTTCAAAAAAAGGTTATCAATTCAACCTCTATATTGTATGTATTATTTTCAGAACTGCCTAGTTTTGATATGTTTTACTCTATATTATCAGCATCTGAACAAATGTGACCAATTTCTAAAGTGACATACATATTCATGTATGTTTTTATGTTTGTGTTCGCACATCTTCGGAACTACTAGTCCGATTAAAGTAATTCTTTTTTTGTACTGGGTACTATTTAACTTCGGGAATACTGTTCATCAAAATCGGTTCAGTAGTGTTTACAATAGGTAATTTTGATTCCCAATTACGTACGATTTTGAAGTCGGTTTTATCTTTTTAAAATACAATAATTATTCATTTTATAAAATTAACAACGCACGATAGCAGGAAACAAAAAATCATGTCCTTGAGATGAGCGTTAAACGGCGATATTGTGCAGGGTGATATGAAAAACTGGGAGAAACCATGAGTGTCGAATCAAAAAAGAAATTAAAAAAAATAAAACATACTGCAGAATGTGCAAACAAAAACGGGCTTTGTGTTTTAAAGACAGGAATTTAAATAAGTATATTAATAAAAATATATATTTCGATATCCCCTTTTTTTTGTCTTTCCCATCTCTCCTAAAAATACTTTCTAGTGCGATTCGGGTCGATATCGGCCCGCCACTTTCCCTGGTTTATTTCTCATTTCCTGTTTTGCAGATCCCGGGGCGACTCAAATCTAAAGTAGTTAGGTTCAAGGTTCCAACAGTCCAAAAACTGTACACCTACATTATGTTTTCGCAAAGTTATAGTAATTTAATCTAACCTTGTGCTGGTGGGTCGAGAAAGGCCTACCCCGCACTGGCGGAAAAATCATTGGGGGCACACTTTGGCCCGCCGCCGCACCAGACGAAGGTTTAAGATTTTACTTGCCGCAGTGAAGGTGTTAATGATCATCATCTTAAACATCTTCATCATCCAGGCGAACTTCACAATACATAAACAGATGAACATAATATAACCTCCTCCTTTTTGGAAGTCGGTTAAAAATCCAAATGTAATTTTAAGCTATAAATCCGTTATTATTATAATGTAACGATTAGTATGTATGGAAAGCTTTTCCTGTGGAATAGAAAAGACTATTTTATTTATAAATGAAGTCTGTTAGTATCTTTATTATTTAAACTTTTCTACTGAGGCCATGCTAAGCCTACAGATATTTAAATCATCTACTTAATGTAAAAAAAAATTTAGTTAGTCTCACAAAAACTCGAGAACGGCTGAACCGATTTGGTACAAAGTTTATATTAGGAGGAAAGTGATACAAAGTTTGCCGGGTAATTATAGGTCTACCAGAATCTGATGGCAAAAAGTGAGAATATAAATTTACTCTAGCAATACCGGGGTAATTATATATAGGAATAAAAAATGTTGAATCTTTTTTCCTTATAGCGGCTGATTCTGTGTGTGAAACATGTAAATATTATATTATAAATTTATCCAATTATCAAGGATATTTTTTTAAATCTGCCGTCAAAATTTGCCTTCAGAATCTGGTAGTATTTATATAGTAATAGATAAGTTAATGAAGTTAAGTAGAATTTTGACGCCAAAAAACCCGGCATGTAGAGCAGTGTGCAGAAATGTAAATACAACAAGTATTTGTGTTTAGAATAACATGTTGACTAATAATTAGCATTTTTCACGGCAGCCATAATTGTATAACAATTCATTACCCAGTTTCGGAAGTACATAATTGTTAATGTGAGGTTGCTCTACATTGCGTCAGTTGAACTTGAAATATTTTTATATTTTGAAAAAGGAAGGCCTTTGCGTAACGTAAACAAGGTAAATCTTTATCAAATCACTATAACGAATATAAATACTGCTTCTCTAAACTCAAAACACTTAGGATTGAAAATCCGATTTAAAACAGACCAACAAAAGAAATCCTTTTCGAATAAACGCCCCCTTTAAAAAGAAAACTTACTTTTTTACACCCTGCACACACGTTCACAGAACAAAACACAGAATTCAAAAATCGAACACGTCAGACACGGATCGCACGAAGTCGAATTTTTCTACGTCCAGTTTGAGAGTCATCGCGCGGTGGTACGCGTCAATAGGCGGCGTTGGCGGCCGCGACACTGTCGAGTGTCGCGATGGTCGCGACAAGCGACTCCTGACACCTGACACTAGTGGAAACGAAAGGAAGTGTATAGAGCTGACAAAACGCTAGAGGCTAGAGAAATATACCAAGCACATACTTAGGATATTTTTAATAGTATAAAGAAGGACTATGCACATTAGTCAGGACAATTTAAATTGTCACCAGCGGTCATTGACCTTTCTAGTCTAGGAGCTAAGTGAAAAATACTCGCACTGCATTTTGTTAACGAATAAAATAATTGAATTCTTGTAAAGAAATAGACTATTATATTTTCATCGGAAAACGTCTTGGTTACCTCTTCATATGATAATCTCCAACTATTTTCATGTTTGAAGTGATATAATTATTCATACTGTGTTCACATCGTGTAGCAAAATACCATATACTACTAGAAACATTCTTCACTTCATTGTCAATCGCAGTTTGCATAGAAAATGTCAAGTTTTTTGACAGGAAGTCAATGACCGCTGCAGACAGAATTCCGCGATTTGAGAATAATTCCCTTATGGCCGATTTACATGACTAACGGGGCGATTTTAGTCACCCGGCAAGTCACCAGTCGAGTCGCCTGTCCATGTCGAAATCGCCTGTGACTAGTTTATAATTATCATCGACACAATATGTCTAGTATATTGGCGAGTCAGTGCACTCGGCCAAGTACTCGGTATGTTTATCATCGACACAATACGTCTAGTATATTGGCAAGTCAGTGCACTCGGCCAAGCACTCGGTATGTCTATCATCGACACCTACCGAGTAGAGTGGCGAGACAGTACACTCGGTATGTTTATTATCGACACCTACCGAGTAGAATAGCGAGACAGTACACTCGGCCAAGTACTCGGTATGTTTATCATCGACACAATACGTCTAGTATATTGGCAAGTCAGTGCACTCGGCCAAGCACTCGGTATGTCTATCATCGACACCTACCGAGTAGAGTGGCGAGACAGTACACTCGGTATGTTTATTATCGACACCTACCGAGTAGAATAGCGAGACAGTACACTCGGCCAAGCACTCGTGCGACAAATTCTGCGTGATAATGTCGCGTCTGCGCTCGCCACAGTAGTATTCGCCGCAAGCGATCGCTTGCGACTGAGCGTTTACACGGTCGATTTTAGTCACCAGCCGCATGCGATTTTAGTCACCAGACTTTGGGGCTTGCAACTTTAGCCGCATGCGGCGTAGTCGACTTGCCATTTACACGGTCGATTTTCGAACGGGTGACTAAAATCGTGCGGCTTTAGTCACCCATGTAAATCAGCCATTAATGAATTTGGCACGAGTACCTACATAACATAGTGTCTAAACTCTAAAGTCTAAACAACCATCGAAATATATTACGTATAAGGAATACATTATACAGTAGAGAACGATTGATTCCATACATTAGACTACTCAATATAATATTATGGATCCAGTTACAATACTAGAAAACGTATATAGTAGCTAGGGCAACGAAAATTGTTTATACCGGAAATTGGTGTTTATTACCAACAACGTGGGTATGCATTTTGATTTGTATGCATATGAGTGCATTTTGATGACATTTCTTCAAACCATTTTATTGACTTGGGACCTGTTTCACCACTTCCTGATAAGTGATGAATAGGCTACAGTAGAGGAGGGGAAGAGTGGATTTTGGGAGTAGCTCGAGCGTGTCAGATTAAGCTTGTATAGGCTTCCGACATGTGTCTAGTTATCATGATATAGAAATATATACTAATATCATAAAGCGGAAGAGTTTGTTTGTTTGTTTGTTTGAACGCGCTAATCTCAGGAACTACTGGTCCGATTTGAAAAATTCTTTCAGTGTTAGATAGTCCATTTATCGAGGAAGGCTATAAGCTATATTTTATTACGCTAAAACTACTAGGAGCGAAGAAATAGAGGAAAGTGGGAAAAAATGGGGGGAAATTATTTGAAAGGGCTTATTTGAACGCGCTAATCTCAGGAAATACTGGTCCGATTTGAAAAATTCTTTCACTGTTAGATAGCCCATTTATTGCGAAGGCTATAGGCTATATTTAATTACGCTAAAACTAATAGGAGCGAAAAAATATAGGAAAATGTGGAAAAAATGGGGGAAATTATTTGAAAGGGAAAATTCTTAGGAACTACTAGAGCAATTTTTCTGTTATTCGGGTCAGATAGGAAGTAGAGTACATGAAGCTTCATAGGCTGTTTTTTGTGGACTATAATTTGTCTGTGAAATATCTAATTTACGCGGGCGAAGCCGCGCGGAACGTCTATAAATAATAAAAATGAATCCATATAATATTTCCCTTGGTTACGACATCACGCGTAAACAGCTGGACCGATTTTGCTGAAATTTGGTATGAATGATGAAATGAAAAGATATATGTACTTTGAGTCCCGGAAAAAGACATAGGATACGTCATTTTGTCCCGAAAAAATGTACGGTTACCGCACAATATACTTTTATGATTTGCGCGTAAACTATTCAATCTATTTTGCTGAAATTTGGTATAGAGAACTGATATTTTGAGTCCCAGGAAAGAACATAGGATATATTTTGTTGCGGAAAAATGTACGGTTCCCATAAAATGTACCTTTGTGATTTGCGCGTAAACTTTTCAATCGATGTACGGGAACAACTATAAACTGAAGTCCACGCGGACGAAGTCGCGGGCTACAGCTAGTACTTAATAATAATAGAATAATAGAAAAAATTTTTTTTAACCCACCACGGGTTCAAATTTTTTTTTTAAATATTGAAATGTCATCCAATCTGTCAGATTTAGATAGAGGATGTTTAGTATACCCCAAATAAGCTTCCATAAAAAGCACTGACAATTCAAAGATAAGGTAAGCCTATAGGAACATTTTAAAATATAAAAAAATAAACCTTTATATTTTCCTAACTAAACTTCGCAGATATTTTATTTTGCACTAAACTAAATGATTTAGTCCTTGTTGTCTAAAATATAAAGCCGGCTCACACTACACTCTCTACTACACTCTCGCCGAGACACAGCGAGGCGGCCCGAGTGCGAGAGTTTACACTCTGGGTGCGCTCGCCTCGTCTCGCCTGTCTCGGACCCTCTCGGTCCGTTGTCGGTATTTTGCGCCCGAGACAAAGGCGAGGAAAACGAGCGCACTACTGTACACTCTCGCGTCTTTTAGTACTAGTCCCGCCGTTGGACCGTGTAGAACAGAAAAATAACAATAATAAACGTCATTATTAGTCATTAACTGTGAGAAATAAAATTAAATTTGATTATAAATCATTGGATTACAATGATATCTTTCGATGCATGGTGAATGGTGAATGGTCGTTTTCGTCCATCTTCTCTGAGTTCTTATCTGCGATTGAACTAAGCGAGAATGTATGGATATTGGATCGCACTCGGGCAAGGGGCTCTCGCACGAGACTCTCGCCCGAGAGCTCTCGACGAGAGTGTACAACGGGCATAATAATAACTGACCGAAATAAGCAATTTTCTGAATATATTTTCTTTTTCAAAACTTTTAAATGGCCGCAGTTTCTGAACCCACCGCTAAAATAAAAAACGTTCCTATTATTTTTTTATCAGTTTTACCTAATGTAAAAAACCTTCATGACGCTCGAGTGACTCCAAATTAGCATTTTCCCCTCCCCTACCTACCAATTAACTTGACAGATCAAGTATGGAGAATCTGTCAAAAAAGTTGTGAAACAGACCCTTAGGTACCTACTCTTCCGTAGATTATTCGTAGGACAAATGTCTAAACACAATTAAATATCTAACATTCATATCACCGAGTGACATGAGTCCGCCCGTAACATAACACAACCTACATACAACGACCGAAGTCAAACCACATCCATTGTCTTGTCCTCTACGATTAGCGTTAACCAACAGTTAGCTTGTTATGTAACTTTGTTATACACGTCCAAGCCTACCAGGCTTAAGGCTAGTCATCTAATAAGAAGTTTTTTAAAACGCTTTTATTAGCTTGGGCTGTATGTATACAGTAACGGAATCTTTGAGGACGATTTTGACATACTATCTCCAGTCGTCTAATTAATTCGAAACTTTGCATACGTATTATGCCAATGACAATGCAATAATTAGTTAAAAATTTTGAAAAAAAAATAGCGCGTTTTTTTAGTTTTTTAACTGTTATTTATTTAAATCTTTAGGTTCAGGTTTATCTGAACTTTAGATACTTTATTCCAGTACTATTTTACTTTATTCCTTTAGAACGACTATTAAAACGACTATTATGAGCCAGACGAGATGAGATGAGATGAGATGAGAGCCTGAAACACCAAGCTTGGCTTTTGAATTCAAAAACTTGAACATTCGTTGTTCTCAGGGTAATTATTAATAAAGTATGGATTACCCTGAGAACAACGAATTTTCAAGTTTTTGAAAAAATATAACGCCTGGTCAAATTACAATATTGTAATTTGACCAGGCGTTATATTTTTTCCTTCGACACCCTACACTACTAATATATATTCTGTGACCCTACACAAAAATTTCTTAAATATAAAGACTGTCGTATGAAGTAAATAATAGTAATAATATTATGTATTATGTATAAGGCAGTTTATAGCATTTTAATAACTATATGACTTACGATAATGACTGTGAGAAATCATATTTTTAACAATTGAAATAAACAAAGTTATTCTAGCTATTAAATTATTGAAACTTTAATCATAAGTAGATATGTTTATAAAATCGTAAAATCGCCTGTTTTTATGATGAATCTAATTTTAGTATTATTATAATGATACTTTACTCGGGAATTGTAAACATCCTCCTCGATCATCAAGGTAAAATTTTATCAACATCACCCGCGCACTGCGCAGCTGTTTTATATAAAAGCAAACTTTAATGTTTCCTCTTTACCTAGCTAATAGCTAGAATCTATTAATTTATCAAGCCCCAAGCGGCCACATCCGGCCGCGATAACAATGAAAAAGCTATTGTGTCTCGTTTTGCCACGATCGATGGGTTAGTCAAGGATTTTACGATGGATGTGCTGCAGCCAACTGACTTAAATAGCCGTTCAATCAAATAACTAGACCTTTGACTGAACAACGTCATTCAATCACACGTCTATCTTTTTAATTGAATATTTCAGTCGCTCAAAACGTTCAACACTACAGCTGATTCAAAAGCAGCCGTTTAATTAAATTAGTTCAGCGCTCACCACTGCGGCGCTAGGTGCGTTTTGTTTACAATATGGCGTCAACTAGCCGGTGTTTTGTGATTGTATTAAGATAATTTTCGTAAATATACGTTACAAGTGTTATTAAAGTGACAGAAATTATGGCAGCACATACGAGGGAATCAAAATTTAAACAAATATTCGAGGAGAAATTACGGGATTATGAAATGCATCACCAAAGTATTTATTACAATTTTGTTCATTCAACATATTTTAATCCATACTTACTAATATCACCTTATAAATCTATACTTATTATAAAACAAATCGCTTTTTTTCCCTCATGTCCCTTTTTGTTCCCTTTAATCTTTGAAACTACGCAACGGATTTTGATGATTCTTTCAGTGTTAGATAGCCCATTTATCGAGGATGGCTATAGGCTATATTTTATCACGCTAAGACTAATAGGAGCGAAGAAATAGAGGAAAATGTGGAAAAAAACGGGGACAATTATTTGAAAGGGTTAACTTGAACGCGCTAATCTCAGGAACTACTGGTCTGATTTGAAAAATTCTTTCAGTGTTAGATAGCCCATTTATTGAGGAAGCCTATAGGCTATATTTAATATTTTTTTCAGTGGCTATATATTTTATACCCGTGCGACGCCGGGGCGGGTCGCTAGTAATATTATAAAGCGGAAGAGTTTGTTTGTTTGAACTGCTAATCTCAGGAACTACTGGTCCGATTTGAAAAGTTATTTCAGTGTTAGATAGCCCATTTATCGAGGAAGGGTATCCATACTAATATTATAAATGCGAAAGTGTGTCTGTCTGTCTGTCTGTCTGTTACCTCTTCACGCATAAACCGTTGAACCGATTTTGCTGAAATTTGGTATGGGGATACTTTGAGTCCCGGGAAAGGACATAGAATACTTTTTATCCCGGAAAAATGTACGGTTCCCGCGCGATAAACGAATTTTGGTGCAACGAAGTTGCGGCCATCGTCTAGTATAATAGGCTATATTTTATCTATCTAAGGCTAATAGGAGCGAAAAAAATAGGAGAAAATGTGGAAAAAACGGGGGAAATTTATGAAAGGGCTTATCTCACGAACTACTGGAGCAATTTTTCTGTTATTTGGCACAGATAAGTAGTAGACTACGTGAAGAATCATAGGCTATTTTTTGTGGACTAATTTGTCTGTGAAATATCCAATTTACGCGGGCGAAGCCACGTGGAACGCCTAGTGTATCATAAAAAGGTAATATGCAAAGATGAAAGTTCAACCATAGCATTGTAAGAGACAATGTTGCAAATCATTTCAAACTACAAAGTTAAGTAATGTATGTTCTAGGCGTATTCCGGTGTTTCAGCATGTGAAACATCCGGACTAAGGAGAAAAGCGGGAAAACTCTATAGTTTTCATGAACCTTAATGCTAACGAGTTAAGTATCACTTTGTATTTACTTCAAGGTGAGTTATCTGTGAACGAACTACATTATCTGTTTGTCCAAACACTTGAAACTAAACACATTATGTCATTGAATGACTTTCTGAGAATTTGCAAAACAAAATATTCTTAACTAACTTATGTAAATTCGATGTTTTAAGTATTTCTTAGTATTAAGATCTTTCTTACTTAGAGAAATTACTAATTGGTTACTGGTATTTCGATTCAATACTAAATAACATTGCCGCACTTATTTTAGTAAGAGACGAGTACCTATTACCTGCTATTACTATTATAATGAAGATTTTGACATTAGCCACATACAATAATAATAATAGCTCCCACACCGGTTTCATTGACACAGTGCCCAAGTGTGTGCGCAGTACACAAGAGCACTCTCTATTCCTTTACTCTCATAACCCAGTGGGACGGCAGACCGACACGACTGGCGAGAGATCAGGCGCAGTACCGACTTTTTACATGCCCATCCGACGCATGGATCATCTTACTTGTCAGACAATCAGGTGATCAGCCTGCATTATCCTAACCAAACTTGGAAATAACATGTTTCTAACGCGGGAATCGAACCCACGACCTCCGAGTCAAGAGCCGAGCTCTGAACCACTGGACCACGGAGGCGTTCGTACAATAATTATTTATTTATTTATTTATTTATTTATTTATTTATACAAGAACATGAAAGAACTATATAATTAAGTACTAACAGAAAAACCACGTAGGTTTAATGACGTAGTACAAGTTATCAGTTTACGTCTCTGTACGAAAATTTTTAGAAGTAAGATGAGTGCATTCCAATGGTACATAATATTATGAAGATTAATATCAATGTTCCGAAAGAAAGTAAGATTTTAATTTATTTTTTATGTTAGAAGGAGTTATTGTAGTTATTAATTCAGGTGGTAATTGATTGAATAAGCGCGGTATTAGGTATTTAGCCGTCCTCTCGCCGTACACATTGCTTGCGCGCAGTGTACGGAGCCGGTTTTGAGCGACGGCCCGCGTGCACACTGGATGTTCAATAGGATGTTTTATGTCGTCGTCAAAAAAGTATTCCTTTAGTAAATTATATTTTATCATATCCTGTACAGGTAAAACTTTACACTGTTTGAACAACAATTCCACGCATCCGTCATTTGATTTAAGTTTTAGAGGTAATATTGTTTTGAGGATTTTGACTTGCAATTTATAGATTTGGTTAATATAAGTTGTGTAAGTTCTTCCGTAGCTGCTAAGACCATATTGAACGTATGATTCAGCCAGCGAGTGATATAGGAGTATCTTTGTTTTAAGCGGGATACGGTTTTTCAAAATAGTAATGTTAGCCAAAAATTGTCTTAATTTTTTTAATACGTGTTCGATATGGAATGACCAACAGAATTTGTTATCAATAATGAGTCCAAGGTATTTTTGACTACTGACGATGTCAATTTTTGGGCAGGCACAAGTTCGTAGGGTGTTCGAGATATTATGTAGACAAGGGTGATTATGGGCTATGAGATTGACGGGGGTGGGGTCTTTTTTAAGGTAAGGAGATTTTATAATTAACAATTTAGTTTTGTCCGTATTGATTACCAGCCCTGCGTCATGACACCATTTTAACAGTTCATTAAAGTCCGATTGAAGCTTAGCTATTGCTGTTTTGAGGTCTTTAGCTGCTACCAATAAACATGTGTCATCTGCAAATTGATAACACGTGCAGTGTTTAATGCACCGGTGCATTGAGTTGACATAGGTCAAAAAGAATAGGGGTCCCAACACCGATCCCTGAGCTGTGCCATTAGTGACGTTTACAAAGGAACTAGTGGTTTTTTCAACCTTAACCTTAAATTTCCTATTCCTCAAATAATTTTTGCACCATTCAAGTAAATTACCTCTAATTCCACAACAATCAAGCTGTTCAATAAGCGTACTATGATCGAGAGTATCGAATGCCCGGGAAAAATCAATAAATAAGGCTAAAACATATTTTTTGTCGTTTAGTTCTTCATTAACTGTGTCTGTGAAGTGTCTCAGAAGGTCAGTGGCGCCTTTGCCAGACTGGAATCCATATTGTTTCGAATAGAGTACTTTTTTGGTTTTGTAAAAGTTATGAATTAGCTCCGAAATATATTTTTCAACTATTTTATTAATAGAACACAACAATGAAATAGGGCGATAATTGCTATAATCATTATGTTTACCTTTTTTATAAATTGGTCTAATAAAACTTTCTTTTAACTCATCTGGGTAAATTCCAGTTTTAAGACTGTTGTTAATCAGGTTGGCAATAGCTGAAGCTATGTCCTTCCCCAGAACTTTAATATCAATTTTTTTTTAATTTAATTCTGACAAACTCATTAATTTTTCGGCTATCAATAATAGTAGAGGAGGGAAGAGGGGATTTTGGGAGTAGCTCGAGCATGTCAGATTAAGCTTGTATAGACTCCGACATGTATCTAGTTATCATGGTTTGGTACAACTAATATTATAATATTATATTCTGTGTCATGGTATAGAAATCAGATTTCTCACGTGGTGGGTAAATTTTTTTTTTAATATTGAAATGTCATCCGGTCTGTCAGATTAAGATAGGGGATGTTTAGTAATCCCAAAGAAGCTTCCATAAAAAGCACTGACGATTCAAAGATAAGGTAAGCCTGTAGGAACATTTTAAGATATAAAAAATAAACCTTCATAAACTTTTAACCAACCAAAAATAAACCTTTAATTTTTATTATTTATTATTAAAGTTGAAATACATTATATTTGATAGCGACAACAAAAATACATAATTTGTGAAAAATTCAACTATCTAGCTATTGCGGTTCTCGAGATCCAGCCTGGCGACAGACAGCGAAGTCTTAAGACTTTGTTAATATGGTAGAATAGTTTTAACGTGACCTGAAAAGAAAAAAAAAACCTTAAAAAAAAAGAAATGAAATCCCACCAAAACATTAAATGTAAAAGGAGCAAAATATTACATAGCTATGCAATACTTCTGTCGTAAAAAGTTTTCAGATCACATTCAAGCCAAGCCTTCAACTTATGTTGTAATTGAAATCAACATTCAGTGAATGTATCAATAGTTATCTTTATTTTAAAATTATTATAGTGGCTTGGCAATGAGCACTAGAGAAGTAATCAGCGACTAATTGGATTTATATGGGTACCTGCATGATGCAGGCTGCATCGATCAGATGCGTCGTTACGTTAAACTAAAAAAACACTTTACGTTTGCCGTCTGTGTATTGTGTAAGTATGAACTCCTCCAAGTATGCAGTTTTATATTTGTTTCTTAATAATAATTATGTGCTCATTGCCGAGTCACTATAATAATTTAAAAATAAAGAAAATTATTGATACATTCACTGAATGTTGATTTCAATTACAAAATAAGTTGAAGGCTTGGCTTGAGCGCAGTTTCTGAACCCACCGCTAAAATAAAAAACGCACTTATTATTTTTTTTATCAGTTTTACCTAATGTAAAAAACCTACTAGGTCTCCATGACGCTCGAGTGACTACAAAATTAGCACCTCCCCCCTACTATAATATTTTGAGGGCGTGGATGCAAGGCAACATACGCGTTACTTTGTTAAGTGTATAAAAAATTTCAAGTCTTCAAAATGCGATATTTTTGTACATTAAGTTTGCTACGATACCAGCTACCTACTATGAAGCTATAACAAGTAGCTGCTAAACTAGTTACCTGCTTGCTAAAAAAATAGTGTATTAAAGTAATATTATTATGAACTTGGTTTCAAATGGAAAAACCAATTGTTTTGCTACGGTCATTTGGCAAGAGCTATTTGGCAAAACATATAATAGCTACCTATTTGGCAAAACATATACACCTTCTGTGCAATAGTCATTGTCATGCATCACACATTTTTAGTTTTTATGTCAGTTTTCTCTACGAGCGTCGAGATGTGTCTACGATTCGCTAGACATAACTTACACGGAGCTTTACTTTCCCTTTTTATTCGATTGCAGTCGAATACGAGGCTTGAATTATTGGCGTTATCTTTGTTCCGAGGGCAGACCGTTTCCATTACACCATAGTCTAGTTTTCAACTAAGGAAGTTGATTAAAAAAAATAAAAAGTTGAATTTAACTTACCTATTACCCAAAAATGCAAGTATAAGGTTTACTCACGTTATTATTTCTGGAGGCTTCGTGGTTTCAAAACAACAATATTGATCTAAACTGTTTAAAAGACCGATAAGGAAATTTTCACACTTTCCACCACGCCACCAATTTAAAAACCTATATTTAAATTAGGATTTTAGATATTTTATTTTCCGCTAGGGGGCAGACCTACGAGCAAGGAAGACTATGGAGAAGCCGTTGTCAACATATATAAATTTTTACTTATACAAATATCAGGCATTTATGGTACAGAGCGTTAAATATAACTTTGTCTCTTTCATTCTACAGTATAATTGCATTTGACGAAAGAGACGAACATATTTCAGTTATTGCATATTCTTGGTAAAATTCTGTTAAAAGTTTTGGTACGTGCCAGATCCTCCATCTTTTGCAACGAGTTTCGTGGTAGTTGTGCTGTCAAGAGGCTGTTTATTATTTGGAAAAAATGAGTTTTATCGATTTAAATACGAGAAAATAGGATAATAATTACGTGGAAGTGTGAGAAAACTGTTTATCAAAATGACTAAATGTTGTATTGTGATGTGTTGTGCAAGAACCCTAGGCAATGGCAGCCATTTTATGTAACGAATCTATGGTTTAGGTATGCACGTTTTTTTGTAGGTATTTCAAGTCCTCTTTTTTCTTTGGTCTGAGGGGCAGACCGACACCGCCGCGCCTGGGCAACTCGTGTTTTCAAAAACTGTCAATAAGAATTTTCCGACACTTTTCTACCTACCCCCTGTTACCAGAACCAGATGGAGAGCCTATGATCTTCTTCTTCTTCTTTAAAATGGCTCTTTGTGAGTTGCCAATGTCAAAGTGTCCAAAAAAAGGAACTTTGTAAAGTTCGACAAGGCTGTTTATGAACGTGGCGAGAACAGGAACTAACGCTTCTATCATTTAAAAACGGCGTTTTTGACAGTTCTCCTTTACCAGCAGCACCCATTGACATCATTGACATATCCATTTAAAGCCTTGTCGAACTGTAACTGTAGGACGTGTCTTTCGTGTGAAATAGCTGTCATAATATAGTCACAACCTCGTTACAACTCACGAGTCACGACTCATGCACTTAAAAACTGTCATTACTCATTGATCAAAACGCTCCGTTTTTGTGCCGTGCCGACTGCCGTGTCGTACGACAATGCGAACAGTTCGATCGGTGATTGCGCAAGCGCCGCGTGGGAACACGCTCGCGGTTAGACTCGTCTGCCGGTCGTAGGGTTGTAACATCGAGAGAAAGATATTAAAAATAAATGCAGATAAATAGAAGTTGCAAATATTATATTATTAAGCGATATAGTTGATGATGTATCATGAATCATAATAATTTATTTATGAATTATGATGAAAGTCTTGAAATCTAGTGCAAGCGAAGTAGGTATTACTATTCAAAGTAAACGCCAAAAAGTATAGTCTTTTATAGTTTCCACAGCCATGGTAACAGGCCACTGCAAGACTGTACAGCGTAGAGCTTTACCCTGAAAAGGCAGGAAAATCTATAATTTTATTCAATCAATAAGTCAATGTATTCAACAAAATATATTTTTGTCGTAGTGGCAACCCTAGCACTCGAACACACTTCCGATCGGTTACGTTAACTGGATCAGTCTGTATTTGGGTTTATCCAGCGTTATGAATGGTGTAGACTTCGATCAAATATATACGTAGAGCTCAAACTGGAGTAAACATCTGCATAATATCATTAGGCCTTTTAACAAGTTACCGTGATTTTGATAAGCTAACAGGCCGCGTTTGGAGTCATTTAATGCTTACTTAACTGTAATTAAACGAAGCTTTTGATATTAACTTCATAATTTGCCTGAAAGGGCCAATTCATACCGCAACGCGACGCGTAGGCCGTAGCTGCATTTTTAAGTTTCTACTGAATTGACAGATTTCAATTGCGTTAGACGTCTTGAAAATCTGTCAAATCCATACTTTATAGAAATTTAATGCATCTACGTGTCGAGTTGCGGTCTGACTTGACCCTTAACCTTCATTCAATGCAAGTTAAGTGATCAATATCAAAAGATTTGAGTGCTATAATTACTACCATATTCTTCAAACTGTGCATCTATGTTTTATTTTTTTTGAAACTTGGAAGTTTCAAAAATTTTTTAAATGAAATTCAATGAAACGACCTTAATTAAGCGATGGCCATAACGACAAATTAAACAAGGTTCTCCACACTTTGTTATAAGATAAACCTTTATGGTGCTTGTACAATGGTATGGTGTTGTAGGAACACAATAATTATTGATTCTTTTGTGGTATCAGTTATGGTACCTTAGTTCCTGCAAGTTAAATATTCAACCAGCTTTTGTGTAGCCAGTCAACACTTTCGAAAAATAATTTTTCTAGTTTTAGACACAGTAGCAGTTAAAACTGCTACTGTGTCTAAAACTAGAAGCTAAAGCTTTTCTATAGCGAAAATATTATTACGGTTATTCTGGGGCGATAAACGGATTTTTACACAAAAGAAGCGATATCTACTATTTTAATAAAATTATCAAATATTTAGGAATCATTTATTTTAATTCAATACAATAGGTCACATTTAATAAATAGCTATATTAAATATCTAACACATACAAATAGAATTTACACCTAAACTATCATAATAATTTTCAATCCAGATTCCATCTGTCAACATGTTGCATCGGAATTGAAAATTCCTTACAATAGACACCAAAATCAGATCTTAATATCTAACATCGACTAACATAGCAAAACTACGTATAGGAAATCTTAGTAAACGGACACAGAAGTTTTAAAGTCCCGTTAAAAAAGGAACTAACGACGCCATCATGAAAAACTAGCGCCATCTTGTTTTATACGTCAAATATTGCTGAAATGACATGAAAAAAATGTTTTTTTTTCTATTATTCCACGTCATAAAGTATTACAACAAACATTTTGTTATTTTATCTACTCCTACCATTCACAAATCGTTATTAAATATTTGCAGGTATAAATTGCCTACAAACCTAATAAAAATATATGCTCTAACTAAATTTTCTTTTCTTTGACTATTCAGCAGACATTAAAACAAAGAAAAAATCTACACTCTCTAGAAGTAAGTAAAATAAAAATATATACAATAATTACCATTAGCATGGAAAGCATTAAATTTCGCTAAATATTCTGAAAATATTCAATATACTCGACAAAATCATCTCTCGACAAGTTTCGTAAACGCAAGACGAAACGTAAAAAATAACCCTGCTGATGGAAATTATATACGGTACCATAATATTACATTCACATTATGCTATTTTAGAGCATTTCATATTTTTCTCAAGTCAAGAAAAATAATATTTTGTACTTTGTTACATGGAAACACTTTGGTTAGTAAAGAGTACCTACTAAGTATTGCTAATGTTTCGTACTATGTTCATTACTCACGTTTGAATAAAATAAGGGCGAAGCCAAACGAGCGTTGTGAGTTGTGAGTCGCAGAATTTCGGTTCGGCAGAATTCTGCTGCATCCAGTTTCATACAAAAGTCCTGTATGTAACACACGAGTGTAATTTTGTGAGTAATGATTTGTATGAAAAGATATTTACGCGGCAGAGATTCTGCTCTGTTTCTGCTCTGATTCTGCTCTGCTGCAAATTACGCTCGTTTGGCAACTGCAAACAATGCAACTTTAATTTAATAAAACATGAGGAATAAAACTTTTTAGTTTTTACTACAACTGACCTTTTTTTAGTCATTTTGTCAATTTTTATTTTTCAAGCAATAATTTTCTGACGTATTCTTCTAATATGATATACTATAAATATTTACTTCACATAAACCATAGGTACTATAATTTGATTTGTGACACGAAACACTAAAATTTCTTAAAATATACATAGCAACATTACACAAAAACAACAATATTATGTAATACTAAATAATTCTGAAACGACTTAATGATATTATAAAGCGTCTGGAGTAGAAACTATGAGTAATATTCGCAGTGCAAGTAAAAGTTTCAGCCTGTGTTTTGTCCATATTATTATCGATACAATATCGATAATATATAATCGAAACGAATTAACGACCATAATTCAAGACGTGAGTGGATGAATGAGGTAAGTAACATGAAAAAACTTAACGTTTTTTCGCTTAACCCTTCGATTACGGTGCGGCCAGATCCGGCCGCGCTATCTAAACGCAGCTATTTTTGTCTATACCCACGCGGCCACATCCGGCCGCGCTCTTTCATTCGATTGAGATACGTATTTCGTCGACTTAGAGACTACTTTTGTATGAAGAAGTTTGGTTAGTTATGATCTATGGTAAATTTGACACATTCTGAATGCAAAATATTATACAATCTGTGGTCGACGAGTATTTTTCAGTCATTAGAAAATCGTGAATTTTTTCGTGTGTGTTTCGTCATTTTGTGTGTTTTTTGTGAAATAATTGATGGATTTAACGAATGTAAGTAGTAAAATAGTTTATTTTAGTAACAATAAGTAATTTTAGATACTCATTTGCAAGAAATACTTCGTAAAAATTTGTCAAAGTTCAGAAAAAAGTTGTGTGTGTTATAAGTATTTTGAACGTAATTTGCTTCATATATTGGTAAATTAATTACGTAAAACGCTTCAAGAAGTTATAACAAAAGGTCAACAAGATTTTGAATTACGATAGTATTTCTTACAATTCTAAAACAAAGAGTTCAAAGTCCGCAGGTAACGGCCATATTCTGCCGGCCACGGCCATTTTGAACTTTATTTGTAAAGCCCTAATGACGAAGTTTGCTTGTGGGTAATACGAAACCCATTTTTTTGGGTTAGATTTATGACCTGTTTTTATAAACATCTCGAGTAGTAATGATAAACAATTCATGTAAGGGCCGATTTTTCAATCCTGAGATAAAATGTCAGATAGTTAACTGAAGAATAAAGTTATTCGGTGGTTTAACCGTCGAATAAGTCATAGTCGATTTTTCAAATGTCATTTATTCCATAGATAACTATCTGACCGAATTTTTGAAGTCTGGCAACTCGCACTTTACACAGTTGAAACAAATATATTGAATACTCTATTGTTAGAGCAAGACAGACTCCGTCTCATTGTTTTTAGGTTATTTGTCTGTTTAGTTCGGACGCCTTTGCACATTTATTGCTTAACTATTGTTATTGACAATAAAAAGACAGATGCTGTGACGAACAAAGACTTTTTGAACCGCACCAACTGTATTAGGTACCTGATAGGATACCTATCTATTTATTGACTGTGTTTCGTGTTTGTGTTTCGTGTTTGTGTTTCGTGCTTAATTTTAAAATGTAGCACATATTCTTTAAAAGTCTGAATCGGCGCTGAAAATCTTTTGGATCCCTCATGTTAAAATGATCAGGCCTCAATATGATTCTTTCTTTTCTTTCCAAAGGATTCATTCTATTCATTCTATTCATATATTCGTTTATTATTGCCTCTTCTTCAATTGCCAGATCATCAATTTCATCGAAAATATCCTTAGTTATTAAATAAACGTAAATTATAACCTCAAGCATAATACCAGTTACCAATGTCAATGTGGAACTATCTGTCTAATAGCGGTTATTTGGTGGTTCACGCGACGGATAGTTTTATTCCTCAGTTAACGGGGTTATTCGCCGGTTAAGTCCTATCTGACGATTGAAAAATTCAATATCTTGCTATCTGTCGAATAAATACTATCTGTCTGTTTATCTGAGGATTGAAAAATCGGCCCTAAGAGTTTAAAATCAGGGTTGACTCGAGTAGAATAAAACAAAATATTAACTTATTTCATGTGAAACAGTCAGAAAAAATATATTTCAAAATATATACTTCTGAAAAGAATATTAAATCAGACTAAATACTATATTATGATGGCTTGATTGATAGAAAATTTAACATATATTATAATATTTCTCACAGAAACATAAAATATAGTTAGTATGTAAAGTTATTACATTATTTGTACAAAAAGGGTAGGCCGGGCGCCATTTTTTTTTTGCACATTACGTACATTACGTCTTTGCAAAAATTTTGGCACATACAGAAGGGTTAAATGGAGACTTTAGGGCCGAAAAATTATTTGAAATAGAAAAACTATGGATCATAATATGTGTAGCCAGATATATTAGCTAGGTTATGAAGGAGATAAATTACAAGTGCTATTAAAATAATTAGGGATAAAATGAGTTATTGTCCGTATGTTACGAAATGTTACTTGTTCGATTCTTTCACTCACATCTTCAATTATGACGGCATAATATTATGACGCTTTTAGAATTGTTCAATCTTGATATTTCTACCGTGGATAAACTGCAAGCATCATAACACGCATCTACTTTTAAGATTATTAGGGCTAGGTGTTGTTTGCCCCACATTTTGCTACGAGATGCGTCGTCCTTAGATATGGTACGTCAACGTTAACAAATAGTATAACATCTATGAACAAAACTATAATACTATACCACAATGCAATAACGTTACATAAAATCACAATTAATCACAAAACAAAATCTTAAATTATTTAACAAATTATACATAAAATGGAATATTTTTACATGCTCAGACCAAATCAAAACAGGTTTGTCCAACAAAAACTGAGACAGACTTCAATGTATGAGTCGCAATTCACACATAAAAGAAAACTACGCTACGACAGCTCGACTAACGAAAAAGGATGTCGTTACATGTGTGTATCCATGTTATTACAAGAGGCGTAGCTGCGACCGGCCTGGCTTAGTAGTTTGAAGAACCTTTCCTCACTTTTTATTAGGTCTAAGATAATAATATTATATTACTAGTGAATATAAGCTTCAACTACACTCAGTTGACAAACCGTAAAATGAATACTTTTACTCTCAATTATGTTAAACCGTAAATCATTAAAGATAAACTAAATGACATAGAAATATATTATTATCATTTACACAACATAATATTATATCTATACAGCAACTAAGTATAAGGTTACATTATCATAATAAAACCTGAATTTTGTTAAATTATAAGCATTAGCTATGTATTTTCTAAACATAGATTAATAATGTTTAAATCAATTAAAAAAAAATCCAAAAAAACTAATAGAAAACTTCTTTTTTGTGTCTAATGGTATTGTGGTTGACTCATTTGTGGCATGTTTTTTTTTTCAATAAAATGAAAATGTTCCAATAGATTAAGATAGTTCTCAATAAGAAGAAAAGAAAACTGGAAATATCTATAGGTAGTTAATACAAAATGTATAAAAGGACGTTTAAAATGGAAAATATTAATTTAGCACACAGTCGATATTCAGTCTAAAGCATCAAGCAAATGCGAAATCCCTGTTACTTCCAACGAAAATATTTGCATCTAATACAAGGTGCATTTAAACGAGATCTGTCAGATTACTGACCGTAGTTCTGACAAAACAGTTGGTTTGTAATTAAACCTACAAAGTTGTCAAATCTAATGGAGCTATACTCCACTCGGGCAAGCTTGTCGCTAGCGGTCATTGTCTCCCTGTCAAAAACTTGTCATTTTCCATATAAACCGCGATTGACAATGAAGTGTCAGATATTGTCATGGACAGGATGTCAATGACCGCTAGCGACAAGCTAGCCCGAGTGGAGTATACTAGTAAGCATGGTTAACGAATAGTTAGTGAAAAGTACTAAAAATATTATACACAAAGAACACTCTAAGATAAAACTAGATTCAAAGATGCTTTGTATGTCTGATAAAACTAATAAAAAAAGGTAAAACAAACTAGTTTTGGGCATATCCACCTAAACGCAATGCAATTTGCATCAATCCAACCATTCCAATAATTTTGTGACAGTAATTATAGTCTTATGATTTCAAGTCACAATCTCTATCAATGGTCAAACGCATCAATTCAGTCGCAGTTTGCATCAATTCAATCATCATCAGTCATCAGTCATCACTCCAGTAATGTCACTCACATATTCATGCATTGACCTATCACTTTCTCTTTCACTCGCGCACAAATATAGCGCCATCCCGTTTCCACAGCTACGTACATCGTGATAAAAACGCAACTATATTTTCTTACACGACTGAAAGGGACAAGTGACGATAGGTTAATGTACGAATTTCTAAATGACTGGACTACACTATCAATCCATAGACAAATTAATAATTGTTTAGTCAGGTTTTTGACACAGACGACTTGTAGATAATGTCATTTTCTGTTCGTTCATAATGACAATATGAATATTATTTATTCAAGCAATATAGAGACAAAACTAATCTAATATTGTGTTATTAACAATAATAGTTTGGCCAAATTCGACGTCCCAACCTTATTAAATAAACTCTAAACAACTCTTGAAATTAGTCACAATGCAATGACTCCAACACATAAGAAGCCAGCTATTGATACATACAATTATTATAACTTTTAAAGACCAGCTTTACTGTTCTAAGGGCAGGTTTCACCAATAGCTTATCAGGAAGCGGTAAAACAGGCCATTAGTGTCTGTATCACCACTTCCTGATAAAGTGCCGGATAGGCTATTCACAACTTTTATGACAGATTCTCCATATTTCATCTGTCAAGTTAAGTGGTAGATAGCCTATTCGGCACTTATCAGGAATTGGTGAAACCTGCCCTTAGAACAGTAAAGCTGGTCTTTAAAAGTTATAATAATTGTATGTATCAATAGCTGGCTTCTTATGTGTTGGAGTCATTGCATTGTGACTAATTTTGACAGATTTTCCATACTTCATCTGTCAAATTAAGTGGTGAATAGCCTTATCAGGAAGCGGTGAAACAGGCCCTAAGCCTTCTTTTATATTTTCACATAAAACGCGAACTTTAGTTACCTATAGTCAAAACTAAGAAACGTGGCACGGTACTTTCATATTTTTATATAAAGTTATATGCCTCGTCTTGCGTTTCAGACTACAGGACAAATGGGAAATATAATGCTATGTATGTACTATTGGTAACCACACAATTGTTACTAAACTACATCTAAACATCTAAGTTACGACACACAGAAATGCATTGATATACCTGAGTACGATTCCCCTTACTAACAATATTTTTAATGTTGAACAAGCTACACAATGTTTTGTGTTTGTAAGCTTTATAATGTTTTGTTCTTGTCTGTCAAGTGGCTTTTCTATCTTATCAAACAAGGACAAAACATTTTAATTAGTAAGGGGCAAAGTAGATAGTAGATACGACTTGAATACAAGTTTAGTTTACGTTACTAGTTACTAGTTTGGATAATGGCGATGGGTGCAAAAAGTGTAATGATGACATTCTAATTTTGTAATATGCCATGGTCATAGAAAGTGTTTCTTTCTACGGTAGAATGGACAAAGTGACAGATGTTTGTCTGTCCTAGAATCTGTCAGTGTTCTATTATTTAGCATTTATGCACTGGCTATAAAGCCTACTGTTTGTCTTTCTTTTCAACACAAGTCGCACCTAATACTTCTATGTTATAATTTGGATATCTTTCATATTTTATTGCTATGCATGTTATATGCTAAAATTACTATGACAAAAATAGATGAGGATATATGATAATTTTTGTATTTCTCTGTCGAGGTGTTGAACATTTCATTGATATCATTCCTACTGTAGCTCTACCATGAGTTTAAAGCTAGTTTTTGTCGATACTCAATAACGTCTACGTTAATTTTTAGTATGGCGATTTTAGTTCCACAAATGAAAGCTAGAGGCGCTGTAAAATTTTCCATACAAAAAATTTACTATATCTTAAAACTCAAGGTAGAGCTACTGATCCCTTTCAAATTGAATACATACGTGTTTACTTATCTAAGGTTTCAAGCGTGCCTGTAAAAATATATATCTTGACAAATATAGTATTTTTATTATATTTTATATGTTTTATGGTTATTGCACATATACGGGACTAGAACAACGGATAGAGCAAGATATGTCCTTAACCTTACAACGATTTGACTCGACACTTAAAGTAAGCGGAAATCGATAAAATTATTTATAGACTAAAATCCAAACATAAAACATAGACAATACGTTAAGTAAACAAAGCTATAATGTAGATATAGTGTAACATATTTCTCGAATACCCACAAATATAACTTTACGCGTGGCGCCATCTATGTTGAAATTTCAACCGTAGAAGTAGGAGCATAGTCAATAGACATAGTATTTGTACTTAAGCAAAATATTTCATTGTATTCTATACTTCGTTTCAATTCATATTCAGACAAATATAAAATTTAACTTAGAACAAATGTATGATTCATGTGCATTTTTTTATCGCGCAGTAAACATGTGGCATTTAAATTGATAGAATCACAGAAAATACTGCAGATTCATTTGTAATATGATCAATATGAAACGAAACGGAAGATATAAAATACTAATAATGCTTGCTTATTGTTAACTACAATAATTTGTAGTATATTATGCTTTTAAATAACTGAGTGCAAGCGAGACGCATTTATACCTGTCTCTTTCTGATTTTTATCACTATTTGGTACTCTTCAAATCCTACGGTTGAAAGGAAGCTTAGCGCCAAATATAACTTATATAATAGCGAATAATATGAGAGTAAGACGCGTGACGTCACATTGAACTACTATAATAAATTAACTAAATTAAGGTACCATCGTGTTGAGTATATTCCGGTTTTCGAGTGACTCCTTCAGCGCGTAGAACAGTTGCAACTGTTGTTCCGGTTTCATATTGTATACCTGTAATGTTAGACATGAAATATGTAGATTATTAGTCCTCTTTCTAGGGCAGGTTGAAAAATCTACAGTAAGTTTAGAAGGGAAACCCTTTTTTGGACATTTTGCAAAAGTAAAGTTTTTCGGTCAGACATTATTTTGCAACTGTAATATTTAATACATAGAATTACAGCGCAGCAGGAAAACTGCCTTTGACATAGTATATATTTTGTATATGGAAATGTAAAAAACTGGCCAATGATTCCAATAGCAGACATTTTAACAAAATTTTATACAATATATTATACGCGTGATAAAGAAATAGTTTTTAATATGTAGTACGTTCCTTTCTCGTACACGCATCGTTTAAGCCGACCTAGTTTAGACTTTTAGTCAGACTCGCCCACGAAGGGTTCCGTGCCGTTATCGAGCCTTAAATATGAATATTGTTTTTATTTTTAGTATTTGTTGTTATATCAGCAACAGAAATATTATAAAATCTGTGAAATTAGATAATCTAGCTATAGCGGTTCTTGAGATACAGCCTGGAGACAGACGGACAGACAACGAAGTCTTAGTAATAGGGTCCCGTTTTTAACCCTTTGGATACGGAACCCTAAAAATACCACGATCTTGCCATTGTAATTTAAACCTTACAGTTCACAGCATAGAGTACCTGTTGCAGCAGTTTCTGCGGCGTGGCGGTGTGTATGAAGCTGGTGATGTAGACGTTGACGAATGTGGCCATCAGGAACTGGCAGTCGAAGCGGTCCATGATGCCGCCGTGGCCGGGGATCACGTCTCCGAAGTCCTGGGGACATCATCATTAGCTGTAGTGCCGTAATTTAATAGGATATTTGTATTGAAATCTACTAATTATAAAGAGAAAAAGTTTGTTTGCATCTATTCTTTGCATCAATAGATTGCAAAACTACTGTGGCGGAGCATGTAGCATTTAAACAATAATTTTAATAAGTGCAATGATGTGTGTAATTGTAATAAGACTTCATTCTGAATGTGATTAGTAATTGTTTGATTATATAATTTTTTGTAAATGTATTATTCTGTTGACTATAATTATTATTACTGAATAAATAAATATAAAATTCGACATAAACAGAGAGTAGACAACACTATTATAATAGTAACACTATTTATTGTCTTTTTACACTTTTATCCAGTGAGACGGATGACCGACTCGACTGGCGAGAGGTCTCGCCTGAGCGCAGGACCGTCTTTCTGCATATATAAACCATCTTGTCAGACTATCAGATCAACCTGCATTGTCATAATCAAACTTGGAAATAATTTTTTTCGCTGTCGGAAATGTCGGAATCAACAACCATCAAGAGATAAGCTCCATACCACTAGACCACAAACCTTAATCTTGAAAGCCCTCTTGAATCCCGACGCGAAGAATCCACCGAAGGGTCCGATAACGGAGCTGAAGATGCTCAGCGCCAGGGAGTGGATCATGAACGGGTACATGCTGATCTTGTCGCGACCGAACTAAGGGGGAAAGATAAAGTAATAAGTCCGAATGAGAAAAAATAATGTAGGTACGAAAATATTTAAAATTTACTATGGGTTGATTGTGGGGGAAAGAGTGATATATAGGAAGTGGGTGAGAAAATGAACGTGTATGAAAATATTTAAACTTTACTACGTAGTGACTGCGGGGGAAAGAGAGTCAGAGAGTGAAGGTGTACGAAAATATATAAAAAATACTAAACAGTTATTGCGGTGGAAAGAGTAGGATAGAGTGAGCAAAAAGAACAGGCGAAACAGAACCTACTTTGAAGTTGGTATTAAGAATCTTTGACAAGCGTAAAAATAAAATTTAAAAAGCCGAATGCACTGTTACAAACACAAAAAAAACGTACAGAACATTATTTAGAATGCAACTTAGTTAAGGGTTTTTTTTAATGATAATTTATGACTACATACGATACTTAGTTTATAGGTACTTTATTTAATGAAACATTGTTCGAAATGTGATTATGCAAAATACTTGCAATACGTAACACGCGTGTCCGCTGTATATTTAGCGTCCACTATTATTTACTGGTGACTAATTATAATACACTAGTAGCTACTTAAAATATGTCGCAAGAAGTCGTTTATATTATTTTCTCACATTTAAGTAGCAATAAAGACTTCTTACATATATTATAAGAAGGTCGCGATTTCGTCGAGGGATATAATGCAATCTCGTTCTTGCGAGTACTCATTTTAAGGGTGTGTTTCCACTGAAGTGGAGCGGAGCTTAGCGGTGCCCGAATTGACCAATCGTGCTATTCCAGCGGAATGACAGCGAAGCGGAGCGAATATTTCGAGCATGGTGATTGGTCAATTCGGCACTGCTAAGCTCCGCTCCGCGTCAGTGGAAACACGGCATAAACAAAGTTACTGCCTTCTTTTAGCGAGAGTGTTCTGGGATTATAGTAGATTCTTTCAGCATAAAGAAATGAAAATATCACGCAAGTTATGTAGCTAGACGCTAGAGCCAGGGGCCGTACTACGAAACCGTTTTGACACTCAAACGAACGAATCGCAATGCCGCGTCCTACTCACAAACGTGAAATGACGTTGTTAGAGTAGGACACAGTAATCTGGAATCGTTATCCAGCCATCTTTTCTTAGGATCGTTTTACATGAAAATGATATTATTGAGTAAGAACTGTTTTAGTCTGTCAGACAATGATCCACCTGAAATCATTGTTTTTATCGAACTTGAAAACAAGACGTGTACTTAATTAATTATTATTTGCTGTATCGCTTCAAAGCAACCTTTCTCACTTAAACACATCTAAACTTGCATGTGGGAGCAACATCTATCATCACAGATATCCTCAATCTATTTCGATCTAAAGCCCCAAAACACCACCACACATCAAACCACTCAAATTTCAACGTTACATCATCATCAATAAAGTTCAAAATCACTCACCGCCTTCACCAGCGGCATTAGAAAGTTGGGCGTGGAGTACTCCTGGAGACGGAAGAGCGAGGACGGCTCGCAGTCCATCGTCATGCGGCCCAGCGACTCCGAGTACTCGATCGGGCACACCAGGTACGGGTATTGGGACATCCAGTACGCCAGCTGAAATTGAGAAGTTTTTGATTTAAGAACAGTCAAAGAGGGTAAGTTTGATTTAATGGTACTTTTGTCAGATGATCAAAACTCAGAAGAAATGAGCACTTATTCCCAAAAAAGTAAAGTGTTCTCTAACTTTGGTAAAGGTTTTATCTGTGGAGGCTTGTAATTGGCTTTTCTTTTCTATCCTTTAAGACTATTATAATATTGTTAGCTGTAAGCCACCCAAAGAAAATAAAATAAAATAAAAAATAAATAAAATAAAAATTTTCTGTGTTAGGCAGATCCTGGAGACTCTCTTTTATAGCAGCTGGCGGTTGTAGTAGGTAGGTCGACGCTTGTCTCGTTGGTAGGGGAATAAAGACTTCTTCCGGGAGATAATAAAGTATAATATTATCATATTAAATTGTATCAAAATATAATTTAATCAAAAATTATTATTAGTTATAGTTCTTGCAATCTACGAGTGCGCGTCGCCTTTATTTGTAGTTGGAAACGTGAATAGACATTTTCGTTAGTGTGCGTACGTGACGGAGCAGTCAGTAGCGAGCGAGCCATGTACGCGTGCATAGATATGGTCACTCACACAACTACGAGTAAGGGCGACGCGCACTCGTAGATTGCAAGAACTATATGAGTTATGTTATGACTTATGAGCTAGAATCTGTCTGGTTACCTCTTCAGCCCAAAACGCATAACCGATTTTGCCTAAATATGGTATAGCAATTCTTTGAGTCCCGGGAAAAGACATATTATGATACCTTTTTATCCCGTAAAAATGTACAGTTATAAGTTAATTTTCGCAAAACGAAGTTGTAGGCGTCATCTAGGTGGGTTTTTAAAGTGCTTACACAAAACGAATGAGTTACAAAAGGAATGCTCACCATCAGTCCAAACACCACAGTGGACACCCCTCCGCCGATGAATCCCTCCCAGGTCTTCTTGGGGCTGAGCTTGATGAGCGGAGTCTTGCCGAAGAAGAAGCCAAACACGTACGCCATCACGTCGTTACAGATAATCATGGATACCGGCACTATGAACCATATTAGACCTGGAAGTATAGATCAGAGAGTTAGAGAAGTAGCATTATCAACATTATGACCAGGTCATGTTGTTGAGTACAATGTTAAATAGGTCACCGAAGTTATAATTCAGGTAGGTAGATCACCCAGACCAGGGGACTAAGTTTTATAGCATTCTCACATTGTTTGGAAAACCCTTACATACATTTTGTACTTTATGTAAATACTAAATATTGGAATGTAGCCTATATTTAATTTATTATTTTATTTATTTATTGGCGCCTGCACTATAGTCTGATTAACAAGTGCCATTTTCCTCTAAACCTGATCTCATGCACCGAAAATTATGATTTTGGTCTCATTCGATTCGGAATACCATCTAGAACATTCTATCAAAATTCCAAGAGGGGCTGAAAAAAATTGCAAAAGTTTTTATGAACAATCAAAGGCATTCAAGAATTTTTCATGTAAATAAAGTAATTAGGGGTTTTTCATCAATAAAAAATATTATTTAAATTTTATTAGTTATAAATAAAAATATAAATATTATTATCTGGCTTCTAACAATAACAAAACAAAATAGAAACAATTATTAGACATATAAATACCGTAATGGCGTATTTACATAAATAATTTTTGAATGCCTTTGAATGTTAATAAAAAAGTGAAAACTCAAAATTCTTGAATTTTTTCGATGGAAATCCCTTCTATGCCCTTTTAAGATTAGCTCTAAATATTAAAAAAATCTAGATTTCTTGTTTTGAAAAAAATCAGCGTTTTTATGTTAACATTAAAATAATTACTATTAACAAATTAAGAAAAGCATAACAATTAAACAAATAGTGATAATTTATTTTTGTTTACGGATTCTTGTTTATTGATATGTCTACTTAGTACCAATTTTTTTTTAAATCCCTAATCTTAATATTTAATCAGTTAAAATATGTTTTTAGTTCACGTGGCAGATTGCGACAAATCACGCGAAACGCGAACTATGCGTCTTTACCGTTACTTTCGCCGCTCAATTAAAGTTATAAAGATTGTTGATAAAGTTCCAAAAGTTAGGATTTGCTTTAGGAAATTTCCTGTTCTTTAAGGATCTACTTTCAAATTTAGACTTAGATCTCAAATAGTTTATGAAATATAAAAAAAAAACTAAACCCTTCTTTTTTTGTTTACTTTATTGTTTATAACTTTTGTCTTTTTTTTCAGCCCCTCTTGGAATTTTGATAGAATCTTCTAGATGCTATTCCGAATCGAATGAGACCAAAATCATAAATTTCGGTGCATGAGATCAGGTTTCGAGGAAAATGGCACTTGTTAACCAGAGTACTAGGCTGAGCATGTCCTGCAAGTCACCGAAATTTTATATAATATGTAGCTAACAATTATTTCGTTTGGACAGAAATTAGTTTATTACGTTGTAATCGCACATTTTTGTATGATCTCTTCTATCCTTCGTTATCTCCCGAACCTCAAAATATCAAACAAACAATTATACAAATAACAAAACGTTGGCAAAATTGGTTTACCAGCTTAAGAGTAAACGTTATAAATGTAATATATTTTTTGCAAAACTAATTAAATTTTTTGAATAATAACGTATTCATTTAATTCAACAGACAAGTGTACAAAGCTCTATTGTTCCATTTAACCAGAGAATCCCTGGGGTAGCAACATAGCAACATACAATAGCATGTAACATTATACTATCATGTTCGTGTGTAATGTCTAGGGACCGCTTAGTTAAATTACCTCGGAGTTACTACCATCCTTATGTGGTTACCGTAAAGGGCATCCTGAGGGCATTTACGGACAAGTGGGACTCTGCACTGCTCAGGCACTGGATTTGGCTTCATGCGCCAGTAGCACGGTGCATGATCATTATTTAATTATGTAGTGTCGAGCAATTAAAATTATTAAGTAATAAAAATTATAAATAATAATTAAATATCAACTAACCTACTAACATAAGTTTAAGGAAAAATTGTTACTAATCTACTAATAATTCATATGGGCTGTATTTTATTGCCTGAAATAAAGCATTATTATTATTATTATTATTATTATATTAGAGGTAAAAGAAATATGAACCCGTAGGGACATCGCAGGTTAAAAAACGATAAAACTGGGTCAATCTGTCACGCCAATTTACGTACACGTGTATTTATAGTCAAGACTGCAGATAGGGAGGGACGTTATTTACACCCAGCTATCAACAAGAAAATAAAAAGAGCAATATTATCCTTATTGGTTAGAAGCAGAATAGATTATACAATCTATATACGAGTAACAAAACAAAGTGATAATGCTTTAGGGTGTGTATGTTTTTTTATTTATTTATTAAATAAGGGGGCAAACGAGCAAACGGGTCGGTCACCTGATGGTAAGCAACTACCGTCGCCCATGGACACTTGCAACATCAGAAGGGCTGCAGGTGCGTTGCCGGCCTTTTAAGACGCTACGCTAATACGCTCTTTTCTTGAAGGTTTGCAGGTCGTATAGGTCCGGAAATACTACTGGTGACAGTTCGTTCCAGAGTTTTACAGTGCGCGGCAGAAAGTTACGCGGAAAACGCACTGTGGAAGACTGCCACTCATCAAGGTGATGAGGATGGTATGTTTTTCGCGTGTTTCTCTTATATAGAGTTCATTGTGAAAATAGCAGCGCTGAAAGAGCAAATTATTTTGTGATTTGTATTAGCGGGCGGTCCAGCGTATTTTCCCATGCAAAAGTAAAAAGAAAAGTTAATCTTTCAGCGCTGCTACTTACACAGTCAACTCTATACAGGGGACCCATGTGCATCCTAAAGTAGGTATTATCACTTAGTTTTGTTACACCCTGTATATATTAAACTGTAATTTTAATTTTGTTAGTCTCGCTAAAATTCGAGTACGGCTGAAACGATTTGTCTAATTTTAGTCTTGAGTCTTGACATTCGTAGAAATCCAGGGAAGGTTTATATTCCTTCGATCGTGGATTCTTGGAAATCTATTGTTATTATATTGTGTCACCGGTGAGCTTATGGGGATTGATGGGATATTAGGAGGGAGGTAAGTAATACGAAGTTCATTTAGTACATAATTATAGATCCAGATTCCAGTACTGTTTAGACTTTAGAATAACGTCACGATAACGTAAATAAGCTTTGGAATTTACTCTAAATGAGGACAACGTAGTGGTTTCCATCAAATAATGTTCTAATCTGTTTAGCTTCCGTAGTATAGCGCACGAAGTAGGAAATTCGCATTTACCTAATTTCATGTCCAAAACCATAAAAGTGTAAAGCAATGGACTTGTACGGCTTTAAATAGTATTTTGACGTGGATATTTTTAACTGATAGATCCAGGGCCGTACGGTTATGCAATTAACATTGAATGGCCGATGGAAATATGGAAATCGGAAATGTTTCGTAACAAACATGGGTCGTAGTCATGTAACTCTGGTATTTGAACAATATTAAACAAAAAACTTAAGAACTATAACCCGGTTTTAGATTATTCACGGCTCTTTACAGTTCTCGTTCTATTTGGATTAGAAAAAATCAGCCAAGTGCGAGTCTAATTCGCGCATGGACTACGAAGGGTTCCGTACCGTTATAGAGCAAAAATAGGCCAAGTTACAAGTATTGTTTTTAAGTAACCAAAAATAAAATTTGGTCTATTTTCGCTCTGGCCCTTATATAATTATTAATTATTATTCTATTTTAATTTTATTATTAAAACCAACCAAACCAACCTGAGTCCTGAGCAAATTCAGTACCCTTCTTTTAGGTTTGGATGTACGTTAATTTACAGTGCAAAAGAAGGTTTCTAATCCTTACTTTCATAGACGAAAAACTTTAGAAATTAATTACTCAAAGTTAATGTAAGTAATTGTAATTTCAACACCCAACGTTTTTCCGCATAAAAACTATATAATTTATCTTTCTCCTGCCTGTCACCTACTGTCCTATTTCACTACCTACCTAAATAGACACAAATAATACTATTTGAATCGATAGCTATTGTGGGGAGTGTATACTATCGCAATATGATTGAAAAGCCCTCACATCGCGTATTCAAGGCGCATTTACATTGACGTAACATACACAACCAACATACACAACAAAACCAAACTATAACAATATGCTATGATTGTACTAATCATGTAAATATTGTTCAAAGAATTGTAAACTTGTTATGTAGAAAATATTATGAAAAAACTATTATATAGAGGTACCTGGTACATACAACGAAATTAATTCGTTATTGCTTATATTTTATTGCGTTTCTTTAATAAACGGAAAATAACATACATTTCACGCAACACAAAATTATAGTGTACTATCTGCATTTTAAAGAAGAGTTTAGATAAAACCAAGGACCTTTTTCTTCCAAGAACCTCCAACCAAATTTAAGAATGACCTAAAATGACAAATTTTTTCGTATACGAATGCGACATCCGTATATTATACATCGACGCCTCAAACTATAAATAAAGCTATTGTTTACAGAAAATCTGGAGCTTCGCTTGTTTCAGTGGAAAACGCAGAATCATATTGCGAGCATTCCACACATTTTCAGCTACACGTTGCAGCTGCTTGTAATTGCTTACCAATAGGCGATTTGTTTGTCTGTTAGAACGTCTTACAAGAGTCTCCGTCGCCAAACATTTTTGCGAATTCGGCAACATTCAATTCAACAATCATCAGAGAAATAAAGCTCACTTAATTTAAATTAACTGAAAATGTTGATAATAAGCTCTACACATAATTTCCTGTTAATATCCTCTTTATATTAAAGTTAAGTAATCAAAAAATGTCCCTGAGTGCGTCAGTAAGCCACGCACGAAAACGATTACGCTTAGAGAAACTGACTCTTATTTTTTAACAACTATCGCGATTTGCAATGCAATTAAATTACTTACTTCAAAAAAAATCCAAAATAATGATATTATAATCTGACAATGAAATTGGTGACTGATCACCAACTCATCACTCATGCTATGACTCATACTTTCAATTTTCATTGAAGTGTAGTCATCATCACACATTATAATTTATATTTCATAAGTTGGCAATGCAATTCCATTGCCAAATAAAATTAACTAACTAAAATGTTTATCTGACCACTAGGGCAGTATTATTTTCTACAATTAGAAAACACATAGTTCGCCGCGAGAAATACGAATTTTGATCACCACTTTTACAAACGTAGTACCAAATTCGGACTATATCTTATAAAAAAACAAAATAATTTTTAAAATCGGTCCACAAGTGGCAGACTTATTCGCGAACAAACAAAAAAGTCACATAATATGTACGGTCAAAAATTGATAAACTTCCTCCTTTTTGGAAGTCGGTTAAAATCGACTCAAAGCACGAAATAAACAATATTATACTATGTCAAGTGTATCTTGGATAGGGAACTAAAAAATAAGGAGGCCGGCAAGCTTCATTTGACTAACAAATGTTCAGGAAAAATTAAAAAGCTTTTTCGCCCGACTGGGTTAAATTAGTAGATAATTTGTCGTTATAAATGAGGAGATATTAATCCATACCTACTAATATCATAAATGCGAAAGTGTGTATGTATGTTACCTGTTCTCGGCCAAACCGCTAAACTAATTTTGCTGCAATAGAGCCCTACAGAGTTATTCATAAAAAGTTGTTAATCAACGACTTAAGCATGACTTAACTAATTAGTTGATTAAGCCCTAAGAAATGATTAAAGATTTTGTATTCGGGCGATTCCATTTCGCGGATGCAACAGTTTGACACACCTAAAGCTTCCTACAGGCAAAATGAAGCATATTTATTAATAAAATATCCCGTGAAGGGATACATTTTAACTAGTTTAACAATGATTTATAAATGAAAACCTTCATCAAATGTATGAAGAGCCACAAACAGGTCTGAAGTGCCATCGCGGGCGCAACCAATTTGACCCTCCATTAAGAACTGTGATGAGTTCATATGTGAGTACTGGTTATTGCGAAACTTTTACGAAATAACTTGCCTATATTTCAAAAGAGCATAAAACAAAGAAACTATGTTACAAGATAAAAGTGATTATAATAATAAGTACTAGAAATTATTAACCATTTCTAGGATCGCGGATGCAACATCAAATTTTTCTAATCTCTTAAAAGTGAATTAAATCGTAATTCTCTAATCTAACAAATTTTAAAATTTTTGATATGGAATATATAATTATACTAGTAATTTGTAATTAAACTGCACCAAATTGTAGTTTTTTTTAATTTTCAGTTGTTTATTGGCCTGACAAAATTAATCGTCTAAATCACTAAAAACGGTTGAATAGTGTAATTTATACAAAAATTATTGCTGTAAGTATTGCTGTATAACTATACTACAACTAAACATTAATTTGAAATATATGGCATTTTAATTTAAAAATATGGGAAAAAACATCGCGTCCCTCAGATGATAATGCTTAAAAACGCTCTAATTATTCGAATTCCATTTTTTACAGATAAAAGTTGTTTTGTTAGTAAATACACATTTTCTTACGTATATTCCAATTGCAAAATGTAACTTATAACACATTTTTAAAATTCTCGTTAATTTTCTCTGTAGCGGAATGGCCCATTCATAAACGTTACTTAAAAGTTGCTTAACCAGACATCACTTAACTTTTTTTACTATAGCAATTTTTTGGTAGAAATGGTAAGAATCTGGCTGTATGGATGACGACATCAAATAGTGAAGCCATTTAAAAAAAAGTTCACAAGGATGTGAGGGTGTTTAATCTGACAGCAATTTAAGCAACAGATTAAGTAGATGATTAACTCTAAATAGCGTTTATGAATACAATTTCTCGTTAAATATTATTTAAAGTGTTGCTTAAATTTAATTAACGTTTATGAATAAGGCCGCTATTGTTTCAACAATAGCGGCCTAAAAAGAACAAGTAGGTTACCGAAACGTGCTTCAGCACGTTTCGGTAACCTACTTGTTCTTTTTGCACAGATTACCTATCTCATGGAATCATTGACAGTTTTATTCCCACTCCGGAGCCAAACGGCCCAATCGCACCTATAGCCAATACACATTTTAGGTAGAACAGTGCCAAAAATGGCTCGGTATATAAATTTTTAGTATGTATAGCATCTTCGGTCTCTACTAATGTCTCCCAATTTTCTTCTAGGCAAAAACATTATTTACTAGTGTCATCTTAGTCTTACGATATGTCTTTGAAAAGCGGTCTGCTGTGATATTTCAAACATTTCGGTGTCGGCCTATTGTGAGCCAAATAGATAATTATACTTATGTCAAAAAAAAAACACAGAGGATCTGTTTCACCACTTCCTGATAAGTGCCGAATAGGCTATCCACAACTTTTTTGACAGATAGAGTATGGAGAATCTGTCAAAAAAGGTGTGGATAGCCTATCCGGTACTTCATCAGGAAGTGGTGAAACAGGCCCTAAATAATATTAAAGTAAGTAATAATTGTATGTAACAGACGCAGTTATTATCCAATTTCCTCAAAGCAGGTAAGCGTATTTCCATCAGAGCTATTTATAGCTTTACTATAGTATGTAGTATGTACCTGTCCCCTTTCCCAGCGTGAAGCGTCCTATATACGTCAATGCTTCCTTGCGTGACACTATCTTGATATGTACTGCACTATAGTAGTATAGTCTATAGACTATACGTCTAGTGAATAGTCAGTTCAGAAATATTATGTTACCTGGGATTTTCAATCATTGATTTTTAATTTTTATGTCGTCTGCATAAGGGTTACTTAATTCAAATTTGATGTCTGCTAGATGAGACTGGTAAAATCTACGCTCTATCAAAATACATCATTATTTTTACTTAAATTGTTTCTCAATAACAGTCGATTTACAAGACCAAGATTTTGATTATTTTTCAAAAATATGTAATAAATAATAATACTTCTATTTATAAAACATTCAAATCTTCGGTTTAATCGTTCGGTTAATCTTTCGGTTTTGTAAAGAGGATACTGCTCGTGGACGTAGCCTGTGTAGTCTTGTAAATATAAAAAAAGTGTAAATCGATGTATAACAAAGTAAAACGACCCCTACTATGACTAGCAGAAACTCAGGTTACGCGTACGATTGCATATAATTTGTTAAATGCACTGCAGAGAATAACGATTAATTTATTTGTTAGAACTAACAAGTAACAGCTCTTGTAACGTGTGTACACAGTTTACTCACTTTAATAACATCTAGTTCACCTATTTGGTAGTGGAACCCTAAAAGAAATATTTTTGATGGATCCCCCAAAAAATGTTTAATCTTTAAATGGTATTTAATCTTTATGCAAAAAAAATATAATTAATAATTATGTATCGCTCTCGAGCTTACAGGCCTTAGGGCTCAATACAAAAGGCTAATACAATATATTATATTATTTTCAAAATCGATAGTAGCAAAGAGAATGCATACTAATATTATTATCCATACTAATATTATAAATGCGAAAATGTGTGTGTCTGTCTGTCTGTTACCTACCTCTTCACGCCTAAACCGCTGAACCGATTTTGCTGAAATTTGGCATGGAGATACTTTGAATCCCGGGAAAGGACATAGGATACTTTTTGTTCCGCAAAAATGTACGGTCCCCGCGCGATAAACGAGTTTTGGCGCAACGGAGTTGCGGGCATCATCTAGTTTCAAATATTTGGGCAACTCATGCCCGTTCTACAATCTCGGTAACGAAATAACGATCAAAATCAATTGTGTCATTAAAATAATGAATATTTTACGAAGGACATCAAAAGTTAATGTGGTTTGAATCGCTGGAGTCTGTTTTTGTACATTAAACGTTTCCTCATAATGTATTTTTTGTGTTAACAAAGTTTTAGCCATGAACCATGAAATGGATAACTAACATTACATGAGGAAATTACTCATTTATTCCCTTATAATTTGAACAAACCTTGTAACATAGGTAATATAATTAACTTTCATCTGGCTAATATTTCTGGCTATACATAAATGATAAAACCCACAGTTTTGGTTTGAAATGACAAAAACACAAGGTCAAAGTTAAACCTCATTTGGACGGTTAATTAAAATGTTAAACATTACGAAATAAGTGTCAAAGCTCACGCGCAGGCCCAAGTTCGGAGGTCACGTGATTATACCCAGGCGGCCTACTACGAAACTGTTTTGAGACTCAAACAATCGGACAAGAATGCCGCGTCCTGCTCTAGCAACGTCATTTCACGTTTGTTAGGCTGGTATAGACTAATCATCTTAATATCTCAAAAATCCTAGAACGTTTAGTACAGCAACAACTTTGCTCTTATCTTAACTTAAATAATTTGTTAAATCCTCTGCAATCAGGTTTTCGCCCCGGCCATAGTACTTCCACAGCCTTAGTTAAAATTACTGATGACATTCGCCACGGTATGGATAACCAAAATTTAACTATTCTTATTCTTTTAGATTTTAGCAATGCTTTTAATACAGTTGATCATGACATTTTATTACTCCTTCTTAGATCGCTCAATCTTTCCCCTGAGGCAGTTAAATGGTTCCGCAGCTTCCTTGGAGGACGCCGGCAGCGTGTTAAAATTGACAATAAATTTTCCTCGTGGTGTAATATATTTGCTGGCGTGCCCCAAGGTAGCGTGCTATCCCCTCTTCTATTTTCCATTTTCATAAACTCTGTTTCCCAAATAATATCCTCCTTCTATCACATGTATGCAGACGACTTACAAATTTATAGACAGGCCTTACTTTCCTCACTCTCTAACGTGATTGCTCAACTTAATTCTGACTTGTCAGAAATACTTAAGTGGAGCAATTACTATGGTCTAGAACTTAACCCGAAAAAAACCCAATGCATCATCATTGGTAGCAGGCAGCTGATTGGTAAAGTCGACTGGGCTAACTTACCTGAAATAAATCTTGACGGGTCTATCATTCCCTATAGCCCCTCCGTTCGCAACCTCGGTATATACATTGACCGCACTCTTTCATGGAACACCCAAACTCAAGAACTCCGCAAGAAGCTGTTCGCTGCCACTGCCTCTCTCAGACGCCTCAGTTACTTCCTTCCTGTATCAACTAAAATCTCACTAGTTCACGCTCTTCTTTTTCCCATCTTAGACTACGCAGATGTCAGCTACAGTGACCTCAACGAACAACTTCTTTCTTCCCTAGAACGCCTGCAAAATCTTTGCATCCGATTTATCTTCGGCCTACGAAAATATGATCACATATCTAACTACCGGACAGAGCTAAAGTGGCTACCTGTGAAGTTGCGTCGGAATACACACATTCTCCATCTTCTTTACAATATTTTATTTAATCCAAAATCTCCCGCTTACCTCAAACAAAACTTTACCTTTCTTGGACACAAACATCCTACACTTCGCTCTGCTAATAAACTAACTCTTGCCTTCCCTTCTCACAACACTAACTTCTATGACTCTTCCTTCACCGTCTCTGCTATCCGTCTGTGGAATGCTCTACCCGAAAGCATACAAAATTCCAAATCTATAAATACTTTCAAGAAAAGACTTAAGCAACACTACTTAGATCTATCTGCGAACTCTTAAAACTCTGAATTCTTTTATTTTCTTCTTCGTATCATTATATGTTTATTTTGTTTATTAATATAAGTTGTATCCATTATATTTATTTATCTTATTATAAATTATATATTGTATCTCATTTTATCATTTCGTTATTTGTTATCTTTGTTTTTAATTAATATTTTCTGTTATTTGTTTTGTTAATTAAGTTTATGGTTGCCTGGAAGAAACTGCTTCCAGCAGTAAGGCCGCCATTTCAAACTGTTTTCATTCTTTGTAACTTTTGTAAACTGACTTTTTTAATTAGCGGTTTGAATAAAGAGTTTTTTATTTTATTTATTTATTTATAATCACAGAGCCGAACCGCGACTTGAGACAGGGTCGCATCTTAAGTACTGACTATTTATACCAGCCTTAGAGTAGGATGCGGCATTCTCGTCCGATTATTTGAGTCTCAAAACAGTTTCATGGTACAAGTCCTGGTCACAGGTGTAAGATACACTCCTGTACAAGTTATTCATTCACATATCGATTGTATGTTAATGACATTGTGGTCAAAGAACTACTAATATTAATGTTTAAGTTTGTTTATCTGTCTGCTAATTACCTTCAACTTGAAGAGCGGTTTAGGCTCCAATCCAAGTATTCAAACTTAAGCCACTGAGATGCGGAATCAAATTTGATATTTTATACCTTATGGAGACATTTTAAATTCGTGAATCGCGGCCAATGAAAGGCCATCAGATACATTTCGCCAAGGGAATATGGTCACCGTACGATAAAGGACTATATTATGAGCAAATGTACTTAACATGTAATTACTTCCTTTGCATAATTTTATTTCAGGCTAGACGTAGCCTAAAATAGGGAGTACCATCACAGTGTAAAAATAACTATTTACACTGTGGTACTATCATATATTCTGTGGCTACGTTCACACCAAACTGACTCATGTCAGCATTATCTTTCGATACCTTTTCATTCACAACTGACATTAAGACGTTAGGTGTGACGGACCTTATACCAGCTTATACTCGTACGTATTACGTACGTGCGTACGTCGTCGGTCGTACTTATTTAAATAATTGTGACGTATACATTATACATAATATTATAATAATTATTTCCCACCGACTAAGTTCCCAGTACTTTGTATGGTTTTCATTGATAAGGAAAATACTACTTAATCAAAAATAAAATTTAAAAAGACGAATGCTTTGACGTGTCCAATCTAGTGTCACTCTCAAGACGAATCTAACGATACATCTCAAGCTCAACAAACTAAGGGCTCTAGAGCGCTCCTAAGAAATATACATACACTCCTATCGGGTAAAAATAAACTAAAAATATTTGGCGATTTCTTATCGTGCCTATTATATCGTTACGCTCTAATACTTTAGCCAAAGTACCAATAACAATCCAACACCTAACGTTGCTACTTGAATAAATTACAATAATTTATGATAAGAATATTTTATTTGTATTATTATTGATAGGTTCAACAAAGAGAATATTATATCGTTTTTAAGGACTTAAGAGTTCATTACATTGTTAGTGTATTCAGATCGCGTCGTAATGGACAATAATAAATTCATAACTGTTTCATAATAGACAACACATTTCTCTATTTCATTCCTTTGAAATTGTAACCATTGCCTTCCGCACCAGTGCCGTAAATAGGGCGATGCCACCGGTGCCCAGGCACAGGGCGTAGATTCTGGGAGGGCGCAAGAATGGTCAGATCAAGAATGGCCTGGGGATACAAAGCATTCCTCTGGGTGCCTATAATATCTAAAAAAAAGGGGCGCAGGGCGCAGTCATAGAATTTTGCACAGGGCGCAAAAAGGTTATTTACGGCACTGTTCCGCACGTGTAAAATATAAAAAATCAGCCAAGTACGAGTCGGACTCGCGCACGAAGGGTTCCGTACCATTATAGAGCAAAATTAGGCCCAAAATTGTGTTTTTTGTATGGGAGCCCCCCTTAATTTTTTATTTTATTTTAATATTATTATTAAATATTAAAGTACACATAAAACTAAAGATTTTGTGAAAAAGTTAAGTACCTACCTGTTGCCATTATTGATATAGAGTAAAAAAGGCCAAAAAAATCACGTTTGTTGTACGGGAGCCCCCCTTAAATATTAATTTTATTTTGTTTTTAGTATTTGTTGTTATAGCGGCAACAGATATACACATTCTGTGAAAATTACAACATTCTAGCTATTACCGTTCTCGAGTTACAGCCTGGTGACAGACAGACGGACATACGGACAGACGGACAGACAACGAAGTCTTAGTAATAGGGTCCCGTTTTTATCCTTTGGGTACGGAACCCTAAAAAAATACAATGTCATTCCTTGATAATCCCAAAATCAAATTTCGAATGTCACTCACCTTCAAATATGTTCTGGATGATGAGGTAGCTCTGCGTGACGACAATGAGCAGAGCGACGTGAGTCCAGGCGAACAGACTGAACTGTCGCATGTAGTACTTCTTGACGAGAGACAGCACGAACCACACGAAGCCAATACAGTAGAGACAGAAAGAGATGAAGCGATGGTACGTCACTAGGAACCGAAGGTAGTCCTGCGAAAGAAAATCAGTTGTTCGTGATCATCGACTTTTTATTGATACATATAGACGAATACTTGACTTAAAAACTAAGGCTAGGGGTTTCTTAAATAAAAAAACTAAACATGAAGTATTCAACGAAAACTAAGCAATAATATTGTTAGACAGACAGTCTTGCAATTTTGTAAGAAGCGACATTATATTTTAATATCCTGTAAGAAGGGCAAATGTAAAGGGGCCTTTCTGTACAAAAAGTTAAGAGATTTACGGGCATTTAAACTATATCACGGATAGTAAGCGCTGCAGACCGTAACCGATATATTTAGCACTTAATAAACAGCTAGTTTAATACACGATAATTTTTTGGCTATGTTGAATATTATTAATATTTTACAAGTATGTAACAACTAACACACTACACAGGGCTTATCAAGTTATCACTTAAAAGTTAAGTATAAACTTTAACAGTGGCAAAACTTGATTTTAAATCTTGTCTATATTGTCAAAAATGTTAAGCTTGAAATCGAGATTAAAAGGATCTCAAAGCTGATAGCTTGGGTTTTTATCTAGGATTTGCAAGGGTTACACTATCGCAAAATGTTGATTTAAGTACGGTTACGCTTATCGGCGATAATCTTCTAGTATTTTGTATAGAACCTAAACAAAATGACAGATTACTATCACAAATCACAATCTTTATTTATGGCAACTAATATAGCGGGCAAAAAACACTGCAACTCTTATGTAGCCAGGGCCCGTACCACGAAACGGTTTTGAGACTCAAACAATCGGACGAGAATGGCGCGTCCTACTCTAACAAACGTGAAATGACGTTGTTAGAGCAGGACGCGGCATTCTCGTCCGATTGTTTGAGTCTCAAAACAGTTTCATAGTAGGCCTACAGAATCTACAGTGGTAACCAATAAACCAACGTAAACAAGACCGTATTTTGTACAGACTAGAGTCATTTTTATTATATTACAAAATTTTAGTTTTCAGTATTTCAATAAATAATTTGCGATCTATCTACGACGAACCATTTGTAGCAACAAGTACATTTTTTATTGATGTGCTCTAAATAAGTTTTTTTAAAGGACATTGACTCCAAGCATTTGACAATTCGACGAGTCACGAGATTATAATATACTAAACGCTATTTGCTTTATTAGGCCCACTTATACAGTCTGCTTACTGCTACAGCTTGATACAATAGTTCCAATTGTATCATGCCGTATCTTTCCTAAATAGTAAATACGAACAACGAGCGGGATATAACATACCCAATCCACGTTACATTTAACCCAGATTAGCGTACACACTAACAACAAAGCGTAACTATCCTTATTGTTACTAAACCTCAGTTAAATTAAGGTTATCGGTATTTACCTTCAATTAGGTTTGACCTACAAAGCAATATTTAGCTTGGCTTAACGATGCGTACGGACGACCAAAAACAAAAGAGGATCGCTTTAACTGACGCAAAATCAATACTAACTCGTCCCTCGACCACCTAATAGAGAACTGTGTAATGACTAATGTGTATGTCTAACATTGTTTTTTAATAGTCTACAACTCAACACTCTACTGCAGTGGTTTTTAACCGGTGGTCCGCGTACCACTGGTGGTCCCTGAAGGCATTCCAAGTTGTCCGCAAAGCCATCCTAATAATACACTTAAATTAAAACCTCTAACTTTTAGATTTTTGTCAAATGAAAAATGAGTGCTAATTTTATAATTATTTAAATAGTTGTGCTTGTTTTCCTTATCAAACCACAACTTAATTTAGGTAAACCAACAACCATCAGTGATTCTTAGAGCGCTATAATAATATTTTATTTATTCAAATTTTATTAATAGACTGAAGATAATATTATAATAACAAGTTCACTAATAGCTGTAGCATGAGAAATATCAAATACGCATTATTAATAATGCCCTTATCAACAGAAGTGAAAAAACCTTAAATGATTGATAACTTCAAAATAACTGTGAAATTATTACCTGGGGCCCAATTCTTATACTTCGAATTTTTGTATTTAATATTTTACTTTGCCGTAATATACTACTGTCTAGGGTTGAAATTGAAGTGTGATATTAACAATAAAATTGTTCGTCTTGGGGCCGACTTATACTAGTATTTTGTTTACGACAGCTTTAGATCAAAGCGATATTGGAATGATGAAAATATGAAAATGGGGCCAGGAGTTGTTGCTTTCAAATAGCCAATAACCTCATGGTATGTTTTCAACCGATACTGAACCGATTCAAGCAGTGACTTAGGAAAAATGAAAACACTTACCGTTCTATTGATCACGACTCCAAAATAGTCGATAAGATTCTCTCCATAGAAAAAGTAGTTGGAAGTCAACAGGAAATACCAGGAGAGCGAGCGGAACCACGGCAATCCGTGTACTCGGTACACCGCATATCCAATGTTGATGATCTCCTCAAAACACTTCACTTGCACACACAGCACCTGGGCACAAAAAATATTGTGATAATTAGTACAATTAAAGGCAGATTCTTATCGCATTTTAAAACTTATACTTAGTATTTAAGTAATGCAGGACAAAATACTTTAAGGTGAAGAGGAGTGACCACTTTTTATAAATGAGATAATACTTATCAAATATATATATTTTATTAAATAATAATTAATACCACATCTGAATGTAATGTTTCAACTTTAGTCTAAATATTGAATAGATCAAAAAATTTTAAAGATGATTACATATTTCATGTTGTGACTATAATATGTTTTTTTTTACTTTTATCTCAATGACACACTTTCTTTATCATTGTGAAGATCAACATAACTAATATGAAAAAGTTTTCTATTTTCATAAACACAAAGTTATAACCATTTCTAACTGGTTTAAAAAAAACATTTAAAATGTTAAGTGCCACTATCTTGATAATATTACAGGAAATGTTACTTATTTAATAATAATTATAAAAGAATTCACATGAATTACCGTAGTCATCAAGGCCAGAGGTCCTCCATAAATGAGCAAACAAAATCCACCAATCATCAGCCAGGTAAAGATTCCTCGGATCACCCAGTTTCTCCATCTAAATTTTTTTTTTGTTTTATTTAAAAAGATAAATAGTTTAAGACACCTTGACACACCTTGAAAAAATTTGCTTTTATTTTTTGTAAGTATTTAAGATATAATTTTAAGCATTTAAAAATTAAACATAAAATAGGGCTTTACTAATTATTTGTAAATAGGTACCTACTGCTTGCTATCATCAACAAAACATAATCAAAAAGTCATAATAAATTAAATAAAAAATAGGAATAGGATCTGAGCAATTTAATTTAATTCAAGGTATGACATACCAATGATTGAGTTTTCATAACATACATTAGCATATTTGAAAGACATGAATGGAATCTGTTTCTAGAAGAACCTATTAATGTTCTACTCGCCATAAATAAAAATAAATATTAAATATTTTAGAGGTAGGACTCACCGCGAAGAGAGACCGGACAGGGCCGAATCGAGGATTTCTGGAGTTTTATCGGTTCCCTGGGGCAAGTTTTTCGCCAGTTCGTCGACATATTTCTCCTCTAGAACCTTCTCCTCTTCCGAATCCACCTGATAGAAGAACAGCAGAATAAGTCTATTGCGAAGTTTGTGAGAAGAAACATGTTAAACGTGAATTAAAATAAATACATGATCGGATTCTCCAGCAGTCTCAGCTTTGTCGTTCCCGTCGCCGTCACCGCGCCGATGTCTCAACTCACTCATCGTAATTACTGAGTTTCAGACCACAATCACAACAATATTTAGGTAAATTCACTGTAAAATCCACAATCACAGAAAGAAACAGCGTCTCACATGAAAGATGTTTTCTTTTGAAGCCAATTGAAAATCCATCGAAAGACGAAATGTCAAACGAAAAATCAATACTTTTTTTTTTTTGTTGCAAAAGTTGAATGTCAAGTTATTACTCTTTTTGACTTTATAAGTTTATACACATTTGTACAAAATTTCTGTTTATTTTTGAAGAAATGATAAAAAATGCTTAAAATAATGATTGAAAAGTAATGACTTCCGAATATTGATTATAAGAATACCAATAAGTAATATAAATTATAAACTTGTGTTTTCAAACAGCTGCCTAGTGTCTTTTCAGCAGGGCTTCATAATAATAATAATAATAATAATAATAATAATAATAAACTTTATTCTCATTTTAAAACATTACACAACCTTACTTAAAACAACATAAAATTTCAGCTTAGTAAAATATAAAATAAGAAACAAAATATGACACAGAGAAGGAAAAAAAAAATTTATATATATACACAAACAAAAGAAACTTATGAACTAAAACTAAAAGTAAAATATTTTTTGAATGTATGGCAGTGCAATGCCAAAAATGAAGAAAAGGGGACCACTCAGGTTATGACAGCGACTTGCGGCGCTGTCCCTGGTCTTCCGTGATCACCTACGTCCTACCCCCCATCAAACAACATAAAACAAACAATACAAAAAAAATATATATGTTCAAAGTGCAACTCTCGCACAGCTTTATAGTTTCAAGTATTATAATCATAATATTATTATTACTATATAGGTGGATGTTAACGTGAAAGTTAAAATATACTATATGTATTATATTGATAACATAATAAAATATAGTGTGTATAAAATATATTATTTATAAACTTATTAAGTTATTTTAGAAAATATACATATAATTTAATATGAATTAATTAGGTACTATTTATTTGAAGTTGTAACAAGTGATGCTTGTAATGACGTTTAAAACTATTGATGAACTTTAAAGATCGTAGTGGTGGCAGAAGGTTATTCCATATTTTACTGGCAACATATCGAAAACTTCCTCTAAACGCGGCAGAGTGGTGAGGTTGATTAATAAGCAGGTAGCTCGAGCCCCTGGTGGTCATTGACAGATGACTGTCGCCAGCCCACTGCAGTTTATTATAGAGATAGAGGGGTGTTTTAAGCTTAACGACTCCAAAGAGGAGCGTAGCAAAGTGTAGTTGCCGACGATGCTCCATATTAAGCCATCTCTCCTTATTTATGTAAGGAGAAACATGTGTTCTAGGAGGTATGGACAGACAAAATCTAGCACAAGCGTTCTGAACTTTTTGGATCATTTTTTTTGATCGAGATAGTAGACATGTCCCAGTAACGACGTCCGCATAATTTAATTTAGACAAGACCAGTGATTCGCAGACAGTTATACGCAATTCTTTAGGTAAAAAGTTTCTTATTTTGTACAATAATTTTAATCTGTAAAAGCAACTACTTACTATTTTTACCGTGTGCTTTTCGAAACGTATGTTTTCGTCCATAATAATTCCCAAATTTTTTGCTTCACTAACTCTCTCTATTTCTTTACCTTTGATGTTAACTGATAAATGAGAATTACAAACTTTTTGTATTTGAGCTTTAGAACCGAGAACCATATATTTTGTTTTAGATGGGTTTAATGCTAGAGCGTTAGCTTCCGACCATTCAAATATACGCCTCAAATCGTCATTTAACATATCCAACGCCTTTTGCAGATTGCCTGGCTTGAATGAAATGTAAATTTGAATGTCGTCAGCGTATATGTGATATTTACAGTGACGTATGTGCTGTGTGATGTCTGCAGAGTAAATGCTAAAGGATTTTGGCCCAAGTACTGATCCTTGAGGTACACCTCTGTCAACACTGTACGGTTCTGATTGCGTAGTACTACCATCTGCATTTCGAATTTCTACGACTTGAGAACGGCCTGTTAGATAGCTCGAGAACCATGAAATTGAATTATCGTCAAAGCCATAGTATTTTAATTTAGAGAGTAATAAGGGAACATTTATAGTGTCGAAAGCGCGCGAGTAATCAAGTAGTACTATAATAGTTGCTTCGCCTAAATCTTGTGCGCTGAGTATATTATCAATTACGTCAAGAAGTGCAGTTGTTGTACTATGGCTTTTTCGGAAGCCTGATTGAACGGATGGTAAAATGTCATTGTTTTCTAAATATTTAGTAATTTGCTCACAAACGACTTTCTCAAGGATTTTTGATACACACGGAAGAATACTTATTGGTCTAAGGTCTTGAAAATCAGTCACAATGTCTTTTTTAGGTATGGGTTTTACTATAGCTTGGTGCCACAATGTAGGAAAAGAGCCAGTTAAGAGAGAGGTATTAATAATTTGAGTTATGGTCTTGAGGCAGTTATCAGAACGAGTAGTTAATAAAAGCATATCCAATGATAGACCATCAACACCTAGTGCGTTAGATTTAAGAGATTTTAGAATTTTTAATACTTCATTGTCGTTTACAGTAGAAAAACTAAATTTAGAAGGGCCAAACGTGTTGGTATTGAAATAGGCAAGTGTGGATGATGGCACTAGGTTAGTACCAGGGACATCAAGAAAGAAATCGTTAATTAGAGTGGGGTTACAAAGATGTTGTGGAATTGTAAAATCTGATTTAATTTTATTTAAATTTATATTTTCTTTCAGATGCTTCCACATTACTTTTGGACTATTAATATTAGAGTTAATAAATGTATCGAAATATGCTGCCTTTTCTCTATATAAAGCCTGGGATACCTCGCGTTTTAGATCCTTGTAATAGTTTACGTGCACCTCGTTTTTTGTTCTACGTGCTCGTCTGTAAGCGGCGTCCCGTACTTTCATCATTAGCTTAATGTTATGAGTAATCCAGGGATACTGTCGTTCTTTAATAGTTAATGTTTTTACAGGAGCCAGAGTGTCAAATATTGCTAGTACGCTGTCGCTAAAGTATTGTGTCATATCATTAATGTCCGTCATAGTCATGATTGAATGCCAGTCGATGGTACTAATGATGTTATCTAGGTCAGTTAAGTCAATGTCTCGAATAGGTCTAAAATTGATTTTTGTAACTACAGGTTTTATTTTAGGGATATTAATAAAAAACGTAAGAAATGCATGATTACTCAGGTCAGCTATATAGTCGATTGATACTCGGTCCATGTCAGCATTCGTACAGATGAGGTCAATGAGGGTCTCTGTATTTGACGAAAAATGTGTTGCCTCCGTAGTGCATTGACGCAACCGATGGATGGATAAAAAGTCCAGTAACATTTTATAGTTAGTAGTATCACAATTTAGACAGTTTATATTAAAATCTCCAGTAAGATATAGACTATCGTGTGAAGGTAGTTCAGTGATAGCATCGGTAAGGGCATCTAGAAACAAATTTACAGAGAGCCAAGGCGGCCGGTATGCTGTACCAATATAAATTATTTTGCCATTAGCTTTAAAAGACAGCCACATTTGCTCAACACTAAGTGGTGATGTGTAGCGCGTGTATGTTTGTGTTGTTAAACCCTTCCTAATGTAGAAGCCTACACCACCACCACGCGAGCGCACGGCATCCTGCCGGGGTTTGTGCACGAGCCGGTAGCCCGGCACCTTCGGCGCGCGGCCGTCCTCGCCGGGTCTTAACCAGGTTTCATTAATGGCGACTATATCGCAGTTATGTCTATCCATGGCGATTAGGAATTCATTGTGTCGGGATCCTAGCGAGCCGGGATTCAGAAAACCAACTTTTACTTTTTTCAGTTTAAGCATTTTGATAAGATATAACATGATCTATTCCTGAAATAGTGAAAAATAAATGTTTTTAATGGGCTCTCGGCGTTAAGTAAAATATTATAAGATGGTATAATATAGCTACATACTATAAAATATTTTAGATTACTTGTATCGTAATATGAATTTGAGTGTAATATGTGAGTGAATAGAAATCTTACCTTATTGTAATGGCTAGCTAACATAACATTATGGTACTTACTCATAGTATTACAAAGTTGTCGCTTTTTTAATGTTTTCATAAAGGACAAACACGAAATGTTCAGTCTAAACCTACTCACTAGTCCAGTCTTAATCAACTTAAAATCTAAAACATGTATACCAAACTTAGAATGTAGCATACTTAGAGATTTTAGAAATTTGTTTGACAGTGTATAATAATAAAAACAAAAGTACAGTAACAAACAAAACCTATCGTAAGAAGAATTTACAGAGAAGTAAGTAACTTATTAGAGCAACATTAATAATAATTATTATTTTACGTACTTGTACCAAAATAAGCATTGGTCGTCGTGTAAATCTTTTTAGGTGATAACAGCACTCTAATCCTTGTATTTTACAAAAGTCAGATTGCTTTTGAGCATCTATTAATAACAAAAGGTAAACTAAAGTTAACAAATTAAATAATGATAAAAGTTTTAGTACACAAAACACGGTTTTTGCTTTAGTTATTGAAAAAAGATATTGAACTATAATATATTCTACATAAAGTTGCAGTCTGCAAATCAGTTTTAAAAAACAATAATAAGATATTAAAAATGTCATACAATGGTAAGTGAAAAACGTAATAATTGTAGAGCTTTTAAAAACAAAAATATTACGCAGTTTGGCTAACATTTGAATAGTTAAAAACCCGCGCCAGATCTGCATCACATCGTATAGAAAACACCGGTTTCCCGTCGCCCTGGCGAACGTAGATTCTGCCTCGTTTGGTCCACGAGTACCGCCACTGGAGCCGGCGGCACTCCTCCCGGGCCTGGTGGAACAGCACGCGGTTAGCGCGCGTTAGCCGCTCGTTGACGTAGATCCGGCGCGGCGCCCCGGGCGCGCCCAGGTCGGCGCTGCTGAGCGTGCGGCGCACCCGGGCGGCGCGCAGCAGCTCCTCGCGCAGGTCGCGCCGCGCCAGCCGCACCACGATGCGCCGCGCGCGCCGCTCCTCCGGCGCGGTGGCGTCGCCTGTAGGGGACCGCTCCACTGCTCCAACTCGCTCGGCGAACACTATGTCGGCGCTACTCAGCTGTACACCTAATTTAGCCGCCAGGACGGTGACCGTGTGTATCGTGTTTTCGCCAGAAGTCTCGGGCAGGTTGCCCACGTCCAGGTCCGCCAGCAGAGCCTCCTGATCTCTGTCGTTCAGCTCAGATTTGAGCTGCGAGACCACCTGCTCTAGTTCGGCTACTTTAGGCGACGATGTCTTCTCGACCAATTCAACTCTGCGTTCGAGGCCGTCGAGCCGCTTGAGTACTTCTGTTCGCCACTCCAGCATCTCCTGGCGGTACTGTCGAAGCTCCGTCATGTACAGAGCCATCTCTTTACGCATCTCTATTACGTCAGTAAAGTCACCCGGGTACAAATTTTGTGAGGGCGAAATAAATGTACTTGAATTGACTGAGATGCGGCCAGGTAACTCAGCAGAGTTTTTCTCGTATATTTTGTTGCTACAGGCATCGCAAGACCAGTCTTTTAACTCACCCGTATCACCGACACATAATTTGTGAAAAAGTCCGGAACATAAGTTACACGTGGCGGCATCTGGCGGCGAAAGGAACCTAGCGCAAACTTTGCATTTATTCATGCTTGAAAATCAATTGAATTGCCAAAAAATAATATAGAACTGAGTCACGTAGTACCAAATACCTTACACAGATGGCGCTTTTATTAACAGGATTTATCGATTTTAATTTGAAAAAGTCAAGTTTTAATTACTAAATAGTCAATTAAATTATTCACTGAACACAAATGTCACCAAACCCCTTCACTAATTTGTTTATAAAGTACAAATAATATTAAGAGCGAGCGAGCGTCTTATTATCACTTAACGCGCGAAATTCACTAAAAGTCACTGTTTTTGCAGTTCAAGGTTAAAACTTAGAAATTATTTTTTTTAGAAATGAACACAATAACACCTTTTGTCCTTTTGTTCTTTATTTATTAGGTTCTTTTCAGGTTTAGTTTTAAAATTATTTACTTTATTCGCGAGATTTCACTCTATAACTATTTTTTTCGTATTTTTAAACGCGGAGTGAAACTGAGACGTTGTTTATCGTATAGCGCGCCCATAACGTTAGCGAATAAAAGAAAAATATCGTTACGTACCGTTATTTTCATAATGGTAGCCAGTTAACGTAATTTTTTATAACGATATCTAGTAAAATAACGTTATATTTACCGTTATTATTATAACGATATTTTTGGTATAAAGTTATAAACGAACAAATATCGTTATAATAATAACGGTAAATATAACGTTATTTCCTGGTTTCAGGTATGCAATCGTGCACGGTGCACTAAATCTCACTCGCAGTCCACTTTTTTTGCGAGATTTGTGCTTACCTACTTTTAGGAGTTTAATACATAAAGAAATAATAAAAATAATAGTTATTGTTTTGGACTAAAAATGGGACGGACTATAACGTTATCAAAGAACATAATATATTTGCCGTTATAAATCCTATATAACGTTATAACATTAACCGTTATTAATATCAATTTTTAACGTTATTTTTAATATCGGGTAAATTTTCATAACGTTATCTATGCCCTTGAAGCAGTAACGTTATGAAAAAATAACGTTATTTGAAGCCCTGCTTTTCAGTCGTCACCGGCACCAGTCGTGATTCGTGAAACAACCTAAAACCAAGCATCAATAGACTTGACATGGGCGTACACCCGTAAGGGATGGATATAAAGTGCCAACTTTGTCTGGTGTTACCAGACAATACAAATCTTATTTATTTTCTCCACACCAAATCATTTTTTTATCATTTTTTCAGATGGCAAAAACGCTATTACATATTACCATTACTTTTTGTATTTTTATTATTAGCAATCTTCCCGTTTGTTCATCCGCGTGAGGGCTCCATTCCATCGCGGCACACGGAGAGACTACGCACGTGCGTCAAGCTTCGCTTTGTAAGAAAATATGTGACTGTGTCCACTGCAACCCACGGACACGCTACGCACGAATTGACTCAAGTCAAAGAAATAAATCCGTGCACGTCCACGCGTGCGCATGGCCGTGCACAGCGTGCGCCGCGGTGGAATGGAGCCGTTAATATAAATACCGCAAAAAAGTGAGAGAAAAATTAATCTTTTTAAAATAAAATTTACAATAATTGTAAATTAAAATTATACAATGTCAACATCCATACATAATAATCGTAAGTCATATAATAACGTAGAAGTAGACTTGCATGCAGCCATCCTGCTCCCAAGATGTGCCATCGTTTATGAAATCATTGACCTTATAATAGGCTTTGGCACACAGTGTTCTTTGATTTTCAGATTCAGAGCATTTAATACTGTCATCACATCTCTGTAGACTCTGAAAAGAATGATCGATAAATTATCTCCTTTTTTTTATCACTTTGATTTATAAAATCTATGTGTAGTATTTGTTATGTCATGAACATGACCATATTTTATGTCTAAGTTAAATCACATAATATTATAGTTGTGATACTTTGATGTTGGAAGTCTACAGCTGGACATAGTTTTCGCCAGAGGTGGATAATAATTAGAGATGAATAGTAGTTTGGCCGGATGCCAGATACCGGATATTCGGCCAACCACATGGCCGGATATCCGGTGGAACTTAGCCGTTTGGTGCAAACGAGATATATTTAAAAATGTATTGTGAAGAGTCCTCAAGTAGCAGTTCATCTTCAACGCCGGCTAAAAGAGTAGAGGAGAGGAGATGGAGTCAGATGTATCTCGCAAAGCTCATGATACGTTTTGGGATTGTTTTGATGAGGTAGCAAATGAAATGAAAGTCAGTGCGAATTAATCGCAATAGTGACCCTATTCTTGGTGGGCAGCTAATGCCAAACAATACCCAAGTTTGCCAAAATCTATCTTGTAGCAGTTGTTATCTGAAGAAGTATGTTTAAGTTCATGTTGGATGACAATTGACAATTCAATAATATATTATTATTGAATGATTTTTTAAGTATTAAAACATATTTTTTGTAAAAATAATAATTATTAAACATGTAAGTAACAAATAACAATTCTAGGCAATTCTCCAACACTAGCGCTGGCAACCCTTGCAATCGTTTAATCGTTTATTATTACTCTTTGATTTTGCGACAAAATCAAAGAGTAATAATAAGCTTTGGTTTGCTGTTGAAATAACGACCTATAGAATTTGGTTGTGTATTACTACAATAACAATGTTTTTTAAATACTATTTTACGCTGTAATAATGTAACTAACACGTCATTCCTCATGTAATAATATTCTTAGTTAATCATATAGTCAATACTACTGCAAATTGAGAGATGTTAAATGCAAAATATCGTACTTACGAATGAAATATTATGTTTTCATATATTTTACGCTCACTACGGCTTTTACAGCCTAAAATGTAACAAATCACCATGTTTTGCAATAAATTTAACACACACTTTAACACCGTCAATATTGTTTTTCGCTAAAAAAACACAGAATCAACGAATATCGCAAAATACAATAGAGCAAATCTTTTGTTGGTCAAAAGTACGATTCTTGACCAACAACAAAAAGTGAAACTCTGACAAGGACAAAAAAAAATGTTACTGACTCTATTACTGTTATGAGTTTGTGTATAGCTGCGTCTTTGTCAATCTCGGTATTATTATTTGCTTGACAAATCCATTGATCCTTCATCTTAGTGAAACAACGGTGTAAAAAAAGTATTTGACAATGACACTTGACACTTGACAGAATACTTGACAGTGACTTTTAGTTTTGTAAACAAACATGGCTGCCGATAGTGACGATTTCGAACAAAATATTGAAAATGTAAGAAAAATTAATTGTTGATAAATGACTGCATTGCTCACCAACGATTAAATTATAATATAAATGTTTTTTGTCTTTCAGCTAAAGGAATCCGTGAAGAAATCTTTTGCCCATATATATTCATCATTAAAAGCAAGAGAACTCAAAACCCTACGGCAACTAGACGCGATACGTAAACAATGCCAAGATAACAAAGACTTGCAGCGGAATAGTATTAAAAATGTAAGTATTTCCTACGAAAACAAAAGTATACTATTAGAAAATATAAACAGATTTGGTGAGATAGACTTTGAGAAACTAAGTTTTGACAACAGTACTTTTCTGATTGAAGAGTATGTAAGTCCAAATGATGATCACATGTACTGCTATAAAACTATTGAAGATTTAACTATAGACAACGACGAAAACTTGGCAGCAATTGAAGAGGCTGCACTGAAGCAGATAACCGATACGAGTGACTGTGTGTGTACTGTGAACATTCAAAGTGATGAAGTGTCGAAAAAGTTTCGCGATACCAACTGTATTCCTGCAAATACTGACTCGCCGTGTAGCAGCATAGATAACTCACTTTCAGAGAGTAAAGACAAATCTACAGAAGCACTCATAGAAGAAGAAAATAGTGAGTGTTCTGAGGCTGAATCAAAAAAGATAGATCCTACAGATGAATGGCTAAACTCAATAAAGAATCAGACTGAGACTGAGCCGTCACAAGCTACAGATGTGATGGAACATAGCACTATTAAATGCTTATAATATTTTATTTTAATACAGTTTATAAATGAGCCACTATGATAGTTAAATAAATTTTTATTTTTGTAATTCTCTAACAAAGTTTTTTATTAAATTCTATATAGGAGCCAGGGAAATGAGACAATCAATAATAAGCATCAACTTATATTTGTTAACACATTTTTTTTACAAATGGCGTTACTGAACACTTAAAAGTAAAATGCATTGTTTTCTGATTATAATACCTAATGAATAAATATAACCCTTTGTTTTTTCTGTACTTTGAGTACATCACACAAATTAAAATAATGGTCACCAATTGTTCAATTACAAACAAAATGTTTGAATCTCACATTGTTTGATTACTTATGGCACTTATTACATGACATACATTTTACACTACTATGTTTCCCATCCCTAGATGATTTGTTACTGATAGGAATTGTAGTTTGTACTCAATATTAACACTGGAAAATTGAATGGCACAAACAGAAGTGCAGATGTATTCAGGAGTAACATAATACATGATTAAAATTATATTTATATCTGTGCTAAAAGCTATTGGTGAAGGACTATAGACAATATAGAAGGATAACCTGTTTTATTCCTATACTCGTATTAGGCACTAATTCATTCTTGGATGGGTCAGTTTAGGCCACATTTTTCATAGGAAGTCTTATTGTCTTAATACATATATTAATGCATTACAGCTATTAACTAAGAATTATAACATTACATCGAGTGAATACTGGGATACATAAACTCTAATGACATCTTTGATGGTTAGTAGAGAAGTATGAGGATACATATAAGTTCGCTAAGGATAAATTTAAAAGCCAATAAATAGTAAAAATGTTCGAGTACAGAGGTTCCAACTAAATGTTATTTTAATATACATGTAAATTAGGTAAGGTAGTTATACAAAGTTTAAAATTAGGTTACAGCTAAATTGTGTTCATGTAAAACTACTATTGTACATGTTACGATTAATTTTAGTTACTATACAAGGCCAAAGTCCGTGCAGACGGCGGCTACCTCACGATTGTTTTGCTTCTCGGCGTTGTTGGCGGCCATGTTCAGCTCGACCAGTGTATCGACGCTATTTATGCTGACCCCTTTCAATATCTTCTGGGCCGCCAAACTCGTGAAGTTGTAGCTCAAATCGCTGAGGCTCGGGAAGTTGTAAAAATCCGGATGATCCTTCTTACCTTCCTGGCTTAGACTATATCTTTTTTGCTTATTTTCTAGAAAGTTTATTTTTTCGTTCGACATGTTAATATCTTTTATCAGCTCCTGATTTTTCAAGGCCAGGTTCGGTTCGGAGCCGAGCACCGTCGGTTTCTGATCGATTCCTTTCGATAGCAAGTTGGCCAACGACTCCGAACTCATCCGATTGTGAACGTTCGGTAGACCGTTCAGCATCTGCAGGGCTGCCGCTTTCTTCAAAAGGTCGACACTCTTCAGTTCGCTGTTCGAATTCAAGTTCGTTTGTATACCCGTATTAGTCGATGTGAGAGAATTTTTTTGATATCGTAAATTACCTAGCGACCCGATAATGTTGTCGAAACTTTTCGTCGGTGTCGATGGGTTGCTGTTGGCCGTCGTTTCCATACTATTGATGTTGTTGTGTATAGCGGGCGATGACGGATTCGATGCTACCTCGTTGGTGTTGTTGAGCTGGTTTTTGTAGATGAAACTGTTGTTGTTGGTCGCTCCACCGATTTGCAACGACAACTTCCTGTTATTATTCATTCCAGTGTCGTTTATTGAATTTTTATTGAACTTGTTTTCCTTCATTGATTCGCCCTCTGGAAACATCTGCTTCTTATTCTCAACACACACATCGAACGAGGTTTCTTTCGAGTTTTTTGGAGTCTGATTGGCCACGCCGTTCTGCGATACCGATACTACCTGCCTGTCGTCGTTAATGATGTAGATATTGCTTCCGTTGTTGCTGGATTCCGTTACTTTTCCGTTCTCGAAAGTTATGACCGAGCGGACGGGAGAGTTTTGAACGTAAACTTTGGTGTTAGTCCCGCCGTTCTGTAGCGACGTATTGGTGGTCACTTTCAATGTAATCGAATTGTTCGAGTTGGAATTAGCTAGCATGGCAGTTGTGGGATTCTCTGCTTTCGCGCCTAGAGCCTTGTTGTGCAAAGGTGTAGCGATTTTTTTGGGCGTGGCCGGACAGTTTTTTGGCGAAGTTCGAGGTGGAGACGTTTTCCCATTTTTTACAGTCTCCCCGCCGACGATCGGCGGCTTCGTTCGATATTTATGTAAGCTCTTAGGCGAGCTCTGCAAACTTTGTACTTTAACGAGCGACTGCGCTCTACTAAGACCCGACGTACCGTTACTATGACTAGGCGAAGGTTTCAGTGTGCGATCTGATATGTGCGATTCTAAACTAGAGTGACCGCTGCTACTCGTGAAGTAGTTCTTCTTTATCGGCGATATGACTTCGGTTTGACTGCTTTTCAAGTCTTTCCGCGGAGTCCTATGGACGTTTGTACTTTCTAAGCTCGAGGGGCCGCTGGTGGACATGATGTCCGAGTAGTCGACTCTCTTCATGCTACCGTTGGGGCTCTCTCGTGATTTGTAGTCGCAGCTCCTTTGCGGTGACCCAAAGTGGTCCAGTATCGTTTTGTTAGTGGAACTCCTGCTCAGGGATGATCGAGGCAGACTACCAGAGCTGGGGCTGGACTGTCGAACAGGTGAATGGTCGTACTGTACGGAGCCTGCGATACCCGACTCTGTGGACAGGTGACGCTTGTGTCGTCTTGGCAGCGTCGACGACCGGTTGCTGATCTCGGAGCCGTCATAGTAGGAAGAGATGAATGACGCTTGACTCTGCAGCGACTCCTGAAACAGACGCAAATAAATAATTAAACACACGTGTCTACCATAAACAAAACATATTTTATTTACAAAATAGGTAGGTACCTACATGAAAACTTAAACAACAATGTAGATATAAATTATGCAATTTAGGTTTTTCTCAATTAAAAAAGGATTATTATTCGTAGCTTATTAGTTTTAGTGAAAACAATATTATCATTATGCACTAGCTGCGGTGAACTTCGTGTCACTTTAAAACCTTCCCTGGACTTCTACGAATATTTTAAGACTAAAATCAGCCTAATCCGTTCAGCCATTTTCGAGTTTTAGCGCGACTAACACATTTGAAAATCCATTTTTATATATAAGATTATATATAGCGCAGTGATTATGAATCATCTTCTTAAATTTGTGCAATTAGTGAAGAGTCAAATGACGGCTTGAAGACGGACCGATTAAGCCTCAATTTACATCGCCATGGAATGGAATGGAAGCGACTTTTTGCAACGAAACTGTACATAGCGCAATGAACTTCATAGCAACAAACAAATGAAATACGAGCCAAAAGATTAGACGCGCGTCTTCCGCGGATTTCTTGAGAATTCTCCGGTGCCAATTCCCTCGCATGAGGCGAAATTGACCCTTCCATTTCGTTCCATTCCACGGCGGTGAAAATTTAGCATTAAGATCAATTGAATAAATGTATGTAAGGCTGCAATCTCTATAGACGCAGCCAAGAGATTTCCTCTTCGTATTGAGGTAACAGCTCCAAGCAGTGAGGGCGTTAGTTGTGACTTCATGAAGAATGACATCACACGTGATTAGTTCCGAAGAAACACACTGGCACACGTAACATACAACGAATGTACCTCACCTTAGAGTCGGTCTGCGTGGCGACGCAGTGGAGGTGCACCGCCTTGGAGTTGAACCACTCGGTGGGCGGGAACTGCGCGGAGAATGTGCTCATGGCGCGCTTGCTGCGGCCGCTTCGTCTGAATAAGCGGGAGAGCAACGACACTTTCTCTGCAAGAGGAGATAAAAGGAGTGACAAAAAGCTCTGAAGGACCTCCTAAGTTAGATAATCGGCACATTAGAAATATGCAAAAATACGCAACGGACTTTTATTTGTGTATTTTATCACGCTAAGACTAATAGGAGCGAAGAAATAGAGGAAAATGTGGAAAAAACGGGGAAAATTATTTCAACGCGCTAATCTCAGGAACTACTGGTCCGATTCGAAAAATTCTTTCAGTGTTAGATAGCCCATTTATTGAGAAAGACTATAGGCTACATTTTATCACGCTAACACTAAACTAACTTGAACGCGCTAATCTCAGGAACTTCTGGTCCGATTTGATTAATTCTTTTGGTGTTAGATAGCCCATTTATTTAAGGCTATAGAGTATAGGCTATATTTTATCACGCTAAGACTAATAAGAGAATGTGGAAAAAAACGGGGGAAATTATTTTAAAGGGCTTATCTCGCGAACTACTCGAGCAATTTTTATGTTATTTGGCACAGATAAGAAGTAGACCACGTGAAGGATCATAGGCTATCGATTTTAATCATTTACTCAGTGGATATATATCTTATACCCGTGCGACGCCGGGGCGGGTCGCTAGTAAATTATAACTCATAACTGAATTTTCACATCTAAGTATACTCTTTAAAGCTATGTGATAACAGCCCCTAAGCATTTTATTAAAGTAAACGCCCTTAAAACAATTTCAGCAAAGTTCTCGCGAAGTCTTCACTAGTTAATAATTCAGAAGTCATTCAATCTTTTTGTGTACTCGCAAGGTTAGGCATTGAAAAGCTCGTCGTATAGTGTGAACTAAGAGCACTTGGGAATATGAAGGCGTCAGCTATTTTCAAGACAGCCTTATTGTGATTCGCAAGACATCCCAACGTTTTGTCTCGGCTGGCTTTATAAGTCAGACGCTACCGAAATCCTGTAAGAAAAACATGAGGAGTAAAATAAATAAGTGTGGTTTTCTGCTCAGTACCTACTCAGTACACTATTCATAGACAGAAAATTCTCTAAAATTTAGATTCTATGTAGCTTAGAAAATGTACGTGATTTAAAAATACCTAACTCAATGACTACACTCCTAGTGATTAAGGAGGTTCCTCTTCTAACCTTGTATTAAATATACCATTGCTTATTGACGAAATTAAATTAAAATGTTTGTTTACACATGGTTTTCTATAGTCGTGTGCGTACAAGACAAAAAAACGAGGAATACGGCTCTTGCTGAACCAAAAATTTCCTTTGGTAGGATTGATCTTTATATCCCTAAGATGGGTTTACGATGCTGCTGCTAGCTTTAACTATGTATGAGGTCAATAACTGCGTGGGATTTAGGTATATAGGCGAGTTTGGTATCATTTTCGATTGATCGAATGTTTAAATGCCAGTTTTTGAATAATATTTAGATAAAATATAGTAAAATAAAATAAAAAATTTAGAATATATGATTCGCAACAAACGACAAGGCTGTTGACAGGGCTTAATTAATATAAGGAGGCTGATAGCCGCATTATTCTGCATGCCAAAGACATGGTGATTAATGGAGCAATAAACATATTAATATTACTAGACGTGCCGCGCGGCTTCGTCCGCGTGAATCTGAAATTTCACGGAAACCGTATATTTTTCACATAACCCATATCTCACGTAGTATACTTAGATATATTCATGTCAAATAACATAAAAATTGCTCTAGTAGTCTGTGAGATATTAGCCCTTTCAAATAATTTCCCCCGTTTTTTTACATTTCCTCTGTATCTTTGCTCTTATTGGTCTTAGCGTGATAAAATATAGCTTATAGCCTTCCTCAATAAATAGGGTATCAAACACTGAAATATTTTTTTGAGATTAGCGCGTTCAAAACAAACTCTTCAGCTTTATAATATTACTAGACGTTCCGTGCGTTCCGCCCGCGTAAATTAGATATTTCACAGACAAATTAGTCCACAATAAATAACCTATGATTCTTCACGATCCTACTTTTTATCTGTGCCAAATAACAGAAAAATTGCTGAAAAAATCGTGAAATAAGCCCTTTCAAATAATTTCCTCAGTTTTTTCACATTTTCCTCTATTTCTTCGCTTATATTAGTATTAGCGTAATAAAATTTAGCCTATAGCCTTCAACAATAAATGGGCTATCTAACACTGAAATAATTTTTCAAATCGGACCAGTAATTACTGAGTCATACTAAGATTAGCGCGTTTAAATAATGCTTATTCTTCTTCTTCTTTTTACGTTGTTTTACATCTTTATCGTGCAAATATGAGTCCTAAAATGAATTTAGCATTCTTAAGTCATCCGAATATGGTACCGAACTTGGAATAGAACCATAATTAATGCCTCTATACAGATTGAGATTATATTTTCCTCCAGAGCAGAAGCTGCTAAAATTAAAAAAAAACTAACATCAAAAATCGCGGTGGCTCTACATCTTAAATCCATCCTTGGACCATTAGGACCAATCCTACCAAAGGAAATCTTTGGTTCATTAATAGCCGTATAATTCACCGTACACACGCAACTACTAAGATGTTTCGTTTCCTAAACATTAGCGTGACTATTCTATTTCAAGGATCCTTATAGGACTTACTAGGCGACGCAGATTCCACACTGGGCGGGTAGTCAGTAGATGAGGAGCTGTCAGTAGTGTTCGCGTGCTTATGCAAGCTGCGGGTGGAAGCGCATCGCTGCAGGTATTTGCTGGATGAACCGAAGATCCGTAAGGAGTGACGCCGGTCCAGTGACCTTGGGGCGGGGAAAGACGCGCTGCGCCGCTTGCTCGGCCGGCTGTACAGGATCTTGTCGTTTGGGTTGCCTGGAAAGAGAAGTATCTTATTAAAAACATGTTCAAAAGTTAAATGTATATTTAGACTGCAATTTGTAAGTCAATGGTCCTTCGAGCAAGATTGAGAAAAATTGACAATTTATTTCTTATCGTTAGTTTTCTAGAATTTAATTTTAAAATACAGAAGCATTGAATTTGATTCTAAATTCAATGCTTTTAGTTGCATTTGCAAACAAGTTAAAACGCAGCTTTAAATAAAAATATTAACGACTGTATCATGGTTTGCTCTTTTATCTTTTACCGCAAAAGCGAAAGTGTGATGGTTATCGGCGATGATAACACACGATTTATGGATTGAACAAAGTACAGAGGTGACGCATAAAGATCTGAGGCAGATGCGTAAATCAACTGCCAGCAGGTTCAATTCCAGAGCGCTCTCATTTTAATCATTTTGTCTTCAAAATATGCTTACTTACATCTTTTAATTAAGCCTCAGTTTACATTCTGGTAATAAACTTAAAAAATATAATATTCTTAAAGAATCTTTCACAAAAATTAATACGAAAGAATAGTTTACAACATAATAATAATCTATGCATTTCTTCTGTCGGTCATTTCCTCATATTTACATAATTAGTGTCCAAACAAATCGCACATTAACAAACTAAACACTACACGAGTCGTCACATCGCTGGAATCTGCCCATTAAGATGCCGAGAGGTGGACACTTCAGAAATAAACCGGAATGTGTCAGGGTTCCCAGTTCTAACCGAAAGCTAGTTACACAAAATAAATATGTAGTCCCTAAAATATTTTTGTAGTAGCTTAGATTTATGACTCTGTATTTTAGAAGTGTAATCAGTAACAAACTCTGGTTCCTATTCAGAGGGGAAACTAGCCCGTACATTGCGTAAAAAACAGGGATTAGGATGATAATATTATCTATCCGATAAGTATGGAGTTACAAGAACTCTCGCCATAAGCACTATATATCTAAGATTATTATGAACTTTGTGGTGTGCTTTAAAACCGGTGGTTCCTATACAGTGTGGTGTGGTTTTCGTGGGGTAATTGATTTCCAGGATTCTGCTCTGAAGAGTAGCAACTACTTGATAACCCTAGGAAGCTGAAATGGAATGTGTCACATTTGATCTAGACTCGAGGTACGCACCTCTGGCATAGGCTCGGCATACCTGCTGGAATAATCTGGGGCACACATCTGTCACAACTCATAGCTAAATATTTCCGTGATGCCGAATAAAAAAAAATAGTTAAAATTATGCACAAGCTTTCAACTTTTCAGTGCAAAAGGTTACCAAAAGGCCCTTGATTTTACGTAAAAAACCACTATAACAGTTAAAAGCTACCTAATTTCCCTCTCTTTTAAAGCAATAAATGTAGAGGCAACCTAATTTTGATAGCCCAAACTTTTTCCGCTGGGAAACTTTAAAATAAGGTTAAGGCCTTTTCCACACTTTCTGCAACTACATTTGAGCGATTTTTTACCACAAGCCAGAAACACTGTTAATATTGTGTTCCATTTTCGAACCCTCACAATATGACGTCACAGCGATAATAGCTGTTTCCCGATAGCTACCGCACTTTCCAGTTGCATTCACCGCTTTCATACAAAGCATTCTCGACAGCGGAGTGTTTTGATCGAACTTCCCTAAGACAATGTTGCGGAATCGTGACTTTTCGATTGCAACGAGTTAGCGCCGACAATAAAATAAACCATTATTGTTACGCCTTGCATTTATTATGCCCCTGATACACATCCGAGTCATAAGTTATGTGCCATTAGAGGAGGTAATGCAATGATAGTGGATGCAAATAGGCAAATTCTATTTGTGTATGAATAGAGTATCTATCTACTCTATTATTATACTTCAAAATGAAAAATTCCATCGTAGTAGGCATGGTCTGTTTAAGCACTTATTAAAAAACTAGAATCAGAGTGTTGTTTAATTAAAATCTCCTATTCTAACAATCCCAGTAAAAGTGACATTGTGGTGCCTCTGAATGCCACATCAAGTTTTTCTCTACGCATTTTAATTGACATGTTTTCTCTCATCTTATTAAGATTTCTAGACTTGAAACGTCTGTCCCACTTACTATCTCATTTAACTACTGCGTTTGCTGATAGCTAGAAGGTATTTAAATCAGGTGATAAAAGTAACATGAGGCAAAAGTGCTAACCTGTAATACCGAGATAAATTAGTAAGTAGTAACTGATATCTTAGAATGCGTCTTGGATACCTACAGTACTCTATGTTCAGTGCTAAAAATCATTCAGCTAATTCTCAAAAAAATAAAACTAATTACAGTATCAAGTATCCAAAAAATACAATCTAAGAATCTCTCAGTATGTGGTAGAGCAGAGGTTCCCAAACTTATTTTGTCTACTGCCCACTTTGAGAACTAATTATGTTTTAGCGCCCCCATTTAAAAATGCATCCAGATGAAATAAATCACCCCCCAAGCCTCTGTAGGGTATGAAAAACATAACAAAACACGCAGTAGAGAACATTTTCTGCTAGAGCTCGGAAGTTGCCATGTTCCAGGAATGCAGTTTTAATTGGCACGCCAAATGGCATTATTTCTGGCATGCCAATTGAATTCCTGGGGGTGAACAATCTTAAGCGCAAACACGCAATAAATAAGCCAACGCTTTATGCTTGAATAACAAACATCGAACACATAAAATCACCATTTCATATCGCTAACTCAAACAACCTCTCACGTATTTTCTCGTGGAATTGCTCACATTACAGAAATAAATCCACTGAAGCAGGGGCTTCCAATCTTTATCATGGTGTTTCAAAGTTTAGTGATTTTTTGCGGCGCGGCTAGCTACTCAAGAGAAAATTCATAAAAATAGAGCTTTTAATATACCTAATAAATTGTTATTGTTAAAGAAACAATAAATATCCACGTACGTGACTAAGAAACTGTCTTATTAATTTCAATTTATTTACCATGCCATAATTTGCTATAATATTAGCTCCATGCAGGCATTTCATACTTAATAATAAATTATGATAGAGTCGTTCAAAAATTGTTTTGAAATTTGGAAGTATGTATAGTTATATATTTGTATTGTTTACTAAAAACAAAACAAAACTAGGTATATTTTGTATTGCTTTAAAGTGTTCGATTGCGATCCCCTACCCCTATAACGCTTCAATCGGTGCACACTTTGGGAACACCTGCTTTATGGCAGTTTTTATCGCGTTACCTTTATGTGTATAATTTTCGTGTTTGTAGCGTCGAGCGTGGCAACTCAATCATTGCACTAATTAAGACGTAGAGTTAAGGACTTATATTGTTTCCACATGTGGCTTTCAAAAGTGGACACTTTAGCACTTTCACATTCTAATTAGTTCATAATTTTTTGAGTTTATAGCTTTAAGTAGATGTATCAGAAAAGTTTACGTCGGCGCTGAGAGTTATAGTTACTTTAAAATATGAAAATAATATGATATCATAAAACAGGTAGCAGAGCCTCAGCTCACAGAAGCTTTATCTAAAAATTATGTGATATTAATTAATGGCTTAGTTTGACAGCTAAGTAATTTAATTCCAAATTCGTTCTATGTACTTTAAGGTACTTAGACAAAGTGACAGATTGACAAAGGAAGTATTTCTTTCTGTTGTCTCAGATAACAGTTTTTAATTGGCTTTAAGCATGCTGACTTCTCGAGTGAGTCATATACCAATAAATTTTGCCACAATAATACTAAATTAATTTTAGGTATATTCTACATTGGTTAGGTTACATTTACATTTGGTATTTTATAACATTTTCTAACTTTGAATACTCATTTTGGCGAAGTGGAATTTGCAAAACTGGCAAAGCTCGTCAAACATGGCGCTCGCACTTCCGTCCTACATTCTACGTTTTAAATACGATCACAATTCGCATTTCGTACTCATTAGCACTTTCTATTCAACATATTAAACGTCTTTTAATTACTTTTAAATATGTTATCTATCATGCTGCCTAAATTAATAACTATTGACTTAATTACTTAGTATTAAGTAGGTAGAGTTCGTAGAAAAAATAAATACATAACAGTTAATATTCTAATCCATTACAAATGACATAATATATTTAAGGACATTAGGTACTGTGTATTACTAGTTACTACTTTACTATTATTTACTACAAGTTGGAGCCCGCAAATCCGTTGCGCCAAAATTTGTTAAATTGCGTGGAAACTGTACATTTTTCCGGAATAAAAAGTATCCTATGTCCTTTCCCGGGACTTAAATTATCTCCATACCAAATTTCAGCAAAATCGATCCAGGGGTTTAGGCAACAAAAGGTAACAGACAGATAGACACACAGACCGAGAGATAGACAGACTACACTTTCGCATTTATAATATTAGTATATAAGTAAGGATTTAAAACAGAAAAGTATTTGTGTCCATCTTCATTTATCATCATTATGTAGAATCGGCATAGTTTGGGACTTTCCCCATACAATAGAACTTGCCAAATATCTTTTGGATACTCAAATTCTAAACGGAGGACTAACGAAACTTTCATGCCCTATATAATTTACGCCGTTACTAATATCGATATTATTAAAACAATATTAAGTAAAGTCGTGAGTTTTCTCGCCATGGAAAGTATGGCTTCACTTTCCTAGCGTCGGATTTGACAGTAATGACCCATCATTATGGCAGATGCCGTGATTTGCTGCTTTTCTATCTCATATTAATTTCATTAGGGAACGCAGGAAACCTATTAAAATATAGCATGTAATATGAGTTTTCATAATAATAATAATTAGATACTAGTTAGTAGTTACCCTTCTTATTCATTTCCTTACCATGTAAGATAAAATTAAATTAAGAAATTAAAAAAAAACCCCGCCAAAAAACTTTAAAAAGTAATGAAATAATATTTACTGACTTTAAGTTTAAATAATTCCTAAGAGTAAAGTAATATTTTAGTCCATAAATGTTGTCACGGTGTGTCGGGGGACCGCCAAGTAAACTACCACAACAGCGATTTTTGCATTTTGTATCGCCATAATAGTCGCTGATTGTCTCGATTCGGGTCGCTGTGAACTGACCCTTATGCTATTAATGTTATGTGAAATCAATCATCCATATTAGCGGTCCCCCGACACACCTTGACAACATTTATGGACTAAAATATTACTTCACTCTTAGGAATTATTTAAACTTAAAGTCAGTAAATATTATTTCATTACTTTTTAAAGTTTTTTGGCGGGGTTTTTTTTTTAATTTCTTAATTTAATTTTATTTTATGCTTTTTAATCTTGTGCAGAATAATTCCTATCAACTAGATCATATCCCAATGAATACCATCTATAAAATATGTCCTCTTGGATGAAGCCGTCAATATGAGCCCAAACATGAAACCTCCACTTTGGGTTCATACGGAGTTCCGCTCCTATAGAATCCAGGTGATGCTGCAACAGCAGCATGCAAATATTTACTGCTTATCTACGTCTTACTGGTTGTCACAATTAAAATGAGCACAAACACGAAACCTCTGCTGTAAGTTGGTGAGTAGTTGGGTATCCTACAATTGATTACCAGGTGATGCTGCCAGGTCAACTTTCCAATACTTAATGTGTTTATACCTATTCATAAGTGTCACGAACCAGAATGCAAAATATTAAACCAATCAAACGACTGCAAGTTGCTAATGGTCCTATCACGAACCAGATAAACCGTGATATTTCAGCAATGAGCAGGCTGATGATGATGAACTATAACTAAGAACACTCTCGGTCATGTCAGCTTTCAAACAAAAAAAACTAGATCAAAATCGATCCACCCGTTTGGATGCTACGATGCCACAGACAGACAGACAGACAGACAGACACGCCAAACTTATAACACCCCTCTTTTTGGTCGGGGGTTAAAAACAAAAGAATTTTGTTAAATTGAATTTCAATAATTATTGGAAGTTAGGTACAAATTATACGATGGCGTTGTGCATTTTCTGGGATGGCTAAAATGTAGAACTCATGTCAGGACTCAGGACAACAGTGTCCTGAGTCCTGACATGAGTTCTACATTTTAGCCATCCCAGAAAATGCACAACGCCATCGTATAATTTGTACCTAACTTCCAATAATTATTGAAATTCAATTTAACAAAATTCTTTTGTTTTTAACCCCCGACCAAAAAGAGGGGTGTTATAAGTTTGGCGTGTCTCCTTTTTTCCTTAGTAATAGTAATTATCTAGATAAAATTACTTTACTTATGTAGCAAAAGAAAGAACAAACACTAATGTACACATCTCATTTGATTGATAGAAACACCACATAAAGATTAATTACTCATCAAGGCTGCCCAAGCCTGGCGAAACTCTTCATGGTATTAAGTTTACTACCAGTTACGGAGGAAAAGGAGCCAACCAATGTGTAGCTGCAGCAAAACTTGGAGGAAATACATTTATGATCTGTAGACTTGGAGATGACCAATGGGGACAGCAATATAAAGATCATTTAAGCAAAATTGGAGTAGATGTTACTTATACAAGTATAACAAAAGACACAAGCACTGGTATAGCTCAAATTTCCGTTGCGGACAATGGTGAAAACCAAATTGTGATTGTCCCAGGTGCAAATGACCATCTAAATAAAGATGATGTAGAAACGGCAAAGGAAATTATAAGGAATGCAGATGTTCTAGTAGCTCAACTAGAAACACCTTTAAGTACAACTCTGGAAGCATTTAAACTAACTAATGGAATAAAACTTTTGAATGCAGCGCCTGCTAGAACTGATATTGACGAAATTCTTCCTCTGTGCTCAATACTTTGTGTCAATGAATGTGAAGGTCAAGATATCACATTTCATCTGTAACGCCCTGCTGTGTAAAAATTATAATAATATTTCTACATAATAATATTATACTAAAATGAAGCGAAAAATAACACGCCCAACACAAGAATCCAACCATAGTGACCAGTCAATAGATGACTTATTGGGAAACACCATAAACCAGACAAGTGACGGAAGTAGCTTTGTATCTAGTAGCCCCAAGACCACCAAGCCTGAGAAAATAACATTAGACAGTATAAACGTTCTATTAGACACTAAGCTTGAAAAATTAAAATCGTCACTAATAGAAGATATAAAAAATATAATACGAACGGAATTTCATAATGCATGTGAACAACTTCAAAGTCAAGCAGCTGCAAAAGAAAAAAATTCCCCTGAAAAAAATATCCCTGTAGATGAGCAGAAAGAAATAAAAGAAAATATTACCATTACTTCTCTTAACCAAAAAATAGAAAATATAGAAAAACAACTCGAAGATTTAAAAAACAGCAGAAGGGTAGTGCTCTATGGCCTGAAAGAAGAACACCACGAAACCCAGCATGATATCATAAATCACGTATCCAGAGCGTTTTATGAGATAATGAACATTAAAATTGATCCTTACATCGAAAGCGTAAAGCGTATCGGCAAACATGGAGACAAAAGACCAATTAATATTGAACTTATCAATAAACGACTGGCTAAACACATCATTGAATGTTCACAAATATTTCAGAATACAGGTTTAGCTGTCAGCCCTTTCATGAACAAAATGAGACTTGAACATCGAAACAGACTTCGTGAAACCCTGCGCTATGCAAGACAAAATGGAGATCATGCAGTAATAAAAAACAATATACTTTATATCAATGGAATAGAACATACTATCAATACAGAACACACTAAGCCTGAAACTGATGTGACTACTGACTCTTTAATTCAAAATAATAGGAACATAGACGAAACTTTACAAAACCAATCATATACTTCAACAGATCAATCAAACCAGACACCAAATTCCACAAGAAACCGGACATTTCGAAACTAAGCTAAATATTGTATTTCAAAACATCCAAAGTATAGGAAATAAGCTAGATCTAGTTGAACATTTTTTATTAGATTCTAAGGTAGATATTCTATTACTGTCAGAAATATGGAAAAATAAAAACTTCTGTGATTCAATTGTTATACCAGGATATAAGATAGTTTCGACCTTCTGTCGAGAAACACGTGAAGGTGGAGGAGTGTGTATAATACTAAAAGATGATATAGAATACATTGAAAGAAAAGATATAAACAATAAATCTCAAGAATATGTGATAGAATTTAGTGCAATAGAAATTCCTAAGCTAAATTGTATCCTAATAGGTTTATATAGAGCAGATAGGCATATAAATATATTTTATGAACAAATAACAAAAATACTTGATAAATTAAATACAAAAAATATGAATAAATATATAATTCTTGGAGGAGATTTTAATATAAATATACTAAATACTAATAAACAAACAGAAGAACTCATACATACAATGCGCTCATATAATCTTGAACAATTAATAAAAGAACCAACAAGGGTAACCAGCAATAGTTCTACATGTATAGATCTCTTATTTACAAACCACAAGCCTATTCTAAAAAAATGCCAAGTTGAGGATTATGGGTTATCAGATCACAAAGCTTTAAATATTACAATAGACAACAAAAATTTACATTCAAAAAACAACAGGCCGTGGTATATAAATAAAAGAATATTTACAATAGATAAAATGAACTCATTTAATAACGCACTAAAAGAAATAGAATGGCATAATATAATTAATGAAAAAGCTGATGTAAATGTAAATTACAACAACTTTAGCTTGATTTTAAAAACAATTCTAAATAAACATATACCTATACAAAAAATTAAAATTAAAAATAAACCTAAAAAATCTTGGTTGACTACAGGGTTAAAAAAATCATGTAAACATAAAAGAATATTACGAACTATATTAAATCAAACAAATAACGAAGTCATTCATAAATTCTATAAAAAATACAGCAAAACGCTGAAGCGTACAATAAAACTATCGAAAAAATTGAGCTATAAAAATCAGATGGAAAAATCTGACAACAAAACCAAAACTATGTGGCGTATCATAAACCAGAAATCCGGCAGAACAAAAGACAATACACGTGAAAACATCTCATTAAAACTCGATGATAAAACTATAAAATGCCCAAAAGAAATAACAAACACCTTCAATAAGTATTTTGCAACAGTTGGTACCGACCCAAATAAAAAAATATCTGCAAAGGGCCGCCCCGTCGTTAACTCTCCCCTATGCTCCATGTATCTAAATCCCGTAAACCGCAAAGAAATTATAAATCTTATCAGTTCTATCAAAAACAAACATAGCTGCGGTATAGACGACATTCCACCAATCCTAGTAAAACATTGCGCAATAAACCTTTCCGTACCCCTAACATACCTTGTAAATCAAAGTTTTCTAGAGGCAAAATTTCCAGATTCTTTAAAAATATCCCTAATAAGCCCAATTCACAAGAAAGGTGACAAGCAAACCCCTAGTAACTACAGACCCATAGCTTTACTACCAACATTCTCCAAAATATTTGAAAAGGCCATGTGCAACAGACTATACAACTTTCTAGAAAAGAACAATATTCTGGACGACAGTCAAAACGGATTTAGGCAGGCGAGATCCACGACGCTGGCAGTCTATAAATATATTCAAACGGCTCTCCAATACATAAATGACCAAAAGTACGTATTAGGCATCCTACTGGACATGACAAAGGCTTATGACAAGGTGTTATATCATATACTTCTTGAAAAACTGTCAGGCTCCGGTATACGTGGACCAGCATACTCATGGTTCAAATCCTTTCTAGAAAATAGAAAACAAATTGTACAGATAGAACACAACGATCAAGAAACGCGAGAAATCACCAAAATAAGATCAGAGGAACTGGAGATGATATGTTCTATTCCCCAAGGAAGTGTGATAGGTTGTGTTCTATTTTTACTTTACATAAACGATTTACCTAAAATCCTTAATAGCCAAATAGCTCTTCCGGTATTATTCGCAGACGATATATCCATCCTAATAAAATATGAAAATACGAACTCAACAGACGACATATTACAAAAAATATTAAGAGATGTAACAGATTGGCTTCGAGATCATAATTTGGAAATTAACTTTAAAAAAACAAAAACTATTCAATTCAGATCATATAAAAAACCAGCAATAAAAATAAATACAACGTTTGAGAACACTAATTTAGATACAGTAAACACATTTAACTTGCTCGGCATTAACATCGACACTCATTTAAATTGGAAAACACATATTCAAACCATCAAATCAAAATTATCAAAATTTACATACGCACTTTTTCATCTTAAATGCAGCACAGACACACAAACCTCCCTCACAGCATACTATGCATATGCATACTCCTGGCTGCGATATGGGATCATACTGTGGGGGAACAGCGTAAACAGCCACGAACTCTTTATCCTACAAAAAAAATGTGTAAGAATAATAGCACAAATAAAAACTAGAGACAGCTGCAGGCCATATTTTATTAAATACAAATTACTTACACTTACATCCATTTACATATTAGACATTAGCTTATTTGTTTTCAAAAATTTAGATTACTTTACTAAGATTAAAGATACACATGACATTAACACACGACACAAAAACAGACTACATTTACCATACTCCAGAATTAAAATGCTAAACGAAAGCCCATACTACATGTCAGTTAAAATATTTAATCACCTCCCAGATGCAATTAAAAATGAAACAAAACTATTATCATTTACGAGAAAATTAAAAAGCTACCTAACTGAAAAATGTTTCTACTCGCTAGAAGAATTCTTTTCTAAAGAAGATTAAGTATAATAAACTCATAACATTCATGTACTATTGTAATTGTATAATGTATATATAATATAAGAAATTAAGAAATGAATAATACATATTATATTATGTTACGTAAAGAAATTATATTCTAAAATATTTGTTAACTTACTATCTTATAAGCAACCGCCTTTGCAAGGTGCTGAGTTTGTATGTGTATACTATACTTGGATGCTAATAAATAAATAAATAAATAAAGTCAACAGTGACCTAGTTGAAAATTCATAAGACGGAGTAGGGACTAGACCACGGTGTAGAACGTTTTCACTTCTGTACAGTCAGCTTCAAAATCTGATAAATACAGTATTTATAATCAAATTAAAAGAATCGCTACAAGAAAATAATACTGTGGCCATTTTAATACTTTTTCTCCACGCATCCTGACCACAAATCTTAATTAAAATAAGCATAATTTCAACCCGCGTATAAAATAACTTTTTCAGTCACTTCAACCTAAACATAATTTTTAAATTTCGAATTTGGAACGAGTTAATTTTGTCGTTATAATGAGCGGACATATCCAGCCAGGATATTAAATTAAAGTGTTCCTGTCCTTTGATCCCGGAATAAAGCTATAAACGTGGTTTATAGCTCCAAAAACCGCATTACTTTACATGGCTGTAAAACTAACTTTAATATATTTTTTCTGGGTGGCATTTTAGTGCCGAGTAACTTTTACGAGTTGCAGAATAAAAATGTACAAAAAAGGCCAGTGCTAAATCTCATTGTAATAATTTATAATATGTAACACGCAATAAAAGTCCTAAAGTTTCCTCTTAAATAACATCTAACAAAATGGAGACCAAAAATGCGGTAGTATTGCACATACTTGTACAGCGGCGAATAAAAACTAGACTGTATTTGCTCTACTTCTAACTAAGTAGTGCATATTTAAAGTCTTTTTATTTTACGTCTAAGTAAGGTTTTATTGCTGACCTACAGCCTACAGCTAGCCAGCTATTTAACAATGTATTAATTCACTCTTTTGTTATTTATTTACTAAGGTGACAATAGAACTTAAAATAAAACTAATTTACCTCAACCAAAATTGAGTTAGTTCCTACTTTGGAGTTTGGACCATGATGATGACCATGATTGTCAAGCTTTCCATAACATGCACAATCGACATTGACCATGGGCAATCATATGCGAAAATGTAGAGACACGAACGCTTGAATTGGTTCAATGCGAGAGGCCATAAGACACCGCAGTAGACGATTATCAACACTTTATTGCTTATAATGTAATAAAGCATGAAAGTAAGTGGCAATAAGAGCACTTCTCCCGCAGTAAATCTCTTTCCGATCGATTCTATTTTTACTTCACTGCACTGACTCAAGGGTATTTTCGGCCGTGATTCACAGAGTATTCCAAATAAGAGAGTGAACATTATTAATGACTTACTTACGCTTACATTACTCGTCCTTGTTTTTAATTTAAAGTGAATCATCGTAAATTAATGATACAAGTGTACAAAAGACATTTAAGAAGTTTCGAAACGCATAGGCAGTACAAATGATTGTATATTAGTTTCTACAATATGAAAAATGTGTTTGAGGTTGAGACCAATAATTGAAAAACAATGTGACTTGCCAATAATACCGCTTATGTACTCGACAATCGTAAAACCCGTGTCAAAAAGCTTTCCATTACGATGCTACTTGCCAAAATTTGCTAATACAATAAATTACAAAATATTCCATGAATGTCGGATCGTGAACTAATAGATCGTTTCAAGCCCAGATCGCAAGACAGATCGGAGATATCATGAAAGATATACGAACAATAGCAGTTGTTACTCCATTTGTATGTTATTTGTTCCACCGCCAATAAATTTGCTCCTGGCGCCAATAAACAGTACATTTCAGTGCAAGAATGTCGTCTCATCATGACGACTTACGATTAGTTCAAATAATAAAGTAAAGTAAAGCATGCGTTTCGCGTGACCGGGGATTTAGATAAAGGTTCGCATTCCGAATAAGAAGCTAAATCAGTTAAATGTGAGGGACTTTCTAAGGAAACCCATGTATGGGCAAGTAAGATTTTGCAGAAAATTGCAAATTAGAAGGATGTTAAAGATGTGGGAAACAATTTGCAAGGAGGCAGCTTAAAATGTATTCTTATAACTGGCATTGAATTATGTAATTACCTGCTAGTTTAATGGAGTAACACGCAGGACTTGAGATTTATTAGATCGATGGGAAACTACCCTATAGTTTCCCATCGATCTAATAAATCTCAAGTTCTAATACTAAAAGCCGTTTAGGCTAGAGTACCAAAACAATATTCAATACTTACATACACTCGAAAATCATAACCTCTCAAACGCAGTCAAGTAAAATACAATAGCGGAATCGTTCGCGTGGCTGCTCTAACGAGGTAATCACATTTGGTACGGCATTTTGACTTAGAAACTAAATTGTTTATCGAATTCGCATTCCTCGAAGATGTTCCACATTTTTTTGTACTAAGTCATCGCTTCAAATTATTTTCGTATGATTTCCTCTTACTTTCCACTTTCCATTGCTTTTTGATCTTTTGTATCTTCAAATGACAATAATACCTATTACATTTATTTGTAACATTCACTATTTAATTTGATTTAAGCATACTTACATATAATATTTTTTTTCTTTAAAAAGTTAAAAACTTTTGTAATTGCTGTGTTCACAAATGCTATTTATATTCACTGGAGCTTTATGCAATAGGTAAACGATGTTTAAATATTATTTATGTTTATCTTATCTTTTCTATCCGAATTTTATTGCAAGAATTTCATTTAGGCCTTACACGCCTGTCCTTATTTATATATTAATAAAGTCATATACTTATCCTGTTTCTTATGGCATATTAATTCTTTAACAATAAATATGCTCGTATGTTTTGAATATATTACATTTCTGAGGATTGGGTCTGGCGCCGCGCCATATTTAGTTATGGCCTGGAATTTGCACGCACTCAATTTACTGCATCGATTTATGATTCTGAATGAACTATGTCTAGATTAGATAAATTGTTACCAATGTCAACGTCATTGGCTTTAGAATCAAGGGATGTTTTAGGAACATCTTTATTTGATTTGATCTTTGTTAATTTACTGCGTGGAATTACATGAGTACAGCTAGCACCATTGTATGAAACAGCTGATTGAAAAAATTGGTATACTAATTATAATAGTGCTCTATTTAATGAATTTATTCTATATCTTTGCCTCGACGATGCGACGGAATGCAATTGCTCTCAGTATGCACATCGAAATGCAACTACATATTTTAAGTATCAGAGCTTAGAAATCTACAAACATTCTTAAACGTGTTCCCAAGTAATTAATAAGAAAAACATCAAAGTATTTAGATCCGCTGATTGACCTCGTAAAAATTATTACTACCACAAAGATAACCAAAGTAAGGTAACCTATAAAAAGAGCGGTAAACTACAAGCCAGTTAATGGGCCACAGACTATCCTGCGATGATAATAACTCAGTAGTATCACTGCATCATTCATAAAATACATTGAATGATACAGTGTTGAGATGGTCACAGCCCTATGAGGTTATTGTTTTTGCCCTAACAAGTTTTTCTTCGTATCTGTAAAGCAGTATTCCGCTACTGACCATTAATCAATGTCATAACACCTATTACCGGTGATTAAAGACGATAATGCCTTGTCGAGATGTATGCTCAAGATTGATTAGAACAACCGCCTTTTCAGTTTCCACTGATCTGTTTTTGATTTTATGGGACTTTATTGCTGGTAGTTAAGGTCTAGTTTAGAAAATGTTTTCATTATGTTTACCATATTGTGTGGCCGTGAATTGTTTAAATAATAATTATTTGATTGCTTTAGGTACGAAGTCACTGATAGGATATGTAATTTTACTACTTTGCTTATAAAATATTATGACAAAAGAAATATTTGAAAATTATTCAAGCACCCGTTATCTTTTTAGAAAATATCTCGTCTTTTTCATATTATGTTCCATTAATCGATTAACTCTAATGCATTATACAACCAGTAAAAAAATTAAATGAGTTGTAAAAAAATAAATGGGTTGTAAAAATACTGCGATTTTTTCTATCCTTCAATGGAAAATCATGCAATAAGAAAGCGGGCGGATCTAATATCAATTATAGCTGGCCAACAATCTCAATATAACGGATCTAAACGTTTGTTTTATTGTGCTTTGTAGTTTGTATACAGTTACCGGCTAAATTGGCGAAGTCACGAACCCGTGTGACCGGCGGGACCTTTGGTACCTGCGCCCGCGCCGATGTCACAGATCAATTCTGAACAAAGGAATATCTGGTGGCAGCGGTGGGATCATAACGGTGCACATAAAAATAACAACAGCTGTTATTATAACTGTTTTAAGCGACAAAAGTAATAACTGTTTTAATACAAGCCATTATTAATTGGGTTATATATTTTGAAACTTGTAAAGCTTTACGAAAATAACCTTAACTGGTACTATGTGGCAATTTGAACCCACATAAAATTGACACCATTACTCTAAACTGTCAATAAATACTAAGTTCCAATTGGGGAAGTTTTGACCATGACCTAGCAACCTTTTATTAAGTTTTAATAAAAATCGCATAAGGATATAAAATACTGAAATTGATATAGCGTGGGCGTGGCCGTGGGCAAATTTACGATTATTGCAATGCCAAAAGGTTAAACATGCTTTACTGGTATTTTATATATTGCGCCTTTCGTTGGAAACCAAAACAAGTGTTTTAGAAGTGGCCAATGCTGTAAATCTATAATGTCATTTGTAACTTCATTATAATATGTAGTTAACTACTTGGCCAGTGGCCAGCTGTCCCACGAGATTGGGCATAAACAAGAGGATAGACGATAAATATTCAAAACCAATTATAAAGCGATTGGAAAATTTTTGTTACCAGTGCAGGAAAACAATATAATCGAATTATGCAATTGAAAATTGGATGTTCAAGTGTTAACCACTTATTTGGTTACTTAACCCCAACGTTAAGGTTGCTGATAGCTACAACAGATACGTACGAATGCAATAAATATTCTTATAGGATCTATGCAAATGTAACAGACCGAAGTAGGACGAGAAACTCAGATAGCATCATCTCCAATTATTAGAGAATCGGTGGGAAACATCAAAACGGCTATTTATCTAGTCGCTGATAAGCCTAAAGATACAGAGTCAGGGCTTCTACTATAAAAGGATGGGCTAACGGTGGTGCACTCCACATACCCTAATTGGCAAGTTGTTATTGACCGACGTCGAGCGAATACTCCTTCTATTGCCTGAGGACTAAAAGTTATGGCCCTGTAAGTATTCCAGCGGCGACTTGTATCCGTGACGTTGGTTATGTAACTTTGGATTATTTTTTACATTAAAATTAGCCATTTGTTTTATTACAACGGCAGTAATTCACAAACTTATTGTAGCCTGTCAACCTTCAATAACTTCAAAACATTACTGGTATAGTTCCGTTTTGGAGTTGTGCCAAATTAAAGATCTAATAGCTAGCTGCGAACAGACTAAACAGTTTTCATTCCAATAAATCCGTGGATAAGCTTTGAGAAGTCAAGGACAATGGAATGCATTCTCGTGAGCTTTTATTTGTTGATTCTCTTTTCGTTTGCCAATGTCTGTAATGAAGACTTGATTAGTTTTTCAGACAAACTTCTAGATTTTACAAATCAGACTGTTTCAAAATTTTTATTGACCATAAAGCTACAATTTTTACCACGACCGGTCATTACAAAGGAACGTGACTGATTATTCGGACTGCATATGATTAATTAAACGTCCATTAACTTTACGTGTCAGATTTTAATAAGCCCTTAATCTGCATACATATTTTCGCGAACACCATTTCCAGGGAAAGCGCCGTCAGGTCAAGTTCATTCTTATTTTGGTCAATTAATTAAGCGGATCAACAGATCAATAATAAATCAAGGAACCGAGGACAGTGCAATGCGACATGGAATCAGGCCACTGCAGGCTGCCCCACATTCAGCGCTGATCCAAACGCAAGCGATTTTAGCCTTTATCTCTATTTAGCATAAACGCTTTTCAATAGCGCTGCAGTTTTGAGATTGGCGGATTTGTATTTGGCCAATGAAAACGTTTTCAGTTTCGTGACCTAGCTGGGCCTTCATCCGGCAAATATTTCACTAATAGTTTACTGGATAATTGGATCAGAATATATTGCAGAAATCTTCGGCTCATCGCATCGGTGTAAAGTGTAAACAATCAAATAATATATTTGGCATCAGTTGCCATCGAACCTATGCTATAAAATTATTTTAAAGCTGAACTCATTTTCAGTAATTTTCTTTTATTGAGGATAGTTTTCCATTAAAATTATTAAAGTGACGAATGTGTCTATTACTCGTTTATGAGTTGGAACAGCTTTTGTAGTTAAGATACTACTACTATATAGTTTTAAATAATGGAATGCATAATGATGGTCAATTTAGTGTGACCCCCTCTAGTCCGACATGACGATGGTAGGCGGATGGTAGGATATTACAAAAATCGTTTCATTCTACGGGAAAAGAGATAAATTGGCTGCAAAAAAATCTGCGAGTTTTTCTTTTGCATTACTCTTCTGCTCATACAGGTGTACTCACCGCCGCAGATGACGTCGCGTCGGCGAGGTTGGTCTGCACCCACTGGTGGGTGACAGCACCGTCTCTCACGGTGGTGATCTCGTGGTACAGATGGTGCAGCCTCCTGATCCGACATGAGGATGGTGCGGGACCCATACTCCTCCAGGTGTAAGACACAACAGGTGTACTCACCGCCCGCGTCGGCGAGGTTGGTCTGCACGCACTGGTGGGTGACGGCGCCGTCTCGCACGGTGGTGATCTCGCCGTATAGATGGTGCAGCGCCTCCTGGTCCGACATGAGGATGGTGCGGGACCCACACTCCTCCAGGTGTAAGACACAACAGGTGTACTCACCGCCGCAGATGACGTCGGCGAGGTTGGTCTGCACGCACTGGTGGGTGACGGCGCCGTCTCGTACGGTGGTGATCTCGCCGTATAGATGGTGCAGCGCCTCCTGGTCCGACATGAGGATGGTGCGGGACCCACACTCCTCCTCCGCGGAGTGGTGCCGGGAAGATGAGCGGGATCGGGAGCGACGACGTCTATGGGAATAAACGAGAGTTTTGTAAATTGAGAGGTTGATAGTAAGTGGTAGACGACATCATTAAAATTAGACCTCAATCCGCATACACCAATTTCAATTTTTTTATAGAATGAGGCGTTTTATCGGAAAATATTTGCGATTCCACGGATGGGGGTAATTTCGCTTGAGTCACAATCAATATTATTTTTAACTTTTTAGGGTTCCGTACCCAAAGGGTAAAAAACGGGACCCTATTACTAAGACTTCGATGTCTGTCTGTCCGTCTATCTGTTAGCAGGCTGTATCTCAAGAAGCACTATAGCTAGATTTCTGAAATTTTCACAGATTTTGTGTATCTGTTGCCGCCATAACTTGGCCGATTTTATTTAGTCTTATGATATTATTCTTGCCTTGAATTTGATTAACAATTAAAAACAATAACAATAATGAGAAAATATATGAAAGAATAATTAATAGCCATGCTTTAGGTGAATAAAAACACAATATGCGATGTTGCAAAAAACTTGTATGTTGAGTTCATTATCACAGCCGATTTTCAGGTTTTGTGGACATTGATCAATAATGTAATTATAATAATTACGTATCAATTACACTCGGTAATAATATTTTTTTGTAATTAATATTTTGAGTAATTATTCTGTGGGCATTCATATGCCATGAGTAGTGAAGCATTCTGTGGAAATCGATTAAATATCAAAATACATAAAGTAGTAAGTGTTTTTAATAATAATAAATACTGCACGCAACATAAATATAACTTTATCTTCGAAGAAAATTAATTAAAACAATATCATATAAATAAACATTGATAATAATTAAAATTTCAAAAGGACCACTATTTATTACGATGAACTCCAAAATATTCTTTGGCGAAGTTAAATTCCCGACATTATTCGTCGCAACATGTAACTGCTTTCACATTAATAACACCTATCTCTTATGCAGGAAATATAAAATGTGTTTGCTATAAAAAGGCTACGCCATAAAACTCTATGGCCTATGCATTGTAATAATAATAATAATAATAATAATAATGTTTATTTGCAACTACATTTATGAAACAAATTTACAAAAACAAGGCGATTCCAAATTGTAGCCGCAAATTGGCTCATGCTCGGCATGTGCTGGTACACCCAGGGGCATATTCAGCGCCGGTCTTCCGCAAGAGCCATTAGCGACGACATGGATGTCAAGGATAACACAAACTAATTACAACAGCTTGCAAACAACTTAAACAATACATAACAACAATCAACGCGAATCGCGACAGCCCACGACAAGACTGTTGTCGCTCACGACAAATAGCTGTCGCGCGCTGTCGCCACCAGTGATTATATTGGCAACACACATTACACAAGACTCCTTGTCTATGGCCAAGAAATCTGTCACTTCAAACTGTTAGTTGTCATTTGTCAAACAACAAAACAAAACAAGAAAGTGTTTTTGATAAACTAAAACCTACTTTAGAAAACAGAAAAATAATAACAAAAATAAAACAAAATACAAACTAAAGATTTAACTAAACCTAAAACCAAGCATCTAGTAGACATGACACGGGCGTACACCCGTAAGGGATGGATATAAAGTACCAACTTTGTCTGGTGTTACCAGACTATACAAATCTTATTTATTTTCCCCACACCAAATCATTTTTTTTATCATTTTTTCAGATGACAAAAACGCTATTACATATTACATTACTTTTTGTATTTTTATTATTAGCAAACTTCCCGTGAGTTCATCCGCGTGAGGGCTCCATTCCACCGCGGCACACGGAGAGACTACGCACGTGCGTCAAGCTTCGCTTTGTAAGAAAATATATGTGACTGTGTCCACTACAACCCACGGACACGCTACGCACGAATTGACTCAAGTCAAAGAAATAAATCCGTGCACGTCCACGCGTGCGCGTGGCCGTGCACAGCGTGCGCCGCGGTGGAATGGAGCCTTTAATATAATATACCGTATGCATATTATATTTGTGTAATGTTTTCTGAAGCTCAATAAATTTTATTGAGCTTCAAAAAACATTCAAAATGTTTAAAATTTGAATGCTCTCTCCATGTTAGGGGTAATTGTTATGTTTTTTTAATCTTTGTACTTAAATTATAATTTTACTTACTATACTTGCTGTTTGCTAATTACTACTGTACCTACTTGCTATACTATCTTACTAATAATATTAAAAACGGGAAAGTTTGTCAGGATGTATAAATGTTTGGAGTCAGGAGGATAATAATTTAAGGTGGCACATAAACATAAATAATAGACAAAAGAACTAAGAAAAACACATAATATGAATTTAATCAGTACCGTATCATTTATTTACTATAGTCAGAATAATTTAAGGTGGCACTTGCGGTCATTGACCTTTCTAGTACTAGTCTAGACAGTTGATAGACCTACGTCTGGCGAGACCATAGTAACTAATTCTTAATCTGTGGGCGTGGGGCGTGTGCAATGTGCATGGCCGACTCTGAAGAAAAGTGAAGACACAGTTTTGTATATGACAAGAGTCCGTCCTCCTTTTTTTCTACGTTCATGCATAGAATGTAAAACATACAATGTAAGTTATAAGTATGTTTTGATCTTACAATAGAAAGATAATAATATTATGTTATCTGAAGAAGTATGTTTAAGTTCATGTTGGATGACAATTGACAATTCAATATATTATTCTTGAATGATTTTTTAAGTATTCAAATTAATTATAATATTTTTTGTTAAAATAATAATTATTAAACATATAACAAATAACAATAATTCTAGGCAATTCTCCAACACTAGCGCTGGCAACCCTTGCAATCGTTTAACGCGACAAAATCAAAGAGTAATAATAAGCTTTGGTTTGCTGTTGAAATAACGACCTATAGAATTTGGTTGTGTATTACTACAATAACAATGTTTTTTAAATACTATTTTACGCTGTAATAATGTAATTAACACATCATTCCTCGTGTAATAATATTCTTAGATAATCATACAGTCAATATTACTGCAAACTGAGAAATGTTAAATGCAAAATATCGTACTTACGAATGAAATGTTATGTTTTCATATTTCCGCTCACTATGGCTTTTACAGTCTAAAATGTAACAAATCACCATGTTTTTCAATAAATTTAACACACACTTTAACACCGTCAATATTGTTTTTCGCTAAAAAAACACAGAATCAACGAATATCGCAAAGTACAATATGAGCATATCTTTTGTTGGTCAAAAGTACGATTCTTGACCAACAACAAAAAGTGAAACTCTGACAAGGACAAAAAAAATGTTACTGACTCTATTACTCTTATGAGTTTATGTATAGCTACGTCTTTGTCAATCTCGGTATTATTATTTGCTTTCAAATCCAGTTTGATCCTTCATCCAAGAACTAAACGCACCCAACACCAGTAACCATTGACATTACTAACCAATTACAAACAAAAGTTCCGACTATCGAAACGTAAAACTATATTACTGTATTATACAAAGGTTGCTGGCAGCGCTGGTAGTTCAATTTTTTAAGTCAATATACCTAATAATTGTGATAAATTTAATTAGAATTATAAAAACAAAAACAAAGAGAACCAAAACAACACAATGAAACGGGCACATTAGATCACAGAGATATCATGGCAGAGGTTTTCTAGTGACACCTGTTGATCCAAAAGAAACCGACGTAGTTTGCTTTTAAATGTTTTAAGGCTTTATTTCAGGCATTGATAGGCATTGATTTCACTTTCTAGAATAAAGTTTTCATTAACAAAATCCTGTGGCTCCAACTACTTTGACAAAATTAACCACATAATTTGAAATTGCATGAAGATAATAATTTTTATTAATTGCATATCAATGTCAGTTAATTGGGCGTTGCTAATTGAAAGAAAAACAAGTTCTTTGTTTCTTCATATATTTCTTTAAGATTAAACATAAAGAAATAAAAATAATTTAAAAAAATGCATGAGATATATTTTAATGGTTGACATCAAGCTAGATTTCTAGAGATTTTTCTTCAATTCTAGAGGAGGTGTAGAAAAGATGATGAAAAGACTCATTGCAAAACACTTCAAACCAGTCCGTTATTCCAACGAAATAATTATTCATAGCAAGTGTAACATTTAATGGTGTATGTTATCGTAATTCTTAATAGTGTTTGTAAGACATTTATCCCAATACTTGCATGATAGATCGTCAATGTAAAATACTATTGTAGGCAACCACACACTTTACGCAACCCAAGAGCAAGATTGATTTTAATTTTAAAATTAGGAGCGATGATGTCGAAAGCACGTATGTAAATTAGTGTAGCTAAATTCTTTCTTATCTCTGCGTTAATATTATTGTAAGTATATTAATAGGTATTTAAAAGCTTTAACTGAATTAATACAAGCGCTAAAAATTAATATAAATATTTTAATTAGAACGAAAGCCGCCATTTTGGTAGCAATGTCAAGTTTGACACCAAAAATGGCGCGCTCATCTGTACGCACAGTGCGTTCCGATTTACGTAATGCATCCGAATTAGGTGACATCTTAAAATGGAGTGTGACTTGTGACTCAGCTTCGGGTGTTGTTAAACAATGCTTGTTTTTATCAGTCTTACGAAGTATAGTAATTAAAACTTTGGTAAGATTTTTATGTCCCAGGCTCCAGCCAGCAGCCTTATTTAAACTAAACTACCTCACTTACAATTAATAATTATTTATTCACAAGTGTTAAATATATAATATTATTTTAATAAATTATAATTTATTTTCAGTACAAGTTCGATTCTCGTATTTCAAAGGCATTAGAAAAATCTTATCCTTTTAATTACGTTATCTTTGTGTCATATCAGCTCTCTCTAAATTTCTCTACAAGCTAAGATAAAACAGCTGTAAAAATGAGTCAAAAAGATTGCTTTCGATTTTTTATCAGTTACTGGTGAGACGAACAAATTAGAAGTTAAATATTACTGATGGGATATGTTTTTGATGTTACCTTATTTACCTAATTACCTAGCCTACTAAAGCCAACACGTGTGGTATAGATGGTGTGGTAGCTTACTTTATTATTCTTCTGGAAGCGTAATGTTAGAGTCTTGACAATTCTACTTATTTTAGTATTCCAAGTCCTTACCGGTTTGTTGAACAAAGCACCGCGAATTTGATTCATGGAAGTAAACCTGCTCTGTTTACTCAGAAGTCTGTCGGTATCTTTAGTGATCCGAATTTTAATGTCCCTTTTTATGAGTCTTCTTACACTTACCGTACGTGATTTGTTCCTGTTAAGTTTTATTTTTAGGAATATCAATATACATTTTTCTTTTAGCAACGATGTTAAGGTGTAGAATTTGATAAAATAAAATAATAATTTATTACCAAATCCCCTAAATTTTCAATCGGTAAGCTAGATGCTGATAAACAATGGCTAGGAACAGTTTCTATAATGTCAAATTAAAGAAACAAGATCACAATCAGTCCACCCAATCGAATGCTACGATTGCAGATACGTACCATCGAAGAAATCGATTCATAGGCAGTTGACGGACCTGCGTCAGTTGGTCGGATTATGTCATTAATGTAAGACACAGGTTAGACGGTCAAATTTTCATCAATTTGATCCATTAATCCGGTAAAGATTGACGAAAATTTGATCGTCTAACCCACAGGTGGATGGATTGATCGTATTTCTATGAACTTTTTATAACCATCATTATTCCGTCAATCAGATTGATGGATCAGATTGATGAAAATTTGACCGTGTAACCTGTGACTTAAGTCGTCATCTGTCCACTGGGTTTGACAAAACCATAAAGTTAATATACCTATCGGAATAGAGCAACAATCTCGAGCTGTCAAACGTAACCAAAATTGGTTTTCATCTGTGTGAAAAATATGTGTACGTATACACTTACACAAGCATGATTGAACATGAATTCTATGAGATTATATTGACAACGTGCGGCACGTGCCGACTGGACGTCAAAAAAAGAGTGCTGCTGTCATGTATCACACGTCTCTTTTTACCTCTGATAGTGGCATCTCGCTTGCTCAGGCCTTTGTTTCTCTATTCCGCTAGGTATATTAACTTTATGGACAAAACGCGACTAAATTACTTTATTAGGTCCGCCATCTGCCTATGAATCAATTTCTCTGATAATACACACACACACACATTCACTTATAGCACCCCTCTGTTTTCGTCGGGGGTTAAAAACAAGATACTCACTCAGGTGTGACTATGAAGAATCCCCGCGAGGTCTGGTAGATCTTCCGCTCCTGCATCAGCTGCGCGAGGGTGTCGTACACCACCTCGCCCGACGGGGTCTGCATGGACGGAAACTTGGCGGACAGGGAGGTGCGTATGCTCTCCAATGTCGCGGATTGACCCTGGAAGGAAATAATTTTCTTATGAATGTTCTGAGCTATTAAAAGCCTTCTGGCGGTAATGATAAGCACTTTAAATAAAATGTTAAATTTTGTTACTGACTGCAAACCATGGCTATCATGGTTTGGATACAAAAGCCCGCTGAATATCTAAACCGGTGAAACTTAATAATTTATAAAATCTAAACCTAGTATTTCTTTTTATTTAAGGGCTATATCTCAGTTATATTTATGTACAATTTTAAAAGGTCTTATCTCATTGTCATGTTTGTGTTGATGATCTTATATTCAGGTATCTGAATCGTATAGATAAATATAAAACTTATCTCGATCTCCTTGTGCGACACGCGAAGGTCTCCGATTTGTGTCATCATTTGAATTACTTGTTTAATCATAGACTTGTAACAATGTGTTTATTTGCATTGATTGCTTCCTGCAATTATGGGTTTCCTAATACAACATGCTCTTAGACAGCTGTGGCCTTGTCCCTGAGATAGATGCTAAAAATCAATACAATGACTAATACCACCTTAAATGGCGCGAGCAATTTACTGTAACTTAAGACATAAATTAAGATGCAAGGATCGATAACAGACATTAGCTCGCCTAAGTAGAAAATGTATGGGCACGAATAGATTCAAAGCAACCCGAAACGCTGCGTGCAAATATGGAAGTGAATAAATATACTTGAAGCCATATCTCGCTTTCCTATTAATAGAGATCTAAGCTAATGATGACGATAAAGAAAACTTATTCATTATCGGTGCACCGTAATTTTAACTATTGTCACTTGTACCGGATAAAATCGAAATGAGCGATAAAGGCAACATTGTCTCAGGAATTTCAGGGAAAGGTGCGTAGATAGGCGCATACAGATTGCATTAGTGAGCGCGATCCATAGCTCGACCGGTTCCGATTTGCATCGGAACACTAACGATAAATTAGTTCAACTAAATCGATTGTCAAATAGTGATGTGACATGCTAAAATTGTGAGTTAGTCAACACCTGTTTCATGTGTTGTAAGAACATACCGCAGCTGCAATAAGCTAGTGCCAATGTAAGGAGTTAAGATTTGAAGGATATTAATAGATCTGTAGAAGTTTCCCACTATTAATGAAAATATATTTCAAAAAACAAAATGAACAAAATATACGTATGACTGTCATATAATAATATAACTTGGACGATTAATTATTTATTATTTAGCACAGTTTTATTGTTTACTAGCTGTCCCGGTGAACTTCGTGTCACTTTAAAACCTTCCCTGGACTTCTACAAATATTTTAAGACTAAAATCAGCCCAATCCGTTCAGCCGTTTTCGAGTTTTAGCGCGACTAACACATTTGAAAATCCATTTTTTTAAATAAGATATAAGATAAGATAGTATTATTAGTTTGCATGGAAATTTAATTCAAGCTCTGTGCAGCTCTATATTATAATATATTTATATTATCTACATAGAATGTTGTTGGGCAAAAATATGCACCAACTTTGCCATCAATGCACATTTGCATTGACGCGAAAAGCGATCAATAAAATATCAGAAAAAGTTTCGTAACCAAAATACCCTTTTAATGCCGTATCAACCAACGTCTGGTATTTAAGTATAACAGGATTATTCTATTGTAACTTGTAACGATCACTAGGTTACGAAATTAGGTGACAAATTCGCGATACCAATGGAATGCTCTATTGACTTGCTAATTTGATTTTGGGCCAATCCATTTACAAGCAATATTCTCTGTGTTCAGAATATGAAGTCCCTTGTTTGAGTTAGAATAACATTCCTGCAGTCTTGCTTTCATTCTACAGTATACACTCCTTTATTATTCTCATTTATAGTATTTGCTTTATGAAGTTTTTCTTAATGCCTAACTACAAAATAATGCCCTTTGTTGTAATAAACATCAGATTCCAATTTAAATTCAAGAATCAAGAGTATACACATCTACTATATCGTTAACATTCATAATGTTTGCTTCCAGAAGATTCCTTTCATGTCTAACAATTTCTTCATTCTCATGAGAATCTCTAGATACTAGATCGCTGATTTGAATCTGTTTCCGTCTCCGCGCCCTTGCGAGTTGCGAAGCGGATTTGAGCACATTCTCGTGCCAGTTGACTAGGTGCGAAAAAAAGAGTTCGCGACCTCACGCGAAACCGTGTCCGGTTCTTGTTCCCAAGATCCAGTTCAGTGACACAAGTGATACGTGTCAAAGTGTATGATGTATTACACCTGCAGAACACCCACATGCACCGTTTATATGAATAAATTATAGCGAACGTTTATAGCACATATACCCTTGGAATGATAGAAGACTGGAAACCTGCAGGTATATAATATTACTAAATCTTATATATAAAATTCTCGTGTCACAATGTTCGTTCCCGTACTCCTCCGAAACGGCTTGACCGATTCTCATGTGTGAGCATATTGAGTAGGTCTGAGAATCGGCCAAAAATTATTTATATGACAAAAGAACGTTTGCCGGGTCAGCTAGTCTTATATATGTTACGCTCAAAGACCGAAATCGCACAACGCGTTGTGGTCACAGTGAAACAGCCACGACGCGAAATTCGCGTTGTGGCTCTAGTGAAAACGGCCACGACGCGTTCTGGCAATCACAAAAAGACCATAACGCGAAATTCGTGTCGTGGCTGATATTCGTTTTTCTTGATTTGTTCTTGATTGATTAATCGTGGTATGGAAGATTATAATATTTAAATTACCACGCGTACTATAAAATTTTAATAATATTAGTACGGAATACGGATAGTATGGAACTATGGATATTTTATAAATAATAATGATAAACACGTTATGCAGTGATTTAGTAAAAGAAAAAATATTTTGTAGTACGCGTGGTAATATTTCAAATAAATATAATCTTCCATATCTATGGACGATTAATAAATCAAGAATAAATCAAGAAAAACGAATAGAATATCAGTCACGACACGAATTTCGCGTTATGGTCTTTTTGTGATTGCCACAACGCGTCGTGGATGTTTCACTGTGACCACAACGCGTTGTGAGCTATTTTTTCGCTCACTGAGCGATTTCGGTCTTTGAGAATTTTGACATATGTATAAAATTCTCGTGTTACAATATTCGTTCCCGTACTCCTCCGAAACGGCTTGACCGATTCTCATGAAATTTTGTGAGCATATTGAGTAGGTCTGAGAGTCGGCCAACATCTATTTTTCATAACAAAAATTATTTATATGGCAAAACAACGTTGCCGGGTCAGGTAGTAATTTTATAAAAATAGACACGAGAGATGAGCAGAGCCTTCTGTAACATGCTTACTTGATATTATGAGGTCTGTAGATACTACTCATGCAATATCTACAGACCTTAGCATACGATCAAGCTAACAAACCTTCTTAATTTACAGACCTCAGAAACTCTTGGCATACAATCCTATCTACTCAAAAAGCTAACAAGTCTTCTTAATTTTGAGACCTCAGCAACTTTTGGCGTACAAATTCAATATACTCAAAAAGCTAACAAGGCCTCTGAATCAAAGGATTTAACTTTTGGCATCCAACCTCCCAAGTTTATTAAATTGGGCGATTCTCGGAATAACTTAGGACATGCATCGCGATTGGCATGAAACCGGTACGGTATTTATACTTCACGGCCAAGAGCCATCATTCTGGTACGTGCTCTTAAAGTTTACTCAAAAATGTGCCCTAATTTCAAGATGTGGTCATTGTGCCCAATAATAATTTTACGTACACAGATTTCCAACAAAATTGCTTTACCGTTAATGGTGATTCACTTCCTCAGGGTCAGTAAAATATAAAGAACCGATATTAATAAATAATAAATATACATGTTTACTTTAATATGCTAATTTACTATATTTTTGTGGTAGGTAAAAACAGTCATTTGACATTTTTTATGGTCAATAGGTTTGATTTTGTCCTAAGATTTTTTTTTTATGTTAACTTATCTTATAGCTTTTGAATTAGACCTGTTTAGACGAATGCTGGTTTAAATCTACTCTTCTAAAAGCATCATCACCATCACCATCATCATCATCAGCTACTTACCTGTGACGTGAGGTCCATGATACAGTCGCATAATGCTTCAGGTAAGGGGGTGAACTGCCCCTGATATGCTGGAGTTACGATACAGTCTTCTATGTCACCTGAAACAATATAAAGTTATATTTAGTAAAAAAGTTAGGTAAGTCTTATACTTTAAACGAGACAATTATGTATGTTTAACACATTTAATCGATTCTGAGGCAAAGGCTGCAAAAATATTTTCTATGGGTATTTAGAGGTTTTCATGAGGAAAAAACATTCAAATTAAGACCTATCTCTAGGAATCAAAATTTTGAACAATCAACCACATAAGTTTACTACCAAGCAGGCTCCCAAGTATTTTTGTGTTTAGAACCCTCAAATTTGTATTCGAAAACACAGTTAACCTGAGTGCAATCCTGAATAAATTAACAGCAAATCTCTTAGATCTCCCAATAAAATTCAGTTATCAACAGTGAGAATGATTTCTCGGTTCGTACCTATAACATTTGCATAAATTCTAATATTTTCAAATAGTGGGTGGTATGCATTCACGACTTTATTTATTGAACCGACGATATCAGATACGAACAATTAATTAAAATAATGACCTCCATTAGCATTTCCAATGGTCGTAGTTATAATTAATTTAAATTAAGTAATAACTCGACGGCCGTGTGAGTTATTGTACACATATTTGTTTTGTTTTATTAATTCATCTGCTAATAGATATTATCTGTTTGGGATTTGAATTATAATATATTTAATATTACCGACTATCTTATAATTTGATCGCAATATTATATATTTTATTTAAAACACCAATGCTGCAATGCAACAATTTAATAAATCTGGCTAAATGCTTTAAAGTTTAAGGCAATTTCAGCCACGAATGATACAGAAATTAAAAATGCAGAGCAGTTCTACTATCATGCATAGATATCATGGAAGATAAAAAAAATATATTGTTGATTAGAGACGTCATAAAGTAATTTAAGAAGACTAGACAAAGCGAGATATTTTATTGTACTTTTAAATAAAGGATATAAAAGTTCATGAGGAGACTAAAGGTGATCTTCAAATCAATTAATCTGTTACTGCCAAATACACAATGAATATTCGCCAGTTATCATTGTGAATTCGCCGAGATCAGGGAATTGGGAAACTTGTAAATTGTACCCACAATGCAGTCCCTTGGACCACAGCCAACTCCGCAAGGTGCGGTGCAGCTAGCAAAATTCAAAATTTTATGAATTGACCTTTATACCCTTGTCATAAAGATGGTGGAAGAGGTAACATGAATATGAATATGATATTAGAATGTACTGTAGATAGCGCATACCTTACAGGGGTAGTTTAGAGTTAGTATTTTAAAATTGTGGGCAAAGGAATTAAAGGACGAACTGTGCGGACCTGAAACATAAAATGAATAAATATGTTTGTGGATTTTTTACTACAAAAAAAGGTTTTATTTACTTCCTTTGTTGTGTGTATCGCATATGGATCGCATGAGAACCACCTTCTTAGATAGAATCACCTATAAGAACTTATGGCCAAAGACCCAAAGATGCCGCATTTTGTCCAAATACGTCAAACGCATTGGTACACATAACGGCGTGCAGTTACGAAATCACCAGATTTTCGGAATCGTCTTATGTTTTGTGCGAGGCATACTTAAAATCTAAAGTAAGATTACGTGAGTTAAGGAATAATGAAACATTTCGTCGAAACTTTTAGGTCATGACTATTGCCTAAAAATTCTGTATAAAATTGTACAAAGAAATACTTTAGCAAACTACAGAGTGCCATTAAAAAAAAAACGATTCAAACTTTTTGCTACTGACAGTAGATTATTTTAAATTTGAATTTTTAAATTCAGAATCCAGCTGTATAACAATTTCCGGGTTATGGCGAGCATAACGAAGAGTTGACAAGGGACTCTTTACGTTGGGTAACCTAAATTTGAGCTTTTCAGCCTCGGCGCCTTAGTGTGCTTCAAGCTTTTAAGAAACTATTGATAACAATAGCTTGTCTTACCTAAGATTTTTGCGGTTAGTACTTTTGAATATTGCAAGATTTTTTTTATATGCTTGCTTTTTTAAATTATAAGTAGTTTCTTTGAATTATATTCTCACAATATGATCCACAATTATTTGTCATTTACTGGCTAAGTTTAAAATATTATATAATATATAAGTTACATAACAAAAAAAAATATTTGAATTTGAAAATTTTAATGACTCAACAAAAGTATTGAGCTTTAATATAAAATACTACTATTTATACCAAAAAAATTTAAAATTATATTACTGAACAGAAACTTGCAGCTACGGAATCCTAAAAGCATTGCTCAATGCGCACTTGGCCGGTTTATAGTTCTGGACACATTCCAAGTTTGGTGTCACAATCAAAATAATGGCGCTATTGCTTTGTCCTGGCTGTGCTGTAAACTCGAGGAGCGGAATATGAGTCGATCTCTATGCAATATTCATGATAACTATGAAGTGCACCCTGCAATATAGATATATCTATATACATCATGCTATAATATACAATATACATAGTTGAATTGACCTTTTAGAATGACAATTTGTATAATCTTATATATAAAATTCTCGTGTCACAATGTTAGTCCACGAACTCCTCCGAAACGGCTTTACTGATTTTTACCAAATTTTATATGCATATTCAGTAGGTCCGAGAAATGAGAATCGGCTACTCGGTACTTTATATATTGATAAGTGCATTTGTTGAATAAATAATAGTAAATTATTACAACCTGAGAGTGATGGCGACCATTGTTTGTGCGACGAGATAGCGATCGACGTTGCCATGGCGACATACTTATTTAGTCACTTTATATTTAAATGGCAAAGCAACGTTTGCCGGGACAGCTAGTATAATATGTAATTTTGAACTTTCACACAAAGGGTGACTGATTGAATTTAAAATTTTAAAATTTGTCTTTAGGTATACTTACAAAGAATTTTATAACAAAAATCAAAGAAGCTTATAATAATGTCTAGATGACCCTCGCAACTCCGTTGGATGTTACACCAAAATTCGTTTATCAACGCGTGGAATCCTAACATTTTTCCAGGATAAAAAGTATTCATTGTCTTTTCCGGGACTTAAAGAATCTCTGGCGTAAAGGACACACTATTTTATGATATTGATATGAACGATGCAATGCAATGTTCTGCTTATGTAATAGATAGTATACTGTACAATACCTTCCTAATCGTGGGATTAATGACAACGATATGTCGTGGCGACATTGAGATATTTGTCCAATCCCGTGTAGATGATGTCGTGTCTGAACTAATGATATAAATATCTAGATGAATTAATATACATATGATATATATGACAGAACAAAGTGATAATACTTTAAGAGTTAAGGGTATGTAATGGGAATGTGTCCATACATAGAATTTACCATAAAGGACTGCACTGAGATCCAGTTAATACATAGAGTTTTCCATGATGAACAGCACTGAAAGAGTTTCATTTAGCTCGCTGGCAAGAAATAGTGGCAACTCGATGCACCGTAATTCGTTTATCGCACAGGAACTGTGCTTTCTTCGGGATTAAAAATATCCTATGCCCTTTTCATAAACTCCAAGTACCTATCTCCATACCCATCACAATCAATTTTGCGGCTTAAGCGTGAAACAGACAACTTTCGCATTAATAATATTCGTCGGCAACAGTAGTACAAACGTTTGTATAATTAGCATTTGATTGGTGGTGGGCGACAAACGCGCCGAATGGCACTCGGTCGAGGATGCGCGCACACGTGGGCACAAGGCGCACCTGATTGTTGTTATGTCGCAGCCATTAAGTTGAATTAGATAACTCACTAAATGTCTAGGCCATTCATGAGTCTTAACTTCCGCTAAAATTAAATCAAAATTATTTATCCAAACTAATTTTATAAATGCGAAAGTTCGTCCATCATTCTGTCTGTTCCCACTTCAAGCCCATTGTTTAGAACCTTTTAGAACATTTTAGGACTGGTTCTAAATATTAAAAAATAACATTGACGTTTTCGCCCTCGATTTTGTATTGTCACTTTCTCTTTTAAAATTGTTCATATATTCAAGCTTCTTGGAAAAATTATACTTTGGAATTGATATCAAGGTGTAATTATTTTGCCTCAATACAACAATCGGATTCTAAACACCCATTAAACCACTGCCACTGATAAATTTTTGATATTTTGAATTCCAGGAAAGGACATAGGATACTTTTTATCCCGAAAAAATGTACGGTTCCCATTCGATAACCGAATTTTTTCGTAATTTAGTTGCGGTCCTCATCTAGTGATATGACACTCGCAATTAAAATGTCTCTTAACTTTAGCCATAAAAATCTAACCCCTTGCATACATAACATATTATCAAAACCAATGATATTATATAAAAAAACTCAAAGCAGATATGTTACTACCGCGCGCGTTGTGAAGCCATTAAATACGGGCCAATTGACCCGTCTTTTGTATAGTCTGTCTCTTTTATGTAAATGTCATTTCGTATCTTTTGTTTCACTTATCTGTCAAATTTGACAATTGAATTTGAAAATTGTTCGGAAGCAATTTAAGCCGGAAAATAGTATGAACGTAACAGATCTGTATTTAGTTGAATATCATTGATCAAAACTGTGTGTTATACAGGGTGCAATTAAATCTTCCTGCCAAATTTTTTCCAGGGCTTAGGTTATCGTTAGGAGACTAAATTTAACAAAAAAAAAAAATGGGTGTTATTGTTTAATGGCATATTTTATCCCATAATCGTTGTATAACGGTCACTCGCGGCGCGGGGGAATGAGCGGGGGTGACGCAGGGGGAGGCGCGCGCGCGAGGGCACGTCACGCACGGGCGACGCGTCGTGTCCATTAATTGTAGTGTTTTTTAGGATAACTTTCGGAATCTATTTCTCAATATTTTAGTACCGAGTGATTATAAAAGAAAAATTACGTGTATTTTTATTTTTAACAAGGATTGATAAAAGTATCAAAATTTGGCAGGAAGGTTTAATTGCACCCTGTATAGCGTCCTTGTTTGTCGAGCAGTTTAGTATGTTCAGGTTAAACCTCGTAAGTTAGAATTAATCCTTCAACAAAACGTAACTTAATACTGCATTGCGGCAGTTAGCACTTAGCTCAAGTACAGCTTTGGGATTTAAACACTAATTTGCTTGTAAAAGTTCTAGGTTTTGTAGAATCTAGGTAAAGTAAAGATTAAGTAAAGGTTACCTACTTTATCCTGCCCTACATGTACAAAAACGCAGATAAACGCAAATAATAAGTTGTCTGATAATATTAACTTCTAGTACTTACATAAAGTTCTACTTAGTGTGTTTCCAATTTGGACCGACCTTTTTTGAAATACTAGCAACCCGCCCCGGCTTCGCACGGGTATAAAATATATAGCCACTGAAAAAGTGATTAAAATTGATTGATTCAGCAGTTTTTATATAATATATTCATTTAATACTACCCGTGGCCCGCATTGGTCGGTACAGCCGCAAAGGCTACGTCTCACAGGAAATTAGAGCCTTTTGCAGGGTATAGGAAAATCAGTAGGGATCATTGGTATTCTTGGTATATGAACTAATTCACCAGCTGCAGGGCCGGTAATAATCTTCGCTACTGCGCACCCCGGCCCCGCCCACTTCGAAACGGGCGTAAATCGCGATTTTTAATTTCACAATAACTTCTAAACCTAACGTCCAATTTTAATCATTCAAACACCAAATATTATCTACACAAACTGTACTTAGTGACGAAATAATTAATTTTAATAAGGATTATCAACATGAGTAAAATAAATGCGTTTAAATGTAGTCCAAAAAAATCAAGATTTTTAAATTAAAAAATGGGTGCTGTGCCTCATTTGACATAGATAGGTATAGTGTGTTGCAGACATTTTTGTAGATATTTATAAGATCTACATTTACTTAAAACATTGCATGGTTCTATACTTCTATCTTTTATAGTTTAGGCAGCGTACGCAAAATAAGTAACTTTTCTGGTTGTTTTTTTTTCACCATGTGTCAGAACAATCCAAATATCTTACGGAACCCGTAGTTTGGTTATTCGAAGCGGAACCCTATATTTTCTACAATAAAATGTTGCCTATGTTACTCGTAAATAATGTAGCTTTCAAATGGTGAAAGAATTTTTAAAATCGGTCCAGTAGTTTTTGAGCCTATTCATTACAATTAAACAAACAAACAAACAAAGTTTACCTCTTTATAATATTAGTATAGATTGTGTCCTTGCCAAAAGTCAGATGTACAAAACAAAGTACACACTACACACCTCGTCAGCGAGTAATTTCATTCATTCTCATAACAACAAAAAGGGATAGATCGGCTCGTTACGAATTCATAACTGATTCAGCTCATAATATTAGAAAATGATCATGATGATGATAATAGTGAATACTATGAGTCATATCATCTAATAAAAGTGGCCTGTCAAAGCACAATTAATTTGTAAATTTTGAGGTCAAGATTTGCACGGCGGTTGCATAAGATGTGCTCATTACAGACCAAGGGCGGCCGGCTTATTGACGCGATATCAACAGATTAGGTTTTAATTTGATATTTGGAGGTTAAGGGCCTGTTTCACCGCTTCCTGATAAGGCTATTCACCACTTATTTTGACAGATGGAGTATGGAAAATCTGTCAAATAACCCTATCGGGCACCTTATCAGGAAGTGGTGAAACAGGCCATAAAGGTTCTAAACACACTAGATAAATAATTTGACACTGTCCTTGCACTTATTCCACTTTATTTTAGTAGATTTATTACAAATTTAATAAATACACGACCGGTTTCGAAAAAATCATCATCAGGTGTACTGTGTATTAAATTTGTAATAAATCTACTAAAATAAAGTGGAATAAGTGCAAGGACAGTGTCAAATTATTTATCTGAACATGAATTTCCACCAAGAAGTGACAGTACATACAATATCGTATCTAAACGCACTAGGCCGAAGTTACGCGGCGTAAATTCCGCATGATTACGTCCGCAATGTCAAACGCACACAAAATACGGACGGAACGCGACGGAATAGTGTGTCATCGATATTTTAAAATACATTGCAGGCGGAATCATGCGGAACTTACGACGCGTAAATTCAGCCTAGTGTCACAGTATAGCAATATTATCCCTACAGTAACGAAACGCCTTTGATGTCGCACGATGCCGCCACCGGTGTAGGTACCGAGCAGATATGCCAGGGTTGCCACGAAACGGGAAATAAAATAAAAATAAAATATTGTGCTTGTAATGTTCTCATTTAATCTGTTTAATCTATATTTACGTGAAACTTTATTTTTAGATGATTTCAATTCTCTACGAGATGATGCCCGCAACTTCGTTGTGCCAAAACTCGTTTATCGTGCGAGAACCGTACATTTTTCCAGAACAAAAAGTGTTCTATGTCCTTTCCCGGGACTCAAAGTATCTCCATGCCAAATTTCAGCAAAATCGGTCCAGTGGTTTAGGCGTGAAGAGGTAACATACAGATAGACACACTTTCGTATTTATAATATTAGTATGGATTTAAAAATTTCATTACCCATCAAGCCCCAAAAGCTCACCGGTGAGCAAGATACAATAAAATAACAATAGATTTCCAAGAATCCACTATCGAAGGATTAAAATAATGAAGACGCATTCGAATATATTATCTACGAATAATAAAGTAGGAATATATAAAGTATCCAACAATTAATCATATAACAATTGGTAGGTACGGTAGGCCACACGTCAGGTGTAACAGAAGCCATTCAAAACTCGCTCTTATAACGTGCGCGGTAAGGGCGGTCCAAAGGTCAAAATGTTACACTAAGTGTAAAATTTTTTGATGTATGGCCCTGTGTACCTAGCTAGGTAGGTACTAATTAGTATGTAACAGGGTATTTGACAGATTTTTAATTTATTCTTTATTGTTTCTCTCCATGTTACACTTCTTACAACGTAAACAATAAAACAGATATGCAAATAAATGCCGCCAAGGCCAACACAATATTAGTGTGAACTGTGAGCCGATATTTATGAAAATTTAAATCCATTTTGTTTTATTGAATCAGATTTACATCCGGACACTGAACACATATTACATCCCAATTTTATAATAATTTATAAGATAAGTTATCGTTTTACAACACAAAACTCGTAGACAACGCGCCAACGTCACCCCTGCGCGGGCAGGTACACAAACTCCGCGAGTTTGTGTACGCGGATCCGCGCCGCCCGCTTCCCCGCGGGTACCCCTCCGTTGCTCTGCGCAAGTACATTAGTTTCACTACTGTAGGGATATTGCTATACTGTGCTAGTGTGTTTAGACACTGATCTTAGGTTCTCCGATCCTCGCGGTAAGCGATCGCGATCGACAAAAATTCCAATAAACTATGAATAGATAAACTAATGAGGCCGCAGTTGGTAGACCGTAGAAGGGTTTTTAAACTTATTACTTGTCTCATTTCTTCAGTAAAAGAATCTTAGAACTTTATTTTCGGAGATCCTTTTCATCTCTAGTTATTTATAGTAAACCAAAATTAGTGTTTCCATCAAATTTGGTAGTATATCCTCATTATTTATAGGTAAGTTAATAAATTGGGAGATTATGAGATTGATGCTCCACTGTTATTGAAATAATTGCTTCCGTTCAGAAATAGATGCTGAGTCGTGAGGGATTTTACGAGCTATTTAAACGGCTGGAGGTTTTTGAACGAAAAGGAAATGGAATGAAGAAAAATCGTATACTCAGAAGAGACTAACGTAAGCGTTCATTGTTAACTATACCAATATGAGCAGGGATCCACTGTACATTTGGATTATTTAAGATCTTTCATCTTAGTAATGTAATAAATGATTTTCAAGTTCTATAGATTTGTTTTTGTATGGTCTTCTTCGAAAAACCCACTGAATAAAATTCATGTTATAACTTAGGCTACTAAATATTTTTATGATTAAACTAAAATTAAAAATTGCAGTAGGCACTATTATCTCAAGTTTTGTACAATTACTACTCTACAGTACTACTCTAGACGAAGAACCAAGGATCTAATTCTGAAAATTAATCACGACAGACAAAAGCTCGCCCATTTAACAACAGCTTAGCTAGACTATCAAATTATAATTCAAACACATTTTCTATTACAAGCCATAGGCGGTGCTAGTCAAGGGATGTTACCTAGAAATTCATTAGACGTTCTAATTGCCGTGCACGCCAACTTTTCACTTGCAAACCTTTAATTTACGACTTAGGAAACTCAGTATTGTAATCCTTCAGCAGTCAGCACCCCTGTTTGCTAAGTAGTAGTTAGTACCATAGCGTGATTTGTACTAACTAGTTCTAAGTTTTATATCAGAATATTGCCCGTTGATCTATGGTTTTAGACAGAATAATGGTCTTTAGATTATTTATGCGTTTGGTTTAAAAGTTAGTCTCAAGGCTCGATATTATCAAACTTGTTTAAGCGCTGAATTCCTGGGCTCGCTAAAAAGTAACTTATGTCTCAAACAAGCTATTCTCGTTTCAAATAAAAAGAGAATGATCTTTCTCACCGATCCACTCAACGCTGAGGAATGCACCGAAAACATTAATTGGCGCAGACTTTTGGGAGCTCAAACGGGTACCTGTTCTGTCTAAATATAGAACCTTATGTCATTAAAATGGTCTGGCTTTTTTAAAGAGTAGTCGATCGCGATTTTAACGGTGTTGATTTGGAGTCCTCTACTACAATCATATTATTATGATTGCTTTTTAGCAGTTTATTAGACAGCTACTCTAGTAAAGAACCTAAATTCAAGTCAATGTTGGATACAATTTTCTACTACTAATTTTTAAATAATGTCAACATTCATGCTAGTGAGTACTGTGCTTCCATGACAATATCCAAATAATGTCCTGGGATAAAAGTAGCATTGCTTATGTGGGTGACGGATTTTATATTCACGTCTTTATACTCACGTTTCACAGAAATTCGGATGTAATTTAAAGTACATTACTTTTTAAATCAGGTCAGAGGCAAAATGCGGAGCCGTTAATTCCCATCGATGCAGTAAATCCCACGGCAATTAATAACGTGTTCTGTGATTAATTGTACGTTTGAAATATAATATTTTGGACGTCGTACCCACGTGAAAAACTGAAGGTGGTGTGAAGCTGTCTACTAAATCATCTAGGCGCCACGTTTGCGGTTACAACACGGTAATTGTCTGGCACATGGGCGGTACACGGTATTTAACATTTCATTCAGCCTGTTTAGTGTTTTATATCTATTATATGGTAATTTAATCATCGAATTTCGATGGAACTTCCAAGAATTTGTGAATAGGATAAGATTGTTCAGAGAGTTTCTTACTTGAACATTTCGCTGCAAAAAGGGCAAAACTAGAAACTTAAGGATGTAACATAAAGAAGTGATAATATTAACTGGGCATGTATGTGTTCCATCACCTTTGTATTGAGATCCCTTAAAAAGTTATTTTTGACTCCTATGTTTTAGTTCAGAAATGCTTCAATACCAATTACATACTAATACAAAAAGTTATCTTTCAGCGCTGCAGCACTTCTATATTTCTATCGTCCTAGCTAGGTAGACCTTAAAGAAAACTTTACATTTCTATATCCAAAGATAACATTGCGCTTTCATGCCGGTATCATGTCATACCATGGTGTAGAGACGAGAGCACTTTTAGAACAAACACTTTGGTCTTCAGATAACAACAATCGTGACAAGCCTCGAGCTATTCTCAAAGTGTACTTTGAAACAACTTCATAAATAAATAGAGGTCAAAAATGTTTTCAATTTATTATTTCCCACATTTTTTTGTCAAACGTTTTATCGAGGACAAGACAAGATCTATAGCATCCATCTTATGCCGACGCAATAAAGTTCAAATTACAAGTATTTGAGGTGTCTTGATACTTGGAGTCGCTATGATCACGTAGAGCACTTTCATTTGATAAACGGTTTGGGCATGGAAAATTGTCTTTTACAATTGACAAGACGAGCTGTTTTACAAAAACCACAAAGTTGAACATTGGCCCACGATGGACAAAACTTTAGAGCGGCATTAATCGTCTACGTCCTACGACGTCTATAATTATTAATGTCCATGATCTACGTCGATTTTGCAAAGTTACGGCAATCATTGTTAATCATTATGTATTCAACGTGATCAGAAACATTTAAAACATATTTTTTTGCATACTGGCAGGCATCGCATCACAAATGGAAGATTCACCAATATTTCTTAACAACCAAAATTTTCAAACTGTGACACGGGCTTTTCGCAGAAAATTCATTTCCTAATGAGTGATTATGTTAATTTAATAGGCTTTTGAGGTATGGAGATTAACCCTTAAAGGCTACAACATTGTTTTTACACCCGGGTCACGAAATCTTTTGGCTATAGTTTTTTTATGCGCGAACTGATCGCTACGTGATTTCGTGTATTCTACTAAAAGGTAAGTAGCCTCCGAATACGCAGGAAAAGAAACTATCAGAATTAGTGTTCACCCTGGGTAGGAACCAATTAAGAATCCTTACCAGAAGCCTAACTGGGCACTGCAAGCTCAACAAACACCTAAACAGAATGGGTATTTGTAGTATAACGACTTGCAGATTCTGTGAGGAGGAGGATGAAACACCTATTCACCTTCTCCTCGACTGTCCTGCTCTAGTAGAGAGCAGGAACAGGCACCTTGGTCGCCACGAATACTCATCCACAGAGGAAATTCGTGGCACCAACCCCAACCATATCGTTCAATTTATGAGCAGTATTGGGTTGGGGATGATTCTCTAGTGCGAAGGAGTCACAATAGATCCTCATGGGTCGCAGTGACGCCAGGGCTATAGCGACCTGCCTTCTATTAAAAAAAAAAAAAAAATACGCAGGAAAAACAGTGACTAGCACACGCAGATTTTGATATACGAAGGTGGACCGGGTGTTTTTACACCCGTTGTAGTCATAGTGGGGTATTAAAATTATTTGTAGAAAATAAAATGTTGATACCTAGTTTTATTATTACTCATTATTTAAAAATTCGTTGTTATGTTTCATTTAAGATCATAGGCTGTCTCAAAAACTTTGGACATCGACAAGTCTGATAAATTGGACCACAGGCAAAAGTCATTCACAGTGATGCATAAAGTACTGTCGCCAAAAAGGCTGTCAAGCTGAACTTTCTAAGCTTATTTCAATTTTGTTTACGTTATTATGTTATAAAATTGTATTTGTTCTGCCTTATGGATAATTTATTTCGTGATATACAAACTTTTTACTCTACAAATTTTATGGAAATTTCAATAACAAAAAGAAGATATTTTTTTATTAGTTCATAAATATTTTGTACGCCGTATTATTGTCTGTTCTATGATTATAAAAATAATAAGACTTATCAATAAATTAAAACACTTTTGTATACAATATAGGACATTTTTCATACAGGTAGTAATATTTCTTCAGTTTTCAGGATGCTGCTTAATTGGCATGTTAGAAGCTATTTTTATAATAAATATGAGGTTTTTATGCATTTGTTTAAGGGTTAAAAGTCCAAATAACATTTTGAGCCTTTTTTGCAAAATGAAGATTTTAATTAAGTCATTTTTTCCAATTTTAAGAACCGGGTGTTTTTACACCCGTTGTAGTCATAATAGTACACAAAATCATTGTAGCCTTTAAGGGTTAAAATAACGTGAAAAAAGTACGTATCAAAAGGGACATACCCAGGTGCTAATGTAAAGTTTCTACGGTAACACCTTGAGGAAACAGTCAGTTATCTGCCGTAGAAAGTTACCTACTTGCGACCTACGATAACAATGCACTGTGATTCCACTTGATACGAGTACCGTTTGTATTTGTAGGCTTATATTAGGCTGGATTTATATTTTATACTAGCTGTCCCGGTGAACTTCGTGTCACTTTAAAATCTTCCCTGGACTTCTAAGAATATTTTAAGACTAAAATCAGCACAATCCGTTCTGCCGTTTTCGAGTTTTAGCGCGACTAACACATTTGAAAATCCATTTTTATATATAAGAAGAAAAATATTATACATCCGCGAGAACGCGCGTTTTAGCCGCTACGGCGAGTCCATAATATTACATTGTCGGAGCTACCCTAAGCTACCCAATAAAACAGCCCTCTTAGTATATCCGTAAAAATGATTCAACTACTCTTATTAAAAAATCTGGTAACTAAATTTTAGAAAAAAAATCTTTTGTCGATTTCTTGGGAATATAAAAACAGGACGCCACGCACCAGAAAGTCCTACAAGCACTGGTCTAGTTGAACATGCACTGCCTGAAAATCTTATTATCATACTAGAACCAACGTCCCTGGCCCTTTGTTCACTATTTTGTCACACTACCTTGGACCTAAACGGTCGTGACTTTGGTTTCCTACAGTTTAAGAAACAATACGTAATTGTTATACAAATTGTAGGTGTGTTTAATAGCAGGATGAAATTAATTTACTTCGAAATGACAGTCAGCATCATTATCAGCACGCTACTCGTTCGTTTGTCAGTTTTGCGACATGGATATGAATTATTAGGTGATTATACCCCCTGAATTGTAAAGACAGACATTGGGTAATTAATTTCGTAATTTTATTGGATGGCGATTATTGAACATAGTCAACACAAATTCTAGGTAAAACATGAAATTGAGTAGATACCTACTTTGGCATGGTTTAAAAGGCGTATACACTATACGAAACTGTAATTAAAAAACTTGGTATAATAGCAATAGCACCTACATACTTAATTATATCATCTCTATAATCTCTACAATTTTCGAGCTAAGGTTAGGATGTAAGAAAATCGAGCGTCTAAAGCTTAAAACACCTTTAATTATGTTTTCCATACTACCTTTTTTCGCTTCCCCCGACGATGATGCAATGGCACCATTAGTTTAGAAGAAAGCGATACCTTTGACACGACTTTCTCTCTATAAACGTAAGTCCCACACTGACCGGCCCATATAAGGACGGATTTGACAAGTACTAATTAGACGGACGCGAAATATTGCATGGGAGAACACGGTTTGCGAATTTTTTCAATGCGCGGGCGCACGGCGGTTTGTTTGATGAAAGATTTTCACGTCATCTATACTTATAAAATTACATGTCCTGACTGACTGACTGATTCATCATCGCTGAGCAAAAACTGTTAAAGTTACAGCCACGACATTTGGTGAGTAGGGTTATTTTATTAAGTAGACACTCACTAAGGAAGGAATCTTGAAAATTTTACCCCGAAGGGAGTGAAAGTTGAGGCCCTCATTTTTTAAGTTAGGAACATGTAAACTTTATCTTTGGGTTACTGATTAAAAATGAATGGATACGTATTTAAGCGTTTTTGGAAATTCTTCCCCCAAGGGAGTGAAATTGGGGTTGAAAGTTTCAATGGAAGTCTATATTATAGGTGTACTATGTTAACGCGGACGAAGTCGCGGGAAACAGCTAGTAAATCTATATGATTATCTGAGGTCTATGGAGCTACAGTCATGGGAAAAGTTTGCTAAGAGGTTGCATGAACTTGAGTATATTGTGGTACTTTTTTCTAACAAGCAAAAGATCAGCTCATGACTGGAGGTCTGGTTTAACTTTTTTTTTTGCGTAAAACATAATAATTGCCTTGAAATCTCAGACTATGCGTGTACTGGTAGATAATTTTGTTATAGGTCTTAAACATCTCAAGCTACATTTTCAACCAATTTTGGGCATTACGCTTATGACTTACTTTAAGCCTACCGCGAATAGAAAACAACATTTTCTTCTAAACATTTTTTTTTAATGAATAAGGGGGCAAACGAGCAAACAGGTCACCTGATGGTGAGCAACTACCATCGCCCATGGACACTCATCATGGACACACATCTTTTGTGTGTTAGCCTGGAGGTCCGAATGTTCTCACAAGTAAAAGTTCCAGTGTAATGTCCGAACATCGCCCACACGTAGACAACAATACACGCAAATTGATCAAACCACTAACAGAACAATTGGACACTGTCACTTAAAACTTTACGATTCGAAGAATGTAGCTAATGATTTTTAAACGGGCTTGAGCCTACTACACATTGTATCCGTATATTCTACTGTATCGCCAGGATCGAAACCGGTATCCAATCACGAAAACCCTTTGATATGATCTCAGGGAGCCCGGAAGTCTCAAGACTACTTCATCACCACACCCGCAACGAAATTAATCAGAAGAAAATGGGCTTGGAGTACGTAATGCTATAACGACGTTAAATTAGTTACAACTAAGGGTGTGCTTGCTATCGCATCGAAATGTGTACTACATGCTATCGATAGCAAGCGATATTTTTAGTAAGGGCCTTACTCCCGACACAATCCAAAATCGAATCAGTTCGATCAGGACCAAAATGTTCTTTTTGTTACTTTTTTGCCACATTTGGATTCGGAAATACTATTTGATAAATTGGCGAGTAAACTATTTTTAAGTGGGTGCAGTAATATAACAAGGTGGATGTGTAAATGATGAATATTCCTTTTTAAAAGTAGAACTTTAAAAAGCTGCTATAGATTCCATAATATATGCCAACTTCCTACTTATTTTTTATTAAAAATATATTTAAGAAAGCTCGCCTTGTTAAATTGATATCTCTCGTGAATCATATTCTCCATTCAAAAAGTATCTATCGATCATTACCATATTTAGATTGTCCGTGACATACAGACGGACAATCGATAAACAATGTTTATCAATATCATTTCACTGATACATTACAATAGTGTATAGAAAGCGAGAGTTCAACATGAAGAAGACTAAACGATAGAGAATGGACGCTCTACTTGTCCAGTTTCCAATCCTAAGGACGGTCACTCATTTGTACATTTTGCATTAGAATTAGAATTTGTGTATTATCAGGAAGTTGATTCTTGGGCAGATAGGGGACCTGAGTAATTTGGTCGCGTTACGCCAAACCCACCCATCCGACCGATCACAGCTACATTGAATTGACATATTAAGCCGACCAAATAGCACAGGACCGTCAACTGCCTAGTATGAACTGGTCTTTGAAATGAAAACTTCTATAAACTTCTCTTCGCAGCCACACACAACCGAGATAAAATAATTATCCATACTTGATATTTTTTATATTTAATACGCATCCATGACCCTTTGAAAACTTTTTGTTCCCTCGACGGGATTCGAACCCGCGACCCCCGATTTGAGCTACCAATGCGCTCACCACTGAGCCACAGAGGTCGTCAAAATGAAAATATGTCCAATATACAATGCTTTTCCTTTTAAGTTCGTTTATGGCTGAACCCCTAGGTATTGCAATAAATAATTCCGACACAGAATACATATCTTCACGCCCAAACCTCTAAACCAATTTTGTTGGAATTTGGTATGAAAATACTTTGAGTCCCGGGAAAGGACATAGGATACTTTATTCAACGAATTTTGGCGCAACTCCGCAACTCCGCAAAATAAAATTAAAATAAAGATAATTTCTAAAACTAACTGTAACACACAATGCAAATAACAACTCACTCCACATAACGTGGCGATAATAGCAGCTATTAAAAACTATATGCATACAATATGCAGATTATGTTAATTTTAAATGTATATTCTTGACAACCCTATTCATCCTTTGGCTCCATTTCCATTGTTCGTTTAATTAACACCAGAAGCTCTAGCACAAATAAATAACGATATTAATAATTAAGTTTGCCAATTCGCCAATACTTTTACTGTTTTGCACAGAATTGCCTCGTCATTGTAGTAATTAGTAGTACTTTCGCACGTAATAGATCCCAATTTTAGTTTTAGATAGTAAATCATTAAATCAAATACTATATATTGTTTTGTTATTTATAATCTGAGTGGGAAATCTCAAAACACTTTAATAAAACTATATAGAGGGTGATCATCGAAGAGTTTTCTCTAACCATGAGTTCCATAGAACTAACTACGAGCGAAGTCGCAAGTTAAATAACTATACTTCGATAGAGTTCAATATGAACTTTGTTTCCAGTTTTATACTTCCGAACTATTTTAGATGCGTAAGTGTGTATGTATCTTACCTCTTCACACTTAAGTTGCTGAACAGATTTTGATGTTTGTTTGTAAGTGGAGATGTTTTATCGCGAAAGTCGAAAGCTTTTGTCACTGAAAAAGTACGCGCTGGTTCAATTTTGATGAAATTTTGTTTGAGAATATTAAGTCCTAGGATAGTTATGGCAATCAGACAACACACACTGATTTCATAAATACATAGTACAATTCATGCGCAAAATATAAATTTCTGCTTTTAACGAAATTGCGGGCAACTTCTAATCAATCAATAGATTCGCAGATCGAATTGTACAGCTTCCGATAACGATAACGGGACCTTTAGCCTCATTGTCCCCGGTCAGAGCCGTCGGGTGGGATCACGACGACCGCGTCACGTCACGTCGCATTGTAACTCGGACTTGATTCAAGGATAACGCTGAGGATTTCGTGACGCTGTGTTATGAAACATGAGAACTTTGGATTTTAAAATGCAGATACTTATCTAGTTTCGTGTATTGTATAAACTACATTCCTAATATTACGTATGTTGTAGATTATCTTAAAGATATTGTTGTTTTTTATTAGCCTATGCTCTATGCTGTCCCACTGCTCGACAAAAGCTTTCTCAGCCTGCCTAGCATACGCCAACGAGATATCTCACTCTGTTTCTCGATGTTTGATAGTTTGTATCTTCATCTCTATTGACCCTAGCACGACAAACATTTTTTCTTGCGTAGATCAGCCTGCCTAGCATGGCAGGCTGATCCCTATATTTTTGACTATCCACTTCCTTCTCGACGCAAACAAATTATAAAGTCCTCATGTGAGGGTAGGCCGATCAAACTGACTCTCATTTTGTTCAACCCTGTGTCACAGTATATATATAGCTATACTGTGCCCGTGTGTGTATGATTCCGATCAGTACGGTCTGCGATCAGTCTGATCTAATACATCGGCTCTCCTTAAATGAGGGCCTTAAGAATTCATCATTAATTTATCATTTATCATTATTGTTTCACCATTTGTGAAACGTAAAACGACACTTTATAGTTCAAAGGAAGTTACATAAAGCCTCGATTTACGTGTAGCCTTTTAGATGCACATAAAATATGTTTATCTTAGTTGGCACCAATTAAGGACACCTCGTAAAATTAAGTTGATCACCGCTATTAATTTTAAATCGTGGGTTCCGTAGAAAATTATTACTTAAAATTCATATACTTAAATAGTTTTTATTATTCGTAGACTTAAATAGAAAAGTTTTGAAAAAAAAAACTGTCGCGAAAAATTTATAACAAAACGTATACAATATTATTTTTAACAAAAAATTAAAACCGACTTCCAAGGTAAAAACAATAATAACATCCTTATAATATGAACTAAAAAGTATTAAATAATTTTTTCATCATACTGGACCGAAAGTTTGATTTTCTTCCCTTGTATGCGGGAAGAAAGGTGCATATTTCCGACTGCTCACAATAATTAGTGACAGTCAATGGTGACAGTTTAAAATTTTCTTCCCGCTACCTGTTTGAAGTAACTCATTACCATGGTAACCGTGTAGTTGTTATTTCAAAACCATAATATTATCACACGTAGCAATTTGATAAAAATAAGTTGTTGAGTTGAGAAGGCGGCTACCGACTTAGCTATTTTACTTTGCCTAGGCCAACTACACAACATGGTTTTTACATCGCCAGCAGTCAGGAATAGCGGGGGAGGGCTGATAGAATCTACCAATGATATTCTACTAAATACAGATCTGTTATGTTCATACTATCTTCCAGCTTAAATTGCTTCCAAACAATTTTCAAATTCAAATACGTACTTACCTCTGTCATATCTAAAGGTTACCATAGTTACAACAATGAATGCGACAGATAATACGTAATGAATGGTATAGAATAGGATAACTATATGTTTTGAGATGGTTTTGAATTGCACTTGACAGGCGCATCGGCGCGCATGCGCGACAAAGAATAAGAGAATATTGTTATTGTTGAACAGAAGAGACATTGAATAAAACTAATTGTTTGTTAGATTATTTTTTATTAAACTTTGTGCTATATTCTATACATATTATAATAAAGTCGTAGGAAAACAAAAGTACACATTGAATATTTTTAAAAATATTAGTACTTGGGGTATATAACGTGTAAATTTTTGTTTCTTTGTATTTACATAATATTTTTTTAGAGTAATTACTTTAAGATCGGTCGTATGCCCGGGCTAAATATGTATATTATATTAATTAGTAGGTTTTTTTTAAATTAAATAAGAGGGCAAACGAGCAAACGGGTCACCTGATGGTAAGCAACTACCATCGCCCATGGACACTCGCAACATCAGAAGAGCTGCAGGTGCGTTGCCAGCCTTATAATAAGGTAAGAAATGAAAGAACATATGTAAGAGTTACTTTTACATTAATTGAAAATTTTAACACCAAAATATTTAAGTAATAATAAATATCTATATCTATACATATTATTATAAAATAAGGTCGCTTTTTTCCCTCATATCCCTTTGCTCCCTTTAATCTTTAAAACTACGCAACGGATTTTAATGATTCTTTCAGTATTAGAAAGCCTATTTATCGAGGAAGGCTATAGGCTATATTTTATCACGCTAGGACTAATAGGAGCGAAGAAATAGAGGAAAATGAGGAAAAAACGTCGAAAATTATTTGAAAGGGCTAACTTGAACGCGCTAACTACTGGTCCGATTTGAAAAATTCTCTCAGTGTTAGATATTATAGCCCCTTTATTGAGGAAGGCTATAGGCAATATTTTATCATGCTAAGACTAATAGGAGAATGTGAAAAAATGAGGGAAATTATTTGAAAGGGCTTATCTCGCGAACTGCTGGAGCAATTTTTATGTTATTTGGCACAGGTACAGGTAAGAAGTAGACCACGTGAAGGATCGAGGCTATCGATTTTAATCATTTTTTACTACATAAAATACATATTTTATGTACCTTCAAAAATATTTAATTTATTTCTTTTCTGTCTCTTTGAAATTTTTTGTATTTCCGGATTATTTTTATGTGCCAAATGGAGACGAATATTTGTGTATTTATCAATTACTAGATGATGCCCGCAACTCCGTTGCACCAAAATTTGTTTATCGCGCGGGAACCGTACATTTTTCCAGAATAAAAACTATCATGTGTCCTTTCCCGGGACTCAAGGTATCTCCATGTCAAATTTCAGCAAAATCGGTTTAGCGGTTTGGGCGTGAAGAGGTAACAGACAGACAGACAGACACACTTTCGCATTTATAATATTAGTATGAGATGAGCTCTATGATTAAAAATAGGGGTCTCTTATTTTGAATGTTCTAAGGGGGGTATTAGATTATCATTTATATTGGATCCTAGATCATTGGGTCATTTATATTGGATAATGTAATATAGATAAATGATTCATTTCTTCCTTGATCATAGATTTTTAACATTTGCTGAGAGATTGGATCCAATACGGTCATAGAAATTGGTGTTGCCAGTTATTTAATATAAAAAAAGAGTTTTTAATTTCTTGTTCGTTAGTATGTTTCAAATAATGTAATGTAATTCTTTTTCTAATTATATACTTGAATAATCTTGCTGAAATAACAAAAAACAAGCCATATTAAAAATGACGATGTCTTTTGACAAATCGAATTCTCTGAGATCTAGTAACACTGATGTCAATACCTGTCAGCGTTAGCGCTCCCCATTAGCTATTAAAACAACATATGACGTAAAATAGGATTAATGTTATATGATAATGTAATATGCAGATATGATCAAATTATAATTTTTATTGGATCCTATATAATATGATCCTGTAAATGATCCAATATAAATGATAATGTAATACCCCCCTAAGAGCGAGTCAAAAACATTGGAATTCAAAAATGATTTTAAAATGCGATACTTCAATTGTTTTGCTTCATCATTGGTAGCAAAATGTACTCCTCATTCATTTTACATATTTTGCTACTTTTTGATGGAATCCAGTCTGATTCGCTTCTTTGTTGACGAACAATTGCTATCCAATCTTGTAGTTTTACTTGATCACAAGGAAACCTAAAAAAAACAGTACAGTACAGTTGCATAAGACATCGCATAGCGTATAAAAATAGAATACAAATAAACTGCAATTGTAGGCATTTAAGTCACCATCTAACAGTCATGTGGCGAGTCTGCACTAACTACTCTATGGCTGCAGCAGCGCAACCATCTTTATCGTTCTTGCGTCAAAACCATATCGCTGTCACTTTCTTCGCCTGAGCCATGGCGGAAATTCGATTTTTTCAGATTGTTCGAAAAAATAATTGAAAATGTAATCAATCGAGGTATTTATTGCATTCTTATAAGTGGTAAGAGATTCCATGTGTTTTGTTTACTTTGGAGCCATAGTTTGTTCAATTTCTAAATACACACGACGGCATTTTCAATTTATTTTGGTACTTGACAAGACGCGGTACGTTCGTGAAGTGCGTTCGATGGTTCGATGCAGACTAAATAAAGGAGCGGTCAATTGGCCTGTATTTGAAGCTTCACAACGCGCGCGGTAGTAACATATCTGCTTTGAGTTATTATTTATTATATCATTGGAATCTACTTTATTTATCTTTGAGTCGGGACTCGGGACAGCGATGGACGTAGCCATGGTGATTGGTGCCACACAGTTTGTTTAGTCACTTCAATAAATATTATCTTTACAAATTAAGCACTACATATTTACTAAATGGTATTTTAACGACACAAACACATAATTAAATCTTTTAATTTGTTTTTTTTGTCTGTGGGGGGCTTCGCCCCGGACCCCGTCAGTCGATAGTTCGAACCACATTAGATTTTCTTATATATATGTTTTTTATACGTCCATGTATATATGTATACGATGTCATTAAACTTTCGGTCCCTTGTATGATGAAAAGTTCTATACGCGCCACGGGAAGATAGCATGACACTTCAACCGACGCTTTTGTCACCCTCGCCTTCGGCTCGGGTGACAATATCGCGCGGGTTGAAATGTCATACTTTCTTCCCTTGGGGCGTAATGTACTATTCCTATCTCATGGTGCCTTTTTCCGAATTCGGCTAAAACTCAACTATTTCTGTACTCAATCTTCATAATTTTGAAGTCGGTACCAGATATAGCTGAATCCAGATGCCAGAATATTTGAAACATTTGTAACTGGCACCGACTTCAAAATTATGAAGATTGAGTACAGAAATAGTTGATTTTTAGCCGAATTCGGAAAAAGGCACCATGAGATAGGAAAAATTATTTAATACTTTTTAGTTCATATTATGTTATTATTGTTTTTACCTTGGAAGTCGGTATTAATTTTTTGTTAAAAATAATAATTTCACTCTTTTTAGTTACCTAGTAAAATCATCGCGTACTATACGTAGATTAGGGCCGATTCACACCGGAATGGCAGAGGCGAGGCGAGCAGTTTCAGTTTCTCAAGCGATACTATGTAATACATATACTTCTCAGAAGTAATGTCAAATGTGTGCCCTACGCTCTGGAGATAAGGTTGAATATTTTGTTATGTTCAATTTTGGTGACATTGTTGACCCTGACGCGGTAATGATGATGATGATGATGAATGTAATTTGTATAGTAGCATATGCTTTCAGTTCTTAAAACAGCGCCTAAACCCCCAAACTTGTATCTATAAGGAATCCGGAGTTATCTTAGTATCTTCGGAACCATAGTGTACCTTGGTGAAAAATGTTACGTTTTGGTAGCATATACTTAGGATGCTTCTCATAAAACCAAAATCACCATATATTTCCATATAAATTTTGAGGAGTTCCCTCGATTACTCATGGATCCCATCATCAAGTCACCACTTTTGTGAACATGGTACTAAATTGGAGTGAAACCTAATACAACAAAACAAAAATTTCGAAAATCGGTTCACAAACGGCGGAGTAATCGTTGAACATACAAAAAAAAATATCCACAGCCGAACATATAACCTCCTCGTTTTTTGGAAGTCGGTTAAAAATATAACGTGGGTAACGTTGAATAACAAAATTAAAAAATATATATATTTTCTGGTTCTTTTTAAAATAGAATTTTATAGCAACAAGTGGATCCAAAAATATAAAACGAGTTGTAATTAAATAGAAATGGCCATTAGCGAATATTAACATAATATAGAAATATAGAAAATTAAATTTACAGCCGTAGAAAATAATAATAATTAAAAAAAATAAATTACATAAATAATAATATTTAATAGTCTAGTTAAATTCAATCAGCAACAGGTTATATGATAATTCAATTATCATGTTTTTATACTTAAGGCATTCATATACGGGGAGACCGCCCGTCTGAGCCACTTTTGTAACGTCAGATAACGACAAAAATGCTCTGTACAACGGAATAACGTCTGTAGACAGTAGATTGTGCAGTAATACAGATCGGAGCAAACTAAGAACTTGAGCTTTGACTACTGAGTGAATCAAGTACAATAATTAATTTCAATCATTTTACGTCTCATCTTGTTAATTTTGAATAGGCAAAATATGTTTCTGAGATAATTACTATAATTAAACCTCACATCCATCATAATATTATGACGTGATAATTTACAATTGCATGTGCAATATTGTTTATAATTTATGCACAATAAATTGTACGATTGTCAATACTGTAATTATGTTACACACAACTACGCTCATACATTAACATACATTATGCAACTCATCAAATGTATAATTATGTCTGTTCGCACCTAATTCTAGTTCAGTCAACCGCAAGAATGTTACGACCGTAATGAAATATATGGCAGCGAGCCAAGCTTCTTTTTCATTCATACATTTTTAAACTTCAGGAAGGATTCATAATATAATTTTAAAACATACACATTTTAAAACAAATCAGGAATTTCTGAAAACAGAAAGCAATGATATTTGTTCACATGTGGTTCATCGTGATACGCGGACTGCCATTTAAAATTAGAAGGACAAAGAAATTAGAAAAAGTTAGTACGATGTAATTAACACAAAATTCCAATATACAATAAAATGATTCCATTAAAATAAACAAATAAAATACCTACAATTAAAATGTCAAAATAGTAAAACAACGGCACAAATATTATAAAACAAAAAGAACGGAGACTATTCTAATATCACAGCTTAAAATTAGAACCTAATTGTTATTATCACACAAAATACCCCCCAGGATGGATGGCAGATTCTCACTTGTTATCGATGTGCCCAATTTCTGCTCAATATCGTATCTATTGCTAGCAAAAATTGGGCACTTGAGTAGCAGGTGAGGAACCGTCTCCTCAACTCCTGGCTGACACAGGCAGGATGGATCCTCCTTCAGCTTGAATCTGTTCAAGTAGAAGGCGAATCCGCCGTGACCGGCCAGAATCTGTGTGATGTGGTGTGTGATGTCTAACTTCTCTTTGTTGGCTCTATGTGTCTGATTTGTGTTTGCTGCTGCTTTATTGTTTCTGTTTTCTGCTCTTTTTACTCTTGGTCTTTTTTCGTTCTACATGTAAATAGGAGTACACTCTCCGCTCTCTATATCCATTGGAGCGTTCTGTTCCACCGCTACGTCTATGGGAACGCTCTGTCCATTCTCTATGTCTATGGTTGCTCTCCGACCATTATCTATACGGGCACTATATGTTACGTAACGTGGTCGTGAAGGCCGCACTCGCCCGAGGCCGGAGAAATTGATTCACTCTCATTAGACACCTCCGCGGCCTGTAACCTTTGCCCGGCTAATTACAGACCGTATTGTTTGAGAGAAATTGCTTATGTAAACAAACGTCAGCCGTGATATAGTTTGTGACGTCATCGGTAGTCTGCTGATTAAAATGAGAAGGAATAGAAATGATGACAGATGATAGGGACACAATGACAGATTTGTTCCGTAGATAGAAAAGTTTGCAAAATCAAAATCAAAATATTTATTTCTAAATAGGTCAACAAAGCCACCGGTTCGGGAACTAACCCGGCGACCTAAACCTGCAGTGGTGAAACGTGCTTCTTACGCTTAGCATGGCTAGTACTCGTAAGCAATGCTAAGCGTAAGAAGCATGTTTTTTATGGTACGTGTGTAAGAACTAAGAATAGCTCCACTTTAGCCACCATAGATTAAATTAGATGCTAAGTACATATTTCCATGAAGTTTCACCCTAACAACTTTGTTAGCTAGAGACTCGGGAGCGTAGCGGAGCGAAGTTTGAGTAACAATCTACATAATTATTTTATTATTTTTGTATAAGTTTCAAAAACAATCGAGAAGCGTAACAAAAGAATTGCGATTTGGCAAAACGCACCATCTCATTTCCCATAACGTGAGGAAATCAGTTCGCGGTGCGCGTGCAGCGTGACGCACCAATTTTGCAATTCCCAGCTATAGGGTTGCCAGATCCCCAAAATCTAGCCATAAAACTGGCTAGATTAGCCGTAAAGTAAATTAAATGGTAATTAAAGGCTCATCTTGGCGGGGGCACTCCCGTGCCCCCAGATACGTAACCCTAAAAAGCACATTACGCTAGAAAAGTGCTAAAAACGCATTTCGCGACTGGAAGTCGGTCAATAATAACAAAACGCGACTGCATTTTGATATACCCTGTTGATACCTACTGAATATATCGAAATGTAGTAATCACGAATCTAACAACACTTCAAGCTAAAGTCCATCAAGCCGGTCAGGATGCAAAACGTTCAAAACAATTATACAAACATACTGAGGGTAAACACGACCACCTTACCGGTGCAGCCGTTCAAAGGTATTTGCACCTTGCTATCGAGGAGATCCGCGATCAACCAGAGTGCTAGATAGCACTCTGGTAAAACAGTAAGTTCGGCATTGTGGGTACAATTTTTCTGTATAGTAATAATTTGATAAAATTAAATTATTAGTAAATAGTAATAAAATTGCAAAGCTCTACAAAAGCCGGACCCCTTTTATTTTTGATCGGACATGCAATCAAAAAGCCTGGCTACGTCCGGCTTCTTCATGACGCCTGCCAGCCCTACCGGTACGTCATTTTACATCTAGATTCTAGACCAGTACATGAATTCAATTTCATTTCACTGTATCACTTTAATGTTGAGAATTGCCTTGGTTTACTTTATAAACAAATATTTATTATTTGCGACCGCTATACATTTTTATTGCTATTTTATTGCAATTGCATTTGTTGTAATTTTCAACACAATGATGGAGGTAATGAAATTGTGGCAACTTACACGTTCTCATTAGGTCAAAAAAAATTTAAAGTATGTAATTATTTTAATTTTTATAATTTCTATATTATTAAATTCATATTCATAATTTTTATACTATGTACAGTTAAAAAGTGTGGTAGAGCTTAAAACTTTAAAAGCGTGAAGGTCCGCTTTATACATCCTCTCAACGCTCGTCTATGATGGACAATGTGATGTGAGTTGTCACCACTAACGTGTAGAGATATATTTTGTCGCCGATTGTGAGTGTTTTGTCGACAGCCACGCTCATGTTGGCAATCTTAGGTCCGTATAAATAGTCAGTACTCAAGATGCATCTCGGTCTCAAGACACGGTTCAGGCTCTGTGATTGGTTGCCTGTCAAAATATGAACCAATCATAGAGCCGAACCGCGTCTTGAGACCGGGTTGCATCTTAACCCTCCGTGTACGAGGTGGGGTATGACATACCCTAGCGCTAAAAAAATTGATAGCATTTTTAAACGAAAAAAGTATGCGAGTTTGTTTCCTCAATAGCTGCAAATAAGACGTTGCTGCTTTCATTCCTACCAAATATTCAAACCTATGTCTATCACCAATTCTGTTACATGAGGTTAAAGTGCGTCTGGGTATCACATACCCCACCTAGTACAGCACGTAGCTAAAAAGGAAAGCTAAAAAGGAAAGTGTAACTTCTTTTGTTTTTATTTATTTATATGTTTAATTTAGTGATTAACTTGTTGAAATATTATTTTATGGTATAAGTTTTGCTAAAAATGTCTCGATTATCGGAAAAAATATATTTTACGAGCACTGACTAAAGAAGATGATGTTTGTGACACTGAGCTAATGAATTATTCTGAACAAGAATGTAAAGTAATAAAGATCAAATCAGTGATACCGAATATGACCTATACTAATATAAAGGAATACTGGGCACAATTTTAAAAAATATAATATCTCCTTATTCTGTATTTTACATACTAATTTTTGTGTCTAAATAACTGTCAATATTACGGAAACTTATGTGCCCAAGATCTATTTCATAATATTGTTTATTTTAAATTGATATTATAAATAGGTTAAAACTAGATAAACTATAGTCTCAGAATTTGAGAAGAATTGGATTGTAATAGTTGCCATTTGATTTTTGTTCCGAAGAAAAGATTTCATAGTTTATAGTTTGAAGAAAAAATCAAGTTTTTGTACTTTTGCTTATAAAATGTATTTTATAACGTAAAATTGAATTTATTTTACCTAAATCAATTCATTATTAGATATTTGTAATATATTACTTATTAATTTACAATCACTAGGAACAATTTTTCGGATTTAACTGCCTTTTATTGCTGAGGTATGTCATACCCCACCTAGAACAGCATGGTGAGATTAGTCGCCTAGTACACGGAGGGTTAAGTACTGACTATTTATACGGGCCATACTGTTCATCATTAACCAATGTGAAGCCCCTATAGGTATGATACTCATGCACATATTGACCTCTAAAGATTCACCAAGCAAACTTAAACTTATGTATAACAATTTCGGTGCTAATTCATAGCGATAGTCCTACAGCTCAATGTCTGATTATGTCAACACAATAACTTTTGTGTACCAGGTTGTCGTGTGAACGAAGTGACGACAATGATACGGCTAGAAAGGTCGACCTCAGCTTTGGCATCTTGTCGCAATATGGCTCACGAATTTTTCGCGACTCTTGCGACAGTGCGTTTTGTCTTTGATAGTACAAGTTACGAGGTAGGTATATTATGAAATACACACTTACAGTTGTACAAGGCTGGTCTGAGCTATATCGACATATGAAATCCTTTCTCTACTAATTGTTAAGCATAAAAATGTCTACTCAATCAGCAATTTACCAACGTAAAAGTTTGAACAAACGTCAATACTAAATTACTAGATACATTATGGAGGTTCTCATATGGAGAAATGCAGCAAATTCCCCGTGAGTAAGTTTTCGTTAAAACCGATCTAGCTGTTAGAGCAGGCGAAGCCAAACGAGCGTAATTTGTGAGTTGTGAGTCGCAGAATTTCGATTCGGCAGAATTCTGCTGCATCCAGTTTCATACAAAAGTCCTGTTGATTCACACGAGCGTTATTTTGTGAGTCATGATTTGTATGAAAAGATATTTACGTGGCAGAAATTCTACGACTCACAATTTGGCTTCACCCTTAGTATACTTGAAAAAAAAATTTTTTTTATCTCTATTACGAATACAGCTGATTTTTTAAAATAATGACATGGTTAATTCACACACAGCTTTCAGCGGAAGCTCTACTTAGTGATTATGGCAATTAGTATAATCAGATTAATTCAAAACAACATTTTCATCTCCTCTCAAGTTATAATGATGAGAAAAAACAACAATAACAGAAAGTTATCACTTATCAGATAGAAAATGTGATACTGTATTCCTGTGGTATAGTTATGTAACAGGTAGCGACGCATCTGGTTAAAACCAAATAGGTAACTTTAGCTTAAGGATGAAAGAAAACAATAGAACTTAGAAATGTTGAACTAGATATTATTTAGTTTTGCTATTCCTATGTTTATTTTTAAGATATAACTTCTAATTTGAATAAAAACGCGAACGCGAGATATAGGACATTGTACCACCATGTACTAAACCGCATTAAACTACGAAATAGCAATTAAGCTGGTATCAGAGGTTTTACTCAAATAATATGTTCATTCCTCTGAATGCTTCCTAGCAAACATTCGACACTAATGTTTTATTTACTTTTTAGTCGCGTCTCAACTCTCTTGGAATGGAGGATGCTCGACGAAAGAGGAAAATGAACGACAAAAATTTCAAAATGGTTGGACGTTGTTAAGAAATTTCAAATCAAAGACGGACTTGACCGAAGAAAGAACGACGCTTAGCTATGAAATAATAATGTTACCAAATACCAAATAGTAACTAATTGATGTACAACTTAAAGTATTAGCAAGTAGTAAGCTTCCTGCCGCCTTATTTACTGTTACTTAATGATAGTGGAGATGATGACAGTCGCAAATTTTAACACCGTGCCGTATGCCTCTAACGAAGTCGGGTCAACGTTCAGTAACGGAGTAAAACAAGTTTGTAAAGTGTTTGTGACCAAAATTCCTTCAAGGATTTGTAAAACATTCCAAGTTGCGATTATTATTTAAAAGTCAGAACTAGGTTTAGTGAACATATTCTATCAGGACCGTTCATGGGCGACGGTAGTTGCTTTCCATCAGGTGACCCGTTTGCTCGTTTGCCCCCTTATTTTATATTTATTAAAAAAACATGACTTGCTACTCATGTAAAGAAATGGCAAAAATATAAATTACTTAATTGACTTATTTGTCTGTTCTTTTAAAAATCAACAAATGACATTTAAAACCCTCTTACAACTTACAAGAATGTATCAATGTATGAGTATCAGAAATTCAGAACCTACATTAAATGTCGCCACAATTTTCCCAAACGAAACGTGAATCTTGTGATTTACAACTCGGAATATTTATTTATCGATATCGATTTAACCTTTTTACTCTATTCAATTTCACATTCACGTTGTAAATATCGATCCATCGATAAAGATCAAGATCGTTTCACCTCACTACCGTTAATCGTTATCAGTTGAATGTCAAACGTCAAAACTTTGTGTTCAACATTTTTAATTTATTTCATAATAAAGTTTGCAAAAAAGTCCCTATTATAATATTATTACATGTAACTTAAAACACAACGTATCAAATTAAAAAATAAAAACTAAAACCTGATCACATAGTGAAAAAATACTTTTTTTATGCAAAAAGTCCATCCAGAATGAATAGTGATGATACTGCACTATCGATGTTTCAGTCAACAAGCGTGGCTTCTAACTGTGAATGTAGTACCAACATTCAAATAGAAGGGCGAGAAAAGCGGTAATAATATAGGGAAAGCGACCGATAAAGTTACTCCGCTAATAAGATATCTTTCCGGGAAAGAACTTAATAAATAGACATGTATACGAGTACACAATATATGTAACACGTATTATGTTCGCGACCGCACCGATTTCACCGACAATATCATTAGATTCAAAGATTCAAAGACTTTATTAGCATCCAAGTATAGTATACACATACAAACTCAGCACCTTGCAAAGGCGGTTGCTTATAAAATAGTAAGTTAACAAATATTTTTATATTATAATTTCTTTACGTAACTATTATAATTTATATGTATTATTCATTTCTTAATTTCTTATATTATATATACATTATACAATTACAATAGTACATGAATGTTATGAATTTATTATACTTAATCTTCTATAGAAAATAATTATTCTAGCGAGTAGAAACATTTTTCAGTTAGGTAGCTTTTTAATTTTCTCGTAAATGATAATAGTTTTGTTTCATTTTTAATTGCATCTGGGAGGTGATTAAATATTTTAACTGACATGTAGTAGGCTTTCGTTTAGAATTTTAATTCTGGAGTATGGTAAATGTAGTCTGTTTTTGTGTCGTGTGTTAATGTCATGTGTATCTTTAATCTTAGTAAAGTAATCTAAATTTTTGAAAACAAATAAGCTAATATCTAATATGTAAATGGATGTAAGTGTAAGTAATTTGTATTTAATAAAATATGGCCTGCAGCTGTCTCTATTTTTTATTTGTGCTATTATTCTTACACATTTTTTTTTGTAAGATAAAGAGTTCGTGGCTGTTTACGCTGTTCCCCCACAGTATGATCCCATATCGCAGCCAGGAGTATGCATATGCATAGTATGCTGTGAGGGAGGTTTAAGTGTGTCTGTGCTGCGTTTAAGATGAAAAAGTTAGATGTGTACCACCGATACTATATTTATATTATAAATGCGAAACTGTGTTTGTTACCACTTTCCGATTAAGCCAGGGGTTCCCAAACTGTGCGCCGCGGCGCCCTGGTGCGCCGTAGAAAGGCAAGAGGGGCGCCGCGACTCGATCATCCATCATTATCCAAACAGAATATATTATAATAAAATTAAATTATACTATCTTTGTCTAGGTACCTGCTTTGTATAATGTATACATTATACAAAGCAGGTACCTAGATGATTAAACACTAACCTAACCTAACTATTTAGTCATTATAGGTGTTTATTTATGTACCTATATTTTTGTAATAGCTAGGTAGAGTAGGGCGCCGCCGTGACAAAATATTGACTTGTAAGTGCGCCGCAGGCTGAAAAAGTTTGGGAACCCCTGGCTTAAGCCTCTAAACAGAATTCAATGAAATTTGTTATGAAAATGCTATAAATGTTGGAAAAGGACTAAAGGATAGATTTTGTTCAGATAAAGTTTAGTTTGTTAGTTTAAATCATAATATTGTTAATAAAGTGGACTTTTTAAGGCAACGATTGAGAGGCCATTACATCTTAGTTTATCTTTCAAATAAAATAATTAGAAAAGTAATTAAACAACTTATCAATAGTGAAACGTAGATGTTTTTTCCGGTTGTTGAGATAATGTTCTCTTATCTCACGTTTAACTGTCGCTTATCTTTGATATATTAAAAAGAAATTGAGAAATTTGAAATGTCGTGGTAGTTCGCAACTTCGCACCTCCTTATGTAGTGTAAATGGCGAAAGATTTTCAAAGAAACGAAACAGAAAGTAAACCTGAATATTGAAGTATCAAGTTTTACCGCGGCCGGCCCAACATTAAACAATAATTAAAAGTGTATTTAACGAGAGCCCTCACAATAATATTTGGTGATCTTCCATAAAAGGTCCATTTATGGTCATAATGATCATCTTCCATAATTAAAACATGTCTAAATATAGGTGTAAGATAATTTCATACTTTCTTGCTACTAGTGGTGCGAAACTTGGTAAAAATTGTGTTTTTGTTGTCTCTTTTCACTTGTGTGTGTTGATTGACACACTATATGTATTTTTAATCTGTTAAAATTTTTATTCATCTATGTATTATAATATTTAAGCATAGGACTAGCAACTTATATGTATCGTAGAGTATATGAACGAATACTTCACAATGTCATTTCCTAAGCTAATTAATATAACGTCAAACGCAATTAATTAAAGTACAACAATTATTTATACTTCATTGTGTAAGTATCGTGAAAGTTTTAATCTTCAATCAAAACAATCTTTTTAACAATGTGTAGTCGATTAAAGAAAGTTTCGCTAGTTAGCTCACATTGGGTAACGGGCGTATCACTATGTAATTTCATTCATACAATCAAATGAGCCGGCTAATTGAACCGGGACCGGTCTCTTATCTAGACTCTTTCGATCACCTATCACGCTAATACGTCAGAGCGAGACAAAAGCATCGACTAATTTGCTTGTCAGTACGATATTATCGACAGCGATCTCGCGACGCTCGCCAACACTATTGTGCTGATAACGACTTTTACACCGCACGACATGTCGGATCGTCTCGTACGATTATATAAGTGATAAAGACGGATATTTTATTTAAACTAATATACCTCAATATAATTGGAGCTGCGAAATAAATTGGCAATTTTATTAAGAAGTTAAATGTAAAGGACAATGTTTTCACAAGCTAACTACTTTATGTGTCAGCGGCAGATTTTTAAGTGTGTTAACATGTTTATATTTTCGTCCTTGATATAAATTATCTTACTTTTAATGGCAAAAAGCTGTACCTTCGAAACATAATACAGAAATTAGGTCGCTTTTAATGAAATATTTGTCAAAATGCCTTAGCCAAATGCTATAGATTTATGTACACCTAGCTTCGATCACTAATATACACACCTAGCTAGACGATAAGTAGAACTAGACTTTCTATCATCAATGTTTCATTCTCTAATGCGGTAAATAATGCCGATTGAGTGTGTCAAATGGAAGGCAATTTTGACGCTGTTTCGCCCGAGGTGTAACTCATTATGATGACTTTCGCCACATAATATGACGTGCTATATCTGTTCAGTTATCTCATCTACAACATCATATTGTCTATCTGCGGAACATATTAGAGCAATATAATATCGAGGAAAATCGTGGTAGACAGTCAGTTTTAAATACAGGGTGTAACAAAACTAAGTAATAATACTTTAGGATGTGTATGTGTTCCTCGTAGAGAGTTCACTGTGAAAGTTGCAGCGCTGAAAGACCAACATTTTTTGTGATTTGTATGGACATGTGAAAAAAAAATTTGCTCTGTCAGCACTGCTACTTTTACAGTGAACTCTATACATGGGAGACGGGACTAATAGGTACACATTATACACCCTTAAGTATTATCACTTAGTTTTGTGACACTCTGTATATTTTTTTTTTGTTGTACTCGTAAGGCTAGGCTCACACGGCAATGTTCTGCATGGGTTTTACTAATGTAAAGCAAAAACCATGCGTTTATCTTTATAGTAAGTATTTCTGTAAGTCAGTCTAGTGTTGAATAAGTTGATAGATTTACTCAAACGCTTTAAGTTAATTAGACAGTGGAAGCATTGAGATAAGTGATAATTAGTGAGTCCCTAAGTTGAGGCAGCGTTTAGGAACTTTGCTTTTACACTAATGAAAGAGCTTCAACCATGCGCAATTAATTCCCTATGAATTAATTAAAATTTCGCAACGGAAATATCGATAAGTTCTTGGCACGTTACTAAATTAAGGCGCCGGTTGGCAGCGGGCGACATGAAGCGAGTGCGGAGGGTATTTCATAGAAATACATAGAAACCAGCTTAGTGTCGCGACGACGTCGTCTGCCGCCGCTTCGTGTAGCCGGCTTCCAACTTATACCTTTAAGGTATGACCGCACTAGGCGTAACTGAACTGCAGCGGAACTGCGCGACACGACGCGTCATTTTTGGGTATACCGCACTTGAACTGCAGCGGCGCTACAAAAATATATTCAGTATCTAGGCAACCTCTGCTCTGAGCGCTTCCAACCAGCTGACTGACTATGAAAATGAAGTTTGTCAAACCGCACTGCGCGGCAACGGAACTACACGTCGCGACACTTTTGATCAGTTGATCAACTTTGCCGCTCAGTTCAGTTGCAGTGCAGTTCAGTTGCCGCGTAGTGCGTGTTGTCTCATATAATTTCATACAAAGAATATTTTGACGCGTCGTGTCGCGCAATTCCGCTGCAGTTCAGTTACGCCTAGTGCGGTCTTACTTTTATGATGCGCAGTCAATTAATATTGACAATAGTGATGTAATTGTCGATATCGGTGCAATACGCTCCGTTTAATTTTTGCAACACTCTTCATAAAATTGTGAAACAAACATATCCGATCAAATCTGATAAATGATTGTCTAAATTGTGTTGTTGTTAAATTATATTGAGCTAATGTTCTTACGCAAATGAGCAAAGTGCTATTTCAATATAAAGTTGTTGTAGACATCTCACGTCAGTCTGACCCCGTGGAAAGAAGAACTTTTAACATGACCAAGGAACTTTTTGTCCCCTGGCGGTATTTGAACCCGCGACCACTGACTTGGATCGGCTTACCGACTGAGCCATAGGCGTCGTCAAATCGGTTAAGCGGTTTGGGCGTAAAGAGGTAACAAACAGACAGATACACTTTCACACTTATAATATGGATTTATAGTATGGATTTACTACCAATAGCTATGGTTTTAGAAAACTGATCTGAAGCCAAAACTGAAAACAGTTTTTTGTGTTATAAACAGATAAAGTACAATTTTATAATTTAAAATTACATTTAATATTAAAATGTATCTGAGGATCATCGATTGGGATCCGATATTAATGTCACTTGGGAATCATTTGGGAATGAAATGCATTCGTTGGGTGTCCATTACAGCTGTGCATGTCCATTACAGCTACCGATACATGCAATTTCATAGTGGTTTATCCATTACATAAATGCAAAGATACAACGTTCTAATAATACCTACTGATAAAATTACTGTAGCAGAATTCAGAATTTTTATTTCTGAATCTAGTCAGAAATATCTAAATTTGGTCATAAATAAATCAATTTTTATCAGGGCGAGCGAAGCGAAGATTTGGTTACTATTAGAATATAGATCACTGACATATTATAGGTACTAAAAAACGACGCAAGCCCTCACAAAACTCGGCTTTTAGCTAGTTTTAAAAATTATTAGTCCTGCAGTGACGACTACAGTACAAATGCTGTACAGTAGATTATCTCAAATACTATTTTCAATATGTTGCCAATTATACCAAGGCTAATAATTATTACCGACTATCCATAATCGTTCGCCCTAATTAATAATGTCATTACTTATTCCCGAAACGGTGGAGGCCTCACATGTCATGTAGACGTTCTAAAAGTCATAAAATTTTAACCGACTTAGAAATAAAACATTTTCATTTCATTTAAATTAATGTGTCTGACGTCACGAATTTGCAATACTGATTGATGAGTATAACACAATTTGTGGCAGGTATTTAATAACCGATTTGTCATACTACATAATACCACAGTTTAAAAATATACAGTACACTCGCATCTTTATGCTAAACCACCGAGGCCCGAACAAACATAAGCGTGATTTCATATAACTTGAGTCTTGACCCTCCGTTTCACATTGTAAAAAACTAAAAAATTACTTTCATTATGTAGGGTTTGAAAAAGGGACAACTAATAATACTATTCATGGCAATAAACGGCAACTATACCACGGCCTTAGAGAGCAGAAAGCAGCAAAATCGCGTGGATTACATGTCTAACTGTATTGTACGATTTCGAGGACCCCCCAGAGTTACACTACTGTATGTGTATAGTGATGTTGCGTTATAGTTAAGTTATGAAATCAATAAACACTGTGTTCCGTCTATTTTGGTGATTTGCAAAATATTAATCCCTGTCAAGTAGCTGTCAATTGACAATTTGACACTAATTGCTCGAGCTGGCAAATATTTAGTAATAGTTAAATAATAATATAGATATGATTGATTTGTAACGTGTCTATAAATGTGCAGGAAAAATATTATTTATTTCTCAATTGGATTTGTGTATATGACTCGTGCTGATAACTGGTCAGTGGTCACTTATCATTATGAAATTAAACTTTAAACTTTGTTGACCCAAATTGAATTGAGAACAGAAATTATTTCATTAATAGAGTTTTTGAACTATCGTCATTAATTACTTATAATAGTGAATAGCTACTAATTTTAATGTTGTGTCAAATCAAAACATTTTATGAAAACTTAATAAAACGCCAAAGATATAACACAGAATACAGATATGCCTTTGAAGAACTCGAATCACGACTGTCGGGTGAAACACTCAGGCACGCTTCAAATAACAGCAGCCACAGAGCAGGCATTTGTGATTTGTGTTTACCGTGATTTGCGCGCCTGTCTCCCGGCTGACAGTAGGTAGTACTGACACCAACAGACTCGGAACCTAACTGTTACGGAATCGAAGAAAGTGATAAGGAAATTTTCATTTGCATAGCGTTTAATGTTCATGTTCTCGGTTACGCCTGGTTGATTGTTTTTGATTTTTAAGTGACTTCCAAAAAGGAGGATTTTTTTTCTATTTTTGGTATCCTGAATTCTGATCTACGAGTACATACGATTATTGTACAACTAAATGATTATCATCAAGAGTAATCTAGATTATTCAAAGTGTTCTGGAGTACTCGATTGTTTTAACTCATTAATGATCCAAAGGCAATTTGCATACTATTATTAAGCCCTATCTTATCTCCACAGTCGCAAGTAAACTTTCATACAATCACATTGTAAGAAATTCGATATTGCTCAAAAGTTTGATAGGAAAATCATCGATGGCATGATTAATGAAAATTCTCTAATCGCCCGTCGATTAAAGACAATTAAATATCCTAATTGCTTCAGAGGTCACGATCATAAATTACGATTAGCAAATCGCGACGTAACCGATTCGATTACGATACAGAATCGATGTTTATTCGAGTGGCGGGCCCGGGGGTGCGCGGTCGCCCGCGCCGATCTATCCGCGATATGTCATATAATATCATTGTTTTGTAAGAATGGATGATACTTATCGGCACCAGCATCAGAAACAAATCAACAATACGGATGTGTTGTGTCCGAACGATTTTGAATTCTAGCACCCGAAGCTGAAGATCCATTTTGGATGGATACCAATTTAACCGATAGGTAATATATTGTTTTAATGTTGTTGCAAAATGAAAACAAAATCTGGCGTGCCTTTTATCCAGTTGAGTTGGCAAGTAGGTAAGTGTCAGCAGTCAGCGTATGGTTACAATGGTTAGGTGCTGACCCCGGCATAGGAAGATAATGCCCACGATATTGTGTCACTATTCGGTTAACAAGTAAGCATTACTAGCTGGAATCAGTTGGCTTTGTTTCAAAAGTAAATGACATGGCACATCTACTTTTGATTAACAAAGATTCTCATTTCCACTATCAGACCATCAGGCATGGGCCATGGCGATAGTCAAAATGAAGTAAGGTGTCCCCAGCGGTCATTTACTTTCTTAGTCTAGGCGCCAGGCGAAAATAAAGATATTCAAAGACTCCCAATATCCGCAATGCAAGATATTAATAAAGCGAGCTGCTGAGTTAAGCCAAAGTTATTTACAATAGTTGTACCTGTTTGGTGCCCCGCTGTTCTATGCATACTGATAACCAGTCTTCATCGAATATCGAGTAATGTAGGCGAGGTTTAGCAATCGCTGTGACAAGTATATTGACGCCTTTAATACATTTTCGAAACCGAAGGACAATTGAACTTGCGACATTACTCTATTTACACCTACGCTCCTTGAGTACCTTTAGAAATGTACCTTATGTAGAGAAGTTGATTCCTATGCAGATGGGGGACCTACGTAGTTTGGTCGCATTACGTCAAACTCAGTCGACAGATAACAATTAACATATATTGACATGATCGACCAAATGACGTTGGTCTGTCAACTGCCTAGGAATCAATTTCCTCGATGGTACATACAACTATACACATAGGGCGGAATCCAGGGCGGATTTATAAATAGGCTGTGGCCTAGGGCCGGCAGCCTCCTAGGGGGTGGCAGATTTTGTATATGGGGTGGCGGAAGTAAAGTGGCCTACATTAAATTTATAAGTGGCGGCACTGATAGTCTCTAGTACTCCACGTTAGCCAATTATGGACAAGTAGAGGAGATGAGGAACGTGTTTTGTCTATAATTTAAAAACGATCTGAGTCGATTGTGCAGACATAGCCATCTAAGCAAGTTGGCAATCAGGATTTTAAATTATAGGCCAATGTGAAGAAGAGCAATAATAGACTTTATCCAACAAAGACAATTATCCATTTAGAACCAAGAGACACGTCACATAAATTCATACTAAATGTAAAGTTTCAAAGCAATTATCAAATTAGTCGTATGACGTATCCGGAATCATACTCGTAAATATGTACCTTTTTAAAAAGCGGTGGGAATTGTCAGCTGAATCTCAAGTACAAATAATTAACACTACAATACGTCGTACGTTGACATTATTCTGCTGCTGACAGCGTTATTTCGGGCCGTCTACGTTCGATAGATCGAATACGATCGATCGCAAAGCCTCACGCCTTCCGACAGCCTTCAGAATTTAGCATTAGCACCAGAAAGCTCGCAAACCGCAATTGCACAACTACGGATGATATTTCGTTTATCAGATTTCGATAAATTCACAGAAACGAATGCGTTGCGTTTCATAACGTCCAGGTATTTCTGGGCACTGGTACTGGTAGACCATTATCGTGATAAATAGCGTCATCGCCTGATATAATGGGCTTTCCTTGTGCATTTTCATGTCCTGTACCCAATATTATAAATGCAAAAGTATTTTCCCTGCTAAAGATGCTAAAGTTTTTTACCTGTAACACAAGTCCTTCAGGTACTTAGCACAGGGCCAGACTGGCGTGGTGTGAAGCGTCAATAGATATTATTTTCATTTTATCCGGTACGGGGTACCCCTTTAAGCTCACATGCACGGTTTTCTCGCGAATTCCTTAGCTAACAAATTTGCGGAAATGTCTAGTGCTTGGATAATAATTAATTAATATTAATTTGTTACCTGTACCAGCCTTTACCACGTACAAGTGCTCCCTCAACAGGAGCATTCGCTTGTAATGTAACGTTACAGAGTCGACCATTACATCAGTGAGGGAGGAGAGCCAAGCATTACAATGCGCACCTTGTAATGATACAGTGTGTAATATCTTGATACAACTTGTAACATCAACTAGCTATGGAATGCTCAAAGTCGAATGTTAAATTACACGCAAATGCTCGTCAGTCAGTATTGTAAAAGAATGCTCGAAGTCGAATCTAAAATGTTACATTACACGTGAATGCTCGCGGTGAGGGAGCATCTTAAGGTTTATTTTTATACAGTTAATTGATGCTTTTCCGGAAAAAAATAACCTTTTTTAAGACTCTACAAATTCTACCATACATAATATGCTAGTATTATACCATAGATTACGACAGTATTAGTTCACCTAATGTTATACTCAATTTAAAATTTTACTAAATGTTACCTATTACTTTTGGCGCAATACAGAATACTATCTGCATTTTCTCAATTCTTCATTCTCAGCCAATTTTAAGCTTATTTAAATTGCTTTTAAGTCATTATAGCGTCGTTAAAAAGGCCATTATTGAGTATTACGAAGCATCAAGCATTGGATTACTAATTGAGTAAAAATATTGCAAAATAATGGCATTTACCTACTTGCCAAAAACTTAATTGTGATATTGACCACATGAATGTCTGGTTAAAATGTGATTGACTGTGATTATGTAAGGGTAATAAAGTATTGTTATATTAGTTATTAGTAAATATGTGGTGAGGATTAGGTGTTTTCAACGTGAGCGTAGTTTAAAGCATCCATACTAATATTATAAATGCAAGTAAAATAAGTCTTTTGCGCCCAAACCACTAAACTGATTTTGATGAATTTTGGTATGGAGAGAATTTGAGTCCCGGGAAAGGACTATTAGAGAAGTTGATTCCTAGGCAGATACCGGACCTAAGCAATTTGGTCGCTTTAAGTCAAACCCATCCGACCGATCACAGCTAACATTGAATTAACATAAGCCAACCAAAATATGACGTTGATCCGTCAACTGCCTAGGAATAAATTTCCTCGATGGTACATACTACATAGGTTACTTTTATCTCATATTTACAAATGCTTCAAAACTGCGCAAACATTGATTGTCAATGTTTGCGTAGTTTTTCTCACGTTCGTAATTGTCTACATTTCTTCATATTGGACGAATATGGAGATTGGCCATGTACAATCAGCTGCAGCATAGCAAAAAAAGCAAAACAAAAATTTTACGTTGTCCGTCCGTCGATATGATCACAATCGTTTTATTTGTGACCATTTCGAGCAAAACGGTTGTTTATGCTTTCTTATCGGAATTATTTATTGCAATACCTAGGGGCTAGGGGTGATGTTCAGCCATAAACGAACTTAAAAGGAAAAGCATCGGATAATGGAGATATCAATTTTCATTTTATGTCTACTTACTGTATTTTTTTTAAAAGGCAGGTCGCTGTAGCCCTAACGTCACTGGTCGCAGTGACGTTAGGGCTACAGCGACCATGCCATAAGGATCTTTTGTCACTCCTTCACACTAGAGTATCATCCCCAACCCAATGCTGCTCATAAATTGAACGATATGGTTGGGGTTGGTGCCACGAATTTCCTCTGTGGATGAGTATTCGTGGTGACCAAGTTGCCTGTTCCTGCTCTGTAGTAGAGCAGGACAGTCGGAAGAAGGTATGAATAGGTGTCTCATCCTCCTCACAGAATCTGCAAGTCTTTATGCTACAAATACCCATTCTGTATAGGTGTTTGTAGAGCTTGCAGTGCCCAGTTAGGCTTCTGGTAAGGATTCCTAATTGGTTCTTAGCCAAGGTGAGCACTAATTCTGATACTTACTGTATACCTTTACTAGATGACGCCCGTTAAACTCAGTAAAACAGAACCAAAATTCGTTTATCACGCGGGAACCATACATTCATTCTGCGTCATTTCCCGGGACTCAATTTATCTCCTTACGAAATTTCAGCAAATTCTTAGGTTGTCACCTAAGACCTAGACAGGCAGACACACTTTCGCATTTATTATGAATGGATTTTTTCATTAATTTGTTCATTAACAGCAGCAGCTATATCCAGCAGAAGATGAAGAGGCTTCCAACGATACATTATTTGTCTGATAACTTTAGAAGTTATGTGGGAGCAGATGAACATTCATAGCCATGCATGAGTCAAAATCATAAATCTTAATGCTTCGTCGTAGTCGGGTAAAAAGTTTATTAAATTAGAGAATATTTTAAAGTTTTTTAAACTTTAAAATATTCGCTGTAGAACATAATAAATCGTGCAATGCCAACATGACAAAATGAAATGTCAAGTTGCCGTCCTGAAAGTTTCCCGGAGTTGTCGGTGGGGTCTAGAGAAATACCCTGGATTTATGTACCAAGTTGTACAATGCATTGTCAACAGTATTATCTCTTACTTGACAATGTTGTATTCGGATTTACAAAAAAATAGGGTCGAAAAATATTGTAAACACGACGTAGTAGTAGTAAGTAGTTGTAAGTTGCCATCCCGTAAGATATTTATTTTAAAGCATACGAAGATATAGGTTTATTGGCCTATTTTGTTTCCTTATTATTGGCAACCGTTTCACTCGTACAGAAATCTAAGTAATAAAAGGTTAAAGGATATTAAATATCGTGTTTCTAACAGCAGTAATCGCAATTTTTAACATCTTTTATACTTATCAAGAATAATCCTACATCTTATAGGATATAAAAACCATAAAAATATCATAAATGAAAACTTTTTACGACAGAAACTATTTTACATAATGTCTTGATGTAAAAAAGTTATAAAATATTCAATTGATGCTTTAAAAATATGATCGCTATACTCATGAAATATGAGAATAATCGGAAGTTATCTAATATGAAGTAAAAGTGTTATTTTAGCGACCACACCGCAACTCCCACGGGTACATTATACATTGTACAGTCGAGGAAATCAGCGTATTTATTTTAAATCTTATTACTATAGAAATAATGGTGAAATGTAATACGTCGTTGTCGGCGACTGTACGGCGGAAAACCACAAGACACATAATACGGGCATTTGACAAAATCATCACTTTCACAATTGCACTACATAATATGTTTTAGTTTCCGTAGGGCGGAAGTTTATTTTTGATTTCTGTGAGTGGAAACTATAGACAAGTATAGGCATTTTCCACTTTAAAAAAAAAACTTGATCTTATAACTCTTTGCCGTGCCTAAAATGTTTATAAAAAAAAAACTTAAAACCTGAGTACGATGTAACCAACAACACTCACAGTAGTCCTAGTAAGACTACAACGTCACCACTAGTAGGTAGTACTAGTATCACTCTAATCACTTATGACCAATTTGCAGTTGGATTGCAGTTGAAATGCAGTCCGTCTGTGTAGACCCCAAGACGTAAATTATAATGATACCTCTACCATCTGCTACCATCTGATAAAAATGCTACCGTGCTGAAGCGTTTCAAAGAAAAACACACGAAAAACTTACCCTAATTAGTTCAAAGCCAAAATCCCTAACTCAATCTATCCAATATCCTTGTTTCGGTAAGAACAAACAGTTATTACATTCCGTTTCCACTATTACATGTACAGTGTACAATAGGCGTCCTTGCAAGGCCTTGCGCCTCGCGTGGGACCAACAATTGTGAGAATTCCGACAGCCCACGGAGGCTTAACGGTTTTTTTAAATTGCTGTTATACTCTAAATATAGTTGTAAAGTAAGTAGTGGGAGGAAGAGAGAGACATAGAGTAACTTTAAAGTAACTAGAGAAAAATGGAGAGGTAGTAGCAGTTAACTAAATTGTAGAGTATGGTACGAATAGTTTAGCAATCTTATACAGATCTTTGATAAGATCCTTTGATAGCAAGTAGCAGGTAATGCGTATTAAATACTTTTATTATTCTTTTTTTGTTTGTTTTCGTGAGGTAGGTACCTTCGACACAGAAAGGCTTGAGGGTGTTCTCAGTTTACTTTGGAGTTTGAAACAATATAATAAGCTTTATCCACATTGTGCCTTTTTCTATTGCCTTGCCTATGCCTTAATATAGCGCTGTCAACAGCGACGTGAGGCATGCCCGTAACGCGCGTTGAAATCGTAGCGCGCGCTATGACACTTTTCTTTCAACGCGGGTGGATTTTGACGCGCGTCACGGGCATGCCACACCTTCGCTGTTGACTGCGCTATAACGCATGCCCTTGTTGAACAAAAAAAGGCACAATGTGGACAAAGCTATTTAGTACGATGTTTGGCATCTACCGTCTAAGGTACTACTGTGAAGGTGGCAATAGCTACTACAATAACAAGGGAATAAACTCCTACTTTAGATAGTAATGATGTAACCCAACAATAAATAAATTTTCTTACGCAAACGTGTCACATAAGTTAACAATAACGCTATTTGCGGAAACCTTATAATAATTATCGTAAGATTTATTAGTTAACAATATTACGCGAAAATTATAAACAAGGAAAAGCCTACTTATGAGTTCGTATGGGAAATGAAGAAAATAATTATTATTGTACTATCAGAGAAGTTGATTCCTATGCAGATCGGGGACCTACGTATTTTGGTTGCGTTACGTCAAACCCAGCCGACAGATCACAATTAACATCGAATTGACATATTCGACCAAATAACGTTGGTCTATCAACTGCATAGGAATCAATTTCCTCGATGGTACTTTCGGAGAAGTTTATTCATAGGCAGATGGAGGACCTGCGTAATTTGGTCGCGTTATGTCAAACCCAGTCACAGATCACAATTAACATTGAATTGGCATGATCCGATCAAATGACGTAAGTCTGTCAACTGCCAAGGAATCAATTTCCTCGATGATACTATCAGAGAAGTTGATTCCTTTGCAAATCGGGGACCTAAGTAGTTTGGTTGCGTTACGTCAAACCCAGCCGACAGATCACAATTAACATTGAATTGACATATTCGACCAAATAACGTTGGTCTGTAAAATTGCATAGGAATCAACTTCCTCGATGGTATATACGAAATCTCATACAAAGTTTCGTAGAGTATATACCTAGTGATAGATAAATACAGCGCGAAATACACGGGTATAAAATATGAAATTGGTAGTTTAGTTTTAAATATGGTAAGTAGAAGAAAACGGTAAACTAGACTTTATCGTTCATTAAACACGGTCCCTCTTGTTCTTCATAGTAATAAAAGAGAAAGCATGATATTTAAACAAACGATTTGCACTAACTAGCGTTGGTGAAACACGAACTTAAGGTATGGTAAATGTGTCTAAATTGGTATTGAACTGTTTGTTATATAATATAATATATTACCAATACAAGCAGCTTAAAATATTGAACTTGTAGACACAGAACAAGAATATTAGTTCATAAAAAAGAACATACAAATAAAATATTGTTTCTACCTCACTAAAACCTTCTGAGAGTGTGCTATACCAGTTTTACCGGATACGTATAATTGGTATAAAACTAATTTTGAAACTTATTTAAATAAAACATGCAAAACTTATGCTTATATTATTGACTCAAATACAAACTTATGAATACACATAAGCTTTTAGACGAAATTCAAGTTTTAGCTTACGTTTATATTTCAAACGAATATGGTTTTCGTAAAGTGTGCATATACGCAGACACCACAACTATCCAATTTACATTAGGCATTAGTGATGAACATTATGTACTCACACAAAACTTGGTTTCATGCAAAAAATAGTTGCATGAAGATCTAAACTCTAAAGCCTTTAAGACGGCGCGTTTAAAAAAAACTCACCAAGGCCACAAATGAGGTAAGTCGGAGGAGGTTTCAGGACGGAGCGGGAGTAGGCCCCCCGGACCGTCTCCAGCGCGCGCGGGGCTCCGGCCACCAGCAGCACTCCGGGGGACACGTATCCCGCGTACCGCAGCTCCGCCGTCGCGGCCGCGAGCGCGCCAGCCCACCAGCACTTCGCGTTCGCCGCCAGAAAACTCTGAAAAAAAAAACAAACGTCAATATCAAAATTTGAAAATCGAATACTTTGCTGTGGTTTTGCGAGTTTTTGTTGCTAAGTTTACAAAACTTCATGTTGTTTTTAACAATAGGTACGTGAAAAATATTATTTACGCGTGAAAAATAGAGTCGCATTTTTCCATTTTATAGTTTTGAGTTTGTTTTTTTTCTTAAAGGCTTTTGTTAATTATAGCCAATACCTCTATACTGTACAATTTTATTAGCTTCCCTGACAAAATTTTTTCGGGTGTACAGATGTAAATTTTTTCCATAATGTCTGTGCAAAACCTGTACCGATGATACCAAAGTAGAATCCTTACTGGCGATGTTAAATATTAGTCTAATGTCTTTACCATTTCGTGTATTTACCATACCCGTTGATCTTGTTATATCGAGTAATAGCTTCTAATTATTATTTCAAAGGAGTGGTTTTATGACTGATTCTGGGTAAGGAATGTAACGGTTACCTATTATATGAAACATAAAACTTTTGAAGATCGTTTTAAGATTCTTTATGAAAAATAATTTATTTTGAGCTTCAAACATAATATACTTTACCTTACCTTACCTTACCTTTAAATATTGATATTACCAATTATTGTGGGGATATTACACATAAAGCTTTTTAAAGCAAATGCAGCAATTCCAAACGCAAGCTTCAGAAGCTATGAGACCACAGGTACACCAAAATCTACTTCGGAACAATTTTTTACTGTAACTTTGGTACTATACCTCCTGTAATGCTTGGAATGGCAACATGACAATTTAATATGAAGTCGTCCTATTTCGCAATTGGTAACATTACCTGTAGATTTTGGCTTAAAAGTACCTACCTAAGTAATTAGTTTGTACGGAAGGTCAACCCTTTCTAAACTAAATACTTAATGAATATCTAGCTGGGGAGCGTGGGATTCGGTTCAGATTTACAATTTATTATAAATCCAACCTGCATTGGCTTGTAAACGTTTCGATGAATTACGCACTCAATAGAATAAGCTTAAGCAATAGATTAATTAAGATAATTGACTAGATTAACTGAACAAAGTGTTAACCAGCGAGAATGGTTCCACATTCTTTGAGACAGTTTCAAGAATTCTGAAGCAATAGCATGATTGCATTACAAATAAGTATTAATAATTCAAAATGAAAACTTATAAGTTACGAGCTTTTGCCCGCGGCTTCGCTCGCGTTAAGAAGTATAATTATATACAAACTTTCATGCCCTGTTATAACCCCTTGGGGTTGGAATTTATCAAAACCCTTTCTTAGCGGATGCGTACATCATATCATCTACCTGCATGCCAAATTTCAGCCCGATCCGTCCAGTGGTTTGGGCTGTGCGTTGATATATCACCATTTCAGTCAGTCACTTTTGAGTTTTATTTATATAGATAAGAAAAAAGAGCTCAGGTTGGTTTTCCCCTTCTATAACATTATACAAACATACCTTTTAAATATTGAACCAAAAAATCCAATTCTTAAGTTTTCGCCAGCGAATTACCTTTCCACAACATGAGGTTCTTTATATTCATGAGCTATTAAGACACGTCAGTATATCTTAGCCAAATAACTTGAGTCATCCCATCCGGCTCTCGCTTAGCCAATAATCCTGCGGCAAAGTAAGTAAATTGCTAGTTAAAAGGAGTATGGCTTGGCTCGGAGCCAATATGTAAGGGAATTGGCTGGAGGGGTTCCCCGTTTAAAAGGATTTCCATACCTCATGCCTCATTAAGCACTTTTTCTACCTAATTACTCGAAGTGGATTCCGAGGAAAAGTTTAAAGAATTTTGGCACGTAGCGTCGCGACGTTGGAAATTTTCGGAATTTTAAATTGGTTCTAACTGGTGATGTTATACAAATACTCATATCGAATAGCAGAGCCTTTGGCTGTTGTATTTATTAGTTTCAACAACAACAATGTATGGAATTTGTCGTAACGCATCGGAGATTTGGCGCTTGCGATGTTATGTCAAATCCCCACTTTTAAATGCTAACGTCTTACCAGGTCTTACCTCACTAACAAAAGTACCGAAAGCAGTTTAAACAGAGCTTTATGTTAGGACCATTTTCTGACGCAAACACTATATGACCATTTTGACAACATTTTAGCTGACAAATCAAATTCACAGACAAATACCTCCACTTATCTAAAAATTCTGAGATGGATTTAATTTCTTACCAGCTTCACCCGGATCATGTCAATACTCCAGCATCAAGACCGTAGAACTTTCCCTTGCGTTACAGTAAAGTTCAGCTGCACGAGAGACGCTTCCTTGACCCGCCCGTGGCATTTGCTTGCGACACCGCACTTATCTGATAATTACAACACGACCGTCACCCGGTCGCACTCTATTTATGTTTTTGAGGCACCCAATCGCTTGATGCACCATTAAGAGATCGTTTGGTCCAATCCATAAAGATGTGGAGTCGTCAAGGCTTGCTACTCCTCAAGTTCTAAGCGTATGCTATTCTTCTGTTAAGCATTGCTTACTTTTTTCCGGAAAATTCCAGAAAAAAGAATGGGTGAATGCCTAAGTGATCGGCGCTACTCATAAACACAACAGTAGAGTTACACAAATTGACTGGTGGCAGACGTGAATTGATTTAGCTGTTTTCAGAATGCATCTGATATGGCAATTTTATGCCGTTGAACCTAAATATCGTTCACAGTGCCGACGTGATGCGTCCATAGCCGTTTTTCAGGGGACGTCCGAATGTCCGTTATTCACGGCGCCACTGTGCATCCAAATAGCCGTTTTTCATCAGCCACCCACGTAAACTAGATCTAAATGGCCCATACATTCCAGGCTAAACTGTCTGTGTACGAAAACAAATTTAGCTGGATGAAATCCATACTAATATTATAAATGCGAAAGTGTGTCTGTCTGTCTGTCTGTTACCTCTTCACGCTTAAACCGAGCTGAACCGATTTTGCTGAAATTTGGGATGGAGATACCTTAAGTCTCGGGAAATGACATGATAGTTTTTATCCCTTCCGGGATAACACTACACTTTTCCTACACTTTTCGAAATGTACGATTCCGGCGCGATAAACAAATTAGTTGATCTAGTTCGCAATAAATCATATATTTTTTGTTTGGTCTGATCTGGACTGATCCCTAATATATAAGCTGTTATGTAATATTATGTCCTTTCCCGGGATTTAAAGGAATGAAAATAAAGAGTAGGTACATGTTACACAAACTTATTTAGGAGTACATACTACTACCCTAATTATAGTCAAAAAGGTCTTTTGCTGGAATAGGGCCTTCGCTCTTTCGACACTTGACCATGGAACCAACATTAGATACTTACAGCTCGTCAGAAACATTTGATACTAATTTCTGAGAATCAAAAATGGCCTCATTAAATTCACATAACGATACGTTTGTTAGTTATTGATGATATTTAATATTTGTATTAGCGGCTTATATTTCAGCAAAAACTGATGAACACGATTCGGTAACATAATATTATGGGGCCTTCGGTTGTAAAAAAACTTAGAAGTGCCAAATTAACACAGATCGCCTTGTATTTATGTGATCTGACGTAGTTTGCTGAGAAATATCTTGTAAGTTGGACTTTTCGAAACTAACTCCAAGGATATCGAAAGCTGACTGATTAAGTTTGCCAAGCTATTAAAGCTTAGCAAAACTTTAGGAGATGGAACCGATTAAAGTTTAAAACTTAATCAGTCCTATTTCCTTAATGTCACAGCTCAAAAACAAAAGATTTTTAACCAAATTTTGATAGCTTCAAGTTTTTCTGTGATGAAAATACAAAAGCTACACGACCCGGCGTGGCTACCATTGAAAAGTTTTCTTTCTACGAAATAATAGACATAGAAAATCTGTAATTTTATCTCTAAAATCTGTCAGTATTTTAATTATTTTGCAGATATAATATGACCATTGACCATGTAAGCCAACAGGTATTCCAAGAACACGTTTTATTGCTAAAACTGTTGTTTTCCTACAAATACAAGTAACAGCCTGATGTCATATAACCTGATTTGATGATGTCACTCTACATACACTTGAGAACCTGTGGTCAGAAGGTCATTCACATAATGTTTTGTTTTGTTGTAAAAAATGGCTTAGATTATTATCGAGATGAAATTAATACATTCACACTGAAAGTTCATGCGTATACTATAGTCTAGACACATAGTAGGTACTATGTGTCTAGAATACATATTAAACAGATCTTGTAAAATAAACGATCAGATATTAAAAGATTTTAAGTATTCAATTAAAGTGAATCTTACTCAAAGAATCGCGCAGGAACTGTTAATTTTTCTCGGACGAAAAGTATCCTTAAAAGTTTTTTCCCGGAACCCGAAAATCGGTTCAGCGGTTTTGGTGTGATCAGACAGACATACACACTTTCGGATATTTTTAAGACTTTAAGATGTACCAACTATACAACTATTTAACTTGGATATAAGGCACCTAATAAATAGTTATTATTTTATAGCGCTGTTGTATTTTCTTTATTACTTATAATTAAAATAATATAAATGTTCAAACTCCAGAGTCCAGACAGTAGCGGAAATACAACCGCGACTGTAGCAAAGCTACGTAAGTCATAAATTGCAATTTAAATAATTAAAATGAAAGTGATTATAAGTGTTCACATGAATGATAAATTATGCCAACGTGTTGATTTCCGCTCTTTTTTCCATTAAACTCTATTAATCATAACATAATATTCTAATTTCCTGACTGTGGTAGTTATAATGAGATACGCATGTAAGTTATTAGTTTAACAACGTTATATTGGTAGCAAATTAGGCAAGCGTATTTTGAAACTGATAATAATATTACATTGCAACTACATATCTGACATATTTTTGTTGTTTTTAAGAAATCTTTATCTTAATTTTGTCTTATTTTCATCTAGAGTTTCTCCTTTTTTATGAAAAAAATCATTTCAAAATTGATGTTTAAATGAAAATTTCGCTGTTTCTATTCAGTAACACTTAAGCGGCCTTTATCTCGTTAGAAAAGCGGGTTATGGGTATATACTCATTGTAATATAAGTGAAAAGCGAAAAGTCGCACTGCGTTTCTGTCTATTAATAATTATGTAGTATAATTAATTTAAAATTGTATACTATTAGTGTCAAATTCAAAAACAAACGGTGAACCTACGTAGTTCTAGCGAGTTATGTCAAGACCAGCCGACAGATGAAGTGTGAACAGATGATGACTAACATTGACTTGACATAACCATACCAAATTAATATCTGCTATCTGCCTGTATCTTCATAATTAAAAACACGAGGGAATGAAGTTTGTACCTCACAATTTGAAAACTGTCCCTTTTTTGTTAAACTGGATACTTTTAAGGACCGGGAAATGATTTGAAATAAAAAGAAGTAGGTAAGTTACAAGGTTTGTTCAAACTATAGGGGAAAAATGAGCGATTGCTCTTATGTTGTAAATGTTAGTTACCCACTTCATGCACTCATGTCTTCAATTATCATCATTATCTAATAAAATTACCATGTAATTGCAAAAAATTATCGGTAGAGTGAACGAAGAAATTGCATATTTTTCACTGGGAATAAACTCACACGGGAATGACGTCAACCATGACGTAGACAATGTAGAGAAAACAATATGGCCGACAGATTCTCACATTTCCGAGTGTACACGCTTAATTAGTATTGAGAATTTAATTTTATTGTCTCATTAATTACTTCATTCCTCTTCCTAATACAATCCTTTGATTACTTTTTATTTTAAAATTCTGTGTTTTTTGAGTTACTTCCTTTTTGCATTTGCAATGTTTATGTTATGTCCTGAAAACTTCGTGGCTCAGAAAGTTTTTCTCGACGAAACCGAACATTCTTCAGTTACAACAAGCACCCTATGGTCTTTTCCGGGACTCCAAGTATATTCATACCGAACTGCATCCAAATTGATTCAGTGGTTTAAGACTGAAGATGTAACAGACACTGACGAAGCCCTGGAGTATAGACCGTGATTGTCCAGAATGTGCTGTTCTCGTTTCATCATATCCTATTACTCCTATTGTTTCAAATTGAACTAAAATGTTTGCTTAACTAACAGTTAGTTTGATTGAAATTTATGTGAGTCGCATCTGATAAAGCACAGATTCAATTCGACTATTGACTCTTTTAATAAATCTTAATTTGGTGAGTACGGTCAACTATGCGTCGGATATCACTTGTTGACATAAAAAGAAGTTAAATAATATAACTGTATAGATACACAAAATATAATGTTCAAGCTGCTTTGAAACCAGGCCTGGTACACAGGAGTAATTATATAGTGCCCAAGTGTGTGCGCAGTACACAAGAGCGCTCTCTATTCCTTTACTCTTATAACCCAGTGGGACGGAAGACCGACACGACTGGCGAGAGATCAGGCGCAGGACCGACTTTTTACAGGCCGATCCGTCGCATGGATCATCTTACTTATCAGACAATCAGGTGATCAGCCTGCATTGTCCTAGCCAAACTTGGAAATAAGATGTTTCCAACGCGGGAATCGAACCCACGACCTCCGAGTCAAGAGAAACGCTCTGGACCACTGCACCACGGAGGCGTCATTCTATTATACATAATACATACACAAAGACACATACTCTCGAAAAACACAACCCTTCTAACATAATGTGTAGGTAGTGAGTAAATACTCACTGTTATGACATGATATGACGTATTACAACACTCAGCTTGAGAATCAGGTGCTCCTCAAGGTCGTTTGTAATTTTTGTTACTCGAGTATTATTGTTCTCATGTTTATTAACAAAATGACTCATAAAATTAATTAGCTGTATACAATTACATTAAGGCCGTCCCCCGAGCAAACGACCTTGGCCATACATTTGCCGCGTTGCCGAGATCGCGCCAAAACGCTATTATTTTTACTTATCTTAGTTCAAAATTGTCCTAAAAAAATTTAAAACGGCGAATATGTAGTTTATGATATTGTCGATCTATTGGCGTGAGTTTCAAATAAAAGTAATTTGTAAATCCTAAGGAGATGCTGAATGTATGCTTAAATTTTAACAAATTGGTATTACTTTGGAACCTGATATCATGAGTATAAGAAACATAAATAGAAAATTAAAAACGACAAAAAGAACGTTGATATACTGAAGATTATTGCTGTATTTTTATTATAACTTTGTAGCTTTCGGATTATGAGTTTATAAGGTTTTAAATACGGTCAATTACGGAATTTCCGGACGGAACGCCCTTAAGTAGACTCGGCTACTGTATGTAATAACGAGGTTTAAAGATATAGTTATTAGTTATTACTAATTATTACGAGTATAAGCAACCGACGGGTGGTCTTTAATAATAAAGCAAAAATTAAATCCATATAACTACCTATACCCGATAATAATATTAGAGCCTTTAAAATTGTTTAAACATTTGTTTGGAATTCAACAATATCATAAGATTCATAAGGTTTATAATTTATATTTTTATTACAAAAGTCCCTTTTAATTTTAGAACATTCGTCTAAACTAGACGCTAGTTGCTTATTTAGCAATATAAATCGACAGGTAAAGGACAACATTTTGTTTTACATAATTTTATTCATGACATTGTACCTATTATATTATAATACATTATACAAAATCACCGACATTGAGCCTGAGTTATGTTACGAGTATATCCGGATTGCAGCTACATTTCTCACGAAGTTCGTGCAATTTTTGGAACTTGTCGTGACGTTCTTTCGTGAATTCCGAGATTCTTGTACATCGCAATTCGCAAGACATGGTCTTGTAAAAAAAGACAGACTTAAGATATCTTATGAGAATTCAAATATATTAAATACTACAAATAGAGCATCACTTTATATATTTTTAAACGATGTTATTTTCCACTTGGTGACTATGTTTTAGCATAAGTATTAAGTATATTATTATCTACTTTATAATATCTATACATAATTTGATACGGTCTATCTATTTGTTAATACAACCAGCTTAACTCACTAAACCGATTTTGATGCGACATAGAGATATTTTGAAGTCTCGGGAAATTACATAAGATACTTTTTTTCGAGGAAAAGGTTAAGGAGCGACAAACTTACTTTAAACAGCTGCTAAAACGAACGAATTTTCTGGCAACCATTTAGAATTTAAGTCAGAGATAAGCTTTACATAAACGCAGGAAGCGCCATGCGCAGGCGCATTCCCTCGTCGCCAATATTTCAACGCTGGCAGGCGAAAGTCAACGTAACAACTAACAGCCGATATGGGCTCCTGATACCTCTACGTTCGTAGTTATTTTGCACCAACAGAAACTTTATGCAATGGGTAAAGGTGGTTGTCCGATGAACCGACATGAATAAACTGACTTAAATTTTATAAAATGCTACTTTAGTCTTGATGAAATAGGCTATACTCTATAGGACTAATTTTGCTATACGCCACTACAAAGCAGTGGCGGCGTTTGTCGGTGGACTAATGTCGGTAGAAAATAAAACCTACAGCCTAATTCTTAGGGTTAATTCAGACCGCAACGCGACGCGTAGATACATTTCTAAATTTATGTGGATTTGACAGATTCGCAAGACGTCTCACGCAATTGAAATCTGTCAAATCCACACAAATTTATGCCGCGCCGCGCCTCGCCTCGCCTCGTCGCGTTGCGGTCTGAAACCCTTAGTGACATTTGATTTGAATTTTGAATGATTGTTGTTCGCGGTCGAGTGCCGCGTGCTTCGGAAAGCAAAAGGATCATTTTGTTCGAAACTCCGAGAAAAACTCTTCTTGGAGGAGTTTTGAAGGAAAAAAGATTTTGTATTTTTTTGGCTCTAATTATTATTATCATGAGCAATATTGGTATACGTATTTATTTACTGTATCAGTAACTCTGCACAGAGGACTATTCAATATTACTTCCTTAATTTACTCAATAACAGGCATTGTTGAAATTAACTTTCAGTCCATCATTATATTGTTTTAATCATCATTATGTTTTATATTATTTACTTCGTCGTAATTGTTTACAATGATTGTATTGTTCCATGAAAATTGAAAACATACTATAGTAGTGAAAACCAAGTACCTATGTGATTTGCAGGTCGTAACGCTCTTCCAACAAATTATTATCCTTTAAGGCGACGCCTTGATAATTTGGCTGTAGCGATACCAATTTTTCTCAGCAATGACTAAAGCTATAAGAAATTAAAGTTCATTGTCAGTATTCATCATGTCTTTGTCTTTGAATTACCTATAGCATAACACGATTGGTCAACTTTTATAACACTGAATAATCAATCGAAAATACCTCTTAAGTCTTAACGCGGCTTCACCTTAATAATAAGTATGTTTTATCATCTTAACATCGAAGTGGAATAATTAAAACAAATAAGAACCTGGGGTCTGATTCTTGTACTTCGAATGTAGTATCGATCGTGCTAACAAGCTATCAAAGCGATCAAGGTATGTGAATCGGGGCCCTATCACAACAAAAAACATAATTCGAATCTAACATCCAATTTGAAAGCCTTAAAAGGTCTCTATTTTCATACCGTCTTATCTCATAAAGACATTGTTACTCTAACGAGCTAGTGTTTCTTACTCTACCATATACGTAACATTTGATAGAGACATAACGATGATCGACACAGCTTCCGTATAGGCCTATTACGTGTCGGCCTGTCATAATTCTATAAACCCATAGCCAGGGCATCCGGTGAAATGTAATATGAAGCGGAGATAATGTAACATACATCACACATGTTTAATGTTACTTCAATTCATATACATGCATAATATTATAAATGCCAAAGTGTGTCTACCTGTACTCTGTTACATCTTCAAGTTCAAATCTCTGAACTGATTTTGCTGAAATTTGGTATGGAGATAGTTTGAGTCCCGTGCAAGGACATAGACATTTAATCCCGGCGTGTACCCGCGAGTAATTTTGGCGAAACGGAGTTGGGGGCGCCACCTAGAGTTCAAAATGTATACATAGAATAGAATAGAATAGAATAGAATAGAATATACTTTATTGCGTTCAAAAAGTTGTAGTACAAACAAATAATATACATTCAACAAGGACACATGAACACAAAGGCGGCTTTATTGCTAATGAGCAATTTCTACCAAGCAACCTTTGTTATAGGAGTACAATAACAATTAATGTAGGGTATACTGTGCACTAAGATCTAAAAGTACTTAATGAAACTTAACAACTAAATTATATTCTAATATATTGTACCTAATTCATATATAATACCTATTTTATACATTGTAATCTAATATATATATAATAATAATAATATCTATGGACGCTTCACACCACGTCAGTCTGGCCCCGTGCTAAGTACCTAAAGGACTTGTGTTACAGGTACCAGACAACGGAAATATATTTAATACTTTGATACTATGCATATATTTAAGATTTTTATTATATAATACACATATTTAAGACACATCCAGACCCGGGAACATTGAAAAACTTTTTGTTCCGTCGGCGGGATTCGAACCCGCGACCCCCGGCTTGAGCTACCAACGTGCTCACCACTGAGCCACAGAGGTCGTCAAGTATATATATATATATATATATATATACATACATATACATATATATATGCATATATATACATACATACTTGAATTGAAGTTATAAAAGTTATTTTCAGCTCAAATACTTTCAGGTTGAAAGGAGGCAAAAGCTACTTGATAATGCAAAGGAAAATTTGATTGGAAAGTTTGCGCTATTGTCGTTTCTTCTTCTAAATTGATTCCAAAATATCGATAATTCAATTCGTTTTAGAATTTAAAATCTGGGAACCTAGACACAACGACGCGTTATGTTAAATCCACACGCAAAATTTTTATTTCTAGCTTTGCTCTATCGAATGCAACTTGACTAAGTACCCTTTATGAATTACTCACTGGAACTTTACAACCAAAGAGGGCTTGTTTGGAGAATGAGAGAAAATTATGGCCTTGCAGTAAAATACTTAACATACACGCCAATAACGTTTCTACTATAAACAAGAGTGAAATTGAATGGGACTGTGAATGGACTCGAACGAGTCGGCATTGCTAAGTATTTACCCGATATATTATTATCAGTTTCTCTACTTATATAGTAGAGCGCTCCAAAAATGTAGTCTCAATGCGCCATTATGATAAGGTTATATCAATATTTGCTATAAACGACAAGGATATAGAACATTATGACGTCCGGTACATATTGCACAACTGCATAATATGATATTATGGATCAAAATACAAGAAAGAAGTGTGGGATCATAGCATAGGCATAAGAATGAAAAAAAGGAAACCATTACTCCCATCAATAAAAAAATTGGTTAGAAGTTTATTTTCCTGAAAATGCCTATTGTTTAAGTTTCTATTATTCATTTATTATTGTAAATCAGTACCCTAATTGGCGCTATTCTGGACAATTTACAGTCTATTTCTTAGAGTGATATCTATAAACAGTAAATAAATGAAAACATAAATAATAATAATTACGTTTATTTACAGCGCCATTCTAGACCGAACAAACGAACGGCCGGCTTTCAATTGCGCATAAAATTACTTAGCCGATAACTCCCTCAATAAACGGTGTTACCGTATTGTTACTTATGAAAACTTAACCTCGCCTTATCGATAAAATCTTATCGACTCGATATAATATCTCCGTAATTGGTCCGAGTGTTTCCTACTGATATAATTCACGCACAGGTGCTCCTGGGGTCAAATGCCAGTTGTGAAACGAATTGTGAATTTCAAATGAGCGTACGGCCGCCGCGGACTCCGAACAATCGTATAATTACTCGCGAACCTCGGGGCTACGCTGTGGGAACGCACTATTAAGTCTTTACTCTAGTGAAAATTATTGAATAACTTTAAAATATATTGTCTAATAATATTGGACGTATTAATTTGCCGGTGGTGAAACCGCCCCGGGTTCCTTTCACCGTAATGTAATAAACACAATAATTCTCCGTAACGACCGCGGAGTTTTTTTAATAAATGCTCAGGGCACGTGTTGAGTATTCGTATCCTGGAGCTCTATTACGAGTTTAACGTCTAAATATTCGCGTAATTGTACTTTATTATCTCATTACAACATAAGAATCATAATGCCTGCCTTATATCATAATGTTATGACAGTCTAAAACAATTTTCCCGTTTAACTTGCTGCTATTCTTGCGGTTATGATAATTAAGCGATGTTAAGATTTAAGCTGTCAACGGTAGTTGTGAAGTTGACAGGTAACAACTATGACGAATAACATTTTTCAAGTCGACACCCACGTGAGTAGTGACACATCTCATTTACTCTTTCGGCAAGAAGATTACCGCTTATCGCTTCCGGCTGGTGAAAAGTTAAATAACACGTTACAGAGTGGCAATTAAAGTTTACCGTAAATACCATCGATGGGTTTTTCAAAAAAACTTGCAAAACTTTTAAACAGGTATAATATTAATAACTATATTATACCAGATTGATAATAAAATTCTTTACTTCTTTATCCAACTCTATTTTTACAAAAAAAAAAATTAAATCTACTTTTCCACACAAGAAACCCTCCCCCGGCATCTAGGAGCGCGGATTTTTAGTATTTTTAGTTTTTACCTTCTGGGTATCCTGAACAATAAACATATTTCTGAAGAAATTGCTTAGGTCGCAGCTCACGCAATCTGCACCTTCTTTTTGACTATTCTTTGAGTGGCCTAATAACTTGTCATTCTTATTTCTTTCTCCTCCCTATCATCATATTAATTTATCACTAGTATATGGATGATGCCAGCAACAGAACCGTACATTCCGGGATAAAAATGCACTTCCTTGGGTCTCAAAGTAAATCTTCAAAAAGATTTACTTTGTTGACAGACAGACAGACTTTTTATTTATAATATTAGTATGGAAGTATGGATATTTCGTTGGAATATCGTGTTAGATAGGTCATGCATTAATTATTATTCTTATGGGATATCAGCTCTCCGCTCGCTAAGACTGTGTGTATCACGTAGCCTCACGTACGTGATACGGGGTGACAGCGCATTGTTCTATCACATGTTATTGTTCTTTCGTAATATGTTATGTTATATTATGTGTCTGCTAATGTGAAAGGTACGATAATGAAGGGTTCACATTTAGTCAATTTATGACTCCGAAAGAATATAGCACGTGTCTCTTCCGGTTTGTAGATGTGACTGTGAACAGTGAAAATAATAGCTAAGTGCGAGTCGGACATGACAAAAACACATTTATTTTATAAACACTACTTGGTTATCTATTTTAGTGTTTTACCCAGTGTCAGATTTTTTTTCTGGTAATTATGTAATAGGAGCAAGAGAACTCTCTGTGGAAACTTCAACTAGCACGATTGAGGTTGGTACGGTTTGATCGCGGACCTACCGCGGAGTCTTTATGGGGTTTAATAATAATAATATTATATCCTTTGGGCAGTGGTATAACAATAATATGAATAGCCACCCTATTGGCAGGACTGGCAAAATGCCGCGGGTCCCCAAACCCGGAGACCACGACCTAAGAAATATTTTTATACATTGATCGTACCTGTTTTAGTAATCACATGACGATTTTTAACTCAATCAATGTGCCACGGGTCACAGATAGCATAGTTATGCCATTAACTTTGGATATGGGAATCAAAGCTCTGTACTTACTGAAATCACAAAATATGATTATGATTGATACATTTTCAGGGTTCCGTATTATTTATTTCTTCTAACAAATATTTGTGTCTGAGTCTCTTGACTTTACGATTTCTTCCTTTTCTAGCCAATATGTACAGAAAGGTGATAATTTATACAGCGGTACCAATTGAACGAGGTTCTCTAAATTGTAACCAATAAGGGTGTGCCGAGAAAAGCCGAAAACTCGTTTATTGCTTCTTCAACAAATTGCTATTGTGCTCTTTACGAGCAGTGGCACATAATTAAACTTCTAAGGGGGTGTATTCTGCGGAATCCTAAAAGCTAATAAAAGAACAGCTGAAAATCGAGTTTGGTATTATTTTACGCAATATTCGATTCCTAAATATTGTACTGAATTTGAGAATATTATAAACACTTAGCCAAATCAATTCAGCCCTTTTCGATTTTCAGCGAGACTAACAAAATCGAAAATTAAGTCGCAAGTCGCAACCAACTGGTTAAATTACCTTTGACTGAACAACGACGTTCAACCACACATCTAGAATCTTTTAGACGTTAGTCAGCTAATCCAAAAGCCGCTGAGATTTCTGAGAGATAGTAGTGATGATTAAACATCAGCACAGATTAGTTAAGTTAACATATTTTGTTCCTTGAAATATATATATGAAGAATAATATTCTTCAGAGTGAAATAAAAGTCTCCAAAATATAACATTTCTCGTTTACGTCAAATTCATATAAAACATTTCCTTGAAACTTTAAATGCAGGGGTCTTTAACCTTTCGCTGAATTCTATTTGAAAACTTGAAAAGTTGAAGCTACGAAAACAAGTTCTGCATTGTTATCTTGATTAATTTACGCGATGGTTGCGATGGCGTTTTATTTACCGCAATTTGTTGGAACTTACTGTCTTCTTTGAATATGAACGAATTTATTTTCAGTATGATTTAAAATGTAAACTTAGATTTTGCAATTTCGGTTAAGTTTCAGTCTATTGGTTGGAAATCTTAAATATTATAAATAGAGATTTTTTTTAATAAAACGCAAAAACAACCAAAGATGATTAAATTATTTATTTGCTTGCGTATTCTTGTGCGAAGATAAGTGTATGAAAGTCATAAAACGAGTAAGAACAAAGCAATCAATTTGCATCCAAAGTTTTACAACTTGGCGGTTGTATGAAATGAAGTGGAATGAGTTTGCAATAGCTCCGCGTTATTGGTCCAATCAGTGCCCCAATCAATATTACCCCGCCAATTCTCCACTCAACGGCTCGGAAATGGAGTTCTGGATACTTTTCATGAACGATTACCCGTAACTCGCGTGTCTCTGTACCGATGGTTTAGCTAACCTGACTTTTGAGTTTTTTTTTTCTATAAGTAGGTATGTCTAATCTTCCTTTTTTGTAAAGCAAGGCAAAAGGAAAGGTAACGATTTTGGAAATGTATTTGTCCTCGTAGCGGCTAAAATACTCCAGATTTGACAAATCAGGTGACAATAGACACAGGCTATTTTTTATGTTTGTATTTTTTTTTTGTAGTAGGGTTCACACTTTTTTTAATTAATTAAAAATATATTTTGAAGAAAAAATTAACATTATACAATTTTTGTTCTTACTCATAATCCCTAATGGTTTTATCACGTTTCATTGTTGATTCTTTGTCACAATGTTAATATAATAATGTTTGTGCAATATTTCGGATGCCAGACTATTTCGAAATCACCCAGGCCCAGCTACCTTATTATTACACTACAGCCGTAACTCATGATATGGTCAGTGATATTATGCTAATAATAATACGACATGTTGAAACTGTTCTTGTTAGTTTGTTTAGATATTTCTTGTTAAATATGATTAGGTGATGCGGCCCAGCTGGATTGCTAATGTGCTTGCTTCTAACGTAGTATAAAATCATAACAGTAGAGTAACTCGATGAACGAAGAGACGTTGAAGAGCTCGCGCTTACTTGAGACGCGAATGTCATTAATAGGCTGATTTGGCACATGAATAATATATACACGTCATGCACCCCAAAAATACTTTCGATTGCGATATTCTGTCTTACGACCGTGTCGTGTCTCAAGTGAGTTTTTTTTGCATTGTTTTGCTACTTTGTGTTAGCTGATATCACATTTTAATAAGTTTGCGGTCCCGATTCTAGCGTTCTTTCAACTTGGTCTACTGTATACATTAATACTGTGCATCTTACGTTGTGTTGACCTAATAAATTCTATTAAATTTAAAGTGTCTATGTGGAGCGTCAAATTTTTTAATGAAAAATTGATTGAATGAATAAATAGGCGACCGAAGTTCACTAAAATTGTTTACGATTACGTACATTATAAGCACTTTTATAATAATTATTATTGTTTTATCTAATAAGTATGTTGTGTTTGCAGCAAAATTCATGTTACATCTTAAAGACCTTTTAGCTTTTATATTTTGTTAAATTAGAAATATCAAGGTAACATATTCAAAGTGCCAATTGACATACAGAAATGATAATATTATGGTTGCCCACTTAAATGTTTCTTATAATATCATTCGTTTTAAATTAATGTATAATATCACAAAATAACCTACAGCACGACAAAAAATATTACTAGCTAATTAATTCCCTATATCATGCTGCTTCATGCATGCTATAAAGGAAATCAGTTTTCTTAAAACTAATTAAAGTTTGTGCGCTGGCGAATTCCCATAGGCTGCTATTTCGCAAATCGCAAGTCGTGTCTCGCCAACTTTCCACGTAAAATCATCCTTTTCTTAATGTTTTTTATAGTTTTTTAATTACTGAATGAATGAATAAATGAATTCGTAAGCTTTTTTCTTCTTGTTGTCATAATTTTTTTCTTTTATTAATTATTATGCATTTAAACAATACTTTACCGCTAAACTGCCGAACGGATTTGGATGGAACTTAGTATCGAGTTACTTTGAATCACGGGAAAGGCTATTATATTAATCCTAAATTAATAAGTCCTTGATCTACTTCAAAATGTAATATCACAGAAATTTATTCATAGACAGATAAGCTACATAATTTAGTCGGGTTATGCGTAAGTACCACAGAATATATATTACTAGCTGTGCCCCACGGTGTTACCCGCGATTTATTAGGTGTAATTACGTAAACTAAATTGTGTTGTAATCCCTTCATCAGGTCACCACTTTTATGAATGTGGTAGCAAATAGAGATGATAACTTATACACCAAAAGAAAAATTTTGAAAATCGGTTCACAAACGGCGGAGTAATCGTTGAACGAACATAACACCTCCTCCATTTTGAAAGTCGGTTAAAATATAGCCTATGTGTTATTCTGGTATATAAGCTATATTATTGTAAAGTTTCATTAAAATCCGTTCAGTAGTTTTTGCGTGAAAGAGTAACAAACATCCATATATCCATACATCAAAACTTTCGCCTTTATAATATTAGTAGGATATTATTGTAAAGTTTCATTAAAATCCGTTCAGTAGTTTTTGCGTGAAAGAGTAACAAACATCCATACATCCAAACTTTCGCCTTTATAATATTAGTAGGATTAGTTGTAGCACTAGTACACAGACTTGATATACATAATTAATTCGATCAAACCTACGTCGATACTCTGGGCTCTAAGGACCAAAATTTGATCTTCGAGATTTTGCTTCCATAACTGCATTCACCTTTATTATAACAAACTACTTAGGTAATTGTAATAAAATTAAATTAAGTTTAATTTTATGATCCTCTGCACTTTATAGCGCCATCACTTAATAATTTACGTAAGTCCTATTTAATCTTGTTGTTTATAGTACTTTAGCGAATTCAATCATCATCCACAATCTACATTGAATTTATACCACGGAAGTAATTTGCAACAAGTATATAATAATAAATAACACTTATCGTATTCCTTACTTAAATAATTTTATGCCAGTCTATAAATTGGCTTAATCAACTAAATGCAGATAAGAATAAACATTTGAGTCCATGAAGATACGAATTTTCCCTCAAAAACACAGAAAACGTTTACTTGAATTTTTTTGCAATTAAGTAATTATTTTTTTTACTCAACAGGGTATAACAAAACAAATTGATAGTATATTGTAGAGTATGTATGTGTCCCAACGAATAACAAAACTACAGGAACAATAACTCCCATACTTCAGCCGTTTTAAATTTGGCTCCTTTTCGAACACTAAAATATGACAATTCAGATTCTCGCCAAGGTCGTTTCCCAGGTAACGTATCATAATATTGCGCGCTGGACGACAGCCTGCGCGGTTATTATCAATGTCACAGTTATGAAACAAAGCGGATGGCATTATGCAGTATACACCAAACATATCTACTATCACGAAGAAAGGAGTACATAATTATTATTTTAAAATCAAAGATTTTCCTCTGATCCTTAAATCGTCGATAATAATAATATATAATAATTTTGAACAAACCGTGTACGACTCGGACGAATTTAAAACTATCCAGAGCACCTAGACAAGACGTTTTCAGATTACAAAAATATATGTGCTAAATTATTACAGAACTAGCTGTTGCCCGCGACTTCGTCCGCGTGGACTTCAGTTTATAGCGCGCGGTATACAGTTTTTTACAAAACTGCGCAGTTTTTTGAAAAGATATTTACAGTTTTCGTAGAGAACTGCACAGTTTTTACAAGAGATCTGTACAGTTTACATACAGAACTGCACAGTTTTTTCACAGAACTGCGCAGTTTTTCGAAAAGATCTGTACAGTTTTCGTAGAGAACTGCACAGTTTTTACAAGAGATCTGTACAGTTTACATACAGAACTGCACAGTTTTTTCACAGAACTGCGCAGTTTTTGGAAAAGATCTGTACAGTTTTCGTAGAGAACTGCACAGTTTTTTCACAGAACTGCACAGTTTTTCGAAAGAATCTGTACAGTTTTCGTAGAGAACTGCACAGTTTTTTACAGAACTGCGGAGTTTTTCGAAAATATCTGTGCAGTTTTCACAGAACAGCGCAGTTTTTCAAAATGATCTGTATAGTTTTCATAGAAAACTGCATAGTTTTTTCACAGAACTATGCAGTTTTTGAAAAGATCTGTCCAGTTTTCGTAGAGAACTGCACAGTTTTTACAAGAGATCTGTACAGTTTACATAGAGAACTGCACAGTTTTTCACAGAACTGCACAGCCTTTTTACCAGAACTGCGCAGTTTGTTGAAAAGATCTGTACAGTTTTCATAGAAAACTGCACAGTTTTTATACAGAACTGCGCAGTTTTTTGAAAATATCTGTACAGTTTTCGTAGAGAACTGCACAGTTTTTACAACAGATCTGTACAGTTTACATAGAGAATTGCACAGTTTTTACGGAACTGCGCAGTGTTTCAAAAAGATCTGTAAAGTTTTCATAGAAAACTGCACAGTTTTTTTACAGAACTGCGCAGTTTTTTGAAAACATCTGTACAGTTTTCGTAGAGAACTGCACAGTTTTTTACAAGAGATCTGTACAGTTTACATAGAGAACTGCACAGTTTTTCACAGAACTGCACAGCCTTTTTACCAGAACTGCGCAGTTTGTTGAAAAGATCTGTACAGTTTTCATAGAAAACTGCACAGTTTTTATACAGAACTGCGCAGTTTTTTGAAAATATCTGTACAGTTTTCGTAGAGAACTGCACAGTTTTTACAACAGATCTGTACAGTTTACATAGAGAATTGCACAGTTTTTACGGAACTGCGCAGTGTTTCAAAAAGATCTGTAAAGTTTTCATAGAAAACTGCACAGTTTTTTTACAGAACTGCGCAGTTTTTTGAAAACATCTGTACAGTTTTCGTAGAGAACTTCACAGGTTTTACAAGAGATCTGTACAGTTTACATACAGAACTGCACAGTTTTTTCACAAAACTGCGCAGTATTTCGAAAAGATGTGTACAGATTTCATAGAAAACTGCACAGTTTTTATACAGAACTGCGCAGTTTTTTGAAAATATCTGTACAGTTTTCGTAGAGAACTGCACAGTTTTTACAACAGATCTGTACAGTTTACATAGAGAATTGCAGAGTTGTTTCAGCTGAGGTGTGACAGCTAGCATTGTCGTGATGTAATATGATTCTGCGTTGTCGGTTGTCCTTTCTTATTTCTTCAAAGACTTCTGGTAAACAAATTGTCGTATACCATTCAGAATTAACCGTTTTACGATTCTCTAATGGCACTGTAGCCACATGTCCATTAATTCCAAAAAAACAGGCGACCATTTGCTTCAAAGTACTTTTTGCACGAGTAACTTTTGTTGGTTTCGGCTCATCTTGGAACACCCACACCGTTGACTGTTGGTTAGTTTCGGGGTCATATGCATAGATCCAAGATTCATCACCTGTGTAGATATTATAAACGGCTTTTGACGTACCACGGTTGTATTTTTTTATAATTTTTTTGCACCAATCGACACGAGCCCGTTTTTGATCGATTGTCAAGTTGTGCGGAATCCAACGCGAACATATTTTTTTTACAGCCAAATGTTCGTGTAATATCTTATGTATGCTCGTCATACTTATGCCTAAGGACGCCTCTATCTCGCGATATGTAACATGACGATCACGCATTATTAGTTCCCGCACAGCATCTATATTTTGTGGGACAACAGCTGTTTTTGGGCGACCTTCTTTATTTTCATCCGTGAGCATAGACCGCCCACGATTAAACTCACTGTACCAGTGATAAACAGTGGTTTTTGATGGTGCTTCATCTACAAAAGTTGCGGTGAGTTGAATAAAGCACTGTTGTTGATTTAGCCCACGCCGAAAATCGTAGTAAATCATTGCACGAAAATGTTCACGCGTTAAATCCATGGCAAATGAAGACACGCAATTTTCAAAATGACGCCACAATGGAAAAATAATTGACAGTCACATGAAACAAAATGTATTCTTCAACCAAAGAGTTCTATTTTCAAATGTTGTAATTACCTTTTGAATATTGTTCTTGTAAGTGGCCAGTTCCGGATACATAAATAGCAGCCTAGTACAGAATTGAAATAAAAAACTTACGGTACAGATGCAGATTTTCGTAATCTCTTTAATTTTCGGTCATTACTCATACAAAATATATCATGAATAGGGCACGGAAAAATATGTACTAAAAAATCCAAAATATGTACATAAAATATGGACTAAAAAATCGAAAATATGTAAAAATATGGAGTATTAAATAGAAATATGGAAAAAATATGGAGTATAAAATTCCAAAAATTAAACGTAGTTTTAGTGTTATAGGTAAGAAAAGAGTCACTCGTGACAGTTAACAAAGAGATAGAGGCCAGAAATATACTATGCTGGCTTTGCCTTTGCATATTTGGTAGGCCAGAAATATGCTATACTGGCCTTATTTCATTTAAAAAAATGATCGTCTTGGGTTCGCTTAATATTGGCTAAATGAACCCTGCACGTCACAACTCACAATTCACGATATTTTTTTACTTCAGTTTTTGTTTAGCCATGTCAGTAACATGACCTTCAGCATAGCTGAAACTTTATTTTCTATTTCTTCAATAATCTTCTTTGAAAACAGAATACCGAAAAAATATAATAAATAATAATATAAAACGCGAGAGGAACGAAATACGCAGTCGCATGGTGGCGGGAACGTATTTTTTTTTTTTTGTATTTTAGTGAAAACATGGACGATTGTGACATTTTCTTGTAAAATATGGACTTATCTTTGTAAAACCCTAAAATATGGAAAAATATGGAAAATAAAACTTGGGATTTCACAGTCTAAATATGATAATTCGTGTAAAAACACATTCCCTAATCATGACTATTAAAGTGTATGCTACATAAACGAGTAATCTGGCTCGGCATCCAATTCAGTTCGTTTCTTACTAAACGAAGTACGAACGGCATGATTATAAAAATAAGATACTCCATACTGATGTCAGTCAGACCCCCGGTTATGAATTATGATTAAATTGTTACATCTTGCATAACACCGTCCATGGCGACTTTGTAAAAATTTTGTAAATATATTATTTTTTGATTATTGCATTTTTACAATAACATGTAAACTTAGTAAGATAAACACAAAGAGACCAGCTTAATTTTACGCAAATACCCTGGCATCCAACTTAAATAAACCATCTTTTTGGGCATGTTTTTGGGTCGGAAAAAATACAAGAACTAGCATAATTTAAAAAAAATCACTTACTGCTGAACCTTGAAAGGTTATTACTGTATTAAAAGTCGTATCTGTATGACTTCTACACCATTTCACAGGGCATTTAGGCATTTTAACAACGAAAATTTTGTAAAAAGCTACGTAAAAAGTAAATAAACCAAAAGTAAACAAATTGTAAAATGAGTGTGACAATAATTATCATGTCAACCTGGTTGAACGTCACTCGAGTATATATACACGAAAAATGTGTACCGAACACATGCATAAATGTGCATGTATTCGGGTCACATTTTGTAGCCATTTGGTGCACTTTTTTTGACGGAGTTACTCTTCCTGTAGTTTAAAGTTCACTGATGTGTCCCTTATAATATAGAGTTCACCGTGATTTGTGAAAGTAGAGTCGCCAGAAGAAGCAATTTTTTTGTGATTTGACGACTGCCCTACGTTGCAAGAATTTGCTCATAGAAAAGCTAAAAAAGTTACTCTTCTGCGCTACCACTTTGATAGTAAACTCATTATACACACCCTAAAGTACGCTTTTTTGTTACAGCCTGGATAAAAATGTCATTAGCTTATTGTTTTCATCACCTTAAAACCTCCATGTTGAGGTTTTCATTGTTCAACACGTTTGTACATAATGCAGGTTTGTTGTCTTAGATTAAGTTAGATCTTAGCAGAGTATCCTGCGGGTTCATTACGGTAGTTAAGACGTGTATCGATCGGCGAGCGGCGAGCAACACGAGCTCGTCTGCGGCTGATTGAGTTATCCACACCCCAACTTGCCGGGGACGTGCTAACGTGGATCAGGGGCATAATGTGAGATGAGACTGTGGTGCTTAATTATAAAAACAAGGTAGGAAACTTGGTAAATGGAGAAGATAAAGAAAAACTTAGGAAAATGAAGACGAAAGTAATTTATGTTGTATTCTTCCTATACGTTGGAAAAATCATTTGATATCTACACTCTACAGCCACATGGATAAGTTATTCCTTTCTTTCTCTTTGTTAAGACTAAAATAAATTATTATTTATTGTGACTTAACGAAAATATTATATAAACCCATGTCATGCTCAAAAGATTGTAAAGTTTTTAGTTGGTGCTCAAAAGTTTTTTGATTCTTTCTTTCTTTCTTTTCACTTGCAAAAATTATTTCTACCGAATTCACATTTTCAAGAAGAAGTAGTAAAACACTAAAAAAATAAAGAAAGAAATGCGACTTTGAGAATATTTCGTTTCTCGTCGGATAAAAAGAAAAACAAAAACTTGTATGAAAGGAATTGCATAGTGTGCAGAAAATATATTTTCTTTGATTGTAAAAAGTGTAATGTTTTATTATGTTCAGTAGATCAATGAGTTTTACCGGTGCTGGCTGCTCGCCAGAATACTTTCGTGTTTGGGTGACTGAACATTGAACATTGACTTATGATGCTATTTTTGTAAGTCGATATGTAGTATATTGCTAAAGTTATGGTTTTTCAAACCATATACATCTACAAAAGAAGATTACGTTTGTCTACAGAAAATATAATTTATGAGGTTTTAAATTACAAGGCTAGTGAGGTTCCGTAGACATTTCCGCGATAAAAACTGAGCTCTACTGCGTGCACTCTATATTTTATTGAGGTTATGAATTTTAATTTTATTATCTCAAGTAGCAAATAGCAATTAATGCCTATTACATCTATCTAACCGTATAAGTTGTTACAACGTATAATTTTATGTTATTTCTATTGAGTGATAGCTGATTTTTCAGCATCTTCCAAATAAAAAACACAAAACAAAGTCCAGTCGTTTTGGAGCAGTTGGCAGGAAACACCGCACGAATTCAAAAAATTAGTGTATTCGATTTTTTTTCATACCTAAAATAATAAAATGCAAAGGAGCAAACGGGTCACCTGGTGGATCTAGCAACTACCGTCGCCCATGGATACAATCGCAACATAAATAGAGCTGCAGGTGCGTTGCCGGCCTAGATTTATAATGTACGTTTAATTTAATTAAGAACTTTTTAAAACGGAAAGGGCTACCAAACCATAACATCCAACCTCATCCTTTAAGTGGTAATAAACCAAACACTTCCAAACACGGAAATACACGCCACATCCAGCTCATATCGATGTTCCTTCATACCGGAGTGTCTGGTAAATATTACTAGCGGCGACCAACGTAAGATGACCCCTTGTGTTTATTGACCGCTGAAACATCAAACAACTTTAAAACTTATATCGATACGTGATAAGTGATGATTTTTATGAGCATTTTAGATGCTTTGATGTGCTTATAATTTCAGTTGTAAAAGTTTTAAGAATTTTAATAATTATGTACCTACTTACCTATATTATTTTTATACCCAAAAATATTTTTTAACATTTTAGTTGTTACAAAGTTTTGAATTTTGGCCAATAAATAACGCTGTTGAATAAACTTATATGCAGTAGAAAACCTCGAAAACGGAGCTTTAGCGACGCATAATGTCCTGTCCGTTAAATTTTTATCTCGAAATTTACCGTCATAATTATCGTACGAATCTTGACTAAAAACCAGGCTTCACACGCACAATATTGTCTCAACGACTTGATTACGTCGATAACGAGTCCCTCTGCGCACAAAGTGGTTACATTAACGTGCAAAGTAAGTGCTAATTACGCTGTCATCATAACTTCAAAGAAATATCCAGTGAGAGCTGAAGAAGCTGCGTAGTAGACTTAACGCATACACTGCGATTTTTATCTGACTGCGCTAAAAGGAGGTTTAGGTATGTTATCTTTTAGTCAGTATAAAGCCTTCTATTTCTTAATGTGTATAACTTTTTAGTTTTTTTCTCTAGCTTTAAATTTAGCTCTTACTTTATTAAATTTTCTGAAAATGTAGCACAAACTTTTTACGGATATTTCGAAGAAAATCTGTATTTTATTTCTTTTGGTTAAGTTTTTACATAATAAAATTGATTTTTTTTCATTAATTATATTTGCTATTACTTAAAGGAAAAAAATACAAATATAGGTTAAGAACTGATATTTTTTGCATTCATGTAAGCATTTTCCAAACATAGGTCGCAGCTGCGTCTTTAGTATGTACCGTGAGATTTGTAGCACTCAATTTTTTTTCTGGCTTTAAGTAGGAACCTTGAATATATTTCAAAGACTAGAAAAAGTCTTTAATTTGTCGATGCATTTAATCTTTTGGCTCTCACTAAAATAAATTCTCAATAAATATAGAAAAATATTTTCGGTCTATTTTACACATTTTTGGAGATATTTAAACGTTTTTAAGTACTTAAAAGTTATCATTTCTCTAAAAATTAAATACACACAACAAGTAAGTTTAATACACTTTTCGTTATAACCCTTAAATCTACCCAAACCCTTTTATCTTGGTTACAACGAGCGTTAATCTCTAAAAACTTTGCAAAAACATTATAGTTGTATTTAGCTTAGCAAAGCAAACTTTCTTTTTTAAAAATTGTGTATTTGGTTAATTTTCAACGTAAACAATCGGATAAGAGTAATTAAATAACAGGAACAAGAAAAAATTTTTTTTTCGGAACCGTTTTTATATGGTGAAATATTAATTTTTAATTAAGTAAGTAACTAAAAAATTAAAAGCACAAAAAAATTTTTGGTAAACTTTGCAAGTTATAGTGTAAAAAAGAAAATGACACCTCAAAAACAAAAATCCATTAAAATAATAAAAAAATTAATAAACTCAAGCAGAAAATTAGTGAAGGTGGCAAATTTCGGAATAAATCGCTATCCTGCAGTTTTCATAAGCAAGAATAAATTTAAAATGAGAGGCTATTAATAAAAGAGCATGAAATATTACACCGGGAATAAAGACGTGTGTGGATGAAGTGGATAGGTAACTAACAATATAATATAACATAAGAGCAATAACTCATTATAATCATTATAATTTAAACAAACTCAACTTCTTCATCATCTATACTGTACGAGTCGGCATAACACGGCGGTAGCGGTCATTGACTCCCTGTCAAAAACTTGTCATTTTCTATACAAAGCCGCGATTGTTTCGCCGAGTACAGTATAGATAATACATCTAGCTATACACAGAATCCATTCATCATTTAAAATCATTTTCACGGTCCTAAAGCCTTTATGCAAAAAAAAAGACAGTTTTGAAATTGTTAGTTACCCAAGTGGGGTGAAATCACCCACTCGTGTCTTCGAATGATGAATGCCCTCAGTGACACTAACCGAGTACTTATAGAGCGAGGGGTCAATTTATAATGGTCCTGCTTTTGACAAGCCTCGCCATGTTTCAAACGCAGACTACCGAAACTAAATGCATCTGGGTACCCTTCTCAAGTTACGTTCAGGTTTAATCCGACAAAAATGATTCATGTTTTGGTGTAGATGTTTCTTGTAAGCTTCTAGTTAAAGCATAAAAGTGAGATTTTAAGATACAGTGTGAATCTTGAAGGACGGAATGCTGTATTGTCCTGTGATCCTGTCAATGTATCATTTTGCATGTGACCGAAAAGAAAACTTAAGCCATGTTTTCTTTAGGGGACATGTCGCAGAGACAAGTCGTCCGACATTTACGTAGTTTGTCCCTGCAACACGTTGTTTGTCCCCTGCAACTTTGTCCCTCGACATTTACTTGTTCACACTAGTCAGTGGTGAACAGTATGTCGCCAGCGACAAGTCCCGCAACCCGTAAATGTCGCTGCAACGTCGGGCGGCGCGGCGGTCGGGCATGTGCGGGACACGTACATTTCGTGTCGCGCGACGAGGTCGCGAGACAATATATGTCCCCTAGTGAAGACACGGTTTAACGCTAGCATAATTTTTATTGACATTTACGCCCCATGACAATTATTATTATAAGTTAAGTACTTATACAACTTAACCTGCTTCGAATAACGTCAGTATTGCGCAAAGATCAGAGCAGAGGGCGCCACTAGCATATACAGTAAATAAATCGACCAAAGTCCGACATGTTACACACGTCGTATCAGAATATTGACAGAAACGTCAAACGTCGAACAAAACTTTTTGTTAACTGTGTATGCTGATTGCTGGTACTGCTTTTAGCGTGAAAACATTGCTGTAATACATCCTATTAACTTGTACTAGTTAAGTATAACAACAATGCTAAATACATACAGTTTTGCATAAAATAACAACAGCTTGCTATAATAAGTCACTTTCATTCCCGCCAAACCAGTAGTCAGGTAACCGCTTTTCCGTCCCGTTACTCATCCAAGAATTATTGTTTTCACCGAAATTATATTTGATATTTCGTTAAAATTAACATTCTTTGACCCGACGTCTCCTAAATTGTTCACAGAACTCACAATAATAATTATAACATGTAAAATACTTTAAGCATATGATGAACCTACGTACTATAATTGCCCCATATAAAGGAAAATATGGAACTGACGCCCAAAGAAATTCTCAAGAAATTACGAGTAAAAGTTGACACCTGACTGACTCCTATTGGAGGTAATTTTCATGTAATTTGACAGTCATAATTGATCAATCATTGTTTCCAACATAAAAAAGCTAACTTTGAATAAAGGTGATCCCTTTTTATGTTCTATATTCTATAATGTCCTAAAACCCTCTTCGATAAATGGACTATCTAACACAAAACAGATTTTTCAATTCGACACAGTAGTTCCTGAGATTAGCGCTTTTAAACAAACATAAACGCTTCAGCTTTATAATATTAGAAGATATACCAATGTTTACCGTGTTCAAAGATAAAACAGCGAAAGTGATCTAGCATTTTTTGTACGAGCCGTTTAAAACATGATTTATATTAAGACAGGTGGGAGAGATCGATGATTGAATGTTCTTGTCAATTAATAGCTCATAACTAGACTGGTCTTTTTGGTGTTTTAGTTTCATCTATCTTCTATTTGTTATAAGTTATAACTCATGAGAGAAAAGATTACAATATTACCTTTTTTAAACAACGTACTTAATTTACGTATAAAATACATTTTTTTAAATACAGCGTATCACTATGTCACTCGCGACTTAATTAAATGTTTATTGACACCTTATACCAGCTGTAGTTTAGACGTTACGAAGGAACAAACATAAATACATCAATTATTATAGTTATTTATTATAGGAAAAGTTTGTATATAATAATTATTATTATTATCAGCCTACAGTGTCCCACTGCTGGGCAAAGGCCTCCCCTCTTTCCTTCCAAGGTTCACGATCCTGTGATGTTGCTGGCCATTCTTTATCGAACGCATCTAGTTCGTCGCGCCACCTTTTCTTGGGTCAGCCTCTGTTACGCCGACCAGTCGGTAGCCACTCCGAAACTAGACGCGCCAACCTGTCCGGGTGCATACGGGAGACGTGCTCTGCCCAGCTCCACTTAAGGCCGTCCCCCCAGCAAACGACCTTGGCCATACATTTGCCGCGTTGCCGAGATCGCGCCAAAACCCTATTATTTTTACTTATCTTAGTTCAAAATTGTCCTAAAAATAAATTAAAACGGCGAATATGTGGTTTATGATATTGTCGATCTATTGGCGTGAGTTTCAAATAAAAGTAATTTGTAAATCCTAAGGAGATGCTGAATGTATGCTTGAATTTTAACAAATTGGTATTACTTTGGAAGCTGATATCATGAGTACAAGTTGAGTACAAGAAACAAAAATAGAAAATTTAAAACGACAAAAGGAATGTTGATATACTGAAGATTATTGCTGTATTTTTATTATAATTTTGTAGCTTTCAGATTATGAGTTTATAAGGTTTTAAATACGGTCAATTATGGAATCTCCGGACGGAACGCCCTTAAGGCTAGCTGCCTTTCTGCCTACGTCAACGAGCTTAGTTTGGAAACGCAGGGTGGTATTCCTGACGCAGTCAATCCTTTTTATACCTAGAATGCTGCGTTCCATAGCTCGTTGGCAAACTCCGAGTCGGGACTTCTGTGAAGCTGTCAAAGATCAAGACTGGGCACCGTAGGTCAGAGTAGGCAATATATAATGTACTACCAAAATCATAACACTTCATTTTGGCTTCGTCGTGCCGGGTAAAAAGTAGCTCGATGTTCGAAAAATTATATAATATTGTGTATTGCATAAAATATGTATCTAACTTTAAAATACTCGTAAAGCAGCAATACCAAACTTTAGTATCAAAAAGAAAAGTAATAAAAGAGAAGTTAGAAGGTAAGAAGAGAAGATTCAACTCAGTTAATATATGGTACACTGTACGTATTATAGTGTAAATATACTCTACTGTACGTATTATAAGTCTACAGTCGGTACAACTCGAAGCTCGCTATCCTTGAGAACTGTAACCCTATCCTTTTGAGAACCTAGACTGAGATGAATGGAATACTTATCCAGGTCAAAAACCGGACTAGCGCTACTTAGTACACGCTACAAAGTATCCATTGCTAAATCAAACCTTTGTTTATTTAAAATTGATTTATGTATCACTTTACAGCAAATCTTTGCCAATAATAATGTAGAATTTTTGTTTATTAACCGACTCCTTTTAGATACTTACGACAGATGGCAGCAGAGTTAACATCTAGCAATGATTTTTATATCATAATATTATTGTTGCTACAGACTAAAAAAATATATTGTTTTTTCCTGTGCTGACTTCATTTCCTAGGTATTTAAAGATTAGCCCCTATCTATACTGCATACAGGAGCAGAAAAAGTTTATTATTATCAATTTAAAGTACACAAATAATTATTACGGTCTTTCTTTGTAAGAATCACGGTCATATTGAGATTTGTTGCTTATTAAAAATATTCTCAGACACCATTTCCTGTATGCGTTAAAATTTAAATATAAACGAGTGAAACGTACTTGGAACAAAAATATATACGTTTTATGTTTTTAATTAGCTTCAATTAAAAATAAATAAACATAATGAAAGTATGTCGAAGTGAAAATAACTTATTCGCTTATCACACTGTCAACTTTGGTTTCGTTAAAAAGTTTAGCGTGGGTAAACATTGGAGATAATTTTAATTGCTTCAAAGAAAAAAAACTGCACTTTAAAAAACAATAGTACATTACGCACCTAGGGCAGGAAAATGGGCAAAGCCGAGGTCAACAAACATGTGATCTGAGGCTTTCTTATTTACTGCCCATGGTTTGGTACAACTAATATATTATATTCTGTGCCATGGTGCGTAGGCATACTATTTTTCTCATCGACGGAGGCGAAAAACGGCAACATCGACATCGGTAAGCGCAGCGGGAAGAAAGTTGACGTTTTCCGCCCGGAGGTGAGAAAAATATTTTTCATCATAAAAGGGACCGAAAGTTTAATGACAATAATTATTAAAATCGTTTATATAAGTATATAAGGTAAACGAATGTGGTTCAAATCATCTAGGGACGCGGGGGTCCGGGGCGCTGATAACAACTGCACGATTACCATGGTGATGAGTTATTTCAAATAGGTAGCGGGAAGAAAATTTTAAACTGTCACTAATTGAGCGGTCTGAAATATGCACCTTTCTTCCCGCAAACAAAGGAAGAAAATCAAACTTTCGGTCGTGGTGTGATGAAAAATATTTTTCTAGGTGCGAAATGTACTATTTCACATATGTTGCGCAATATTATTGTAGTAGAAAACGCCCGCCACTCTTTTGCGCTAAAATCCGTTTAACGCACGGGAACCGCACATTACGGGGTAAAAAGTACCATATTATGTCCTTTCCTGGGATTAGGTACAAAGTATCTATTATACCAAATTTCAGCAAAATCGATTCAGCGGTTTGGGCGTGAAGAAGTAACAGACAGACAGGCAGACACCTTTATTGTAATAATATTAGTATAGACATGGATTTCGGTAGTCCTAGTGTGTAATAAAGACGCATTTATATGTTAATAACAGCCAGACATATTTTTTGAATAAAAACTGAATTCAGATATCTTCTCTATAATCATTAAATATCTTTCACATGAATGACTGCGAATAAAACAAAATTGGATCCATTAACATTATCAAAATTGGCGATTCTCTAAATTGCCTCTGGTGTCTAGTTTAAGTTGAACTCTGAGTTCAATACTGTACTCTGTGATGTAGGGGTCATATTATCCAATTCGACATAAATACTAGGGGCATTGCAAGGGACGACAGAAAAGACGGAGAAAAGATTCAATACTAAATTCGAGTAACTAGTAAAATATATTTTTATTTATTTTCATTCTTTTAAATGTAACTCTCGCACGTTTTTACTACTACATATCCTTTACGTTAAGTTACATTAAGGCCGTCCCCCGAGCAAACGACCTTGGCCATACATTTGCCGCGTTGCCGAGATCAAAGTTCAAAATTGTCCTAAAAAAAAATTAAAACGGCGAATATGTAGTTTATGATATTGTCGATCTATTGGTGTGAGTTTCAAATAAAAGTAATTTGCAAATGCTAAGGAGATGCTGAATGTATGCTTGAATTTTAATAAATTAGTATTACTTTGGAAGCTGATATCATGAGTATAATAAACAAAAATAAAAAATTTAAAACGGGGAAAGGAATGTTGATATACTGCAGATTATTGCTGTATTTTTATTATAACTTTGTAGCTTTCAGATTATGAGTTTATAAGGTTTTAAATACGGTAAATTACGGAATCTTCGGAGGGAACGCCCTTAAGCATAGTTTTATGTATGAAAGTCAAGTACTTTTCATATCTTAGTTAAAAGTACCCAGAAATGAAAAGAAAGTTGGTGAGTACAGTAAAAATTAATTAATAATTGTAAGTATAATATCCTCGTAAATGGCTACTCATATTAATAATGTAATGTACAGAATAATAATATAATAAATACACAGATAATAAAAATTAAAAATAGAATATATCTTTGTAAAAAAATTACTTTTGTTTTTAAGTCTTAAGGCAAAAAAAAGGGATCAATCTCAATCCAAAACGATAACCTCGCACACAACCAAAGACCAAGCGTATGCGCATCGTAATAAGATTCATTTTAGCTTAGCGTAAAACTGTAGTTACTAGGGGCGGATCTTCTCTATTTTTCATGTTTTTTTTTTTATATCTTTGGAAATAAATATAAAGAAACAAATTTTTTTGGTTAAGGGTATTTTAATATAGATTTACTAACAATTTATTCAAATAAAATGTATAATTATCCTAGTTAATACTTATATTTCGATGAATTAGATTTTTTTCGGAGGTGAGTTTGTAAATTTATTACAGCCAAAGTATTACGTTTTATAAAAATGTTTATGGTTTAAAATCTTTTCAATATTGTGCTTTATATCTCATATTTTTTTACATTTCGTTATTATATTGGAACTAGGTAAACCGGGAGTCACGGAGTAACAAATTGGGGTTTATGCCCGCCTTAAGTTTTTTTTGTGGGGCTTTTTTAATGATTAAGTAAATTCATTTTTGTCCAATTCTGACTTCCTTATAAACTATTGATTCAACTAAATTAAACGCTTAACACAACACTAAACGCGTTTTTAAACTTCAAAAGTTTCTCGTAATTGCTTAAAAGGGCTCGAGTTGAGTGACGTTGTTCATTATCCCGCCCTTCGCCTTTGTTAGGGTCCAAATTAATTAAGCCTAGCACGTGTCTAACGAGCAACTTATCGAATTATAAAAGACAGACAAGCGACAGCACTAAGGGTTTCAGAAAGGTGTTAAGAACAGCATAACTGATAATTTAAACCGACGATAAGGGAGACTAAATAACGATTTTACAAAATTAATAAATACAAAAAAAAAATGCAGTGTTACTTTTTAGGAAAACCTACTACTACATATTATTCTGTACTGTGCGAGAGGCGATTGTTGATAATATTATTTCCATCCAAAATCAGTTTATTATTTAATTAATTTTGCAGCAGAAATACTTATATGTTGAACATTAATAAAATACAAACTTTTTGAATTATTTTTGCTTTGATTATTGTTTACTATTTTACAATGTTAAAAGTTTTAATAGTTACTTCAGTAGAACTAGTACATTATTATAATTATTTTATTACATAATAGTGTTATGCAAAATAATATTTTATCTACTATCTACTAAACATCTATTTATTTACTAAATTTTTCTATATCTACTTCTATATTATAATAAATAGTTTCAGACAGTACAATCGCGGCCAGACGATCAATCGTAAACGATAAACTCGATGTCGTTCACGATATAGGTGATGGATGCGGATTACACTGCACGCGACTGTACCTTACTAATCCTTTGACAATAAAAAGTTGCATTAGTACAATCACTAAAAGTAATCCTCGATTGTTACCATGATTGGAATTAAATACAATGAAAAAACATTTTCCAAATTGGTAAGACACTTTGGATAGTCTACGGATTGTCACCTTTGTCACCCTGAATACTGATTACCCATAGACCTCTAAATGTGATTACCCTATTTGTCTATACTCTATAGCATGAACAAATCGATCATGGGCATAGACGAATATCTTTATATTATCTAGACTCTAGAGTCTAGACTCTAGAGGTTCGTAATAACCTATTCGTTTATCATGAGCTAACTTGGAGATGCTAACTATAATAATAACTCTAGTGATGATTAAATAACATCTACAGGCGAATTACATCTTCTTCCTTTTTGGACGTCGGTTAAGAATTCACACAAAACTGTAGTGTATACTACGACGTAGCCGAGTAAACTTCACCCGTAGGATACGTGTTTCGCATCAAAGTTGCAACAAAGGACTGTAATCAAAGGAGCACTAGATGACAAGACAGCACCTTGGCTCGTTGTAATTTTAAGGTATTACCACATTTCCATAGCTGCATACAGTGCTCCCAAGGTGATAATGCGCATAGAAATTTTCGATATTTCTCGGCAACGATCGTATTTCCCCTCAGACCAAAGAAAAAAGAGGACTTGAAATACCTACAAAAAAAACGTGCATACCTAAACCATAGATTCGTTACATAAAATGGCTGCCATTGCCTAGGGTTCTTGCACCACACATCACAATACAACATTTATTCATTTTGATAAACATTTTTCTCACACTTCCACGTAATTATTATCCTATTTTCTCGTATTTAAATCGATAAAACTCATTTTTTCTAAATAATAAACAGCCTCTTGACAGCACAACTACCACGAAACTCGTTGCAAAAGATGGCGGATCTGGCACGTACCTAAACTTTTGACAGAATTTTACCAAGAATATGCAATAACTGAAATATGTTCGTCTCTTTCGTCAAATGCAAATACACTGTAGAATGAAAGAGACAAAGTTATATTTAACGCTCTGTACCATAAATGCCTGATATTTGTATAAGTAAAAATTTATATATGTTGACAACGGCTTCTCCATAGACTTCCTTGCTCGTAGTATTTCCCGAGCGACGCGCGACGGTAGACGATATTGCATAATTTCTAATTTCATTGCGTGATACATGTATTAAGCCAAAGTTCCTGATATTCCTGTAGCTTTTGTAACACTGTCATTATTCACGGCCATTCATGCGCATTATTAGTTTGGGAGTACTGTACACGTGAACTTTATCTACCACTGTTCTAAGTTTTGTGATAATTAATTATTGTTTTTAATCTAAATGTTGTACATGGAATAATGAAATATAAAATTTTTTTTTAGTAGTTAAAGGGTAAGATAAGATGTTCGTTGGTATTTCGTTCGCTCGAAAATTCGGTTCATGCGCTTTTAGCGCTCTAAAGTCATACATTTTTCCAGGATAAACATTATTCTATATCTTATCCTTGAACTCAAAGTAACTTTATACACGTTATTTAACATTTTATTAAAATTAGTTAGTTATGAATGAGCAGATAATCAGATTGCAGACATTTGTAATATTAGTAGCAATGCCTCCTCCTTTATTCTAGACACATTAATAAAGTTATAAAAGGGAACAAACAGGATTTCTTACAAAATAAAAAAGCAGTTAGACCCTTCGCTAAAAGCTTTTAAGTTTGACAGTACGATTAAAAGTGGGATGGTCTGATATTGCAAATAAACTATGACGGAGTGAGCTGGTAATGGACTATAACTCTATGAGACAGAGACCACACAGCTTATTCTATAGCCTTTTTTCCGACCTTTTATGTGCTATTAATGCTTATAAGGCCAAAAGAGATAAGATCTACTACATGTTTAACCCTTATATTTTCTGGGATAATCTCGCCTTCGGCTTTTCTGGGTCTCAAAATTCAATACAATTAAGTCTGTGCAGCACTATAATAATTAGAGTAAAGAAGTTGTAGATACTATACACTTTCGTATTTACTGTTAATATTATGGAAGTATAAATGCCCCTTTAAATTCTATTTTGACCGATATAAAAATAAATTAATGAAACCCGAGCTAAATAATAATTGCTATTTCATCATTAAAATCGGTAGCATTATAATCCCTAATATTTAGATCAAACATAATCAAAAATATTATACGAAATATTTATCAAACTATTCTACTTATTCCGTATATTAAATTGAGATTATAAAATGCAATATCATGACAGAACACCCTACAGAATACTGACCCTCGCAGTATGCGGGCTATGGGCAAGTTATATGTACATTCCACAACGATAATACAGGGATGCAGCGGATAACTAGAATTTGAGAGCATTTTGAAAAAATATTGTACTGCAGACTTGTTACTAGTATTGAAAATAAAGGCTTAGATCAAACCTAACTAACTTTAGATATTAAATTTACATACCGGTAGGAATTAGAGAAATTCGAAAAAACAATTATGAATTTTACAGCACAGTTAAATCGAGCGCACACACACACGCATAAACGAAGTTCTAGTCTATCTACAGTCGTTATTATAGTCACTTTGGTTATCGAAAAAGCTTCAGAAAAAATATTTGCAATGGTTTATTTCATTTGGGCGTACTGTGTAAAAAATAATACTTCTATCGTATTTGTCGGCTTATAAATGACTCCTAAGTTTTAAGGGGTGCTTTATCAAGGGAAACGCTACCAGCAACCAGCCCCATTTAGCATAAAGTCTAGAACTGAATCAATTATACAAAATGCATTATGCATGTTTTAATTGCGAAGTTATGCACAACGAATTGTGATAATTCACACAATTGTATGACTCTATTTCACGTCTCTGATTATAATGTTTACTCAACGTTTTAGCCTAAAGACTTTCATGAAACTAAGGAATAATTAAGAATAAATTATTGTAAGGGTACAGTTCCTTAGAATTGGCTGTATTGAAAGAAAAAGAATCGATATCATCTAATATTTCTATCTTATCTAACAAGTCATCTATCTCTAAAGATCTTGATTGTTCTAGAATCCAGCCTTACCCTACCTATTGAGTCCTACACTTATTCTTCTAATTTAGTCCAACATTATTCGATATGGTTTCGATGCAATTTTGGTATAGCAAATAATTACAAACTAATCTCAAAAATGTCAACCAACGTCAATCAAAATAGGGATTAGCTCCAGTTTTGACTCCAGTGAGTGAAAACCACCTGCAGTATCACACCAGCTCACAATGCATCGTTATATAAAGCACGTGTGATGGGAACTTTTACTTAACCTTTCCGTCTACCCTGAGGCGGAGTTGTAACGATAAGATCCACGCAACACCTCATAATATTGTGAATGAATCCGGGTACTTCCGATATACTTTAATTACGCTAATTTAAGCACACATTACCTATGCGTGAAAGAAGTAGAGGCGTCTTTCAGTTTCTGATAATTTAAAGTTAGTACGAGCAACTAGGACGAATCACAGCATAGTGGGCCGTATTTCCTATAATATAGTACGATGACTATGTACATAAGTGCTCTAAAATATGTGTCATGAACATGTGGTCTAATATTCAACGTGGACAACACATATGACATACCGAAGATTTCTTGAAATAATATGTCAAAGTGAAAAGGCCTACCTAATGGACAATGGTTGTGAATTCTGCAGAATTAACCTACCATCACAACCCATATTGATTACCAGAATCAACAATCGTAACTGGCGATTCACCGAGCGCATTTCCCTGCTCCAAATCACACATCAGAAATGATCACCAGAAATTTGAGCACCGTCCTCGGTGTTTACCGGTAATGAAGTCACAGTTCACCAGATTATGTGCAATCTGTGCTGCACACTGGGCGTCTGTGCAATTATCTGTGCAACTGTGCAATTATGTGCAGTTTATTGTGTTTTCCCGAGGCTTCGTGACTTGCCGCGCTTTCTACCTGTCCTCGCCGCATTATGACGTAGGCGATTAATGCAGTACCTGTCTTCTAGTTCAGTTTGATGCATTACTGTTACACTGAAGGTCTCACATTTCATTCACAACTATAGACACAGTATATTAGTAAATAGCAAATAATAGTCTAAGTAATGTTAGTATTAGATTTTTTTTAATTTTTTACTTATTGAGATTTGGCATGATCAGAAATGAGCTTAAGAAACCTAAAATAATTTTTAACACCTTAAAGTTTTGAATAACAAATACTACTAAATAAAAATACTTTAAAGGTAGAATAGAGCCTCAGTAATTCAGGAAGCGTGTCATATTATTATGTATTTAATAAATAAGTATCAGTTTAATAGTTTCTAAAAACACGGCTTTACCCTTGTCACTTGATGACAAGGTTACATCAGCTAACTAGGCGACTTCCTACCTTGATTTTTTAATAAAAATCTGATTGCCATTTGTTTGGAGTGCGCTTATATTACGGGTAATTCACAACGAAACAAGTCGCGATGCACAATAAATAATAGTGATACATAAATATTAAATAGTTGTAAAAATTCAAAATATGTCATTTGATTTTTTTCTATTACTATGCATCGCTAATATTCTCGCCACGTATGCATTTGTTTCAAGTTAAACCCTTTTTTTAGGGATATGCTTTGCGCATCTCCGTATGATTGGGGGACATCTACCTCCCAAAACCCCATGGTACTTCCTCGCTTATACCAGAACTTATACTATAAAGGCAGTTCCCCTGAGGACTAAGATGACTTAACCCGCCATTACAGTTTACTTTCCTTTTTAATTAAAGAAATCTATTCAATTTTATATCATTATGAGAAATCTGGTTCCCCTATCATTTGTTGTGCAAGCGGAAAGTAAGTTTATACGGAATTAAAAGGCTGTACTGTGACCCCATGACTACCGTGTAATTTGCTCTTAATTCTTTGAAGACAGGTAATGACAGATTCCTTTATGATGGACCAGGAAAATGAATTACATGTGATCTAGCAATGGAAGTTAAAGATTTCTCAAGCACTCAATAGTTTTCAAATTCCGGCCTTTTTTGACTGGCTGTGCTTGCTTAGCCAACATTTTGTGACACCTCATAATATTCTTTAAAGATTAGACAGCTAAAGAGCACGCCTTAAAATTTGCCTATAGCTGTTTAAAGAATACTTAAATAAAACCGGCCAAGTGCGTGTCGGGCCACGCGCAATGTAGGGTTCCGTAGTACCGCTAGTTTTTGACAATTTTTTTATGGACAATGAACGTATTATATTTATAGCGTGTTTTACACTACTAACTTTTACTACTACATCATCTCAGTTACTTTCAAAGGAATTTGAACGAAAAGTTTCATTTATATTTCACCGAATACATTTTTTTTATTTGATCGACTATTACTCAATAACTTATGAAGTCTTCTTAGCCGTGATAGTTTTCCTTTTAAATTCAGCATAGTATTTGATACCTTGAATTTTTTCACATTTCCAGAACCAACCGTTTAGCTGGTAGAAGGGGGGGGGACACTGGACTCAACGATTTTTTCCACTTTAAAACTTAATATTTCACAAACGGATCCCTAAATCGGAAAATGATCTATGAATACTCACAATATTTTTAAAAAACCTATTCGACGACACCCCACACGATGGAATGGGCGCGAAAAAAAATTTTCACCCCCGCTTGATGTGTAGGGGAGGTACCATAAAAAATATATTTTTTTACGATTTCATGTACCATTTTGTTGCCATCATTAATATATGTATTCACACCAAATTACAGCTTTGTAGGTCCTATAGTCTCTGAGTAAAACCGCGGACAGACAGACAGACATACAGACGGACAGACGGACGGACAGACCGAAACTATAAGAGTTCCTTGTTGACTACGGAACCCTAAAAAGAGATCGGAAAATAAAGGTTTCTCCAGTGGTTTACAGGATATCCGGGGTATTCCTATAATGTTACACCATCGTCCTAATATTGGTTAAAAAACATAATATTAAGTATCTTAAGGCTTATAACCGCGAATCCTAAAAATACACGAACTTTGGTGGTATATCCAAAAGTTGATTCCACTATGCTGTATAAACACGATTTACACTTTATTTCTATCAAAATTTGGTTGCTTTTCGCTTGTTTACTATGTTGTATTTTTGCTCTCAAAACTGATATGGCCACGTCCTTGCTGAGTGAGTCATAACGAAAGGTCGTTGTGGCGCCATTGTCAATCTCCCCAGCCATTAAATTATATTTATCAATTATACTTTATTACGTGATCATTATGAATTAACATGCCAAAAAATCGCGCATCGCGCTGCTAAAGCTGTTACTAGTATAGGAAAGAGGTAGAGATATTTTAAAGAATAATAATTTTGAAATGAGTAACCTTTTTGACTTACTGACATGACGTAGAGTCTTGAATATGATGGAATAAAATGATGAGAAGTTTCATACCTGTAAAAGAGAGAAAGAAACAGTTAATAAAATTGTTACAAAAATGTCTAATGCCCTATGTCTGTCTGAACTTGAAAGGAATTACTTTATATTAAATATAGTTACTAAAGAACGCACTTTTGATTAGCTACGTCAAAATATTCACCAATCAACACCGCTGTTGAACAAATAAACTCAGGTCAAAGACCCTCACAAGGTATATTAATACACAGTATGTCGCAATTAGCAAATACTATACTAGCCTAAGCCCTTAAGCGTTTTATACCTTATCTAAAACCATCTTAAACACGAACAAAAAACAAAATAAACCGTTTAAGTAACCGACAAAAAACCACAATAGTATTGTAAGGTTGTAATAACCATTGTCGGGTTTTCTCATAACCCGGCAACCTCGTGTGAACCCGTTGTTGCGGTAGGTCTGTTCCTATGTGAGACTTGTATTAAATAAATTAAACTCGCTCTTAGCTCTCTAATTTATTACTGCGAAGCCTGGACAACGAGATTAAGTGTGGTGATTAAAATTTCGATCTTCAAAAACAATGTTATTAACACAACTTGCCTCTGAAATAGTCATAAGTGGGTAAGGCACGTGCACAAAAAATTGACAGCGAATCATAGATGATAGAACCTCCTCTTTTCGGTCTATATTCTAGTATTGAAATTTTCAGTAAATTGATAGAAAATATAAAATTATTATTAGCTAGTAACACAAGCACAACACAACACAAGCATCTTTAAAATTATCTAAGGGTATAAAAACACAGACATTGGTCCATCATTGAAAATACGATTCTATAATAGGTAGATTTTCTATTTGCTAGAAAAACCCTATTTCCTCTGATGACGGATATCCGTATTGAACATCACAAATAAAACACTAAACAATTTTAACGCGTGTAAAACATTAGACACTTTTTGCTCATTGATCATTACCAGTTTTTTGTTACAAAGCGATGGTTCCGTAATTGTTTTTGTCATTACACAAAAACATGGAGATAATTATACACAGGTGCTAATTACAGGGAAACACTACTATTATCGTATTAGATTTGATTGATAAAGTATCAGGTTTTGTAACATTACTATTTGAATATTATAGTCTAGAGACTAGAATCTGTAATCGATTTAGGAGGAAAAAGATCTGCAAGTAATTTAATAAATATGTAATGGTTTAGTATGTTTACGTTTTTTTTTTTTTTTTATTAAATAAGGGGGCAAACGAGCAGACGGGTCACCTGATGGTAAGCAACTACCGTCGCCCATGGACACTTGCAACATCAGAAGAGCTGCAGGAGCGTTTTAAGAGGGAATACGCTCTTTTCTTGAAGGTTTGCAGGTCGTATAGGTCCGGAAATACTGCTGGTGACAGTTCGTTCCAGAGTTTTACAGTGCGCGGTAGAAAGTTACGCGAGAATCGCACTGTGGAAGACTGCCACTCATCAAGGTGATGAGGATGGTATGTTTTTCGCGTGGGACGATGGCGAAAAGTTGCAGGTGGTATGATTCCGAACAATTCCTCAGAGCACTCCCCGTGATACAACCGATAGAGGATGCAGAGCGAAGCTACATCTCGGCGTAATTCCAAGGGGTCCAAGCTGTTTGAAACACTATGACAATCAACAATTCGAGCGGCCCTTCGTTGGATACGATCCAGAGGGAGCAGTTGGTATTTTGGCGCCCCTGCCCAGAGATGAGAACAGTATTCCATATGAGGCCGAACTTGCGCCTTGTAGAGTTGTAGGCGTTGGTCCGGACTGAAGTACTGTCTCGCTCTGTTAAGAACACCAAGCTTCTTCGAGGCTAATTTGGCCTTACCCTCTAGATGATATCAGAACTGAACTTCGCTCGATATGTTGACGCCAAGTATCTCAATGCTAGGAGAGATGGTTAAAGATGTGCCCTCGAAGCGAGGATATACGACCATTGGTGACTTTTTAGTGGTGAACGCGCAGACCTGTGTCTTGGCGGGGTTGAATTGGACCAAGTTACGTCTACCCCATTCAGAGACCTTCTCCAATGAATTCTCCACCTTAGACACAAGTTCGTTTCGACTCTCAGTGACATTTTGCCGAGAAATATTGGGGGAGCCGGTATATACAGCATCACCTGTACTGTCATCCGCATAGCAATGAATGCCGCTGGTCTGCAACATGTCAGTGATATGCAGTAAGAATAGAGTAGGCGATAGCACACAGCCCTGAGGCACACCAGCATCAACAGACTGAGTTTCCGAGCATTCGCCGTCAACTACGACCTTTATGCTTCTGTCTGCCAAGAAACCAGTGACCCTCTTACATAATTTCTCAGGCAGCCCGTATGATGGAAGCTTTGATAGCAGCGCTTTATGCCAAACCCGATCAAAGGCCTTCGCAATGTCCAAACTAACAGCCAATGCCTCTCCCTTCGACTCAATTGCCTGAGCCCAACGATGAGTCAGGTACGCCAAGAGATCACCAGCCGAGCGACCCTTACGGAACCCGTATTGTTTGTCGCTTAGTAATCCCTGGCCGTCCAAGTATCGAAGAAGCTGGCTATTGATAATGGATTCCATTATCTTCGAAAAGAGAGAGTTTATAGTGATTGGTCTGTAGTTGGAAGGATTTGAGCGATCACCTTTTTTGGGGATCGGGTGCACCAAGGCTGTCTTCCAGGAAGCCGGGACGATGCCAGTGGGTGGCACTACAGAGGACGGAATGAAAAGTTCCATCCCCTGCATTACCACATCGGCAACAGAGTTGGCAGTGTTGTCGGGATCATCCGGCGAGAAGCACACGTGCCCCCAAGGATAGGATGCAAAAAACGACCGCATCCCATCCCAGTCTGCTGACTTGTAGTGCCACACACGACGGTATTTGACAGCACGCTGTCTTAACACCGTCGTAAGTGGCACAGAACTCCTGACAAAGCAATGATCCGATGTACCCAGTGGTGCGGTTACGGATATTTGGTAGCCGTCAGGATTTGAAGTCAGCAGGAGGTCCAACAAGGAAGGATTCTGACCATCCACATCTGGGATTCGCGTAGGCGTAGTAACCAGTTGTGTCAAGTCGTTCGCAAGGGCAAAGTTGCAGACAGATCTCCCCGCATGATCAGTTTTACTGGAATTCAGCCAGTCGGCGTGGTGGGCATTAAAGTCGCCAAGTATTATGATCTCTGCGGATGGGATCTGCCGCTGCACAAAATCTGAAGCAGCTTGCAGGTGCTCGACGAGTCGGTCCGTCTCGGGGTCACCACTATGGGACCTGTATAGGCACGCATAGACGCGAGGGTGGTCGTCGCAATCTATGCGGAGCCATAAGATGGACAGGTCCATGACCTCAAGATTGCTGAGGCGGCGAGAGCTGATATCATATCTGATGTACACACACACTCCAGCTTTGGGTAGGAAGGAGTGCTCTAGATAATACCCTGGGTGGGAACGGTATGATGTGTCACTCGGAGATGATATTTGCGTCTCGGTTAAAAAGAGCAAAGCCGGCTTTGCCGTCTCCAGGTGGTAATGGACGGCATTAAGGTTGGAGTGTAATCCCCTGATATTTCAGAAGTCCATGTTTAATATCGAGGGGGGTGGCTTAGTGTGTTTGCTCTTGCCCCGAGCAGATTGGAGCGCAGTTTTGCCCTCCCCAGAATACGAGGGGCAGCCTGGACGTCCACGTTCAGTTCCAGGGGTTCCTGAGCATGGACGTCCAGAGAGGGATTCTCCAACGCAGTTGGTACCCTCCTGGGGTAACAAACTGTCTTTCAACTGCGGCATTTCTAGGGGGGTAGGGGATTGGGCCTCCGGTAAACTCACTCACTCGGCGAAACACAGCGCAAGCGCTGTTTCACGCCGGTTTTCTGTGAGGCCGTGGTATTTCTCCGGTCGAGCCGGCCCACTCGTGCCAAAGCATGGCTCTCCCACGGACAACGTAGTGGTTAACACTTTCTAAGGTTTTAACAAGTTTTTTATTTATTTATAAGCATTGTTTGGATCAATGAAACAAGTCAATCAATAACGGAAAGATCAAATCATCTTAAAAATCTCAAAAACTAGACATTAAAGTCACACTCTTTGCCGAATCATATTTTTTGTTGATAGTTTCTTGATGTTCGTGGCCTTTAAGTTAGTCAAAGTTTGATGTATCTATTTATGATCGCCGTTGATTAAATCACTGAACTCATTAATTTCCAATCAACTTTCAATCATTACTTGATTGATAAAACAGTCTTAGTTTAGACCTTGGCCTTCTTTGAACCTTAAATTAGGCTTTGATTTCGGCAATAGAAAAATTGACGGTAGAAGACTTTATTCGATCGATCGAAAACTTCGACACGAGCACTATAGAAATAACTTCTGCGTAGTGGACTTGGTTTTAACGTGGTTTTAACAAAATCACCCAGCGACATCCAAATCCGTGTGGAACTATTGACCCAAGATGCCAGGGAAAGCCAGACTTTCGTTGAATATTTATGAATTATGATCCCTATATAGGTAAAAAAGAAGAAGATTTTTGGCCACAGTTACTTTCGGAGGTGTCCAGTTCTGAAGGTCGGTCGATAAACTATAAAGCTTAATTTTCTTCAGCTTTTAGAAGTGACGAAAGTCTAACTGTTGCTGGCTCTTACTCTATATGCTTGAAGGAACAAAACACGCGATTCAGCTCTTAATGAACTATTAATTAATATAATTTAATTAGTAGTAAACGAGTGAAGCTCGCGAAGCACCTTTCGCTATTATCTAAGCTAATCGCCGACTATAATGGTATCATCAAATTTGACCTTTAGCACGTAACACGGTGCTGTAGAACAAAGTGGCCCACAATGGCACGATGGCACGTAACAGGTTATAGCTTTAACCGTTATAATCACGACTTTTTATATGCGGAAGGATATGGCTTAATGGTTATAACAATATTACGTCTTGATGATGAGTCTGAGTTCCACGCTCCGTCCGAACTGAAACTGATCCAAACTGAGATTAAAATTATTTTTTAACAAAAAATTGAACCCGACTTCCAAGGTAAAAACAATATTCTTAAAATGAATTAAAAAGTATAAAATAATTCTTATTCTAGATTAATTAGTGCCTTTATCTAAATTCGACTAAATCTCAACGAATTCTGTACTCAATTTTCATTCTTTTGAAGTCGGTACCAGCCCAGAACTGAGATACTTGACGTCGAACTTAGCCAGTACCGACTTCAAAAGAATGGAAATGGAGTACAGAATTCGTTGAGATTTAGTCGAATTTAGATAAAAGCACTATTAATTTAGAATAAGAATTATTTTATACAAATACAAAAAGAGGTGAGACCTGTCGGATCTATATTCCATGCCCAATTTCTGGTGTTTTTTGACAGGAAATTATCTACCTATACTCTCTAGCGATTTGATTGGCTAAGTTCAAAAAGTCAACAAATCGTCAACGCTATTGTTACTGATCATTTATTTTCTACGAAAGTGTTGATGGACACAATCTTAGTAAACTGTACCTAGCAGATTTAGGTGATGTAAAATTACTTATTATTCTTAGTTAGGCTAGATTGTAATCTTATATCTTTAAACGAGCAATTCTTATAAATATATATATCTGAGATTCCAATAATATATATATATATATATATATATATATATAATAAATATATATATATATAATAAATAATATATATATATATATATATATATATATATATATATATATTATTGGAATCTCAGATATATATATTTATAAGAATTGCTCGTTTAAAGATTATATATATTATATATATATATATAATTGCGCCACTATAAATATAAAGATATTTATAGTGGCGTTCATGATATCGTGTCTACTGAAAAAGATTAGACTTTAGGAGATAGTTTGTTATATTCCAGGTAAAGATGTAGATTTGAAATTACATTAAAGTTTTCCTTTGAAGTTCCTGCTTTCTACGAATTTTCCCATAAGAAATTATACAAATCGAATAGAAATTGAGGCAAATCCAGAAATAATTCTGCCACGTTTTCAATTTAACTTTTCAAAGTCAAGCGCACAATGCACGGCGCGCGATTACTCCGTCGTTCCCACGATTTTTTACCAAATAACTTTTTTTTTTCTTTGCGTATTCTAATATTATTTGATTATCCAATTTGGTATTGTCATTGCGGTTGTAGTTTTGGGAAGCAAAAACCTTCGGTAATTTAATTTAAGCATTACGATTTTCCATTGTGAGTCATTATGGTCCTTCCAGCCGGATAATCAACACTGTACAAAAACTTTAATGTAAACTATCACGATGAATTTATGAAGTTGCTAAAACTAAATTTGGAATCTCGAAATGAGCTGTTTTTATGATAATATTATTATTACTAGAATTTTTACTACATATATTTTGGTTAGAGACGTTACAATTCCGTTGAACTCATGATCATTGATCATGCTCATAATCATTAGTCATATCTTTGTATAATAGTACACTATAACAATGTAATACATAAAATATTTCAGTATTACCGTGACAGTGTTTACTATCAGTATAAAGTACGTTTTAATACGGTGCTTAAATTGGTTTTATGTCGTTATAATAATAAATATATCGGAAGCTGGTAGATAGGGCATCACCTGTACTATCATCCGCATAGCAATAAATGCCGATGGAAATTAACATGTCATTGATTTGCCAAAAAACTTGTGACTTATTTGCATAAATTTTCGGGAAGCCCATATTATGATGGAAGCTTTGATAGTAGCGCTTTGAGCCAAACCCGATCAAAGGCCTTCGCAATGTCCAAACTAACACCCAATGCCTCTCCTTTCCACACAATCACCTGAGCCCAACGATGAGTTTGGTACGCCAAGAAATATTCAGCCAAGCGACCCATACTGTTTGTCGTGTTTGTCGCTTTGTAATGTCTGGCCGCCCAAGTATCGAAAGAGCTGATAATGGATTCCATTATCTTCGAGATGACGGAGGTTTTAGCAATTGGTCTGTAGTTGGAAGGATTTGAGCGGTCACCTTTTATTGGGAATCGAGTACACTAAGGCTGTCTTCTAAGAAGCCGGGACAATGCCAGAAGAGTAGGAGAACCAAAAACGACGCGTTAAGACCGGAGCCAACTCTGGAGCACACTTTTTCAACACAATAGGAGGGATTCCGTCAGGCCCACTCGACTTTAGGATATCAAGGGCACGCAGGGCTATTCACACTGAGCGCTGATGTAACCTAATATCTGACATGATGCCCCTGCATCGTGGTATGGTCGGCGGTTTTTATCCCAAGGTCATCAAGGGTCGAGTTGGACGCAAGGAGCTTACCCAGAAGATCGTCTTTGTATTTTGCGTCGTGGATAGGGAGGTAGCATCGCTTTCAAAAATATCCTTCAATAGCTTAGGCCAGAGACCAGAATTCACGGGTTCCCAAAGAAAGGCAGTCGAGTCTCTCACCGATACTATTGACGTGCTGTTTCTTTGCCCGATTGATCTCTCTCTTGAAGGATCTTTATGCAAGGTTGTACTCCATTTAATATGTATGTGTCCACGCATAGACGTGAGGTAGGTCAATATTTATCAACAACAACAATAGGTCAACAATATTTTTAACTGAACCGTCAACAAGAAAATATTAGCTAACTAGACTTTCCACGCGGCCTCGCCCGAATTATAGTGTTCTCGAACGGGAGTGCCAAAAAAACCGATTTAATTATTGAAATAAGATCACAATTATTTTTATAACTTAAACACCTTTTCTAACAGAGCTATTCTGTATAAAAAGACTATGTCCTAAATTACAACTAGCTGAGCTAACTAACTACCAAAATCAGGTCCCACGGAGTTGGGACCACCACGATGATGCGGCGACAGCATTTTCGGTATTTCGTGTTCTTTCGCAATTTTAGTAAGAAACTTCTTGAGTGGTCTTATCTGTATAGTCTGGAAGACGGCAACACTTTATGTATGCTTCAAGTTTATTATAGTATAAGAGCTGATGATTGACTGCAGCTGACTGATGATGATGAGTTGATACTGGTGTTCGGCAAATCTGTGCTAAGTCTGGTTTTCATAGAGGGTGCATATGTAACACCTCCCCCCCACAGTTCGGCGACTATTTCGAAAGTTTTGATAAAGTTGCCGAAATATCGCTGTGATCTATTGCTATTTCAGCAGGATGCGGTCTTCTTTCTTCTACAGCAGTGGTCCCCAACCTTTTTTACATTCTGGTATCTGCTGGATCAAATTCTGGATCTCACACACACTCGAATTTCACTACTCCCGGAACACTTTCGTAGGTTCTGGATTTTCCGTAATTTTGGAAAAATCCCCAAGACTGCGCCAATTATAGTGTTCTCGAACGGGAGTGCCAAAAAAACCGATTAAATTTAATACATTTATTGAAATAAGATTACAATTATTTTTATAACTTAAACACCTTTTCTAACAGAGCTATTCTGTATAAAAAGACTATGTCCTAAATTACAAGTACCGACCCCGATCGATGTAAGATCTAAAGTGAGCTAACTAACTACCAAAATTAAAACCGACTTCCAAGGTAAAAACAATAATAACATTCTTATAATATGAACTAAAAACTAAAAAGTATTAAATAATTTTCCTCTCTAAATGTGCCTTTTTCCGAATTCAGCTAAACCTCAACTATTTCTGTACTCAACCTTCATCATTTTGAAGTCGGTACCAGATATAGCTGAATCTTTATATCTTCTTTGACAGAAAATTTGAAACTTATGGAACTGGCACCGACTTCAAAATTATGAAGGTTGAGTACAGAAATAGTTGAGGTTTAGCTGAATTCGGAAAAATGCACATTTAGAGAGGAAAATTATTTAATACTTTTTAGTTTTTAGTTCATATTATAAGAATGTTATTATTGTTTTTACCTTGGAAGTCGGTTTTAATTTTTTGTTAAAAATAATAATTTCACTCTTTTTAGTTACCTAGTAGATAAACTATAATTAGTGCCAATTTAAATTGTATAAAAAATAGTTTTATAATATTGTCTTCACTATATGTCATTGAGGCGCTCTGTCGGCGCTATCGCTTGTCCGAACTCCGATTGTTGTTCATATAGTTTTAGTTACACGATGTATTCAATAGATTTTGCTGAGGTGCTCCTGAATCGCAGTATCGCTTCTACGTAGGAGTTTTATATAGTTGTATTGGCTGTGTGAAATCAGAAATGTGTCACTATTGGTGTGAGCAGTGAGCATTGAAATTTGAATTGTCAACATTTTGAGTGGTAATTATTGATCTCGTATTGTTATTAGAAATATTAATTAACCCTCCAAGATGACCTCCGTCATAGTCCGCGAGTTTATAGGTCATAGGTCGTCGGTGGTAGAGAACTAATGAGTAGTGACTTAGTGACCATACCACCCTACGCGTCGAATTACTGCGTTTATTCTACGTATCTTATTACAATTTGTTAAGACTGTTAAGAGTCATACCCCAAGGCCCAAATATCAGGTAGATAAATTTAAACAATACATTTAAAAAATCTAAGTGAACACAACCCTATGCGTGCTAGGTAATTTAACAATTTAACGCTTCAACTCCCAAGCGGCCGCCAGAACAATGGATTTCCAAGAATCCGCGATCGAAGGATGAGCCAAATCACACCCAGCGGCGCGGTGAGTATATTTTCAGTGTCATAATAATATTATGATATTAATCTTTACCTTCATTATTGTAATACATAGTACTATCGCATGAGAAACTTGGAAAGCCGGCCTCGCGGCCGCCTGCGCCTTTCTCAAGCGATACTATATTGTGCTACATAAATGAAGATAAAGTTTAAAATCATATTATGACACTCAAAGTGCTCGCAGCGCGGCATGCCCTGACATTAGAACTTGAATAAGTACGACGCAATGCCGCGATGTTTACATTGACCCAATATTTGACTTTTTGGTAGCATATTCTTAGTACACTTCACATAAAACCAAAATTACCATATGTTTCCATATAAATTTCGAAGAGTTCCTTCGATTAATCCTGGATCCCATCATCAGGTCACCACTTTTGTGAACATGGTACCAAATTGGAGTGAAACTTAATACAACAAAACAAAAATTTCGAAAATCGGTTCACAAATGGCGGAGTAATCGTTGAACATACAAAAAAAAAATATCCACAGCCGAACATATAACCTCCTCGTTTTTTGGAAGTCGGTTAAAAATCAGGTCCCACGTAGTTGGGACCACCAAGATGATGCGGCGACAGCATTTTCGGTATTCCGTGTTCTTTCGCAATTTTAGTAAGAAACTTCTTGAGTGGTCTTATCTGTATAGTCTGGGAGACGGCAACGCTTTATGTATGCTTCAAGTTTATTATAGTCCAACAGCTGATGATTGACTGCAGCTGACTGATGATGATGAGTTGATACTGGTGTTCGGCAAATCTGTGCTAAGTCCGGTTTTCATAGAGGGTGCATATGTAACACCCGCATAAATGAGAAATTTTACTGAAACCGTACATTTTGCCGCAAAAAATAGCCTATGTTCTTTCACATCATGGGCTACTCTACATCTGTGCCAAATAACTTAAAAATTCATCCAGTTAATCGCGAGATAAGTGCCTTCAAATAATTTTCCCAGTTTTTTCTACATTTCCTATGTTTCTTCGCTTCCATTCGTCTTAGAGTGATAATTTGTAGTTTATAGCCTTCCTCGATAAATAAACCATCTAACGACGAAAGAATTTTTCAATTCGGACCAGAAGTTTCTGAGATTGACGCGTTCAAACAAACAAACTCTTCTACTTTATAATATTCGTATAGATTTACATTTTATACCATACACTAATAAGGTCGTATTACATAAATAATGAATCAACTTCTTAACTCTAATATACGGGCTTTTATCTTTACAAACATGTAACAGCAACAAAATATACAAGAATAAGCATGTAAATGACCAGAGCATGGCTCAGGAGGAAAAAAATATACGTGGTATAACCATGCAACATTTCACTGCACTTGTTAAAACTTCATTTATGACACGAATAAACGTGCATTGATACACTGCCGTGGTATAACAAAAATGCCGTTAAGTGACATTTGGTCGATTTTCAGGTTTTGACGGTACATGAATAAGAAAAAAATTCTCTATCGACCTATATAAGCAGTTTTTTGATAAGTTGAATAGTTTCGGAAATAATATTAATGAAAATGCCGTTATATTACCCTTTTTTGTGCATGTAATACGCTTAAATGACGTTAAGTCATATTGGGAGTCAATATAGCCGCTAATGTACATTAACTTGTATTTTTATTATACTTTTTTCTTGTGATTGCTTTACTAGATTGCCGTTATACGGTATTTTGTACACTGTAAAGTGATTAAAGTACTTTAACTATTTTATTGTAACTCTTTTTTAATGCAGGACTTTATGTAAATTGCTAAACAATAATGCCGTAAAGTGAAAAATTAGACTTAAATGTGACTAACGAGTCTTAACGGCATTATAGCTTAGCATTTAGCACATTTATATTTTACTCAATGAACGCTACGAGCCAGTAACGGCATTTATAAAGTAAAATAAAACATATTTTAAATTAAATATTAGATTTAAGTGTCGCTATCTCACAATAATACGCTATAATGCCGTTAAATAATCTCGCCCGGTGAGATCCTAGTTCCGTGGTCAGGGGTCAGGGGTAAAATCAGTGCGTCGCAGGCGCTTATCGAAAAAGGACGTGTGACGTGTGTCGACGTATTGGGCTCCCAAACAAAAAACACATTTTTTACTATTTTCGCTCTATACCCTTCCTTTCGAAACCCTTCGTACGTGAGTCCGACTCGCACTTGGCCCATTTTTTTACTTTATAAACTACTTGTTTGGTATTTATTAATGTTACAATATCTTCTTCTTATTACAGAAATTTTACTATCGCCAGCTGGAGAGCTGAAACTATTTTAGGCATGGTAAAAGATAAGCCAGAGAAAAAATCTGAGATTACCATGAGCATATTAACGCCGAATAAGAAAGAAAGTAGCACAAATAAGAAATATAATAATACTAGCCCTGTTTCTTTGCCATATAAAGTATTAATTTCGCCCGTATTATTTTATTGAAGTGACTAAATAAATATGTCACCATGGCAACGTCGATCGCTATCCCGTCTCACAAACAATGGTCGTGGTCAGTCTCGAGTTGTAATAATTTACTATTATTTATTCAACAAATGCACTTATCAATATAATAAGTACCCAGTAGCCGATTCTCAGACCTACTGAATATGCATATAAAATTTGGTAAAAATCAGTAAAGCCATTTCGGAGGAGTTCGTGGACTAACATTGTGACACGAGAATTTTATATATAAGATAACATTTGACTTGATTTGTATTTTGTAGTTTCATTAAGTTTTATTTTATTTAGTTGTGTTGTTTTTATTAGAGACGCAAAGACTTAAAAACGGCTGTCTTGCATTAGGCAATAATTATAATATTATTAAGTTGAAATGTTATCGTGCCTCTTACCCACCTAATTAATGTGATATTTGTATTAAGTAAAGAGCTAAACGTCCATACAAATTAGTTGTAAGTATAATATACTATAGAGCTATCTACACACACCGGCAAAATTAGCGGAACATACTTAAAAAGGGCCACAACTTGAATTCAAGTGAGTCGGGCTGTGTGAAATCCTTTTTTATAGTTTCTAAGCTCATTTAAGAAATAAAATATTGAACAAAACTGGCAAGTTGACAAATTTTTATTGCAATTATGCCCTACTAAGTGTTTTTCGATGATTGACGTTGTAAGTGTTTCTGATAAGAAAGGCGTTTTTAGCGGGGTGCAAGGTATGCCAGCTCATTTGATTATTTGGTTTTTGAGAGAACACATTGCTTAGATACAAAATTAGTGATTCTCTAGCATCTACGACAGCTAGAGCTGTAACCACGATAGAGAAAAGTCACACCTACCGTTCGGTCAGTCAGGCCTTAGGTGTGTCGGCTTTCGTAGTCCATCGTAAATTTCAACGCTACAAAAAGACTGGATCTTCCGTTCGGAGACGAGAACAAGGCAGATATCGGGTGGCAAAGGTTCAGGATAACCGTTTTGTAAGGGTACAAGCCTTAAGAAATCGACCTCAAACTGCTTTGCAGAGAAGAAACTTATCGGAACAGGTCCGAGATGTACGTGTAAGTGATTGTACAGTAAGAAGAAGACTCAAAGAAGTTAAATTAAACACAAAGGTGCCAGCAAGGGCACCAAAACTTGAGACAGGGCACCAAAGAGCCAGGCTAAGATTTGCGCGTGAACATCAAAATTAGACAAGCGAGTGAAATCTTGTGCTGTACAGTGATGGGAGCAAATTCTGTGTTAGTTTTGTTGACAGACGATAAAGAATGTGGATAAATCATAAGGAACGCTATAGACCATCAAACTTAACGGAAACAGTGGCCTATCATGCAGGCTTCGTAATGATTTGGGGTTGCATATGATTTGGAGCCCGCACAGAGCTGATGATTGTTAATGATGGTACTTTGACAGTACAGGGCAATAGCACAGACATCGTAGAACTGCATGTTGTGCCTTTTACACAGTTTTAGGCAGTAACTTCAATTTTATGTGCATCCATAGAGTAAAAAAATCGGGCATTATGACCTAAATGATGCTAGCGTAGCCCAGGTGGAGAGGTCAGCACGGTCTACGGATGTGGATCCGATTGAGAACGTGTGGCACATCAATGAGTGAACGGTACGAGTTAAAACTCTAGCTCCAAAATGTGTTCAGGAGCTCGAGTTGGCGCTATCTCACAGGAAATGATGGACAATCATAATGCAAGCATGTAATGGCGTATCCAGACTCTCTTCAGATCCATAGAAGGCATTACACGCTGTTTACATGGCAATTCTTAAGTAAAAATGAAGAATTTAACTTAAAAACTTAATACTGAAATTTCATAGCTTTTCTTAATTTTTGATTTATGCAGATTTTTTCTATTTTACACGTTTTTATGACCTAAATTTATAAAAGTTTTATTTTTTAATCATCAATTATTAAATCAACAAATAAATATATTAAAAACAGCGAATAATTAAAAAAAAATTGTTATGTTCCGCCAATTTTGCCGGTGTACATTAAATATTGTGATTTACTAACTTGGGTTTTAATTTATTACAAAACATGATCCCTATATTTTATTACTTTAACTCCGTATAGTTAAATATCACAATGCAATATTTTTCGCTTTTTATCGCTATAACGCCGTTAACGTAAAAAGTAAATAGTGTAACGGCGTTTTAGCGGAACAATGAGTGGAGTTATTCATATATATTTTGTAGTTTACTAGACTTAAATGCGGTAAAATACCAATAACAGCACTAAAGACTAACATAAGTTAGTTCTGTGTTACATAATGTTAAGCTAAATCAGGGTTATGTACTATAACGACATTTTAACTAAACATATGAGAAAATGTATGTAGTGTTTTAATAGACAACGTTTTTATTAGGAAACGAAACACTAAAATGCCGTTAAGGTATACGTAACGGCATTTAAGTCAAATTATAGAAGAAAGAAAGAAACATTAAAGATGAACTAAAACGAAAAACGGGATTTTTTAAATTAATAAATAAATTTTAAAAGATCACATATTAATAGATAATAAGTATCTCTTTTATGTATGTTTTGGTGCTTTTCGATCTCAAATCGGTTTTGCCATTGAGGAGTTACATACGTTTAAATTTTTACCGCGTTTTTTGCTCTTATCTCAAAAGTAGGTTTTGGTAGTTAACGGCATTATAGTCATACCACGGCAGTACAATAGTGTTAACAAGTCACCAATTATTCACTGGAATAATAATTTAATATGGTTTTTCTTAAATATGTAGTAAACCGTTAATATTTGATTTTTAATAAATATATGAGCTGAAAGATATTTTTTTTACCCTTAATTTGATTGTACATTATATTTGTCTATTTATTATGTAGTCAAAGTTATGTCGTTCCAAACGTTTTTTTGTCTTCCTGAAAAGTTGCCTTTTATCAATTGCATGTTTATTCGTTGGGGCCATCGAATTTATTAAGATTTAATAACTTTTCAGAATTTTGTTAGGTTCAAGACTTAAGTACCTACTACTAAACAAATAGATTTTGACTAGTAAGGTACCTAGTTCGGATCCTAGATTTCTAGACTGCTCTTCTTCTTCGACTACTTTTGATCCAAAAAGCACAATTTTCGCGCAGTATATTTATTTACAAGTAGCACCGAAACCTCGGTGACAAAACTAGTAAAATGTTCAATTATTTGAATGGTCGTATGAATTAATAATTAAACTTTTCTAGTAAAAAGTACTAAGTGGAGTATCGGTACAAAAACGGCAATAGACAAATCGCAAAACCAAAAGTAACATAATATAAGATACGGCGCTAGACGCGGAAAGCGTTTCACAGACCACACCACGCGGTACACTTCTCAAGTTATAACCGCATTATATGCAAAGAGGCTGTGCTTTCTTCCGTCATCATCATCACTTCCATCCTGAGCTCTACTTCCTACTATTCATACTAGTCAATATGCTATCCATACTAATATTATAAATACGAAAGTGTGTCTGTCCTGAACCTATTTTGCTGATATTAGGTATGGAGTTTTTTGAGTTTCGAGAAACAAAATCTAAGGATCTCTTTATCCCGCAAAAATGTACAGCTCCCGCGCAATAATAACGGAGTTCCGAACGTCATTTAGTCAAAGTTTGTCGTGTTGAAAACCGTAAATTTTCCAAGATCAAAACTTATCAATATCCTTCCTTCGAAAATATACCTGCATATCAACATTTTTAAAGTCGTTTCAGCGATTTAATAGTGAACAAGCAACTGACGCTTGCGAATTTATATTACCTATTAACTATGGATATGTAGAGTATGTATTAAATTATTGTAATATACTTTCATTAGGTCTGAAATCTGAATGATTATTACGTTAATGACTTAAACTTTAACAAAATATTATTACATGAAATAATTATGTAAACTTAAATTAGATAATATGAATATATGATAAAAAATAGGTATGTAAAAACTAACTGTAAATTGTAATAACTTTACTAACACTTATCTAAAATTTTGCATGTCGGAAAATCGACAAAATATGTGAAACACTGCTTAAATTGTATCACCTTCTGTACCATATTTTTGCAAATAAAAATTATTATTATATTATTATTATTATTATTATTAACCTTTATTACATAGAGATATAATTAAAGTCAAGAGAATAAATGTCAAGATAATAACAGATACATAACAAGAATGTTCACAGTTGACCGGAGTTGAACTGATACGAGTAAATTGAAGTCGAAAGTGTTCCAGCGTTAACAATTCAATTAAACACCGTAGAAGGTTTATTACGTAAGCGCGTCGTGTCATAACTAGATGCCATCGATCATACCAATAATTATGTGTTTTCTATATAGATCCCAGATAATATTATGTCAGGCGTCAAGTGCGAAGTCGGTCATTTAAATCTAACTTATATGCGAGTAAATAGTATGCAGATTTTCAAAATTGACACATGACCTAACTACACTTGGATATATCATTTTTCTAACGCAGGAATCGAACACACGACCTCAAAAGCAACGCTCTAAAGTCTAAACCACTGAGCGATGGAGGTATTCAAAGTATCGTCTTTCATATCATCTCGTTTATGATATATAATATATACATAAGCAATCAAATATAGTCTTTGCAAAAGATCCACATATTTTAAAGTGTACCCTATTTAAATATTAAATGGCCTTACATTTAATTTTTTGTAATGTTAACGAGGACGGACGAGGGGTAATGCAGCGATTGATAATAATATTATCACTGCGTTGCGCCTCGCCTCTTCTCATTTCGTTGTGAACTGACCCTAAACTATACTGTCAAGGGAAATCAAGACATAACTCTGATGTTACGTTAATCGCATTCGTTACAGCTCTAAAAAATTAATAGAGCCATAACTCATAACTCTGTTAAGTTTGTCAAGCCGATAGCCCTATGTAATAGTTGTGATTAGATAAAATTAAAGAGTTAAGTGTTGGACACAACAATTTATCTAATGTAATAAAGTATCGAGATTAAGGGCCTGGTATAAGACGGCGAACTCGGTACAACTCATACAAGGTACAAGCGATAGCGTAACATAAATTAGCTTTTTCTTAAGCTCTAAATGGAATATGAAACATGTTTTATTTCGTTAGAATTATATGTTTTTCAAAGTGGAACTAATTTAGTTTGAAGCTATTTAAAACAATATGCGATTCAATACATAAAAAATATTCAAATTAAATTAAAAATGCTGAATTAGCATTGCACTTTGCACGAAAGAGTCAAAACTACATAATTTTAGTATAAACATAGTCCTAAACTTAAGCAACTAACAATGCACAAATGGTAAGATGATAAATTGGAACAAAAAACACACAAGCAATACACAAGCATAATAAAATTACTATTATCTATTGCTTTTAAAAATAGCTTCCCGCAACCTCTACGGCGTAGAGGTTGCTACGCTATCCGCTTGCGCTTGTCACCTGTCATAGCCCTTAAACCACTAATTGTTAGACCATCTGACATATCGAACATAGCTGACATAACGAAGACGATCATAACTTACACGCTAATCGCTGATCACGGTGGAAAATAATTTGGCGCGAGAAAGCGTTTCCATTTTGTAATTTATTGTGTCTTATATACATTATGTTAACTACTTGTTTAAAAAGAATTATATAATCCGGCCACCGAAGAGATTTGATATAATATATACCGCTATACTACTTATTATCAATAAAGGAAGATAGAACCATAAAGTTAATATACCTAGCGGAATAGAGAAACAAAGGCCTGAGCAAGCGAGATGTCACTATCAGTAACACTGTGTGTTAAAAAGAGACGTGTGAAACATGACAGCAGAACTCTTCCCAGTCCAGTCCAGTCGGCACTTATCGGCACGTTGAAAATTTAATCTCATAGAATTCATGTTCTATCATGCTTGTGTAAGTGTATAGTGTATACGTACACATATTTTTACACACAGATGTAAATCAAGTTCGGTTTCGTTTGACAGCTCTAGATTGTTGCACTATTCCGCTAGGTATGTTAACATTTAAATTTATGGATAGAACTAACTGATTTTTGTGACTGTCACTGTCCTTCAAATGGCTTAAATCCAGCGGAAAATAGAGCCCCGGTTTCTGAGGATTTTTGATTGGCCGTTGTTGAATAGATAAAAAATATCGGAAACGGAACAAAGAGACAGAAAAGTAAATCCCGCACTCCGAGATATTTAATGTAGAATTTGAAAAATGAAAATATTGAGCTTTTGCCAAAATCTTCACTAAAGTAATTAAGCCATCGTTCTTCCTAAGCGCGGTTAGTCCTTGGTTTTTCTTCGCTAATTAATAAGGCTTGTATTTAACGAAATATATTATATATATTGTCTAATATTGTATTTCATTATGTCTAGTCAATAATGCTAATATAGCTAATGAAGCTGTAAGGAAGTGTACGATGCTGTGAAGTGAGACGAATCGCAAATATTTTCCGTAGGATGATTTCATCTGAAAAAATACATTAATTTTTTGCTCTACTATTATTGTATCATAAACACATCTTACATGTTAATGAATAATTTATATATCTAAGCAGCATTAAATGTTTTTGACGCCATACTTTTCCTGTTTATTCACTACTTCTTAATTATTAGAATTATTTAGAATTAGAATTTATCCTTCGATCGCTGATTCTATTGGAAATGCTATTATATATTCTATTGTTGTCGCGATCACCGGTGCTCTTATGGGGCTTGAATGATTAAACAAAGAACAGAGAGTTAGAAAATGCTTATTATAGGTACGTCGTCAAAGTAATAGGTACCTACTAATATTATAATAAGACAATTTTGATTGACAAATTGTTTGTAGCAAATAGGCTCCAAAACTACAATTTTTTAAAGAAATTTGGCACAGATCGTGTTACCCACGTCCTACGCAGGTTTATTTACTTGGAAAATGTACGATTCCTGTGTGACAAATTTAACAAGTAAGCATGAAATCACGAACAACATTTAAGATAAACGAAACAGCAATTAAGGATAACTGCATTTTAGAAAAGCCCGAATTCCTCGAACACGTTAGACCCAATCTACGTTCTCAATTTATGACCACACACCTATTACACAATACTAAAATATGCATCCAGTCTTAATACTTTCTGATAAATCTTGGTAATTCTTAGGGCTATTCCCACAGTTTAATGGAAACTAGCACTGGCTACAACAATAGAACATAAGTACCACCGAACTCAGAACTGTGACAAATCAACAATGCGAGATTACGATCGATTCATTAGCTTTTGTCAATGAAATGGAAAGTGTGTGAATTTCGTGAGCTTACTTCAAGGATGATACTCTTAATTCAAACTCACTTTAAGGTGACGCCTCGTTAAAATAAAAAAAAAACCGTGTTGGATATGTTTTAAATCTAAAACATATCCAACACGGTCCATTTCTAGGCCTCTCATAGAAAACAAACAATCGCTTGTTTTCTATGAGAGGCCTAAAAATGGAACAGCAAGAAATGGAAAGGGCGTAAGCAACAAAATGGTTTTTGTCGGGTAGTTTAAAAATCATAAATATACTTATTTCATATAAACTATGGGCAAATTAAAGTATATGCTGGAACCAATATGTGTACAAATTTTGGAAGCTTAAATCACTCTCCTCTGTTGACAAAAAAAAAATAAAGTTTAAAAAACTAAAACCCGACTACTAAAAGGCGCTCTAAAAAGTACGAAACAAGAAAACAGTTTATAGGGATATGGAAATGTTTAAAGGATAGCAGTGGTCATATTTTTCTATAATGGTAGGTGGCATACGACCACGGCTATCCTTTAAACATTTCCATATCCCTATAAACTGTTTTCTTGTTTCGTACTTTTTAGAGCGCGTTTTAGTAGTCGGGTTTTAGTTTTTTTAAACTTTATTTTTATTTCAATTATTTTGGGGCTAAAATTCACTCGATAAATTTGTTAACCTTCCCAACTCCTCAAATGATCGACGACCATATTATTAAGGATATTTTACAATTTATTTGGTTCTAGTGCGCAAATAAATATTTATTGTTTCACTAGCTGTTGCCCGCGACTTCGTCCACGTTAGCATAGCATAATAACGGAGATGTTTAATTTTCCCCTTTTTATGGTCCCTTACATAAAGGGTTTACCCATTGTAAAGGTATATATAATTAATTGTTGTTTCATATTGTATTGAAGTGATATCATGAATTCATGCAATAATCAGATGATTGCAAATAAATCCGTGGGAAATAGCTAATAAAATTTATATATTTGAAATGTGCTAACAAAGTTCTTTCATTTGATACCCCACACGACATAGTCAGGAAATTATTTTTTTGTTTTATACTTTAAGTGCCCTAGATGGCGCTATAGTCAATTTTACGTAAAGTCATGTAGCCTATAACCAGCGGACAGTCGAGACATTTCCAATAACACCTCACTTGTCTAAATAGGACAAATCGTTTTAAAGTTACGAGGGAACAGACAAACATCCATACCCACATACATACATACATACAGGTCAAAATCATAACGCCCCGTTTTGCTTCGCCGTAGTCGGGTAATTAGAGTCCTTTTTTTACAGTGGTCTTTTTGATTGATTATTCTGTGTTATAAAAGTTGTCCAATCGTGTTATGCTATGGCCGTAATTCAAAGACAAAGACATGATGAATACTGACAATGAACTTTAATACTTAGCTTTAGTCATTGCTGAGAAAAATCGATGTCGCTACAGCCAAATTATCAAGGCATCGCCTTTTCTTATGTCACGAAAACGTAGCGTCGTTCCAAATTTTTTATCGGGCTTTATCGTACCACACATTCCCACCGCTGTATCTCCTGTGTCACCAAGATCGACAGCGGTGTCCAACCACGAAAACCCTTTGATATCATCTTAGGGAGCCCGAAGGACATGGTATATAAAGCTGCCTTGGGACCCGCAAAGAAATTAATCAGAAGAAGATATGAGGAGTAGGAAGTTTCTTATGAGATTCTATATTATTGAGATGTAGCAGCAACATTGTGTCGATATTCGTTTGTCACTTAAAAGTGGTATAGTTTTATATATATTACTAGCTGTCCCGGCAAACGTTGCTTTGCCATAATATAAAATATTTCGCCCATATTATTTTATTGAAGTGACTAAATAAGTATATCGCCATGGCAACGTCGATCGCTATCTCGTCGCACAAACAATGGTCGCCATCACTCTCAGGTTGTAATAATTTACTATTATTTATTCAACAAATGCACTTATCAATATATAAAGTACCGAGTAGCCGATTCTCATTTCTCAGACCTACTGAATATGCATATAAAATTTGGTAAAAATCAGTAAAGCCGTTTCGGAGGAGTTCGCGGACTAACATTATGACACGAGAATTTTATATATAAGATTATATCCTTTTCCGGACTTTAAGTATTTTCCGTACCAATTTCAACTAAAAATATTGAGCTCAAACATGAAGCGTAAAAGACAAGAGGAAATAAACACCATCGCATCTATAATATTAGTATCTTCGCTCGCGTTAAGAAGTATTATTATATAGGTACAAACTTTCATCCCCTATTTTTACCCCTTGGGGTTAGAATTTATCAAAATCCTTTCTTAGCGGATGCCTACGTTATAACATCTACCTGCATGCCAAATTTCAGCCCGATCAGTCCAGTGGTTTGGGCTGTGCGTTGATAGATCACCATGTTAGTCAGTCACCTTTGAGTTTTATATATATATATATATATAGATGGATTCGCATACATCTGTTAATTCCATTACGAGTTACGACGAAGAATTCGTACGTTATTGTCGTGTAATTTGATTACCACATATTACACCACAATATAATAACTACGACAATTACTCACCAGTCACCAGTAACATATTCGTACGCAAATAGTATTCAGTAATAAATTACATAACATTAACATATTATTAAGATATTCGAATAATTTTCATGGCCTTAATCTTCGTACTTTATTTCCTTGTTCATTAAAATTTCCATAATTCATTAAGTTTTTCACGTGGAATATTAAATGCATATTTTTGGTTGCAGGTAGTTTTTTCTAGTCGTAAAATTAAGTAATATTCTTATTCAGATTATAATTATTCAGACAAAAAAACTAAAAAATAACTGTTTTTATTTTTATTTGATTTGATTTCAATAAGCATAATAATACATTATTTCACTATGTCTCTACTCTCTAGCAATCAATACGAGTATTTTCAGTACCGTCACATTATCCATACTTCCATACTATACTAATATTATAAATGCGAAAGTGTGTCTGTCTGTCTGTCTGTCCGTCTGTCTGTCTATCTGTCTGTCTGTTACCTCTTCACGCTCAAACTGCTGAACCGATTTAGCTGAAATTTGGCATGGAGATACTTTGAGTCCCGGGAAAGGACATAGGATACTTTTTGTCCCAGAAAAATGTACGGTTCCCGCGCGATAAACTAATTTTGGCGCAACATATGTTGCGGGCGTCATCTAGTTATAATATATACTGTAATCGATGAAACGTGGCGATAGCGGTCATTGACTCCCTGTGAAAACTTGTCATTTTCTATATAAACCCCGATTGACAATGAAGTGTCAGATGTTGTCAATCGCGGTTTATATAAAAAAAATTGACAGGGAGTCAATGACCGCTACCGCCATGTTTCGTCAGCACAGCATAATATACAAATCCAGTAGATGCCTGAAACTCCATTGCCCAGAAGCTCGTTTATTACGCGAGCACCGTTTTTACCACGATAAAAAAGTATATACTTAGTCCTTCCATCAATGCATCTATGAAGAAATCAAATGTCATCAAAATCAATTCAGCGGTTTAAGTGTGAAAGGGTAACAGACACACTTTCACATAACTATATAATATAATTCCTTTCGTCGCGGCGTCGTGTAAGCCACTGGGCCAATTTTGATTAAATTTGACGCTAATGTAGACCACTGGGATGGATCTAGATTCTAGGCCAATTGATATCTCTGTATAATGCAAAGTTTCTGCGGGATTTTATTTTGCACACACGTCGCGGAAGGGCTAACCGCTAAATTATTATGATCATAAATTTTAAGTAGGTAAGTTCCTTCAATAATTATTAAGTATAATTTAATACATTGGCCTTGTTTCTTATAAAACAGCTAACTGCTACTAAGTATGTCTTAAATCGATTTTAGTGCTTCTTAGTAGGTGCATTAAAAGAACAAAAGATATGCCAGGAAACGGTTAAGAAAGCTCGACTCTAAATTTCGATTTCACAATAAACAAGTATGGGTGATGTTTTCAAAGAATACTTCGGCTAAAAGGGACGGAAGGAAACCGATTTAAGAATGACCCGGTTCTGTGTTACGTAGCTCTTTGTAGGTTAATAGTTGATGCAGTATTGTTGGTGTTACATTTCAGTTAGGGTAGGGTTGAACTTAACCTCTACGGTTACAATAAAAATTGTGATAGAGACAAACAACAAGTTCCAACACAGCTGAAAAAGCGAGTGGTATAAAGTGAAAATACTACAATACTGGTTTGTGATTAAAGAATAGAGATGGTTTACACCCTCTTATTAATAGAAAAGACACATTAAGTATACAGACTTACAATGATTTGTCCCTGTCTGATACGTTAGTAACGTGACAGTTTCATTTACAAATATAAAGTCATATACACTGTACAGTGTAGATAATTTTATTAATAAAAGACAATAATTTCCCTTCTAATAATAACAATTTATTAAGGCCGTCCCCCGAGCAAACGACCTTGGCCATACATTTGCCGTGTTGGCGAGATCTCGCCAAAACCCTATTATTTTTACTTATCTTAGTTCAAAATTGTCCTAAAAAAATTTTAAAACGGCGAATATGTAGTTTATGATATGGTCGATCTATTGGCGTCAGTTTCAAATAAAAGTAATTTGTAAATCCTAAGGAGATGCTGAATGTATGCTTGAATTTTAACAAATTGGTATTACTTTGGAAGCTGATATCATGAGTATAAGAAACAAAAATAGAAAATTTAAAACGACAAAAGGAATGTTGATATACTGAAGATTATTGCTGTATTTTTATTACAACTTTGTAGCTTTCAGATTATGAGTTTATAAGGTTTTAAATACGGTCAATTACGGAATCTCCGGACGGAACGCCCTTAAGCCGTTTTTTTATAACATGATGTAATAGCCTGTAAGTAAAAGTGCAATAACCGTGATAAATATTATAAATTATAATCCTTAATGTGTATGTACTATTGTAACTTTTGTTGGCTATTCATAGCAATAAATAAATAAACAAAAGAATCCACACTATAGGGTACCTTCTTTCGTATACAGCTCAAAAGTTGGAGTGTTTAAACTTTTATAGAAACGTTACATAAATGATTATTTGGTACACAAGTCAAAGGTTCGTAAATTGAAGGACGAGGTTTCTATTTGCCTCGTTTATTTTAAAATTAAATGTTTAATTGAATTATCACGGATCACGCCTCATTAATTTCAAAATAAGTGAAAACATGTCTTGTATTGGGAAATGTACTTGTTTTATTTTATTGAGATACAAGGTTTTTGCAATGCTACTTTAGTGTAAACCAAGTTACTACTACTTACTAGTTCTAAATGAATTTATTCGAAATTTAAAACAAGCTAATTTTGAATTTAGAATAAATTTAGAGGCGTCTATGAAAATTGCATAATCAATAGGTTTAATTAGGGAATAACAAAATTAGTTTATCATACATTTTATGCTGGCAAGCTGTAAATTAAAGTCAAATTGTAATTTCAATTAGGTATCATGCTTGTCTGTACAAACCCGAAATTTCACACACGATCAGAATAAAGTAGACACAATTGAGTCAAGTCTCGTATTCTGTCTGCGGAGGAAATTACACGCCGACGACAGACCAAATCAGACAAACGACAAACTTTTGGGGACCTTTGTGTTACGGTCTACAGAATCTTTGTTATATCAATAACTTTTCCATTCAATTTTTCACAAATAAAAATATTGTATTTTTGCGGGCCCGATTTTCTTTTACGTGTAATTTTATTGGACTATTATTTCGTGTACCTTAGCTAATTTACCTACAGTTTAAGTAGCTCTGAAATACTTGTTATAATTTTAAAACGGCATGATCATAACTTCGGTAAAACTGCCATAGAAAATGTTTTTTCCTACGGAAAAAAGATAAAGAAAAGTCAAAGAAAATGTTGTCCTTAAAATCTGTCAATACATTCGCATTTCTACTGCTCTGTGGTCATTCTATGCCTGTTTAGCTTTGAAAAGAAATTTAAAAAATAACACTACCTCTATTTCCGTACTTATTAATCTACAACTTGGAATACTAAAATACTAACTCCCACACCGGTTTCGGTGACGGTGGCCGGTTTCATTGAAACCAGGCCAGCTACGCAGGAGTAATTTTATAGTGCCCAAGTGTGTGCGCAGTACACAAGAGCACTCTCTATTCCTTTTATCCTCATAACCCAGTGGGACGGAAGACTGACACGACTGGCGAGAGATCAGGCGCAGGACCGACTTTTCACATGCCCATCCGACGCATGGATCATCTTACTTGTCAGACAATCAGGTGATCAGCCTGCATTATCCTAACCAAACTTGGAAATAACATGTTTTCAACGCGGGAATCGAACCCACGACCTCCGAGTCAAGAGCCACCCTCTTAACCACTAGACAACGGAGGCTTGGAATACTAATGTTGTTATTACGTACAATTATTGTTCTTACAAACAAATAAAGGAAAGGGTTTATTTGACCCTTTGTACTTTCTACACGGTAGCGTTTACACCGTGCCAGCGTCGTGAGCCAGTGTAATTGCGACTTAGGATTCTTATACACGATGGAGCTAGCGACTGGCATGCTATTGTTATTTCTAAATTTTACATGACATATTAATATAGCTTATAATATACAAGGCTAGGAAAAAATGCTCAAAAATTTTGTAATATTTTTTTTTGATTGTACAAAATGTTTGTCGATTTTATTTTATTTTAATTTTTGGACTTATTATATCATATTTTACTTACTTACACTTATATATATATTATATATATATTATATATTGCAAAATGAAATAATTGTTAGGTAGTCACAATCACTGTGTCACAGACTTTATGAATCTTCTAGCATTAAGATGGAGGAAATCTTCAAAACAAACGAAGACTAAATTGATACATTATTGTAAGTATAATCTCCATTTAGATCATGTAACCAAATTATCATGATAATATTATAATATCCCTTTGATATAACTCACTTACTGGGATTTCTAGAGAAATTATAAAATTCATTGAAGTTAACATACACTCTTGTACATACTTAATTTGAAGAGATGGCATTATTTGTTAAGGCCGTCACCCGAGCAAACGACCTTGGCCATACATTTGCCGCGTTGCCGAGATCGCGCCAAAACCCTATTATTTTTACTTATCTTAGTTCAAAATTGTCCTAAAAAAAATTTAAAACGGCAAATATGTAGTTTATGATATTGTCGATCTATTGGCGTGAGTTTCAAATAAAAGTAATTTGTAAATCCTGAGGAGATGCTGAAAGTATGCTTGAATTTTAACAAATTGGTATTACTTTGGAAGCTGATATCATGAGTATAAGAAACAAAAATAGAAAATTTAAAACGACAAAAGGAATGTTGATATACTGAAGATTATTTTTGTATTTTAATTATAACTTTGTAGCTTTCAGATTATGAGTTTATAAGGTTTTAAATACGGTCAATTACGGAATCTCCGGACGGAACGCCCTTGTAAACTTTAGCTCCCCTTGGAAAAGAAGACGTACTATATTGTCCTTACCATGTTTTTACTTTAGGTACTTTAAAGCATATTTTCATTATTTTGTTACTAAAATATCCGACTCTACCAGTATGAGGTCATGTACACTATGTGTAGAAGACCATGACCATAATTATTATAATAAATTGAATCCATATATGGCGTGAATTTAATTCCAACAGTTTGAAATTTGAATCACAGTAACTAGCTCTATCTGTTACATAAATTATATCACCCATGTTTAATCTAAATGCTCTCATTTCAAACGGTCAAGGTGCTTAAACCTAATTAGAATCCTAAAGCTAGAATATTAGAGTTCTATTTCCAGTGGTGCCAGTAATGTGTGAATTTTGTCGCCACTGACCAGTTGGTTTCAAATTGCAACGTCTAGACGCGACATAAATTATGTTAGGCGTTAAGATTATCGAATCGTATTGGAATTTACTTATTGAGATTACTGGAATGTCGTAGATGAAAAGTGAGTTATGGTAAAGCAGTCAAAACTTTATCTTTGAGTAATGGCACGAATAAATATTTGGTAATGGTCCCTTTACACATTGCCTCGTGATGAATAACATTGATTGCGATTTGCGAAGCTATCTACAGCATTCACAATCTAAGTCGATCATAGGCAATAGGTGAATGTTCGTAATCGCGTATTGGTTTATCACGGACCTGTCTCCCAGGTTCCTAAGACAGTTTAGACTTAAGATATTATAACCTCGAGTTCTGTATCATTTCAAAAAGTTTGCTTTACAGTGATGGGCCCATAAATAACTTTTTACGCCAAACATATTATTAAAAAACTAAAACCCGACTACTAAAACGCGCTCTAAAAAGTACGAAACACGAAAATAGTTTATAGGGATATGGAAATCTTAAAAGGATAGCCGTGGTCGTATGTATGCCCATTTATTATCTATAATGAATCTGTTTTGCTATAATAGTAGGTGGCATACGACCACGGCTATCCTTTAAACATTTCCATATCCCTATAAACTATTTTCTTGTTTCGTACTTTTGAGAGCGCGTTTTAGTAGTCGGGTTTTAGTTTTTTAAACTTTATTTTTATTTCAATTATTTTGGGGCTAAGATTCGCTCGATAAATTTCTTAACCTTCCCAACTCCACAAATGATCGACGACCATATTAAGAATATTTTACAATTCATTTGTTTCTAGTGAGCAAATGAATATTATGTAGATATTTATTGCTTCACTAGCTGTTGCCCGCGACTCCATCCGCGTTATAGCGCATAGCATAATAACGGAGATGGTTAATTTTCTCCTTTTTATGGTCCCTTACTCAAAGGGTAATTATTTTTAACAAAAAAATGAAAACCGACTTCCAAGGTAAAAACAATAGTAATATGAACTAAAAAGTAATAAATAACTCTTACTCTTTAATAGTGCCTTTTTCAGATTTCGTCTAAATCTCAACTATTTCTGTACATACCTACTACAGTCTTCATTATTTCGTGAGTTCTTTTTTTTTTCCTTGTCCCCCTAACTGTGTCAGGGCTCGTTGCTATCTTATTAAATTATTTTAACAAAAAAAATGTTCTTTTTACCCCATAAAAATCCAATTATTATAGTATTACACTACATTATTAAAAGTTCTTATAAATAAAAATTCTAATTAATTATTAAATACTTAAATATTAAATTTCGTTCCAATTAAAACTACAATTTACAAATATGTAAAAATTAAAACAATAAAAATACGGCACAACGTTCGACTACCCTAATATCACAGCTTACAATCACATTAGTTTACTGGAATTTCTTTTGTTCGCAACACCCACTATCCTCGTACTCATAATACTACACTCATAATCGTGAGTTCAGTAATGTCAGAATATCTGAAACTTTTGGGACTGGTACCGACTCAAGTGATCAAGGGCATGCCTTATAGCGCTGTCAACGTCAAACGTGAGGCATGCCTGTAAAGTCTCCCGCAAACGATCAAACATCAAACCGTCAAACACGTCAAACACGTATACTCTAGGAAAATTAAACATTCGACCTCGGAATAACTCGCATAGAGCTGAAAATTGGTAGAGACGTTACATACACCATTACAAATAAAACCTCAAAAGTCCCCGGCGATCCTCCTTGTGCAAAATTTTTTATTCAAGGTCAAAGGTATAAAAATGAGGTTTTTCCTGGTTTTTATCCAAACTATACATTTTATCACAAAAATAAGTATGACAAGAGTGTAGATCATAGAATTTTTTACAAAAAATATTCAGACACTTTTTTCATACGACTTACCATTCCTTATAAATAGCGGGCTTAAAGTTTGGGAAAATCATATCTATGCTTAAATTATAAAGCTAAAGAATTTGTGGAACTACAGCTTTGAATTGAAGAATTCGTTTTTTGTTGGATAGTTTTATTTATCGAGGAAGACTTGAGCTTTATAACATCACGTTGCCACCAATAGGAGCAAAGAAACAGAGGAAAACGGGGAAAAACGGGGAAAATTATTTGAAGGAGCTTATCTCACAAACGGCTGAAGCAATTTTTATGTTATTTGGCACATATATAGAGTAAGCTACGTGGAGAGGCTATTTTGTTTTTCAGGAAAATTTACGGTTTTCGTGAAATTTATAATTAACGCGGGCGGAGCCACGCCTAACATCTAGTAAGTACTACATACTAGGGTTGTTTGAAAAAGTTGAAATATTGTCGGTCTGACAAACTTTTGAGTGACTTGCAATCGTACTGTTACTTTTCGTGACTCGAAAAGTTTAGATTTGGTAAGTCGCGCAGAAGTATGTTTGGCTGAGAAGAGCCCTCGTATGTTGTAGTACTAGAAGTTCCGCTCCGCCCTGTTAATTATGTATTTCACGGAAACCGTACATTTTCCCGAGAAACGAAATAGCCTATGTCCTTCCTCGTGGTCTACTTTATGTCTGTGCCAAATAAGATAAAAAAAGCTTCAGCCGTTTGTGAGATAAGCTCTTTCAAATAATTTTCCCCGTTTTTCCATATTTTCCTCTGTTTCTTTGCTCCTATTGGTGCCAACGTGATGTTATATAGCTCAAGTCTCCCTCGATAAATAAGATTAACCATCAAAAAACTAATTTTTCAATTCCAAGCAGTAGTCCCTCAAATTCTTTAGCTTTATAATTTAAGCAAAGATATGATTTTCCCAAACTTTGAGCCCGCCATTTATAAGGAATGGTAAGTCGTATGAAAAAAGTGTTTGAATATTTTTTGTAGAGAATTCTATGATCTACACTCTTGTCATACTTATCTTTGTGATAAAATGTATAGTTTGGAAAAAAACAGGAAAAACCTCATTTTTATACCTTTGACTTTGAATAAAAATTTTTGCACAAGGAGGATCGCCGGGGACTTCTGAGGTTTTATTTGTAATGGTGCATTTAACGTCTCTACTAATTTTCAGCTCTATGCGAATTATTCCGAGATTTCGATTTTTTTGCGTCTAATTAGACCGGGCTAGTAGTAAATCCAAATTTTTTTCAAACGCGTCAAACACGTCAAACACGTAGTTTATATGGTGTTTGACGTGTTTGATGTTTGATCGTTTGCGGGGCACTTAACGCGCGTTGAAATCGTAGCGCGCGCTATGACACTTTTCTTTCAACGCGGGTGGATTTTGACGCGCGTCACGGGCATGCCACACGTTCACTGTTGACAGCGCTATAAGGCAAGCCCTTGTTGAACAGAAAAAAAGCGCAGTCCCCCCAAGATCCAGCCGAGGGTAAAGGTATATAATATAATTAATTGTTGTTTCATATTGTATTGAAGTAATATCATGAATTCATGCAATAATCAGGTGATTGCAAGCAAACCCGTTGGAAATAGCTAATAAAATTTATATATTTTAAATGTGCTAACAAAGTTCTTTCATTTGATACCCCACACAACATATTCAGGAAAAACATTTTTTTTTATTCTATACTTTAAGTGCCCTAGATGGCGCTATAGTCAATTTCACGTAAAGTCATGTAGTCTATAACCAGCGGACAATCGAGACGCTTCCAATAACACCTCATTTGTCTAAATAGGACAAGTAGTTTTAAAGTTACGAGGGAACAGACAAACATCCATACCCACATACATACATACAGGTCAAAATCATAACCCTCCTTTTTACTTCGCCGTAGTCGGGTAAAAAAATATAAGGCTTTGACTTGGACCAAACATAAATAGTATCATTTGAATTAATTATTGAGTTCTCTCGATGAAAATAAATGCATAATGCAACACTAGTGCACTCGTATATCGAGGTCAGTCTAAACTATTCCTGATCAAGTGGATTGACCAATGATTAATTAATTTTTAATTCAATTATTGAGTGGTTACTATTAGAGTGTTCATTGCAGCATCAAATATTTATGAGTTCTTATAAGTTTTTTTTTATATAATATAACGATTCAAGGATATGCAGATTTATATTCGTACCTATTTCGTTAGTCAACTTGCTTAAAGTAAGCTAAGAATATTTTATCAAAATAATATTATGTGGAATGAAGTTGTAACATATTAACGCATCGCAAGTGTAGTGCACACTGCACCGTGATACTAATTAGCGATGCGTTATGTCATACTCTATAATTTTTGACATATAACTCCGCCATTGAAACTGGCAAATGCATTTTAGTTGGGGAGGAGAAGAGGAGATTTCGGGATAAGCTCGAGCGTGTCAGATTAAGCTTGTATAGGCTTCCGACATGTGTCTATTTATCATGGTATAGAAATCACATTTCTCACGTGGTGGGTTAAATTTTTTTAAATATTGAAATGTCATTGGATCTGTCAGTTCAAGATAGGGGGGGATGTTTAGTATGCCCCAAAGAAGCTTCAAAGCACTGACGATTTTTGAATAGTTAGGTAAGCCTGTAGGGACATATTAAAATATAAAAAATAAAGCTTCATATTTTCCTAACTAAGCTTCGCAGATATTTAATTTTGCACTAAACTAAATGATTTAGTCCTTGTTGTCTAAAATATATTTATAATTTACCTAAATAGGCAATTTTCTTAATATATTTTCTTTTTCAAACCTTTAAATATGGCTGCAGTTTCTGAACCCACCGCTGAAATAAAAAACGCTCTTATTATTTTTTATCAGTTTTACCTAATGTAAAAAACCTACTAGTGACTACACAAATAACACCTTCGCCTCCCCTACTATTTTGACTGCAAATAGTTTCGACAGCAAAATTACGAGTCATAAGCTTATGACTTATGATATATTTGACATAAAGCATCGCAAGCGCTAAGTAATTAAAATATTCAATATCGAAATTAATAATTATTAAATGCAAGTTTACTAACAAAACCTGGATGTCAATTCCGTCTATAAGGTGGTTCAAAAATTTTATAACTTGTATGAACTATAAGCTGTACTTAATGTTTCAAGCCCCAAGCGATCGCATGCGACCGCGATAACAATACAAATCTATTGTGTCTCGTTTAACCACTCTTCTGGTAATGACTAAAAAAATTAATTAATTACAAATTGATGAAGTTGTGCCCTGTTATAGTTTACGTCTGTAGAGTGTAGACGCAGCTGCATATGATCTGTAATGTAACCCAGCTGTTACGGTCGTAGCTCCTGATTATCCCGACTTGTGGCGTGTGACGTCATCACTCCATGTGATTCATAGATGCACATGTTTTGAAATGAATTATTAAACACTGACTAGCATGAAGTTAAAGGTAATGTTGATCAGATGCTTACAGATGCATTGACATTCCTGAAAAACTTATGAAGACGTTTTATTGAGCTGCGGAACGCAACGTATTCATTGCGTTCCGCAGCCCAATAAGTAAGTATTCTACTTTAAATTTTTTTATGTCATTATGCTGTATAAAATACTTCTGCCTCAAACTTAATAAAATTACCTAGAATGATATTAAGTATTAATATTGCCACTTAGACAAAAGTACGATATATGGATAATTATTCGACATACATCTAAAATACTTCTGAAGTGGAATTTTTTTCAGCGGCTTTGTAAACATTTTTGGGATGGGTAAAATGGATGGGTAAATTCGAGTCAGGACCTCATCGCAAGTTTATAAAACATAGGGAGAGTACTTTGTTCTCTTTACATTAACAGGTGTAACAAACCACGCACCTGGAACAGCTGATATCCGGAGTCATACATCCAGAAATCGTCCGGCGCGCTGCCGGGCTTGGTGAGGTGTATCGCGAGGCAGCGCTGCAGGATCAGCTGGCAGCGCTGCCCGCCCGCGCCGCGCACGCTCATGCCTTAGGCGGGCGGCGGCATGCTCTGCGAAAAAAGAAAAAAAAAAGATTAATTAAAAAACAACAAAATTTAAAATAGAAGAATTCGCCAAATGGAATAATTGAAAAAAAGTAGATTTCACCATCTTGTTTTTTTATTGATTAAACATAACCCTTCCTGGCAGTCGGATAAAAATAAACAAAATGGCTGTCAAATAATAAATTGGGGCGGTTAGTTATAGGCCGTGTAACTGTACCTACTCGACTATCTTGTTAAATTGATAAAATATGTTCTTTTCAACCATTACCATATTGTAGCTATCGTGAAGAGTGAAGACACATTGTTTAAAAGATGTCGAAAGAATTCGCAGGATATTGCAAAAAGTAAAAAGTAATAGTGACATTATCTGTTTTACATCCCGCTAACTATAGTTTACGTTTAACACTTAAGCTGACATGTTTTCGCTTAAAAGCAAACCTCGCTAATCGTTTTTACTTAGCCATAACTTAGTAGTGTAACCACGTATTAGCGTTATGAAAGTGCTAAGTGTTCCATTTATTTGGTCTATCTCGACTAGTGAGCGATTTTTCTCGCTGTATCACCGGGCAGTTTCACAACTTACGTAATTTAATTTATATTTTGATAAGCGCACTTGAAATTCATATTATAATGCGGCCTCTCGAAGTTAATTCATGATGGACCTAACAAGCTGTTTACGAACGTATAATAGTGGAGGGTTAGTAATTATTTATTTATACTTTGCAATTCACAAAGGCGGGCTTAATACCTTGTGACATTCTCTACATTTTGTATCTAAATTTGCAATGCTATTCTACAATACTCTATTTCTGTCATCGGCTTTCGGCTTCGTTTTTGGGAAAAACCGAAGCATATAATATAATGTATTACAATAAAAATGAGTCTGATAACCGAATAGTCGGAAAACCTAAAAAAATACTTTCTCCCTTTTAATAGCTGCTGTGGTTACTAGGCTGCTGTGGTTACTAGGCTAGCTAGTCACCCAGTTGTCTTATCAAATCGAGCCAGGAAACGCTCACAATCACAATAACACCAAACAAGGAATTTTAATTGAATATTAAACTTCTTGTAGGAAGCCCAATAATTATATAAAGCAACATAATTTCAGTGTCTCAGTTAACAGCTTTTAAACGCATTACCATAATCGGAAACTTTATTTCGCCGACACTACTTCAGGCGTTCTAATTTAAACCCTAATGTTTTAGCTTAAAATTCAAGTTTCCCTGCAGGTTGTGAGATAGCAGGTTCAGTGGACACAAAATGTTATATAACTGATTTACTCTGTCAGGAAAAGATGGAGAGGAAAATATTTACAGTATAACGAACTCTTCCAACTGCATGTACGGAATATGGAGTCGACCTTGCCTGAGCCATATTATTAAAAATATGTTATATCTATATCCACATATTATATATACGAAAGTTTGTCTGTCTGTCTGTCCCTAAATGCTAAATTTTGGCGCAACGGATTTGCACGCGTCATCTAGTTTATTTTATAAGTTCCTTTGTGCATCCAACTATTCTGTGTTGCTCTTTTTGTCAAAATTTAAATGAGCTTTAAAACGTAATGAGAAAAAAAATTACACTGTTACAAACCAAAACTGAATCGGCACAAAACTGTATATTATTTAAAATGTTTTTTATTGCTTTGTTTCTTGTAGTCATAAGAAATATAATAATTAATAACAAATATTTCTTACTTAGGATTATAAGAGAATAAGCCATAAAATACATCCTCATTTATATCATTGAACAAATTGCGGCGATAAGTGAACACGGAATCGAAGCTAAAATTATACAAATAAAGAAATAATTAATCGCACTGGTCACTAGGGTTGGCATCTCTTCGATTTTTCCAACACAAAATGTGCCACGCACAGTAAGGGCCGATTCACACCGGAATGGCAGAGGCGAGGCGAGCAGTTTCAGTGTCATATGATTTTAAACTCTCGCCTCTGCCATTCCGGTGTGAATCGGCCCTACAACTCTGGAATGAACTTTTGCCTGCAGTATTTCCGAACCACGGCAACCTGCAAACCTTCAGGAAGTGAATTCCCTCTTAAAAGGCCAGCAATGCACTTGATACACTTCTGATGTTGATACTGTCCATAGGCGACGGAGGTTGCTTTCTATCAGGTGACCCGTTTGCTCTTTTGCCCTTAATTTTATATAAAAAAAGAATAGACGTTTTATGTATAAGCGGTGTCATGGTTAAAAACTTTGTGAAAAACTTTCGTGCGGCAACCCTGCAGGACTCGGCGAATGTAAAGTCCACAAAAGGAGTTCCTATTTATTTACAACATAAATCTTATAAGTTTAATTGCAGCCAGAGAACAGTTACAATTATCCTATCAATAGAAAATAATACGAAATACATTCGATTACGTAAGGTTAGTCAGTAGATGGATTGAATTTTAATATCGGTTTAGTCTTTGATGCTAATAATCCCTACTATTATTATGAATGTAAAAAAGTATCTGCAGTCTGTCTGTTACCTCTTCACACTCAAACCTAAATGCCTGAAATAAATGGTCAATAAATATATTATATTCTTAGATATATATAAAAATGGATTTTAAACTATGTTAGTAACGCTATAACTCGATAACAGCTGGACCGATTTGGCTAATTTTAGTCTTAAAATGATCGTGGAAGTCCAGGGAAGGTTTGTAAGTGACACGAAGTTCACCGCAACATCTAGTTAAAAAAAATATACCCTGTCTGACTGTCTACTACCTCTTCACGCTCAAACTGTAGAACTGATTTGAATGACAGGTATTCCGGGGAGGGAAATATAATATACTTTTTAATTCCGGAAAAATGTACCGCTCCCGCGCGAATAAAATCTTACTAAATACTAATAAAGATATTAACGCATTCAAAGTCCACTGTTATTATCTAGCGTGTAACTTTTCCAATGTGACGAACAAAGTCAAAAAGACTATTAGTATATTATGTAAGGTTAAAGTTTATATGGCAATGTATATAAAAAGCCTGCGCATCAATATCTGTCATATCAAGGAGCCACAATTTGTTCTTTTTGCTCGTCAGTGTTGCCAGTATGATTGATCGCCCGATATGTGGTACTTTCCACAGATCTGCCGTCAATACGTCAAGATGTCGACGATTCTACCACTCTAAAATTTGCAGCGGTGATCCTCAGGTACTCAACAGTAATCTAGAAGCGACAAGAGTTCGTGTATTTTTGTCACTTCTACAAAAACAATTTCCTTTTCAAATTCCTCGGAAAGTGTGTTAGACTATAACTGGCTAACATCAAATATTTTTCATACAACTAAGTTTTAAGAGTAGTCTTACCAGGTATTCCAATTAATTATGCATATTCTTTTGTTTTACTTTTCATGATTTTTCATCCTCAAAGCTATAAGATTATAACAAAATATAGCAAAACAACGGTTGCCGATTCGGTTGGGCATCCTCCTGAGAACTTGAATAAATTTTAATCATGAACTCATACAGTAAAAATTCAGTGTTAAAAAGTTAAGTGTTATCCATTCATAAGTTGCACAATATTTACACATGGTAATATAACGGTAGCGGGCTACATACATTTTACTAGAGCATTGTAAACACATTAATTACACAATACACGTGTAATGTGAGAAAAGATCAATATTAGGTAAGCTTCCGGTCATCACCATCACTCGACGTCTCTCCTAAGTTCAAAATGCTATTTTGATGAAACGTCTTCATGTTTCAAAAAATATTATTTTGATGAAACTTGGCATACATAATATTATAAGGTAACAAAAAAGGATAAAGGCTATTTTCTATTCACAAAAGCACAGACCTTTTTATATATATTTTTTAAACATTTTAATATTCATTTTAATAATAAGACATTGCAATACGTAAACTAAATATGTTTGATTGATGAAACCTTCTCTATAGCGAGTTACCAAAATATGCGATTCTAAGCGTAAGTATTGTTTCCCAGAGATAGTCTGATTAACAAGTGCCATTTTCCTCAAAACCTGATCTCATTCACCGAAAATTATGATTTAAATATGATTTAAATAGTTTTCTAAATATTAAAAAAAACCAAACCCTTCTTCTTATGTTTACTTAATTATTGTTTATAACTTTTGCATTTTTTTTCAGCCCCTCTTGGAATTTTGATAGATCAGGTTTTGACGAAAATGGCACTTGTTAACCAGAGTAAGATCCATGTTTTTCTTTCCAAAATTCATTTAAGACGGTTCAGCGTGAGCGCAATCTTTCCTACAAGAAGACAAGAAAAGGACTTACCTACTTTCGTATTTATCATATTAGCAAGGATAATAATAACGGTTTATTTAATAAATGACTAGGTCAACATAAAGAAGGTTTTTAATTCAGAATAATAACCTCTCAGTCAAAACATAACGGATCTAAAAGATTGATATTATGAAGTTCCATAAACTATGTTTTACATATTTCTATAGACTTTCAAATTTCGTTTGTTTATGCAAAAGACCTACAAGTTTTGACCAACATTCCTATCTAGACCATTATAGCACAATATACATACATACAGTAAACTATTGAATACATTACAATACCTTACCAATCGGTCGGATGCACAGACATTAATTAAGTGATTTTGTCACTTTAAATAACCAAAACAATGATTTATGTAAAAAATTCTCACGCATATTAATTATTATGTTGAACTTGGCTCTGCCTTCAGCTGGTTTGATATTATTTCAGAGCTGAGTGACTCTACTGTATAAAATGTACATTTAATGTTATTCTAGTGACACAGTCCTAAAATCGAAAATGCGTGCTAAAAATTGCAGTCCATTTTAAGAATTAGGGTCATCGCACACCGGGTCATTATAACGGCATTATTACACAACTATTAAGCCCGCTCTACACTTCCGCGAATAATTGCACGATACTGTAAAAGATTAGCGAACTCTAAGGCCTTAATTACACCTGCCGAGGAGGGTGGCGAGTCAGTAGCGAGACAGTGCTCTCGCCACTGTCTCGCTGGGACAAAATGAAATTAATTTTAGAGGATAATATTTTTTTCATCTTGTCGACAAGAACCATTCCTTTGAACCTTCATCATTAATATTTCACGTCATTTTCGCGGTATTCGCGCGTTCACAGAGTGTAGTGCGGGCATTTTACGTTAGTATCGTCACTTGTCTCTTGTGGGGAGGAAGTGGGCTGCGCTTGCGCAATTTTTATTGGCACAATTATTAGTATAAGGAAGTTGATTTTCATTAACAGTGATATACTAATTAGCGTGTAAACCTGCTCGTTGAATGTGAGTTCTCATCACTTCTCGCCGTAAACCGTAGCCGTAAGCCGCTGTTTTGATGTCATAAAAATTGTAGTTATAACTTCTTGTATGCAAGTAGTGACATAAATGAATTACTCAGCACGGATCCACAATTATTTTAAGCTGAACAAATGTTTCGGTTAGGTCATTAGGACTTAGTTGGATACGGCAATTAGTATACAAATGTTATTACAGAAATATAAGAGATAACCAAATAATATTTCATTGTAATTTACGTTTGGCGCGCGTTTAAGTCTTTTATACCGTGCAAATATTAAACGCTATTTACCAACAAAAAACGGGCCACAAAACAATGCAACACAAAGTACAGAATTTATAATACTTTTAATTGAAAAATTACATTAAAACCTATAATACCTTGAAATAAAGTGTCAACTATAAACAATGCAACAATAACTTTTAACGTGCGAAAGTTGTAATTTGCAACATACATGAAACCCAATTAAAATCTTCTTGTTTTTCTATGTATGGTGAGGCGCGTTTTTGTCGATGTATTAATATACATGAAGTATCGACTAACTTTCGATACCGGTTAATAGGCCGCACATGATTTTATCTGTGCGTTCCTTGGAAAGGACGCATAGTGATGAACGCCACTCAAGTATTGTCTATGAATTTTTGGGATACTATGCATCCGCGCGTACCTCATAGTAATGTTGAATACGGGTGTATGATTATTCGGCTAGGGAAAGCGCTGCTGTGTTCTATATTTAGGTCTCATTGGTGGGGCGAGGAATGAGCGAGACTGATACACTGACAGATCAGTGATCTAATTTAAAGATATCAAAAACTCAAATAAAATGTCACTTTTTACTACAAAAATCAGTGGCATTTTAGGTCACTAGGCCCAATGTCGGTAGAAAATGAAACATTGCCTAGTTTTAAAGTAGCATTTTATTAGAATTTTTATCTATCGCGATCGCGTGCTGTGAAGATCGGAATGCTACCCTATGATACAACTGGCTATTTATTGGCTATGGGCTATTGCACGTTTAGGTATCGTTCTCTAGTTTCACGGAATTAAAAGTTTTGCTTGCACTATACTTAGTAATACGATTATTATCGACAAACCATATATTACATCACTGTCTCTGCGTGTTGTCAGTTGCACGACAGTAAAAGTCGATGCTCGATATTACCTATTTGAGAGGACAATGAATAATTTATTTTTATCGACAAGTTTTTCTCCCCCTAGTTTCTATTATAACTACTACACCACCTTTTTACTAGTGATCAAACAAACGGCCCTAAAGGGGCATTAACGTCTTAAAAAAATTCAATAGTATCCTACTGAAATAATATTAGGTACTTTCTAAAAGCTACTTCTACTAATTGGGAAAGTTAAAAGAAGTAAGAAAATACCTAGTAAGACCAACCTGTAACTTAATTCTAAATTAATTATTATGAATTAAAGTCATATCCGGCTGACTACTTTTGATCCTTATTCATGCTCTATGAGGCTATCCAAAAATGGTTAACATAGAATAACACTAAATGCTTGGCATACTTAAACTGTACTATGTGGGATCTATACTAGCTTGCAATTTATTTGTTAGCTATGGACACTGTTATATAAAGATATCAACGCCTCCGTGGTCTAGTGGTAAAGAGCGCGGCTCTTGACTCGGAGGTCGTGGGTTCGATTCCCGCGTTGGAAACATGTTATTTCCAAGTTTGGTTAGGACAATGCAGGCTGATCACCTGATTGTCTGATAAGTAAGATGATCCATGCGTCGGATGGGCATGTAAAAAGTCGGTCCTGCGCCTGATCTCTCGCCAGTCGTGTCGGTCTGCCGTCCCACTGGGTTATGAGAGTAAAGGAATAGAGAGTGCTCTTGTGTACTGCGCACACACTTGGGCACTATAAAATTACTCCTGCGTAGCTGGCCTGGTTTCAATGAAACCGGCCACCGTCACCGAAACCGGTGTGGGAGCTATTATTATTATATAAAGATATAAACTACTGCGTATAACATGTTATAATAACCATTTACCGCTAATAAGATAAGACCTCTAGGAATATTCCTATTATGTGAAGCATATGCATCAGCTACCACACAGAGAGTACTAAGAACTTATCAACAATGACAAGAAAATAGATAATCAACTGCAAACTGCGCAAAATAGCAACGGGTTGTACTCCTAGAAGTATAAACGAAATAGCAGCAGCAGGCATTCATTTTCGACACGAGGTAGAAAGGGGAATATTATTTCCTCTCCCATGCTGCATCCGCGGTCTAATTTTCGATTTATTGACGTGACAACCTCTTATAATTCGATATAGGCTGCGCGCACGTAAAAACATGACGCAATATGCGGCGTTACCTCGCTCTGAGGCGTTCCATTTAAGGCTATGACGTTGTCACGTTCAAATATCGTCAGTAAACTGACTTTACAGACAACCGAGTTCGAGTCGAGTTCGAGTCGAGTTCGAGTTCGAGTCGAGTTCGAGTCGAGTTCGAGTTTGAGTTCGAGTTCGAGTTCGAGTTCGACACGAAACACTACTCTCCAACCGTCTTTTTTATTTTTTTAACTATGCTAAAATAATGTAAACCCTACTAAGGGGGACAACTCATAAACAGCTTTGTTTCGCTTTTTCTGTCGTATCGTTCTAAAATATAAAGTAAAGTTCATAAGAGTATTGATCTACGCTCTATGTCTCTGCCCCACTAATAACAGCACGAAACACTGTTATTATATTGTACTTGTCACTGAGCTAATAAACTCGGTGTTGCCAACTACTAATTACGTGTTACTCCACTATAATTGGGAGAATCAGTAAGTAAATAAGGCGGAGAATTTCAAAAGCCTGCGGGCATATTATAATTGAATATGACAACTATACGAAATTATTGTGTTTAGCTGTTTTCATAATGCTGGTAGTAAATTGCATAATAATGACGATTGCCTATGTAAAATTATCTCTTCCTTTTCCTTTCTATTGTCAGGTACTAATAGGTACTTAATATATTAACGATAAACCTACTTGGGAAACCTAGGTAATTAACCAAACAAGACATGAATTATGATTTTCGAGTACAAAATATATATATTGTGATTACTGATTAGATATTATACCAACCACATACCAAATGTTATATGGCTATCCAGAGGTTGGATTATTTATATTTTATTTTCTCTTACTTGACCTCTATTTTGACACACGCAACATATTAATATTATGTTTGTGCATATTTTTAATAGCAAAGAACTGTACCCTAATCCTTAACATGTCAAACCTATATTATTAGTACATTATATAAATACAGATATAATACAATAGTGATTGAAGCGCACGCCGAGGAACTTGGAGTGAGGAATGAGGAACCCACAACTTGACATTCAGGGGCGGACTTAGCCCTCGGGAGCTAGCGGGCACCCGCTATATCGAGCAGATAACGGGCCCTGATTATTTGCATATAACTCATATTTATTATAAATTCCATAGATAAGGTATACCATCGATTACAGCTATAGCTGGATAAGAACTTCAGAAGTTCAACGGGTTGCATTTCAAGACCAACAGTAACGATGAAGCTGGAGCAGACTCATAATAACATTATTTTCTCCATTTGGTACAGATATGACTTTACTATTTTTTCCTATTATATTCTAGAATCTATAGTACCTATCTATAGTCCTACACTCATAAAGGTACAGGTTGGAAGCCGGCTACATGAATCGGCAGCAGACGACGTGTCGTCGTGACACTACTGGGTTTCTATGTATTTCTATTGTTTCTATAAACAAAACGTGTCGCTAGCTTCGAGTCGCTAGCTGCGGTGGGTTTTTCATTGAAATACATATAAACCAGAAGTGTCGCGACGACACGTCGTCTGCAGTTGTTGCGTGTCGCTCGATTCCAACTGGTACCATAAGGAAAAGGATCATCAAATTCTATGAAAAAAGTACTTAATTGTGGTTTTTAGAATCAACGCACAGTACTATTAAATAGGAAATTTTCCTAACTCTAATGACCTCATATTATGTTTTAAAAAAAGATCATAAATCTTAAAGCTTATCAATCTCACATAAGAACGCTAAAACGTCCAATTTGCTTGACAATATTTTTATAATTGGCAACATTTTGACAATAAATGGCAAAATTATCTTTAATTGTATCGTTTTATAGCCGCGAACATTTGCGAAATGATGATATTCGAGCCGGCTAAGCAAGTTGTAACTTGTAATGTTTTTGTTGGCATAAGGCTGTAACAATACGACATTGTCACACTAAATTTGCGGAAATTGCTAACGATTTGGCTCGGGTTACATTTCAAGTGGTGAAAAATTGCCTGTAGGTCACTCTTAAGACTCCATTACACTATTACAGTATACAATATTCATAACAAATATTATGTTCATTATTATGTTATCAGTTATCACGTCTTGACATGCACATTATAGTGTACAATTTATTAAATGCATCCAATAAGTCCCTATATATTTTTATATTTATAATCTAAGCGAAGAAAAAAAAGTTCATCATACATTACATCGGAAAGATATTAAAATATACTTATTTTAATTACTGAATATCATATTAATATAAATATCCTCAAAGCGTGTCCTCAATTGTTTTTACATATTTGGGCATCTTCCGGGGCGGTGTTTATAAAGGCTCTGTTGCGCAATTTTATCAATACTGTAACAGCTATATTATCGATTGTTTGTCCATAATTTTGTCAATAATATCGCAAGCAATCAATCCAGCTTGCCTAGCATACGCCAACGAGATATATCTCGTATCTCACTCTCAAGATAATTAAAAACTACTCGTCTCATAATGTCAAAATCTCGACATTATCTCGACAAAACACTATAAAAATGTGTTCTTGGATGATAGATCTACACGAGAAAAAATGTTTGTCATGCTAAGGTCAATAGAGATGAAGATACAAACTATCGAACATCGAGAAACATGTAGGGGGAGATATCTCGTTGGCGTATACTAGGCAGGCTGGTTATAAAATAAATAGCACAGGTTATGTGGAAATAGACCATATAACTACAGTCATACTACAAGTCAGTAAAACTATTGAGCTAATACAAAGTTTCATTAGCTTCATAATTATTGTAATCAATAGCGTCTAATGTCTATTATTAGTCTATATAACTCTATAAATTGCTCCTGCAGGACTAGAATAACAACTGTAGACATGGGAAAGAATCGACATACTGACAGATTTTATCGACAAAATGGCGGATTTTCACTGTCTTTCACTCTGTGTATTCTTCCGTAGAAAGAAACCGTTTCTATAGTGACCATGCTACGCCTGCAGTTGTATTTAAGAATTGAATTATATCTAAACAGATGGGACAGAAAATACATACTAATATTATGAACACGAAAGTCTGCAATTATAGATAATTCTATATTTTATGTCCTTACGCTCAAAGCATGGAACTGACTATGATAAGAAAAATATGTATATATGATAATTTTAATCGCGTAAAAATAAGGTTTCCGCACGATTAATGAATTTGGTCGCAACTAAGTGCGAACAACATCTAGTAACATTATATCAATAGGCAATATCACCTACGCAAAAGTCGGGGGGCTTAAAATGGTCACAATTCCTCCAAATTTTTTTGCGATTTAAAAAAAAAAAAAAATGAATCATATTAATTATTACGATTCATGATATGATTCTCCAAAGCGACCATTGACCTGAGCAGTTAGTGCTACACACAGTAAAATAATCCGACCAATTGCACACACCATATTAGAATATTGACAGAAACGTTCTTTCTTTCTTTTTCTTCTTTTTTGGCAACTTGACACAAAGGATGTGTATGTTGTGCCACAGACAAAGTAAAAAGGTAAGGAATATGGCGGGAAAACCATATTCCTCCTATTATATTTTTCATCATCGTTTTCATGTATCGACAGGTCTAAAGTCTAGTCAAAGTCTAAGTAAAAGTCAATACAGTCAAGGAGTCAAGTCGGTCGATTCAATAAAGTGGTAGACGCTTTACTGAAACTTTCGATGGAGTTTTGGAGGGAACACAAAATAGCACGTTTCTGGATATTACATCACTTTCCTACACTTGTGCATGAATACGAATAACTAATGGTTAATATTCTACCAATATTACACATTAAAAACCCAGCTAACACAATTTTAGGAAAATAATACAAAAACACTACAGCACCTTTTCACATGCCCGCCAAAACTCCGACAGAAACGTTGTCAAACGACGAACAAACTTTTTTTACTGTCTGTGCTGGTGCTGCCTCTAGAGTCTAGCGGAATAACATTGCGGTCAGGTATATATCTTATCAGTTATCACATAGAACGTAGAAGTAGATATACTAAGGGCCTAAGCATAGACTAAGGAAAAATATAATAATGTCTGGTCTCTGGTCTAACTTGACTTGAAAGATACAATATGGAGAATCTGACAAATAAGTAGTGAATATAGCCTTTCCAGCACTTTGTCAGGAAGTGGTGAAACAGGGCCTAAAACTGCCAGGAATAAAATTAACAATAATTTTAAAAATTGAATTGTCATTTTACCATTACCGAAAATAAAAGTTAATTTATCATAATTAGTAGAATGCTTCCAAATTACTGAAACCTTGAGGAGAGAAATCGTTCAGTGCATTTCGCAAGTTTTTGCAATACGTTTACAAATTATTGTCCATTTTCTGTAGTACAATATGACAGGTCTTGCAGATGCAAGTTTACCATCGATAAAATTGTTCAATGTTCTATTGACTAGAAACTAAAATGAACGAAAGTTAGGAAAGTATTTTGAATGTGTAAAGGGTCATTTAATCGCATTAAAAAAGGATCTGTTGAGTCTCTTTAACCTATCAACCCCCATAAGGACACCGGCGACCGCGACAACAATAGAATAAGTAGTAACCATAGATTTCCAAGAATCCGCGATCGAAAGATTAATTCAATAAAATCTATAAAAAGATCTTGAAGTTAGTTGTTAGACGCAACTGCGCCGTAGGAACAAGAAAGCAAGATTTTTAAGGCGGTTTTACACAGTAAGACGAAAAGTATGTTTGGAATTTTTCTCTTGTACGAAAATTCTCATAACATAACAAAGCACATTGCGTTCAGATAAACATTAAAACATTGTAAACAGGTAAGAGGTGTAAGGATGTAACAGATATTAACACTTTGTAAATTACGTAATGTAAACAGTAATGTTGGTTTATTGTCCGTTGATACAATTAAATTTGCGAGATTTAGGGTTGGTACTAAGCAAAATTATTTTTATCTTATAATATATAAAATTCTCGTGTCACAAAGTTAGTCCACGAAGAAGTTAGAAACGGCTTTACTGATTTTTACCAAATTTTATATGCATATTCAGTAGGTCTGAGAATCGGCTACTGGGTACTTTATATATTGATAAGTTAAGTGATAAGAGAAGTGTTGAATAAATAACAGTTAATTATTACGACCTGAGACTGACGGCGACCTTTGTGCGACGGGATAGCGATCGACGTTGCCATGGCGACATACTTACTAATTTATTCACTTCAATAAAATAATATGGGCGAAATACTTTATATTATGGCAAAGCAACGTTTGCCGGGACAGCTAGTATACTTATGAAAATTCAATGCTCTTTAAAAACCGAATCCATCTAAAGGCAGCCTCGACATTGGCCCATGATGGATCTATGTCATAATTTGCCCTCTCTGCATGCAAGATTGCGAACTTGTAGTAACGCATATTCGTCCATGATTGCACATGATCGATGTAGATGGCGCTACAGGCAGCTCTGTATCTTTATTGTAATCCATTATGGCTTTATGTGAAAAGGAACATTAACAGTTAAATAAGCTGTATGTAGCTTATATGTTGCAGGATGCGTTTGAAAACACGTTTGTCAATTTTTTCTTACATATCAAACTACATATTTTAAAAGTATTTTGACTTGAATATTGGATAAGATTTCTCAAGCTTTTCATTAATACAGATTTGATATCTTATTTAAAAGTTTGTCTAAAGATTTTTGGCAACCCTAGGCAATTGGAAACTGTTCCAAATCGTTACTGCTCAAGAGCTCTTCGCTGTGTAAATATTACGTGGCCGGTTATAGTCATGGTTTAAAGTGGAGTTGTTAAAATACGTTTACACAAAATTATTATTGGTTTAAGTAAAGATTTAACGAAAATGGTAATTTTAACGTTTCAAAATTCACAAATTATTGATGGATCTTTGAAATTAAAATAGTCGTCGATCGCACAGTTCAGCAAACTATAATTACATAATATCTAACTTAAAAAGACTATCATTTTGTTATACTCATAGGTTTTAGACTTGATGTTGCCATTATAGACGTATTTAATGTAAGGTTAATATATTTTAAAAGCTTAACTACATAATATGTAAACTACGAGTAGCTACCATAATTAACCTATTTAATGGCTAGTATTAACTTTATTGTAATTAATAATTTATAACTTTACGACAAATTCTAGATAGGTGCTTAGGCGTAAGTAATCGTAAAATATTTGATTAAAACTGTAATCGGCTCGTAGGCGTTTAGTTCTAGCTTAGATTTATGTGATTGCTGAGTTGGGGAAATAGGCTAGCTATTCCGAAATAAGTGGACATTAATAGAACACAACTTTAAGATACTATAAAACCACTTTATAAATTAGGCTAATAGAGCAGCTTATCATATGAACGTGCCACTTTTCTAAAGAATTATTTTTTTATAAAATAAGGGGGCAAACGTCGGGTCACCTGATGGAAAGCAACTACCGACCGTCGCCCATGAATACTCGCAACATTAGAAGGGCTGCAGGTGCGTTGCCGGCCTCTTTAGTAGTGATATCATAGATGTGCAATCAAATAATATTTTTCTTTGTAATCCTGACGCATATATTAAAAAAAACATAAAATATGATTACTTTAATAATTTTCAGTCGCGTGCTCAAAATTTTATGTCACGTGCCACTTCTGGCACGCGTGCTGTTAGTTCGCCATCCCTGCTGTAGAGCAACTCCACAGTGTAAAAATAAAAATATATAAACAGGGAATATCGCACCTCCTCCTTTTTTGCACATTTATTTATTTAAAAAACTTTATGCACATATAGGTACAAAGGTGGACTTAATGCCTTATGGCATTATCTACCAGTCAACCTTTGGGCAATACAAAGTTGTATAGGTGCCAGTCGAGTTTTTAGTGGGTAAACCTCTTGTAGGGAGTCCCACATACCCCCGTCGTCCAACCCCGTGCGCGGCGGGGGATACGTAAAGTATTTCCCCCCCTCAACAAAAAAAAAAAAGGTGCCAGTCGAGTTAAAAGAGGAATTAAGTAACTTGCCAAAAAAAACAAATATAAATAAATAAATTATACTTATAAAATATAATATACTTAACATATTGCATAATATTATGCTATACTTATAATATACATATTATTATTATTATACATTATTTTACAACTATAAGAAAATACAACATCTATAAATAATTAATATATATTAATTATATAATTATCATACATAAATTATATTATATAAATAAAACCAATAACCATACATAATATTATATATTATTTAATAGGTGTATATAATATAATATATAGTTGATCTTGCTTAAAATATTATAAATATTAAATTATGCCATAAACTAACTAACTAAGAATCTCCCAACTGTTTCAAGTAAAAGTCACGTACCCTGCGCTTAAAAGTGTATCTGGTTTTTATCATCCTGATTTCCGGAGGAAGAGCATTCCAGAGGAGAATAGCCTGGACGTAAAAAGAAGAGTGGACGGAACTGGACTTGTGGGAAGGGCAACTTAAAAGCTGATTTGAAGTGGATCGGAGGTTTTTATCACGCCTGCTGCAACGGTATTGAAAATGAGGCGCGAGATATTCGGGAGAATGGGGAGTGAATATAGCACGCATAGTGCCCGCACATGTGGTTAACAAAGACAAAAATATATACGCGCACGCTTTTTTAATATATTTTATTTTTTTAATGTGTCAATAATACACATCGGGTAGCACTTGTTACTTAAATTGAGAGTTGAGACACAACACACTTGAATTTGAACTTTGTATAATATCTGTAATCAAAGTTTAAAAAGGATGATTATTTATTTAGCAAAGATTTTTAACGGTTACTCAAGTATTTTTATTTATGTGCGAATTACGTTGACGTAAGATTTCGTTTAATACTAATAATTGTAATTTGTAGTCGTAGAGAACGTAGAGAACGTAGCCTTAATAGTAAAACACACTTAACTTTAACTTATAAGGACAACTTAACTACTCTGTGGTTAGCTTAAACAGACATATAATAATAGAGGTAGGTTATTTTAAATTATTGATATTATATACTGTCTGTTTTAAGTCAGGAAAGTAATATTTTGTACCCGCACCAGCTCTAATAAACTTAGTAAAACATCCGACAATTTCGACAGCGCAGTTCGGTAAATAAAATCTATGGGATTTTACATACGCGTCGCTAGTGACATAGCGATTGCAATGCTACAAATCCTTATACAGTTTCTATTTTTACCTTCGCTCCAAAAACCATTAAATGCATACATATCCTGTCCAATGAAGGGAAAACAAACAAATCAAAACATAACAAATTACACTTAAACCTTTCCTAGAATTGTCCTAAGCATATTTTAACACTAGTTTCTATAGAGGCTCGTTACGATTTTCCATATCACTCTCGCTACATTATGTGGTGAGATTTGAGGAAAACCTTACGTAATGACCAACTAACGATCGCATTAAGCCGCATTATCGCCTGAGATCGGAAAGTAAGCTGGGAAAATTAATACGCGCGAAAACAATTTGCTTGGCATTATGAGACTGAATGTCAGAGGTTCATAATACCCTCGATATAAGTAGCTTTAAACTGTTTGTAACTTTTAAGGGTTATTTTAAAACACAAAGGAAAAAGTGGGCTTGATTTTAAACCCCTGATTCGATTTAGGAGTCCTACTTCGAATCGGCGCATTCAAACCTCCGGATCCGACCGAAGTTTAACTTCGTTCGGTTCATGCCTTTCGAATGAATATATTTCAGAGTTAAGAGTCTGTATACGAAATTTTGCCGATTTTGCCGAAATTGCAAAGGTTCGCTACAGAAATATTATTAGGTTGTTTCCCCTTATTAGTGTTAAAAAAATATATTAATTATTAGATTTAAAATATATTTAAGCGCGGAAAGCCGACTCGAACTTGCGGCGAGTAATATAATGTGAGATTTAGGTTGTTTTGAATCGTGTTTTTTGGCATAATTTGTTTTTGTTTTTTCTTCTTTTTTCTCGAATTGGATAGAATTTTATCTATAGATTATTTCTGTCGTTTTCTTTTTATGAATTACAGCTCCAAGTTGCCGAAATGAACAGCAATTCTTTGCCCATTTTCTCTAAAATTTTGCCGAGTTATATATTTTTTACTCAACTATTTCATATTAAAGTGGTAAAAAGTAATTCCAACATTTTATAGAAGACTTTCTCAACAGTATATTGTATTTTTTTCATACATCAATACAATAGACATCAATACAATCCATAAATAGGTGATATTCTAAACCTTTTACAGCAAAAATCACAAAACTGTCGCGGGTTTGAGTTGGATTATATAAAAATACTTAAAAAACAAAAAATATAGCTCAAACATTAGATTATAATTGAAATGATCTTAGATGTTGTGCATTAAAACTTATAGAAATAATGTATTTTAACTGTTAAATCACGTCTGTAAAATCAGCGAAATCGGCAAATTTCGTATACGGACTCTTAATATCACGAATGATCGATCATTCGGTCGAAACATTGATTCTTCGGAGTAGACCTTCAGGACAATTCCAGTACGACGGCCAATAAGCGCCCGTCGCGCTTAGCGTTGACCCTTCAAAGGTACATACGAGCAGTAAAAGTCATTAGTTAGTAGATAAATAATCAGCTAATGTTAAAGGGTTTGAATATTGGTTCGTGTTTTGCAAACAAATGGATAATCACAATCAGAAACTTCTCTTTAAGAGCGCCCCTGAAACGGCGACGTCGCTATCATAATAAATTTTACTTAATCACGCTATGCACCGTGCAATGGCACGCCAGTCGCCCCCGGTTTATTTATTGGCACACGCCAGGAATTTAGTTGCACTATTCTGATACGGTCAACGACACATTTCAAAGTCAATGTCAAAATAGCCCCACGTCACGCGCGGGACTGAAATAGTTGCGATACGTCGTGTAGTTGGCTCTTTAACTATTTTTGGCTCTTGTACAATACCTACCTACAATATGCCTAACTAGGGTTTTCCTCGATTTGAAGAGATTTGACTGCGAAAATTTCCAAGAACTTGAAGAAGAAGCGAAAATCCAGAGTTTGTTAAAAATACGTTTGTTGTATAAGAGCCCCCCTTAAATATTAACTTTGTTTTATTTTTAGTATTTGTGGTTATAGCAGCAACAGAAATACGCAATCTGTGAAAATTTCAACTCTCTAGCTATTGCCGTTCTTGAGTTACAGCCTGGAGACAGACAGACAGACAGACAGACAGACAGACAGACGGACAGACATCGAAGTTTCAGTACTAGGGTCCCGTTTTTACGAAGCGAAAATCCAGAGTTTGTTAAAAAATACGTTTGTTGTATGGGAGCCCCACTTAAATATTAACTTTGTTTTATTTTTAGTATGTGTGGTTATAGCAGCAACAGAAATACGCAATCTGTGAAAATTTCAACTCTCTAGCTATTACCGTTCGTTCTTGAGTTACAGCCTGGAGACAGACAGACAGACGGACATACATCGAAGTCTCAGTAATAGGGTCCCGTTTTTACCCTTTGGGTACGGAACCCTAAAAACTATCATAAGTACTAAATTTCATCAAAATGCGTTCATTCATGTTTGTGTAAGGATTTTAGCAGCTGGAAGCACCTGGCCTTTATCCAAAGTACAAAGAATACTGAGGTTTTCATAGAAAACAAATAAATAATAAAATGAAATATGCAATAAAATGAGCTCAATGTAGGTACTCAGCTTGGCGAGTCATCAACTTGCAAACTTTGTATGCCTTCGTTAGTTTGAAGGTGAATTTGCATCTTCACAATTTGCCGGATTCAAGTCGTTTAAGAGCTTACACGAAAACTTTCCTTCAAGTGTTTGCTAGCCCGCATTCTTCTACAAAATGTAATCTCTTCTAGGTACTGTCAGCTTTAGGATTAGCCTGCTTCTTCAAGTTTATTTTTCAACTCCTCATGTTTCGCTTGGCTTACGCCATTAGTTAATTTGGCGCTCGTTTTTCCTGCCACAGGAACGTTCCTAGTAAGTTTTTCTTAGTTAGAAAAACATACTATTTTGAGGTAGCTACTACTGTTATACCTCTATATGTGTCTGTCTGTCTGTATGTCTGTTACCCCTTGACGCCCAAACCGCTGAACCAATTTTGCGATTTGGCATGGAGATACTTTGAGTCCCGGGAAAGGACATAGGTTACTTTTTATCCCGTAATAATGATCCCGTAACTTGATATGGGGATACAAAGTATCCCCATATCAAGTTTCAGCATACATTGCATGCATTCAGACTCGTGAAAGGACATAGGCTACTTTTTATCCCGGAAAAATTTCGGTTCTCGCGCGATAAACGAATTTTAGTGTAACGAAGTTGCGGGCATCTTCTAGTGAAATAAAAGAGAGTGGCAAAGTGTTGATGATCAATCCTATCATTAAAAGTATTTATTTACGCAGCGTAAACTCCGTCAAGAACCGCGAAGGCTTCACGGCCTTGCGTCCCTTTAAGTTAGCGGCGCGACGGATTCGTAAACCACAATATTTTCATTATAAACCCTAATCAAATATATATAAATCTCCTGTCATGATGTTTGTCCGCGATGGATTCCTAAACTACTTAACCGATTTTAATGTTTCTTTTTTTTAAATGTGTGCTTTTTTTCCAACTTGAGAGATAGGATAGCTTAGATCTTTAATTGTAGTCTCAATTTTATTTTATTGCAAATTATTTGTCTATAAAGAGCGACCATTGTTTATGCGACACGGGTCACGGGATAGCGATGGACGTTGCCATGGTGACACACTTATTTAGTGACTAATTCAATAAAATAATACGGGCGATATACTTTATATAATACTAGCTGACCCGGCAAACGTTGTTTTGCCATATAAATAATTTTTGGTACGAAAAATAGATGTTTGTCGATTCTCAGACCCACTCAATATGCTCACAAAATTTCATGAGAATCGGTCAAGCCGTTTCGGAGGACTACGGGAACGAACATTGTGACACGAGAATTTTATATATAAGATGGCAAAGAAACGTTTGCCGGGACAGCTAGTATAATATAATTTTATTTTAATATATGTTACATATATTACATACACTAGTTACGGTTGTATAACAGCACGTAACGCTAGCCGCGCTCGTGTGACCGCGGCCTTACACAAGGCCGCGGGCGCCGGCGCGCGACAAACCATTGTCTCTAAACTTGTCATTGCCGTTTTTATCCCGATTAGGTTAACTTCCGTGTCATTATGTCCCATTAGTCTATTTTAAACGTTAAGATAAATCATTCCTTATTTGTTTTACTATGTAGCTAAAAGGAAACGAAATGCCTATTATAAGCCGGCTTTGTCATAATTTTTAACAAATTATTAGAATATTTTTAACATTTTTGATTTATATTTTCGACTTGTATAAAATATAAGGTTTGCTTTTCTCTAGAACATTGGAAAAGTTACATGTCAAAAAAAAATCGGTTGTCTGTAAAGTCGGTTTACTGACGATAGTTGAACGTGACAACGTATGACGTTGTCACGTTCAACTATCCTTAACCCCTTAACCCTCGCTTCCAAATCTCTATAAATAGAAACAAACTTTTTCGACTGTAACCCAAAGTTATTTCGATGTATTTCTTTCAAATGATTGTCTAAAAATATTTATAATGAGTATAATGAACTATTCGCAATAATCGAGTAAAATCTTCGAACAAAGCACAAGTCATACCTTGACGTAAATACTTGACGAAATAGAGCACAATTTTAAATAGCCGAAATAATACTAATAGCTCACAGATTGTTTATTTATTTTTCATTCAGCATGTGGTCAATGTATCAAAGGTCATAACTAACCAAACTTCTTCATACAAATTAAGTATTCTCTAAGTCATCGAAATATGTAATATAATCGAAACAAAGGCGGCCCAGGTGGGCCTTACGGTTGTTGAGAGACTTGAGAGGATAAATGGAACGCCTCAGAGCTGCTGTCAGCGAGGTAACGCCGCATGAACCGTCATGTTTTTCGGGTGCGCACCCCATATCGAATTATAAGACGTTATCACGTCAAAAAAGACTGCAGATCTCGAATTTGAGGCAAAGAGAATAAATATACATAGAGAACAATGCAAAAGTTATTAAGTACACTGCGTAGATGGCTAGACTTAAGTACAGCTACAAGACTAATCTGGACAGTATTCAAACACAAAGACAAATAACGGTGCATTCGGCCATCGAGGATATAGGCTATATTATACAGCTTCCGGCGCGTGACCTCCGCCTATCTGCATGTATATGGGCCGGCTTAATTGCTATCACTAACACAGTTTGAGGATTAGTCATACATGAAATGCAATTCTTTTTTTGAAGTTTGAAAATGGAATTAGTTTTGTTTTTTAAAATATTTGTAGGTAGAAATGAGACTCTATAATAAAGAGCCTATAGTAATATTATTATTTAAAGTCAATTTTGAAAAAGTTAAGCGATGTTATCAAATTCTTTTAATAGTTTTTATAAGCTTAAGTTTAAAAACAGTACAATTTGTTAGTATGTTTTACCTTCTTACTATAAAACCATGTTGTTCAGAGCATTTAACAAACTTTTTACGCCTGACGAGTGATTTAAATACCTCCAATCTGTTTTAATATTTCTTTGTGTTTTACCCGTCCTTTCTCTTTTATCTCTTTGAGTATATTCAGTAGCTGATTGGCAAACATGAAATATGGAATACCAAATACCGATGAATATGTGCAGATGTGTGAGAATCCAATGATAATAGTGTATGTGTGTACAGATAGATACGTGAAAAACCAATGATAAAGGTGTGAGTGGCAATGGTAATGTAGATGTGTGCAAGGCCGGGCCGCAGTGCAGCGCAGACGGGGGTATCGATCGCATCCGAACACGTCTGCAACGCACACACCAGCGCGCAGGGCTGCCTCCTGCCGTGAGATTAAATCTTGAGCGTGTGAAAAGTAACTAAGGTAAATGAAATAGATGAAAATTTTAAAATAACTAATATAATAATTTTGCGTAATTGCCGTTTCAATTTAAAAAAAAATTCATTTTTGGTCATTGCCTTGTAGCTAATTAAATAAAGAATACGAAAGCCTCGGTCCATGTCTGCTATCAAACTCAGTAAAAACAGAACATTTTGATAAGCAGTGTCAAAATTGGAGGAGTATGCTATATGTGGCAACCCTAACAAGCGTAGCGTCTTTATACCGCACGGCTGGTGCGATATTGGCCCCAAAGCCCAGCATTAGGATGACTTCCCTTTAAACTACCCGCCATATTTATTGAATTTGAATTCGGAACCTAGACACCTAAATTTCAAGCTTAAGGCACTCCGCATTTATATTTAAATTTTCGTTCTATCGGAGAAATCTTTGCATAAAAATTTAAATCCTCTCCCTCTGGACTCAGGAGGCTAGAAAATTTATTCGAATTTCTTAAGGGGTTGTTCTAAACTTAAATCTAAAGTTATGAATACATAGTTCTCAAATTCTATTACCGTACCATAAAATTTATTTCTAAGGTCAAGTGTGAGAGATGTAGAACCAGGAAAGATCTTCAGTACAATATCTTTTGCCAACTTTAGTCTTCTACTGACCCAAAATTTATGCAAAGACTACGTAGCTTTAACGGCTCATACTTTTAGCCAAAATATACTTGCCAAATAAGTTTACCTGTATAACATTGTATCTAGAATACTTTAAAACTTGTACAAACTCTTTGGTCTTTTTTAGCTTGTAGTGCTTCAAGTACTGTAGTTACTAGGTCTGCATAAAATCTAGGTACTGTATTAAATCAATCAAGTGCATCCGCGACGGTTCCTCGTGTGTCACATTCGGTACAGCGTGTGTGACCTACACGCTGTGCCGAATGTGACACCGTAAATCCAAAATGTCCGCATACCGCGGATTATCTCCAGTCCTCATAAGTTATCGTAATTTATCGTGTCTATGTCCAATGGCTGACCTTTTAACACGGATAGCACTTTTATGTATGAGCAAAATTATGCCCACCACTCTGAGTGAAATAATTTCTTCTGGGATAAAATCTTCTATGTATTTTCTGGGATTCAATATCAGATATATTATAACGTACGAACTTACTTTTTCCGATTTTGAATTTGGAATTAAAAACGGACCTAGAAAAAACGCTGCTTCTTTTTCAATTTTTTATTTTTGTTACAATTTGGAAGCTAAGTTTCTACGTTTGAGAAGTCGTATTTTTAATTCGATTTCTTAACTTATTTGATATAATATCCTACCTTTTAAATTTTCCTGACCTTACCATTATAAACGTCAACGCCTAATACAACACACACATGAATTAAACAATGTTGTGATGTTTAAACTGATTAATTATTCAAACAAAATTAATTTGTTGCATCTGTTGAATAATTCATAACGTCTCGATCGATTACACAATCGTCAATCGAACAAAGTATGTGTCATTATAGTTCCGAAATGGGATGATTAGAATACAACCTTGAAACTATGACAACCTTAGTTCTTTTATTCAGTTAATAAAATAGAACCTAGAATAAATACAGTTTACCATTACAATAACCAGAAGATTTAAATGTTTTCAGAGCTGAAAGAAATGTACTTTTCGGTTACTGGAGTTAATTTCTAATTCATAGTTCTACAAACTCTCTTTTATTGTATAACCGAGGAAATTGATTTCTATGCAGTTGACAGACCTACGTCGCTTGGTCGACTTATGTCAATTCAATAATATGTTAGCTGTGATTTTGATTTAACGCGATCAAATTATTTAGGTCCACCGTCTACCTAGGAATCAACTTCTCTGATAGTAACTACATCTCCTTCTTTTGTCTATCTCGGGTAACGTTTGATTTTCTTGGACCCGATTTCATATCAAATTATGTCATATTCATTTCACCAGTCTTAATAATAGAAAATACGAAGCGTTGATTATTAGTTATTACATATATTAGGTAATATCAGCTTTTCGTATTTTTACCCTACTTCACGATATCCCACCACCCATGTCGTATCGTACCCGCGTCGTGTGAAGGCGATTTAATCTGCAGGCGGGTTGATCGGGGGTGCTCGCTGTTCAGTCAAGGTCGGGGGCACAACTATTGTTGTGTCTGTCCGCAATAATCTCATCAGAGCGTCTCTTTATGTTAAAGTGTTGTTTTGTTAGAGCTACGCTTGCTGAACTTTGTTTTAAGTGTAAGTCCTATTAAAAGGAAAATTTAAATAACAATAAATTGCTTTATTTTGGAGTTAAGTTATTTTGGCGTTATAATATTTTTCCTTGTTGATGGTATTTCCGCCATTTTTCCTTGTCCTATGCCAGCGCCCAGCATCTTCAGCTCAATATGTATAATAAGACTAATATTATGTCCTTATTAATTTGTTTAAACAATTTCGTTTATATTATATTGATACCTAGTTACTCCCTCGACTTAAATGGTTATAATAGAAACGGGCGACGACGTCTTTAAAGGACTTTTATTTTATTTAATAAACTTTAGATTAAAATGAAAATTATTGAATTAAATTTAGATAATAATAAAGACCTACCTAAACTTAAGGATGACTCACAAAAAGTCATAATATTGAAAACTGTTAATGCACTGTTATGTCTGACTACAACAAAAATGTAACGTGAGAAAAAACTGTTATTTGTATAAAATGACTAATAATTTCCGTATTTTTTCCGTAATTTAACGTCCTTCGTAGACGTTAATTGTACAAAAAACCGTATACATATTTTCAGTGATTTATGAAGATTTACAAACTTCCTTATCTTCATTTTATTCAGATTATCATTTGTATTGTCAATTTAAATACTCTAACTTGTATTTAAATATACACATACCTAATAATGTTTTTTTGTATGTTTACTCGCCAAAGTAACGTATCAAAATAACAAAAAATTAATTGTTAATATCGAAATAAAGTATATGAAGAACCATACGCAACGTTTACCGTATCGCTTTCCGCGATAAAAAATATGCTATGTCGACCTTTACCGGGGCTCAAAGTATCTTCATACCAAATTTCAGGAAAATCGTTTCAGCGGCAAACCGCTGAAACGATTTTCCTGAAATTGAAAAGGTGTGAAGATGTAGGTGTGAAGATGTAGCAAACAGACAGACACACTTTCGCATGTAAGTATAATATTAGTAAGTATTAATATAACCATTACGCCGACAGCCTAATCATCATTTTAAAAACAATGCAATGTTTTGTGGTTTAAAATCGATTGGGTGATGATTCTGTAATTTTGTTAACGAGTATTTAACTTGTCATCAATTTAAAGTTATTCAAATAGGGATCGAGTTAAACGCCAAATAAACATCCATTAGCAGAACAAAAACACTTCCTAGTTGGTGAAAAAGTTAATATTAAAGTTTGAATTGCGTTGATGATCAGCGAATGAAAAAGTTTTTAATAAATAAATAAATAATAAAACTCAAAAAAATATCTAAATTCAAGACCCTAAAAGTTTGTAAGTTGAAGCCTTATATTTTAAACATTTATTTTATAATAACACCCCCCGCTTATTATTTTTTGAATATATTTAATGTACAGAATTTTCATTTTTACAGTTTTATTATATGTATTTTTATATTAATATAAGTAACTTGGATGTTACCCGCAACTTCGTTAAAAACGTTCATAAATCGAACATTTTTCTGTGATAAATAGTATTTGTATGTCCTTTCCCTCGACTCAAAGTATCTCCATACCAAATTTTAGCAAAAACGGTTCAGCGGTTGGGCGCGAAGAGTTAACAGACAAGCAGACAGATAGACACACATTCGCATTCGTAATATAATTCTAAATGTAGGTATTTAGTAATTACATACATACAATATGTCAACTTAGTACATAGTCTCTCTCGTCTAACTCTGGCATTAATCGTCGAAGTTTCTACAGCTGTCGGATTCTAGACATCGTCGTCTAATTAAACGGGACATCGGCCGGGTCGGGAAATGTTTGGCTTTTCCAAATACGGTTCCGATCGCGACTGTACACGCCAATTACCAAGTATTGTTTACTTGTATGATGCCATTCACATGCCTTAATAGCCGAGGTCAGAGGTACAGTCGGTGAGAATAGCGCTACAGGATTTCTTATGTAACCCGAAGGAAAGGTTTTAAAGCGCGGAAACTGCATGCCCGGTACTATTAATCCTTCGATCGCGGATTCTTGGAAATGCAATTGTTATTCTTTTACACATAATATGAACTATATAATCTTAACATAATATACCTAATTTATAGTTTGTAATTTTAAATAATATGTAATAACTTAAATAATAATCTGACGATGATAAAATTTTTGCATGCCCTAAGGAAGAATGTAATAAGGCTCTGAAAAATACTGTAACACCTTATCATTGTACCTGCATTTTAAGCAAATAAACGTTCTATCTATCTATTTATTCTATTGTGTCTCGCTCACTGGTGAGCTTATGGGGCTTTTTTGGGTTAATGCAAAATGCACCTTCAAGATAAGAGCATACCTATTCCCTCTTAAAAGATCTGCAACTCTTCTGATGTTGCGAGTGTCCATGGGCGACGGTAGTTGCTTTCCAGGTGACCCGTTTGCTCGTTTGCCCCCTAATTTTATATTTTAAAAAAATCAGATTCGTTCCTTTTTCAATCCGGTTTTTTCCTATGTTTTTAGTAGCATATAGGATCTGACTTTCTAACTAATTTTAAATTGGTTTGTAATTGATTGATTGGTCATAAAAGAAGAGAGTCTTTTGTTTTGTATGAGGAAAAGATTTGAATAAAAAAATATTTACTAAAATAGTGAAGTAACATAATAACAACGTGAGAAAGAAAATATACTCTTTAAAATAAATAGGCATTTCACTGTAATTCAATTACTTTTAAAATAATTACTTCTAAAATACAGTAGCCGCTTAGTAGTTTGAAATAGGAAACAGTAGCATCTGCCATTACAATTTAAACTCTAAATTTAGGATTACAAGATTGAATTTATGTTAATCGTTGAGTTTCTTCACATTTCATTAAGCGTACCGTCCATTGTATCAAATCTAATTATTTTGATCGTTGTGAAATATTTTCAATGGATAGGAAACGACATAATATCTTAATCAACTGTTTAGAAACTGCAATTAAACAGTTGACAATATAAATATTGTTCTACAACTGGTTAGCGAGTCGCGCTAATGGTTCAAAACTTTCGATATCGATTTTAAAATGTATGTCATTGTGCGTCTTCATTTAAAGTATAAAAAAAACAACGAAAGTGCCAGTAAAAGTGAAAATGAAACAGCAGAAGCAGGCATACATTTGAAGAAAGAAATAAAGAAGGAAAGAAAGGGGGATAGCAAGTATTTCTTTCTCTACGCCTTGCCGCGCCGGTAGACAATGTCTACCTCAGTCGTACGAATTTTCGATGACGATGGGCCAAATTGACAGATTGCCTTTATCATTATAATATCAGAAACCCCATGGTGACATAACGCTAAGCTTGCAAGTCGATAAATAATAATTTCTCAGGTAATTCTAGGTCAATTACAATTATTATTTTTAATGATTATTTTAGCTAACAATTGAGTCTAAATCGATGAATTAACCTTGTTCTTTGAACATTATAACGTTGTCTCTAATACTAGACGTTCTTCGCTCCTGTGGGAACCATACATTATTCCGGGTTATATAATATCCTTTCTTGGGAATAAAAAGTAAATAAAAAGCAAAATTTCTTCCTTTTCCCTTATCAAAAATTAGTTCAGCTGTCAAGCGTGCTGAGGTTACAAAAACACTTTCGCATTTATAATATTATAATAGATTATTGTATACGAGTTTATAGCAAGATAAACACACGATAGCGATCACCGATATGGTGAGATGAGGGAATCTCTAGTGAAAGTATGAAAGTCAAAGTATTGAACGTAAGTCTATCAACTAGCATCGACACACGGCTAGCACGACTGTGACACACTATAAATCCATACTGATATTTCCATTACTAATATTATATATGCGAAAGTGTGTCTGTCTGTTACCTCTACCCAAACCACTTAACCGATTTTGCTATTTGGCATGGAGATACTTTGAGTCCCGGGAAAGGACATAGGTTACTTTTTATCCCGGTAAAATGTACGGTTCCCGCGCGATAAACGATTTTAGGCGCAACGGAGTTGCGGGCGTAATCTAGCAAGTATTATTACACAGTAGACGTGTTATAGTATGGACTATTAGCGAGTTAGGTACCTACCTACCAGGAGTTGCGGTAGGTTCTATCGTACCCGCAACTCTGCCCATGGGGTTTTATTGGGTAGACTATGCAAGGGTCCCACATACCCCGGCCGATATCCCCAATTTTCCGTGGATGCGTAAAGCATTTCCCCATGTAAAAAAAGGCCGAGTTAGGTACAGAAAACGTTCTTTAAACTTTCGCACTTTCGTCCTTCGGCCGTCATTTTCGGTTTAAGACGAACATTTCCAAAAATATATAAATTATAATAATAAGTACCTAACTATTTTGGTCGAACTAGGTTTAGGTAGGTTAACTATAAAAATATTTAGTAAGCCAATCACTTTAAAGAATACTAGTAATACAAGTTACAACCGAGTTGTAGTATAGTACCTAGTTTTTAACAGTAAATATATAATTGACTATATATAAGTGCTTCAACCCGCTCTCATTTATGTATTGCTCTTAGGACGAAGCCTTTGTATATCCGTGAGAGCTCACCGTCTCAGTAGGCCTACCACGAAACTGTTTTGAGACTCAAACAATCGGACGAAAATGCTGCGTCCTACTCTAACAAACGTGAAATGACGTTTTTAGAGCAGGACGCGGCATTCTCGTCCGATTGATTGAGTCTCAAAACAGTTTCATGGTACAAGGCCAGATTATGCCCTACATCTTTTGTCTGACAGTTCGGACAGGACTCTATTAAGTTTAGTCTCGCTTCTACCTACACGTTAAAATTGCTTTGTACCTAATGCAGTTTCTTTTAATATTTTTTATCTGCTATCTTTATTTTCTCATCAAGTCGTAAGTCATAACACATTAAAGTACCGCGATCCACGGGGTTCGTTAAAAATCCTGCGCTTTTTATTTGTGTCTTGATAGGGAAACTTTTTTATAAGGAATATTACTTTAGTCTGTATTAAATTAATAATATTATATTAAGGATAAAAACTGACTTGTAAGTACAAGTTAAGGATAAAATATTACTTGCACAAATCCAATTATTATTCTCCATCACAACTAAATAGTTTTGGATAGGAGTTTTAAATTTTACGAAGACATCGTGCTGTTGTTTGTAAGGTAGCAAAGTAATTATTTATTTTAAATATTACAAAGTAATTAAAAAAGAAAGTGCATATATACTCAATGGGTTATTAAAGAAAGTTGATAATAATGGATTTGTGATATTAATCTTTTGCCGACAATTTTACTTACAATGCATTCGCGTAGCAAATTCTATAATAATGAATAAGCGAAACGAACACAGGAATTCGAGATTAAATTTCAATCAAATAAATGTTACGTAAGTTATTCCAATTATGCTCAATCATATTACAAGAAAATTAAAAGAGAGTATCAAAATTGATTGAAATAATTACATTGAAGAGATCTCGATATATTTTATTTGCTTAAAACAGAAAGCGTCATAAGGTAATTGACTAGTAGATTGGACAGTATCAGTCTTTGGAAAAAGCACAACAGCACAATATTTATTAATGTTGCTTAAAAAATTTCATGTTTTTAAAGTAAAAGAACGGATGTTTTTAAAGAAAAACTAGTTTTTAAAGCAACATTAATAAATATGGTGTTTTTGTGCTTTTTCCAATGACTAGTACTGTCCAATCCACTAGTCATTTACCCTAGTTAGAAATTGATAGCTCTAAAATTATTAAGATTATAGATAGGATGATACATAAACTATAAACATACATAATATTATATATTGTGTTACATACTAATATTATATGCCCCTCCACGCCCAAACTGCTGAATGTATTTAGATACTTTCGGTCTTACCACAAAAGAATTAAACATCTGTTGAACAGTTGTTTTGAGACAATTTTGTATGGAATTTTTCTCTAATCAACTGTTCAACGGGTGTTTAAATCTTTTGTAGTAAGACCCTTGGAGTCCCGCGAAAGGATATACCTAGGATTTTATCCCGGAAAAATATCCCGCGCGATAAATGAATTTTCATTTATCGCGCGGGATCGCGGATCGCGGAATCAACGGAATTGCGGGTGTCCGTGTCATCTAATAGCTAATAATTACACAAAGACACAATTTTTTCAAATGGTAATTTAATAAATTATCGTTTTAAATAGTAATAAACTAAATTTACCTAACACTCGTGTGAAACTAGAGTAACACTTAAATTGTGAATAAAGTTGTTTGATAATAAAAAGTGAATATGAATTTGGATCGGTGCCGGTCATTAAAGAGAGCGTGGTGAGAAACGGCGGCGGATAATATGCAATCTCCTTTACAGATTCATTATAAACGCGTTTATACGTACCAAATGTCACGGTGTACTGTTAGCGAATAGATCATTAAACGTAGATGGAAACAATGAAGACGAATTGGGAAGAAGTTATATCACAGTTGCTGCCGGCTAAGTTTGAGTATAATTATGCAAAATATATGAATAATTCATTCAAATCCGTTCAGTAGTTTAAATTGCGTGAAAGAGTAAAAAACATCCAAACATACATCCAAATTTTCGCCTTTATAATATTAGTAGGATAGGGAATATTACGCAGAGGGCGCTACTAGTACATTCAGTAAATAATCCGACAGATCTGACATATTGCATTAAGCATTATATTATGAGAATATTGACGGAAAGGCTGTCAAACGTCGAAAGTTACTGTCCATGCTGGTGCTGCACTCTACGTCAAAACATTGCAGTAATATGTCATATATTCGAGACATTTGTAGACTTAATAGACGAAGTGACAGATTCACATTTTTTTTCGTTTATTCTTATATTTCTCTAATAATAATTAATATAGCCCATGCTGGCTACGCAGTAGTAAGATTGTATTGAGCACAGTCCATATATTATGTATTATAAACATTTCTTCTCTATCTCAACAACATAAACAACATAATATTTGTAAAGAAAACATTAAAGTGCGTAGCTAAAATAAAAAGGAATTAATTTTTAAACCTCTAATCCTCGATATTGCTAAGCTTTTAAGAAAACAAAAACACTTAATGGCGGCAAATCTTGACAGCTGTCAGTTACCGTGAGCACTTAGGGGGTTCCCCTACGCTTTGAGGGGTCCTTAACTTCGCTTGCTTGCTGTCTAACACGTTGGTAGAAACTATTTGCTTGGCTTTCAGTTCAATTGGAACATGAATCGCATTGTTGTTCAATATTAATTTTTATATTTGTACGATAGAATATAATCGACGTAGAGTCTGACAATACAACCGTATTGTACTTACAATATACCGTGTACAAAATCATATAAAAATTGTCTGGAGTTTTTATCCCGGAAAAACGTACGGTTTCCTTGCGATAGACGAATTTTTACGTTACGGAGTTCTTGACATCAACTGTTATAGTACTAAAAGTAATACAATTTAGTTTCACGCAAAAAGTTTGTCAAAATTCCTACAGATTATAGAAAGTAGTCTTCAACCATGCAGCCTCAATAAAAGCAATCAATTGCGTGCAATTTTTGGCAAGCTTCATGCGACCCACATAAAGTTTGGTTAAAACTGACAAATTATTGCCGTTTTATGGAGTACCCGTTACGTAAATTCCCACGAACTACATGCAATAAAATTGGTTGACAGCAATTTAAAAATGTGTAAGGTTTTTCGGAAGTTAGGGCTCCTACACATAACTGTGAATTCTTGCGTATTCGCATCGCAATGTGATTTTTATTATGAGTTTTGTCGTAGATATTTGCAATGCGATGCGATTTTGTGTGGAAGCCCTTTCGGCCGCACTACGAGCTATTTAACAATAATTACTCTACTATGATAATTTAATAAAAATAAAAATTTCTCTACTATGATAATTTAATAAAAAATTAACGTAAACTTCATATATTTTCTGTTAAACTCTTCTTTAAATTTAATGTCGTTATCATTTAATATCTCGAAGTCACCTATTAGGCTCTTGTACACTTGTTTTATGGAATCCTTTCTGTCTCAATTGCAATTAATCCCTTGATCGCGGATTATTGGAAAACTATTGTTATTCTATTGTTGTCGCGATCACCGGTGCTCTTATGGGGCATGATAGGTTAATTATTAAAAGGCTTGGTTGGCATACTAAATCCCGATTCAGAAGTAATTCTGCATACACTATCACTGATAAAGCGGCTATAAAATTATTAGAATATACACCTTTTAAATATTATGGTGTTAATCGTAAGTCGTCGCCTCGCCTCAATCTCACTCCATAAACAGACAGATCCGGACCATAGCTCAGCAAGAAAGTCCACGCAGGTTTATTAGCTCAACAAGCTATTGAATAGGCTTTAATGAGTAGCTATAGACTATAATATAGTCTATAGTGTTCTCCGTTGTTTTTGATAGCTGTAATAAAAGATATGTTTTGATTTGATTTGATATATTTATGAACGTATAAAATGCAATTTAATTTACTATTGAAGAAAAACTATGTTAATTATGATTAGCATTGGTGTAAGGTGTTGTTCCTAAGCGTTCCCTAATTTGGTGGAAGTGCGGTCCCTTGTGAGGTAGACCGGCCGGTCGTGGAGGGAGTCCTGTGCTAGACAGATCCAGGATATCCCTCCGTATACGGCTGAAGGCAAACCGCAGGTGGTTTTAGTGGGTAAGAGTCCCACATACCCCCGGGTGCTTCAGTTTTTTTTTTTTTTATAAGGTGTTATCAGATGATCAGTCTGCCAGCTGCCTATTTCACGGACCGTTTCAAAAAAAAATCCGTAAGAATCTTGATACAAACATTCGCATTTTAAATTAAAAAAAATGATCATTTTTCGAATTTTGAGTTTGATTTTAAATACTATAAAGTAAAACGGCGCATTCTGCAGAGACATTTTTTAATGATGATTAAACCTCAATTTAATGAAGAGTTTTACAGATAATGTTTGGGGCTTATATCAAAATCTTCACTCAAGTACAGTTAACTAATATTTTTATATATCGCGACAGAAAAGCATCAGTATCCTTGATTCCAACTGCCTTATTACTTTCTCTGAATCGATATAGAGGTCATGAAGGAACTGATGAGATGAACCAAGCGTAACTAATAGAGACGTTCCCAACAATGCGCGGTCGTCACTCTCTACAGACCAGGCTAATTATACATACTAAGGGTGGGTTGCACCAACTTACTTTAACTATAAGTAACTGTTATTTTAACTATAACTAGTTAACTACATTACAGTGCAAAATGTCAAATCTTTGGTTAAGGACGCCATATTAAACGGTAACCATTATTACCGCTCATACTTATATCGATTTTTTTTTCGTGAAAATTTACTATCTTTCACAGTGTTGTTATTCAAACAAATATTTTGACTGTTGATTTTTACGGATAATTCAATTTTTTATACTCTCAATCCCATTTACTGTAGCTTTATTAAAAAATAAACGCAACAGACATATTCTGTCAAATTCTGTAGTCAAAGTTAAGGTTAAAGTTAAGTAAGCCTTAACTATAACCATAACTTTAACTTTATCCACGCCTATGGTGCAACCCCCCTATAACTTTATTACACACTGTGGGCTGTAATAGCTAACCCGGCAAACATTGTTTAGTCATATAAACGCTTAATTCGGGTGTGTTGCTACCCCAATAAGCATAATAATTATTATTGAAATTAGTCCTGCCCCTTCATCTGAGTTTAGCATTTATTATATATTTTGACAGAACCAATAGTATTTAAATTTCTAAGTATACCTACAGTATAATAGTTGCACTGGCAAAAAATGGTAAAGACCAGTCTTGCATCAAAAGGTTTTTATATTTCTGTAACCTGCAGTTTGCATCAGTGATAATTGGGTTTTTACGTTGGTTGCCTATCTCTAACAACTTTAATTAAATCCATGTCCAAACTACAGTTCAAACATAGTTAACCCCCTTTTGTGTATGCTTGTGTCGTTACTCGTTACAAAATGCCGAAAATCCGTGAGCTTACTACTCACAGATTTTAATAGCAAAGCAAAACATCTAAAATCACTTTGGAATCTTCGATCACATATTATATACAATAGTTTGGAATATAATGAGGTTTTTCCACGTTGATGGAATGGCCACGTTGTGATACGATGGACAAATGCAAGGAGTAATGAACGTGTAGAAGTGTAACATGTACCATCAAAGATTCATAGGGAGATGAAGGACCTTCTTAATTTGTTCGGGTTAAGCGGGCCCCTAGACGAGCAATTTTATTGCTCAATATCACGTATTGCGTAGTTATTGACTGTCTAGGGTTGAGACTTGATATTGTACGTCGCGCACCTTCAATCTAATTGTCAAATAAACTTTTCAATGAAATTGAAGCGAGATATTGCACAATACAATTATTGATCGTCTAGAGTCTAGACTCTAGGCCCTAAAGGTCCGTCTCCATGTTGGGCCCTAAGAATAATAAGAATAAGAACGTCCATTTGTGATGACTGATTAGAGGTCAATCACGATCTTTATTACGAAGTTTTCTACAGTATATACAAACTACGTCTAACATGAGCAATAATAGATGAAAAATGCCCCTCAATTTGTTCGCGATCGCCTGTTAATGAAATAGGCGAACGTGGGGGGCTACATAAGCTCATTTCAGTCGCAATCATGGTATTCCATCAAGCCCGCCACAACAGGCTGCAATAAAAGTAGTTCAATTAAAATATTCGCGGAATGGTGAAAAATGCGGCGTGAATGCAGTTCGGTTTCCCTTCGACGACCTTGATATTGAAATATCGAAAGTGAAAGATTTATTTTCACTTCGGTTACGTCTGCCGGTGACTTAAGTGATTGTAACGAAAGTGCTCTAACTATCAATGACAGAGTTTTTTCGAAGCTTCGAGCTTATCTTTCGCATCCCTAGTTATGTAACCTTAGGCTCAATTTACACCGCCGCGGAATGGAACGGAATGGAAGCGTCAATTTCGCCTTATGCGAGCGGTACCGGAGAATTTTCGGGAATCCCGCGGAAGACACGCGTCCAAATATTTGGCTCGAATTTAATTTGTGTGTTTATTGTTATACTGTTGATATTATGAAGTTCATTGTGCTATGTATAGTTTCGTTACAAAAAGTCGCCTCAATTCCATTCCGCGCCGGTATAAATAATTGAGCCTTATAGTTATCCAATTTTGTCGATGTGTCTGCTATCCTACTGATCATAACTTTATTTATTACTTGACTATAATAAAATTTGTACTTAACAAGTTATTTATAATTTAGCTTGTAGTGCCTGTGTCTAATCAGAAATCAATTATTAAGTTTCACCTAAATTGTGCAATTTCGTAAGCAAAATAAATGATTAAAGTTGTAATACTATTTGGGGTTTATTTTCTAATACTCCAGCAATACCTAGTATAATATCTTTGAAAAATTGTTTAGGAACCAAAGTGCCAAACAATATTATTCACTTACATCTTTTCTAGGCGGCGCGCGTCCGTGTCAGAATGCAGCCACTCTACAATAAAAAGTAAGTTTCTCGTTATCAATATCTGTTATTAATTCTATTTGCTCATTACAAATTGTAATAAATCCATTGTGCGTCTTTTGTGTTTATAATAGAGATCTGTCCGTCGTATTGTAATATCACTTAGATAACAAAACTTTTGGTTATTTTGTGATATCGTGATTCCATTACATTTGCCATCCAATTTTGCAATTGACAAGATTATATTATGATGTAATTCTGTTTGTTTTCCAAACCTTTGTAAAGCTTCACTTGTTATTACAGAGACTATTTTGATCTATAGCCGAATTTTATTTTAACTCAGGGAGTAAATTGACTTAAAAACGTGGTGGGACCGCGTTGTCCTGTTTATGACCCCTTTAGAGGTAAGAACGACTAGCAACTTACAGGTTTCGATCGCGGTTACTTTAGGAGGTATCAAGTTCTATCCAGAAGCTCCATGGTTGCTGGTCATTCTGACCTCAATTATAGGATATGTCATATTCAGGAGAACTTTTAGCTTTTATAAAATGATGAAAGTCTGGCGGTCGCTGGATCCTACTCTTATAGTTAAAATGCTTTAAGATTTTTGTAGTCACTCCAAATAAACTTATTCAGGTTTTAGAAAACTTAATTTTTTATTTCTTTCTTTTTTTATTTTTACCATACAGTATGTATGGTTTTTCTCAAAAATAACCTTGTACTAAATTCGAAATTGACATTACTTCAAGGTTTTGTAACCTGTCAATGCGTACGCGTCATCAGAGACACACATGATTACAAAACATTAAAATTAATGTTCGCGACTGACACAAAGTATAAGTATTTAAATTATGATCATATATTTCATATTATGAGTATATAATTAAATATGGTCAGACATGAACCAGACGACTTTGCAAAATCATTACATTATTTACTCGTGTTGTAAATAACCATGGTCGTTCTATGCAATACCTTCTTGCTTTCACTGAAATTTTACAATATGTCTGTCTGTCTCCCTGTCAGCTTATTACCTCTTTACGCCTAAATAGCTGGACCAGTTACAATAAAATTCGTCACAGAGATGCTGTAAGTCCCGGGAAAAGACATGCTTTTATTCCGAAAATGACGCTAAAATTAAATTTCAGCGCGATAAACAAATTTTGGTGCAATGCGTCTGTCGATCTTAGGTTTTAATAAAGTGTATTATTTTTAATGAGCTTCAGTTAATTATAGATATCAAAAACTTGAGTTCATACAACGCATAAGATCTTGAGAACAATTTTACCATCGTTTACATAAAAACAATACCGCGAAACATGCCAACTTTGCCCGCTTTTTTCGAATAATTTTAATTCTTGTAAAAAAATGTATGGAAGTGTAAGTTTTTTTTGCCCTCTGCAACTACAAGGCATCATGTGCAGGTGTAGGAATGTCAAAAATATTACTTCTGTTCATTTAATTTTATGATTGATTTTCATGTCGGGTAAAGTTACTTGTAGCCAACATTGCCCACCTTGATTTTAAACGTAAATATGAACTTTGCGCAGGTGGCATCAAAATCCAGTGAAAGAATTTTGGAAAAGATGGCGTTTACTATAAACATTTAAACGATATCGCGAATAATATCCTACTAAATTGACTGGGCAATGTTACCCTTACATTTTTTTTCTTTTCCATACAATTTGCATTTTGGTCTGTAAGAGTACTAGGGCTGCCACATATCTATAAAATTACTTAATCATCTTTTACATTATTATCAGGAATATATTATAAATATTTAATTGCTTCTGTTTATTTATAAACCCATTATCATCATTATATTATTTGGCTGGCTGAGCAAGGCATACAGTAATAAAAAATGACATTGATTTTTAGTAAAGTATTTAAAAATGTCCGATTTGACAACCCTAAGGATTTTTTGATACCGGGCAATGTTGTCAATCGATGATCGGAACACTGCTGTGTTAGTTTGCCCACCATTATGAGTTTTATTATATAATTCCCTGATTAACTACATTATCACTATAATATTCTATAGATATTATTTTATAATATATCAAAAGCAAACTAACCTGTGGTTTCACCATCACGCACAATTTACTCACAAATCTGCACCACAATTTGCCCGCAAAAATACGTACCGTTTTTCAGAAGTTCCAACAAGTTACTGAATAAAGTTAGCACTACGGGGTATTGTCAATGTTATCAGTCATATAACTTATTTTCCGCCAAATTAAACAAATATTTCCATAATATTGAAATACCTCCATACATCAAAGATTTGCTTAAGAATGGCTCTTAGGGCAAAGTTATCCCTATGTGGCAAAGTTGGCATGTTTTACCGGTATTATATTCAAGAGCAAAAGTGTTTCGCACGAAAACTCATCTCACATGTTTTCTAAAAATACCCCATTCAACTAAAAAGTATTCCCACTCGCGAGAAGAAATTATGGGCTCAAACGACCCCATTCCCAGGTGACCACGAAAGTGTTAATTAAGCTAAGAACTGGGGTATAATAGACCAAACAATGGCCCCCAATTAGCGGCACTACGGCTCTTAATTGTGCCAAATTTGGGCCAAAATCGAGCCAAACGAAGGCCTCACCATGATCCCAATACGGTATTTACCTCAAAGGTTGCGCTTAACGTGTCAATATCTTCATTTGTTTATTGGTTACGCAATAAACACCTTTTGTTATGGTTGTGTCAAGACTCAAGTTACCTTGTTTACTTAATTTTAGCCAAGAAGTCAAGAAGCCTTTTGCAGTATTTAAACTTATTGTACACTATGTTGATTGTAAAATATGCAAGTCATGTACGAAATTCAAACTACTTCCACATTTTTAAAGTTATAGTAGAAGTATAAACTTCTATTCCTATAAGAAGAAGAAAAGTTTTGTTTTCATAGAATAGGTTCTGAAACTACCTACTATTGTCACATCTATAGTTGACTGTGGAGGAATGAACGGAAAAAATGTACGGTATATTTCTTGTTTCTTGTATATTAAAGACAAATCGAAAACAGTCTTTTGATATTTTTCTTTTTTCAAAACCGTTTTTATCGCGTAAATAAAACATGGTGTGAATTTCCTTGGAATTTAAAACAATGTCATTATAATGCCCATCAGATTCAATGTTTTTCACGGCGACTGCACAAGGGCATTCACTATATTTTACAACTATGTATATAGACCAAGACCAATAATTTTGAAAACAAAAAAAATTACAGTAGGATGAAACCCAGTACAAAAGGAGGAGAATATGATAAAAATTAAGGGAAAAATAATTTACGGGCCATCTGAGTTAGGGAAAAGTGGGGGGGGGGGGGGGAGGTTTTAAGGGGGAAAATGGTTTATCTTGATTTCTGGCAAAACTAATATTCCTATGAAAAAAAGTCAAAAAAAACAAAAAGTTTTGTAGACAAAAAAAAGATCTAAAACTTTTGTATTTACACTTTTTTTCCATAACCTAAAAATGTATGTGAAAATTTCAAAAAACCTTGTTTTTGGTTTTTTATTTATATCTTTTACAAAAATTATTTTTTTTCGCGAAATTTGGTCATAACTTATATTTTCAAGTCCCAAATACGCTGTCATTTATTTGATTAGAAATATTTATTTTTTCACCTTATTTTGAATTTAAATCGAAAAAATACCCTATTTTCAATCGAAAATTCGACCGTCAAAATATCAGGTTTTTTTTAAAAATTGTAATGCTCTTTATTCTTTAAAATCTCTATTATCCGATGATGAAAAAAATATTATATATTACACGATAGTAAATCTTCTCAGAAAACGCAAAAAATCGAAAAAAAAATTCAAATTCGAAAATTCTTTATTAATCATTATGAATAATTTATATAAAAATGTGATTGCTGCAATTAGTTTTAATTTAAAAGTTGATTTATTTCATTATAATTACATTTCTGTCATAGAAAATATAATTATATATAAATACTAGCTGTCCCGGCAAACGTTGCTTTGCCATAATATATTTGCCATATTATTTTATTGAAGTCACTAAATAAGTATGTCACCATGGCAACGTCGATCGCTATCCCGCACAAACTTAATGGTCGCCGTCAGTCTCAGGTTGTAATAATTTACTATTATTTATTCAACAAATGCACTTATCAATATATAAAGTACCCAGTAGCCGATTCTCAGACCTACTGAATATGCATATAACATTTGGTAAAAATCGGTAAAGTCGTTTCGGAGGAGTTCGTGGACTAACATTGTGCCACGAGAATTTTATATAAATGTAAATCTTTACTCATAAAATAACATGTCCTGACTGACTTATCATCGCTGAGCAAAAACTGTTTCGATTTTTTGCATTTTCTGAGAAGATTTACTATAGTGTAATATTTTTTTTTTTTCATCATTGAAAAGTAGAGATTTCAACGAGTAGAAAGCACACCATTTTTTTTAAAAAAGCTGATATTTTGACGGTCGTATTTTCAATTGAAAATTAGCTTATTTTTTCAATATAAATTCAAAATAAGGTGAAAAAATAAATATTTCTAATCAAATAAATGACAGCGTATTTGGGACTTAAAAATGTAAGTTACCACCAAATTTCGTGAAAAAAAAAATTTTGTAAAAGATATAAATAAAAAACCAAAAACATGGTTTTTTGAATTTTTCACATAAATTTTTAGGTTATGGAGAAAAAGTGTGAATAGAAAAGTTTTAGATCTTTTTCTTACCTAAAACTTTGCCATTTGACTTTTTTTCATAGGAATATTATTTTTGCCAGAAATCGCGATAAACCGTTTTCCCCCCTTAAAACCTCCCCCCACACTTTTCCCTAACTCAGATCGCCCGTAAATTATTTTTCCCTAAATTTTTATAATATTCTCCTCCTTTTGTAATGGGTTTCATTCTACTGTGATTTCTTTTCACTTTTCATTATTTTTGAAGGTATTGGTTTTGAAGGTATTGGTCTAATATTGTATGTTATTCATGTAATAATAATATGTATAACTAAGTACAGTCAAGAATAAAAATGTTACATATTTTTCAAAGTCTCAAAAAGATTTATATTGCTGGACTGATACTATCAGTAAACCAAGGTTGACCATCTTTCATTCATATTTCTACAGTCCTAACCACGAGGCGAGGCAACTTTATATCAAAAATCTGTGTAAAATTTTGTGACTTGGCTCATTGCTTGGACTATAATAGTAACAAATACTTGAACAAAATTGATTACTACGATTAATAAATTCGTACGTGTGAGAATATAGTTTTTTAAGAGTAATGTCATTTAGTAATCGCAAGGATATCATGAAAACGAGGCCAGGTGATCTCTTGCGAAAGAGTACGTGGTATATGTTGTATAAACAATATAATAATATGATGATTAAGTATTTTAATAATAGAAAAAAGTAAAAACTGCATTTTATAGGTGTAAAGCAATTCTTATAATATCAACATTTAAGGCTTAAACTACGGTATTAGGTTCTATTTTTAAATTCGAACATTTATTAATAAATAGTGAGATAGGGTAAATTATGTTTTGAATTTTTGATAATTGGTAAATGATTAAAAATAATTGTTTACCAATCAGAAATGTAATAGGTTGTAATTGTAGAAACTTGGGTAAAAAGCTGGGATCTGATAGTTTAACACTTAACTAAATATTGCAGTTTTTTTTATTAGTTTTAAACAGTTAGTTTCTTTTATTTACGCATATTGGGAAAACATTAATTAATATAATAAAATGACCACATCATTAGTATCGAAATGTATGAAAACATCAGCTATACCAGTGTGTGTTTTCATAAATCGGTCGAAAACACAAGACAAGTTACGGATCTTGAACTCACACACTCAGTTAATACACCACAGTCCACAGTCCACACCACTTATCGTAAGTACTTAAGGTGGTTCGTTTCCCATACAAAAAAACAATCGACATTAATTAGCTAATTTGAAATTTCATACTATTTCTACATAAATTTATATGCACGTCTATTTATTTTGAATTACCATTCCCGCGAAATATATTTAAAATACTTTATTTCACACAGAAGTCACATTTATGTTGATTTTTTTATAAAAAGTGACATAAGCCACAAATGTCACTTTTTATAAGTACGATGTAACGATCTTAGTGGTAAAAGCAGTTTAAGTAATATCGATTTTATACGTCATGAGCACGAGGCAGTATACTGACTCGTATTTCGGAACATACCTTATAACGCTTTCTAACGCCATGACGTTCAGATGCCTCACTAGTTCAACGACAACATAAACAAGGATGACGTTATTATAATTATCAAATATTACACTTAATACACTTCGTTTGAGCAAATTTAACACTTTCACCGATTAAATATAAATGGCAAGCGCTCATCAATCAGAGACACGATAAACTGTGAATCAAAGGCAATAGTACAGTCGACATGCGAAATTCGCATTTGAATCGAGATATTAATTGTCATTATTAATGGTTAACCATTACTTTAATAATGCACACTGAATCGCCGATTTGCGGACCACACGCGGTAAATTATAGAGATGGTACCTATTTATTATAGCAGGGCCCTTATTATGAACGTCATTTTCACTTTTTAAACGTGATTTAAAAAGTTGATATGTCATATAACTTTGTTTTGTGTTTAAAAAAGTTGAAACGTCATTTTAATGAAGACAATGGAATTTGACCTGACATGGGTGATTGAACAACGCACACCAAATGTTAAAAAAATTAAAGCTTTTTTAACCCATTTTTTATGAAAATCGATTATATATATTTTTTTAAATTACTTAATCGAAACCCTTACAATCGATTAAATTTTAACGCATTTTTTATGAAAATCGATTTTTTAAATTAATCGAAACCCTTATAATCAATTCGAGTTCGAGTTCGACACAAAACACTACTTTCCAACCGTCTTACGGTTTTTCAAGGTTTTTCGATCAGCACGAGAATCTGACGCGAGTTTCACAGTTTTTACCCATCCCACAAAAGTGCTCAATGCCGCTAAAGAAGTTTTCACTTCAAAAATCAAAACTTTTTTTTAATACTGGTATAATCTTGAATAAACACAAAATATATATCTTAATGGATTTACTTCCTTTTCATTAAACTCTATAATATCTAATTTCACAGACACAATAAGAAATCCGCCTCCTAAGGCCATTATCAAGTCACACCTAACAAATTGAGGTGGAATTACAAATACGGCGGTAATGAATCGGACAATGAGGTATACGCAGGATAAAGCCACAATACAAATATATACAGTAGCGTAATTCGCCCTCGCTCTTATAACATCCCTGAAACTCATTTAAAATAAGTTTTTCTGCTTTGTTTAAAAAGGGATTCCTATTCCTAGTAGTTTATAAAACTTTTTTTCCGTCGTCGTCGCCCGTTGTAGGCGTCAGCTACCGCGTGTTCCTCGGGAACCCCTAAGGTCGTCAAAGGGGTTGTGTGGTTTGATTTCCGCTGAAGACTCTGAAGACACAGGATATGTAATGGTGGAAATTCGTAGTCAGATAGAATCTGTTAAAAAGTAAAGTAAATCGCGCGCGCTACGTGTTACGGAATTAATCCACTGTCTAATGTTTACGTGTGCGTGAGCTGGGTGGTCTAGTATTAAGATGGTGTACTGTATTATGTTGTGGTAGAGAGTTATACGGGCGATTGTACAATGGACTGACAAAAGCTATATGGTCAACATTTATACTGAAACAGCGAAGGCCACATGCGTTGTATACGATCTTAACACCGTGAGGTACAGTGGGTACTGATAGCAAGCACAAGTCACAACTAAACTGAATAGAATTAAAACATGTTTAAGCATACTAATATTATAAATGCGAAGTCAGCTGTATTATATTATATAACTTGGACCTTGGGAATGTAAGAACAAAATATCTAAGTATTTTTTTGAAAAATAGACGGAGCAACTAAAATCTGGCAATCCGGCAAAATAAACTTTGAATTTTTACGAAAAAGCATTTAACACCAAAAATATTTGGTTCCCTATATTTTAAAGTTTTATCAAAGATATATTTAAGAAAAAGGCTGTCTTTTTTAAAAAAAATATTTTGTACTTATTGGAAATTTTTAATATACTTACGAGATATTTTTGCTGACTATACCCACCTCGGCCTCGCGGCCACGCCACCATGAAATCTACTGTTTAAACGTGCAACTGTAAACTTAGAAATATTTAGCGTGAAGATTATGGTTCAGGAATACTCAAGGTCTCATAATTGCTCAGGCGTGTAAAAAAACTTTAAATGTTTTTTTTTAACTACTTACTTCTTTTTACGTTATTGACGTCAAAACTGAACTACTTAAATGCTTCCTAATTTTAATAATTCAGTACATAATACATATGAATTAAAAAACAACAGATAATATTTCGGGAGTCTGTACCTACCTACTGGCAGACTTCAGAAATGAAAACAAAATAGCAGCTGAAGCCGACATAGATTTCAGAAATAGAAATTACTTCCTCTTCTACACCACTTTTACTAATTTTCGGACAAGTCATGTATGTCCTGACGCGTGTTAAAATATTTTAACATCTCAAAAAGTTCTACACAAAGCACATATTTTTTGCTTCACACAATAAACAAGGTCGTCCTATTCCTTTTTAGTCCTAAAACCCTTCATAAATTGACACATTTGGGCTTAAATTACCATAATAATGTCGCACAAACAAAAGTACAATTTGTACTTCAAATTACCTACCGTACAAAGTTCTGTCGTCACTTCACCAGTCACTGTCACTTTGACGTTTCTCAATTTGAATTAAGAACAATGTCGTATTAAGCACAAGGTCGGCCAATATTTGACATATTGGATGTTGTTATAACGCTGTCAATAGTGCATTTAAGTGTTTAGTTAACATTTTTATAGCTTGACCTTTATTAAAGCAAACTGGCTGAGCAAATATACTACGTTAACTAAGTCAACAAGTGCAGTGTTGCCAACTATGGGGATTTCCCACTAAATTTGGTGGGAAAAAAATTATTTAGTGGGTTTTTTAGGGGGTAAAATATCTTGGGGATATTTTTGGGTGTAAAATTTTTGAAGAATGGATCTTTTTTTAAATAACAACCTTAGGGTCTATACAGACGAACTGCAATCCAACCACAAATTGCGGTTGGATTGCAGTTGAAATGCGGTCCGACTGTATAGACACTTAGAGTTTGGTATCGATTTAAATAAAATTGTATAAAGAAAATTACTACAACAGCTACTAGATGGAACTGCCGCACAAAGCAGTTATCTCTATAGTTTAACGGTTGAATTTAATAATATTATTTTAAAAATAAAACACTATATTAATTTTATTACTGACTTTTGAATTTCTGGAATGTTGAATTGCTTTTTATTCCTACAATATAAAAATATATTGTAATTTGTAACTTTTGTCGGTTAAATTTTAAAGAAATAATTGACTGCCTTTTTTCGTTTCTACCGTGGTTGAAACGATCGCGATCGCCATTTTAACCGGCTGAAGGTATATTTCAGCGTTATGAGCGCTTAGAACACACCCCAAGTAATTTTAAATACATATTATTTTGATTTTTTTGGGGAGTTTTGGTTGAAATTTAGTGGGTTTTGAAGTTGCTTTAGGGAGAAAATGTTTTGAAGAGTTGGCAACACTGAACAAGTGTCACATTTTATACTTGAAGGATATTATGATTACATAAGTGCAGGATTTCAATCTCACGACCATCCACCATCTCCCCTAGCATTGAGATACTTGGAGTCAACATATCGAGCGAAGTCCAGTTCCGATACCATCTAGAGGGTACGCCCAAATTAGCCTCGAAGAAGCTTGGTGTTCTTAACAGAGCGAGACAGTACTTCAGCCCGGACCAACGCCTACAACTCTACAAGGTGCAGGTTCGGCCTCATATGGAATATTGTTCTCATCTCTGGGCAGGGGCGCCAAAATACCAACTGCTCCCTCTGGATCGTATCCAACGAAGGGCCGCTCGAATTGTTGACTGCCATAGTGTTTCAAACAGCTTGGACCCCTTGGAATGACGCCGAGATGTGGCTTCACTCTGCATCGTCTATCGTTTGTATCACGGGGAGGAATTGTTCGGAATCATACCACCTGCAACTTTTCGCCAACGACTCCGCGAAAAACATACCATCCTCATCACCTTGATGAGTGGCAGTCTTCCACAGTGCGTTTTTCGCGTAACTTTCTGCCGCGCACTGTAAAACTCTGGAACGAACTGTCACCAGCAGTATTTCCGGACCTATACGACCTGCAAACCTTCAAGAAAAGAGCGTATTCCCCCTTAAATGGCCGGCAACGCACCTGCAACTCTTCTGATGTTGCGAGTGTCCATTGGCGACGGTAGTTGCTTACCATCAGGTGACCCGTTTGCTCGTTTGCCCCCTTATTCAATTTTAAAAAAACGATGTATCGATGTAAAGGTTAAAAAAAATAAGGATTAAAACTTCATATTTTATACTTAGTTCAATTTTAAATCTTCAAAATGCGCCAAGACAACCCATTCGGTTGACGGTTATTTTTCTATGAAAATTTCAAGGTTTATATTCGATTTTCTAAGACTGAACTTGAACTGACTGAACTAAGACTGACTTTTTCTAGTCAAGTATATTTTCGTTGAACTTAGTTTTACTATCAACTAATAAACAAAGCACATAAGAACGCTACATTACAATACACGATTTTCATAACACACATACTTAATACTAACAGTAGTTTACTTAAAACATTAAGCAAACATTTTTTGTTTGCCAAAAACGTACTTCGATGATGGTTTTCTCACGTGACTCGTGAGGTTATTACAAGGTACTAACGGTACAATCAAGTTTGGTAAGATGTCCGCTTAATTGTACGTAATGTACCATAATACACCTAATGCGGCCTCTACACGATGTAATGGACAAAAACAAAACATAGGCGTGTAAAGGGGATATTCGTATATTCGTATTGAAATACCCATGAGTGATGACGATCGTGCAAGCTAGCGTCTTTACAATAAACCAATGTAGTCGATTAGAGATTATATTATAGGCGATCACAATCAATAGTTTTTATTATTCGTAGCAATATAGGCGAATACGAGCGTGTAGAGACATAATATTGCCCATGATCGACGGTGACTGTGCTATAGACAATTTATTTGTGGTGAGAGTACCGACGAATCTTCTGTCGACTTTCGAGGCGCCGGAGTTCTGGCCGATGGATGTGGTCTACCGGAGGTTCCGGGGGAGACTCCGGAACGAAGCATTGAGTCACGTCGCCGGCAACAAGCGATAGTGTTAGTTTATAAGTACATAAATAATATAAAATATGTATGTTAGTTTTTAAGGTATTTATTATATTATTAATATGTATGTTAGATATATTAAGGTATTTGTTATAATATGGGCCTCTGATGCCCGAAATAAAGAGGATTTGATTTGATTTGACTTTAACAATCTTGGTAACAATCGTGCATCAACCAACGGAGAAACATTAATTAAAATATATTTATAAACATAACTGCCTGTGGTAATATTTCAGTGTTCACTGTTCAGGTGTTAATAAAGGTAAGTCATATATTTTTTCTTTTTTTTGGTAATCTACCATTGACATAATAAATGTTTAGAGGTATTTGTAATGCATTGCATCGACCTCATCGTTTTAAATGAAAACTGACCATCAGGTACATTCGATTGGCGGTGAAGTTATAAAATTATTTTTTGGTTTTCCCCGGATCTAAAAACCACAATTAAAAACATACTAACTTAATTCCGTTTAGTAGTCCATTACCACTGAACACCGAGCGAGAAGTGTAACGTGAAGATTACACTTACATTACAACATAATTTATGTAACAGCTACAGTAATTATACAACACATATTCAAAACAAACATGTGTTATAATAAAACATTTAAGATAATGATATTATTTTTCTATCTTTATATATTTTGCTTCCGATTTTATGAGAGTAGCCCGGCCTTTATGGACGCTACGTCCCTAGGCCGTGGCCTATAGCGGCCTTTTTATAAATCCGGGGCTGCAGATAATACAATATGGGGCGTAAGTATGTCAAAATCTTTATTTAATTACAGTTAAGTAATTACAATTCATATTAAAATGCGGTAGATTTGTTTATTGGCGTAGATATACCTGTAGTTCTAGTTTTTTACACCTTATATACTGATCGTGACTGTATCTGTGACCTCAGGGGAAAGACAACTTTACAGCGGCCGGAACAGCCGCTCCGTCAATTTCCTTTCTCTACTCTCTACTGCAATATTTTGCATAGTAAACTTGTAGTGTACCGTAAATACTAGTAGTACGTCGTAAATTGTAAACGTAAACATAAAATTCAGTTGTAGAAAATAACATGGTAAGTTGATAAGTTCATAAGAAAATTTGGCGATGCTTACGACTCTTAGAGTGGGTTGCACCAGAGGCGTGGTTAAAGTTAAAGTTAAGGTTAAAGTTATGGTTGAAGTTAAATATGGCGTCCTTTAACTTTAACCGGAAAAATTGACAGATGTCGTATGAGCATATGGGGTGTTTGAACGCCATATTTAACTTTAACCAGAGATTTGACATTTTGCACTGTGGTTAAAGTTAAAGTTAAATTAAGTTCGTGCAACCCACTCATACGAGCGATATAATTGAAAATAGCGTGACGTTTGTCATTTAGTATGTAACATCGTCTTCGTCGCGTCTCGTATCGCTTCAGAAGTTCAATCTGACTAGCCCTAACACATTTTGTTTAAAATTACTTTCAATAAAAAAATGAAAATTGAAATAGAACATTAGTACCTACGTAAAAATGTAAATTAAATGGTACCGGAATCGTCGATATGACAGGTGCGATACCGGTCATGAATATTTATCGACCGTCAAGATAATCGGATTGACGTAATGTTGACAGCTCCGATAATTATGTCACAGGACTGTCACAATTCGAATTGAGTACTTCGGTACACGTCTTCTTGAGCCTTCCAAATTGGGGCGTGATAAGTAACCATGATTGTCACAATGATTGGAAAGCTAAAAGCATGTAATCGACGCCGATCATGAGCAATCATAGACGAACGCAGAACGCCCTATGCGTTTGTAATCGCTTGTATAGGTCCAAACATGGAGGGAAAACATTTTTCTTGTTATAATTAGTAGGCTCTACAATCTTATTTATTAATTTTATATTTTAACTAGAAGTTGTTTTGCATTTATAGAAGCCATAAAAAGAAAGAAAGGTAGGATAAATCATAAAGTCGCATCTTATCTGGTCTTAATAACCAGAACCTAAAAACATTTAAATAATTATTATGTTCTACATTTGCATGTCCAAAATGTTATATAAACTGAAAAGAACATTTTGAAAAACATTCTCTTTACGCTCTGTTTCGTATTTTCGTCCTTGCTGGATATATTCTTGATTTTGCTCTTAATTTTCTAAAACTTTTAAACCCATCTGAAGATTTAAAGAAACAACAATTTTAACACAAAGTTATACATATAATTTGAACTATTACACTCCAAAGGTTACGCGTTAAGTCTTGGTTAAGCGTTAAATGTAAACTTTGCTTGAATTAAACGTAATCATTATTCGCCTAATAACATTTAAAAATTGTGTACATTAAATTGTTTAAATACAAAGAAACAGAAGTACTTTTTATTCGTCCTTAAAAACACTATGGATAAAAAAAATAAGAATTGTAGAGAAGGACTACGAATAATTCAACCATTTAACAAAACAGCTTTTTTATCTTTTACGAGAATTTTCCAACCTTTGAATCCGAGTGAAAAAGGGAGCATGCCGATTAAATTAACTTCGCTCGTTTGATAATTCAGTTTTTGTCGCGAAATCCAATCAGCCAAGCAGAAACGCATGAGCGGTTTCACATCACTGGTATGTGTGAATAATTGTGATTCTAATGAGTAATGAATAATGAATACGTCTTAATATTTATTGCATTTATAGAACAATAAAAGATTTAATAATAATTTGTGAACGCGCAAGTCTGGCCCACTGTTAAGTTCTTGAGGAAATTGTGTTACGGGGATCAGACAACAAAAATAAATTTAACTACTAGCTGATAGCATATTATATTTTAAAAAATATAAATTTCAGACATATTATTTAATATTATCTGGGTTATGCCCAGGAACGTTAGAAACTAAATAAATAAATAAAAACTTTTTGTCCTATCAGCGGGATTCGAATCAGCGACCACCGAATTTGAGCGTCGAATGGTTGAAAAGCTCACGAACTGAGCCATAGAGATCGCTGCTACATATTTTAAAATTGAACTTTTCGAATTTAATTAAGAAAGGTTGATGGAAATGGTAAAACAATTTTGGAATACATAATACGAATATTATCGGATTGATTTACATTATAATAAACGAGATCGAACATTTCTCAAAGTTCAAATTAGACTAAAATGTACGGTTTCTTAAAGATAAGATCTAGCTGTGTCACTTTGTCTTCCTTAAAACCTCCGACATAATCATTAATTAATCTTTGATAATATTTACAATAATCAAAGCATTTAATGTACGGAAATATAATTGTAGCCGTTAGGCCAGAAACGAGTAATATATTTGAAAATATTCTCTCGTTTTAAAATCAATATTTAAAAACTCGAAGTTGGCAAATAAAAACCCGTTCCGCAAATTGAGCGATATAAAGAAACAAACATCGGACCTACAAAAGTGACCGACAGCGGTACAGTTATGAAATGAAATCTCAAATCCGATATTAATACAAAGGCGATCGAGGCCACACAAAAACGACGACAAAAACCGATCCGGCGAATAATAGAGAAATATAATTTCACTCAAAAATAGACCATATCACTTAACGTTTTCGAGAGTGAATTTTTAGTAGTAAAAAATGTATTGGCTTTCAATTTTTCTCGGCTGCTCCATTGAAAAAGAATCCATATTGACACACGGTACTTTCATTCCCAGCTGTTTGCTCTACATGTGTTAATGGATGGTAGAGCAGCCCGGCTGCATGTTCTCATGTTGGATTAAAAGTATTTTTATTATAAAACCACGATTGTATGCTAATATAGTTTACTCGTCTGTATATCAAACCATTATTTGCGTGAATAACAAGTTTTAAGACGTATTTTTTCATCTAACTTTATAGATCGTGTTACTAACTCTACATAGAGTATATTTGCTTCTACAACGAGTTTTAAGATGTTAGAAATTCTTCCATCTAGCTTCATTATGCCAAATGAGTTTCAAGTTATAGATCTCGTTTTAGCGAAACTTTTGTGTGCGTCGTTAATTCCGTTATAATGTTCATTTAATTTAAATATGACATATGAAAAATGTCCAAACTATAATTACTTAGTTTGCGCCTACATTATGGTTATTAGTTTACTAACTTTTATGTCATTTACGGTACCGAGACCTCAATAAGCTAAAGTTTATCACGAGTCCGTGACAAGGGCAAGGCCGCGGCGTTAATCCACAAGATTGTCTATGAAATCACATGACAGGCCATTGTAGTTCAAACTCGGCCTGAGAAAAACAACTTACTGTAACGTTTGACAGCACTGTTGAGCCAGCCTCGGCGGGCAAAGTCCTCCCCGGAGTCCCGAGTCACTCACACTAAACACAACACTGAAAAATCGAGTTATCACTTCACGAATGTCCTGCACCGGGACGCGAGCCTAAACCCGTTTCGAGGGGAACGATCCGGTTTTAGGTGAGGTCATTCTCGACTTTTTGGTCCTTCGGCGGAGACGGGTCCGGTCTCCGGTGGCGAAGTCGAAAGGAAAGTCTTCGGAAAGTTTCGTGGTAAACTTTTTTCGCGATCGAAAGGACAGGCGACGCGGCGCCGGCGACACGTGGTGCGGACGACGCGGCTCTGAGCGGACTGGCGAGCGCCTCGCGAGTGTTGCTGTGTGCACGCGAACTGCGAAGCCTTCTCGTCCGTACATCCGCGTCGGTGTGCGTGACGAACTTGCAGAATCTTTTACCATGACACTCTCGCTGGATGCCGTGAAACACGGCGCGTTATCCATTACGGATTACACTCGCGCACACAAACTTTGAGCGTAGAAAAGAAACAGCAATGTACAATCGAACATAAAAAACGTAGATTCAGCGCTATGGTGATTCAAACGAGGTTGTGGCTCCGGATTTGCTCATTTATTGTTGTGGACCCCGTGCAGTCGGGTGCATAGTTTTATGAAATTGGTTTTTTGTTCTCGCCGTCGTCTGGCAGGTCCCAGAGGTGAAGCCCGGCTTTATGGGGCCGGTGAACTTTAACCGTTAGCCGTTGAGCTCCCAGCTCACAAGTCACAACTCACACGCCGCACTCGCTTGTGCAAGGGCCTTAATTATTGGCAAACATTCGCGTTTTGACTAGAGTCGGGACATTTCTGTGGTGTGGATTTTTGTCGACCGTGAATGTTGAGTATTTACCAATTTTAAGAGTTAAAGGAAAATAGTATTCTACATAGTTTATAATTATTTGAACATAATATTGTTAATATTACTAAAGTTTACCTCAATCTACCAATACTGAGTAATAATTAAGGTAATTAATGTTTCAGGCCAGGGGTTCCCAAACTGTGCGCCGCGGCGCCCTGGTGCGCCGCGGAAAGGCAAGAGGGGCGCCGCCGCGCCGTGACTCGATCCTCCATCATTATCCATAGACCATAACTCAAATATTATAAAAAAGTGCACCGTAGGCTGAAAAAGATTGGGAACCCCTGTTTTAGGCTTTGCAACGTTTAAAGACAAAAATATATTACTAATAATATCTTTTGTTAATCTACAGCTATAATAATAATATCAATAAACTTGTTATTAGATTATTTATAACCTGCAAAGTTTACAAACAAGGCAAAACATTGAATCTCTTGTTAATTTTCCAGACGGAGCTTTTAAAAGCTGTAATGGTAAAAGCTCTGTGGCCTCTATGCCGAGAATAACTTTAACAACATTTCCGTAAGTTTAATAAAATAATGGGAAGCTATCTGATGTAGAACACGGAGGAGAGCTTTTTTAAGTTTTAATGCAAGCTATTTGTACTGCCCAAAGATCTTTAAAGTTAGAGCGCAAAATACGTCAAAGTATTCTTATTCACTAAACTCTAAAGTTACAATTTCTGAATGTAGTTGATGATTAAACATCTCTATTTATCATTATAATAATTATTAAAAAACTATCAGAAAAAATACACACACACCAAGACAGATTTTTAACGAGTAAGTAACAAGAATCCTGCTATCAAATTACTACTTAATTCAATTTACTACAGTCTACAAGCAATCACAAACAATTGAATTATGTTCATAATTTACAATATTATACAGATTACAGACATAGAGTAAAGAACAGAGAAAACGATGGTTCTGTAAATAATCGGGGTCAAAGCTGTAAGTTTACATTTTCTTACCGCACGGACAGTGTAATGAATTGTAATTAATTTTACCAACCATAAACGCTTCGTGTTAATATTTACAATATAAAATGTTAACGAACCTGGCAAACCGACTTGTTTACGGATCTATTGTTTATTGCCGTCACTTTCTAATAAGTTTGTGAAATGAATTCTTCAGAGGGCGACCTATGACAGAAAAAAATCGGTTTTCACTCGCCCTACGCATTCAAAATGTCACCGCGGCTATATTATTTTTGTGTAATTATCTCGTATCTACTTTTTGTACGAACGTAGTATAACCAAATATATCGGATAAAATTTTCCATCTGTATACTCTGAGAATCAAATTAATACTTTTTGCCTTAGACACTAGTACGAGTAATACTTTATGATAATATTATGTTTATCGAAATCGAATAGGCTCTGACACTACTGGATCTATATTCAGGTTAGAATTCCTAAGCTGTAGTTGTTACAAAAATATTATAACTTTATTTAATATACTTAATCTACAAGCCACGTCTTTGTGCACGTCCGAATTTGTTTAGTTTTTGTGTGTATTTGCGTAAAATATATTAACATTTGTCGGATTAAAATATACAAAATTCTCATGTCATAATGTTTGTGCGCGAACTGCTCAAAACCTATTCAATGAAATTTTGCATAGGTAGGTACATTCGTTAGACTTGAGAATATTTTTTTATCTGCTTTTTGATATAATATATTGATACTAGAAATAATTAACATAGCAAACTGACGTTTGCCAGGTCATCTAGTCAAATATGTATATAAAATTCTCGGGTGTTTGTGCGCGAACTCATCCAAGACGGTTCAACCGATTATAATGCAATGTACCATCGAGGAAATTGTTCCCTATGCAGTTGACAGACCAACGTCATTTGGTCGATCAAATCAATTCAAATATGTTAATTGTGATCTGTCGGCTGGATTTGACGTAACGCGACCAAACTACGTAGGTCCCCCATCTGCATTGGAATCAACTTCTCTGATAGTACATTCGTTAGGCCTGACAATTTTTACTAACTTTTTATATTGATACTAAAAAAAAATTAAATGGCAAAACAATGTTTTCCGGGTCAGCTAGTTTCCTCCTTTTAGATCCCCTCGATTTCTCATGAATCGCACCATCAGATCACCACTTTTGTTAACATGTTACGAAATTCGGACTACATCTTATACAATAACAAAAGAATTCTGGTTTATATCATGTGTAAAAATATTAACTCAGTTTAATGCATGGTTTTGGCTATATAGGATAAAATCGTCAAAGTTAGATGCATATTTGTGATTTTTTTCTATCGAGAAAATTTTACGATATCGTGTTTTCGCTCAGATCGAATTCTTGGAAATATAATCTAGTATCTATATTTAGAAAATTAAACAATTCGGGGCTTATTATCAAGTACAAAAATGATTTATAAAATCGACAATTTTGGGTTAGTGGCCTTCTTAATCCTTTAAGCCCCATAAGAGCGCCGGTGATCGCGACAACAATAGAATAACAATAGATTTCCAAGAATCCGCGATCGAATCCTACACGGGCCAGCATTGGATCTCAAACTTTTTGGTTGGCAGAAGCAGAACCCTTTAAGAAGACACAAGTGACATTTTTGTCGGGCTTTGGGAATGGCAGTCCTAGAGTATACGAGTAATACAATTCAAATAGGTTGTATGTAGGATATTATGTAACTTTTCTGATTTTATACTTTTATGGTTTTATACTTTTATACGAGTCCTGACTCCTGACGTAATTGAACTTTTGTTCAATCCCAAAATGTAGAAGTCACTTCAAAATTTCCTACTTCGTAATTTTTCAAAAAGTTTGTTTGCATTTACTGTTCATTCACTTTGTCTTGGGTATAGAATGCAGAATAATAGGATTAGGTACTCGTTTTAAGCTTATAGCTCGAGGCGTTCCATTACCAAAGTCTACAAATTTTGTAAGTGCATTTTTTAGCTGTACTGGACGTCATCCATAAGGCTACATTCAGACGTGCGCGTGTTCTGCGCGTGTTCTACTATAGCGTATGGGAAAACACGCGCGCGGCACGCGCTGAATCCGCGTGGACCCCGCGCGCAGGCCGCGTGCGTGTTTTCCCATACGCTATATAGTAGAACACGCGCAGAGCACGCGCAGAACACGCGCACGTCTGAACGACGTACAACACGGTCACATTAACTTGACGCATCGCTGGAATGCAATAACATGCGAGCTCCGTAATGACGTCATCAAACCGTGCGTCTAGTTAATTTGACCGTTAAAGAAGATGGAAGGGGTCCCCAAAGTGTGACATAGTGTGACAGAAGTGGGTCAAGTTGGATGTAACATACCATATTATTAAATTCTTTATAAATAATTTCAATATTATTTTCAGAACTGCCTAGTTCTGATATGTTTTAGTCTTTATTTATCAGCATCTGAACAAATGTGACAAATTTCTAAAGTGACATTCATATTCATGTATGTTTTTATGTTTGTGTTCGCACATCTTCGGAACTACTAGTCCGATTAAAGTAATTCTTTTTTTGTACTGGGTAATGTTTTACTTTGGGAATACTGTTCAGCAAATCCGTTCAGTAGTGTTTAAAATAGGTAATTTTGATTCTCAATTACGTACCATTTTGAAGTCGGTTTTATCTTTTTAAAATACAATAATTATTCATTTTATAAAATTAACAACGCACGATAGCAGGAAACAAAAGATCATGTCCTTGAGATTAACGATAAACGGCGAAATTGTGCAGGGTGATATGAAAAACTGGGAGAAACCATGAGGAGTGTCGAATCAAAAAATAAATTAAATTATTATTTTTAACAAAAAATTAAAACCGACTTCTAAGGTAAAAACAAAAATTACATCCTTATAATATGAACTAAAAAGTATTAAATATTTTTTCCTATCTAATAGTGTTCCTTTTTCCGAATTCGGCTAAAACTCAACTATTTCTGTACTCAATCTTCATCATTTTGAAGTCGGTACCAGATGAATCTTCAGTTCTCTGACAGAATATTTGAAACTTTTGGAACTGGCACCGACTTCAAAATTATGATGATTGAGTACAGAAACAGTTGAGTTTTAGCCGAATTCGGAAAAAGGCACTATTAGATAGGAAAAATTATTTAATACTTTTTAGTTCATATTATAAGGTTGTAATTTTTGTTTTTACCTTAGAAGTCGGTTTTAATTTTTTGTTAAAAATAATAATTTCACTCTTTTTAGTTTTTAGTTACCTACCTAGTACTAAACTATCGCGTACTATGTACGTAAATAATACACCTGTATAATATCTACGTATCTTGTTACAAGTTTACCGGTGAGCAAGACACAATAGAATAACAATAGATTTCCAAGAATCCGCGATCGAAGGATACAAACTAGGTATTAGCAACAAATTATAAGTATCGTGCTGAAACCGGTCTCGAACGCTTCAACTCCCAAGCGGCCACATTGTGGTGTTGTATTATATAAATTCGGACATCTTTTAATAACTAGGATAGAAATAATTATTTAATACTTTTTAGTTTATATTATAAGGATGCTATTATTGTTTTTACCTTAGAAGTCAGTTTTAATTTTTGTTAAAAATAATTATTTCACTCTTTTTAGTTACCTAGTAAGCCATCGCGTACTATAGTAGAATAATAGACCTGTATATTATTCTACGTAGGTATCTTATTACAGTCACACTTACAAAATATAATATCAGCTGCAGCCTGCAGACAATTTTAAACAATACATTTAAAAAAAAATCGAAGTGAACACGTGTGACGTGCTAAGTAGCCGGTCACAGGACTAGTTTCAATAGGGTGCTCGCTCGACTTGTCGCACACGCCTCGCACTGTATAGTACGGTACCCGGCAGACGACAGTTATTGTACCATGAACGCTAAACGCAATGCAAAAGGTTTAAATTAGGTTGTTTCACAGAATATCTCGGCGAAGTGAGACAGAATGTTACATGATCGAAGCAACTTTAACTTCTCAGAAGTAATGTCAAATGTGTGCCTTATGCTCTGGAGATAAGGTTGAATTTGGTGACATTGGTGACCCTGACTTGGTAATGATGATGATGATGAATGCAATTAGCATAGAAGCATATATAAAACAGCGCCTAAACTCCCAAACTTGTATCTATAAGGAATCCGGAGTTCTCTTAGTATCTTCGGAACCATAGTATACCTTGGTGCAAAATCTTGAGTTTTGGTAGCATATGCTTAGGATGCTTCTCATAAAACCAAAATCACTATTCACAAACGGCGGAGTAATCGATGAACATACAAAAAAAATAATATATATATATATATATATATATATAATAATTAGCATAGAAGCATATATAAAACAGCGCCTAAACTCCCAAACTTGTATCTATAAGGAATCCGGAGTTCTCTTAGTATCTTCGGAACCATAGTATACCTTGGTGCAAAATCTTGAGTTTTGGTAGCATATGCTTAGGATGCTTCTCATAAAACCAAAATCACTATTCACAAACGGCGGAGTAATCGATGAACATACAAAAAAAATAATATATATATATATATATATATATATATATATTATTTTTTTTGTATATATATATATATTATTTTTTTTGTATGTTCATCGATTACTCCGCCGTTTGTGAATAGTGATTTTGGTTTTATGAGAAGCATCCTAAGCATATGCTACCAAAACTCAAGATTTTGCACCAAGGTATACTATGGTTCCGAAGATACTAAGAGAACTCCGGATTCCTTATAGATACAAGTTTGGGAGTTTAGGCGCTGTTTTATATATGCTTCTATGCTAATTGCATTCATCATCATCATCATTACCAAGTCAGGGTCACCAATGTCACCAAATTCAACCTTATCTCCAGAGCATAAGGCACACATTTGACATTACTTCTGAGAAGTTAAAGTTGCTTCGATCATGTAACATTCTGTCTCACTTCGCCGAGATATTCTGTGAAACAACCTAATTTCAACCTTTTGCATTGCGTTTAGCGTTCATGGTACAATAACTGTCGTCTGCCGGGTACCGTACTATACAGTGCGAGGCGTGTGCGACAAGTCGAGCGAGCACCCTATTGAAACTAGTCCTGTGACCGGCTACTTAGCACGTCACACGTGTTCACTTCGATTTTTTTTTAAATGTATTGTTTAAAATTGTCTGCAGGCTGCAGCTGATATTATATTTTGTAAGTGTGACTGTAATAAGATACCTACGTAGAATAATATACAGGTCTATTATTCTACTATAGTACGCGATGGCTTACTAGGTAACTAAAAAGAGTGAAATAATTATTTTTAACAAAAATTAAAACTGACTTCTAAGGTAAAAACAATAATAGCATCCTTATAATATAAACTAAAAAGTATTAAATAATTATTTCTATCCTAGTTATTAAAAGATGTCCGAATTTATATAATACAACACCACAATGTGGCCGCTTGGGAGTTGAAGCGTTCGAGACCGGTTTCAGCACGATACTTATAATTTGTTGCTAATACCTAGTTTGTATCCTTCGATCGCGGATTCTTGGAAATCTATTGTTATTCTATTGTGTCTTGCTCACCGGTAAACTTGTAACAAGATACGTAGATATTATACAGGTGTATTATTTACGTACATAGTACGCGATAGTTTAGTACTAGGTAGGTAACTAAAAACTAAAAAGAGTGAAATTATTATTTTTAACAAAAAATTAAAACCGACTTCTAAGGTAAAAACAAAAATTACAACCTTATAATATGAACTAAAAAGTATTAAATAATTTTTCCTATCTAATAGTGCCTTTTTCCGAATTCGGCTAAAACTCAACTGTTTCTGTACTCAATCATCATAATTTTGAAGTCGGTGCCAGTTCCAAAAGTTTCAAATATTCTGTCAGAGAACTGAAGATTCATCTGGTACCGACTTCAAAATGATGAAGATTGAGTACAGAAATAGTTGAGTTTTAGCCGAATTCGGAAAAAGGAACACTATTAGATAGGAAAAAATATTTAATACTTTTTAGTTCATATTATAAGGATGTAATTTTTGTTTTTACCTTAGAAGTCGGTTTTAATTTTTTGTTAAAAATAATAATTTAATTTATTTTTTGATTCGACACTCCTCATGGTTTCTCCCAGTTTTTCATATCACCCTGCACAATTTCGCCGTTTAACGTTAATCTCAAGGACATGATCTTTTGTTTCCTGCTATCGTGCGTTGTTAATTTTATAAAATGAATAATTATTGTATTTTAAAAAGATAAAACCGACTTCAAAATGGTACGTAATTGAGAATCAAAATTACCTATTTTAAACACTACTGAACGGATTTGCTGAACAGTATTCCCAAAGTAAAACATTACCCAGTACAAAAAAAGAATTACTTTAATCGGACTAGTAGTTCCGAAGATGTGCGAACACAAACATAAAAACATACATGAATATGAATGTCACTTTAGAAATTTGTCACATTTGTTCAGATGCTGATAAATAAAGACTAAAACATATCAGAACTAGGCAGTTCTGAAAATAATACATACAATATACAGGTTGAATTGATAACCTTTTTTTTAAGTCGGTTAAAAAACGCGACGTACGTCAGCTACGACTTACGATAGATTGCACATCACTAACTGGCGAGGCGGACGCTCAGTGCGGTATCGGATCGCCAACCGCCTGCTTGTACGGCGGGCCGCAATAGGCCCACTGCCGTACTGAATTGATTTTTGACACTTCCAGTGCGTGGTAGGCCGATAACGACCTGCCATAATTTTTTTATAGGAAAGACCTATAATTTTGAACACAATCTCAAATATATTAGATTGGGGAAAAAGAAATCCATTATTTTTACGTGAACTGAATTGGTGTGGCACCCAAACATCAAGCTTTTTTTTTAACCCAGCTTTGTGCAAATGGTTTAAAACTGTTTTGTGGTCGATCTTTAACTCCTGGGCGATGCTACGACTACTAACATGCCGGTCCACTTCGATGATTTCAGTGACTTTGTCGACATTTTCGACGACGGGCCTGCCTGTGCGAGGGGCATCCTTAACGTCAAAAATACCCGAACGGAATCGACGAAACCAAAATTGCGCGTAATTAGCTGTTACAGTATCGGGACCATAAACACTATTCACATTTTCAGCCGCCTGACTTGCATTTTCGCCCTTATCAAAGAAAAACTGTAAAATGTACCGAATTTTCTCTTTGTTGACTTCCATCTTTAACGCCGTGTAACTCAGAACTGAATGGACAAAACAAAAAACTGCAAACGAATTCTTTTAGTGCGAACTGTTACCTTGACAACGAGCATAAATTTGAAATTGTTTGATCGATAATTTACGAGATATCGATCACTACAGCCATCTACCGAAAAAATAATGGATTTCTTTTTCCCAAACCTATTATATTATTTGCCTCTGTCGTACCTTTACAAACACCTGAGATAATCGTTCCGCACCGAGTGAGAGAACATAGTTTTCTACGTCCGCACTAGGTGAAATTCCGCGGCAGGCCGATTTCGGCCTGCCCCGCAGTTAATTATGGCGAGTGAGACATAATACGGCATTTGGGCAACGTTTTAGTGACTTAGACTAATACACTCTAATTTTTACCACCAAACACATGCCCTCTTACTAATGAGGATATTAATTATCTTAAAATTTGTAACTATCTGGCATTATCCAAACCAAAGTTAAGAGGGTTCAAAAATACGACGAAACGGTTCCAAAAAAGGTAGGCCTTGCATTTCGCTTGGCTCGTCTTGGCGGGGGCACTCCCGTGCCCCCAGATTAGCGTATGAGTCTGACTATCTTTGTCTGGCATATTGGAAATGTCCGGTGACAGACAAGCACTACGTTAATATTATCTTTATTCGTTAATATTACAATTTAAGCAATATAAGTACAAAAATAAGCCATTTCCGACTAGATGAGCGATAACGAAAGAATTCGTTAGGAAACCTGTAGACACTGGTTTTTGTTCCATTCGCGGCACATGACGAAATGTTCCAGTATTCGCACGGCTCGGAGCTCAGTTCGCACGATTAACATTTACCCAGCGATAACCCCAACCCTATGCCGATACTAATTTACATTTTATCGATATTGGCACATCCCTATCTGTTGTTTGAATATAACCCTTTAATATTAGTTGCATTCTTATGGGGCAAGTTCTCAAATACAAGGAGGAAGATCGAAGCCAGACGGTATCGCAATTCGTTTTATGCGTGTCCGTGTATGTATGCGCTCAAGTCTAGTCAGATTGACTTGCGATCAGTCCAACCTGCCATCAGTCTGGTCTCATAAGGTTGAGAATTTTAAGGGGCAGAATACCATCGTGCAGTATGGTGCTACAATATGTAAATTATGATATCTTTACTTCTTGTCTTGAAAAATGTCAAAAAATTATTTTGTACTTAAATGTAATAAAGTAGACAAGGTGTTCGTTTGTCTATCATGATTTGCAAACCATGCTGTTATTTATTGGCCCTTACGAAGGGATCAAACAAATATGGCAACACTGACATAATGGCTGAAATGAATCAGGGTTGCCCAATGCAAACAAATGATTACACGATATGATATTTGTGCTACACAATTTGTCTTAGCGTTTTGCAAGCCAAACTGGAAGATTCTGAAATATCCTCTCTTTGAGCTGTACTAGCTGTCCCGACTGACGTTGTTCTGTGACACCTATAAGGCTGTAATTAATATAAGTTTCCAAAATTTCTCAGCGTTTTCATTTTCCCCGAGATAATTATATTTTAAGACCAAAATAAGCCAGATCGATTAAACCGTTCCCCAGTTATGAAAAGATTATAAAACAATCAATTCCCGTGTATAAAAATATTTAGTGATATTTTTGGATCAACCCCAAATATTTTATTTAGTAGCGGTATTTCCAGATATGATTCATTTGGAGAGGCATTAGCTGTTAGTTTGGACATTGCGAAGGCCTTTGATCGGGTTTGGCATAAAGCGCTGCTATCAAAGCTTCCATCATACGGGCTGCCCGAGAAATTATGTAAGTGGGTCACTGGTTTCTTAGCAGACAGAAGCATAAAGGTCGTAGTTGACGGCGAATGCTCGGAGACTCACTCTGTTGATGCTGGTGTCCCTCAGGGCTGTGTGCTATCGCCTACTCTATTCTTACTGCATATCAATGACATGTTGCACACCAGCGGCATTCATTGCTATGCAGATGACAGTACAGGTGATGCTGTATATACCGGCTCCCCCAATATTTCTCGGCAAAATGTCACTGAGAGTCGAAACGAACTTGTGTCTAAGGTGGACAATTCATTGGAGAAGGTCTCTGAATGGGGTAGACGTAACTTGGTCCAATTCAACCCCGCCAAGACACAAGTCTGCGCGTTCACCACTAAAAAATCACCAATGGTCGTATATCCTCGTTTCGAGGGCACATCTTTAACCATCTCCCCTAGCATTGAGATACTTGGCGTCAACATATCGAGCGAAGTCCAGTTCCGATACCATCTAGAGGGTAAGGCCAAATTAGCCTCGAAGAAGCTTGGTGTTCTTAACAGAGCGAGACAGTACTTCAGTCTGGACCAATGCCTACAAACAGCTTGGACTCCTTGGAGGCCGGCAACGCACCGGCAGCTCTTCTGATGTTGCAAGTGTCCATGGGCGACGGTAGTTGCTTACCATCAGGTGACCCATATGCTCGTTTGCCCCCTTATCTAATAAAAAAAAATTGGGTTTGTTTCTGATTCATCGGGAGGAAATAATATATTACCCTGCTTGGGATTTTAGATGCTATACATGTACCACCATTCTTTGATTCACAGACACATGGACCTACGTTATTTGATCGGGTTACATCAAGTGATTGCCGTGATCTGTCGACTAGGCTAGACATGGGAAAGAATCGACATACTGGCAGATTTTATCGACAATATGGCGGATTCCCATTGTCTAACTGTCACTTTGTCTTGTCTAACTGTCATTTTTAGGTTTCCGTAGTCAACAAGGAACCCTTATAGTTTCGGTCTGTCCGTCCGTCTGTCTGTCTGTCTGTCCGCGGTTTTACTCAGAGACTATAGGACCAACGAAGCTGTAATTTGGCATGAATACACATATTAATGATGGCAACAAAATGTTACGTGAAATCGTAAAAAAATATTTTTTTATGGTACCTCCCCTACACATCAAGCGGGGATGAATATTTTTTTCGCGCCCACCCCATCGTGTGGGGTGTCGTTGAATAGGTTTTTTTAAATATTGCGAGTATTCATAGATCATTTTCCATTTGTGAAATATTAAGTTTTAAAGTGGAAAAAATCGTTAGAGTCCAGTGAAAAAATTCACGGGGTAGGAAATATGCTGAATTTAAAAGGAAAACTATCACGGCTAAGAAGACTTCATAAGTCATTGAGTAATAGTCGATCACCTAAAAAAAATGTATTCGGTGAAGTATAACGGAACTTTTCGTATAAATTCCTTTGAAAGTAACTGAGATGATGTTGTTAGTAGTGTAAAACACGCTAGTAATGTACGTTCATTGACCATAAAAAAATTGTCAAAAACTAGCGGTACTACGGAACCCTATATTGCGCGTGGCCCGACACGCACTTGGCCGGTTTTTTCATTCCTCCGTAGAAAGAAACCGTTTCTATGGTGACCATATGTTACACCTGCTGACCACATAGCGTTTATTCGCCATCTTCTTTATGCCTATGAATCAATTTCTCTAGCATTCTAGCACATATCAAACACTATAATTACATCTACAAATCAACGTTTAGCACTTACATAATCATGTGCGCCGGCAGGGGGTGCCAGGTGGTGCACTTGCACCCCATGGGAATCTCGGGATCTACAGGAATTATTGAGATAAAAAGCCGTCTGTAACCCTATTACCATGCCGTACAAAGATAGTTCTTAATGTTTCGACACTAAATGTATTCTGTTGACGTAAATAGACAGTCATTGTTGTTCGTAAATAGAAAAGGAAAGAAAAAAACTAAAATCTGCACCCCTCGGAAATTATTTCTGCCGGCACGGCGCCCATTGCGTGATCGCATAAAATAATTTTCCCATTTCAATAAAATTATTGTGCGCTCTCTCTATTAATTTTAATAGCTTCAACTGACACATACTATATATATATATATATAGTATGTGTATGCTAATTGAAGCTTACGAAACTGAAATATGTCTTGTCAGCACCTTTACATAATTAGCTAACACCGGCTAGAATCTAGCCGTAATCGGCTAGATAGCGGCTAATATATCGGCTAGACACCGGCTAATTAACAAATTTATTGCGCACATTCATATTAATAGTTTTAAGGAATTGCGGTAGCTGCGGAATTTCATAACCTGCCTGAAGTGCGACGTCGAAAGAGGTTTCAACAACTTTGAATAATGACCAAAGATATAATTAGAATTTATAATATCTATCACATTATGTACACTACTGAATATAGTATGGTTCGCAGGCCAGTTTTACTATAGAAAATGTATGATACATAAGAAGAACTTTATTTGCAAATAATTGCAGTTGCGACGTACCTATATATCAAGAAGATACTTTTATTACAATCTACAACAATACACAACAAACAAAACTGTATAATATTTTTCTTACCTTAATTTGCTTGAGTTGCTCCTAAGCCTCCGTAGATCATCTGATGTATCACGAATTAACCTTCCTACATGTTCTGCCTAACTCTTCATTAAATAGAAGTTAAGTAATCATTTTACTGTCTCTGCGGCTGTTCATGTATCTTCAACGGATATTCCCTGCTAAATAAATTTTCTGTATTACCATACTAATTACTAATAAGACCTAGGTCTAGTGCTTACTAATTAAGACCTAGGTTTAACTACGTGTTAGCCGTCTAGGTCCGTCAGATAAGGCTCACGGATTTATTGGCGCCGTTCAGACTTCAGTTTGTTCCCAGGCGTTCTAATTGTTGAAAGTTTCGGCCAACGCGACAAACTATTTAGGAATTTGAGAGAGATTTAATCGTTTTTGTTACTAGTTCATTAGTTTATTAATTAACAGCTGTATCTTTGTTTGACAACAATATTTCTTACACAGGTTTATATTTAAAAGACCTTAGGCACTTGTAAACCAAGTTGCAAACTTAGTGAAAAACAGTTTATCATTTTAGTAAGTTTTTAGTAGTTTAGTAAGGAAAGATGAAAACTCCAGTTCATCTGCGTACCGTTAAGGCCGCGCCACACCGGAATGGCAGCGGCGAGGCGAGCACTTTTGGTGTCATATATGATTTTAAACTTTACCTTCATTATTGTGAGTAACACATAGTATCGCTTGAGAAATCGCCGCCGCCAGCGTCCACGAGCGGCCACGAGCGTCCACGGGCGGCCGTAGTCTTCTCAAGCCATACTATGTATTACAATAATGAAGATAAAGTTTTAAATCAAATGACACCGAAAGTGCTCGCCTCGCCGCTGCCATTCCGGTGTAGCGCGGCCTACGAATTTTCTATTAGGACACATGAAGCGTTTTTTATTCATCCCAATTACCAACAAGTACAACGCCAACATAGACATCCCTAAGATCACACCAAAGGCTTGAAATTAGTTGCAGTTGCCTGTATTACAACGGAAATATTTCAATTAAACTGCAATTTGTGTTAGTCTTTGAATTCCATGAGAATTAAGTCCGTTCCAATTTAGAGACTCAACAAACCACAAACAGTATAGGATCCGACCAACAATACCCATTTCACATCTATGCATATCTCTTAATTGGAATTAAACTTTCCATTGTGAACTTGAAACTCGAATGAACTGACTCTTGCTCGAATGAACTTAGTCTTAAGGTCAGTACACATATAAACTCGGAAATGGATGGTCACCGTAACGCATCGTGTTCAACCAGACGTCAATCTAACGTTAAATCGGATGCGACTAGGTGGCTGGTAGCTAAAGTTCGAATCCAAACGTTAGTGGTGACAGGGGAAAAGGTGAACGAAGAGCCATAAGCGAGGGGACGACGAGTCGTAAGCGAGAGGACAACGAGCTGTAAGCCAAAGGACGCCGCGCCGTAAGCGAGAGGACGCCGTGCCATAAGCGAAAGGACGCCGTGCCGAAGCCAAAGGACGACGAGCCATATCGAGAGGACGTCGCGCCGTAAGCGACAAGACGACGAGCCGTAACCGCGGGAGCGGCAGGACGCTCAACTGCTTCGAGCCAAAGTAACTAACTCATTATCATGCACTCATGCACTATGTCAAATCCGATAATTATTATATTTTTGACATCTAACTATTTTCGCTATCGAAAGTATCTAATGCATTTTGACTAGGGGGCCTGTAATTACTATGAGACGAATGACGATTACGTTACGTTTCCGATTAGTGTGTGCAGTGTGTTGCCTATTTTGGGAGTTTCATATAAAGAATATATCAAAGCGATTTCGATATGTGTGCATAAGCCTTACTCTAGTGAACTTAACTCTCAAATGAACTGTGATGCGCTAACGAGCGGCCATTGTTGGTCAAATTGACGATGCTCCATATAGATATTTCGCCGACAAAAACAATGGGACTTTCGCCGGGCACCGTCGTAAGTCTAGTGCAGTACCGTACAGTGATTACAGCTACTGTACTATGAGACTGTAAAGTACTGTATCAATAATAATGCTTTCCACAATGGTTTTGGTGACGGTAGTTGGTTTTATTGATACTAGTCCAGCTGAACAGAAGTCTTTTATAATGCCACGGACCGACTGACGAGAGATCACCGATGAAGCGCATGAATCATCGTTCTTGCCAAAAAATTCACAACATTCTACGGAAATCTACATTTTTTTTTATACTCTCAAATATTTAAGCAATATATATTTTATCATAATCAATCAAATCTTTACTCAAAATCAGTAACAATTCACACCAATGTGCGACGCTGAAATCATCGCGTGCGTGCAAAAGTAGGTAACAAATAAAGAAAGTGAACTACAAAACAAAGAATTCTTAAACAATGTGATTCACTTTTTATTAAAAATAATTTTAGATACATGCATCTTTTAAAATAGGATATGATTCTCATGTGAGATATAAGAACAATAACATTTCTGACATAGAAACCCGGTAACCTAATTTCGTATCAAAAAAATTCACAGTAATATTAGATGTCATATAAAAAGTTAATTACTGAAAATTTCATTTACCAATTAGCGACATTATTCCCATAAGAAAGTGGATTACTTTTACCGGCGCTTATCTTAACAATAGATGTCCAGAACATACTTGTGCGAATTTTGAAACGCAGGACGTATCCAATTTTATTCTGACTTCGTGTGACATTCTGTAGTTTAAAGGTGAACGCAGATTTGGCCGCACCGCACGCACCGCAGTCGCCGCATTTCGAATTCTTTATATGAAGTTATAGGCAAGCTCGCATACCTACCCACGCCGCAGTCTTCGCAACTTCTACATTCTTTATATTATGAAGAATTCGAAATGCGGCGACTGCGGTGCGTGCGTTGCGGCCAAATCTGCGTTCACCTTTAGTCAAGGCTTTTTGTTTTATCTGATTTACTGTCTAAAACTGTCTGATTTCTGGAGTATTTTGAAGAGAATTTTTTTATTGGTTTTTATTTTAGCTAATTAAAACCGCTATTTAATATATAAACTTCTCCCCAAAGCTTCGGAAAGCAGATAAAGTTATTTATTTTATTTAATAGGTTCAGGGACAGCTTGCTAGAAACATATTTTGTACTCTCAGAGAAGCTGATTCAAAGGCAGATGGCGAACCTAAGTCATTTATGGCTGGGTTAACTATAACGCGGACCAAATCACGCCAAAGGCCTCTGTTCAAAGTACAAAAACAATTTCGATTTCGACGGCACCTACATATTTAGATAAATATTTCAATTTTAGCAGGTCTAATCCAAACTTCAATCAGCAAAATATCATCGTGAACATGATCTGAACAATACGTTGGTGGTACAGTGGTGGTACTGCAGTGGTGGTACGTTCCCATCGGGCGGGTCAGACTCGTGACTCCGCCTGACCTTTGTCAACCCGATCATAGAGAGCCGGATGTGGGACACCTAGTTTACTGCATACTATTATCTTGCAGTTTACGCTATAAATAAAATTATGATAATAACAAGACGTTTTAAAAGGTGTAACCGTATCTATATTATAGGTGTAGGTAAATCAAAGTATGTATATAGTTGATTTTACGTTCGTACTAGAATGTATTAAGATTGCGAATGTGTGTATGTCTGTCAACTCTTCACTCTTAATAGTGTATTTAGTGAGTTTATAAAATATTTTTAGGTAGAAAAACATTTGTCAGGCTTTTTTTATTGCGGAAAAATGTACGATTCCCCTTTTGCGTGCCTAATTTCAAGGTATTCCACGGCATTGTCTAGGTTTGTATCTATTATTTTAACAATGAACAGACTTCACAGAATGTAAAGCGCAAAAAACTTATTTATATACATAAGCATTTTTAAAGTTAATAAAAGACCTTTTAACAGTCTATGATTTATTATTTTCGTACGTATAATCATGAATGTACAATATACATACGATTACACTTCACAATAATTTGACATTTTGATAACCTTTGAGGAAGAAAATTGTCCTACTTACACATAATAATTACACTTACTTACCTACCTCCACGATGAAGAGAGTTCAAATCGTGTTTACCATGCCTTGGCTTAGACATCTTAAAGAAAAAAAAAACTGTTGACACAGTACCCCGTTGTGTGAAGACTGGTCAAGAGGTTCAAGATGGCGCGAGCGGGGCCTATCGTGACGTCATTTGTCGCGCCTCTGACACTCGTGTGGAGTGACCCTCGATAAAGCCTTCAGGTTCAGAGTTATTTATGACATATTTAGCTAATAGCTGGTGTTCTACGTGGAAAATAACTTACGTTAATTGAAACTAGTATTATAAAAACGAAAGTTTGTATGTCTGCACTTGGTACTTAAAACACCGAACTGCGCTAATTTGGATGAAATTAAATAAATAAGTAATAATAAATAAATAATATCTATGGACGCTTCACACCACGTCAGTCTGGCCCCGTGCTAAGTACTTACCTGAAGGACTTGTGCTACAGGTACCAGACAACGGAAATATAATATTTAATACTTTTAAACTATACATACATTTAAGATTTTTATTATATCATACACATATTTAATACACATCCAGACCCAGGAACTTTGAAAAAACTTTTTGTTCCGTCGGCGGGATTCGAACCCGCGACCCCCTTGAGCTACCAACGCGCTCACCACTGAGCCACAGAGGTCGGTCGCAAATTAGGTTTGGAGATAACAGGTTATGATGGGAAAGACAGAATAGTTTTTACCCCTGAAAGATGTAACGATAGTATATCTTATAATATCATTAACAATATCATCTCTTAGACTAAAATTCTGCGCGAACGAAGTTGCAGTCAACTAGTAAGTAGTTCAGCAAATTGTTTATTTTTGGTTAATAATATGTGGTAAAATTAATTAATGACCATCTGGATATATGATCTAAATTCTAATGTTTTACTGCTATCATAAACTCTAGAGATTTTTCGTAGCTGGACAAAGAAAATTAATAACCACCTACAGTGACGTGATTGAATACGCTTTGTTGTCTTTTTGCTCTACAAATTCACTATAACAGAGGTATTTTCAAAGTCACGCAAGCTGTACCACTTACAAAGTGACTTTTATCTTTTCTTTGTTCTACAAACTTATATTCTCTAACAGTAGCATACGGTCAGTCAGAACGGTGAACCCAAAGTACTATCAGAGAAATTTATTCGTAAGCAGATCGCGGAGCTACATAATTTGGTCGGGCTATGATGATAGTATGAAAGTACACTAAAATGCTGTCGTGTCCTTAAATTTGTTTGTCGACATTGGAGATATTATTGTTATGAAAATATAGATAAGCTATTTTTCAAATAAGTAAAAATAGTATTTTGGAACTCAAAAACTTGGTACAACCTTGGAAGAAATCGAAGAGGAAATTCTTTCCCTTTCACTCTTTTAGTAATTTTTCGCCTTTGATATTTTTTTAAATAGCTGCTCACCGCGGTTTGCTTTGAATATTACTTCCATATCATTCTTACTTCTTAAGTGGTCAAGTGAAGCCAACCAACGGCTCACAATGACTTCCAATAATCCGACCAAATAACGTATCTCCGCCAATGCGTATGAACCAATTTCCCTAATGGTACATGGAGGTGGTAATAAATTTGGGCGGTATTGTATACGGCGGGAGATACTCTGTAGACACCATCATTTATCCTACAATAGAAACTCATGAAATATGCTCGCTAACTGTATTATTACGTCTGCTCTGTTCTCGTTAAGGTGTTTTCACACTAAAACAGCGCGTGCGCATGTTTGCGATACCACAAGGCGTTGATTATTATTTATTATGTACCGTTCTGCGTCATAGGAGGGTAATGATTTTCCAGTGTTTCTCATAAGAACTCTTATCTAATATATCAAATTACTGCTTTTCGGCGTTTGTTGCTAATCTTCTCCAAAAACTACATCAAATTCGATCCAGCTAAACGGCTTTGAATGTATGTGCTTATCGAGTGGGTGTGAGGTGTGACAAGTGACCATTTTTTCCGGTATGAAAAATAGATAAATATATGTTTTTTTTTTCAAAATATACGTTTAAAATATAATGTGACAAAAAACTGACTATATCAAGCCGTGAATATAGCCAATGGAAATTCACGAAAACTTCAAAACCTCAAAACATCCATTCATGCTCGCAAATTGGTAAGAAAGATATTATACAGCCTTTTGTTTGTATTAGTCGGTTGCAACACATTGCCAAACCGTCCATTGCGATAAGTTGCTCACACGCAACAGCAATCAGCGAGTTGACAAAGTTTAGTTGCAAAAGTACTAACGCACCGACCAACGGCACACGAAGTAGCTATTTGGCACTTGCCAGTGTTTAAAATGTTAGCAGATTCTTCTTTATTAACATAACTTAATGCTATGGTTTTGCTGATAATAATATACTTTATGAGCTAACCTAATTAATCCTTCGATCGCGGATTCTTGGAAATCTATTGTTATTCTATTGTTGTCACTTGTCGCGATCACCGCCGGCGAAGACAGAGCTGCCAATTCGACATCTTTGTGCAGTTTTCTAGATTCTTTTTTTTTATATTTTATTAAATTAATTATAAAGCGGAAGAGTTTGTTTGTTTGAACGCGCTAATCTCAGGAACTACTGGTCCGATTTTAAAAATTCTTGCAGTGTTAGATAGCCCATTTATCGAGAAATGCTATAAGCTATATTTTATCACGTTAAGGCTAACAGGAGCGGAGAAATAGAGGAAAATGTGGAAAAAAACGGGGGAAATTTTTTGAACTACTGGAGCAATTTTTATTTTATTTGGCACAGATAAGAAGTAGACCACGTGAAGGATCATAGGCTATTTTTTGGGGATTAATTTGGCTGTGAAATAGGTATATAATTTACGCGGGTGAAATCTTCTTGTAAAACTTCGTTCTTGTTTTTGCTGTTATAAATGTGATAAAAGCTATAATATCTAAATCTAAAAGCCTACCAAAATGGTAAACCAACCCCGAAAAACTCTGAGTGTTGACTCACTCATACTGAAAAGGCACAGACAGAGAATTTTAAACATTTTTGACTATTCAACTGTTGTTTCGTTGTTCCCATCTCGTTATACAAATTCAAGTTGAGTGATCTCGTGTAGACGATAAGTGAAGCCGAAAGTGCTTATTAGGAATGCATAAAACCTTCTATAAAACTTAATGGCACCCGCCAACGCGTAGAAAAGGAAAGTAAACATATGACCGTCATTGTAGTATGGCGGGCTATCCGTCTTATATTCTTGTACACGACAATAGATAGTTTTATTGGGATACGCCTCCGTGGTTAGACTTAGAGTAACTCGAAGGTCGTTAGTTCGATTCCCATGTTGGAAGAATGTCTACAGTAAGGACAATGCCGGTCGATCTTCTGATTTTTCTGAAGTAAATTGTCTACGCGTTTATATGTAGCTAGATGATGCCCGAACTACGTGGCGCCAAAACTCGATTATCGCGCGGGAACCGTACTTTTTTTCGGGATAAAAAGTATCCTATGTCCTTTCCCGGAACTCAAAGAATCTCCATACCAAATTTCTGCTAAATCGGTTCAGCGGTTCGAGCATGAGGTAATAGACAGACAGACAAACAGACAGACGGACAGACAGACAGACAAACTTTCGAATTAATAATATTAGTATGGATTGGACACATCGAAAGTTGATTCAGCACCTGAAAAAACTTTTTCTCGTGGATGCAACGAAAATGGAAAATCAATCATTTTTGCCTCCTTTAGGCTTTTATTACAAACATACTTGATTATTATCAACGATGATTGAATTAAAAGAAATTCTACACATAATAGAATATAACACAAATAGAAGTTGTATGTGCAAATTATATTTTTGCCTCGTGTGGGTGGTGTTGAAGAAGAAGCTGAATAATTCACTATGTAGCCAGTAATTAGTCACTTATATTATACCGTGTGAAACTTTAAAAATGTTTAAGATCCAACTGCGAGAAATATAAATAAAAGCAGTGCGATGATAGGCTGATGATGATGATAAATTAATATTATACTAACTGTAGTACTGTATTTTTCTTTTAATGGAGATTTAGTTAGTCTTGAGTTAACCGTATGTTGATATCCATACTTCCATACCTACTATTATTATAAATGCGAAAGTGTGTCTGTCTGTTACCTCTCACGCCTAAGCCGCTGATCCGATTTTGCTGAAATTTGGTATGGAGATACTTTGAGTCCCGGCCCTCCCGGGAAAGGAGGCTACTTTTTAGCCTGGAAAAATGTACGGTTTCCACGCGTAATAAAAATTTTGGCGCAACGGAGTTGCGGGCGAACGGACGTCATCTAGTTTTACCTAATTCTCTGTGCTATTTTAACTTTCTCTAATTGCAACAGAAGTGTCCATCACAATATTGATGGACAGATCATTTAGGTATTACCTAATTAGCCTAGCTCAAAAGACCTTGGGTGGAGAGAGTCTACTCGGCTAGGATCTAGAAATCAAGAGCATTGAACAGTTGATAGATGCGGTGGTGGGGGGAGGGGGGATACCGAACGTCCGGGCAAGGCGAACCGCCTGCACTTGATTGATGGGGTAACCAGGGTTAGAGGAGCGCGGGGATATTGCAGAACTCATGGTTTATGAATTGTTTTAAGTTTTGAAAAGTATAAATTAAAGAACAAGCCTATTTAGGGATGTTGTCATTTTTGATTTTAATAAAAAGAGACGGTGATATAAATTGAAAAAAGTTTTTGACACAATGCAAGGCCTGCATTCAACTTTTTTGTCAATAAATGCAACAGACCTTGTAAAGTTATTTGCTGGGCAAATTATTATCAAATACATAATTATTAATATGAGTGTATTAGCTTAGCGTAAACGCATATTGTAATACAAAGTTTTATACTCAAATCTTGTAGACAATAATAATAGAGCTTCATAAATAAAAATAACTTTAAATTTTTGACGTGACAACGTCTTATAATTCGATATGGGCTGCGCGCACGAAAAAAAATGATGAACAATATGCGGCGTTACCTCGCGTCACTCTGAGGCGTTCCATTTAAGGCTATGACGTTGTCACGTTCAAATATCGTCAGTAAACCGACTTTACAGACAACCGAGTTCGAGTCGAGTTCGAATCGAGTTCGAGTCGAGTTCGAGTCGAGTTCGAGTCGAGTTCGAGTCGAGTTCGAGTTCGAGTCGAGTTCGAGTTCGAGTTCGAGTTCGAGTTCGAGTTCGACACAAAACACTACTCCCAAGTTCCCAACCGTCTTTTTTTATTAGTCTCGCCAAAACTCGATAACGGCTAAACTAATTAATTATTTAATATTTATTAATATTAGTTTAGACTAATTAATATTTGTCTTGAAATATGTACGTGGAAATACAGGGAAGTTAAATATATGAATTTTAGCTTTCCAGAATTCTTAATTTTCAGTTTTTAATTTTTAATAGAAAGGACTATAGCAAATGATTGTCACCCTACACTTGTCCCAACAGGTTTAGTAGGTCGGTATTGACAACTGTACCCACATGTCTCCACCTGCCTCTAGTAATGAACCTAGCCTACACTAATTAATCTATTTTAAGCCTTACGCGATCGCGATAAAGACCAATATCCTGTCTTTATTTTTTACAAACATTACCGTTTTTTATCGACTTCAAAGTAATTTAGGTTCTATTTATAGGCACTAAAGGGGTACATTAGCATGTCGACTAGAAACACTTTCGATGACAGATATAGTGATAACAAGTCGATAATTACAGTCATATCATAATTAGAACTTGCCGGCTAGTGGCAAAACGTTTATATCTCTTTTCTACTTAATTAAAGCTAATATTGTCATTACTCATTCGTTACTTTTCCATTTTAGGGTCTATATACATCCTTTGGCCTAGTTGAACTATACTAATATTGTAAACGTGAAAGATTGTCTTCTACTATATATAATTAAGTATACCTTATCTGTGGTTTGTCTGCCTGTCCGTCGGTCTGACTGTAACCATATATTAGCGTAAACCATAATAATATGGTTTACGTAGTAACTATTTAGTTATCTGTGATGGTGCCGTCTTTTATTTAGTCTGTCTCTTTTATGTAAATGGCATTTCGTATCTTTTGTTTCACTTATCTGTCAAATTTGACAATTGAATTTGAAAATTGTTCGGAAGCAATTTAAGCCGGAAAATAGTATGAACGTAACAGATCTATTTAGTAGAATATCATTGATTTTTTTCTAACTTTATCTAGACTTCAAGTAGACTTAGCAAGAACAACAAAGATAATTATGGAAAGCTCTGCATCTTGCATAAGACTGCCCACCGTTTATCAGCAGATTCGACCTTCGAAAACATCATTCTGAATGCCTACAAAGTGCTAAAATTTTGCGAAATCTCGCAATGCCTTTTTAAAGTGTCTGTCGAAAGACACCTACGAGTGTTGATGTTCTCGATATGAATAAAATATCTGAAGCAGACATAAATTTAATTTGGCATCAAGTGGTTCTGCAATGGTTATCAATTTATTACCGAAATTCATGTTCTTTATCCTCAAGCAAGGCTCGAGAAGCCCACGGACAATTTTGAGTGATGTAAAGATTCCTCAGAATATTCGGCAAAGATGAACTTGTATGAATTTGTACTTTTTCATCATTGAAAAGCCGAATTAGAATTGGCTACATTTTACCTTAACGCCAAACGCTTTCGTTAACGCCAAAAATTAATTAATTTTTAATCATACATTTTACTGGGCCAGAACTTCCTCACTTCGAAGTATTTCAATAAGAAGTTTCTTCAAAATTGGTTTAGTTGTTTTTGCATCAGGAGACAGACGGTAATTTACATATTTTATGATATTAAATAGTACCCATGGATATAAGGAAATAATTGAAAATGAAAACCAATCATTTGCTAAATCCTATTCGATAACATTACGATGATTATTAACATAATAATAAGATGTAAACCTGTCGTAAACTTCAAGAGGATGTAAAAGTTACATCAGAAAGGTGCAATAAAAATTTACAGAGGACAATAAATGTGACTTGAATTTGATTGTCAATCAATCAATACAACATAAAACATTGTTCTAAAGAAAGCTGGGGTCATCATTCCGCTTTCATTTCCTCAGTTTCTCGTCTTCCAGCTATGAAATATTAATAAAAACCGATCTAGACCAGGGCTGTAGTTCCTAGGTTTTTGCTCGCATGCTCTAAGCTAATAAAAAGCATGTGTATTATTCTAGCGTAAAATTCCTTTCTAATATCTACTACGTATCACATTCAATTCATAGGTTAGTTTTCTCATAGAAAGCTGTCCTGTTTAAAGTTACATATTTCTAGAGCTCTTCTCTAATCTTCTTACTCTTTGTAAAAGATGTAAATTTTGCAAAACAAAAAAAACCGTGGCGACTACTTTTTTCTTTTTTTAAGGGAAGGACCCTGGTATAGATTTGTACGACGTCTATAATAGTATATAGGTAATCTATAAATGTAGGAGTCCTTAAAATATGTACCAGGACAGTTAAAAAACCAACCCTCTCAACCTACCCACGTCGGTGAAGAGTGTTGGTTTTTTAAGTGCCCTTTTCATCGTAGCTCCAGAACAAATGAAACGATTTCGAACTGGTTTAAGGTTTGACGTGTTCTAAAGTATTCTTAGCAAATTATGTCATATTCCGCAGTATTTTATGTGATAGCCATGCGCGATCCTAGGGCCTAGGGGATCACGTCATGACCCCTCTGAAATTGTAGGTATTAAGACTATTAACTAAGTGACTTCATTAAAACATAAGATTTCCACCTAGTTACTCGCCGAGACCAACCCCCAAAAGACAATGCTATCAAATGTATGAAAAAGAAAAGAATTATTTCATTTAATAATTAATATCACTGAAATATTGAGCTACATCCTGTATCTGTTCGCTCTGGGGTTTTTTATAGCATTGTCCTTTTAGGCTTCCATCGCGCCTGATCAGTGATTACACCTTATATCTAACAAATAATGGATTACGATTTGTAATAGGAATTACGATTTGTAATAGGATATTCGCTTTATATAGAGAGAGTAGACTGTATGGTAACGACCATGGAATGAAAGTGAAACAATCACAAGTCACATTACGTTTGACCTTAATTGTTGTAGGTTGTAAAAACATTCAGTACTAACATAACACTACATAACAAGTGCTTAGAAATCATAGAATCGTACAAGTTATAAAAATGTTTAAGTATTTGTAATCAAAATTTCGTCGGTCACATTTTTCGTTACTTATTTCGTCATCCATACTGACTGAAAAAATAATGCGAATCTATCTATCTATCTATATATCTGTCTATCTGTCTATCTATCTATCTGTCTATCTATCTGTCTATCTGTCTACCTATCTGTCTGTTACCTCTTCATGCCCGGTTGGGGCGGAGCAAATGCTTTGCTGAAATATCGTATGGAGATACTTTGAGCTCCGGGAAAGGACTTAGGATGGTTTTTATCCCGAAAAAATGTACTTACTGTTCCTACGGGGTAAACGAATTTTGGCACAACGAAGTTGCGGGCGTCACCTAGTGTTTAAAAGAAAATCGCGCCAGAACTTTACATTCATTTCTAAATTCTATCGCATGAAAGTAGCCTATGTCCCTTGCATAGTCTACATGAGCAAAAATTCATTACAATAATTTTGTTTTATTAGTACTTAATAGTAGTATTAAAGAGTTGTAAACTAATAAACTAGATTATAAGAAGTAATAAAATAAGTTTGAATCTAAAGCTCAGCTGATTTTAATACAATTAATAATATAACTATAAAACGGTAAAGCTATAATTAAAATAGGGCAATAGATTTATTATCGCCATAAAAAGTAGAGTCAATTCTGCATCTAACACTGTACTGACTGACTACATCTAAGTATATTATTATTATTATCGTTTCCTCAGCGATCATTACATTAGTCCTTGCTTGATCGATCCCAGTTTCTACACAACTACATAAGGGTATTTCCATAAAATGTCGAGCCAACGTCATACGCGTTCTGAATCTGATTGGTCAGAACTCCAGAATTAAATCGTTTAAAGTTTGCCTGTTACATACATTTGTGAATATAATTTTCTCACCCCCGGGCGGAAAACGTCAACTTTCTTCCCGCTGCGCTAACCGATGTTGCCGTTTTCCGCCTCCGACTATGAGAAAAATAGCATACGCACCATGGGCAGTAAAATAAGAAAGCCTCAGATCACAATATGTTTGTTGACAATTCTTATTTTCCTGCCCTAGGTGCGTAATGTACTATTCCTTTTAACAGTATATTAAGACGGGACTGTATAATTAACGGTTAGAGAATTAGCTCGAACAAGTAATAAGTGAAGTAACTAAGTCGCATTAGAATAATCAAATCACACAGTTTGTTGGTGGTTGTATTTGAATACTGTAAGTGTAACAGCGTCTCGTCAGCGTTGCGTTACGCAACAGAAGGAAATTGGCGAGCGTGGGAACTGACCACAGTAGCAGGTAGCGGAAGAGATAGAGGAGATAGAGAGATGGGGTAGAGAGATATTGGAGAAGTATCTCGATCTCTTGTCAGACTCCATTTAGGAGAGAAGCAAACGTCAGAACAAATAAATTAACAAAGCAGAGCAGACAAACTGCATAAGTTACAAATTCTTTGTGTCTGCCTGTTGTATGTGTATTGTGTTATAATTATTATTGATTAATAGTTAAGGACTTTTAGGTGCCCCAGAAAGGACATAGGATATTCTTTAAAATTAAATAGGAAGTCTTACAAACGGCTGCAGTTGCAGTTGCACTTGCTTTAGGAATATTAGGTTTGGTCAAATTAAATATGAGATTTGTGGGCATTTTATAATCTATTGAGCATTCCGATCATTGATGGAAACTCAGAGCTAATCTACACTACCTAAATTATTCATTAAGCAGCTTGCAACATAAAAAATTTGCTTGACTTGACCGTACTTAATTATTGTTAATAATACGACTTGCAAGTAATTTAGTCCGGTCTAATTAGACGCAAAAAAATCGTAACCTCGGAATAACTCGCATGGAGCTAAAAATTGGTAGAGACGTTAAATACACCATTACAAATAAAACCTCAAAAGTCCCCGGCGATCCCCCTTCGTCTCTACCAATTTTTAGCTCCATGCGAGTTATTCCGAGGTTACGATTTTTTTGCGTCTAATTAGACCGGACTAAATTACTTGCAAGTCGTATTATTAACAATATTAATTATTGTTAATAATACGACTTGCAAGTAATTTAGTCCGGTCTAATTGCAAGTCTTAATTACTTGCAAGTCGTATTATTAACAATATTAATTATTGTTAATAATACGACTTGCAAGTAATTTAGTCCGGTCTAATTAGACGCAAAAAAATCGTAACCTCGGAATAACTCGCATGGAGCTAAAAATTGGTAGAGACGTTAAATACACCATTACAAATAAAACCTCAAAAGTCCCCGGCGATCCCCCTTATGCAAAAATTTTTATTCAAGGTCAAAGGTATAAAAATGAGGTTTTTTCTGTTTTTTTTCCAAACTATATATTTTATCACAAAAATAAGTATGACAAGAGTGTAGATCATAGACTTCTCTACAAAAAATATTCAGACACTTTTTTCATACAACTTACCATTCCTTATAAATGGCGGGTTCAAAGTTTGGGAAAATCATATCTATGCTTAAATTATTTAAAGCTAAAGAATTTTTTTTTATGCAATAAGGGAGCAAACGAGCAAACGGGTCACCTGATGGAAAGCAACTTCCGTCGCCCATGGACACTCGCAGCATCAGAAGAGGTGCAGGTGCGTTGCCGGCCTTTTAAGGGGTAATAGGGGAGGGTAATAGGGGAAGGTATTTGAGCCCGCCATTTATAAGGAATGGTGGTCGTATGAAAAAAGTGTCTGAATATTTTTTGTAGAGAATTCTATGATCTACACTCTTGTCATACTTATTTTTGTGATAAAATGTATAGTTTGGAAAAAAACAGGAAAAACCTCATTTTTATACCTTTGACCTTGAATAAAAATTTTTGCACAAGGAGGATCGCCGGGGACTTTTGAGGTTTTATTTGTAATGGTGTATTTAACGTCTCTACCAATTTTCAGCTCTATGCGAGTTATTCCGAGGTCGAATGTTTAATTTTCCTGGAGAGAAATTAAAATCACTGACAGAAATATGTTTACGGCCGCTTTATGAGATATAACTATATTATGACACATATTATGCATTAATTATAGTATAATAATGATACATTCGTAATTATTATTATAATAACATAATTTCACTTCAATAGTAATAAATATTAAGTACATTTTCTAACTGGTTCAAAAAAGTACTTAATCAGTACATAACAATGCTTATATAATAATATTACGTGCTAGGGTTCGAAGATTCGGAAAGAAAGACCTGGTGACTCTCTTGAAGACTTTATTCACAAACACTAGCTCACACTAATCACTGAGTCCAAACACTAAGCACTAGATCCAAATCACTGAGCACTATCACTGTCCTAGGTCGTAGCCGAGTCACTATCACAATCACAATCACTCACTATTGATCACTTGTTTTCGCTCCGAAGTCGCCTCGAAGAAAGCTCAGATAAAACTGAATTGCCGGCCGGACTGTCTGCGACTATTTATACGGGCCGGATCGAATCTCAGAAAATTCCGGAACATCCCAGAATAACCCGATATGCGTGAACAAGTATGAGATATTTCTAGAAGCCTAACGCCATCTAGTATCGAATAGCGGATTTACGCTGTCTGCGTTGCCTCGAGTAGTTCCGCTGGTTTGACGCTAGATGGCACTGGGTGTTCGTATCCGTAACACTACTCCCCTCTTAGAGATGCTCGTCCCGAGCATCGTTGTTACTGCCTCGCCACGCCGTTCCTACAACTCCTGGTCTGCGGTCCCTTCACATCAGCGCAAGAAGTACATTCGTGGCACCAATCCTGCACATCATCTCGCCAATGCAACCAAAAAAATCGTTCTCGCACTTTCCTTAGCATCCTCTTGACACCTAGATGACTACCTGATACACCCTCATGTATCTCGCGGAGAACATCTGGTACTCTCGCCCTTGGGACAATGACCTGAAAGTAGAACTCTCTACCGTAAGCCAATTTCCGGTAGAGTATTCCGTTTTGAAGTATCAGACTGTCCCATTGCTCCCAGTACGCCTTAGTGACAGCGCCAGTGGGTGCAACCTCACTCCAGATTGGTTTTACGTCACCGCGCTTCTTCCATGTGATGATGTGCCGAAGGTCGTCATCTCTTTCTTGAGCCTTCCTCATAGCGTCATTTTCCAAGAGACCCAAAGTATTCGTCTTCGTTTTTCCGTTCCGTGCCTGGGAGGTAACAGTTATCGGGGCTCTCTCCACATTGTCCAATACTCGCCAAATAGTTCTGGATTCTATTCGCTTCCCCTTATCCCGGGCAGGGGACGAAACTGCTTGCTTCCTCAGCTCTTCCATTTGTTTCTCGATCCTTCTCATCCTGGCCATCTGGGTCTTCTTCTGCGGGCAGTTGAGCTGAAGATGGCCCCTTTCACCGCACTTATAGCATATAGCTTCAAATCTTTTCCTCGTAGGAGCCTTAACTTCCTTGATTTCCTCAGAGACCCTGTGGATCTTATGGGTCTGCCGTATGTCATGGCGAACAGCCTCGACCTCCAAAGCATGCGCCAATGCTTCCTTTAGCGAGGCATGGTGACCAAGTCTTACTGCAGCTCTGACCTCCAGGTCTTTGATTCCGTCGACAAATCCTTGAACAATATTTGAGTCGACCATCTTGGTATCAGCTCCGGGGTACGCCTTCCTGACGAGTTTTTCAATTTCCAACGCCCATTGTTGAAGCCCTTCTTCTGAGCGTTGGACTCTATCACGCAGTTGGGCACGAAACACGTGCTCCAGGTGTCGCTCCCCGTATCTGGATTCCAGAGCCTCCATCAGGTCTTGGAACCCATTTCCCGTATGTGGCAGTGCCTCCAGGACCGACAAAGCTTGCCCTCTGAGTGCCACAATGAGAGCGGTTAGGCATTGCTCTTCCGTCCATCCGTTTACGGTAGCAACAGTCTGAAATTGCCGGCGATAAGCGTTCCAAGAAGTAGTACCGTCATATGGTGGCACTTTAACTCTTGGTCCTTGTACCACTACTCCGGTAGTTCCACTCGACGTCGCGACTCCTGTGGTTTCCAGGCGCACTTTCCACTTCTGTAGTTCTGTGAGGCCGGTTTTCACATTTTCCATATCCACTCCTAGCCCGGTAACGCGTTCTTCCATAACATCGACATCTTTCCGAAGCTTAGTCACCGTGTCACTAACATCCTTTATAGCCAATAGCGCTTTTTCTTGGAGGTTCTTTTGTTGCTCTTGAGACTCCTGCAAAGCGCCGAGCTTGCGGTCTTGTGATTCCATCATTGCCCTTTGAGAATCTTGCAAGGCCTGACTTTCAGCTTTTTGGGACTCCTGCAAAGCGCCGAGCTTGCGATCTTGTGACTCCATCATTGCTTGAATTAACTCAATTATGCTTTCCAATTGAGGGGCCGTAGAAACTACGGGCGTGGCAGGATGGATGAAGCTAGTCGACGGGGGCTGAGCAGGCGGGGCCCAGTGGGCGGGGCCAGTGGGCGTGGCCTTAGTAGGCGTGGTCTGGTGGGCGGAGCCAGTGGGCGTGGCCATGTCCAGAGTGGGCGGGGCCTGATAGGCGTGGTCAGTGGGCGGGTCCCGGTGGGCGGAGCCAGTGGGCGTGGCTTCACCCGAAGTGGGTGGAGCCTGGGGGGCGTGGTCAGAGGGCGGAGCCTGGTGGGCGGGGCCAGCGGGTGGGGCCTGCCCCGCAGTGGGCGGAGCTTGGTCCGCAGTGGGTGTGGCCTCCGCAGCTCCACCTCCATCTCCTCTCTCGGAGTCAATGGCAGCAGCTCGCTGCGCCCTTGTCCTGATACTCCCCTTGAAGTCCTCTCTCGGAGTCAATGGCATCTCCAAATCTCACTTCCGACACCAGTTATTACATGCTAGGGTTCGAAGATTCGGAAAGAAAGACCTGGTGACTCTCTTGAAGACTTTATTCACAAACACTAGCTCACACTAATCACTGAGTCCAAACACTAAGCACTAGATCCAAATCACTGAGCACTATCACTGTCCTAGGTCGTAGCCGAGTCACTATCACAATCACAATCACTCACTATTGATCACTTGTTTTCGCTCCGAAGTCGCCTCGAAGAAAGCTCAGATAAAACTGAATTGCCGGCCGGACTGTCTGCGACTATTTATACGGGCCGGATCGAATCTCAGAAAATTCCGGAACATCCCAGAATAACCCGATATGCGTGAACAAGTATGAGATATTTCTAGAAGCCTAACGCCATCTAGTATCGAATAGCGGATTTACGCTGTCTGCGTTGCCTCGAGTAGTTCCGCTGGTTTGACGCTAGATGGCACTGGGTGTTCGTATCCGTAACAATAATAATCAGTCTGTATATTGTATAAGCTTAAAGCTAGAATACGTACCAATTAGAGAAATCGACTCAAAGGCTTGGACCTAGGCGATTTGGTCGGGTTATGTCAAACCCAGCAAAGAGATCACGAAAAACTTTGATCCGTCGTAACCCGACCAAATCGTGTAGGTCCATTAACTGCCTTTGAGTCGATTTCTTTGATGGTACATTATTATGGTAATAGGCTATTGATTATAGAGACTATTTTCTAATGACATGCTTGAGCTGATAGGCTATAAGAGCCACTTATGATTACAACTTGAGAGCAGTTTTGCCTTTTGGGGGTCCGCATGCAGAATTCCTTTTTTAATAAATGTGAGCAGATTCCGTACAAAACATTTCCCAAAGCTACCAAAATGGTACATTTTGTTGAAAATTTTACTTCATCCTATCCTTATTTTACCTGACTTTAAAAAGCTATCATATTTACACTCATTTTTAATATAAAATACTTATTCACCAAAGGTCAAAAGAAATACTACATGCGGTGCGCTGAAACAGCCTCGATTAAATCGATCAGCAAAAGAGTTCAACGAACGCAAGCTTGAATCAATAAAATGAATTAATTAACTATATACTAATTAAAAATATATTATTAATTAACATCTGTGCGTATAGTTCATAATAAAAATATATAGTACAGAGTGTACCTCTAAAAATTGTTGGTCCATAAAATTAATTTAAAGTATTATTTTTTTAATTTTTTAACTTGTGTGCCCGTCGCACGGCTTACGTTTGAATGATACGCTATTTTAAACAAAATAATTAAAAGTTCATTCTTAATAAAAACGTTTAACACGTTACGGATATTAACTATCACTGACAGGAGTGCTAAAGCCGATCAGTTAATTAAGTATTAACTAAAGTTAGTCCGCACTCACACAGGAAGTACTTAGAAAGCGGCCGTATCTTGGACAACAAGTTGTCCAAATATTGTAACTCACTTACATGAATAAATTAAAAGGTGGACATTTTGTATTATAAGCTCCGTAGCTACGTAGCTATAATATGTGTGTCAAATTATGATATGCATTATCAAATAATTGTAATTTACAAGAGAGGATTCCAAATATTTTTCAAACAAGGATAAGTTTTGGAAAAGTGTTTTTGTTTTAGTTCACCATCTGTTTTTTTTTTTCACAAAATAAAGTAAATTTAAAAAGTCAAGTTAAAATGTTAGGTTTAGACATTGCTCATGGCCTAAGTTACCTTTTTTTTTTTTTTTTTTTTTTTTTTTTTTTTTTTTTTTTTTTTTGAGGAGGGGAAATACTTTACGTATCCTCCACCCCTTCGGGGGAAGGGGCGGGGGTATGTGGGACTCCCTACAAGAGGTTTACCCACTAAAACCCCCCCAGCCCTTTGTCATGCGCCTAGTGCGGGAGGGAACGGGTACCGCAGAGCAATTCACTCCGCCCCTTCCCGCGCGCAGCCGCAACCGGCCTCTTCTTTCAGCGACTTCGGCCGCTGACCTCACCGAGAGCCCCCGGGCTAGGGGGGCTGTCTACTCGGGACCCTTTATGCGGGCGGGGATCCCCCGATCGCCGCCCGCGGGTCTAGGCCTCCGTCTCCATCGCGGCAGAGACGGGCGGAGCCCGCGCGCCCTTAGGCTTCGGCTTTTGCCGAGCCTTTTTGGACGGGGCCTTCTCTTCTCTGGGGGCCGGCTTTTTCGCGGTAGACGGACAACCGCTGCCGCCCAGCACGTGCCCCCTTTCGACCCTGCCAGCGGCCTCGCACAGGGCGCAGTTTAATGCTGCAGCCTCGCACTCCGCCGCCTTGTGCCCCGATTTCCCGCACCGGAAACAAGTCCGACTACGGTCCACCGGGCACTGGCACTTGGCGGCCACGTGGCCGGTGTCCTGGCAGCGAAAGCAGCGCGTCGGCCTCGCGGCCAACAACGTCACTTTCGCCAACACCCAGCCAACTCGCAACCGCCCAGAGCTCGAAAGCTTCTTGGCGGCCGCGACTGGGAGGCGGATCCAACACGACCCGTCTCCCCGTGGCCCCTCTCTCATAGGCCCCACCCGGACATCGCCGGCCAGGCACTCTCCTACAAGTGCGACCGCTTCCTTTACTTCGGCGGCCGTCACTGAGTCGTCAAGGCCGGCGATGCGCATCTCAGCGCAAGCAGCCGGCCGTCCGATCCTCACCTCTTCAGGCAGGACGGTCTTCAGCCTCGCGGCAAAGGCGTCCGCCTTCTTCTTTGCATCCTCACCGGCGATAGTGAGAAGGCGCCCTCCAGTTCGGGCCTGGCGGAAGCGGACTTCTGGGATATCGAACTCCGCAATGCTCATCGCCCGCCGGGCCGTTTCAATTGCCTTGGCGTACGTCATACCCGCCTTCACGGCCGACTCTTCTATGGTGAGAGTGACGGCCGCAGTGGCGGGTACGCGAAGCCTCGGCTTCTTCTTCTTCTTCGGGGCGGCTGTAGATGGTGTAGCCGCCCCCTTCTTCTTCCCACCCTTCGGACCCACCGTGGTCCAAGGGGTCTCTCTACCAGGGGAGCCAATGGTCGCTCCTCCTTGTGCCGCCTCCTGAGCTGCCATTGAAGGCCGCTTCTTCTTTTTCTTCTTCGCCTTTACAGGCTTGGGCGCCGTGGCTGTAGCAGGAGCCTCTGTAGGGGCCGCTGCAGCGACGGGCGGTTGTGTCTTCTTCGGTTTGGCCGGTTTCCCTTTCGCCTTTTTCGGCCGAGGGGGTCCCAGCACCTCTTCTTCAATGGGCACAACGACGCTCACGTGGGCAGTTGGGAAGTCCTTATCCCGACCTCCGTCCGACGCCAGCGGTGGCCTCCGTCTCGGCTCCGGCAGGAGGCGATCCTCCAGCCCGGCGAGCCTAGCGTTCAGCATATTGCCGAAGGTCTCCGCGTTCGCACGGGAGACCTCGGCCAACAGCTGACGCATGTCCTCTCCGGAAGGTTGAGAGGCCTTCTTCCGCACCTCGTCCAGCTCCTGGCGTAATGCCGCCACTTGCTCTTCGAGGCGCGTGTTTCGGGCCTCCAGCACCCCTACCTCCTCTATTGTACAGAGGTTCGCCATCTTGTTGAAGACCATCTCCATGGTCGCCACCGCCTCCTTAAGGTACTTCTTGTATGTTCCCTTAAGGTTCGTGGACTTACTGGCGACCAGAGCGATGGTCCTCAGTGTTTCCTCCACAGTCCTGGTTATGTCAGCGCCCGTCCAATACTTCTTGGCCTCTTTTCCCGAAGGAGAAGAGGCGGAGAGCTCGGAATCCCTGAAGGCGGCGCTGAGACATGCACTAGCAAGCTTCGCCTTGCCCGCTTGTTCGGCGATATCCTCTTCGGCCTGAAGCCGGAGGACCTCCTCCTTTTCGCGGTTGTAGTCGGCCTGCGTCTTAGCCAGGCCAACGTACTGGCCGGTCGATGGAGGGCGGCCACGTCCTCTTTTGGGTTCTGGCGCCATCGCCTTACTAGTCGACGGCGCCTCGTCACACTCTTCCAGTAGTCTCCTTTTTAAGGGAGTCGTACGTCCGGATGATGCGGGCAACCCCACGGAGTCCAGCGACAGATTGCTGCCGGACGCCGAGTAGCAGACCTCGCTGTCTCTGTCTTCATCGGTAGGCAGATCCCGCTCCAGTGCGGTTAGGAGCACCAGCTTGGGATCCGCGCGCTTTTTAGCGCTTCCCTTCCTCTCCTCCTTCTTTTCGTCCTTCTCCTCCCTTCTCTCCCCCTTCGTCTTCGCAGAAAGTGGCCCCTCCGTATACACGGACCGCCCGCCGCCCGAAGGCGACGTATGGGATTCTCCGGCCCCTTCGGAGCCGGTACCCACCCGGAGATTATTTTTCTTGCTGCGTGTTTCCATTGTTACTAACTCCGACACCCCGGGTCGCGGGCCCGTTCGTCACACTGCGGGCGCAGCCATACACACACACAAACACACACCATGCCGGCGTTCAGCCACCCCCTCCGTGTCACCGTGAAAAAGCTCACGATGGCACGGGGGAGGTGCCCAGGGACACGAACGTGGACGGACCGGCATCGCCCCCGGCCTAAGTTACCTAGTCATTTCTATAAGATTTGCTAGTAAACTATTTTTTTATATTTTTCCTTAAAGTAACTGTGGGAATTCAGGAGTGGCGGATGTGTGTCATAATAGAATTGTCTATGTGTTAGCCGTTCGGTAATTAAATAGTGTTGCCGGAGCCTGTCCCGTGATTACTGTTACATATTCGCGATAACGCGTACATGACAAATGCGTGTCCGACTCGGTTATACTCACGAACACACGGTCGACTCGTTCAGCGAACATACAACACGGTCACATTAACTTGACGCATCGCTGGAATGCAATAACATGCGAGCTCCGTAATGATGTCATCAAACCGTGCGTCTAGTTATTTTGACCGTGTTATACTTCAAAGTGCAGGTAAATGGTCAAAGACAAAGTATGTTAAAAAGGTTACAAATATTAAGCCTTTAGACTTAATTCATTTACATAATCTTCATACAAGAATTAAGTAACAATAATCTTACATACTTCTATTAGATAATTATATGGACTGAAGTATGTTGCATAAAATCTGCACAAAAAGTTGCTGTCAACGGGCAATGTATACATAAAAAAGATATAAAATATCATTTTAAATAAACAACTCATAAGATTCAACACCCCAACAATGTTAAAACTATTTTTATGAGAACCTCCTGACGCTGCGTCATACGTGTTTGTTGAGAATATATACGCCTTGAAAATATTTAAAAATATTACTCGCTATTCTAAGTGCCCGTGTGTAGTCGTAATGAATTTGCCTACTAGCACATAGGCCTCAATTTAGTCTACAAATCTCCTTATCTCTAATTATATAATTCTATTTGAACATAGTTTTTCATTGATTTTGAAATTATTATGTTTCGGATATAAGTATTACATAATATCTATAATATACATCCATACTAATATTATAAATGCGATAGTGTGTTTGTCTGTCTGTCCGTTTGTCTGTGTGTTTGTCTATTACCTCTTCACGCCCAAACTGCCGAACCGATTTTGCTGAAATTTGGTATGGAGACACTTTGAGTCCTGGGAAAGGACATAGTATACTTTTCATCCCGGAGAAATGTATGGTTCCCAGCGTCATATGCGAATTTTGGAAGCAACGGATTTATGGGCATCATGTAGTCACTTTTAATTACAACATTTGATAATTATTACGATTATTACTTTCAAATTAAACTAATATTATAACTAACGATTAGCCCTTTAATATTATTGAGATAAATTACCAGATTATTTAAATTTTTATCAGCAATTGTCATAATAAAATAACCATATCCGGTAGTTCCGCTCGCATTGGATCAACATTATTGAGATTTATTTCACCCTTTCACTCCATTAGGGCTTATAGTTTCATATGAATTTATTATTTGGGCCTCATTTTTATTCAGAATTTATTTATTGTGAGGCCTACCCAGTGAACTTTAAACTACAGGAAGAGTAACTCCGTCAAAAAAAGTGCACCAAATGGCTACAAAATGTGACCCGAATACATGCACATTTATGCATGTGTTCGGTACACATTTTTCGTGTATATATACTCCAGTGACGTTCAACCAGGTTGACATGATAATTATTGTCACACTCATTTTACAATTTGTTTACTTTTGGTTTATTTACTTTTTACGTAGCTTTTTACAAAATTTTCGTTGTTAAAATGCCTAAATGCCCTGTGAAATGGTGTAGAAGTCATACAGATACGACTTTTAATACAGGAATAAGTACCTAGTAATAAGTAGTAAGGAAGAATAACCTTTCAAGTTTCATCAGTAAGTGATTTTTTTAAAATTATGCTTAGGTAAAGTTCTTGTATTTTTTCCGACCCAAAAACATGCCCAAAAAGATGGTTTATTTAAGTTGGATGCCAGTGTATTTGCGTAAAATTAAGCTGGTCTCTTTGTGTTTATCTTACTAAGTTTACATGTTATTGTAAAAATGCAATAATCAAAAAATAATATATTTACAAAATTTTTACAAAGTCGCCATGGACAGTGTTATGCAAAATGTAACAATTTAATCATAATTCATAACCGGGGGTCTGACTGACATCAGTATGGAGTATCTTATTTTTATAATCATGCCGTTCGTACTTTATTTAGTAAGAAACGAACTGAATTGGATGCCGAGCCAGATTACTCGTTTATGTAGCATACACTTTAATAGTCATGATTAGGGAATGTGTTTTACACGAATTATCATATTTAGACTGTGAAATCCCAAGTTTTATTTTAAATATTTTTCCATATTTTAGGGTTTTACAAAGATAAGTCCATATTTTACAAGAAAATGTCACAATCGTCCATGTTTTCACTAAAATACAAAAAAAATACGTTCCCGCCACCATGCGGCTGCGCATTTCGTTCCTCTCGCGTTTTATATTATTATTTATTATATTTTTTCGGTATTCTGTTTTCAAAGAAGATTATTGAAGAAATAGAAAATAAAGTTTCAGCTATGCTGAAGGTCATGTTACTGACATGGCTAAACAAAAACTGAAGTAAAAAAATATCGTGAATTGTGAGTTGTGACGTGCAGGGATCATTTAGCCAATATTAAGCGAACCCAAGACGATCATTTTTTTAAATGAAATAAGGAGGCAAACGAGCAAACGGGTCACCTGATGGAAAGCAACTTCCGTCGCCCACGGATACTCGCAGCATCAGAAGAGCTGCAGGTGCGTTGCCGGCCTTTTAAGAGGGAAGGGCAGGGAAAGGAAAATGGTAGGGGATTGGGCCTTCAGTAAACTCAATGACTCGGCGAAGCACAGCGCAAGCGCTATTTCACGCCGGTTTTCTGTGAGCCCGTGGTATTTCTCCGGTCGAGCCGGCCCATTCGTGCCGAAGCACGGCTCTCCCACGTCAAATCATGCAGCATGACGTGCGTTACGTGCTGTCATGGTTACAATATTATGATCAGCATGTCATGCAAGTTGTACAGTTAATACTGTCACATATGTTTATTCCCAAACCATTTATGCATAGGCAAAGCCAGTATAGCATATTTCTGGCCTACCAAATATGCAAAGGCAAAGCCAGCATAGCATATTTCTGGCCTCTATCTCTTTGTTAACTGTCACGAGGGACTCTTTTCTTACCTATAACACTACAACAACGTTTAATTTTTGGAATTTTATTCTCCATATTTTTTCCATATTTCTATTTAATACTCCATATTTTTACATATTTTCGATTTTTTAGTCCATATTTTATATACATATTTTGGATTTTTTTGTACATATTTTTCCGGGCCCTATTCCTGATATATTTTGTATGAGTAATGACCGAAAATTAAAGAGATTACGAAAATCTGCATCTGAACCGTAAGTTTTTAATTTCAATTCTGTACTAGGCTGCTATTTATGTATCCGGAACTGGCCACTTACAAGAACAATATTCAAAAAGTAATTATAACATTTGAAAATAGAACTCTTTGGTTGAAGAATACATTTTGTTTCATGTGACTGTCAATTATTTTTCCATTGTGGCGTCATTTTGAAAATTGCGTGTCTTCATTTGCCATGGATTTAATGCGTGAACATTTTCGTGCAATGATTTACTACGATTTTCGGCGTGGGCTAAATCAACAACAGTGCTTTATTCAACTCACCGCAACTTTTGGAGATGAAGCACCATCAAAAACCACTGTTTATCACTGGTACAGTGAGTTTAATCGTGGGCGGTCTATGCTCACGGATGAAAATAAAGAAGGTCGCACAAAAACAGCTGTTGTCCCACAAAATATAGATGCTGTGCGGGAACTAATAATGCGTGATCGTCATGTTACATATCGCGAGATAGAGGCGTCCTTAGGCACAAGTATGACGAGCATACATAAGATATTACACGAACATTTGGCTGTAAAAATAATATGTTCGCGTTGGATTCCGCACAACTTGACAACCGATCAAAAACGGGCTCGTGTCGATTGGTGCAAAAAAATGATAAAAAAATACAACCGTGGTACGTCAAAAGCCGTTTATAATATCTATTCAGGTGATGAATCTTGGATCTATGCATATGACTGTTAAGTTAGAATTTTACATTTAGTATTCTTTTCCATTATGTAAGCTTATATTTAAAAAAAAAAAAAAAAGGTTTCCGCTTCCGCTCACTTGGAGCGCTTTGTTTCCTGTCTTATTCTGGTTGTCAAACTTGCTTGAATGGAGATTGTTAATTTTGTGCGAATTACCAGTTTAAATAAAAGTGTTTTAAAGAATATCTTATATTTTTATTGATTGTTCTGCATAAAATCTAAATATACAATAGGTTATGAGGCCCAGACTATCAATAAAATTATAAAGTGCAATAGTAAACTCGGTACAACGTGGTCGGCCATACAAGACGCCAAAATGGATACCGGCAAAATGAACATCGAGCGCTTTGATGGAAATAATTTTCGCCAATGGCGATTTCAAATAAATTGTGCGTTACGAGCAAAGGGTATCGATCTATCTATACCCAAACCAGAGGGGCAAGATGAAAAATGGATGAAAAATGATGGGATGGCTATGTTCATCATTACATCAGCTATGGAGTTACGGCAAATTGCTTTAATTGAAAACTGCAAAAGTGCATCTGAAATCATAGAAAAGCTTGAGTCCATATATGAGCAAAAATCTGAATTCAATAAGATGCTAGTGCATGAAAGATTTTACAACTACAAAATGAGTCCAAGTGACAGTATGGCGCAACACATTTCTAAAGTTGAGAGCTTGGCTCAACAGCTGAAGGACAGTGGCGAACAAATTAGCGATACTGCGATTATAACTAAAATAATAAGTACTTTACCATCTAAATACCGCTCTTTGCGACAAGCCTGGATGTCATTGGACAAAAGTCAGCAAACTATCCACAATCTAACTGCTCGATTGATGGATGAGGAGAACAGTTTAACAAGCGAAGAACAGAATGAAGTTGCACTAGTGACAGCTCATGAGAAACAAAATTTAGATAGAAAATCAATTAATAAACCAAACTCTGGATCCACACGCCATAGATTTATCTGCTATAAGTGTAATAAAAGAGGACACTTTGCAAGAGAATGCCGTTCTAAGAAATCTGGTAATACCCAAGAGCAGAACAACATGTTAGCATTTAATGTTGAGGAAGAAATTGCCAATGTCACAGTGAGCTCCAGAGAAAGTGATGTATGGCTGTTAGACAGTGGTGCATCGGTGCATATGACTTTCCGCAAAGACTTTTTCTCAAGTTTAGAAGAATATAAAGATGCTAGCGTTAGGCAAGTGAAATTAGGCAATCAACAGAACTTGAAAGTGTGTGGAATATATAAAGGGACAGTGGGAGGAAAATATACTGCGAGAAGTACTTTATGTGCCAGACCTACGAAGAAACTTGTTTTCGGAAGGTGCTATTATGAGATTAGGGTTTGTCATTATTAAGAAAGACACCAGTGCATTAATTTACAAGGACAATAAATTAGTGCTTAGTGCAACTCAAAAATTAAATAATTTGTATGAAATGAACTTTAAAACAGTTATAAGTGCTAATTGTAATACAGTGCAAATGTCACAGAACAGCTTAAAAATGTGGCATGAAAGACTTGGACATTTAAATGTCAAAGAAATTATAAAAATGATTAAAAATGGACTAATTAAGTGCCAAGATTGCAGTGAAGAAAACTTTGTGTGTGAAACCTGTATGTATGGAAAACAAAGTCGCCTCCCATTCCATTCTTCACTGAGGGGTGAGTTGGCTCCTGGAGATTTGATCTACAGTGATGTATGTGGACCCATGAGCCAAGCGTCAATCCAAGGTAGGCGTTATTTTGTCCTATTTAAAGATGCCGCCTCTAGTTATCTGTGTGTATATTTTATGAAGCATAAATGCGAAGTATTGGACCATTTCAAAACATTTAATGCTATTGTGCAGAATAAATTTGGACATAACATTCGAATACTACACACAGATAATGGGACAGAGTATATTAATAAAGAATTTAAAGAGTTTTTGAATAAAAATGGAATTATACATGAGTGTACTGCTCCATACACCCCGCAACAAAATGGGCGTGCTGAACGAGAGCTACGTACAATTGTTGAAAGGGCTCGTTCAATGTTACATGGTCGCAGTTTGCCTTTAAATTTATGGGCTGAAGCCGTTGGATGTGCAGTCTATATTCAGAATAGAACGACTTCCAGTCAGGCCCCTATTAAATCTCCACATGAAATTTGGACTGGCGAGAAAGCTAATTTATCGCATTTGAAAATATTTGGCTCATGTGGTTATGTGCATATACCTGATCCATGCCGGAAGAAATTAGAAAAGAAAAGCAACAAGATGATTTTGGTTGGCTATGAAAATGAGAACTATAGGATGCTAGACAGCAAAACTAAAAGGATAAAAGTGTCACGAGATGTCATTTTTGATGAGTCGCTTGCAATGGTCTTGCCTCAGAATAGGGTTGTCATAGACACTTTGGAAATTGAATCTCAAAACAATTCTTCTTCAGATGAATTTGTAGAAATATCAACTCCTGTAATGACATCTACACCCCAAACAGAAATTCAAGATAGCGAGGACAGCTTAGTAAGCTGTAATGATAATGATCCTACATATGAACCATCTGAGACACTTCAAGAAAGTTATGATCAATTTATTAATGTCAATACGAGACCTCGACGTTTGAATGTAGAGTATGAAGCTAATTTAATAGAATGTCAAGTTCCCAAAGATTATGAGGAAGCGATTTCTTGTGCTGAGTCGAGTAAATGGAATGCAGCTATAAAAGATGAGTTACAAGCACATGAAATGAATAAGACATGGACTATAGTTGACAGGACAAATAAGAAACTAATAACCTCAAAGTGGGTGTTTAGAATCAAGAAAAACAAAGAAGGTGAAATTGGAAGATTCAAGGCCAGATTTTGCGCCAGAGGCTTTAGTCAAGTTAAAAATATTGATTATACAGAAACCTTTGCGCCCACTACTAGATATGATTCTGTAAGAATTTTATTGAGTTTATCTGCGAAGTACAAATATGAGATAATACAATTTGATGTTAAAACGGCCTTTCTATATGGAGAGTTACAAGAAGAAATCTTTATGGAAATACCAGAAGGAGTAAAGACAGAAAAAGGCAAAGTGTGTAAACTGAATAAATCATTGTATGGTCTCAAGCAAGCACCGAGGTGCTGGAATTTAAAATTCAATAATTTCCTTAAGTCATTTGGTTTAAAACAGTTAGAGTCAGATTATTGTGTTTTTAGTGGCTGTTTTAATAATGAAAAAGTGTTCTTAATTTTGTATGTTGACGATGGACTAATATTTTCATCTAAGAAAGAAACTTTGAACTCTATTGTAAATGCTCTGACAGCTAGTTTTAATGTCAAAATAATGAATACAGTTAGCTATTTTGTTGGCTTAGAAATAGAAAAATTAGAAAATTCAATTCGCATCACTCAAACTAATTATATTGAAAAAGTCATTAAAAGATTTCATATGAGTAATTCTAATCCTGTTTCGACTCCACTTGATCATAATGTTGTGTTGAGTTATGATATTAATGAAAAACAGAATTTAAATTTTCCATTTAGAGAAGCTGTAGGTTCTTTGTTGTTTTTAGCATCAGTTTCACGTCCTGATATATCATTTGCAGTAAATTTGATCTCACGTTATGTAAATAATCCTCAATATTGTCATGTAAATGCAGTTAAGCGTATTTTAAAATATTTATTAGGAACAAAACATTTAGGTATTGAATATAAAAATAATAGTAAAGTTATTGGTTACTCAGACTCTGATTATGCTAATGATATAGAGACTAGAAAATCAACTACAGGATACATATTTTTAATGAATAATGGTCCAATTACTTGGAAAAGTCATAAACAGCAAACAGTTGCACTATCTACAATGGAGTCGGAATTCATGGCAGCATGCGATGCCATAAAAGAGTTGTTGTGGTTAAAACAATTTTTGTTTGAATTAGGTGAAACTTATAATTGTATAGAGTTGTTTGTAGATAATCAAGCTGCAATTAAATTACTTTATAATCATGTATATCACCAAAGGTCAAAACATATTGATGTAAAATACAAGTTTATTCGTGAGAAAGTAGAGGAAGGTATTGTAAAGGTCAATTATATTCCAAGTGCAAGACAATTAGCTGACTTTTTAACTAAACCTTTGTCTACTATTAAATTTAATGCTAACAGAAAAGAAATTTTATGTTAATAATAAGTGTTAGGTTAGAAAACTGTTAGTTATTTCTTTGAAATGTAAAATTAGTGGGAGTGTTAAGTTAGAATTTTACATTTAGTATTCTTTTCCATTATGTAAGCTTATATTTAAAAAAAAAAAAAAAAGGTTTCCGCTTCCGCTCACTTGGAGCGCTTTGTTTCCTGTCTTATTCTGGTTGTCAAACTTGCTTGAATGGAGATTGTTAATTTTGTGCGAATTACCAGTTTAAATAAAAGTGTTTTAAAGAATATCTTATATTTTTATTGATTGTTCTGCATAAAATCTAAATATACAATAATGACCCCGAAACTAAACAACAGTCAACGGTGTGGGTGTTCCAAGATGAGCCGAAACCAACAAAAGTTACTCGTGCAAAAAGTACTTTGAAGCAAATGGTCGCCTGTTTTTTTGGAATTAATGGACATGTGGCTACAGTGCCATTAGAGAATCGTAAAACGGTTAATTCTGAATGGTATACGACCATTTGTTTACCAGAAGTCTTTGAAGAAATAATAAAGGACAACCGACAACGCAGAATCATATTACATCACGACAATGCTAGCTATCACACCTCAGGTGAAACAACTCTGCAATTCTCTATGTAAACTGTACAGATCTGTTGCAAAAACTGTGCAGTTCACTACGAAAACTGTACAGATATTTTCAAAAAACTGCACAGTTTTTTACAAAACTCCGCAGTTCTGTGAAAAAACTGTGCAGTTCTCTACGAAAACTGTACAGATCTTTTCCAAAAACTGTGCAGTTCTGTATGTAAACTGTACAGATCTCTTGTAAAAACTGTGCAGTTCTCTACGAAAACCGTACAGATCTCTTCAAAAAATTGTGCAGTTGTGTGAAAAAACTGTACAGATCTTTTCGAAAAACTGCGCAGTACTGTATAAAAATTGTGCAGTTTTCTATGAAAACAAATCAACATTAACAAATCTTTTTGAAAAACTGCGCAGTTCTGTGAAAACTGTAGATCTTTTCGAAAATCTGTGCAGTTCTGTGACAAACCTGTGCAGTTCTCTACGAAAACTGTACAGATTATTTCGAAAAACTGTGCAGTTCTGTGAAAAAACTGTGCAGTTGTGTGAAAAAACTGTGCAGTTCTGTAAAAAAACTGTGCAGTTCTCTACAAAAACTGTACAGATCTTTTCGAAAAACTGCGCAGTTCTGTGAAAAAACTGTGCAGTTCTGTATGTAAACTGTACAGATCTCTTGTAAAAACTGTGCAGTTCTCTACGAAAACAGCACATATCTTTTAAAAAAACTGCACAGTTTTTTACAAAACTCCGCAGTTCTGTGAAAAAACTGTGCAGTTCTCTACGAAAACTGTACAGATCTTTTCCAAAAACTGCGAAGTTCTGTGAAAAAACTGTGCAGTTCTGTATGTAAACTGTACAGATCTCTTGTAAAAACTGTGCAGTTCTCTACGAAAACTGTACAGATCTTTTCGAAAAACTGCGCAGTTCTGTGAAAAAACTGTGAAGTTCTGTATGTAAACTGTACAGATCTTTTCGAAAAACTACGCAGTTCTGTGAAAAAACTGTGCAGTTCTCTACGAAAACTGTACAGATCTTTTCCAAAAACTGCGAAGTTCTGTGAAAAAACTGTGCAGTTCTGTATGTAAACTGTACAGATCTCTTGTAAAAACTGTGCAGTTCTCTACGAAAACTGTACAGATCTTTTCGAAAAACTGCGCAGTTCTGTGAAAAAACTGTGAAGTTCTGTATGTAAACTGTACAGATCTTTTCGAAAAACTACGCAGTTCTGTGAAAAAACTATGCAGTTCTCTACGAAAACTGTACAGATCTTTTCGAAAAACTGCGTAGTTCTGTGAAAAACTGTGCAGTTTTCTATGAAAACTGTACAGATCTTTTTGAAACACTGCATAGTTCTGTGAAAACTGTAGATCTTTTCGAAAAATTGTGCAGTCCTATATGAAAAAACTGCGCAGTTCTGTGAAAAAACTGTGCTGTTCTCTACAAAAACCGTACAGATCTTTTCAAAAAACTGTGCAGTTCTGGGAAAAAACTGCGCAGTTCTGTGAAAAAACTGCGCAGTTCTGTGAAAAATTGTGCAGTTCTCTATGAAAACTGTACAGATCTCTTGTAAAAACTCTGCAGTTCTCTACGAAAACTGTACAGATCTTTTCAAAAAACTGTACAGATTCTTTCGAAAAAACTGTGCAGCTCTGTGAAAAAACTGTGCAGTTCTCTACGAAAACTGTACAGATCTTTTCGAAAAACTGCGCAGTTCTGTGAAAAAAACTGTGCAGTTCTCTATGAAAATTGTACAGATCTTTTTGAAAAACTCCGCAGTACTGAGAAAAAACTGTGCAGTTCTCTATAAAAACTGTACAGATCTTTTTGAAAAACTCCGCAGTACTGAGAAAAAACTGTGCAGTTCTCTATAAAAACTGTACAGATCTTTTCGAAAAACTGCGTAGTTCTGTGAAAACTGTAGATCTTTTCGAAAAACTGTGCAGTTCTATATGAAAAAACTGCGCAGTTCTGTGAAAAAACTGTGCTGTTCTCTACGAAAACCGTACAGATCTTTTCAAAAAACTGTCCAGTTCTGGGAAAAAACTGCGCAGTTCTGTGAAAAAACAGCGCAGTTCTGTGAAAAATTGTGCAGTTCTCTATGAAAACTGTACAGATCTCTTGTAAAAACTCTGCAGTTCTCTACGAAAACTGTACAGATCTTTTCAAAAAACTGTACAGATTCTTTCGAAAAAACTGTGCAGCTCTGTGAAAAAACTGTGCAGTTCTCTACGAAAACTGTACAGATCTTTTCGAAAAACTGCGCAGTTCTGTGAAAAAAACTGTGCAGTTCTCTATGAAAACTGTACAGATCTTTTTGAAAAACTCCGCAGTACTGAGAAAAAACTGTGCAGTTCTCTATAAAAACTGTACAGATCTTTTCGAAAAACTGCGTAGTTCTGTGAAAACTGTAGATCTTTTCGAAAAACTGTGCAGTTCTATATGAAAAAACTGCGCAGTTCTGTGAAAAAACTGTGCTGTTCTCTACGAAAACCGTACAGATCTTTTAAAAAAACTGTCCAGTTCTGGGAAAAAACTGCGCAGTTCTGTGAAAAAACAGCGCAGTTCTGTGAAAAATTGTGCAGTTCTCTATGAAAACTGTACAGATCTCTTGTAAAAACTCTGCAGTTCTCTACGAAAACTGTACAGATCTTTTCAAAAAACTGTACAGATTCTTTCGAAAAAACTGTGCAGCTCTGTGAAAAAACTGTGCAGTTCTCTACGAAAACTGTACAGATCTTTTCGAAAAACTGCGCAGTTCTGTGAAAAAAACTGTGCAGTTGTCTATGAAAACTGTACAGATCTTTTTGAAAAACTCCGCAGTACTGAGAAAAAACTGTGCAGTTCTCTATAAAAATTGTACAGATCTTTTCGAAAAACTGTATAGTTTTGTGAAAAGACTGTGCAGTTCTCTATGAAAACTGAACAGATCTAACGAAAACAGTACAAATCTTTTCAAAAAACTGCGCAGTTTTGTGACAAACCTGTGCAGTTCTCTACGAAAACCTCACAGATTCTTTCGAAAAACTGTGCCGTTCTGTGAAAAAACTGTGCAGCTCTCTACGAAAACTGTGCAGATCTTTTCGAAAAACTGCACAGTTCTGTGAAAAAACTGTGCAGTTCTGTACGAAAACTGTACAGATATTTTCGAAAAACTGCGCAGTTCTGTGAAAAACTGTGCAGTTCTGTATGTAAACTGTACAGATCTCTTTTAAAAACTGTGCATTTCTCTACGAAAACTGTACAGATGTTTTCAAAAAACTGCGCAGTTCTGTAAAAAAACTGTGCAGTTTTTTATGAAAACTGTGCAGATCTTTTTGAAACACTGCGCAGTTCTGTGAAAACTGTAGATCTTTTCGAAAAACTCTGCAGTTCTGTATGAAAAAACTGCGCAGTTCTGTGAATAAACTGTGCAGTTTTCTATGGAAACTGTACAGATCTTTTTGAAACACTGCGCAGTTCTGTGAAAACTGTAGATCTTTTCGACAAAACTGTGCAGTTCTTCATGAAAAAAAACTGCGCAGTTCTGTGAAAAAACTGTGCAGTTTTCTATGAAAACTGTACAGATGTCTTTGAAAAATTGCGCAGTTCCGTAAAAACTGTGCAATTCTCTATGTAAACTGTACAGATCTGTTGTAAAAACTGTGCAGTTCTCTACGAAAACTGTACAGATATTTTCAAAAAACTGCGCAGTTCTGTATAAAAACTGTGCAGTTTTCTATCAAAACTGTACAGATCTTTTCAACAAACTGCGCAGTTCTGGGAAAAAGCTGTGCAGTTCTGTGAAAAACTGTGCAGTTCTCTATGTAAACTGTACAGATCTCTTGTAAAAACTGTGCAGTTCTCTACGAAAACTGGACAGATCTTTTCAAAAACTGCATAGTTCTGTGAAAAAACTATGCAGTTTTCTATGAAAACTATACAGATCATTTTGAAAAACTGCGCTGTTCTGTGAAAACTGCACAGATATTTTTGAAAAACTCCGCAGTTCTGCGAAAAAACTGTGTAGTTCTCTACGAAAACTGCACAGTTTCTTTCGAAAAACTGTGCATTTCTGTGAAAAAACTGTGCAGTTCTCTACGAAAACTGTACAGATCTTTTCGAAAAACTGCGCAGTTCTGTGAAAAAACTGTGCAGTTCTGTATGTAAACTGTACAGATCTCTTGTAAAAACTGTGCAGTTCTCTACGAAAACTGTACATATCTTTTCAAAAACTGCGCAGTTTTGTAAAAAACTGTACACCGCGCGCTATAAACTTAAACTTAAAGTTCAAAATTATTATATATTATTATTATCGACGATTTAAGGATCAGAGGAAAATGTTTGATTTTAAAATAATAATTATGTACTCCTTTCTTCGTGATAGTAGATATGTTTGGTGTATACTGTCACTCCAATAATGTCACTGAAATGATTTAGCAGTAAAAATTAAAAACTGATGTGGAGACAAAAATCATGATCAAAATCATGATGATAGATAATGATTTTCTTGTGTTTACATAAATATTTTTCTGTCATCTTCTTAAAATTAATAATATATATTCTATCTTTATCATAAGTTTTGAAAAAACGCTCAATTCCCCATATTCGTATAATCTATAGAGTATAGAGCAGTATTTCCCAAAGTGTGGGTCGCGACCACTGGTGGGTCGCGGGTAGATTTTGGGTGGGCCCTGAAACTATAGAACGATTATTGATGTTGCGGCAGCAATTACATATCGCTGCTTTTTTTTTTGTCTTTATGACACAAGGTGGGCCGCGAACTTTAAACTTTCTTGTTGATGGGTCGCGGTCCCGACAAGTTTGGGAAACACTGGTATAGGGTATAGATAATAACTTTTTATTTTCACCAACAATTACTTTTCTTTAACCCGGATTCAAAGAGGGCAGATATCTCATTGATTTCTCGCTGTATTTAGGTGAAGTGTCTACGGGCACGCGAGGTGCATGTTCGAGTACTACTTTCCAAAAATAAACTGTGTAAATCTAAATATATTTTGGGGTTGTTTTATTGTAATTATGAAACTAATTAGGTAAAAATATGTGAGATATTATAGCAATTTAATGCTTGGCACAAACCTACGCGACCACGCGACTGCGAAGCGGGAGCGTCAATACAAAACACACATTTGACAACTTGTCAAATGTGTGTTTTGTATTCAACCCCCTTCCCTCCCCTCCAGGGGTAACCCTTCTACCTCCGATAAATTACATTTATTATAAACGCGAATGTGCATTGTGCATTATCCTGTACAACTGTTACCTCATCACGCCTAATTTACTAAAAGATATTGAAGAAACGTATTTTGAGGACTTTGAGAAATAAATTTATATGAGATTGAGAAGTTGGAAAAAATGGCTTATTTTGTTAATATATGAATTCAAAAATGAACCTGTCTGTAGTTACCTCTCTACACATAAACCGCTGATCCGATTTTCACAATATATACTACGATATAAAAGCCGGATTTCCCACTGCCATTTTATAAGATTGCTATTCAAAAGTAATCAATAATATCCGTTGATTGTTACGCAATACCAAAACCATAAGGATGCCTTTACTATTGATAAGAAATGGTGAGAATGTTTATCGAAGGAAATATGATTTTGTAATAAATAATAATTTAGTTCCGACATTAATTTATTTTGGCGCTATCAAACAAATATTAATTTGTAACCAGTATTTAGTATCCCATTATTTTAGCTCCTATTATGTCTCAATTATCTTTTTGTTTTGTTTAATTACAATAATATGCATAATAATATAATTTATATGCGGCTCCGGGCTACTCTTCCGATTATGATAAAACTTTGAAAGCTTGATTTCTAAAGGATATTAATAATAGTATAGACTCATGTAACTAGAGTAACTAACATTTAAGAATTTATGAGCAGTTTCTTATAGCTGCAGTCTGCAGCCGTGTTCAAAAACCGATAGATATAAATAAATGTGATTTTTTATGCGTTTAACGTAGGGACAGAAAGAGACCAAATATTGGCAAAGTAAAGGCCGTTGTTACTAGTAGGTACTAGTAACGGTGGCCTTTACTTTGCCAATATTTGGTCTAGTAGGTACTAGTAACAGCGGCCTTTACTTTGCCAATATTTGGTCTAGTAGGTACTAGTAACAGCGGCCTTTACTTTGCCAATATTTGGTCTAGTAGGTACTAGTAACAGCGGCCTTTACTTTGCCAATATTTGGTCTTTTCCTGTCCCTACGTTAAACGCATAAAAAAATCACATTTATTTATATCTATCGGTTTTTGAACACGGCTGCAGACTGCAGTATTTCAATGAAATTTGGTATCCAGTACTTTTTCAGTGAGAAAAATGATCAGTCTGGGAAAACCGTGTGCTTTGATTTTTATTTTTGCTTCTATTATTTTCATATCTGAGCAATTACTTGACTTCGAGCCTGTTTCACAACTTTCTGATAAAGTGCCAAATAGGCTATTCGCAGCTTCTTTGACAGATTCTCCATACTTCATCTGTCAAGTTAAGTGGTGGTGGATAGCCTATTCGGCACTTATCAGGAAGTGGTGAAACAGGCCCTTAGTAATTTTATATTACTAGCTGACTCGGTGAACATCGTGTCACCCGCATCCTACTCCTTCGTACAACCTTCTTCTTTCACGAATAGGTATTTCAAGACTAAAATTTAACCAAATCGGTTCAGCCGTTCTCCCGTTTGAGCGAGACTAACAAAATTGAAAATTGATGTATAGTATAATTATTGTAATTTATTTATTTAATTTGGTTTGTCAACAATTGATTACACGTAATACATTTAAGAAATACAAGTAAAAACGCATATCAATTTCTTAAAGACAAACACCGCATTCACAATATCATAAAATCAACTAAAATATAAATTATATTATACCTAATAATAGTAATAATAATAATAGTAATAGTAAATAATGATTGTATAATTATCTATAATTGGCGTGAATCGTTATTTTCACTTGAGCGGAGGTGACACGCTTCTGATAGAGTTAATTTATGTTATAGATCACAAGAAGCGTGATAGTGATGTCCGGTCAGTTGAGCTTTGATCGTCATCTAGACCAGGAGTCGCCAACCAGTAAGCCTAGCTTTTATAAAAGGACGTTACTACGTACAGTGCTGAATTTACATTTATATGAACAAGGGCACTTTTTTCCGCCATCTTTCAGCCCCCGATGGACGCTGTCGCCTCTAAGCCGCGGCCTATACGGCCTATTTATAAATCCGGGGCTGATAAGTCAAGGTAGCCACTGTCACAAAATATATTAATATTTATAGAAACATGTTATGAAGCGGATTCTGGGTGGAGGTCGAGTATGCAAAGTATGTGGTCTGCACACATGGGAATTGGGGATTTGAACAGTCAATTGGGGAGTCGTATTGGTAACAGTAATTGGCGACATTCGGAAATATTTTTCTGTGTTCAACCCTATTAACAAAATGCGATTTTCATAATATATTTGGACGCTCGACCCTACCTAGCGCCAGCTGCTCTATTCGAAAGTTCTGAAGATTAAAAGGTTGGGAATTCCTGATCTGGACGACATGTAAATTATAATTGAATGGTATCATACTTGTATCCTCCCGAACTTCCTTTTTATTGAGTGAAAACGTAGTAAGTATATAGAACTATTATAGTAATTATAGTACTTACTTACTTGTAACATAGTTTTTTTTTAAATTTATTAGCATGTGATTAGACGACGTGATGTACGCTACCTAGCTTTTAATCTATTGTATATTATTGTATGGTTAATAAAGAATTTGAATTATAAAAAAAAATAGAATTCATGACGCTCGGTACTCCGTTGCGCCAAAATTAGTTTATCGCACAGAAACCATAATTTTTTCCTAGAGAAGAGTAAAATATTCTATCCTTTCTCGGAACTCATAGGACAGCATACACATTATACACCCTAAAGTATTATCACTTATTTTTGTTACACCCTGTAGATTGCTATTAAAAATTTAAATTAACATTACACAACAGATATTAAACAGAGAATCTGCATCCCACAAGAGAAATGTTGAATAGATAATCGTAAATGGATCATTTAACACGATTTGTGTCAAAAAGATCACTTGCTAATATTTGCTTAAAAGCCCACACACGAAGAAATCTTTTTGCACCATTTTGTGTATCTAGCACCTACCAAAAGTATGTGGGTTCTCTTCACTTGTTAATCCATTATCCACGCTAATATTAGCAATACGAAATTGTGTCTTGGTTGGTAACTTTTTCAGACAGACAGACAGGTAAGGTGAAAAGAAGAAGTTAACAATGTTCTTCTTCTTTTCAATGCCCAAACCACTGAAACGATTTTGCTGAAATTTGGTATCGAAATACTTTTATACTCAGGAAAGGACTTATGACAAACTGTGATGCAACGAAATTGCGGGCGTCATTTAGTTTTAAATATCATGTAATTAATATTATGTCGAGTTAACACAGACCAACTTACATCACACCATATAAATACAATGTATAATGACATTATTAATATTATATAACATTTAAAATTATAACTTCCATTGCATACTCGCTACTATATTTTATTTACATTAATTTTAATTACAATATTTTAAATTAATTTGCGATTTTTACATTCCGATGGCTGTACATTATGAAATTGTAATAAATCATTTTTCCGTCTGCATTTTATTTTGATTGCTTTGAAATTCTTTTGTCGTTTACTCTTTTTACTTTTTTATTTTGCTCTCCTCACATGGCCCATGATTAACATGTAACATACATACATACACTTTTGAAATTTGGCGCATTTCTTCAGAGGCTCGTATAGACATAATATACGAAAACTGGACAGTTCTAGAAATATTACTGTATACAGGTCGAATTGATAACCTCCTTTTTGAAGTCGGTTAAAAACCTTATTTTATTTACAGTTGTCGAGGAAAACAATGTGCTATTCGTAATCTTAATCTTCACCATTTATTATATTTTGTCCTCGCAAATAGGATAGGTATGCTATATATACAACTTATGAGGTATCCATACCAAACAGCAAAATCGGTTTAGCGGTTTGGGCGTGAAGAGGTAACAGACAGACAGACACACTTTCGCATTTATAATGTTTGACGACCTCTGTGGCTCAGTGGTGAGCCACAGAGATGTGTATTATAATATATGTGTATCATATTATAATAAAAATCTTAAATATATGTATAGTATAAAAGTATTGAATATATATTTCCGTTGTCTGGTACCTGTAACACAAGTCCTTCAGGTACTTACCATGGAGCCAGACTGACGTGGTGTGAAGCGTCCATAGATATTATTATAATGTAATGGATTTTAATTTGCTATGGTTAAAACTCCAAACCAACCTATGGTACTAAAAATCTTCACTCTTGATATTTACTAAATCAGGCTAGTTGCAGGAAAATTTGACATAGATTATGAGTTTCTGCATCTAGTGTGATTTATTCCCACCATAACTTCCTCTACTTTTTGATTACCCACTTAACCATTTCGTAAGATGCTCCCGTGTTAGTATCAACAGATCTTCGCAACAATAGCGGCTATAAACATGTCAAATGACTTAGCCAGTAACGTAACACGTAAGAGATGGTACCAGTTCGCACTTCCGACCTCATACCAGTCGCCACACTTTCCCATACGTATAACGAGACCATAGTCTATACTCTATTATAGTCTATACTATACTATTGTGATTTGATTAGTAGGTTTTTAAATAGGTTAAATGGTCGAGCATATTACCTCACTCAGCACTGACACTGAACTTCCAGACAACTCCAGACTTTCCAAAAGTGACTTTAACAATGTCTGGCAATGGGAAGCAATTACTCTTATAAATGTCTGGCAGTGTAATATGAGATTCTTGGAGTTATCCCGATGAAAATAAGGTAAATAATTGGGTCTTATACTTTAACGAAGGTTAGGTAGAACTTCAGCATATTTTGGTAACTCCTTAGTCCTTGAGTAATTGCGACTCAAACTCCATAGTTGGTGGTTGTTCTTTTCTTTGTGGGGACATATTGTACAAGAGAATTTTCAGCTTTTATAAAATGACGTAGGATTGGCTGTCGCTACCTTTTATAATAAACTTTGTACTACCTTACTCTATTATAATAAAATTTGTCCTAAAATTCTAATTAATAAAAAAATTGTAATTATTATAGCTTTATCATAATTTCTAATTGATTATCTGATCTAACTTCCTAACTTTTTGTTTCACACGCGCAACATAGACAACATTCAAAATCACTTGATTGTCTACTAAACTTAACTAAACCAAATCAGTGCAACGGAAATATAAAAGCGATTGCAAGAATCGGCCTGAATAGCAGGTGAGTTCTCACAGATAAATCACATGCTGCTAAAATAAATAACAATGACATAACCATCAGTACCTATACATACACATTACACATGTTGTGTGCAGACCGACTACACCTAATGTAAGATCGGTAGCTTTCAGAAACATTAAGGGCCTTCCCTACGGAGATTCCGTAATTTATCGTAATTAGAGCCTTATATATTCATAATTTGAAAGCTACAAAGTTATAATAAAAATACAGCAATAATATTCAGTATATAGCAACATTCCTTTCCTCGTTTTAAATTTTCTATTTTTGTTTATTATACTCATGGTATCAGCTTCCAAAGTGAAACCAATTTATTAAAATTCAAGCATACATTCAGCATCTCCTGAGGATTTACAAATTGAATAGAATAGAATAGAATAGAATATACTTTATTGCGTTCAAAAAGTTGTAGTACAAACAAATAATATACATTCAACAAGGACACATGAACACAAAGGCGGCTTTATTGCTAATGAGCAATTTCTACGCTTGCTTTTATTTGTAACACACGCCAATAGATCGACAATATCATAATCTACATATTCCCCGTTTTAAATTTTTTAGGACAATTTTGAACTAAGATACGTACTTATCTTAGTTAAATTTTTTACTTAATTATTATTTTTAACAAAAATTTAAAACCGACTTCCAAGGTAAAAACAATAATAACATTCTTATAATATGAACTAAAAACTAAAAAGTATTAAATAATTTTCCTCTCTAAATGTGCCTTTTTCCGAATTCAGCTAAACCTCAACTATTTCTGTCTCAACCTTCATCATTTTGAAGTCGGTACCAGATATAGCTGAATCTTTATATTTTCTTTGACAGAAAATTTGAAACTTATGGAACTGGCACCGACTTCAAAATGATGAAGGTTGAGTACAGAAGTAGTTGAGGTTTAGCTGAATTCGGAAAAGGGCACATTTAGAGAGGAAAATTATTTAATACTTTTTAGTTTTTAGTTCATATTATAAGAATGTTATTATTGTTTTTACCTTGGAAGTCGGTTTTAATTTTTTGTTAAAAATAATAATTTCACTCTTTTTAGTTACCTAGTAGATAAACTATAATTAGTGCCAATTTAAATTGTATAAAAAATAGTTTTATATTGTCTTCACTATATGTCATTGAGGCGCTCTGTCGGCGCTATCGCTTGTCCGAACTCCGATTGTTGTTCATATAGTTTTAGTTACACGATGTATTCATTAGATTTCGCTGAGGTGCTCCTGAATCGCAGTATCGCTTGTACGTAGGAGTTTTATATAGTTGTATTGGCTGTGTGAAATCAGAAATGTGTCACCATTGGTGTGAGCAGTGAGCATTGAAATTTGAATTGTCAACATTTTGAGTGGTAATTATTGATCTCGTATTATTATTAGAAATATTAATTAACCCTCCAAGATGACCTCCGTCATAGTCCGCGAGTTTATAAGTGGTCGTCGGTGGTAGTGAACTAGTGAGTTGTGACTTAGTGACCATACCACCCTACGCGTCGAATTACTGCGTTTATTCTACGTATCTTATTACAATTTGTTAAGATTGCTAAGAGTCATACCCCAAGGCCCAAATATCAGGTAGATAAATTTAAACAATACATTAAAAAAAATCTAAGTGAACACAACCCTATGCGTGCTAGGTAATTTAACAATTTAACGCTTCAACTCCCAAGCGGCCGCCAGAACAATGGATTTCCAAGAATCCGCGATCGAAGGATGAGTCGAATCACACCCAGCGGCGCGGCGAGTATATTTTCAGTGTCATAATAATATTATGATATTAATCTTTACCTTCATTATTGTAATACATAGTACTATCGCATGAGAAACTTGGAAAGCCGGCCTCGCGGCCGCCTGCGCCTTTCTCAAGCGATACTATATTGTGCTACATTAATGAAGATAAAGTTTAAAATCATATTATGACACTCAAAATGCTCGCAGCGCGGCATGCGCTGACATTAGAACTTGAATAGATACGACGCAATGCCGCGATGTTTACGCTCACGCCGCGCGGCGACGCCGAACCGACCGCCGTGTATAAACAGCCTATATTAATAATGGGGATTGTCCATTTTTTTTTAATTTTGCTGATTACAAAAACATTTCGAGGAATAAGGTCAGTGATCGTTTTTCTGTATATAAACGAAAAAAATACCCATTAGTTACTTATATTTTTGAACAAATATGTTTAACCTTAGTTTGACCTTCAATGACGTTAAATTAGCAATAAATTCGACCAACATTACGTTTCGAACTTTTGGTAAGCTTCTCGTATCAGCTTTCACATAATGATAACTTGCATTTGACGAACCAGCCATTATAAATAAGATTGAAAGAAAAAAAAACATACTACAGAGGTCAATTGGCCGCCGATGATGACGTCAGAGCGAAACTTTAAAAATTTATTGAGAAAAAACTAGCCAATGAATTTCAAAATTATTTAATTTATATTCTTAAAATACCCTATTTTAACGAAAAAAAATATAAAAAGTACATGTGATTTTTTTTGGACAATGCCCATTGGTGTTGTTATGTTCATAATTATTATTATTGTATCCATACCTATGCCTTGTAAGTTGTACTATTATCTATTTTGTGCCATGAGACATTGGTGACCTTAACACGACGTGGTAATGATGATGATGATGATGATGATGATGATGAATTTTAATTGCGTGGTAGCTTATTATGCTTTCTGTTCTTAAAACAACGCCGAAACTCCCAAACGTGTATCTATAAAGAGTCAGGAGTTCTCTCAGCATCTTCGAAACCATTGTATACCTTGACCCAATATTTGACTTTTTGGTAGCGTATTCTTAGCACACTTCACATAAAACCAAAATTACCATATGTTTCCATATAAATTTCCAGGAGTTCCCTCGATTACTCCTGGATCCCATCATCAGGTCACCACTTTTGTGAACATGGTACCAAATTGGAGTGAATACTAATACAACAAAACAAAAATTTCGAAAATCGGTTCACAAACGGCGGAGTAATCGTTGAACATACAAAAATAAAAAAAATATCCACAGCCGAACGTATAACCTCCTCGTTTTTTGAAAGTCGGTTAAAAATCTCGGCAACGCGGCAAATGTATGGCCAAGGTCGTTTGCTCGGGGGTCGGCCTTAACTATTAAGCGGTATAAAACGATTTCAAGAGAAATCGTTATTCAGTGCCAGCTGTACCTAGACTCATTACAGCTTCAGAGGTTGCTAGTTAATGCTATAGATTACTGCGTGAGATATACTTACAAAAAGTAAAAAAATATTGTGATAGATTAGTTTTGGAATTTAGATCTCTAATTATCACTCTATAAGGAAAGCTGAAAATAGTTTTCGCTCTAGACCCAATAGCAACGGCAGAACAGGCGATGACAGTTTAGAAATTTTCGAATGCTGCGATAGAAAACGTATTCATCAAATCTTTACTCAAATGTATGAAAAAAATATATATCCACAGCCGAACATATAACCTCCTCATTTTTTGGAAGTCGGTTAAAAACTACCTACTTTTCGGTCACCCGTTGTGGCCCGTAGTGGCCCGTATGCAAGAATGTCACAGATACTGATGTATATTGATGCGAGCCACTATCGGTCATAGACAGCGTATGTATCATTTTAATGTGACGCCAGGGCTGCTAAATATCTCGCATAATGACATAAAAGTCAGCCAAAAAAATTAAACTATTGGCAACCCTGAGTACTCTGTAATAGCTCTGCAGACGAATCTTACATAACGCTTTCAAATTTGTATGGACTAATGGTTATTTTTGTTGTACTGGTATAAATAACTTGTTTCTGACGTCTAGTTATTGTGCATCCAATGGAGATAAATCAATTAAGTCAAAGATTATCATAACTTTTGATCTGAGTGTGTCAACGTCGTTTAGTAGGCAGTACGCATAGTAACCTTACGAGAGGAAGTAGAGTGATTACTTGACATTATTATGTCAATTTTATTAAATAAAAGACCAGATAAGAAAATAAGTAGAAATTTTCTACTTATTTTGTTATCTGGTGGACAAAAATAAAAAGCATGTTATTCTTCACTGTAGCATACATTAATAGATGCTATGCTAACTATTGCTATGCTATGCTATTTGCATATTGCATCTGAGGTTTTTTTACTGAAGTTTATCTATTCATTAGAGCCTATTAGCTAGCGCAACCTAACAACAGTTTAATAGATAAACTCCAATCAAAACCACAGAGAGCATAAAAACAAATCAATAATTGGTAGAAAACCGACGAAAATCAAACACCAATAGAGCCTTAAAATCCTATTGTAGGAACTGAAGCCAGGAATGTTATCATTTGCACGTAACGAACGGTCATTATATTCCGTATCTACAACAATATGTCGGTTTATGTAACGGCAACAGTATTGTGTCACACTCACAGCTAGAATATCTGGTCGTTTATCTGAATATGCCACAAATTGAAACGCACCACCGGAGAATAAATGGGAGTTGTCTATAATAGATGAAGTAAATTATAGTAATGCAGTAGCGAAGAAAACCTTATGTCTAGGCAGAGAACCGTTTAAGAGCTGTGGCCTTTTTCTTTGTCGGAGTTGGATAGGAAGAAATCTCTATAGGTTTCCTCCAAAATGGTTTGAGGACGGTAATTGCAGCTGACAACATCATCATGCATGCAAGAATATCATAAAATAATATTATGTATTTCTTACAGGAAATCGGAGTGTTGATTGCTTAAAAAATTCTGCAGAATATTTAAAAGCGCGTAATAATTTTGGATTTTTTTTAAATATTGGATAATCAAAAACTTTTCTAGCTTAAGGAATCCGTTACATTACCTAATACTGACTATAAATAACAAGTATTATCCAATATTCATTGTAAAATACATTGTGAAATTAAATATTTATACGGAAGCCAGTAAGCGCCAACTCAAAAGTAAATCACAACTAAATTGCAAATAAAATTACGCAAAACGCGTCATTTCGGATTGTCTCATGCGTATTGCGTATCTTAAGTGCACAATTAGACGTTATTTATTGGGTAGTATATTCTTTAACAATAGCTAAGGCTTAGCGCTCACCTACGACAAAGCAGTCCTTAGAATTTTGCAGTGTGCACAAAATATAATATGAAGCCAAAGTTTAATAGACGAAATTGCGTAGCGACAGACACAACTGCCCTGTGACAAGTCTAAAAAATTAAAAATTCTAGTCGACAGTGTCTACTTTCTATAGAGTTAAGAGTATAGACAGTTTCAAGACAGCTATAATATGTTACTAGAGGATACCCGCAACTCCGTTGCTCCAAAATTTGTTTATCGCGTCGAAACCGTACATTTTTCCGGGATAAAAAGTATCCTATGTCTCGAACCATTCAACAAAATCGGCTCAGCCGTTTGGGCGTAAAGAAGTAACAGACAGACAGATGGATAGACACACTCTCGCATTTATATTAGTATGGATGACTGTTTCATCATCAAGACTGATAGAAGACTGTTGTATGTCGGGCACAATCCAAAGGCTAGTGCTTACTTGAGAGGATAACAAAACTATAAATTCCTCTACAATAGCATAAAACACAATGAAACAATTATAATATGTTGTATTTCAATAGCAAGTTGTAAGACTGTCGTGTCTTAGGTGAGCGTTAAAACTTAATTGCCAGGGAGATAATTCAATGAAATAACTTGTCATTTATTGCTTATTAAAATCGCTATGGAAATTCGATAATCGCAATAGTTAATAAGTTGGTTTTCAGTGTAAGTTACTAACTTTCCGTGGACGTATTTCGAAAGCGGAAAAGGTGTGAAATTAAGTATTTAGGTTGTTTTAGGGTAAGAAATATCCTAACTAGGTGTTCCTTGAGATTGGGAAATATCCCAAATTAAAGTAAAATACAATAACAATATTATTTCCCTTTTTTCCACATTTTTCTCTGATTCTACGTTCCTGTATTTATATAAGTACTTATATCCTTCCTCAATAAATAAACTATCCAACACAAAAATAATTTTCCTGTTGGTCACAGCGTAATATTATATACTTACATAGCGCCTCAATAAATGACCTATCCAACACAAACATATTTTACAATTCAACCCCGTAGCTCCTGAGATTAACGCACACAGATGGACTAGACTAAGTAGGAAAGGACTTTTTGCGGAAAAATGCATGGTTTCCGCGAAATACACGAAATACCCGGGCGGAGCCGCGAGGAACGTCTAGTAATTTAAACTCTGTGGATAATTTGTTATTCGTAACATAATGTAACTGAAATTTTCAATATGATGATTAGATAAATTATGTGTGCACAATAAAGAATATTTATCTTATCTTATCTTAAATTAGACTATTCCCATGTACCGTTGGATAAGTTAGATAAAATTTTATAACATAAGGGAAATTACTAAGTTTTTCCCTTTTTCTTTCTTTCTTATAATTTAAACAAACCTTATAACTAACCTACTTCATTATCTGCAAAATGCGAATTTACATAAAATTCGCATTTTTTTTTATTTCAAATCATTTTCCTGGTAGTATTTATGCTAAAAACGAATCCACTTACGTCTCCACCAAAGTCCTCGGAATAATTTCTCTCACATTAAGAGCTAAGAGTTAAAAGCCAATAAACGTTTTGTACAACCGATATAAAACTAAGGATTGATTTAATCCAATGAGTTGTCCATAAGGCATAAACCACAGAATCGTACTTTCTACTGCACAAATAAGACAAAATCATGTAAAATACATCCTGAGACCTGACTTGTGTTTTACGAGGCCACGGACTTAGATTTAGCGATAATGGCCGCTTGATAAACATGTAGTATTACTAATAAGTACTTACCTATAGGTAACCTAGCCTGAAAAACTAACCTAAGCCTGAAAAAAATATTGTAAATGTAAAGCGGAACATTTAATTATTGTAGGAATAGAAGTTGTAATTATTTTTCAACCTGAAAGAAATTTCATGTAATTAGATATATTATGTAAACTTAGTAAAGTGGTAAAATATGAAACGATTAAATGAGTCAATATGCATACGGTGCTCTACTATCGGACTTACGCCGCTCTATCACTTACTCCACAAAAATTACACATGTACCATAGAGGAAATTGATTCCTAGACAGTTGACGGACTATGTATTTGGTCGGACTATGTCAACTTAATATAAACCGTCAACTGTCGGATGCGTTTCACAAAACCCGACCAAAATTATTAGGACGGCCATCTCTGCCTATGAATCAACTTATCCGATATTTGGTCCAACTTTTACTTTAACAGAAAGATTTGAAATAGACCGCCTAAATGCCTAAAAACGCTAGCTTCCTAGCCGTACAATGTAATTTCCATTAAACATACGGTGTGAAGTAACCGGGGTCAAACTGTGGACCTTTCACCGCGGACCGCGAACCCCGCGTTACCCTACTTGCTGTAACGACTCATTGTTGTTCTAAATAGAATTATATTTTAACATCAAATATAGATCTCTATCTTGATAGAGTTGTTGACATCTAAGAGGTGTTACATTTTAATTAAGTTTAATCTACACCATTTGACTCACAATCATTTGAAATTAGAAAATAATGAAACTGATGAGTGTAAGCATATTATTATGTTAAGTTTCTAATAGCTAATAGTTGTAACTTTCTTGAATACCAACTGCGATAACGCACAAAAAGCTTTTATAGCTCCCATAGGCCATACGGATTTTTTATGGAATAAAATACAATTTTCTGCGGAAAAAAAAGATTTTTAAATCTACTTTCCAGTGGTCTACGATAGGTAAGTATGCTTAAATTTATTCAGATGATTTAACGTTAGTGAATAAAAATCAAAATAATTTTATTTGACTGTATAGTAGCTCTATAATTATGATTCTAATTTAAGTTAAAGTTCTAATTTCAGTATTCTAATTTTATTGTTTCCTCCCTCCAGAGTCCAGATAATATTATAATGACAGTCTTAGGCATCTAGGAGGCTATAAACAGATACTTAACTGTAAAACATACATCATTGAATGAAAGTTCAGCCCGTTAACTTTAAACCACCCGAGCCATTTCAATAGTGCACATTGCTAATGTCTGCACATAGGTGCTTCACAGTTATAAAGGTACACTATATTTATATTTTCTCGGCGAAAACAAAAAAAAGGTTATAGCAGATGTAGTGAGATATCAATGAATAATCTGCAAGATTGGTGAGGATCTTAGTAACAATTAAAGTTCGTTTGCTGAGTAGAGGTGGAGAAGCCAAACGAATTATGAACATTTTCTTATGTTATAATTATAAAGGTAACGTAAATTAATAGATAGTATTATGTATGTGGAAAACTTCAATAGTTTATACCTCTATATAATTAACGGCTAAATGATAGGCTCCTCTTGGAGAACGAACTTTATCGCAGCCTTAACCAATTACCAATTACAGGGCATTTTCGCATGACAAAAATATTTTATGTCGCATTGTTACGGGTATTAAACCGTATAATCTGTATAATCAGAGTGTTTATAATTGCGGTTTTCATAAAACCCACGGCCCACAATGAGATCAGATAACTCCTGCGGTAGGCGGATCTTGTCATTGTTTGGCGGAATCTGTAACATTTGAAAGGCGCGATTGCCGCCAAATCTTCGTATTATGTGGTATTTTAAATGGTGTAGTGTCTGTAAAGAAATTTTATGTACTTACAAAATCACGATACTAAAAATATTAAATTAAATTCAGCTAAGATCATTAAACCATTAACAAAATGTACAAATATTCTAATTTTAGAATAGACAGTAGATTATATTTTGCACTCGCAATTCTCAATAGAAAATCAGTTACAAGATTAAGTAGGTGTTATAGGAGCTGAACAAATAAGCAATCACAGCGATTACGAGTATAGCAGTTTCTTCCGGGAAAGTAACAAAAAATGTGAATATGAAGAAATTAGGGTATCCAGGCAGCTGCCCAGGAAGATAAAATAAACGTCAATTTTCCTGGAAAATATGAATTAGAAATGTGTTACTTACTCTAAGCAAAATGAAGTGTTGGAAACAAAATATATTTTCAGTCAGATTAGAAAGAAAGCCTGTGAAGACTGAAGCCTGAAGGTAAGGAGCAAGTCTATAATATATTATTTGAACACTAGCGCAAACACGGTAATGCAAACTAATTTCAGCAGGCGTTTTTACATTTCATACTTTAAAAACTATATATCCATAATAATATTATAAATGCGAAAGTGTGTATGTTTGTCTTTCTGTCTGTTACCTCTTCACGCCTAAACTACTTTGAATCCCGGGAAAGGACATAGGATACTTTTTATCCCGAAAAAATGTACGGTTCCCGCGCGATAAACTATTTTTGGCGCAACGAAGTCGCGGGCCTCATCTAGTATTTAATATTTATGGACTAAAGAAATCAATTTTCACTAGGCAAAGTCGTAAATCATAGTAATTTCGATTATAAAAATATGTAATCTAGCTGTTCCGCGCGGCTTCGCCCGCGTAATTTAGGATTTTAGGACGAACGAAAAAAGATCAAAACGGCACCTTAAGTTTATCTCCACAGTTTGTCTATACTTTCGCATTTCTACTGGTGGCCATGCTAGGACTACTGATCCATTTAGCGCTGCTAATTCCACAGTAAACTCTAATGCGTCACACATTAACATACCATAAAGTATTATTAAGTACTTAGTTTTTAACTTTTTTAGTAATTTTTCTGCCGTCCCTACAGGGTCTTCCGGCGGTTGCACAAGCCACAGTGTCTGTAGAAAGCCAGATCATGTGTGTAACGCGACCCGACCCGGCTATGAGAAACGTCCTCCTTGTCCCTTACTCGCCTTACACCGTCTAGCATAGTTTTACTAAAATCTGCTCAGCCGTTACATGTAGCACACTTGATAACTTTTGATATGAACTTGGTTTGAACTAATGTTAATATAGGAGACTAGACATACGTTTATTTGTTGTATTGGGCTAATTTGATACACTCAATGCCATCTATCGTTCAGATGAGAACTTAAAATTTAGACACGCTGGTTTGTATGGGCTTTGACACTCTATGTGTCTTTACTTCATGATAATAGTTACAAGCTATAACTAAGGTACTGATAGCTTCCGCTTCCTAAGATAAATATTTTGTCTGCAAAGATGTTGAAAAACTAGGCTTCATAGGCCACATAATATTATTACTCGTATACGCGTTTCGACGTCGTATCGCAAAAACAACCTTTGAAAAGCAATGTAGTTTTTTGCGATACGACTCTACATATACATACATGGACTCTATGGCATAGGCTATAGAGTATGGAGTAGGAGAGAAGAGAAAGATAATTATTATTTTTAACAAAAAATAAAAACCGACTTCCAAGGTAAAAACAATATTAACATTAATAATATGAACTAAAAAGTATTAAATAATTTTTGCTATCTAATAGTGCATTTTTCCGAATTCGGCTAAACCTTGACTATTTCTGTACTCAATCTTCATTATTTTGAAGTCGGTACCAGATAGCTGAATCTTCAGTCCTCTGACAGAATATTTGAAACTTTTGGAACTGGCACCGACTTCAAAATTATGAAGATTGAGTACAGAAATAGTCAAGGTTTAGCCGAATTCGGAAAAAGGCACTATTAGATAGCAAAAATTATTTAATACTTTTTAGTTCATATTAATGTTAATATTGTTTTTACCTTGGAATTCGGTTTTTATTTTTTGTTAAAAATAATAATAATTTCACTCTTTTTAGTTACACTAGTAGGTAAACCTTCGCGTATATTTTACGTATCTTATTACACAGTTCACACTCACAAAATAATATATTATCAGTGAAGTGAACATATTGTAAGTAATTTAACAATTTTAATACTTCAAACCCCAAGCGGTCACCGGCGATTGCGATAACAATAGAAAGGCTATTGTGTCTCGTTTTTCCACGATCCAAGGATCTATCAGATAAAAAATTGTATAAACTTGCATAGGATGTAGCGTAGCTACTCATCTAATATATCAAATTCTCGTGTCACAGTTTTCGTTGCCATACTCCTCGGAAACGGCTTGACCGATTCTCATGAAATTATGTGAGCATATTGTGAGGATATTGGTCTGAGAATCGGCCAACATCTATTTTTCATACCAAAAATTATTTATATGGCAAAACAACGTTTGCCGGGACAGCAATATAATATAATATTATCATAATTATTGACACCTGTTCTTGTAATCAAGAATTCAATTTCAAATCCATTCAAATCGATACTTAGTGCGCCATCTATCGATGAATAAGTATAACTAATTAAAAAGACACTTATTGACTTTGTTTTGTTTAAATGCTCTTTTTAAAATAACTTTATTTTAATTCTATATTTTGTCTATTAAAATTTTATAAAGTAGATAGTATTAGATCTGTATATAAAGTAGTAAAGTATATTCGATCTGTCGTCCTCCGCCTCGCGCCGCGAGGCGGCGCTGACCGCCGTGTATATTTAAACAAAGTGTTGTTATACAGTATAAAATTATTATTATTATTAGTATATCCACACCTATGCCTTGTACTATTATTTATTTTGTGCCATGAGACATTGGTGACCTTAACACGACGTGGTAATGATGAAGACGATGATGATGATGATGATGATTATGATGATGAATATGAGTTGCATAGTAGCATATGCTTTCTGTTCTTAAAACAACGCCGAAACTCCCAAACGTATATCTATAAGGAGTCAGGAGTTCTCTCAGCATCTTCAAAACCATGGTATACCTAGACCCAATATTTGATTTTTTGGTAGCATATTCTTAGTACACTTCACATAAAACCAAAATCACCATATGTTTCCATATAAATTTCGATGAGTTCCCTCGATTACTCCTGGATCCCATCATCAGGTCACCACTTTGTGAACATGGTACCAAATTGGAGTAAAACCAAATACAACAAAGCAAAAATTTCGAAAATCGGTTCACAAACGGCGGAGTAATCGTTGAGCATACAAAAAAAAAATAAAAAAAAATAAAAAAAAAAAATATCCACAGCCGAACATATAACCTCCTCGTTTTTTGGAAGTCGGTTAAAAAGAAAATAATTTTCTACTCAAAATCATAATCATTAAAGATCTCTTTCTTTGTACGCGATGAATACTTGTATTAGACCTTGTAAGCGGCCGTCATAAGGACTTCTAAGTTTTACAGGCGTCGCGTCGTCGGTTTTGTCTGGTACAACTAATATATATTCTGTGGTTTTGTCGAGATACATGACGCTAACGGCGGCACTCAGAGTCATTCGAAGAAAAGTTTGACTATAGTTTATACTATGGTCAAACTCTTCTTCGAATGAATTCTTTTACTCAGGTTTTAGTATCATGGTTTGACAGATAATGTTTGGGGCATATGCCAGAATCTTGATTTAATTAAAGTAAGGTTAAAGCGACAGTTAAAAATGTGCTAATCGTGTTTTGTACCTTCAGAAATGTATCACTTAAGTCTTTCTTCGTATGCTTAATTCATCTCGTTACGTGGTTGTCGTTCGTCAATCAGTCTCTCCGTGTCGGGATATCGGACACCGATTCCGACTTTCACGATTCTGCACCAGCTAATATTACCTCGAAGCGACAATATAGAAAACATAATATATAATGCCAATAGATATTGATTACGATATTATATTGATTCTTGGTTTTACCTACGGCTTTGACTGTGATCATTGTATAATTTAACACTTTTGTGGGTATAAAGTAGACGTTTTGATCAAGACCTTGAACAACACCAAGCGTTAAAATCTGTTAACTTGGTTTTCAAAACATCATATTAATATGCTGCCAATAAGGGTCAATTTAGACCGCAACGCGACGAGGCGAGGCAAGGCGCGGCGCGGCATAAATTTGTATTTTCTAAATTTATATGGATTTGACAGATTCGCAAGTCGTCTCACGCAATTGAAATCTGTCAAATCCACAGACATATATTTCTGTGGTCAAATCCATGCAATTTGATGCCGCGCCGCGCCTCGTCTCGCCTCATCGCGTTGCATTGACCCTTACAATATCTACTACCATATTTAACGATTTCTAATAAAAATACCTGCGAGATTGATCGTTGTTTTGAGTTTACAGAAATTGAATAAAATAACTTCCTAGTTAGTCGTTCCTACCTTATAATAACAGACAAGAAAAGGAATAATATTAAAATTTTCAGGTTATCCACTTGTATACTATAGAAAGTCCCTATATTATGCTCAATTGAAGAAAGTTGTTGAATCGCTGAACAATTTCGCATGAAAGAACTAAACTGGAAGTGTCGTGAAACTTTAAAAAGGATTTGAAAACTTTTCAATAGCTGTTTGAAATCTCTTTGCGTGAGTGTCCTTAACTCGTAAAATACGGTTGTATTTGTCGATCTTCTGTAAACAAGTTATTTTTAAACGACTTCCAAAAAACGATGAGGTTCTACGTCCATACTAATAATGTCGAAAGTGTGTCTGTCTGTTAACTATTCACGCCCAAACCGCAAAACGATTTGCTGAGCCCTGAGGTGTGGAGATACTCTGAGTCCCGGGAAAGGACATAGGATACTTTTTTATTCAGGAAGACTTTACGGATAATCGAATTTTTGGCGCAATAGAGTTGCGGGTGTTGCTAGTTAGACTATAAAACGCGGTCAAATTAACTCGACGCATAGTTTGATCATTCATGACGTTATTATGGAGTCGGTATGTTAAATAACAAAATGATATACCTGATATTTGTTAGTGTGTCTCATAACAAATTGTAATAAGATATTATAACACGGTCACATCAACTTAACGTATCGCTGGAATGCATTTTGCATCCTAGCCATGCGTCAAGTTAATGTGACCGGGCTATATAATATTATCATATTTTTTTCAACCGACTTTTCATTTTCATTCATCAGCCAGCTACAAAGGTCGTTGTTACGTCGTATAGACCATTCAAAGTTATCTTACCTCTGCCTGTTTGTGAGAGCAATCTTTGTGCCTTCAGAATAAAGGTTCTTTGGAAGTAAAACAGCTGTAGTAATCTGCATCCTGCCTGTTTTGGGAGCTATTTTTAAGAGAACAAAAGCCTCCATACACACACCCTAGATTTGCAAAGGAAAAACCATTTCATGTCCCCATTGGCTCTATGTCAGTGACAACAGTTTATAAATTATGACATAATAATATAATATTATATAGTTTTCAACAACCTGTAAAAACAGACAATGTTTGAATAGAAATACTATTCTAAAGGAAAATATTATTGAGTTAAACGAGCTACATATTATTTTGTCTTTTTGTCGAATAGTCCTTATTTTTATTGAAAACGTTTAAAACATACTGCTATTTACATACCCTTGCCTATATTTAAATAAATTAATCACTTATATACCTATTTAACTTACTTAAGGTATGTTAATAATAATCATCATCATCATAATAATATTTTGTTCTGTTAGCTAGTAAACCTTGACTTATCCTACTGCCTAAATCTGGATGAATGATTGTAAATATTTTCACAGCTTTGTCTTGTAAGAAACTAGCTGCAGGAGCCAAACTGTATATAACGTTCTCGACCAGTCTTTTCCTTTCTTCTTTTGTCATTTCATTGGTGTACAGCTCTCTTGCCTGCTCGAAATTATCTGCTTCCTCCTCTACTATTTCAATAAGCTCCACTTTATTCTTATCTAAGTATGGAACGGGACCGTTAAAGGAATTTGGATAATAATTTGGCATGTCCTTCTCATTGTCCTTCACTGGAGCTACGCCGTCACGGTTGTATATGAGAGGTTTAGTTCTTAGTGGGCAATTTACTGGAATTTTATTGAAATTAGCACCGAGGCGATAGTACTGTGCATCTCTGTAAGCCAATCTTCGAGCTTCAAAGACTTTGTCAGGCCCACCGAGAATACCAGGCACAAGATTCGCTGGGCTGAACGCCAACTGTTCTATCTCCGCAAAGTAATTCACAGCATTCTTATTTAACACAAACTTTCCTAGCGGCTTCAGAGGATACTCATCCAAAGGCAGAACCTTAGTAACATCAAAAACGTTGAACCTAGCATTCTTAACGTCATCGTATGTTAAAACTTGTATGCTTACTGTCCAACTGGGGAAATCACCTCTTCCTATAGATCTGTACAGTTCCCTAGTATTATAGTCGGGATCTTCGGCACCAATTTTTCTAGCCTGATTAGCACGTAAATTTTTGATGCCAGCGTCGGGCATAAAATGGAACCTAATAAAGTGTTTGTCCCCGTTCTTATTAACAACTTGATACGTATGAATGCCGAATCCAGGCATGTGACTATAACCATCAGGGACTCCTCTATCTCCAAAAACCAGTAGAAACATGTGAAAACTCTCAGGACGTAACGTTAGGAAATCCCATAAAGTGTTCGCATCGAATAGATTAGTAGCCGGATTCTTCTTTTGAGCTCGCACGAATGTCGTGAATAATCTAGGATCGTTGTACACGTACATCGGAGTATTGAATCCTACGATATCGAAATTGCCATCTTCCGTGTAAAATTTGACAGCGAAGCCTCGAGCATCTCTTGAAGTATCACTGCCTCCACGTTCAACGACCACAGGAGAAAATCTAGCAGCTACAGGAGTTTTCTTTCCAACTGCACTAAATAACTTGGCTTTGCATATATCTGTAATATCATGAGTAACTTGGAAGTAACCGAATGCACCTCCCGCCTTCGCATGAACCAGACGCTCCGGTATCCTCTCCCGAACCAGATGAGTCAATGAGTCCATGAAGTACTCGTTAAAGATCAACCTCTTATTCAACGTATTCGAGGCCTCGGAGTATTCTATGGGTGCCCCTGCACTGGTTGTCATAATTCCAACTGGTTCCTGCAAAGTACATTTGTAAATTTACAAAACTATTTTGTAATGGTATATAGTAATTGCAAACACTATTATGATATTTACTATTCTTTTTATTGTGAAACTAGAAATACATGAATACAGCTGACTGCGCCATTAGACATGCATCGCTAATTCTTCAAGTAATGCTAATTGACAATATGTTTAACTTTTAAAGCAATTTTATAAAACAATGAACTATCGTCAATAAGACATCAAAATAATTTTGCAGGTGCGTGTGCGTGACGGCTGACGACGCTGACCTACTTACTGGGTGTACCATCTTGCTATTAGTTATTTTTATTAACGCATCTCAGTATCTTTCACACTAAAACTATGAACAAGATTTTTTCTAACTTACCGGGTTTCTTTGCTTAAAATTAATAATTTGTTGCGCCGCAGGGTCTGGCTGCGTCGCCAGCGCCTGCGCAGCCATCATCACAATCACTATCAGCATTTTAATCTCCTACACTAACACCATATTAACAAATAAATGTCCACGATCTAGACTTTGATTTTATATTGAACCAAATACCGTGGCCTCGTTTCTAATTGTCGTCAAGCCTCATTGATACAATTACTCAATAACCAAATGTCGATCAAATGTTTTTTCACCACTTTTTCGTGCCCTTGAGTGCGTGAAAAGGTTTTTCTCGCTTTGGTAGGTACCTAGGTACACACTTAGCATAAAAGTATTAGATTCAATTTACTCGAGTACCTATATTTGGTAATTGTGTCTCATTTAAAGTCTTTACTATGTAATTGAAACAATTATTAACTATAAGCTTCGATCGAAGACTATAAGTTAAACTTTTTCATGTCCGTTTTTAGGGTTCTGTAGTTTTTTCGTGGTCTCCTTAAGATTGATTTGTAATTTGTACACACAAAAGACATGTTTCCAAAAAAAACTGTTTTTAAACTTTTTCTACACTTTGCTCATTCGTAAATAATAATGGTTTTATGGTTATGAATAGTTTGCACTAAATAGATCGCGGAAGAAATGTAACCACTAGCCGCTATTACTTAGACCAGAAATGACGCAAGCGTCCACAGATTTTTCTTATATACCTCGTCACAAGCCAATAGTCGTTGGGAAACAACAAAATTGAACGGAATTGTGACTAAATTCCTAACAATAGGCAATAAGCATTACTTTTTAGCAGCCCCTAAGCTATATATATAGCTATTACTACAGTAATTTGGTAGTTTTACCTGGAAAGTTTTCCGGGAGTTTTGAAAATTGGTGGTTTTATAAATTTCGACGTGCTCTTTTCGAATTTTCACTTTGCCACCTTGTATCTTTGCCGCTCGCGCCGCCATATTGGAAAAATGGCGCTCAAATACAGTTTTTTGAGAATAACTGCGTTCCAACTCATTTTACGCTGAAAATAGTTATACAATACATTAAACTAGAGAAAATTTTCTACACTTTATGTAGTAACCGTTTTTTTTGTAAAATCAATAGTTTCAGCGTACTAAATAACTCATTTCCACACCACCATGAGGCGGAGTAAGTGGTGTGTGTGTGTGTTTTTTTTTTTTTGTGGTATCCCCAGTAGGCCTAATCTGTGTGCACGGCAGTGCACACGCCGAGACGAGCCAAGCGAAGCGCAAGGGCACTACCTACCTTTTCTCGAAGTGTTTCGCCGTTTTTTGAACCTTCATAGAATTGGTTTCCGTTGTAGCAGATAGTTCATATTTTCAGGATATTATGTCAATAATAGATTTATTAAACATGCAAAGTCTCAATTGAATAGGTCTAATACTTTGTATTTTATTGATATCTAAAGTACGCCGAAATTTGGTTATACGCCGTAAAAAAAGTTTAGTAGGGGGGTACTTTAGATATCAATAAAATCTAAAGTATAAGAGCTATTCAATTGAGACTTTGTATGCTTAATAAGTTTATTGATAACATCATATCCTGAAAATATGAACTATCTGCTACAACGGGAACCAATTCTATGAAGGTTAAAAAAAACGGCGAAACACTTCGAGAAAAGGTAGGTAGTGCCCTTGCGCTTCGCTTGGCTCGTCTCGGCGGGTGCACTACCGTGCACCCAGATAAGGTCTACTGGGGATACCACAAAAAGAAACCGCGCCACTTACTCCGCCTCATGGTGGTGTGGAAATGAGTTATTTGGCCAAAACGCGTGCTGGAGTGAACTTTGCGGCTCGCGTACGCTGAAACTATTCATTTTACAAAAACAAACGGTTACTACATAAAGTGTAGAAAATTTTTGATGTTTAATGTATTATATAACTATTTTCATCGTAAAATGAGTTGGAACGGAGTTATTCTCAAAAAACTGTATTTGAGCGCCATTTTTTCAATATGGCGGCGCGAGCGGCAAAGATACGAGGTGGCAAAGTGAAAATTCGAAAAGAACATGTCGAAATCTATAAAACCACCAATTTTCAAAACTCCCGGAAAACTTTCCAGGTAACCCTCTTTTTGAGCACCAAAAATAGCAGCCTCTAAAAATTCAACTTTGCTAATTATCAAGTAAGGATTAGTTATAATACATCAAACGACCATATTTGTTTATTTAGGTGCCTTTTATTACATTTTACAATGTTACCACCTATTCGTAAAAAGTTTTCATATCACATTGAGTTAATGTAATTTGTCGATTAATGTTCGGTTTAAGTATATTTGCACAGCAATTTTCTCACCTATTTTCGGATTAACGGACGAAATCAATTGAATAGCTCTCTCTTGTACCAACCTCGTAACTGTTCCTAGACTTTGAAGAATATTTGTGACGAGATTATTCCGTTGTTCCTCTGACATGTCATTGATGAGCTGAGCAGCTTGATCAAAGTTGTAAGCTGGATCCTGTTTGATCTCTAAAAGCCTGGTTTTTGAACAAGTCACGCGAGGAACAGGTCCAAAGAAGGAATTAGGATAGTAATTCGGTGCATCTTTACCATTGCTGTGGAATGTTGGTCTCCCGTCTCGTTCGTAGGTGAAGACTTTACTTCGGTAAGGACAGTTTACTGGAATCTTCTTGAAGTTTGCTCCTAATCGATAGTACTGGGTGTCTCGATAACTTAAACGCCGAGATTCAAACAGTTTATCTGGTGCACCTAATATACCAGGCACTAGGTTGCTAGGACAAAAAGCTATTTGCTCAATTTCAGCAAAGTAATTCAGCGGGTTCCTATCCAAAACTATTCGCCCTAAAGGTCTTAAGGGATACTTATCCTCAGGCAACAACCTAGTAGTATCGAACACATCAAAATCTGCATGGTCCACGTCATACTGACTTAGGACCTGTATGCTCACACTCCAAGAAGGAAAGTTTCCCTCTCCTATCGCATCGTACAAGTCTCGAGTGTAAAAATCTCCATCGACAGCTCCGATTTTGAAACTTTCTTCTGGTGACAAGTTCTTGATGCCAAGATCTGGGATAATATGGAAACGAATGAAGTGTGTATCCCCAATGCTATTTTCAACTTGATACGTATGGATGGAGTAACCTGGCATGTATCTGTAGCTATATGGTGTTCCAAAACCGCTGAAAATGTAGAGGAATAGAAACAAGCTCTCCGGGTAGTAAGTGATAAATTCCCACATCATATTGTTGTCAAACAAATTCGTTGCTGGGTTTCTACCATTTACATGAACGAAATTTGGGAAGCCCAATGGTTCTTTTAGCACAAAAACAGGAGTGTTCAAACCGACGATGTCAAAATTGCCTTCCTTGGTGTAAAACTTCACTGCGTATCCTCTGGTATCAGATACAAGGTCGTTTCTGCCTCTATCTGCTGCGACTGCTGAAAATCTGATTGCGATAGGTGTCGTCTTACCGACTCCATCGAATAGCTCAGCTTTGCAGATGTCAGAAATATCATGGGTGACCTCGAAAAAGCCGAACGCTCCTGCGCCTTTGGCGTGAACGACTCTCTCTGGGATGCGTTCTCTACTTAAATGGGTGATGGTGTCCATGAAGTATTCATGGTTGATGAGGCTGCTCATGTTCAGTGAAAAGTTGGCTTCCGTGAAGTCAACGGGTGCTCCATTATCACGGGTGAGTATTCCTACGGGCTCCTGAAATAAAAATATATTTAGCTTATAGTACTTTTAAATATTAACAACCTATTTATTTTCAACAAAGGATTGCTCGCAACTTCGTTTTGCAGTGATTCTTTTAGTATTTTTTTTAATGAAATAAGGGTGCTAACGAGCAACCGGGTCACCTGATGGAATGCAACTACCGTCGCCCATGGACACTCGCAACATCAGAAGAGCTGAAAGTGCGTTCCCGGGCTTGTATCAAGCAGGAGCCGTAAATATTTTTCGGCACAAAATGTCGTACATCCCTTCAGTAAAGAACAGTTTTCATACTAAACATTCAGATCGCTTCAGTAGCACACCGACAGTCAGACATACACTTATCCGTATTTGTATGAACTAGCTGTAGGTTTGAATTAGCCCATCAGGCCCCATAAGGACACCGGTGACCGCAACAACAATAGAATAACAATAGATTTCCAAGAATCCGCAATCGAAGGATTAAATAGTAGTGTGAATTAAAAAGGTTGAATCAAAAAAAAATCTCGCATAAAATAATGCTAATTTTCTTCTGACTCGTGCTAATAAGAGCCTTGAGTATAAGACAAAAAGTAAATTACCCAATACTGAAACACATAAAATAATATACGTTAAACGTTATTACCCAATTACAATTTTGTAATGTAAAAGTAACTATTGAGGGCGTTAACCAGCACATCCAACAGTTTTTGCTGCGTTATCTGACATAAAACATTTCATTGCAGATTTATTGATAACTGTTTCGTCATTGTTCATTACCGCACCTCTGGTTGAGTTTCCCTACATTATTAAATTATGGGCGTGATTTGCTATTGCAAGAACTGATAATAAAATCCGGTCTTAGTTGCTTTGCATTCTTAAAACACTTTTTTAGGAAAAATCCATTACCTAAATCCATATTTATAATATAAATGACAAGCTAGTCTATTTTTGTCCAGTTGTATGTTACCTTTTCACGCTTAAGGAGCACCACCGAACCGATTGGGATTAAAAATAATAAGTAGATGCTTGGAAAGGAGACAGCATAAAATGCCATTAAAATGTACGGTTCCAGTGAGTGCGTTATAAAATTTTGATGCAACGAATTCATGTCATGACATCAAACAGGATGCTTTTTTCAAGATCCCATTGAAGACAAAATATGAAATAATAATTTTATTAAATTATTATTATTATATACCTACTGGTGAAAGGCACAATGAAATACGAGCTAGATTTTTGTATGTATGTTTCAATTAATGGTACGGAACCCTTCGTATGCGAGTCTGACTTGCACTTGGCTAATTATAATTTTTTGTATTCTAAAGCGATGTTTTAAAACCGGGCAGATTATTTTTCAATGCTACTATACTTACTAAATAATATTATATTGTGATTTGTGGCCCACAACTTATTTCGCAGAATTGTTCCATGTCCGTTCCCAGGACTAAGCATCAAACCAAATTCAATCAAAATAGTTGTAACTAATATAGAGGCACACTTTCAATGCTGTTACTGAAGTATTATTATAGTACATTGTATATTGTATTCATTAATTAATCAGTTTGTCTACCGTGTCGCCTAAACTCTGATTTTAATTAACAAGGATTTAGCATGACGAGGATTCAAAAAACACGGCGGGCAACACAAAGTTAGGGACATTCTTTGTGACCCAAAAAATGCACGGTTCCCATGCTTAAGCTCGCACAAAGTTGTGGGCAACATCTTGCATTTTAAAAGTTTGTTTTAGATACTTACTAGTTGTCTCTCCTTAAACAGCAGTAGTTGTTCGCCTGAAGGAACATCTGCAGCCACTACTGTTAAGATCCACAGGAAAAACAGCAACATTTCTATTTAGGTACTAAAGTCCTGAGTGCGCCAGTTTTATAACTTTTGAGGAAATTTTCAAAGTTTTTATTCCCTTAAAAATCAAGATATTCTAAATTAAAAATTTAATTTTATTTAATAATTTTTTATTTGACCAACGAACAAAAGCCGTGGCGCTACGGCGAAAAAGACACCGAATGTGCAGTTCTGCAGAAAATAATTTCTGCACCGCCTCTTACAAACATTATTCAATCCATAATAATTAGCCTCTTTTGTAATCTTTAGCATGAAAACCTTTCTATAATCATAAGATATCAAGTGTAAGCGTATCAAGAGTATGTTTAGATAATATAATAATTTACGTTAAACCTTATTTATATAAGTATATCTAATTATCTCGGTATCAATAAATATTTCGTGATTACAAAATGTAAACCTAAATTAAGAAATTAAAAAAAAACTTCCGCCAAAAAACTTTAAAAAGTAATGAAATAACATTTACTGACTTTAAGTTTAAATAATTCCTAAGTGAATAGTAATATTTTAGTCCATAATTGTTGTCACGGTGTGTCGGGGGACCGCCAAGTAAACTACGACAACAGCAACTTTTGCTTTTGTATCGCCAAGTCGCTGATTGTCTCGATTCGGTTCGCTGTGAACTGACCCTTAAACTATAATATTAAGGCCGACCCCCGAGCAAACGACCTTGGCCATACATTTGCCGCGTTGCCGAGATCGCACCAAAACCTTTTTTGAAAAACCTTAGTTCAAAATTGTCCTAAAAAAATTAAAACGGGGAATATGTAGTATTGTCTCGATTCGGTTCGCTGTGAACTGACCCTTAAACTATAATATTAAGGCCGACCCCCGAGCAAACGACCTTGGCCATACATTTGCCGCGTTGCCGAGATCGCACCAAAACCTTTTTTGAAAAACCTTAGTTCAAAATTGTCCTAAAAAAATTAAAACGGGGAATATGTAGTTTATGATATTGTCGATCTATTGGCGTGTGTTTCAAATATAAGTAATTCGTAAATCCTAATACGGCCTTTACACTCGCGCTTCGTCCCTCGCCTCGTAGCTCGCCACTGCCCTCGTGCGAGGCTCGTGTTGATCGATGGTGCCGAGTTCAGTTGTCTTTGAGCTAGCAACAATGGAGGACGTCGAAGTTTTAGCAGCAACAAGTTTGAGCATACTGGGCTTATACTGCTACGTCACTAATTTAAATAAAAGGAAAGTAGCAAAGAAACATTCTTGTGGCATTTATGTTTAGGGTCACAAATTATTCGTTCTTTTTAAAATATTTCTATTAACTTAAATGTTTCGTCTTGCGACCAATCCATTATAGTCAAAAACGCATCGTATGATGATTATACGATGCGTTTTTGTTTTTGCGTATTTAAAACTAATCACAACCTGCGCGGCACGATGTAGAAGCCAGAATAAAGCAGGAGGGCGAATGTAAACACCCACTCGCTTGCGACGCGAGGTCCTTTGACTCGTGCCCTAAAAACCGCTCCGGACGCGAGCGCCGCGAGGGACGAGACGAGGGACGAGGCGAGCCACGAGCGTCTGTTCACATTCGCACCTCGCCCCTCGCCTCGTCCCTCGCCTCGCGACTCGTACGCGAATGTAAATGGGCTATAAGGAGATGCTGAATGTATGCTTAAATTTTGATAAATTGGTTTTACTTTGGAAGCTGATATCATGAGTATAATAAACAAAAATAGAAAATTTAAAACGGGGAAAAGAATGTTGATATACTGAAGATTATTGCTGTATTTTTATTATAACTCTGTATCTTTCAAATTATGAGTTTATAAGGCTTGAAATACGGTAAATTACGGTATCTCCGTAAGGAACGCCCTTAATTGTTAAATCAAACATGTACATTAGCGGTCCCCCGACACACCTTTACAACAATAATTGTCGTCAAGCCTCATTGCTACAATTAGGTACTCAATAACCATAAAACCGACTTCCAAGGTAAAAACAATAATAACATTAATGTGAACTAAAAAGTATTAAATAATTTTTACTATCTAATAGTGCCTTTTTCCGAATTCGGCTAAACCTCAACTATTTCTGTACTCAATCTTCATTATTTTGAAGTCGGTACCAGATAGCTGAATCTTCAGTCCTCTGACAGTATATTTAATATTTTTGGAACTGGCACCGACTTCAAAATTATGAAGATTGAGTACAGAAATAGTTGAGGTTTAGCCGAATTCGGAAAAAGGCACTATTAGATAGTAAAAATTATTTAATACTTTTTAGTTCACATTAATGTTATTATTGTTTTTACCTTGGAAGTCGGTTTTAATTTTTTGTTAAAAATAATAATAATTTCACTCTTTTTAGTTACACTAGTAGATAAATCTTCGCGTATATTTTACGTATCTTATTACAATTTGTTAAGAGTCACAACTCACACTCACAAAATAATATAATATTATCAGTGAAGTGAACATATTGTGCTAAGTAATTTAACAATTTTAATATTTCAAGCCCGAAGCGGTCACCGGCGATTGCGATAACAATAGAAAGGCTATTGTGTCTCGTTTTTCCACGATCGAAGGATCTATCAGATAAAAAATTGTACAAACTTGCATAGGATGTAGCGTAGCATAATATTTAATATTATCATAATTATTGACAGCTGTTCTTGTTATCAAGAAATCAAATCGATAGGTACTTAGTGCACCATCTATCGATTAATAAGTATAACTAATTAAAAAGACACTTAATGACTTTGTTTTGTTTAAATGCTCTTTTTAAAATAACTTTATTTTAATTCTATTTGTCTATTAAAATTTTATAAAGTAGTAAAGTATTCGATCTGTATATTATTATAAAGTAGTTAGTAAAGTATTCGATATTCTGTCTTCGCGCGGCGGCGCTGGGCGGCGACCGACGCCGACCGCCGTGTATTAAAAACAAACAGGTGTTGTTAATTGTTATACAGTGCATCATTATTATTATTAGTATATCCATACCTATGCCTTGTACTATTATCTATTCTGTGCCATGAGACATTCGTGGCCTTAACACGACGTGGTAATGATGATGATGACGATGATGATGATGATGATGATTATGATGATGAATATGAATTGCATAGTAGTTTATGCTTTCTGTTCTTAAAACAACGCCGAAACTCCCAAACGTGTATCTATAAGGAATCAGGAGTTCTCTCAGCATCATCGAAACCATGGTATACCTTGACCCAATATTTGACTTTTTGGTAGCGTATTCTTAGTACACTTCACATAAAACCAAAATCACCATATGTTTCCATATAAATTTCGAGGAGTTCCCTCGATTACTCATGGATCCCATCATCAGGTCACCACCTTTGTGAAAATGGGACCAAATTGGAGTGAAACCTAATACAACAAAACAAAAATTTCGAAAATCGGTTCACAAACGGCGGAGTAATCGTTGAACATACAAAAATAAAAAATAAAAAAAAAAAAAAAAAAATATCCACAGCTGAACATATAACCTCCTCGTTTTTTGGAAGTCGGTTAAAAAGTCGATCAAATGTTTTTAAAGTGAAAACTTCTTTAGCGGCATTGAGCACTTTGGGATGGGTAAAATTGGTAAAAACTGTGAAACTCGCGTCAGATTCTCGTGCTGATCGAAAAACCTTGGAAAACCCGTAAGACGGTTGGAGATGGACAGTAGTGTTTTGTGTCGAACTCGAACTCGAATTGATTGTAAGGGTTTCGATTAATTAAAAAAAACGTTTTTTTAATAAGTAATCGATTTTCATAAAAAATGCACAACGTTAATAATCAAGTTTTTACTTCTGCCGGCACTCCCGGAGTGCAGCCCGTCTTTTTTCACCACTTTTCCGTGCCCTTGAGTGCGTGAAAAGGTTTTTCTCGCCTTGGCAGTTGACTGTTTGGCAGCAGTAAAGTATTCGATTTATGGAGTCGAGTACATACATATATTTTAGTAATCCTGTCTTACTTAACCCATCAAGCCTCATAAGCTCACCGGTGAGCGAGACACAATAGAATAACAATAAATTTTCAAGAATCCACGATCGAAGTATGAATGCTATTGAAACCATCGACCACATTATTTTAAATCTTTTTGTGGTTTTCCAAGGATTGTTTTAGAATTTGCACACATGCAGAAGACAGGTTTACAATAAAATTCCTTACACTTTTTCTAGACTTGGTTCATTCTCAATTTTTTCTGTTTTGTGGTTTTGAATGGTTTGCACTAAAAAGATCACGGAAGAAATGTAGCCACTAATCGCTATTACTTAGACCAGAAATTACCAAAGCGCCTACAAATTTCTCTTATACACCTCGTCACAAGCCAAAAGTCGTTGGGAAACAACAAAATTGAACGAAATTGTGACTAAATTCCTAACAATAGTAAATAGGCAATAAGCATAACTTTTTACCAGCCTCTAAAACTTATTACATCTAGAAATTCATCTTTGCTAATAGCAAGTAAGTTAAACCAAACTATATTTGTTTATTTAGGTGCCTTTTATTACATTTTACAATGTAACCAACAATTACCACCTATTCATAAAAAGCTAATGTAATTTGTCGATTAATGTTCGGTTTATTTGTACAGCAATTTTCTCACCTATTTTCGGATTAACGGAGGAAATCAATTGAATAGCTCTGTCTTGTACCAACCTCGTAACTGTTCCTAGACTTTGAAGAATATTTGTGACGAGATTATTCCTTTGTTCCTCTGACATGTCATTGATGAGCTGAGCAGCTTGATCAAAGTTGTAAGCTGGATCCTGTTTGATCTCTAAAAGCCTGGTTCTTGAAAAAGTCACGCGAGGAACAGGTCCAAAGAAGGAATTAGGATAGTAATTCGGTTCATCTTTACCATTGCTGTGGAATGTTGGTCTCCCGTTTCGTTCGTAGGTGAAGACTTTGCTTCGATAAGGACAGTTTACTGGAATCTTTTTGAAGTTTGCTCCTAATCGATAGTACTGGGTGTCTCGATAACTCAAACGCCGAGATTCAAACAGTTTATCTGGTGCACCTAATATACCAGGTACTAGGTTGCAGGGACAAAAAGCTATTTGCTCAATTTCAGCAAAGTAATTCACCGGGTTCCTGTCCAAAACTATTCGCCCTAAAGGTCTTAAGGGATACTTATCCTCAGGCAACAACCTAGTAGTATCGAAAACATCAAAATCTGCATGGTCCACGTCATACTGACTTAGGACCTGTATGCTCACACTCCAAGAAGGAAAGTTTCCCTCTCCTATCGCATCGTACAAGTCTCGAGTGTAAAAATCTCCATCGCCGGCTCCGATTTTGAAACTTTCTTCTGGTGACAGGTTCTTGATGCCAAGATCTGGGATAATATGGAAACGAATGAAGTGTGTATCCCCAACGCTATTTTCAACTTGATACGTATGGATGGAGTAACCTGGCATATATCTGTAGCTATATGGTGTTCCGAAACCGCTGAAAATGTAGAGGAATAGAAACAAGCTCTCCGGGTAGTAAGTGATAAAATCCCACAACATATTGCTGTCGAACAAATTCGTTGCTGGGTTTCTACCTCTTACATGAACGAAATTTGAGAAGCCCAATGGTTCTTTTAGGCCGAAAACGGGAGCGTTCAAGCCGACGATGTCAAAATTGCCTTCCTTGGTATAAAATTTCACTGCGAACCCTCTGGCGTCAGATGCAAGGTCATTTATACCTTTATCTGGCGCGACAGGTGAAAATCTAATTGCGATAGGTGTCGTCTTACCGACTTCATCGAATAACTCAGCTTTGCAGATGTCAGAAATGTCATGGGTGACCTCGAAAAAGCCAAACGCTCCTGAACCTTTGGCGTGAACGACTCTCTCTGGGATCCGTTCTCTACTTAAATGGGTGATGGTGTCCATGAAGTATTCATGGTTGATGAGGCTGCTCATGTTCAGTGAAAAGTTGGCTTCCGTGAAGTCAACGGGTGCTGCATTATCACGGGTGAGTGTTCCTACGGGCTCCTGAAACAAAAATATATCTTGCTTAAAGTACTTAGACGTGGGAGAGCCATGCTTCGGCACGAATGGGCCGGCTCGACCGGAGAAATACCACGTCCTCACAGAAAACAGGCGTGAAACAGCGCTTGCGCTGTGTTTCGCCGAGTGAGTGAGTTTACCGGAGGCCCAATCCCCTACCCTTTTCCCTTCCCTACTCTTCCCTATTTCCTTCCCCACCCTCCCCTATTACCCCTTAAAAGGCCGGCAACGCACCTGCAGCTCTTCTGATGCTGCGAATGTCTAGGGCGACGGAAGTTGCTTTCCATCAGGTGACCCGTTTGCCCGCTTATTACATTAAAAAAAAAAAACTTTTTAATATTAATAACTTATTTATTTTCGACAAAGGATTGCTCGCAACTTCGTTTTGTAAGTATTCTTTTAGTTTTTTTGTAACCGACTTCCAAAAAACGAGGAGGTTATATGTTCGGCTGTGGATATTTTTTTTTTTTTTATTTTTGTATGTTCAACGATTACTCCGCCGTTTGTGAACCGATTTTCGAAATTTTTAATTTGTTGTATTAGGTTTCACTCCAATTTGGTCCCATTTTCACAAAGGTGGTGACCTGATGATGGGATCCATGAGTAATCGAGGGAACTCCTCGAAATTTATATGGAAACATATGGTGATTTTGGTTTCATGTGAAGTGTACTAAGAATACGCTACCAAAAAGTCAAATATTGGGTCAAGGTATACCATGGTTTCGATGATGCTGAGAGAACTCCTGATTCCTTATAGATACACGTTTGGGAGTTTCGGCGTTGTTTTAAGAACAGAAATCATAAACTACTATGCAATTCATATTCATCATCATAATCATCATCATCATCATCGTCATCATCATCATTACCACGTCGTGTTAAGGCCACCAATGTCTCATGGCACAGAATAGATAATAGTACAAGGCATAGGTATCGATATACTAATAATAATAATTATGTACTGTATAACAATTAACAACACCTGTTTGTTTTTAATACACGGCGGTCGGCGTCGCCGCCCAGCGCCGCGCCGCGCGCAGAATATCGAATACTTTACTAACTACTTTATACACAGATCGAATACTTTACTACTTTATAAAATTTTAATAGACAAATAGAATTAAAATAAAGTTATTTTAAAAAGAGCATTTAAACAAAACAAAGTCATTAAGTGTCTTTTTAATTAGTTATACTTATTAATCGATAGATGGTGCACTAAGTACCTATCGATTTGAATTCTTGATAACAAGAACAGCTGTCAATAATTATGATAATATCTTATATCTTTAAACGAGCAATTCTTGTATATAATTGCAATCTCGGAATCGGCTCCAACGATTTTCATGAATTATATCTTTAAACGAGCAATTCTTGTATATAATAATTGCAATCTCGGAATCGGCTCCAACGATTTTCATGAAATTTAGTATATAGGGGGTTTCGGGGGCGATAATTCGATCTAGCTAGGAATAATTTTCAAAAAATGACATTTTATGTGTGTTTTTTGAATTTTTTGAATACCGAGCGAAGCTCGGTCATATAGCTAGTTAAATATTATGCTACGCTACATCCTATGCAAGTTTGTACAATTTTTTATCTGATAGATCCTTCGATCGTGGAAAAACGAGACACGATAGCCTTTCTATTGTTATCGCAATCGCCGGTGACCGCTTCGGGCTTGAAGTATTAAAATTGTTAAATTAATTAGCACAATATGTTCACTTCACTGATAATATTATATTATTTTGTGAGTGTAAATTGTAATAAGATACGTAAAATATACGCGAAGATTTATCTACTAGTGTAACTAAAAAGGGTGAAATTATTATTATTTTTAACAAAAAATTAAAACCGACTTCCAAGGTAAAAACAATAATAACATTAATATGAACTAAAAAGTATTAAATAATTTTTACTATCTAATAGTGCCTTTTTCCGAATTCGGCTAAACCTCAACTATTTCTGTACTAAATCTTCATAATTTTGAAGTCGGTGCCAGTTCCAAAAATTTTAAATATTCTGTCAGAGGACTGAAGATTCAGCTATCTGGTACCGACTTCAAAATAATGAAGATTGAGTACAGAAATAGTTGAGGTTTAGCCGAATTCGGAAAAAGGCACTATTAGATAGTAAAAATTATTTAATACTTTTTAGTTCATATTAATGTTATTATTGTTTTTACCTTGGAAGTCGGTTTCAATTTTTTGTTAAAAATAATAATTTATAAAATAAGGGGCTGACGAGCACTGATGGAAAGCAAATACCGTCGCCCATGGACACTCGCAACATCAGAAGAGCTGCAGGTGCGTTGCCGGCTTTAGTATAAGTATAACTGAATGTTCCTATAAACTGTTGATGTGCCAATAAAATATAAATTATAGTAAGTTCACCACGGAATTCGAGATACCTACCCAGCTGTAAGTCTGTAAATATAAGATATTAGTGTAACACCGTTATACTTGAAAGTTAAAACCAAATGAGCCCGTCAAAATGAATAACTTTTTCTATGAGAACACTGCTGGGAACTCAAAAAAATCCGTATTCATACACATACAAATTGCCGATCCGGGCATCCGTATGGGCATGAAGACGGCATTTTTTTTTCGAGTTCTCAGCATTGTTCTCATAGAAAAAGTTGTTCATTTTGACGGGCTCATTTGATGGTTTGATTGGTTTCAAGGATAACGGTGTTTACACTAACACACTGTATTTGTATATTGGCACCCTAAATGTTGTCTCAAAACCTATGGTACGGTGTGCGCAACTATTAAATTTCAAGGTCAAAAGGTCACAAAAATCGGATTTTTGCACTTTTTTTTGTAAATATTTCATTCTCTATGGGTTTTTGCTATTTGTATTTATTACCATAATGTGGAATACAAAATTCTATACAAATTTTGTTAATTTTTTTTTATCATACCTACGGTGAACCGTTTCCGATAAAGAGGGCGGAGAGCGCGCAGTCACAGTATCACTTCAGGTTAACCGGTGCCCTCCAGTCCAAAACGCGCCATATTCAATGTGTCGCGACACCGGTGGCCAATCCTTTAATGTCGTGATGTATGGCATATTATATCAATAAATTGGCTCTCAAATTTTTTCTCTCTCTCACGGTTGTCAAATGGCAGCCATTTTAGTTTTCCTCGGGACTTCACACTAATCTGACCAATAGGTACTTCTCATGTAAATATCCTATGAATATAAAAAAGGTCTTATTTAATAGCTAGACTTATGGACTACGCTTACACAGGCAATACATTATGAATAGGCTTGATGACTAATTTTTTTTCTTATTTGTAATTGAAAGATATAATAAAAACATTGCTGAAAGAATGACTCTCACAGCTTAAAAATTCACCAAGATATGAACAATTCAAACATCTCATAAAATAGACCTGCCCGAAACGCTCCATACAAAATGCTACGAAAGACTGACGTCAGTCTTTCTTAGTTAGTACGGATCGGGAGAGAGCTTTGTTCGATAGGTATATTAAATATTGTGTTTATGAAAGTGGTTTCATACCAAAAGTTGCTTTTAATTGTATAACTTATTTATTGAAAAAAAATAGAAGAAGTTTTCATCTTTAAAAAAATCCTTTGCTTCTATGCTCTAAGTCAGATAGTTAAGAAGTTATAACGATTTTATTTAGAAGTATTGGTCAGATTTGTATGAGAGCCAGAGAAAAACATTTTTTCAATAAAATAAAATTAAGAAATTTAAAAAACCCCCGCCAAACAACTTTAAAAAGTAATGAAATAATATTTACTGCCTTTAAGTTCAAATAATTCCTAACTTGTGTAAAGTAATATTTTAGTCCATAATAATTATTGTTGTCACGGTTTGTCGGTGGACCGCCAAGTAAACTACAACGTACAACCGCCAAGTCGCTGACTATCTCGATTCAGTTCACTATGAATTTATTGTGAAATGAAATCAAACATCTACATTATAATTTATATTAGCGGTCCCCCGACACACCTTGACAACAATTATGGACTGAAATATTACTTTACACAAGTTAGGAATTATTTTAACTTAAAGGCAGTAAATATTATTTCATTACTTTTTAAAGTGGTTTAGCGGGGTTTTTTTTAATTTCTTAATTTTATTTTATTTCATACTTTTTAAACTTGTGTTGGTTATAGTGCAGAATAATTCCTATCAACAGAATTATAAGTACATATTCTCATGATTACCATCTATCAATGTCCTTTTCGATGAGGCTGTTAATATGAGCCCAAATATGAAACCTCCACTTTGGGTTCATACGAAGCTCGGTTCCTATAGAATCCAGGTTATGCTGCAGCAGCAGCGACTAAATATTTACTGTTTGTCTACTTCTTACTGGTTGTCGCAAATAAAATGAGCCCAAACACGAAACCTCTACCTACTCTAAGTTGGCAAGGAGTTGGATATCCTATTGAATACCAGGTGGTGGTGCAGCACCAGGCCAACTTTCCATTATTATGTGTATCTTAATATTGTATATTCACAAATGTCACGAACTATAAGCAAGAAATATAAAACCCATCAAATGACTACAAGTTGCTAACGGCCTTTCATGAACCAGATAAACCCTGGTTGTCACAGCACTGAGCAGACTGATGATGATGATTTATAGCTAAGAACACTCCTGAACATGACAGTTGTCAGCTTTCAAACAAAAAAAACTAGATCAAAATCGGTCCACCCGTTTAGATGCTACGATGCCACGGACAGATACACACACAGACAAACAGACAGACAGACAGACACGTCAAACTTATAACACCCCTCTTTTTTGTCGGGGGTTAAAAATTAGTGAAAAAAAATTTTTGATAGCCAATTTGTCAATTACATATGCCATACATCATAACATTAAGGGTCTACACAGACGGACTGCATTTCAACTGCAATCCAACTGCAAATTGCATTTCAAGTGCAGTTTGAATGCAGTTGACACGACTGCAATACGACTGCAATAGAACTGCAAACCAAACAGGCCTTGTACCATGAAACTGTTTTGAGACTCAAATAATCGGACGAGAATGCTGCGTCCTACTCTAACAAACGTGAAATGACGTATTTAACGTTGTTAGTGGCGGGCGAAAAGGAAGATCTTCCGACCGAGCGAGATAGCATGCTCGGTCAGGCCGAAGCCCACTGACGTCATTTCAGACGTTGTATATATCTTGCCGTTCTCCGAAACTTCGATAGCGCGATGTAGGATAGTTAGGCGAATTGTGGGTACCGCCACATCACTCCCCCCCGAAGACCGGTGGTACTCTTCAATGCGCTTGTGTTGTCAGGTGTGGGCCGAAGCTACGCGTGCAATGACCAGGAGAGGTTCCCGTACTCTGCTTGCTGACCGGTCGTTGTAGCCTATGGCTGCCCCGTTCAAGCCAGACACGGGTTCGACCGGCGCGGACGCCCAACGCGGCTTATGGTCGAGGCGACCCGGTTATGCTTGATGTCTGCTGACGTGGTGCGGAGGGGCGGGGAGTGTTGATGATGATTGATGTCCAGAAGGATGCGTGTTCTTGTCGGTGGTCACCAATTTAACGTTGTTAGTGGCGGGCGAAAAGGAAGATCTTCCGACCGAGCGAGATAGCATGCTCGGTCAGGCCGAAGCCCACTGACGTCATTTCAGACGTTGTATATATCTTGCCGTTCTCCGAAACTTCGATAGCGCGATGTAGGATAGTTAGGCGAATTGTGGGTACCGCCACAACGTTGTTAGAGCAGGACGCAGCATTTTCGTCCGATTATTTGAAACTCAAAACAGTTTCGTAGTAGGCCTACAGTTCACACGACTGCACGCCGACTGCAACTGAACTGCAATCCGACTGCGCGTTTGGTTTGCGGTTCTATTGCAGTCGTATTGCAGTCGTGTCAACTGCATTCAAACTGCACTTGAACTGCAATTTGCAGTTGGATTGCAGTTGAAATGCAGTCCGTCTGTGTAGACCCTAAAGGATCGGACATGGTTAGGGCATGATTTGAAACCCCAGGTGTGGGGTTGGGGAAAGGAAACGATTCTCTGCAGCCTATCATGACTTTTTTTCCTTAAATTTGCCAAGCCACTATAATAATTATAAAATAAATAAATATATTGATACATTTACTGAATAATAATAATAATAATAATAAATTCTTTATTTGCACACACAAAAGAAAAAACATATAAGAGTTTGTCTCTTCAAACAAAAGACATAACAATAACAAAAAAAGTATATAACAATTACAAAATTGTTCAAAAAGGCGGTCTTACTGCTTTAAGCAGTTTCTTACAGACAACCGATAACTGAATCTTTATTTAAATTACAAAGTAAGTTGATGGCTTGGCTTGAATGTGATCTGAAAACTTTTTACGACAGAAGCATTGAATAGCTGTGCAATATTTTGCTTGGCTCCTTTTACGTTTTGGTGGGATTTTACAATTTTGATGCTTCAAGCCCCAAGCGGTCACCGGCGACCGCGATAACAATAGAAAGGCTATTGTGTCTCGTATTTCCACGATCGAAGGATCTATCAGATAAAAATCGTATAAACTTGTATAGGATGCAGCGTAGCTACTCTTAGTCTTAGTTGACAGTCCTTGTAATCAAGAAGTCAAATCGATACTTAGTGCGCCATCTATCGATAATAAGTGTAACTAAAATGACACTTAATTTTTGTTTTGTTTAAATCTTCGATCACTAATATACAAGATACACAATCCGCGGCAAAAAACGACCTCACCAAAAGAGCACCAAACTCAACATTCTGGTGCACTTTTGATTTAGTAGTGCTCGAACGCTCCGCCGGGAAACATGCCTCGGTGCGCGTTTAATAATTGTAGAAATCATACGTCTAAAACCAAAAAAAAGGATGGAATTTCATATTTCCGGTAAGTATTAATTTTATCCTAATATATTTCTTACAATTGTATTGTAAATATTGGTATTTCTTTAAGAAATCACCAAAAGACAGTTTTAAAATTAAGTTGTAAATAAATCAACACCAGGTATAAACCATCTCAATTGCGAATACTCATACTAAAGGTACTTATCGTAGTTTATCATGCCCACTTGAAATGTTCGGGTTATAAGCTATGTTTCTGTTCCATTTGATGGAGTCGCTATTACTATTATTTTTTTATTGAGGATTTTTTTCAGGTTTCCTCGAGATCCAGTTAGATGTGGTAATAATATTATGTTCCCATCTTCGATCAAATATAGTTCCCATTAAGGATTTTTTAAGTAGGTTAAAAAGTATGGGCGTTGGGTGATGTGAGTTGTCCTTTGTGGCCTATCGGAAAATGTATGTACACTTATGTATATTTTGGTTAATGACAAAATTAGACATAACATTAGAACAACATAATATTACAAGTAAAAAATAATTACTCCTCACTTTATACATTAAACTTCGGAAAAATAAAAAAATGGACTATTAAAATTATTACAAATTACAATCAACAAAAAAAATTTGAACAGTTCGACTCCACTCATACTTCACTTCGCCCTGTTCCAGCGGCGAATTTCGGTCGTAAAATTGGATTTTTTTTTGGCACTATACAAATTTGAACTTAAATCATATACGCGGATGGTTGAATTTAGTATGAAGCGTGCATCGGACGTAAAAATTTTATTGCTTTGTAAACACAAATGTTCATTGTTTTATAAAAAGATCTTTAATAATTACTATAATTAAGGTTGATTTTAGATAAATGTATACTTCATTAAACTCTATTACTCGGGGACAGATTTTCGAGAGGTTTTGTATGAGACTGTGTATCTTGTATATTAGTGATCGAAGGTCTTCGATCACTAATATACAAGATACACAGTCTCATACAAAACCTCTCGAAAATCTGTCCCCGAGTAATAGAGTTTAATGAAGTATACATTTATCTAAAATCAACCTTAATTATAGTAATTATTAAAGATCTTTTTATAAAACAATGAACATTTGTGTTTACAAAGCAATAAAATTTTTACGTCCGATGCACGCTTCATACTAAATTTAACCATCCGCGTATATGATTTAAGTTCAAATTTGTATAGTGCCAAAAAAAAAATCCAATTTTACGACCGAAATTCGCCGCTGGAACAGGGCGAAGTGAAGTATGAGTGGAGTCGAACTGTTCAAATTTTTTTTGTTGATTGTAATTTGTAATAATTTTAATAGTCCATTTTTTTATTTTTCCGAAGTTTAATGTATAAATTAGTGAGGAGTAATTATTTTTTACTTGTAATATTATGTTGTTCTAATGTTATGTCTAATTTTATCATTAACCAAAATATACATAAGTGTACATACATTTTCCGATAGGCCACAAAGGACAACTCACATCACCCAACGCCCATACTTTTTAACCTACTTAAAAAATCCTTAATGGGAACTATATTTGATCGAAGATGGGAACATAATATTATTACCACATCTAACTGGATCTCGAGGAAACCTGAAAAAAATCCTCAATAAAAAAATTATAGTAATAGCGACTCCATCAAATGGAACAGAAACATAGCTTATAACCCGAACATTTCAAGTGGGCATGATAAACTACGATAAGTATCTTTAGTATGAGTGTTCGCAATTGAGATGGTTTATACCTGGTGTTGATTTATTTACAACTTAATTTTAAAACTGTCTTTTGGTGATTTCTTAAAGAAATACCAATATTTACAATACAATTGTAAGAAATATATTAGGATAAAATTAATACTTACCGGAAATATGAAATTCCATCCTTTTTTTTGGTTTTAGACGTATGATTTCTACAATTATTAAACGCGCACCGAGGCATGTTTCCCGGCGGAGCGTTCGAGCACTACTAAATCAAAAGTGCACCAGAATGTTGAGTTTGGTGCTCTTTTGGTGAGGTCGTTTTTTGCCGCGGATTGTGTATCTTGTATATTAGTGATCGAAGTCGAAGGTTTAAATACTCTTTTTAAAATAACTTTACTTTAATCCTAATAGTCTATTTAAATTTTATAAAGTAGTTACTAAAGTATTCGATCTGTATAATATGTATGTAATAAGGAGCAAAATCGTGTAATTAAATAAATAAAAATACATTTAAATACGAAGTATATTTTTAACCGACTTCCAAAAAACGAGGAGGTTATATGTTCGGCTGTGGATTTTTTTTGTTTATTCAACGATTACTCCACCGTTTGTGAACCGATTTTCAAAATTTTTGTTATGATTTTTTCAAGATCGCATCGAAGACAAAATATTAATTAATAATTTAAAAACATACTGGTGAAAGGCACAATGAAATATGAGCTAGATTTTATGTATGTCATTAACAACGTAGAATGTTAATTGTATAGTGTTAGGGTTCCATACCCAAGTTACCTAGTCTCGTAACTATTCAGTAATCTGTGTCCAAAGGGTAAAAACGGGACGTCTTTCTTTAACCAAAGGGTAAAACGGTTGAAATCAAAGTATAAAGTCTTCTTTTTCATAAATAAAAAAACTATATTAGGTAATATTGTAAATATATTTTCTTGATATCGATAAAATAAATAATATAGTACCTACGAATTCAAAATAGTTTTGCTCCTAATCAATAAATGGTACGGACTACGGAACTATTCGTGCGCGAGTCTGACTTGCACTTCGCTAATAATTATAAACCTTCCGACACAGTCAGGCTTGCGTGTTCGGCCAAAATCAAAGGGAGTCCGGCCTTTGTAGAGCCTCATTATTATTTTTAACAAAAAATTAAAACCGACTTCCAAGGTAAAAACAATAATAACATCCTTATAATATGACCTAAAAAGTATTAAATAATTTTTCCTCTCTAAATGTGCCTTTTTCCGAATTCGGCTAAACCTCAACTATTTCTGTACTCAATCTTCATCATTTTGAAGTTTCACTCTAATTTGGTACCATGTTCACAAAAGTGGTGACCTGATGATGGGATCCAGGAGTAATCGAGGGAACTCCACGAAATTTATATGGAAACATATGGTGATTTTGGTTTTATGTGAAGTGTACTAAGAATATGCTACCAGAAAGTCAAATATTGGGTCAAGGTATACCATGATTTCGAAGATGCTGAGAGAACTCCTGACTCCTTATAGATACACGTTTGGGAGTTTCGGCGTTGTGTTAAGAACAGAAAGCATATGCTAACATGCAATTCAAATTCATCATCATCATCATCGTCATCATCATTACCACGTCGTGTTAAGGTCACCAATGTCTCATGGCACAAAAAAGATTATAGTACAAGGCATAGGTATGGATACAATAATAATAATTATGTACATAACAACACCAATTATTATTATAGGCTGTTTATACACGGCGGTCGGCACCGCAAAGGCAACGCGGCGCGCGGCGCATGCGTAAACATCGTATTCAACTTCTAACCGGAATGTCAGGGCATGCTGCGTTGCGAGCATTTTTGTTTTGTTTTGTTGTATTAGTACAACAAAACAAAAACTTCGAAAATCGGTTCACAAACGGCGGAGTAATCGTTGAACATACAAAAAAAAAATCCACAGCCAAACATATAACCTCCTCGTTTTTTGGAAGTCGGTTAAAAACACAGATTTTAGATGGTTTTACACCTAAAATTAATTATTGTAAAATTGTATTCTGCTATTAGATGTTTTAATAAAACGGAAAATTCGTAAGGTGTACACTAGCTGCCGAACGTATTTCTATATTACAAGTTTAGATTTTAAATACTCGATAGCAACTCTTTTTACCCGACTGCCAGGAGGGTTTGTACTAATGTCCGGGCAAGCTGGCCGTTTTGTCCGGCTTTTCGGTTTGCCAAGTGGCAAACCTACCCCGGACTAAGCATCAAACCAAAAATCAAAATAGTTGTAGTGGTTTTAAGCCTTTAGGAAATAATTTATAAGAGGCACACTTTCAATGCTGTTAGTGTAGTACATATTATAAGTACATTGTATTTATTTATTAATCAGTTTGTCTACCGTATCACCTAAACTCTGATTTTAATTAACGAGGATTTAGCATGAAATGACGACAAGGATTCAAAAAACACAGCCTGGGAAACACAAAGTTAAGGACATTCTTTATACCCCAAAAAATGCAAGGTGCTCGCACAAAGTTGTGGGCAACATTTTAAAAGTTTGTTTTAGATACTTACTGGTTGTCTCTCCTTAAACAGCAGTAGTTGTTCGCCTGAAGGACCATCTGCAGCCACTACTGTTAAGACCCACAGGAAAAACAGCAACAGTTCCATTTATGTACTGAAGTCCTGAGTGCGCCAGTTTTAAATAACTTTTGAGGAAATTTTCAAAGTTTTTATTCCCTTGAAAATCAAGATTTTCTAAATTTAATTAAAAATTAATCTTCTTTAATTTTTTTTTATTTGACTAACGAACAAAAGCCGTGGCGCTACGGCGAAAAAGACACCGAATGTGCTGTTCTGCGGAAAACAATTTGGGGGCGTCCACAAATTACGTGAGGTGTTTTTTGAATAATTTTTGGTGAAATTAAAAAAAAGGTGAGATTTGCCGAGACCCCCACTCTCCCCAACGTGAGATTAGATGAGATTTGACTCGACCCGCTCCCCCCCTAAACACCTCACGTAATTTGTGGACGCCCCCAAATTGTTTTCCGCCAAACCTTTATGCACCGCGGACCGCCTCTTACAAACATTTATTTATTCTAATGTTATATCCTGTTGTAGCCATAATAGTCAGATATTCTGCATGGATCGATTACTCAAACGAAAGAGTACCTAATCATTAAATGTAAAATAAAATGAAACGTGTTTTAAAATAATATCGAATAAGACAAAAATTTTAGGCCTCTTGCATCCGTTCTGCTTGTGAATACTGCAGAATGCAGCTCTCCGTGACTTAAATTATTTTTGGTTACGTACATTTACGTAAAACCAGTAAAACATCGCATCAACCACATGGAGGGTTTCCTCAAAATGTTTTTGTTAGCCCTAATATCACCTAATCATGAGTATATTATATGGGTATGAGTAGTATATGGGTGTATAAAGTAGCCCGCAAACGATCAAACATCAAACACGTCAAACACGTACAAACTACGTGTTTGACGTGTTTGAAGAAAATTTGGATTATACTACGTGTTTGACGTGTTTGATGTTTGATCGTTTGCGGGCTACTTTACGGTAGTCGGTATAAAGTTAGGGTTGCCAACCGTCCCGTTTTCTCAGGACCAGGTGGACGAAACTTTCCGAACAAAAAAAAATTGGGTTCCAAATTTAAACGTAGCTACTAAAGTAAATCGCATAATCTGTACAATTTTTAAGCACGGTCGACTGTGATTGGTTGATAAAAAAGACCATAGAGAATATAAACTACATGAGAAAAAAGAGGAAGATGAAGTTTAAAACTCAAGGTTCGAATTCCATTTTGTGAAAATTATTTATTACAAAAATACAAAAATTGTAAATTAAGTGGATTAATTATTGAAAAACGAAAGGTAAGCCATTGTAAAATGTAAATGTAACCGTAAATTGATAAATTGAAGCAAAACATAACGATATCATACCATGTTCTAATACAAAGTATGTCGTAGTATTATTTGCATAATTGTACAATAATTTAGAACTTAAACTATATTAATATGAAAAAGATAGATTATTATTTCATAGAAATTATTATAATGTATATCAGTATGCAGTTAATTTGGAAAATGATGAAATGTGTATCATGTGTATATTGTTTTATTGTAACAATACATAAGGTTATTAATTACTATACTTACTATAATTTATGTAAACTGTATAGAATATAAATGAAAAATGTTTCATTAATTTCAGATTTTTAGGTCCCTATACAGCTAGTTTGCAACATTTTAGTCTGCAAGCAATAGCTGTTAACTCGATCGCGGATTCTAGGAAATCTTTTGTTCTCGCGGTCGCATGCGACCGCTTGGGAACGAAAGCAGCAAAGAGATTCAATGCAAGGAGATTTTAGGAGAAGGAAGGTATGGGATTATGAGTGGTACGGCCACCAAGGAAAAATCCTCTGATCAAGTGAGGTGGTATGCAGCTGGCCTGAACCCGCGCCATAGATTTCAGCTGTCGTATACAGGGTGTAACAAAACAAAGTGTGTATGTATAAAGGTGCGATCCACTGGATCGGAATCGGAGCGCAGGTACGCAGTGGACGGATTTGTTGCTTTGTATGTATGGTACTGACTACTATGAACTGCACTAGAAGTACTGGAACATCATTCTGCGCCTGACAAGTATATGACGACACGTGGTGCCACCGTCCGCACCGTATGTCCCGATTCCAACCTGGTGGACGCGCAGCTTTAATCCCCTCCCTATATAGAGTTTACTGTATAAAGCGCTTATTCCACTTATCCTAGCTAGGTTCCTAGATCCTAAATCGTTTCCGATTTAGTCAAGACGTGGAACAACATTTAGAAGCTAGGATCCTAGCTAAGATCCTACCTAGGAACCTAGCTAGCCGCTAGGATAAGTGGAATAATGGCTTAAGCCAATCAAGTAGTTAGTAGAGTAGCATAGACAGCTATTCTATCATATTTATAAATAAAATACATAAAACTGTACTGTAATAATATTATAATATTTAATAATAGAAATCAACAAAAACTTGTGGATTAAATCTGTTTTATTGTTTAATTTACCTTATTAGCCTATTTATTTAGCCATGTACAATAATTTTTATTGAAATAAAACATTTATTTGAGCTCATTTCTTTTTATTTTTATTTTTTTAATTTTTGGTATGTTTAGAGTGAAAGGTTTTGCACTTAAAATTTTGTCGTTTAGTTTTAAATTAAAAAAATAACGAATGTTTATTTTTTTTCTTCTAAGTCCGACCTCTTGTTACGTAGTATACAGTTTACATCCTCTTTGCTCAGGACATGTTCTAGTTTTTGTAGTGTCCTGGGACGTCCTGAATAATTTTTAAGCAGAGTCCTGGGTTGTCCCGGGTTTTTAAATTTTAAAATTTGCGCACCTGTTCTCAAATTTTTACGCTACGAGTTCTCAAATTTTTCTCCAAGTGTTTCCCCGAGTTAGGACTTTTGCAAATCGGTCAATGACCAAGTTTGTGCACCGTAGTTAAGACGGGCAGAATGCACATGTCGACGAGTCTTCGCTTCAGTCCCCCTTCATCAGCGTCTTCATGGACCAGTAGCTCCTCCAGGCTCCTCCTCTTCCCATGTCTATTTTCAATGGAGACTAACTGGCCCAAGTAGATGTACTCGTCCACATATTGCATTTCTTGCTCGTATACATCGACCCTACGATTCGTGCTACTGGTCCGAGTTGAAAAATTCTTTCAATGTTAGATAGCCCATTTATCGAGGAAGGCTATAGGCTATTTTTTATCACGCTAAGACTAATAGGAGCGAAGAAATAGAGGAAAATATGGAAAAAAACGGGGGGAAATTATTTGAAAGGGCTTATTTGAACGCATTAATCTCAGGAACTACTAGTCCGATTTGAAAAACTCTTTCAGTGTTAGATAGCCCATTTATTGAGGAAGGATAGGCTATATTTTATTACGCTGACTAATAGGAGCGAAGAAATAGAGGAAAATGTGAAATATCTAATTTACCTTCCTGAAGTGCTAGAAAGCTGAAAGGTATGTAATCTAAGTTTAGTATAAGTATAACCAACAAAAAAAACATAAACTTTCGCCCCATCCCCTAAAATGGTGGCGGGGGGGGAGACTTTCACCAATTTTATGAATTAGGATTTAGGACATATTATAAGAGTTTATACAGTAACTAAAAAATAGTGACCGACCGAACTTTCGGTTTCGGCCAGTTTCGACCAAAAAATCTAGTTTCGGCCTTAGTTTCGGTTTCGGCCAAAATATAGCCGAAACTTTCGGACCCGCCGAAACTCAAGCGTCGTTTGGTAAACTTCGCAGTTAACTTGTGCTTGCTTGCCAGCGAGGCCCCAGCTCAGTTCGCCACCCTCTATAATCTAGTGTGTATTTCTTTGAAATTCACAAAGTAACATTTTTATATTATTTTTTAATATTTTGTACCAAATTAGAGGCATTATCATCTACGATGCTTGAGCTACAACTACAAAATGTTTAAAAATATTAAACTGTCAACTTGTGAAGCTGTTTGAAGAAAAAAAAAAGCTGATTGATGTTTCTTGAATGTCAAATTGTCAAAAAAAATGTGAATGGTTATTCGTAAAAACCTACTGTGTACCGAAATAAAAACTTGTTAAAAACGCGATTTTTGAAAGTATAATGTTAAATCAATAAGTGTTTCTTACTTTTTAGCTTTTATTGTATCTGTAGAGTGATACATCATCATGGCGAGGGTGCCTACCGATGATCCAAGGCTTAACGACAACACATGGAATTATCACAAAAAGACCGGTGAAAACTGTACACCTGGTGCTCTAAACGAGGTGCCGCAAGCACATCTGCCTCCAAATGCTAACATCATGCCCGAAAACATGTACAACGCGCCAAATATTGGCAACGATGTGTTCATGTCTAAGCAGTACAATATGAACGTAAACGAAACTAAAAATAACAACGAGAACGCTGCATATAACCCAGCAATTAACAACCGCGTGAATCCGCAGAGCTACGGGAATGCCATGCTCAATTTAGGCAATGGGCAACTCATGAGAGTTTTTTATGATGAAAACAATCAGCAGCTTATTTTTCCGATGTCCGGTCAGTACGAACTGTTCAACCACAACCAGGGACTGTGTGATGTCCCGCTACAGAAGTCTCAGCCTTCACGTGTCTTCACTCTCAATCAGGAATGTCAGATCAATAACTCGTCAAATGTACAACCCCCAACTGCCACTATCCAGTGCAGCTCCTACCCACAGGAGAGCTTTCAGCAAATGTCTAACACGCCCACATCAAACTTCATCAAAGATGTACTCGGAAACTGGGAGCCAAACTCAACAGGTACATATTCACCCTTTGGTCAGAACTATCCACTTAATCACCCCGATGTGTCTTCAATTCTCTCCAATAACTCTGTTTTGGAACCCAAGATCACACAAAATTCTCCAAAAAGAAATGAGAGTGGGCCTCTGAGTGATACCACTAACAAAAAGCGTATAGTGGCTGAAGTGAAACCCATGAGACCGAGCTACTCGGATGTGCTGGCCAAAAATACCAAAAATAACCAGCCGGAAGTCTCCAAAAAGGTTAAGCCCCAAAATGTTGAAACTAAAGCTCCGAATAAGCAGAGCAACAAAGCTGATAAGCCGGCACCTGTGACAAAACAAGTGAGTGATGATACTAAAAATAAATCTGACAAAAAACATAACAACATTATCTCCGGCAGTGAATCTGGTGATACTAACACTGATGAAGCTGAGAAACCACAGAAGATGAGCAAGAAAACCAAAAATAAACACAGCAACATGTCACGCAGGTGGTCATCTCTAGATGATATCAACAATGAGGAAGACAACTTTGTAAAAGATGGTGAGAGTCAATTCCTATTAATAAATGACCAAAGTGAGAAGTCAGCTAAAAAGGAGAAAAAATCTGAGAAAGAAAAGAATGCCAGTAAAACTGCCCTGGAGGATAACTCTAAACAGGAAAAAGAGGAGCAAAAATCACAGTTCATATTCCAAGATGGTCAAAATGAAGCCAATAAAACAAAGAAGAGAAAGGAGCGCTCCTATTTCAAAGCCTCAAAGGTGACACAGGAGAAGAAGAAAACAAATCCGACTAAGCCAAGGAAGAGTAAGCCCTGGTATGCTGGGATGTTCCAGCATTACTTGGAACATTGGGGTGGAGCAACACAAAAAGCTCTTGTATGGTTCTTCTACTTGCTGTCTGATGTCTGCAATATGAGCTTTCATCTTTCATTTGACTTGTAAGTGAGCAGTTACACTTTTTATAACTAAACGAATGCCTAGTTTCTAAGATTTGTCACAAGTTTATGATGTCAATAGCTAGGGATGCCATCACCTAAATTGCCGTCGCTGGACAGGCACATCAAAATTCCCGGACATTTGGCTAAAATGTTGCTATTTCCCCGGACACCTCTTGAACAGTATTTACCATTAGGTCTTGCCAATTTTTGCTTGTCCAACAAGAATTTGTAAAAATCTGATTAACTCAAGTCCGGATTTTTTTTTTTTTTTTTTTTCTTCGTTTATTCACAATAAATGTACAATTTATCTTATACAATACAAATCGCCAAACTGCATAACAGTTTGTTGGCGAATTTACCTGGACACTTTTCAAAAACCCAGCCGGACGCTCCCCGGACGTCCTTCAAACTAAGACAAATCCGGGGAAATCTGGACGCATGGCAACTCAATCAATAGCCAATCAAAGGTGCCTGCTTGAAAAATGAACTTCTGTGAGAAAGAAACTGGGCATTAAGAGATTAAACTTCTTTAAACATTTTAAGTAAAGATAAGTCTCTCTCTTATATCTCCATTGGGTTCTATACAATAAGTATGTCATTATTTACCTACAGGCACAATAATCTGCTAGTTATTCTCATGTCAACAAAAGATATTGTATGGCATAGTTAGTTGTTTGTTTTGTTAATAGATAAGACATTTTCCTTAACCACACATTTTGTGGTATCGTATTACAAACAATAATCATGGACGTATAAAAAAAGGCGGATGGAGTCCCACCATACACAAAACTGTGTCGTTCAAAGTTGGCCAGCTGGCTGTATGTACACGGTCCGCACGCACACATTCTTGCACTAATCCATACCATTTGACAGGCGTCAGAACGTGTGCACTTTTCTTCAGAGTCGGCCTCTGAAGAAAAGTGAAGACACAGTTTTGTATATAACAAGACTCCGTCTGCCTTTTTTCTACGTTCATGACAATAATAATAAAATTATTAACCTATGAGGTTTTCCTACTTTGTATTTTAAAAAATAGCTACAAAAATTCCTAAAAAAAATACTAAATAAATATTTTGTTGAATTTTTTTCTTCCATGATAAAATGATATATTTTTTGCTGGTTGACAATCATAGCAAAATACTAATATCACAGTAAATTTGGTATGGCCTCCATGTCAAATTTATCAAAATTGGATTTTTGTGGATATTTTTTTCCTGAAGAAAGTAGGTTTTCTTGTTTGTTCACATCAAAATAGTAATATTACAGTAAATTTGGTACGGCCTCCATGTCAAATTTATCAAAATTGTTTCAGCTCTATACATAGGTTACAGACAGACACAGTTTATCAGGGCCCCGCTACCATGTGCAATGTGTGCAATGCACACGGGTGCCATCCTCTAGGGGCGTCAAATTGACATCTTTAGAGGCGCCAAAACCAAGGTCCCAAAAAATTTGCCTAAAGGGGCGCAAAAATTTTTTTTTGCACCCAGACGCCAGTAGACTTTACTGGGGCCATGCACTTTATGATATTAGTATGGATATTGTTTTAGGTGTACATCTGTATTTACCCAAACATATGTGAGTTCACAAGCGGTGTGGCGGAGCACAAAGGAGATGATGTCTAAAGTGGCCAAAAACAAATATCTCACATACATTGACAAGAAGTTTGGACACACATACTTTGCTTTTTGGAGAAAATTGAAATGGTTTAAAAAAGGTAGGCAGTAAATTATTGTTTTCTAGGGTTAATATATTTATTTTGGTTTTTACAAAACGATTGTGTTGGTTGAAAAAAAAGTTTTTTTAAACTCATATTTGCCTATTATTTTTTTTTAAATAATATCTATGGACGCTTCACACCACGTCAGTCTGGCCCCGTGCTAAGTACCTGCAGGACTTGTGTTACAGGTACCAGACAACGGAAATATATTTAATACAGTAGGGCCTCGGTAATCCGGACTCCCGCTTGTTCAGTGATTGCTGTAATCCAGTTTGCCGGAGCTTTAATCCTTTGATCGCGGATTCTTGGAAATCTATTGTTATTCTATTGTTGTCGCGATCACCGGTGCTCTTATGGGGCTTCAAAGATTAAACATTGCTTTAAAATGGGCTGAAGATAAAGAATTTGAGCCACAAAGTTATGTTTCTCCATCAACTTAGAGACCGAGCTTTTGAAATGAAGTGCGAAAATCATAAACATTACAGACTTTTTCGAAAGGAATTAACTAATGTTTTATTTAGCTAACTGATTTCTTACATGGTTGTAATAGGGTATTTTAGTGTGTATGAGAAAAAATAAAATGTATTATTATGATAGTTTAGAGGAAAAGCATTCGAAAAATGTTAGTTTGGCTTCATAAGATAGCTTATTATATTTTTAAATGTAGTTTAAAGATTTTAGAGTATGTCAATTGATGCCTGTTTACACCGCAATGACGTCATGAACTCATGACCATAGAGCAAACATGGCGTCCACTAGCGGAAGCGTTTTTGCAAAATATTGAAATTTGAAATTATGTAAAAATAATGTTCTTTTTTTATACTTAACGTGCGAAAAAAATTATATTTTATTTTTTAGCGTCATATTATCACTATAGAATTGTTTTTGGATACATTTCAAAAATTTGTGTAATACCCTATTATGAACATGTACATTTTGTCTGTATGGTATAAAATTTTAAAAATTGATTAGAGAAACTAAGGTTAAACATGTGTTTTATTAACATTAAATATTGCATACTTACTATAATCCGGACGCCTCGATAATTCGAAAAGGGTCGTGTTTTTGCCTCTTTGGATTAACGAGGCCCTATTGTAATCTTATACTATACATATATTTAAGATTTTTATTATATTATACACATATTTAATACATATTACATATCCAGACCCGGGAACATTGAAAAACTTTTTATTCCGTCGGCGGGATTCGAATCCGCGACCCCCGGCTTGAGCTGCCACTCACTCAACCAATTAAGCCACAGAGGTTAATAATAATAATTGAAGGTCAATTAATTATTTTTATTGTTACTGACCTTCAATTATTATTATTTGTTAGAATATTTTTTTAATTAATTGTGTTTCTAATGTTGTTTCTAATGGGAAATATTTAATTGTTCTTTTATGTATTTCCAGATACAGACAATGAGAATGGGAATGACGCAAAACTAAATGCAAATATACCACTGCCAGCTACTGGAGAAGAAGCAATGAAACGTCTGTTGGCATGTAAAGGAAAAGATCCTTACAGGTATAATGTTTACGGTTTGTAATTAACGTGACCATACGTCCCGCTTTGGGCGGGACAGTCCCGCTTTCAGGCAGTCTGTCCCGCTGTCCCCCGCGAGGCCGAAATTGTCCCGCTTTTGCAAACAGACCAAACGACCATAATTTAAAAGTATTTTTATGTTTGAAATGCCTGTGCAACGCCTGGAAGTAACGCATACATACAACAAACGTGATTATTCTGCCATATTTTGCTCGATATCAATAACTAGACGTTACGCGCGGCTTCGCCCGCGTAAATAAGGAATTTCACATACAAATTAGCCCAGAAAAATAGCTTATAATCCTTCAAGTGGTCTACTTCTTATCTGTGCCAAATAACATAAAAATTGCTCCAGTAGTTCGTGAGATAAGCCCTTTCAAATATTTTTTATTATTTGAAAGCTATCTAACACTGAAAGAATTTTACAAATCGATCCAGTTGGCTGAATTCTGTATTTGTCCCGCCCTGCCAAAATAATGGTCATGTTAGGTTTGTTTCAACTTTCAAGGTTTACAATAAGTCCTTTCTGCAGTTCCGGATTTATATTTCTTATAAGTAGAGACCAGATTATATGCATTTGCATATTTTAGCCGTTCTCAGCGGTAATAGCATATTTTACCTAGATCCAGTTATTATGCATATTATCGGTACATTCACAACATTTTTCACTCACCCTGGGTTCCGAAATGCGATCAAAAATAACAATAACAGTTACAAAATATAAGGGCTATTAAGTAATAGACTTTGTGACTTTTTACTGCATTTCGAATGCAGTCAGTAGCCGTGCGCGTCTTTTGTTTTGACAGTTACGAAATACGAATTACGATAATATGAAAGAGATGGAAGAACGTCGCGCTCGCCTAATACAAAGTCGTTCCACCTATGTAGAGCGAACTTTTTGAAGTGAAAACTTCTTTAGTGGCGTTGAGCACTTTTGTGGGATGGGTAAAAACTGTGAAACTCGCGTCAGATTCTCGTTCTGATCGAAAAACCTTGGAAAAACCGTAAGACGGTTGGAGAGTAGTGTTTTGTGTCCAACTCGAACACGTAATCGAACTCGAACTCGAATTGATTGTAAGGGTTTCGATTAATATGGGTTAAAAATTTAATCGATTGTAAGGGTTTCGATTAATTAAAAAAAAACCGGCCAAGTGCGAGTCGGACTCGCGCACCGAGGGTTCCGTACAAACCTGCAAGGTTTACAAAGTTTGTTCATTACGACAATCGAGTATGAGGAAATGGGTAGTAAGTTTAAAATTATTAAAAAAAAATATATTATGTGATGTAACTAAAAATTTATGGTTTTCGTAATTTTTCCTTTATCTATGCTATAAGACGTTGCTTCGTACCAAATTTCAAGATTCTGAGTTCACGGGAAGCACCCTGTAGGTTTTGATTCCCTTGCAAGTGTCGAAAATTTGCGGCATAAACGGCTGTATCTTTTGATTGCGTTGGCTTAGAAGTTTGATTTTTTCACAGCTTCAAGGGACAGTAGACCTGAGTAATTGATATAAATTTCAGCTTCATACCTCCACGCGTTCCTGAGAAAAAGGGTCTTGACAGACGGACGGACAGACGGACAACAAAGTGATCCTATAAGGGTTCCGTTTTTTTCCTTTTGAGGTACGGAACCCTAAAAATCGATTTTTTAATAATCGATTTTCATAAAAAATGGGTTAAAAAAGCAATTCAGTTTTTACTATAAAGTAAAATACAAACTAAAGCTCAAAACCCCTTTACATTTCCAGCATCCTCGGTGTGAACGTGCAGTGCTCGGACGAGGACATCAAGCGGTACTACCGACGGCAGGCGTTCCTCGTGCACCCGGACAAGAACCAGCAGCCCGGAGCCGAGGAGGCCTTCAAGATCCTCCAGCATGCTTTCGATCTCATCGGGGAGCCTGTGAGTTGTTTTTAATAACGGAAAGCAATTACGTTCTTTTATACCAAGGGCCTGTTTCAACACTTCCTGATAAGTGCCGAATAGGCCACCACATAACTTGACAGATGAAGTATGGAGAATCTGTCAAAACAGATGTGAATAGCCTATCCGGCACTTTATCAGAAAGTAGTGAAACAGGCCCTCAGTTTTATGTTTTTATCAACTGCCCGCATCAACTACTATTATATTTGTATTGGAATTTATGAAGGTATTTTTTTCGACGTTCTGAATGTATTTGATTCAAAATTCAGAAATAAAGCAATTTTTGTGCTGTCATGTCATGAAACTCATTTCAACACTAGTTTCCTAATTTAAATTCGTCAAAATGTTTCAGGAGCGTCGTTCGGCGTTCGACCGTCGCGCGCTGGAGTCGCGGCACGCGGACGCGGCGCTCAGCGAGCTCAGCGCGCTGCTGGCCCAGCTGCACGACAAGATGGAGTTCGCCGCCAACACCATCAGGTGACCACACACACACACACACACACACACACACACACACACACACACACACACACATATTGTTAATGAAAATTGTGGAAGATCTGGAGTCTAAGCTATATCAGGCCTGTCAAAATACTAGATTCGTGACTATAATAATTTAATCAATCAGACAGCTGACAGTGTAAAATATTAAATAGTATACTGATGCTTTGTGTGCGCAGGTGCACGAACTGCGGGCGGCGGCACAAGCGCGTGGCGACGGACCGGCCGTGCTACGCCGCGCGGTACTGCGCCACGTGCAAGATACGACACTCCGCTAGAGAGGTAAGTGTATACTTGTCTCTTTCACAAAGATTATCCGAATCTTATGGTGGCTTTCGGATCTTTGCTGCGAGCGACCGCATAAAATGCCACTTTATGACATACGCTTTAGGTTTCATTTTACTCTACGCCACTAGCTTTTACGCCGCCGCCAGCGGCAGCATGAGTCGCCACACAAATGTCAGTAGAAAATGATACCTATAGTTTATGTCATAAAGTAGCATTTTATTTGATTTTTTATCGGTCGCGGTCACTCGCGGCAAAGCTCCGAAAGCCACCTTTAGCTTTCCGTCTGTGTCCAGGAGACCTACTATGAAACCGTTTTGAGACTCAAGCAATCAGACGAGAATGCCGCGTCCTACTCTAACAAACGTGAAATGACGTTGTTAGAGTAAAACGCGGCATACTAATTCGATTGTTTGAGTCTCAAAACGGTTTCATAGTAGGCCTCCTGGACACAGACGGAAAGCTAAAGGTGGCTTTCGGAGCTTTGCCGCGAGTGACCGCGACCGATAAAAAATCAAATAAAATGCTACTTTATGACATAAACTATAGGTATCATTTTCTACTGACATCTGTGTGGCGACTCATGCTGCCGCTGGCGGCAGCGTAAAAGCTAGTGGCGTAGAGTAAAATGACACCTAAATTATTACGGTTATTACGGTTTCATAGTCGGCCTCCTGCTACAGCAATCATGACAGTCGACATGATCAATTCGTGTAAACACTATGTCACCTATTAAAACAATACAAGTAAATTAAAACGAGTAATTCGTTTAAAATTCTGTATAATCTATATCTACTTTATAGACTTTATTATTGAGAAATATCCATATTGGAAAGTTTTTTTATAATTTCCTAATATAATGGGGTTTTATTGCTCTTTTTCCTATCAAATCTAATATATATAAATCTCCTGTCACGATGTTTGTCCGCGATGGATTCCTAAACTACTTAACCGATTTTAATGTTTGTTTTTTTTAAATGTGTGCTTTTTTCCAACTTGAGAGATAGGATAGCTTAGATTTTTAATTATAGTCTCAATTTTATTTTATTGCAAATTATTTGTCTACTAAGAGCGACCATTGTTTATGCGACGCGGGTCACGGGATAGCGATGGACATTGCCATGGTGACATACTTATTTAGTCACTAATTCAATAAAATAATACGGGCGATATACAATATGGCAAAGAAACGTTTGCCGGGACAGCTAGTATTATATATAACCGTGTTTACATTACAGGGTGACATCTGGGCGGAGTCGAGCATGTTCGGCCTGCTGGTGATGTACTACGCGTGTATGGACGGCGCCGTCTACCAGATCACGCAGTGGGCTAGCTGCCAGGTATTGTTTTATTGAAAGCAATGATGTATTATATAAAAAACTCAAAGCAGATAATATGTTACTACCGCGCGCGTTGATAAGCTTCAAATACGACCCAATTGGGTCGTCTGTTAGTCTGTCTCTTTTATGTAAATGGCATTTCGTATCTTTTGTTTCACTTATTTGTCAAATTTGTCAATGTTGTTCGGAAGAGATTTAAACCGGAAAATAGTAGGTATGAACGTAACAGATCTGTATCAGTAGAATATCATTGATTGAAAGCCTAATATTATAACAGCGTGAAATGTTCAGTGATTGGACAGTACTAGTCATTGGACAGAGCACAAAAACTTAATATTTATTAATGTTGCTTTAAAAACCTACATGTTTTTCTTTAAAATCAGGCGTTATATTACTTTAAAAACATACATATTGTGTTTTTGTGCTTTGTCCAACGACTGGAACTGTCCAATCACTAGTCATTTACCTTATACAATTGTCATTATAATGGTCAAAGGATCTCTTTTACCACGATCATCACCTTTTTGTGAAAAAATAGAGCGTGTGTCAGTGAAATTTTTGTCCAAAGTCGTGACGGCATTGTGACGAAATATTATTATTATTTCGACCCCCTTTTTCATATTACGACTTGGAAATTTCACTCTAAACGCGCCTAAAGAAGTTTCATCTCAAAATGAAATATGCGTCCTTTCTGAGTCGATCGAAAATAGGAAAATATGCAACTTTTTGACTGTGTGTCGTATCATGATTCATCAATCATGGACAAATCCATACTTCCATAATATATAGATATGGAAGTATGGATTTGTTGACTAATATTATAAATGCGAAAGTGTGTCTGTCTGTCTGTCTGTCTGTCTATTACCTCTTCACGCCCCAACCGCTGAACCGATTTAGCTTTTGGCATGTAGATACTTTGGGTCCTGGAAAAGAACACAGGATACTTTTTATCCCGAAAAAATGTACGGTTCCCGCGCAATAAACGAATTCCGTTGCGGGGTCATCTAGTTATACATAAAGATAAATTATTATTAATGGTCGTATGCATATGTATACGGAAGGATGACTGAAAAATGGCACTGAGCATCAGCTTTCAAATCTTTAAAAAAAACAATCGTGTTTCCAGAAGCGGAACCTGAAGCAGTTGCGACCGAACTGTCACGTGGTGCAGTACCGCATCGTGCTCGGCAACCGCGCCGCCGCCCCAGACCTCGCTGCCCGCCCACCCAGGTCAGATTCACGTACACTAAATATAGGGTGCAATTAAACCTTCCTGCCAAATTTTGATATATTGATCCTAGTTAAAAATAAAAATACACGTATTTTTTCTTTTATAATCACTCAATAATAAAACGTTGAGAAATAGAAGTTATCCTAAAAAACACTACAATTAATGGACACGACGCGTCGCCCGCGCGTGACGTGCCCCTGCGCGCGCGCCTCCCACCGCGTCACCCCCGCTTATTCCCCCGCTCCGCGAGTGACCGTTCTGCAACGATTTTAAATGGGATAAAATATGTCATAAATAACACCCAATTTTTTTTTTTGTTTAAATGGACTCTCCTAATAGGCTACTTGACTTGTTCAATTTCATTGAACAAATGCATATTTCTAGTAAAACTTGGCCTAGGAAACCGTATATTTCACCATTGTCATCAAATAAAAGCATAAGATTGATAAATAAAGTCGATTTGAAAATATAATTTTATGAAAATAGGAATTGTATTGACGAAAACGCTTTTGCGGTACTTCCTATTTGGATGTGACGTCATCCCATTTGTAATTTAATATCTTTTATTTATCGCGCTCGTTATAATATGTAAGTTTATTTTTACATATTTTATTCATTTCATTTAGTACATAAATAATATAAATAAGCCTAGAAAGATTTTTAAAATATATTTTCTTGAATAATTCAAATAAATCATCAGTTTTATATATTATCTCCATTTATTGTTGCTGGGAAATGAAATGGCCAAAACTTTTCTACGAAAGTGTTCAACATTACAAATGATTTCTAAATTCTTTTCTAATTTTTTGGTACTGTTAGACTCGTACGCTTAGCACATAAGACTTGCCTAGGCCAAGTAGAGCTTGAAATATGCATTTTTTCAATGAAATTAAATTTATGTCAAGTAGCCTATTGGCAGGAAGGTTTAATTGCATCCTGTAAAACAAAATTTAAGAGAAGAGAGTATTTTTAAATACACTAGCTGACCCGCGGCAACATTGTTTTGCCATATTATCGTCGTTGCGCGTACCAAATCCTTTGTGTTTTTAGCAAAGACCTTTTCTTATGTCAATTGATTTTAGTAAAACTAGAGTTGTCGTTGAACCAATGGTCGAAATTCGACCTCAGATAAAAAAAAATAAGTTTTGAATTTCAACGCTTTTCTTTTCCATTGTCACAAAATTGACTTTATTATTTTTAGACATAATAGGCTACTTGACCTACTTTTTTTCTTCATGCTAATCGCTTCTTAATCATTTATTTTCACAAAAAAACTAATATTTTAATATTTTACACAGTAGAAACCCATAAAAATGTTTATTGAAAAATATGCCTCATAAATGGCACCGAAAACACTGTCCGCCATAGTGTGACGTCATAGGCTTTGTATTTTAAACTCTCTTGAACATTTCTTATGTGCTAAATGTACGAGTCTAAAAGTGCCCAAAAATTATAAAAGAACTAGCTGTCCCGGCAAACGTTTCTTTGCCATATTAAGTATATAAAATATTTTTTTTTAATTTGATCGTAGCGCTAACTGTCGGGACAGACTAAAATTAAAATTCGAATTCGAATATTATTTAAAATTTGACACTGCGATGGTAGCGCCGTCTGTCGGATCCAATGCAAAACATTCCAAAATCAACAACTACTAATAAATTAAAAATTAATTAAAAAAACATTGTCCAGCGGACAAAATTGTGAATCTAAACCATTCCCAGATCCCCTTGAACACACACAAAAATTTTCATCAAAATCGGTCCAGTCGTTTGAGAGAAGTTCAGTGACATACACACTGACAGAAGAATTTGTATATATTAAGATAAAATAAGAAATTACAAATCATTTGTTATGTTGAAAACTATTGGAGAAAAGTTTTGGCCATTTCATTTCCCGTCTACAATAAATGGAGATATTATATAAAACTGATGTTTTAAGTGAATTATTTAAGAAAATATATTATTTTACAAATCTTTCAAGGCTTATTCTTATTATTTATATACAAATAAACGGCTTATAATTAACTGATCACCAGAAATAGTAACATTTTACAGACAAAAATTGTAAACGATCACCAAAATATAGACCACCATTTTAATGTAAAATGATAACCAAAGATTTAACATCTTAAAACCAAAAATAGTAAATGATCACCAAAATTTGTAAATGATCACCAACATTATACTAGCATTTTAATGTAAAATGATCACCAAAGATTTAACATCTCGCTATCCTATTTATGCAAAATGACTCCAAATAAATCATTGTACTTCCAAAAATAGTAAATGATCACCAAAAATAGTAAATGATCACCAAAATTAGTAAATGATCACCAACATGATACTAGCATTTTAACGTAAAATGATAACCAAAGATTTAACATTTCGCTATCCTATTTAATGCAAAATGACTCCAAATAAATCATTGTAACACCAAAAATAGAAAATGATCTCCAAAATTAGTAAATGATCACCAACGTGATACTAGCATTATAATGTAAAATGATAACTAAAGATTTAAAATTTCGCTATCCTATTTATGCAAAATGAACCAAAAAATCTATTTCATCCAGATTGTACGTATGCTTAAAAAAATTATCGTAAGCGTAATCGATTAAGGTTCGAAAGAAAATCTACTGACTGTCATACCAAACGTTTACGTGAAGCTCGCATTTTAAAAAATCTCACGTGAGATTTGTGGGAGGAGGAGGGGTTGAATAAAATATCACGAAATCTCACCAGATGGGAGCGGGGGGGTAAAAAATAGTAGACAGCTAGTATTAAATATCTTCTATACTTATTATAAAACAAAGTCGCTTTTTCCCTCATGTCCCTTTGTTCCCTTTAATCTTTAAAACTGCGCAACGGATTTTGATTATTCGTTCAGTGTTAGATAGCCCATTTATCGAGGAAGGCTATAGCCTATATTTTATTATGCTAAGACTTAAGGAGCGAAGAAATAGAGGAAAGAAACGGGGAAAATTATTTTATTTGAAAGGGCTAACTTGAACGCGCTAATCTCAGAAACTACTGAAAAATTCTCTAAAGCCAAGAGCGAGTCGGACTCGCGCACGACGGGTTCCGTACCAATACAGAGCAAAAATGTATGGGAGCCCCCCTTAAATTTTTATTTTATTTTAATATTATTATTAAATATTAAAGTACACATATAACAAAAGAATGTGTAAAAAATTCAAGTGCCTACCTCTTGAAAACCGCGTAGAATTAAAGAACTTTTTTTGCTAATGTGCCTACAAATTTTGTCAACTTTGAAATTGCTTTTTTGCTAATTTGCTTACATTTTTTGTCAATCGTAGTGATTTAATTGGACTGAAATATCGCATTTTTTGCCCGTCAGGATTTGGTGATCATTTACTATATTTGGTGATCATTTACTATATTTGGCGTTCGGTTACAATTTGAAGTGTAGTCACGACTAAAATTGGTAATAGTATTGCAATTTTAGGCTTTATTTTTTGGTGGTAAGTATCTATTTTTGGCGAACAAGCTTAGGGTATCGGTGCATTTTTTGGTGGTCATTATATTTGTTCCCCAAATAAACTTACATATAACGAGCGCGATAAATAAAAGATATTAAATTACTATGAGGATGACGTCACATCCAAATCGGAAGTACCGCAAAAGCGTTTTCGTCAGTACAAATCCTATTTTCATAAAATCATATTTTCAAATCGACTTTATTTATCAATCATAAGCTTTTATTTGATGATAAGGGTGAAATACGGTTTCCTAGGGCAAGTTTTACTAGATATATGCATTTGTTCAATGAAATTGAATATAGGTCAAGTAGCCTATTCCTGCGACAGTCTCAAGCTGGGAACAAATTATCGGACGAACTTCCGCGGACGTTTTCATCGGATGCGGCTTGTTTCTATCTGATCAATACAAAATACACTAAACTGAGCACATTGTCTGACATAAGTCTCGAACGCGACCATGAGCGTTCGGACATCCGAACAGAATCTGGCTGGCCGGATGTTTTGGCATCCGCGGACGTCTACCATTGACATAAAGGTTAGGTCTTTGACGTCCGCGGATGAACCGTGCACATTTTTAAGCCGCATCCATCAGCCGCGACTTATGGATGCGTCCGATAATTTGTTTCTAGCTTTAGATTAATAAAGTCAAATGATGACAGACTGGCCGTGTAATAATAATTATCTAACAGTATATTTAAAAGATTCAATTAAAAAAAAACTAAATCTATTTTCAACTAGTGACAGGCCCCGGCTTCGCACGGGTATATAAAAATATATAGCCTATGTAACTCACTGAAAAAATGATTAAAATCGATTCAGTAGTTTTGATTTATAGTCATTAGTCATTACTACCCGTGGCCTAAGATTAATGCCGTATTGGTTAAAATCGCTTCGAAAATAAGCCATTATTTGTCGTTAAAAGAAAATTACAAAAAACTGTTATTGTGGGATATCCATAAGAGATAGACATACTCGTATAACTTCTAAACTTTCTGACTTAGAGCATTGAAGTAAAAGAATTTTAGAAGATGAAAACTTCCTCTATCTTTTAAAAATAAAAAAGAACCAGTTTAATCTGCTAGATTTTTCACAAAAAGCCATTAATAAAAAATACACAATTTTTTTTCTTAAATTTGGGTTTTTCTATGTTTAATTCCACGAAATTTATAACATGTTGCCTGTGTAAGCGTAGGCCACAAATTTAGCTATCAAATGAGACCTTTTTTTATCTTCATAGGATATTTACAAGAGCAGTTCTGGTCAGATTACTGTGAAAGCCCGAGAAAAACTAAAATGGCTGCCATTTTACAACCTTGAGAGAGAAAAAAAAATTGAGGGCCAATTTGTCAATAAAATATGCTATACATCATAACATTAAAGAATCGGACACTGGTGTCGGGACACATTGTATACTATAACTGTGCGAAATTTCATGCATCTAAGTTTCCCCATTTTTCAAAAAAATGGTTACAAAGTTTTTCGCTCGCGAGTCGCGTATTAAAATTATGATTTTCAGGGGTAGACAATAAACTGTTTTATTCAATGATTGATAGATTTATCAATAAATTAAAGGTTCATACATAATAATATGACGACCTCCGTGGCGCAGTGGTGAGCGCGTTGGTAGCTCAAGCCGGAGGTCGCGGGTTCGAGTCCCGCCGACGGAACAAAAAGTTTATAAAGTTTCTGGGTCATGGATGTATATTAAATATGTGTATCATATAATAAAAATCTTAAATATATGTATAGTATAAAAGTATTAAATATATTTCCGTTGTCTGGTACCTGTAACACAAGTCCTTCAGGTACTTACCACGGGGCCAGACTGACGTGGTGTGAAGCGTCCATAGATATTATTATTATTATTATTAATATTGACGACCTCCGTGGCGCAGTGATGAGCGCGTTGGTAGCTCAAGCCGGAGGTCGCGGGTTCGAGTCCCACCGACGGAACAAAAAGTTTATAAAGTTCCTGGGTCATGGATGTGTATTAAATATGTGTATCATATAATAAAAATCTTAAATATATATGTATAGTATAAAAGTATTAAATATATTTCCGTTGTCTGGTACCTGTAACACAAGTCCTTCAGGTACTTACCACAGGGCCAGACTGACGTGGTGTGAAGCGTCCATAGATATTAGTATATTATTATTATAATAAGATTTGCCACCATACTGCATTTTTAATTTATTAATAAGTCCACTGTCCAACCATCATAAAATAAAATAGTTTATTGTTTACCCCTGAAAATTTTACTAAAAACACATACAGGATTTGGCAGGCGCTCTTCAGTAATAGTGATAGTAGAGATATACTACGATAACATGGCGCGCTCCTCCAAAATTCAAAACGTTTGAAGTGCGTTGTCTTGCGCGGTCGGCTAGTTATGATTAGTTGACCAACAAAATATCTTGGTAATAAGTGCCAGTTGATTGGTTGAATACTTACTACATACAAACTCTTTCATAAGGATGTGACTACACACATCAAAACAGTAATTTGGAGGGGCGCGCCATGTTATCGTAGTTTATCTCTAATTAGTAATATACGCAGCGTAAGCGTGTGACATTTAAGAAGTGATTCATTTCTATTTAGTCACGATCCAAACCTGGAGGAGTTTCTGAACAACCTGTACAGCCAGTCGGGCGTGTCGGCCAACTCGCCGCAACGACCGCCGACGGACGCCGACGCCAAGAAACGACGGAACAAAAAGCCGCGCACATAGTCGACTATATCGCCAACAGATCCGACAAGCTCGTAATCCTGTCGCCAATGTTAAAGTATGCCTTCATATTTAACTCCTATCGACACTAGAGTTAGTAATTTCGTCACTTCATTAGCAGCCCAAAGTCACCTGGTAGAGATAAACTACGATAACATGGCGCGCCCCTCGAAATTACTGTTTTAATGTGTGTAGTCACATCCTTATGAAAGAGTTTGTATGTAGTAAGTATTGAACACTAACTTACTTGAGCACATCAAACATTTTGACAACGCACTTCGTTCAAACGTTTTGAATTTTGGAGGGGCGCGCCATGTTATCGTAGTTTATCTCTACATGGTCAAATTATATTAAAGTAGTTTCGAAAGATTTAATTATGGGATTTGACGCAATACATCGCAAGCAGACTGTAGTTTATGTATTCGACAGCGTTGTTGGTTGATCCTTGCTTTGTTTGGCATTAGCCAGTAATTATCGGCCAAGTGCGAGTCGGACTCGCTCACCAAGGGTTCCGTACCACTACAGAGCAAAAATAGGCTAAAAATTGTATTTTTTGCATGGGAGCCCCCCTTAACTAATTAATTTGTTTCAATTTTATTATTAATTATTAAAGTACAAATACAATAAAGTATTTTGTGAACATTTCAATTGCCTATGTGCTGCCGTTATTGATTAAGAGCAAAAATATCACGTTTGTTGTAACTTGTATGTTTAACCTTGTATGGTGTACCCCTTAAATATTTATTTTGTTTTTAGTATTTGTTGTTATAGCGGCAACAAATATACACAATCTGTGAAAATTTCAGAATAGCTATAGCGGTTCTTGAGTTACAGCCTGGTGATAGACAGACGGACAGACATCGAAGTCTTAGTAATAGTAGCTTTTTAGGGTTCTGTACTCAAAGGGTAAAAACGGGACCCTTTTTACCCTTAGGGTACAGAACCCTAAAAAGCGCTAACGAATAGATGTACTCCTTTTAACCCATCGATCCCCAAGCGACAGCCGGCTGTCGCGTAACAATTGAAAATCTATTGTGTCCGCTATTCCCACGATTGAGGTATTAAAGAACCTTAGAAACCGGGCGTTAGCCATGTCAAATTCCATACATTTAACTTTGCTGTCGAAACTATAGAATGCAATTTGACTAAGTATACAGATTTGGCAGCCCGTTCAATTCGTCTCTGAGCCAAAAAGGAATATTAGTCGGGAGCCCTAGAACAATTTTCTTATTACTATCAAGCAAATTGTTTGTGAGCAGCTTCATTTTGATAAGACAAACAACATTTTTATCTGCGAAAAATCTTGAAAGTGGTAGCTAACAGAGATAGAAAGGATTTAGGTAATAGATTTGATGGTCCTAAAATACGGATAGTTCTATTCGTAGGACAATATTACTTTTAAACTATATAACTATTAACCTACCAGTATACAAAAAAGCAACTTTATTGATAGTAATAAAAAAAATGTTCTAGGGCTCCCTGAGTATATAAAGTAACTATCAACCAAATGTCTAAAATACACAAGTTAGAGATACAAGAAGTCCTAAGCAAATATTAGACATAATTGACACTCTATTTACAATTTAATTACACATTCTATGTTCTAAGTTTTATTAACTCTAACGTGGAATATTTGTGCTGCCTTGCAAATAAAATATTTTTATTTGTATCCAACAGAAACGATTGACCTGATGAACATATTAAAACGCTTGTATTTTTATGGAGATTATTATATTATAATGTGAGTCACTAATACATAATCTTGTGTTTTCTGTGAATGACTGTAGATCAACAACTGAAGAATCATTGTCTTGAAAATCATGTGTACAAGGTTATCGGACTTATTATAATCAGACGCATCTATACTAATATTATAATTCTGAAGTGTTTGTTTGTTTGTTTGAACGCGCTAATCTCAAGAACTACTGATCCGATTTGAAAAATTCTTTCGGTGTTAGATAGCCCATTTATCGAGGACGGCTATAGGCTATATAACATCACGCTGTGACTTTTAGGAGCAAAGAAACAGAGGAAAATGTGGAAAAAACGGGGGGAAATTATTTGAAAGGGCTTATTTGAACGCGCTTATCTCAGGAACTACTGGTCCGATTTGAAAAAAAAATTCAGTGTTATGTAGTCCATTTATAGAGGAAGGCTATATTTTATCACGCTAAGACTAATAGGAGCGAAGAAATAGATGAAAATGTGGAAAAAAACGGGGGAAATTATTTATTTATTTATTTATGTGACATGGAAAACTTACAGCTAAGTGACATCAGTGGAAATTTTAAATGTGTATCAGAAAGCCAAGACAATTACAAGTTTTCCCCTCTAAGTAACAGAGCAATTGAATACAAGATATTGAACGGTCGTAGTAATTAAATACAGATATTATGTTTTTAAGTAGGATAACAAAACAACTAAAACAAAAAGTTTAAACTTTAAAGTTAGGTCTTACTAAAAACCAGAAAGAAGAATATGCTAATTGTATCGTACAATTTACCATAGTATTGTGGTTTGAATATATTATACAAATTCAGGAAATCAAGTTATCAAAAAATTTGCGGCTCAAGCTCTTTCTAATCGACGTTGTCTTAGTAGTAAATACATCAAGATCGTAATCTCGGCATAGCTTGTTGAAGTTGTGACTCGCTTTCACAACATACGAGTTCTGTCTGTACTCTGTAGTTGGTGGAGGCTTTTGGTACCGCTATTGGTGGGTTGAATCTTATGAATTTAGTGGGAACATTAATCGAGAATTTGGAAAGTAGTTGCGGGCAGTCTAATTCATTTGACATCGTCTTTAATAGTAAAGAACAATCAGCTATCATGCGTCGTGTTTTTAATGGTAGGATATGAAATTTCTTACAAAGGCCGGATAATTGTCCGAGTGGTATGGAATTTTTTGATGATAGCACAAAAATTTGATAAATCGTTTTTGAATCGCCTCTATACGGTCTACATATTTATGATAGTAAGGGCTCCACACCTGCGAGGCATACTCGAGATGACTTCTGACATAAAAAAATTATTTGAAAGGGCTTATCTCACGAACTACTGGAGCAATTTTTCTGTTATTTGGCACAGATAAGAAGAAGATCGCGTGAAGGATCATAGGCTATTTTTGTGGACTAATTTATCTGTGAAATATCTAATTTACGCGGGCGAAGCCGCGCGGAACGTCTAGTTAGGATATAATAGCACCGCACAAAGATAAGTGTGCGGCCGTAGGTAAGCGCACTCTCGAGACATATTCTAATCATTACTTTAATTATAAGCTTCATTAATGTTCTGGCGAACTATTTATTAAATTAAAGTTAATCATTAAATATTATGCTGGCGTTAATAATTACTAAATACCAATAGCCAGATAAAGAGCAATTTTGAACAAAGCATAGCCTAGTTTCTTTTACTTGCGTATGAAAACAATGCTATCTCGGTCTTTAGACTCAACCTGTATAAACTAGATAGCGTTAAAGTCATGCATGCAGCATGAGTGAAAGAGATAAGTTAGGTCTCTTAAAACTTCGCCATTCTAACTATAGCCTTGTTTTTGTTCAGTTGTTGATCTACAGTACTTAAAAATGCGGCAGGCGGTGTTATATTAGGCTAGATCAAGTTGACCTCTGTGTAGGAGTTTGCTTCATGTGTCAGTAAAATGTGGAAATGTATTATGAATTTTATTTTATATTCCTCAAATTCCTCAAAAATATGATTTTTAAGTTATTGTTACTATGTATGTAAATAACTTATTTGTAAATAAGTACTCAAATTTGGTAAATGGTAAGAGTAAGACCGCACTAGGCGTAACTGGACTGTAGCGGAACTGCGCGACACGACGCGTCGTTTTTGGATATACCGCACTTGAACTGCAGCGGCGCTACAAAAATATATTCTTTTTTTTTTTTTAAATAAGGGGGCAAACGAGCATACGGGTCACCTGATGGTAAGCAACTACCGTCGCCCATGGACACTTGCAACATCAGAAGAGCTGCAGGTGCGTTGCCGGCCTTTTAAGAGGGAATACGCTCTTTTCTTGAAGGTTTGCAGGTCGTATATGTCCGGAAATACTGCTGGTGACAGTTCGATCCAGAGTTTTACAGTGCGCGGTAGAAAGTTAGGCGAAAAACGCACTGTGGAAGACTGCCACTCATCAAGGTGATAAGGATGGTATGTTTTTCGCGTGGGACGATGGCGAAAAGTTGCAGGTGGTATGATTCCGAACAATTCCTCAGAGCACTCCCCGTGATACAACCGATAGAGGATGCAGAGCGAAGCTACATCTCGGCGTAATTCCAGGGGGTCCAAGCTGTTTGAAACACTATGGCAATCAACAATTCGAGCGGCCCTTCGTTGGATACGATCCAGAGGGAGCAGTTGGTATTTTGGCGCCCCTGCCCAGAGATGAGAACAATATTCCATATGGGGCCGAACCTGCGCCTAGTAGAGTTGTAGGCGTTGGTCCGGACTGAAGTACTGTCTCGCTCTGTTAAGAACACCAAGCTTCTTCGAGGCTAATTTGGCCTTACCCTCTAGATGATATCGGAACTGGACTTCGCTCGATATGTTGACGCCAAGAATCTCAATGCTAGGGGAGATGGTTAAAGATGTGCCCTCGAAACGAGGATATACGACCATTGGTGACTTTTTAGTGGTGAACGCGCAGACTTGTGTCTTGGCGGGGTTGAATTGGGCCAAGTTACGTCTACCCCATTTAGAGACCTTCTCCAATGAATTCTCCACCTTAGACACAAGTTCGTTTCGACTCTCAGTGACATTTTGCCGAGAAATATTGGGGGAGCCGGTCTATACAGCATCACCTGTACTGTCATCCGTATAGCAATGAATGCCACTGTTCTGCAACATGTCATTGATATGCAGTAAGAATAGAGTAGGCGATAGCTCTGCTCTGCTCTGAGCACTTCCAACCAGCTGACTGACTATGAAAATGAAGTTTGTCAAACCGCTTTGCGCGGCAACGGAACTACACGTCGCGACACTTTTGGTCAGTTGATCAACTTTGCCGCGCAGTTCAGTTGCCGCGTAGTGCGTGTTGTCTCATATAATTTCATACAAAGAATATTTTGACGCGTCGTGTCGCGCAGTTCCGCTGCAGTTCAGTTACGCCTAGTACGGTCTTACCTTAAGAGGCGTGGCGAGCAGTTTCAGTGTCACTGAAACTGCTCGCCTCGCCTCTGCCATTCCGGTGTGAATCGGCCCTTACTGACGTGGTGTTAAGCGTCCATAAATATATTATTGTTGCAGTAGTCTTTAAAGGTAGCTTCAATTTTTATCTCAGTATAAAACAAAAGCTAATCCAATCATATTAATTAAATATTTTATTTTCAATACAGACACAGTTGTCAAACAGGATTTGATGCGTTTGTAACAAATATATTTACAAAACCTACATTTAATTTAGTTCAGTTCATAATGTGGTAAAGAATAGTCAAGTTATGTTTGTTGTAATTTATTCCATCATAGCATCACTGGCGTTCGGTCTGTCCGTCACTATACAGTTCTCGTACGTCCACTTTGGGAACATTCTCTTGTACAGATTCAAAAGCACCGTGTCCTGAGATTTTAGCTGACCATCAAACACACACTTCATGTGGCCGTGAGTACCTGCAAAGATTAAAGTAGTTTTCATTCGAAATTAAAAAGGTTGTGTTTTAGACCAACACGAGTCGGCGCATGAGTATCGGAAACTATTCCACCTCAATTTTTTTATGCGATTCTCTTCAAATTGCCCTCCTGATGATATAAATGCATGTTGCCATGGTGCAACGGAGATTTTTCGAACCTTTAAAAATTCATATCTTAAAAAATATTAACTTAATCGTGAAAAGTCATGGCAACATGCATTTATATCATCAGGATAGCATAAAAAAATTGAGGTGGAATAGTTTCCGGTACTCATGCGCCGACTCGTGCTGGTCTATTTGCTTTTAACTTTAAAAAAAAAAGTAAGAAGCATATAAAAACTGTAGAAAGTTTTAAAAATATAGTGACACATAAATCTTTTAACACAGAATTTTAGATTAAAACTAGATGTCCCGGCAAACGTTTCTTTGCCATATTATAAAGTACTAGATGTTCCGCGCGGCTTCGCCCGCGTAATTTAGGAATGTCCCGGAAACCGTACATTTTTCCGCCAAAAAAAGAAACCTATGTCCTTTCACGTGGTCTATTCTTCATGTGTGCCAAATAACATAAAAATTGCTCCAGTACTTTCAAATAAGCCCTTTCAAATAATTTCCCGTTTTTTCCACACTTTCCTCTATTTCTTCGCTCCTATCAGTCTTAGCGTGATAAAATATAGCTTATAGCCTTCCTCGACAAATGGGCTATCTAACACTTAAAGAATTTTTCAAATCGGACCAGTAGCTCCTGAGATAAGTGCATTCAAATAAGCCATTACAAATAATTTCTCCCGTTTTTTCCACACTTTCCTCTATTTCTTCGCTCCCATTAGTCTTAGCGTGATAAAATATAGCCTATAGCCTTCCTCGATAAATAGGATATCTAACACTGAAACAATTTTTCGAATCGGACCAGTAGTTCCTGAGATTAGCGCGTTCAAACAAACAAACAAACAAACTCTTCCCAATTATAATATTAGTATAGATATCGCCCGTATTATTTTATTGAACTGACTAAATAAGTATGTCGCCATGGCAACGTCAATCGCTATCCCGTCGCACAAACTTAATGGTCGCCGTCAGTCTCAGCTTGTAATAATTTACTATTATTTATTCAAAAAATGCACTTATCAATATATAAAGTACCCAGTAGCCGATTCTCAGACCTACTGAATATGCAATTAAAATTTGGTAAAAATCAGTAAAGCCGTTTCGGAGGAGTTCGTGGACTAACATTGTGACATGAGAATTTTATATATAAGATGTGTTAAGTTATCTCTCATTTTTATTTTTTTCAATCTCAACAAACATAATCCAAACAGGGTAATATCTAAAAGTATTTGATTACCTAGTGGTTCCTTGATATGGCCTGTACGTCCATATTTTGTCCTTAGTTTACACGGCTTGAAGTAAATAACATCATCTCTATTGAAGAACATAAACCTTATCACTGCAGATTTTGTGTGGACCTGAAAAGTTAATGAGGACATGAAATCAAAATAGAAGAAAGTATTCTACAGGCACAAACAAAAAAAGGGAAGAAAAATAACATTTGGCCAAAAAATATAATCATAAATACCTTGAATGGATGACCAGAGAGTACAACTCGTTTTATGACCAGTCTGTCCGGGTTACAAGATAATAATACACCTGAAGCTACTAGCTGCAGTTGTGTGTTCTTCTTTTCCTACAAGAAAAAAGAGCATAGATAAAAAGAACTTAGAAATGAACATAGAGCATGTTGAGTCAACATAGCATATTATAATTACCTTGAAACATAAAACTGTAGATGGACTGAACTGTATGGGAGCAAAGAATGTTGCAACACATGTAGAAGCTGGCTGGAAGAACCTTTCATACTGAAAAAAAAACAAGCATGTTTAAATTAAGGACCTTATTTTTTATGTATATTAGTATATTTCTAAAGAGAAAACATTTCAACATAGTTCCATATACCTTATGTTTTGTGCCATTAGTATGTTGGCTGAATATGGGGTTAACTATGAACCGCCTGTACCCCACTTGGAAGATCAGCCTCTCCTTACTCTTGATGGGCTCATCACTAGCACCAGTTCTCTTCAACACAACATTCATCACAGACATCTTGTGCTCGTGCGGCAGGAGTCCAAATACCGCAAGTGGAGCATTCTTGTTTGCCTCATGGAAGACTGTCCAGAGATCGCTACGCATTTTGATATGAATTGTGATGTAGAAACCATGCTGAAATTACAAAGAAGGTATTTTATAACATAGAAATGCTTGCTAAATTTTGTTTCTTCACAGGAAGACTTATTAGACCAACAAAGTATTTTAAGAAGCACAGAATTCTTACCATGTTAACAAGACTTTCTTCAAGTTCCTTGAAGACCCTTCTCCTTGTCCTGTCGTAGTTTTCAAATTGGAATATTCTAGCATAATCTGTGGGCAGATTCTCTTTGGTATCCCAAGGAGATGTTCTGAATGATTCCAATCCTCTGTATCTCATAAACCTCTCCCTAGCTGGCACATCTTGAGGAGTGTCAACTTCATCTGGAAACTGCTGGTCGTCCTTAGCTGCAGTCAGCTTCTGCAGCATCTCGTGTTCCTCCATTGCATCAATTGTGGCATCATATCTTTCATCATTGGGTACAGCCTCTGAATCAGCAACAGATTCAAAGTCATTGTCTTGTCCATTCTCCTCAACTTCTGAATCGTCCTCCTCACAGGACATAAACTGATCGTCTTCATTATCATCATCTTCATCACTTATATTCTCATCATCTTCATTTTCATCTTCCGATTCCACAATCCACGCTGCCTGGTAATCTGACCAGCCTTTGGGAACTTTTTTCACTTTCTTTTTCGTTTCAATATTTGCATCCTTAATTTCTTCATCTGTGGGCCAAGTCTGCTCCGCCTCCATAGGATCTGGGATGTTTTCACATATCAATGGCAGCTGCTTTTGTGGGTCTGCCTCTTGCAAAACTGTGACTTTTGTGACCTCAGCATCCATTCCATTGAACTTGACATTTTCTTTGACCGAGCTTATTGGGTAGGGATCATCATGCCCATAAATTCTCAACATTTGAAAATCTCCTAGACCAGTTATATGGAGCAGTCCATTTACATTCAGTGGCATACCACGGAGGTAGCCACTGATTTTCAAAACACCCTCTTCACCCTCAGGATTTGGTGTAAATTCATACTCTTCAGCTAGCATATAGGGTCGTTTTTCTCTGTGGTGAATAATGTTACGTTTTTGATTTCCTATTCTTCTTAAAACATTTAAGCCATCTGATTCTTTGTCCAATTGCATTACCTTTTCTTCTGGCAACCATTTAGATATGAGCTTCTGAACATTTTGCTTCTCTGATGTTCTTTTCTTTGGATGAACACCCTCAATATCCATAGTCACAACCACAGGTGTAGGCATTCCTTGTGCCATTGATAATGCCAGTGCTTTTTCACCCCACTCATCGACAGGTTCGTCCAATGCAGAACAAACAAACAACACTGTATCAGAAATCTTCATTGCATCGAGCAAACTAAAATCATTTCCAACTTCTGGACAAATAAAGGAAAAGCGCTGTTTGAAGTTAGGCAACCTGTAAGTACAGAGAAATTAAATAAAATTGACTTCATAAATGACATTGTTTTAATACAAGATATTGTATAACTTACACAATATGTAGAATTCCATTTTTGCTCTGATTAATTATTGCGCCTTCAGAACATGTTTTTAGTATAACGAGTGCCGAGTTAACATCGAGCTGGGCGTTTAGCGGGACTACACAAACTAGAAACGGCGGGTTGCGGCCTCCACCCAGAGCACGTTTCTTGTTCAAGACTTCCTCTCTTTTGTTCTTACGAAGCTGCAAAGACTGGTGTCGACGTTCATCTTTCTTGAGTATATGGCGATTGCGACGGACAAACTCCTTGACATTAACCTTACCTAGAGCACACAAATAAGTTTTAGAACTGATAATTCTGACAAAAATTGATTACAAATACGGAGAATTCTAACCTTTAACTGCAGCTGAAATGCCTCGTTTTGACCTATGTCGAGATTTGTGAGCTTTATTGCTCTGTTTTAATGTTCCTGCTCTATGTGCTTGTTGCATATTTTCCGACTTTAATGTAAATTTTACAATATTTACAAATAAAATCACATGGCAAAGGCAATGCAAGAACAAAATTTTAAATGTCAATTATCAATTGAAATTGACATAAAATTGTCACTGACAAGTGACAGCTTGTTTTTTTATTAATTTATTGTATGCTGTGGCCTGTGGTATGAAATAAATACAGCTTCAATTGTCATGGAGGCACTTCACATGGCTATTTGTATTTGCGTATTTGATGTATTCGCTAAACAATCACCATTGTAGACGGTATGTTTGACAAATATTGGCCTTATTTGCCTATTTGACAAATATGACCAACACCAAATACACGTATCCGTGCCTTTGTCGGTTTTTGACGCACATCAAAGGAGTCAAAATATATACAAGTAAAGAAAATCCAGTAAAAGTTTGGTATTTCACGTCCATGTGGAAGGCCCTATTTGCCTTTATTTGCATGTTTGTGTATACGTCAATAATTTTGCCAAATGCAACAAATAGCCAATCATCATCATCATATTATCATCATAACAGATCAGCCTATATTCGTCCACTGCTGGATATAGGCCTCTCTCAATGAACGCCAAGATGACCGATCTCCTGCTACTCGCATCCAACATGGGCCCGCAACTAAACGGAGATCGTCGTTCCACCTAGTTGGAGGTCGACCTACACCCTGATTTCCCAGCCTTGGTCTCCATTCCAGAGTAAGTTTACTCCAGCAATCGTCTGTTGTTCCAGCTACGTGACGACATGACGTGGCCCTGCCAGCCCACCTAGACAAGTGGCAAGCGATTATCGTAAACGCTAACGCTACAAAATGTATGCGATTTGACAATACATCGCTTCGTTATAGCGTATAGGTATACTATTTAATGTCAAGTCCCATATATTCTGTAGCATTAGCTGCGTTAGCGTTTACGATAATCACTTGCCGCTTGTCTAGATGGACAGTTCCACTTCAGCGTACTGATTCTCTGCACTATGTCGGTGACTTTAGCCAATAGCAAATACAAATAGCCATGTGAAGTGCCTCCATCAAACACCGCGGGCCGCGGCGCAAACACGTCAGAAACCAAGATTTTGTTTTTGTATTTTAAATGAGGCATTTACTATTTAAATATTTTTAAATATTATCCTTTCAAATTACATATTATCACTCCACTACGTATTCAAATATAGCAGGAATGTTAGGCGAATTATGGGTACCGCCACATCAGCATCACTCCCCCCCCGAAGACCGGAGGTCGAATCTGAAGTGTTGTCGCTTGAGACGCCAGTGCCAGAGAGTTCCATTGAGTCGGAACTGTTGCAACTTGCAGTGAATCCCAGTGAATCGGAACTGTAAGCTGCTGCACGGGATCCAGTGAGTCGGATAGCCGTGCGGTCGGTGTAGTGAGAAAGCCCGATGATGCCGATGCGGAGTCGCCCAGGCCGCGGTACGTTGCGGCTAGTGGACGAAGTACGGGGTACCCGATGAGGCGATGCTGGCTGGCGCGGTGCGGAGGGGCGGGGAGTGATGATGATGGAGGAGGCGTGTTCTGTCGAGGACTCACCAATGTGGGAATATTGCGTGGCGGCCAAAGGAAGATCTTCCGACCGAGCGAGGTGTTATGCTCCGTCAGGCCGAAGCCCACGTGATACATTTCAGCTGTCGACCGACATACCGTATACTGACGCGCTTAGAAAACTTCGATAGCACGATGTAGGAATGTTAGGCGAATTGTGGGTACCGCCAGGCGCCACATATCTGTCAAGAAAGTTAAGAAATTAAAAAATGGCAACATCGTAGTGTCATCCCTTTCAAATCAATCTAAGAAAAAAGAGATGACACTACGATGTTGCCACTTTTTAATTTCTTAACTTTCTTGACGGACTTATACTATACGTACCTACTAAATGTTAACTTCATACTTAAAATTCAAATACTATTTATTTAATGAGAATTATGTTGGCAAATACTTCAGTTATTGGGAAAAACTGAAAGTCATGAAAGTAAATTGGTCCATGGATTCTCTTTAATTGTATCAAATAAAGATAATATAAAGTTTAATATGATATAAAGATAAAAAAATATTGGCTCGTATGAAGCTCAAATTATTTTTTAGTTTTTTTTACATGTAAAAATGATGCGAAGACAAACTATTTATGGCAAGAGAATTTTGGCGGGCATGTGAAAGAGTGCTGTTGTGTTTTTGTATTATTTTCCTAAAATTGTGTTAGCTGGATTTTTAATGTGTAATATTGGTAGAATATTAACCATTAGATATTCGTGTTCATGCGCAAGTGTAGGAAAGTGATGTAATATCCAGAAACGTGCTATTTTGTGTTCCCTCCAAAACTCCATCGAAAGTTTCAGTAAAGCGTCTACCACTTTACTGAATCGACCGACTAGACTCCTTGACTGTATTGACTTTTACTTAGACTTTGACTTGACTTTAGACCTGACGATACATGAAAACGATGATGAAAAACATAGAAATGGCTGTATGGGCAACGCTCCCTTTGCCTGTCCCGACCGGGACGAATTAAAAAAATATATATTTATGGCAACATTTTGCACGCCAACATCACAGGTCACGTGACATGACGTTGTGGACGTGTCATTTGAAGACTGCTTGTTGGTGGCGTTGCGCAGGTTCATTTTCGTAAAAGTCCAGTTGGAACTCCTATTATTGAACAAAAGTTGAATGGTTTCGGCCGAAGTGTTAAGTTAATTTTTAGTTAGGATAGTTAATTCACAGTAAATCACAATGGGGAGTGAGTATCGCTTATTATTTGTTGAGAAATTGTCGTGAATATGTATTTATAGTTCCTGTGATATATAGTGCCAAATTATGTATTTATCTGCGTTAGAAACGTAAATTAACGTTATTTATAATGTTTTCAGTCAAATTCCTTGAAGTTATAAAGCCGTTTTGCAGTATATTACCTGAAATAGCAAAACCGGAGAGAAAGGTGAGTCGTCGACAATTTTACTTTTTTCGTACTAAATACCTCTGTAATGAGTACAATCACTGCATTATTTATATCATTTTATCATTATAAAGCGGTTGCTAAAACCCACGTAAACAATAGACTTGATGAGCTTTCTAACCTATGTCACTTTTTCTAACTGTATTTTGACATACTAAACGCCCAAATTAGATCAAGTTCTCAATGTTAAATATTTCTATTCCAGATCCAATTTCGAGAAAAGGTGTTATGGACTGCAATAACATTATTCATTTTCTTAGTATGCTGCCAGGTAAGCAAATTAGTTACATTCTCTTTTATCACATACTTATATCCATATGCTGCTTTGAAATTGTGTATAGAAATAGCGTGATATTATAAAGGATTTCAATTAGCTTTATGTAAAATTTACCTTTATTTAAGCAGAATAATTTGTAAACAAAATTTTGTTAAATTTAACTTAATCTCATACTTTCCTATGTACATAAGTCTTAGAATAAAGTTAATTATAGTTAACTTAAAAAACGTAACTATCAATTAACACTATTATTAATCATTATTTAAAAAATTACAGTTAAAACATTCAGTTCAATGTTGTGCAAATGCAATTTTTTTTCAGATTCCATTATTCGGTATAATGTCCTCGGACAGCGCAGATCCCTTCTATTGGATCCGTGTGATCCTGGCCTCTAACAGAGGAACGCTTATGGAACTCGGTATCTCCCCCATCGTCACTTCTGGTCTGATCATGCAACTTTTGGCTGGAGCTAAAATCATTGAAGTCGGCGACACTCCTAAAGACAGAGCACTGTTCAATGGAGCTCAGAAATGTAAGCAAATTATTATTTGTAGTATTTATTTGAATATAATTATCTAAGTAACTTGTTTATGGTAATGTCTTAAATTGAGTTTAAAAACTTATATATTTTTTGTGATCATAATAATTTACGTCTTATCAGAAACATTGGGTATTCATTGGGCATTTTACTGATAAACAAAACAGATCCATGTGGAATAGAACCCTAAGCTATAAGCATTATTTTATTCATCATAGTTATTTTCATTTGTTTAGAGTTTAGACTAATATATTTAAAAAAATACTCATTTGTTATGAATATGTTTCAGTATTCGGTATGGTGATCACAGTGGGTCAAGCCATTGTATACGTAATGACGGGCATGTACGGTGAGCCAAGTGAGATTGGTGCCGGAGTATGTCTGCTCATTATTATCCAACTGTTTGTTGCTGGTCTTATCGTTCTTCTGCTTGATGAACTCTTACAGAAGGGTAAGTTTGTTTACTTTGTAAGTAAGTAGATTGAAAATCATCAGGTTTTTTTGTATTAAAGACTTGTATTGAAAGACACATATGAAGAAGCACTTTAAACAATATTTTTTAGACTATAAACTGTCTCAACTCTCACTGAATAAATCCTTTTTTTACAATTTTTAAATTTTAGTTTGACATTTAATATTTTTATTGCAGGATATGGTCTTGGTTCTGGAATTTCACTTTTCATTGCCACAAACATTTGCGAGACAATCGTCTGGAAAGCATTCTCACCTGCTACCGTCAATACTGGTATGTATCAATAATTTTTTACTAAAGTATAATAAAAGCTTAATATAAGAGTGGGTTGCACGAACTAACTTTAACTTTTACCCCAATACAAAATGTCAAATCTTTGGTTAAAGTTAAAAATAGACGTCATCAAGACGCCATATTTAACCATAACCATAGAGCTCGACAAAGTTTTAAATGCAGGTGGCGAAAAAAGGAACTAATGCTGTCATCATACAAAAACGCCATTTTTGACAGTTCTCCTTTACCAGCAGCGCCCCCGCCCACCTTCATTTATAACCTTGTTGGACCAGCTGTCATCTGTCAATTTCTCCGGTCAAAGTTAAGGTTAAAGTTAAAGTTAAGGACGCCATATTTGACTTTAACCATGCCTTTGGTGCAACGCAGCCTAAGAATGAATTGGTCAACTTAATTAGAAAACTGTTAGTATCATATTAAGCAAATTAGATTCTTTTATTCAGTTATATTAAAAAATATTTAATATCCAGGGCCTGGAAGAGACCCTTAAACTTTAAAGCAATTAGGGCTGCCCTTACCCATATTTTACTGTAAACATGTTAAGTAACGGTGCGTCCACATATGTATCATTTGCGCGATCAGATCTCCGTCGCGATCATCGAGCCGTATCAAGTATGCGTATCATAGTGTGGACGCCTATTAGATCATTCTGCCGATCATACGTGTATTTGATAGGACACCTATCAGATACGCGGTTAATAGCGATCGGGGCGTATCATGATACGCGTATCATTTTGACACGCTTCGATGATACGCGACGGAGATCTGATCGCGCAAATGATACAAATGTGGACGCACCCTTAGTCAAACTAGTTATAGTACCAATTTGTTAGCAATAATAATATTATCTGTCTTAGATGTACAAAATTGACACCACTTTTTTTAACAGGTCGCGGCACAGAATTCGAAGGCGCTGTCATCGCTCTGTTCCACTTGTTGGCGACTCGTCCCGACAAAGTGCGCGCCCTCCGAGAGGCCTTCTACAGGCAGAATCTCCCCAACCTGATGAACCTGCTCGCCACCATCCTCGTCTTTGCTATAGTCATATACTTCCAAGTGAGTATTTTAATCCTACAGGCCCCGCGCAAGCACCGGTGATCGCGAGAACAAAAGAATACACTGGGAATTCCTATCCTCCGATCGAAGGATTTTTAGAACTTTATTTTTAAATTCGTAATGTATTGGACGAAGACGTTAAAATTCGGACATAAAAACAATGGAAAACATGGAAAACAAATGAACGAGAATTTAATCACAAAAATTATCGAACTGAAAAACGAAGTAAAGAATGATTTTGCCGTACATACAAAAAATATAACATCAAATATGTTGGCGACAATAGAAGAGAAGCTGAAACCACTGACGGATGATAACTTGAAACTAAATGAAAAAGTAACTACACTTAAAGGCAAAGTCCGTTCCCTCGAAAGGGAAATAAGAAAAAACAACATATTACATGGCGTACATGAAATTGAAGAGGATAGTGTCAAGCTTATGCAATCTGTGCTTCTAACCCTAAACGAGATGGGGAAAAAGCTGGTACTGAGGATATCGATAAATGGGAAGTAAGCGAAACACGTAGACTAGGGAAGAAGGGAAGCAACAAGGCAAGACCTATTCTTGTGAAACTAACGCTTGCATGGAGAAGGAATGAAATATTAAAGAACAACAAGCATTTCCCTTCAGGTATTTATGCTACCGAAGACCTTCCAAAAGACATCTTATTAATCAGAAAAGATCTTAAAATTAAACAACAAGAAGAGATAAAGCAAGGAAACCACGCATTTATACGCTATGACAAGCTTGTCATAAAAGAGAATGCGTCAGAAAATAAATCAAAAGAATATAGCACTAAATATGGAGAAGAAAAAAGACAAAAGGGGGAAGAAAACACTGACACGAAAAGAAAAAGGTCACCGACAAACTCGCCAAAAGACTCTGAAATAAGACACAAAGATACAGATGCAAGCGCACCAAGCAAAATAAACAAAAACTACCATATTTTTCGTCACAAAAGCACCGCAGACCAATAATAGTAAATTACAACAACTCAAAACTGCCACCGGAGCCATAACTACAAATGCAAATTGCACAAATGAAAATAAACTAAAACACAATAAGCTAACACTATCAAAAACCACTAAAATAACAAAAATTTTACGTAAGAAGCAGATTGATTGCTGCGAAACAATCAATTACTCCCCAACCCGGCTGGTCACCGTGGAGGAGTTAGACCAAAACCCTCCTAACAATAGTATAACAACAACCAAAAATAAAATGAGAATGAAAAGAAAATAAAGAATAATAATAGGCACGTATAATGTCAGGTCCCTGGCTACAACCTACCGTTACTTGGAACTTGTACACGGGCTGGATTCGATAAATATTGACATACTGGGACTCTCTGAAACGAGACTACAAGGATGCCAAATCGAGGAATATGCCAACTACATTCTTTGCTACATTGGAGAAACAAAGGACCTACATGGCGTAGGTTTTTTAATTAAAAAGATCTGGAAGGACAATATCATTAATTTCAAAGGTTTATCAGAGAGAGTTGCACTATTGCAAATGAAACTTGAGAAATACCAAGTTTCCATTATACAGGAATATGCACCAACGGAGAGTTACAGCGATATTGAATTAGAAAAGTTCTATGATGATCTCAAACATGCCCACGCTCTAGCTGACAGTAAAATTATTTTATTAGGAGACTTGAACGCAAAAATAGGACAGCCAAAACCTGAAGAAAATTTGATTATGGGAAAATTTGGCCTAGGCATCAGAAACAAAAGGGGAGAACGTCTCATAAACCATGCGCAAGAATTTAAGCTCTCCATAATTAACACATATTATAAACTGAAACCTCAAAGAAGATGGACATGGAAATCACCCGACGACAGAACAAAGAACGAAATAGATTATATAATGGCAAATATCCCAAAATCTATACATAAATACGAAGTTCTTAACAATGTAAAATTTCGGACAGACCACAGATTAATACGAATAACTCTTTCCCTGAAACAAACAAAGAAAAGCAGAAACAATTTCAAACCTCAACCTAAAATCCCTAGAACAGAGGAAGAAATAAAACAATACAAAGACAACTTAAAACTAAATATAGAAAACAAACTAAATAACAACGCAAACGTGCAAGCATACTACGACACACTGGAAGAAGCCATAAAAAACAGTCTTGTCACTAAGACCGATAGACAGGAAAATACGAGACACAATGTATTTAGTAACGAAACACTTAATCTAATTAAAAAAAGAAACGAACTGAAAATAAAAGAACATAAAGATAAAAATACTAAACAAGAGCTAAGTAAATTATATAAAGAGACGAGTAAAGCAATAAAAAGAGATTACAAACAACATAGGCAAAGGATACTTACTGAAAATCTAAACAAATTCAGGAGCACAAAAAGAGGTCTAAAAGAGCTAAATCTACACAAAACATGGATACAAAATCTAGACAGACAAAACAAAGAAACCACAAGCAGACAAGAAATTTTACAAGAGGCAACAAACTTCTTCCAACAACTGTACAAAACAAAGGGAAGAAAACTTAGAACTTCGAAGTGATGACGAACATAGAAGTGACATCATAGAAACAGAACAACAAGCAGATGCAAATGAAGTATTAGTGTTGAAAAATCTTAAAACAAACAAAAGTCCAGGCCGATAAGAAAGAGGGCCGAAAGGTCCGGGCTATACTACACAAGAAGGCTCGGCAGGGCACAGTGGAGGTTCCGGAGGCACAGGTACTGACGGGCTAGGGCGTCAGGGTGACAGATTACCAAACCTGCCGCTTTACTCCCAGGGTCCGTCTGGGCTTGTGTTATCTCGAGCATCCACTGTGCCACACCAAGCCACGTGAGGTTAATAAGTAACAAACATGTAATTTTAGAACGTCAGTGTAATTTATAGGAAATAAAGGCTTTTTTATTTTTATTTTATATTATTTTATTAATGTATATTGCATAGTGTCAAAAAAGTGAAAAAATTAAAAAGTGGCATCATTATAGTGTCATCCCTTTTGTTCCTGGATTGATTTTAAAGGTCATCTCTTTGAAATCAATGATGTGGCTACTTTTTAATTTCTTCACTTTCTTGGCATACTATAATGCTATAGGTAGACTTTTATCTTGTTTTATTAAATCTCTTTACTACAAAATATATTTTTTGGAAAACAAATGTAACTTAAACTTTATAATTGTTAAATTTAATTAACCCATCATGCCCCGTACGAGCACCGGTGATCGCGACAACGATAGAATACAATAGCATTTTCAAGAATCCCCGATCAAAGGATTAAGAGCAACTATTTTTATATTTTCAAATTCATACCACTGATTTTTAGATTTTTTTAAATCTTCCATGATAATGTAAAAACTTTTTCAACAGGGTTTCCGAGTGGACCTACCCATCAAGTCTGCGCGCTACCGTGGCCAGTACTCCTCGTACCCGATCAAACTGTTCTACACCTCGAACATACCCATCATTCTACAGTCTGCGCTTGTCTCCAATCTCTATGTTATCTCTCAGGTAAGATTAATTTAATGAACATGTTTTATGTTAGAGTTCCATACCCAAACGGTAAAAACGGGACTTTTTTTACTAAGAGTGGCAATTTTTTGTTAATGCATATCAGTTTATTTTACTACAGACCTTACTGTTATTAAATTGATTAGCTTACTATATCAGCAACTTTAATTTCCTTGTTTACAGCAAGATTAGGTTATATAATTAATAATAATTATACAAATAAAAATATATAAATTGATATGCATAGTAATCATTAATAGGCCTTGCTGTATCATTATTATTAGGGCTTCTAAGTTAGAGCTCTAGAAAACAAATTAAGCTAGGGGCCCCAAACATTAATTTGTACCATTGAGGAAATTGATTCCTAGGCAGTTGACGGATCTATGTCATGTTGTCAGCTTATGTCAATTCAATGTTGGTTGTGATCGGTCAGATGGGTTTGACATAACGCGACCAAACTACATAGGTCGCCCATCTGCCTAGGAATCAACTTCTCTGATAGTACTAAAACCATTAATTTACTAAGCCACTGATTAGGCCAGTCATTAAAACCAAAACCCGAAAGAAATTATTAACTTGATAAAATTTTAGGGGGTTGTTAAAGAAGGTAAAATAACTTACCGTGTGATTTTGCAGCGTTCTGGGGTGTACGGAAAGGGTTGAAAAGGGGTGAAAAAGATTTTTGTTAATAACATTGATGATGAAATAACGTTTTCAAACGTGTATTAAATTTGCAGCATTTTGCAACATACGGAACATTGTTAATTATTAAAAAAACAATGAAATTTGTTATAAACAAGGGTAAAAAATGTAGTAACACGCTGCAAATTTAAAGTTTTTTTTACCATTTTCTAACGTATATCAAATTTACAGCAATTTAGTAATAAACAATGTTTCGTATGTCGCAAAACGCTGCAAAATTAATACACTTTACAAAACGGTAAGAACAACTTAATTCTAAATTTACACCGAGTTTTTTTTACCCCTGTTATTAACAAATTTTATTGTTTTTTAATAATAAGCAATGTATGTTGCAAAATGCTGCAAATTTAAGATACGTTATAAAACGGTAAGAAAAGCCTAATTCCAAATTTGCAGCGTGTTACTAATTTTTTTACCCCTGTTATTAACAATTTTTTTTGTTTTTTAATAATAAACAATGTTCCGTATGTTGCAAAACGCTGCAAATTTAATACACGTTACAAAACGGTAAGAACAACCTAATTCCAAATTTGCAGCGTGTTACTAATTTTTTACGCAATGTTATTAACAAAAAACCTTTTTCACCCCTTTTCAACCCTTTCCATACACCCCAGAACGCTGCAAAATCACACGGTAAGTTATTTTACCTTCTTTAACAACCCCCTAAAATTTTATCAAGTTACTAATTTCTTTCGGGTTTTGGCTTTAATGACTGGCCTAGATAAATAATTTATGCTCTCATCCATCATGCTTAAAATATTATGACTTTGTCCACTTATCATCTTATCTACTTATTAAAATTATTATTTTTAACAAAAAATTAAAACCGACTTCCAAGGTAAAAACAATAATAACATTAATATGAACTAAAAAGTATTAAATAATTTTTACTATATAATAGTGTCCTTTTCCGAATTCGGCTAAGCCTCAACTATTTCTGTACTCACTCTTCATTATTTTGAAGTCGGTACCAGATAGCTGAATCTTCAGTCCTCTGACAGAATATTTGAAAGTTTTGGAACTGGCTCCGACTTCAAAATTATGAAGAGTGAGTACAGAAATAGTTGAGGCTTAGCCGAATTCGGAAAAGGACACTATTAGATAGTAAAAATTATTTAATACTTTTTAGTTCATATTAATGTTATTATTGTTTTTACCTTGGAAGTCGGTTTTAATTTTTTGTTAAAAATAATAATAATTTCACTCTTTTTAGTTACACTAGTACGTAAACCTTCGTGTATACTTTACGTATTTTATTACAATTTGTTAAGTGTTGAGATTTGTAAACTTTATATTTTCTAAGAAAATTTAGTTCCGCAATTCAACAACAGATGTCGTTGTTAAGCTTCTGCATCGCGGTATCGCTTACTCGACTCATTTGATATAACTAATTCGCTACAATAAACTTTTTCTTCTCGCTCACACGCACTGGTTGTCTTAATTGATATTACGCCAGAGGGATTAACGTCCCAGGGTAACCCTACAGAAAGAACCATAAGACCAGTTTTAGGCGTATGACGTCTTTTCTATACATTAAGAGTCACAACTCACACTCACAAAATAATATATTATCAGTGAAGTGAACAGTAGTTAGTAAAGTATTCGATCTGTATAATATAAAGTAGTAAAATATTCAATCTGTCATCTGCCGCCACGCACCGCCCGCGCGACACCGTCGCCTCTGTATCGCCGACCGCCGTGTATTAAACAAACAGGTGTTGTTGGTAACAATAGAAAATTATTATTACGAGTTAGTATATCCATACCTATGCCTTGTACTACTATCTATTCTGTGCCATGAGACATTGGTGACCTTAACACGACGTGGTAATGATGATGATGACGATGATGATGATTATGATTATGATGATGAATATTAATTGCATAGTAGCATATGCTTTCTGTTCTTAAAACAACGCCGAAACTCCCAAACGTGTATCTATAAGGAGTCAGGAGTTCTCTCAGCATCTTCGAAACCATGGTATACCTTGACCCAATATTTGACTTTTTGGTAGCATATTCTTAGTACACTTCACATAAAACCAAAATCATCATATGTTTCCATATAAATTTCGAGGAGTTCCCTCGATTACTCATGGATCCCATCATCAGGTCACCACCTTTGTGAAAATGGGACCAAATTGGAGTGAAACCTAATACAACAAAACAAAAATTTCGAAAATCGGTTCACAAACGGCGGAGTAATCGTTGAACATACAAAAAAAAAAAAAAATAAAAAAAAAAAAAAAAAAAAATATCCACAGCCGAACATATAACCTCCTCGTTTTTTGGAAGTCGGTTAAAAACCACATGTCAATTTTATTTTTTTATTTTGTTTTTTTTTCTGTAGATGTTGGCAGTGAAATTCAGTGGCAACTTCCTTGTGAACTTGCTGGGAGTGTGGGCTGACGTGGGCGGCGGCGGCCCCGCTCGCGCTTACCCCGTCGGCGGTCTGTGCTACTACTTCAGTCCCCCGGAGTCGCTCGCCCACATCGCCCGCGACCCGGCGCACGCGTTACTCTACATCGTGTTCATGCTCGGCTCCTGCGCTTTCTTCTCCAAGACTTGGATTGATGTGTCCGGATCCTCCGCTAAGGACGTAAGTGGCATTAGGCCTGTTTTTTTTATAAGTTAGCCCTAATTCACTTACATCTATTAGAGCTTATTATACTGTTTTTTTAAGTAATTCACTAACATCTATTTAAAAGATGTTAAAAGTTACGTTATGTTAAAAGTTTAACGGTTGTTAAAAGTGCCTTCTGTTTCATTAATAGTTAATACAAAATACGAGTGACATAGCATGATGTTAAGCTGACTTAACTCTAACACATTGGTGGTTTTTATCTTTGTATTTGGTTTAACTGAAACCTAAGCCGTTTAAATTTTAAAGCATTGATGATAACTATTTAATTTTAAAAACTATAAAATCAAGTTACAAAAATATACGTAATTAACCCTTTATTTTGCACGCAGGTTGCCAAGCAACTGAAGGAGCAACAGATGGTGATGCGCGGCCACCGAGACAACTCCATGATCCACGAGCTCAACCGCTACATCCCCACCGCTGCTGCCTTCGGTGGCCTCTGCATTGGCGCTCTCTCAGTCCTGGCTGACTTCATGGGTGCTATCGGCTCCGGAACCGGTATCCTGCTAGCCGTCACCATCATCTACCAGTACTTCGAAATATTTGTGAAGGAACAAGCGGAAATGGGTGGAATGAGCACGCTCTTATTCTAAGTTGTCAGTTGTAGCTCCCGGTGGGACCGCACGAACTTTCTCTCTCTGATTTAAATTTTCATGTTATAGTTTAGTTCTTAGTACGAGCGGTCCCCTCGGTCTGTGTGCGTGGGTTATGTGTTATTTATATGAGATGAACTTTTATAATAAAAGATTTTATCGAGTAGTACAGACTTTTTTTTTACTGGATCACTACAGGTTTATAGTACAGTTGTGCAATATCGGTGTGTAGTGTATTCTATATTATACAATGTCCTCTGATCTGTCCCTCCGGAGTACAGGTTTTTAGAAAAATGTAACATTTGTAAATCGGTGTCAATATTATTATTTCTGTAGTTTCATGTGATTAAAATTATTCCTACAGTTAAGAGTACACAAATACCTAATTATTACAATAGATGATTTACTTGGTAAGGTAAATAAGTGGTTGTTTCAAGCTTATTAGAGTAAGTTTTCTGAGTTGCTCGTGATTTTTTCACATGATATATTGTTGTTTTAAATACAATGTGTTCTTTAAACAATAATAAACATATTTTTATTATTCGAGCTTCATTTAATTTCTTTACTACGAAATATAAACCAAAAACAGAATATTATATGATATGAAGAGAAATGTAAATCATAAGATCTAACAGAATTCCGTCGCGTATCATCGAAGCGTGTCAAAATGATACGCGTATCATGATACGCCCCGATCGCTATTAACCGCGTATCTGATACTTGTCATATCAAATAGGTACACGCATGATCGTCAGAATGATCTAATAGGCGTCCACACTATGATACTCATACTTGATACGGCGCGATGATCGCTACGGAGCTGAGATCTGATCGCGCAATTGATACAAATGTGTACGCACCGTAAAGCGCATCACAGACGGTGAAGATAATATAAAATATATATTATCTTAGAGCATATTTTAGAATATCGCTCACCATACAAATCCTATGAACCATCACACACGACGAAGTTAATTTATATTTTGTATCTTAGGATATGGAAATATATATTTCGTACCTTAATATTTTATCTTAAGATACGAAATATATATTTCGTATCTTAATATGTTATCTTAAGATGCGAAATATATCTTTATGAATAGGTACAGGGTGTTTTTGTCTCGAGCAGCGGGCTCATCGGTGATCGGACGCACTAGTAGATGCAGTGTTGCCAGTGCTGTATGTTAGAAAGTTACATACCTACTCTCATTCGAAAAGTAACATTTTGATGGAAAAAGTAACATTTCGGATAATTTTAAATAAAATTGACTTATAATTTATTGCTTTGTTATTATTATTGCTTAAAAAGCTCATGAATCGAAATGAATGTTTCTCTTGAATTTCTAAAATACTCCTGAAACTTCTTCGTTGACAGATATTGATAAGGGCCAAACAGACGGACTGCATTTCAACTGCAATCCAACTGTAAATTGTAGTTCAAGTGCAGTTTGAATGCAGTTGACACGACTGCATGCGACTACAATAGAACTGCAAACCAAACAGTTCACACGACTGCACGCCGGCAGCAACTGAACTGCAATCCGACTGCGTGTTTGGTTTGCAGTTCTATTGCAGTCGCATTGCAGTCGTGTCAACTGCATTCAAACTGCAATTTGCAGTTGAAATGCAGTCCGTCTGTGTAGACCCTATAGGTTAAATTCGCCGCAGGTTTTTCTCTTTTTTATGGAGGCTCTATCCAAATGTTTCTCCTGTTGGAATGTGCTACTGCAATCTGCATTTCACATTCTATATCAGAATCATCGTCTGAGAAGCTGTCTAACAAATCAAGAAGTAAGACAGTATCAGTTATTAGTTATCACTCATAGTCAATCACCCTGCATATAGAATTCTAACAAGGAATACGTGTGGCACCAACACAGACTCGTAAGGAAATGAACATATTTTTAATATTATCGTATCTTAGCCGTGTGTGATAGCTTAAGATACTATAATATTTTATATTTGGGCATCTTAAGATAAAATATTATATTATCTTCACCGTGTGCGATGCGCTTAAGGCGTAAGCACTTGAAATATTCAGAAGATACTTAGTTGTGTTTGTACTTTGTACTATAATAATGATAAAATTCAATTAAAACAAATATTAAAGGGGGGCTCTCATACAAAAAGCACACAAATATTTGGGTAATTTTTAGCTCTCTACTATACGGAACCCTTCGTGCGCGAGTCGTATTCGCACTCAACCGATTTTTTTCTACTAACTTTTTAATTTATGTTAAGTACTTTTATTAATGCTATATAAACTAACGTTCGCAATGCCCGGGCCACACGAGGCTAGTTTTTCAAGCCAGGATAGCAAGCTAGTGTTAGTAAGCTAGCAAGCTAGTACTTGGCTTCGTGTAGACAAAACTATCTTCATTTGTAAAACAGAACTAGCATGCTCCAAGCTAGGTCAGCAAGCCAGGACAGTTTGGTAAAAAACTAGCTTGCTATCCTAGCTTGAAAAACTAGCCTCGTGTGTTCCGGGCATAAAAACTAGACTGACAAGGCAAATAAAACAAAAGCATTAAGATAAGTTATAATTATGTTACTTTATTCATCTCTCTAAACATGCAAAATACAAGGACCAAAATGGGATTTTTCAATTTTGCAAACCCGACTTACAGCCAAATATGAAATATAGCAACAAAACAACCGTGGTAACGCAGGTAGATATATACATAGTTTATAGTCAAAATTACATTAAATCGTCCGTCGTTTCCAGCGTTTGAGATCGTGAATAAGAAGACTTCTCATGTATCAGTCATGAATCATGATACTACATTCGCCTTAAGTTACCAGTGAGTCATCAGTGCAAATGTCAATAGCCGCGTACTGACCAAGCGAGCCGCCTCGCCGCAGCAGCCTCGCGCGCACTTGGTCGGTCAGTACGTGTTAGTGCGCGGCAAACGTCCGAGGCGCCTTTGAGCATCGACAAAAACCGACAACTTTTGGCTCGGCCGCGGTAAGCTCGGGCGAGGCAGCGAGGTTGCTCGCTTGGTCAGTACGCCGCTATTGACTAATGAAGCATAAGTAAGCAAATCAGCCAGTCTATATTCATTAAATAACTCATTAGTCAATAATTATAACATTTGCTATAATGACACTGTATTCTTAACGCAAATGAACATATACTTAATTACAAAAAATAAATACAGAATGTCTCGGAACATAGTCTATCATGACTGGCAAAAACATCGAAATAGTAAGGCGCGAAAACAACAGCGGTAAACTGTGCCATGTATAAAATAAAGGTAAAACGTCCTTATGGCACAACACTTATTTGTATATTTCACTACACATCAATAGGCACTTGGCGTCTCGGCGAGGAAAACATTTTATTGCTTCAACGTTCGGGAACCGCCCGCCAAAAGTGACGCGCAGTCCCCCCTAGTGATCACACTGCAAAATCATGGTACAATAATATACAGTATGTTATTCTGCACGCAAGTTTTGGAAAATTCACGTGTCTTTTGAACCATATTTTATTACACCACGTTTCAATCGAGGAAGACATTTTAAAACACATCTTTATTTCGGTAACAACCTCGTAGAACAAAACAATGCAACAAAGCCTCTGTAAAATAAGTGCAATAAAATAAGATCACACTTATAACTATAAAATTTCCTATGGTCTACGACAGAAATTAATTAAAATTATTACAAAGTTTGTCGTTCAAATTAAAATCACGAACATATTTATGTGGTTAACTTGATATTAACCTGTTATAAAAATGTTAATTTAATATTCATTTCTATACAACTGCAAAGATGCTGTAAAACCTTTTGATGTCAATGTAATTCAAAATTCAGGGTACATCCTGTCGGAGTTACAATTAAATATTTTTCAGTACATTATAAATCTCATGTTTTATTATAAATTACATAATGTGTTATATATGTATTTTCGGATTGTACAACCTAACCTTTCTATTCTTACGAGTGGTTCTACTTGTAACAATTTACAGGAAAATTTCGCCCTTTCGTGCTCAAACAAAAACGTTTAACAAGCCTTATTATATTATGACGTAGGACCCGTGTTGATAAACTCTAAATTATTATTTATAATGGTCTTCAAGCGGGGCCGTCCGGTCCAGTACTCTCGTATCGTATTAATGTCGTTAGATATTTGGATACTAATTTTTAAAACTAAATACCACTAACATTGAAACTAAAAAGAAAAACAACTTAAAAAAGTATAGTTACGAAATTTATTTTAACAACATAAGTTTAACGAAAAGAAAACAAAGAAAGAAGATAATATAAATAACATAGCCTATATAATAATAACAGTGCCAATAATAATTACACGTGCGAGAGAATTTTCGTGAAGAAAAATGTGAATATTCAAGAAAATGTTATCACTCGAAATACTTAAGAGTAAAAACGCAAGACTACAAAGTAAACTGACCCAGTAAAATAAAATATAATAAAAATATAACAATCAAACCCGGTCACAGTAGGCAACATTGTCCACGACTTACTCCGCTACGTCTCTAAAGTCTAATTGATTTTTAACCATTTGTACATGCAATAAAGCACTTAGAATTTAGAACTACAATTCAAATTTATTTACAAGTAATTTAGAATATTCCAGTTAAATGGTGACGAGTTGCCAGTGCTCGGAAACATTTGTCTAAGGATTTCAATAACTATTAACTTTGATAATGTATTAGCTATCTGCGTAAGTTTAAGGCATTAAATGAAATTAGTAACATGTAGTCGGAATTATAGCACCGTGTCATGCTCAATCGGATCGGTATCATGCGCGCGCACTAGCAACGAGAAGCCGGGTGTAAGTAAGCTACATGGTGTTAAGCAACCGTTTCTATCTCCTCCTGTATCTTGGCCGGCTGCTCCGGCGTCGTTATATTCTTAGACGGAGTGTAAGGCAGCGTTTTCAACTTTCTGGCCTCGCGTCTCTGTTTCTTCTGTTGCATTACCAGCCTGAGTTGCTCCAGCTTGCATTTAGTCTTTGAATTTTCCATCGCTAACGTCTTTGCGAGCTCGCACTTTTTACAAATATCGGCGGTGGAGGATTTGGCGTCGCAGGATGAGCAGGTTTCCAGTCGGTTGCACTGACACGTCTTGTGTTCGCAGAGACAGGACTTGCTGGTGGTTGGAGTGTGACCGTCGCACTGGCCGTACGAGCACGACGGCTGACTGCATCCAGGACATTTGCTAGGCTCCTCTGACACTATGCAGGAATGCTTCGACTCCTTCTGGAAATTTTATAATTTCATATAATTAGTGTTGTGTTTAGAAATCAAATAATATTAATAGATTATAATTGAAGTCTGTAGAATATAAGATAAATTGAAAATATTTAATTTCATAGTAGAAAAATTCTAATTCACATTTTATATTTTAAAATTACAAAATATAAAATTATTTATAGTAAAAAAGGTCTAGCAGTCTTATGGCGCATTTTCACTGGTCGATAGGGCCAGGATGCGGTGTGCGGGAGATCATGCCTTGACCATTAGTTGTCATAGACTCCCCGTATACTGTTTTCCACACGAGTTAACGACTAATGAAAATGCGCCCTAATTTTAATAAAATTAATAAAAAAAATTGATAAAAAACAAGAAATCAGTTTACCTGTGCTATTGCAATAGGTGGAGCAGCACAAAGCAAATCATTCAGAATGTGAATTATTGTTGATATATCTCTCTTTGGTCGTCCATATCTGAAATTATAAAAACAATAGTTGAGTACACAAAATCAAATGCTAATTCTAACTTCTAATTAAGGTTATTACTGATTACTAGAGACCGGATTATATGCAACATAAAAAGCATGCTTGAAATATGCATGAATATTGGCAGAATATGCAAAATTATATGACAATATGCAAATTCAAAATCTGCATACAATTAGTAAATTATTTTTTGATAGGCGATAATAGACCGTACAGTAAGATTATAAAATGACATTAAAATTATTTAAAAATTTTTGTATAGGTAAGCAAATCAAATATTTCTAAATTTTCAGTAGTAACTAGTAAGAGTGTGTCTACGATCAGTTAGAATATTTTTGTACATAGAAAAGGTTCACTCCACATTCACTGAGGAAACTGAGCAGAATTTGAACTTGGGTGCTATATTGTTAGCACTTACAGTTTCTGGCAAAAGTTCTGTCGTTTAATTTGTAGTTAGCGACCGCGACTTTCTTCTGTCTCTTTCATTTTATTAGGTATCGTAACTGTCAAAACAAAAGATGCGCACAGCTACTGACTGCATTCGAAACGCAGTAAAAAGTCACAACTATTACTCGATAGCCCTTATGTTTTGAAACTGTCATTGTTATTTTGGTCGCATTTCGGAATGCAGCATTAGTGAAAAATGTTGTAAATGTACCGATAATATGCATCATAACTAGATCTTAGGTAAAATATGCTATTACTGCTGACAATGGCTAAAATATGCAAATGCATATGCAAGTATGCAAAAACATATAATCCGGTCTCTACTGATTACTTTCCTTTGTTTTACTCAGAGTTACCTCATTTAAATTAACAATGAACATTAGGCAAAGTAATTAAAAATTGCTCATTTGACAATTGACTGATAAAATACAAACACAAAAGAATGAATACAAATATGTACTAATATTCTTGTAAAAGAATAGATACAAATACTTGTATGAAATCAGTGAATTTGCAAAATAATCGCATCTGCCGTAGTGGCATTCATATTGAAAAAAAGCCACTATACAAAAGATGAGGTACAAAAAAATATTTACCTGTCTTGTAGTGCAGGATTGAGGGTGCCCGAAAATGTTCCGGAGTAAATTCCTTTGCCATGGTGTTTCATGGACTCTATCACAGCACCGGGCCCGATCTTAGTGCGCGCCGTCTCCTCTGCTGCTCTGAGATCAATCTTATTAGTTAATACCTCCTTTGACAGTTTCTTGAGTTTCTGAGTTAAATTCTTTGATGCTTCTATCAGGGCCTTTGTGTCTACTGGAGGTGTCGGGGAAGACCTTTGGGGCTTTTTAGGAGCATCTGGGGCTTTGAAGGATGTCTGTTTAGAAGTACAGGGGGCAGGAGAGTCATCAGTTTGGCTACTGTGTAAAGGCTTCTTAATACTAGAAACGAAAGGCTCCGTTCTTGAAGTTGAAGGCTGCGGGGCGTTCGCTTCTTGCACCTGTATTCTTTTCTTGTGTTTATTCACAACAGACTGTACAAATGCCTTCTGTTTATTTTGGCCTATAGGATGTTTAAATTTGGAAGTCTTGTGAAGTAGATACTGAAACCGTTTATTTTTTAACGGTTCATTCAAACTTTGGAATGGAGGTAATGTGCTAGATGTAGACGGCTGGTTTCCGTGACTTGTCGTTGCTAAATTGGATATCTCTCTGTCCATCATTGACTCGTCCTGCTCTTCAAACAATCCTTTGTCTACGGCACTATTGAATAAATGCTCCATTGGATACTCATCTATTGTACTCTCAGCAAGAAAATTGCTTTGTTCAGTAAAGTTATCGCTATCATCACTCAGGGAGCTATCAGGTGTGTGTGAAGTAGACGGATGGGGCTTATCACACCCTCCACTCGTTGAAGGCGTAGCCTCAGCACTTAATTTACTACAAGCAAGGAGGTCCATTAAACTCGTTTTAACTGAATTTGTTATATTCTCTCTCACCTCTGCCGAGGAAACATCTATAGGGTTTGACACCAAATTAGATAAAGACTTGATAGGGGACTGTTCATTGTCTATGGATGTGTCAGACAAGTCTGATAGTGTACAGTTGGAGCTGTCCAGTGTTTCCTCTTTGTCTTTATCCGACTTTGCCCCATATTTCTCCTCTGCTATTGTGTGATATAGGTCTATCGCATTCTGTATCATGTCCAAGTCCTGCTTGTGTAAAACGTGCAATTGGCTCGGCTTAGGTTTGTCAATGGTTTGGTAATTTTCTTCGCATTGTAGAACTTTTTGTGTAGCCACATGGCTCTCCTTTGTGTCACATTTTGTACGGACTGAGGAAGATTTAGTGGGTGTGGAGGTGCGCAAGGTGCGTGTGCCACCTGAGGAACTAGAGTTCAGAGTGGACAGCTGCAGCTGTATCAGCATCATGTGGTCCCCTAACCTCATTGTCAGATTCAGTGGCGATTTGCCACTGAGGAAGTCGTTCACTTGAGTGTCATTCAAAGATTCTAATGCTTGCATCACTGAATTTTCTGGTCTTTGACTCTGAAAGAGATAAATTAGATCTTATTTCACTTATCGATAAATTATCTAACTGTATATATTGTTCGATTTTAACGTTGTGAAACACCCGATAATAAGTAATGGAGTATTTGAGTGCGTTTCGAAATAGCGTGACGTGCTTACCAGAAGGCCCGTCTCTACGCTCGGCAGCAAAATGACTCGCGATCCGTCTAGCAGGCCGTTTTCTACGAGAGTTCCGTCCCTCAGTTGTCTGGAAAACCATAATTATTTATCAATAATCGAGTCAAAGGACGCGGATGCGTCATCGTATCGACGCAACTTATTTCCGCGATGTACCTATGTTTAACAATAGAGGCTTGGCGTCGGACGCCTTCGAACTCACCTTTCGCGATGTAAAAGACATATTCGATCCTTCGATACTTTCAGTTTCTTCGAAACGAGCTTCTTCAGGTGCTCCACTGTGTTTTTACCGTTCAAGCTGATGGAGAAATTGCCACCCGTCGTAGTTTGTATGTTCAGCGTTATGTCCGAAGATTGTGGCGAGCCACACCCGTACACCTCCGTTCCAGTTGCACGTTCCATGTTATACACATATAATACACTAAAATTTATTAATAATAACGATACACCAACTTTCGATCTATCTAGGATTACACAGCTATTTTATTGCACGATAGAAATAAAAGGGTCACACGCTAAGCTCCCAGATTTGATGTGGCCGTCGGTGTGACCAATCTCGATCGCTTATTTCCCGTTACTTTTTTTTCATAACAGCTGATGCGAAGCAATGCCTTTTGACGTTTCATTTTACGTAATATATTTATAAAGACAGTCTTTGAGCATGAGCTAAACGACAATAAAATGGAAAATGAAATCGAAATAGGCAACTTGTAATTATTTTCAATAATACAATCAAGAAAAGAACCTTATGAAAATTGATTCAGATACTAAAAGTCTATGCAGGGGAGGTTCTATAATGGATCGGGTTTTTCGGTTAACGTGAAATGGACTGCACTTTTCAGTGTTGCTATTCCTCATGCATACTCGAGTCATGATGTTTATCAGCGCGAAATTCAAATGTCATAATTGAAAAATATTAGGAGCTAGGCTAGTTTCAATTTTATCAAAACGATAAACATAAAACACTAATGATCTTTAAACGATTTTATTATTTTATACATGCAAATAGCGGATATCCAAGGTGATTATAATGTTTATATTTTAATGTTTCTTTGTGTAGTAGTAGTAGTACATTAGAGCATTTTGTGAAACTATAATATTTAATGTACAAGGTACACGACACGCTGCACAGTGCACATAGCACAGCATAGTGACACCACGTAATTTGAGAGTAAATTCCTAGAGCATGTCTAGCCGAGTGACTAATCAGACGTACTTAAACTTCTTGTTAATGAATTAGAGTTAAGAGGGGTCCTAGAAAAACAAATGTATCCAAATGAAACGACAATTTCTATATTGACATTCATTTATTAGTCCATATCCGACATCCCAACACCCGTACCGACTTCGTTAACATTTATCACAGCAACTTTATAGCTAAATATTTACAAATAACATGAGTGAGTATGTAAAATGATTTACAAAATATAGGCATGATGACATTCTTGATGGTAATTCAAGGACCTTTCCGAAATAGAAACATGCGTGAAAGAATTGTGTTAGCTAAAAAAACTTTCCAAGATAGAACACATTAAAAAGTCTCATAAAATAGACAGTAGCATTGTACGCATTGCGGGAGAATTTGTTCGATAGCTACTTATATTAATAATTGCGTTTATGAAAGTAGTTTCATAACAAAAGTTGCTTTAAATTACATATTATGTTATCGAATGGTATACAAATAAGAAATTTGATTAAAAAAGTCGGCGTGACTATCCAACTTATTGAAGAAGATACAGAAGTTATAAAGCTCAAATTTTACAAATGTTTATTTTTTAACAATTGTATCTTAATCATTATTTAAAAAAATCTTCTAATCTTTTACCTTGTTAACATTCCTATTCTTCGACGCCACCTACTATTCGAAAACGGAATTTTATACAAATCTAAGGTAAATTGTAAACATTTATAGTTTTAGACATATTATATTGTATCGGTGAGTAAATGCCTCAACAATACTTTGTATAATTAAAATATAACATAAAACATTAATGAATATTTTGTATCGACTTTAAGTCATTTCTTATAATTTTACACCATCCTCTGGTGACATAAAAGTTTACATGACATTATAAATGAATAGTATTGATTTTATAGTTTCACACAAAACTGTTTTCCCATGGTTTCACCCAACTTAAGTTTACTTAACTAACATTTATATAATTACACAACAAAGGTAAAAAAATGCTAAAGCTTTTAAAATATTTTACTACATAAAAAATCTTAAAATTAGGCTGTTATGACATCTAATACCTTTGTATTTTGGGGGAACAAAACTACATCTAATGTAGGCAAGAAGTAACAACCAACAACAAGTAAATATTCTACATAAGGAAAATTTTTGAAAGGAAAATTTTTCCTTGAACAAAATTATTTAATTATGCAATAAATAAACCAGTTATAACATCAATAAACATAAACATTTTAATTATTCAGATTATAGAGCTCCATATAAATTGAGTTATAAAATATAACATATTTTTGAACACAGTATTATCCTAATATAAAAAACATTGAAAAAATAGGCCAAAATTATGCTAAAATATTGATGTAACTTAAACTATGCCACCTAACATTTGCTACTATAATTTACATAACAAACACTACTTTCTCCTACTTTTACTTTAGCAATTTTGTAATTAAATGAAACAGTAAATTCTTATTAGCCTTGACATAATATTGTTATACATAATATAAACATGCCTTAACTACTGTGTTTATTAATGATTTTACAAAAAGTATGTTTTTTATTCATGAATGTTATCAAATGTTACACAGAAAGAATGTCAATCATGGAAGAATGAAGATAAATAATTCAGCAGCAAGAGTTATACGGGGAAATGACTACCGGGCCGCCCGTCACGGGCAGGTCTGTTGCATGTCTGCTCGTCAATTCTAAGGTACGGGCACAGACATGCCCGCTAGCCCGTGCCCGCAGCCTGCTCGCGAGATCGCATTTTTCCCGCGCGGGCACAGGCAAGTCTGTACATGAATGGTCGCAACGGACGGCCCGTCGTCATTTGCGCCTTGGGAGTTGGGAGAGCGACTGGAGTGCACTTAAAATATTATTTTAAAACATATTATTGTAAACAATACAAACATTAAACTTGAGAAAAACCAACAAAAACAATTTAAATTTTAAACATTCGTTTATTTCCATTTATTTACCGGTCGCATCCTTGTTTGTGGAAAGTTATAAAAGCAAGGATTACTTGAAGTCATGAACACCGATCTACGTAAAGCCGCTTACAGCGAACTTATTGAAAAATCCAAAGAAATCAATGCCGATGCTGATCTATCATTTCTTACAAAGAAGATTGAGTCCATGAGTCCACGACCGAGCTGCAGATCTCTATCTATTCTACTGACTTGCCCGTTCTGTGTGTGTTCAATAGGGGCAAGCGGCAGACTTGTGCCAGACCGGGCGGCCCGCGGGCAGCCCGGTAGTCAATTCCCCGCTTTACGTCTCCCATGTCTTTACAATCGTGCGTCTATTATTATATCATTTATATCTAGTATTCATTAAAGTCTTATACTTGTGTAAGGTTCGTTACTTTAACTATTATATTATATGAAATATAATGGATAAGTCATACAATGTTTTATTCTTGTCTAATTTATTGGAAAGACGCTCAAAAAAGAAAGACAAAACATTGTGTAGCTTACTGGTTGTAACTTGTATCTATAGATTTTTGGACAATACATACTTAAGCTAATTGCTAGTTAAAATCTACAGTAAATAGTTTTCAAAAACTTGGACAATTTTACTAAACATATATTATATTGAGAATGCTAGGAAAAGGCTTTAAAAGTGAACATACAATTTTTAAACAAAAAATAATATAGTAAAAATATAAAAAAATAAATAAAATATATTTTCTTATTGTATAAGTAGAAGGTATTTTATACCTTATGGTCATTAGAATTTGTTAAGCATTTATTTTAAAAAAATGTGACGATTACACATTTTTTTAAAATTATTTATAGTCGAGGAACTATTTTCAACACTCAATACCAATTTAGACCTAAATTTTGGCAATTTTAAATGAAACAAAAGTTGGATTTAATTTTACCTGAGTGTTAAACACAAAATGTAAAATAACATATTTAAAAGTAAAGCGATTGAGTATCTTAAAGATAATTTAAATATCAGTTGTTCTAGTTTCATGCATAAAGTGATAAGATGCTTAGTATAAATTAAGGTAACAAGCACTGGAAATGCTGGTGGTACTTACTAACAAAAACGCGTGTACTTTCGTACAATTTTATCAAAAAAATTAAGTTAAATTTACTAGGCCTTTTGTATTTATTTCACTTATATTTTAAGTGAATAGGTGTATTTCTTACACTAAAGGCTAGTCGTTGAATATATGCACATCGATTTGCCATCTTTAATAAAATACATTCATAGCATACGTCAACAACGACAAGACATAGATAATCGAATTTTATCATCGTAATTAACATGTTAAATTGGCTTGTAAAGCTTGTAAAACGAGTAGACGCCGAACATAATTATTACACGCATAGGTAAACAAAAAATGAGCCAGGATGAATATTTAAAGTGCACAAATTTTGCCTGTAGAAATAAACAGCGGTCATGATTTTAATTATGAACTCTGGTTATTTAACGTTAAGGGCCAACGCTTAAACACGGGCGGACGTGGGCGCGGGCGTCGGAAGACCGCCGCGTGCGAGCGGGCACCCGTCGCGTGTGCCCATCTCATTTACCGCTGCTAGTATAATTTTTATCTCGAGCGTGTACAGTTGTGTCCAGTAGATTACTATGTATTATTTACTTATTTATTATTTGGCAAAAATACGTCAACGGAAACAACGTCGATTGCGAAAAGCGTGTGCCCGCGCCGTGTGCCCGCGCCTGCGCTGCATACTATGTTTCATTATACACCCGCGCGAGTTTAAGCGTTGGCCCTAAATGTATCATGTCATCATTTAGAAAATTCAGGGGCCTGGGGCCTGAGTCAAGACGAATTCGTAATCTCTTCGTTATATAATCGCCGATCAAAATGTTTGGAATTGACATAAGACGAGTCGAACGTCAACGTCATATTAACGAACGCTTATGTCAATTCCATACATTTTCATCGGCGATTCTATAACGAAGCGATTACGAATTCGTCTTGACCAGTTCAGCATCTGCTCTCTCCGTAGAATGCGCACGGTATCTTGTCAGAATCATCGTGAGCACACTACTACAGCAGGCTTAGCATAACAACATTAGAAACGGGAAAGAATGGACATACCGACAGATTTTAATGACAAAATGGCGGATTTCCTTTTTAAATGTCACTTTGTCTATTCTTCCGAAGAAAGAAACCGCTTCTATGGTGACCATGCTAAGGTTCAATTTCACCAACGACTGCTTATGATAATAGTCAATCCAGACAGCAACGCGACGCATAGATGCATTTCAAAATTTGTATGGATTTGACAGATTTGCAAGACATCTCACGCAATTGAAGTGTGTCAATTCTGTAGAAATTTAGAAATGCATCGTCGCGTTGCGGTCTGTATTGACCTTAACAGACGTTGGTGAAATTGGGCCTAAGTCTGGTGGTATCGCGTTTACGATGACCTCACAGACTTCCACCGGCCCACCGTGGCGGCGATCACAACGACGACGGGCGGCGATCACGAGCCGAACTCCTCAGTGGCGTCGTCGATGCGACCGAACACGTAGCCGCCGCGACCGTCCATCTGCAGGTAGTGGTCGTGGTGCGCCCACAGGGATTTGCGGTGGGACACCGTGAATAGGGATATGCCCGCCTGAAACAAGGTATTTTTATTAATTACTAGTAGTTCCTACGATTACCGCGTTCAAACAAACAAACAAACTCTTCCGCTTCATAATATTAGTATCTAAGATGTTAAGGAATAAATGAGGTCAATTTTACCAACATCTGCGTTAACATATTGTTAAAATGTCATGGTTTCTCTTTGATTCATACGTAAAACGAGAGAGGTAAAATTATATTAGTTCGATCGTTAACTTTAACAGTGGATGGAATTATAACAGGGTTGAGGCCCGCACTCTTTTCTTAAATACCTGTAAATTGAGTGTAGAACATAAAATATAAGATGCTGTACAATCTAAGGGAGATCGCAGACGTCATGCTTTTTGTGTGATCGAGTCTGCGGCTTACATACAATCTGATGGCGCGCGCTATGCATAGTTTGTATGTAAGCCGCAGACTCGATCACACAAAAAGTGTGACGTCTGCGATCTCTCTTATACGGATTTTTTGGACATGTGATCTAGTGCTTAGGCTCAGAATAACAACAATTTATTTACCTAAACGTCTTAACGGTAACAGCATAATATTTTGTTGTGATACAAATTGTTATTATTGTCCTTTTGCTGGACTCGGTAATTTAAAGTAAGTAAACAAAACTTTTAAATGTTGTAAATAATATTAAAAAACGAAATGTCACCTCTTTACAGTACTGGTACATCTGTCCCTCAACGTCGACCGACACGGCGCTCGTGCACTCGTCCAGTATAGCGAACTGCGGCTCGTGGTAGAACAGACGCGCCATCTGTGGGAGATATTGCGTTGTGTCATCTATATATATATGTGAGCGAAAAACTTTACTTTACACGGCTTCGGTGCGGGACGGGCATGCAACGAATACGTCACGGACGCGCAACGAATCCGCTGCGGATGCGCCGCGAATACGTCGCGAACGTTCAACGAGATAGCAGCGTTTTGTGCTTTGTAAACTCGCTGGTAAACACGCTAAAACGCTGTGTATCCACCACGTGTTCGCGACGTCTTCGACATCCGAAATCTGCTCGCCAAACGGCATGATAGCGGCCTTTAGTAGTTTGGCCACTAACCGCTATCCGCTGCTTCTCGCCACCGGAGAGGACGTCCATCCAGTCCTCGACGGCATCCCAGCCGCCCTCGCGCGCGGTCAGGTAGCTGAGCTGCACGATGCGCAGGAACCGCTCCAGCTCCTCGTCCGTGCGGCCGCGACGCACCATCTCCTCGTGAGTTTGCGGGTAGATCACCTGGAATAACGAAGAATAATAATAAGTTAAGAGGGCGACTAACCCAAAAAATCAAACATCGTCCTTCTCTCTTCACACTCACGTCTTTCATATGCCAGGTGAAAAAGGACGACGCGGATTCATCGCCTAATTAGTTTTTTTCTCAATAACTCGTTAAATATACAACATTTTAAAAATCCGCTAGGTCGGTTTCTCAATGATAGAATTTTATACAATGTGTTAGAATATTAACTTAGTTCAATGCGCGGTTATGGCAATAAATGAAAAATTCGTGAAAATTAGATGCATTTTTAGTCGCCGCCTTAACAACATGTTATGTACTGTAAGTGTGAAACTCACAGTACATAACATTAAACTCAGCATGCCGAAGATACGCGGCCGAAGTTCCGTGGCCGATATAACGTTCCGAGTTCCGACGCATTCGGCTGTTATGACACACGACAAGAGCCGAAATTACGCGGCGGAAATTCAATTGCGTAGCTTTGTCCGAGTGTGTGTGAGGAGTATTCAGTGTCCCGAACGCCGCCGAAATTGACGCCGAAAAAAAGCAATACCTCCGAATCGCGCTTACGCTCGACCGAAGTATGGCTGTACGCTATAACGCAACGTAATTTCGGCATAGTGTGTCATCGGTAATTTAAAATACACCGCTGGTGTAATCTTGCCGAACTTATGCTGCGTATCTTCGGCATCGTGTGTTTAGAACTTTAGACGCTAACGCGACTAAATCCGACGTGTTGCAAGGTTATATAAGAATACTAGCTGTCCCGGCAAACGTTGCTTTGCCATAATAATATTATAAAGTACCTATTTCGGCCACATTATTTTTTTGAAGTGACTAAAATATAATTAGTATGTTAGCATAGCTATGTCTATCGCTATCCCGTCGCACAAACAATGGTCGCCCTCAGTCTCGAGTTGTAATAATTTACTATTATTTATTCAACAAATGCAACTTATCAATATATGAAGTACCCAGTAGCCGATTCTCAGACCTACTGAATATGCATATAAAATTTGGTTAAAATCTGTAAAGCCGTTTCGGAGGAGTTCGTGGACTAACATTGTGACACGAGAATTTTATATATAAGATAAGAATATTGACTGAAGCGTTGTCAAATGTCAAACCAAACTTTTGTTTACTGCCTGTGCTGGTTCTGCCGTCTAGCGTGAAATTGGCGATGAAACGATCATGAAACACAAATTGACACTTACCTGGTCCCTAAGCGTGCCGAGGGTCATGTAAGGTCGTTGCGGGACGTAGAACAGTTTACCCTTCGGCGGTTTGGTGAGGGTACCACCGAACACCGGCCACAGCTCCCCGAGAATACGGAACATCGACGACTTGCCGCACCCGTTCGGCCCGCACACTAGCACGTTCATACCAGATCTGAAATTAATTGCAATTTTAAAATATTTCTAGATAGATCAATGCTTATGCTGCTACGAGTAGTAATACTTTAAGGGTGTACTACTTGGTGCCTACCGCCGAACCTACCATTATGTACAACACGGTCAAATTAACTTGACGCATCGAAATGTCAAATTAACATGCGAGCTCCATAATGACGTCATCAAACCGTGCGTCTAGTTAATTTGACCGTGTTGTAAGTAAGGAAAACTTACAGAATTTAAAAACAACAGAAGGAATACATAATATCGAACAGCATTTTAAACATCAAACCGTGACGGTACGCAGCCCTCGGTTTATAAATAGGCCGTTATAGGCCACGGGCTAGGGGCGGTTACGTCCATAGAAGTCCTACAGATTACGTACATGGGGTGGCGTAAAAAAGTGGTGTTACTCACATAAAAAATACATAGGTAGAAATTCGGAACTGACGATACTATGACTAAGTGTAGGCGCACACGATGCGACAGGCGTCTGCGACAGCTCGACGACTAGACGCAACGACAGGCTACGGCCGACAATTTTCATATATTTTGTTCTATGCTTCGCACACTTGACGTCAGAGTCGCAGAGTCGCAACGACAGACGTGCACCTTGGATCGAGACTGACGCGCGACTGTCGTCGTGTGTGCGCGTGTATACGATTCCATACACAGCGACTTGACGCAACGACAAGTTGCACTATTTGCGATGGCTCTAAAAATGAGCTATAATCTATTATATATAAATCTCCTGTCACGATGTTTGTTCGCGATGGATTCCTAAACTACTTAACCGATTTTAATGTTCCTTTTTTTAAATATGTGCTTTTTTCCAACTTGAGATATAGGATAGCTTTAATTATAGTCACAATTTTATTTTATTGCAAATTATTTGTCCTATAAAGAGCGCCCATTGTTTATGCGACGCGGGTCACGGGATAGCGATGGACGTTGCCATGGTGACATACTTTTTTTTATATCTATGGACGCTTCACACCACGTCAGTCTGGCCCCGTGGTAAGTACCTGTTTTTTTTTCTAATTCCACTTCACTAATTCAATAAAATAATACGGAGGATATATATGGAGTATAATATACTTTGCAACTAACAGAAATTAAATTTGAAATACTAACCTGACTTCGAAGCTCAGCTCCTGTATTAGGACATCTCCGTTCGGCGTGACGAGCGGTACGCGGTCGAACTTGATTATCTTGTCCTGGTACACGATCTTGCCCGCGCCCGGCGCCATGATGGTCGGCAGACCTGTACAGAGGGCAGTTTAAAGGTAAGCTTCCACTTTGCACGCAACGGACGCAACGGCTTTTAGCATGCCTTGTATACGAACTCATACAACGGCGTCCACTACACCGCACCGCACGCAACTTTAGTATGAGGCATGCGTCCGATACCGATAAGTGTACGCTTACCTTTACAAGGACTTTTGACAATTAGATGACATTGAGGATGCAAAAAGCACTAGAATGGCATGAGGATTAGATATATTATTTTGGCTTCATGCGATATAAGATATGACACTTACTGCCTTTCCCAATATTAAATCTATCTCTTGTTTGACATACGACCGATCGCAGCTAATATTGAATTGACATAAAATAGATAACTATTCCTATCTCTAGTATGGCAAAACCAGAGATAGATCAAATATTGGGAACGGCCGTAAGTAGATATTGACGTAGTTATAAAACAGCTGCTGTCTAAGTGACATTTTACAAGATGGCGGCGCTAGTCTTAAATCCTGATTAGGACTTTGCTCAAAACTTGCGTGCTTGGTACAAGTATCGGGCAACTTTTTCAGTTTTTTGCAAGGATTCTCCCTTTTCTCAGTGATTAAATCTTCATTGTTGTGTTTGTTATTGTGCCGTCCGTGTTTGTGGTTGTTTGTTCGCACGTAAGTAACGTAGTTATTTAGTTTACAATGGATAACGACCCGCCGGACCCCGGCGGTGGTAGTCCAATAGATGTTTGTGTTACCCCTCCTAATGGTTTGAGCAGAGTAGACTTAGACGAAATCCCAAATAAGCGTCCTAGACACTCACCACCAACCCTTAATAATCCAGCTTCCTCACAAAATGATACGATGATGTTTATGCGACCAGATTTTTTTAACAAGCGCAAATATTCGCCGTCCGATTGCGCCCCCTTCATAGTACACGTTTCAAAAACCGATACATCCAATAATAGTCAGATCCGCCCTATGGAGTTTGGCCGCTACCTATACCAAAACAATTTTACGACCGTTTCTCTCGGTGGAGTAAAACGTGTAGGCAGGAATCGTGTCTCAGTAGAATTAAAAAATGCAGATGACGCCAACTCATTTTTAGATTCCCAAATTCTAACTGAAGCAGGTTATACAATGTCCATCCCGTCATTTAATGTATCGCGGATGGGTATTGTAAGAAATGTTGCAATAGATATTACTATGGAGGAACTTGTTAATAGTTGTATTGCACCCTCAGGGTATGGTGATGTGATAAAGGCACGTCGAATGTGTAGAAAAACTGTAGATCCTAACAGTGGAACAAATTGGATCCCCACTCAAACTGTTGTTCTAACTTTCAACGGTCAGAAACTCCCACCACACATTTATCTATTTTACACCTCCCTTCCTGTAGAAATATACAAGCTTCCCACCATACAATGTAACCGCTGCTGTAGGTTCGGCCATGTGAAAACAATCTGTAGATCGAACCCTAGATGTTATAAATGCTCTCAACCACATGAGGGGGACACTTGCACAACCCAAGCAGTTTCATGTCTTTTCTGCTCTGGTCCCCACACGGCTAACAACCAAAAATGTCCTGAATTTGTACGACAAAAGGAAATTAAGGTTATTATGTCTTCTTGACAGTGGATATGCCACCATCCCTTCTCGAGCTTCAAACCAAGCAGATCGCGTCTCCTCTCCCCCCTGGTGGGATTCAGAATGCACTTTGGCATGCAAAAAACGTAAGGAGGCAGAGAGGATTTTCTCTGCTGATATGTCTCTTGAGAATTATAACAACTGTAAAAGAATAGCTGCTGAAACCAAAAGAATGCTTTCTCATAAGAAGCGTCTCGGATGGCATAGATTCTGTGAAAGTTTAGCCCCTCTTTCTCTACCATCTATGGTATGGAATAATCTTAAAAGATTCCGTGGCTCTTTTTCCCCTAACTTAAATCCACTTACAAATGACCCATCTCCTTGGATTCATGACTTTTCCCAAAAGATTGCTCCCCCTTGGGTGCCTTGCCTTGAAGAATTGCCCAATCTGTCGCCGCCCCCTTCTCCTTCCAATAGTGAATTAGATGCTCCCTTTACTTTGGAGGAGTTGAAACTCGTCCTTGGCTCTCTGACGGACTCGACTCCTGGAGTTGATAATATCCCATACTCATTTATTACAGAGTGCAACACCAGGACCCAAAAAATTATATTAGATTTTTTAAACTGTATTTATGATTCTGGACATCCTCCTGATGAGTGGAAGTGTCAGATAATTATCCCCATTATAAAGCCAGGTAAACCGGAGAATATCCCTTCCAGCTATCGTCCCATCGCCCTCTCTTGCACCTTATCAAAGATATTGGAGCATCTTATTAAAAATAGGCTTGAGTGGTTTGTGGAAAGCAGAGGCATCTTGCCGAGATGTCAATTCGGATTTCGCAAAGGGTTTAGTACCATGGATGGTATTTGTACATTGGTAACCGACATTCGAGTTGCCCTCTCCAAGCAGGAGACTCTGGTGGGGGTGTTTCTGGATGTGGAGTCCGCATATGACAATGTACTTCTTCCAGTACTCAGGCAGACATTGCTAGAGCTGAGTATTCCTGAGAAGACAGTCAATTACATCTGTAACTCTATTTCCGGCCGTACCATCCAAATTTCTCATAATAACTCACAGCCCATTTACAGACATGTGTGGAAAGGCCTGCCGCAAGGAAATGTCCTCAGCCCTTGTCTTTATAATCTTTACACCCTCAAATTATACTTATCAGTTATTTCATTTTGTAGATTTCTTGGATATGCGGATGACATAACCATTTATGCCTCCTCCAGAGACTTATCAGATGTCTGTGCTCGTCTTAATTCCGCTCTCTACTACCTTCGCGAGTGGTTAAATGATCATGGCTTAAGCATCTCTATTGCAAAAAGTAAAGTCGTAGTTTTCACAAGAAGCAGGACTATACCTGACATTCAAATAACCTTGGATAATAAAAACTTCCCTGTTTCAGACTCAGTAAAATTCTTGGGAGTCTATCTTGACTCTAAAATGACAGGTGTTCAACACATTAATCATGTCATTGAAAAATGTGAAAAAAATATAAATATTATTCGCTGCCTCTCTGGAGTTTGGTGGGGTTCACACCCCTACACCCAAAAGCTTATTTACAACGCCCTTGTTCGGAGTCACTTGGATTATGGTTCGATTATCCTTGAACCGTGCCATAAATCTGCACTTAATGAATTAGATAAAATCCAGGCTAAGTGTCTCCGCTTAATTCTCGGTGCAATGAAGTCAACAGCTAAAAACGCCCTACAAGTTGAGGCAGCAGATCCCCCTTTGTATCTCCGACGCCAGTATCTCTCTGACAGATTTCTTTTTAAAGCCCTACAGCTATCTGATCACCCCATTATTCCAATTTTGCATACTCTTTCCCAATTAGTCCAATCCTCACCCTATTGGTCCCATAAAACTCCTCCTTGTTTAGTTAAAAGTTTCCTCAAATTTAATAATATGCCCTGCCCTGTATATCAGAGTAAAATCCTCCCTATATTTGAAATTCCGTATGAAGCTCTAGTTAGGTTCCCTAGTGTTACCCTCAATACTGGCATTGTAAAAGGCTCACAATCTGCTAAACATGACTTTTTGGAATTAGTGAACACCAAGTACAACAACTGGTATCATATCTATACAGATGCCTCAAAACTAAATCAGCATGGCTCTGTAGGTTCAGCAGTTTGGATCCCAAAGGTAAACGTAGTTTTAAATTTTAAATTGCCCTCTCAGTCGTCAGTGTTCACTGGAGAAGCAATTGCTATACTTGAAGCTTTGTCATTTGTCGAGTCCCACCATTTAAACAATTCAGTTATTTTTTCTGACTCCCGTAGTTGTCTTCAAGCCATACTTGCTAATCCTTTTCGTGCTAAACTAAAAATTCCATACATCTCTAAAATTAGACACATGCTCTTAAAGTGTATCACTCAAAACATAACAGTTGAACTTGTTTGGATACCAGGTCACAGTGGTATCTCAGGTAATGAGAGTGCGGACCTATATGCAAAACGAGCCACTGATACAGGAGTTCTTGATCAATTTAAACTTTATAATAATGACCTATTACCACTGGCTATGCAGCATTTGGTGTGCAAGTGGAATGAGGATTGGTCAATTTCAGGAAATTTAAAGGGTAAATTCTACCACTCTCTACAGCATCAAGTTTTAGTTAAGCCATGGTTCTTTAAATATAGAAAAGCTAAAAAATTTGTTACATCTACTGTTTGCCGTCTGCGTCTGGGTCACTCCTGCACTCCAATATTTCTCCACAAAATTAGGGTGAGAGATTCATCTCTTTGTGAATGTGGACTTGATGAAGGCACCCTTGAACATATATTTTTTAGCTGCCCTAACCGTATTTGCTCATTGTATGATCTACTTCCCCCTGATGTCTCTCGTCCTTCCAATTTCCTATCACTTTTGTCCCTTGTTCATACACCATTTATAGATGTTTTGTGTAATTTTATTAATTCAAATAATATTAAATTGTAGAATTGAGTCTTTACTAATGAATACTAACAAACTAACAATATTTATGTTGTATTGTTACAGGTACTGTGGATTTAATTGTTTAAAATGCAATTCTTTATTTTTAATCGAGTTCTTTCTTTTCTTTTTTAAACTTGTATATTCACAAAGGTTATATACAGAGCAAAGTCATGATTGTCGTCGATGACGACCAAGTTTTTTTTATCCCGCCAACACTGATACTGGCTATTCCTCAAGGGAGGCCATATTCAAAAGAAGAAGAAGAAATCCTGATTAATTAATTCCAAAAGTCTTATATATTTGGTGTGCAGTGTTGCAGCTCAGTCAACAGCCGCCATCTTGCGCGCGGCCGTCGCTACGTACCTCCGTCCTGCTTGTCCAGCATGGTGCGCTCGTAGTGTCCCGCGTTGACGTCGGCGAGAACATGGCGCAGCTGCGTGACGCGCGAGGTGAGCCCCGCAAGCCGCGCCAGCTCGCGCCCCGACAGCACCAGCCGGCCAATGCCCTCCGCCATCTTGACTATCATGCGCCCGTACGTGTAGTAGTGCTGTAACGTGACGTAAGCAATTTAGACATCGAGTTTAAAGCCTGCTAATCGCGAGCCATATGTCGCAGTCATCCCATTAATTGTCTACACAGATGGACCGCATTTCAACTGCAATCCAACCGCAAAATGCAGTTCAAGTGCAGTTTGAATGCAGTTGACACGACTGCAATAGAACTGCAAACCAAACAGTTCACACGACTGCACGCCAACTGCAACTGAACTGCAATCCGACTGCGTGTTTGGTTTGCAGTTCTATTGCAGTCGTATTGCAACTGCATTCAAACTGCACTTGAACTGCAATTTGCGGTTGGATTGCAGAATTTGCAGTCGAAATGCGGTCCGTCTGTGTAGACCCTAATGAAATAATCGTCAGTCAATGAACGCGCTAGTCATTCCATGAAATAGCAGATTCAACCAAATAACTTTGATTTGATTGATAAATTACAAAGCCAAACCAAAATTATTTACGCAACAAATTGGGATAGTTATAGTGGAGTTTCAACTTAACTTTTACCTCAAGTCATTGAGTTCAAGTTTTTGCTTCATTAATTTTATGATTTTGTTTAACTTCTATTTTTTAAATAATTTATTAAAAAAAAGACAAAAATAACCAAATTGTACTTAGTTATTTTTTATAGTGTAATTATATTTTTAAATAATAATATGCTAATTATTCAGTTTCTTGCACCAAAATAGCACGCGACGTCAACTGAATATAATTAATGAAATTATCAAATAATAATGAATATATTTTTGACGTGACAACGTCTTATAATTCGATATGGGGTGTGCGCCCGAAAAACATGACAGTTCATGCGGCGTTGCCTCGCTCTGAGGCGTTCCATTTAAGGCTTGAAGTGCAAGCGAGAGCGCGGAACGAGCGACAAGGAAGCACAATCGGCCTTTGCGTTCGGCAGACTTCGGCAGCGTTCGACATCCGTCTTTCTCCAATTCTGTAACTATTTCGGCGCAATTTTGTATCTAAGATGTTTTTTGTTCGTCTATATCCATTTGAATTTTTCGAAGAGCGGCCATAACCTCTTCCATCTTCGCAGTTGAATCAATATTCTAGTAATATCGTGAAAAATTCTCGCTATTCAGAAATTTTTGTACGGCCCCCGGTGAGGATCGATCCTACGACTTCGGTTGGAGTCATTAGTATCGTTCACCTGCGTACTAGAGCGATGACGCAAATGTCGCAATTGTCTTTCACTTGCAGCTGCTCGGGTTGCTTGTTTACTAAAGTGAGTTGAACTAGCAGTCCAAAGTCCAATGTTTAGACACCCGCAATTTTTTAATAATATTATATTTTATTGTTTTAGCAAAAGACTTTTTAGCATTATTTTAACCACTTATTCCAGTTTTTATAGTCCACTTTCTTATTTTTCACTCTTATAATTGATGAAATAGTGTGATAATAGGATCTTTTTTATTTATAATCATTCAAATTGCAACAATCTTGCACTGTCACTGGCAAAAGTTTTGACGTGATAACGTCTTGTAATTCGATATGGTGTGCGCGCCCGAAAAGCATGACAGTTCATGCGGCGTTACCTCGCTGACAGCTCTCAGTAAGGCTCACCTGGGCCGCGCTCTTTGTTTCGATTATATTACGTATTTCGATGACTTTGACCACACTCTGAATAAAAAATAAATAATCTGTGAGCTATTAGTATTATTTCGGCTATTCAAAATTGTGCTATATTTCCTACGTGTCAAGGTATGACTTGTGCTTTGTTCGAAGATTTTACTGGGTTTCACGAATGTATGTAGGTAGCGTTTTGTATTGCAAATAGTTTATTTTACTCATTATAAATATTTTTAGACAATCATTTGAAAGAAATACATCGAAATAACTTTAGGTTACAGTCGAAAAAGTTTGTTTCTATTTATAGAGATTCGGAAGCGAGGGTTAAGGGGTTAAGGATAGTTGAACGTGACAACGTCATACGTTGTCACGTTCAACTATCGTCAGTAAACCGACTTTACAGACAACCGATTTTTTTTTACTTCAATGGAGTTTGCTAACAATAGTTATTGCGTCTTTCAAAATGCTCTGTAGTAAGTACTTACTACAACTAGCAATTACTAATCAAGATTATAATTTCGCCGATTCATCTTTTTACAGTTCGACAAGGCTTTTTATGAACGTGGCGAGAAAAGGAACTAACGCTGCTATCATTCAAAAACGTCATTTTTGACAGTTCTCCTTTCTCCTTTACCAGCAGCGCGGCCAGCGCCCATTGACATCACTGACATATCAAAGCGCACGGAAGTGCGCAAGCCTAGTTCCAGCAGGCCGCGCGCATGCCGTGCACTATTTACACGAACCGTTTCGACGTACTTTTGACCCCCCTGTAGCTCAGTGTCTATTGCGAGTGCAAAGATAAAATTATACCTACGTCATTATTTACGAGTACTTAAGCAGTATACCCAATTTCATAGATATAGCTACAGTAGATCCTGAGATATGTCCTTGTAAAAATAGCTTATTTTGGCACTGACTCACTCATTCACTCACTCATTCACTCACTCACTCACTGACCGGTAATCAAAACCTCTAGGCCACTTCCAATTGTCCTAGCGTTATGAAATTTGGCACACAGATCGTGTGTTATATGTAGATTAACGAAAAATTAAGAAATTGTAGAAAATGGTCAAGCGTGAGTCGGTTCATCTACGAACTTCAGAGGCCACTTCCAATTGTCCTAGCGTTATGAAATTTGGCACACAGGTCATGTGTTATATGTAGATTAAAAAAAATAAGAAATTTTAGAAATCGGTCAAGCGTGAGTCGGCCTATCTACAGCCCATACAAACTTTAATGTCATAGCTTTATGAAATTTGGCACACAGGTCATGTGTTAAATGTAGATTACAAAAAATTAAGAAATTTTAGAAATCGGTCAAGCGTGAGTCGGCCGATCTATGAACTTTAGAGGCTACTTCCAAATGTCCTAGCGTTATAAAATTTAGCACACAGCTCGTGTGTTATATTATTATGTAGATTAACGATAAATTAAGAAATTTAAGAAATCGTCAAGCGTGAGTCAGTTCATCTATGAACTTTAGATAAAAATTCTTATGTACCAGTGGTATAATGAGGCATCTATTGAAAGTATTGTTTATATCGGGCGTAGTACAAAAAGAAAACATAGGTAGGATTTCTTGAAAAAAAGTATTGATATCCCACCAAAAACATACCTGTTAAAATAGGGCCTAGTTCCTATAGGCTAACTGTTGGTCTAAAAAAAGAGTTGAAATCCAATCCAATGCCAAGTTCAGATGCACTTCATCGATCATAATCATCTTTATCAACAGCCTGATCCATAATACTTCTAAATTTGAACTTGGCAGGTTTTTGTGCTATGCGTTACACTTGATTAATTATATAATTAGATAATATTAATAGAATTTAAATAACCTGCCAAGTTCAAATTAGAAGTATTATGGATCAGGCTGTTGATAAAGAGGATTTCAACTCTTTTTTTAGACCAACAGTTAGCCTATAGGAACTAGGCCCTATTTTAACAGGTATGTTTTTGGTGGGATTCATATATAGCCTTGTTGTAAAGCTCCATTTAGACCAAACGAGCTCATTCTAGTAAAGCTCTTTTGATGTAAACTAACAACGAGCATTCTTTCATTGTTCTAGTGTGTTCGCCACGTGTTCGGCGGTAAATAGGTAGAATGCTCTAAGAATCTCGCTCGTTTGGCTTAAACGACGCAAGAGCGCTCGAGCAATTGCCTTGAGCGTTCTTTCGTGTTCGGACGTGCTCGCCCTTCGAGGCGGTCTCATCAAAGGGATTCTAGTGTTCTTGATATTTTTACTTTTTAGCGGCTGGTTTTAGGTAGTTTATCATCAAAGGTTATTTCGTAAATATGGATTGGAGTAATGAAAAATGTTTACAAATGATAGAATTATACCATAACAAAAGATGTTTATGGGATCCAACCTTTGATGACTATAAAAATAAATTAACTACTTATCGTTGACGAATGAGCAATGAGCATTCGCTCGTTTGGTCTAAACGGAGCTATATGATTCTCATCTATAGAGCAAAAATTATTATTCTTGATGTTCTTGTTGATTCGATTGGTGTAAACGATCTAAAGTATGTTGTAACGAATTATAGTTTACACTAAACGAATACGAAATAATGTTCTTGTGCTGTTCTTGCTCTATGTTCTTTTGGTGTGAACCCACCTTAAAGTGTATAATTATTATGACATATCAATTTTTTAAATTGTGTTTGATAAAAAAATCAAACGCCTAATTCAAGGACATCCGCTGGTTATAACTTGTAGTTTATAAGATATAAACTTTATAATAATGATTCAGATTGATGAATCCTTTTGGAACTTACCCTGAATCGGTCCTGCTCGGTACCAGTAGAAAGGAGGTTGTGGTCTTTCGCGAAGAAAGGCCTCGACACGGCGTAAAAGCCTATTACTATGGCAATATCTGAAAGTTACACAAAACTAATAAGTTTCATCTATAGCATGACAAATGATAAATCTAACATAAAGATGCTAAGCCAAAAATGTTGTATTTCTATGTTCATAAAGGAAATGTTTAGGAAATTTTTATACAGGGCGATTATACACTAACCCATTAAGCCCCATAAGGTCAGCGGTGAACGCGACAACAATAGAATTACAAAAGATTTCCAAGAATGCGTGATCGAAGGATATATTTTTTTATTTTACATATTATGTAGCTGCAATTCTCTAGACAGATTTTTATACTGAAAATAGTCAACATTATTGATTTGTAAATTGGAAAACGTTGGAGTATCGATGCACCACAGTCCACAACAGAACAGAGCAATAGCTCTTATATAAATCTTCATAAAACATTGTGGGAATATGCGTGGCCGGCACAAAGGAAGATCTTCCGACCGAGCGAGATGGCATGCTCGGTCAGGCCAAACCCTACTGACGTCATTTCAGACGTTGTGTATGTCTTGTCGTTCTCAGAAACTTCGATAGCCCGATCAGAGTAAACAGAACTAACGAGTAGGCAGAGTCAGAAGAGAATTAGAGATCTCGAAATGTTACATACGTTTGACGTAGTATGTCATATCGGCCGGCGCGCGCCGTACTAATGCGTTACTTAGGCCCGTATTTTTGGTCAGTACTTAAGATGCGATCCGGTCTCAAGACGCGGTTCGGCTCTGTGATTCGTCCAAATTTTGACAGCCAACCAATCACAGAGCCTGAACCGTGTCTTGAGACCGAGATGCATCTTGAGTACTGACCAAAAATACGGGCCTAAGCATTGTGGAACATGTTGAAAGTGACAGTCGCGCCCAGCTCGCGTATATTCGCCCGTTTGTTTGAAGTCGAGGTACTCCTTAGGGCCAACCCACACGTACCACAACCACACGACATCGCAACGACAAAATGTCGTCGAGCAGTTGGTGTCGCTGCAGCTTTTTGTAGTTGCGTTGTGGTGTGGTGTGTGTCCATTTCATTTACAATACGAAATATACGCCCGACCACGTGGTTGTGGTACGTGTGGGTTGGCCCTTAGTTATGTTTAATCTGGCGCGAATCGCGATGCAGGATTGTGGCGCCAGTTGTGAGTACCGCCACAAATTAACTAGGGTTGCCCCATTACTTACATTTGGCAACGATATTATCGATGAAGCCCATCCCCACTCGGAAGTTTAGGAAGTTCCTCAGGTGCCTCGTGAGTTTGTAGAAGCTTGCCAGGATCGTCAGTTGCTCACGCTTGCTTCCCTGAAACAAAACATATAAAGCGTCAAGAGGTTACAGACAGACACAATCAGGGAGTTGACAGTATGTTTAAAATTTTAAAATAATTATTAAATTTTATAGATTTATTGATAAAAACTCTAAAACAATACAAATAACGAAAAATAATTATTGATTTATTTTATTTAAAAAAAAATTGGATTTATTAACTGTAAGTCACGTGATTGGAAACGCTAATCTGAAGCAGTGACGTCATCGTTCAGTGTCAAACAAAATTGTCAGTTGTTAGGTTAAAGTTTAAACACCGGTACTCACTTTTGCTCTGTCTAGTGTCTACGCTTGCTTTGTTTCATGAACGATGACGTCGCACGTGATCACGTGAACTCCCCTATTCGCATTTAACTAGTAAGAATTTACACAGCGATTTTGAAAAACACTCGACGCTACTTAACTATTTCACTGAAAAATAGAGTTAGGCTATGTTCAAAATATATCTCTATCCGCCAGCTAACATAGATAATGTACCATCGAGGAAATTGATTCCTAGGCAGTTGATAGACCAACGTCATTTGGTCGGATTATGTCAATTCAATGTAATTCGTGGCTGGGTTTGACAAAATGCGATCAAATTACGTAGGTCCGCCATCCAGTGCCATAAACAGCCTTTTTGCGCCCTGTGCGAGCTTCTACAACTGGGCCCTTGTTTTTGACGTGACAACGTCTTATAATTCGATGGGGCCGGCTGCGCGCACGTTAAAACATGACGCAATATGCGGCGTTACCTCGCTCTGAGGCGTTCCATTTAGGGCTATGACGTTGTCACGTTCAACTATCGTCCGAAACTTTACAGTTTACAGACTTTACAGTTCGAGTCGAGTTCGAGTTCGAGGTTTTTTTTAGATATTATTAAAGGTTCCCAGAGCAATGTATAGGCCTATTTTATTATTGGAATCAAGCACTAGGGGCGCAGCGGAAACTTGTCGGGAGCAAACCGAAAAAATAATAGTCCTGACTCCTGCCTGGTCAGGTCATTCTTGTGCCCCCCAGAGTCTACGCCCTGTGCCTGGGCACCGATGGCACCGCCCTATTTACGGCGCTGCCGCCATCTGCTAATGAATCAACTTCTCTGATAAGTACTACTTGCCTCATTATAGCCCTGTCTAAAAAATATAAAACCTCATACCTGATAGAAAGCGATCTCCTCCGAGTTGGTGATGAGCCGAGAGTTCACGTAGCGGAATTCACCTTCCAACTTTTGCTCCTGGACGGTCATACGAGCTGAAAAAAAGAAGATTTAGTTTAAAAAAAAAAACAATTCCAGGTAGACTTCAACAGGGCTGATTGCCTAAACTACGCCTTATCAAGACACATGTAACGAAACTACGTATCGCCAAAAAAAAACTAGTCCAAGTTTTTTTTCGACTAAAGTCATATTTGGTCCGAATTTAAAAGCAGTTTACTGTAGAATAACACAGCTGTGAAGTTCTATATGCACCCGATGCAATAATGCATTGAATTGCCCTCTTAACTTAACTGAAATATGGTTATGTGCGTCTATTGTATCTAATTTTTTCTGTGCTTCTATATACAATATCTTATATTTTTAATGTGCTATTGTTCTAGGAAAATATATTATGTATATGATTGTAAGTTTTAGAGATAATATTCACATTGCAGATTTTTTAATATTAGCCATTCCACATAATAAACATTAATCATATTTTATTTCTTAATTATAATACTAAAAATATTTATTTAATTAAAAAATTGCGGTTGCGTAACTAATAAAACTATTATTTAATATTATTATAAACTAGAATTTGGTTTTAGCTAGGTAATAATTATAACATTGGCACAACATTTTAAATTCTGCAAACTAACGGTGCTATTCTTGTTCGTCATTAAGACAATTTATTACTCATTAAATATACAAACTTAAACGGCCCATTCACTATGTGCGTGCAGTCCGCCGGCTTATGCAGGATAGTGAATGGTGTTGCAGGCCTGCACGGCGGGCTACAACAGGACTGCAATGCAGGATAGTGAATGGACCCTTTTAATGTAAACTAGTATGTAGTTAATGAGTAAATTACCTGTAGGTTTTCTGAGGTATGTGAGGAACATTCCAGAAACGAGCAGGTACGCCATTACTATACCAGGAGTCTGAAAACAATACAAAAATAGTTTTAGGTAGATAACGTAGACAAACTGTCTCAATTTTAAAGTGAAGTACAGAAAGTCATACACATTATAGGCTACTTGACCTAATTTTTTTCTTCATGCTAATCGCTTCATAATCATTCATTTTTACAAAAAAAACTAATATTTTAATATTTTACACAGTAGAAACCCATAAAAATGTTTATTGAAAAATATGTCTCTTAAATGGCGCCGAAAACACTGTCCGCCATAGTGTGACGTCTTACGCTTTGTATTTTAAACTCTCTTTATTGAATTTTTTTTAATATGCTAAATGTACGAGTCTAAAAGTGCCCAAAAATTATAAAATAATTATATAAGAAATTAGAAATCATTTGTAATGTTGAAAACTTTGGGAGAAAAGTTTTGGCCATTTCATTTCCCGTGGAAATAATCTATCTATAATGGAGATAATATATATAAAACTGATGTTTTATTTGAATTATTGAAGAAAATATATAATAGGCTTATTCTTATTATTTATGTACAAATAAACTTACATATTATAGCGAGCGCGATAAATAAAAGATATTAAATTAGTATGAGGATGACGTCACATCCCAATCGGAAGTACCGCAAAAGCGTTTTCGTCAGTACAATTCCTATTTTCATAAAATCATATTTTCAAATCGACTTTATTTATCAATCATAAGCTTTTATTTGATAATAAGGGTGAAATACGGTTTCCTAGGCCAAGTTCTACTAGAAATATGCATTTGTTCAATGAAATTGAATATAGGTCAAGTAGCCTATTACTAGCAGCCAGGATTTGGCTGCTAGTAATTATGTATTCTATGAATGAATTAATCTTTGTAACTGGTTTATATTCTGGTTTATAGAAGTCTGCTGCAAAATATAAAGATATTAAACGATATGTGAATTGTAAAGTAGTTGTCGTTATATTATGCATCAAATTATTATTACAAACATAATGTAAAATAACATTAATAATTAATATACTTTCGGATTTCTTGAATATTATTTTTTGTAATTGATAATATTGACATATATCCGTGAATTAATAATAAATAAAATATAAAGTGCAAAGAATGACAAACATGTTATTGAGGTAATAAATTCAATGATACTAGTAATAATAAGAGCTGTTTTAAAGTAATGCCATATTATTAACATATTATGCAATTACACTACTAACGTGTCATATTATTACAATGTGTGTGACTTTGTTGTTAAATCCTCACTATAAAACTACTAAGTAGTTGTAGTAGCAAGTAAGGATTAGTAAGTTCTTTGGTATGGTAGTAGGGAAGTTTTTCACATTGGCTACTTTAAATCTTGATAAAGCACAGTGTCTCCATACGATAGGATGGATTCGCAAAAAGAAAAGCTAGTTTTATTAAGAAAACAAAGATTTGGTTTTTATAATAATATCTATGGACGCTTCACACCACGTCAGTCTGGCCCCGTGCTAAGTACCTGAAGGACTTGTGTTACAGGTACCAGACAACGGAAATATATTTAATACTTTTATATTTATACAATACATATATTTCAGATTTTTATTTTATCATACACATATTTAATACACATCCATGACCCAGGAACTTTTTGTTCCGTCGGCGGGATTCGAACCCGCGAATCCCGGCTTGAGCTACCAACAACAAGCAACAGCCCACCAACTGAGCCATAGACTACAGAGGTCGTCAAATCGTCGTATTGAATAGGCATCGTAGCTAATGGATCGATTTCGATTAAATTCGTCACAGATTTTAAATAGAGTGTGTGTAGGGTATAATTATTTTCCAATCGGAATTTTATTTGCCTACACATCATGACGCACTCATGGCCGGGCAGTTTTACTCAGTAATAAAAGGTACTAAAATCGCGCTCAAGGATAAATAACAGAACTCTGTAGGTAAACATTTACTCAGCGTTATCGAATGTGATGAGTGGCCGCAGCTCTAAAGTCCAACTTTGATTCGCACGCGATACAAACGTATATTAATCTGTAATTATCCGCTAACTCGTTTACTATAATAATTTGTAATAAAATACAATATAATAAATGAAAAAAAAACTTCATATAAAATGTCTGAAATTTAAATGTTCATGTTAAAAGAACTCGGCTATATAGGTTTGGACTACAGTTATATGTATACATTATTATTATTTTTAACAAAAAATTAAAACCGACTTCCAAGGTAAAAACAATATTAACATTAATATGAACTAAAAAGTATTAAATAATTTTTGCTATCTAATAGTGCCTTTTTCCGAATTCGGCTAAACCTTGACTATTTCTGTACTCAATCTTCATTATTTTGAAGTCGGTACCAGATAGCTGAATCTTCAGTCCTCTCACAGAATATTTGAAACTTTTGGAACTGGCACCGACTTCAAAATTATGAAGATTGAGTACAGAAATAGTCAAGGTTTAGCCGAATTCGGAAAAAGGCACTATTAGATAGCAAAAATTATTTAATACTTTTTAGTTCATATTAATGTTAATATTGTTTTTACCTTGGAAGTCGGTTTTAATTTTTTGTTAAAAATAATAATAATTTCACTCTTTTTAGTTACACTAGTAGGTAAACCTTCGCGTATATTTTACGTATCTTATTACAAACTGTTAAGAGTCACAGTTCACACTCACAAAATAATATATTATCAGTGAAGTGAACATATTGTGCTAAGTAATTTAACAATTTTAATACTTCAAACCCCAAGCGGTCACCGGCGATTGCGATAACAATAGAAAGGCTATTGTGTCTCGTTTTTCCACGATCCAAGGATCTATCAGATAAAAAATTGTATAAACTTGCATAGTATGTAGCGTAGCTACTCATCTAATATATAAAATTCTCGTGTCACAGTTTTCGTTGCCATACTCCTCGGAAACGGCTTGACCGATTCTCATGAAATTATGTGAGCATATTGTGAGGATATTGGTCTGAGAATCGGCCAACATCTATTTTTCAGACCAAAAATTATTTATATGGCAAAACAACGTTTGCCGGGACAGCTAGTAATATAATATAATATTATCATAATTATTGACAGCTGTTCTTGTAATCAAGAATTCAATTTCAAATCCATTCAAATCGATACTTAGTGCGCCATCTATCGATTAATAAGTATAACTAATTAAAAAAACACTTATTGACTTTGTTTTGTTTAAATGCTCTTTTTAAAATAACTTTATTTTAATTCTATATTTTGTCTATTAAAATTTTATAAAGTAGTTAGTATAGTATTCGATCTGTATATAAAGTAGTAAAGTATATTCGATCTAGCGTCTTCCGCCACGCGACGCGCGGCGGCGCCGCGATACCGTCGCCTCCGCGGCGCTGACCGCCATGTATATTTAAACAAAGTGTTGTTATACAGTATAAAATTATTATTATTATTAGTATATCCACACCTATGCCTTGTACTATTATCTATTCTGTAAAAAAAAAAAAAAAAAAATATATCCACAGCCGAACATATAACCTCCTCGTTTTTTGGAAGTCGGTTAAAAAGTCCTGGACTTCTGCGATAGAAAACTTAGCGGAAAATTTGCTTGCGATAATAAACTTATGATCCTATACCGTGATATTACAGTGCCAAAATTAAAACCGGTTCAGTAGATTCCGTGTATGAAAATAACATTTTTTCCTCTTTAAAATTAATAATAATTATTACAAAAAGTGCCGATTACGTACTTACTACAACTAATATAGATAAAAACAGTGTTGATTATGTGTTTGGAAATTCGTCAATCTTTATTACACTATAGCAACGCCTATTTGATCTAATAACGTAATAATGAAAAATAAACTCAAAAATATCTTAGCAATTAGTATGCAGGATTTACATACGTGTGTTAATAATTTGGACACACTAGACTCTAGAGGGAATTGTTAGCAGAATAGCTATTAAGTGCTTGCCTCGATAATAATCTGATCAACGAAAATTTACTTTTCCCGTGATGGTCTCGCAGACCGCTACTTGTGTCATAAAACGGCCAGCTTAGTTATAGTCCAATTTCATCAACGACTGTTAAAGTTAACGCTCGAATTAGTATCACGTTACCTCTATCATTTTTCATAAGAATGAAAGAGAAGACTTGAAATTTTAACAAGCTGTTAACATTAATAGACGTTGGTGAAGTTGGGCCTTATTCTAATCATACCAGTTTAGCGATAGTCTCTGATAGACCTAAGTCTATTTAGACAAGAGATAAAAATTCTGCGATACATCCAATATCGGTTTAGTTTAATCAAGTTTAGTGCCGTTCCTCATCTACAAGTTACGTATCATCTAACTTGCTGATGGCCCCAGGTTGACAGCCTGTATAGCTATTAGGGCGCATTTTCATTTAGTCGTTAACTCGTTGTATACAGCATACGGGGGAGTCTATAACAACTAATGGCGCATTTTGATTGGTCGTGGCTTACGTTTCAGAAATCTCCCGCACTTCGCATCCCTCCGGGCCCTATCGACCAGTGAAAATGCGCCATTATAGCTATGGTTCAAACGCTCAGTCCTGTCTCTAGCGGTTATCGGCATCTCGTCTACCATTGTATTCTAATTTTACAGATGTAGCGATATCTATCGCATCGTTTGTATGACATAATTGTCAAAATTTTTCTAAATTCAAATGACCGCGAGTTTCGTGGTAGAGCAAGCAGGAGGAAGCGTGACCCCGCCATGTATCACGAACCTTTTTTTCTTACGAAATATTTTTCGGAGAAATTATGAAGCTACTAATATTAATATATCATTTATTTTAAATTACATTTTGTTATTTTTTTTAATTGTTATCAATTAAATCATGCTATAAGCAACTCATGTTTTAGAGTAAAAAATAATATATTATTATTATATTATACCTACCTATTCTATGTCAGCTTCTTATTTGGTGACTGCAGAATGTCGCTTCTTTAAACTAAGTTTATACATAAATCAATATAGATATTGATTCACGGAAGGTAGACCTTAAATAACGGTTGTCAAAATTGCAAAAAAATTTAGAACGATACGAGCTGAGCATGAGCTATTCAATATAATAAACTAACGGACACAGATTACTAGTATAATATAATATTGTAGATTTACGAATGAGGTATAACACTTACATAGAAATTATTGTGGACTGTATGACTTTTGTTGATATTTATATATCTATATATTTGAGCTTCGATAACTCTAAAATAAATCACTGTTACTATTCACTTCGATTTATTAAGTTTTAATTAAAATTAAAATATGTGCACTGTACCAAGGCAAAAGGCAGGCTACTTTAACTCGTCACACCCGGAGCAATTTATATCCGTCCGATAAAATGGTGTTCTCTGACCAAGATCCGTCAGAGTTTCTCGAGTCGTAGTTTCCGTATGAGTCCTATGCCCAATTGCTATTCTATCACAACGTGTGATCACAACGTGTCGCGGCCAGCGCTGACCGGCTTATTTATGCGTCTGCTTCACCCCCGCCATGCGTTAGCGCAGAGAGAGAGAAGACCCCGCCCACTTACCCCGGTGCGGGGTTATCCGCCTTATTTCTATCGCGCGGATATAACGTTTCAGCGTACATCTGTCTCTTTCCTACCCATTGCGATGGCACTGTACACTATACACATGCATAATATTTAATACATACGACCATTTCTATACTTAATGTTATGTTCTTACTTCATACTCTACACAATTCACATAACTTACTTGGCACATATTTATAATTATGTACAAGTTCAATAATATATAATCTATTTTCAAAGATACATGACCAAATATAAATCCTTACTCGTATTTCTTGCCCTTATCTCAAACATATGGATTACACCATTATAATTATATCATGGCAAGGAATACTTGTGTCAACAACTGTAGCGGAAATGAAAACGCAATAATCATCAAGTTTTATTAGACTCAAACCTAAAGTTAGCTGCTATATTAACACTTATAATTTATAACCATATTGTCATCTAACCCTTAAAGTTGTTACATAATATTATATAGCATAGACTTTATTTATTTATCGTTTACACGTACATATTCTAAACACATAATCACGTACATAGACCTACCGTAGACAATGTGCCAAGCTGCAAGCATCTGCTAGCTTTCTCCAAACCCATTCTCACGCTAGTTTCTTATTCATTATTCTGACGGTCCATTGAAATCTTAAAACAAAACCTTATTACTTTTTAGAAAGAAACATCTCAATACTAATTTTCGAGGAACACAACAATTACTTATTTTAACTAAACAGTCTAATACAGTTAAAGGGACTTTACAGTTAAAGGGAAGAGCTTTCACTTTAATAATGTCTTAGAAATACGATACTAACCAACTTTCTAAAATGTGTTCGCCACCCTAGTCATCGTTGTGTCCACAACATTTCTCCCCCCGGCGCAGCTTGCGTAGCCTCTCCTCCTGTAGCCGTCAGCTTCCTTCCAGGCCGCTGGAAAATCCTCGTCCGCGTTTGGACGACAGCAGGCTGTACTTCTCCATCTGGTCCCGGTGCGCTGTCCTCGGCGATATCCTTCGGGCCGGGTGTTGCGTGGCGGTGACGTGCCAACTTTTCTGACGTCGCCATGCTGGATCGGTCGCTCGTTTTTTCGCGCCTCCCGTCGAGGCCTCAACGTAGCCGTAAACTTTCTCAACCTGCGCCGCTTGAAATAATAACTGGCGAAAGCAGGATCGGCATTAATTTTCTTCTTTGCGCTTTTCCGTCGGAGAGTAGCTTTATAGCGCTGAGGGAGCTCCTTGTCGTCTTGGCGCCACGAGAGTCCAGCTTCAGATCGTTCCTGGGTCGGTCTAATAATCCTTGTGACTATCTCCAGAGCTCGCTGGTCTTCTTTCTTTACCCGTGGTCGGTCGCTAACGCCCGATGCCTTCATCTTAGAATTTTTCTCTTGTAGTAATTCTTCGTCTTCGATTAGGCTCGTCTTTTCAATAACGAGCAGCACCTTCTCATTTTCAGGTGCAGCTTCGAATTCCTGTGAGAATTCCTGTGCCCTTTGTTGCAGTTCATCTTGCTGAGAGCTGTGATGCGGACAGACATACTCTTCGAGTCCGCAAGGTTCTGCTTTGCACCTTAGCCTTTGTATATTTCCAGCCTGTGACACAGTGTACATCTGTGTTGTGTCACCATACGAGACCTGAGGGGTTAGCCAATCGGTTATCGAACTGGTAATCATTGGCGGGTCGCTTTGAAGCAACTGAGGTTGCGCCGTTCGTCCGATAACATGGGCCAGTTGCTCGATATCCGATTCGTTTCGAGCAGCGACTGGCTCTGCAAACTTCTGCACTTGCTGATTTTCTTGGCTTCCTTTCTCCCCCCGTGAGGCGACCGAGTTTATTTCGGTAACCCGTGATCGTTGCAGCTCATCTTGCTGAGAGCTGTGATGCGGACAGACATACCCTTCGAGTCCGCAAGGTTCTGCTTTGCACTTTAGCCTTTGTATATTTCCAGCCTGTGACACATTGTACATCTGTGTTGTGTCACCATACGAGACCTGAGGGGTTAGCCAATCGGTTATCGAACTGGTAATCATTGGCGGGTCGCTTTGAAGCAACTGAGGTTGCGCCGTTCGTCCGATAACATAGGCCAGTTGCTCGATATCCGATTCGTTTCGAGCAGCGACTGGCTCTGCAAACTTCTGCACTTGCTGATTTTCTTGGCTTCCTTTCTCCCCCCGTGAGGCGACCGAGTTTGTTTCGGTAACCCGTGATCGATCTTCTTTCTTCACGGCCACGTACTTAGGAATGTTCTCCTGTATACCTTGTATGAGCAATAGTTCTGCTTCCAAGCGTCGCATCACAAGATCCTTTTCAATGGCCAGCTCCTTCATCTTGATAGCTGCCCTTTCTTCAGCGGCTTTCAATTTTGCCAGTTGCAATTTTGTTCTGACGCTAGCCGCTGAACTGTATGAGGCCACTGACTGCGTCAGCGACCGTAGACGGCGCTCCTCCTCACTCCTGCTCACTGTCGCAGGTACTGGGCTTTTTTCTATGCCGGGGCGTAAACGCTCGTATTCTGCTCTACTTGCACCCGGCTGCAGGTACTCATATTCCGACCTGCTCGTTCTTGTGTCTTGACACTCCTTTTCACCCGCTGCATTTCCCTGGCTGCGTGTAACCACCATCCTGCTACGTGAGTCGACAATCGGCACGCTTCCTCGTTGCGATTCACCGACGCGTTCGTTCTCGCACTCGACGACACGCAGTGCAACCGTTCGTTGTTGCGATGATTGTTCTATTACACGCCTCCCTGCTTGTTTGCGACGCGGTTCAATGGCCAGCTCCTTCATCTTGATAGCTGCCCTTTCTTCAGCGGCTTTCAATTTTGCCAGTTGCAATTTTGTTCTGACGCTAGCCGCTGAACTGTATGAGGCCACTGACTGCGTCAGCGACCGTAGACGGCGCTCCACCTCACTCCTGCTCACTGTCGCAGGTACTGGGCTTTTTTCTATGCCGGGGCGTAAACGCTCGTATTCTGCTCTACTTGCACCCGGCTGCAGGTACTCATATTCCGACCTGCTCGTTCTTGTGTCTTGACGCTCCTCTTCACCCGCTGCATTTCCCTGGCTGCGTGTAACCACCATCCTGCTACGTGAGTCGACAATTGGCACGCTCTTTGTTGCGATTCACCGACGCGATCGTTCACGCCCTCGACGTCACGTAGTGCAACCGTTCGGTGTTGCGATGACTATTCCATTACACGCCTCCCCGCTTGTTCGCGACGCGGATGAAGTTTCGCGGAGTCAGCACACAGACGTTGCGTGGACTCAATGGCAAAACGAATAGACGTTGTCGTTCGACGGAATTAACACGCCGACGATGCGTGGATTCAACGTTACAACGCTAGACGTTCTCTTCGGCTTGGTAAACTGGCACTGACAAGTATTTCGTTCTTCTTATTCTTCCGATGAAAACTTGCTTACTTTTCTTCGTTCTTGAAAGGCTGGTTATCTTCCTGGTTAACCAGCAACTCGTTCTTCTTGATCCGGCTCGAAGGACCAGACAATATTGTGGACTGTATGACTTTTGTTGATATTTATATATCTATATATTTGAGCTTCGATAACTCTAAAATAAATCACTGTTACTATTCACTTCGATTTATTAAGTTTTAATTAAAATTAAAATATGTGCACTGTACCAAGGCAAAAGGCAGGCTACTTTAACTCGTCACACCCGGAGCAATTTATATCCGTCCGATAAAATGGTGTTCTCTGACCAAGATCCGTCAGAGTTTCTCGAGTCGTAGTTTCCGTATGAGTCCTATGCCCAATTGCTATTCTATCACAACGTGTGATCACAACGTGTCGCGGCCAGCGCTGACCGGCTTATTTATGCGTCTGCTTCACCCCCGCCATGCGTTAGCGCAGAGAGAGAGAAGACCCCGCCCACTTACCCCGGTGCGGGGTTATCCGCCTTATTTCTATCGCGCGGATATAACGTTTCAGCGTACATCTGTCTCTTTCCTACCCATTGCGATGGCACTGTACACTATACACATGCATAATATTTAATACATACGACCATTTCTATACTTAATGTTATGTTCTTACTTCATACTCTACACAATTCACATAACTTACTTGGCACATATTTATAATTATGTACAAGTTCAATAATATATAATCTATTTTCAAAGATACATGACCAAATATAAATCCTTACTCGTATTTCTTGCCCTTATCTCAAACATATGGATTACACCATTATAATTATATCATGGCAAGGAATACTTGTGTCAACAACTGTAGCGGAAATGAAAACGCAATAATCATCAAGTTTTATTAGACTCAAACCTAAAGTTAGCTGCTATATTAACACTTATAATTTATAACCATATTGTCATCTAACCCTTAAAGTTGTTACATAATATTATATAGCATAGACTTTATTTATTTATCGTTTACACGTACATATTCTAAACACATAATCACGTACATAGACCTACCGTAGACAATGTGCCAAGCTGCAAGCATCTGCTAGCTTTCTCCAAACCCATTCTCACGCTAGTTTCTTATTCATTATTCTGACGGTCCATTGAAATCTTAAAACAAAACCTTATTACTTTTTAGAAAGAAACATCTCAATACTAATTTTCGAGGAACACAACAATTACTTATTTTAACTAAACAGTCTAATACAGTTAAAGGGACTTTACAGTTAAAGGGAAGAGCTTTCACTTTAATAATGTCTTAGAAATACGATACTAACCAACTTTCTAAAATGTGTTCGCCACCCTAGTCATCGTTGTGTCCACAACAGAAATATAAGACATTTAACCCACGACGAAGCATAATTTACATTCTACAATGGTTATTTTTGTAGGGGCCATTTTATATTTTTAAAATGATGGAGACCTAAACATACATAATATAAAACATTGTTTTTTATTTTGCGTGGAGTATGAAAAGGGCTGGGTTATCAGTTATCACTTAATAAGTTCATTGGGAAAATAATATATTTCTATTATTACTATTATTTTATAATTCTCCAGCTAATGATTTGAATAAATACTAGGTTTCATCTACTCCTAGTTTCTAATTTATAAATAACTAAAAGTATACAGTGAAATAAAAAGTCAGCGAAGACGTTTTTTGTGACACAACAAGATTTTGCCACTCGATAGGAAAAACACATTTTGTATTAATTAATTGTAATTAAGTTATGAAATCTTCAATAAGTTATGAAATCTTCTGAAGATATCAAAATGTGGAACTAGAGCGAGCGAGAGAAATGAGTGGCTCGATTTTTATTCGGCGGTATTCGCGTTTCTGACATTTCACTAGATATAGTTTAGTGAAATGACATATTATCACTAGATATTTTTAGTAAGAAGACGTAACAAACAAGAATATTCGGCATCTACCGGGAGTTCGCGATATCCCTAGGGATATCGTGAAATCCCTGATATCCTCTTTTCCCTACGACATATATAAATCTCCTGTCACGATGTTTGTCCGCGATGGATTCCTAAACTACTTAACCGATTTTAATGTTTCTTTTTTTTATGTGTGCTTTTTTCTAACTTGAGAGATAGGATAGCTTAGATCTTTATTATAGTCGCAATTTTATTTTATTGCAAATTATTTGTCTATAAAGAGTGACCATTGTTTGTGCGACGCGGGTCACGGGATAGCGATGGACGTTGCCATGGTGACATACTTATTTAGTCACTAATTCAATAAAATAATACGGGCGATATACTATAAATAATATGGCAAAGAAACGTTTGCCGGGACAGCTAGTATAATATAAATCCCACCAAAAACATACCTGTTAAAATAAGGCCTAGTTCCTATAGGCTAACTGTTGGTCTAAAAAAAGAGTTGAAATCCAATCCAATGCCAAGTTCAGATGCACTTCATCGATCATAATCATCTTCATCAACAGCCTGATCCATAATACTTCTAATTTGAACTTGGCAGGTTATTTAAATTCTATTTATATTATCTAATTATATAATTAATCAAGTGTAACGCATAGCACAAAAACCTGCCAAGTTCAAATTTAGAAGTATTATGGATCAGGCTGTTGATGAAGATGATTATGATCGATGAAGTGCATCTGAACTTGGCATTGGATTGGATTTCAACTCTTTTTTTAGACCAACAGTTAGCCTATAGGAACTAGGCCTTATTTTAACAGGTATGTTTTTGGTGGGATTTCAATACTTTTTTTCAAGAAATCCTACCTATGTTTTCTTTTTGTGCTACGCCCGATATAAACAATACTTTCAATAGATGCCTCATTATATCACTGGTACATAAGAATTTTTATCTAAAGTTCATAGATGAACTGACTCACGCTTGACGATTTCTTAAATTTCTTAATTTATCATAACACATACATAATAATATAACACACGACCTGTGTGCTAAATTTCATAACGCTAGGACATTTGGAAGTAGCCTCTAAAGTTCGTAGATCGGCCGACTCACGCTTGACCGATTTCTAAAATTTCTTAATTTTTTGTTAATCTACATTTAATACATGACCTGTGTGCCAAATTTCATAACGCTATGACATTAAAGTTTGTATGGGCTGTAGATAGGCCGACTCACGCTTGACCGATTTCTAAAATTTCTTATTTTTTTTAATCTACATATAACACACGACCTGTGTGCCAAATTTCATAACGCTAGGACAATTGGAAGTGGCCTCTGAAGTTCGTAGATGAACCGACTCACGCTTGACCATTTTCTACAATTTCTTAATTTTTCGTTAATCTACATATAACACACGACCTGTGTGCCAAATTTCACAACGCTAGGACAATTGGAAGTGGCCTAGAGGTTTTGATTACCGGTCAGTGAGTGAGTGAGTGAATGAGTGAGTGAATGAGTGAGTCAGTGCCAAAATAAGCTATTTTTACAAGGACATATCTCAGGATCTACTGAAGCTATATCTATGAAATTGGGTATACTGCTTAAGTACTCGTAAATAATTACGTAGGTATAATTTTATCTTTGCACTCGCAATAGACACTGAGCTACAGGGGGGTCAAAAGTACGTCGAAACGGTTCGTGTAAATAGTGCACGGCATGCGCGCGGCCTGCTGGAACTAGGCTTGCGCACTTCCGTGCGCTTTGATATAAAATGTCATAGTGAATTTTCACTTCTTACATAATATTATTGTATACCACATTCTTTTTTTTTTTGGCTATAATTATAGGCATATTTTTAAATTAAAACCACAATACTTTTACCTATTTTATCCTACCTAAATTAATAGGAACGTATTTTGGCTTATCATGGCATATTAGTACCAAGTACCTACTAACCTGCAAATTAGTACCGACCACGTTTATCATAAGTCATAACTTAGGCAATCGATTCGTTTCGTCGCTCGAAAGATCTTGAGATCGCGAAAGATCGAAAGCTCGAAGAATCATTCAGCTTTTACTGAAGAATTAATTTATTTTATAAAACATAAAAGTAATTTCTATAGCGAGCATAAGGAGAATCCGAGTTCAAATGCAAACATAAAAAAGGTGACCAAAAATTATGTACCCCTGTCGTGAAAGGTAAGTTAAAGATACTTGTGACAAAACAGGAGTAACTTAAATTTTTGGATTTATGTAAATGACAGCTGGTGAAAAATATAACTTTTTATTTTCTTGATATTTTTGCGTAGTTTTCGTAAACAAATAATGATTCACTTTTATCTGATGATATTATTTGCAAACTGTTTAATTAACACGCACAAAACTAAGAGAAACCTAATATTTATATAAAAAAAATTGAAAACCGATTTTTTCAGAAAAATATCAATTCTTATCATAATTGTGATAAAAATAACATGAATTTGCTGACAATATCGTAATTAAGGAAATCCAACTTCAAAATTCCTAATTTCTCAGTTACGACACTACGTATTTGGATGAGGTATTATGAAACTTCTGTCGCTTCGTTTTCTGTCGCGATTTGATAGAAAACGATAAATTACGTCAAGATTTTTGAAATATGGTAGCGGTAGGGTGAATAAACGCTAGCGACAAGATAGCCTGAGAGCACTATATACAAGCTATCAACCTGTCATATATCGCTATAATAGCGATATATCCCAGTTTCCATCTATGACGGTCTCACAGACCTCTAGGTACATACAACTAAGGTAACATAAAACTTACCGATGGTCCCAGATTGACTGTAAGCCGGTATAGATATAAAGATATATCCAGTATCGGTTTAGTGATGTTTCCATACAGGTCTATGACGGTTTCACAGAACTTGTCGATATCATTGGTCAACAGCTGATCCGCGTTCGATATTCGAGTGTCGAGGTTAGTTACCTTGTAGTATGTCATACCCCTGAAACAAAAAGCATGTTAAACTGGCTATAGACGGACCGCAAGTTTCAGTCGGGACCGACTGCTCTAGAGCAGCGGTCGGCAACCTTTTGGCAGTCAAGGGCCACAAGGTGGCAAAACAAACTAGAGGCGGGCCGCAGCTCAGGCATAGTATTTTAACCCCAGAAGCCCAATAACTACGCATAATGAGGGCTTTTCTAAACCACAATTTAAAAAAAAGTTCAACCTCTCTGTATGTATGGCACTAGTAAAAAGTGAGCTGTCAAAATTTGTAAGAGAGTATTATTATAAGGGGATTCAGACAATAAACAAAGTTTTTATTACAAAATGACACAAACAGCTACGGTTTTTAGTTGCGATAACTTATTAGAACACATTGTTTTTACTTTTTGATACTTATTAACTTATTCTCAAAACATTCACGGGCCGCAAGTGAAACGTTCGCGGGCCGCGCGTTGTCGACCGCTGCTCTAGAGCGGTCGCGTTGAAAGTACCGACCGCTCAAGAACTGCTCGAGCGGTCCGTGCATTGCGGATATGAATTTAGTATAATATATTAATAAGGGAACTAGAACTAGAAGACCACGGCCTGTCCGTACTGCGAATTTTACCCACGTGGATATCTGTAACACATTGATTCTTTTGAAAGTATCCGCATTCCGCAATGCCGATTAAAAAATTACATGAATAAATTCGCGAGAATAAATATCGCAAGGAAAAATTCGCAGTGCGGACAGGCCCTTGCCCTTAGGGCGAAGCCATACGAGCGTAATTTGTGACTTGTGAGTCGCAGAATTTCGGTTCGGCAGAATTCTGCTGCATCCAGTTTCATACAAAAGTCTTGTTTGATTCACACGAGCGTAATTTTGTGAGTTATGATTTGTATGAATTATGAAATAGTACATTACGCACCTAGGGCAGGAAAATAAGAAATGTCTCAGATCACATGTAATCGGTTCGCCTCGGCCAACAATTACAGTTTAATAAAATTCTTAATAAAATTCTGCGACTCACAACTCACAAAATATTACGCTCGTTTGGCTTCACCCTTTACACTAAGGAAATATGTATAATACAGGGTGTAACAAAAACAAGTGATAATACTTTAATGTGTGTACGTGTTCCCTGTAGAGAGTTCACTGTGAAAGTAGCAGCGCTGAAAGACCAAAAAATTTTTTCACTTTTGTATGGGGAAACTCGTGACGCTCGGGCCCTTGCCCATACAAAAGTGAAAAAAATTTTTGGTCTTCAGCGCTGCTACTTTCACAGTGAACTCTCTACAGGGAACACGTACAAATCCTAAAGTATTATCATAACATAACGCTCATTTGGTACAACAACGTCGTAAAATTTAACAATTTTTTCAAAAATGAGTTATTTATGTCATTATGTTCTAAAAGTATATTTACACCCGGAAAAACATCGACCGTAAGTCGTAACGTTTTTATGTGTATTTTCCGCGGTGGAGCGTGATTGTCATTGTGGAATTGACTGAAATGGCGACATTTCTGATGCTACAACGTCCGGACAGCCAGTTGCGCCGGGCGCCTCGCTGATTGTGGTTATATTTAGGAGCTATAACGTCGTAAAGGTAAATATGACATTAAATTCGATAATTTTTGGTGAAACTACGACATAATTGTGTAAATTATGTCATTGTAGCTCCAAATTTAATATTAATTGATTTTATTAATGACTTTTCTTGTAGGTTGCAGGTATAAAAGAAGACCAAACTTATTGTTACTTTTGGCATGAAGCTACGGGAGGTGGAGGAGCAATGGAAATTGTTCCTGTATTTAGTTTTCTTTTTCATATTTTTAATTTTTATGTATTTAGGACTTATTGGAACAAAAATCACAGATTATTTGGCTATTATTTGAACGTGCTGATCTCAGGAACTACTGGTCTGATTTGAAAAATTCTTTCAGTGTTAGAAAGCTCATTTATCGAGGAAGGCTATAAGTTATATTTTATCACGCTAAGACTATTAGTAGCGAAGAAATAGAGGAAATTGTGAAAAAAAACAGGGGAAATTATTTGAAAGGGCTTATCTCACGAACTACTGGAGCAATTTTTCTGTTTTTTGGCACTGATAAGAAGTAGATCACGTGAAGAATTATAGGCCCATTTTTGTGAACTAATTTATCTGTAAAATATCTAATTTAGGCGGGCGAAGGCGCGCTGAACGTCTAGTTATTTAGAATTTAGTTTCTGTTACTAAAATGTTTCTTTTTTAAATATTTGCTATTTTTTGTGAACTAATTTATCTGTAAAATATCTAATTTAGGCGGACGAAGGCACGCTGAACGTCTAGTTATTTAGAATTTAGTTACTTTCTGTTACTAAAATGTTTCTTTTTTAAATATTTAATTAAGTAACTGGTAAAACTGGGATGAACTGGATGCCTACAAGCCAGGCTGGTCTGCGGTGGCGTCGGAGCGAGACAGATGGAGGACTTTGGGGGAGGCCTTTGCCCAGCAGTGGGATAGTATAGGCTCATAAAAAAAAAACTGGTAAAATAGAAATAACCTCCTGGTTTTGAACTGATTTAAAACTTGCATAATTAAATGGTGAAGCTGATTTATTAATCTACTTAGTTTTATTTTGTCACAAATGCAAAATCCCCTATCGTATGCATTATTTTTTAAATTTAATTCTGAAGAAACAATGACGTATTTACATACACATCATAATAAGAATGCCTATAATTTAGGTAATGTATGATGTATCGAAAAGTCTTGAACTCTAATAGAAACAATACTAATAAACCTTACGTTTAAATTGAGTCGGTATATAATAAGTCTTCCCAAAAAGCCATATATTGGATTCAAATATTTGATTGTGGCTCCTGTAAAACTTGTTAAAGCGTGATTACGCCATTGTTGTACCAAATGAGCGATAATATAAAAAACTCTAAGCTTTGTCATTGAACTTAGCAAATTAAAATATCACCTTTCTCAATCACCTTTCAGTAAATCGAATTAAAATTTTAAATAAACCAATGACTCGTATAAGTTTATTAATTGTTTACTGAAGCAACAAGATCTATGTATTTTTAAATCCTACTAATATTATAAAGGCGAAAGTTTGGATGTATGGATGTTTGTTACTCTTTCACGCAAAAACTACTGAACGGATTTTAATGAAATTTTACAATAATATAGCTTATATATCAGAATAACACATAGGCTATAATTTTAACCGACTTTCAAAATGGAGGAGGTGTTATGTTCGTTCAACGATTACTCCGCCGTTTGTGAACCGATTTTCAAAATTTTTCTTTTGGTGTATAGGTTATCATCTCTATTTGCTACCACATTCATAAAAGTGTTGACCTGATGAAGGGATCCCTAAGAAATCGAGAGAACTACGCAAAATTTATATGGAAACATGTGGTGACTTCGGTTTCGTTAGCAGTATTCTAAGCATATGCTACCAACAAGTAAGATTTTGCACCATCTTGGTGCAAATACATACCATGGTTCGGAAGGTGCTGAGAGAACTCCTATCTCTTTATAGATACAAGTTTGGGAGTTTCGACGTTGTTTTAAGAACTGAAAGCAACTACTACTGCTATTACTATGCAAATTACAATCATCATTATCATCATCACTACCATTTAAAACCATTATAAGTACCATGCATCGTCCCATTATGACCGTTTTATTGGTACTTTTTATAGTCTTTTAAATCGAGACTAGAGTTTGTCAAGCGATATAAAAATTATAGATACTAATAATTATTATATTTACCAAGGTGGCAATTTTATCATATTAATATGCATGAGATATAATAATATGTATGAGATAATAGTATATCCTACTTAATATTATAAAGGCGAAAGTTTGTGAGGATGTATGTATGGATGTTTGTTACTCTTTCACGCAAAAACTACTGAACGGATTTTAATGAAACTTTACAATAATATAGCTTATACATCAGAATAACAAATAGGTTACAATTTTAACCGACTTTCAAGATGGAGGAGGTGTTATGTTCGTTTTTTTTATATTTAACGATCACTCCGCCGTATGTGAACCGATTTTCAAAATTTTTCTTTTGGTGTATAGGGCATCATCCCAATTTAGTACCCCGTTCACAAAAGTGGTGACCTGATAAAGGGATCCATTAGTAATCGAGGGAACTCTTCAAAATTTATATAGAAACATTTGATGACTTCGGTTTCGTGAGAAGTATTCGAAGCATCAGTAAGCGAAGCAAGTAAGATTTTGCACCGAAGTATATCATGGTTCGGAAGGTGCTGAGCGGACTCCTGATTCTTTATAGATACAAGTTTGGGAGTTTCGATGTTGTTTTAAGAACGGAAAGCAGATGCTACTATGCAAATTTCGCTCATCATCATCATCGTATTATTAAATATAAAATTGCCCTTGCGGTATAATTTATTTTCGATATATCGCCTTAAGATATTGACCCGCTATATCCTTTTTATTGCAATCGCGACAGTGTTTTCGACAACCACACGAACAAAGTCGCGGGCACTGCTATAATTTATATGGCAAAACAACGTTTGCCGGGTCAGCTAGTATACATATAAATCAAATTGAATGTTCAAGACACTTTAAAATTCATATAATTACAAAGTATAGACTATAGAGCTTGTCTAATCTGAAATGACGCGCCCCACCACTTCAAAGTTGATATAAATAAAACATTATTGTACTGTTAATACGAGGGAGGGGCGCGTCATTTCAAGTTAGACAAGCTCTACCATGATTTATGTATACTGAACGTTAATCGCATGCATAATATTATTATGGTAATTTTACATTAATATCATTGTAGTTTACTCGTCTGTCAAAGAACGAGCATTGTAGATTAAATATTACAGCGATATTTTTTGCTAAATATGATCTACCAACAAAGAGTCCAATAAAGAGCCCTTTGTCGCCCATACAAATGATGAAAATCTCTTAGTAGCCAGTAGGTAAAGTAAAGCGGTCCGCGCGGCTTCGCCCGTGCAAAATATAAAGAGTAACCCCGTACATTTTACTTCAAAAGACCTTTGTTCTTCCCCTGGTAGACACTATATCTGTGCAAAATCACTAAAATAAATATCGGTTTTGTAGTTTGCGAAATTAGAGCGTTGAAACAAACTTTTCAGCTTCGTAATAATATTAGCAACGACTAACGATGCATCGTTGCGGTTATTTCAATAAGTCATAACAAGGAAATGACCGCAACGATAATTATAATCTATTATATAATATAAATCAGAAGAGCTGCAGGTGCGTTGCCGGCCTTTTAAGGGGTAATAGGGGAGGGTGGGGAAGGAAATAGGGAAGAGTAGGGAAGGGAAAAGGGTAGGGGATTGGGCCTCCGGTAAACTCACTCACTCGGCGAAACACAGCGCAAGCGCTGTTTCACGCCGGTTTTCTGTGAGGACGTGGTATTTCTCCGGTCGAGCCGGCCCATTCCTAAACTACTTAACCGATTTTAATGTTTATTTTTTTTAAATGTGTGCTTTTTTCCAGCTTGAGAGATAGGATAGCTTAGATCTTTAATTATAGTCGCAATTTTATTTTATTGCAAATTATTTGTCTATAAAGAGCGACCATTGTTTATGCGACGCGGGTCACGGGATAGCGATGGACGTTGCCATGTTTACATACTTATTTAGTCACTAATTCAATAAAATAACACGGGCGATATAATTTATATAATATGGCAAAGAAACGTTTGCCGGGACAGCTAGTTTAATATAAAACTCACTTCAAGTATTGCTGGTACAGATGTAGAGACAAGTTGGTTCGTATCCTCAGCTTGGTCTCTCCTATACTCCATCTCAATGAGTTATTGACGAAAGAGATCTGAAAATATACAAAGTATTATAAACAATGAACATAAAATGTAATGCATTTTATAGCGTAACCATTTACAATTCGTACCTAGGTTACCTACGTAAAGTCATAGTAAAAGGAGGTTTTACTATGGTAAAGTCTAAAGATAGGAATTCGTTGTTCACATAACGCCCGCAACTCGTTGTGCCAAAAGTCGTCTATCGCGCGGGAACCGTACATTTTTTGGGATAAAAAGTATCCTATGACCTTTCCCGGGTCTCGAACTATATCCTCTGTGAAAATATACTGTGAAATATCTAATTTACGCGGGCGAAGCCGCGCGGAACGTCTAGTTTACTATAAGTAATTTGTAAATCCTAAGGAGATGCTGAATGTATGCTTGAATTTTAACAAATTGGTATTACTTTTGAAGCTGATATCATGAGTAAGTATAAGAAACAAAAATAGAAAATTTAAAACGACAAAAGGAATATTAATATACTGAAGATTATTGCTGTATTTTTATTATAACTTTGTAGCTTTCAGATTATGAGTTTATAAGGTTTTAAATACGGTCAATTACGGAATCTCCGGACGGAACGCCCTTAACAAGAAGTGTTGTTATTATCACTAAATAGGTCATGTAATATAAATTAAAATAGTATTACTTTCTTTAGGATAGTCTAATGATACTTAATTTTTGTGGTGAGTTTTTGTCTAGTTTTAGTTTTTAGTTCTATTTGTTTTTGTGTTTCCTTGTCTTTCACTAAGTAAACCCATATGTTAATATTATTGTTACTTTCAATGCTGGTGTAGTTGTAATTGGACCTCAGTCTAATTGCTGTGTGTTGTTAATGTTTTGTTACTGTATGTTGTTATTCTGTGGTCTATAACTGTACCGTAAATAAATAAATAACATTTCGTAAGCAGGTAACACAAAGTTGCATTCGTATAATTACTTATTAGCGACTTCCTAGCAACTAATGATTTCTTAGTGTAATCTTTATGAAAGAAAATAAATATAATAATTAATATTATTAAATCACTTTGCCCGCGATTTTTTAACAATATAAAACTCATGGGAATCGTACGCTTTTCGTTAAAATAATTGTTCGCCGTAATCCGTATTCTACTGTAATGTAGGTACCTATATTTTAGGGTGCGTCCACATTTGTATCATTTGCGCGATCAGATCCCCGATCAGACCTCCGTCGCGTATCATCGAAGCGTGTCAAAATGATACGCGTATCATGATACGCCCCGATCGCTATTAACCGCGTATCTAATACATGCCGTATCAAATACTCGCATGATCGGCAGAATGATCTAACGGTGCGTCCACATTTGTATCATTTGCGCGATCAGATCTCCGTCGCGTATCATCGAAGCCTATCAAAATGATACGCGTATCATGATACGTCCCGATCGCTATTAACCGCGATCTGATACTTGTCATATCAAATACACGCATGATCGGCAGAATAATCTAATAGGCGTCCACACTATGATACTCATACTTGATACGGCGCGATGATCGCGACGGAGATCTGATCGGGCAAATGATACAAATGTGGGCGCACCGTAATAGGCGTCCACACTATGGGGGGTATTACATTATCATTTATATTGGATCATTTATAGGATCATATATAGGATCCAATAAAAATGATCGTTTGATCATATCTGCATATTACATTATCATTTATCCTATTTTACGTCATATGTGGTTTCAATACCCAATGGGGAGCGCTAACGCTGACAGGTATTGACATCAGTGTTACTAGATCTCAGATAATTCGATTTGTCAAAAGACATCGTCAATTTTAACATGGCTTGTTTTATGTTATTTCAGCAAGATTATTCAAGTACATAATTAGAAAAATAATTACATTACATTATTTGAAACATATTAACGAACAAGGAATTAAAAACTCTATGACCGTATTGGATCCAATCTCTCAGCAAATGTCAAAAATCTATGATCAAGGAAGAAATGAATCATTTAACTATATTATATTATCCAATATAAATGACTCAATGATATAATATGATCCAATATAAATGATAATCTAATACCCCCCTATGACACGCATACTTGATACGGCGCGATGATCGCGACGACGGAGATCTGAATTCTGATCGCGCAAATGATACAAATGTGGACGCACCGTTAAGTGCCTATTATGCCCGCTGTACACTCTCGCCGAGAGCTCGCGGGCGAGAGTCTCGTGCGAGAGCCCCTTGCCCGAGTGCGATCATGTACATTCTCGCTTAGTTTAATCGCAGTTAAGAACTCAGACAAGATGGACGAAAACGACCATTCACCATGCATCGAAAGATATCATTGTAATCCAAAGATTTATAATCATATTTAATTTTATTTCTCACAGATAATTACTGATAATGTCGTTTATTATTGTTATTTTTCTGTTCTACACTGTCCAACGGCGAAACTAGTACTGAAAGACGCGAGAGTGTACAGTAGTGCGCTCGTTTTCCTCGCGAGACCCTTTGTCACGGGCGCAATATACCGACAACGGACCGAGAGGGTCCGAGACAGGCGAGACGAGGCGAGCGCACCCATTTACACTCTCGCACTCGGGCCGCCTCGCTGTGTCTCGGCGAGAGTGTACAGCCGGCTTTCGGGAGATCGCACACGTCACACTTTTTGTGTGATCGAGTCTGCGGCTTATGTCGGCACTACAAATAGGCGAATGCGTTAGCCAACGCATTGGCCAACGCGTCGGCCAACGCGTTCGCCTATATGTAGTGCCGACAAAACGCGTCGGCCAACGTCTAAATACCAACCGCCAACGCGCGAGTCGCCCGTTCTACACATTGGGCCGACACGTTGGCCAACGCGTTCGCCTATATGTAGTGCCGACATTACATACAATCTGCATGGCGCGCGCCATCAGACTGTATGGAAGCCGCAGACTCGATCACACAAAAAGTGTGACGTGTGCGATCTCCCTTATCAAAACAGTTCATATTATAAAAATGTGTTCTATCCGTACAAACAAAATGCCTTAAAGGAAATCAAGGAAAAAATTATAATTCGAAGACCTTTGAGACTTTAGATTTTATAAGATGACCATTGAGTATTGACCAAACGGATCTAAAATACACGATTTTGTAACAGCTCTGCATGACACGTAACTTTTAGTGCAAGTCATGATGAAGTATTACTTTCATTATATGTGTACTAAATTGGTACACAGCTTTCAAGACTCTATAGTTTTTTTTTATTTCACCTGGACCATTTGGAAATCAGTGTAGTACTTTCAAGACTCTATAGTTTTTTTATTCCACCTGGACCATTTGGAAATCAGTGTACCTATTTTTTTTTATTTTATTAAATAAGGGGGCAAACGAGCAAACGGGTCACCTGATGGTAAGCAACTACCGTCGTCCATGGACACTTGCAACATCAGAAGAGCCGCAGGTGCGTTGCCGGCCTATTAAGAGGGAATACGCTCTTTTCTTGAAAGTTTGCAGGTCGTATAGGTCCGGAAATACTGCTGGTGACAGTTCGTTCCAGAGTTCTACAGTGCGCGGCAGAAAGTTACGCGAGAAACGCACTGTGGAAGACTGCCACTCATCAAGGTAGTACTTTAGGACTCTGTGTATCCCATACAAAACTGCGAATTAGCATCACATCACATTGTCGTTTTAGTATGAGGTTTGTTGCAGATTTTTGCGATGCGATGCGAATTCGCAGTTTTGTGTGGGCCTAAAAGTGGCTAGACTGTTGAAGAATAAATGACGTTTGTTTTGAGGACACAGTAAAAAGCTATGAACACTGTTTCCGTTAATTACGTGAGGCAATTAGAGGAAATGGATTAAGCCAAATCTCATCAAAATCATAATTACTTAAATAAATATTATTTAATTATTATAATAGACAGATTTATCTAAAATATTTTTGTTAATATTTATAGTTCTACGAGACTGTAGGGAGGAGAATATCACATAGAAAATATCCTCAAAAACATCTCCCTCTTAAATAAAAGAACATACCAGAGGCATGGCACATATCAGCTTAAACAGCAGCCGCTTGAATTCTGGAAGGTTCATTGTAATTATTGACCTACAACAAAACACAAGTATTGAGAATTATGTATAAAAAACTTAATAGCCGCGTACTGACCAAGCGAGCCGCCTCGCTGCCTCGCCCGAGCGTGCCGCGGCCGAGCCAAAAGTTGTCGGTTTTTGGTCGATGCTCAAAGGCGCCTCGGACGTTTGCCGCGCACTAACACGTACTGACCGACCGAGCAAATGCGTGCGAGGCTGCCGCGGCGAGGCGGGTCGCTTGGTCAGTACGTGGCTAATCGTGAATTTATTGCATGTAACTTTCAGTTGCGTGACGTGTAGACTTTTCATAAAATATTTTGCTTGAAAAATTACAATCTTATAATTCAGTATAGTTTATAAAAGTACTCATAATAATACACTAAATATTGAGGAAATTATAAAGCCATGATTTTTTTTATATATGTAGCCATATCTTCAGTTTCAATGTTTTAAAAAACTATACTTAAATATTAAGAATATGCACCAGCATTCTGAGTTAATGACATGTTAGGTCAGAGACTTTAAATAATTAACACACAATACAAATTATATATTAATTGAACTTTGATTTGGGAATTAAACTAGAAAGTTACATGTTAAATATTTTCTATACTAACTGAGAAATAAACAAATTAATGATGATAAGCTAATAATTAATGATAAAGCTAGGTAATAAAATCTAAAAACAAATATTGCTTGCAGCTTTGTTTGTACATTTACTGCAAGGGTGCCGCTTGGGAGTTGATGGGATAAATAATAAAATAACTTTATTAATATAATCTGAAAAACTCACTTACCCCTCAATTAAAGTTGTGTGCTGAATTGTCCATAAGTCACACATGGTTCTTGATATTAGAGACAGAGCAATCAGAACCATAAAACCACTTTCTTTTGACCATAGTCCAGGGAACATTATCTTCCACAGAACTTTAAGTTCTGCTAAAAACCTGGCATTGACTTCTGCCTTTGGTTCTTTCACAGCTTTATCTTTAATCATGTATTGCACCTTTTCATGTGGTGACATACGTACGGAGCCATTTCTAACAGTTTTGCTGAAATAAGCATATATAAAAGTATAAAAACATTATTTTTTTCATAGTATATTTTAATTATTATCTCAATTTTATAGAATTTTATTTTTGTAAGTAGGGTGAACATGACTAGTGATTGGACAGTACTAATCATTGGACAGCACAAAAACACTAACTAACACTTTATTAACCCATCAAGCCCCGTATGAGCACCGGTGATCGCGACAACAAGAGAATACAATGGCATTTCCGAGAATCTCCAATCAAATGATTAAGGTTGCTTTAAAAACTACGTGTTTATCTTTAAAATCATGCGTTCTATTACTTTAAAAACAGGCAGGTTGCTTTAAAACCTTAATAAATTTTGTATTTTTGTGCTTTATCCAATGATCGGTACTGTCGAATCACTAGTCATTTACCCTATATTTTTTCATTAATATTACATTCATTTCTAATTAAAAAGGTTTTTAAAAATAAAGTTGTCAGCAAGAACATTGAGCAACTTACAAGAAAGTATTTTTTTCTATTAAAGTATAGTCAAAATAGCAAGGCACTGAAAATCATACAATTAATGTTAAGTATGTATTTTGATATGTTTATAATTTTTGGTGCCTCAATTATTTGGTAAAATGTACCAAACATACACATTTTAAAACTTAAGTAGTAGCTCACAAATACTACATGGAAATAGTACTCATAAATTTTAATTTGACTTATTGCAAAGGCTTTATTTACTTTGACTTTTCTTGTGTTTAATTTCTATCTAAATTCTAAAAAACTTTAGTTTATAAATAAGATATGATAATAATACCTTGATCTGATAAGCTAGTAATAAGAAATTTATATCAAAGGAAAGTACAATATTTTATGTGTAACCCATTATTATTTTAAGTATATTACATTCCTTTTTAAGTTTTTTTTTTCATAAATAGTGGAAACATTTGCGAATAAGAATTCTTTACCTTGACTTTAACGATTTCTTTACAATCCAAGCACTCAACGCAGCGGTTGCTGCTAAAGCAATTTGCACATCGGTCCTTGAAGCGTATTTGCTAAAGTTTGGTGCCATTGTTTTAACTTTCACTAAATGTTTATAATCAATAGAGTAACTTTATGGCGTCAGCCTTATTATTGTTAAAATAAGAAAAACATCACACCACCACTAAACACGACCGACACAAATAAAATTAGAAACGTAAATCTATTCTGTGCGTAAATCGCAATACTTTGAAACTTTTCCATGTTTTATTGACACTTGACAGTTGACACTTGACCACAGATTACTAGTATATATTTGTCACTTGACACTTGACAGCAATCACAGATGAGTGAAATCAGAAGGCATTTTATGTATAAATGTCCTACGCTCTCTTTCAGGTGTCTGGTGGGGTTCACATCCTTTTACGCAGAAGCTGATGTACAATGCTCTGATCCGAAGCCACCTTGACTATGGTTCCTTCCTTTTAGAACCATGCAATAAAATACCTCTAAAGACTCTCGACAAGATCCAAGCTAAATCACTGAGAATAGCTATCGGAGCTATGAGGTCCACACCTATTAACGCCTTACAAGTTGAATGTGGGGATCCCCCTCTTAACATCAGGAGGCAGTACCTTGCTGACCGATTTGTGTTTAAGTTATTTCAAAACTCCTCCCACCCACTCCTTAGTAAACTTCACACCCTTTCGCAATTAGTTGGCTCTTCAAGCTACTGGTTGCATAGGGATCCTCCTTGTATCCTGATTAGCTACCAAAAACTTTCCCGTCTACCTTGCCCTATTTTCCAATCTAGATTAAACCCCCTCTTTTCCGCTCCCTATAATGCACTTACCCTCCATCCAGAATTGCTTCTAAATTTTCCGATTGTAAAGGCCTCTGTTTTTGCTAACACACAGTTCAAACAAATCATTAATCAGCATTTTAGGGATTGGCTGCTTATTTTCACAGATGCATCTAAGCTCTCGGAGGGCAGCTGTGTTGGAGTGGCTGTATATATCCCTAGAGTCAATGTGGTACTAAATTTTAAATTACCCCCAAATTCATCTGTGTTTACAGGGGAAACCCTAGCTATCTTAGAGGCACTTACCTTTGTTGAGTCACATCAACTCAATAAATCTATCATTTTGTCAGATTCTAGAAGTACCCTAGAGGCCATTAACTCCAATCAGTTTCGCTCCAAGTGCAAATTTCCTTTGGTCTTGAAAATAAGACAGCTTCTCCTTAAGTGCTACACAGAACATATCTAGGTTGTTCTGGCTTGGATACCAGGGCATAGTGGAATTACTGGCAATGAAAACGTAGATACATATGCTAAGGATGCAATAACAACAGGTGTCTCTAGCCACTATATGGTTTATTGCAAGGATTTAATTCCTCTAGCTAAAGACAACATATGGAATAATGAGAGGGCACGAACCAGTATGAATAAGGGTAAATACTATTTTGATATCCAGAATAGTATCCCGGTTAAACCCTGGTTTTCTAAATTTAAAGAGGCAAACAAAACAGTGTGCTCAACAGTTTGCCGAATCAGACTGGGTCACTGCTGTTCACCTGTTTTCTTAGCCAAGATTAGGGTCAGAGACAGTTCCCTTTGTGAGTGTGGCATAGATGAGGGCACTTTAGATCATATTTTTTTCTCTTGTCCAAAAAAAAACCAATCCTCACTATATGATATCCTTCCTCCTACCATCCCTCGCCCTATCAATTTAAAATCCGTCCTATCCTTTGTAAGTACTCCCTTTGTAAAAACTTTGTGTACATATATACATACTAACCAAATTAAATTATAAGGTGTGGTACTAACTCTTCATGTTTGTGTTTGTTTTAGGTTAAGGAATTGTCAACAGACACCGTACGCGTTTCATAATTACCGTACCCTTGTTTTTCCACAAAACCTCTCTTAAGGCAGAGTATTCGTCAACGCACTTTGACACTGGCGATTCACCAAGGAGCCATATTTTAAAAGAAGAAGAAGAAGAAGGCATTTTATGGCTTGAAGTTTGAACTTTGAACTACCAATGAGGTTAAAGTTTAAAATATCCTAAATCTGTGGCTTCTACATTTTGGAGGGGGCGCGCAGTGGATCGAAAATCGAGTTTCATGGACACAGGAACTTGAGTTTCCAGATGTCATTTTTTTGGGCTGAAATATGTTGTCCTAGTTGTTATTACATAATAAAATGTAAAAAGACTCAGCTACGTGTCATAATAAGGGAGTTATAATTTTTTAAAGAAATTTTTGTATGGAACCGCACAGGAAAAATGAGCATATCTCTGGCATCGCATGGTTGGCCGTTATATCCTCACACACTATTATAGTACTAATTATTACTCACATTTTGGCATATTTTGTATTACGGCACCATTTGCGATTTTTTTTCTAAAATTCATCAAAGTTAAAAATATTTATTCTATTTGTATTTGTTACAAAAGTTTATGTTGTGGTTAAATGAGGTCTCTTTCATAATATTTTAATACCATAGGATCACATAATTGGCCAAGTGCGAGTCAGACTCGCGCACGAAGGGTTCCGTACCAGTATAAAGCAAAATTAGGCTATAAATTGTGTTTTTTCTATGAGAGTCCCACTTAATTGTATATTTTAGTGTACTGTTATAATTAAATATAAAAGTACGTACATAATTAAGGATTGTGTAAAAAATTCAAGAATCTATCTGTTGCCATTATTGATATCTAAGAGCAAAAAAGCCCAAAAAATCACGTTTGTTGTATGGGAGCCTCCCTATATTAATTTTATTTTGTTTTTAGGGTTCCGTACTCAACAAGGAACCCTTATAGTTTCGGTCTGTCCGTCCGTCTGTCCGTCCGTCTGTCTGTCCGTCTGTCTGTCCGTCTGTCTGTCTGTCTGTCTGTCTGTCTGTCTGTCCACGGTTTTGCTCAGAGACTATAGCACCTACAAAGCTGTAATGGGGCTACCGTTTTTTTAGTAACCACTAAGTATAGCTATTAAAGTCGAGTTTATAATAATCTAGAATCCCATTTATTGATATAATTAAATTTAAATACCTAATATCCTTTATTTTGCTATTTTTTTTTAAACCGAATATTTATTATATTATTTATAAATTATTATTTCTTTTCTTAATTTCACTCTCAAAGCATTTACATTGATCGCTAAATAATACTTTTTTGGGATAATTTTACGAAGGAGATCGCTTTTCAATAGGCAAATTGCATAAATAATAATTGATGTCACGAAAACCGCTAAAACTAGTACAAAATAGACGTTTGTGGACCTCGTGCGGCACTAGCGCCTCTAGCGGAAAATTCACACGCGGTAGCCATTTGGCATGAATTCACATATTAATGAGGCCGACAAAATGGTACATGAAATCTTAAAACTATATCCCCGCTTGCTGTATACTTCCCTATACAGCAAGCGGGGATGATTTTTTTTTCACGTCCACTCCATCCTGTGGAGTGTCGAATATTCAATTATTCATAGATCACTATCCGATTTAGGGAGCCGTTTGTGAAATATTAAGTTTTAAAGTAGAAAAAAAAAACCTTAGGGTATGTGTCCCTCCTTCTACCAGCTAAAAGGTTGCTTCTGAAAATGTGAAAAAATTCACGGGAGTAGGAAATATGCTGAATTAAAAAGTAAAACTGCCACCGCTAAAAAGACTTCATAAGTTATTGAGTAATAGTCGGGCAACTAAGAAAAATGTATTCGGCGAAGTCAACGAATAACAAAACTACAAGTTCACTGGGCGAAGTATAATAAATGAACTTTTCGTTCAAATTTCTTTGAAAGTAACTGAGATGGTGTCGTTAGTAGTTTAAAACACATTATAAATGTACGTTAATTGACCACACAAACATTTTCAAAAACTAGCCGTACCTACGCGCGTGGCCCTACATGCACTTGGCTGGTTTTTTAGTATTTGTTGTTGTAACGGAAATAGATATTACATAATCTGCGTCCTGCAAAATTCTTGAGTTACAGAGACAGACTTACGAACAGACAACGAAGTCTTAGTAACAGGGTCCCGTTCTTACCCTTTGGGTACGGAACCCTAATAAATAGTTGAAACGATCAATAACTCTGTACTTAGCTTTATAATTTAGCTATAATAGCTAGATAGTTGAAATTTTCGCAGGACGCAGATTTTGTAATATCTATTTCCGCTACAACAACAATTAATACTAAAAACAAAACAAAATTAATATTTAAGGGAGGCTTCCATACAACAAACGTAATTTTTTGGGCATTTTTGCTCTTAGATATCATTAATGCCAACAGATAGGTTCTTGAATTTTTTACACAATCCTTAGTTATATGTGTACTTTAATATTTAATTATACTATTACACTAATATATAAAATTAAGTGGGACTCTCATAGAAAAAACACAATGTATGGCCTAATTTTGCTTTATACTGGTACGAAACCCTTCGTGCGCGAGTCCGACTCGCACTTGGCCAATTATGTGACCTCATTTAACCACAAAATAAACTTTTGCAACAAATACAAATAGAATAAACATTTTTAATTTTGATGAATTTTAGAAAAAAAATCGCAAATGGTGCCGTAATATAAAATATGCCAAAATGTGAGTAATAATTAGTACTATAATAGTGTGTGAGGATATAAAGGCCAACCATGCGATTCCAGAGAAAGGCTCATTTTTCCTGTTGGCTCCATACAAAAATTTCTTTAAAAAATTATAACTCCCTTATTATGATACGTAGCCGAGTCTTTTTACATTTTGTTATGTAATAACAACTAGGACAACATATTTCAGCCCAAAAAAAGACATCTGGAAACTCAAGTTCCTATGTCCATGAAACTCGATTTTCGATCCACTGTGGGGCGTGGGGCTTCAAATAACGTTATTTTTTCATAACGTTACTGCTTCAAGTCAAGAGCATAGATAACGTTATGAAAATTTACCCGATATTAAAAATAACGTTAAAAATTGATATTAATGGGGCATTTTCTTATTTTTTTAATTTGATTGTCAAACAGCTTCCATTTTAGTAACTAGATGGCGTATGGGTAGACAACTATCGGTAATAACTAATACCAGGGAATACCATCAATAATTGCTACAAAACTGGGCAAAAGAATGTAAAACTTGATACATTTCAATTTGAAAAAGACACAATGATATTCCAATGAATAGGAGAATAAAGTTATTATAACGATGTTTTAGTTAAAACTCACGGAAGAAAATAGAAATAGCCCTATTTATCGTTATTCACACCAAATGTCACAGGAATTATAAATTTTTGTTCTGACAACATCTTACCTGCACTTGTGCACGATAACGGATATATAATGGCAATTATTTTACCAATAATAAACATCAAAAACCCAAATAACACAATTTGGGAAAAATAATAAAAACCACACCAACAATAAAAAGTAGAAGAAGTTCCAAAGTAACATGGCCGCCACAAGGCCGTTCAGTTGTCAGTTGTCACTTTGACAAGTTTTTATTTTAAACAGCGTGTTCCTAAACTATTACCAGTTTAGTGGCCTAATCGCTTAGGCCAATGATCGCTTAGGTTTAAGATATTTTGATTTATGTCATACTTGACAGTACACTGATATTTTTTAGAAACACAACCAATATGTAGTCAGTGATGCCAACCTGCAGATAATTTCAGATCGGTGGGGAACCAATAGAAAATCTAGAAGTGTCTACCGTCGCGCTGTCTGGTGGAGATGAAAAAAAAAACAACCCATAACGGTTAATGTTATAACATTATATAGGATTTATAACGGTAAATATATGTTCCTTCATAACGTTATATAGTCCGTCCCATTTTTAGTCCAAAACAATAACTATTACTTTTGACGTGACAACGTCTTAAATTAGGTTGCGGCTGGGAGTCACTTATGAAAAAGTGTAACGCTCGGTAACGTTACGATGAGTCACCGAACGAGAGAGAGGCCCGCCGAATGCCTTGCGTCTCTCTCCCACACGTTGTCACGTAAAATCTTCGCCCGTAAAACCGACTTTACAGGCAACCATTTTTTTATTATTTCTTTAAGTAATAAATTCCTAAAAGTAGTCAAATCTCGCAAAAAAGTGGGCTGCGAGTGAGATTTAGTGCACCGTGCACGATTGCATACCTGATACCAGAAAATAACGTTATAATATTTACCGTTATTATTATAATGATATTTGTTCATTTATACTGTACATTACGAGAAAATATCGTTATAATAATAACGGTAAAAATATTATAGCATCACTGAATTCACTCATTCCTGAAGGTTAGGAAGGTGTTCTGTGTTCCTGATTCACTGATCGTTCACCTTGACTCGCTCTGTTGTTCCTGAATCATATTATAGATATAATAACAAGGCCAGGTACTGTTGTAGGCTTTGAATAGTAGGTACTTAACTGTTTTTAATGTATTGTTTGCAAGTGGCTACAAAGTACGTTATGTTAAAATCATTGGAGTATTTTTATTTTATAAAATAATATTGTTGTTATCACCATAACGTTATTTTACTACCACACCGGCAAAATTAGCGGAACATAAGTAAAAAGGGCCACAACTTGAATTCAAGTGGGTCGGGCTGTGTGAAATCCTTTTTTATAGTTTCTAAGCTCATTTAAGAAATAAAATATTGAACAAAACTGGCAAGTTGACAGATTTTTATTGCAATTATGCCCTACTAATGGCCTGTTTCACCGCTTCCTGATAAGGTGCCCGATAGGGTTATTTGACAGATTTTCCATACTCCATCTGTCAAATTAAGTGGTGGATAGCCTTATCAGGAAGCGGTGAAACAGGCCCTAATATAAAGATGCATCTAATTTTCACGAATTTTTCATTTATTGCCATAACCGTGCATTGAACTAAGTTAATACACACACCGGCAAAATTAGCGGAACATAAGTAAAAAGGGCCACAACTTGAATTCAAGTGGGTCGGGCTGTGTGAAATCCTTTTTTATAGTTTCTGAGCTCATTTAAGAAATAAAATATTGAACAAAACTGGCAAGTTGACAGATTTTTATTGCAATTATGCCCTACTAAGTGTTTTTCGATTATTGACGTTGTAAGTGTTTCTGATAAGAATGGCGTTTATAGCGGGGTGCAAGGTATGCCAGCTCATTTGATTATTTGGTTTTTGGAAGAACACATTGCTTAGATACAAAATTAGTGGATTTTCCAGCATCTACGACAGCTAGAGCTGTAACCACGATAGAGAAAGGTCACACCTACCGTTCGGTCAGTCAGGCCTTAGGTGTGTCGGCTTTCGTGGTCCATCGTAAATTTCAACGCTACAGAGAGACTGGATCTTACGTTCGGAGACGAGAACAAAGCAGATATCGGGTGGAAAAGGTTCAGGATAACCGTTTTGTAAGGGTACAAGCCTTAAGAAATCGACCTTAAACTGCTTTGCAGATATGAAACCTATAGGAACAGGTCCGAGATGTACCTGTAAGTGATTGTACAGTAAGAAGAAGACTCAAAGAAGTTAAATTAAACTCAAAGGTGCCGGCAAGGGCACCAAAACTTGAGACAGGGCACCAAAGAGCCAGGCTAAGATTTGCGCGTGAACATCAAAATTTGTCAAGTGGGTGAAATCGTGTGCTGTACAGTGATGGGAGCAAATTCTGTGTAAATTTTATTGACAGGCGATAAAGAATGTGGATAAATCGTAAGGAACGCTATAGACCATCAAACTTAACGGAAACAGTGATATATCATGCAGGCTTCGTAATGGTTTGGGGTTGCATATTATGATTTGGAGCCCGCACAGAGCTGATGATTGTTAATGATGGTACTTTGACAGTACAGGGCAATAGCACAGACATCCTAGAACTGCAGGTTGTGCCTTTTACACAGTTTTAGGTAGTAACTTCAATTTTTTGCGCGTCCATAGAGTAAAAAAATCGGGCATTATGACCTAAATGATTCTAGCGTAGCCCAGGTGGAGAGGTCAGCACGGTCTACGGATGTGGATCCGATTGAGAACGTGTGGCACATCAATGGGCGAACGGTACGAATTAAAACTCCAGCTCCAAAATGTGTTCAGGAGCTCGAGTTGGCGCTACTGGAGGAGTAGAAGAATATCCCACAGGAAATGATTGACAATCAAAATGCAAGCATGTAATGGCGTATCCAGACTCTCTTCAGATCCATAGAAGGCATTACACGCTGTTAACATGGCATTTCTTAAGTAAAAATGAAGAATTTAACTTAAAAACTTACTACTGAAATTTCAAAGATTTTTCTTAATTTTAGATTTTTGCAGATTTTTTTAATTTTACACGTTTTTATGCCCTAAATTTATATAAGTTTTATTTTTAATCATCAATTATTAAATAAATAAATAAATATATAAAAAACAGCGATTAATTTTCAAAAAAAAAAAAAAAATTATTATGTTCCGCTAATTTTGCCGGTGTGTATAGATATCGTTATAAAAATAACGTTATCTGGCTACCATTATGGCATTCCGGCTTTTATAATAAGAGACTGCCGGACGGTACTAGCGAAGCCAATGACGCATATATTTAATTTATGTTTAGGTAGCTCGTACTTTGGAAAATGTCCCGCGTTGTACCTATACATAAAGGCGGAGACGAAACCAGAGTCGAGTCTTACATGCCGGTTGCGATCCTTTCGACGCCAGCCAAAGTATTTGAAGCCGCGATTCAAAGGGGTATCCAAGTGCAAATTGAATCGTCGCTCACGGATTGCCAACACGGTTTTCGTCCAAAAAGAAGTACTAGCAGTAACTTGCTAGAAGCGATGGGGTACATTACACCCCATGTAGATAGGCGGTTGCAGGTAGATGGGATTTATTTAGATTATCGAAAAGCTTTCGATGTTGTCGATCATGATATTCTGCTGGCAAAAATGGCTAAAATAGGTTTTACTCCTAAGCTACTGCAATTTTTTGTAAATTACTTGAGGGATAGGATGCAGTACGTAGAATTTGCGGGCTGTCGATCAGCACCATATGCCACAGAACCTGACGCTTAGGCTTCGTACTACGAAGGTCCGCGACGTTTCGGAATGTTAGGGCGATTACAGCGTTATACGATGCGTTCGTGAGAAGTCAGCTGGAGTTTAACGCGGCTGTGTGGGCCCCGCACGAGAGTAAGTACAAGCTCATGCTGGAGCGCATTCAGAACAAGTATTTGCGTGTTCTCTACCTAAAACTGTATGTACCCTTTCTACCCGCTGATGTATCCGACGCTGTTTGTGTTAGGCATGGTGGGATACAATAAGTTGGAGACCAGGAGGGACTTGAGTATGGCGTGCTTTATGTTTAAAGTGTTACGTGGCAAATTAATTTATCCGGGTTTACTGATTGCAGTAAACGGGGACGTTCAGCGCCAGCCATTGGCTGGCACTGAACGTCCCCGATAGGTATGTGTGGCAGGCGGTCACCCGAGCTGTTCGCGACGCCGCCGCACTCTAGAACGAACTTATTAAACAACGCGCCCATTGTAGAAGCAATCCGAATACTTAACAAAGTGAGCATCAAATTGGACTTATTCGTATGTCCTTTGAGTGAGTTCACAAAAGTGACACTATTGGTCATAATATGTTATGCATAATAATACAAAAATTAATATAAATTATAATATATTTACTACGCTATCGAATTGGATATCAGTCTGTAATGATAGTTGTAAAAATGTATAATAAATAAGTAAATTATGAAAATAACAGTACGTTATACGTAACGATATTTTTCTGTTATTCATTGATAACGTTATGAAACCCTGGTCAGGGGGGGCGCGCCATGTTATAGTAGTTTATCTCTAGTCTGTTATCTGTAAGTATAGCCTTTGTTGTTTGTTGTCAAAAAAAATGCATTAATGTCAAAAATGCTTTATTCTGTGCATCAGTGCATTAAGTTAAGTGGTGCATTTAGCAGTATGCATAATAATTATATACCTCTTATCTGTCTTCTGTGCTCTAGAGGCAGCCGCTTTGTGACCAAAATATAATTTTAGGCACTACGTTTGTTACATAGAAGTTCTGTTTTATACGCGCTACAAAAGCTCAGAACTGCAACTTGAAATCAAATTTACTTTGAAAAAATATTATAGCATCACTGAATTCACTCATTCCTGAAGGTTAGGAAGGTGTTCTGTGTTCCTGATTCACTTATCGTTCACCTTGACTCGCTCTGTTGTTCCTGAATCATATTATACATATAATAACAAGGCCAGGTACTGTTGTAGGCTTTGAATAGTAGGTACTTAACTGTTTTTAATGTATTGTTTGCAAGTGGCTACAAAGTACGTTATGTTAAAATCATTTGAGTATTTTTATTTCATAAAATAATATTGTTGTTATCACCATATTTTACATTCAGTTACCATGTACCTACAACTTCAAATATTGTAGTACTGTAGTCTGTACTGCTGACTGCACCTCAGAGCGTTAATTTTCACACTTAAAAAGGTCAAAGATGGGTCCAAGTATTATTATAATACTTACTTAGTACCTCTCACAGTGACAATAATAATAAAAAATATACTTATTTTAAATTGTTGAAAATTCATTTGGTCGGCTTATTGTCAATTCAATGTTAGCCGTGATTGGTCTGATGAGATTGACTTAAATGTGACCAAATTACTTATGTCCGCCATCTGCCTAGGAATTAACTTCTCTGATAGTACAATATTATTTGCTATTTCTTACAACTGTTTTTTTTAGAATGCCTTTCAAAATTATTGAAGCTTTTAATAAACAACAAAATACTCAAGAATATTGCATATGTCCTTCTGTATGGGAAAAACATGGAGTGTTACAATGGCCGAACAAAAGCAGTGAAAGATTAAGTAAAATAGAATATTCACATCCACAACCAAACTGGAGCAAAATAAACTGCATTGTTAAAAGAAAAAATATTGCAACTTACGAACTTGCTCAGAAGATGCTAAGGGAAATGTTAGATTATGAGACAACAGAACAAGAAGTCACAGAAGTTTTTCCACCGCAATCTCCACACCTTATTGGAACAACAAACCAACTAGAAAACATTATAAACCAGGTACAAACTTAAAATAAATTTAAGTTTCTTTGAGCCAAAAACTAGTTTCCAAAAAAGATTACCTACCCTCCTTAAAGGGTCCATTTACTATCCTGCATTGCAGTCCACCGTGCAGGCCTGCAAGACCATTCACTATTATTATACATAGGCCGCCGTGCAGTCTGCCGGCTTATGCAGGATAGTGAATGGTGTTGCAGGCCTGCATGGCGGACTGCAATGCAGGATAGTGAATGGACCGTTTCATATGCAGTTGGTTATTATTTTTTAAATTTCAAACAACAGATTCTGATGTGTTAGCTCTTTTTGCCTTATCTTAATTTTTTGACCCATTACAATATATACCTATAATAATTATTCTTATTTTAATTTATTTTAATTTACTTCATTGTTGCACTTACTGCCATACTCCTCTGAGTAGGTATGGTAGAAAGTGCAGAATTTTAGCTTAATCATAATTAAATGTCTCTCTCTCTACATTTAATTATGATTAACCTTTAATTTAATGAAGAGTTTGACTGATTGTTAATAATTTATTAGGCTTTGGGGCATTTTACACTATCATTTATCTTGGATCATAGATCTATCAGTCAATTATATTGGATAATCTATATTCCAACTAACATTCGGCGCTAACATAAGAGTTAGAACAGATCTACAAGAAAGCTAAACACATCCAATTGTGTTCAATAAGTGCTATCACATGGAGTTATAGTTCGCTATAACTCTACTGTACCCTTGAATTGGGCACAAATTCTTATCACCTTATGTTCCACTATGACGGTATAGTAGAGCTATACCATGAATTTTAGAGATACAGTAAAGTTATTGTGGATGTACAATAGCGATTACTGAGCCTTAAAGCGTTTTAAGTAAAGTATTTAAGGGACTAGTGACTCTTCAAGCGGTATATTAATAGAGTTACAGGCTACCTAAAGACACTTTGAGTGCTACAAAGGACCCAAATTCCGACCGCGCAGTGCTAGGTGCCTACAATTATATTTTCCTACATATGCGCTCTTTCTATCGCGTAAGAGGTACCCTTTCTGACGAAATCAAGATTGTCACCTCTTAGAAAATAAAATTAATCTTCTTTTAATTAGCTATATAGCTACTAAAAGCAAACTTTTTTTATAGTAATAATCAAATTTTAGTAACCCAACGTATATTTTATAATAGATTTATATTCGATTATAGTGTAGGAGCTGGTCAGGAATTTTTTACAACTTAAACATAGTAACTTGTGTTTATTTCTGTGTAGTATGCGGTTTGTAACAAATTGGTTTATTTGCTATGTTTGCGTATTATTTTATCTTTTTTTGTATTTTTAAGTCTTAAATTACTTTATTGAAATATTTCTTTGACCAGTTATAAATTGTTCATATTTATCAGATTAATAACGATTCTGCCACAGCGGTTAAATCAGTACGTAGATAGGTACATGTGACGAAAAAAATCTTGCGCGTGCGTCACCGCTGGCTTGTGAGTCCCTAGTGATCTGCCCCTCTAGAGGGGTACAGCTTACGTATACGTACGTGATATGTTTTTAACTTTTTTTCTAACCGGCTTAACATTATTGTGTTAACGGCTTAACATAATCGGAGAGCTAAGGCTGCTTCGGAGAGCTAAGGCTGCTTAAGAGTCTAATCGGAGAGCTAAGGCTGCTTCGGGGAGCTAAGTCTGCTTCGGAGAGCTATGGCTGCTTAGGAGTCCTTTCACGTATGATTACTTTTTAGGGTTCCATACCCAAAGGGTAAAAACGGGACCCTATTACTGAGACTTCGATGTCTGTCCGTCTGTCTGTCTCCAGGCTGTAACTCAAGAACCGCTATAGCTAGACTTCTGAAATTTTCACAGATTATGTATATCTATTGCCGCTATAACAACAAATACTAAAAACAAAATAAAGTGAATATTTAAGGGGGGCTCCCATACAATTAATGTTATTTTTTTGGTCTTTTTGCTCGTAATCCATAATGGCAACATAGATACTTGAAATTTTCACAAAATCCTCAATTATATAATAAATACTTTAAAATGAAAGAATAAAATTAAAATAAAATAAATAATAAAGGGGGGCTCCCATACATAAAACACCATTTTTTCCTTATTTTCGCTCTATAACGTGTCACGGAACCCTTCGTGCGCGAGTCCGACTCGCACTTGGCCGATTATTCTAATTCAAATAAGTAAGTGACTATGAATGAGTATAGTTCTTGTATCAGACTTATTTTATTAAACATTCGACCTCGGAATAATTGGCATAGAGCTGAAAATTGGTAGAGACGTTAAATACACCATTAAAAATAAAACCTCAAAGTTCCCGGCGATCCTCCTTGTGCAAAAAATGTTATTCAAGGTCAAAGGTATGAAAATGAGGTTTTTCCCGTTTTTTCCAAACTGTACATTTTATCACAAAAGTAGTATAAGAGTGTAGATCAAAGAATTCTCTAGACAAAAAATATTCAGACAATTTTTGCCATGCCAAATTACAACTTTGCAGGTCCTATAGTCTCTGAGCAAAATCACGGACAGACGGACGGACAGACCGAAACTATAAGGGTTCCTTGTTGACTACTTAACCCTAAAAAACAAGGGCGCAGTTATAGAAGCTCGCACAGGGCGCAAAAAAGGCTATTTACGGCACTGAATTGTCTTAAAAGTTTCGTGACCCAGGCATCAAAACGCTACAAAGACAAGTAACTTCATTGTAATAACTAATAAGTTTTCAGTATGTACTTTCTTTTTATTATTTTTGTGAATTAAGTTTGTACTAGAAAATGGTGGACTCATGAATTTAGGGTTTTAATAGGGGAAAATAACTCTAATATACAGCCCTAAATAACATAGAGGAGTTTTGCATCCCTTTAGGAGTTTGGTTTTGCAAAAGAGTTAAAAAACATCCTTGTAGAGCTAGTAGCATTAATTGCTTCCTTTGTGCAACTAAATGCGCTAAAGGAGTTATTAGGAGATGATAATTTCTAATATAGATATTATAGTGGTATGATTTTCTCAAAGCTATAAGACAGAAGCTCTGGTCTGTACTGTAGGGATAATAATCGCTGCAATTCCACTTTAGCCTCCAAAATCGCTCTTATAGACCCGTTTTGTCACTATAGGTGCTATATTGTATTTCTAACTCTGTTTTGTCGCCAACCTTTATAACACTTCAGGTTCTAAATAAGCTATATTTGCAGCGGTAATGTTAGTTGGGATCTATACTATAATATTATTATAAATGCGAAAGTATATCTGTCTGTCTCGCTTTCACGCCAAAACCACTGGACCGATTGTAATGTTATACACAGATATTCTAAAGCCTGAGAAAGGACATAGGCTACTTTTTAACTGAAAAAACCGGCCAAGTGCGTGTCGGTCCACGCGCAATATAGGGTTCCGTAGTACCGCTAGTTTTTGTCAATTTTTTTATAGTCAATGAACGTACATTTATAGCTTGTTTTACAGTTACTAACAACATCATCTCAGTTACTTTCAAAGGAATTTGAACGAAAAGTTCCTTTATACTTCGCCGAATACTTTTTTTTTAGTTGATCGACTATTACTCAATAACTTATGAAGTCTTCGTAGCTGTGATAGTTTTCCTTTTAAATTCAGCATATTTCCTACTCCTGTGAATTTTTTCACATTTCCAGAACCAACCGTTTAGCTGGTAGAAGGGGGGGACACTGGACTCTAACGATTTTTTCCACTTTAAAACTTAATATTTCACAAACAGATCCCTAAATCGAAAAATGATCTATGAATACTCGCAATATTTTTAAAAAACCTATTCAACGACACCCCACACGATGGGGTGGGCGCGAAAAAAAATATTCATCCCCGTTTGATGTGTAGGGGAGGTACCATAAAAAATATTTTTTTACGATTTCACGTACCATTTTGTTGCCATCATTAATATGTGTATTAATGCCAAATTACAGATTTGTAGGTCCTATAGTCTCTGAGTAAAACCGCGGACAGACAGACAGACGGACAGACCGAACCTATAAGGGTTCCTTGTTGACTACGAAACCCTAAAAAACGATGGCCAAAATGGACTAAAAAAACAAGGTTCTTGTTACCTACGTGGAACTATAACTAAAATGTAGTTTAGGTAAAATGCTATAATTAAATAAAAACAGTTGATTTTTAGAAGCTGGGAAAACAAAGATAATCGGCTCTAAAAATATGAATATTGAATTTGTGTTTTTAACGCAGGATAATGTTTTTTTTTTATATTGAACGCATATTCTGTCATTCAAAGGGACCCATACAACCTGCTTAAATACGCTCTCTTCTTGAGGATTTCGAGAACAGAGCGTATTCCGATTTTGCGAGTGTCCATTAATGACGGTAGTTGCTTTCTATCCGGTGACCTGTTTGCTCGTTTGCCTCCTACTTTTATTTTTAAAAACTCTGACGTGTGTTTCATATAATTTAAACTAAAACCATAACTCAAAATGATAGTACAGCTTATTATTAACTATCTTTATAACCTCAAAATTCAAAAACTTAATACACAATTACTTGAAACTCCCAGCTTTTAAAAATATATTGAATGCCGTGCTATGTTACATTTATATAGGCAATTGAAATTACAGATGTTTCATCAAGTTACGTTTTATAAGATTTTTATAGTCCAAGCACGTTAGACGAATGGCCTTTGTTCTTTGTTAATAACAGGCGTAAAAAAATTAGTAACACGCTGCAAATTTGGAATTAGGTTTTTCCTACCGTTGTCTAACGTGTATTAAATTTGCAGCGTTTTGCAACATACGGAACATTGTTTATTATTAAAAAACAATAAAATTTGTTAATAACAGGGGAAAAATAATTAGTAACTCAGTGTAAATTCTAAGTTGTTCTTACCGTTTTGTAAAGTGTATTAATTTTGCAGCGTTTTGCGACATACGGAACATTGTTTATTACTAAATTACTGTAAATTTGATATTTTTATTTTATTTTATAATATACGTTAGAAAACGGTAAAAACAATTTTATTATAAATTTGCAACGTGTTACTACATTTTTTACCCTTGTTAATAACAAATTTCATTGTTTTTTAATAATAAACAATGTTCCGTATGTTCCAAAACGCTGCAAATTTAATACACGTTAGAAATCGGTAAGAACAACCTAATTCCAAATTTGCAGCGTGTTACTAATTTTTTACCCCTGTTATTAACAAATTTTATTGTTTTTTAATAATAAACAATGTTCCGTGTATTGCAAAACGCTGCAAATTTAATACACGTTACAAAACGATAAGAACAACCTAATTCCAAATTTGCAGCGTGTTACTAATTTTTAACGCAATGTTATTAACAAAAAACCTTTTTCACCCCTTTTCAACCCTTTCCGTACACCCCAGAACGCTGCAAAATCACACGGTAAGTTATTTTACCTTTTTTAACAACCCCCTAAAATTTTATCAAGTTACTAATTTCTTTCGGGTTTTGGCTTTAATGACTGGCCTATAGAGTCAATTTCTTTTCTCACTTTTTGCTTGTAGATTTTGACATAAGCCCCACACATGTCAAACTCTTCATTTAGGGGGGCGTCCACAAATTACGTGAGGTGTTTTTTGAATTTTTCGACCCCCCCTCCCCCTCTGGTGAGATTTCGTGAGATTTTATTCAACCCCCCCTCCCCCTCCCAAATCTCACGTGAGATTTTAAAAAATGTGGGTTTCTTACTGAAACGTTTGGTTTGGTCAGTAGATTTTATTTGGAACGAATTTGGAATGATCTTAATCGTATAACGATTACGCTTACTATTAAATCATAAGCATACGTACAATCTGCATAAAATGGATCAAAATACTAAATTAGTACCTATTATTTTGTTGAGAAAAAAATTACGTGAGATTTACCGCGACCCCCCCTCTCCCCAACGTGAGATTAGGTGAGATTTAACTCGACCCCCTCCCCCTAAACACCTCACTTAATTTGTGGACGCCCCCTAAGTAATTATAATAAATAAAATAAATTTTATCTTATTTGGCAACACTCTATCTTGTGATGGAGTGTTGCCAAGTGTTCATTCTTTAATGAATGTACTAATTTTTTAAGAAGGCTTACTTTCCTTTTTTTATTTGATTACAATGAAAATGTTTTTCTTATTTTTAGGCTTTAAATTCTGGTTCTAATCAACCAGAAGAAATCCTAGGACCCTTATATGCCGTAGCTGAAAACGAACCTACACCTGTAGTTACAGTTAAAAATGAAACTGCTTCAGTTCCAGTAGTAGACTTTGACTCTTTAGATTTTAACCAAGTTGATATGAACAAAAATCAGGAAGCAATGTTAAATGATCTGGCATTACTAAAAGATAATTATAAAACTGTATTGGAAAACCAGCGCAGCATGTTATTGGCCATTGCTGATATTTCGGCGAAATTGGATATATTTATATCTGGAAAATATGAACCACGAGTTACTAAACAATATTATGCTCCGCAGAAAATACTTCATAATCAACGATTTCATTTAAAACCTATACAAGATGTTGAAGAACTGTCCAATTTAGAGACAATATTAAACGACGACAATATAAAAGACGAATGTAAAATGAAATATAGCATTGTGTGCCAACCAGGAAAGGCTGAAAACTGTGCATATCGACTAATAGATGTGTTTTTTACTAGAGAATTTCTAACCAAATGCTCTTGGGCTGGTAGTGCAAGGGGTGAAGGCACAAAAATATGTATGAAACAGTTTAAAAATGTTTTACAACTGTTTTTTGAACTGGTTTACGAATGTGATAATACATTCACTATTGATGCCAATGAGAAGTTTTTTAAAAATATTCTAAGAAACTCTACGCAGCGTCATTGTGCTAAAATGTTAAGATTATCAACTTCTAGAAACCGTACCAAACAACAGAAATTGATTGAAAATTCTACCAATAATAATAATAAATCGTCAGATAAAGAAACTTCCAATGGAACTCAAAATCTTGTTAATAAAAATAATTATGAAGATAACCAAGAGAATATTCCTCAAGGCGAAAAATCTTCCCAAGAAAAAAATGCGCAAATTTTTGGCAGTGCTGCAACTAAAGCCTCAGATCTTCCAAGACAACGGAATATTTTGGATCGATCTAATCCAAAAATCCAGTTTCAAGAACCCGTATATAATGATGTAGCTGATGAACCTACAGAAGAAGACTCCGACCCTCCAGATTTGAATGGAATTAGAAGAAACCAAGTTAAGATATACAAAAATCAAGGTGTAATTTTGAACGATCTGGCATTTTTAAAAGATGGTTATAAAAATGTATTGAAAAACCAGCAAAGCATGTTAATGGCCATTTCAGATATTTCGGTAAAGATGGATACAGTTATGACTAGAAAATATGAACCACAAATTGCTACAATTAAAAAACCTGATAACCGATTTTATTTAAAACCTATACAAGATATAGATGAACTATCTAATTTAGAGGCAATATTAAATGACGAGAAGACGAAAGAGGACTATAAAATGAAGTATAGTATTATGTGCCAACCAGGAAAAGCTGAAAACTGTGCATATCGCCTAATTGATTGGTTTTTTTCCAGAGATTTTCTAACCAAATGCTCTTGGTCTGGTTACACAAGAGGCGAAGGCACAAAAATATGTTTAAAACAGTATAAAAATGTTTTACAACTGTTTTTTGAACTGGTTTACGAATGTGACAATACGTTCACTATTACTGGCAATGAGAACTTCTTTAAATCAGTTCTAAAAAACGCTTTGAAACGTAGTAACGCAAAATTTCAAAGAATGTCGACTTACAGGAATAGACACAAACGACAGAGATTGAGTGAAAATTATACCAATAATGATAATGAATCGTCAGATGAAGAAACTTTCGACGAAACCCAAATTCTTGTAAATGAAGAATATGAAGAAAACCAAGAGAATATTTCTGAAGACGAAAATTACTCTCAAAACGGAAATACGCAAAATGTAGGCAGTGTTGCAACTAAAGCCTCGGAACTTTCAAGACAACGGACCGTTTTCGATCGATGCAATCGACCAGAGGAAAACCATTTTCAGGATCCCTTATATGATGGTGCTGCTAATGAACCTTCATCCGTAGTTAATGTAAAAAATGAAACAACTTCTGTTTCCGTAGAAATTGAGTCTTCAGATTTGAATGAAATTAAAAGCAACCAAGTAGAAATGTACTTAAATCAGGAAGCAATTTTGAATGATTTGGCATCATTAAAAGACAATTTTAAAAATGTATTGGAAAACCAGCAAAGCATGTTAACGGCCATTGCTGGCATTTCAGTGAAGCTGGATACCGTTATGACTGGAAAACATGAACCACGAGTTGCCAGACTCGATAATGCTATGATCAAAAAACCAGATAATAAACTATTTGATTTAAGGCCTATACAATGTATAGATGAACTCTATAATTTAGAGGCAGTATTAAAGGACGACGAGTCGAAAGCGGCCTATAAAAAGAAATATAGTATTGTGTGCCAACGAGGAAAAGCTGAAAACTGTGCATATCAACTTATTGATGTGCTTTTTACCAGAGAATTTCTAACCAAATGCTCTTGGGCCGGTGGCGCAAGGGGTGAAGGCACAAAAATATGTATGAAACAGTTTAAAAATGTTTTACAAATGTTTTTTGAACTGGTTTACGATTGTGACAATACATTCACTCTTTATGCCAATGAGAAGTTTTTTAAAGCGGTTTTAAAAAACGCTACGAAGCGTAGTCATTCTAAACTTCTAAGAGCATCGACTTGCAGAAGTGTTTCAAAACGTCGGAAACCGATTACAAATTCTGTAAATAATAAAAATGAATCGTCAGATGAAGAATCTTCCGATGAGTGCGAAAATATTGTCAACGAACCCAATGAAGAAAACCGAGAGAATAGTCATTGAGAGTAATTGTCGTCAAAGATTTCATTTAAACAAAAAAGTGTTTGATTGATTGATTAGATTTATATGGTCATTTTGATATTTTGTGAGTGAAATCTTTAAAAAAAAAGTAATAGAAATTAGAAACCCTATTACTTTTTAGGGTTCTGTACCCAAAGGGTAACAACGGGACTCTATTACTGAGACTTCGATGTCTGTCCGTCTGTCTGTCCGACTGTCTGTCTCCAGGCTGTATCTCAAAAACTGTCATCTAGTACAGAATAAATTTTGTTCTGTATTCTGAGAGTAAAACTGATACAGTATTTTAAGCTGCGATTTTGTGAAATAAAATATTGTCGTGTGAACGTGCTACTTGCTAGTGTCACACTGTATAATATATCAGACGGGCTGATCGATTTATTTATTTATTTTCGTTCATTTATTATACATGTATTGTATAAAAATTTATTTGCTTATTTCAACTTGTCAAAATAAATGTGTATTTAGGAAGAAAGAATAGAATGTTATATTATAGTAGTTATAATAAGCGATACTTGCACATTATTTAGCAAAACCATGGAGTTGTGGTCTTGCTAAATTATTATCTAAAGTTTAGACAAAAATTTTTTAAGCTAAAAAGTTGTTGTTTATCGTTATTTGACTGATGTTTTTCTAAATGTTACTAATGTAAGCATTATTTTAGCGGTCTATCGACTGGCACCACCGATGTTTTTTAATGCCTTGTAAACCTAACGAGTAGTGTGGCGAGTCAGTGCTCTCGGTCAATCAAATTGACCGAAATTACTGTCTCGCCACTCTACTCGGTAGGTGTATTAAAAGGGGGTGACAGACACGCGAGTAAGTATGCGGACTTATAGCTCGACGATCTTAATCGCTTGTGTGTCAGCAAAGAGCCGCGAGCCGCGAGCCTGGAGGCATGGTAATTCAGTGTGAGCAATAGCCGCGTACTGACCAAGCGAGCCGCCTCGCCGCGGCAGCCTCGCGCGCAGTTGCTCGGTCGGTCAGTACGTGTTAGTGCGCGGCAAACGTCCGAGGCGCCTTTGAGCATCGACGAAAACCGGCAACTTTTGGCTCGGCCGCGGCACGCTCGGGCGAGGCAGCGAGGCTGCTCGCTTGGTCAGTACGCGGCTATTCTCATATGTCACCGATGCGAGCCGAGTAAGTTTGCGAACTTAAAACCCCGCGTACTTTAAGTTCGTACGTGTGTCACCCCTTTTAGGTGTATCGTAGGCTTTAAGGGTCCCACACATTAACAAGCCGCCAGCAGGCTCTGGCCGACAGGCAGTCTGCAGTCACCGACCGTCGCCACAAAATCGTCAGCCGTACGATCTGTGATCTTTTCAGGTGAACTGACAGGTGGCCTGTCAGCGAACTGTTCATGTGTGGGACCTTTTATAGATGATTTTTACTCTCCTAACTATACATTGTCTTATGTAATTAGAAGGTTAGATATTAAGGGCTTAATTACACTTACCGAGGAGAGTCGCGACTTCGCGAGACATCGTTACTGCAGACAATTTGATTGGCCGAGAGGGTAGTTGTAACAAGGCCCTTAGATTTTTAAAAAATTTAATATGACTTCATGAAGATTTACACACTGATTGTATTGAGCCAGTACCACTAAAGTTCATCGCACATTACACCGACTTGACGCTTACTCAACTTACAGTATGGTATTGAGTTCTTAGCTTTATGTAATGTAACTCAGGCCTTGATGACACCCACACAGCAGTGGCGAGACAGTGCCCTCGGCCGAGCACATCCATGCTAAATACACAGTGCTTGGCCGAGAGCACTGTCTCGCCACTCTACTCGGTAAGTGTGATGATGTAATATACTAAATAGAGAACAACTAATTAACGACTAATCGCTAATTTTTTTATGAAATAAGGGGGCAAACGAGCAAACGGGTCACCTGATGGAAAGCAACTTCCGTCGCCCATGGACACGACATTGCCGGCCTTTTAAGAGGGAATAAGGTAATAGGGGAGGGTAGGGATGGGAAGGGAAGGGAATAGGAGAGGGTAGGGAAGGGAATTGGGCCTCCGGTAAACTCACACACTCGGCGAAACACAGCGCAAGCGCTGTTTCACGCCGGTTTTCTGTGAGAACGTGGTATTTCTCCGGTCGAGCCGGCCCATTCGTGCCGAAGCATGGCTCTCCCACGTAAGATAATTTACTGTCCACGCAGTGCGAGTTGACTTTACTCTTATGTTTTAACAACATGGGCGCCGGCTGAAATGATTTCCAAGGGGTGCAGATTTTAGTTTTCTTTCTTTTCTTTTTACTTTGCGAACAACATAGTGATTGTCTATTCAGTATTCACGTCAACAGAATACATTTAGTGCCGAAACGTTACGAACTATCTTTGTACGGCATGGCAATACAGACGGCTTTTTATTTCAATAATTTCTGTTGATCCCCAGATTCCCAAGGGGTGCAAGTTTACCACCTGCCGGCGCCCATGCTTAACAATAGGTAGGTATAGCTTACGCCTTACAGCATGCCATGCTGTGAGTTGGGTTTGAGAGTCGGTGTAATGTGCAATGACCTTAATAAAACTAAAGACTGAAAGTAAATTATAATACTTATGGCCTGTTTCACCGCTTCCTGATAAGGTGCCCGATAGGGTTATTTGGCAGATTTTCCATACTCCATCTGTCAAATTAAGTGGTGGATAGCCTTATCAGGAAGCGGTGAAACAGGCCCTTAGATTATTTGTTAACAGTAAGTAAAAAAAAAGTATGTAAAAAAACGAAGATATAATATTTTAGGGTGTGTATGTGTTCCTTAGTTCTAAGTTCACGGTAAGAGTAGCAGCGCTGAAAGAGCAAGTTTTTTGTGATTTGTATGGGCAAGCGCCCCAGGCCCTCAGCGTCATGACTCATGACTCATGACTTTTCCCATACTTACAAAATTAAAAAAGTTTCTCTTTCAGGCCTGCTACTTTCACAGTGAACTCTCTGTATATATTTTTTTACACCATGTTTATAAAAATAATTATGTACGTTTTGATCATCCGTGTGTTTTGTCAGCCGCGCGCGGATCGGGGCCGAACAACGAATTTTGAGACTCAAACAATCAAACGAAAATTCCGCGTCGTTTGTTAGGTCACGCGCCGCGCGCGGCATTTTCGTCTCAAATCTCTCGATTGTTTGAGCCTCAAAACAGTTTCGTGGTACGGCTCCTGGTTCGTATGTGGGTGACAATATGCTCCAGGCAGAAGACACTGTAATTGTGCAATATGTAAATAACTGTAATGAATGTTGATCATTTTGAATTTACCTACTTTTCCATGAGTAAGGACCGATTTGTCAATAAAGCAAGTTTTATTATATATATTTTTTTATTCCGTCATACTGCAGGAAGAACTTTGCTCGTAGGTACCTAGTACCTACTAGTGTGTTGAGACTTTAGTAGCAAGAGAAGATTAGAAAGTCAAAATGATTAGTAAATTATTATTACATTTTTTTTAAACTTTGATATCACCTCTATATGCCCATTATAGCAGTCAGATTCGTCATTTTATAAAAGCTTCCACAGTGCGTTTCTCGCGTAACTTTCTACCGCGCACTGTAAAACTCTGGAACGAACTGTCACCAGCAGTATTTCCGGACCTATACGACCTGCAAACCTTCAAGAAAAGAGCGTATTCCCTCTTAAAAGGCCGGCAACGCACCTGCAGCTCTTCTGATGTTGCAAGTGTCCATGGGCGACGGTAGTTGCTTACCATCAGGTGACCCGTCTGCTCGTTTGCCCCCTTATTTAATAAAAAAAAAAAAAAAAAGCTACGTAGGTCTTTCTCACCTAAGAACGAACAGCAACTACATGGAGTTTGGGATGCGTTCCTGTCTTAGGGTCTACACAGGCGGACTGCATTTCAACTGCAATCCAACTGCAAATTTCAGTTGGATTGCAGTTTGAATGCAGTTGACACGACTGCAATAGAACTGCAAACCAAACAGTTTACACAACTGCAATCCAACTGCAATTTGCAGTTGAAATGCAGTCCGTCTGTGTAGAGTGTAGACCCTTAAGAGGCCGGGTACCCTTGGAATTTCTCATACATACGTAATACCAAAATCATTTTCTCATACGAAAATATTTAACATGTTTGAGTTGTTTTTCAGTTTAAAATAGTAATTACCTAGGTTCCTGCACAAAAATTTACTTCAAAATATTTAAACACTAAAAAAATTTTTTTTGTTAAATTTTTTTTTAGTAAATTTACTACTAAATATTTAAACACTAAAAAATAGAGTAAAACACTAAAAATATATAAATAAATATTAAATTTACTACAAAATATTTAGATACTAAGAAATATTTTTTAGAGTTTAAATATTTTGTAGTAAATTTGAAACAAAGAAAATTTTTTTAGTGTAAATATTTTGAAGTAAATTTTTGTGTAGGATCCTAGTTAATTACTATTTAAAAGCTGAAAAATAACTCAAACATGTTAAATATTTTCGTGTGAGAAAATAATTTTGGCATTACATATGTATGAGAATTTAAAGGGGTACCCGGCCCCTTAATGGGCTCCCACACAAAACTACGAATTCGCACCGTAATGTCATTTTTACTATGAAATTTGTCACAGATATTTGCGATGCGATGCAAATTCGTAGTTACGAGTACCTTTGTATGGGAGCCCTTTTCTACTTCTTTATAATAAATATTATTATAGGCTCAACTCGACTGGGGCGTACAGCATACTCGAAGCGTGACGACGTTTTTCGCCAAAGCAGCAAAATGTGCTCATGACGCTCCCACATTTTTATAGCAGATAGGTAACTACAAATAATAAAAACTAAGATAATAATTAAATGATAAAGGAAAATAGAAACGAATATGCTGTAGGCAAAAAACGTGACGCGTTAACAATAGTCAATAATAATGGTACTCGTATGAATAAGAATTCGAAATTGGAAAGCATGGAAAATGAAACACATTAGGTAATTATTCTTGAATTATTTTTTTATTATTTTTCCTATTCTTAGCTGCACAAGATCATATTTTTTGACTAGTTAACCTATATTTACAAAATAAATAACTTAAAACAATATTTACAATAATACTCGACTAAGGAAACTGAACTCAGTCGTGGTAAGTTAAACGCTAGAGGTGAGAGATCCAGTGAGACTCAGGTGGGATCAGAATGCAGATCTAGTCGACCTCCTCGACGGTGGGGCCGGCGTGGTGCGCCTGCTGCTGCTGCTGCTGGAAGCCCTGCGGCCCCGCGCCCGCCCCGGCACCGTGCATCTTGCTCATCACCGGCGAGCACACCCGCTGCACCTCCTTCAGCTTGTGCTCGAACTCCTCCTTGTCGGCCAGCGTGTTGTTGTCCAGCCACCGGATGGCCTCCTCGCACTCGCGCCGGCCCGCCTCCTTGTCCTGCTCGCTCAGCTTGTCCCCGGCCTCGTCGAGCGCCTGCTTCACGTTGAACACGTACGACTCCAGCTGGTTCCGCGCGGACACCCGCTCCCTCTGGCGGTCGTCCTCCTCCTTGTAGCGCTCGGCGTCGGCGACCATGCGGTCGATCTCGGCCTGCGACAGCCGGCCCTTGTCGTTCTTGATGACGATGTTCTTGCTGCGCCCGGTGCTGTTCTCCTTGGCGGACACGTTCAGGATGCCGTTGGCGTCGAGGTCGAAGGTGACGTCCACCTTGGGCACGCCGCGGGGCGCCGGCGGGATGCCGGTGAGGTCGAAGCGGCCCAGCAGGTTATTGTCCTTGGTCATGGCCCTCTCGCCCTCGTACACCTGGATGGTGACGGCCGGCTGGTTGTCCGAGTACGTGGTGAACGTCTGCGACTGCTTGCACGGGATCTTGGCGTTGCGCTCGATGATCTTGGTCATGACGCCGCCGGCGGTCTCGATGCCGAGCGACAGGGGCGCCACGTCCACCAGGAGGACGTCCTGGATCTTGCTGTGCTGCTCGCCGCTCAGGATGGCCGCCTGGACCGCCGCGCCGTAGGCCACTGCCTCGTCCGGGTTGATCGACAGGTTGAGCTTCTTGCCGCAGAAGAAGTTCTGGAGCATGCTCTGAATCTTGGGGATGCGCGTGGAGCCGCCCACCAGCACCACGTCGTGGATGGAGCTCTTGTCGAGCTTGGCGTCCTTGAGGGCCTTCTCGACCGGCTCCAGAGTTCCGCGGAACAGGTCCGAGTTGAGCTCCTCGAATCTCGCCCGCGACACTCTCGTGTAGAAGTCGATGCCCTCGTGCAGAGCGTCGATCTCGATGGTGGCCTCGGTGCTCGACGACAGAGTGCGTTTCGCGCGCTCGGCGGCGGTGCGGAGACGCCGGAGGGCGCGGGAGTTGCCCTTGATGTCCTTCCTGTACTTCCTCTTGAACTCCTCCGCCAGGTGGTTGACCAGTCTGTTGTCGAAGTCCTCGCCCCCGAGGTGCGTGTCTCCGGCCGTCGCCTTCACCTCGAACAGCGAGCCCTCGTCGATGGTCAGGATGGAGACGTCGAACGTTCCGCCGCCGAGGTCGAAGATCAGAACGTTTCGCTCGCCCTTGAGGTTCTTGTCCAGGCCGTACGCCAGCGCGGCGGCGGTGGGCTCGTTGATGATGCGCAGCACGTTCAGGCCGGCGATGGCCCCGGCGTCCTTCGTGGCCTGCCGCTGGGAGTCGTTGAAGTAGGCCGGCACGGTGATGACGGCGTCGCGGACCGCCGTGCCGAGGTAGGCCTCGGCGGTCTCCTTCATCTTCGTCAGGACCATGCTGCTGATCTCCTCCGGCGCGAACCTCTTCGTCTCGCCTTTGAACTCGATTTGGATCTTGGGTTTGCCGCAGTCGTTGACGACTTTGAAGGGCCAGTGCTGCATGTCCTGTTGTATCTTGGGGTCATCGAACTTCCTGCCGATGAGTCTCTTGGCGTCGAACACTGTGTTGTTGGGGTTCAGAGCCACCTGATTCTTGGCGGCGTCGCCGATGAGCCTCTCGGTGTCCGTGAAGGCCACGTAAGACGGTGTCGTCCTGTTTCCCTGGTCGTTAGCGATGATCTCCACGTTCCCATGTTGCCAAACTCCGACACACGAGTAGGTGGTACCCAGATCGATTCCAATTGCTGGCATTTTTATTTTATCTTCTCGTAACACTCTCGATAATATTCCTCAATAACTTGTTTGTATGTATAAACTTCGGTAAACTTGCGTTTATCGAACTCGCCTTCAGACTTCTTCTCGCTTCGGTTTGTTTTCGAATAATACTTGCTTTGCCGCGATCACACCGGCCTTTTATACCGAGGCGAATACGGTTCGAGAAGATTCGGAAACGTCCTAGATCTGTCCAATCATATACCAGAACGGTCGATACGTAAATAACCCACCAATAGCAGAGAGTTTTTGAGTGACAAGGATAGAGATAGTTTTTGCTAAGGGCGTTATGCATGTGCGAGAAAAAGATAAATATATCGATGTTACATTTACTTGAATATGAATGTACGCTCAGTGTTGCAAGGTAGTTATGAAAAGAGTTTCCACTCTTATGTGCAAAATTTAAGATACTGCCAAAGAGTGCTAGTAAATTATTGTACCATTTTATTATACCATAATTTTATTGTACCATAGCATAGACTAAGCAAAATGTACTGTACCCTTTTGTAATTGAAGACGTGGGTGGAAGAACACAATAACTTACAGTAAAGAAAATTGCAGTTATTTTGTTTGATGCTTTAGGTCCGGAATAATGGTTAGAATTTAAAAAATACGCATTTTATGTGTAGTCAGATACATTAGCCAGGTGATGAAGTAGATAAGTTACAAGGTTTGTTCAAATTATAAGGGAAAAAATGAGTAAATGTCCGTATGTTACGAAATGTTAGTTATCGTGTTCTTCAACTCACGCGCACGTCTTCATATTTTATAGTTGACTAGATGATGCCCGCAACTCTGTTGCGCCAAAATAAATTTATCACGCGAGAACCGTACATTTTTCCGGGATAAAAAGTATCCTATGTCCTTTCCCGGGACTCAAACCATCTCCATACCAAATTTCGGCAGAATCAGTTCAGAAGTTTGGCTGTGAAGAGGTAACAGACAGACAGACAGACATACATACTTTCGCATTTATAATATTAGTATGGATACAAATTTATATTTACAAAATACCTATTGAATAAATCTAAGCAATATTAACTGTAGCATGTTTATCTTTTCATAACAATCGAACAACGAATAATAAAAACTAAGGAAACGTAACTCCCATACTAATACAGTTTTAAATTTGGTTCCATTCCGACTGTCATGTAACGTCAGCCTTTATACCGCTCAAGGTCACCTAAATGTTGCAAATGTATGAAAAGTGAACCAAAGGTACACTTTTTTGACAAGTATTTTGGAGCATGTTTTTTGACGGAGTTACTCTTCCTTAGTTTTTATTATTCGTAGCAATCGAAGATATTTTTTGACTTAAATCATCGTATCATTGAAATAAAAGTTGACACGGAATTTACATAAAACGTAACTAGAGAAATCGGAAAGGATAGGAATTATAAAATTTAAAGGTTTTTACATAACAAAAGTACAGAATACATGTACTTAATATTTCTTTTTTTAGTTGTGACTGTGATAATTTTTTACTACGATTTCAAATAATAATTATAGGGAAAATTTAAAATAAAAACATTAAGCTGGTATCACTGCGTCACACGTTCGAGAAACATCGTGAGTGTTCGGTCGCAGTCGGGTCGAGGGGACACCCGCCCCAGCGCTGAACTAGTTCACAGTTCGAGAAATTGCCAGGCTCGTAGACCTTCTACGACAGTCTACGGCGTAGATAGATCACAGAGTACTCGTGCAGCGCCCAGAGGTTTTAACCTCCGAAAATTGTAATAGTGAATGGATTTTTGTTTTTTAGGTGTCATTTTCTTTTTAAACTATAACTTGCAAAGTTTACCAAAAATTTTTTGTGCTTTTAATTTTTCTTGTTATATTTAATTAAAAAATAATATTACAAGAAAAAAAAATCTTGTTCCTGTTATCTTATATCTAATGACTCTTAATCGATTGCTTACGAATGCTTGATAGGACATTTAAGGGGGCGACTAACCCAAAATTTTCGATTTTATAATTCATTTTTATACTTACTTGAAAATAAACCCCGACAGGTTTCATTTTATAAAATTAGATGCTGCATTATATTTCCAAGAATTCAATCTGAGCAAAAACACGATACTTATCTTAAAATTTTCTCGATAGAAAAAAATCATAAAGATGCATCTAATTTTCACGAATTTTTCATTTATTGCCATAACCGTGCATTGAACTAAGTTAATATTTTAACACATTGTATAAAATTCTATCATTGAGAATCCGACCTAGCGGATTTTTTTAAATGTTGTATATTTATCGAGTTATGAAGAAAAAACTAATTTGGCGATGAATCCGCGTCGTCCTTTTTCACCTGGCATATGAAAGACGGGCGTGAGTGTTAAGAGAGAAGAATGATGTTTGATTTTTTGGGTTAGTCGCCCTCTTAAATATATTTCATAGGCTAGATAAAGCCTTTAATTTGTCGATGCATCTAACTTTTTTGGTCTTACTTCAATAAATTCTCAACAAAATATGTAGCAAAACTTTTTTCGTCCATTTTACACATTTTTGGAGATATTATATATATCGTTTTAAAGTACCTACCTACTTAAAACTCATCATTTCTCTAAAACTGAAATACGCACAATAAGTGCGTACCTACCTATAACAGATTTTTCATTTCAACCCTCATATCCTCACAAACCCCTTTATTTTGATTAAGACGAGCCAGTGGCGTTGCTATAACATCCGGGGCCCGTGGCAAATTGATGGGGCCCTATCAGTAAAAATCGTCACGTTAATATTAAAACAACGTAACTTTAAAAAAATCTGATCTCACTCCTCACGGCCGGGCCTCTTGGGCCGGGGCCCTTTTGGGTCGGGGGCCCGTGGCATTTTTCCAACCCTGCCACCATATAGTTATGCCACTGCAACGAACGTTTTTTCTCTAAGAATTTTGCAAAAAATATTAAGTATATTTTTATTTAGCTTCTCCTACACTAGAAAAGCAAACTTTCTTTTTTAGGGTTTCGTACCCAAAGGGTAAAAATCGAAGTCTTAGTAATAGGGTCCCAACCCTATTACTAAGACTTCGATGTCGGTCTGTCCGTCTGTCTGTCTCCAGGCTGTATCTCAAGAACCGCTAGGTATAGCTAGAATTCTAAAATTTTCACAGATTGTGTATTATCTGTTGCCGCTATAACGACGAATACTAAAAACAAAATAAATTAAATAATATTTAAGGGAGGCTCGGGGCTATGGGAGCCCCGAGCCTCCCTTAAACAACAACACATAACAAACATACAACAAACATATTTTTTTTGCTATTTTTTGCTCCATATCAATAATGGCACTAGGCAGGCAGTTGAAATGTTCACAAAATACTCAGTTATATTTATACTTACTATAATATAAATAATAAAATTTTAAAAATGATAATAACAAAAAAACACATTTTTCACCATTTTTTCACATTACATTTAAGGCTCCTCTCGCGAAAAAAGCGTGCAGATGAAACCACTTTTCATCGGCATTAACAGTGAAATTATATCTGAAAAAAATAATTTGTAATCTACATGATATGATACGTAACGTGGTTTTGCCATATTTTTTCTATCGGTATCACATAATAAAGAAATAAAAAACCAAATCACCTCCAAATCGTTGAATGAAACCACTTTACTCCTTCATTATTTATCAAAAGAATATATAAAAAATATCTACTGCTTTGCAATACATAAGTTGATAATTTGGTTTTTTTACTTTTTTGAAATATGTATTATATTAAGCCTTAAAAAGGTATAATTTTAACTATCATGGACGCGGCGAGCGTCGTAACCGCCACCGTACAAGGCGCGCTGTTATGAATGTTATTTTAATGACATTTACGTCGATATTCGCACTGACAGACAATGGATCAAGGTCATTGGCGGATATAGAGGCCTTAATTTGCTCGATAATGGTAGGTATGCCCTTCGTGCGCGAGTCCAACTCGCGCTTGGCCGATTTTATAAAATTATATTTTTGGTTAATTTTCAATGTAAACAGCCGGATGAAATTCATTAAATAATAGTCACAAGAATATTTTTTTTGTTGAGTGATTAATGTTATTTTTTTTTATTGAAAGGTTCACAAACTGGTTGTAACTATTACTTAAACTGCAGTAAGTTAGTAAGTTAGTTGCGTAGTTTTAAAGATTAAAGGGATTTAATCTTCAACACTACGCAACGGATTTTGATGATTCTTTCAGTGTTAGATAGCCCATTTATCGAGGAAGGCTATAGGCTATATTTTTATCACGCTAAGATTAATAGGAGCGAAGAAATAGAGGAAAATGTGGAAAAAACGGGGAAAATTATTTGAAAGGGCTAACTTGAACGCGCTAATCTAAGGAACTACTGGTCCGATTTGAAAAATACTTTCAGTGTTAGATAGCCCATTTATTGAGGAAGGCTATAGGCTATATTTATCAAGCTAAGACTAATAGGACAATGTGGAAAAAACGGGGGAAATTATTTGAAAGGGCTTATCTCGCGAACCACTGGAGCAATTTTTAGGTTATTTGGCACAGATAATAAGTAGACCTCGTGAAGGATCATAGGCTATCGATTTTAATATTTTTTTCAGTTTAATATTTTTAATATATATTATACCCGTGCGACGCCGGGGCGGATCGCTAGTATTTCAATAAAGCAACAACGTCTGATCGACATCATATTAGAAACCTCAAAAATAACAGTATTTCTCTACTATTTCATGAATAGTTAGGTACTTACTTATGAACCGGAAGGTTTATAAGTACATAACTATTCATTAAAGCGAAAGCGGAAGCTTCAATCACTCTATCTATTAAAGAAAACCGCATCAAAATCCGTTGCGTAGTTTTATTTTAACTCTTAAAGATTAAAGGGAACAAAGGGATATAGGGAGCGACATTGCTTTGTATACTATGCCTACCTATGTAGTGAAGATTATTCCACCGTTTATGAACCGAATTTCAATAATTTTCTTTTGGTTCTTTTGGTGTGTAGGGTATCATTCAATTTGGTACCATGTTCACAAAAGTGGTGGCCTGATGAAGGGATCCATAAGTAATCGAGGGAACTCCTCAAAAGAAGAACTACCATATTTTGTAACCAAGACCCTACACGAAAGAGACAATATATCTCAGGATTTTTGTTATTTTAAAGTTAACTCAAATATAATATCTATCTAATATATATAAATCTCCTGTCACGATGTTTTTCCGCGATGGATTCCTAAACTACTTAACCGATTTTAATGTTTGTTTTTTTTATATAATACTAGCTGTTGCCCGCGACTTCGTCCGCGTTAACATAGTATAATAACAAAGATAGCTTTCCCCTTTTTGTGGTTCCTTATACAAAGGGTAAAAACGGGACCCTATTTAAGCAAACGTCAAACGCAAACGTCAAAAAACTTTCATATTTTTAACTCAAGAAATGACGGACTTTCATTGAAACTTTCTACCCCAATTTCACCCCCTTGCGGTTGAATTTCCAAAAACGCTTAAATATGTATCCATTAATTTTTAATCAGTAACCCAAAAATAAAGTTTCATGTTTCTAACTCAAGAAATGACGGACTTTCATTCAAACTTTCAACCCCTTCGGGGTAAAGTTTTCGAAATTCCTTCCTTAGTGGGTGTCTACTTAATAAAACGACCCTACTCACAAAATTTCGTGGCTGTAGCTTTAACAGTTTTTGCTCAGCGATGATGAATCAGTCAGTCAGTCAGTCAGGACATGTAATTTTATAAGTATAGATGGCAAAGAAACGTTTGCCGGGACAGCTAATATTAATATGTGTTAGGTATACCTATTCGAAATCGATGGCTACCACCAAAAATATTACCTTCATTTTGTTCAGGTCCCATACTTTATATCATTGTTTTAATGACTGTTTACACACTTTACAGTATAAAACTCATAACTATAGTATGTAATTCAGTGATGAATGATGATACAAGACAAGAAATATTATCCAGGTTACCTTTAACACCTTCACTGCGGCAAGTAAAATCTTAAGCATTCGTCTGGTGCGGCGGCGCGGCGGGCCAAAGTGTGCCCCCAACGATTTTTCCGCCAGTGCAGGGTGGGCCTTTCTCGACCCACCAGCACAAGGTTAGATTAAATTACTATAACTTTGCGAAAACATAATGTAGGTGTACAGTTTTTGGACTGTTGGAATAACCTTGAACCCAACTACTTTAGATTTGATTCGCCCCGGGATCTGCCAAACAGGAAATGAGAAATAAACCTGGGAAAGTGGCGGGCCGATATCGACCCGAACCGCACTAGAAAGTATTTTTAGTAGAGATGGTAAAGACATTAACAAAAAATTAAAACCGATTTCCAAGGTAAAAACAATAATAACATTAATATGAACTAAAAAGTATTAAATAATTTTTACTATCTAATAGTGCCTTTTTCTGAATTCGGCTAAACTTTTTACTTAAAAAATTTTGAAGTCGGTACCAGATAGCTGAATCTTCAGTCCTCTGACAGAATATTTAAATTTTTTGGAACTGGCACCGACTTCAAAATTATGAAGATTGAGTACAGAAATAGTTGAGGTTTAGCCGAATTCGGAAAAAAGCACTATTAGATAGTAAAAATTATTTATTACTTTTTAGTTCATATTAATGTTATTATTGTTTTTACCTCGGAAGTCGGTTTTAATTTTTTGTTAAAAATGATAATAATTTCACTCTTTTTAGTTACACTAGTAGGTAAATATTCGCGTATATTTTACGTATCTTATTACAATTTGTTAAGACAACTCACAACTCACACTCACAAAATAATATAATATTATCAGTGAAGTGAACATAATATGTTCACAATATTATTGTGCTAAGTAATTTAACAATTTTAATACTTCAAGCCCGAAGCGGTCACCGGCGATTGCGATAACAATAGAAAGGCTATTGTGTCTCGTTTTTCCACGATCGAAGGATCTATCAGATAAAAAATTGTACAAACTTGCATAGGATGTAGCGAAGCATAATATTTAATATTATCATAATTATTGACAGCTGTTCTTGTAATCAAAAATTCAAATCGATAGGTACTTTGTGCACCATCTATCGATTAATAAGTATAACTAATTAAAAATACACTTAATGATTTTGTTTTGTTTAAATGCTCTTTTTAAAATAACTTTATTTTAATTCTATTTGTCTATTAAAATTTTATGAAGTAGTAAAGTATTCGATCTGTATATAAAGTAGTTAGTAAAGTATTCGATATTCTGTCTTCGGCCGCCACGCGCCGCGCGGCGGCGCGGGGGGCGACGCCGACCGCCGTGTATTAAAAACAAACAGGTGTTGTTAAACAGTACATAATTATTATTATTAGTATATACATACCTATGCCTTGTACTATTATCTGTTCTGTGCCATGAGACATTGGTGGCCTTAACACGACGTGGTAATGATGATGATGACGATGATGATTGATGATGATGATGATTATGATGATGAATATGAATTGCATAGTAGTTTATGCTTTCTGTTCTTAAAACAACGCCGAAACTCCCTAACGTGTATCTATAAGGAGTCAGGAGTTCTCTCAGCATCTTCGAAAACATGGTATACCTTGACCCAATATTTGACTTTTTGATAGCGTATTCTTAGTACACTTCACATAACACCAAAATCACCATATGTTTCCATATAAATTTCGAGGAGTTCCCTCGATTACTCATGGATCCCATCATCAGGTCACCACTTTTGTAAAAATGGGACCAAATTGGAGTGAAACCTAATACAACAAAACAAAAATTTCGAAAATCGGTTCACAAACGGCGGAGTAATCGTTGAACATACAAAAAAAAAAATATCCACAGCCGAACATATAACCTCCTCGTTTTTTGGAAGTCGGTTAAAAAATAAGGGGATATCGAAAATATATTTTTATTAATATGTTTAAATTCCTGTCTTTAAAACACAAAGAGAAGATGTCTGTAAACCCTCAAATATTCCAGTACTACATCAAACCACAAGTAATTCGTCAAGTTCACCTGTTCAGACCGATCGATTGATCTCCAAATAGTAAGAATTTAAAAGCTAACTTCAAATAAGTGTGTAGATAAAAGTATGATGTTACCAAAAGTTAAATAATGTGTTTTGTAAAGTATGTATATTGAATAGTAATATTTATACCAAAGAAGTAAAATTTTAAGAGTAATTTTGATTCTACAAGACTTGTAAAAGATCTACTGTTACAAGAAAAACTAATGGTAGGCTTAAGTTTTAAGTCTAATTTTAAGGCTAATGCTATTCTTAAAGAAGAATTTAGGTTTTAGTTTTTAAAAAGTAAGGATTTGGCCTTTTAATAAATTAAAAGGCCAAATCCTTACTTTTTATATATACAATATACAATACTAGTATTTATATACAATATAGCATAAATGCTATATTTGTAAAAATGTAAATAAATAGAACAATTAACAAGTTTTATTACAAAAGTAGCCTCCTAGGCGATCATTAGTATTAAGCGGTGGAAATTTTATATTAGTACTCTAGGGTTAATTCCCGCTTAAGGCGACGCCTTGATAATTTGGCTGTAGCGATATCGATTTTTCTCAGCAATGATTAAAGCTAAGAAATTAAAGTTCATTGTCAGTATTCATTTGAATTACCCATAGCATAACACGATTGGTCATTTTTTATAACACAGAATATTCAAATCAAAATCAAAAATACCTCTGTAAAAAAGGGATTCCTATTTTGCCAACCGAGAAGCTTCCAAAATTTGTACATAGATTGGTTCAAGCATACACTTTAATTTGCTCATAGCTTATATGAAATGTATTTATGGTTTTTAAATTACGCGACTAAAACCATTTTGTCGCTTACGCCCTTTAAATTTATTGCTGTTCCATTGCTTGCAATCTAAAACATATCCAACATGACGGTTTTTTACTTTAACGCGGCGTCACCTTAACAGGAATAATACCTACTAGTATCGATAATAGGTTTTTTTATAACTGTCTATAGATATTTTGGTTTTGTAACAATTTAGTGTCATTTTAATTGATAACAATAGTTGCTGTTAATTTTAAAAAAAGTTTTAGTATTTCCCTAGGAAACAATAATCAACTGAGCAATATAAACATTTTAGCCACTAATATTTAAAATATTGTTAATATATTTACGTTATACTCAATATAACAAAAAAATGGAGATACTTATATTATACTAGCTGTCCCGGCAAACGTTTCTTTGCCATATTATATAAAGTATATGGCCCGTATTATTTTATTGAATTAGTTACTAAATAAGTATGTCACCATGGCAACGTCCATCGCTAACCCGTGACCCGCGTCGCATAAACAATGGTCGCTCTTTATAGACAAATAATTTGCAATAAAATAAAATTGCGACTATAATTAAAGATCTAAGCTATCCTTTCTCTCAAGTTGGAAAAAAGTACACATTTAAAAAATAATAATATTAAAATCGGTTAACCGATTCGTTGCCACCTTCATTTCAACAAATTCTTACGACAGGCCAAGTACTTTGTACGATGACGCACCATAAGCGTCATCGGCCCTGCTAAACGATGACGCGCCACGTGCGGCATTGGCCACTGGTTGTGTTTTATGCATATTTTATTGTAAATAGGCGTAAATCAGAGAGGGAAAAGATAAATTTTGTGTGCAGTGTTCGTATTAGTTGTAATTCAAAGCTGATATGGCGTATAAAAGTAGTAATTCATACTGTTAACAAAATGTGTAAGTAGTCGTCAACCTTTGGCACAAATTTTGCTCATACGAGTATGTAGGTATTAATGATTTTAATTAGTGCTGGTTACTAAAAGCCGAGCTTTGTGAGGGCTCACGTTGTCACACCTTGACTGACTGATGATAACACATATAACACGGACTCACGCACGAAGGGTTCCGTACCATTATAGAGCAAAATTCTGCCGAAAATTATGTTTTTATATGGGAGCCCCCCTTCATTTTTTATTTTATTTATTTAATTTTATTTTGTTTTTAGTATTTGTAATTATAGCGGCAACAGATATTCATAATCCGTGAAAATTTCAATTCTATTACCGTTCTTGAGTTGCGGCCTGGAGACAGACAGACAGACAGACAGACAGACAGACAGACGGACAGACAACGAAGTCTTAGGCTGGCCTCACACAGCCGGAATGTCTTTCTGAATTCATATTATTAATTCAGAAAGACTTTAATTCCATACAATATCAGTAAGTATGCTCCACGTACACATTCTGATTTTTTTTCAGATTATGTTTCTCAGATCGATCTGTAAGAATGATACTGACGAGCGTTCTGAATTCCGGGTCGATAAATTTAAGATTATGATTTCATAACGCGCGTATTCCCATACATTTTAATAGAGCGGCACACACATACTGGAATCAGATTATGAATTATTTCAGTTGACACTGCAAGAAGCTAACCCCTGGACGTGTTGTGACCTGCTGGCATGATGTCTGACACGGAAAATTTAATCTTAAGCATTGAAATATAGGACACATCCATTGAGGATTACCATGACAGGGAAAAAACATAGCGTGGTTGGAAATTCTTAAAAGTTTAATTCCAAATTGGGAAACATTAAGTGAAAACGAAAGTAAAAGAAAAATAACATTTATTAGTATTAATTCTTCCATAAAGATAATCCAGATTTAAATATGTGCCAGGAATCATGAGACTACTGATCAATCTTATTTTCAAAGATGTGTGTGAGGCAAGGTGCCGAAATTTAGATTATGAATTTCCGATTATGAATTATTCAGAGAGACGTTCCGGCTGTGTGAGGCCAGCCTTAGTAATAGGGTCCCGTTTTTATCTTTTGGGTACGGAAGTTAGAACCCTAATTACATGTTAAAGCACAAATCAATAGGCATGATAGTTTTTCCGTAAAGGTTGTGGGATTTATTATGACTAGCAACTTCATCTATTTTAGTTGAAGAATAAATAACTTGGAGTAGTTATGTAGCCATGACAATATAAATTTGTATTAAAATTTAAGAGCTCTCAGAAAATCGTTTATTTAAACAAATGAAATACGTTTGTTTTGGATAATCAGCAGGAATATAATGACTTTCCTGAATATAGCCAGCCACGATTTACAAACATACTCAAATGAAAATTGCCTGGAAAACGACAATAAGGAGAATGAAAGTTTTTCAGAATATAGTCACTCAATATTGCAAAATTTTACATTGAAAAGGACATTAAGTAATTGAAAGTTCTCGTATTTGTCATGACGCAAAAAATAACTCAACAGACAGTAGCATCGAAGCTAAATTACTGACGCTGATGAAGATGAGTGTTAATAAGAAAAAAAAAGTTTCATAAATACGCTAATCGCAGAAAATTAAGGATTCTTCGAGTGAACCAATGATTGACGATCTCTGACTAGTAGCCTTTAATTCTAAAATAAACGGCCACGCATAAAATTGAGTTCAACATGTATATTTAGACAAGGGAATTGTAATTACAGTATAATAAATTAGTTTTAACGTGTTTTTTAACAATTCTTATATGCCGCGTCTGGCGCGTCATCGGCCTCACTAAAACTTTTTGAATGACGCGCTGGGCGCGGCATTGGCCATGAATCGGTTAAGTAGTTTAGGAATCCATCTCGGACAAACATCGTGACAGGAGATTTATATATATTAGATATATTCAATGGCGGGGGCAAGACCAAAATGTTATGTGGGCGAGATACATTTTGCGAGGCCCCCTAGGCCCAAGCGGATTATTTTTAGACAATCATTTTTTTATAAAATAAAATTTGAGTCTCAAAACGCGTAAATTCAAAAAAAAAATCCTCGGGGCCCAAGATGAGCGAGGCCCCTTGGACCGCGAGGCCGTGGGCGGTCGCCCACATCGCCCACGCCTTGCGCCGCCTCTGGATATAATAATATGTTTCGTTTCTGTCGGGCCTGGGTTAATTTTGTATAGGCCATGGTAATTCTTCTTTATATGGAAACATAAATTGTGGTGACTTTGATTTCGTTGGAAGTATTCTATGCATAATATATTGTTGGTGAGAGTTTACTCGAGAACCGTTTCGTCATTTTTTTATTACATTTCCTCGTGGACGTTCTAACACCGTGTAAGTAAGTCACTTTTTGGCTATTTTGATGTTTTGATGCCATTCGCTAGAACATTGGAAGATGCATTCTATCAGCCAATCAGGAATACATATTATGATATGCTTACAAGAACTCCTTAAATAGTTAAATAATAAACCCACTTTAGAAAAAATGATAATTTTGGCTGATGCGGTGTCAGAACTTAAAAGAACCATCTATAGTTAAAGTTTCGGTCGCGGTTACTTTAGGAGGTAAGTATTCAGTTCTGAAGGCCTATCTGGCTTTCCAGAAAGAGTACAGCTCAATTTCATAGCTTACCTATATTCTTCGCGGTAAGTGGAGTCTCGTCTTCCAGTGACAGACATTTTTGACAGTTGCTTCCCACTGCTAGGCAATCTCAAAGATTAATAATTAATTTAAGCAAGTTTGGGTTCCACCCTTAAACTTGCTGTTGTTGCAATTGTTGGAAGCAAATTTTGTTGCAGATTTTTACGATCCGATGCGAATTCGCAGTTTTATGTGGGAGCGCCCATAACCATGACTTGTTTCGATTCCTTATGCTGTATCCACACATGCCGCCGGCTTAGGGTCTACACAGACGGACTGCATTTCAACTGCAAATTGCAGTTGGATTGTAGTTTGAATGCAGTTGACACGACTGCAATACGACTGCAATAGAACTGCAAAGTGCAAACCAAACAGTTCACACGACTGCACGCCGACTTTTGAACTGCAATCCGACTGCGCCTTTGGCTTGCAGTTCTATTACAGTCGTATTGCAGTCGTGTCAACTGCATTCAAACTACAATCCAACTGCAATTTGCAGTTGGATTGCAGTTGAAATGCAGTCCGTCTGTGTAGACCCTTACACCGGCGGCACGGTCGGCGACCCGGCCGCCGGCTAACCACACATGCCGCCGGCTTCGGTGGCAAGGCAGGCTGGAAGCCGGCGGTAAGCCCGGCGGTATAAGCCGGCGGCATGTGTGGATGCGCCACTAGAAAGACTTGAATTCACGTTTATTTTTTGGAAATTGGTTGTACGTTATAGGTAATGAGTTGATTATAATGACTATTAAGAATGAGCAATGAGTAAATAAAAGATATAAAGTGAATACTTAAACGTATTTATTATTTTTTATATTCTTAGCTGCACAAGATCATATTTTTTGACTAGTTAACCTATATTTACAAAATAAATAACTTAAAACAATATTTACAATAATACTCGACATAGGAAACTAAACTCAGTCGTGGTAAGTTAAACGCTAGAGGTGAGAGATCACAGTGAGACTCAGGTGGGAGCGGAATGCAGATCTAGTCAACCTCCTCGACGGTGGGGCCGGCGTGGTGCGCCTGCTGCTGCTGCTGGAAGCCCTGCGGCCCCGCGCCCGCCCCAGCACCGTGCATCTTGCTCATCACCGGCGAGCACACCCGCTGCACCTCCTTCAGCTTGTGCTCGAACTCCTCCTTGTCGGCCAGCGTGTTGTTGTCCAGCCACCGGATGGCCTCCTCGCATTCGCGCCGGCCCGCCTCCTTGTCCTGCTCGCTCAGCTTGTCCCCGGCCTCGTCGAGCGCCTGCTTCACGTTGAACACGTACGACTCCAGCTGGTTCCGCGCGGACACCCGCTCCCTCTGGCGGTCGTCCTCCTCCTTGTAGCGCTCGGCGTCGGCGACCATGCGGTCGATCTCGGCCTGCGACAGCCGGCCCTTGTCGTTCTTGATGACGATGTTCTTGCTGCGCCCGGTGCTGTTCTCCTTGGCGGACACGTTCAGGATGCCGTTGGCGTCGAGGTCGAAGGTGACGTCCACCTTGGGCACGCCGCGGGGCGCCGGCGGGATGCCGGTGAGGTCGAAGCGGCCCAGCAGGTTGTTGTCCTTGGTCATGGCCCTCTCGCCCTCGTACACCTGGATGGTGACGGCCGGCTGGTTGTCCGAGTACGTGGTGAACGTCTGCGACTGCTTGCACGGGATCTTGGCGTTGCGCTCGATGATCTTGGTCATGACGCCGCCGGCGGTCTCGATGCCGAGCGACAGGGGCGCCACGTCCACCAGGAGGACGTCCTGGATCTTGCTGTGCTGCTCGCCGCTCAGGATGGCCGCCTGGACCGCCGCGCCGTAGGCCACTGCCTCGTCCGGGTTGATCGACAGGTTGAGCTTCTTGCCACAGAAGAAGTTCTGGAGCATGCTCTGAATCTTGGGGATGCGTGTGGAGCCGCCCACCAGCACCACGTCGTGGATGGAGCTCTTGTCAAGCTTGGCGTCCTTGAGGGCCTTCTCGACCGGCTCCAGAGTTCCGCGGAACAGGTCCGAGTTGAGCTCCTCGAATCTCGCCCGCGACACTCTCGTGTAGAAGTCGATGCCCTCGTGCAGAGCGTCGATCTCGATGGTGGCCTCGGTGCTCGACGACAGAGTGCGTTTCGCGCGCTCGGCGGCGGTGCGGAGACGCCGGAGGGCGCGGGAGTTGCCCTTGATGTCCTTCCTGTACTTCCTCTTGAACTCCTCCGCCAGGTGGTTGACCAGTCTGTTGTCGAAGTCCTCGCCCCCGAGGTGCGTGTCTCCGGCCGTCGCCTTCACCTCGAACAGCGAGCCCTCGTCGATGGTCAGGATGGAGACGTCGAACGTTCCGCCGCCGAGGTCGAAGATCAGAACGTTTCGCTCGCCCTTGAGGTTCTTGTCCAGGCCGTATGCCAGCGCGGCGGCGGTGGGCTCGTTGATGATGCGCAGCACGTTCAGGCCGGCGATGGCCCCGGCGTCCTTCGTGGCCTGCCGCTGGGAGTCGTTGAAGTAGGCCGGCACGGTGATGACGGCGTCGCGGACCGCCGTGCCGAGGTAGGCCTCGGCGGTCTCCTTCATCTTCGTCAGGACCATGCTGCTGATCTCCTCCGGCGCGAACCTCTTCGTCTCGCCTTTGAACTCGATTTGGATCTTGGGTTTGCCGCAGTCGTTGACGACTTTGAAGGGCCAGTGCTGCATGTCCTGCTGTATCTTGGGGTCATCGAACTTCCTGCCGATGAGTCTCTTGGCGTCGAACACTGTGTTGTTGGGGTTCAGAGCCACCTGATTCTTGGCGGCGTCGCCGATGAGCCTCTCGGTGTCCGTGAAGGCCACGTAAGACGGTGTCGTTCTGTTTCCCTGGTCGTTAGCGATGATCTCCACGTTCCCGTGTTGCCAAACTCCGACACACGAGTAGGTGGTACCCAGATCGATTCCAATTGCCGGCATTTTTATTGTATCTTCTCGTAACACTCTCGATAATATTCCTCAATAACTTGTTTGTATGTATAAACTTCGGTAAACTTGCGTTTATCGAACTCGCCTTCAGACTTCTTATCGCTTCGGTTTGTTTTCGAATAATACTTGCTTTGCCGCGCTCACACCGGCCTTTTATACCCAGCCGCGCGAGGCGAATACATTTCGAGAAAATTCACTAACGTTCTAGATCCGTCCAATCATAATATACCAGAACGGTCGATACGTAAATAACCCACCAATAGCAGATAATTTTTGAGTGACAAGGATAGATATAGTTTTTGCTTAGGGCGTTTTGCATGTGCGGGAAAAAGATAAATATATCGGTGTTACATTCTCTTGAATACGAATGTACGCTCAGTGTTGCAAGGTAATTATGATAATAATTTCCCCATTTAGGTGAAAATTATTAAATAATATCACAGGGTATTAATAAAATATATAATATTTTACTCTTTTGTATTTCTAGTTTATATTCATTTACATTTACAACATAGAAGTGTTAAAAAAAATAAAAATTAAGTAATAAATAAATAATAATTTTGGTAACTTAAAATGGTCATTATTTCTTAAAATTGATATTTAATTTTAAAATTATATAATAATCTATAATAATTATATAATAATCCTTATAAGTAATATAATATTAATTTATTCTTAAAATTAATATTAATATTACTTATAAGGATTTTATAACAAAAATACAGATTATAAATGTAATATTTTTATTCACTAAGACTTCGGTAATTACTAATTACTAACTATTAACTTTTAGTGACAATTAATAATTCTACATTTTAGGTGCAATTACTTAAGGTGCAGTGGTTGTTGCAACTACGTAAAATGGGTTTTTAAATAACGTTTTTTCTTAAGGAAATGTCATTATTTAAGTATCAAAAAGTACCGTTTTAAAATTGAGAAACTTTCCTATACGCAAAGGTATATCAGTACACAATTTGAACAATTCTGCTCGATAGAAAAAAATCTCAAAGATGACTCTTATAACGCTGTTTTTCATAATTAAATCATTTTATGGCTAAATTACACACTTTCTAGAAAAAACAAAAAATGTAGCACATTTGTCATAATCTAACCTAAACGATTTGATATATTTGATTTGTGTAATACTAAAAACAAAAGGTTTTTTCTCCTATTTCCTATTATCAAGGCACGCGGCGAGCGCGTAACCGCCACTGTACAAGGCGCGCTGATATGAATGTTATTATAATGTCCTTTACGTCGAAATTCGTACTGACAGTCATCGACCTGCTAATTGTCGGGACTACTGGGCCTTAATATGTCCCTTTAAGACTGGATTAACTGCTTTTGTTTGGTTAACTGCCTAATATAAACCAATCCACAACGCTGTTGTCAAGATGAAAACTTTAAAACTTTGGAAGCCCAGCTTCCAAAGTTTTAAAGTTTTATAACCGAGCTGGACATTATAATATTAACTATAGGGGAAATTTTAAATGAAAACATAAAGCTGGTATTACTGCGTCACACGTTCTTGAAACATCGTGAGTGTTCGGTCGCCCATCGAGGGGACACCCGCCCCGCTCCCCCCAACCCCTTCGGCGCGCGGCGCGATCTCGTCCAAAGTTCGAGAAATTACCAGGGCTCGTAGACCTTTTTTTTCATCCCCCTAACCAAAGAGGATGTAAACTGTATACTACAAGAGGATGTAAACTGTATACTACGTAACAAAAGGTCGGACTTAGAAGAAAAAAAATTAACATCCGTTATTTTTTTAATTTGAAACTGAAGTTAAAATTTTTAAGTGCAAAACCTTTCGCTCTAAAGATACCAAAAATTAAAAAAATAATAATAATAAAAAAGAAATGAGCTCAAATAAATGTTTTATTTTATTAAAAATTATTGTACATAGCTAAATAAATAGGCTAATAAGGTAAATTAAACAATAAAACAGATTTAATCCACATGCTTTTGTTGATTTCTATTATTCAGTATTATAATATTACAGTACAGTTTTATAAGTTTTATTTATATAAATATAATAGAATAGCTGTCTATGCTACTCTACTAACTACTTGATTGGCTTATACAGTAAACTCTATATAGGGAGGGGATTAAAGCTGCGGGTCCACCAGGTCGGAATCGGGACGTACGCGACGGTGCGGATGGCGCGTCGTGTCGTCATAATATATTTGTCAGGCGCAGAATGACGTTCCAGTACTTCTAGTGCAGTTCACAGTAGTCATACCATACATACAAAACAACAAATCCGTCCGCTGCGTACCTACGCTCCGATTCTCCCTCTTCCTCATTCCGATTCTCTCCGATCCAGTGGACGCGCACCTTTATATATACACACTTAAGTATCATTACTTTGTTCTGTTACAGCCTGTATACGACAGCTGAAATCTATCACGCGGGTTCAGGCCAGCTGGATACAACCTCACTTGATCAGAGGATTTTTCCTTGGTTGCCGTACCACTCATAATCCCATACCTTCCTTCTCCTCCTAAAATCTCCTTAACAGCTATTGCTTGCAGATGTAGCAAACTAGTATAGGGACCTAAAAATCTGAAATTAATTAAACATTTTTCATTTACTACATTTCCATACAGTTCGCATAAATTATTAAAGTATAGTTATAACCTCATGTATTATTACAATAAAACAATATACATATTTCAACATTTTCCAAATTAACTGCATACTGATATACATTATAATATTTTCTATGAAATAATAATATATCTTTTTCATATTATATAGTTTAAGTTGTAAATTAATGTACAAATTGCATAATACAAATAATACTACGACATGTAACTTTGTATTAAAACATAGTATGACATAGTTATGTTTTGCTTCAATTTATCAATTTACGGTTACATTTACATTTTACAATGGCTTACCTTTCGTTTTTCAATAATTAATCCACATAATTTACAATTTTTGTATGAGTTGCTACAAATAATTTTCACAAAATGAAAATCGAACTTTGAGTTTTAAACTCCTTCTTCGTCTTTTTTCTCATGTAGTTTAAATTCTTTATGGTCTTTTTTATCAGCCAATCACAGTCGACCTTGCACAGATCAAGCACAGATTATGTTATTGAGTCCAGTTGCTACGTTTAAATTTGGAACCCAATTTTTTTTGTTCGGAACTTGCATCCACTGCCCCTAACAGTTTCGGATGCTCGTTTATTGCGTATATTTTTAATTTGGTCTTTTGTTTGTCTTTTTTTTTCATTTTGTATGTAATAATTTGTAATAAATTATGCTTAAAGCTAAATAACATAGTTTCTTACATTTGTTACATTTCCTTGCAACATTCGTTTTACATTTTTGTTTTACAGTATTAGCTATTTTCTATTTTAGCTGTATACAGTTTTACTTTATTATTAATACTCTGGTTAACAAGTGCCATTTTCTTCAAAACCTGATCTCATGCACCGAAATTTATGATTTTGGTCTCATTCGTTTCTGAATACCATCTAGAACATTCTATCAACATTCCAAGAGGGGCTGAAAAAAATGCAAAAGTTATAAACACTAAAGTTATTAAAGTAAATAAACACTAAACTAAACAAAAAAAGAAGGGTTTGGTTTTTTTTTAAATATTTCATAAGCTATTTGAGATATATTATAGAAAATAAATCCTCAAAGAGCAGGAAATTTCCTAAAACAAATCCTAACTTTTGGAACTTTATCAATAGTATCTATGGACGCTCCACACCACGTCAGTCTGGCCCCGTGCTAAGTACCTGAAGGACTTGTGTTACAGGTACCAGACAACGGAAATATATTTAATACTTTTATACTATACATATATTTAAGATTTTTATTATATCATACACATATTTAATACACATCCATGACCCAGGAACATTGAAAAACTTTTTGTTCCGTCGGCGGGATTCGAACCCGCGACCCCCGGCTTGAGCTGCCACATACTCAACCAATTGAGCCACGGAGGTCGTCAAATCAATCAATAATCCTTAGAACTTTAATTGAGCGGCGAAAGTAACGGTAAAAACGCATAGTTCGCGTTTCGCGTGATTTGCCGCAATCTGCCACGTGAACTAAAAACATATTTTAACTGATTAAATATTAATATTAAGGAATAATAAAAAAAATGGTACTAAGTAGACATATCAATAAACAAGAATCCGTCAACAAAAATAAATTATCACCATTTGTTTAATTGCTATGCTTTTCTTAATTTGTTAATAGTCACTATTTTAATGTTAACATAAAAATGCGATTTTTTTTCAAAACAAGAAGTCTAGATTTTTTTTTATTCTTTTGAGCTAATCTTAAAAGGGCTTAGAAGGGATCCCCGTTGGAAAAATTGAATTTTTTTTATTTTTTATTTTTTATGAACAATCAAAGGCATTCAAAAATTATTCATGTAAATAAAGTCATTACGGTATTTATATGTCCAATAATTATTTCTATTTTGTTTTGTTATTGTTAGAAACCAGATTATAATATGTATATTTTTATTTATAACTAATAAAATTTAAATAATAATTTTTATTGATGAAAAAACCCTAATTACTTAATTTTTTGTTATTTTTATGTTAACATTAAAATAGTGACTATTAACAAATTAAGAAAAGCATAACAATTAAACTAATTGTGATAATAATTTATTTTTGTTGACGGATTCTTGTTTGTTGATATGTCTACTTAGTACCAATTTTTTTATTCCTTAATATTAATATTTAATCAGTTAAAATATGTTTTTAGTTCACGTGGCAGATTGCGGCAAATCACGCGAAACGCGAACTATGCTTTTTTACCGTTACTTTCGCCGCTCAATTAAAGTTATAAGGATTGTTGATAAAGTTTCACAAGTCAAGATTTGTTTTAGGAAATTTCCTGCTCTTTAAGGATCTATTTTCAAATTTTGACTATCTCTAATAGTTTATGAAATATTAAAAAAAAACCAAACCCTTCTTTTTTATTTACTTTATTGTTTATATTGTTTACTTTATTGTTTATACTTTTGCAATTTTTTTCAGCCACTCTTGGAATTTTGATAGAATATTCTAGATGGTATTCCGAATCGAATGAGACCAAAATCATAAATTTCGGTGCATGAAATCAGGTTTCGAGGAAAATGGCACTTGTTAATAATTGTTGTGACTATAATAATTGTTTAACGGTTACGGTTCGTAGACCTTCTACGAAGTCTACGGCGTAGACACAATTTTTCACAAAGACACAATATTATGCTTTACAAGTGTCCGGAGTGTAATGTTTAACAATGCTATAGTAAGGTTTTGTTTTTAAATAAAATAAGTAATATAGGTATGTATATTATTCTCTAGTTTTATGCAAGGATGGATGTTTGTTATTCAGTCACGTAAAAACTACTAAGTAAATGAATTTTAATGAAACTTTACAATAATATTAGCAGCACTGCAGAATAACACACAGGTTAGTTTATTATGATACTATATAGATGACGCCCGCAACTCCGTTGCGACAAAATTCGTTTATCGCGCGGGAACCGTACATTTTCAACATAATGAACATTCACATTTTGGGAGACATTTTAACAATCAAATTCACACAAACATTAAGAGGGCGATTAAAGCAAAATCTCAATCATCTTTGAGTTTGAGTTTGGGTCGCGGTTACTTTAGGAGGTATCCAGATTCCAGTTCTGAATGTTTACTTGACTTGCGATAAATCTCATTTCCCAAGCAGCAACCAAGCGACAAGCGTAATGAACTACTAAAAAGCAGCCAATATAGCACCTAACGCTGTTTTACAGCTGTATAAGAACGTTGAAAAGACAGTGTAGTGTTATAATGTCGGTTTAGGAGTAATTATTCAGCACTAGCTGTATTAAGTCTGTATTAAGGAATCAAAGTACGCTTAAAGTTCTTCTCTAAATCAGTGTATCATAAGTCATAACTGTCATGTACAGCTTTAAGCTTCCTGTAACGCTTTGATCCTCATTTTAGTATTAAAACTGTACAATAGCTGTATTTTGCATATCGTCACTTACTTAATACAGCATTATGGTGGTCCTCAAATCTTATTTCTGTATAATGAAGTAGGCAAACTCTCTTTTACAGCTTCTTTTTATGGTGTACCTAATTGTACACCCTTTTACAGACAATAGCTGCTGTCTAATTTCTCTCTTGAGTAATAAACAGCACTAAAAATAAATGACGCCTATAGTACAGCCAAATCTGTATAAGTGACAAAGTCGCTATTTTGAATTATTGTGCACTGTATGCTGTATTTTGTGATTGTTTTATAAATATTATGTTGAAAAATCGAAAAAGATTTGATGCTATTGGAAGAAAGATTGAACAGGAATATGTAAATATTATAAATTATAAAAAAAAATTACCTAATTACTGCCGAGGAACATTGAAATATTTCAACAAGATTTCAACAGATCAGATCACCTACAGTCAAGTGTCAACACCATCGACATCTAATGAAAGAGGTTCCATAGAAAATGTTGTCAATGATCATTCCAAATTGCAGGCCTCCGGGAAAATTGAGACCATTGTTAATCCTGAAGATATAAAAACTGTATAAAAATTAAGCGAGTGTGTATAGAACATAAAAACCAATTATATTTTATACCCTTTTTGCACACAAGTCGCAGGCACAAGGACGAGGACGGCCCGCTGCCATCACCTCACAACACTAGTTACATGCTAGAATCTAGATTTTGTTTTTAAACGGCTTCCAAAAATGTAGGTTCGGCTGTAAATATTTAGAATTTTTAAGCGTGAATACTGTACGAGTATGTCTATTACGCATTATCCAACGCAGGATTTCATGTACCTACCATCGAAGAAATTGATTCACATCCAAATAGAAGAGACTACCTACGTCATTTGGTCGGGCCATGTCAATTCAATATAATATAAGTCTACCAGAATCTGATGGCAAATTTTGACACCACATATTTTTCAAAAAATATCCTTTGTACGGGTCAACGCCCGTACAGCGTGTGTTGCCTTATTACCTAGATGCAACTTAGGTAATAATGCAACTCTGCACCTTTATATGTATTATATTAACTTTGAATAATGTATTAAGTTTAGTTCACGACGATATCTCATACAGAGCGCGTGACTCGATCTCATATCCCATTTTAGTAATAGTTAGATCTATGCAATACAGGAATATCCTTTGATCTCTTGTTTATCTATCCCAACCCCGAACATTGGTCCTTCGAGCGAAAAAGCGGGACCCTACGCGAGTGTATCCAGTTGACTATCCTGTGAGTGCACTTCGTGGTTTCGCGTACGAACTCAGTACCTTAGGAGAACAGTTTATCTCGTGATCTCGTGCAATCCCGGTACCTGGAAGGGTGCCACTGAACTCTGATCCCGTGTGACTCCGGTGTCCTGACGGTGCTATCATCTCGCGGTCCGGTGCTCCCGGATCCTCAGCGCGCTAACAGCTCACCGAGTATCCCGAAACCTCTGTGCCGCGGAAGGCGCAATCGACGAGCTAGCGGTTTGCTGAATCTCAAGTAAGACCTTTCCTTTTTATTATCCTGGCGAAGATGGAAGACATCTTAGCTACACAGCAGCAAATCATCGATGGAGTGGATTCACTGTACTCCAACTTTAAAAAGGATGGAGCAGATAGGAAAACCCCCGACTATCTCCGTCGGCGGTTAGATAACCTAGAGCAATACTTCACAGAGTTTCATAATAATCATATGGATTTGCTGTCTTTCGGTGATCAATCTCATGCGTATTTCAATTCTAATCAGTATGACCAATTAAAAATTAAATATAATAAAATAAAAGCGGCTTTACAAAACTACAATCCTAAAATAGATAGGCCGCAAACCCCGGTTTTAAAACCACCTGCGTTTCACCCCACGCCTTCAACGGCTGCAGGCTTTTCATCTCCAAATCCAACTCAGAAGGTCAGCTCCAACGTAGAAAACTTGCTGAGAAAACAATCTACTAATTTTAGAGCGTTTTCACGAGAAGCGCAAGCTATCGACCTCAATCTCGTCACGGAAAAATGGGAGTTTGAGGATATCTTAGTAAACCTCAAAAACCGTTGGTCTGCCATTGATTCTTTGCACTGGGAGCTGGACAATGAGCTCAACGGCTCAAACACCCAATATGAGGAACAATTTACATCTTATGAAAAATATTATAAAAATCTCAAAAGAGATATTAATCAAAAAATGTGGTCCGTGGCACATATAGCAAAATCGACCCCGAAGATGGAGATCCCAACCTTTGCAGGAAACTACACTGAATGGGTCTCCTTTAAGGATCTTTTCACGGAGACCATTCACAACAATCCTTCGCTTTCCTGCGCCCAGAAGATGCAGTTCCTGAAGAGTAAGGTGAAAGGCGAGCCTGAAAAGCTGATTCAGCATCTCCAAATCAGTTCCAGTAATTATCCCGTGTGCTGGAATATCCTCACGCATCGCTACGACAATAAACGACGTATCTTTACATCTCATCTGAAGAACATCCTTAATATCCCTGTGAGCCAGCATAGATCTATCCCTCATCTGAAACGTATCCATGATACAACCTACGAGAGCGTAAATTCCATAAAAAATCTCGGGATCGACGTCTCTACGTGGGATCCTTTCCTAGTGTGTATTTTAGCGGAAAAATTAGATCCTGACACCAATGAAGATTATATCGATTCCCTAAAATCGCCTAGAGAATTGCCAGTATTGGAGGAGTTTCTACAATTTTTAGAAAATAAATTCATATCCTTAGAAACATCAAGAAAGAAACCAGAAATTTCCAGTCAAAGACCCTCATCTCAATCTTATCCTTCAACTCAACATTATCCAACGTCATCCAAAGGTCAAAGACATGACCAAAAATCTACTAATAAATATTTTAACCCTAACTTAAAACTAAATTACAGTAATAATTATTCTACAAATAAAATTAATCTTGTGCAATCGTCAAATTCTGAAAATCATAGCCGCAAGACGTGTAATTTTTGCTTTTCGTCGAGTCATCGCATTCATAATTGTCCGGAGTTATTGAAAATTCAACCTTCTGAACGCAAAAATGCTATTAATAATTTGAACCTTTGTGTCAATTGTTTACATAATCATGGAACTAGAAAATGCCTTTCCGAGTTAAAATGTAGAGAATGCAATAAGGCGCATAATACCATTCTTCACGAATCATACAACTCAGCAAATACTACGCCGGACGCCGAATCGGGGCCAAAGTATACAGCCACGATTACGAAATTGCCTGATCAAGACCTGAAGTCATCGGACAATAACCCTGCAGAAATATTACTTGCCACAGCAATGATTAAAATACAAGCAGCTGATGGATCTTATCATAAAATGAGAGTCCTTTTGGATCAAGGATCCCAAACCTCAATTATTACCGAAAGGGCTGCTCAGATGTTAAAATTACCTCGTAAAAAATGCAGCGGCTACATTTCAGGAGTCGGAAACAACGAAAATATTTGTAAAGGCGTGATCTCTATTAAGTGCATGTCACTCGTAAATGATTTTACTTTTGAAACCGACGTGTTTATTATGAAGCGCTTGGTAAACAACTTGCCGAGTTCTACATTTACTAAGCCCGACTGGTCGACCCTCAATCAAATAACCTTAGCTGATCCTGAATTTTATAAAAGTCGGCCGGTCGATATCCTATTTGGCGCTGATGTCTACTCTCTTATCCTATTAGATGGCATCTGCCGACCCCAAGGTACCCTACCTATGGCTCAGCAAACTCAGCTGGGCTGGATCTTAAGCGGTAGCTGCAAAACCTTTCAATGCAACGTCATCCTAAATAATATCTCCGAGATCCAGCAGTCCTGGGAAATCGAGGACATTCAAGACCCTTCGTCGAAATCTGAAGAAGACCAAAAATGCATCGACCTTCTCAAATCTACAACCTCAAGGCGCGACGATGGCAGCTACGTCGTAAAATTACCCTTAAAAGATAATTTCCAGGAAAACTTGGGTGAATCAAAAACAAAGGCTATAGCGCAATTCTTTCAAATTAAAAATAAATTTATTATAAATCCTGACCTAGCACATGACTATAAATTGTTTATGTCTGAGTATATTGAACTCGGATATATGACCCCCGTCGCGACTAACGCTGACATAACTCCAGGCTGTTACCTATCACACCATTGTGTACTTCGTGATGACTCGCAAAGCACAAAACTTACAGATGTTAAGAAAATGTTTCGTAATATATTATGGCTACATCCTGAGCATCACAATCATCAGAAAATCATATTATGGAGAAGTCATCGATCTCAACCTCTACAGGACTACCAACTAGCGACCGTAACCTACGGGACTAAGGTGGCATCTTTTCGCGCTATGATGACCCATAAGCAACTCTCTTCGGATGAACAGCCTAATAATCCCGCTGGCTGCGCAAGCCGTAGTTTAGCAGCAGCTCAATAAGCTGAACATTCTCTTTTGTGGGAAGGATCCAGCTGGCTACCTTCCTTCGATCCCGAAAATTATCCTGTCGATGTATCCTATGACACGACGGAAGATCTCAAAAAAAAGAAGTTAGTAAACATCGCTACTACAAACCTCGTAACCTCTATAATTAAACAATTATTATATAATAAATTTAGTAAACTGAGAACTGTAATACAAGTTATAGCCAGGTACGTTAACAAGTTCATTGACATCTATTTACACCAAAAGAATAGTGTGACTTACCTTACATTGCAAGATCTCAAACGCGTAACAAATAGAGTGCAACTGGAGTACTTTTCTAAGGAAATCTCCCATCTTCAGAACGGCGAATCTCTAAATCGTAAAAGCCAGATCTTAAATCCTAATCCTATTTTAGACGCCGACAGAATATTACGTGTCAGTGGACGGCTGAAACATTCCATCATCATCCCAAATCAGTCAAAATAGGCAGATCTCAGTATGTGCGTCAAGTGTCGTAAAAACGAATCCACACTGGAAAATCAGCTGATGGGAAACTTACCTCCTTCTCGAATAAATCCCAGTAGACCGGATAAGGAACTAAAAGAGGAAAACTCAAGTAAAAGGAAGTCTAATCGTATCTCGTTTTCTAAAATAGCTCTATCTTTAACACTATTTTTGATGTCTTTAATTACCTCAGCTCAAGCATCCTATAATTTTACTCCAGTCAATAACAGCATTTATTTTGACAAAATCTCAAATATGCATATAATTCGAGACGACTGGCGACTAATTGTCTATTATGATATTTATCCCTATAAAGAAGGCATGTCGGCTCTTCAAAAATATATTAATTACCTCGAGACAATATGTTTAGAAATAAAGCATAAGACACCGTGCGAAGATATCACATTGCAACTCGGGCACGAGTTCGAAGAATTAAAACATTATAACAATATTATAATGATGAATGAATCATTTGTAATTGGAAACGCGCAGAAGCGCCGGCGCCGAGACTTAATAGACGGAGTTATGGGCTACGTTGTATATATATTAGGTACCTACTGATTTACCCGCTGAGATTGATCCCAATAACAGCTCTAAAATCTTACGACAGTTTGACTCTCTTGCTGAAAGTATTGATGCTCTAAAGAAGAGTGAACCGTTAAGCAATGAAATATCCTACCATGACGTGCATCACTACACCGTCATCTACGTCCTGGTCATTGTATTAGTATTTGCTGCTGTAGTGCTGTACTGGAGACGGCGGCACAGGCTTCAGCGTCGGCAGTCTTCGAGATCTCTAGAGGTGCAGCCGGCTAGGGCGACTTCCTCTACGCCCCCCGAAGGAACTGAGTTAAGTGAGTGTTGTGTGGTTAGGGAAAATGGGCAATCTTTAGCTAAAATAAAAAGTGTAAGTGTGAGTGATCTTAGTGTTAAGGGCAAATCTGTGACAATTAATGATCCTAAAGTTAAATCTAGTGAGTGCTTACATAAGCAGGACAGGGCTTCGTCCCCGATCTTTCGTGTCTTTTCACTTAGAGACCTTAATTCAACTAGTTATGTTTAATTTTAAATCTCACTACTTTGTACAACTTGTTACACTAACCCTAGTTTATTAATTAGTTATAAGCAAAATTGTTTATCATCTTGTAACCTCATCTTTCATTATCTTAGACCTCTACTAACCCCTTTTTTCTCCCCCGGGAGCATGTACGGGTCAACGCCCGTACAGCGTGTGTTGCCTTATTACCTAGATGCAACTTAGGTAATAATGCAACTCTGCACCTTTATATGTATTATATTAACTTTGAATAATGTATTAAGTTTAGTTCACGACGATATCTCATACAGAGCGCGTGACTCGATCTCATATCCCATTTTAGTAATAGTTAGATCTATGCAATACAGGAATATCCTTTGATCTCTTGTTTATCTATCCCAACCCCGAACATCCTTGATCATTGGATAAATTCACTGATCTCCATATCAAAATGTTTTTTTCTAATTATCCCCCTATTGCTTAAGTCAATTTATTTTCTGACTTTTTTCCATCAGATTCTGGTATACTTACCTGGAAGTCGGCTGGGTTTAACACAATGTGACGAAATTACGTACTTAGGTCCGCATTCTTCATTCAGAGTACGTTTTTTAAGTTTTAACAGTAATTTTAAGTTACTACATTGGTAACTACACCAAAAAATTACTTCCTATAAAATATAGCAAGACTCATTTAAACTCTACATAATAATAAACATTAAATGAAATTAACCATTCAGGGTATCATTTCTCATCTGTGGCCATATAAATTTAAAATGTGACGTCACAAACCTATGCAAAACTGCATTACAGCATGCAGCTGTTGAACTTTTATTCAAATGACTAAGTTTGAATTTGAAATTTACAATTCAATCCGTGCAAACTTGCAAACTTCAGCGTGCTGACCTGTAGTATGGCCCCGTATTTTATACCATATCTAATGGCTTGATTACATCTACCATGAGAGTGGCGAGTCAGTGCTCTCGGCCGGGCACATCAATAAGCCTTGATTATATTATTTACCGAGTAGAGAGGCGAGTCAGTGGCGAGAGAGACGAGATAGTGCTCTCGGCCAATCAAATTGTCTGTTTGCACTGTCTCGGCACACTACTCGGTAGGTACAACAAGAGCCATAATAAACACGAGTGCTCGGTCGAGAGCACTGTCTCGCACTGTACTCGGTGTAACAAGGTCCGTAATAAACATACCGAGTGCTCGGCCGAGAGCACTGTCTCGCCACTGTACTCGGTGTAACAAGGAGGTCCGTAATAAACATACCGAGTGCTCGGTTGAGACCACTGTCTCGCCACAGTACTTGGTGTAACAAGGTCCGTAATAAACATACCGAGTGCTCGGTCGAGAGCACTGTCTCGCCACTGTACTCGGTGTAACAAGAAGGTCCGTAATAAACATACCGAGTGCTCGGTTGAGACCACTGTCTCGCCACAGTACTTGGTGTAACAAGGTCCGTAATAAACATACCGAGTGCTCGGTCGAGAGCACTGTCTCGCCACTGTACTCGGTGTAACAAGAAGGTCCGTAATAAACATACCGAGTGCTCGGTTGAGACCACTGTCTCGCCACAGTACTTGGTGTAACAAGGTCCGTAATAAACATACCGAGTGCTCGGTCGAGAGCACTGTCTCGCCACTGTACTCGGTGTAACAAGAAGGTCCGTAATAAACATACCGAGTGCTCGGTTGAGACCACTGTCTCGCCACAGTACTTGGTGTAACAAGGTCCGTAATAAACATACCGAGTGCTCGGTCGAGAGCACTGTCTCGCCACTGTACTCGGTGTAACAAGAAGGTCCGTAATAAACATACCGAGTGCTCGGTTGAGACCACTGTCTCGCCACAGTACTTGGTGTAACAAGGTCCGTAATAAACATACCGAGTGCTCGGTCGAGAGCACTGTCTCGCCACTGTACTCGGTGTAACAAGAAGGTCCGTAATAAACATACCGAGTGCTCGGTTGAGACCACTGTCTCGCCACAGTACTTGGTGTAACAAGGTCCGTAATAAACATACCGAGTGCTCGGTCGAGAGCACTGTCTCGCCACTGTACTCGGTGTAACAAGAAGGTCCGTAATAAACATACCGAGTGCTCGGTTGAGACCACTGTCTCGCCACAGTACTTGGTGTAACAAGGTCCGTAATAAACATACCGAGTGCTCGGTCGAGAGCACTGTCTCGCCACTGTACTCGGTGTAATAACACCCATAATAAACATACCGAGTGCTCGGCCGAGAGCGCCGTCTCGCCACTGTACTCGGTGTAACAACACCCATAATAAACATACCGAGTGCTCGGCCGAGAGCACTGTCTCGCCACTGTACTCGGTGTAACAAGGCCATACCGAGTGCTCGGTCGAAAGCACTGTCTCGCCACTGTACTCGGTATAACAAGGTCCGTAATAAACATACCGAGTGCTCGGCCGAGACCACTGTCTCGCCACTGTACTTGGTCCTACTAGTGTAACTAAAAAGAGTGAAATTATTATCTTTAACAAAAAATTAAAACTGACTTCCAAGGTAAAAACAATAATAACTTTAATATGAACTAAAAAGTATTAAATAATTTTTCCTATCTTAGGGTCTACACAGACGCCCCCGCGAGAGTCGTGACTCGTGATGCGCAACGTGCTCCCGCGCATCGCGACGAAAAGGAGAGGAATGGCCTAGACAAGCCCTCACTGGGGCCTCTGTTTGGCCTGGGGGGCGAGTAATCGCCCCTCCGAAGAGGGGTCTGCCGACCACTAGGCAGACGACCGCTGGTGGAGCTGAGGTCGGGGTGTCGTACCCGTGGCTCCGCCGTCGGAGAGTGGGCGAACCGCCAAGTTTTAGTGGGTAGGGCTTTAGAGCGAGTCCCACATATCCTCGTCAGGATCTCCCTCATCCCACGCGGAATGCGTAAATGCATTTCTTGGCGTTAAAAAAAAAGGATCTACACAAACGGACCGCATTTCAACTGCAATCCAACTGCAAATTGCAGTTCAAGTGCAGTTTGAACGCAGTTGACACGACTGCAATACGACTGCAATAGAACTGCAAACCAAACGCGCAGTCGGATTGCAGTTCAGTTGCAGTTGGCGTGCAGTCGTGTGAACTGTTTGGTTTGCAGTTCTATTGCAGTCGTGTCAACTGCATTCAAACTGCACTTGAACTGCAATTTGCGGTTGTATTTCAGTTGAAATGCGGTCCGTCTGTGTAGACCCTAATAGTGCCTTTTTCCGAATTCGGCTAAACCTCAACAGCTGTTTCTGTACTCAATCTTCATAATTTTGTCGGTGCCAGTTCCAAAAGTTTCAAATATTCTGTCAGAGAACTGAAGATTCAGCTATCTGGTACCGACTTCAAAATAATGAAGATTGAGTACAGAAATAGTTGAGGTTTAGCCGAATTCGGAAAAAGGCACTATTAGATAGGAAAAATTATTTAATACTTTTTACTTTTTAGTTCATATTAATGTTATTATTGTTTTTACCTTGGAAGTCGATTTTAATTTTTTGTTAAAAATAATAATTATTGGAATGTGATTGTAGGTACGTACTACATAGGTAAGAATTAAGAATGAGCAAAAGGTAGGTAAATAAAAGATGTAAAGTGAATACTTAAACGTATTTATTATTTTTTATATTCTTAGCTGCACAAGATAATTTTTTGACTAGTCAAACTATATTTACAAAATAAATAACTTAAAACAATATTTACAATAGGTAATACTCGACATAGGAAACTAAACTCAGTCGTGGTAACCTAAACGCTAGAGGTGGGAGATCACAGTGAGACTCAGGTGGGAGCAGAATGCAGATCTAGTCGACCTCCTCGACGGTGGGGCCGGCGTGGTGCGCCTGCTGCTGCTGCTGCTGGAAGCCCTGCGGCCCCGCGCCCGCCCCGGCACCGTGCATCTTGCTCATCACCGGCGAGCACACCCGCTGCACCTCCTTCAGCTTGTGCTCGAACTCCTCCTTGTCGGCCAGCGTGTTGTTGTCCAGCCACCGGATGGCCTCCTCGCACTCGCGCCGGCCCGCCTCCTTGTCCTGCTCGCTCAGCTTGTCCCCGGCCTCGTCGAGCGCCTGCTTCACGTTGAACACGTATGACTCCAGCTGGTTCCGCGCGGACACCCGCTCCCTCTGGCGGTCGTCCTCCTCCTTGTAGCGCTCGGCGTCGGCGACCATGCGGTCGATCTCGGCCTGCGACAGCCGGCCCTTGTCGTTCTTGATGACGATGTTCTTGCTGCGCCCGGTGCTGTTCTCCTTGGCGGACACGTTCAGGATGCCGTTGGCGTCGAGGTCGAAGGTGACGTCCACCTTGGGCACGCCGCGGGGCGCCGGCGGGATGCCGGTGAGGTCGAAGCGGCCCAGCAGGTTGTTGTCCTTGGTCATGGCCCTCTCGCCCTCGTACACCTGGATGGTGACGGCCGGCTGGTTGTCCGAGTACGTGGTGAACGTCTGCGACTGCTTGCACGGGATCTTGGCGTTGCGCTCGATGATCTTGGTCATGACGCCGCCGGCGGTCTCGATGCCGAGCGACAGGGGCGCCACGTCCACCAGGAGGACGTCCTGGATCTTGCTGTGCTGCTCGCCGCTCAGGATGGCCGCCTGGACCGCCGCGCCGTAGGCCACTGCCTCGTCCGGGTTGATCGACAGGTTGAGCTTCTTGCCGCAGAAGAAGTTCTGGAGCATGCTCTGAATCTTGGGGATGCGCGTGGAGCCGCCCACCAGCACCACGTCGTGGATGGAGCTCTTGTCGAGCTTGGCGTCCTTCAGGGCCTTCTCGACCGGCTCCAGAGTTCCGCGGAACAGGTCCGAGTTGAGCTCCTCGAATCTCGCCCGCGACACTCTCGTGTAGAAGTCGATGCCCTCGTGCAGAGCGTCGATCTCGATGGTGGCCTCGGTGCTCGACGACAGAGTGCGTTTCGCGCGCTCGGCGGCGGTGCGGAGACGCCGGAGGGCGCGGGAGTTGCCCTTGATGTCCTTCCTGTACTTCCTCTTGAACTCCTCCGCCAGGTGGTTGACCAGTCTGTTGTCGAAGTCCTCGCCCCCGAGGTGCGTGTCTCCGGCCGTCGCCTTCACCTCGAACAGCGAGCCCTCGTCGATGGTCAGGATGGAGACGTCGAACGTTCCGCCGCCGAGGTCGAAGATCAGAACGTTTCGCTCGCCCTTGAGGTTCTTGTCCAGGCCGTATGCCAGCGCGGCGGCGGTGGGCTCGTTGATGATGCGCAGCACGTTCAGGCCGGCGATGGCCCCGGCGTCCTTCGTGGCCTGCCGCTGGGAGTCGTTGAAGTAGGCCGGCACGGTGATGACGGCGTCGCGGACCGCCGTGCCGAGGTAGGCCTCGGCGGTCTCCTTCATCTTTGTCAGGACCATGCTGCTGATCTCCTCCGGCGCAAACCTCTTCGTCTCGCCTTTGAACTCGATTTGGATCTTGGGTTTGCCGCAGTCGTTGACGACTTTGAAGGGCCAGTGCTGCATGTCCTGCTGTATCTTGGGGTCATCGAACTTCCTGCCGATGAGTCTCTTGGCGTCGAACACTGTATTGTTGGGGTTCAGAGCCACCTGATTCTTGGCGGCGTCGCCGATGAGCCTCTCGGTGTCCGTGAAGGCCACGTAAGACGGTGTCGTCCTGTTTCCCTGGTCGTTAGCGATGATCTCCACGTTCCCATGTTGCCAAACTCCGACACACGAGTAGGTGGTACCCAGATCGATTCCAATTGCTGGCATTTTTATTGTATCTTCTCGTAACACTCTCTAAAATATTCCTCAATAACTTGTTTGTATGTATAAACTTCGGTAAACTTGCGTTTATCGAACTCGACTTCAGACTTCTTCTCGCTTCAGTTTGTTTTCGAATAATACTTGCTTTGCCGCGCTCGCGAGCTGCTTTTATACTGGCTAGAAATGAACGAATGGACGTCGAGAAAATTCTCGATCTTTCTGGCTTCTACCAATCAGAGACCAACTTTAATGGAAGGTTCGCGAACTTATTTGATTTGACCAATGAGCGTTGAGTATGAGTGAAAGAGAAAGAACAACACAGGTTTCATATATTTCTCATATGAGAGAGAAGGATAGTTGATTTTACCGAACGCATTTAATGTTGCAACGTGATAAATTTTCCACTTTATAATGGAGTTTTGGAAAGTTTTGCGAGATTGAAGTTTCATCAAGATTTTGGAAATTGATTTAGAGCACTTTCTAATTTGCCAAATATGCTATCTTATAATTATTTCATAATTAAGTATATTATAATTTCAAGATATAAAGCAATTGGCTAAAGTTTCAAACTATATTCAAAGCGAAAGAATAAAATATTATATTATAATATTATGTTTCGTCTTAGATAATTGTTTTAAATCTATTTAAAATAAGTCACCAATGCAATTATATTGTATCTGCCATTACCTAATTATTTATTATTGCTTGCATTTAATTAATATGGATTTGAGTGCAATTAAATTATGCTTAGGTAATCATTTAATTAATTCTGAGACCGGAAATATGCCTATTTAATTTGAAAATATATTATGTACCAACAAAACTACGAATAATAAAAAAAACTAAGGAAACGTAACTCCCATAAGCCATACATCAATAGGCTACATGACCTAATTTTTTTCTTCATGCTAATCGCTTCATAATCATTCATTTTTACAAAAAAAAACTAATATTTTAATATTTTACACAGTAGAAACCCATAAAAATGTTTATTGAAAAATATGCCTCTTAAATGGCGCCGAAAACACTGTCCGCCATAGTGTGACGTCATACGCTTTCTATTTTAAACTCTCTTTATTGAAATTTTTTTAATGTGCTAAATGTACGAGTCTAAAAGTGCCCAAAAATTATAAAATAATTATATAAGAAATTAGAAATCATTTGTAATGTTGAAAACTTTTGGAGAAAAGTTTTGGCCATTTCATTTCCCGTCTACAATAAATGGAGATAATATATATAAAACTGATGTTTTATTTGAATTATTCAAGAAAATATATAATAGGCTTATTCTTATTATTTATGTACAAATAAACTTACATATAGCGAGCGCGATAAATAAAAGATATTAAATTAGTATGAGGATGACGTGACATCCAAATCGGAAGTACCGCAAAAGCGTTTTCGTCAGTACAATTCCTATCTTCATAAAATCATATTTTCAAATCGACTTTATTTATCAATCATAAGCTTTTATTTGATAATAAGGGTGAAATACGGTTTCCTAGGCCAAGTTCTACTAGAAATATGCATTTGTTCAATGAAATTGAATATAGGTCAAGTAGCCTATTATTATTGTTTTGAATTTGGTTCTTTTCACAAACTAAAATAATATAAGTAGCAATATAGCTATGAAATGAAACACTACATTTAAATTGATAAAATAAAGCCGTTGAGATTTGAGAATAATTATTGTCACTTCTATAATTCACGAAATTCTTGCATGTATTCGGGTCTCTTTTTGTATAAAGTATCCGGGTATTCGGGTCATATTTTGTAGAATCGTAACAAATTTTTAACACAGTTACTCTTCCTTAGTTTTTATTATTCTTAGCAAGAAACGAATAATTTTACCTGTATGACATGGGTAGGTTATAGGTAACATATTTGCAACATTAATTGAAAGTTCTGGCAAAAATATTTTTTCGGCTGGTATAACCAAGAATAGTTTCGGGAAACTTCGGAAAGCGCTCGTTATTGATCGAATGTTCTATCTCTTTCGTTTATAGTCTAAGCGTTAACCAATATTAATTATTATTGCTTTGATTATTAGTACACTAAAGAATTATTGTTTTTAAAGTTGTTTAAAACACAAATATTTTATGAGTGTGAAGTTAAGATAGTCAATAACAAACAATCAAAATAAAATTACATATTATTGTACTTTCAACTTCGTACATACGCAATATAGGTACCTATTACATTTCGATGTATTAACATCGAAATTGTAATAGGTATTATTAGTCATCTGAAAGAACTTTCAGATGAGGCCACGACATCTAAAGTAAAATACTAACTATTAATTTCATAATCTAAGGAAAATAAGAAAAGTAATCATTAAAATAGGTAAGTGTTAACAAATAAATAATTTTAATTTGACACTGATTAAGAGTGGCAGTTGTAAATAGCTGTTTTGGTAAGTTAAAAATAATTATAAATTGCACGTTTAATAACTAGTTCGGGAGCTACGAATAATAAAACCTAAGGAAAAGTAACTCCCATACTAATAAAGTTTTAAATTTGGTTCCATTCGAACTGTCATGTAACGTCAGCCTTTATACCGCTCAAGGTCACCTAAATATTGCAAATGTATGAAAAGTGAACCTAAGGTACACTTTTTTGACAAGTATTTTTTGAGCATGTTTTTTGACGGAGTTACTCTTCCTTAGTTTTTATTATTCATAGTTCGGCAAATAAAACTAAGCAGTAAAGTAAACAAAAATGAGTAATAAAAAATAATGAAATAATGAAAATCAGTGAATTTATAATAGAGCAGGAAAATTATTAAACGACCGGTAAAATTATAGACCGAACGGTTACGCATGGGCAGTAATATATCGGAATTTGTCAGTAATAAATCTCATTCTAAGCAGTTCCCTAAACAATGGAAAGTAAAATAAATTAAAAAAACAGTATCAAAATAGTAATAAAAAATTAAATTAAATTACGTAAACTGTATGATAATAATAACAACTTTTATTCGTATTTCGAGTTTTTCGACACATACTTTAAATGTAACTAAGCTAAAATAAGTTCCGCCCAACGAATAATAAAAACTAAGGAAACGTAACTCTCATACTAATACAGTTTTAAATTTGGTTCCATTCGAACTGTCATGTAACGTCAGCCTTTATACCGCTCAAGGTCACCTAAAGTATGAAAAGTGAACCTAAGGTACACTTTTTTGACAAGTATTTTGGAGCATGTTTTTTGACGGAGTTACTCTTCCTTAGTTTTTATTATTCGTAGGTTCCGCCCAACTAACGAACATTTACCTCTCTTTTCAATGAACTTGAGTTCGGGTGTCACCGCAGCTCACTATGATCTGCCGAACTATTTATCGAACCGCTTGTTCCATCATTTTTACCGCTCATTAAGTTTAAAATTAAGTTTGTTATTATTTTTAGCAATATTCCGCGAAATAAACTTCCACCTTTAAGTAAGTAAGTATGAGTGAGTGCACGCATAGGCATGCGTGCACTCACTCATTTACTTAAAGGTGAAAGTTTATTTCGCAGAATATTGCTAAAAATAATAACAAACTTAATTTTAAGCTATGGATTTCCGCAAAGTAACGTCTGATTCCATTAACTAGCTCATTAAGTTATTGGACTACTCAACAATTTTTAGAATTGACATTGTATGGTTTTTTTTATCATTGTTTTCAACTGATTATAATAATACCTTGCATATTTAAATAACTGCTTAAAATTAGTTTCTTTTTAATTTTAATCATAATATAATAAAGCATTCATTATCAAAATAATATTATTGTAGTTACCTTCTAGACTATAACTACGTGGAATATTCCAGAATCCTATTTCTGACTCACCTATGCATCGCGTCGTCTCACTCTACTGCATACAAAGAACATTCTAGAACGTTTATGCGACGAAATGAAAAATCACTCTAATATTAGTTGCGCATCATATACGCGCATACCTCTTCAACTTGGCAGTATAGTTTATTGATTTCGGTGTCGTCACATCTATAAAAGGCCCGGAGTCCTCCTCTGCGTTGTATTTCGGTATAAGATAGACTAGGGAGCGGACGTATAATACCTACAAAATATAAAAAATAGAACAAAGGAGAATTTAAATGGTAAAATTAGGGGAGGAGGACAAACAAAATGTCCTAAGAACCGGTTTAAGATTAATAATATTGCATAACGATCGTGTTTTGGAAAAATGTGGCATCCGAAAATAATCATGACGCAGTCATCGCCCGGCTAAGGTCAAAGAGTGTAGATACGGAGAAAAACAAAGAATTCGGATAGCTATGTGAGGTGGGTATTACGTTTATATATTTATTATTATTTTCTAGTCTAATTCCTTTTTTAAAAGCTTCGTATCGGTTTTCGAATTCTAAATTCTATCAAAATCAGACTCGTGTACGATCAGTTTTCATATTTTGTAAATTGTTCCCCATGGTACCTACTACCTACGCGGCATGTTTTTATTTTTTACAAAATTATTTTTACAAAATGGCGGCGCAGAGCTGTTAGAGCAGCTGTGTGCTAAATACGTAGCCATATTTATATTGAAACATCTAACGCTATTTTAAATAGCTTAACGTTATACAAAAAGTTAAATCTAAAAAAAACTATACCTAAAACAGGGAATAACTTTTATGATAAAAATATGTTACATTTTTTTAAGACGCAATAATAAACTTTTGGCTTAATTAGGCCAAAGAAGAAAATAATGTATTGACTATAATAATATACATATTATAATTTCGATGTATAAATTAGAATGTCTTTATTAGTACTCCGTACCCCATCATGGTACGCACTACGCAGCAAACATTATTTTTATTTTTTCAAGATGGCGGCTCACAGCTGTTTGTGCAGCTGTGTACTAAGTACGTAGGGATAATAGAATATATTGTTTGAGCTGAACAACAGCTGCCGGCATTTCGAATGATATCAAAATAGCTTAAAAGTGAACAAATAGTCAATCGATGTCTAATATAGGAGCTAATAATATTATATATTATATTAATGAATACCACGTATCTGTAAAGAATTAAGACGCAATAAGAATCACGAGCGAACATGAAGTAAGCTGAATTATTGTCATAAATAGGCAGATATCGAAACAACTACCTAAATTTCTGAGTATGTAAAAAGAAGGGAAAATAATTTTGAAACAGTTCTTCGAGAATAAAAATAATATTGAGGCCAAATTGTTATTTGTGCCTCATGCAACGTCCGTCCGGTGCAAATATTATTTGTGTTTTTCAAGATGGCTACCCACAACTAGAGTACCTACCTAGCTGTGTGCTAAGTACATAGCCATATTGAAGGTGCTAAACAACAGTAACTAAAAGCATGTGAAATAGTAGGTACTAATTAAATTGAAAATCACATCGATTTTGTTACTATTTTGAAAGTAAGTGTGAAATAAAAACATTTAACGAACATTACGCTTCTAAAACACAAATGATAAGTAATTATTGTCATAAATGAACAATAGTCAGTAAAGTTTCGGAAATTCAAAAATTAGAAACTTATAAGAAGAGAGAAAGGCAATGTAATGAAAATTAAAAAAAAAAATACGGTGAGAAAAATTAATTATACGTAGGTTCTGATAATAATTAAGGTAACATATTTTAATAAGTCTCCATCAAAAATCTACACCAAAAAAGGGAAGATTACAAAGATAACTAAGATTATTTTTATATTTTTGTTTATTATATAATAGTTTGGTAAGACTGAAAAGAAGCAAAGACCAAATAACTGCGCTGTTTAATATCTAGTTCTCAAGATAAACTAAAAATATAAATGTTAGGTGATTAATCTTAAATGTGATTCAGAAATACTACTTTGAACAAACATAACCAAAAGAGACATGAGTAGGTACCATACATGGATTTTAAAGCATGTCGTCATTGCATTTGTAATTGTCTTAAAATAAACGATGATGTCAGTAATGGAAATGTTGTTAAACGTTGAAAAACAACCATTGCTAGGACTAATTAGTCATAATAGAATATAATATGGTAAATTATGTAAGTAAAAAAAAACAAAGATAAAAAAGTTCAAAGATACTAATTGAATTGAAAAAAAACAAAGAACGTTTTTAACTAATGGTTTGATAAATAGTGATGAGATTAAGAACTATTTACTTAATCATAACAATAATTATGCAGTTGTTTTTGCAAACGCCTGAACAAGGAATACGTTGTATTTGTCAAATGTTTTTTTATTCATCATTTTGATTCATTAATCAAGTTTCTGAAGTTTTTGAAAATAACAAAATCTAGGGACTGTTTAAAAATAATTAAATTATTGATAGTTAAAGGATTAACTTACGTGAAAATTCTCTAAATAAAATATGTTGTAGCTAGGAAATATTTATATCATAATCTTAATCTATAAATCTATAAAGTAAAAAGATGCAGGAAGATTGCGTAGGTGTAGCAAATGTAAAGTAATAAGGCAAAATATGCTCCTAAGGTACCTATACAAAATGTAAAATTGGAGACTAAGCTATATTTTAATACGAGCTTTTATTTTTTGTATTACTTATTAATTTAAAATGATTATTATTTGAATTTACAGATTTAAATATGATGCAACTTTTTGCAATGCACAAATCGTCGTTATTTGGGTGACGTTATCTTAAAAAAGTGTTGCTAATATTTGTAGGTATTTCGTTAGTAATTTTGATACTTATGTTATCCTTAGGTAATATTTTTGACTTTAAGCTTAGTCAATTTTTTGAGCTTATTAAGAAATAATATTGCGCAATGAAAAAGGTACATTGATGACCACCCGAATGAATCACAAGAAATACATAATATTATAATCTAGTAGCTGTTAAAACTATATTAATATGTATAATATGTATTTTAAACATTTAGGTAACGTAAAGATAATAATATGTACAAGAAAATGTGAAATTGTAATATATTATGTCATATTATAATAATAATTAAAAATATCTCCTACAGCAATAAAAATACCTTTTTTTATTCATTAGAGCGTAATAAAACTATTTTAGAAGACAATAAGTAGACGTGGGATCTGCATAATTATTATGATTTGACTTCACAATTAATTAATGATTGACTCTTAAAAGAAAAAAGTTAAATGGAAAAAAAATATGTTAGAAAATATGAGAAGGATCCGGAAAAAACAAAGCTGTAAAGATTTAGAAGTGAAGAAAATCACCAAAGTTGGAACTCAACAATATTCTGGTTTAAAAACCATATAGTGTTATGTAAATATTAGTACTTACTACATATTTTCAAGATGCTTTAAAAAAGAAACGATTTTATCACAATATGACGATATTCTATGTAAGCTGTTTAATTATAATAGTAAATCTAAAACAGAGAGAAAACTCAGATTGACACTCAGATAATCTTATTTCACCCTATTGACGTTCAATTGTTATAATATCTGAAACGCGAGGTCATAAATTAAACAAAAAATATAAAGAAAGGTCTGAAAAAAGTTAGTTACCTGTTCATAAAATATTCCATACATGGGTGCTTCAAAAGGCACTAAAAGAAAAAAAATTACAACTTACGAAGTTAAATAAAATATTATCTCAGAAAAATATAGAAAACGGAACATAGGTATGATAGAAGAAACAATAATTTTCTAATAGAATCTTATTTGGAAGAGAACAGAAAACAGATGATGAAAGTATATTAGATTCAGCTCTCAATAGGACGATCGAAAAAACTAATTCAACAGATTGGAGAATAAATAAAATACCATGTAGAATAAATACTGTTTACACTATTGGTATGTAACGATAATAATTGTGTTCTAAAAATCTAAATGGACGAATAAACGAATTTATAATTTTATCATACGAATATTCTATTCGTATGCACTTAATTTATCATTAATTAATTACATACCTACTACATAGAAAACAAAATTTTATTAAGGCTTTGGATTTTAGCCCAAAATTTAATTAAAAGAGTAAAGGGAAACAAATATGCGAATTGTGGTTACTATAGAGTATAGAGTAATGAGAATTAAAAATGTATCAGAGATAGATCAAATGATAATAAAAGTTTCTACAACAAAAGCATTGCAGTTAATAAGTAGACTTGAGGAAGGAATTTTGCGAATGAAAATAAAGATGAGGTAGATAATGACAGAAATATTTTTTTCGTAATATTGCATAGGAAACGACGTATAAGAACGACGTATAAAAAGAAATCTTGAGCAGTGTTAATTAGAAATACATTGTTGCAAAACTTAATTTGATGAATATTCCAAAGGTGAATAAATTGTTATTTGATTGAAACATAACAAAATATACATAAGAAACTAAGTTTTAATATTTAAGTTCATAAACTCAACAAATAACGAAAGAAAACTATGCAGAGAGGTGACTGAAAAATTACACACGTAAAACACATTCTTTTTTAAGAACTCTTAAAGTCACAGTGATACAGTAACAAAGACTTGGGATAGAAATCCATAATAATTCAAGAGTTTATTAAACAGTAAAATTTTTAATAAATGGATAACGATTGTTTGGAGCTTTTTCGCAAACGTGAAATTGTTATTATTATAAGCCATTGAAATAACATTAAAAAGTTTCTTCAAAATAATAATTTTAAAAATGAGCAAGTATTGATTTTTAACGAAAGATAAACTAACTATGAGGATGTTTAATAGTAAGGACGAATTGTAGATTAAAATGATAATAATTGTTTAGAGTTGCAGGTCTAGAAATTAAAAGTAGGATAAGATTTTCAATAATAATTATCTAAATGATAATTGATAAGTCTTTGTTGTGAGGACAACAGATTAAATGAATGCAGAACGATAGTGTTTTTATGAAAAGCTATTCAAAAAGCCGCGTGAAGTGAATATTATTATTTAAGCCAGTGAAATAAAATTTAAATTTATTTGAAAGAATCATTAAAAATGAGAGAGTATTGTTTTTTTATGAAAGAAATAAACCATTAGGATGTTAAAATAGTAAGGACAAATTGTAGATTACAATTATTGAAATACCTTTCTGTAGTGTATGTAAAATAAAGTACATAATATAATCATTAAGTTGTTGTATGTCTAGAAATAAAAATTAAGATAAGTTTTAAAATAATATTGGCATAAAATGATAAATGTTCATTATTAAGAGAACAGATACTAACTTTTCATTAAGAATTTAATTAATTATAAGAATTTTGAGTTCGAATATGAAGCGAAGTACCATCAAAATAATTAATAGTTACGATTCTGTTAGGATACTTAAACATGCCTGTAAAGACTGTAAACGTGATTACTGATAACTGATAAGTAAACTGAGTAAGTCGAGATAGGTAAAAAGAATTAGTTTACTTTTGTCATGAAATTACAGAGTTAATTCGTTAAAATGTTGAGGTAAACAATTGTATAGATAGAACGTTCTCTAAAACTCTGAATAAGCGTCGTGTATTAAACTATCTTTTATTCAAATGCATAAAAAACGTGTAACATGCCCACCATAAAATCCTTGAGTTAAGAATATAGGCACAATATGTTATATGAAATAAGCATAAAATATACAAACAAATATATATTACCATGACTATACTCGTAGGAACCTAGAATAATTAAACGATTGAGATGAAAGAAAGGTAAGAAGTAAAAATACGATTTGATTTGTGGATGATAGTTATTCCTATGAATATTTCTATGAATCTTCCTACGAATAAAAACTCAGTACTTTCGTAAATAGAAGGATAAATGTCAACTGTAATGTTAAAACGAAATGTACAAAGGCTTAAGTATAAAAATATTGATACATTTAATATAGGTAACATAAAGATAATAATACCAGAAAAATGTGAAATAGTAATATTTAGAGAAAATAATTTATAAAAAAAATCGACGACAAGAAAGTAAAGATATGTACAGGTTCAAAAGTAAAGATATAAATAATAATTAACAATGTTGTGATTTTGTGACAATGTCATATTTTAATACAATAATTAAATATATATCCTGCAGCAATAAAAATACATTTTTTTTTGATTAGGGCGTAACAGAATTATTTTATAAGAAAATAAGTAGACGTGGGATCTGCATAGTTATGATCTGACTTCACAATGATTAAGTCATTGATTTTTACTAAAAAGTTAAATGAAAAAACGAAGATTGAAATGTACAATATAGTAGAAATTATGAGAAAAGGATCCGGAAAAAACAAAGTTGTAAGGATTTAGAAGTGACAATGATAATAATTATTAGTATAATATGATGATTGGCTTTCTATAGAGTGTAGTGTATGTAAAATGAAAAATTATACGTAATTAAGAGTTGCAGGTCTAGAAATTAATTTCTTACTTTTAAAAGGAGGATAAGATTTTTAATCATAATAATATTAAGACAACAAATTAAATGAATGCAGAACGATAGTGTTTTTATGAAAAGTTATTCAACAAGCGTGAAATGAATATTAATATAAGCCATTGAAAAAAAATTAAAATTTATTTGAAAGAATAATTTAAAAATGAGAGAGTATTGTTTTTTATGAAATAAATAAACCATTAGGATGTTAAAATAGTAAGGACAAATTGTAGATTATAGGGATTGAAATACTTTTCTATATTGTTTCTGTAGTGTATGTAAAATAAAGTACTTACATATAATCATTAAGAGTTGTATGTCTAGAAATTAAAATTAAGATAAGTTTTAAAATAATATTGACATAAAATGATAAATGTTTATTATTAAGAGAACAGATACTAACTTTTCGACATTACTTGATAATAATTATAAGAATTTTGAGTTCGAATATGAAGCGAAATGACCATCAAAATAATTAATAGTTACGATTCTGCTAGGATACATAAACATACTTGTATAGACTGTAAACGTGATTACTGATAAGTAAACTGAGAAAGTCGAGATAGGTAAAAATAATTAGTTTAGTTTTGTCATGAAATTGCAGAGTTAATTCGTTAAAATGTTGAGGTAAACAATTGTATATATAGAACGTTCTCTAAAACTCTGAATAAGCGTCGTGTATTAAACTATCTTTTATTCTCTTCTCGCCGGTATAGTTCCCGAATCGGTGGTAGGCACCAGTAGTATCAACATTCTGAAAGCATTTGCTACAAATCTATTCGGAAATAAAACAATTTTTATTTTATTTATATATTTATTTATTCAAATGCATAAAAAACGAGAATACGTATAACATGCCCATTGCCCACCATAAAATCCTTGAGTTAAGAATATAGGCACAATATGTTATATGAAATAAGCATAAAATATACAAACAAATATATATTACCATGACTATACTCGTAGGAACCTAGAATAATTAAACGATTGAGATGAAAGAAAGGTAAGAAGTAAAAATACGATTTGATTTGTGGATGATAGTTATTCCTATGAATATTCCTATGAATCTTCCTACGAATAAAAACTCAGTATTTTCGTAAATAGAAGGATAAATGTCAACTGTAATGTTAAAACGAAATGTACAAAGGCTTAAGTATAAAAATATTGATACATTTAATATAGGTAACATAAAGATAATAATACCAGAAAAATGTGAAATAGTAATATTTAGAAAAAATAAAAATCGACGATAAGAAAGTAAAGAAATATGTACAGGTTCAAAAGTAAAGATATAAGTAATAATTAACAATGTTGTGATTTTGTGACAATGTCATATTTTAATACAATAATTAAATATATATCCTGCAGCAATAAAAATACATTTTTTTTGATTAGGGCGTAACAGAATTATTTTAGAAGAAAATAAGTAGACGTGGGATCTGCATAGTTATGATCTGACTTCACAATGATTAAGTGATTGATTTTTACTAAAAAGTTAAATGGAAAAAATGAAGATTGAAATGTACAATATGGTAGAAATTATGAGAAAAGGATCCGGAAAAAACAAAGTTGTAAGGATTTAGAAGTGACAATGATAATAATTATTGGTATAATATGATGATTGGCTTTCTATAGAGTGTAGTGTATGTAAAATGAAAAATAATAATTAAGAGTTGCAGGTCTAGAAATTAATTTCTTACTTTTAAAAGGAGGATAAGATTTTTAATAATAATAATATTAAGACAACAAATTAAATGAATGCAGAACGATAGTGTTTTTATGAAAAGTTATTCAACAAGCGTGAAATTAATATTAATATAAGCCATTGAAATAAAATTAAAATTTATTTGAAAGAATAATTTAAAAATGAGAGAGTATTGTTTTTTTATGAAAGAAATAAAGCATTAGGATGTTAAAATAGTAAGGACAAATTGTAGATTATAATGATTGAAATACCTTTCTGTAGTGTATGTAAAATAAAGTACTTACAATAGAATCATTAAGAGTTGTATGTCTAGAAATTAAAATTAAGATAAGTTTTAAAATAATATTGGCATAAAATGATAAATGTTTATTATTAGGAGAGCAGATACTAACTTTAAGAAATTACTTGATAATAATTATAAGAATTTTGAGTTCGAATATGAAGCGAAAAGACCATCAAAATTATTAATAGTTACGATTCTGTTAGGATACTTAAACATGCCTTAATAGACTGTAAACGTTATTACTGATAAGTAAACTGAGAAAGTCGAGATAGGTAAAAAGAATTAATTTAGTTTTGTCATGAAATTGCAGAGTTAATTCGTTAAAATGTTGAGGTAAACAATTTTGTATATATAACGTTCTCTAAAACTCTGAATAAGTGTCGTGTATTAAACTATTACATCACGTCTTTTATTCAAATGCATAAAAAACAAGAATACGTATACCATGCCCACAGATGCCCACCATAAAATCCTTGAGTTAAGAATATAGGCACATGTAATATGAAATAAGCATAAAATAAACAAACAAATATATATTGCCATGGCTGTAGGAACCACGAATAATTAAACGATTGTGATGAAAGAAAGGTTAGAAGCAACAGTCGGGTAAAAATACTTTTTGATTTGTGGATGATAGTTATTCCTATGAATTTTCCTATGAATAAAAACTCAGTATTTTCGTAAATAGAAGGAAATGTCAACTATACAATGTTAAAACGAAATGTACAAAGGCTTAAGTATAAAAAAGGTTATATCTTTAATAATTATAATAATTTACTTTTATAAAATTGTCGCTTGTAACGTTTTTTAAGTAAACTGAAGAGGGTAATAAAGGTTAGCTCACGTTGAGGTGAGGTAAAGTACACTAGGTGTAAAACTGTAGCAGGAAGTAAATGTTGTAAAACTGTAAGAAAGAGAGATATATCAGATAAGTCTTTATCATATAACAGTAGAAATAATTTTAAATAGTTCTTTCAACAAACAACTAACAACCTTCTTAAATGAAATACAGAATAATATAACAGATAGGCTATAAGATTGTTGAGAAGAAATGCAATATTAAGGTTATTTCTAAAAAAATCACTCTTATAAGTTAAGTTAAAATGCAAAACATAAAATAACATAGGTACTTATAATATAATTTTTGCTATAAATTAGATACATGTTATAGCTATTACGTAGAAAAAATAAGAATAGGTAACAACGAAAAGCCTGATGAGATTAATAACATATTTTGAGAATGTAGACAATAATATATGGGTAGAATTTTCTGTTTAAATATTACAAAAGGGTATTATTATACATATATAACACAATATGTGGTTAGTAGTGATACTTTAAGGATTGCATATTAATTCAATATAAATAGGACATTTCTATTGTAATACATAATAATATTTCTATTGTAATACGATAATGCTGAGGTCACAAACTGGTCGAGGTTTAATAAGAATATTGAAAAATGTAACATAAACATCTCTGTTTAGACAAATGCAAAACAACATGTCTCAACTATAAAATTGCAATTGAGGTAAAATGCAATATCTAGTAAATAGCATAAAAATTGTACAGTTACTCGTAAGTGAAAGCATATTCGGCAATAGGAAGATAATATTATATGGTTCTATCCATCTATTTTATCTACATCTCTGTTTCTGAAAACTCAATCTCTTATTGTTATAGATAGGTGGAATAGTGAAGGCTCTATAACTGCAATGAAAGAAAAATACTATTTAGGTGGTAGAATCGTCATTGTTTTCCAATATCAACAAACTGTTATATTACTACATTTAATGAAGATAGGTAGAATTAATTCAGCCAATAATGACTACTACTAATTATAACTCAATTGCTTCAAAATTTTAGATCGACTCGTAACTAATAGAGGAACCGTTGTCAGCTAAGAAATGGCAGTAAATACTAATTTGAGAATGTAGGTAGTATCGTCGCTGTTTAAAAAATTCATAGAGTATTGTTAAAAAAAGGTAAGATTGTCGCAGCTATAGAACTTATATTCAAAATTTCTTATATAGCTAAATTGTACTCGTAAGTAGACGTCTCAAAAAATAGTTGATACGAATTTTGAGAGAGTTGTAGATAATAGATGAGCAGAATAGTCTCAGATAGAATTGCAGTTTAGTTAAAATACAATTAATTATTATAGTGGTTAGCTTCTAAATTATTGTAGATTTGCTTGTGAATACTGAATTGGTATGAAATAAAAAATGTCCAGGTGAAAGTTATAAGACACATGTTTAGAATGTAGACGGTAAAATTGTATCTGATTAAAAACAAATGCGAAGACAATAGTTAAATATAATAAATTGAATTGTCTAACTTATAGAACTGCTATTGAGGTAAAACATGATAATAAGTAAAAAATCAAATTATTTGTACATAGTGTAATAGTATCTAAATACCTACTGTTACATCGGCTTAGGGCAAAATTTGAAAATGTAGATGGGAACGATAATCTCAGTAAAAAATCCAAAGACAAATATTGCCAAAGAGATAGAATCGTCTTAGCTATAAAACTGCAGAATACAATACAACTGGTAGAATACAATACGAATTTCGAAATTATTGTAGATTTAAATATTTTAGAAAGGAGTTGTCGACTGTAAAATAGATACAAAATGGTAACGACAAAAATTATCTGTAAAATCGTCTCTGTTACATAAAAAGCAATAGAATGTGAATTAAAAAGACTATGTTGATAGGTAGAGCCTTAAAACTTAGAACCTTTCTTACCATAATATAACTTCCATAGAAGTTTAGAATTGAACTAAACAGCGTAATAACGGTAACGGTTGAAACTAGATTTAGGACAAAAGATCCCTATTATGATATTAAAATTTTATCTCTCATATAAGGCTGTTGAGGCAACATTGCCCTTAAAAATGTGAACTATTAAAACGATTAACTAAGATTATAGGTAGGGTACACTATTATAGTAGGAGGTATTATTACCGTGAATAACAATTAGATGATGTCAATTGTAAACTATAATAGTTCTTGTTAGAAAACAATATATATTATAAAAACGTGTCAATTTTACACATTGAGGTACATCGCAACTATTTTATTACAATAAGTAATAGGCAGAAACAATGTTCTAAAATAAAAACAAAAGCCGAAATCTACAATACATAGAATAATTTTAAATTATTTAAGTAACTTTTAAAAAATTTATACACTGAAAATTACATATAGATTACTGTCATTGTTGTAAATGTAAGGCCACTTCATAATAAATGCAATTTAAAGACTATTAGAAGGGGTAATGAAACTGGACAAAAATACTTTTACAAAAAGCACTATGTTTTTTTAGCAATTACAATTTAATGTTTTTATATTTAATCTGTTTATATTCGAAATAATTATGTTGTAATGTTACACGACATTGTAATGTTGTACAAACAAAACCATATAATTTACAAATGATAGCAAATTTAAATTTACGATCTAGAGAGGACTAAGCAATGTAAGTGCCAAAGAGACAACCAAACATAGAATGCTCAAAATAAGAAAACAAATACTTTATTAATCAGTGAGCCTAATAATTATGATAATCATTGTTAATATTTTTTATAAGACCCTAATTTTTTAGAAGCTTAAGCTAGCTCTTAAGCTCTTACAAACTACGCCACTCCGTCCGTTAGCGGTTAGACCATCATTATTTGAACATCGCTGAAGTCCTGAAATAACAATTTTGTACAATGTTTTGGCTAGTGTGATAGAGAGAGGTAATATTGTAAGGTCTTTAATGTTTTAAATGTACACCACCTACTCTCAATAAATGATTCGATTGATTTATTAACACACATTAAAAAAAAACGAAATATGTAACTTTATAACGGTATTTGTAAAATATGGTAAAATGTAACTTTATTATCATAAATGACGCCAAGTAAATTAATTTAGATAGAAAGTCAAGAAGTAAAAGTAAGTAATTAAAGTTAAAGCGTAGATAGGACGCTACGAAAAATATATTGCAGTCATTGCTATTAATTTTTAATTAGAGATAAACCCTAAAAAAATGATGCTGAAAGCAAAAGTCTTTTAACCTGAAAAAGGAGGCGATTATATTATTAAAACTAATGAAAATTTTAAATATAAAATATATGAAGAGAATTGACCAAATTCAATAATAAGTAGAAATAAATATAATAATAAGTAAAGATGAAGAGGAAAATAAACTAAGAAAGAGCGAGGAATCCTTATAAGTTTTAAGAGTTATGAGTTATGACTAAGTTAAGCGTATGAATATGTATAAAATCTAAACTAAGCCATGCAAATAATTACGAATAATTACCAAGAAACATACATTAATACATAGTAATAACTAATAAGTATTAGAGAATTAAGCAATAATCCCAACACACTATCTCTAAGAACATGCGTGAAAGATTCTTATTAGTTTTAAGTATTTATAATAAATCCCTATTAATAGAAATTTAAGAAAACACTTTTTTTTTTTTAATTAAAAGCGACAGAATAATAGAATTAATAAATGATAATTTTAAGTTTTAGAAATTAGGAACCTAATAAGCCCTCTCTTTCAGATGTTGACGATCAAAGTGATAATGTTGTGTTGTTTTTCAACAGAATTCAGTTATCGAGTGCTCGGGTAGTCGGCCGCGCGTTGCTTAGGGCAGCTAGGCAGCGTTTGTCGACGTTTTTTGCGCAGAGAGATGCGTTTTGACGGCGTTTTTAACGAGGGGAGCGTTTTTGTCGGCGTTTTTATGCGGAGGAATCTGATCCAGTAACATAGAAATTCCCCTCTAGGGACTTTTCTAGTTAGCGCAGGTATTAAACACGATAAAAGCGTTATTTTTATAGTTTTAAACGTATCGCATTGTTGACTATAGGCTTTTCCATAAATTAAAAACGTATTTTTATTCGCTTTCAATTTATACCCAAATATCGAAGACTTGACAGCATTTAAAACAAATACAATTCAAAATGTCTAATGCGTTAAGGCTTACAAATTAATAAAAATCTATTTAAAAGCCATTCTACTAAGTAGAATATCTTTACACTCAATTAAAACTTAATAAAACTTTCAATATGCAAAATTTTGTAAATAAGAACATCCAATAGTCGACATTACTATCTGAAGGCACGGTTGTTGCCACACCTTCAATAGTTTTTAAATCTGTATGTAAATAAAAACAAAAATTAGTTTTAGTTATGTTATTTTTCCGCTATCCTTTAATTAATTTTTCTTTGTCTTAAAAACGTTTACAGGAGTTTTTGCTTGTTTCATCGACATGACTGAAGTTGCATACCAGAAAACAATAAAAATATAGGCTGCATTAAAATTGAGATTTGAGATCAAAGGAGAAAATGTAATACATAATGAAACTACCTAACGTAGAGTTCACTATATTTATTCATCAGGTATATAATCACAAAATATATATTTAATTGTAATTTAATCATCAAAATTCACTCAAAAATGTGCATGTAATAAATAACTTTTAAGCGACCATAGCACAACAAAATATGCTACGAAAAATATTAACGTAACAAAAAATATTGCGAAATACACCAAACAAACAAAAATGCGAACACGTTCGCATCGGAATTATCTTAAAAATCCATACAAATAAGATAGACCGAAACATGCATAGCATCCATCCAAAAAACCTCGGTTCTACCGAGGTTGTTTTATAATAAAATGTTTATTATGGTGCTAATCGTTAATATGAGTAGTATATTTTTGATAATATTCATCTAAACATAAATATGTAATTTGTATCTTAAATTTAATCTCATGATTAAGATTAACTTAATAAGATTTATTTATAAGTTAAACTAATTATATGGTTATCCCCACTTTCTCTACAGACATGCCTTAAGGCCCCGAGCGTACGTGGCGGCGATCGTTGAGCGGTTTAGGCGTTGTTCAGACTAGGCGGCCGCATTTTATGCAGGGTCCCTTATTTGCAGCGTTAACGGCAGACCAAAAATCTCTTATAGGGATTTTTATGTTATAAGTACAGGTATAAATTCATCAAGTTTATTAAAAAAAATTAAGTTCATTTTGAGTCACGTGAATCATTATAATATATTTGCATGTAAAATTAGAAATACTAAACTCATAGATAAATATAATAGTTCTAACATTAGCAGTAGGTTTTTAACAAATCCAATTCCATTAAATTTCAGATTATTTTATGTGACGGAGTTAACTGGCAGGCTAGGCAGGCGCGTTTTTTATTTTTCGCAAAATTTTTACAACGGCCACCCACACAGAAACCAGATAGTTTTGATTTGACATTTAACATAGAATTGTTGCCAAAACGACAGATGTGTAAGTTAAACATTTTTTGTTACTTAACTAATTTTTAAAATGTAATTAATATTTTCAAAATAAAACATCACGACATTATAAAGTTTTATTAATATTTAATGGTACTTTAAGCATGTATTATTAAGGAATAAGGATATAATTAATTTTAATGAGTAAGGATAGTTACTATATTCATAGGAAGTAATAAAACAAGCCATTGAAATCACTATTAATATCATCATGTATACTATATACTACATATTAAGATTATTATCTTTATTTTACAGTCTACTAATATAGGTCGTTAGTCGTATTTTAGTTTATATCATAACCTCGTACCAAGGTGCCAGATAGTTAAAATGCAGGAATAAATGACACTAAAAAATATTTCTCTTCTTTCTAGCTTTTTTGACCAATTATATGAATTGCAACTTGCATGGATATTTAAATATCCGATATATAAATTCTTTAGAGAATAAGTGTGTGGTGAGGACAGGATGTCTTAGACTCGGTGAACACTGCCGAGGGCCCCATAGAGCATAGGATACAAAATCTTATAAGCGAATTTCTATAACAAAGGTATTTAGAGCCTGTTTCATTCCCGCCGATCCAGTCCTAGCTCTGCTTTAATTTATTATGATTTGCGTCGGAGAAAATCTGTACGTAGAAATTACTCTTTCTGCTGTAATTTTTTTGTTGATTTAAAAAATAAAGCGACTCATAAAAGGATTAAGGAATCAGGAGAAATTCAAGAAAATTGCAAAACTATTGAGAAGATAAATATTAAAATTCACCTTCATTTTCCAACAGTAAGATATTTTGATGATTAAGATTGATATAAACAAACTTCAAGAAGCTAGCCGAATAGAAGAAACAAAATTGTTTAGCGAATTATATACAAATTCAAGAATTAATGGCAAAGAAAAGTTGATAAATAATTAATTATTAAAAAAAGAAGTTGAATACAAGGATTAATAATCAATTAAGAAAAATAAGTTTGAGATATAAACGTCTTAATAACGTTTTAGAAAAAACAAAAATTTTAGAAGAGTGATGTGACGTGATAATTTCGTAGAAAATATAGTAGCCAGACAAAATCCAGAAATAGGCGTATTTAAAAGCAATCTTGCGCCAATGTAAATTGGTTCAAACTAAGCAAACGTTCTAAGAGATTAACATTTGCTACTAAAGAGGAATAAAAGATTGACTTAACTGACAAAAATCGTATTCGAAAATAATCATCCAACAGAATAATTTATTTTAACTAAGAAAATGTTCGATAGAAATAAAAAATATATTGCCTCTGAAGAAGGTTAAATGATTTACATACCTGCCAAAAAAGCGATTTCAAAAGTAACCATCTACCAATTTATATTGGTTAAACTAAGAAAACTCATAACGATTTTAATAGATTTATAGCTTCAACAGAAATTAAAGAAGAACTAAGAAAAAGGAAGAAAAAACAAGACCGAAACAATTTTCTGTATAAACATCTCACAATTTGCACTTTTTACATAACTGTGATTAACACATTGGCACACGATACACACCAGGCTCTAGACGTAGCTATTGGTCGATACACATGTTGTTTGTTTGTTGAGAGTAAGTTTTCCGTTTATTAATGCAGTAGATATCGGAATGTGTTTACCCAAAATGCATGGTTTCGAAGTTAATGAGGGCTTTTATAACACTGGTTAATGGTAATCGGAAAACGAAAGGTTTGTTTACGCTTTCTTTATTAATTCTCTGTTAGAAAATTGTGATTTCGTTCCCCTAATTATATGTTTAGAAGATATTGGTGATTTGATTTTTAGTAATTGTATCGCACTGGAAATAGCTGTTCAGACATATGCTTGACGATAACGAGTACACTCCACGGTATGCTGTTTGTTTATTTAAATAGCTCTAATATATGATCAGCATGCCTGTTGCATTACAGTAAATACATAATCCATTTTAACTAAATCTGGCACTCGGACTACACATTTTAATACATATCAGTGTAATTAGGTGAAGGACTAGGATGTTTCTTTTTTGTTGTCTGTTTTCAGCACAGGTTATATTTTAATCTATCTGCATATAGCATTATCATTGGCACAACAAGCGTTTGCTCATAAATGTGATATATCAGCCTCAGTAATGAAAGTAATAATGAATTCCGAGAGAATAGATTTGCTAGCATCGCTTATTGAACCAACAGAGAGTACCATGCGTCTCGACTCTTAGATGGATAACATTTGGATTAGACGTAGACTGTGGATAATAGTTAATATTGCTTCGATCGCAAACGCTACTGCAAATACAGAATCATGTTTAAAATGTTTTGCTGCTACATCATCCATGAAAACAGATGTCCGATGGCATGTACCGCTAATGTTTGTAACCGATGGTAAAACGGATTTCTTGGATAATTTGAACTTACCCGAAACGCACAGCTTAATAGAGGTGAAATTGAATAAGCTTCTGACTAGCGGATTTGTACTCACTTACGGCAATCATGAGGGGATAATACCATTACTGCACCTACCGTGGCTAACTTTGTATAGTGCATTTGTAATTTGGCATGAAGCTAGTGAGGCCTCTAGGTGTCTTGTAGATCTGTTGCAGCATTCGCTGATACTAATTTTCCATCTAATAAACGAAGCGATTCGGTAAGCTTTAAATTCGTCGGCGTAAGTGTTGATGCACAAGAGTTTTGTGATTTATTGTGTACCTTTCTTTTTAGATTCCCTTCACACCATTGATCCAAATTCTACTCATGCTGTGCTGGTTTCTTTACCTCGCTTGACAGATCTTAAATTTTTAATTTATGGAATAACATCTATGATTTATTTTACACACCACGTATTGCATCTATAATATTATACCTAATCATCTCACATGGTCCCTAGTCGGTGTATGTTAAGAGATCCGAGTGACGTGTCAATTGGTGGGAGTTTTAATTTTCTGCTTATAATTGCGCTATTGTGTTGAGTTGTGACGTGTTATTGACGCCTTTGTGCTAATGTTGAACTAGACTGCCCATTGCCAAAAGATACAGAATCAGAGCGTAAAAGTTCGTGTACTATGTACAGTCAAATAGCTTGAGAGTCTATCGAAGACGAATTGCACAGCTTTAGTACGAGTTGGAGAGTTGCAAAAAGAGAGTAGAGCATTAATACAAGAGATAAAGAATGCATTGGTATAGTGAGTTATGTTGCACGTTTAATCTTAAAATTGGCAAATATGGCGCAAAAATTTTAGTTGGTGAAATGTTGAGTAATTGTGAAGCGTGAAGTGAGTGCTAATAGACGTGGTTCATTTGCAGGCTGTTGTATCTGTAGTGTTCTATCGAAATGTTTGGTTAATAACAATTTGTGAATAAACAATAAAAAGTTACACGCTATAGGTACTTTGCCCTTTAACTTCCTATTTTCAGCTTTAACTCGATTGCAATAGTGTGCGGAGATTTCTGTTTTACTTGGTGAACAGCTTATATGGAATATATTTATGTATATTTAATATTATGGACCTAAAAGTAACAAAATAAACCTGTATCACAAACGAAGGACACGCATTCAAAAACACACGCACACTGCAAAACTAAAAAATAACATTGTAAAAAATCTGAAACTAGGTATGTAATCGTAAGTAAAAATAGATATTTTTAACTTATTACATGTTAAATCCTAGGGAGTTTCTAAACTCCTTAGTCCCCAAAATCTTGTTCCTTTTTATTTTTCAGACACAGAGATAACATTAATTGAGCTAAAAGTCAATTGGGATTCAAATACATAATTATAGATGTTACGAACGAGATAAAGAGATTTGTTGATATCAATAAAATAAAGAGCAAAATGAATAATATTGCTGGTTAAAAAAATATAGGAAAATATTGTAAAATAAAACATAAGTACCAAATGTAAGGTAGTAAGACTATTATGTAAAAATCTTTATACTGTGATGTAAAAACCTCTATCGCTAACTAACTTTTAACAGGGATATACGATGACTTTTACGAGGAATCACCTCGGCCCGAAAATGTGTTTTTCTTTCTTTTTGCAGACCTACCATTACTGCCATATTCTCCCGGCATTTTCCAGCATTTTTGAACTAAGGTCTCAGGTACAAAAAACCTAACAGCTATATTTAAATAAACAATTAAGCTTAAAAGTACTAGCCAGTAAGCGACAGCTGGAATGGAATCGTCGGATTCCTCGACCCCGAAAGATTTTGTTTTCCTTTGCAGACCGATAAATTGCCCGGTAGCCTTTCCAGCATTCGGAACTAAGGTGTCAGGTACATCTAATTTAATGTCCTTATTATCTCTATATGCATCTATAGCTACAGTTGAACAGGAATCACAGGATTCCTCGGCCGCGAAAAAGTTTGTTTTCTTTTGCAGACCCATAACCTGCCCGTTAGCATTTTCCAGCATTCAGAACTAAGTTGTCAGGTACAACTAATTTGATCTCCAGATATGTATGCATCTATATAAAGAGATAAGTCACGTTTTATATTTAAAGTATTAGCCAGCAAACGACAAAAGGAATCATGGATTCCTCGGCCGCGAAAAAGTATGTTTTCTTTTGCAGACTAACCTGCCCGTTAGCGTTTTCCAGCATTCGGAACTAAGTTGTCAGGTACAACTAATTTATTATCCCTATCATCTCTGTATGCAACTTTAGCAACAGTTGAACAGGAATCACAGGATTCCTCGGCCGCGAAAAAGTTTGTTTTCTTTTGCAGACCCATAACCTGCCCGTTAGCGTTTTCCAGCATTCAGAACTAAGTTGTCAGGTACAACTAATTTGATCTCCAGATGTGTATGCATCTATATAAAGAGATAAGTTACGTTTTATATTGAAAGTATTAGCCTGCAAACGGCAAAAGGAATCATGGGATTCCTCGACCCGCGAAAAAGTTTGTTTTCTTTTGCAGACCGATAAAATGCCCGGTATCCTTTCCAGCATTCGGAACTAAAGTCTCAGGTACAACTTATTTGATCTCCCCAACAGCTCGGTACAACCGCGATAGTCTACAGCTGCTAAGTAACAAATATAATTTTACTCTCCTTAGGAATCCCTGATTAATAGCTGTAACGCAGTATGTATAGTTTTAAGTCTGCTACAATCTGGACTACTGCTTAGTCAGGTTAGTTTTTATGTCTATTTGGTAACAGAATACTACTAGCATCTACGTAAACAGATAAGTTACGTTTAACTTAGTACTAGAATTAGACACTCAGATAAAGGAATCGAAAGATTCCTCCGCCAAGAAAAAGTTCGTTTTCTTTTGCAGACCCCCGATATTCTGCTCGATCGGTTCTCAGCCTTCCAGAGTAAGATGTATCATTTGTAATGTTATGTCTAGCTTTACTTTAATTGTAATAGCGATATGTAGTATGTATAATGTATATAATGCTTATTTAATCACTGTACCTATGTTTACTTTCTGCATTGCGCTAAACGTCTGAATGTAATTTTTTTCCCTAATCGACATTGTTCCCAGATACCGGAGTTTGTTAATCTAATTAAACTTTTGCTATGTGTAGTTTAAATTGGTTTCCTAGGGTATGCCGGGGTCTTTGCCCCCTTTTTTTTCTTTTACAGAACTAGGCTAATGGCGTTTTGATTTGGTATAGATAACAAAATTTAAAGCCACCGTAAAATGGAGAATTAGCCGAGAATTCGAGAATAAAACCACAGTTCGAGCACCAGAGCCCAGAGATGGTCTACGCTGTTCCCTAAAGTAGTAGCATTTTCTTTACCCTTCAATGCTTGTGGTATAATGCTTGCATATATCCTTGGAACCCATAGGGCTCCGCAAAATTCTTGTCCAATTATATTTTACAGATCGTATTAACTCTACCAGAGCAGTAGCAGGATGATCCACCCATCCGAGCCGTTAAAAGCAAATAATGACAATTCACTGAGGAACTATGCTAAACCAAATAAGTTTAAGGTCTTTTTGTAAGTGAAATCTGCGATTTCCAAATACTTTAAAATAAAAATATGACTAGTAAAATGGTTGGAATGTTAAAAAAATGTATTAGGTACGTAACGAGGTTTGTAACTCTCAAAATTAAATGGTACTATATTTTAAGAATGTTTTTGAGTCCTAGGACTCATTGTTTCGAAATCTTGGATTTTATTTTACAGATAGCGAAAACCCTCGATGAATGAGGTAACAAATACAGATAAAATATATAAATATATAAAATAGGCATCAAAACTTATGTATAAAAGCTATATATGCAAATGAAATAAAAACAAACAAAAATACAGAAAACAAATACACAAAAATACACACCAAAAATGCAATTGAAGAAAAACGACAACGAAAGCTTCCTTTTCAGGACCGTAACAATTTCCTTGCAGATTCTTTCTATGACGCGTTTTGCCACATAGGACATATATCCGGGCGATGACGTTAGGATATACGTTTTGTATGTATGTATATAAGTATTTGTGTAATATACTTTTTGAAATATTTGAAAATGATATTCCAAATTCAAAAGAAGTGATACCTGTGGAGTTTCTTGCGCCGCTTCTTCTCCACAGAAGAACACATTCCGAAGCGGTGGTAGAATACGATTGGCTAATATAATAAGTCTGCTAAATAACATATTAAACAAAGCAGACTTTACATTGTAATTTTAAATACAAATAAACAAAATTAAATTTATTCTGCCGTTTTATTTCCCGTACCTTATAAGCTGTTCCATTTTAAAGTATTTTGTCGCAGAAAGACATTTTTGAATTTCTGTACTTTTTACTTTCAAAGTAAGTATTAAGGTAGTGTCGGATTTATTACTTTGCAATACTGATTTTAAAATGGGACAGCTTCAAATCTTTATATTAATAAGTTTGTCCATATGACTAGTAAATGCAATATTCGCATAAAGACATCTAAATAGCTATAGGTAATATGCTATTACTTACCATTAGAGATTTTTGTATAATTAGTATTGAACCAGAAAAAATGCTTTCAAAAGTAACACTTATAACTATATATTTTTTAGTACTTAACGTAAAAAGGCATCGATAAAAAAATTCAAAACATCAAATATTTTCTGCGTAGCTGTAGCGCTACGAGCGTAGCACTCACGTAGCTTCGCGTAGCCCGTAGGCCGTAGCACAAGCTACGAGCTACGCGTACTTTTCTGAGATATTAAAAACTAAAAAGGCATTCTTTAAGTACATTATATTTAATGTGTTTCTTCTTGACATAATATTATTAATGTTACGAACATAAAAAAACTAGCGCCATCTAGCGTCAACCAGTAAAACCACCCAAAAACATAGACAACATAAAACCCTCTACTTAATAATAGATGGCGTTAGAGGAAATACTGTGGGACTATAATATAGAAGTATAGTCTCGAAAACCGGGTACATGCGCGAACTTTCTAGAATTTTCTGGATGGTCTGGGACTAGTCTCGGCCCATACAAATAGCTGCAGGGTGGCGAGCCACGACAGTTCAGTTTGAGCTACCTTTGAGGCGACTTCGAAATGAAAACTAGTGATCAAGAGTGATACCAGCGAAACCTACGACTTGGCTACGACCTAGGAAATCGTTACTGCTTAGTTTTTGGATCTAGTGCTTTGTGTTGGACGTAGTGCTAGTGAATAAAGTCTTCAAAAGAGTCAGCAGGTCTTTCTCTCCGAAACCTTCAAACCCTAGCACGTAACAACTGGTGTCGGAAGTGAGATTTGGAGATGCCATTGACTCCGAGAGAGGACTTCAAGGAGGCCGTCAGGACAAGGGCACAACGAACTGCGGAGGCCACATCTTTTGGATATGGTAATATCGAGCCCCATCTTCCATGGAGCGGGGAAGTGGGATTAGGGATTCCGTCTGCCTTTTTTAACCTCTCTGGGTGTGGCCTCCGCAGCTCGATGTGTCCTTGTCCTGACGGCCTCCTTGAAGTCCTCTCTCGGAGTCAATGGCATCTCCAAATCTCACTTCTGAAACCAGTTGTTACGTGCTAGGGTTCGAAGAATTTGGAGAGAAAGACCCGCTGACTCTTTTGAAGACTTAATTCACTAGCACTAGGTCCAACATAAAGCACTAGATCTAAACACTAAGCACTAACGATGTCCTAGGTCGTAGCCATGTCGTAGGTTTCGCTGGTATCACTCTTGATCACTAGTTTTCACTTCGAAGTCGTCTCAAAGGTAGCTCGAACTGAACTGTCGTGGCTCGCTACTCTGTGGCTATTTATATGGGCCGAAATGAGTCCCCGACCATTTCAGAAAGTTCTGGAAAGTTCGCGCATGTACCCGGTTTTCGAGACTATACTTCTATATAGTTCCACAGTAGTTCCTCTAACGCCATCTATTATTGAGTAGGTGGTTTCATGTTGTCTTTGTTCTTTGAGTGGTTATACTAGTTGACGGTAGATGGCGCTAGTTTCCTTATGCTTTCTGTGCTCGTAACATTATTAATATATATGTATTTACCTACTAGTACATTGTACATCTAGATGTTGCCAGCAACTTCGTTTGCAATAAAGATTATTATTGTTTTCTTCACGTTAAAAGCCGTGACTAAAATTATGCCCATATAATATATCATCGAAATCTGTTCAGTGGCTTAAGTGTCAAGAAGTTTGATTATTGCAAACAGACAGACATACACTCCTTTTATAATATTGATGATTATGAATCAACAAAGCAACAGGTGTTTGAGAAATAAATAAAATAAAACTTTTATTATTATATTATAATAAACTGTCACAACAGGGATTTGCCACGTATATAACACTATATTATGCTAAACTTAACATTACATCACATATACATGAGATAAGTAGATGGCCGAAAAGCACTCCGTTCACATGACGAATTACAGAAAAAACTTATTCTATGTAGAAACATTAAAAACACATTTATATGACATTGTATAATAAATATAAAATGCGCAATCCCAATATTTTAATCCTCTAAGCCCTAAGGCCGTGTTCACATCAAACTGACTATATGCCGCTGAATTTGCGCCGTCATATTTTGTATGATTTTCACGTTCACACTGGGGCTCACAGTGAGCCTGCTCACATTCAGCGGCGTATAGTCAGTTTGGTCTGAACACGGCCTAAGAACGGAAAGAAAAACGCAGCTGCATCTGCGTTGTAATGACGCACGACAATACAACACTGCGTACTGCGTGCGTGTGCGCACCCATTTACTTCATCTTCTGTTCGTCGTTGCATCTAATCAATGTAGGTATATCATAAAGCGTGAGTTCCGAAATATATCCCAGTATACTGCTGTGTTGCTGAATTTATAGTGCTTATGACGCCATAATGGTGTAACAAGTTACAAGTGTGACGTATTATGCAGACATGTCGTATGTCTCAGCACTAAGCGAGAACGGGATATATTTTGGGACTTACCTAATATGTTTTATTCGCAAAACCTCAGCATGCGACGCAACGGAGCAACATCTATGGAATGTAAACTGACTTAGTAAGTATCCAGGTTTGCTTTAAAAATATATTTAGAATCAAATATACATATTGAACTTGACCTGAGATATAACAATATTTACTAGTCACCATAGTACGGTGCACCATTGTCATAGATTTTTACTACAATTTGTGAGCGTGTAAACACGTTAGAATAAAGCTCTAATGACTCAATGCGATCTTAACTAGTGTACCTACTACCAGAGAAGTTGATTCACAGGCACATGGCGGACCTACATAATTTGGTCACGTTATATCAAACCCAGCCGACAGATCACGATAACCCGACCAAATAGGCCCGTCAACTATCTATGAATCAATTTCTTCGATGTTACATTGTACAGTCAAGAAAACCATGCTTAGCAGTTTGATCATCATCACCGTCGTGTTTCTTGTGTGATAACTTTACGTTCGAACTACAAATGACAAAATTAAATGTCAAAATTTATATCATAAAATATAAGCTGTAATTGTCGTTTCGTGAATTGGACCGTAGTATACCAATATCAGGGACTAGCATGAACAATTTGGAGGCTACGTATTTTATAAAGACACGAATTTGTAGCTGTAAATTGCTTCTGCTTAGTCCTTTATCAACTTAACACTCTATGCAGTTTCTCTTTCTTACATCAGAAAAAATATTTGTCCATAGGTAGACCTTCGTTATTTGATCGAGTTATGGTCAAATCAATTTAGACTAAATACTGTTGGCTAAGCTCGACGAAATCCATCCAAATTACGTAGATCTCCCATCAATTTCTCCGATAGTACAATAAGTTAACGAATAACTGTAGCACATGATAGCACAAAAAATATTTAAATACAATGGAATGTAAAAACGCTACAATAATAAATTTAACAATAAATTTTAGATTTTTATGAGGAATCCATGTTCAATCCATTCCATAACCACATTCCATGTCCACACTGTGCCTTTTTTTCATTGAGGGCATGCATTATAGCGCAGTCAACAGCGCACGTGAGGCATGCCTGCGACGCATGCCCTCTGACCGTATCCAAAGACCAAAACTTTCGCTTTGTTCTTTTTTTTTATGGAATTTCTTATGACCATAATTATAAGCCGCAAATATTCCACCCAGTAAAATGTTCTCCACTGCAACTGAACAAAAATCACAATGTTGGCGTTCCGTTCGTTGACGCACAGGACCCGATCTAGCTATTTAGCCGCTCCGGGCAAAGATAATTTTCGCCGCCCTTTACATTATAGAAAACCCTTTAAGTCATATTAAGCTAGTTTTGTTGGGAATGGGGGGAATATTTACCTCAAGTAGGTTGTGATAAAATTCTCAAACTTAGGTGGAGGCTTAGTTGGAAGATAGGAAAGTCAACTTTGCCGCCCCTAGTTTTTTGCCGCTCTGGGCAAATGCCCGGCTCGCCCCCCCTTAGATCGGGCCCTGTTGACGCATTCAATTATTGAATGCGCCAATACGAAAGTTGAATAAAAAAAGATGACGAAAATTGAAGATGAAAGTGCATAGTGAGGGCATAGCTTGACTTTCTTTCACCTTCGGTCAGACACAAACAGTGTCAGACAGACACATTGCAAGTGCAATAAAGGTATTTTTAATTTGCATGTAGAAACACTTATGCAGAGCAGTTACACAAACATTGCAAAAATATTACATAGCAACTGGGCAGGTAGGTCAACCAGCCTGGCTGCACTCATTATGCATCGCATTTTGTCACTTTGGGCTATTATTACAAAACTTCACTGAAAGGTAAAACAAGCACCCAAAATAATATGCCAGACTTCACATCAATGTTATGTTACTGTCTATTTTATATAAGGTATGTCTGTAGCCCTAGCACGGCGATCAGTGGAAATGCGAAAGTATAGACTAACTGTAGAGATAAACTTAAGGTGCCGTTCCGATCTTTTTTCGTTCGGAAAAACCTAACTTACCTACCTACATACCTTAGGTTCACTTTTCTTATATTTGCAATATTTAGGTGACCTTGAGCGGTACAAAGGCTGACGTTACATGACAGTTCGAATGGAACCAAATTTAAAACTGTATTAGCATGGGTGTTACGTTTCCTGGTTTTATTATTCGTAGGAAAAATTCAATTAAAATGCCACTTTATGACAGACTGTGGTCCTAAAAATTCAAGTAATATCCTACATTATGACACTAAGTTTATGTCCACAGTTTGTCTATACATTTCTACTGGTCGCCGTGCTAGGGCTACTGGTATTTCTATCAACGGTATTTTCCAATCATCAGACAGAGATAGCGATATAGATTAGATCAGAGGATATGTTTGTTTTCACACACCTTTATATTATGTATTGGACGTAAGATAATAAACATTTTCCTACACTTTTTATTAAATTAGGTACTTAAGTTGCTGTTACAATATAGATCTTACGCTAAAAAATAAGCAATTAGCAATATGCTTAGATTTTGCTTTCAGTTCTTTACTGTGTAGACATTTTCAGTATTATAATTTATTATACATCAATTTATTATCACTTACTATTTTATTATCAATTATATACAATTCCAAATCCTAAATCTAATTGCAGTTTCAGTATACAGATAAAATATTACTTACTAGATACGTTAATTATAGATAGGTATAGTATTTTAATGTTATAGTTTGCGTTTTGTTTTCCATTATGTTTACTGTACATCTGCTAGATGGCAGAGTACGAACTTATAATATTGTTGGTTGAGCCAGGTCAAAAGTTCACAATATTCTTAACATTTGTATGAAATCAGGAGCAGTGATTTATGAATAAGTACTTAGGTACTTTACTTATAATTTATTTACATTATTTTAGTTGCCAAAAGTTGCCGTATTGAGATCTTAGCTAAGGAGACAAGTTTAAAATTACATGTAAAATGCAAATATAAAAGCATACTGCACAGCTTACTTTGCTCGTTACAAAATTATAGCATGATATTGTAAGAAACTTCAAAATTAGATTCAGTCTTGATCCGTCGAACAAAGTTATCTGAGGCATAGTACTAGCAGTTCAGTTTATTACTACACAAAAGAGCCCTAAGGGCCTAATTACACGTACCGAGTAGAGTAGCCAGACAGTGCCCTCGGTCGAGCACTTCCATACAAAACATACCGAGTGCTTGTCCGAGAGCACAGTCTCGGTAGGTGTAATCAAGGCATAGTCTCCGATAAATAAGCTATAGTAAATGCTCCAATAAGAATATCAAAGGAATCACAAAGTCCGATAATTCGTAGGTTCACGGAGTTTCAACGGCGTGTCGATTATCTCTTATTCTTGTTCTTCAAGGTAAGACGTCTCCAGAAGCTGGTCTTCTCGGTCGGAGGCTGCTCCTCTCTCGTCTCCTCCCTGGTATCCCCCCTCAACATATCCAGGAACGTTGGATCATTCTTTTTCACATTTTTCTCTATTTTCACAGCCTCGGCGCTCAATTCCGCCTTTAATTTCTCTGGGCTGGTGTTTTCGACCTTGAATTCATTGGGATCCTCTACAAAAGCCTGCTGGAGGTCTCGCATGATCTTCTTCCTTATAGTCTTCTTCATGCTGAGATGTCGCTCCAGGGTTTTGACGTCGCCGTTGGCGTACGTGCGGTAGTCATCCTTCTTCTTCTTGCTGGACTTCTTGGTCTTGTCCTCGTCTTCGAACTTGGCCTCGTACTGCTGGTTCAGGCCGAAGATGTCCCGGAGGTGGGGGATGGCCCGCTCCGACGTCATGATGCCGGTGCGCACGGATTATCATAGACGCATCATGGGACCTGGAATTGAGAAAATGTAGGGTTATTTTATGGAATCAATGTGGCTACAGTTCAGGAGGTGATTTACATCCGTTAAACCGTCATCTTAAAATTAAATCAGCCAGGCCAGAACCTTTCTTCAAACGAAATTAGGATAACTGGAATAGAAACGAAGCTTATGATACCAAATTGACTACCAGATATTTCGGAAAATCCTAAATAATTTCGTGTTTCGTCTGTCATAGAGTTGATATTGAAAATAATAACTAATAATAAATTTATCAATTTAATCCTTCGATCGTGGATTCTTGGAAATCTATAATTGTTAGTCTATTGTGTCTCGCTTACCGGTGAGCTTATGCTTATGGTCCTTGATGGGTTAATACGGGAAAAAATACTAAAGATTTTTCAGCTATTCTCGAAGTTACTGACTATCAATTTAGGCATACAATTTTCCACACTAGATGCGGTAAGATGTCGAACAATGGAGGTGATAAAGAAATGGATGTTCTGAAGCGTAGCCGGCGCCACTACAGCGATTGTGGTAATTACTGTACATAGATGATGGTACATGCAAGTACACAAGTACTTAGTATTAAAAAAACATTAATAACCTTAAAGCAAATAAGTATTGCTTAGTTTCATGTTAGATATTCAGTGGCTCTTTCTAACATTTGAAGATAAACTTTAAAAAACTATGTAGATATAGATAGGTACGTATCTAGGTATATGTATAGTCTAGTAAATGAATGCTCAAAATGGTTGAAAAAGTCGGAAGCACAAAGTTTGACTCAGAAGTCAAACACTTTGTTTAGGTTAGTCAGGAGATAAACATACCAAAAGTGAGATGGGTGAATTTGTAACATAAGGATAATTTTGTTCCTTATAATTTGAACAAACCATGTACTTAACTTATTCATCATCTGGTTGAAAGGGTCCATTAATTATATCCTGCATTGCAGTCCGCCGTGCAGGCCTACAACACCATTCACTATCCTACATAAGCCGCCGTGCAGTCCGCCGGCTTATGCAGGATAGTGAATGGTGTTGCAGGCCTGCACGGCGGACTGCAGTCTGCAACAGGACTACAATGCAGGATATATTATAGTGAATAGGCCGTTTTAAGCCTTCATCTATGAAAAAAAGTCGATTTTAAAATTATTTTTGATCACCTATATAACTTTATTCACTCACGTCTTCAATTATTTTATTTAATATCATGTTCTTCTTGCGAGTTTTCTTGGCCTGTTTAATATTTTCGATTTCTAATCTAAAAAAAATATTGCTCACGAGTCATGATTGCATTACGCAAATTATGTTTTGTTAATAGAACAGCAATTTTATTGTTGATTGTACGTATTGTTCATATAATAAAGCGCGGTCCACTGCCTCGCCATTTGGTGAGAGGAGGAAAACTTGCCAGGGAATTGTATACCTTAACTCAATGCAATAACACTTCTATGTACCAGCAATCCTTATATATTTGCCAAGGAATCTTGAACTCTACTACAATGGAGCACACGTCATACAGACAGGCTGACAAGTGAATAAATCGTCTGCGAAATTTTTGAGCGCTTTCTTTGTGTTTAAATCACTTTTTATTGTTCTAATTGTTTAAATTAGACTCACTATGGCCTCTTAATTAATAGAAATTTTATTCTAGTACTATTTAATTAATTAAATCATATTTATGTACCGAAACGCTTTTGTTTGAATTAAAATTGAAACCCACATTTGAAGACCAGTTAATTTTTTAATATTCAGAATTTTTTAAATAATATGATCTAAGATGCTGCTGATGCGCCAAAATAAATAAATAAATAAGATCCGAACTTAGATCGACCTTCACCGAGCTGAATGCTGATATTAATAGAATGAAACATAATTACCTATTATATATTAAATAGCAAAGTATGTATTTAGTATACTATTAGAAAATAGATCAAGAATGCAAATCATTGCATCAATTTATGGTAAGTAAGTATTTTATAATTTTATAGTATTGCTGGAATGCTGGTAAGGATTCATTTTTAGAAAATAATCTTTTAAAAACACTTTCTTCTATTGGACTTTATTTATTTAGGAGGTCCCAACTCCCAAGTATAAAAAACAGTTTCAGTTAAAATACCTACTAAATAAGTAAGCTATAGAAGTTGCGCAAACAAAAATAACTTTTCAACTTTATACATAACTAGCTGTGCCCCACGGTGTTACCCGCGATTTATTAGGTGTAATAAGGTAAACTAAATTGTGTTGTAATAGGTAAATAGTATTAGAGACAAAAAATGAGTTTGATCATCGGAAACTTCAATTTTGATGACTGAGAGAAAAAGAATAATAAGAATAATAGATAAATTTCGTTAAAAGCAACACTTTCAGGAAAAGTGGTGGGAGGGTTTGGGGGAGAAGTAGAAGAAGGCAAAATTTTGAAAATCGGTTTACAAATGGCGGAGTCATCGTTGAACATAGGTTATTACAAAAATTAACATAACACCTCCTCCATTTTGAAAATCGGTTAAAAATGTAGCCTATGGGCTATGAGTTAATCCAGGATGTCAGCAACCTCCTTGTAAACTTTTGTCGAAATCGATCCAGCCGTTTAAGCGTGAAGAAGTAACAAACATACACACTCACAAACTCACATACTTTCGCCTTTTATAATATATTATTAGTGGGATGTTCCTAAAAAGGAGAATTAAAACTCAACACCAACTGCGCGACACTGTTTTGTTAAAGCAACACTTTCAGGAAAAGTGGTGGGGGCGGGGGGGGTTTGGGGGGGCTGCGCCCCTCCAAGTAGAAGCAGGAAAAATTTGAATTTTGAATGATTTTCACAAACACTGATTTGTGAAGAACTCACAAACAGCGGAGTCATCGTTGAACATAGGTTATTACAAAAATTAACATAACACCTCCTCCATTTTGAAAGTCGGTTAAAAATGTAGCCTATGTGTTAATCCAGGATGTCAGCTACCTCCTTGTAAAATTTTGTCGAAATCGCTCCAGCCGCTTAAGCGTGAAGAAGTAACAAACATACACACTCACAAACTCACATACTTTCGCCTTTATAATATTAGTAGGATTTGTAGAGATGTGCCGACTAGTCGGTAAAGCCGACTATCCGGCCACTTTTGTAGTCGGCGACTAGTCGGCGAATAGTCTGCAAAAAGCGCCGACTAGTCAGCTTTTTACTTTTTTTGCTATTATTGAAATTACATTAAAGAAAAACTTTGATTATTTTTTATAATGTGTTCATATTCATACCACACTCAATCAGTGTTGCACAATATTTTAAAAATTAAATGAAGTGTTTCTGAAATTACTTGCTAGTAAAGAAATTATTTTCGTAAATATATTTTAACAGTAAATGAAATATTTAATGAAAACTATCAACTGTATCATAGAAACAAAATAAAATACAGTGCTCCCAAAGTGATAATGCACATATAAACTTTCGTAATTTTTCGGCAACGGTCGAATTTCCCGAGCATCGGAACTCGGAAGACGTCGCTGTTTTTAAACTTAACTTTAAGAAAAACACCGCTTAGCGGCGACGTAGAAGCACCAGATATTGCTTGTGCGTTACCATGGTAACGAAGCGATGACTTCCCGGTGAGTATAGCAATTATTGATGGACCGGCGCGGCGGCAGCGGACAGCCTTTTTTTCACTTAATTTAATTTTAATTTACGTCTATTTCATTTGAACAAGGTGCAAAATGCAAGTGCATTGTTTGGGGTTCTTACGTTTCATAGATTCGGGTGTTTTCGTGATTACGACAATTAGCGAAGATTTGCATGCGCATTATTAATTTGGGAATAAACATAACACGATTCAACACGTGTCACGTTTGCAGGCGGCGTGTGCGACTAATACCTGCGAAACAGCAGTAAAAAAAGCGTTACGAAAACTTCCGAAACCATGATCGGCTTGGCCGATTAGTCGGCTTCTTTGCAGCCGACTAGTCGGCTAGTCGGCCAAAGTCATGATCGGCACATCTCTAATAATTTGATATTCTTTGTAATTTATCTCTGTACTCTGACACAAAAATGTGGTCACGGTAATTTAAGTTACTATCCACATTCTTCTGTAACTTCACCGTTCACGGTACTCGTAACAAAAGTAAAAGAGATGACGTCACGCGTGACGTGTCGATGACCTCGGTCAATGTTACACGCCGTTCGAAGTTATACTACCTCGGTGTTCCTGAAAGTGATCCCTATGGCAACAGCATAAAGGTCATGCTTGAAGATAACTCTGAAGTCTGAATGGTAAAGAGATAGTAAAATTACATACAGTAGTGTAAGCTGTGTCCTTGAAAATTGAAATCGATTGTTCCAATAGTCGATTCTGACTGTCTCGTCTGATAGTCGATTCTGAAGTCGAAACCAATAACATATTAATTTCTTAATCCCAGCCAAAACCGATTAATTGGTTAACACACAAACTTTTCTTGAAAGAAGCTTTTTTGCTCAAAAATAGCTTAAGCCAAGCCGAAACTTTGGCCGGACACAAGTTAAATCAATCTCTAACTTGCAATCTGAATTTTGCTATTTCGGTACCGGTAAAACATGCCAACTTTGCCACATAGGATAACTTTGCCCTAAAATCCATTCTGAAGCAAATCTTTGATGTACGGAGGTATTTTAATATTATGGCAATATTTGTTTAATTTGGCGGAAAATAGGTTATATGACTGATAACATTGACAATACCCCGTAGTGCTAACTTTATTCAGTAACTTGTTGGAACTTCTGAAAAATGGTACGTATTTTTGCGGGCAAATTGTGGTGCAGATTTGTGAGTAAATTGTGCGTGATGGTGAAACCACAGGTTAGTATGCTTTTGGTATATTATAAAATAATATCTATAGAGTATTATAGTGATAATGTAATTAATCAGGGAATTATATAATAAAACTTATGCTGGTGGGCAAACTAACCCAGTGTTCCGATCATCGATTGACAACATTGCCCGGTATCAAAAAAATATTAGGATTGTCAAATCGGACATTTTTAAATACTTTACTAAAAATCGATGTCATTTTTTATTACTGTATGCCTTGCTCAGCCAGCCAAATAATATAATGCTGATAATGGGTTTATAAATAAACAGAATCAATTTAATATTTATAATATATTCCTGATAATAATGTAAAAGATGATTAAGTAATTGTATAGATATGTGGCAGCCCTAGTACTCTTACAGACCAAAATGCAAATTGTATGGAAAAGGAAAAAAATGTAAGGGTAACATTGCCCAGTCAATTTAGTGGGATATTATTCGCGATATCGTTTAAATGTCTATAGTAAACGCCATCTTTTCCAAAATTCTTTCACTGGATTTTGATGCCACCTGCGCAAAGTTCATATTTACGTGAAAAGTCAAGGTGGGCAATGTTGGCTACAAGTCCAGGTAACTTTACCCGGCATGAAAATCAATCATAAATAACATTAAATGAACAGAAGTAATTGATTTTGACATTCCTACACCTGCACATGAAGCCTTGTAGTTGCCGAGGGCAAAAAAAAACTTACACTTCCATACATTTTTTTTACAAGAATTAAAATTATTCGAAAAAAGCTGGCAAAGTTGGCATGTTTCGCGTATCTCTCAAGTCTCAGGCAGTCTATTAAAAAGCTGTTATACTGTATAACATTAAACTATAGTTGAAGTGCAGGGAAACTCATGATGACAGATTTTATAGTCGACTTTACGAGCTACTACTGACACACCACAGTAGATAGTGGATGGTAGGGACTGTTTTATTGGTAGTGTATTGCTACGACCGGTAAGCTGTAGCTAAGTGCAGTAAATTCCTAAAGTTATATGTATAGTATTTGGACGTTTTCACTCGTTAGCTACGGCCTACGACAAAACATGCGGTATACTGAAATGAACATCCACAGCAGGGGTCACCAAATGGCGGACCGCGATCCGCATCCGGACCGCCGCCCGACCCATTGTGTGCGGACCAAGCATATTCGAAGATGAACTTCGTTAAAATTAATTTCGGTCTCGACATACTGATGAACATGTGTCATGTAGTAACAAAAATTTTCACTTTTCTCATTGATATACTTTGTAATTTTTGTAATTACATTAATTTCTGTAATTACATTTGTTTTTTTAATGTGCCGACCGCGAGGGTCATTTTATTTCTTAAAATGGGCCCCGAGCGAAACTTATTGGTTACCCCTGATCTACAGGTGTACAAAGTTCACTTTGATTATTTTTTTCACTTTTGTATAGGCAAGCGCCCCAGCGTGCAGCGCGGCGTCACGAGTTTCCCCATACAAAAGTTAAAAAAAAATGAGTCTTTTAGCACTGCTACTTTCACAGTGAACTCTTTATAAGGAACACATACACACCCTAAATTGTTATTACAATTTTGTTACACCTTGTTTAGTTTATAAGCAAAATGTATCCAAATAAAGATTATAATTAATTCATTTCATTTCAACGGCCCCAAATGCTTTTATCATCTGCATGTCTATGGCTAGGACTTACATAACAAGCAGCCTAGAAGCCTGCACTTCACATTGTGTGGACTGTGGGTCACACGCCTTACGCAACTTATAATAGTTATAATAACTATGATCCAATCATACTCGTGGGAACACTTGGGACTGCGCTTGGGTTACTAATTATTATTGTAGTCATGTTTTGAATGAATCTTGTTAGCTTAAAATTTTGCTGCCTCAGAAGGGTATGTGGTAAATACAAGAGTATTTATGTATGTTTGTATAATAGTTGGCACTATCTGCAGTTTGATGGATTTGATTATTGCTTAAGAGGCGTCGGTCGTTACGTTCGATTTTACTGTAATAATAACACTGGGCGTATAAAAATCAAAAATGCAGACGAGTTTCAAATAACTTATTTTAATCCTCAAGCCCCATAAGAGCACCGGTGATCGCGACAACAATATAATACAATAGTATTTCCAAGAATCCGCGATCGAAGGATGTAGGTAAGTATTTTTAAATATTGAACACCGTGCCACTTACATTAATGCCTACACATTACACAATGTAACCTATTTAGTATTTAGACATCCGCAAAATCTAGTTCTCAGACTACTAAGGGGATAATATGTATATCTAGTTTAATTCGTGACGGTTACCATTTTTAAAACAAAAAAGTCGAATAATTTTTCACTGAATCGGACTCCGTACAAAACTCTATGTTTCCCCCAAAATCGTTAAATTCGTCACTCTCTCTGCAATCCCGAATAAGCCCGATCATCAATGTTTGATGCGTCTGTAGGGGAGATTGGGGACATACATCACCCACCCCTCGCAAATGGACAGATGACTCATCCTCACATAATTGGTAAAATTAATTAAATATATGGTCCTAATGGAGTTTCATGCCTACTTTAAAATGACCACAGACCAATAAGTAATTATCTTTTATAGACGTAAATAATTATGGTATATACCATAATTATTATAATTTTAACTTATAACTGACCTGGGTATTACGGTGTATTAAAGAAGTAGCCAAGAAGATAACTGGAATAATTTTATGTCCGTGCAATGAATATAATTTTAGAAAATTAATTATTTTTCATAGCTAATATACTTAATGTTGAACATTCTAGTCAACATTATTGACTGATAAAATATTATGTTTAAATTAATTGTTTCGAGATTATAGGCTTCTGTACTTCCATTTAATTCTCTTCAGTTTCATAGAAAATATGAATGACTTGATACAATTGAACAGTCATTTTTCCGGGTCTTATATACCGGGACAATATCTTTCTCAAAGTATTTAAGCTCCGGATCTTTTTAGGGTTCCAAAGGGTAAAAAACGGGACCCTATTACTGAGACTTCGATGTCTGTCCGTCTGTCCGTCTGTCCGTCTGTCTGTCACCAGGCTATAACTCAAGAACCGCTATAGCTAGACTTCTGAAATTTTCACAGATCGTGTATATCTGTTGCCGCTATAACAACAAATACTAAAAACAAAATAAATTAAATATTTAAGGGGGGCTCCCATACAACAAACGTGATTTTTTTGTTATTTTTTGCTCTTAATCAATAACGACAATACATAGGCAATTGAACTGTTCACAAACTAATTAATTGTATTTGTATTGATAATAAAATTTAAATAAATGTAATAATTAAGTGGGGCTCCCATACAAAATATACAATTTTTAGCCTATTTTTGCCCTTCGTGAGCGAGTCCGACTCGCACTTGGCCGATTTTTTTTAAAATACTGTTGAGTGGTAGCATGGAAAGGTACCTATCAGATAATGCAGAAAGATAGACAAACTGTTTCATCAATATCAGTATGGATTTAGTTTATTTCTAAGTTCTAACGCATCATTACGCACCATCAGAAGAAACGTCTAGGAAATCTTTAATGCGTTTTCCGATCTATGCAACGTTACTGTGAATGTAACATTTCCCTGGCTTTTCAATACCATTGTATTCAAATCCTTAGCGATTTCCTTCACTTCATTTATCGGATCTAGAGATTGTCAGTATGCAATTGTGTTTGTATTCTGATAAAGTTTTGATAATATTCCTGTATTCTGTTTTACAAGTGGCAACATATTTTGAAGAATGTTGAGAAAGCTAACGTTATTAGAGTATATTATATACTTATAATATAGAGTCCACTGTGAAAGTAGCAGCGCTGAAAGAATTTATTAATGTAAGAAGTTTGATTTTTACTATAGTAGCTGTCGTTTTCATCATAAGTGTTTAAATGTCACTCAAAACCGAATTACTCACAATACTTTCGTTACTTACAACTATTAGCCATGTATTAATTTAATAAAATTTAATTATATTTACAATAATTACTGTCAGGAGGACCCTTATAACCCTTGTATCAGGGTTAGTCAAGGTTATAGGACGTTTACCTATGTCGATATATGGACACACTATTACGTACTGTACCTGCTAGCAATACTAATGAGAATCTGTCGTTAATATGAGCTAGTTTATTCCTTGTTTCCGATGAAAATAGAAAGTGTTATAGGTTTTTCTGAGTGTTTCTGGCCGTGCCATGCTGCTAAATGGATCATAGTCTGCAACACTACCTGTATACGAGTATAATATTCAAGATCGACAGCTCGATATACTTAGTCTCAGGAGTATCCGTATTCCGTGATAGTTGGTTAGGTCCATTGAATAAACTTGAACCCCTTTATTAATAATGATAATATATTTACATAAAGGGGATGCTTCCCATGTTTCATCTTTGTCTAACCCGTTAGAAAGGTCGCTTGTTAGAGTAAGCCAAACATGGTAATTTGTACGTAGCTTATTCGGTGTGTATAGTTTTTATTAAATGCGTTACAATCCACCATAATCCCTTATTTAAAGAACTACGATAGTTTGGTTTACAATTAGCGAAGAATTAAACCAATTACATAAAATCTCTAATTGGATTTATATAAGAGGTGAAAAGAATTCCACGAGGAAACAATGCAGACAGTTAGAGCATCAGTGAGAAGCGGCAACATCCGGCCGATCCAATGCCCAAGGGACTAGGGAGCCAGGCCTCGTAAAAGGATTTTTTACTTAGTTCTAGTAGCTAAAAAAAGGTACATCTCAGGACGATCAACCAAGGGGCGGGAGCTCAGAGCAAGCCCTGTATAGTGTACACGCTGATTAATTTGAGGTGTACCTCCACAAATTTTTATTTTTCTAGCTCTACCTTGAACACAAAAAGTTTGCGGAACACTGCTCTAAGCTGCAGAGTATAACATTTCCGTCATCCCGTGCCACGTTAAAATAATGATTTAGCCGGTGTGCGGTGTGCCCGCGTTGACAATTAGGGCGCGACGCGGCCCCAGCGAACTCTATTTACATGTTAATATTTCCCTTATAGCGCTTATAACATAATACCATGTAATTCACTTTTATCCATGTCATCTGACAACCGCCATGGCTTGAAGAGGAAAGGATTTAATTGTTTTAACGCACCGACAGAATTCAGATCCGAGAACTTACATTTAAAGTGTCATTAATCATTATATAATTGAAGTATTAAAAAAATCTTAGATACAATATATTATTCAGGTTATATCATTCCAAAACTGAATGAACTGACTTAAATCGAAATTCATCGCAATCCTAAACTCCTAGACGCTACAAATTACAATAATCGAAATCCAAAAAACTGAACCTAAGAATTATTCTTCATTTCAGTTTTTCACACCTATTTTTATTTAACTTTGTAAAATGAAATATTGATGATTGATAATGATTTCGAATAACAGTCAATATAATGTTTACGTATTGATTTATCATTATTTATAATCAAGTTATAGTTGATGACAAGAGCGTGTATATCTAGGACATTTGAGTCAGCAGTGTGGTAACAGCCTAGCGCGTGCGGAACCTACATACTATTTGAATATAAATAATATGTATTTATAGTGTAAATTCGCAACAAAGTTGCTTAAGTGTATAAATAAGAACCTAATACCTACCTTAACTAATTGATATCCGCAACTTTGTCCGCGCAAAAAATCGTTTCTGGGAATCTGGTCTGTCAGTCTACCGTCCGTCCCCCTTTGATAGCTTTATTAAACTTGCTTGTCTACAAGATCTAAGAAAAGAAAGTAAAACTTCTTAAAGTTGTATATTATGTATCACATATAATAAGGTTCCCTATGAAAGTAGCGTTGAAACATTTTCTTTTTAAAATTACTGTATGTGAAAATTCATTATGATCCCTGTATACCGTATAGTTCAGGGGTCACCAAATGGCGGACCAAGAATGTTCGAAGATTAACTTCGTTGAAAATTGATTTCGGTCTCGACATACAATAGGTACTGATGATCAAAAATTGACACTTTTCTCATTGATACCAATACCTTCATAATTTCCGTAATTACATTTGTTTAATTTTTTTTTAATGTGCGGACCGCGAATTTTATATATATTTTCTTAAAACGGACCCTCAGCGAATTTAATTGGTGACCCCTGGTATAGTTTATATTGAAACGTAAATGGTGTATATTAAAGATATTAAACGACTTAATACCAACCATAAATTGCATTTATTTTCCGTCATTCCAAGCAATACAAAGCGAGTATTCATACTGTCAAACTGACACGCAGTGCCGTGTTGTTCACATCTGAACAAATACAGCAATGAGTCGAAACAAAGCGATGCCAGAGAATTGTAATGAAAAAGAATATTATTTTTATAAGATAAATACTACCCGCGACCTCGTTTCGCAGAAATATTAGTTATCGGGCAGGAACCGTACACCTTTCCGTGATTTAAAACACTATCATTTCCCATTCCCAAAATGCAAAGTACCGCCATGACAGAGGTCATAGAGGGACAAAAACATATATAAATACATAACATACCGTCTTACCAAGGCGGGTAATATTTACTTACTGCTCATCATTAATAACTAGGGAAGTTCATAGTTCTTGACATAGAAAAAACTGCATCAAATTGTGACCGTGAAGCTTATAAAATACTAACTTTTTATTAGGATTATAGTATATAGTAGTAGAAGTAGCTTTAACAATTTTATCTCTCCAATCACAGTTAGTAATAAAGTAATAAGTAATAACTAATAACGAATAAAATAACCTATATAATATAGCCAAGCGGCTAGATTAAATTTTTAACTCATTTCCAAATCGGCTGTTTGGGAGCTTCAACAGCTTATCGACAAAACAGCTTGTGTATGACTCAATAAACTCACAATTTGAGTCTCTCTCCAATCCGGGCCCTTAATTAAATCGATGATTAAAACGAGAGCAATTAAAATCTTTATTGAACCATTAATTCGAAAATCCGATCAGTATTTGTTGAATTTGCTCCGCAAAAAATCCTCGTTTTAAAGTTAAATATACTTTGATCAAGTTGACGTTGGAATTAATAATAACGTAATATATAAACTAAAATAAAATAAATAATTCTATTGAAAAAAGGCTGTTCCCAGCCTTTTTTTTCAGTAGAATTATTATTATTAATAATAATAATAACATAAATATATTTAATACTTTTATACTATACATATATTTAAGATTTTTATTATATCATGGTTTTATTATTCGTAGTATCATACACATATTTAATACACATCCAGACCCAGGAACATTGAAAACTTTTTGTTCCGTCGGCGGGATTCGAACCCGCGACCCCCGGCTTGAGCTGCCGACAGCCCACCCACTGAGCCACAGAGGTCGTAAAAATTCGTCGTTCAAAAATCGTATAATGTAATACGTTTAATATATTTGGTAGTGTCCGACCGAAGGTCTATTTTTGGCCGAAGCCGAAGCCGAAGCTGATTAATCGGCAATCGCCACAACCTTCGGCCGAAGCCGAAGCCGAAGGTTTATAATCTTAATCGCTCGACTCTCAGTGATTAATTTTTAACCAACTTCAAAAAAAGGAGGTTATCAATTCGACGTGTATGTATGTAATATTTCTAGAATTGCCCAATTTTCGTATATTATGTTTGTGTATCAGCGTCAGAACAAATGTGCCAAATTACAAGTGTATGTATACAGTATGTATGTAATTATGTGTGTATGTTTACATTTTATGTTTGTGTTCGCATATATCTGGAACTACCATTCCGATTTCGGTAATTCTTTTTTTGTTGTACTAGGGACTGTTCAACTTAGGGAATAGTGCAAGTTTCAACAATATCGGTTCAGTAGCTTAGAAGTCGGTTTTATCTTTTTTTTAAATACAGTTATATTCAATATTGTCTACAAGCTACAATTAATACTAAAATTAAGTATTTCAAAACTTCAATATTGAAGGTTTACATCTATAATGACTGTCTCATAGAGAAGTTGATTTAGAGATGGTAATAAAAGTTTGTGATTTCGTGATTTATTTATTACTTAATAATTTGTGGACTACAAATAATTAATTAAGTTTAAGAAATTACTCAAATGTGTAAGTTCGAAAACGGATTGTCGGAAAAGTGTATAGAATAAAAATTAAAGTTTTTTTTATTATTTTTTTTTTCATCGTAGAATGTTTTTTGCTACAGCGCATCGTTTTTTAGTTATTAGCCAAAAACCAAAAATTGAGACTGGCACTTTCCCCTCACTCCAGCTTACCTCTTAGACTTCAGGACTTTTAGTGTGTTTTATTCCTAAGGACCCTGAATAAGTTCCAGCAGAAATCTCATAGTTTCCCGCTCACGCATTCTACAACTACTTTATTTCTTTATTATTTCACAAATAACAATAATTAGACCAATCAATTAGTCTTGGTTTTACTCGACTAGACCGAAACTAGACTAATAAATAAAATAAACAAACACTAAATTAATTCAATTAAGAAGTTAGTGTTTGTTTATTGTATTTGACAGTGACTTCCAGCTGCCTCTGCATAGTGCATACACGACCGGTCCGTCGTTCTCTCACGACTCACTCAGTCTTTCGCTTAGGCTTCGGCCGGGTTTTAGGCCGAAGCCGAAGGCTTCGCCGAAGGTGGTTTTTTTGGCAGAAGGCGGCCGAAGCCGAAGCCGAAGCTTCGGTCGGAGTTCGGACACTAATATTTGGCAATCTGTGGTACCTATTATTTCTAGCTGTAGCTGTTGTACGGTTTCGTTCGTGCAAAATAAAATCCAACAGAAACTATGAATTTTCCACAGTAAAAGTATCGTAAGTTTTTCCCTGAGGTAAAATCCATTCCATTATAAAGCACTAAACCGATTTTGCTGTTTTGTATAGTCTACGGCCGCCCATGGCCGCTCGTGCCGCTGGCGTCCGCCGGCGGCCGCGATTTTTCAAGGGATACTATGTATTGACAATAATCATGAAGATAAAGTTTAAAATAAAATGACACTGGACGTGCTCGCCACGCCGCTGCCATTCCGGTGTGGCGCAGCCCATAGGATGCTTATTATTTATTACCGGAAAAATTCACGGTTCCCGCGCAATTAACAAATTCTGGCGCAACAGAGTTGCGGGCGTCATCTGAGCTCATAAAAATGAAATATTTCAACAGCATCACGAATCGGGAAGACGTAGTTAAACGCAGGCCCACATAGTTATCAGAATATGAAGGTATATGGTTCGCGGTTCACGGTTCGCGGCGCATACGGTGCAGCTATTGCGACTTACTTATGAAATAACAATAGATATTATTTGTGTATAAAGGGTATATACCACAGAAGACATCTAAATATTGCTATGATTAAGTCGGTGTAAGTTGTGACAAAACTAAGGTAAATTATTATTTATGTGCATGACGTATCTCTTGTTCAGTGTGAAGGTAGGTTTAACTAGATAATGCCCGCAACTCCGTTGCGCCAAAATTACATTATCTCCCGGGAACCGTACATTTTTCCAGTATAAAAGGTAGCATATATGTCCTTTCCCGGGACCACAGAATATATTATATTAGTCCGGGACTCAAAGTACCTGCATACGAAATTTCAGCAAAATCGATTCAACGGTTTAGGAGTGAAGAGGTAACAGACAGACAGACAGACACTCTTTCGCATTTATAATATTAGTATGGATATATGGATTAAATTTTATAGTTATAATTCAATGAAAGTATTTTTAAGCTTAGGTATACATACGAGAATTTACTTAACCAGCTTAAACCTTATCTGTCTCAAAATTAAAAATGGACACGCAAATTAAGTTGAACGATGGCTATACAAACAAACAAAAACATAATATATTTGAAGCAGTTTACAATAAATGGGAAAGTCATAAAACTCCATAATAAAATATATCAAGATATGTGTACAGTAAGTAGTAACATAATCTCATGGTTTAGAACACAACACTATAACTCAGCTGTGAACTATTACAAGGCGTTGACCATTTAACTATTAATATGTAATAACCCCCTTTTCCTTGACTAATTAACAAAAACTGGGCTAAGGCTAAGCAGACAATGCACAATACAATAATTGAATTAATGAAACAGATGGAATTCTAGACTCGTTATAGTGCTGTGATAAGAATTTCTAGATATTCTAGCAGTAGCTAAGTGTAGTAGTAGTGGGGTTCCTATGGTAACATTATCAGATTTTTATTTATCTCTTACATTTATCTGTTAGCACATAACATATAATTAATTGAACATCTATATTCTATACTAATATTATAAATGCAAAGTGTGTCTGTCTGTTACCTCATCACGCTTAAACCGCTGAATCTATTTTGATGAAAAGTATGGAGATACTTTGAGATCTGTGGACATAGCTGGTTTCTTTTTATCCCGGAAAAATGTACGGCTAGAGCGCGACAAACAATTTTCTACGCGATGGAGTTGCGGGCATCAACTAACATTATAATAGAAACGTAACTTTATTTTAGTCCTAATACCTACTCTACTCCAAACAGCCTTGGATAAAGCTAGCAAAATATTATTAAAATTATAATTTTAGTGAAAATTTTAAACTCGTTTAGAGTTTAATTAACTTTAAACTAGGTTCTAGTTAAAGCTAAACTAGTTTTAAAAATTCAGAAGCGCATCTCGTTAGCCACTTCACTGAAACTAACTTTGCTCCCATTAACTAGGTAATGCTAGTATATATACAAAAGTTTTGCTGTTAGCTCGGAGTTAGGTTTGTAACTGGAACCTAGATGACTGGATGACCTTTGGACTTTGACTTTGACTGATGGACCTTTTGGTTTGCCCTATATAAGAGAGGCCACAATCACAGTCGAGTTTGTAGATTCCTGCATCTTGAAATCTGCATCCACAAACTCGACTGTGATTGTGGCCTCTCTTATATAGGGCAAACCAAAAGGTCCATCAAAACCCGGATCAAGGAACACATTGCAGATGTCAAACACCGTAGAAACACCAAGTCTGCGATTTGTGAACACACACTGGATCAACCTCGCCATTACATAAGATTTGATAAGCCACAAGTACTGGCAAAAGAAGCACGATACCGCCCAAGAATGATACGCGAGGCCATAGAAATTAAAAAACACCCTAATTTTAACCGTGAAGATGGTTGGGTGCTGCCATCTAGTTGGGATCCAGTAATAAAAAAACTCAAGCACAAATCCATGACACCTCGGCTTCAAGACACTGTGAGTTCGTTCTGCGTAGATCGGAACGCAAACAAAAATGATGAATCGTAGGGTAGTTGAATAACTTCAAGAGATTGGACACCTGTCACCTCAGTCCGCCCGTGACCACGGCAGCTGTAAGGCAGCCGAAACGTCGGGATTAATAAAATGCTCCGCGACAAAATCCGTAAGTGTTTAAACTTATAAATCATGAGTGATACTCGCGAAAACTTAAGAAGTCATTATACTACTTATCTACTTAATACGTGTAAACCAGCCATTAGCGAAGAGAGAAAAAAACATGCACTCCAGAAGTGCCGAGTAGTAAAAACGAAACCACAGAAGCATACATTTTATAACGAAAACATAGTAATATACCTTCCTCTATTACACCGTATCGGACGTCTAGTTTGCTTCGTCTTACGAATTTTAAAGGTCACTGTTTTGAGCCCTGGAGTGAGTTTAGTCCCCTAATTTAAATGTAATTTAATTTGAAATGAAAACTCAAAACTCACTTTAAATGAGTTAAAATTTCCCGAAAAATATCAAACAATTTAAGCATACACTCAACACAGTAGTACAACAGTACGTTTTAAGGGAGATCGCAGACGTCACACTTTTTGTGTGATCGAGTCTGCGGCTTCCATACATTCTGATGACGCGCGCCATGCAGATTGTATGTAAGCCGCAGACTCGATCACACAAAAAGTGTGACGTGTGCGATCTCCCTTAATCGTACTTTTTATTAGCTTTGGTGGTGTGTAGAACATAGAATATGTCACTGCTCAATGCATGAGATAAGCATTTTTCAGCAGAACAAACTCGTTGGTAAAACCGGTTTGTGCAACTTTGACCTTTGTCGACGTCAGATATTAACACACAATGACTCCTTTGAGATCACAACAACTTAACATGAGCCTTCGTATTACTCATAAAAACAGACAGAAGCTAAACATACAAAACTTATAAAGAAATAATGGAAAGGCGAGCTCTTAATCTCCTTCTCTATTGTTAGATACTAATATAAAAGACTATGGGGCCTGTTTCGCTACTTACTGATAAGTGCCGGATAAGTTATCCACAACTTATCTGTCAGAAAGAGTATGTAGTATCAGTCAGATAAGTTGTGGATAGCCTATGCCAGTAAGTGGTGAAACGAGCCCCTAAATCGAATAAGTATTCCTTGTAACTAAATTACAAACCTCAAAATTTCCTGAAAATCATAACGGCCAGTTTACATTATTCCAATCCAGTAATCCAATCCAGCACTGCATTGCTACTGGAATAATGTAAGCGGATGTTGGAATGCAATTCACTACATTCGTTATCTACATTATTCCAGTAGAAATCCAGTACTGGATTGGATTGGATCGTTTGGATTGGATTGGGTCATTGGATTAGAATAATGTACCTAAGCTATTATCATCTAGATCGTGACAAACATTTTGCGCTCGAAAAACAACCCTAAACAGTAAAACAAGTAACCAATTCACTGTACATAAAAGGGCAAAATTGTCGTACAAATCGGACAGTCGAATACTGTGAAAAGTTCCTTTCATTTGGCCTTGAGACGTTATTGTTAGGTCATTAAAGTTCAGATTCGGCCGTGAAGCACTTCCTAATGTGCTAATGGAGCACGCTTCATCGCGTCATCTCTGCAGACCACTGTCGTAATATAAGTACAGTAGACGATCTTCAGAGCTCAGACCGAAGCTAGCTAAGATACTGGAGGCCTACTACGAAACCGATTTGAGACTCAAACAATTTTTTTTTAATTATTTGCACGGAAAACAAACAGTGATAAACTTAAATTAAGATTAAAGCTGATCAATCTCTATGCACTATTAACATGTTTCCACAATTACAAGTCTAAACATTAACAAATTTGCTTTCAGGTAAACAAAAGTATTTTGGAATTTTGGAACTGAGTTCACTTTGACTGACGGCACTTAACTCCCAACCTTTGATAACGTGCCTCCTTAGAATCGCTACGCAATCGAAATTTATCGAAGATCGTCTTGTAACTGCTGTCCAAAAAACATTTGCAAAAAAACCTCTTGCATACAGCATTGCAATTAACGAAACCTTTTGCAATGTTCGCAATTGAATACAATATTTGTAGAAAGTTGTGTAAGCTTGAATTTGAGAGTAACCGATTCTGTGGTAACAAAAGTTGATTTTACAACTTTAACCAGTCTCTCGTTTCTGTTCGAGTCACTTTCAAGAATTAAAGAAGAGAATTAAAGAAGTCTTTAATTACAGTTAGGTACAAGTTACAGCAGTTTTAAAAGTGAAATATTCAAATCGGAGTAGAAATCGGCTTTAAAAATAGAACAATATTTTGATACTTTGATAAAAATTTCACAGATGTAGATTACTACAGGAAGGAACACGGCTACTTAGGTATTGGTTTTGGGGGAAAATGTATGCTTTCCGTCAGGTTTTGTGATTTGTAATCAGTAATCACGTAGTCGCGGTAAGTAGCGAACGATATCCATACTTAATATTATAATTAATGCGAAAGTGTTTCTGTCTGTGTGTCCGTCTGTCTGTATGTATGTCTGTCTGTCTGTTACCTCTTCACGCCCAAACAGCAGAACCGATTTTGCTGAAATTTGGTATAGAGATACTTTGAAGTTTGAGTCTCGGGAAAGGACATAGGATACTTTTTGTACCTGAAAAATGTACGGTTCCGGCGCGATAAACGATTTTTGGCGCAATGGAGTTGACGGCATAATCTAGTTTCTAGATTCTAGTAGGTTATAATTTCAGGTGACATTTTCCAAGAACATAATATTTTAAATTACTTTTAAATCACAAATTGCAATGTCATCTAAGTAATTGAATCGTAAATCGTAATCCAACATATTATATTAAACTTTCGCCCATTACATGTTGTTTTCAATGACTGTTATGCACTTCCTATAGCTAAGCCTACTTTGTCGTGTATTGACATTAAAGCTGCTTCCAAACGGATTTAAAGATAAATTGTGATATAATTTAATGATATTTGTGCAGTAATAAATAATCAAATTAATCCGTATTATAGAAGGTCAAGCACAAACTCATAATAATAATAATTATTATTATTTTATTCACTAATGGAAAGCGGCAACCACAAAACCCAAGCAGGATTAATGTTAGTAGGGTTGGAACTTTTTACCTCCTCAAACAAAGAAGAAGACTGCACAAAGTTGCAATTAAAATCAAGGAACTAAACGGAAAGCAGCAACAAATGGGAAAAATTGCAAGCTATATAGAGCTAAATTTATATTTCGGCATTTAATGGTATGGCAAAAGCACTTGCAGACGTATGGAAGTTTCTAGTGTCTTTTAAATGTTTTAGATATTTTAGACCTTTGGCTATAGCCTATACTGGCTAGGGGCAGGGCCCTCCCGCTACCATATTATGTGCAATGCAAGGGGGCTAAAATCCTTTTTTTTTTGCACACATGCGCCAGTAGCCCGTAACGGGGCCCTGTGGCTATAATAGTTCTGTTATTTTGGTAGAGATCACACCTATCCTAGAAAACAGGAGCACTTTTCCGAATACGTTGCCTTCGGTCAAGCAAAAGAGGTGATGCTACTAATTTAAGCACTTCTATGACCAGTTAGTTGTTATTCCGCGGTATGTTATTTCTATGTCTAATAGACGTACTATGTGTCTTTCTTTATGCATATGAGTAAACAGGAAAAACATAGCACGTGCCAGGGCTGACGAGGCAGGAAGTGGTGAACAACCTTCTCAAAATCCCAATTAACGTTAGATGATCAGGTAGGTAATATGATGACCAGCTCAGGAATGATAACTACTGGTCACTCATGTATGAAAAATGCAGAAGTAATATTGTATTATTTTGCCTTATTGCTTTAGCATTGCTTACTGCTACTTAGGGTGAACTACCCCATCGTTGGCAGTCATCCTGTTATTGGCATCTTAGATTTTTGTTTTAAAATAGGTAGTTACTATGAATAACAATAACAGGATTTTTGTAGCAAATAACGCAGGTGCCGTAATATTTTTTCAACATGGCGTCATTTTTTCTGATTTCGTCCACGAGTCAAAATAGCCTTAAAGCCTAGAATTGTGAAGTTCAGTTTCCAAGGTTCTTTAGACAGGAGTATATTCAACATGTTGTTGGTGGGTAATATTTTGACGGTGCGAATAAATATTAGATACACTTCAGTCAATAGTTTTTTGAAAAGAGAATTAGTCTCTTTTCCCGACTTCCCGAATTCCCGACCTTTTGCATCAAAAATGTTGGAAATTCCCATTGCAACTAATTTGCAACTCTTGTTTGTATCATCGTGACAAAATACTTTTTTATGCATTTGCGGTGTAGCTATTCAATTTTACATGCATGACGGTAAATAAAAAACCAACGCGGATATTAAGATTTTTTGTCCTACACAATGACGACTTAAGCATTAAAAATTTACGACTCTTTCACGGTAACTCAAGTCTCAAAGTCACATAGTCTGTTCAATGTTATACTATCTCCTATAGGACCTTATGCCCACTACATATAAGAACCACGTAAAAAGATCTCAGATAACTTAAGAGAGCTCTACTTTAGGGTTGAACTATTATTACGAACGAGGCTGAGGTATTCTCCTTATAATATTGTGATTATTCTAAAAAGGTTCTATAAGGTCGTGGGAAGTTAGGAAATATGCGTAAACTATTACAGTATTTACAATAAAAATAATATAACATAATAATATAATATAGTTACATATTTCAAGAGTTGTTCTCAGACCTCGTCCTCAAAGATTCGTATCGTGTCTTATGTCATGTATTTGTACAAACTGAGAAATAAATTGTATTGTTCTATATTATGGTCATATGACTTCAGTTGTTGAAGACGATGTGTATGGCGACAACGTTTAGCAAATCGAAGACTATGTCTTTGTGTATTTGTGGGCTCCATATTTTTCTTTTTTTTTAATGGTTAATGTAGCAAAGGTTTACGCAAGGGATACTACTGGCTGTATGACGTTTGAGAATTCCATGAAAATGCCAAAACCTGCCTGTCCGAGCTTTAGCTTTAGCTAGGTAGACATGGAAGGGCTTAGATTAATGATTGGTCTCGCGCACGGCGTAGTGATTAATCTAAGTGGAAGGGTTTGTTTATTTTAGGTTTCATTGGTGGTACACACGCTATTATTAACCGACTTCCAAAAAAACGAGGAGATTATATGTTCGGCTGTGGATATTTTTTTTTTATGTATGTTGAACGATTACTCCGCCGTTTGTGAACCGATTTTCAAAATTTTTGTTTTGTTGTATTAGGTTTCACTCCAATTTGGTCCCATTTTCATAAAAGTGGTGACCTGATGATCGGATCCATGAGTAATCGAGGGAACTCCTCAAAATTCAAAGGGAAACATATGTTTTTTTTTGGTTTCATATGAAGTATTCCAGGCATATGTTGCCAAAAAGTAAGATTTTGCACCAGGATATACCATGGTTGGAAGGTGGTGAACAGAACTCCTTACTCCTTATAGATACGAGTACATGTTTGGGGGTTTCGGCGTTGTTTTAAGAACTGAAAGCATATACTACTAAGCTAATTACATTAATCATCATCATCATCATCACCACCATTCGACCATACACCTTATAATAACCCCATTATCATTGGTAGGTATTTTTATTCCTAGTATTTTTAGATAAAAACGGATCACAGATGTCTTTAAACATTGTTCTATAGAAAGTTAAGCTATTTTGAAAATTATTTTATTATTTCGACCTGATGATAAGGTCCATGAGTGATCGAGGGAACTCCTCAAAATTTATATGGAAACATATTATGGTGATTTCAATTTTATGAGAAGTATCCTAAGCATATGCTACCAAAAAGCAAAATTTTGCACACAATTATACCTTGGTTCCGAAGGTGCTAAGAGAACTCCGGATTCCTTATAGATACAAGTTTGGGGGTTCCGGCTTTGGTTTAAGAACTCAAAGCATATGCTACTATGCAAGTTACATTTATCATCATCATCACCACTACCACCACACCATGAATCATTAAATCATAACTCTTAATTTGTCGAACTATTTATATTGGTGTTATATTGTTATATCAAAGTAAATGATTCAAACTTGGTGATCAGGTTACCAAGTTAGCAATTTAATTAGGGAGCGTCCACAAATTACGTGAGGTGTTTTTTTGAATTTTTTGATCCCAGAAGAAAAGAAGAAAGTCACTAAACAGAACTTAAGAGCCTTTAGAGATAGGCACATGAACATTAATTTTATAATTGCTTGATTAACGCCAAGCTTATATTATTAATAGCGACCCGCCCCGACGTCGCACGGGTATAAAATATATAGCCACTGGAAAAATTATGCCTATAGGCTTCTTCAATAAATGGTCTATCTAATACTGAAATAATTTTTCAAATCAGACCAGTGGTTCCCGAGATTAGCGCATTCAAGTTAGCCCTTTCAAATAATTTTCCCCGTTTTTTCCACATTTTCCTCTATTTCTTCGCTCCTTTTAGTCTTATCGTGATAAAATATAGCCTATAACCTTCCTCGATAAATGAGCTATCTAACACTGAAAGAGCCATCAAAATCCGTTGCGTAGTTTTAAAGATTAAAGGGAACAAAGGGGCATGAGGGAAAAAAGCGACTTTGTTTTATAATAAGTATAGATTATACAGTGATACGAGTATATTCTTGGAGTTGCTTATGCAATTCTCTATTTCGAGAGGGCGCTAGGTATATTAACTTTATAGTTCTCATATCATAAATGTGTATCCTGGCTCCAAAGTCACTTAGTAGAACACATTAGTATTTACAGAAAATCTTATAAATTACTAAAAAGAGTGAAATTATTATTTTTAACAAAAAATTAAAACTGACTTCCAGAGTAAAAACAATAATTATTATTATAATGAACAAAAAAGTATGAAATAATTCTTACTATTAATAGTGCCTTATGCAGAATACTCCTAAACCTCTACTATTTCTGTACACAATCTTCATAATTTTGAAGTCGGTACCAGTCTTTAAAATTAAAAATATTTTGTCTAAGAACTCACCATTCTTAGCTGGTATCGACTTCAAAATAATTCTGCATAAGGCACTATTGATAGTAAGAATTATTTCATACTTTTTTGTTCATTATAATAATATTTATTGTTTTTGCTCTGAAAGTCGGTTTTTTTTTACACCTTATAACGTCAGTGATCTTATTTTTGTGTATGGTTTTATACCAATGATTCTGCCACGCTTACATTGACCAATATACTTCCATTAGTGCCACTAAGCATGGCCCAGATATTTCGATGTTTGCACAGACTCACTACAAACTTGAGGTGTCAGATTTTTGGGATTTAAGCACCAATTAAATGATGTAACAGTTACGATTCAGAGGCGAAGTGATACAGCGGCGAGACGCGGTATCCACAATGCGGTATTGTGTTCCCAAACAAAGGGATTATTATCGTCAAAATGTTGTTGTTTCAGGCAAAAACGTAGACGCGAAAGAGAAAGGAAGCACGAAATCCGTGACAATGAAAAAAGCTTAAGACCGGCGCACACTTACGCGCACGGTCGGCAAAAATGCCTACCCTTTGTATTCCTTTACTTTTCTCTACTTTTTCACAAATCCTGACTATGCAGGGTAGCATTAACTCAATTATTGTGCTGTTTAATGCAACATAAAAGCACATTTTTTCTGTCAGTCTGTTTCCTATTGAACTACAAACCGGCATTCTTGTGTAATATCAAATGAACAAAACGTTTGTTCACAGTTGTACAGGAGCATACTACTTTGTATAATAAGACTATATCTTTGAATTACAAACTAACAAATCTGTATTAATTTAATTTCAAATAAGACTGAGAGTAGAAGAGAGAATAGAGAACCATAATATAGAACAATAGTCCAGAATTCCAGACGTACATATTTCTGTCGACAGTACGCGCGTAAGGACTCTTGATGAGTCAAGTTTGAGTAGCACTTGTCGGGGACAATGTCACGAGAATACGCTACAAACTATAGTTTATAACCCATTGTCTACGATCCTGGGCTTACTACGTAGCAGTATGAATTTGAAAGCCTGGGCCCTGGAAGGATGTAAAGCTTACAAGCAAGAAGTATTCTTTTCAAGAATATTTGTAAAGCGCACCTTTACAAAAATTCTTGAGATTGATTTCAAATGTGATAATGATAGTGAAATTTGAAATATACGGTTATAACATAATATATGTTTACAGTATACATTATTAATTAAATGGTCTTATATTTTTAATTTTTATATCAATATATGTAAATAAAAGTAAATTTTAAATTTTGTTACTCTCGCTAAAACTCGAGAAGAACTAATTTTGGTCTTGAAATATTCGCGGAAGTCCAGGGAAGGTGTATATTAGAAGGGAAGTGATATAAAGTACACCGGGTCATCTAGTAATTAATAGAAGCACATAATAGTTATATGAGTCGATTCTCTACAAATATAGAGTACCCTTAGTGTGCGCTTGTATCTATCAGTATCAGTGGTAATCGGTAGAAAACAGATAAACACAGGCTGCAAAGATCACAGATAATACGGTTTTGCAGGAAAAAAGCGCTAGAAAGTTAAACTGAACTAGAAAACCGCTCTAACTTCGATAAAAGTGTTTCAATTGTGCCTCTATTTATTGAGTATTGTGATTTTGCTTTTATTTGTACTGTCAAGATAATTTTATTAAGTTGCTAATAGCTTTGTCCACATTGTGCCATTTTCTGTTCGTCATGGGCACGCGTTATGGCGCAGTTAACAGCGAACGTGAGGCATGCCCGCGACGCATGCCCTCTGACCGTATCCAAAACTTTCGCTTTGTTATTTTGTTTCTGGAATTTTTTATGACCAAATTAAGCCGCACATATTCCACCTAGTGAAACGTTCTCGTCGCACAATATTATGTTACAAGAAGCTGACAGACACTGGCAACTGAACAAAAATGACAATGTTGGCGTTGCGTTCGTTGACGCATTCAATTATTATTGAATGCGCCAAAACGAAAGTTGAATGAAAGAAGATGACGAAAATTGAAGACGAAAGCGCATAGTGTGGACAATGGACATAGCTTAGATTTAGATGATATGAATCTACGTTTCCTCTTTATTTTATGAAGTAGATTTTTTTTCCTTAACTAGAAAAAGAACAAAAATGAGCTACATAATAAGTAGCAGCTCTGGTTAACGATTTTACATTTTTTTGCAATTTTGAGAAATATAAAAGTGAAAATCTTTCTGTTTAAAACCAATTGATGCCCTATAGATATTTTGATTTCCGGAAAAAAGCAAAGCATATAGTTTTCATCAGAAAAATGTACGGTTCAGCTGTCAACATAGTATTAATCCTTCAAGCCCTTTTATTATTCGAAGTTCAAGCCCCATAAGAGCACCGAGTCGCGAGTCGCGTCATCAATAGAATACAATAGCATTTCCAAGAATCCGCGATCGAAGGATTAAAAGAAGGAATGGTATTGTTGTAATTACAAATTACTAATTAGTATTTTATGTTCGATGCAGCCTTGGGTTTTCTTTATGGCCATGTTGTTTGTTTATTTGCTTACCTGCAGTAAAAAATACATGATTTTCCCTAAACATTGTCTTTACATTTTAATATTTGGACATTGAGGTTTTTCCATTTGATTTAAGAAATGGTAAATACATTTTTAACCGTTATTATCAGGTGGGCTATTATGACCTCTTATTTCCAGCCAGTTTACGCCCAAAATGTACCGTTTTCGGGCGTAAACTGGCTGGAAATAAGAGGTCATAATAACCCACCTGAATAAAATAAAAAGATAAAAAAATAGGTTTTTTCACTTCGGATATTTCTTCGTTGTATCTTTAAGCTTTCAGGAGCCCGTATGTAGAATCTATTATTCCACAATAAAGTGTGTATGTATGTCAGTATATTTGTCTGTCTGATGACAGTATACACACATACTTTTTTAAATAAAGTTAATTACCATTTAATAACCTCTACGAGTATAGTCGTTATCGTGTACAACGACCCGGGTTTCACACGACCATCTTGCCTCACGATTGCACCTCAGTTTTGTCATCAATACTAAAAACTAACCGACTTCCCATCCGTTTCTCAACTCAAAGATGTCTTTCATTTCTTTCTCAGTCACACTGGTATACAATAATAGTGTTTATTGTAATGTACTAGCATCTAGTTTTGTGCAGCAGTTCCGAAGTGTGATTTAACTTTTTTTAAATGATTTGGGCCTAAGTTATTTACCCAATCAGTCTCCAATAAATAAAAGTCTATTTTGAGTATTTTCTCATTATTTTTCCTTACTTTCATTTTCTTTCTTCATTTATAAATCTCAGTTAGCTGTTAGATTTTAAGATAGTTAAGATTAACCTGCAAATTCTACAGTTTAATAATATCATACAGTAGATTAGCTTAGTCGCGTGTTTAAAAACAAACTAGCTCTATAGACTAGAGCTAGTTTGTGTTTAGACTATCTAGAGTATTTTTCAATTGTTTAACACTTAGAAGTTGCTATTTCATGACGTTATCTAAAATTACGCCAGACACAAGTATGAAGACAGCCTGCTCTATTGCAGCGGTTCTTAAACTTTTTTGGTGGTGGAAGTCGGAACCCTTTTAAAAAATACATTTTTGACGGACGGCCCGGATCGGCAATTTGTATGGGTATGAAGACGGATTTTTTTGAGTTCCCATCATCATTGTTCTCATAGAAAAGTTGTTCATTTTGACGGGCTCATTTGATAGTTTTAAGGATAAAGGTGTTAAACCTAACAACCTGTACCTGCGCCCCAGGGCTCCGCAGTGCACATTTTGAGAATAGCTGCTCTACTGTATATTATGTATTTGTGCTAATTGTCTATATAACAATGTACTAACGAGCTGAAAACTGACACACAACAAATTAAATAAGAGATTAAACTTGATTAATGTAATCAGACTATTAAAATTACATTGAGTGCATCATGCAAGGTATTGTGAAACTAGCGCCGTTGGCGAAATTCTTGCTGTGCAGTTATTAGAGCGATTTTGATTCAGTTACTTGAGTAATATGTAGGAAATTTCGAGACATAGACAAAAAAACTGTACAAAAGGCTACTGTTATGAAAATCTCTATGGCAGTTTGGATTACTAAATACTTAACTAGTTATTCTAAGGGCGTAGTATATCGTCTCTACTCTCTACTTAAATGAAAATATGGGAGAAAACGTGAAAATTTGAAATAATAATTTATTTTAATTCGTTTTAATTTATACGCGTCTAATCAATTAAAACATTTATTGACTGCGCAATTATAATTTTTTTACATTTCAATCAGAATACATTGAAATTATTAGGATAGGAAATAGGAATACTAATCTCCTGATAGTATTTTGCTCCAAATGCCTTATTTACATGAAGATAATGGACATTTCACTGGCAGTAGAGGCAGTAGCATGATTTGTTCGGAAAGCCAACATGGCAGGCGACGATCTTGACATTTTAAAAATATAATATCCAATTCCATTTGCGAAATTTAAATTTAGAATAACAAATGAAATGTAAACGACATTTTAAATTTGAATACAGAAAATGTAGTATTATGGCGTTTGCTGCAGTTGTTAATTGTTATACATCGTTCTTCCTCGGACTAATTTTCCCTCGGCATTATTATTCCTTCGATCGCGGCAAAACGAGACAAAATAGGCTTTCAATAAATTGTTATCGCAGCCCACTTCGACCTTACGGGAGTTGAAGCGTTAAATCGAAGGAAAATGACAGATAAACTTTTCCGAGAGACGTGGTTCTTCGTAGCATGCTGACATAGTGTGAAACTAATGGCGTTTGGAGTAAAACGAATACCTAAAAATAAACTAGTTTAAAAATTTTGAAATTCGTATAGGTATAAGGGAGAAGACCTAATGGCAGACACTATAAGGAAACATGAAACATTCGAATGTTATAAAATATATAATTTATGAAAATAAAGGATTGATAACTTCTTCCATGTCTTCAGTAACTCTTACAAAATAAAACTATTATAAGGGAAAGGCGCTAATGGTAGACACTGAACTAATAGAAGACACTTACGACAAAAATGCCATAAAAATAAGAATTATTCTAATTATTTCTCAACACTGTAAATTTTATAAGCTTCTTATGCTATCTGTTGATGTGAAAAAATATATTAGGGATGCCTTCGGGAACAAAATTTTAAAATGGGATCAGTTTTCGTAAATGATGTGACCGCGTCAACACGCACCCGGCAATTTCTTAGCAAATAGGTTAAGGAAGGCGAAATTTTGCACGTAAGTTTTGAATACATTTATTAGATTTCTTGTAATTTCTATTGACTTCATTGGATTAATGGTCATGTTGTTTACACTAATTAATGTTTATTTATGATCTTTTATCAATTTTCCCTAACAATATAAAGGGTGTCTACTATTAGTTCTTGAAAATGTAAAAAAACCTAATAGATGACATGGATCTCATCTTTTAGTTTTTCAATACATATTAAAGTTATTTTGTACTTTATTGTACTATAATATCATCACTATTCTCTAAAAATATAATTCTATTAACAAACTAAGAACTTAGAACTACTGTACCTAAAAATGGATATGGTGTCTAATATTAGACCTTGCACTGATCTAAAAATCGATGCTTTAGTTTTGTAGCAGTAAAAAGATGAAAAAGGAGAACTGAGAACAAAAAGAAGAAAAAAGAAGAGGCAAAAGAAGCATGGAGACTTAAGACTAAAAATAAATTTGCTGGGAAAAAAATATGAAAAATAAAAATAAAAGGAAAGATAGTTTCAGCATGGAAGAAGAATGAATAGAATCTGGAGACAACGTGGATAATATTTCTGATGCATGTAGTTACCATAATGAAGTAAATGAAATCTTTTGAAAAACGGCAAATAAAGGCCTAATAATATGAAAAATGTAAAATGTAATTTAATGTTCTATGTCAACTATTAGTTCATATTGGTGTCTACTATTAGTGTTGTTCGCTTATTGTGATGTCATCTATTAGTACTTATGACTAAGTTTATAAAAAGACCAATAATATGTTTTTTTATTGATTTGTCAGAGAATAATTATAATAGTTTTATTTTGTAAGAGTTACTGAAGACATGGAAGAAGTTATCAATCCTTTATTTTCATAAATTATATATTTTATAACATTCGAATGTTTCATGTTTCCTTATAGTGTCTGCCATTAGGTCTTCTCCCTTAATTATTCTCTGACAAATCAATAAAAAAATAAATTATTGGTCTTTTTGTAAACTTAGTCATAAGTACTAATAGATGACATCACAATAAGCGAACAACACTAATAGTAGACACCAATATGAACTAATAGTTGACATGGAACATTAAATTACATTTTACATTTTTCATATTATTAGGTCTTTATTTGCCGTTTTTCAAAAGATTTCATTTACTTCATCATAGTAACTACATGCATCAGAAATATTATCCACGTTGTCTCCAGATTCTATTCATTTTTCTTCCATGCTGAAACTATCTTTCCTTTTATTTTTATTTTTCATATTTTTTCCCAGCAAATTTATTTTTAGTCTTAAGTCTCTATGCTTCTTTTGCCTCTTCTTTTTCCTTCTTTTTGTTCTCAGTTCTCTTTTTTCTTCTTTTTACTGCTACAAAACTAAAGCATCGATTTTTAGATCAGTGCAAGGTCTAATATTAGACACCATGTCCATTTTTAGGTACAGTAGTTCTAAGTTTCTTAAGTTTTGTTAATAGAATTATATTTTTAGAGAATAGTGATGATATTTGCAGTAGAATAAAGTACAAAATAACTTTAGTATGTATTAAAAAACTAAAAGATGAGATCCATGTCATCTATTAGGTTTTTTACATTTTCAAGAACTAATAGTAGACACCCTTTATATTGTTAGGGAAAATGGATAAAAGATCATAAATAAACATTAATTAGTGTAAACAACATGACCATTAATCCAATGAAGTCAATAGAAATTACAAAAAATCTGATAAATGTATTCAAAACTTACGTGCAAAATTTCGCCTTCCTTAACCTATTTGCTAAGAAATTGCCGGGTGCGTGTTGACGCGGTCACATCATTTACGAAAACTGATCCCATTTTAAAATTTTGTTCCCGAAGGCATCCCTAATATATTTTTTCACATCAACAGATAGCATAAGAAGCTTATAAAATTTACAGTGTTGAGAAATAATTAGAATAATTCTTATTTTTATGGCATTTTTGTCGTAAGTGTCATCTATTAGTTCAGTGTCTACCATTAGCGCCTTTCCCTTAATTGAAAAATTTTAGAAACATTCGTTCTTATTCGGTCTACTTTTCGCTGTGTAACTTTCATACCGCAATCCTTACTTCCTTACTAATATTATTAATGCGAAAGTGTGTCTGTCTGTCTGTCTGTTACCTCTTCACGCTCAAACCGCTGAACCGATTTTGCTGAAATTTGGTATGGAGATACTTTGAGTCCCGAGAAAGGACATAGGATACTTTTTATCCCGGAAAAATGTACGGTTCCGCCGCAATAAACGAGTTTTGGCACAACGGAGCTGCGGGCGCCATCTAGTCCTCCATTAAAACTGCGAAATATGCCGAACCTTCGGGGTATTTCCATGAAATGTTTCCCTATTGGGAACCGAGTACACTATAGCATAGTTTGAAACGAAATTGTGATTATATTGTACTACAATACGCCCCTATTCAACCACACTAGGTCACTAGCACTATACAAAATGGAGTCTGTACTCTAGCTGGCATTTAATATGTGCGGTCATGCTCTACCACTTTTCAACCGTATTCCCCGGTAATAAGGTTGAAAGGTGGTAACTCTGTACGTTCGCTCGTTACCTCCTGTTACCGCAGTTTACATTTTAAAGAAATTACTTTGGATGCGGGCCAACGTTGAAATGCCAAACTTCAATCCTGTGAGGTAGGCTGTACAAGGTAAAAGGTTTCATACATTTTGAAAGCATACTGCATAGCAGTTGCTATAACTGCTAAAGGAGACTGAAATTAAGAAAAATCGGCCAAGTGCGAGTCGGACTCCCGTAAGAAGGGTTCCGTACTATTATAGAGCAAAATTAGGCCAAAATTGTGTTTTTGCATGGGAGCCCCCTTAATTTTTTATACAGACAACGAAGTCTTAGTAATAGGGTCCCGTTTTTACCCTTTGGGCACGGAACCCTGCAACTAAAAGTGAAGATATAAATGGCCAGCATGATTATGAACTTTTATTATAATCGTGTTTATGTCCTACAATTGTTACGAAGGTATGTAAGAAGTTATAGTTTTGTCAGTCATGCAAAAACTATTGAGTATAATATGTCATATTTTAATAGTTAGATATATTATGGTTATAAACTACCTATAGGCTTTTTTACATCAATCTCAAAAATTTTTGTGATTCCGTATATATTTTTCGTTGGTTTGATCATGATTAGTCTTGTACCTCTCCATAGCTACAGCGTTTGTTTGCTCTTAAGGGGCCGGGTACCCTTGGAATTTCTCATACAAACGTAATACCAAAATCATTTTCTCATACGAAAATATTTAACATGTTTCAGTTATTTTTCAGTTTAAAATAGTAATTACCTAGGTTCCTGCTTAATTTACTACAAAATATTTAAACTCTAAAAAATATTTTTTAGTATTTAAATATTTTGTAGTAAATTTACTATTCATTTATATATTTTTTAGTGTTTTACTCTATTTTTTAATGTTTCAATATTTAGTAGTAAATTTACTAAAAAAAATTTTAAACAAAAAAAAATTTTTGTGTTTAAATATTTTGAAGTAAATTTTTGTGCAGGAACCAAGGTAATTACTATTTTAAACTGAAAAATAACTCGAACATGTTAAATATTTTCGTATGAGAAAATGATTTTGGTATTACGTTTGTATGAGAAATTCCAAGGGTACCCGGCCTCTTAAGTAGTGCGAAATTCTAACGGGCGCCATCATCATTTAATGATTATTATTAACTTAATGAAGAGATTGACAGGTAATGTATGTGGCTTATGTCAAAATGTTACTTAAGTATAATATAATATTACTTATACATAGTTATTTAATATTCATCTCTCAGTTGCATCATAAAGTTTTCTAAGTACCTATAGACTTAGGTAGCTACCTAGGTAGAGACTTATAGAGCTACCTGAGTTAAGTCACTTCCAGTAAGTTACTTAAGGCGACAGAGGCTTTCTTATTACATAAAAACACCGTGAGAACTGCAATAATAACTGCGCGTGCGCCGAGACTCGTGACGACGTGATCGAAATACTCCAGTCCTAGACGAATTATACCGACTGTTGGTATAAATTAGTATTGACTATTGAGTAATTAAGTATGATATACCAAAGACTTGGTGTTAATAGATCTAAACCTGAATAGATAGACATTCTTCATTAAATTAAAGTTAAGTAATTTCACAGACCTAGATCAAGATAGATACCGCATGTCGCTCCATTTGTATAAAAACGAGCGTGCCACTTTTTTTCCTACTACTGTCAACTGTGACGTACCGATGATAAGGAACGTGTCTATTACCAAGGCCAACGTTTCTATTTGAATTTCTACAACTCAATACGGCACTTTTAGGCATTTAGGCATTTTTAATAATGCAGTTGTATAATTGTCTATGTGTAAGAAAAGGTAAAGAAGGGATCCTAAAACTACGACTTTGCTGTGTCTCTAGTCTCTACTCTCTAGGCTGTATGGGGGCGTCTACAAATTACGTGAGGTGTATTTTTGAAATTTTTGACCCCCCATTTTTTTTATTATAATTTTTTTTAATTTTAATATTTAATTTTTTTATAATTAATACCTTTTAAACATGATAATAAACCACATAGAAAAATAATTTAAAATATTTATTTAAATTGTATTATTTTTACTCCATTATGCAATAGGCAGCGCCGCAGCGCGCGGTCAACGTTCTCGTGTGTACGAAGTACCTATGAACACGAGAACGTTGACCGCGCAATCAGCTGTTAGCACTTAGCTTTGGCCTACGCACGCGTCGAAAGGTCGTATGCGACGAATGACGATACACTACGACAGAACACACAGAAACGCTAATGTATGTGGTGTCTTTTCAATTTTAAACCCATGAAGGTCGCCATGACGTGTAATTTAGAACTCTGACCTTTGACCTCTTATCTAAGTTACTTGCAGTGTTAAAAGTTTAATAGTAACTCATGTAGAAAACTGTAAGCAACTGTCTGTGCACAACTTACTACAGTACTTATGGCAAACTTAGAAGTTTGCCATACTGTTGTACTTGTAACTAGTCTAGGATTATTAGACTACATAGTTACAAAAATTTCATCGTAAATAACGAAACCAATATGCGGATGAACTGTCTATCCGCAATCGTCACTTATTAATCGAAATTACAGATGATACACGAAAAAACCTCATACATAAAACTGGCAATTAACTTACGTGAAAAATGTTGAGTTCAAGTGTTCTTACTGCTTTATGCATTTTGAAAAAAGTCCTTAACACCAAGCAATAAGACCAGTCACCACCAACAACGTCAAAAACACTTCTCGTTTTAAACGAAATCTATCACACCACAAAGTATTTTGACACAACTAAAATAATAATCAATTAACACTTAACACAATAACTACTACCACGTATTGATACTTTAATCAAACTTATCACTAACAACAACCTATTACCTCAATGCCCAAATGGCTACTAAATTAGAAAATCTATTTTAATTTTTAAAATAATGTTTATCGGCTTTCGGTGAAGACGTCAAAGGACACCGACACCTGCCGACACAGGCGGCGGCGGCTTGCTTTGTCCTTTGATGCGGACCCGACATAGCGCCGCCGCTCTGCCTAGCACAACGCACGTGTCGCTAATCCATTTCAAGGACAATCTAAGTGTTGTACCCTATTTAAAATTCAAAACTATTTATTTAAGTCGATATTTAAATTACCATTAAATAATAAAAATTATGACTATTATTAGTAGATATAATCTCATTTTTAAAATGAACTCTAATAAGAGGTTATAAATTCAGAAAATTTTATCGGGATACATAGTCAAGTTGCATTCGATAATTTCGATACCTACATTACCGTGATAAAGTGATTGTTATACTATGGTACGCATTATGCGTTATACGTATGCGCGTATACGCGTTTACGCATGCAATGAAAATACTTTAATAATACCTAATTAATTAAATAACTTAACTTTGTTTGACTGTAATCAAAACATACTCGTATGTAAAACAATAATTAATAACGATTTATCGTTAAAAAATTATCGTTAACTCAAAATATGCAGAGGGATACATCCCTATTATTTTACAAAGTTTTTTCTTTAATTTTATTTAGTCTGCTGTAAACACGCGCCGCGCTGGTGTACTGTGAAGTTTTTGTTTAAGTTTTGTAATTTTACGGATGTTCTGGTCTTATTGCTTGTTTTGTGTCATTGATAACTATTTTTTCACGTGATACGTCTGTGAATGTGAATGAACTTTTAATACTCGTAAACCTTTATGGAACGAGGGTGAACATCGTCGTCGATAGACGATAGTGTGGTTTAAACAGTGCAGTAAAAAGTGTTTTTAAAAGAATTGGAATGTCTCCTGTTTACTTTTGTTTCGTGTTGAAAAACTCTGCAATCTACATTGAGTTAGATGGAGCACAGCTCGAACTGCATTTCATAAAAGCAGACAGCTGATCACAGGTCAGTGAACATGTTATCAAGTATTTTTCCATAGTAACTGTGTATTGTATTTTTACAACCTGATTTGGATGTGAATTAAGATTACTTTTCCTTTTTGGCCGGAAGTAAAAACTGAGTATTTTTGAGATATAAACCTAAGAAACGGTAATTAATAAATTCTAACATTTTATTAAATCGTGAAAACAATTGTAATTTAATAATCATTACAATATTGGTGGTTTATTCACTACCTACGGGCTAGGGCCTAGGGCACACCACGAGCAGCTGTTTTGTCTAGCGCAGGGCCGCGCGCGCGGGACTTGGCGCGGGCGGCGCGGGGGGTCTGGCGCAGCCCGGGGCCGGCGGGCCGCGGGGCTCCACTGGCGCGCGATACTATCGCGCATTTACATTAGCATTATACATTGCGTGTTGAAAATTTTGACTATTTTAAAAACTGTCGATTTAAAGAAAATTTCTTGCACCAATGGATATATCTCATGCCCTATAATAACCCCACGAAGTTATCGGAAGCGGTCTTTTGACACCCTATATTATTATTATATACTTAAAAACTACACTTTGTCACGTGTTGACGGCTACATGACGCGCTTCATTCCGGAGTCTCCCCCGGAACCTCCGGTAGACCACATCAATTGGCCAGAACTCCGGCGCCTCAAAGGTCGAAAGAAGATTCGTCGGTAGATTAGATGAGATTTGACTCGACCCCCCCTCCCCCTAAACACCTCACGTAATTTGTGGACGCCCCCTATCTGAACCGCGCGCTCTTTGAATTTTGCTATAGCTGTAAGCTGTTGCTTTTGATTTTGAAAAACGACAAATAAATAGATTGGCCACTTGTTAACCGACAAAATTAACAGTAAAATTACTGACCTTGTATTATTTATATTGTAAACGTAGGAGGGCCATACGGACATTGTACGTGGATGTCCCAATCTGCAATTATGTTTGTCCGTATTTCATGGACAACAATAGGGTATTTGACAACATTTGAAATTAACTATAATTTATGGTCATCCTAATAAATTATAGGTAAATTAAACATATTTCAATTTATTTTCATTAAAATAATATGTATTTTCAGAGGATTTCGTAAGAAAAGTCGAATAAAATTGTCTTTGTTTTTTCGGTGATAGAAACGCTCTCTCATTGGTTGCAATCGTGGTGACGTCACACGCAAGTAAACAAAGCTTCTTGACTGGAGTTTAGTACGCCGTTTACGTGATAAAAAGTGTTTGATTAGATTTGTTTGTTTGATAGTGTTTGATTATTTACAATTTTCATATAATTTCGAGTACAAATATTAACTACGTAACTCACAACAGCTATAGCCTATAATAATATCTAAGATGGAGTCCAATTACGTGCGAGCAGATAACAGCAACCTACCTAAGATCGACCCATTCATGGTAGAACTATTTTTTAAAAACAATGCAGTTTATTATGCTTCTGAAGTAAGAAATGTAAAAACAGTAGTGTAAGTACCAATCGATAATTATAAATTTGGGTTTTGTACAACACATCATTCGTGTATTTTAGGTTATGTAGTGAAAATATTCAGTGCCTTACCTGTTTTATTTGCAGGTCTGCAAGAGAGTCGTACGGTGATGATGCCGTTGGCTACGTTCAACTGTACCGCGACAATGGGATTTGTACAGTAAAATGCAAAATGTGCCCAGAACATAAAGTGCGCACCAAACAGTGGCCATGAAAAGAGGTAGAAAATTAGAACTTTCTGTCCGTAAGACTGTAAGCAACAAATTGAAAAAAAATATAACTTCCTGCGGGCTTTATATCTGTAAAGACAATCCTGTGATTGCTGCATCTCCTGACGGAGTAATGAAAGATGCTGTTATAGAAATAAAGTGTCCTACTAAGGCTAAATCTAAAGGAAATTATATAAAAAATGGCATCCTTTCTGAAAAATGTAAAGCGCAGGTGCAACTGCAAATGTATGCAACTGGTCTGCAAAAATGTTATTTTTGTGTAGCAGACAGTAACTTCGAGCAGACACAAAAAGTTGAATATTTTCATAACATATTACCTATATTATAGGTTATTATTATGATAATCTTGTATGAAATTCTAGATAACTTCTGTCTAGTGTCTTAAAAGCTTAATTTAATACTTACATCAAAGTGATCTTCACACATAAAAATGTTTGAATGCGACAAAACGCTCTTTGGGTCTCTTCGAGCTAATTGTAACCACATTTTTCGTCTTTTGGGATTAGTTGGAACAGAAACGAATATTTTTTCTGGAGTTTTTAAAGACGTATTCTTACATTCTGGCACTGCACACCATTTATACACCATTATCACGGATTAATTAAAGAAAACCTACGGAAAAACAGCTTAGCTCTTTTGATTGTAACTGTGTTTACTTGCCAGTGACGTCATCGACGTCATGTGATCGTCGCCATTTTCTAAATTGCGTTTTTCGCGCGACTTGGAGAATTTAAACTTTATTATTCATTTTCTTTATTAATACAAAATATTTCCCGGAAATATTAATACAATATGTTTATTTCTTAACGAAGAATAGTTTAAAAATATTTTTCAAAAATTGTCAAATACCCTATTGTGGCATTTTAGGGCCTTTGTTTTTGTCACATTCAATTAACTCTCAAAATCTATGGCCTATATTATCACAAAATTTAAATAAATATCAAATTTTGTATGATATTAACTTATTAAAAGTTTGTCACTTGTTAGTAATTACTAATTACTAATTAAGTATGTAGTACTACAACTGTTACAAAAAATAATGTAAAAATTGTATGAAAAGAAATAAAGTAAGGGAACCTAGCTCGCCTTAAAATCAGTCATAATATAGGACATTTTCTTTTACGCTTGTTTAAAAACTTTAAAGTAAGTTCTTAGGAAGATTCTATCGCAATATTTTCCTTCATACTTCTAAAGTCTCTGTAAATAAACTTGGCCTTAGTCAATGTAATTAAGTACTAAATTATAATGATGAATTCACATTTTTATCCTTATAATTTATAAATCTTAGAAGTTACCATGTACGAACATAGCAAAAAAAACACATTAAATAAATATGTTCTTATGTTATAGAAGAAAAACCAGATAATTAGGTAAATTAACAAAAAATATGTTAATAATAACGCGGATATTACTTAAATTAGTTGATAAATAATGTTTGTTTGCTGATTGTCTTAATTAATATTACCAGAACACAAAATAGTTTTAAAAAGGTTTCGTTCTAAAATATTCCTAGATCTTGAATTATAAAGGGAAGAACATATTATTATAATTGTATATTATTAAGTATCACACTTTTCAAAAAGGTTTCCTATTTCCTAGACCAGCCATTCTCAAAGTGAGATCCGCGATTCCCTCATCAGACACCAGCGCGAGCATCCAGCATGGAGAAAATTGAGTCAAAGACAAAAAAAATTTTTGGGGGTCCATCAAAAATTTTACTTTTTAAGAGGGTTCCTCCACAAAAAAAGTTGAGAACCGCTGTCGTAGACTAATATAGACGTTGCCATCAAAGAGAGGCTGGATAGTATATATACCAGGTACCTATAGTACCTACTAGTCTGTACCTAACAAAATATGGGAACCACATCACACATATTTTATGTCATTACTCATTTCGTTTTAGTATTGAAATCTTTCATATTATGACTAATTTATATTTTTAGCATCACAAAAACCCAGGAATAGAATTGGAAGATAAAAATAAAAGATTTTCCTGATACGTACTGTGATTATTCAGTCCGAGATATCCTTGACTCGCCAAACTTCCTGAAACAAGAACAATCGTATGTGAGTAAAAATAAGATAAATATAATCACTTGTAACTTGTAAGAAACAAAATATAATGATTTCATAAATAAAAATATCCAATTATATTCAGTTTGTAACATTAACAGTTACACATTAGTCATTACTAGGGCCCGGATAAATATGTATTGAAAAATTCAAAATATGTACTTAAAATATGGACAAAAAAATCGAAAATATGGAAAAATATGGACTATACATAGACATAAATATTACTAGCGTATAAATCGATGGGACTATAAAACATACTTAAATATGGAAAAATATGGAGTATAAAATTACATTGTTTTAGTGTAGGTAACCCTTAAATATTTATTTTAATTTTTTTTATTAATTATTAAAGTAAGTACAAATATAATTAAGGATTTTGTAAAAATTTCAAGTGCCTAGCTGTAGCCATTATTGATAGCGAGCGAAAAATAGCAAAAAAATACGTTTGTTGTATGGGAGACGCCCTTAATTATTAATTTTATTTTGTTTTTAGTATTTGTTGTTATAGAGGCAATAGATATAATACACATTCTGTGAAAATTTCAGAAGTCTAGCTTTAGCCGTCCTTGAGATACAGCCTGGTGACAGACAGACGGACAGACAGACATCGAAGTCTTAGTAATAGGGTCCCGTTTTTACCCTTTGGGTAAGGAACCCTAATAATCGGCACAGAATTTTGTTTTTCTTTGTGTGTACTTAAATCCTTTATTTTACCCGAAGACCGAAACAAACTTCAGTTTTTGTTTAGCCATGTCAGCAACAGGACCTTTTGCATCTGAAACTTTATTTTCTATTTCTTTATTAATCCTTCGATCGCGGATTCTTGGAAATGCTATTGTATTCTATTGTTGTCGTGATCACCGGTGTCCTTATGGGGCTTGAATCCTGAAGGAATAATCTTCTTTGGAAACAATAAATATGACGATAAAGCGCGAGAGGAACGAAATACGCAGCCGCATGGTGGCGGGAACGTTTTTTTTTTTTGTATTTTTGTGAAAATATGGACGATTGTGACATTTTCTTGCAAAATATGGACTAATCTTTGAAAAGCCCTAAAATATGGAAAAATATGGAAAATAAAACTTGGTTTTTCACAGTCTAAACATGATAATTCGTGTAAAAAACACATTCTAGGCTGAAAATCACGCAAAACAAAAATATGTATTTACATAATATAAATCCGGGCCCTAGTCATTACAGCTACACCTTGGTCCAACGTACTTAATTCAAAGTTTATTTTATAATAATATCAATCTTTTGATACCCAAACATTAATTTAATAATAACATTAAATAATGTTTTAATATCAAAGCTTATAAATATAAAATGTTATGGAATCTCTTCTTTCTTTCTGTAGAAGATTAATATTAAAACATACATACGTAACGTACCTACTACTCCACATACATCAATACAAGAATCCCATAATTAAATAAAGTACAATCGACTTATGTTTTTGTTACGAAACTGTATTAATTTGGCAACTGTTTTAAAATAAGAACAGCAAAAGAACTGGCAGAACACGTTATGTCGGGCTGAGTGCTGGTGCTGACATAATTTGACCTTCGCTGAACAAACTGTAGCAAGGATTCACTGGAGGTCAATATTTAGGCTATTGTGTCTGTCTAACAGTAGTTTATACGCTACGCTACATAATGTGTGAAAATAGTGTGTATTTTTTTATTTAAAGTCAAAGCAAAATCGGCTTTCACCAGAAAACCGCTGGCTCAACATAATTTTTTAAACGAAGCTGAAAGTAGAGGTTTTGGTTTCGATACTTCACGCTATTCTTTAGTATCGTAACTATAGTATCCTTAAAGTTAAACATTTAGTACCGTTAAGTTATTCCAAATCCTTAGATTAATGATTTAATATAAATTAAATCATTAAGGATTATATACTATACAGCTCTGAATTATTTACTAAGTACTTAGGTGATGGTAAAAATCTTGAATTACACTTAGCGCATAAGTGCTAGTACCAAAAGTTTCTTAACCTTACAGGCGCCAGTAAAAAGGTTTAATCAAAGAAATCAATTTTTTAAATTGCGTGTTTTCGGTGCACCGACTTCGACGCCTTTTTACGAAAAAGTTGTCAGTTCGGTCCTTTGAATTTTATTTTTAAGTTTGGACTTTGCTCTTTATAAAGCAATGAAAACTTTTTCTTAACTCTCGTATGAACCTGCAAATCGCAAAAGCCCGTTTTCTCCAATCGAATCCTTACGGATTAGGGTGATTGGTGAAAATGGGCATTAAATGCAAAATCATTTGCAAAAAAGAATGATGCGTCAAGTTGGCCGGTATATCCAATAAAAATCACTTGCCTATGAAATGAAACCTTATATCATAAGCTTCAGTTTTTATTAGGGCTTTTTTAATAAGTCGTTAACTCGTGCGGTATACAACATACGAGGAGTCTGTGACAACTAATGGCGCATTTTGATTGGTCGAGGCATGATCTCCCGCACCCCGCATGCGGGCCCTATCGACCAGTGAAAATGCGCCATTATGGACAGAACACGATAAACTACCGAAGAACAAAGATATCACACCTGACATCATAGGACGTCATAGACCGTACTCATAGACTCGTAGACCGTCAACAAGGGAGGGATGCTTTAGTTCATCATTATTGTACGTGTTTGACATGGCGGCGCACAATCGGTGCGTGTGCCCATATTATTTCAATAATAATAATTAAGGTGTTTAGAGGTTGGTCGCCACGATGTATTTATTCCCCCGCCACTATATTTGGAAGACATCATTTTTGACGATGAATTTGTATAGGACCATGGAAGTTGTAACTGTAGTAAATGATTATTAAAAAATAAATGTGTTTATTTTGGTAGTATCACACTAAGGTTAAAATTACCCAAGTGACTAAAACACAGCATAGAATGTTTTTTTTTCCATTGTAGATTTGATTTTTACAAAAAAAGTAGAAGCCAAAAATAAAACTTTCAATGTTCCAGACTGTACATTTCCGGACCATTCATAACATAAACTGTTTCATTTCAGTAACTTTAGGTTATAAGCAATAGGCTAAGAGACATTAGAACTTTATTGGCTATGCCGGCCAGGGTCCATACAAAAGTGCCAACGCCAGCCTGCCATGAATGTGGCGCTGCGGAGGACACGGCCCAGCATACTCTTGAGGTGTGCGATCGTTAGGCCGTGCAGCGCCACGATCTCGTGGCAGTGCTAGGTGGAGACCTGTCACTCCCGAGCATGGTACGCTGCATGCTCGAGAGTGATGAGGCCTGGCAGGCGGCGGTTTCTTTCTGTGAAACCGTCCTTTCACAGAAAGAGGCCGCAGAGCGGAACAGAGAGGATGATCCATCCTCTGTTCCGCTCCGCCGGCGTAGGACGGGAGTGCGGAGGCGTCGCTATGCGACGCCTCCGCACTCCCGTGACGTATGTGACGTATTTTACTAAGATGTCCAGACTATACCAGTGACAAGTGACAAAAAATATTTATTGGCCATGGGCGATGCCTCATCGGCCAATTATAATTTGGCGAGTGAAAGGCGCAAGGCTGCGGTAACAATAGACGTTCCGCCCGAAGAGGCTGTGCTCTAGAAACTCTAGTCTAGATCCTTCGACGCGTGCAGCTTAGGGTCAGGTCACATGCAGAAACGCTGCGACGCGATTTTTTTTTAATTTAATCCGTCTATCGCGGATTCTTGGAAATTTATTGTTATTCTATTGTTGTCGCGGTCACCGGTGTCTTTATATTATGGGGCTTGATAGGTTAGTTTATGTTAGAAACTAGTGACCCGCCCCAGCGTCGCACGGGTAAAAATATATAGCCACTGAAAAAAAGATTAAAACCTATAGCCTATGGTCCTTCACGTGGTCTACTTCTTATCTCTGCCAAATAACATAAAAATTGCTCCAGTAGTTCGCGACATAAGCCCTTTCAAATAATTTCCACCGTTTTTTCCACATCCTCCTCTCCTTAGCGTGATAAAATATAGCCTATAGCCTTCCTCAATAAATGGGCTATCTAACATTGAAAGAATTTTTCAAATCGGACCAGCAGTTCCTGAGATTAGCGCGTTCAAGTTAGCTCTTACAAATAATTTTCCCCGTTTTGTATACATTTTCCTCTGTTTCTTTGCTCCTCAGAGTTGTAAAGATTTGATGAGTTAAGCGGCAACTGTCGGCAAAGGTAGTCAGTTTAGCAATCCATACTAAATTACTAACATTATAAATGCGAAACCGTCTCTTTGTCTGTTTGGTAGTTGTGTCTCCCAGGTAAGGACATAGGATACTTAATATCCAGGAATAATGTACAGTTGCCTCATCTAGTTTGGAATAAGTTACAAATTTAAACATTTTCTAAATGAAAATTTTTTAATAGACGTCACGTCTTGATAATGGTAACCGGTATTAAGTATTATTTAACACTTACAGGATATGGATAATAAATACGTGCTGTCTACAAATTAAGCGCCACGTACAGTTCAAGACATATCCGTTTCACCACTTCTGAACTTTATTTCTTTGTAATAAGGTTTAGTGGGTAACATCTGTTATCAACCGTACATGTCTTCTGCTATATCCGCCCATGTAGGTTACTCTACCAAACTTGGTTGCGGTACAAAACCGGTTAGGTAATTCTGCCAAATGTTATATTGTTCTATAAGGTCAATATTGACCTTTGCTGAAGTCAAATAAACATAAACTATTCCGTGCGTCATGCAAATCTGAGAAAATTCTGTATCGCAAATTAACACGAACGTAGAGACAATGAAAGACAATGAAAGTCAATCCATAGGTACTGATACTATAAGTATGTCTGTTCAATCTTCTACACTGTACCAACTTTAATGTAACTTGTCATGGAAACAACATCTACTATAACAATAATAGTTTATTCGCTATCCATTGAGTATCTAGTGAGTACAATAATTAATACTCTACATTTAATTCTATTTTACATCGGATGATCCTACTGAAGTAAAACCACAGCCTCGTAAAAAACGGCGTGAAAAACTTAACAGGCACCTTGCCATTCTAATACAATGAAAATTCATCAAGGATTAAAAACAATAATAAACTTTTTTCCTCGCGAACTTTGCGTTGTGACAAATTAATTGGCTGTATTTTATTGATACTTAACGACGATTACCTCTGTTTTATACGTGAATATAAAATATATTTCCTCAATTTAACTGTAGTTTGTATATTAAAATCAGGTTTTTATCTTTAAAAAAAGGTTATGGGTAGGTACCTAAATATTTCTTTAATAAGCTAATATAAAATTAGATCTGAAATTGTTTAGTTCTCGTCTTTGTTTTTGTTTCTAGAAATTTCTAGTGTACCTAAAGCAATGTCATTGACATTTACTTTATTTAATCACATTAGGCATTAATTAACCTAAAAAGAGTTTAAAATCCTATCGAAACAGAGGCGTGTTAGAACTTAGGAGAATTTAGACTTTGATTTTAAATGTTTGTTGAGGTTGATCGAGAGTTTTTTTTTGTCTTAATCATTAGTACATAATTTTTGTTACTTACTGTTAAAAGAGAACTCATTGGTCATGTTTTATTTATTTTTAGTTTGAATAAAAATATTAAACGAAATAGCTTAGCAAAATATCCACAGCCGAACATATTATATTATAACCTCCTCCGTTTTAGAAGTCGGTTAAAAACTCAATACCTTATGTGCTCCGATGTGTGTGCGTTTATACTTAAAATTTAACTTTTCAGTAAACTTATAATTACGAGTATACCTTTTACCACTCTTACGCACTGATATGAAAGTCATTTATAAACGAATTTGGCAAAACGTGTATGGTATACAAGTTACATATTAACAGGTACTTATGTAATTGTTTTTTGAAAATATGAAGACTTGTATGAAATTCTATGTTCCCATCATTCACTTTCTTTCTTTTTAAATACACTTTTTCATATAGCTTAGACTAAAAAATGTCTATTTAAATTTTGAGTAGAAAGGTAGAGGAGCTTTCCACATAAAAATCGTTTGCGGAGACTTTAAAATATAAAATATTGTTAATGGAAACATGAAACGTCGTAAAGGGCGTTCCTTCGGAGATACCGTAATTTACCGTATTTCAAGCCTTATAAACTCATAATTTGAAAGCTACAAAGTTATAATAAAAATACAGCAATAATCTTCAGTATATCAACATTCCTTTCCCCGTTTTAAATGTTCTATTTTTGTTTATTATACTCATGATATCAGCTTCCAAAGTAAAACCAATTTATTAAAATTCAAGCATTCATTCAGCCTCTCCTTAGGATTTACAAATTACTTTTATTTGAAACCCACGCCAATAGATCGACAATATCATAAATTACATATTCTCCGTTTTAATTTTTTTTAGGATAATTTGGAACTAAGAAAAGTAAAAAATAGGGTTTTGGTGAGCTCTCGGCAACGCGGCAAATGTATGGCCAAGGTCGTTTGCTTGGGGGACGGCCTTAATAGAGTAAGCAAGCTAGCTCTACGTGGCTGTACAAAAGATCACATTTCTTTTTCCTTAGTTTATAACTTATATATTTAATATTATACCTATAATTAAATGTATGTTAGAATATTATATATAGCTCCTGAAACTCGACGTAAAATACTTAATTAATAGTACTTAACGAAATAATTAAAACTATAAAACAAATACTAATAATAGTGTACAGTGTACATTATTATTTGAATATGAAAATCACTAAGTAAATAAATCCAATCGTGAACATTCAATACGGTATTGCTTAATTTCGCAAATGTGCATAAAAACAGGTATATAAAAAACTGTTGAAAAAGGCAAAACGTGATCATAATATTATCATTAATTTACATATTTAAAACGAAATACGCTTTTAAAACTGGTCTAACACTAAACAGGTTGGACAGTTGTTCCTTAATCGAGTCTTAGCATCTTGTAACTGTGCAAGGATTATATATTATTATTTTAAAACAAAACAAAAATATTTGTTTATGAGCTGAAACTCGATACGATATGAATTTTAAACAGTTTTTCTCATCTGAAAAGTCTGTCTTCTTCAAGCAAAAACTACTAAACAGATTTTTAACTTCGTAGAAAAAGTTTTTTATCGCTAAAAATACCAGCGAAGATGCAATTTTACTTGTCTTTGTCTCTTCAAAGGTTACAAATGTTTCGTATTGACTTCTACAATATGCCTATGACCTATGAAAATTATGTTTTTAAACCACAAAATATTTTTTGTAATAATAGGATACTAATAATCCACTACGTACTACTTTTATCCTATTATCGATAGGGATTACTTTTAGATTTTAGATTAGATAATATTAATCTACTAATCCGTAAAAAGCATAATCCGTGTAAAACATTTTCCTAGTCGTGTAACTAATCTAAATATTTAATAATCTAATCTCTTACTATAATAATTGTAAAATAAAAAGCTAAGCTAGCTAATGCCCGTTTTTACCAACCGCTCCCTGAAGTATACAGCCTCCAGCCTCCATATTCTGCCTCATTAATTCCTTAAAAATAACATAACGGCTTGGTTATTAAAACATTCGTGATTGTAAAAACGTTTATACACGAGCCTAAAAACCGTCAAAACAGTAGGCGGATCGCGGGAGTGTTAGACTTTAGAGGGTTGTTGGTGAAAATTGGCATTAGTCTAAGGTACAATAATTATATGATGTTATCAGTTATCACTATAAAATAGAAAATCCAATAAATATTTATATCGGTATGAAAGTTATTACTTTGGTAGCAAAAACCTTAACAATAGAATTTTCCCAACTAATAAATACTGAAGCGTGTGTCAAGTACAGAAAATATCAATTAAAGTAAAAGTAAAACCATTAAAGTTATGATGAGGTAGCATTCAATTTCATATTATGTTGTTTTCTTATTAAGACCTTCCTACTTCCTCTTTTAGGTATATCTTTATTTAAACCTACATATTTACTGAAACTGTGTGTTTCAATTTTTCAGAATTAGTCAGCTAATTCTGTAAAATTGAAACATTCGACTTAAACTTATTCATGTTTATAAATGACCTGTTTTGTAAAAGCTCATTTATAAATATTTATTGCACTTTTAATTGGCTAACAACCAACGTCAAAACAGATACTTTGTTAGTTGACTCCTGACATAAAGCTCGGTAGTCAAACAATAAAATATAGTAACGATACAAAAAAAGTGCTACTCAGCGCAAAATTACAAGCCGTTCTGTGCTTGGTAAAATAACGAAGACACCGCTATTGTTTTGCAAATTTTAAGTAATCGTTTAAGGAATCTTTTAAGGTTTATTGAAATACAGAATTTTCTCGAACGAAACAAAAAGTGAGTAGAAAACGTAACGCGAGTACTTGGCCACCTGATACTGGGTGTCAGATGTTGTAGAAATCGGGTCGCCACGCCATTTCGACGTGAGCGAATTATTATTGCTTATTGCACATTATAGACCGAATAAAGCCTGACCAACAAAGTAAAGAAAACAATGGTTTACATTTTACACTCCAAAAGTGCCAGAAACAGTAGGCGTAAGCATTTTTGTCGCAATTTAAAAAGAGAAGGAATAATTCCTCTCCTAAGTCAGCTTCCGTCTTACTAATTTCTAACCAGGTAAGATATTGCCAATTCCAAAAAAGTACACAAGTTGTAGGAGCTGCGTTTCTACCGGAGCTGAGCTAAGGTGGGAATGTGTTTTACAAGAACCAATAGAATCGTTGCGCTGAATGAGGCCAGGCAAACTCGCAAACGCAGCCGTAAACTTAGAGCTTGTAGACATTCTACGTAGCGCCGGACTCTACGAAAAGAAACTCAATATTTTTCACTACGAAGTACAAACCTTTTTTTTGATGCGCAGGGGACCCATCATGGGTTTTGGGATGTGCCTCAGTCAGCTGAAGCACTCCGGGGGTATGTGGGACTCTATCCCACTAAAACCACCTGCGGTTTGCCTTCAGCCGTATACGGAGGGATGTCCTGGGCCTGTCTAACACAGGACTCCCTCAACGACCGGCCGGTCTACCTCACAAGGGACCGGACTTCCACCTAGTTGGAGAACGCTTAGGCACGAAGAATAAACCTGCCTATTGCATTATTATTACACTTATTTGAGATAATAAGAGGTGTTATACGTTACGTTTATCTGTGACCTCGGAACGACCTATACCTAAATAATAGCAACAATTAGAGTTAGGTAATTTTTCACGGCGCACTGAACTCTAGTAAATTTACCTACTACCAAATCTCTTAATAACTAGTTTAATACGAGTAAGAGATAATGATGATTGTTTAGATAAGATGTGTTGTTCAAGGAAAAGCAGAAATTACAAGTTTTTTCACCAAATTGCGAAATCCGAACTCAACCTCTGCAGCTCTACATTACCTAAACCAAGAGGTTGAAATACACCGTAATTCGCAAAGATCCCTTTATTAATAAGGACTTGTAAAATGATCTACAAGATGTTTTTAGACGTTATAGTTATAATAAACTTATAATAATATAATTAATAATTATTATTACTTACATGACGCTAAAATGTGGCCCCTAACGATATTTTAGAAACAAAAAACATTTTCAGTTTTTACTAACTCCTATAACATTGGTGAAAGATATAGGTATCTCAATAGGCATGACACCAAACGTTAAGGTGCTATTGGTGAAAAATGAAAATGGCCATGTGGCGATTCCAAAGAAATTTTAAACACTTGAAAACTTTTCTCAAAGTTATGACGTATTCTGAAGCAATATGTGCCTTATCACCAGCGGGCTATCATACTATTATTGTGTCTTATCTAGGCAAACATACTAGAATTCTCAAACAAATTATTTGAGTTTTTTTAAATATTTTCTTTGTTCTGTACCACTTTAATTATCAGTTGCATTGTGCGCCTGTTACATACATAAGATGGTTGTATAATAAATAAAATGAATATATCAGTTGCATAATTTATTTATTTAATTTCGTAAGTTGCAACAAAACAACTGCACGCGTAAACCGTGTCTCGCATTTTGAAATTTCACAAATTTGTGTTTTTAAAAGCAAATTAAAAATCACGATATGAATTTTGATGTTTTTCACATAAATCGCAGCCAAAAATTTGTGTTAGCACAGTGTATTAGACATAAACTAACTTATTACTTACATCTCCAATGTTTTCTGTCAAAATGGACCCTATTAACGTCTACCGATAACAAAAGGCTTTTAGGTTAAAAAAATATTTTACACAAGTAAACAATATCTACTCAAAGAGGTTTAATGATTACTTAACTTAAAATTAATGGATATTTTAATACAAGCCCTATTTTTCTGTCGAAGTCCTCGTTAAATTAAAGTTAAGTACCAGGGTAGATACGGCCGTTAGTGTCATGTCTCATACTAAAACGTGTACTTTCAAAAAACCTGAGACCGTAGAAATTTCATCAGAGGCGCATCCATAGACTTAGGTTCTTGACCTTACGAAGAATGCTCGCTGAGACGACGGAGAATGTGGAACATTTTGTACAGACTTAGAACGGGACGTCTGGGAGCACTAACTATGGATGTGCTAATAATAGGAGCTTGTCTTATCTATGTTATCAGTGAATTCTTTGCCTTACATCCTGTTTAAAAATGGGATTTTTATAGTCATGGGCTCATAGCTTAAAGATATCTTGTAGAGTTAATTAGTCAGTAGAATTAATAGTATGTATTGATTGCACATATACAGAAATGTTTGAAATGTCTTGATACTCAGCTAACAGGTGTAGGTATGCCGGAGCTAATAAAAATTATAATTTATAATATACCATAATTTCTTTTTACTAGTACTTAACAGTAAAAAAATATGGCTAGTGTGTATTTGAGGTTTTTTTTCTAAAGAAACAATTTTACAAATGGATATAAATTAGCGCAATTGATAATAATTATTACAATAATTATTATTATCAATAGCTCTTATCTATTATTAATTTATTATAGAGAAAACTTTAAACCCTCACTAAAATTCTAAACTTATTACCACTCTATATTCTGTGTCACAACTCACAAATAATATAATACAGGTTTTGTGACGTCATTATTTTCATAGCTTTTTGCTTATTGAGTTTTTTGTACTTAAATTATTTATAATACTTCTTCGAATCTCGATTGTTAAGGCTCATTTAACTCATTAACGATTTTGACGATAAGATATCGAGAGCACAAGTGCACTTTTTAATTGCAATTCGAAATTTTCAGAACGAGTTTCAACCGGTTTCTTGTTTTGCAAGTTTTTGTGGAAAAAAACTTTGCCGCCGAACCGATTTTGCGATAGTGAACCCAACGCAATGTGTAACGAATATTACTAAGAAAGAAAGGGAGAAAAATCCTTACTTTAACTAAAACCCTGTTTCTAAACGATTAAAACGGTATTTGGTTCATGAAATAGTCTGAAAATATGCCTGCCTGCTACAACTGCAGTAAAGGCCTGCTTCACCACTTTCTGATAAAGTTCCGAATAGGCTATTCACAACTTTTTTGACAGATTTAGCATACTTGATCTGTCAAGTTAATTGGTGGATTATTCGTCACTTATTAGGAAGTGGTGAAACAGGCCCTAAGACTTTTACCAAGACAATAATGCAATACACCGTATAATAACTTTAGGCTTTAATGTAAGCATTATGTAACACAGGTAAGATCTATGTTGTAAGTTAGGCAATTATCTTCCTATAATTACTCAAACTTACTGGCCTAAACAACTCTTCCTAGTATGCTAAAGTGAAATTTAACAAAAACTTAATCAATATGATGTTAGAAAAGTTTAAAATTCTTATTTTCAATATAAAATAGAAAAATCTGAAAACAAAACTATACTTTATGTTAGAGACCTATGTCTACCTCTAGGAAATATTCCTTTTACAATCTACAACCCTACTGTGAAATGGCAGACATTTAAATTGCTTTCCGGACAACTCAACTAATAAGCAGCACTTGAATTACCTGCAAAAAGCATCTGATTCACAGTGCAGTAAGCTGTGCGTCATGCGTATATCTATGTATCTATGTTGACCAATACAATGAGTCATTGTCAAGTCGGCCGCCGCGCCGCACTCCGGTACTTTCAAACACAGACATATAACGCATGGATGGACCTACTTTCATTTCAAAAGCTCTCGTCTGTGATGATGATAATTTTGTTATAATTTAATCTTAAAAATTATAATAAGTGGCGTTTAGGGCAAATCAGCCCTTACAAGTTAATAAGTATAGAATGATGGGAATCACAATTTTTCATACAAAAATAACACTAAGTAATTCGAATGCTGAAAATGCATGACAAGGGAAATCTTATCGATGATTATTATTGATGTAAATTATCTATATCTACACATATTATAAAACAAAGTCGCTTTTTCCCCTCATGTCCCTTTGTTCCCTTTAATCTTTAAAACTACGCAATGGATTTTGATAATTCTTTCAGTGTTAGATATCCCATTTATCACAGGCTATATTTTATCACGCTAAGACTTATAGGAGCGAAGAAATAGATGAAAATGTGGAAAAAACGGGGAAAATTATTTGAATGAGCTAACTTGAACGCGCTAATCTCAAGAACTACTGGTCCGATTTGAAAAATTCTTTCAGTGTTAAATAGCCCATTTACTGAGGAAGACTATAGGCTATATTTTATCACGCTAAGACTAATAAGAGAATGTGGGGAAAAACGGGAGAAATTATTTGAAAGGGCTTAATCTCTTGAACTGCTGGAGCAATTTTTATGTTAATTGTCACATATAAGAAGTAGACCACGTGAAGGATCATAGGCTATCGATTTTAATCATTTTTTTCAGTGGCTTTATATTTTATACCCGTGCGTTGCCGGGGCGGGTCGCTAGTTGTTAATAAAGTGTAAATAACTATAAATTTTTGTATTATTTCAATGTGAACGTCATATAAAATTCAGAGAGCTTTACATAACGTGAAAATGGGGTGAATAAAAATGCAGGGGTGAACAGATACGAAATCAAAAAAGGTTTTTTTTAAACCGTTTGGTAATTTTACTTTTCAATGTATGGTATAATGAAAGTAAATATAAAACGTACTCAATCTCCCCAAAGAAAACACGAATACAATATTTCGCAAGGCGAATAATCCAGTTTCTATAGAGCCACGTGGTCCAGGGCTGTACCCGCTAGCAACAGTACCGGTTCCTCAATATACCAGGGCTTCTCAAACTGTATCGCGACGCCCTAGGGTATCCAGGGGCCAAATAAACACCCTGTCCCCTGGGATTTCCCTCCTTTAACGATAATAATTGACAAAGCTTGTAAGCTTTTGTACAGTCGAGTCTTAACTCATAACTTATAGCACCAGTTATAAAAGGTAACGTAAAGTTTTTTAAATTTCTTGACAACTGGGGATTGATCTGTTGCCAGAAAAGATATTTGTAATTAACGATATAATTATTGCAACTATAATATATTGCAAAATTGTAATTAGCAATAACTTAGCTATTTATTCGACTTGTATCTGAAATTTTTAATTCCTAAAAATGCTTAATTTGTAGCGCTCAGTCTATCAGAATTTGTTGCAAGAAGTTGCAAAAAAGTGGGTGACCAAGGGTGTCACTGAAAAAGTTTGGGAAGCCCTGTTATGACCACAGCTCAAGCTTCACTAGTCGGCTTATATTCGCCGTGTTTAGCTACAGCCTTAAGTAATCAAAACAAGTTATCCTTTTTTGTTTTCGCTAATGGCTTTTGGCTCGTTTATTTTCGAGTTTTATTGCGTTCGGAATGATAAAACTTTACACTTTTAAAGTTTCTTATTCAGTACATAATGTTAACATAATATAACTATGTATTACTATTTAATACTTATTGAGCCTTCACTGGACATTAAAATTTTCAAAAGATAGAGAATAAAATATAATAGTTTAAAAAAACTACGCCTATTTTCAAAATTTTAACATAATATTATTGCATTATAATTGGTTTTTCTCTCACTTGTCTCAGTCTCGAGTTGTAATAATTTACTATTATTTATTCAACAAATGCACTTATCAATATATAAAGTACCCAGTAGCCGATTCTCAGACCTACTGAATATGCATATAACATTTGGTAAAAATCAGTAAAGCCATTTCGGAGGAGTTCGTGGACTAACATTGTGACACGAGAATTTTATATATAAGAATATAAGCTGATATAAGTCTATTTCGTGATAAATAAATTTTAAAAATTACAGCATGGTTAACTTTTGAGGCTTTAATTAGTAAGATAATATTATGAAGACTATTATAATATTTTGACGATATTATGATTGTTACCTGAACGTTGATATCTTAACGAGTGCTTAAATAAACATGATTATTCTCATTGTACCAACGTGTTTTATTATAGAAAGCATTGTTTTTATACATTTCCTAATACGATGCTGGAATTATATACAATTCCTAGGAATTGTACACATTTCCTAGGACATTTATGTATTAAATAGTTTTTGAAACAATATTTTATACATTTCCTAAATAGTTTCGGAATTGTATACATTTCCTAGGATTTGTATACAATTCCTGGATTTCATACATTTCCGGTAACATATACATACTAGCTGAAAGCCGAGCTTTGTGAGGGCTCGCATCGTCACACCTTGACTGACTGATGATAATCTAACACATCTACATATAAAAAACCTTGACGGACTGATGATAACACATCTACTGTATTACAAATAAAAATTACTATGTTAAAGCACAAATCAATAGGTGTGATAGTTTTTCCGTAAAGTGTACCACATATAATGTTCAGGTTGTGGGATATACTAGGGCTCGCTTCGCTCGCCCTGATATGCTAATAAAAGCGTGATAAAAATGCTAAATTTTACTTTAGTACCTAGTACTTAAGCATATATAAGTTATAACTTAGAACAACATAATTTTAATCCTTCGATCGTGGAAAAACGAGTAGCCTCTTTATCGCGGTCCGATACCGCGACCGCTTGGGAATATTTTGCAAACAGCAAATAATTTTAATTATAATACTTAAACGATCTTATTACAATTAACTAACGTCATATTAATAATATATGAGCGGCGTCAAGATATTTCTAAAGTTAGACTTCAAACAGACCGACTTGTCTAGATAAACTCGTTCACTCCTTCTGTCGGTCTATTTTGATGCAATAAAAGATATATATGTGAAAATAAATAACAAAGAAAAACATTAAGTATAAGAATGATTATAAGTTAGAGTAAAATCTGATAACGCATTTGGCACACTAATTGAGTTAGTACATGTCATAACTCATAGATCCAGAACATCCCCCCCCCCTTACGTTATAAGGCTGAAAGCAAATCGCAGGTGCTTTTTAACCGACTTCCAAAAAGGAGCTGTGGTTATAATATTATGTTCGTCTGTGGATTTTTTTATTACCTATTATTTTAGTGGGTAGGTTTGGCGCTTCTCGACGAGCAGTCCCATCACACACCCCGTGGTGCTTCAGCTTAACTGAGGCATATCCTCAACCCGGGGCACGTATGCTTATACAGGGTGCAATTAAACCTTCCTGCCAAATTTTGATATGTTGATCCATGTTAAAAACAATAATACACGTATTTTTTCTTTTATAGTCACTCAGTACTAAATTTTTTGGTTAAATGGACTCTCCTAATAATACCTAAGCCCTGGAAAAAATTTGGCAGGAAGGTTTAATTGCACCCTGTATAAAACAACTTTTGCCATTTATTTTTGTTAAACAAACTTATGAAAATAAGAAAACATGATTAAGAACCGGTAACAGTAAAAGCTAGTTCCATAATCTCACAAATAAAGGTCTGTAAGTCACAAAAGCTAACAGCAACGAAAGAGAATTTGAGGACACAGATTATATTTCTAAAATTGTTGATTCACCTTCACCGAAGAAATTACACAATTACGTGTTAGACAAATAAAAGAACTGTGTAATTAAAAAGAAATTTTTAAGAAAAAGTCATGCCCATTTGAAGATGTAAGAAATCTCTAAATGCGAGAATCATTAACCGAGGCAAACGTCGCGTTGAGTGAATGTAATTCTTAGTTTAGTCAAAATGCGAAGTCATCATCTTGCACGCTTAACTATTTACTTGTCGTTAGAAACCAATCCTAAAATAGAAATCATATCGTCATGATAAGGATTGAGAAGTTAGAGTTTTTTTTTTAAGAAGAACTACTGTTTCTTCTTAACAAACTATGAAGACAAAAATATATGATCATGGCTCTTTCAGTACATTATCATCCCTTATAAAAGGTCGATTATACAGCTGTATAGCGTAATGTCAACGAGTTTACATTTTGTTTTGTCGTTAACAAGAATAAGACATAGTTTATTTATTTATTTATTTATTCACACTTTATGCAATTTACATAGGCGGGCTTAATGCCTTGTGGCATTATCTACCAACCAACCTTAGGGTGATACTGAGAATGTATATACAGGCGCATTCGTTGTAATGAGATACAAGGGATTAACGATAAAATAAATGGATTTATGTATAAATAATTAATAAACCTAATTATATATAATAAGTAAAAATTTTACTGTAAGTTTCTGTCTAGCTTATAATAAACTAGATGAGGTGACTCTGAAAAGTATCTCATGTCCTTTCCCGGAACTTGTACTAATAATATGTATTCTATGTCGGAACTCAAATAGTAATCTCCATAAATTTCAGTAAAATCGGTTCAGCGGTTTGGGCGTGAAGTCGAGGTAACAGACAGACAAACACACAGAGATATGGATAGATTAAAGCGGAGCTTGCTATTCTTGCACGGTAATCTAGCCTAGTTACTATAGATAAATTATTATGTGGCCTATAGTGGGACTTGCTTGTTTTGCGCGGCTATTATTTTCACTTTTTACTTCTGCCATTTTTTACAACAGACCATGACTCCTTCAGGAAGTGATGCCTTCCAAATGACTTTGGACAATTGTGTTGGTTCAGTGACACGTGGCCCAGGCGCTGCGAAAGGCAATCAGCACTCGCGACGCATGTTAATTATATCACATTCATTAAAATTCCAACTTGCGCTGCGGATTTAAGAAGTTCCAAATGTTATCAGAAGTACAGAATAATATATAATGTACCAAAAATAAAAGAAGTATAACAGGAATCAGGATATCTAGCCTACTAAGAAGCGACAAAGGATGGAAGACGTGGTAAGAAAAAATCAGTGTTGTGTGTTTTTAAATAGGTACGGTTAGAAGAGCTAAGGTTGAGATTTCCACCTACCAATGATGTGTGATGTGTGCGTGAAACCATAGAATCCATCTTAAAAAATTTAACATTAATCATTGTGCCTACGCGATGTAGAACTACTTACTGCAGTTGTAGCTAGAAATCTAGTAACGAATCACAATAATAAAAAACACAACTAGCTACATGATATTAATGTAAAAATATTATTACTTACCTGCCTACTTCTAAGTAGGAGCCCTTTTCATAATATGAAACATAATCAACTGTGCTTTATTATCTTAATCTGTGACTGACAACGCCAAACATATTTTTTCAGCTTCCCAGCCATAAATACCGTAATCTGTTCTCATTAGTGGGATCAAAGTGGTATAAATTAAGATAGGCAAGCGTGTTCCTGATAGGGCGTAGTTTGTGTTCGTGATAAGGCGTAGTTTGCTACCGATATGTTTGTTTAGGATATCCCTTTTTTGTGCCTCAGAACTTGGAAGGGTGTTAGAAGTTAGTCAACTTACATAAATCTGTCTTATGCTTATTATAATCATGATATGAATAACATAGACTAATATTATCTAGAACTGTTAGATAATATTTTTGATGATCGTTTGGTTTAGCTTTAGAGTTTAGGCTACTGATTGAGAATTTTGCCTTTGAATTGACAAAGTGGGTCCTCAAATAACAAAACAAAAAAGCAAAACAATAAAACCCAAGGACATGAAAAACCCTTTAAAAATATTTGCAGCCTGTATAGAACCACGACTTGCATTTTTCCCTCCTGTAAAATTAACCATCTTTTTCACCTGGTATAAGGACGTCTGACGTACTATGTTTATTCATCATAGACATAAAAGTTGTAAGTACAAACATTTATAAAAAGTTGTATGTTTTTTCATTTCGTTAAGGACCCATCTCGGAGTCACTTGGGTTGAGAGCTTTTGAGGAAGTATTCACATTTTGCTCTTATAAAGATTAAGTTCTCGTCTTTTATTTAAACCACGTTGAAATTGCTAAATATTTTCTAGTTTTTATTTCATTTAGATTTTATATCTGATGAGATGTATTTTAGTTAATTTGAGTGAAGTAGGTACCTAACTATTGAAATCTCCCCTTTACTTTCCTTCCACGCAAATTGACAAATTATGAAATAAAGCTCAGAAGTAGGTACCTAGGTACTTCTAGGCTTTACTTACGTAACTAAGTTACAGAAATTACACCTAAATCATCATCATCAGACAAGAATGAGGTAAGTTTAGACTTTAGACCATCTTTTCTTCCTTTTTGCACAGCAATCTTAGCATTTGACCCTTTAATAATAATTGGAGTACAAGGACTAAGCGTTAATAGTGTCTGGTATTTCCGGAATGCCACATTGTGGAGCCAATTAATACCAAACATGATTATGAAACAATGAGCTCACTTCATGAAATAGTTCGACGAGGAATTTATACGACGAAAACTATGGAGTTTTCAACTCAGTCGACTATATTCGAAATTCTGCGACGAATTGCATCCTCGCCTAGTTTTTAAGTTTAGAAAACGAAGTTTCAGATGAAGGGCGATAATATCTCGAAAAATAATTGATATCCACAGCAGAATATTAATATATTTTTGTGAAGTCCGTAAAATAACTCTCTCTTTTGATAATTTAAAATTTTGTTGAAAGCCTTATGTAATACCTAAACTAGGATACAAGCGTAAATTAAACTGGATCAGACTTTAGTACTTTACATAACATTTCCAAAATAGTCACCGTCTTATCGGCTTGGAGTGGAATAATATTTTTTACTTAACAATGATAAATGGTTGCTCGTGACCAAATTAAAACGAGGTAATCCATTATAGAAACGAGTATCGAATGCTAGTTGTTCGGTAGGCTTCGATCACTAATATATCGGTAGGTGGTTTTATCAGCTGAGCGCTAATGTTATTTTTTTAGCATTTTAGCGACCAATTCTAATATCAGGTATTATTTTAGAGTCGTAAGACTCTGGTTAAACACCTTCAAAGTAAATACTCGTGTCCTATGTAGGAATATTTTTCAATGGTAATTGGTAGGCAACTAACAACTTTCATAGAAAATTGATAGTTAACATAATGAGGCAGGTACTCCGTACTCGTACTATGCAGAAGGAGCATTTTTTTCATGTAGGAAAGAATTTGTTATAGAAAAACTTGTTTTTGTGTATGCTTTACTGTGTTACTCTAAAAAATCCAAAAAAAGATTACAATATAACCATACTGTGATAACTTTTTATGCTATAGCCGGATGATTTGTATGATTTAGCCGGAAAAGCTTTTCTGACTTTCAGCTCATGTTTTCGCAATTACACTCGAGACTTCGCACTTCGCTGCACAATACACGAAGTCGCAGTGAAATTTATTATATCCCCCGCTATCATAAACCCTGTTTAGTCAGGCGTACCAACGTCAACATCTAAACAAACAGAGGCCTTTCCAACCCTGAGGCTCCGCAAGAAGGGGAAATCTCTAGCTGTGGTGTCTACTTGATATTCTGTATAATTTTGTAATGTAAAAATGTAGACGTGATATTGTTGTAGTCTTCGTAGACGCAAAAATACCTAATGATTTCATGAAAATAAGTGATAAGATTGCCTGCTACCTAGGTATTTATTACACTCACGAAAAGGTACAATTATTAATTTTATGAATTATATAAGTACTTAAAATTTTAAGTACGTTAATTAATTATGCAATTAATCTTCATAGATTAAGCACATTGCGGCGTCATTAAAAATTTAAACTGAGTAAGTACTTAATTACAATAACAGGTATTTTGCAATAGTAAACTATCAACACAATAAGGAGTTGCAACACACTTTTACATTGTCTAATAGCGGATCACAGAAGTAGGTATGTAAGCTGCATTACGGCTTAAGCTCAGCCAGCATACCACGCTTGCACTACTGTAAAACACATAAGATATGAATTACTGCACAAAAAACACGTTTATTACACCTCCATAACTTTTAATAGAATTAAAAAAGCCTCCGTATTAACCCCGGGAGCTTCGACCTTTTAACACAAATGTATAAAATTGCGCCGAAATCGCGACAAAATACTTACGTTCACCACAATCCAAACCTCACTAGAATATAATAGCACACACAGCACGTTTTTTAATACAGAAATGTTGTGTTTTTTTGTTGAGCGCGCGGCGCGGGACGAAGCGACTTCTCGTCGGAGGAGTGTTGGGAGGACTGAGGACCGAGTGCGAGCGTCGAGGTCACTCGGCCCTCCCCTCACTTCAGGTAGCTGAGGGAATCTATACTCGATAACTTAGATTATGAATATTTGTTTATACGATGCCGAATTTCGCGAGGAAAGCCGAGAATAGAAGCCCAGATGGCTAACCGGTTGGCAGTCTTTTGGTCTTTGATCTAAGATCTGCTTCTGCTATGCTGCTATCACGAAGATCAACCTACAAGCGATTTGCTACAGACATATCAAATGGGAGTAGTAAAGTAAATAATGAAACTTTGTCTGGGAAACTTATAGAGGTTGTCAAAAGTTTGGATTATGGATTCAGCAGCAAGTTCTAAGCAATTGGTAAAAGCTTTACTGATAGTAAAATATTGTGAATATAAATGCTTATAGGTAGCTTGATAATGTTTCGACCTAGTCTGATACGTTAGAAAAGTCGCTTGAAACACAAAACACTGTCGAAATATAATAGAGTATATTTACAGTAACACAATAATTTGTGTACACAGTGTTGATTTTTTTATTCAGGAAATTTGTTTTCGTCATAGCACATCGCAAAGCGCCATAAATGGGCTTTAAAATATTTGTAGGATAGACCTTAGACCTAAAAAATATTAACATAAATACGGATAAAATAGAGCCACGGCCTCTAAAAAACCATAGAAAAAGATAAATAACACGTTCCAATATCCTTAATCCCGGCGATAGCGCGCTATATCGGCTTTTACGCTCCAACATCCAAATTTCTAATCCCATTAGGAATTTGGGAGGTGTTTTCATAATTCCCGAGAGCCCATATGGGAATTTAACGAATAAAGTTACAAACATGTTACAAACCTTATTTAAAATATAGGTTTACCCAGATTTCAGGCCCAGGATGATTGGCGTTAGCATATTAATAAAACAACAACTACCGTACAAAATAGATAATCTCCCATAAAAAAAACTGAAGATCTACTATAATATTAATGTGCCTGCTAAAAAATATCTGCGGATTCCATTGCGATTATTTTTTGAAAGGCGTAGGTAAACGTTTTAAGTTTAAACTCAAATTATCTTACATCTTTAAATGAGCAATTCTTGTATATAATTGGAATCTCGGAATCGGCTCCAACGATTTTCATGTTTCGGGGGCGATAAATCGATCTAGCTAGGAATCATTTTTAGAAAATGTAATTTTATTCATGTTTTATCGAATACCGAGCAAATCTCGTATATGGTATAAATACAGAATACTCGTATGTATTATCCACGTATAACATTTTGATTACAAATCATACAATATGTATATTGGTAAAAATCATAATATTTTTCTGGTTTTCTCAATTCTAACTCTCTTCTCTTTTGACGGGTTCATTTAGATTTTAGACTTTAGAGCGGTATTTAAGAAATAAATGCCTAATATATTATAGATAACTATATTTATTTGCTCTATAGATTAAAAATAGCAGGAACGGAATTTATTACAAGTCCTGGAGGTGGTGTCAGATGAGCCACACCAGAAGGTTAACAAGTGCGTCGCTTAGAAAATGCATGGGACACGGAACTTTACAAAATATGAATAGGTAGACCTATAAATGACCTTTACGCAGCTTGAAATAAAAATTTGGAAAGAAGACTCTTGTTTCAATAAACGTTTTTCTGTACAATGAGTCAGTAACAAGTCAACAACTCGACAGACTAAAGAAAATAATCACCGTGAAATATACCATAACAATGTGTGAGGTATATAAGCTCTAAAAAGAGTATTTAACATCTTATAAGACGTAGGTACCCAAAACACCGAAAACATGTTGCGAACGAGGATGGGATTGGTGTTACTTGTTGCTATATTGGTAAGTCTTATATTATAACTAAGTAGTTACAAGTTAGAAAGGTATGACATGCTAAACCAATCTTAAGCGTTCTCAAAACAATTTATCTAGCTGAGAGTTTCTAAAACATTTGACTCTAAAAAAGCCTTAATATAATTTTTAGATGACAATAGGTACCTACTATATTTATTATTTCTGTTGACAAACTAATTGAACCCCTAGGCCTAGGGGGTCGTGTACCTACTACCTATCCCATTTTGCGAACCATAATGTAGAGCATTCTTAAAATTGTGCTCCGCGGAGCACCATTGGGGCTGGGGCCATACAGGCAAAACTTGTCCCAGGCACTACAGTACGGTATTTGAAGAGTGGTTACTTCGCTCTGAAAATGCTGTATAAATCATCCACAATGGATGCAAAGGCCTATGGGCAAGGGCCCGAGCGTCACGAGCTTCTCCATACAAAAGTGAAAAAAAATTTTGGTCTTTCAGCGCTGTTACTTTCACAGTGAACTCTCTACAAGGAACACGTACACTCCCTATTGAGTATTATCACTTATTTTTGTTACATCCTGTATAAATTCTTAAAAAATATATTTTTATGGTATCTCCCCTACACGTCAAACGGGGATGATTTTTTTTTTCGCGTCCACCCGACCGTGTGACGTGTCGTTGGATAAGTTTTCTAAAAATATTACAAGTATTCATAGATCATTTCCGATTTAGGAATCCATTAGTGAAATACATATGAAGTTTTAAAGTGGAAAAAATCGTTACGTAAGTCCAGTCCCTTCTACCAGTTAACTGCTAAAGTCTAAACCAGGGGTTCCCAAACTTATTTTGCCTACTGCCCACTTTGAGAACAAATTAATAATTATGTTTTAGCACCCCCCATTGTTTCAATTTAAATAATGCATCCAAATGAAATGAAATTACAAATCACCCCCCAAGCCTCTACACAACGCCCCAATTTTTTTCTGGGTCCCACACCCTTTAGACTGTAGTATAGTAAGCATGTACCCCGTATAAGTAAGTGAATTACACTACAATAAAGTTAGTCTTAACCAAGTCGTCGAGTATTTCATTTCACCTATCAGGGCCCATCCTCACAAGACCTTCAGCGCCCACAAGGGGGCGTTATCGGTCACTTTGGGAAAGGCTGGTCTCAACTCTAAACGGTTGCTTCTGGAAATGTGAAAAAATTCACGGGAGTAAGAAATATAATTATGCTGAATAATTTAAAAGGAAAACTATGACGGCTAAGAAGACTTCAAAAGTTTTTGAGTAATAGTCGATCAACTAAAAAAAATGTATTCGGCGAAGTGTGAAATGAAGAAACTTTTCGTTTGAAATTCTTTTGAACATAACTGTGATTATAATATTGTTAGAAATGTAAAACATACTAAAAAAAATTTTGTTTGTTATTATTTTTAGCAATATTCCGCGAAATAAACTTCCACCTTTAAGTAAATGAGTGAGTGCACGCATAGGCATGCGTACAGCACCTCCCATCCTGAGGATGCTCCGGTGTTGGAGCGAAACGCGCGTCGAGGTTTTCAACCTGCATGGTGGTGAGGGGCCTTCTTGCACGGATTTGCTAACATTATTGCTTGTGTGGTGGTGGTGTTTGCAAGTTCTTGCATGTGAGTGTACGCATAGGCAGTGTGGGAGGAGGGAGGTGCTGTACGCATGCCTATGCGTGCACTCACTCATTTACTTAAAGGTGGAAGTTTATTTCGCGGAATATTGCTAAAACTAATAACAAACTAAATTTTAAGCTATGGATTTCCGCAAAGTAACGCCTAATTCCATTAACTATTTAAAACATACTACATATGCATATTGACCATACAAAAATTATCAAAAATTAACGGTACTACGGAAACGGAACCCTAGGTATATTGCGCGTGGCCCGACACGCACTTGGCCGGTTTTTTGGAAATGACATCAGTAATCAGACTGCAGACACTGCAGCAATGGAGACAATTCATTCAAAGTCAAAACGTTTATTTTTTTGGGGGTCCGTCAAAAATGACACTTTTTAAAAGGGTTCCGACTTCCGCCACCAAACAATTTGGAGAACCGCTAAATTCGCCTAGTCGCATTAACTTAGCCTAATCACTAATCACAAATATCTTTTTCAGGTAGTAGCATTGACTGATAATAATGAAGGTAATCTTAATATATATAATTCTTCTGTGAGTGTGTATGTCACTGAACTTCTCTCAAACGACTGGACCGATTTTGATGAAATTTTTTGTGTGTGTTCAAGGGGATCTGGGAATGGTTTAGATTCACAATTTTGTTCGCTGGACAATGTTGTCTATGAGAAAAAAAAGTTTGGGAACCTCTGCACTAGAGTCTAGAACCGTACACTTTTTGCGATTCAAACTAATAGTCTCCAATCGGCTTGAAGCGGTTAAATATTTACCTATTGGCCTGATTTATGTGGCTATATGCTTACTGCTTAAGTACTATCAGAGAAGTTGATTCATAGGCAGCTGGCGGACCAACCTTATTCGGTCGTATTATGCCAAACCCCTAGACCAGGGGTCGGCAGACTTATCAATCAGATGAGCCAAATATCAAGTTTGTAGATTTTCCCATACCTTCAAAGAGCAGAGCTACATTTTATAAGTCTAACTAGCTGTTGCCCACGACTTCATCCGCGTGGACTTCAGTTTATAGCGCTGAGTAGTGAGTTATTTAATAACGTGTATCACCATCGAAAGAATCGGAAAATTGGAATCGACATGGTACCACCACCTCTTATAGAAAGACGCATGAGCAAGCGATAACGCGATGTAAGCGACTCTTAGCGACATCTGTTATGAATTTTTGGAACTAACTTAATTTGAACAAATTTACGCATTTACACCCCCTTACAACCCCTTTTTCCAGTAAAAAAGTAGCCTATGTCTTTTCTCAGGCTTTAGACTATCTGTGTACAAAATTTCATTACAATCGGTTCAGTAGTTTTGGCGTGAAAGCGAGACAGACAGACAGAGATACTTTCGCATTTATAATATTAGTATAGAAGTATAGATAATAGACTTTGCTTCACACTACAAAGCTACATTAATTATAGTTAGGGCCTAGCCGACAGTCGACAGATTAGGACCACCATTGAATTGACATAAACTAACCCAATAACGTAGGTCCGTCAGGCGTCAACTGCCTGAATGAATATATAAATTAATTTCTTCGATACTTAATAGTTAATACTTAAAAGTTTTTAATTTTAACAGTAAATGCAACGCCATTGGCGTGCGGAGGTGACGATGGAATGGATTTCTTCATGCCATTCCTACCTCACGGACATAAGAAACACCGCAAGCAAAAGCCAGATGACGTCAACAAGAAAGATGATGATGATGAAAAGAAAGATGATGACGACAAAAAGAAGGATGATGATGATAAAGACAGCCTCAAAGATAAGAAAAAGAAGTTGATTAAAGATTTTGAAAAAAGTATGTCATTCAATTATCAAGATCACAAGTATCAAAATATAATAGCTGATATTTTAATTTTGAGGTCTTTTCAACTATTTCTTGTACATTTAGGTACCTTTAATTAATTGTATTATCTGGTTCAGATGAATTAGATCATTTTATCATAATCACTGGATATTCAGTTAAATTAAGTTACAATACTCGTAATAAACATTATTACTTATAAGTAGCGCCATAATAATATAGTGTCGTCAAAAATATATTGTCAGTGGACAAAAAGTAAAGTTGTATTTTTGTTTCAGTGATGGAAGAATTTAGTAAGTATTGTTTCATTTAAGTATACAGTGTTATATAATACAAGATGTTAGTTTAAACACCGTTGTCCTTGAAACCATCAAATGAGCCCGTCAAAATGAACAACTTTTTCTATAAGAACAATGCTGGGAATAAAAAATATTATGTCTTCATAGGTACCCATACAAATTGCCGATCCGAGCATCCGTATGGGTATGAAAACGGCATTTTTTTTGAGTTCCCAGCATTGTTCTCATAGAATTATTATTTTTAACAAAAAAATTAAAACCGACTTCCAAGGTAAAAAGTAAAAACAATAGTAATATGAACTAAAAAGTATTAAATAACTCAAGTACTCTTTAATAGCACACCTTTTTTCAGAATTCGTCTAAATCTCAACTATTTCTATACATATTATACTACAGTCTTCATTATTTATAAGTCGGTACCAGCTAATTTAATTGTGAGTTCAGTAATGTCAGAATATCTAAAACTTTTGGGACTGGTACCGACTTCAAACTTCAAAGTAATGAAGACTGTAGTATGTACAGAAATAGTTGAGATTTAGACGAATTCTGAAAAAAGGTGTGCTATTAAAGAGTAAGAGTTATTTAATACTTTTTAGTTCATATTACTATTGCTTTTACCTTGGAAGTCGGTTTTAATATTTTTGTTAAAAATAATAATTTCACTCTTTTTTAGTTAATAACCAATACGAATGTTAACTATTCACATTATGTTACTGTAAGCGAAATTGTGGTAAATGCTTGCAGTTAGGTACCTAAGCGATGCTGCAATTTCCAAACTTTTATCTTTAAAGATTCAGGAGTTCTGTTCAGTGCCTTTGGACCAAGAGACACCTTCATAATATGAACTTTCTCTTATATGTTTAACTTACTAGAAACAACATTTTAACCACTATGAGTGTTTTGATAAAATTCAAGGATTTTCCTCGATTGCTCATAGATCCCATCATCAGCTCACCACTTTCGTAATTATTGTTTTACAAAATTAGTATTATATCCTATAGGATAAAATTCAGAATTTTGAAAATCGGTCCACAAACAGCGAAATCGTCATCAAAAACGTCTGCTTCGAATTTCGATGCAAAATATCACGAAAAGTGCCAATAATTGGGTCATAGTGTGATGAGTTGATGACCCATGGTATAATTATGATTGTGATGATGATGATTAATCAAATTGATGTTTAGCTCATGCTTTCAGTTGTTTAAACAACGCCGAAATCCCCGAACCTGTACCTATAAGCATTCAAAAGTTCTGTTCTGTACCTGCGGATCCAGGGTATAACCTGGTGCGAAGTCTTACTTTTTGGTAGCATTTACCTCGATTGTTTCAGAAAAAGTCGAAATTACTATAATTTGTTTCCATACAACAAGGAGTCCCCTCGATTGTTCAAGGATACCATCATCAGATCTATTTATTTATTTATTTTATAGACTCACCAACAGAACAGCATTTGTGACATTTTAAATTTGTAAGTACATAAAATTTGTTTAAAGATAAAATGAGTTCTAATGACAGGTGAAGTACAGCGTGCGTATGCGACAAAAATTATACGAGATGAAATGAAGTAATATGGTGATAAATGATAATGATAAATAATAATAAGATCAACACTTTTGTGAACATGGTACCAAATTCGAGTTAAATCCTATACAACACAAAAAGAATTTTGAAAATCGGACCGCAAAAAGCTGAGTAATCGTTGAACATACAAAAAAAAGATACATACAGTCGAACATTTTACCTCCTCCTTTTTGGAAGTCGGTCAAAAAGTTGTTCATTTTGACGGGCTCATTTGATGGTTTCAAGGATAACGGTGTTTACAGTTTACACAAACACACTGCATAATATAGGGTGTAATAAAACTAAGTGATTTTACTTTTAAAGGTACAATTCCGTGCATCGCGATCGATCGCGGTCGCGCACGACCTACGACTGTCGTCGGACGCTCGCGACCATAGTCAGTGTATGAAAGTGTATGGCACCGCTTCCGAGGCCCGCGACAGACGCGCGCGACCGACGACTGTCGTAGGCCGCGCGCGATCATGTCTTGAACTTATGACAGACGCGCGCGACCGATGACAGTCGTAGGCCCCGCGCGACCGTGTCAAAGTTATATGACACGGTCGCGCGCGGCTTACGACAGTTCTCGGTCGCGCGCGTCAGTCGCGGGCCTCGGAAGCGGTGCCATACATTTTCATACACTATGGTCGCGAGTGTCCCGACGACAGTCGTAGGTCGTGTGCGACCGCGATCGATCGCGATGCACGGACTTGTACCTTAAGGGAGTATGACGTATGTGTCCCTTGTATTGGGTTGATTGTGAAAGTAGCAGCGCTGGAAGAGCAACTTTTGTTTTAACTTTTGTATGGGAAAATTCATATCGCTGAGGCGCTTGCCCATACAAATCACCAAAAGCCCAAACAATCAGCCTAAAGTATAATATCACTTGTTTTGTTACATACTGTATACAAACATAAGTAATTTACTATATTTTACGTTCATTACTTTTCTGGATTAAGTCATGGCCCCACAGGCGGCGACAATCACTTACCAGCAGTGGCGGCCTTACGGGGTGGCGAACAGGACAAACGCCCGGGGCTTCGCGTCAAGCAAAAAGTCAAAGTGGCATTTTATTTGAATTTTTGGCGGTCAGGTCCCGGTGTCGGCCGCAGTTAGGGCATCGAGACCGGGTTTTCCCGAAACCGAAAAACCCGAGAAAACCCGGGTTTCAGAGATCATGAAAAATCCCGGGTTTCAAAAATGGAACCCGGGTTTTTCGAGCTTTTCGGGTTTTTAGTTTTTTTGATAATTATTAAAGGCCAGACCTGATAAAAGGTATTTATAACAAACTAACATACAAATTATTTATTTTTATAATATACTAGCTGACCCGGCAAACGTTGTTTTGCCATATAAATAATTTTGGTATGAAAAATAGATGTTGGCCGATTCTCAGACCTACTCAATATGCTCACAAAATTTCATGAGAATCGGTCAAGCCGTTTCGGAGGAGTACGGGAACGAACATTGTGACACGAGAATTTTATATATAAGATTGTATGGGTTTAATTATTTATATTGGTCATAATTAAACAAAATATAATATTTTAAAGGAAAAGTTTCACTTTAAAAGCATTCGATCGAAGGTTCTAGGAATTTCCATTATATTCTTTTGTTCTCGCGATCACCGGTGCTCGCGCGGGGCCTGAAGGATTAAAGACATAATTGTCATAAAAATATTTATTAATAATAATTAAAAATACATATTTTAAAAATCCTACCAAAACTATTCAATGTAAAAAAGCCAAGTCTCTTCAAACAATCTATCCTTCGCAAAAAGTTTTCAAATTTCATAGAAGCCAAGTCTTGTTAAACTTATTTTATAGTTTTCAATCAACATTTAGTGATTGACTATGGTTTTGTTTATTATGTGATCAAAGGTTTCCAAAATAAAGTGTGGACAGCTTCAAAGGGTTCTAACTTCTAAGTCTGCTGAAAGTACCGTAGACTTTTGATCATGGGTAAGTCAGCCACTAGGTGACAAAACGTTGAAACTTGTATGGACCGTTGCTGATAAAATACACCCATCAACAAAGTCTTAGGGATATTTATATTTTTGGAATATCTAAAAACCTGTCAGGAATTTTTGAAGACAGTGTATGAAACAATGATATCTTATTTTTTAGTATTTAATAAAACATATGATTAAAACATTTTTCCGAATTTTATCGTTTCTAAAGCAATCACAGGTACATCTACAGTCATAAAAAATCAGTGATAAGTCAACAAATCTTCATTTCGTTTTATAAACTGAAAATTTCATTAAAATTAGATATTTTTACTGTTGATTGTCATATTAATAGCAACAATTTATGCTGATCGATGTTTGGATACAGTATTTTTACAAAAAAATATTTTTTGTGTCCTGCTGCGGTATGACACCCAGTCTTCTTTGCAATTTAAAGTCATTATTTTCAGTCATCTAACTTACTAAAAACACTTAAAGGTTTTTGTTTGTCGTTATGCATTTTGTTATTATTTGTTATATTCACAACATAACAAAAAGAGACAATATTAAGACTTGAATGCAATCAATAAAAAGGCTTCAGGAGAGCAACCAGCCCCTAGAAACTGACAAAACCATGCCGAGGAGTTTCCATCAAGTATATTTTGAATCCATATTTTTGTATTGCGGTCTGGCAAATGCGGCAGATTGCTTTTCATTGCTTGAGAGACTGATGTTGGTAACACATAATAGGTCGAATGGTGGCTTTCTTTAGCCGGCCGTAGATATCATACTCACTGCGAAATTGTTAAAATACGTGATTTTAGTGAATCGAAATGAAATATAACAAGCAGAGTTTTTATCAGCACCAGCGCCAGAGCCACCATGGTTAATCTTACAAATTCATTAAAAGCAACCTTCCGCATTTGCAATAATATTATGGTCTGGTCTGATCAATTATATGGTAATCTAACATGAATTTTGTCTATTGTGACTAGAACTAATGACTACAAAAAGCTTTGAGGTGTAGTTTAATGTAAGATTTTTCAGTAATGTAAGATTTTCCACTAAGTTAGATGACAGAAAGGTTACCTTAAACTACAAAGAACATTCGGCTTCATACCGACGGTAGCAAGGCAGACAAAAAGCAATTTCAGGTAAAAAACTAGGCACAAAAATTTAATTACAGGTGTAAAGTATGCCAACATCTATTAGGACTAAATAATTACATATTAATAAGTTGACAATCAGCAATAAAAATGTAAAAGATTAAATAAAGATTTGTTGGCATACGTTTTATATTTCAGGTTATTCATCCATTTACTGTCTTCAAAAATTCTTGATAGATTTTATATATTTCATAAAATACAAATACATTTAACAATATATGTAATTTGGAGGTGAAGCTTGTTGTAATACTTAACCTTGGCCCGAAAATCTTAACCCCTTTGATAAGATCCAAAATATATAATAGGAGAGGTAAATAGTCGCTTCTATAAAAGTATGATACGGCCGTGCCCATTCACTCGAGACTTGGCCCAACCAAGTCTGCCATGACCGCACACTATGGTATTTCAATAGTATTTTACTGGAACAGTTGCCAGCACAATCGCTGAAAATCATATTTAAAGTATTTTCGCATCGTTAATCTTTGAATTTTAAGAAAACCCGAAAAAGCCCGAAAAACCCGGGTATTCATTTAAAAAACCCGAAAACCCGGGTTTTAAAAATTGGGTCCGGCTAACCGGGGCCTCGCATTTCGCAACGGTTAAGGCCGCCACCGCTTACCAGTTATATTATCATGCGATCTCTTTGCTCGTTTACTGGACTAGACTGGACTGACTTTAGGGTGTGTGTTCACGGTGAAAATAGCAGCACTCAGAAAAATACTTTTGACTTGCGCATCGTGGGTTATTATGACCTTTTATTTCCAGCCAGTTTACGCCCAAAATGTACCGTTTTCGGGCGTATACTGGCTGGAAATAAGAGGTCATAATAACCCACCGGGTCTAAAACATGAAACATTGTTTAATTTCATGAGTCTAATAATTCATTAATCATTATTGTTTTATTTCAGTTTCTTGAAGATGAAAAGCAAAATAGATTAACCCTAATTATACAAAATTGTTATGAACATTGGAAACTTGAATACACTTTTTATTTTTGCATGCTTTAAATGTGTTGGTATTTTATTGCCTATTTTACTCAACCTTAATCCTTTACTACTAAATTGTTTAAAAGTTATTATAAATAAAGAAATTACAATAAACTATAGATTAAGACACCCGCAACTGCATTGCGCCAAAATTCTTTTATTGCGGGAAACAGTGTACGTACATTTTCCGGGATAAAAATTGGTACAGCAGTTTAGGCGTGCCGGCGTGATAAGGTGGCAGGCAGACAGACACACTTTCGCATTTGTAATATTAGGATGGATAAAAATAATATATAAATATATAATTCTTCTGTGAGTGTATATGTCACTGAACTTCTCTCAAACGACTGGACCGATTTTGATGAAATTTTTTGTGTGTGTTCAAGGGGATCTGGGAGTGGTTTAGATTCACAATTTTGTCCGCTGGACAATGTTTTTTTAATTAATTTTTAATTTATTAGTAGTTGATTTTGGAATGTTTTACATTGGATCCGACAGACGGCGCTACCATCGCAGTGTCAAATTTTAAATAATATTCGAATTCGAATTTTAATTTTAGTCTGTCCCGACAGTAAGCGCTGCGATCAAATTAAAAAAAAATACTTTATGTATTTAATATGGAAAAGAAACGTTTGCCGGGACAACTAGTATATAAATAAAATTCTTGTGAAGATAATCTTTTATATTTTATCTTTAGCTTACACAACCACGAAGCAGCCGCAGGAGTCGAAGAAAAAATCTAAATCGAAAAATCCAATGGAAGACTTCTCTGGTTATGTAAAATTTTTAAAATTTCTGTTTGCAAGATAATGGATTTCACAAAACTATAACAAGTACCATAAAACTGTAGTAATTCAGACCTAAGTTTTATTGATTTCTACCCCTTACTAAACTCCCAAACTGAATAATATGGAGATCTTGTAATATTGTTTTGTTGTCTTTGTCTGTAGAGTGACTATTTAGAATGTATCAGACAAAAACAGTGTTGTAGACAGACTGGCACCTCACGTGTTGATAAAATATTTTAAAATTTTGCAGACACAAAATGAATAAAATGTCATAATATATTAATTAATTTAATCAGACTCATTGCACAATGTAAACTGATATACATACAACATGGATGTAAAAAACTTAGGCTTCAACAAATTCACATCTGCGTGTGTGACACACACACAAACACACCCGACGACACACAGTGCCGTTTAAATAATGAGGTCTACCATATATACAACACAATCACCGTACAAAACGTCCAAGTATAAAATTCGAGTCACACAGTACTAGCGTAGACATTACACTTAGTCCTCCGGAACAACCCGTGTTCCTGCTCACTCACACATTCACACAGTCTTTATCACATGTGCTTATAGCTCATCGTGCTCCTCCTGAAACAATAGAAAAAATATTATAGCCACATACTTTACTAATTCACACTCAAATATGCCAATCCGTACAAAAGGAAAAGAATATAAAATGGAGGTAAGACCTGCAATGCTATATGCTTCAGAATGTTGGACGGTCAAGGAAACACATATACAAAAGCTCCACACTACAGAAATGAAAATACGATGTTCTGGAGGGGTAACAAAACTTGACAAAATTAGAAATGAATATATCCGGAGAACCTTCAAGATAACTCCAGTGTCCGAAAAAATTTCTTGGCGCAAATGTACTAGGAGAGCCGACCCTACGTAAAGTGGGAATGAGCTAAGAAGAAGACTTACTGATTCACACTAATCCAAGAGGAGGATAAACCTTAATGGCTTTAAAAATTATGTTTTCTTTTGAGTTCTTGGTATATTAAGGCAGCAATTTTGAAAAGATATAAAAGTAAAGGAGAGAGGGGATACCTTTGCCCAGCAGTGGGACACATACGGCCAATAATAATAATAATAATAAAAGTAAAAATCTAGATGCCTCTATTTTGGCTAAAAATGATTTGAACATTTTAGGAAAGTTCATGACATTGACTTTATGCTGATAAGACTGGCCGTCTTAGGGTGCGTTTCCACTGAAGCGGAACAGAGCTTAGCGCTGCCCAAATTGGCCAATCGTGCTATTCCAGCGGAATGACAGCGAAGCGGAGCGAAAGATTTCGAGCATGGTGATTGGTCAATTCGGCACCACTAAGCTCCGCTCCGTGTCAGTTGAAATGCGGCCTAATAGTCTTCAGACAAGTTAAGTTTAATATAAATAAACTCACCATGACAGGCGCAGCTTCACCAGCCTCATCGTCGAGATCCTCATCATCATCCTCCTCATCAGGCTTCTCTGCCTTCTCCTTCTCTCTCTCAGCCTCATCCTGCTCGGCCTTCATCTTCTTTTCACCTTCTAGAGTCTTCTTCAGGGCCTCACCCCTCTCCTTAGCGGCTTCCAAATCATCGGTGATCAGGAAGTTGTCGAAGATGGTTCCGGACTTCACTTGCCACAGATCGAGACCGACCGCGCAGAGCTCATCACGCTTGTACAGTTTTTCATCAGGAGTGTACTCGGGATTGTCAATTTCAGGGTGGATCCATGGTCCCTTGTAAGCCGGGTTGTCGATCTGTAAAAAATAATTTTAACATCTAGAAAGTTCCATTTGGATAAGCTTATCTTATCGTACAAGGTCACTTTTATCCTCTTTCAATTGAAAATGTGATAAATGTAATCCAGCAAAATATACCTTTTTTGGAGGTTAGGCTATGAAATGCAAATACGATGCAAAAGAATATTCCTTCGCTAGAATCATACTCAAAGATTGATTTCTTTGAGTATGATTCTAGCGAAGGAATATTCTTTTGCATCGCACACTCGTAAGTGTACTAGAGTGATAACTAAAGTTCGAGAATCTTCCCAGAGATAGCCACATAAAAATAACTCAGTTTTGCAAATAATTTATCTAGCAATTGTCACGGACGCGGCAACTATGTACGTCACAGAACTGTAAATTAACCAATAGCACACCGCGTGCAGTTTACAAATAACGGCGCTTCCGGTCGATGAACTATGCATCATTCGGCCAAATGAAAGTTTTGTTGTCGACATTTTAGATAAGTTATTTTTAAATTGCGCGTTACTAACATTTCCAACCATGATTTCTAGGAAAAGCCACATGTAAACCATCATTGCACGGCGACGCGTTATGTTCTTCCTCAGCCAAAAGATTAGATAACAGTAGAGACTAGCAGAAATAGTGATGACAGCTACTAGTAGAAAGTCAGTCAGAATGACTACTGAGTACTGACTATTTTGTAGATGTAGTTAATTTTAGGGTTTATTTCTACTAATAATGCAATAATATCAAATTTCACCAATAACTTAACTATGGCGCGCGCCATGCAGATTATATGTAAGCCGCAGACTCGATCACACAAAAAGTGTGACGTCTGCGATCTCCCTAATTAATACACATCCAGACCCGGGAACATTGAAAACTTTTTGTTCCGTCGGCGGGATTCGAACCCGCGACCCCGGCTTGAGCTACCAACGCGCTCATCACTGAGCCACAGAGGTCGTCAAACTCTTCAATTTATATTTGCTGGATTTCATTGCTTTAGACTACAATATTCAATACATAGGAACAAATATATAATATATAATAAGCCACAAATATTTACCTGTTTGGGTGCCCAAACACCCTTGTATTCAGGGTTGTCGATCATGGGTGGCTCCCATTCACCGTCCATCTCGTCGTCCCAATCTTCAGGCTTGGTGGCATCAGGGTCGGGAATGTGCTCAGGTTTGTCCCAGTCCTCGGGTTTGGTGTCATCGGGGTCGGGGATGGTGGGCTTGTCGTCCCAGTCCTCAGGTTTCTTGGCTTCGGGATCCTAAATAAAATTTTTAAAATATTGTCTTAGAAAAGACATAAATAATACAATGTATTTTATGTTACATCTAATATTATGTTGTATAATATGGTTGTATGAAACTAAAATTCTTTATCTAATAAATAAAATAATACACAATGGTCACAATGTATAATTATTGCTGTGATTATTTAATACATTAAGATAAAATTGCAGTGATGTTGCATAATCTTAATTATTTTAGTAAAAGAAAATGTTATGTCATAAAATATTATTATATCACAGAATCTGTAACTTGATCATAGTTTATTCCTCTCCAAATGATAGACTTATCAATAGGATAATGATTACTCTACATACTTGGTTAAAATTTTTACATAATATTATGATGATTATGACAATTCGTACTGGTTAGTTTAAAAAAGGGAATTTAACCCATCAATCTCCAAGCGGCACCCGGCTGACACATAACAATTGAAAATCAGTTGTGTCTGCAATTCCCACGTACGAGGAATAAAAAACATTTGTACACAAAAAATATACCTTTATCTTCTTAGGAGGAAGGAAGTCCCAGTCCGCTTCAAGATCTCCAGATTCCACCTTCTCGTTGTCGATGAGCACTTCATAAGTGTTGTCAGGCTTGACAATCAGGGTGTACAGATGGGTGTACACGTCGTCCTTGCAGCGGATGTCCTTCTTGATGAGGTGGTTCTTGCCCTTGTAGCTAAAGATGACATGGACCTACGACAAAAAAGGGATTGGTCACTTTATTACAGACAGAACTAAGTAACGCCGTACTCAGAGACATTTAATTAGGATTAAACTTCAATTAATTGAAGAGTTTTACATAATGTAGTACTCAGGGCTGGTTTACGCGTATTAAGTAGATAAGTTGTAACTAAATTTTTGAAATGTGTCAAGTGACAAGCCCCGCCTGCCAACTCAACAGAAAATAGTCAAAATTCTAATTTCCTTGTTTAGTACTTAACTAAATTTTAACTTGCTACTTGCTACTAAATTTTGTGTTAACATGCAATAAATAACTTAAAATTTAGTTAACTACTTATTAACCTAACATGTGTAAACCAGCCATCAGAGACATTTAATTAGGATTAACCTTCAATTTAATGAAGAGTTTGACTGTATATTGTATGGGGCTTATGTAAAAATTTTGAATTAATTACAATTAAGTAATTAATGCTCCACTCTGAGTGCGGCAATATGTGTTTAATATTTATGTAGGCTAATTAAATTTTAATGAAAGTTATTGCAGTACATACAAAAGTGTTTGTTATCCTGATAATTTACTGCAATAGGAATGCAAATATTTTTAAACAGTTAAGATTTTTTATAATTAAGTATTGACATCTATAATTCTATACATATTGTATACTTAGCTCGAAAAAACTTTTTTTTTCACTAACAACTACAACGTAAAATGAAATTTCTAGATTCGCATGTCAGTATGGTGATTAAATATATATTTTACCATCAGTATCTACACATGAAATCTATTTCATTGTTTGAAAGATCAATAACAATATATGTAGTCATGCAAGCCTTATCATGAACAACATATTTTTATGATTTAGTTTCAACATAGTTCAAACTAATAGTGTCACTTTTACACTATACTTAGATACAAGACTTTTTGACCCTTTGCCATAAAAGGTTCTAAAAGCAGTACTTGGACAACTTTACTTGGATTGGCACAAGGTTTTGAACTTATAAATAGTTATGGAATCATAGTATCATAATTACTATATAAGGTAGCCAACTTTATTACTGGATATTAGAGGAAGTGAAGCAAAATATTCTGAGTAAAATAAAAGTTACTGAGTTAAGTATAAAGGCAAATTTTTGTTTGCTGTCCTTGTCATTTTTTAAGCCCAAAGTAGTGTGCTAAGAGTTTCAGTTTAGGACTCCTTTGCCCTTTGCATCTTTTTAGCATGCAGTTCCTGAAAAAAAATAGTTCATAATTCTTGTCTCACCTTCTTGGTGCCGGGTCCGCAGATGTCAGGGCCAAACATGATCTCGTACGGGCTCTCTCCGTGCATGTCCTTCTGGTCCAGCTTGCAGTCAAACACCTTCAGGTAACCGCCTCCGCAGTCGATGTCCTGCTCATGTTTCACGGAGAACTGCACCACTAGGGGCTTGCCTTCGTTGGAGAAAGGCTTGAACTTGCGCGACAGGGCGTAGAACCTGGCATCCTCTGAAGTCTGGAGACCTGGAGTGATGAATATTCGGGTAAAAAAAATATAAATTGTAAAGCGTGGTACACACTATATTGACTCGTATGAATGAACAAAGTGAATGAAAGGTCATTTACCTTTATCTTCCTCCGGGTCATTGTAGAACTTTCCAGCTGTCAGCTTGAACTTGCCGAACTCCTTGCCGGGATGCTCGCTGTACACCCATTCCGATTCCCATGAATCTGTAAGCGAACGTAAGTTTAGAATTCCAAAAATTAAAGCGGCCACCCGGCATCCAAAAAATCGATAGCCACGCTTTATGCCGGCGATGTTAAAAATCTAAATATACTCACTGTCTGGGAACTTTTCTTCGAAGAACACTTCACAATTTACAGAATAAATTGCCAGTAAACTGGCAAAGAATATAACTAGCGACTTCATTTTTTTAACCTATACACACGCCCGTCCGCAACGAAAACTAGCCACGAATAACTTTTTAAAATGGGCGAATTCGGTAATATAGAATTTTTTACCGGTATGTTTACGTCGACAACTCTATCCCTATCGCACTTCATAGAAACATATTTTGATAGAAAGAGAGGAAAATTAAATTAGGAATGATTACAAAATGAATGATAAAGAGAGAAATATGATTATCAATATGTGAGACAAGGATGCCAAGTCCAATATTTCGTATAATGACGCAGACAGATGGAAAATTCTTATTGGCCAACGTACTCCAATAGGGATTGAACACACCAGACAAGATATTTGGCGGTAAAATTTAAAACATTCTTGGATAATTTTTACAGTTTTTACATTTTTATTAGGTTTTTACAGGTTTTTATGTAGGTAATTATTGTTTATATTACTATAGGAAAAACATAAATTCACAGATGATGACCCTATATACATTTGATATCTGTAAACGAAAGGTCTTAATGTTATTTAAATATAAATTTATAATTAGATATTTTGGTGAACAGTTAGATTTTGGTGAGATTAAAATATCAGAGAGGATTATTATAATTGCAAGTTAAAAAAATATTTTTTAAATCGGTATCCTTTATTATTAAAAACTATTGTTATTATTTAAAAGCAATTTAAGGAAAAAACAGACCAACTTCTCTGATAGTAAGTACATTGGCTGTTTGGACATGTTGTAGTCAAATATCAGTATATGGGATGGTTTTTTTTTGTGCCTTGACTACTTTGATTTTTGTTTTTTATTAAAATAACAAGGCTCAATTATATTAGGCACGCGCGCCTAGGGGCGGCAGCATCTATAGGGGCAGATAGATTTCGTCAATGGGGTAGCGAAAATAAAGTTACTTATACTCAAGAGCGGATCCAGCTTTGGCGCCAGGGGTCAAGTCACAAGAACTTATAATTTAGTTTTGATTATAATATATTATTTTATTCACCTAGGACCTGGACCCAGCCCAGGGGTGGGTGGGTCATGACCCCCATGACCCCCCCCCCCCCCCCCCCCTGGATCCGTCCTTGCTTATACTAATAAAAAATATAAATTCGGCACGTGTTATACTAATGGCTTATTACAAAATATAAGTTGTTAGCAGTTGTTACTAAGGGAATTTTTGTAAAGTGAGTTGTCGGTACATTAGATAATGGCAACGCATTACGTTTATCGGCTTGGAACGTTGCAGCTAATATCTTTTACGATGTAAGTCGCGCGAAACGTTATAAAAACTCGTAACCGTATCAGTTTTACATGTAATTTCCTTATCAGTGAATATTTAACAGCCAGCTTAGCAAGTGTTCAACCAAAAACAAGTCTGACCAGTGTATTCCGCAGTTCGTCGTAGTAGATTTGTAGAATGTAGAAGATTGACCTTTACAAAAGGCTACAATATACTGAATAATGCATTTTTAAAGAAATATATCGTGGAAAAAAATTTGCAATTTTATTACTTTAGTAATATTGCAAAATAAAAAAAATGCCAAAAGTTGAAATGCAAATTTAGTTATTAGGGCCTGTTTCACCGCTTCCTGATAAAGCTCCCATTATCTATTTACCACATAAAAATATCTGCCATATAAATCCGCCTGATGTATTTTTTGGTTCCACCACGTACGTCTCTGTTAAATTACGCGCCAGATAATTATTTCTAACCTTATTTGACAGTCGGAGTGGCAACGTCGCAATTTCCGTAGTACGTTCCATTTTAACCCAACCTTTATTGAAAAGTACAATAGTTTCATAATTTCACTTATATATATTAGAAAAAAACACCAACAAAAATAGAGTTGACGTATGTATTTATGGACTTACTAAGTTTTACAATAGTTTTACAGATTTGTTTCAAAAGAGTCAAAATGTTTTGATTCAACAACTTAATTAATAATTAATATGCAAGGAATATGAAATACGTAAAACGAATCGTAGGTGTCACCTTTCAAGTTTAAAGACATTTGAAAATATTTCAGTGTTCTATGTTCTTCTATACGTAGTTTCTTGAATAATAGGTACCTTATATTTTGTGATTTGTATTACGTCTTATAGAATATAGACAAAAAATTGTTTATATACGAGACGCTATATTGGACAACGGAGAGAATCGCGAGAGAAGTGTAAATTTTCCCATGGGGATTGAGGATACTTCATACTTCATAGTATACTACTATAATAAAAACACGATTTCGTTGGAAACAGACAGTTAAGACAATCAAAGAATCCTCAAGGAAGTTCTATTGAACTAGTGATACATGTTAAAAGATTAAGGTTAAGTCGAATAGAGGAAATGTTAAGGAAACGACTAAGAAGATGGATTTGTGTCTCCAATCTCTCCAGCATGCTGTGCTCTGTCTCATGCAGTTCAGGTTCAGTCTTTAGTTGGAGATTAGACAGCTGTTGATACCTGTATTTGAATAAGCTCTCTGTAATCTGTATTATCTGATCCCAATGACAGCTAGTGATACAGTGGATGGTAAATATTATTTTCATTAGATAAAATCCTTAATAAAAAAACATAATGTAAATTTATAAGTACATAATTATGTTGTTTGTTTCCAGATTCCAGAATAGATATTATTGTGGCTAGTACTTCTTGCCAAGTGGACATAGCTGTTGTTGTGGAACCTTTGCCCAAGCAGTAGCCGGCTGTTGCATAACAAATGAAAATCTATTATGTGTGTGATACCCACGATTGATGTGCTACAGATCAAAAAAACATCCTGCTCTGTGTAAGTTTTCCTGATACTGAATAAATCTTTAATCCTTCAAGCCCCATAAGGACACCGGTGACCGTGACAACAATAGAATACAATAGATCCATCAATCATCTATCAATACAATAGATCAATCCAAGAATCCCCGATCGAAGGATTAATAAGTGAAAACCACACAGTCCACAGTGGACTTTAGAACATTTACATTTACTCAGTTTTATTCAAATCTCAAATATCATAATCTGTGAAATTAGTAATGACTCATAACTCATAAGTCATAACCCAGAGGTTACAAGTTCAACCACCCAGTGTAACAACATTTTTGTGACATAATAATTATTATTTCTGATAACTTTTAAAAGTTCACCACCTACCAGTCTTATAACCTACCTACCAGTATTTGTGTTCAGTGCAGCTGGTTGATGTTGATCTTGGGCAGATTTGCCTCCCTAGCTGAAGTTTGCAGGATATCATTATTTAAGTATTTGTTATGAAATACTTGCGTATTAAAAATATGTATTTCCTTACAGGTAAACCCAAAGCAAATAGATCTTTTGATAAATTAGCCGAAGAAAAGTTAGAATTTGTAAAACTACAAAAAACCCTTCTTGAGGAAGAACTCCAGGAAAAAAATTAAGAAACAGCTAATGCTGAAGATGGAAATGCGTTATAAAAAAGAGTAACTTGAAATGGAGAAGTAAGAAATTTTAATAGCTTTTCTTCCTCCTCCATTTCAATTAACTCTGATAGTTTTATAATGTGAATAAGAAAATAAAAAGTAGTTTTAAAACTTAATTTTTTAATATTTCAATTGTAACGGTGATTGAATATTGAAGGATAATAATATATATACTTTTTGCATTAATACTTTTATTTCTCTCTTAAATTTACTGACACATTCTATTTTGAAACACAAACATTATTTTGTTACATAATAAAACTTAAATGCCATTAACCCTTAAACTCATCAACTCCCAAGCGGCACCCGGGTGCCACATAACTATTCCGTCTGTCTGTCTGCCTGCCTGCCTGTCTGTCTGTCTGTCTGTCTGTCTATCTCCAGGCTGTAACTCAAGAACGGTATAACCTAGAGATATGATATTTTCTCAGATTATGTATATCTGTTGCCGCTATAACAACAAATACCTACTAAAAACAATATAAAATTAATATTTATGGAGGCTCCCATACAACAAACATGATTTTTTTGTCCTTTTTGCTCTATATCAATAATGGCAACAGGTAGGTACTTGAATTTTTCACAAAATATCTATACTTACCTATAAAATATAAAACTCAAAGGTGACTGACTGACATGGTGATCTATCAACGCACAGGCCACAGCCCATACCACTGGATGGATGGATCGGGCTGAAATTTGGCATGCAGGTAGATGATATGGCGTAGGCATCCGCTAATAAAGGATTTTTATTAATTCTACCCCTAAGGGGATAAAGTAGGGGATAAAAGATTGTATATAATAATACTTCTTAATAAGAGCGAAGCCGCGGGCAAAAGCTAGTTTAATTATATGTGTTCTTTTAATAATAATATTAAAATAAAATAAAAAATTAAGGGGGGCTCCCATACAAAAAACACAATTTATGGCCTACTTTTACGGAACCACTTGTGCGCGAGTCGGACTCACACTTGACTAGACAGATAAAGACATACAGACAGACAACGACGTCCAATGAGTTTCTTAGGTACGTTAGTAACATAGAATATCGTTGACGAAGTCGCAGTAATAATAATAATAATAATCTCAGTCTCCCTTAGTTTTTACCCTTTGGCTTTTGGGTGCGGAACCCTAAAAATCGTCTAATTCGTCTTCTAAAATCTCTAAAAGATCCATGTATATTCAAAATATCATTATAATATTATAATAACTTGAAGAAAGTTCACACAACACTGAACTGCATCATTACGAAAACTGGCAAAAATATAACAGGCTGGAAATATTTTCGCGATCTCAAAAAAAGTTTTGTTATCTGACAAATAAAACCTTTAACAGCCACATGATCGGGCTGATAGGATATCACTGATTTTATCTGCTTGATTGCCTTATCAGACACGTGTGGAACAAAATTTTTTGCATTATCTGTCAAATAGCCTATTTGGCTCTTTATCAGGAAGCGGTGAAACAGGCCCTAAACATGTTTGTTTAACTATTAGCCATTAATTTACCCTATTTGCCGACAGCTATCGCTTAATGAATATTAGCTTATCACCTGAAACAATACCAGGCTAATGGCAAAAATAAATGATTAATTATTAAATAAATGATTATTAATAATATTATTGCCATGTCGCCACTACACAATTTCATAATCATATTTTTTTTTGTTTTATAGCAAACTACCTGACCCGACAGACGTTGTCCTATCTTAACGAATAACGATGATTATTTAATTCTAATTGTAGTCCGGTTAACGAAAAAAGAGGGTATAGAGTGCGTGAGCGGGAACCTATGCGATTTCTGCTGGAACTTATTCAGGGTGATTAGGGACAAAACATACTAAAAGTCCTGACGTCTAGGAGGTGAGCCGGCGGGAGGGGGGGGGGGGGGGGGGGGGCGACGACAAAGGTCTAAATTTTTGGTATTTCCTCGAATAACTAAAAAACTATACGTTGTAGCAAAAAATATTCTATGATGACATAAAAGCTTATTAAATTGTCTATAAATTAGATTCTATACAGTTTTTCCAAATTCTCATCCGTTTTCGAACTACACGCTCAGGAAATGAGCTGACCCCTCAAGAGTGAGGGTGGAAAAATGAAGGTAATATTTTGACGCCAAGAACAATAGACGACTTACCAGCATCTGAGGCTTTACAAAGAACAATATTTTGTCGCTGCAAACAGAATTAGAAAGGAATACCTACATATTTAAAATAAAGCTTTTTTTTTTATTTTTACTTTTGGAAAAACTGTATAGAATCTAATTTATAGAAAATTTAATAAGCTTTAATGTCATCATACAATATTTTTTGCTACAACGCATAGTTTTTTAGTTATTGACGAAAAACCAAAAATTTAGACCTTTGTCGCCCCAACGCAGTAACCGTACATTTTTCCGGGACAAAATGTATCCTATGTCCTTTTCCTGGTTCTAAGCTACCTCTCCACCAATTTTCAGCCAAATCGGTTTATCCGTTCTTGAGTTACAAGTGGCGTAACTAACACAACTTTCTTTTATATAATACTAGCTGACCCGACAGACGTTGTCCTGTCTTAACGATGATTATTTAATTCGAATTGGTATAATTAAGAAAACAATAGATTAAAATTAGTACCTTCATGCCAAACTTCATCAAAATAGATTAAATAGTTTAAGCGAAAATCATAAAAGTTTATTGTGCAGGAACCGTACATTTTCCGGAACAAAAAGTATCCCTTGTCCTTCCCGAGACTCAAAGTATCTCCATACCGAATTTCATAAAAATAGACTGAATATAGTTTAGGCGAAAATCATAAAAGTTTATTGTGCGGGAACCGTACATTTTCCGGGACCAAAATTATCCCTTGTCCTTTCCCGAGACTCAAAGTATCTCCATACCAAAATTCATCAAAATCAATTGAATAGTTTAGCGCAAATCATAAAAGTATATTGTGCAGTAACCGTACATTTTTCCGAGACAAAATGTATCCTATGTCCTTTTCCTGGTTCTAAGCTACCTCTCCATCAATTTTCAGCCAAATCGGTTCATTCGTTCTTGAGTTATAAGTGGCGTAACTAACACAACTTTCTTTTATATATATAGATATAGATAGATTTATTGCGTAAGCCTATATTTTAGGCTTCGTTTCGTTTCTAAAAACTCCAAGTTCCGAACTTCTAATACCAACACTGGTTAAAGTGGAAGTAATTAATACACTTAAGGCTGCTCTCTCGAAAAAAGCGTGCAGATGAAACAACTTTTCATCGGCATTAACAGAGAAATTATATCTGAAAAAAATAATTAGTAATCTACATGATATGATACGTAATTTGGTTTTGCCATATTTTTTCTATCGGTATCACATAATAAAGAAATAAAAAACAAATCACCTCCAAATCGTTGAATGAAACCACTTTACTCCTTCATTATTTATCAAAAGAATATATAAAAAATATCTACTGCTGTGCAATACATAACTTAATATGGTTTGGTTACTTTTTTGAAATATGTATTATATTAAGCCTTAAAAAGGTTTTTTCTCCTATTTCGCCCTATCATGAACGCGGCGAGCGTCGTAACCGCCACCGTACAAGGCGCGCTGTTATGAATGTTATTTTGAAATGAAATGAAATATATTTATTGCAAGAATGTAGTGCACAACAAGGTCTTCAAATTATAAAATACTGTTCTAAACATTCTGCCATCCAGGTGGCGTGTAAAAGTCAAAGTTAACATTAAGAAAGTATTAAAAAATAAATAATTTATAGAATTACAAAATAAGAATCTAATATAAAACAGAGTCCATAATTATTAAATTAGTATTTAAATATCCATTAGAAGTCAAAATAAGTAAAATGTATAAAAAACAAGTAAAATAGTAGGTATTTTGTCAAAATGTCAATTACACTAATAAATTAAAAGAGGAATTAAATCTTAGAGCTATTTACAATTATTATAATTCATAATATATTCTTGAATCTTGAATACTATAAAACTTTTTTCTGCTAACCACTTTGTAATTTCTCTTTTGAAGACTAGGTTATTGAGGTCCTTAAAATGGTTTGGCAATTTATTATATTATATTTTGATGGCATTAACGAATAACGCCGCTATTCCCAACCCGCGGCCCGCCGGGACTTTATTTGTGGCCCGCGCGGCGCTATATTAAACAATTTTGAAATTCACGTCTAGGTACCGGCAATATAATGTAGTTTGTCGTTTTGATAGTCGTGAAATTTTTTCCACTTTTAAATCGTTAATTTTGAAGAATGTGTTTTTTTAACCCTAAAAAAATTTTGTTGCGGCCCGCGACACCAAGACCAAAACGTGTTTGTGGCCCGCGGGAAAAAAAGGTTGGAGACCACTGCATTAACGTATACATTTCGTTTAAAAATATCGAGCCTACACTGGGGCAAATATTATTTGAATTTATGTCTTGGTGGGGCATGGTGGGTGTTCTTCCATTTGCATTTGCACTAAGTATGAAGTATTCTGGATGCTGTTTCACAAATACATTAATGTCTCTTAAGTACATACAAGGTAGTGGTAAGATGTGATTTTAATGTCATTTACGTCGATATTCGCACTGACAGACAATCGACCTGCTAATTTAGGAAGAGAGGACCCTTAAAGCTCCAATATTTACATTCTACGTGGTAATGAAACAAATGTAACATTCTTAACGATATATTTTACAGTAGTTATACTGTATGACTGTAAATTTTAAATACTTATTTAAAATCAGCTTTGAAGTCATAGTCGTCGTTTTTCTTGTAGGTAGTTAGTGTGACATTTTCTAAAACTCCCGCCAAATTTACAGCCGCCTTTTCGTTCTTCGCCTTCTTCTTTTTATCTTTTTTAAACTGCATTTTTCTCAATTTATTCTGTTTCATGTTACCCTCTAGCATCATTTCTGGGTCGTTTTTAGTTCTCTCATTGTTGGTACTACTTTTTTCTAACTTCGACCTAATGTTCACAGCTCTTGAAAGTAAACTGGAATCATCATCATCAACTTGCATGTCGTTATCATCAGCTGCTTTCACTGGTCCAGTGCTTGTGATCTGTTGAAAGAAGATAAATTTCATTTATCTCCCTCTCCTCTTTAGTCTCCCAAATGCGTAGTGTCCAAATCACAGACAGAATAGATCAAGATAGATACCGCATGTGTATGTACTTAGCGTGCGTTCCCAAACCACGAGCAATGCGCGTCTTTCGAAAGTCTGTTCTGCTATCGGAATCGGACGTCAATCGCAGTTTTAAAAATGCCTAAATGCCTATTTGTGCCGTATTGAGCTGTAGAAATTCGAATAGAAACGTTGGCCTAGATAATGGACACGTTTCTTATCATCGGTACGTCACAGTAAGTAGGAAAAAACGCTCGTTTTCATGCAAACGGAGGGACATGCGGTATCTATCTTGATCCATGTCTCTGGTTCGAATATTCATCTCGTTTATCTTGCGACCACGTGTACCTTGATAGCCTCATCGGCGGTGGGGTTTCCCAGCGCGCCGATAACCTCTGCCTCCATCGCCTCGAAACTGTTCAGGTCGAACTCCTGCGCCATCGTGGTCACGATCTTGGCGTCCACGTGCACCTCCTCCGCCGCGGACTCGGGCGGCTCGGTGTAGTAGCGCACCTGGTGATAAATAATAAAAAGACGGTTGGAGAGTAGTGTTTTGTGTCGAACTCGAACTCGACTCGAACTCGACTCTCTCGGTTGTCTGTAAAGTCGGTTTACTGACGATAGTTGAACGTGACAACGTCATAGCCTTAAATGTAACGCCTCAGAGCGACGCGAGGTAACGCCGCATATTGCGTCATGTTTTTTCGTGCGCGCAGCCCATATCGAATTATAAGATGTTGTCACGTCAATAATATCTAGACATCAGATTATATGCACGATCAAAGTGCCGAAATATGCACGCAAATAATATGCACGAAAAATGGCCGAAACGTGCATGCAAATATGCACGAAATATGGCCGAAATATGCACAAAATATGCACTATCAAAAGTCACTTATTATAAAAATGTATTATTTTTGGAAGTTTTTGGTGTTGCCCATAATAAATGGGGCAATTTTCATCATAATTCCATTCAATCCAGGATGTTTTTCTTCTTTCCGATTACAATCTTAGTGACCATGGAAGTACATAACCCCCTTTATTATTTTTTTTCCAAATGTGGCCAACTACAAAGAAACATTTTGTTTCTAGGAAGATATTGTACCTATCGGGTGTATTTCGGAAGTCTTTAAACAAGGGTTGGATACATAATATTTGATCTATCTATGTATTTTGATCTATCATAATGCATATGATCCGATCTCTAATAATATCTATGGACGCTTCACACCACGTCAGTCTGGCCCCGTGGTAAGTACCTGAAGGACTTGTGTTACGGGTACCAGACAACGGAAATATATTTAATACTTTTATAATATACATATATTGAAGATTTTTATTATATGATACACATATTTAATACGCATCCATGACCCAGAAACTTTAAACTTATTGTTCCGTCGGCGGGATTCCGTCCGCGGGCGGCGGACCAACAGCCCACCAGCTGAGCCACGGAGGTCATCAAATAAATATAATATTAGTCAATTCTAGAATCCGTTTTGTTAAGCCGCTAAACAGATTTTACTGAAATGTCATATGACACATATTTTGAGAGACGGAAATAGATATACGATATAATATTATGTTGCGGTAAAATGTAGGGTTTCCGATAAACGCGATAAACAAATCTTCTCGCAACAGAGTTGGGGACGTCACTAGACTGTTAAGATTTGTTCTATTTGCCGAGTGTGAGTTTTTATTTCACATTCGAACGTGAACGCGTTTACTAAGATTTCGTATGGGAGCTGGGCTCACTCCCGTGAGCATCGCTAGGTGGCGCTGTACAAATACCATACAAAATCTTAGTAAACGCCAAACGCGTTCACGATCGAATGTCAAACAAGAACTCACACTCGGCGCATGAGAAAAATCCGAGGGGTAAAACCTACTAACAAGTAACGAAAATGTGTCACGTTTTTGGTGCGCGACTTTCTAATTTGGCTGTGAGTGTATTAAGACCATAAAGGTAATATACCTATCGGAATATAATATTATATAAAATAATATAATAATTATATAATTCGGGCCTCAGTTATACTTTCACGTGAAAACTCAGTATCCTAAAATTTGGTTTTGTCATCTGCCAAATCCATATAAATTATTTAGAAGCGCATATCTAAGCGTCGCGCTGCGGTCTGAATTGACCACAGAAATAATATCAAGATAGAACGGCTAAGCGGGTGGAGTACGCGTGTTTCAATCTTGCTCAAGTGGGCAAGATTCGTTGAACGTTCATTCAGTCAGCGCGCACGACTCGACTTGATTACACCTGAGCGGTTGTGCAAAAATGCCTCATTGTGCAGTGTCTAATAGTAAAAACAGAAGTACGAAAGTGAATCAATCAAAAGGAGGTATTTCTTTCCACGGGTAAGTTATTTGTTCTAACTAAAAGCAAAGCAAAAATTGACACGCGCGATTCCTTAGCAATGCACGCGCGTCGCCGTTCTATCTTGATATATTTCTGTGGAATTGACCTTTATACTGTACTTTGAGCGCGGTTGTTCAAAAAATGATCGTGTCTTACTTTGCCCGTGTTCCAGTCGTTGAGTAATATCCTAGCGGCGGCCTCCTGGTCCGGCACACCGCCTCGCTTGAATCTGCCCATACGCGACGCTAAACTTGCGAAGAATTCCTGAAATATATTTAAAATGTCTGCGTTTAATTTAAAATTAAACTGGAAGTTGAAAATTAATAAGCTGTTTTAGAATTCAATGTCATGTTTATAATAATGGTCAAATTAAATCTGAAAAGTATTAAGTACACTGTCTTTCTGTGTATCTAAATATATAAAACTCAAAGGTGACTGACTGACTGACATAGTGATTTATCAACGAACACCCCAAACCACAGGACAGATCCGAGCTGAAATTTGGCATGCAGGTAAATGTTATGAATTATGATGTAGGCATCCGCTAAGAAAGGAATTTGATAAATTCCACCCCTAAGAGGATAAAATAGGGGATGAAAGATTGTATCGGATTGTATATAGTAATACTTCTTACTACGTATTAAATAATTCATGTTGTGCATTTTGCAAGTATTGTGAATTGTATCTTGTTTTGTGAAGCTTATAAAATATGTAAAAAAATACCTGTGGCGTCTTAAACTCAGGTATGCAGTACAGGTTAACTAGTGTATGCGTGTGCGCACGCTGCAATATGGCGGACGCAGGAGCGATGGGGTCTTTCAGCGCCCCGACTCGCACCGCGTTCTTGAGAGCGACAGACGCATCACCCGCCGGCCCAGCTTGAAACACTATGCCGGGACTGTCCAATATCTTGATCTTGGAGTCCAATTGGACGGTCTGCATTTGCCTGGAAAAAGTAGACTATTACTCTGTAGCTCGATTCCTAAATCTGATTCACACTGCCTATTGATCTAATTCATATCGTCAAGACATTGATATTGTCACTGCCAACTGGCCGACCAGTTGGTATTAAAACTATTAAAGTATTTTGAACCACAACCAACATAGGAAGATTACAGACCTAACAGTAAGTTCAAAGAGATACATTTTGTATTGCAAGGGATACGCGCCTCATGGTGTTTTCATCCTTTATAAGAAAAGTTAAATTAAGAATCTTAAAAGTGAAATATCACTTCACATCTATACTAATATTATAAAGAGGTAAACTTTGTTTGTTTGTTTAATTGTAATGAATAGGCTCAATAACTACTGGACCGATTTTAAAAATTCTTGCACCATTCGAAAGCTACTTTATTTACGAGTAATATAGGCTACTTTTTAATTTGGAAAATATAGGGTTCCGTAAGATATTTGCGTTTTTCTGTCACAAGGTGAAAAAAATCAACCAGAAAAGTTACTTATTTTGCGTACGCTGCCTAAACTATAAAAGATAGAACCATACAATGTTCTAAGTAAATGTAGATCTTATAAATATCTACAAAAATGTTCACGACACACTATACCTATATATGTTAAGTGAGGCAGAACATCCATTTTTTTATTTAAATATCTTGATTTTTTTTGACTAAGTACATTTATTTTACTCATGCTGATAATCCTTATCAAAATTAATTATTTCATCACTAAGTATAGTTTGTGTAGATAATATTTGGTGTTTGAATGATTAAAATTGGACGTTTGGTTTAGAAGTTATGGTGAAATTAAAAATTGCGATTTAGGCCCGTTTCGAAGTGGGCGCTACCACGGCGGGGGTGCGCAGTACTTAGCGAAGATCATGACCGGCCCTGCAGCTGGTGAATTAGCTCATATTATACCAAGAATACCAATGATCTCTACTAATTTGCCTATACCCTGCAAAAGGCTCCAATTTCCTGTGAGACGTAGCTTTTGCGGTGGTACAGACCAATGCGGGCCACGGGTAGTAATAATGAATATAAATCAAAACTCCTGAATCGATTTTAATAATTTTTTCAGTGGATATAATATATAGGTATAAAATATATTTTATACCTATATGCGAAGCCGGGGCGGGTCGCTAGTCTGTGATAAAATAAATTAGTGGTTTAGGGAACATGATACATATAGTAGTTACATTAATTACATCAATAGGCTACTTGACCTACTTTTTTTCTTCATGCTAATCGCTTCTTAATCATTCATTTTCACAAAAAAACTAATATTTCAATATTTTACACAGTAGAAACCCATAAAAATGTTTATTGAAAAATATGCCTCATAAATGGCGCCGAAAACACTGTCCGCCATAGTGTGACGTCATACGCTTTGTATTTTAAACTCTCTTTATTGAACATTTTTTTATGTGCTAAATGTACGAGTCTAAAAGTGCCCAAAAATAATAAAAGAATTAAATAAGAAATTACAAATCATTTGTAATGTTGAAAACTTTTGGAGAAAAGTTTTGGCCATTTCATTTCCCGTCTACTATAAATGGAGATAATATATAAAACTGATGTTTTAAGTGAATTATTCAAGAAAATATATTTTACAAATCTTTAAAGGCTTATTCTTATTATTAATGTACAAATAAACTTACATATAACGAGCGCGATAAATAAAAGATATTAAATTAGTATGAGGATGACGTCACATCCAAATCGGAAGTACCGCAAAAGCGTTTTCGTCAGTACAATTCCTATTTTCATAAAATCATATTTTCAAATCGACTTTATTTATCAATCATAAGCTTTTATTTGATAATAAGGGTGAAATACGGTTTCCTAGGCCAAGTTCTACTAGAAATATGCATTTGTTCAATGAAATTGAATATAGGTCAAGTAGCCTATTGTATTTGTTTGTGTGCCCTGTATGTAATAAAGTTAGAATATATTAAGCTTGTGCATTAGAAATATAAGTTACTCTAGTTAGATCCTTCTGATATTAAATTCTAACTTGTATTCATTGTATTGTCTAACTGGAACAATACAATTATTAACCGGGTTTGAAACTTTATTTTCTACTAGACTCACAATACAGTTTACTGACATTCGCAATAAGTAAATAACAATAATATTCAATGTATATTACAATTTTAGAAAATGGACTTACTTAGTTACACCTGGAGTACTTCCAACATTGCAAGCTTTGGACCTGTTCAAGCTGTTAATTATAGAACTCTTGCCGACATTAGGTAAACCAACTACACCCACAGTTATGGACGTCTTTATGCCTTTGTTCCTGCAGTAGTTGCCGAGTAAACTCGTTAACAACTCAGCTCCTACACATGCTGAACCTGAAATAAAAAATAAAACAGTGTTTATGAGGGGTTCAAATGTTACTACATTACTAATTAACAATTATATAAAAATGGATTTTCAATTGTATTAGTGACGCTATAACTCGATAACAGCTGGACCGATTTGGCTAATTTTAGTCTTAAAATGATCATGGGGGTCCAGGGCAGGTTTACAAGTGACAGTTCGCCAGGATATCTAGTCTAGTATTAAATAATCCTAGATGACGCTCGCAAATCCGTTGTGTCAAATTTCGTTTATTGCGTAAGGGCGCATTTTCATTAATCGTTAACTCGTGCGGTATACAGCATATGGGGAGTCTATGACAACTAATGGCGCATTTTGATTGGTTGTGGTATGCATTTCAGAAATCTCCCGCACCCCGCATGCGGGGTTTTTTATTTTATTTATTCATTATCGACCAGTGAAAATGGGCCATAATGACTATAAATTTTTTTGAGATAAAAAGTATCCTACGTCCTTTTCTGGGACTCAAGGTATCTCCATATCAAATTTTATCAAAATCGGTTCAGTGGTTTAAGCCTGAAGAGAATAAATAACTTTCTAAAACTCATTTTCAGCTTACCTTTCATTTCCTTTTCCTTAACAATGTGTTTCATTTTCCTTCTACCAAGATTATGTTGTTGGTCTTGTGTTGAAGCCTTAAATGGGATGGCAGGTGCAAACCGTCGTAGATACTTCAGCCAGGCGGTGAGATTGCTGCGTGGTACCAAGTCTGCTTTGTTTAGGACTAAAACTAGACGTTTGCCTGAGTCTCTCACTGCCTCCTCAACTTGGACACATCTTGTGCCTAAAATTAAGTTACGCAAGCATTAACCCATGTAAAAAGTTGTTATATTATGAGCATGGAAACTTTAATCCTCCGATTGCTCCGATTGATTAATCCATGGATAAAGGTATATTATTATTATTTTTAATCCTTTGATCAAAGGTTCTAGGAATTCCCTTGTATTCTTTTGTTCTCGCGAACACCGGTGCTCGCGCGGGGCCTGAAGGATTAATATATAGAATATTTATTAATACTTTTCATACGTACATAATAAATGCAAAAGAATATTATATACGAAAGAAATTACCTACCTAATGGATCCCTAGCATCAACAACCTCCAGTACCACTTCAGCCTCGGATATAACTTTTTTGAACTCCCTGTAATAAGTCTTCAGTGAGTTTTCCTTCTGTCTGTCCTTGCTGTATTCATTCTCCTCACTCTCTTTGTCTTTAAATGCCTCATGCACTTTGCCTCTGGCTTCAGCATTAGCAACCTGTAGAAAAAAAAATTATCATAATATTCCATTTTGCAATCTCTGATTGTTTACATAAAAAATTATAATAGTGCTAAAAATTGTTTTATTTTTAACAATAATAGGAAGTAAGAAAGCAAGACACACATTATACTCTTCAAATAAGTGTGCAAAAAGTACTTACTAAAGTGTCCATTCCTACAGGGTTATTTTTCTCCTCTAACTTCCTTTGTTTTTCAAGTTTGGCTTGCTCGCGTCTCTTTTGCCTCTCCTCTTCTTTATGCTTCTTTACTGCCTCGACTTCTTTTAAAATTTCTTCTTTAAAAGGACAGATATTAGGGACTTGGATAGTCTTGGGCTTCTTTGATTTGGGAGCCTTTTTTGCCTCCTTCTTTTTCTTTCGGTTATGATCCCTGACTTTCTTCTCTATTTTGTACCTTAGCCTAGCTGGCTGCCTTTTAGATGGCTTTTCTGTAAACAAATTTACAATATTTTCAAGTGTACTGTAAATCAACATAACCTTACTTTTCCACATGTGATTTATACATTACAATGAAATTCGCCAGTGTAGTTTTAAACTATAATGAAATTTAATTTTTAAATGGCTATATTATAGTTTATGTATTTTTTGAATAACGAAACTAATAAATAAAGGATAAATGGATAGTTTATATTATATTAATTGAAATAAATAGGTACTCACTCAGTTTAAACTTTGCCATTTCTACTTAGCGCTTATAAGTTATACTATACAAAAACAACACAATAAGTATAATATTTTCTAGTTTTCTAGTTTTCCAGTATAAAAATAAAGTAGCTAGATATTTTAAAATTAATTTAAATTATTATTTTCTAGCTTTGTCTGTGATTTATTTTTATTATTTTGACAGCCATGTCCCATGTGACAGTTGACAACTTGACACTGACTTTTGCTGACGCCTGACTTTGACAAAGGAGATGAAATATTTTTATGGGATGGATGGCATGGCTAATAAAAATACCATTATCTCTTATTAGTCTGTGAATACCATAGCCAGTGTCGAGTAAATGGCGGGAAACAAAATAATTATCGTAACAATTATTATTTTTTACAAAAAATTAGAACCGACTTCCAGGGTAAAAACAATAATAATTTATAATGAACAAAAAAGTGTTAAATAATTCTTACTCTTTAATGTGCCTTATGCATAATTCTCCTAAACCTCAACTATTTCTGTACACAATCTTCATTATTTTGAAGACGGTATAGTTCTTGCAATCTACGAGTGCGCGTCGCCCTTAGTTGTGTGAGTGACCATATCTATACACGCGTACATGGCTCGCTCGCTACTGACTGCTCCGTCGGGTACGCACACTAACGAGAATGTCTATTCACATTTCCAACTACAAATAAAGGCGACGCGCACTCGTAGATTGCAAGAACTATACCAGCTAAGAATGCTGAGTTCTATGACAAAATATTTTTAATATTTAAGACTGGTACCGACTTCAATATAATGAAGATTGTGTATGCTGTATGCATAAGGCACACTATAGAGTAAGAATTATTGAACACTTTTTTGTTCATTATAAATTATTATTGTTTTTACCCTGGAAGTCGGTTATAATTTTTTGTTACAAATAATGATTTCACTCTTTTAAGTCATTTATTAGCTCTGATTTTCTGTACAGGCTAATGTGTTATGCTTAGTGACTTTGGATCCAGGATACACTTTCATGATATGAGAACTCATTAACTGATATCACTACTTCAGAATTGCCTAATTGACGGTATTTAAAACCTTATAAACTCATAATCTGAAAGCTACAAAGTTATAATAAAATGACCGACTTCCAAAAAGGAGGAGGTAATACGTTCGGCTGCATCTTTTTTTTTTTGTATGTTCATCGATTACTCAGTCGTTTGTGGTCCGATTTTCAAATTTCTTTTTGTGTTGCATAGGGTTTAATTCGAATTAGGTACCATGTTCACAAAAATGGTGATCTGATGATGGCATCCTTGAGGAATCGAGGGGACTCCTTGAAATTGACAAGAGACAACTGGACGTATTTGTTAAAGAACTGAATAAAAAACATATTAAAATTAAATTCAAATTAGAATGCGAAGATAATAACACCCTAAATTTTCTCGATTTGTCTATTTCTAGAGTTAATAATAAACACAGTTTTGGAATCTTTCGCAAGCCGACATATACTAATACTATATATATACTATTAGTATATGTCGGCTTGCGATTGCTTGCTATTTTATATACTATTCAGGCTACGTCATGTCATCCTTGGCAACACAAACTCGCGGCCTTTCATAGTTACATTCATAGATTATTATCGATCCCTCTTAGTAAAGATAATTATCAAAAGGAGCTTAATATCATTTTCCAAATTGCGATATCCAACGGATATAGTCCAAAAATTATTAATAATATTTTGAGAAATAAAAACAAGAAAGAACTGGTTAAGTTTTTGTAGGCAGGTCCTATTGATAAGGAGATAGTTAAATATAAGGCTAGTTTGACCTACATGGGAGAGGTATTTGCACGCTTATCCAAAATAATGAAAAACAACGATATGCATGTCGCATTCAGGACAAATAATACTTTAAAACATCATTTGTGTCATAACAAAGACCGGATTGATGAAAAATATCAGTCCGGTGTCTATAAGATCGATTGTCCTGAATGCGATAGTGTATATGTGGGTCAAACTGGACGCAGATTTGAGACTCGGTATAAAGAACATATCGCGGCTTATAGGAATGGTCATCCTGATAAGTCACATTTTGCTAAACATCTTTTAGATAGTAATCATACCGTGCCCGATTGCCATTCCTATAAAGTTTTACATAAATGCGATAAAGGCTTTCGGCTGAGCGTGTTGGAACAATTAGAGATCATAAAAGAAAAGAAAAATAACAGATTTGCATTGTTGAATGACCAAACTTGCTTGACTACGTCACCGCTTATTAATATGTTCGGGGGTACTGGTGAGGGTAGTGGGGGTAGTGGTGATAGTAGCGGGGCTTGATAGGGTATAAAAGGCGGTGTTTTGGCCGGCGGCGGCACTTGACGGACGTTGTTCGTAGAGTCCACATCCTGAGGATGCTCCGGTGTTGGAGCGAAACGCGCGTCGAGGTTTTCAACCTGCATGGTGGTGAGGGGCCTTGCACGGATTTGCCAACATTGTTGCTTGTGTGGTGGTGGTGTTAGCAAGTTTTTGCATGCGAGTGTACGCATAGGCAGTGTGGGAGGAGGGAGGTGCTGTACGCATGCCTATGCGTGCACTCACTCATTTACTTAAAGGTGGAAGTTTATTTCGCGGAATATTGCTAAAAATAATAACAAACTAAATTTTAAGCTATGGATTTCCGCAAAGTAACGCCTGATTCTATTACCTATTTTTCGTGATATTTTGCATCGAAGCAGATGTTTTTGATGATGATTTCGCTATTTGTGGATCAATTTTCAAAATTCTCGTGTTGTTGTATAGGATTAATGCTTAGCACAAACCTACGGCCTTCCTTATGCTCATGCCTCATGCTCATGCCTCATGCCTCATGCACATGCCTCATGCACATGCCTCATGCTCAAGCTCATGCCTCATGCTCATGCCTCAAGCTCATGCTTTATGCTCATGCCTCATGCCCGATGCACATGCTCATGCTCATGCTTCATGCCTCATGCTCAAACTCAAACGAAAAAAATACCCATTAGTTACTTATATTTTTGAACAAATATGTTTAACCTTAGTTTGACCTTCAATGGCGTTAAATTAGCAATAAATTCGACCAACGTAACGTTTCGGACTTTTGGTAAGCTTCTCGTATCAGCTTTCACATAATGAGAACTTGCATTTGACGAACCAGCCATTATAAATAAGATTGAAAGGAATTAAAACATTCTGCATAGGTCAATGGGCATTGTCCAAAAAAAATCACATGTACTTTTTATTTTTTTTTTTCGTTAGAATAGGGTATTTTAAGAATATAAATTAAATAATTTTGAAATTCATTGGCTATTTTTTTCTCAATAAATTTTTAAAGTTTCGCTCTGACGTCATCATCGGCGGCCAATTGACCTCTGCAGTATGTTTTTTTTTCCTTTCAATCTTATTTATAATGGCTGGTTCGTCAAATATAAGTTATCATTATGTGAAAGCTGATACGAGAAGCTTACCAAAAGTTCGAAACGTAATGTTGGTCGAATTTATTGCTAATTTAACGCCATTGAAGGTCAAACTAAGGTTAAACATATTTGTTCAAAAATATAAGTAACTAATGGGTATTTTTTTCGTTTATATACAGAAAAGCGATCACTGACCTTATTCCTCGAAATGTTTTTGTAATGAGCAAAATTAAAAAAAAATGGACAATCCCCATTGGCCGCCGATGATGACGTCAGAGCGAAACTTTAAAATTTTATTGAGAAAAAACTACCCAATGAATTTCAAAATTATTTAATTTATATTCTTAAAATACCCTATTTTAACGAAAGAAAATATATAAAAAGTACATGTCATTTTTTTGGACAATGCCCATTGCTTCCCACTGCCAAACACCCCTAGTCTGGCAGTGGTACCCTCCCAAACTATCTTCGCGTTGCACCAAAATTCGTTTATCGCACGGAAACCGTATATTTTCCGGGATAAAAGTAGCCTATAGGTATGTCCTTTCCCGGGTCACAGTATTTCCACACTTTTGAGTCCGGATAAGTAGTGAAGAGGTACAGAGTTACAGACAGACAGTCACACACTTTCGCATTTTAAATAATTTTATTAGTATTATTCATAATAGGTATGGATTTACCTAAGAAAGAGTACAATGATCAATAAGTAATTTAGATTCTACATTATATAAAAGTACCTAATAACGTACGATCTATCTAAAATTTTGCAAAACTTACAGTTACATAATTTGCTATCTCGATGCTTATCACGTAACAGTTATCATTTTATCGCATCTTACGTAAAAATGATTTCAAGTTATTGTTGTAGTTTTCATTGAGACTACGATTTCTTCAATGAATCGAGCAACGCCATATGACAGGGCATTGTTAATAGGAGCAGCTGCATGTCGTTTATCGTAGACGGCCGTTGTACCTGAACAGGTAAAGCAACAGGTCATTTTCCTCCGCAGGCCGAGGGGAGCTCCGCTGCCGCGGCCCGCGGTCGGCGCGACCGTTTCGAGCCGAACAATTTTCGAACTTCAGTCGTGTTCCGTTCGCTGCGGCGCTCGCATGTGACTCCGAGCGTCATCGACCTACGAAACTTTCACGCGACCGATACGATCGTATTTCCGAGTTATGTGCCCGAGCACACGTTCGATTAATCCTAAAACCGGTCGGTCGTGACGGCGCCAATGTCTCCCAGCCTCGAGGGGATCATGTTCAACAGGAACGCGAACCTGTCGGCGCGTCGACCTCTACTGGCGGAGCCGCAGAAGCCTCTAATAGTGCCTCCGAGAGTGCCGCCCCGAGATTTCGGCCCGAAGCGCCCGCTCCCGGCGCCGTCGGAGAACCCGAATCGACCCGCGTTTCGAGCGGAATGGAAGCCGTCGAACGTCGAGATCGAGAGGCGGCTCCAGGAGACGAGGGCCCGAGAGAAGATCGGCTACTTTCAGGACAAGGTGGTGCCGCCGGAGTTGAATCTGGACCGGAGGGAGGCGGAGCTGGTGTTCAGGTTCGACCCCCACGCGTCTGTGGACTACCTGTCGAGTCAGTACCAGACGCCGACGGTGCAGTACGCCCGGCCCGCGACGCCGGCGCCGGAGAGGGACGGGCCCTTCGTGTTCGGCGTGCACAGCCCTAGCCAGTTCCCACTGGCTCGCCGGGACTCCGACTACGACTACTCCGAGGTCGCGGACGAGGGCGGCCGCCCCGCCCGACCCGCGCTGCGGGACGACGACTCCGATGAACTCAACTGCTGTGATAAAGTGAACGAGTGGACGGTGCGAGACAAAAAGAGCAGGAGGACTCTCAATCGAATGTTCCAAATAAAGGATAGAAGAAAAGTGAAAGGTGGGAAAAAGGAGAAAATCAAGTGTGTGTTAGTCGGTGACGGGGCGGTGGGGAAAAGTTCCCTAATCGCCGCTTACGCGCAGGATACGTTTCGGGAGGAATATCAACCCACGGCATACGACACATTTAATGGTAAGCCTTAACTCAATATCATTTTTTTACGTAGGTACATAACATAATAATTGAATAATTGCTATCCCACTTCTGTGACTGACACAGAATACATAATATTATTAGTACAAGTAGGTACACACTACACCGTACATATCACTGATATGTACGGATACGTGCCCACTGCGGAAGAGTTCGCAGGACGCAGATTGTTTCGTACTTCCGGTTTTTCACCTATATGTCTTGGATTGAGAAAAACAATTGGCAACAAACCGGAAACAGGCCGATGGAAGATTTATCCCTTGAAACTGGTATTGGGTGCCATTTTGTTTTACGGTAAAAAGATCTTAAACTTTTTCGAAAAATCTTTTCTTTTACCAAAAAGAAACAATGATAAAATAATTAAGAAAGGTAACTTGTGCCAAATAAAAGCGGGGTGTGTTATCGCGAGTGCCCTGATTTGTATTGATAAATAAATGCGATCACTAGTCTGCAATAATTGACGATAGTAATAATCAACTGGCGCCAAAAGGTTGTAGTAGAAATAATTGTTGCACCTATAAGAAGGTAACATAAATTACAACACGCAGAAAGAAACTTGGTACCTGCGCGGCATCCAAAGGAATTCCTAAGGATGAGCTGCATACTTCTATAACGCAAAATCTGCGGACTGTAGGTTACAGACGTTTCCAACTACAAAGGCTGTGCTAATAGGTATAGGCATTAGGCCATAGGGTCTCGATCTCTTATAATGTCAAAAAGATCTAGCTGTCTAGCGGCTCGCCTGTATTGTCTACAATCTAGTATATCTACATCCATAGCTGACGATTGATGAAGATTAAACCTGTATTTTGTCGAGAGTATCATTTGCATTAGCATTATGCATAATATGTACAATGTACTGTATAATATCTTCTAACCAAATTCAATTTTCGATCTACGGATTACGGTGGACTAGCTAAATACGAGAATCTACTGTATAATTTATTACATACATATTTGTTAAGCTTTTAAATCTGACCATCTGACACATAGGTTCTGTTCTGTTTCACGACAAAACAGTTTTAGATTTTTGGTTTTAACTTTTAGTGTTTATATCTCGAAGTATAAAATAGACACTTCCGCCGAGTTTATGATATTTATTTTAATGGATTCTTTGAAGAACCACTGCTTTTAACATTAGTTTGTTCGTGGGAGTTAAAATTTTATTTTATTAAGTTTTTGTTATTATCTACTGCGTGCTTTTACCGTAAAACTTATCACACAAAAGATAATCATAAGTTTATTTTAAACAAAAGTTAGGTGTATAAATATTATATCTCTGAATGCCATATAAATTGAAATTCTTGTATTGACTCATTTCTCACAATATAGGACATTGCACATCAATGAATCATTAATAATATTACTTACTTGAATCGATCAATATTATTTATGCAACTGTTTACCGATGTCAAAATATGTAACAAATCTATTTAAATGTCCTAGTAGACAGTAGCCTAATTAGTAATCATTACGTAGAATTTTTACTCGTCTATATAACTACTTATTAATTTAAAAAATCCCAGCCGTAATGTTTACAATGTTGATTGTTGCATAATCTATTGTCTTCAACTAAAACAGGCCTAAAAATGTTATGTACATATTATATTTACTAGCTTCTACTTCAGTTTATAGCGCGCGGTGTCAACAAAATTGGTGTCAAATTTCAAAGCTTTTTAAAACCCCGGTACCCCTTAAATCAAAATACCCAAAAACAGCTGTGCAGTGTGCACATAATATTTCTCTTTTTTTTAATTAAACTATTTATACCAAATTTTAAAGCTTATTTAGCCATTACACAATGCACAACTTTAGCTTTACCCATTGTTACCTATAAACTATTTAATCTATTTATCATTGGTAGGTTTAAGGTTACGTCACTGCATAGATAAAGTACTGAGTAGTGAGTTATTTAATAACCCATCAATCCGCAAGAGGCACCCGGCTGCCGCATAACAATTGAAAATCTATTGTGTCTGCGATTCTCACGATCGAGGTATAAACGTGTATAACCATCGAAACAATCGAAAAACAGGAATTTGCATGGTACCACCTGTTATAGAAAGACGCATGAGCAAGCGATAACGCGATGTAGACGACTCTTAGCGACATCTGTTATGAATTTTTGGAACTAACTTAATTTGAACAAATTTACGCATTTTCACCCCCTTACAACCCCTTTTTCCAGTTAAAAAGTAGCCTATGTCCTTTCTCAGGCTTTAGACTATCGGTGTACAAAATTTCATTACAATCGGTTCAGTAGTTTTGGCGTGAAAGCGAGACAGACAGACAGACAGACAGAGATACATTCGCATTTATAATATTAAGTATAGATGAATAAAATAAGTGGAGAATTTAAACATATGTACTTACAGTACTACAATAATTTTGATGTGATCGATTAGCCGTTAGATTATCTACTACTTTTAGGCTACTTCTATATGTACCTGTTCTATTGTAAGTACCTATAGTATAGTCACAATGGCAGTAGTCTCGGGTCTAAAACAAGAGGCACACACTTTGTATTGTCTTCTACTGACGACGTTTCGGAAGTTACATCCAAAATTCTTTCGAATTTGTCAGCAATCGTTATGAGTTGTCCTTTTATTGTTATGGAAGAGTTTTACTTTTAAATAAGGAGTCACTTCAAAGTAAGTAACCGTTATCGAAACGATAGCCACTGCCGTAGTATCAGGTGTGAATTCTGCACCTAGACATTACTGCACGTACTGCCAGGTCGAAGCACCTGCTTAGTATGGGCATATCACATCCCCGCCAATTAATGTCTGCGTCCGTCATGACTACACAATTATAGGTGTCTAGGAACTGTAGGAAGCCATTTTAGTTATGAACAGATAATATATAATATACTAATGTTATTAAAAACAGATGTATTATGATGAATGTAGAAATGAAATCCGGTGGCTTAGTCAAAATGCGTTCACCAGTTTCGATAGCGAAGTTAAGGGCCTGTTTCACCACTTCCTGATAAAGTGCCTGATATGCTATATCTACAACTTATTTGATAGATTTCCATCCATCCATATCTGTCAAGTTAAGTAGTGGATAGCCCAGGTCCAGGACTTATCAGGAAGTGGTGAAGCAGACCCAATGTCAAATTGGAATTAGATATAATGCATCGAAGCGAAATGCAAGCAGCAAATCCCATAAATTTTTGGCGTCATCTCTTTTCGTCATCGAAACTGACGAATGAATTTTGACATTAAACTTGCAGTAAATCTAGGTAGCCTGTGGCTAGTTACTAGCTACGGTAGCTACTTAAGTTATTGTATGACTTATGACCACAACCACAACCTTATGAAGTTATGTATGACTAACAACAAAATATAAAAAAATTACTTATACGCGCGTTCCGTCCGGAGATTCCGTAATTGACCGTATTTAAAACCTTATAAACTCATAATCTGAAAGCTACAAAGTTATAATAAAAATACAGCAATAATCTTCAGTATATCAACATTCCTTTTGTCGTTTTAAATTTTCTATTTTTATTTCTTATACTCATGATATCAGCTTCCAAAGTAATACCAATTTGTTAAAATTCAAGCATACATTCAGCATCTCCTTAGGATTTACAAATTACTTTTATTTGAAACTCACGCCAATAGATCGACAATATCATAAACTACATATTCGCCGTTTTAAATTTTTTTTAGGACAATTTTGAACTAAGTTAAGTAAAAATAAAAGGGTTTTGGAGCGATCTCGGCAACGCGGCAAATGTATGGCCAAGGTCGTTTGCTCGGGGGACGGCCTTAAAGTGTCCTAAAATTTTGTGCAGAATATTTGAAAAGGCTTTGTGGCGACCGGTAACGGCAGGTTACTAAGGCGCCACATCACTTTACAATACGAATTATTGTGTACCCCATTATAACAATATTGTGTTCCCTCGACCGAAAATAATTTGGGGATAATGTGGGTACAGGTAAGGATCCTTTTTGCCGACGTTTCACATTTCTCACGTTTTATTGGTGAGACATTTTAAGTTCGACAGCCGCTATGCGTTTTCAAAAACATAATACATTATATTATGTAAATACTAGCTGTCCCGGCAAACGTTTCTTTCCCATATTATAAAGTATATCGCCCGTATTATTTTATTGAAGTGACTAAATAAAGTATGTCACCATGGCAACGTCCATCGCTATCATGGTCGTCGTTTTTCTCGAGTTGTAATAATTTACTATTATTTATTCAACAAATGCTCTTGTCAATACAATAAGTACCGAGTAGCCGATTTTCAGACCTACTGAATATGCATATAAAATTTGGTTAAAATCAGTAAAGCCGTTTCGGAGGAGTTCGTGGACTAACATTGTGACACGAGAATTTTATATACATATAATATTACTCAGTTTAATGCCTGTTTGAACGAAGTACCTGCTGTCCTACGCCAAGTGTCGCTAGCGATCAATATTTTTTTTATTGTGAAATTATTAGGACTAAGGACTTAGGCAACATGATTATAAAAGTTAAACCTAAGGACTCTTAGAACGCTACTGTAGAAAATGGGTATCAGTAATTCAATTTAAATATAAAGTAGGATAAAACGTAACAAGCCGTGGACAGAATACAATAGGCGCATAAATTGCTTCCATAATGCCTTGATTTCCTAGAAGTTACTACAAACTAATAAATGATAATATAGATGTGAAAGCCATAACAATACTTTCGCCGTTGCATGCAAATAATACAGCAATTCATACTTCCTTCTCAAGGAAAGAGCCGATTGCAACTTCTTGGCGATTCAGAGGCAACAACATTGGGTTGCTCTGAAGAAGAAAATAAGGAACACTTCATTAATTCATAACATTATATTCACTTTTATTTACACTTTACAGTAGATAGATGTAAATGCTATCATCATTTATTTTGAGGTGTAGACTGTAGAACATAAGTCGGCAACAGGTTGTCTATCGACGCGCTGCAAATCCGTGACGAAATTTCACTTTCGATAGATAAATGACTGTGAACGTACCTACCTCGTCATTTATTTGTTACATCATAACGTATTGCCATAATATTAATGTCTACAGATTTTATTGACTACTCAAACGCTATCTGATATCTCTAATGCTGCCAGAGTAGGCAGAACTGGCTCTGCAGTGATTGAGGTCTTTTGGCAAAGGGTTATAATTGTTATGCAGCGTTGCTGAATGGTTAATATTTTGACATTAGCCATAACACAAATCGCTAATGAATAGGTAAACTCGTACAAAAACACGGCTAAAAGCTGAAATACTTTGTTGTCAAGCAGAAGCAGCAGCAGCCTAGTCGAGCCTTTACTTTTTAGGAATTCGTCTTTATCATCGTCAATTCAGATAACAAGCAGTAACAAGCAGGTTTCTAAGCTATTCTACCTTCTAAGTGAGATCGCACACGTCACACTTTTTGTGTGATCGAGCCTGCGGCTTACATACAATCTGCATGGCGCGCGCCATCAGTGATCAACTGATCAGACTGTATGGAAGCCTCAGACTCGATCGCACAAAATGTGTGACGTGTGCGATCTCCCTAAGTCTGACAAAACGTTATGCACCAACAAGGATACTTAATGGGCATTGTCAAAAAAAATTACATGTACTTTTTTTTCGTTAAAATAGGGTATTTTAAGAATATAAATTGAATAATTTTGAATTTCATTGGCTAGTTTTTTCTCAATAAATTTTTAAAGTTTCGCTCTGACGTCATCATCGGCGGCCAATTGATCTCTGCAGTATGTTTTAATTCCTTTCAATCTTATTTATAATACTTAGTTGGTTCGTCAAATGCAAGATCTCATTATGTGAAAGCTGATACGAGAAGCTTACCAAAAGTTCGAAACGTAATGTTGGTCGATTTTATTGCGAATTTAACGCCATTGAAGGTCAAACTAAGGTTAAACATATTTGTTCAAAAATATAAGTAACTAATGGGTATTTTTTTCATTTACATACAGAAAAACGATCACTGACCTTATTCCTCGAAATGTTTTTGTAATGAGCAAAATTAAAAAAAAAATTGACAATCCCCATTGAAAATAGATCACGTAAAAATTAAACATATTAGCATTAAAAACTCATAAGTGTTTTAAATTCAACAGATGTAAATCTTGATAATATAAGATTAATGCTTAGCACAAACCTACGCGACCACGCGACTGCGAAGCGGCATGACAGCGTCAATAAAAAACACACATATTTTGACAACTTGTCCAATGTGTGTTTTGTATTGACACTGCCGCTTCGCAGTCGCGTGGTCGCGTAGGTTTGTGCTAAGCATTATTCGTAGTATAAGATACAGAAATTATCGAAATTCTGCAGAAGAATAGTAAAACTAGGCACCTCGTTGTTAGGAAACTCTAAGGGAACAGGTGACAACTTAATTTCTCCGTGTTGAAGGATATGAGTTATGACTAGATCCTAAATTCCAACCCAATAGAATCTTGGTAACCCTGTACGTGACATTGGGTTTTACTTCAACTGTTTATAGTTAGGATTATGGTGCTTATGTCAAAGATTTTAGGTGTGATTATCGTACACTGTAAAACAACGATTATCTCGGTAAACATTTCCTATGTGGTAACCGGTAACTAGATAAGTATTCTAACATACTAACATAATGGGAATGACTTAGTCATAATATGACATAGGCAGTAAGGTGAAAAATATGACTAACACATTTTTGTAGCTATCTGCTTAGGTACCATCGAGGAAGTTGATTCCTATGCAGTTGAGAGACCAACGTCATTTGGTCGATTATGTCAATTCAATATTAATTGTGATCTGTCGGCTGAGTTTGACGTAATGCGACCAAACTACGTAGATCCCCCATTTGCATAGGAATCAACTTCCCCGAGTGTACTTAAAGGAAGTTTTTCAAATAATAAAACTGTGTGCAAAGAATTTTGTGACATAAAAATCTAAAATTAAAATAATTAAAATACATACTTATTACAAATTATTGTAATGATACTTTCGAAATTCGAAGCAATGTTCACCAAAAGCAGGCCAAACATTTTTTATTGCGTAACTTCCCGAGCTTATGGGCGATACTTCATCCACAAAGAGGCCAGATGCATAAACTAAAATATAATCTAAAAATGGTTTAAAAATGTATTCGATTGAAATTGATTTACCAGAAGATAGAGAAAACGCTCTAAGAAATGAAAACCTTGACCGACAGCTACTTCCTGAGTACGGATATACAATGGGAATTCTGGATTTATATTGCGTGGGTTCTTTTTTGTGCTATTTAAAGATGTTGCCCAGAAATTCGTTTTTCCCTTCAAACTTTTCCTTAATAAAAACTATCGAACCGTCAAACGCATGATCGAAAACGTACCCTAGATTTGGTTTAGTGGTTTAAGCGTCAAGAGTTAAAGAGAGTGTACAAGCAGACAGACACGTTTGAATTTTTAATAATATTGTGAATTGTATGAAGTTATTAATAGCAGAAATAGAAAAATTTAATTAATTTTCAAGACAGAAGGAGACGATAAAATATTACTTAAATTCACACCTCAAATCGGACGAAGTAGTTTTATATCAAAACTTTGTTCGTGAAACGCCCGCGACATTTTAGTTGAAGCCAGCTGTACCTCGACAGCTGCCTTACTCTTTGTGGGACGTATAAAAAAGAAATACCTTTTAGAAAAGGTTTCTTCGCCTTTGGGAACTTTTTTCTCCTGGTCATTATAACTGGCACGTTTGAATCGAAAAAAAAAACTAAGTAACCATTGAACTTACTAAGGAACGTTAATTGGTTTTGAGGCAACGTTGAGTATGCTTATCGGCAGAGCTACCTCTATCTTTGTTATTGTTTGTTTTAAATGGAAATCTGGAAAGTATTTCTTCTCAGAATTATCATTATCGTTCGTATTGTCATTGCTTGCGAAGCGATTTGCGATATCACGGTATAATTTATCAAATTCTGTGATAAAAGAAAGTGAAGAGAAAACTATCAACAATTATGTAACCGTAGTTTTGGTTAGCAAAATCTTATTTATGTCAGCATCCTTTAAGTTGACTTAATTGACAATATTATTATCTTGTCTCACAAGATTTACTAAATTTTAATTTATTTTACATAAGATCTGACAATGTTTATAGTCAATTTTGTTTATCGAGGAAAACAGCATTCTTGCTTGCAGATGATAATAAATGATAACATTGCCATTGGCCACACAACATTCAATTTATTTCAATGCATATTACTGAAAACCCTACCAGTACTTTCGCTTATAATTTCTTTAGAAAGTAATCGTTAAAGTAAACTCCAATTCAAATTTTGTTCCAGATTAAGAGAAAATACTTTTTGTTAACTTGCTCTTAATATTGCGTTTCCCAGAAATCAACCATAATTATTTAGTGACTTATGAAAAAGTCAAGTAGTTCGGCTTTGTTATGCATCCTTGTTTAAAAAGTCATAAACTATACTATGTTCATTTTGATTATATGTATACAATGTGTCAATTAAAAAATATAATCAAATTATGAACTTGTATCCAAATCTATTTTTCTCACGGCCCTTTCTTGGGTCTTCAACTATAATATTATATCAAAGTATTATATTGTGTAATAAAGAGAGTTCTATTCGTTGTCCCGTTATCTGAACACATTTCATGCATAATACAAACCATAAATTAAACTTGTTATGTGCTTCGTGTTTATGAGATGTGTCAACACTTAACTTATTTTTAGTCCATGATAATTTTACATTTCTTTATTAACTGCAAGCTGAAAAGAAATGACGAATCGTTTTAGGTAGAGTTACTATTACATATTATTATCCGTAAAATTACTCTTATATATTTAAAATGGTTTTTCATTATCTAGATATCGTGCAGGTCATCTATATTAATTATCTATACCTACATTTATTTAGTGACAGTTTACTTCTTTTACATTTTATTGTTTTCAATTTAAATAATATCTATACTCTACAAAATAAAGCTGTAGAATGTAGATACAGTTATACTTAATCTCTTCATTCCTGGAATAAAGGTAATACGGGCTGTTTGGGCTTTGATTCTAAATCGATCAGATCGTCAGATAAAAAAGTTAATTTTTTGAATTTGGAAAGGCAAGCTCCAGCCAGTCAGACGGGGCTGCGGCAAACCAGTTCCGTGCACGGTCACCGACAGATTCAGTTTACTACTTTTGAACCTTATTTTTATAGGATTAAGATCGAAATAGAGTACAACAGGTCAGCGCACGTGCTAGATGAGCCGGGTTCGTGACTGCCATGTTATTGCATTTATATTATGACGCTTCCACTCACATGCTGGGAGATTTGTTAGAGGTAATGTTGCGTCTACATTACATGTGGCAAATATCAGCATTACACAGAGACAGAAGCAAATCAACCTGTGTTAAAAAATTAAAAATAAATAAAAACAGAACTCAGAGATGAAGATTCAGAGGAAAAAATAAATGAAGTAGATGCTTATAGTGTTTAGTCTTCTGCAGAGACTGCAGATTTAGCTAAAGATTCAATTAGCAAAAGAACTTAAGGTCTTTTGGGTTGTATGTATTCAAAAATCGAGTGTGCAAAATACAAGAACGTTATAAGAGCCAACCGTTCACAATAATTGAGGGCACAATACATGATACGAGATTGCGCGAGGGGCTCCGGTTAATGGGTTAAATTGCTTAATGCCACCCGGGTGCCTTATCTAATGAATCGCCATCAAGGAAAAGTATGGCGAAAGTCTAAGATAAAAATGTACGAGATAAACTACATGTTTTGTAATAGCTTACAACTTTCTGTTAACTTTGGGAACATTGGTTACCAAATGTGAGGAACTTTTCATAAATTTTGATAATTTTCTCTAATTATTTTAATTTATTTATATCTATTTTGTTTTAGAAATTGTAAAAGATCAATAAAAGCGCCTAAAAGATAACAAGCAACTATATATCCGGAAAGGTAAAATCGTTAACGACACGATAATTATATCAGATACAGTTAATGATGATGAATTATGCATTTCCAATGACACGAATGGTCCACATCTAAGGTGACCGATTGTGAGACTTATCTCGTTCTAATTGGGTTTGTTTTTGATTGCATCATCGTGTAACGGTTTAGGCTGAGAGGCGATGCAACTGGTAACAGCAGCGCATGGCTGCATACGCTCAGCATTCCGACTGCCACTGGTCCGAATAAGTTTACATGTGTTAGTGTTTGATTGTAATGAATTTTTATTTACGCTTCACAGTCCACCCTCTGTACTGACTTTTGCAATTGAAATTCTTTATCATGTTGAAAACCTTTTGGAATGCTACCGCTGAGTCAGTGAAGGAATTTGATTGTAATGGATGTCCCATGTTTAGTCACTTTCTCAGTAAATTATTCGAGGATTGTGGACTCATTTGGCAAAAAGCGAACCAAGTTTGGACATCATGTTAGCCTCTGAAAAATCTGTGCTAATTTTTTCTTTGTACTTTTAACGCTTCAACTCCTGTAAGGCCCAAGTGGGCCGCGATAACAATTGAAAGGCTTTTGTGTCTCGTTTTTCCGCGATCGAAGGATTAAAACCACCTTTAAAATCAATGACTATGATACCTAAGAAATGTTCCCTAATCTTTTTGCATCACTTCAGTCTTTCTTGTCCATTTTCTTTCTTATTATCTGCATCTATATGCATTGTATTGCGGTTCGTTGGTGTGTGGTCGGTTGTAACGTGCATAATTATGAGTACTTGTTCCGCTTAGCCGGAGCCAGTCGCTTTCTGTATCACTACAATGTTCAAACATGGTATGAAGGACTGTTCCGTAGTTGTAACTGCGCAAAAAATATTGCCAAGAAACCCTGAATAGAGACGCATAATATGCTTCTTATGCTAGCATATTGCAACGTTACCAGGATATTTTAATTTGTTAAGCAATGAATTATATTACTTAAAATCATGTTCTCAGCAAATTATCTATTGAATCTAGATTCTAATCAGTTCCTTTCCTTGAGGTCAAATGCAACAACTAACAAGTTTTGCTTAATAGATGTTAATCACTTATCACTTACTTATGCCATATTAGAAATATGTACATAGAAATAAGAATGCATAGAAAAACAATGCAATTTTTTAATGTATCTAGAGCTCTACCTATGCTAGAGTCCTAGAGCTATAAGGTCATTGACCAAGTACCTACATAATTAACATAATACATAAGAAGTTACCTCAATTATTATAATATCTGCCAAATAGACAATAACCATCTGCGCTCTATTTACAGTAAACAAATAGTCGATATACATGTCAAGTAGCATAATGCTATCGTTAATGTAAATTTAACTCCGGTTTATTTACGTACTATCTCTGTCTCGGTTATTACTCATTACCGGCCATGCTGCCAATTTGAGTGCAAAAATAGTCAAAAACTCATGGCGCCAACAGTGTTTCAAAGGCAAAGGCGCGAAATTCCTGTTTACAATCGTAAAGTTAAATTGTCGCGTTGAAATATCAATTTCGTGTACTAAGGAGCGTTTGTTGCTTTAACATGGCGTTTAGGGGACTAAACTTAGATTTAACGGGGATTAAACTGACTTAAGCTTGTTTCTACAGTTTTTTGATAAATTTGACGGCCTTCGTCTTTTTACTAGGGCTATTGATATTTGATTGACTTACTTCAGCAGTTAACCAATTAACAACGCTATTAAATCGTGAACTTCAATGGCAAAACCAAAGAAACCTGGCATTATTTTACGTATCGAGGTCAGACTTATGGAGGGCTACAGCTGGAGCGCTATTAAATTGGCTCACGTCAAACATTAAACCAATCAACGCTTTGAAAACAAAAAAAACAGTCGCAAATCACAGAAACATGTTGGTCCTTTTACCTTCCTGTAGTTGTCCTTTTATTGTCTTCCTTATGATTACTTCTATATTATTAAGTATCTTCATTAGTTCCTTTATTAGTTTAGATTTTAAACCACGCCTTGGAGGCAGAAATTGTGAACTATAAATAATTATAATAAGATCATTGTAACCAATTTCTTGGAAATAAAGACTTACTTACTATTCGAGCACGTTGCATTTAGATGCTTTAAAGTACTAGTACTTAAAATGTTTAAGCTGGTTTAATTATACTTGGTTATTGTCAGGTTCACGCTCGAATGGTTATTTTGATGGTCACTGGTTTCAGGTCATCTCTAATTTTCTGCCATTGTTTTAAACTTTTTGTGTTGGTGTGCTTGGTTGAGTTTGTTTTCAGAGGACTATTGACACGCGCTTGTTTCGATTAAGATATTTTGTGCATCAAACAATTTGTTTTTAGTGGATGACTTCTTTTCTTTTCTTTTAATTTGTTTTTATGACTTCTTCCTACTTCTAAATAATTTATCTACGCTGATATACTGCATGTATAGCAGTTTAATTTACTAAAAATATTAAATGCTTTTTTCTATTACGCAAGCGACATAGCCCATATGTTTAAAAATGTAGGGCAGCTCTGTTTCAACTGTCCTGAATGAAATGGTAGAGTTCTTGACTGGCAATATCTAAAGTATTTTTTTCAATGAGTAACCACTTACCAGCTACTTGTTACATGTTCTTCATTTGACGAAATAGTGAAGATAACGTAATGTTTTCTATATTTGAAGGTTTAGAAATATTTTGTGTTTAGTGTTTAGCAATATTTCTAGAATTATTAAAGACTTATCTGCACGTTATCAATCGGCTTTATGGCGCGATTGAGTCAGCTGATACCGACAATGATAGCGAATACTATCGCGAAATTATACTTTCAGCACAACGAGTAACAGATATTTTTTTAGTTACAACTAAACTCTTTTTCTCCACCTACCTCTATTTAACGTTCTGTAAGAAAACTGCAATTTCTATGCGATATCGTTGAAATTTGTTTATCTCGCGGTAACCTTTTTTTCGGGATAGCAAAATACTTAAATCTAATTCTATTTCTAAAGACTCAAAGTAACTCAATTACAAATACCAACTTTCGCATTCATGTAATAGTAGGGCCAATTCTGACAAGTCCTTTGTTTGTTTTTATGCAATTTTATTTGTCTCATAAAATATTGTAATGTTCACGCAAAACGTAAAGCCGGCTGTAAACTCTCGCCGAGACACAGCGAGGCGGCCCGAGTGCGAGAGTGTAAATGGGTGCGCTCGCCTCGTCTCGCCTGTCTCGGACCCTCTCGGTCCGTTGTCGGTATTTTGCGCCCGAGACAAAGGGTCTCGCGAGGAAAACGAGCGCACTACTGTACACCCTCGCGTCTTTCAGTACTAGTCCCGCCGTTGGACAGTGTAGAACAGAAAAATAACAATATTAAACGACATTATGAGTCATTATCTGTGAGAAATAAAATTAAATATGATTATACATCTTTGGATTACAATGATATCTTTCGATGCATGGTAATGGTGAATGGTCTTTTCCTCCATCTTGTCTGAGTTCTTTACTGCGATTGAACTTAAGCGAGAATGTACATGATCCCACTCGGGCAAGGGGCTCTCGCACGAGAGTCTCGCCCGAGAGCTCTCGGCGAGAGTGTACAGCGGGCATAACAGTGTTTATAAACATCATAAATATCTACACGAGATTTTACGATGCTACAAACATGTCTGTCTGAATTTTGTAAGGAGTTGACAAATAATCGTTAAGTTTTAAGACGTTCTTATACTCGTTATTATGTTCATTTATATTTTTCGCGAAAAAGTAATGATGGCTTCCCGCGTTATTCATTTGCCCTCTTAATTTTATAAATATTGTCCTCGTTCGACATAATTACGTCTATAATAGATGATAGCATGATTTTTAGGGTTCCGTAGTCAACAAGGAACCCTTATAGTTTCGGTCTGTCCGTCCGTCTGTCTGTCTGTCCGCGGTTTTACTCAGAGACTATAGGACCTACAAAGCTGTAATTTGGTATGAATACACATATTAATGATGGCAACAAAATGGTACATGAAATCGTAAAAAAATATTTTTTTTATGGTACCTCCCCTATACATCAAGCGGGCATGAAAATTTTTTTTTCGCGCCTACTCCATCGTGTAGGGTGTCGTTGAATAGGTTTTTTTTAAATATTGCGAGTATTCATAGATCATTTTCCGATTTAGGGATCCGTTTGTGAAGTATTAAGTTTTAAAGCGGAAAAAAATAGTTAGAGTCCAGTGTCCCCCCCTTCTACCAGCTAAACGGTTGGTTTTGGAAATGTGAAAAAATTCACGGGAGTAGGAAATATGCTGAATTTAAAAGGAAAACTATCACGGCTATGAAGACTTCATAAGTTATTAAGTAATAGTCGACCAACTAAAAAATATATATTCGGGGAAGTATAAATCATAAATGGAATTTTTCGTTCAAATTCCTTTGAAAGTAACTAAGATGATGTTGTTAGTAGTGTAAAACACGCTATAAATATACGTTCATTGACCATAAAAAAATTGTCAAAAACTAGCGGTACCTAGTACCTACTACGAAACCCTATATTGCGCGTGGCCCGACACACACTTAGCCGGTTTTATTAATTATTAAGGTTTAAATTTTCCTTTCTATTATCTAGGTACAGCGTACAGCTACAGAACTGAGCGCCCGCATACGTCTGACCTAGCTTTCATGTTGTGTTCACTATTGAGTTATGTTATTGTTCATATTATATTATGAGCTTGCTATTTTCATCATGTCGATAGACTTTGTGCCCGACGCTTGTAGACTGTAGTAGCAGTGCAGTGTGGCATTTGAATTATATGATAGGTAACATGAATCATGATATATTAAAATATAACAGTGTTAAAAATTTAATCGAAAGTTCAAAGTTATATTTTCGTTAAATTGAACAGAGGTATCTTTGTGTAGTTTATTTTGAGGTAACTATAGTTTATTTCAAGGTCCCTAAAGCATTTGATCTTTAATCTATAGCCAAAAAATTTCTAGAGAAAAAAAAACGATATCGCAAAATTTTCCTTATAATTCTCGACTTAAATTTCAATTTGCACTTGTTTTCACAGCGAATTAAACACAAAAAACGTTATTAACAAGATCATTCGGAGAGAAACGGTCTGGAGGCCTTAATTATTATTAAAGCATCATTACGTTGGCTTGTCTATAAAAATGATAATTTATCAGCTGCCGAGCGGCATGCGATCTCTCTTACCGGTTTCAAAAGTTTCTAAAGGCGAAATTAAACGAAATTAATGAATCTTTGTCCAGTTCCTTTTTGAATTTAAAAAACGAATTGTCAGGTGTCATTAACGGCCTTCACAGAGATGTGCGAGAAGTGAGAACCTTCGAAGTTTTAAATTTTAAATGTTTTCACGAATCACGGGTTTTAGTTCTACACTCTCTTCCCTGTGGGGACTTGTTTTATCGTAATTTTAATATTTTACTTATAAATCCCGTCAAGCAGGCTCTTATTTGTCACATAGTTTTATTGCGAGTAGTTTCTTAACCTCGGGCGGGGTTGGCAATTTCATGGCGTGTTGGCTTCACCATGTGTAAGGTCAACCGGTGCTAGCAAAAACTCCTCGTAAGGCTGACCACAGCTTTAATTAGATTCCTATTTTTATGCAATACGGTCACGAAGTAACAAGATTGACATGGTAAGTATGGACTACAGAAAACTAATGAGTAAAATTTTTCAGTAAGTATTAATTCTTTTTCTGTGGACAGTACACGCAAATTGTTCTCTTTCGATCCCTAGAATATCTACTACAACAACGACGTTATAACTTATAGTAGAGATTCCAGTCAAAATTTTGCAATTTGCAAACATGTAGTACACCGGCAAAATAGACAGATATTATACTTCTCTCTCTTTCAAAAGATGTTGAAAATAAAATTATTATTTCATACTTACTGTAAGTATCTAAAAACTACAATTTAATAAATTCTAAATCTAAGAAGGCGCCTAGTTTAACAGCAAATAGTCTAACCGCAGATTACTAAATAGTACTACTACGTCTAACACTGCTATTACTAGTTATCTTGTCTTTAGTAGAGCTAATAAGTAGGTACAATATGGTATAGTTGACTGCGCTTGACCTGGTGTCAAGTAAATTATGATTTCAGGTCGTCACTCCACTTACTTATCATCATTCGATCAATTATGATGATTTATGCATTACTTAATGATTCATTGGACAAAATATTTGTTATTGGTTCTTTTATACGTCGTAATTCTTTGTTTAGATATCACGTAACATTAATCGAGTATTTTAGACTTTATAAAGACATAAAATAGAAAACTTTAACCATAAGTACCCAAACAGCTTCAGTATTGACCTTATTATTCGAGTGCTCTAGGTGTTTAGTTTTGTAGGTATTAGGTACTAGATAATAATCTAGCACTAGGTTAACATGATATGGCAATATAGTTTCTACTGTTGGTTTTAGATAACAATCATGTTTGTATAATTATTGTCGTCTGTAGGTAAATGACGGATATGCAGTCGTGCGTGAAATGATCCACGCCGCCGCGCACGCGAGATCAAAGTTGGAAGCTAATTTAAAAATATGATTCTGTAGATTTACTTTATGAAAATCTCCATAAATCGACGCAGCTCAGGCATTTTCAGATCCATTGGGATTAGGTATTAAATTATCCTCTAAAGCTTATTACCCAAAATCTTAATAAAATTATAGTAGCAAACTTACTAACCATATTCCCAAGGTTACATAAATTAGAATACTTAATTTAGAATGAAAAAATACGAGTTTTATAATATAAAAGAAAAATAATACACCTCAGGGAGATGGTCAGTGAATATGATATTAAAATTTTATGAAAAAGAAATACTTATTTGCATACCTTTTACAATAAAGGGGAGTATTAAAACGAGTACACAAACCAGTCCGGACAAAAACGTTAAATTATGTAGCTTTGTTTGATATTATAAAATTGCGTATATTTGTAACATTTCTGCAAGTTATTTTTGTTAGTAAGTACCGAAAAGTTGTAAACCGACCGAAAAGTCAAAACGGTATTTGTATGTCCATAGGGAATGAAAAAGGTGATAAGAGAAGAAAGATAAAACAGTGGAGCAAATGCAAAGTAGACAAGTAGTCTATTGTGGCAAATGTTAGGATATAGGTAGAGCCTAGAGGAGGAGGGTGGAGCCAAGTCCCTGTAGCCCTGACGTCACTGTGAGCCATGAGGATCTATTGTGACTCCTTCGCACTAGAGTGTCATCCCCAACCCAATACTGGTCATAAATTGAACGATATGGTTGGGGTTGGTGCCACGAATTTCCTCTGTGGATGAGTATTCGTGGCGACCAAGGTGTCTGTTCCTGCTCTGTAGTAGAGCAGGACAGTCGAGGAGAAGGTGAATAGGTTCTCTACCTATAATATATTCAAAAACCTTTGCGTAGATCAAAGAGTCCCTAGTCCTTGTGCAATCTTTTTTTGAGACTATAACCTATGCACCATCGAGGAAATTGATTCCTAGGCAGTTGACAGACCAACGTCATTTGGTGATCTGTCGGCTGGGTTTGACACAATGCGACCAAACTACGTAGGTCCCCCATCTCCATAGGAATCAACTTCTCTGATAGTAGTTACTTGTTTCAAATTATACACAGTAATAAATAAATAGTATTTGTGTCACCCACGGGCCACGATATTACATAACGGCGTTCATTCACGAATCACGAAGTATTTTTGGGTCAACGGAGGTCTGTCACCTATACATTCCGGTTTTGATGCAACGTGCACAATACATAATAATTGTTATCAATGATCTTTCTTGAATGTGTGCTTGTAATTTATGTAGGTTTCTCATATTTATAATTTTCGAAATTAAATTCAATATAAAAATTGAGAACAAAAGGTTAAATGTTATACTTAATGGAACAGAATACAAGCGAATGTGTTGCTAGAAGAAGATAGTAAGAATGAAACACAGGAAAGTAACGAGTTTTCTATTAACGGAACTTTGACCTCTTTATGTACCATCGAAGAAATTGATTCATATTATGCAGTTGACAGACCTACGTGCCTACGTCAGTTGGTCGGGTTATGTCAATTTAATGATCTGCAGGTCACCATCAAAACGATTTCTTTCTACGGAAGAAAAGACAAAGTGACAACTAGACGAGACAAAGTTAGACAATGGAAATCCGCCATTTTGTCGATAAAATCAGTCAGTATGTCGATTTTTTCCCATGTCTACTGTTGTTCTGCTAAACCTGCTGATGGGTTTGACGTAACGCGACCAAATTACGTAGGTCCGCAAACTGCCTATGAATCAAGTGCTCTGATAGTAGTTAAATATTTAAAGGAATATTGCATTGTCCTGGGTTCCACCAACTGCATTTGTATCGGCTTCTTTTACCACTATTTCTTAACACTTAACATTCTCATACAGCATTCTCCCTGAAGACAAAACAGCTTACGCCACCAATATCCTTCATATGAAGTTATGATCTTCACACACCTATAAATTTTAAGCCTGAGAACGTCTTCGATCAGCATACAAAGGGCCGGCGACATTTAAGGAGCTCATATTGCTGACTCATGACTTGAATTCATAATTAACTTTAATGCGTTATGAATGAAGGATTAAGCGAGGGATTAGACTACTTTGCATCGAAGTTTCACGATACCAAGCCGATGGAATTATAATCACTAACGTAAGGGATCAGGGAAAGTGACATCCGCATTTCATAAGAGGGAAAAGATCGCTTCGTACACCGCCACGAAGGGGAACCTGCCCTTGGCGGTTTTAATTTGACTTAAGTAAGACAAAAAATTTCGATATATTTTTTAAAATGTCTACTTTCCGCCGAAAAGAAACCAATCGGCAAGGCGTCTCTAGTATGATTTCCGATAATATTATATCATGGTTTTCTCGCGCTCAATAAAAGTATTTCCTGTTCTTACTTCTTAAAGCTATTTAGTGCTAGCAGCCTAAATTACCTACTGCTTAGTTTATTAAGATAGTTATTAAATATTGACAACACTGCTCTGGCAATTGTTATGTCTATGATTCACGGTAAACCACAACAATAACATCATTATTATAACGTTTATTCGGAATTGTTTAAAAACATTATACCGCTCCTTGGTTTATATTTACTCCTCGTGAGTTGTGACCAGCGATTGTCACTGAGTCACATTATGAGGAACCACTATATTTAGCGAGTTAATTCGTTATGGATAATGCTGAGACATTTTTGAGATTTATTGGACGATGAGTGAGCAATTGAAGTGAAATAAATACGTACAATATAACGTCAGTTTTAAACTTCTCTCGGGGAACTCGAGAAAATTACTGCATATGATTTTATTGGTGGGTTGACCTCCATTTTGTATGCATCATCCAAGCCACGGCGAGTCACAAAATTTGATTTTTTGTTAATGTTATCATTTATGAAGTTTTTGTGACTACGCTTGTGCTTTTGACTATTATAGTGAGCAATATGAAGAAAGTTTTATAAAGTAAAGGTACTTATATTATCTGCTGTAAATCTGTAATAAGCAGTCTTTATGATGTATAAGTTCTTGCAATCTACGAGTGCGCGTCGCCCTTAGTTGTGTGTGACCATATCTATACACGCGTACATGGCCCGCTCGTTACTGACTGCTCCGTCGGGTACGCACACTAACAAAATGTCTATTCACATTTCCCACTACAAAATTAAAGGCGACGCGCACTCTTAGATTGCAAGAACTATACTATCAGAGAAGTAGATTCATAGGCAAATGGTGGATCTACGTAGTTTGGACGAGTTATATCAAACCCAGCTCACATCACGACTTATAATATATTGAATTGACATAATCCGACCAAATGACGCAGGTCCGTCCGCCTATGAATCAATTTCTTCGATGGTTTATTACATAGTAATTCTACATACAATGCGGAACTCTATTTTGGTCATCGTATAACTTACAAGAAAATTTCTAAATCATCATCCAATAAATATGTATTACTAAGTGTTTCCTTACCTTCTTCAGATTATTGTGTGATGTGTGGACATAATCAGACGTAAACGATGATAATATTATTGATGGTTCTTGTGAACTAGGCGCGGTATCTTATCACATCACAAGGCTAATGATAATGCATTTAACACTTTACTGTTTACTCTATCATAACTTCTTTTCAATGTTTCCTTTTCAGTTAAAACTTAAAAGTTAAAACTAATACAATCATTGCACACTAAAAACTGTCAGTTACCTCTTCGCAATAAAACCGCTGTATCCATCGATTTATATGTAATATTTATGTCTATGGCTGTATCGATTTTGCTGGCTCACTATGGCGATTCAGATAATTTGAGGCCCGGGAAAAGACATAGGATGCTTTAAGCTTTTTATCCAAGAAAAATATACGGCTCCTGTGCGATACCTAAACGATTTTTGGCGCAACGGAGTTACGGGCGCTATCGTCATCTCAATGAAATACTTACATTATAGTAGGGGAGGTCGCGCTCAGTTAAAAAAGTAATTTCATACCGAGCGAAAATCGTTACAATAATAGTATTCCACTAATACATAACAGCTTTGATCGTCAGCCACTTCATAATGGGTGGAAAAAAAATTGAGAGCATCTCAAAGTTGATGTTGGGAATCGTATTGAATTGACATTAAAACGATCCCAATTCGCACTAAATAAAGGTTCATATCTAGATTATACACATATAGGTTGGGTAGGTGTTATTTTAGTTCAGATGGCGCTTTTAAATTAAAATGTATATAATTCTTCTTCACAGGTATTGACTATCGAATTAATTACTTAAAATTCCTATGTGAGATAATTTTATGGTTAATTCAAACGAAAATCGCCGTCAGCTGAATGTTTGCAGGTGGAAATGTCGTCTACGCAACGCCCTAGGATACATTGAGCGCGAAGTAGGACTATATTGGTCATAACTTTTATGGCTGGCTGACGGTTTTTCCACCATCGTATTAGCGACTGACGGTTTTATTTATTATTTACAAAGTAGAAACATTCACCTGTATAAATTTTGTACGGTATAAAATGACTTTATATTCAACATTTTTTTACATATGCAGTAACGCGACTGACGTTGAATCCCGTCTGCAATACGGCTGACGGTGATTTTTTGGTTAAATATGACCTCAATAATCATCCATCAAAGTTTCGTTCGGTATAAAATCACTTTTCGCAACTATTTTTTTACAACTTTGAAATACTCTCAGTTAACATTCCACCACGGGTGCGGCGACTGACGCTGATTATATTGATTGATAAATATTAAGCTACCGCTGGACAAAAATTTGGTCGGTATGAAATTACTTTGTAAACGCTAGCACTACCTCCCCTTCTATTATGTTTAAACTTTAAAGTAAGTACAGCTTATTTACCTAGTGCATTCAGTGTGTCACGACTCACGAATACTTACCGTTTCTTTTTGCAACGAGTCTTTCTAAATGTTCTCTTATATAACAGCGACTTGAGTCTTCAGACTTTTGTGCCGTCACACAGTGTTTATTGTAGCCAAAAAAACTGACATCGTCTTTTTATTTGTTAATTCGAAAGAGTACTTAATTACAAATCCCCGAGTAAAACACCCAGGTGTCTCGCTTTAATAGTTTTTGAATTATCTCGAAAAGAAAATCCCAATCCCGCGTTCATAAAAAAATGAAAAGTTATTATATTTCAAAATTGGTACTGATTAGAAAAAAACATGTGATATAAATACTTGTAGGACATACAAAAAGCTACATTATGAATCCTTTTTTAGTCGGCTATCACTTATGGGGGCCATGAAAACGAAGAAAATCGATTTTCAGTTTTTATTTTTTTCTGACTAAACTAAGTCGATGTCGAAAGCGTATGTTACTTTAAAAGAAAGGTAATTATCACCACCACCAATATTAAAAATACCAAATCCCTAACCCGTGGAACTTTTGAGTTCTATGACTTTAAAAAATCCGGGATTGGCGGGATTCGTGAGCTTTGTTTTTTTATTACATTGTTCGATCGTGTTGCTAAGAAGTAACAAATTCTGCGAAGTAACTATAGTTATCAAACTCTAAAAAGTATCAATTTTCTAAAAATGTTATTTTTTGACGAATTATCTAAAGAAAATGCGTAATAAGTAAAAAATTTGTATAGAATTTGTACACAGTGCCTTCTTATTTTTAATCTTAAGCGTAAGAATCTAGCACGGGGCTACTTTTTAGCCAAAAATTTAAAATTATTCTTTTAAAAATAGGATTTACAACTTAATCTATAAAATGTAAAAAGTTAGCATATAAGTTAACAGTGTAAGTCACAAAATTATGAAAAATATTTTTTTTAAGGTAGACTTGCTAGCAGCTACCAACTGCCAAGATGTGCCATCGCTCATCGCCTATGAAATAGTTGAATTTAGCAAAAATAAAACGTTCTTTTGACTACCTTTTTCAATTTATTAATGGAAAGATTTTGAAATATTTTTTAAGTTTTATTATAAAAAGGCATATATTGACCCATGGATAAGTTTGAAGGCTTATAACTTTATTTTTTTCATGTAAGTATAATAATATATTATGTCTTCAACATTTGCCCCTGGTAAAACCGAAGAACAAAGAAATGTGTTTTTTTTTTAAATGTGGCATAACTCAGAAAACATAAAAATTAAACTTCGTTTGCATTGGAAAGTATGATAGTATCATTATTATTATGGCTGTTTTCAGCGTCAATATTATAATAATTACTATCACCGTCGTCGCTGCTATTATTATTATCATCCGGGACATCGGGGCATGGGGGTTCAAACTTCAAATTAATAAGTTTATTACTTTACGTGGATAAGGTACTCGATTTTTTACAATGTTTGCCAACATTTTGGAAATTGAAGAAAGGCTTGTACATGACTTGAGTACAATTTTACTAACGATTAACAGTGGATTGCCAATAAACACCGAAAATTTTGATTTCTTTTGCAAAACTTTAGCGTACCGATATGTTGCTGAATATGGATGGCATTCCATGATAATAACATTACATGAAATACCAGTCCACGGTTAAAACATAATCAAAATAGAGCCTTTACCTATAATAGGATTTCTCTCAGAACAGGCTGGTCAGTCGCGCAACAAATATTGGCGTTATGATCGGGAGCTTAACACTCGTAAAAATTCCAGGATAAACACTATGACCGATTTGTTCCATCGAGCGCTAGAGTAATCCGACCCAATAGTTTCCCATTTAAACCTTGACTCCAAGAAAAACGCAAAAAAGTACCTTATCCACCTGAAGTAATAAACTTATTAATACCTTTTATTTATTTATTTAGTTATTAATTATTATTTATCATATTTATCATATGATAAATAATAATTAATAACAATAGCTCAGTGACGATGGTGAAAGTAATTAATTAATTAACATCGACGCTGACGTCATAACAATTCTTGATATCTAAGTTTTGTGGCTAATCCCACATTTTTAAAAACACATTTCTTTGGTATTCGAATTTCACCAGTGGTGAATGTTGACGACAATTAATATTATACATGACGGCAACGGTAATGACATGACACATGCATTGATTATATTTTTTTTACTTTAATAGCACTTACTTATATATTTTCCTAAATCATTTCGTCGAAATGTATGAAAAAAGTAAATTTAAAAATATTTAGTACTTATTAACCTTTGACAACTATAGTTACTTCGCAGAATTTGTTACTTCTTAGCAACACGATCGAACAATGTAATAAAAAAACAAAGCTCACGAATCCCGCCAATCCCGGATTTTTTAAAGTCATAGAACTCAAAAGTTCCACGGGTTAGGGATTTGGTATTTTTACTATTGGTAGTGGTGATGATTACCTTTCTTTTAAAGTAACATGCGCTTTCGACATCGACTTAGTTTAGTCAGAAAAAAATAAAAGCTGAAAATCGATTTTCTTCGTTTTCATGGCCCCCATAAGTGATAGCAGACTAAAAAAGGGTTCATAATGTAGTTTTTTGTATGTCCTACAAGTATTATATCACATGTTTTTTCTAATCTGTACCAATTTTGAAATATCATAACTTTTCACTTTTTTATGAACGCGGGATTGGAATTTTCTTTTCGAGATAATTCAAAAACTATTAAAGCGAGACACCTGGGTGTTTTACTCGGGAATTTGTAATTAAGTATTCTTTCGAATTAACAAATAAAAAGACGATGTCCGTTTTTTGGGCTACAATAAACACTGTGCGTCAGAGTTCGTAAAAAAGGTGTGCAATTAAAAAAACATTAGCGGAACTATTTGCCGTTCAAATCCCAAGTTGTCCAGCCTCACCCACGCAACAATTATGTTTATAATTGACGCCATCCGACTGTAGTCTGTCTATAAAAGGTGCCATGATAATTTTTACATGAGCCTTGTATAGTGTGATATTATAATAATTATACGTTGCGCTTATACTAGATTGACAAGGCATTGATTTTTAAATGAGGTAAAGGAGCCAGAAGTCGCTACAATATTTTCTGCTACCTAACTTGTTTCTACCCACAGATTCAATTCTCAAGTGGCTAAATTACTCTTTACTGTTCTTCTTTTTCTTCTTTTTGTTAATGCTCTCAATACTGTTTATAACGCCTGTAGCTATCTACTTAATACGACGTGTAAACCAGTCTTAATTGATAATTTCTAACCAGCGGCAAACACTTGACACATTTTCTTCATGTTGTTTAGATAAAAAGTAGCCTTTGTGAAATTTCAGGGCCTGCGGGGCTAAAATGGTCGCTTTGGAGAATCATGTTATGAAGATCATACTATGATTCATTTTTAAAAAATCACAGGTCACTTTGCATGCAATTCATATGTAACTAGTAATTCGTACTAATTTGACATTCGTCAGTTTGACTGTTTTGATGATTCAGTTTCTGAATTGATTTTAGAGGAATTGCAAAATGCGACCATTTTAGCCCCCCTGCAGAACTATTAATTATTTATTGCCAAATGAAATCATAACGTTTAGTACTTTTGCGTCAAGACTCTAAAGTCTAAACCCACATACTGTTACATACAAACTTTCGCCTTAATTATAAGGCAGACACCGTATTAAAAGATACATGAGGCTACAAACTGTGTAAGGTTCAGTAATTGGGGTTGATGATCAACTAAAATATTAATCAAGTCGGCTGGGAAGTTGCGAATTTAATAACCTCCCCCTTTGGAAGTCGGTTAATAAGTAGGTCAATGTCTAGGGCGGGACTAGGGCGGCGGAGTTACTAACGTTATTATCTCTTGTTCAAATATTGAACGAGAAATATACCGCACATATTTTGGTTTCTTTTGCACCGATTTGATTATTAACGTGAATTTGCCTAGTTTCTGAGCCTTTGAAGTTAAGTAGGAAGTGTAACATGCAAAAAAGAATAGGGGCGGTGACAGCTGGAACGAAAAGTGACAATATTAAAACGCACTTTTTTCTTGCCAAGGTACGTAATTTGTGATAAACACAACAACTACTAATTACTCCTACAGTTCTAACTTCTAAGACACAATAGATTTTTTGCATTCTCAGTAACTTTTCAAGAAAATTTCGTGGACTTTACGCTCATTATCAAACTAAATAATAGTCGGACTCTACTTCGGACTTTATAAATTAAGAGGAAGCACAAAATATCGTATTCCATCCGTTACAATGCGAAACAGAAGACCGCGGAATCCTCTTACGTCATTATAATGAATGTTGGGAAAATATTCTGTTACCACTGTAAACGTGCGCAAACGAGCGACAAGCTACGCCGCAACTGTTGCAACAAGACAGTTTTACACGTCCACGAATTGCAAGAATATAATAATTATTATCTAGCTTTTGCCAGCAACTTTACCCGCGGCAAAGCCGGAAAAATTTAATAAAAAAGATTAATAACTGGTGGCAGTAGGTTTTAGTGGGTGGGTTGGCACTTGGCGCTACTCACAGACTTCTTTTATATGCCCTGCTGAAGCACCCCGGAGGTATATGTGGGACTCTTACCCACTAATGACTAAAACCACCTGCGGTTTGCCTTCAGCCGTATACGGAGGGATGTCCTGGATCTGTCTAACGCAGGACTCCCTCCACGACTGGCCGGTCTACCTCAAAAGGGACCGGACTTCCACCAAAGTAAGTGGTGCCCTGGCTTAGCCGTGTCAAATCCCTAACCCTTCCAAGGGCGAACCCATCCCTGCAACAAGTGCAACTTATTTTTTTATAAACGCCAAGTGTAAACGTTCTAGAAATGTCTTGTCAACAGGTAAAGTAAAGATCATAGATCGCCGGTTTGCGCCGATCTCAGTTGTAACAGGTGTCCGAAACCAGTATGTTTGTGTTTATTTCATACTAGTTACGTACACCTGGCGTTTCACCTTGCTAAGAACTCTCAAACAAACCAATTTTAGACTTTAATTAATTGTAGCTTTTATAAATATCATCTGTCTTCATTTGTAAGAAGCGAAAACAGTGGTTGAAAATAGAGCAAAAAAGTAGAGCGAAAAACGTGCAACGTAGTCCCTGTTTTTATGACCTATTCTCTGTTTTGTAAGCAACAACAATGCTTGTAAAATTAGATGGTATTCATGAAATTGTTTTTATGAATATCTCAGCAATTCTGTTTTGATTTATTCAATAGCAACTTCTTGGTTCTTTGTCTATTACTAATTACTATACATCTACTGCACTCTACAATGAAGCACTAAAGTTCCTGATAGTTGTCTTCCTTTGCTTTATTAGAAAAATATAATGTCTTCTAATGTACACTACAAGTTATACAGAAGAAAATTTTTCTTCAACTTTCGGGAAGTTATAACGATAAGTTTCTGTTTAAAATTTTAATTTCTCAGCTGTCCCTAATTTTCTAACAGTTGTCTCTAAATTCCACAATTTCACCGCTATGTTAGTAGTTGGCCACCTGTCTCATAAAATGTCACCTGCCGTGTCTTCATGTCAAAAATATCAATCATTGCGTCATTGTTTTTAAATTTGGAAGGCTATTGACCTTAAAATTTAATCTTACTCAAGGAGGGTAATTGATTTTTTACTTGTTTAATTTCAGATTCAATTTTCTGGCGATAATTTAAAGACAATAATGGCTGTATGGTTGTAAATTGTAATTCAGCGACGTTTTTGTGGATTTGTGGCGTGTTTTTGATCTGACAAGTTTTAAATATTATAAGTTGTGGTAAAAATAAACCTTTGCGCGCACACATACACACACACATTGTGTAGTGTCAGTGTGGTCACACGATTGTGTGACTCGACTCAAAAAAATTGCACATACTCTGTCCACTGCTCAACGCCGTTTTTCATAATAATTTTTAATAACGAAAAATTCAGAAAAACTGCTGATGACATAGGACAAGAATCAAAAGAAACCAAAGCGATTATAATATCAAAAGGGTTATAAACAAAATCACTCCTGACTTCTACAAATCACAGCGTGGCGCCTACCAGGAGTAATTAAAGTTTATGATGAACTGTGACTAAGCCCTTATTAGCCCTACAAGGCAGGGCTTCGTAGGTGGTTTTCTGTATGAATTATAACTGATACCGAGAATTCAATTCTCGGCCGCAAATTCCTTTCCCGGGCTTCACCTAATTTAGAAAATCTTGTTCCATTTAGTTAGTTATAACTTATACCTTACAAGAATAAAGATAAATAGGTGATATAAGTAAGGATTATTATTTGAATCAATATTATGATTTCTGATGTGTAAGAAAAATCACATAAAAGCGAAATAAAGACACGTTTACAGTATAACAAACACTGGTCAGAGATCTCACCTTATCGTATGTAGTAATAGTGACGTAACACCTTACCAGAACTAGCTTAGGACTAGCCTAGGAGCTATACTAAAGTATATTACTATGTTTGTAGTAGTCCACTTGTCCCAACTCCCACCTAGTCTAGAACTAGAACCTAGTCTAGAACTCAAGATCAACTAGTAGTTATATTAGCGTATCAACTTTATAATATTTTGAATTTTATTATTACTTGGTCATTGACGGCTGAAATGTCTCGAGGATTACTTTAGAGTTTAAACCATCTTTAGACTCAACATTTTTGCGGCTAATGAATCATAAAGTTCACTTCCATATTATAAGTTTTTATTGAGCGAAAAGTTTGTTTCATAACCCGATTTTGGCTGACGATTTTATGATATTACGCATACTTAAGTAGGTTTTTAAATATTACTGGTCCGTTTTCGGTAAGATTATTTAATATTGTTGTATAATGTATCCAGAAATTACAGTTTTTCCGTACGCAGGCTATTGACAGGAATTTCTGCGTCGCACAAAATCCACACTTCGTTTGTGAACTCTTTTCAAAGAAGCCCTGAATCTATAAAATTTTCCCAACGTGTTATTGGTTAATACTCAGTAGTGTCTATGTGCTAACTTCACACCTTAGACAATGAAGACTAATTGAGACTAATGCGGTCAGTGACCCCGGTAATCATGTTAATTATGTGACTACCCGCAAGCGCAACATAGTCCCTGCAAGGACGTTCGACAATGGATGGCCAAAACCAGGTAACAATAGTAGCTAATTATGTCACCTTATTTTAAAGGCGAATATTTATAGCGCTTCGACTCCTTTTTCAGCAACCAATGTTATTAACGTTGGTTAAGGCTGCTCTCTCGAAAAAAGCGTGCAGATGAAACAACTTTTCATCGGCATTAACAGAGAAATTATATCTGAAAAAAATAATTAGTAATCTACACGATATGATACGTAATTTGGTTTTTCCATATTTTTTCTATCGGTATCACATAATAAAGAAATAAAAAACCAAATCACCTCCTAATCGTTGAATGAAACCACTTTACTCCTTCATTATTTATCAAAAGAATATATAAAAAATATCTACTGCTTTGCAATACATAAGTTAATAATTTGGTTTGGTTACTTTTTTGAAATATGTATTACTAGCGACCCGCCCCGGCGTCGCACGGCTATAAAATATATAGCCACTGAAAATATGATTAAAATCGATAGCCTATGATCCTTCACGTGATCTACTTCTTATCGGTGCCAAATAACAAAAATTGCTCCAGTAGTTCGCGAGATAAACCCTTTCGAATAATTTCCCCCGTTTATTCCACATTCTCCTATTAGCCTTAGCGTGATAAAATATAGCTTATAGCCTTTCTCAATTAATGGGCTATCTAACGCTGAGAGAATTTTTCAAATCGGCCTAGTAGTTCCTCATTCCTGAGATTAGCGCGTTAAAGTTAGCCCTTTCAAATAATTTTCCCCGTTTTTTCCACATTTTCCTCTATTTCTTCGCTCCTATTAGTCTCAGCGTGATAAAATATAGCCTATAGCCATCCTTGATAAATGGGCTATCTAACACTGAAAGAATCATCTAAATCCGTTTCGTAGTTTTAAAGATTAAAAAGGGACATGAGGGAAAAAAGCGACTTTGTTTTATAATAAGTATAGATATAGATATAGAATAGATATTAAGCCTTAAAAAGGTTTTTTCTCCTATTTCGCCCTATCATGGACGCGGCGAGCGTCGTAACCGCCACCGTACAAGGCGCGCTGTTATGAATGTTATTTTAATATCATTTACGTCGATATTCGCACTGACAGACAATCGACCTGCTAATTTAGGAAGAGAGGGCACTTAAGATAATATTATGCTATAAGTTACAACTATTATTAACTTTGTCTCAACTCTCAACAGTCACATTTTCTTCGTCTATAGTGCTCTCAGCCTAACTTGTCTCTAGCGTTTATTCACCCTACCGCTACCATGTTTCAAAAAACCTTGACGTAATTTATCGTTTTATATAAAATCGCGACAGAAAACGAAGCGACAGAAGTTTCATAATACCTCATCCAAATACGTAGTGTCGTAACTGAGAAATTAGGAATTTTTGAAGTTGGATTTCCTTTATTACGATATTGTCAGCAAATTCATGTTATTTTTATCACAATTATGATAAGAATTGATATTTTTCTGAAAAAAACGGTTTTCAATTTTTTTTATAAACATTAGGTTTCTCTTAGTTTTGTGCGTGTTAAATAAACAGTTTGCAAATAATATCATCAGATAAAAGTGAATCATTATTTTTTTACGAAAACTACGCAAAAATATCAAGAAAATAAAAAGTTATATTTTTCACCAGCTGTCACTTACATAAATCCAAAAATTTAAGTTACTCCTGTTTTGTCACAATTTACCTTTCACAACAGGGGTACATAATTTTTGGTCACCTTTTTTATGTTTGCATTTGAGCTCGGAATCTCCTTATGCTCGCTATAGAAATTACTTATTTATTACACAAAATGTTTTATAAAATAAATCAATTCTTCAGTAAAAGCTGAACGATTCCATTTCATCTCTCGAGCGACGAAACGAAACGATTGTTTAAGTAATAAACGTGGTTGGTACTAATTTGCAGGTTAGTAGATACTTGGTACTAATATGCCATGTTAAGCCAAAATACGTTCCTATTAATTTAGGTAGGATAAAATAGGTTCACGTATTGTGGTTTTAATTTAAAAATATACCTATAATTCTAGCCAAAAAAATTAATGTGGTATACAATAATATTATGTAAGAAATGAAAATACATTATGACATTTTATTTTTATACTAGATGATGCCCGCAACTTCGTTGCGCCAAAATTCGTTTATCGCGTGGGAACCGTACATTTTTCCGGGATAAAAACTATCCTATGTCCTTTCTCGGGACTCAAAGTATCTCCATGCCAAATTTCAGCAAAATCGGTTCAGCGGTTCGCGCGTGAAGAGGTAACAGACGGACAGACAGACAGACAGACAGACGGACAGACAGACAGACGGACAGACAGACAGACGGACAGACAGACAGACGGACAGACAGACAGACGGACAGATAGACAGACAGACGGACAGACAGACAGACGGACAGACAGACAGACGGACAGACAGACAGACGGACAGACAGACAGACGGACAGACAGACGGACGGACAGACAGACGGACGGACAGACAGACGGACGGACAGACAGACGGACGGACAGACAGACGGACGGACAGACAGACAGACGGACAGACAGACAGACGGACAGACAGACAGACGGACAGACAGACAGACGGACAGACAGACAGACGGACAGACAGACAGACGGACAGACAGACAGACGGACAGACAGACAGACGGACAGACAGACAGACGGACAGACGGACAGACAGACAGACGGACAGACAGACAGACGGACAGACAGACAGACGGACAGACAGACAGACGGACAGACAGACAGACGGACAGACAGACAGACGGACAGACAGACAGACGGACAGACAGACAGACGGACAGACAGACAGACGGACAGACAGACAGACAGACGGACAGACAGACAGACACACTTCACGTTTTTCACATTGCTTCGAAATTTCTCTCATATATCAATAAAATATAAAAAGCTCTACTTCATTAGGTATTTTCTCTTCCCCTCTCGAATAAAGGTCAGTATTATACATTATCCTCTAAACAGGCCTTTGCCTGTTTAGAGGCACGCAGGAGCAGCCTTTTCACCGATTTCATAATTTATGTACTTATATTTTGATATATATTAATTACAATTAATTAATACAACATGTGTTTTTCGTATCGAGTAGCAAAATCTTGTTGTGTCACAAAAAACGTCTTCGCTGACTTTTTATTTCACTGTATACTTTTAGTTATTTATAAAATAGAAGCTAGGAGTAGATGAAATAATAGTAATAATAGAAATATATTAGTTTCACAATGAACCTATAAAGTGATAACTGATAACCCAGCCCCTTTCGTACTCCACACAAAATAAAAAAAAAACAATGTTTTATCATTTTAAAAATATAAAATGGCCCATATTTAATAAAAATAACCATTGTAAAATGTAAATTATGCTTCGTCGTGGGGTAAATCCATACTAATATTATAAATGCGAAAGTGTGTCTGTCTGTCTGTCTGTTACCTCTTCACGCTCAAACCGCTGAACCGATTTTGCTGAAATTTGGCATGGAGATACTTTGAGTCCCGAGAAAGGACATAGGATACTTTTTATCTCGGAAAAATGTACGGTTCCCGCGCGATAAACGAATTTTGGCGCAACGAAGTTGCAGGCGTCACCTTGTGTCTTATATTTCTTTGTAAGTGTTATAACCTCATCCGTTAGTCTACAATATTATATACTAGTAATCTGTGTCCGTTAGTTTATAATATTGAATAGCTCATGCTAGTATCGTTCTAATTTTTTTTGCAATTTTGACAACCGTTGTTTAAGGTCTACCTTCCGTGAATCAATATCTATATTGATTTTGATTCATGTATAAACTTAGTTTAAAGAAGCGATATTCTGCAGTCACCAAATCAGAAGCAGACATAGAATATAATATAATAATAATATATTATTTTTTACTCTAAAACATGAGTTGCTTATAGCATGATTTAATTGATAACAATTAAAAAAAAATAACAAAATAAGTAATTTAAAATAAATGATATTATAATATTAGTAGCTTCATAATTTCTCCGAAAAATATTTCGTAAGAAAAAAAGGTTCGTGATACATGGCGGGGTCACGCTTCCTCCTGTTTGCTCTACCACGAAACTCGCGGTCATTTGAATTTAGAAACTTTTTGACAATTATGTGATACAAACGATGCGATAGATATCGCTACATCTGTAAAATTAGAATACAATGGTAGACGAGATGCCGATAACCGCTAGAGACAGGACTGAGCGTTTGAACCATAGTCGCTTTAATGCCGATAAAATTTCTAATGAACAAAAAAGGCCGTACAATATACTGGCAACATTAAAAACAAAACTGTTCCAAAAAGTTCATTGGCTTATTCTGTTTTTGAATCTAGCTTCCAGCCACCTTTGTTTTTCCCGGATAAAAGCATGTCAATCCGACGCATACACGAAATGTAAACAATCTTCATACGTTTGTAAATACACGTGGTGACTGGTGAATGGTGATGCCCGTGAATATATTGATGACATAGCTTTACGCACATTGTAACGAAACGGAGCGGGCCGCAATTTTTCAGACCGAGCGAGCGCTATCTAAGGTATAATCATGATAATAATTTATGAAGCTTAATTATTGAAATATGCGGCTCTCTCCGCTGCGACCCGACACAATGCGCACCGTTTAAGCCGATAGGCGATAATATAAATAAATATAGAATAACTAGTTGATGCCCGCAACTCCGTTGCGCCAAAATTCATTTATCGCGCGGGAACCGTAAATTTTTCCGAGATAAAAAGTATCCTATGTCCTTTCTAGGGACTCAAAGTATCTCCGTACCAAATTTCAGCAAAATCGGTTCAGCGGTTTGGGCGTGAAGAGGTAACAGACAGACAGACACACTTTCACATTTATAATATTAGCATGGATGATATGTCGTACAGGAAATACATCTAACACCGCGTGGTTAAAATTAACGATCTTCATTCATTGTTCTTTCGCCTTCGGAATAATTAATTTCCTTGTGACTTTAGTTTACTTTAGCTTGCATGATATTATGTGTGAAAGAATTTGTAGGATAGGTTATGGGATAGGTTAGTTTTAATAGGATAATGAAGAAAATAGGAGAGTGGAAAAAGAAGAATCAAGTTCCTAGGTGTTATACTGGATTAGCTGGATACATGTAACATGTTACAAGATACAAGCCAGGTTATGGGAAAAATAGGCTTTTAAACATATGTTTTTAGGGTTCCGTACCCAAAGGGTAAAAAACGGGACCCTATTACTGATACTTCGATATCTGTCCGTCTGTCTGTCCGTCTGTCTCCAGGCTGTAACTCGAGAACGGTAATAGCTAGAGCAGTGGTCCCCAACCTTTTTTTCACACGGGCCACAAACATGCCATTAAGATCAAAATCTTGGTGTCGCGGGCCGCAACAAAAAATTTTAGGGTTAAAAAATGACGTTCTTCAAAATTAACGGTTTAAAAGAGAAATTCACGACTTTAAAGACGACTTTAGAATATTTTGCCCGGTGGGCGTGAATTTCAAAATTGTTTAACATCACGCGGGCCACAAATAAAGTCCCGGCGGGCCGCATGCGGCCCGCGGGCCGCGGGTTGGGGATAGCTGAGCTAGAGAGTTGAAATTTTCACAGATTATGTATTTCTCTTGCCGCTATAACAACAAATACTAAAAACAAAATGAATTGAATATTAAGGGGGGCTCCCATACAACAAACGTGATTTTTCAAACATTTTTGCTCGGTATCAATAATGACAACAGGTAGGCACTTGAAAATTTCACAAAGGCCTTAATTATGTGTGTACTTTAATAATTAATAATAACATTTGAATAAAATTAATATTCAAGGGGGGTTCCCATACAAAAAACACAATTTTTGGCCTATTTTTGCTCTATAACGGTACGGAACTCCCTTCGTGCGCGAGTCCGACTCGCACTTGGCCGATTATTTAGATTTTTGTATCTGACACGGGGGTGTAAATTTCTATAAATATGTAAATATAAAAATTAAAAAGTATTATGCTCAATTATTATAAACTGTGTAAAGTACCACACGCACGAACCTGAAAGTAACACATTATTTTTTTCCTTTTCAAAATTTCTTCTATTCACAAAGTACAAACATAACAATCATGGTGTAATATGGCTACATCAGAATATCTGGGTCGAGAATTTTATTTCTGGCGTTTCCGACTTCTCTGACACTTGACTCTGAGTGGCCCTTCACTTCAACCTTCGTCTTCACCGCACTTCTGTGCATATTTTTTCGTATTAGCACAGAATATTATGTGATATTAGTTGGCATAAGAAAATTCAAGTGCTAAATGAAAGGAAATTTCGAATATTCCGTCCGTAGTTCCGTACTAATATTATCTTCTCTTTTAAATAAAAATGGATTTTCAAATGTGATAGTCGCGCTAAAACTCGAAAACGGCTGAACAGATTGGGCTGATTTTAGTCTTAAAATTTTCGTAGAAGGTTTTAACGTGACCTGTGACATGAAGTTTACCGAGACAGCTACTCCATACTAATCCATACTAATATTATAAATGCGAAAGTGTGTCTGTCTGTCTGTCTGTCTGTCTGTCTGTCTGTTACCACTTCACGCCCAAACCGCTGATCCGATTTCGCTGTAATTTGGTATGGATATACTTTGAGTCCCGGGAAAGGACATAGGATACTTTTTATCCCGGAAAAATGTACGGTTCCCGCGCGATAAACGAATTTTGGCGCAACGGAGTTGCGGGCATCAACTAGTAAAATATAAAACGCGAAGTCTGACTGTTTCTTTATATTTTACGGCTCATCTGCTGCTGCTTGCCGTGTAACGTGTGATGACTGATGAGTGATGACTGATGACTGATGTGTACTCGTATGCAATGATGAGACGAGAAATCCCAAACCATTTTCTTCCTTCCACATTTCCTTCAAGTTCTCCTCTGATGTTACCTCCAATTTTAATTTTGATGATTTTAGTTATTGAAAATGCTTTTTTTCTTGTATTATAGGTGCCAAGTACTTATCACTAAATCTACCGAGTACAATGGAACCTTCAATCACCTTGACAAACCTTTAACTTATGGTCTTGATATTAGGGATTGCAATCCCGCACCTTTTTCAATCCCGCGGGACTGATTTGCGGAATCGGCCAATCCCGCGGGATCCCGCATGTTTGAATGTATGTTATAAAATTGAATAAATTGAAACTACAGGTTTATGTTTTACTTAAAATCAACTTTATTAATAGAAAATGTCTCATATCATGCCACAAAAACATTTGTTTTGTAACAAAATAACAATGAAAGTTGTAATCACTCTAGTCTTATTAGATCTTAAAGTTAAAATGCTTTAATGCCTCAGAAATCTTGAAGTCAGGGACCTCTCAACATTATGGCTCCGCATTGATTGCGACGACAACCCTCGCGTTTAAATGCGTGCCTATACATATAGGTCCCATAGTGGTGACCCCGAGACGGACTGACTCTTTGAACACCTGCAAGCAGCTAAAGATTTACTGCAGTAGCAGATATCCCATTCGCAGAGATCACAATACTTGGCGACTTTAAGGGGCCGCGGTACCCATCGAAATTCTCATACATTCGTAATACCAAAATCATTTTCTCATATGAAAATATTTAACATGTTTGAGTTATTTTTCAGCTTAAAATAGTAATTACCTAGGTTCCTGCACAACTAAAAAATATTTTTTAGTCTTCAAATATTTTGTAGTACTACTAAATATAGTGCAGGAACCTAGGTAATTACTATTTTAAGCTGAAAAATAACTCAAACATGTTAAATATTTTCGTATGAGAAAATGATTTTGGTATTACTTATGTATGAGAATTTCGATGGCACCCGGCCTCTTAACGCCCACTACCCCGAGTGGCTTAATTCTAGTAAAACTGATCTGCGGGAAGATCTGTCTGGACTTTGCCCTTGTGAACGACTTAACACAAGTGGTTGCTACGCCTTCGCGAATTCCAGATGGAGATGGTCAGAATTTTTCCCTGTTGGACCTTCTGCTGACTTCAAATCCTGATGGCTACCAAGCATCCATGACTGCACCGCTTGGTTCATTGGATCATTGTCTTGCCTAGTACTGCCAACTCCGTTGCCAATGTGGTGAGGCAGGGGATGAAGCTTTTCATTCCGTCCTCTGTAGTGCCAACTTGCGGCAGATTTCGTCCCTGGTTTGGTTCATCCTCCAAAAAAGCTTCTCGCCGGAAGCAGAAGTCTTACCAATCCTGGGCCAATGCAGTGTCTGCTCGGGATTTAAATACTAGCACATAATATAAAATGATGTACTCAAGAAAGAGATCACTCGGGAAAAGAAACAGCACGTCAATAGAATTGGTGGTAGGCGTAAGTAACGAAACAACCAAGCTATACATACTTACTGATATGTAGAATTTGTTGGAGTTAGGGTCGATAGAGGGCCGCGTCGATTCAGAAGCTTGGCTCTACATTAGACCTTTTGTGGTCGTTGAGGTAACATTTTACATGAAATGTTTTTGGTGGGATATAAAATGTCCATACCACGGAAAAAGACGCGTAGCTTCCTTCGATCACTAATATACAAGATACACAATCCGCGGCAAAAAACGACCTCACCAAAAGAGCACCAAACTCAACATTCTGGTGCACTTTTGATTTAGTAGTGCTCGAACGCTCCGCCGGGAAACATGCCTCGGTGCGCGTTTAATAATTGTAGAAATCATACGTCTAAAACCAAAAAAAAGGATGGAATTTCATATTTCCGGTAAGTATTAATTTTATCCTAATATATTTCTTACAATTGTATTGTAAATATTGGTATTTCTTTAAGAAATCACCAAAAGACAGTTTTAAAATTAAGTTGTAAATAAATCAACACCAGGTATAAACCATCTCAATTGCGAATACTCATACTAAAGGTACTTATCGTAGTTTATCACGCCCACTTGAAATGTTCGGGTTATAAGCTATGTTTCTGTTCCATTTGATGGAGTCGCTATTACTATTATTTTTTTATTGAGGATTTTTTTCAGGTTTCCTCGAGATCCAGTTAGATGTGGTAATAATATTATGTTCCCATCTTCGATCAAATATAGTTCCCATTAAGGATTTTTTAAGTAGGTTAAAAAGTATGGGCGTTGGGTGATGTGAGTTGTCCTTTGTGGCCTATCGGAAAATGTATGTACACTTATGTATATTTTGGTTAATGATAAAATTAGACATAACATTAGAACAACATAATATTACAAGTAAAAAATAATTACTCCTCACTTTATACATTAAACTTCGGAAAAATAAAAAAATGGACTATTAAAATTATTACAAATTACAATCAACAAAAAAAATTTGAACAGTTCGACTCCACTCATACTTCACTTCGCCCTGTTCCAGCGGCGAATTTCGGTCGTAAAATTGGATTTTTTTTTTGGCACTATACAAATTTGAACTTAAATCATATACGCGGATGGTTGAATTTAGTATGAAGCGTGCATCGGACGTAAAAATTTTATTGCTTTGTAAACACAAATGTTCATTGTTTTATAAAAAGATCTTTAATAATTACTATAATTAAGGTTGATTTTAGATAAATGTATACTTCATTAAACTCTATTACTCGGGGACAGATTTTCGAGAGGTTTAGTATGAGACTGTGTATCTTGTATATTAGTGATCGAAGGTAGCTTCACAGAAATGATATTATCTCCGTAACCGTCTTTATCTTCATCAATAGTTCATAACGAATGTGCTTAAAGGAGTATTAACGCCCAGAAAAATGATGTATTTTATACGACACGCGATACGAATATTTTATCTAACTTCATTATGAAGCTAGGTAAGTTTATGGACTTATCCAATTAGAAGGAAGCCTCTTAAAAACATTGCTTTCATAATATGTACTTTCTTTTTGGCCAGTATAATTCAAGTTTCTTATTAAAATAAGTCGTACCTACTGACTCCTTAGGGCCTGTTTCACCACTTACTCATAAGTAGGATTGTTGAGGATTCCTCTTCCGCTTCCTCATAATGAGGAAGTTCCGCAATATTTTGGGTTCCTCAACCGCTACCGCATCCTCATAAATAAAAATAAAAAAATCCTCTTCCGCTATCGCTTCCTCAAAATTTAAGAGGAATTTATGAGGAATTTCACGGCGCATGCGCGTCGCGTATCCAATCATGGCAACGCACACGCCAGAGCTAGAGAATTGTTACATCATTCACTCATCTTTTTTTGTGTGCGTGTATTGTGTATGTTACTGAACTCCTTAACTGCTGGACCGACTTTGATGATTCTTTATTGTGTGTGTTTCGAGAATGGTTTAGATTCATAGTTTGCACTTTTAATTATTAGAGTTCCGTAGCCAAATGGCAAAAAACGGAACCCTTATAGATTCGTCATGTCTGTCTGTCTGTCCGTCCGTATGTCACAGCCACTTTTCTCCGAAACTATAATTTTTCCGCAACCGCATTAAGATTTTGATACAAAAATGGAAAAAATATTAAAAATTTTAGGGGTCCCCACAGGTACAACTGAAACAAAAAAAAATCATCTAACCTGTGCGTGTGGGGTATCTATGGATCGGTATTCAAAAATATTGAGGTTTCTAACATCATTTTTTTCTAACCTGAATAGTTTGCGAAAGAGACTCTTCCAAAGTGGTAAAATATGTGTCCCCCCCTCTAACTTCTAAAGTAGGGGCATGATAAGTCTAAAAAATATATATGATGTACTTTACTATAAAAACTACCAACGAAAATTGGTTTGAACGAAATCTAGCAAGTAGTTTTTTTATACTTACGTCATAAATACCATTTATGACGTATACATTTTTTTTTCATCTAACCTATGCGTGTGTATCTATGGATACTACCAACGAACATTGGTTGGAACGAAATCTAGCTAGTAGTTTTTGGAGTTTACTCCTTAAGAATCGATTTTCATATATAAGGCGCCCGGTATGAGATAAATCCGAGGGGTAAAACCTACTAACAAGTAACGAAAATGTGTCACGTTTTTGGTGCGCACCTTTAGTGCGCAGTTTTCTAATTTGGCTGTGAGTGTATTAAGACCATAAAGGTAATATACCTATCGGAATATAATATTATATATAATAATTATATAATTATATTATAATATTATTTTATATACATAGTAGAGTAAACTCCAGTCGTGTGTCGGAGCTGACACAGTTTTTTTTATACGTCATAAATGGTAAACTTAATTTAAGTTTCATTAAATCAACTGAAATATAAAAATAAATCAAAAACCTTTTAATTTTATAAAAATAAACCTTATTGCTGCTGCGGAACCCTTCATGGGCGAGTCCAACTCGCACTTGGCCGATTTTGTGTAATGTATGTACCTAGTTGTGTACATACAGGACAAAGACTTTTGGGTTGGGTCCGCTAGCATTTATAATTTCCTATCATCCTCTTCCTCATCCGCTTCCTCTTCCGCTTCCTCATCCGCATCCTCTTCCTCAAAAAAATATCCTCTTCCTCATCCGCATCCTCTAAATTTGTGCGTGACAATTCCTCTTCCTCCTCCTCTTCCTCATAATCACTTCCTCAACAACCCTACTCATAAGTTCCAGTTAGGCTATATCCACAACTTATCTGACAGTCTATAGAGCATACGTCTGGTAGATCTACTTTTTTGTAAGTAAATCAAATTAAAAAAAACTCCCTCACCCATTGAAACAAGAACTTTTAGCTCTCGTCTAGGATTTAAAAGAAACAAAACTGGAGTAACGTATCTATTTATAGCGGCCCAGTGATTCCGTGTCAATAGGTCATCAACTCTTTGTTCGGGAAATGCGAGCGTGGCGCCTCTCCGTCGAGCTGTAATGAGCTAATAAACTGCACAATTGGGCCAAAGGTTCATCGCAAAGGTCGGAGACGTCAAATGTCCCTGATATCCTGTGAAAACATGACGTAAATGGTATCCATTCGACTCATAGGCTGATGTCCTGTTGAAGTTGCTTAGCATTTCCAGTTGAGCTCGAAGTTTTGAAATAATATAATGCACAATTGAGCCACAGGCTCATCGCAAAGGTTGGAGACGTCAAAAGTCCCTGATATCCTGCGAAAACGTGACGCAAACGGTACCCATCGCCTGATAGACCAATATCCTGTTGAAGTTGCTTAGGGCGTCTATTGGATCCTAGAAGCTTGATGTTTTGAAATAATATACTGCACAATTGGGCCACAGGCTCATCGCAAAGGTCGGAGACGTCAAATGTCCCTGATATCCTGTGAAATATGACGCAAATGGCACCCAAACACAATCGTCTGATAGACCGATGTCCTGTTGTAAAGTTGGCACTTCTAGAAGGTCTACAAAGCCCGAACATCAAACTAAACTGCACAAATGGGCCACAGATTTATTACAAAGGTCGGAGACCTCAAAATTCGATATCCTGCGAAAATGTGACACAAATGGTACTTCTCCATTCGCCAGATAGACCAATATCCTGGTGAAGCTGTGCGCGTCTATTATATCCTAGAAGCTTGATGCTTTGAAATAATAAACTGCATAAATGGGCCACAGGTTCATCGCAAGTGGGGACGCCAAATGTCTCCGATATCCTGCGAAAATGTGACGCAAATGCCACCCACTCGTCTGATAGACCGATGTCCTGTTGAAAAGTTAGCACTTCTAAAAGATCTACAAAGTGCGAACATCAAACTTAACTGCACAAATGGGCTACACTCTGCAGGTTAATTATAAAGGTTGGAACTTGGAGACTTCAAACATCTCCGATATTATACTTACTGCAAAAATGTGACGCAAAATATGGTACCCTGCAATACCCATTCGTCTGACAGGCCAATATCTTGCTGAAACGTTTCTTAGCGCTACAAACCGCTAATATTATAATATTAAGGCCATCGCAAAAAGGTTAGGGATGTCAATTATGATTTATGACTAAGGTCCCTGATTTAATCCTGCGAAAAGAAATGTAATTGAAGATAACAATTTTGCCAGACCAAAAGATCTTGTTAAAGTGAAGAGCAGCCAGTAAAAAAATTATACATATTAGCTGTCACTATAAGTTTACATAATATTAAGTAAACTTAGAGTAATTTAATTTTTTACTTTTCGGTGCCAGGCCCGTGTTAAAAAGACAGTAACAAAGAGGCCATAGGTCCTTTGAAAAGGTCAGCACTGAAGGCTGCATCATAAAATGTCACCGATATCATCAACACTCGTGGTATTAAGTTGTTTCCTGCACGCAAAAAGACACCACGAAAACCGTAACCTTTGTTTAAAAGAGGTTCCCGTTAAAAAGGACATTAAGTTAAGAATAATATAGAGAAGTTAAGAATTTGATAGTTATATTTAAAGTTATTTAACGAAATTCTATTGTACTGTTGTTATATTATATAAACTATCTATTTTATTGTAAATTGTAATATTCATGCCGCATGCGTTACGTCATTTCGTCATTTCTTTCGTCAAAAATTGGCTCATTATCAACAGAAACTCCAAACTTACGAATCGTGAGTCGTGACTCTTCGTACTCTACATAACTTTATCAACGCATTTACGACACGTCACTCTTGCAAAATGTCGACAAAAAGTAAAAGAAAAGAGATTTCGCACTAAGTGAAAGTTTTAAATTACATATCAATGTAATCTTAATGTAAAAGTAATTTAAATACCACTAGCTGTGTCCGCGGTTTTGTCTGAGAGATCTTTAGTAGCCTGTAAGGCATAAAAAAACTTTCACAACCATTGAGAACGATTTTCAAATTACGAAGGCATGTAAGTATTTGAATTGCAAAATGATTTTTTAGAACGTCTTGTCGATTGATTTTAATTAAAATTTAAGACTCAAATAAAAATATTTTACCTAGACTCTATTTAGACTAGACTCACTGCGACTTATTAATCTGACGTCGCGCTGGCCTAAAACGCTATCCCTGGATACTAATTACTGCAGTTATTTTGAAATGTAAATCGACATGCAAACACTTACCTAATTAAAAAAGAAGAATTTATTAATTACATTTATTGGTAAAAATGTAGATAGTATAGTGGGCGGGGCAGTAAAACGAAGCCTATATTTCGGAATCGGTTTTGTTTTATTATACTCTGAATAACTAGTTCCGAAAATAGAACTCTGCGCTATTAATAGAATATAGCCTAGTCTAGCCTCCGGATTTTAGACAATAATACCTAATATTAATATAGTCGCCGGCAAAGCTATATAAAACTCAAATAGTTATCCTTATCATATCCTCATGTTATGAATGAGGATATGTGTATGTCTGTTACCTCTTCCCGCTTAGAGGGCTGAACTGATTTAAATGAAATTTGGACAAAGACATAGGATAGTTTTCGATTCAGGAAAATGTACGGTTCCCGCACGTCAAGCGAAATTAGGTGCAACAGAGTTGCAGGCATCATGTAGTCATATAAACTATTAAAAGGTTTAATTTCAGAGATATTCAGATGTTTAGCAAACATCTGAATTCAGGAAGTCATAGTAATTTAATCCTCTTACATGAGTGATAACAACTGTCTGACATTGAACTACTGAAATGTTACGAGTTACGACTACCTGTCTGTTGTTTTAGTGTGTTTATATCTAAAATCTTCATAAGCCTCCTAACCAATGTTACCAATAATTATTGTTGCTGTAGTTGGGGTGAAAGTTATTATAACTTATAAGAATGTTCTCTACATTTTAGGAGTTAACCTAACTTGATTATATTTTCTCGTACGGCTGACACATTATACGAGTATAATATATTATTATTATCAAGTATTTCGCCGCGCTTTAGTGTAAAATTAAGGTTTTTAGATTCAGGGCTGAGGCCTGAGTATGTAAGGTTTGAAACTTGGCTCTATATATGTATATAAGATCTCACTACTTTTTGACACCACAAACTATATTATGTTCTCATGATCTCATCTTGGCAACGTTTTTACATGAAAATGTTTTCGATGGGATATTTTATAATATAATTATTGTCTGCAGTAAATTATAGTTTTAAGTTTAGTAATCATTAATGTCTCTGAGTGCCGTAGAGCCTTTTCCAGCTTGAAACAAAGGTGTAAGTATAACAAGTCAAACAATACCCGCGATTCAGGTTCTGTACAATGCCCCGGATGTTGGTTTTGCACTAGATGATTTTGCCCACATCCGGACAAACTAAAACATCGCGAACACCATCATACATTGCCTGTTTGCGAGGATCACAAGGCCGTCTTTGTGTTAAAAGACGCAATGTAACACATCCTTGTGGCGTGTTCTGATAATGTTGATTTAATGCACCAGTGAAAAGAGCTCGTGCATTATGACGCAAAACGAGTTTTACAAGGGCTTAATTTATCCATAGGGCTTCCCTGTTTTTGTACCCACTACCCCTTATACCTTTAAGCCCTAAAACATTCTGTCTTAACATAATTTTTGATGTCAACATTCGATACGTTAATCGTAATACACGGTTCCATTAATACTGTTCGGTTGTCTCAACTTAGGCAGGGTATTTTAAAATAGTTAATTAATTTATGCTATAGTAAATCTATCGTATAATACTTATTAGTTATTATATCTATTTACACTGTATTATTACAATGAAATTCTGTGTTACTGAATAATATGTTATTTATTATAACAGGGCACAGTCCTTATCCTATTGCGATTTGTCATTTGCGATGGACTATAATTATTAACAAGTTAACTTTAACCCTCTAGGTTAATTAATGTCGTGTTATATTTTTATAAATTGTACGAAAAACGACAAAGATGACAATATTTTTTAAACCACGAATAATTTAAACCAGTCTGCGCAAATTATTATAAAATAGGGATGTGATGCAATTGTTTTGTCGATATTAGTACTTTTGATATTTAATATTTATTAATTCCGAATTATTTGCTCATCGATATGTACCTGCTCGATACGAGATACGTAGAAAGTATCTTAAACTTGCTCTACCAAACTCACCTTTTAGGTAAATCAATGTTCTTTCTTGTAGATAAACTAGTCATCGATCAGTCCGTGAGTGTTAGAGTTACCTTTAATTGTCGGTAATTATCGTTATTACCGGTACGAAACAATTGTACACCGTTATTCGTTTGTACAACACTATAATTTACAAATGAAAAATGTTCGTCTTATCAATTTAAAAAGAAAACCTCTCTTTATAACATCACGCAATGCTACGTTATAATCGTATACAATTTACTTACATAATAAAATATTGTAATTATTTTAACCTTATTTAGTTCTCTTGTCCAAAATTAAGCCTGTGATTCTAAGGTCAGCTATGTAGCTTAGCTGAACCTAATACTTCTATACTTATTATAAAACAAAGTCGCTATTTTTTCCCTCATGTCCCTTTGTTCCCTTTAATCTTTAAAACTACGCAACGGATTTTGATGATTCTTTCAGTGTTAGATAGCCCATTTATCGAGGAAGGTTATAGGCTATATTTTATTACGCTAAAACTAATAGGAGCGAAGAAATAGAGGAAAATGTGGAAAAAACGGGGAAAATTATTTGAAAGGGCTAACTTGAATGCGCTAATCTCAGGAACTACTGGTCCGATTTGAAAAATTCTTTCAGTGTTATATAGCCCATTTATTGAGGAAGGCTATAGGCATAATTTTTTCAGTGGCTATATATTTTATACCCGTGCGACGCCGGGGTGGGTCGCTAGTATATAATATTCTGTGGCTGAACTTACGGGTTCCGTCATCCGTGAAGTATAGTCTGATGATTGAAATAATAGAAACATGTACCTACTTAATATTATTAATTAAACTACGCTTTCACATAGTTCTAGTGCAAAATATAATTTACTAGATTTCCCGCGCGGCTTTGCCCGCGTAAATCAGGAATTTTACGGAAACCGTACATTTTCCCGTAAAAAAATAGTATTAATTAATGTTCCTTCACGTGGTCTACTCTATAATATCTGTGCCACTATCATATCCACATAACCTGAAAGAATTTTTTAAATCGGACCAGTAGAAAATCCATAATTGTACCATCGAGGAAATTGATTCCTAGACAGTTGGACCTAAGTCATTACTCATTTGGTCGGCTTATGTCAATTTAATGTTAGCATGGGTTTGACTTTACGCGACCAAATTACTTAGGTCCGCCATTTGCATAGTAATCAACTTCTCTGATAGAACATCCATACATCCTCACAAAATTTCGCCTTTATAATATTAGTAGGATGAATAAAGCTCTAGGGTGTATTTTTACATAATACATACTATAATTAATTGTTATTTTTTCTTTTATTTTCAGTCGTGGTGGTTGTTGACGACCGTCCCGTGTGTGTGGAAATCTGTGATACTGCCGGCCAGGTAAGCAAGTGTCAATTTTTTTTATCGATAAGTACATAGCAGAAGCGTAGGACATCCCTATTTAATGTTACAATATGTTTCACGTCAAGGCGCTTTTTCCGCAATATTAATCCTTCAAGCCCCGAGCACCGGTGATCGCGACAACAATAGATCAATAGATTTCCAAGAATCCGCGATCGAAGGATTAATTCAAAACATGGAATTAGGATGCAAACTTACCATGTTTGTTACAAATTACAATTGATAACAGTTAACTGTTTTATTACTTACAAATTACAATTAAAAAAGTAGCGCAAAGTTCCCACGCGGTTCCTGTCCTATAACAAACTCAATGTACTCTGTCTGTGGGCTCTGCAAAAAAAAAAACATTGATAGAAATCTGCAGGTAATGATTTTCGTGGATTTGATAGAAATTCGATAGCAGATGGTGGATGCACGTGTCTAATACCGTGTCACCTGGCCGGGGCACCTGCGATCACACGCTGAGAAGTTACCTGGCTCACGTATACAAGTCCGATAAAAATGCTTTGTCGCTTAAGACATAAGGTTCAGAATGCCCCCGACAAAATAATGTACTTGTTAATATTGGTCGTACATGCCTACGATCGTAAAAATAAAAAATGCCTACAAAGCCTGTTCTTATAGCCGTGTCAGCATCTTTTTGCCGAAATGGTACTTGCTACTCTTACTGCAAGCAGTCCTTTAATAACACTATTTGACTTTTAAATTAAATAATTGGTGTGATTAAGACGTATTGTCTAGACCCGCTATCCCCAAACCGCGGCCCGCCGGGACTTTATTTGTGGCCCGCGTGATGTTAAAAAATTTTGAAATTCACGCCCACCGGCTAAATAACGTAAAGTCTACGTGATAGTCGTTAAATTTTTTTCACTTTAAAATCGTTAATTTTGAAGAATGTTATTTTTTAACCCTAAAAAATTTTTGTTGCGGCCCGCGACACCAAGACCAAAACATGTTTGTGGCCCGCATGAAAAATAGGTTGGGGACCACTGGTCTAGACTCTAGTCCAAAAAGATCAGAAAATCAAACTTGAAAGTAATTAGTAATGACTAATTGACTAATGAAAGCAAAATAATAATTTAGGTGAATAATTGTATTATTTATAAAAAATACATACTTACTTTTTTTTGAATGCAATACTACATATTAAGGGAAGAGACCTAATGGTAGACACTGAACTAATAGATGACACTTATGACAAAAATACCATAAAAATAAGAATTACTCTAATTATTTCTCACCACTGTAAATTCTATAAGCTTCTCAAGCTATCTGTTGAATTGAAAAAATTAATTAGAGACGCCTTCGGGAACAAAATTTTAAAATGGGATCAGTTTTTGTAAATAATATGACCGCGTCAACACGCGCTCGGCAATTTCTTAGCAAATAGGTTAAGGCTCCTCTCGCGAAAAAAGCGTGCAGATGAAACAACTTTTCATCGGCATTAACAGAGAAATTATATCTGAAAAAAATAATTAGTAATCTACATGATATGATATGTAACGTGGTTTTGCCATATTTTTTCTATCGGTATCACATAATAAAGAAATAAAAAACCAAATCACCTCCAAATCGTTGAATGAAACCACTTTACTCCTTCATTATTTATCAAAAAAATATATAAAAAATATCTACTGCTTTGCAATCCATAAGTTGATAATTTGGTTTGATTACTTTTTTGAAATATGTATTATATTAAGCCTTAAAAAGGTTTTTTCTCCTATTTCGCCCTATCATGGACGCGGCGAGCGTCGTAACCGCCATCGTACAAGGCGCGCTGTTATGAATGTTATTTTAATGTCGTTTACGTCGATATTCGCGCTGACAGACAATGATCAAGGTCGTTGGCGGATATAGGACCCTTAAGGAAGGTGAAATTTTGCACGTAAGTTTTGAATACATTTATTTGATTTTTTGTAATTTCTATTGATTTCATTGGATTAATGGTCATCTTGTATACACTAATTAATTTTTATTTAAGATTTTTTGTCCATTTTCCCTAACAATATAAAGGGTGTCTACTATTAGTTCTTGAAAATGTAAAAAACCTAATAGATGACATGGATCTCATCTTTGAGTTTTGCAATACATACTAAAGTTATATTACATGCAAAAATCATCACTATTCTCTGAAAATATAATTCTATTAACAATCTAAGAACTTAGAACTACTGCACCTAAAAATGGACGTGTCTAATATTAGACCTTGTACTGATCTAAAATCGATTGCTTTAGTTTTTTAGCAGTAAAAAAAAAGAAAAAGGAGAGCTGAGAAAAGAAAGAAGAAAAAAGAAGAGGCAAAAGAAGCATGGAGACTAAAGACTGAAAATAAATTTGCTAGGAAAAAAAAGAGGGGTTGCACTCCGGGAGTGCCGGCAGAAGTGAAAACTTGATGCATTTTTTTAACCCATGTTTTATGAAAATCGTTTATTAAAAAAAACGTTTTTTTTTTAAATTAATCGAAACCCTTACAATCGATTAAATTTTTAACCCAATTTTTATGAAAATCGATTTTTAAAAAAATCGATTTTTTTAATTAATCGAAATCCTTACAATCGATTAAATTTTCAACCCAACTTTTATGAAAATCGATTTAAAAAAAAACGATTTTTTTAATTAATCGAAACCCTTACAATCGATTAAAGTTTTAACCCAATTTTTATGAAAATCGATTTTAAAAAAATCGATTTTTTTAATTAATCGAAATCCTTACAATCGATTAAATTTTTAACCCATTTTTTATGAAAATCGATTATTAAAAAATCGATTTCTTAAATTAATCGAAACCCTTACAATCGATTAAATTTTTAACCCATTTTTTATGAAAATCGATTTTTAAAAAATCGTTTTTTTTTAATTAATCGAAACTCTTACAATCAGTTCGAGTTCGAGTTCGAGTTCGACACAAAACACTACTCTCCAACCATCTTACGGTTTTTCCAAGGTTTTTCGATCAGCACGAGAATCTGACGCGAGTTTCACAGTTTTTAGCCATCCCACAAAAGTGCTCAACGCCGCTAAAGAAGTTTTCACTTCAAAAATATGAAAAATAAAAATAAAAGGAAAGATTTCAGCATGGAAGAAGAATGAATAGAATCTGGAGACAACGTGGATAATATTTCTGATGCATGTAGTGACTATGATGAAGTAAATGAAATCTTTTGAAAAATGGCAAATAAAGACCTAATTTAATAGGAAAAAATATGTAAAATGTAATGTAATGTTCTATCTCAACTATTAGTTCATATTGATGTCTACTATTAGTGATGTTAGTTTTTTGTGATGTCATCTATTAGTACTTATGACTAAGTTTACAAAAAGACCAATAATATATTTTTTAATTGATTTGTCAGAGAATAATTATAATAGTTTTATTTTGTAAGAGTTACTGAAGACATGGAAGAAGTTACCAATCCTTTATTTTCATAAATATATATTTTATAACATTCAAATGTTGCATGTTTCCTTAAAGCGTCTGCCATTAGGTCTTCTCCCTTAATATTAAAAATAAATTAGCGTCTACGCCTGCGCCAGCGCGCAACGCAAAACAAATCCAGTGGCTTTCAATCTTTCGGGATTATCAAAGTTCCCTTTTTCTATTGGCATTTTAACACGTCCAACGCCTCGAGCAGTTTTTGTAATTGCACAACCGTTTCTGTCCATTTGATATCGCAACGAAACTGATTCAATTGTTGCATTTTTATGGCACAACTTTCACCATGGTGGTATGGCAATAAATATAATTTTTTATACGACAATTCCGAAGCCTAATTTATTGCGTCGGAATTCAGATAAGAGTGCACAAAATTCTTGTCTCAATTTGTATTAGGCTATACTTAAGTGTAAGACTTTAAAGTTAAAATACGTTATGACCATTTTTATTTTTAAGGCTGCTCTTTCGAAAAAAACATGCAGATGAAACAACTATTAATCGGCATTAACAGAAAAATTATATCTGAAAAAAATAATTAGTAATCTACATGATATGATACGTAATTTGGTTTTGCCATATTTTTTCTATCGGTATCACATAATAAAGAAATAAAAAACCAAATCACCTCCAAATCGTTGAATGAAACCACTTTACTCCTTCATTATTTATCAAAAGAATATAAAAAAAATATCTACTGCTATACATAAGTTACTTAATAATTTGGTTTTTTTACTTTTTTCAAATATGTATTATATTAAGCCTTAAAAAGGTTTTTTCTGCTATTTCGCCCTATCATGAACGCGGCGAGCGTCGTAACCGCCACCGTACAAGGCGCGCTGTTATGAATGTTATTTCAATGTCATTTACGTCGATATTCGCACTGACAGACAATCGACCTGCTAATTTAGGGAGAGAGGGCCCTTAAGTATGACAGTACATGTTACAACGCAACAGTCGACAAAAATTAATTGCAAGTTACTGGTCGTAACTCGTAGGCGGCTACGGTCTTTTGTACTTAGGAGTTAGAACGTTTGGATTAAAAATATGCTTACATTGTGAACTGAGTCATCAGTTAAGTTAAGTATTGTTATAGCTGTCTCGCTCGCACTTCTTTTGTTGAATTTCTATGCATGACCATTATAATCACCATAATAACTGATACGTGCCTGCGCATGAAAGAATGCATAGAGATATATGCATAGTGCGGGGCAAATACCGATAGCGACATTATGGGAATATAAAATACCGTTTCACGGGCCAAGACCTAAATCCAATATTTTCTGAGTTAAGTCTACGCATAAATCATACTTTAACCGATTCATGGCCAATGCCGCGCCCAGCGCGTCATTCAAAAAGTTTTAGTGAGGCCGATGACGCGCCAGACGCGGCATATAAGAATTGTTAAAAAACACGTTAAAACTAATTTATTATACTGTAATTACAATTCCCTTGTCTAAATATACATGTTGAACTCAATTTTATGCGTGGCCGTTTATTTTAGAATTAAAGGCTACTAGTCAGAGATCGTCAATCATTGGTTCACTCGAAGAATCCTTACTTTTCTGCGATTAGCATATTTATGAAACTTTTTTTTCTTATTAACACTCATCTTCATCAGCGTCAGTAATTTAGCTTCGATGCTACTGTCTGTTGAGTTATTTTTTGCGTCATGACAAATACGAGAACTTTCAATTACTTAATGTCCTTTTCAATGTAAAGTTTTGCAATATTGAGTGACTATATTCTGGAAAACTTTCATTCTCCTTATTGTTGTTTTCCAGGCAATTTTCATTTGAGTATGTTTGTAAATCGTGGCTGGCTATATTCAGGAAAGTCATTATATTCCTGCTGATTATCCAAAACAAACGTATTTCATTTGTTTAAATAAACGATTTTCTGAGAGCTCTTAAATTTTAATACAAATTTATATTGTCATAGCTACACAACTACTCTAAGTTATTTATTCTTCAACTAAAATAGATGAAGTTGCTAGTCATAATAAATCCCACAACATTTACGGAAAACTACCATGCCTATTGATTTGTGCTTTAACATGTAATAATTAGGGTTCTAACTTCCGTACCCAAAAGATAAAAACGGGACTAATAGGTACTAAGGCTGGCCTCACACAGCCGGAACGTCTCTCTGAATAATTCATAATCGGAAATTCATAATCTAAATTTCAGCACCTTGCCTCACACACATCTTTGAAAATAAGATTGATCAGTAGTCTTATGATTCCTGGCACATATTTAAACGTCTTTATGGAAGAAGAATTAATACTAATAAATATTATTTTTCTTTTACTTTCGTTTTCACTTAATGTTTCCCAATTTGGAATTAAACTTTTAAGAATTTTCAACCACGCTATGTTTTTTTCCCTGTCATGATAATCCTCAATGGATGTGTCCTATATTTCAATGCTTAAGATTAAATTTTCCGTGTCAGACATCACGCCAGCAGGTCACAACACGTCCAGGGGTTAGCTTCTTGCAGTGTCAACTGAAATAATTCATAATCTGATTCCAGTATGTGTGTGCCGCTCTATTAAAGTGTATGGGAATACGCGCGTTATGAAATCATAATCTTAAATTTATCGATCCGGAATTCAGAACGCTCGTCAGTGTCATTCTTACAGATCGATCTGAGAAACATAATCTGAAAAAAATCAGAATGTATACGAGGAGCATACTTACTGATATTGTATGGAATTCCAGTCTTTCTGAATTAATAATATGAATTCAGAAAGACATTCCGGCTGTGTGAGGCCAGCCTAAGACTTCGTTGTCTGTCCGTCTGTCTGTCTGTCTGTCTCCAGGCTGCAACTCAAGAACGGTAATAGAATTGAAATTTTCACGGATTATGAATATATGTTGCCGCTACAATAACAAATACTAAAAACAAAATAAAATTAAATAAATAAAATAAATAATGAAGGGGGGCTCCCATACAAAAACATAATTTTCGGCATAATTTTGCTCTATAATGGTACGGAACCCTTCGTGCGCGAGTCCGTGTTATATGTGTTATCATCAGTCAGTCAAGGTGTGACGACGTGAGCCCTCACAAAGCTCGGCTTTTAGTAACCAGCACTAATTAAAATCATTAATACCTACATACTCGTATGAGCAAAATTTGTGCCAAAGGTTGACGACTACTTACACATTTTGTTAACAGTATGAATTACTACTTTTATACGCCATATCAGCTATGAATTACAACTAATACGAACACTGCACACAAAATGTATCTTTTCCCCCTCTGATTTACGCCTATTTACAATAAAATATGCATAAAACACAACCAGTGGCCAATGCCGCACGTGGCGCGTCATCGTTTAGCAGAGCCGATGACGCTTATGGTGCGTCATCGAACAAAGTACTTGGCCTGTCGTAAGAATTTGTTGAAATGAAGGTGGCAACGAATCGGTTAAGGTGACGCCGCGTTAAAGTAAAACACCGTGTTGGATATTATGTTTTAGATTGCTTGTTTTCTATGAGAGATAGAAAACAAGAAATGAAAAGGGCGTAAGCGACAAAATGGTTTTCGTCGCGTTAAACCATAAATATATAATAAATAAGCTATGGGCAAATTTAAGTGTATGCTTGAACCAATCTATGTACAAATTTTGGAAGCTTAAATCATTCTCCTCTGTTGGCAAAATTAGAATCCCTTTTTTTACAGAGGTATTTTTGATTGATTATTCTGTGTTATAAAAGTTGACCAATCGTGTTATGCTATGGGTAATTCAAAGACAAAGACATGATGAATACTGACAATGAACTTTAATTTCTTAGCTTTAGTCATTGCTGAGAAAAATAGATATCGTTACAGCCAAATTATTATCAGGACGTCGCCTTAAATCATTTTTAGCTAGTCAGTTGTTTCTACACACTTTTGTCTGATTGCGAAACTCTAGTTGTGTTAAATAAATGTTTAATTAAAAATTTAGTCTGAATAGTGTACTATAACTTTTGCACTAACAATACTTATTAAAATTCCAGGACTCAATGTCCGAGCTGCGCGCGCTTTGCTACCCTGGTACCGATGTGCTGATGCTGTGCTTCTCCGTGGTGCGGCCGGAGACCTTCCGCTCCGTGGCCGAGCGGTGGACGAAGGCAGTCGCGGGGGTCAACGCGCCTGTAGTGTTAGTGGGCACGCAGGCCGACCTGGCACTCGATGGGCGCGTCATACAGAGTTTGAGAGTAAGTGACTTTTTTATTGGAAGTTGGAATTTTTATAGTAGAAGCTCGAGTAGTAATGCAATCGAGAGGCCGTGTCCGTGATAAACACGGTCTCGCAGGAAAAGATATCAAGTAACGTTTTACGTGTCTACCGAGTACCGAGTTAATGTTCATTACATTAACTCGGTACTCGATTTGGGATCGTAAAATACCCTCAGGCCTCAACCTCTTCACTAGACAGTCTAGACACCCACTAGCACTAATGTGTCCTGGCTTTAATCTCTAACAGGTGATCCGTATGCTCGTTTGCAGCCTAGGTAGTAGTAAAAGTTAGTATGTACTATCAGAGCAGTTATGTTGATTCCTATGCAAATCGGGGACCTAAGTAGTTTGGTTGCGTTACGTCAAACTCAGCCGACAGATCACAATTAGTGATGAGCAAAGCAAGACCAAGACCAAGACTCGACCAGTCTTGGTCTTGGTCTTGGTCTTGCTTGTGCAGTCTTGGTCTTGGTCTTGCTCAAATCCGTCTGGTCTTGGTCTTGGTCTTGGTCTTGCATGCCTAGTCTTGGTCTTGTTCTTGCAAAAAGCAAGACTCTTGCAAATATTTTTCAAAACTTTTTGTAAACGTTTTAATTTCTCGAAAAATCATTTTCACTATCATCACAACCTAAATTATTAGACTAGCTACATGATCTTATCTTAACTTCTTAAGAGAATGATTCTTGAATTGAAAATACAAATGAAAAGTCGAGAGCCAAATCAGCATAGGCTGATCTTTTAGCGACAATAAAGTCCTGTCCAAAAAATGAAAATTTGGAAAAATAAGAACTTTGACTCGGATTTCTTCTAGAGTATTTTAGGGTTCCGCAGCCAAATGGCAAAAAACGGAACCCTTATAGATTCGTGATATGATAAGTCTATATATTATGATGTACATAACTATGAAAATCGGCCAAGTGCGAGTCGTACTAGCGCACGAAGGATTCCGTACCATTATAGAGCGAAAGTAGGGAAAAAATGGTTTTTGTAATATGGGGGCCCTTAATTACTTATTTTATTTTAATTTTATCATCAAATATTAAAATACACATACAATTGAGGACTTTGTGCAAATTTCAAGTGTCTGCATGGTTCCATTGTAAATTACGAGCCAATAAGGCCAAAAAATCACGTTTGTTGTATGGGAGCCCCATTAAATATTATTAACTTTATTTTCTTTTTAGTATTTGCTGTTATAGTGGCACCAGAAATACATAATCTGTGAAGATTTCAGAAGTCTAGCTATAGCGGTTCTTGAGTTACAGCCTGCAGACATCCAGACAGACAGACAGACAGACGGACAGACATTGAAGTCTCAGTAATAGGGTCCCGTTTTTACCTTTTGGGTGCGGAACAAGAACTTGAAATTCATGTTAAGTAGGTATATTGTTATAACTTAAGTACATATTTTATCTCATATTATAGTCACTGCGACGAAGTAAATTTTTTTAGCAAGAGTCTTGCATGGAGCAAGACTCTTGCATAGTCGGTCTTGGTCTTGGTCTTGTTCTTGCACACCTAGTCTTGGTCTTGGTCTTGCTAGTCTTAGGGTAGTCTTGGTCTTGGTCTTGGTCTTGCATTTTTTGCAAGACCAAGACCAAGACTGCAAGACCAAGACCAATTTTGCTCATCACTAATCACAATTAACATTGAATTGACATATTCGACCAATTAACGTTGGTCTGTCAATTGCATAGGAATCTACTTCCTCGATGGTACCAAAAACTAATCTAAATTATTTCCCATTCCAGTCTCGAGGCGAGCATGCAGTCACCGAGGCAGAGGCAAAGGCTCTGGCGTCTAAAATAGACGCGGTCTACGTGGAAACATCGGCGAAGACACGGAAACAGCTGAAAGACGCCTTCGACGCCGCCATCTTGGCTGGGTTGCCAGTTATACAAGCCAAAAGACCACTATGGAAAAAGTTGTTATGTATAAATTGATATAGATAAATAGGCTTATTTAACGAACGTCGAACAAACAATGGAAAGTTATTTCTGTGTACACGAATACCTACGAGATAGGAGAAAATGAAGGTCGTTGGTTTAGACGAAATATGATTATTTATTACCAAAAATATCCAGTAACAAATAAAACCTTTATCCGGTAGTGCAGCTGTAAGGTCTACCTACAATAGATTGGAGTTACGACAGTTTTGATGACAAATTATAGCCATAATGATGACTTGCCCGTAAGCTTACGGGTTTTCAACTTTCATCTGAGAGTCATAATATTATTACAATATGAATTATTACCTAGTCATTTTAACACAAAAATCTATATTTTAACGCTTATTGCTGATTTGCTACTTACTAAGCTTAAATACGTAGATAAATATGAGAAAACCGTAGATATACCAACGACTTGTACAAGTGCTTACGACATTGAAAATAAACTTTTCCAAAGCCTAGAATGTTAATTATTATTTAGAAACGTAAATCTTAAGAAAATTATGTATGAATGTGCCTTAAATACTTATTTGAAAAAATATGAATCGTTGAATCCCATATTGATGAAGTTAAAAATTAATTTGTACAGAGGTTCTAATACAAAAAATGTTAACAACGCTAAGTAAATACGTACATGTAATATTACAAAACGGTGTTATAATCACAATAATAAAATAGATTAATTATGATTAATGATAATAATGGAAGCTGTTAAAATAATAGTGCAACAAGTAGGTTAAATGTTATCTAATTATTGTATATTTTGCAGCAATATAAATTACATTCTACATAAATAAAACGAATTTAATTAATCGCTTAGTTCATAATAGTTGATGGAAATCCAGTCGATTAGTAGGTATCGTTATTAATAAAATTGTAATGAAATAAAACGATATTTTTATAGTGGCAACAATGTTGTAAATTAAACAACGACTGCAGTTTCTGAAATGCTATTCATTTCGCAATTAATAATTACCTACTTTAATAAAAACTCACACATTTTTCACATTTCATAATATAGGCTGAGCACGATTTTAAATTTACTCGTCGAAACTGGAATCAGGACTGGGCAGTCGGTGTATGGCCTGCATGCATATCTACCAATAGGTATAGGCCTACCAAAGAGACCTAAAAATCGGACAACACTATTTTAAAGTTGTGCATGAAGCACGACCAATTATTGTTAAAATGTAAAATGTAAAACAAAATTAATAAGTAATTATCAATTAAATTAAAAACATAAACAAGCTTGATTTTGACGTTGTGTAATAAAAGTGTAAATTATAGATTTTATTGTTATGTGTAGCACGAGTTAATGATAATCAAATAAATTGATGTAAAATAAATGTTTCTGTTAATAGATGCATGTATTTAAACGTTGTTTTGATACTCAACACGAACTGATAATTAATTATATTTTTACTATACAAATCGATTTTTATTTTACCCTTAAGCAGTAGAACCTCTGCCATTATACTGAATCAACTGAGTAGAATCTGAGGCCGTAGCCAAAGACCCTTTCGTTAAAAAAGATGACGAAATTCGTTATCAAAATGTATGGGATTGGACATTTAGACATCGGATTATATGCATTTGCATACTTGCATATGCAAATGCATATAATGGCACTTTTTAGGCGATAGTGCATATTTTGGCAATTTTTCGTTGATAGTGCATATTTCGGTAGTTTTATGCCCTCGTAGCCTCCAAACTAGCTATCATGACACACACCGAGGCCACAAAACAGAGGTACGATAGATCAAAACACTTCAAATATGTGGCACCATCCCCATTTAAAGAATGCAATACACCCAAAAGGTACAATATCTTTCTAGAAACAAAAATTTTCTTTGTAGTTAGCAACCATAGTAAAAAATTTGAATAAAGTAGTTCACGATTTAATAAACTTCCATGGGCATTAAGATTGCAATCTGAAAATGTTGGTAGAAAATTATTATCATGTAAGTGTAAAATCCTGGATTTGATGAAATTATAAAAATTGGCGCTTTTATTAACGGCACCACCGGAAAACTTAATATTAAGTGACTTTTGATTGTATATTTTGTGCATATTTCGGCCACTTTTCGTGCATATTTTGGCACTTTGATCGTGCATATATAATCCAATGTCTAGACATTAGTCTTCGCAAGCGAAATGTCATTTAGCGATGACTTAATATGTCAAACCGCATACATTTTGATAACGAATTTCGCCATCGTTTATAACGAAAGATACTTTGTCTAAGGGGGCTGGACTAATTAATTCTCTGATGATTGTGTTTGACTATGCTTTGGAGTTGATGATATTTTTGAAAAACGCTACTATAATTTTGTTTTCCCGCTTTTTACTAATTGACACTGTCAATGGCTCATGTAGCCGTGGCGCCCATTGACTTTTATGACCGCTGTACACTCTCGCCGAGAGCTCTCGGGCGAGAGTCTCGTGCGAGAGCCCCTTGCCCGAGTGCGATCATGTACATTCTCGCTTAGTTCAATCGCAGTTAAGAACTCAGACAAGATGGACGAAAACGACCATTCACCATTCACCATGCATCGAAAGATATCATTGTAATCCAAAGATTTATAATCATAATTAATTTTATTTCTCACAGATAATGACTGATAATGTCGTTTATTATTGTTATTTTTCTGTTCTACACTGTCCAATGGCGGGACTAGTACTGAAAGACGCGAGAGTGTACAGTAGTGCGCTCGTTTTCCTCGCGAGACCCTTTGTCTCGGGCGCAAAATACCGACAACGGACCGAGAGGGTCCGAGACAGGCGAGACGAGGAGAGCGCACCCATTTACACTCTCGCACTCGGGCCGCCTCGCTGTGTCTCGGCGAGAGTGTACAGCCGGCTTTATAGAGTGGACTCGGCATAATGGTATATACCATAAACGTATGATGCTAAAGACCAACAAAGAGTGCGAGAGAGAAGAAAATCCTTTATGGAATTATAACAAGATGAAAGAGAGAGGCAGTCTAATGAAAACTTTAACCACTTTCATTTGACAGGTCGTCACCAAGTCGTCACCCGTTTTTATGCCCTTTCGGTATTTGCAATTTATTGTTTAAATCCTTTATTATTTTCGACAAATACTATTACATATAACAATGGTAACTTGTTCTGTGAGTGATTGCAGTGTAAATCATAGGAGTAATCCTGAAAAATACATTTCACAGGTAATTAATCTTCATGTCCTAATTGCTACGATGTGTTTATTTTAGCTATATTCTGTCTATATTTCTCTATTTCAAATAAAATATTGTTAATCCTCCCCTTTACTTTCATATTTTGCATAACTAAAGGTACTATTGTTCTTAAATTACACAATTTTTAAAGAAAAATTTTTCATTAAAATTGTTTACATATACGCTAGGGCTTGAATCAAATTTATCGATATGCCTATCGGTATTTAACAAGAATATAAAACTAATCTAAAAATGTAATGGGGGTGTAAGGGTATTATGATATGTATTTAATTTAAGAATAAATAATATGCTATGTTTGTCGTTTACTTTCAACTTTATATTTGCATTTCTATTAATGTAAGAGCTGATTTTTCAGATAGTTTTTACCTGAATAACAAGTAAGTAACTTCAAAATGTGTAACGGTAAATTTTAAAGTAAGTAACTTTAAAATTTACCGTTATAAGAACCTCATGTTATAACATATCCGACGATTGAAAAAAAGACGGGTTGCACTCCGGGAGTGCCGGCAGAAGTGAAAACTTGATTATTAACGTTGTGCATTTTTTTAACCCATTTTTTATGAAAATCGATTATTAAAAAATCGATTTATTTATTTAATCGAAACCCTTACAATCAATTCAAGTTCGAGTTCGACACAAAACACTACTCTCCAACCGTCTTACGGTTTTTCCAAGGTTTTTCGATCAGCACGAGAATCTGACGCGAGTTTCACAGTTTTTACCCATCCCACAAAAGTGCTCAACGCCGCTAAAGAAGTTTTCACTTCAAAAATCACCCCAACCGAAAATGTGTATCTACTTTTCAATCGTTCCCTTTTTACTGCCAAATAAAATATATGATACCTAATTTGAATTACAAAATCTGTCAAAGTTGCATATTATTTATTTCTCATAGAAACGCAGGTAAAATAACTCGATCGGACAATACTATCGATAGTAAAATATACATCACTAGCACACGCACACATTGACAGATCAAAAATCGTCACGCATTTTCGGGTTGTCAGGTGGTCTATACGACAGTACTTATATTATATTATAAGTCTATGGTATATTCCAAATCAAAATACTGTGGCCGGTCCGCCATTTTATGTTCCGGTTGATTTTATGTTGATTGGTTGACGCTGGTTGACGTTTAGTGATGTACTTTTTTATCGAACTTAAAAAATATAAGGTGAAGAATCTGATCATATAATATTTTAAAGATTTTAACCTTAATCCGCCTCGTTATCTGTTTGACAATACATAATCATAACAAAATCAATGTCATTTCAATAGTCAATTTGTTTTCATTCTAATAATAATAATTTTACTCATTATATAAACATCAAACTTCTATAACCCAAATTAAAAGTGATAATACGTGCATCCGTTTATTTAAAACATCGCTGTACTATAGTGTTTGATGTTAATTACACTTAAAACATCTTAGTTTATCGATATCCCCGACAAATATCAACCGAGTGTCCCATCACTATAGACCGCCATGTTTAGTTCTAGGCAATATGGCGCCGGCCACACTTTTTTGTAGTTATGTCTTCTTCTTCTTCTTCTTTTATTTACGGCAAACCATCGCTTTTTGCGACATTCTGCCAGTGTCAAGTAATGAAATAAAAATTTTAACGAAACGAATAAGATAAGAAGAAATAATTTAAAATTTTGGTATTTGAGACCTGAAAAGAGAAATACTGTTAGTTATTTAGGGTAGGTTAGACAATTAAGGTTTAAGGTTTTTAACCAAAAAAAACAGGAAATACAAATAAGTAGGATATCAAAGGAAAGGATTATTATAGCTTAATCTTATTTAGGTTTATAAATTTAGATAAGAGGAAAATCAATTTGTAATTATCAAAATGATAAAGAAGGGACCTGAAATCAGAAGGTAAAGGAATGTTGAGATTTGGAAGATGATCATAAATAAGCAACGAAGGAGAATTCAGAGGGCAGGTGAAAAATATGTGATCAAGGGATCCTTCATCCAACTCACACTCACAAAGTGAAGAATCTTTTACTCTAATTTTGTTAAGAAACTTAGGAGTGCAGCAATGGCCTAAACGGATTCTACATAAAGAGGAAACAACATTTTTTGTTAATTTTTTATATTTCCAAAACCAGGGCTTAATATGTCTTATTAAATGTTGGATTGATGCATAAGATTTTCCTTTAATTCTCCCTGTTGATTCCCAGATTGATTGCCAAGATTTATAAGCACTTTTTTGCGGTATAGTGAGGAGGTCATATGTTTGATAACAAAAATATTTGCGATCTACCTCATGTGATGAAGCAAATTTGGCTAAAGAATCTGCCATTTCATTACCCTTAATACCAGAGTGTCCTGGTATCCAAACAAGAGAAATATTCAAACCTTTTTTAAGACTGTTTAACAGAGATTGTTTAATATTAAGAATAATAGAACTATATAATTTGTTATAATAATAATAATAATAATAATTTATTTCAGATTATTCATCCATAGGTGTTAGTAACAATTTAGTCTTAACCTATTGTTAGTAAAATTACATATTTTTAACTATATATTAACAACAGTGAATCGTAATCCACCTATGTAGCAGAGGAGAGTCCCATCTGTCGGTGAAAACTCTTAGGATGCCGTTGGAGGAGGATCGCAAGCGCGCCAGCATTGAGGCACAGCGTTTGCGCATTATGGCCGCGAACCCGTCCACGCGCGCCTCAGCAAACATGCCTGACGCGCTGCATCTCCACGGCAACCCCAACAGCATCCTAAGGGTATTGTTGTACTGAACGCGCAGGTCGTTGAATGCCCGCTGGGAAAAATTTGTCCACAGGCTGCACGTGTAGAATGACTGGCAGAAAGATTTAAAGAGCGCGATTTTAACTGCTTCAGTACAGCGAGCGAATCTACGTGCCAGCATGTTGCAACGGACGGCCAACGACCGGCGCTCCCTATCAATGTCGACATTGTCTTTCATGTTTTCTGTGACCCAGTGACCCAAATATTTGAACTTCTGAACCCGGACTAGGGGAGATCCCGAGAGAGAGAGATCAGCCATGTGCTTATACCCCTCAGAACCGGATTTGAAGACGATCCACTCACTCTTCGTGGTATTATATTTGAGCCCATGGGCCGCAGCATAGCTTTCACATATTTTAAGAAGCTGTCTCATCGCGCTGACTGATGGACTCAGCAGAACCATATCATCTGCATAGCTGATATTATTGACGCTAACGCCATCTATGTGGCAACCTATTTTGGCTTTATTGAGCTCACTTATAAGCTTATTAATGTACAGGTTGAACAGGCGAGGTGAGCTAAGTCCACCCTGTCTGACGCCACATTCTAACCCAAACGAGTCAGAGTATGAGCCAGCCCATTTAACTGTGTTCGATTGTTTACTGTACCAAAATTTTAACAGTGAGATAATATCATCTGGGACGGATGTATCGTGAGCTAACTTATGCCAGAGCAAATTATAATTAACTAAATCGAACGCCTTTGATAAATCCAGAAAACAGGCTATTATAGGCGTTTTACGATCTGTATAATACTGAACAGTCTGTTTGAGACACAAAATTGCACTTTCTGTTGATAAATTTGGTCTGAAACCAAACTGACCATCTTCAAGTACAATGTGTTTAGCTAAGATTGTATCAACCAGACTGTCCATGTACTGTCGACAAACTGTAAGCTAGCTGTAACTGTAGCTAGGAAAGGTGCGGCCTTGGTGCCGTATGTGACAGTAGTAAGTTGGTATTCTTCCAATGGTTGCTGTTCAGAATCTCTCCACATGATCTTCTGGAGAGGCTGGTCATCTTCATGAACATCTATGAAACGGAACATCTTCTCTATGTCGGCTGTGAAGGCTATTTGATACTGCCTCCACTTAAGGATGAGAGTAAATAAATCTTCTTGCAAATTTGGTCCAGAGTACATAAGGTCATTCAACGAAAATCCAGTCGAAGTTTTCGCTGAGGCATTAAAAACAACTCGCGTGGCCGTGGTTGTGGAATCCGTTCGGATTACACAATGGTGCGGCAAATAGCATTGAAGTATCGGGTTACTATTGCAACGTTGTCATGGTCGACTTGCAAGATATTCAGCGCTTCTGGGAAATCGAGGATATCTCAGATAACTCTATTAATATTTCCGATGAAGATAACCATTGCCTTCATCATTACCAGCAGCATACGACGCGTCAACCAAATGGACGTTACGTCGTACGTTTACCACTCAAACCAGAGATTATTGAAAAATTGGGTGACTCTAAAACCAAAGCTGTGGCTCAATTTCTTCAGTTAGAAAAAAGATTTGCTAAAAATAATATTATTGAACAGAATTACAAACAATTTATCCATGAATATATTAATTTAAACCATATGAAGAAGTGCAATAGTAACCCGATACTTCAATGCTATTTGCCGCACCATTGTGTAATCCGAACGGATTCCACAACCACGGCCACGCGAGTTGTTTTTAATGCCTCAGCGAAAACTTCGACTGGATTTTCGTTGAATGACCTTATGTACTCTGGACCAAATTTGCAAGAAGATTTATTTACTCTCATCCTTAAGTGGAGGCAGTATCAAATAGCCTTCACAGCCGACATAGAGAAGATGTTCCGTTTCATAGATGTTCATGAAGATGACCAGCCTCTCCAGAAGATCATGTGGAGAGATTCTGAACAGCAACCATTGGAAGAATACCAACTTACTACTGTCACATACGGCACCAAGGCCGCACCTTTCCTAGCCATGATGACATTGAAACGTCTGGCTAAGGATGAAGGTCACCGCTATCCAGAAGCAGCAGAAGCTCTGGCTACCAGGTTCTACATGGATGACCTTCTCCATGGACAGCACGACCTAGAATCTGCAAGAAAACTAATTTCTGACCTCATAAATCTTCTTAAGTTAGGCGGATTTAATTTAAGGAAGTGGTCGTCTAATAAACCAGAAGTGTTACCAGATAACCAGTCACCATGTAAAGACCAAGCATATGTATTTAAATACCAGGAATCAACCAAGGCATTAGGACTTAAGTGGCATCCAGACCAGGATTATTTTACATTTCAGTTGAAATCTGAACCAGTCCGTAAGCTCACCAAAAGAAGTTTACTGTCGAATATATCGAAAATATTCGATCCGCTTGGATGGCTTTCACCAGTTACCACCAAGTTGAAACTACTCTTCCAAGAAGTCTGGCTCCTAAACCTTAATTGGGATGACGAGTTGCCAGCTGATATCAACACGAGATGGAAAACCATAGAAGCTGACATAACAAAAATTAACCATATAACCATACCAAGGTGGCTACAGTCCTCGAAGAACGACACCATCCAGTTGCATGGGTTTTGCGATTCATCACAAAATACCTACGCTTGTGTTGTATACTGTAGAGTCAGCAATATCACCAACAACCAGTCTTCTGTAGTACTAGTAGCAGCGAAGTCTCGTCTCGTACCTGTAAAGAAAAATGTGTCATTACCAAGATTAGAATTATGTGCAGCTGTTCTACTTACCAAGGTCATGAAGATCACCTGTAATTGTTTACCAGATTACAACATCAAAATCTACGGTTGGTCCGATTCGACAGCAGTGTTAGGTTGGCTCAACGGCGACCCAAGCAAATGGAAACCATTCGTCGCGAATAGGGTGAAGCAGGTGACGGATATCATTCCACCGAGCAGCTGGCATTATGTGTCAACCAAGGAGAACCCAGCTGACTCAGCAACAAGAGGAATCACCACGGAACAGCTGATTAACCATTCCATCTGGTTCACGGGACCCCACTGGCTACAATCTTTTGAGGAGTCAAAATTAACCAATTCATCTTATACCACGAACGAAGAGCTGAAAAAACCATTATTAAATATAAATGTTACAACTATTAAATATGAAAATGAAGTTATAGAAAATATAATTAGCAGATACAGCGATTTTACGCGAGCTTCAAGAGTGCTTGCGTGGGTATTACGTTTTACACCTAAGTCTAAAAATAAACAACGATACTTAACTATATTAGAAATAAGAAAAGCTAAATACTTAATTATAAAATATGTACAGCAATTAGAATTCTTAGAAGATACAGAATATATTAAAAACCATAACCAACCTAACCCTAAGAGTAATTTATTAAAACTAAAACCATTTATTGATGACCAAGGACTTTTGAGGGTTGGGGGGCGATTGACCAACGCCAAAATAGAAGATAGAATGAAGCATCCGTGTATTTTACCACATAACCATGTAGTTACCAACATGATAATTGACCAGGCACATAAAATGACCTTCCACGGGGGTGCACGATTAACCCTCGCGTGGTTACGTCAAGAATATTGGATTTTAGGAGGAAATAGCGCTGTAAAGAAGCAGCTTCGAAGATGTGTGCTGTGCAGAAGGCACGACCCCCTGAAACATGACCAGTTAATGGGAGATTTACCACCAGCCCGAGTCAACAGGACCCGCCCTTTCTACCATACAGGGGCTGATTTCACTGGTTTTGTTGACGTCAAGTCTGCGAAGGGTAGAGGAGTGAGATGTACCAAAGGATACATCGCCGTCTTTGTGTGTATGGTGACCAAAGCCGTACACTTGGAGTTGGTCTCCGATCTCACCGCCTCAGCATTTTTAGCAGCCCTAAGAAGACTTTCGGCCAGGAGAGGATCGCCCGGTCACATTTACAGTGACAACGGGACGAATTTTATAAAGGCAAATAGAGTCCTGCAAGAAGAGATCGTTAATTTAAAATCAATATTAAATGACCAGTTTTATGCTGAGATAGCTGACATGTCGATAGAATGGCATTTCAACGCACCATCTTGGCCTAGTGCAGGCGGTCTGTGGGAGGCGGCAGTGAAGAGTTTGAAATACCATCTGAAGCGAGTCATAAGAGAACAAAAACTCACGTACGAGGAGTTCTCCACTCTCCTAGCTCAATTGGAAGGCTGCCTCAACTCTAGACCTCTGTGCCCGCTGAGCGAAGACGTAGAAGATCTAGATTTCCTCACCCCATCTCATTTTCTAGCAAGTGGACCAACATTAACCATTGTTGAGTCTGAACACGATCTGCGAACCAGATGGCAGTTAGTACAGAAGATTTACCAAGACGTGTGGAAGAGATGGAGAACGGAGTATCTTACACAGTTGAATACCAGGTCTAAGTGGCTACGTTCACAACCTAATTTAAATATAGGAGACGTCGTTATAATACACGACGCTAACCTGCCACCGGGTAAGTGGGCTCTCGGTCGAATCGTGCAGCTACATCCGGGGCAAGACGGGCTAACTAGAGTAGTCTCTGTAAAAACCAAAAATGGCGTTATAAAACGACCAATAGTTAAGTTATCACTTTTACCGATTAACCATAACAGTGAAGACAGAGACAGTAAGCAATTTGTTGACCATAACCAGCCGAATAACCAGTCGAATGACAATTTACCAAAACCAAAAAGGAGAGCTAGAAAAGACATTTATCATTTATTTACCATGGCACTTATGTTGTTTACGTTTTTAATTTCACCAGCCTCGTGTGCATACAACGTAATAAACTTTAACGACAGCCAAAGTTTATATTTTGACAAAATATCTACCATGCGGTTAGTGCAAGACGAATGGAAGCTGGTAGTATATTATGATTTAGGACCATATTGGCAGGGCAGTAAATTATTATCTAAATATATAAATCACATGGAACATATATGTCAACAATCACCAGTAATAAACCATTGTGAATCCATTTTAATACAATTACGGCACAGCTATACAGAGTTTATGCATTACAATAGCATTCTGTCGACGCAGCAGTTCCCACACGGGCACGCGCGGCGCAAACGCGGCCTTATCAATGTCGTGGGTAATGTTGCACACGCGCTGTTCGGTGTACTCGATGACCAATTCGCTGAACAGTATGTTAAGGACATCGATTTAATTAGAGAAAACCAAAACCATCTGGCTGCTCTATGGAAAAACCAGACTTCCGTAGTAGAGGCAGAATATAATGTACTGAAAAGGATGCAAGGTTCTATTGAAAAACAGCATAAGATATTTACACATTACATTAACCAGTTAGAGAATACTACCAACGATGTAAAAGGTCAACTGAAAGACGTGGAAGCGACCAATGAGTTTTTGTTATGCTCCATGGCAGCCAACAGCTTGGAGTCAAATTTAAAGAATATGCAGGATGTTTTACTAGATACAGTTTCGGAGATGTACTTTGGGAAGTTCAACATACATCTTTTGAAACCGGACCAGCTTTTAGAGGAGTTAAATACTATTTCAGGAAAACTTTCTAATGAGTTAAAATTACCAATCGAAAATCCTCACACGGAATTTACCAAAATTTACCATTTACTTAAGGTTAGAGCTAAGATGATGAAATATTATTTTATTTTTGAAATTAGAATACCATTAGTGAGTAGAGATAGTTACCAAGTGTATAGAATTTATCCTATCCCAAGACGGAACGACAAAACCATGGTCACCCTAGTTCCAGCTTCGGATTACATCGCGATCAACTTACGAAGAGACTCATTTATGACCATATCGCAATTAGAATTGCATAAGTGTATTCACTTAGATTCTGAAATACAACTTTGTCCACTGCAGAAACCAATTTCACACATGAGTCATAACGACGTCTTGTGCTCCAAAGACCAGGAGACGAAGCGGTGCAGAACCAAAACTGCGAGGTGTCAAGACTGGTGGTCACAATTGAATGATGTAAATACTTACTTTTTCTTTTGCTGCGACTCATGTCCAGTACACATCATCTGTGGAGAGCAAATGTTTTCCAACCATCTGAATAGCAGCGGTATCATAAAGCTGGGTCCAGACTGCGTTCTGAAAGGAAACGACATTACCATTTATGCTCAGAGACAGCAAAACAATACTTTCACCATGAAGACCGATATACCAGCGATAGACATTCTCCCCATCAACCACATCTTCAACCAGAATGGCACGTCCGCGTCGCTGATTCCGGAGCCAACGTCAATAGCGGGTGGTTACGATCAGGATCTAGACGATATAGGCGTTAAGATAAAACAAATGCGTTCAGAGAGTGGTCTAAAGGGTGGTATATCTTATCACGACGTTCACCATTACGTCGCGATATACGTGGTGGCGGGTGTGCTGGTGTGTGGGGCAGCCGCGTACGCCTCGCGGCGGTGGTGCCCGCGCCGCAGCCGCCGCCAGGACTCCAGCAGCGCGCCGGCAGCAGCTAGCACAGCGCCTGCGCCTGCCGCGTCGGACCCGCCGCGCCCTGAGTCGCGGGGTCTGGCGAACGCAGCGTTTGTGTATAGTGTTAGTGACCAGTGTGTCAGTGTAGTTGACCATGGGCAATCTAGTGTTAAGTGTAGTGGCAGAGTGAAAGACCAGTCCACTTCTCCCGTAGTGCAAAAGCATAATTTTAGTGATTTTTGTGATTAGAGACTCTAGGGTGCTTTTAGAATAAGTGAATATTGTTTATCACCTTGTCTCACGTCACTCACTAACCATTGAACCATTTATTTTTTGTACCATTTTCACCATCCCTCTTTCTTCTCTCGCGGTGGCAGCATGTACGGTCAACAGTTTGTCGACAGTACATCACGTTTCGCACTGTCAGCGTATACGCCGCCACGCGGTATTATAATATACTTTAACTAACCAGTTCGCGTTAAGCCGCCAATCGGTTCGCGTGCTCTCTTTACCATTTAACCATTAAACCATTTTAGCATAAGTTAAGGATTCAATAAACCTATTGAACCTAACTTGTCTTTTACTCTGTACGGGACCAAACCACCGTACAGTCCAGTATTTTTGCGATAACAGTCGCCAAGGAGATTGGCCTGTAATTAGAAATATCAGAGGCATCCGCAGTTTTATTTTTGATAATTGGCACTACAATAGTCTTAGTAAGTTCCGCAGGTAGGTAACTGTGACTTATGCATAGGTTAAAAAACATTGACAGCACCCGTGGTAGGTGGCCACCAGCGTACTTGAGATGTTCAATACTGAGGCCATCGTGACCGGGGGACTTGCCCCTAGTCATGTTCTGTATTACTTTTGCAATTTGTTTAGCAGAAAATCTAACAGGGGGCCCCCCCCCTCACGATAGCCTCTGTACAAAAACAATTTGTATCGGCAGTTACAATCGAAGTCGATTTTATTTTAAAATGTTCCAAAAAAGCATTAGCTATTTCCGTGGGAGCAGACACGCCCGCGACGCTCACCGGGATGCCCGGTCTATGATTTAAATTATTTGTTAATTTCCAGAATTTTGAAAATTGTTTTGTTTCATGAGATTTGGCTATCATATCCATTTTAATTTGAACCTGATTGTTTTGGCAATATTTTAATTTCGATTTGAAATTACGACGAGATTGGCACATGTTCCTGTAAATGTCACCAGAAGTAGGTTTATTATGTTGCAACCACATTTGATAGCATAGCCTGGCCTCGCGGTGAGCCTCGCGAACGTGTCTGTTCCAGCCAATAACATAGTTACGTCGCCTTTTCACAATACTAGGATGCGAGATTTCGGCGCCTCTCTTTAGAATACAAATTAAATCATTGTACATATTATCTAATAACAAGTAGTGTTCATGGTTTGTACAGATATTGTCAGCACAGTTACAAAATTCCTTTGGAAAATCTATGTCCTTTAATTTTTCGTTACAAAATTTAGAATAGCTATTTATTTGATTCAAATCTCTTTCTCCCCAAATAATACTACTACATTTATTATTTGAATTTATTATTTGTTTTAAATTTTTAAAATTTTAAGGTTTAATTAAATTTATATTACAATTTATTAACAGAGGCACATGATCCGACGCGTAAACGCCGTATAAAATGCATGCATTATTGACTAATGTTTAGCAGAGTTTGTAACTATACAATGATCTAACCAACGTTGGGATCCGTTGGCCGCGCTAACAAAAGTATGTGAGTCCGACGACAACAACTCGGTATCAATACACGTCCATGACTCATCGGAACAGGTGTTTAGCAACTCACGTGAAAATCTGGTTCCAGGGTGTGCGTTAAAATCTCCCAAGATAAAAACCGATTCCACTTCATGGTTTTCAATTATAGAAATAATTTCACTGAGGCAGTTTGTGAACTCGGGGAGATTCTCACTGCAATCCGTGGGCATATACACACAAATCAATAACAAAGATCGATTGTCCTGTGCCACTTTAATACACACTAAGCGATCACTAATACATTGAACTACCGACACCGAAGCAAACAACGATTTTCTCCACAAAAGCGCTACACCCCCGTATGGTCTTCCGATGAGGACTCCGTTTGAGGTATCCACTGCCGATTTCCCTGTGTACGCGAAGTCATTGTGGATGGTTCCCAGGTATGATACGTCGTGGGGCAGGAGCCAGGTTTCCTGCAGGGCGAGCACGTCCACTTGGTCACACAGGCGACGAACACAGTCAGCTGATCGCATAATATTCTTACAATTGAATGTACAAAGCTTAACATTTGATGTTGTGTTTATATCCATTATTTATTTTCATTATTTATGATACGTACGTACGTATGAACGTTATGCATAGTATTAGAGGATAGGGATTCCAGGGCACTCCGTGAGTCAGAGAAAATTACAGCGTTTGATATATTATGACTGTCTATAAATAGGCAAGCTTCTAATATACCAATACATTCACCTGTATAAACGGAAGAATGGGGAGGGCACTGGAATTGCAGTGCTATTCGTGAGTTTTGGTAATACACTGCAACGCCAGTGTTCCCATCCTCCGTTAATTTAGATGCATCAGAAAAGAAGTAGTGACTGTTCTTCCATCTCTTATCCAATTCCGACAAAAAAAGAGTATTAGAAGAAGAAGATTCTTAAGAGAATCCAATATTTATAAATATATTAGGGATATATGAAAGAGTCTCTTATGGGTATTCATATATGGGAAGTTTTGAATGTGATTGAATGGGGATGTTTTGTTGGATATGTGGTAATTTTCTAAGGCTATTTATTAATAAAGGAATAGACTTATGACGCCAGAAAGGAGATGTAGAGCACAAATTATTCAAACAAGTAAGTTTATTTTTTAAAGGATGATTTGATCGCAAGCTTGTTCTAAAGTAAAAACGGTCTGATAAGAATTGAAAACGGATGGATAGAGGAGGATCACCACATTCCACTTGTAGGGCATTGATTGGAGTAGATTTCATACACCCTAGAACAGAGCGAAGTGCTTTTGAGTGTAAGAGATCTAAGGACTTGAGTGTAGTTATGTCACTTTCATATGTTCAAAAATTAAGAATAATAATTATTGACACATTGACATTTGACAACTCGGCTGTCGGCTTGACAGTTGACGTTGACAGTTGGCGCGAAACAATTAGGTATCGCTGATTACAAATTGCTGTTTTCATTTTCTCTAATAAAGTGTACTTATACATAAATTAAATGCAGTTAAGCAGATAACTTGATTATTTTATTGTTCTGTTCAACATTTTGTAGTAAGCTCGGTAGAGAATTAAGCTCAACTGCTCAAGATGACTGAAGAGAATTTCACGGAAGTCGATGTATCAGATGTTATTGAGGATTCCGAAAACTTACTTGAAGGTGATTATAATATAAGTGAAGCTACAAATTTACCGAACAACGCCGAAGAATCAGAAATTGCTAACACTGAGAACCAACTAGAAAAAAAAGTTCAAAGTGACAACAAGAATGAGACAATTCGTACAACAAAACTTCCAGTCGGCAGAATTAAAAACATTATGAAAACGGACCCTGATGTGCACGTTATAAGTGCGGAAGCCGTATTTCTAGTAGCCAAGGCAACTGTAAGTATTCTTGTATATTCGCAATAAAATTCAGTTTCCCGGATATAAATAATAAACAGCATTGCTATGGGTAAGAATTTTCAAAAGATAATCCAGAGTTCACTGTTTAAATTGAAACTTAAGTGTAATTGTGTACCTTAATTGGAATACACAATATATTATGTTTTTTTTATTTTACAGGAAATGTTTCTTGAAACAATTGCAAAGGAGACTAATGTATTCACATCCCAGCAAAAGAGAAAAACAATAGCAAAGAAAGACTTAGATGTTGTTATTAACAAAGTTGACTGCTTGTGCTTTCTAGAAGGTGCTATGGACTTTTAGATTTAGGTTAAATTATGGTAATAAATTATTATATAATGTTAACATCATTTTATTTTATTTAACATTTATATTACAAATGAGTAAATGAATGGTTTCACAGTATGCATCTAGGCAGGGCCCGATCCAGGGTGGGGCAAACCGGGCAAGTGCCCGGGGCGGCAAAAATGAGAGGCGGCAAATTGAGAGTGGCGCGGCGTCGGTGGCCTTCGTACGCGAGTCCAACTCACACTTGGCCGGTTTTTGGGGCGGCAATTATTATTTTGCCCGGAGCGGCGAAAAAGCTGGATCGGGTGCTGCATCTAGGTGTGTATTTCAAACAGCTGGTTGTGAAGCTCGGGTTGGTTTAGGGTTGGTTATACAATTTTCATTTCCTTAGCTATGTATTTATAACTGGAGCCACATTTGAATTGTAATGGAATATGAGAGTTACTGTCCTTTATTAAACTGATATAAATTATAATAAAATGAGACATATTATATGATATTTTCATAACAGGAAACAATAAATTACATGATTATACCATATGCAGCCGCATTTCAATTAGATCAACAACACTTCTCTCTGGTCTGTAGTAGCAGAGCACAGTGTGCCGTCATATGCACGTTTTGCTTTAGTTGACCAGCTCTGTGAAGGAAGAAAACTTTATTATTTAAAGGATTTCGTAGATGATGTTGTGCAATATCACTGACACTTTAAGAGCACCTTCACATTACGTCGCAAGCAGTGCGGCAGCAGCGCTGCAGCCGCGCTGCATCCGCGCGACTTCATACAAAAGAGAGTCGCGCGGCTGCCGCGCGGCTTGTTTAAAGTATGGAAGTCGCGCGGCTGCTGCACCACTGGCGACGTAATGTGAAGGCAGCCTAAGGGTATTAAGAAGAGTGAAGACTTTAATATTATCGAGGAAATTGATTCCTAGGCAGTTGACACTTGACTCTTGACGGACCCATGTGGTCGGTTTATGTCAATAAATTATTGTTAGCTGTGTTCGGTCGGATGGGTTTGACTTAACACAACCAAATTACTTAGGTCTCTGGTCTGCTATCTGCCTAGGAATCAACCTCTCTAATAGTACATTAGAAATAACAATTTAGGCAAACAAAATAATATAGACACTACAAATAATAAAAACTAAGGAAGAGTAACTCCGTCAAAAAACATGCTCCAAAATACTTGTCAAAAAAGTGTACCTTAGGTACACATTTCAATACATTTGCAATATTTAGGTGGCCTTGAGCGGTATAAAGGCTGACATTACATGACAGTTCGAAAGGAACCAAATTTTAAATGGTAATAGTATGGGAGTTACGTTTCCTTAGTTTTTATTATTCGTAGTATAGACAATATTCTGACTATGACCAAAGACATTACATAAGATTCAAAATAATAAATAAATATTTTACCCCTTTTCAAGGCTACAGCCTACACCCGACGCTATAACTATCAGGTTGGTGGGTAATAGCCGGAGCGTAGATAAGTCCACATGTCTAGCTTGATCAGACAAGTTGATGATCGCAACTATACCAGGCTCTCCAGGAAGTAATCTAAAAATGACATGTTCATTTAATATACATAATATAATACTTTAATACAGTAATTGCTAGTGCCAGTGATACAGGATGGTAACTTAGCGTACTAATAGCAGTAGTACTGCTGTTATTATTACTCTAAGGATGGTAAGGATTAATCAGTATTGTTTTAATGTTAACACATCCTGCCAAAATAAATAGATTTACAGAGTAAATTAAAATAGTAGTTATAAATTATAATTCACACGTTTTTTGAAATCAAGTCATTTGATTTAAATTTACCTAAATGGAAGTAACTAGTATCAGTGAGTTGATAAGAATCATCTTTCCAATGTCGACATTATTACGAGAGAAACAATGATCTATATTTACCTGGTAACTACTAGCACATCCTCTGAAAGCGCGCGCGTGTCCAAGTCTCCGTACTTTACGGCGTCCCTGCGTCTAGCCCGGGCTACATCCTTGTAGAACTAAAAAAAAAATACATAATATGTTTTAAATATTTATAACTAGCTGTTGCCCGCGACTTCGTCCGCGTGGACTTCAGTTTATAGCGCACGATGTCAAGAAAATTGGTGTCAAAAGCTTTTATAAATAAACCCTTGTACCCCTTAAATCAAAACACCCAAAAACAGCTGTGCAGTGTGCACATAACTTATTTCATTTTTTAAAATTAAACTTTATTTATGCCAAATTTTAAAGTATATTTAGCCCCCCAATTACAGAATTTTTGCCATAAACTATTTATCATTGATAGGTTACGTCACTGCATAGATAAGGTACCGAGTTATTTAATAAGGTAAAAGAGTACATAATAACAATCGAAAAAATCGAAAAATATATTATAGGATGATACCACCTAGACGTTTGTGCAAGCAATAGCGCAATGTAGGAGACGCACAGCGCCATCTATTATGAATTTTTGGAACTAACTTAATTTGAACAAATTTACGTCTTTTCACCCCCTTACAACCCCTTTGTCCAGTTAAAAAGTAGCCTATGTCCTTTCTCAGACTTTAGACTATCTGTGTACAAAATTTCATTACAATCGGTTCAGTAGTTTTGGCGTGAAAGCGAGACAGACAGACAGACAGAGATACTTTCGCATTTATAATATTAGTATAGATCAAGCTATTTGAAAGAAAGAAAGAAAAAATCTTCATCTTCATTTGCGCCTTGTTCTCTTATAGTTTATAGTCATACTATAGTTAACAATTTACAATAATTTCCCTTTTAATCTGAATTGCTATAAAAAACTTAACGAAAATACAGCGAACGCGACTATTTAATTCCATTAAAAGATTTGCTGCCTATTTCTACCAGCTACAAAATACCTTATAATGACTCTTCTTAGCGATCAACTGGTTGTGCACATTGACGTCCTTATAGTTAGCGGCCACAGGCAACCACGTGCTGCGGCCTCTGGTAAACCCGGCGTGGTCAGAGCTGTCCCAGTGAAAGGGAGTGCGGCAGGGGTCACGTGATTTCTTCCAGTAATTGACCGGGTCATCGGTGTTGCAAGCTTGAGGGTCTACTGTCTCCTCCCAGGTTAGCTCTCCATCTGTCATGCCGATCTCTTCGCCCTGAGCAATTGCAATTTATTAAAAACTTAAAAGGTGTCAACTGTCAAGGGGCACCCTGATGGAACGAAGTTATAAAAAAAAACCAATACCCTCTGCCCCCAGGTACTAATAAAAAGTGTCGAGGTCAAGTGTCGTTCCGTCTAGCCTCCTTTCGCAACCTCGTTCCAAAATGCGAGAAAAAAGTGAGACAGAAGAAGAGATATCCTTATTTAATTACATATTTTAGTTTCTATAAGAATGAGAAAAGAAAAGTACAGGAGTAATTATTATAATCCTTGATTGAATATTATAGAATATAGAATATAATATGTTAAGATTGTTTAAGTGAATTGATTGTTGCTCTCGATGCTAACGCAAATATTATGTAATTATATAAAATAAGTCATGAAATTAATATTATGATGAAGTCAGTAATCTATATTATGTCGCAGGGAAATGAAGATATCAGGGATATCACGAAATCCCTAGGGATATCACGAAATCCCGGAAGATGTCGAATATTCTTGTTTATTACGTCTTCTTACTAAAAATGTCTAGGGATATGTCATTTAACTAAACTTAATCTAGTGAAATGTCAGAAAAGGGGATACCGCCGAATAAAATTCGAGCCACAAATTTCTCTCGCTCGCATTATCATACATGTAATGCAATTATAGCAGATCTTAGGGGGTATCACCTACCATATCTCTGAATCATACAGTTGAAACCAGCTGAGGGTTCTTCATCAGATACTTCAGACCTTTGATTTTTGATGTCAAATGAAGCGGCCCACCAAGTTAAATATTTTTTGTAAAGGTGGCATGTCGATCTCTAATAGTTTGGTAAGCTCTTGTGTTTTCTAACCAGGATCAGCCTTATTAGAAAACACAGGTACACCAGGTAAGATCTTCGATTATCCTAGTTTTTACGGTTCCGTACCTAAAGGAAAAAACTGTCTCTCCGTCTGTCTGTCTCCAGGCTGTATCTCAAGAACGGCTATAGCTAGACGAGCCGCACCAGCTCGAGCGACGCATTTGTTTCACTTCCACTAGTGCCCGTGTGGGTAGTGGGTACTAGAGCGAGCGAGAGAAATGCGTGGCTTGATTTTTATTCAGAGCGGTATCCGCTTTTCTGACATTTCACTAGATTTAGTTTAGTGAAATGACATAATATATAACTATATATTTTTAGTAAGAAGACGTAATAAACAAGAATATTCGGCAGCTACCGGGATTTCGTGAAATCCCTGATATTTTCATTTCCCTGCGACATAAATATTTTATCAATAAGTCATGAAATTAATATTATGATGAAGTCAGTAATCTATATGTCTAATAATACGCGAGCGATAAACTTTGGAACCCTTTTGACGAAAAATAGGGGAACGTAGGTAAATGAAAATTTGCACAGTTATAGTTTAGATAAAATGTATTACCTGATAAGTGATGGCAACCCCGGGCAAAATAAGTGCTAGCAGGTTCATGGCGTCGACCCGCTCCACGCCGTCGCGGGTTGCCATGCGGCTGTTGTCGTGATTGCCATTCTAAAAAAATAAACCTTGATCATTCATTCACTTTATTATCTAGCGACATATTGTGTGTTCTCAAATTGCATAAAACTACTGTGTGCATAATAATAATGATGTCCACACTGTGCCTTTTTTTGTTCATCAAGGGCATGCATCATAGCGCAGTCAACAGCGCATGTGAGGCATGCCCTCTGACCGTATCCAAAACTTTCGCTGACTTAGTTGGCGTTGCGTTCTTTGACGCATTCAATTATTGAATGCGCCAATACGAAAGTTGAATGAAAGAGACTCAGTGGCACACAATGTTGAAGTGTGCTAATGCCTAATTGGAACTCCTTGATTGTGATAAGCTCTGCTGTAGTTGAAATATTAAACGTCGAACATAATGCGCTCTAGAGTCTAGTGCTGCAATTAGAAAACACATAAGTTACAGTTAAGTCGTTCTCTGGAACCATAGATATTGTTAAGAATTTTATTACACTAAAAGCCGTCGAGTTAAAAAGTCTAAGTAAACAGATGTGTAAGAAAAAAAAAAACTTTTTGTATATTACGACCTTATTATCAGATAGATTAGAAAACTTACCACCCAGTTAGCAGTTTTTCCAGTAGGCATATGCGTAATCCACTTATCGATGGCCGATTTGATGTCCCAGGCTGTGGAACTCTTAGTGATTTCACCGAGAAAACTAAAGTTGAACGGTATAGATCCGTTCCTGGTTTCAGTACCGTAGTACCTATAAAATTAAGCAAATTTGTGCCATACATTGCAACATACAAATAATCAATACTATGAAAGACCAACTGAGTCAAAAATGGTTCCATAAAGGTTATCGAAATGCACACATACTTTGGCCGTTATACGTTTTATGACAGTAGATAACTATGGAGTCATATATTTTAATCGGTCCAATGAATTAGTTATTAATGTAAACTATTTCAATGATTATTTACTTATCTAAATATATAAAACTCAAAGGTGACTGACTGACATGGTGATCTATCAACGCACAGCCCAAACCACTGGACGGATTGGGGTGAAATTTGGCATGCAGGTAGATATTATGACGTAGGCATCCGCTAAGAAAGGATTTTGATCAATTCTACCCCCAAGGGGCTAAAATAGGGGACGAAAGTTTGTATATAATAATACTTCTTAACGCGAGCGAGGCCGCGGGCAAAAGCTCGTTAAGAATATTTGCATAGCTGACAGCAAATAACTGGATTAATATTGTCTTAGTCTGGCAAAGAGTAATACAAGCAGACCGTGTATTGGAACGAAGTTCCTTATCGCGCGTTGCGAAAGGAGGCTAGACGGAACGACACTTGTCCTCGACACTTTTTTTAGTACCTGCGAAGTATGGGCAGATGGCGTTGATAAGTATATTGAGTGGTACTAAGGCCCGTATTTTTGGTCCATACTCCGTACTTAAGATGCGACCCGGTCTCAAGACGCGGTTCGGCTCTGTGATTGGTCCAAAATTTGACAGCCAACCAATCACAAAACCTGAACCGTGTCTTGAGACCGTCTCAATACAATTTATTTAAACGTCCGGTAGATGTCGCTGTTTATTCTCAAAAACTAGATAGTAGTTGACGCGCAGGAATACTAAGGCCCGTATTTTTGGTCAGTACTCAAGAATCTACCGGACGTTTAAATAAATTTTATTACAATTCCACAAAAGTGTCGTTGTTAGTATACTTGGGCGTCAATAGATGGCATTTTTTTTATAACTTCGTTATAAGAATTTGTTTATGTAAGTAATAGCCCCACCTCTTTACATACCTAATCATGCTATGCACGTCAGCGTACGCCTCCGTCATCATCATCTTGTACTCGCCATCCCTCTGTATGTACTGGTCGAGGAGGTCTCGCCAGTCGTAAACCACGTCATACGTCTCGTCTAAGTCCGACGTGTATATGTGGTTGTAGTGATCGTAGTCATCTGCGTCGGTGTCCGGGTTGCCTGAACAGGAAAATATACTTTTTAGGGTTCCGTTCCCAAAGGGTAAAAACGCCGGGACCCTATTACTAAGACTTCGTTGTCTGTCCGTCTGTCTCCAGGCTGTATCTCAAGAACCACTTTAGCTAGACTTCTGAAATTTTCACAGATTGTGTATATCTGTTGCCGCTATAACAACAAATACTAAAAACATAATAAAATAAATATTTAAGGGGGGCTATTTAGGGGGGGCCGAAAAAATCACGTTTGATGTATACCAATACAATAATAGCAAGAGGTAGGCACTTGAATTTTTCACACATTCTTTCTTATATGTGTAGAGATTGTCTAAACTGAAATGACGCGCCCCACTACTTAATTAGTCTATTTAAATGTGTGAGTGCAAATATTAACAACAACACTTCATCTGTGTGGGAGCATCGATTTATTAGTAAACTACGATCTCTGAGTGTACAAGACGGTTGACTAGTCGGGCAATAAATCCGATAACGCTCGCGCTATCGAGCAGCGCCGTGTCATTGTATGAAACAATACGTCCTCTCCTCTCGCGCGTTTAACATTAACTAAACTAGTTGGACAACAAATCCGAGAATAACGTTTCTTAGCAAGTATAGTATCTAAGCAACTGAGCGATCAATTATAATAGCATGTTTACGTGTATTGCGTCCATATTTGAGTTGGGCTTGTGTGTGAAAATGCAGAGGCGGGGCGCGTCATTTCGGCTCAGACGAACTCTACTTTAATATTAAAATAAAATAAATATTTAAAGGGGGATCCCATACAAAAAACTCAGGGTCTTACTACAAAAGATTTAAACACCCGTTGAACAGTTGATTAGAGAAAAATTCCATACAAAATTGTCTCAAAACAACTGTTCAACAGATGTTTAAATCTTTTGTGGTAAGACCGTCAATTTTTAGCCTATTTTTTTTTTGCTTCGTATCGGTACGGAACCCTTCGTGCGCGAGTCCGACTCGCACTTGGCCGATTTTGATGTAGTCTCTATATCTGTACAGGGTGTAACAAAACTAAGTGACAATACTTTAGGGTGTGTACGTGCCCCTTATATAGGGTTCAACATGAAAGTAGCTGCGCTGAATACATAAAATACCTACAGGAAAAAAGATTCTTGTATTTTCGTATTCCAACGGGAATCAAACCTAAGGCCTTCTAGTCAAGAGCCGAAAAACAAGGACAAAGCAAAATTGCAGCACGAATACTTCAATCACTTATGCCTTATTCTAGGTTCATACTTCATAATCATCAGCCTAAGTCCTTCATACCTGATAGCGGCTCATCGGGGTACCGACCGCCGTGGTCAGCAGGGTTGGCTTCGTACAGTCTGTTGACGGCGTCCACACGGAACCCCGACACACCCTTGTCCAGCCAGAAACTGAGTACGTCCTGAAATAATCATTATAAATCGCTGATCAACTACTTTGAGATCCATCATTTGAAAGTAAACATGTTTAAAGTCAAAATCAGTTACAAGTAGTATGCTTAACTTGAAATGACGCTCCCCACTACTTTACTATTTGATATAAAGGGGAAATTTTATCCGGTAAACACGAAAGAGAAGCGCGTCATTTCAAGTTAGACAAGCTCTATTTTAATTTACTAGACTTGAGAAGTGATAAAGGTAACCCTAAATATGTTTATTCGGCGCATTACTGAATCACCGTTCGATTGCAATTATATCACTGAGATAGAAATGCATATCTACGCGATAGGCGTAGATGCATTTGTTTTGTATGGATTTGACAAATTTCAATTGCGTGAGACGTCTTGCACTTGACGCGTCGCGTTACGGTCTGAATTGACCCTAAGCCGTTTGATTACAGCTGATAAAATGCTTTATCTGATTCCATAGAATATTTAATTCCCTTAAAAGGAATTAAATATTCTATGGTCTATGGAATACGCAAGTACCTAACCTCAGAAGGTTTTAAATATATTCCAGATCGTATCACTTAAGTCCCTCTTAAAATTCCACTTATTCACCTTAGGGCCAATTTATACTAGCGCAGAGTAGAAGCGCATCGCAACGAATTACCAAAACTGAACATAACATATTCGACCTTAGTTCTAGAGCGCAACGCACACATTACTTCTGAGATTTTAAAATGACGCGCACATTCTTGCGAATTCGCGCGACCAACGCTGATTGATTTCGCAGAAGTAATGTGTGCGTTACGCTCAGGAGTTAAGGTTGAATTTGTTATGTTCAGTTTTTGATCATTCGCTTCGATGCTCTTCGACTCTGCGCTAGTATAAAATTTAAATTGACCCTAAAGGTACAATTCAGTGCATCGCGATCGATCGCGGTCGCGCACGACCTACGACAGTCGTAGGTCGTAGGGCGCGCGCGTCTGTCGCGGGTCTCGGAAGCGGCGCCATATTACATTTTCATACGCTGACTATGGTCGCGAGCGGCCGACGACAGTCGTAGGTCGTGCGCGGCCGTGATCGATCGCGATGCACGGAATTATAAATTTAATCTGAGGAATTCTTACCTTCATCTCCTGTTGCAGCCTCTCACTGCGGTAGTTGAGGTCTGGCTGGCCGATAACGAATTGGTGCAGGTAGTACTGACCACGAGTGGAGTTCCACTCCCAAGCGCTCTTGCGGAATGTGCTCACCTGTAGGACGTGAGACTTACATTATTATTATGTCGAGATACTAGTTAGGGTTCCCACACAAAACTGCGAATTTGCTTCGTATCGTAATGACATTTTTAATACGAATTTTGTCGCAGATGTGTGGGAGCTTTTAATCGTAATTCGTAGACAGTGTATCTCGACTGTCATCACTCTACCAAGTTGACTAATCTAAAATTTTAGTGCCATCTATACACAGACGCGGCGCGAAAACGTGCCGAAAAGGCAACAGAGCGAGATGAAAAATAACACAAAGTGTGACAAGTGAGACAGTAGATTTCTCAGGTTCTATTTTGCAGTTCGGGGGGTCCATGTAATAACCGATAAACAAAACGCGCCGCACGAAACTAATTCCCGGTTTTTTATATCTTTGCGGAAGTAAATCATCAATTAATTTAATTCTTAAATATGCTTTCAGAGCGTCTAATATCGCGTTCATAAAGCGCGACAGCAATACATTGCGCTAGCGAAAGACACAAGCGCAAAATACCCAACTCTGTATGCTGTATTAGATATACCGTTCTTTACCTACCCAGTTGCTCGGCGGTTTTCTTTCACCGTTTTCGTCCTGTAGACCATCACTCCACACGTAATAATCCTCATAGCCTGCCTCTCGACGTACAGAGCGGTTGAACCAGTCGCTCTCGTTGCTAGTGTGATTGGGCACGAAGTCCAGAAGTACTCGGATACCTGAAATAATGTTTGAAGCTTGACATAATATAGGTTATAACTTATAGACCATTCAGATTTCCCGATAGTCCGCTGTCCAGCCGGTATTTTAGTAACCAGACAAATAAACTTATTTTCAGAACAAATGTTTTCTTTTATCGATTCTAATCAAGTCAATGCGGGTGAATGAAAATATTGCTTATGCTTATGAAAATATAGAGAGCGCTGCATTGTCATCGACATTTATTCGCTAAAGTAAACGCGGAGCTGAACATTTTTCTGCAATATAACATGTGCAGTGTGCTACTTCGTAGTCTGTAACACGAGTGATGGCAATTTTTGAATGCAGATTTTCGAAAAATATCCTTGATCATTTTTTTATATTTTAGATATTTTTTAATATTTTGATATTTTTTTATATTTGCATGTTTATCACATATAATCAGCCGCTATAAGAATAAAAAAGGATCAAAATGTTTTATTCCAACTACCCCGGTATAGCTAGTTAATTTATTTTCTCACTTTTTGCTATCAGATTCTGGTAGACCTATAATAATTTTAAAATCTATGGCTAAACTTTTGAGTAAGTATAAGTGATTTTTTTATGTAAAATTCTGTGCCCAGAAGCCGTACCACGAAAACGTTTTGAGACTCAAACAATCGAACCACTAATCGCGTCCTACGTTACAAACGTGAAATGACGTCGTTAGAGGTAGGACGCGGTATTGTCGTTCAATTGTTTGAGTCTCAAAACGGTTTCGTAGTAGGTCTACTGTCTCGTAATTTTGAAGTAATACTAAAAATATAGTATAACATACCCAACTGCTTAGCCCTCTTCATGAGATTATCGAAGTCCGCCATGGTGCCGTACTCCTGTGCGATGCCGCGGTAGTCGGTGATGTCGTAACCGAAGTCATACATTGGGGACACGTTGATGGGCGACAGCCAAATCGCGTCCACGCCCGTCGCGTGGAGATATGGCAGCTTGCTCGTTATACCTGAATAGGAATAAGAAACTTTATTTATCAAAACAGTATTTTAAAAAGATAAAACCGACTTCAAATTTTTGTACGTAGTTAAGAATTAAAATTCCCTAACTCAATAACTACTGAACCGATTTTAATGAAACTTGCAGTATTCCCTAAGTTTAACAATATCTAGTACAATAAAAAAAGAATCACTAAAATCGGACTTGTGGTTCCGGAGATATGCGTGCACAAACATAAAAACATACATACATACACTTTTGAAATTTGGCACATTTGTTCAGAAGCTGTCATAGATTAACCTATACAAAAACTAGACAGTTCTGGAAGTATTACATACATACGCGTCGAATTTATAACCTCCTTTTTTGAAGTCGGTTAAAACACCAAAAGTCAAAGATGTCGAAAGTCAAAGTTGTGATTTTCCATCTTTTTAGTAAAAGATGGAAATTACAACATAGGTACGTGCGAGTTTCTTACGCCGGTTCTTCTCGCCGGGTTAGTTCCCGAACCGGTGCATCTTAATTTCTACGTTCTTTCTACGACGTTCAAAAAGTGTATTCATGAACCGTGATACCTATTTTGAACAAAAAGATATTTTATTTATTTATTTATGTAGTCCTTGAAGATCCATCAAGGATATTCTTAAGGGGTTGAAACAGCAACATCGAAATCCTCCATCCAGCAAGTACATCTTGAATGGGGTTTTTTGGCGTTACCAGCAAATTACCAATAGGTAAACAAGTGTATATGTCGCAGGGAAAAGAGGATATCAGGGATTTCACGATATCCCTAGGGATATCACGAACTCCCGATAGATGCCGAATATTCTTGTTTGTTACGTCATCTTACTAAAAATATCTAGTGATATGTCTTTTCACTAAACTAAATCTAGTGAAACGTCAGAAAAGCGGACACCGCCGAATAAAAATCAAGCCACGCATTTCTCTCGCTTGCTCTAGTATACACACGGGTACTTTGATAGGATCATCTAACATCTGAATTTGACAAGTAAGATGTAAGATGATCCATGCGTCGGATGGGCATGCAAAAAGTCGGTCCTGCGACTGATCTCCCGCCGGTCGTGTCAGTCTTCCGTCCCACAGGGTTATGCGAGTAAAGGAATATAGAGATTGCTCTTGTGTACTGCACACACACTTGGGCAGTATAAATTTACTCTTGGCCTGGTTTCAATGAAACCGGCCACAGTCACCAAAACCAGAGTGGGAGTTATTATTATTATTATCACACGTGTAATGCAACTATAGCAGATCTGAGGGGGCATCACCATATCTCTGAATCACATAGTTGAAACCAGCTGAGGGTTCTTCATCAGATACTTCAGACCTTTTTTTGATGTCAAATGAAGCGGCCGACCAAGTTTATGTTATATTATATACAATATATACAATATTTTTTGTAAAGGTGGCATGTCGATGTCTAGTTTGGTTAGGCTCTTGTACAGGCACAGGTACTATAGGTACTCCAGCTCTTCGATTATCCTAGTTTTGTGGTTCCGTACCCAAAGGGTTAGTCTGTCTGTCTGTCTCCAGGCTAGACGAGCCGCGCTAGCTCGAGCGACGCATTTGTTTCACTCCCACTAGCGCCCGTGTCACGTGTGGGAACTAGAGCGAGCGAGAGAAATGAGTGGCTCGATTTTTATTCGGCGGTATCCGCGTTTGGGACATTTCACTAGATTTAGTTTAGTGAAATGACATATCACTAGATATTTTTAGTGAGAAGACGTAACAATCAAGAATATTCGGCATCTTCCGGGAGTTCGTGATATCCCTAGGGATATCGTGAAATCCCTGATATCCTCTTTTCCCTGCGACATACTCGTATACAAATGGAACCGTACATGCCTGCCCTTCATGTATATGTCGATCTTCAATATCTTCATTAATACCGATTCAGTAGTTTTATGTAAATTTAATATAAAATTTTGAATATTGTAACTTTTAAAGGCCAGGAAATTTAGAATCTAAAAACTTATGCTTAGGTATTGCTTTTTCTTTGAACTATTAATTTAGTTACAAAAAAAATGTTTTTTGATTTGTTCTATGTCCATAGGCCTGCATTAAAATAAGAACTAGATCTAAGCCCTTAATATAAAACTCTAGCAAGTAGCAATATTGTAGACAGGAAGGAAGTTTTTAAACCCATCAATCCTATGAAATAAACTATTCAAGATACAAACAAGGTTGTCGTAAGGTTTGACATTGGTAATGGGTTATTTCCTCCTATCCTATCCTCCACCAAAACATGAAAATATGTAAAAGGAGCCAAGCAAATATTATTGCATAGCTATTCAATAAGTACTTCTGTCGTAAAGAGTTTTCAGATCACATTCAAGCCAAGCCTTTAACTTATTTTGTAATTTAAATCAACATTCAGTAAATGTATCAATAGATTTCTTTATTTTATAATTATTATAGTGGCTTGGCAATAAGCACAATAGAAACAAATATAAAACTGCATATTGGGAGGAGTTCATACTTACACAGACGGCAAGCGTAAAGTGATTTATTAATAATAAGTAACGACGTATGTGGCCGATGGTACCTACCCAATAAATCCAATTAGTAGCTGATTATTTTCCTAGTGCTTATTGCCAAGCCACTATAATAATTATAAAATAAAGAAATCTATTGATACATTTACTGAATGTTGATTAAAATTACAAAATAAGTTGAAGGCTTGGCTTGAATGTGATCTGAAAACTTTTTACGACAGAAGTACTTATTGAATAGCTATGCAATAATATTTTGCTTGGATCCTTTTACATATTTTCATGTTTTGGTGGGATCTACTTTATTCATGCTACAAATTGTGATATATTGAATAGGATGTTTGTTACTGTCACGCAAAAAGTATTGAACGCATTTTGATAGGTTGGTTCTCTCTTTAGCATAACACATATTTTGCTGCATTTCCGAAATAGTACAGAAAATCCAGTATTAATAAAAAAAAAACTCACCATTAAGATCTCCAATACCATCATTGTTGCTGTCCATAAAAGACCGCGGGTAGATCTGGTAGACCAACGCGGTCTTCCACCAGTCGAGATCAATCGCTGCCACAGAAGTAGCGATCAGTAGAACTACTAAAACACGCATCTTATATTACAACTAGACGCATTTGTATGTCAAATATTATTTTTTATAGCTACTATTTAGTTATTTGAAATAAAAACTTGTACTATTTATAACGAAGAAAATTCTATACGTAGAAACTTTTCTAGGGTAAAAAATAAGGCTTTTAAATAGTTTACAGTAGAGAAATATTCTACTAAAAGGTAACCAAGCGTGGTGATTTTGCGACTACAAATGATATAGTGACAATAGATCTTCCGTTGTTTACAATCTTGCGGATAATCAAGCCATCGAGTTGATTGTTACAAGTGTTTTAAGTTGTTTGCAACAATCACTTTAGTTTTGTTTTGTTTTAGTTGTAACAAAACAAAGTGACAATAGTTTAGGGCAGGGGTCACCAAATGGCGGACCGCGGTCCGCATCCGGACCGCCGACCCATTGTGTGCGGACCAAGCATGCTCAAAGCGAAGATGATCTTCGTTCATGTTAGGACTTCAACATCTCCAGGATTTAATGTCAATATCTAAAGCTTGCACCAATATTTCACTCCAAACTTCAGAGAGAAAATTAGCTACAAAAATTGTTACTTTTCTCATTGATATCTAAAAAAATACTTTTGCTATTTCTGTAATTGCCTTTGCTTAATAATGTTTTTTTATAAAATGTGTGGAACGCGAAGGACATTTCATGTCTGAAAACGGACCGCGAGCGAATCTAATTGGTGACCCCTGGTTTAGGGTGTGTATGTTTCCCTTATATTGTACAGTTCAGTGTTCACTGTGAAAGTAACAGCGCTGAATGCGTATTTATCGTAATTTGCATGAGCTAGCGCCCTGGCGTCCATAAAAAAAGTTACTCTTTCCGGGCTGCTGCTTTCACAGTGAAGTCTATACAGGGGACTATTATCACTTTATTTTGTCACACCCTGTGTACGGCTGTAGTGCAACTAACAGTTTTTTAACCCGAAAAAATGAGCAAAATAAAATAACAGATATACAGATATACATTCAAATGTTGTATTCATTCACATCACAAATACTTTGTTCAAGTCTTAAAAAATAAGGAATCTATTTAATATTACCTACTGTGTACTATTTTTTTAACATGAAGATATTTTTTTGATAAATTGTAATAAGATACACAATAAGAAGGATTTTCTGCTCGATTTCACAATCATAGATTTTTATAATTTAGATTTTAGACACTCAATTCTCTAACACAATAATATTATTAACTTGACAATTTTACAATTACATGCTAAGAACCTTACCAAGTATGATTTGTAAATATAATATTTACAAATAAAAAAGATCTTTGATATAAAAATATTTTAAAGTGTTTAGTTAACTTACTCAATATATTAGGAAACCAAATTAATACTTTTTAAAGAAAAGATGAAAGAGTCAAGTAAAGATTTATCTTTACATGGACTTATAAGTCCATAACCAAATTTCTACATGCTCCGTGATCAAGCTATATCAACTTTATGACAGAGAATGGAGTAAGATATTAGTTTGATGGATCTTAATAATAAAAATTAACAGTTATTTGGCTCAATGGAAAACATTTTAGTAAAGTTCCTTGTACCCAAAATTATTTTAAAGATACACTTACTCTGAGTACTGACTCTTTTTCATAATTTAAAGCGACTTATTATGCTTTTGTAGTCAGGAAGTAATTAAAATATTTTTAGAATTCATTGGAGTCTTATTTTATTGTTATAGGTCCTGATTCAAAATGTTCGTTATAAGTACTCCTTACAAAAAATTGTACTTATTATCCTTAAAATTAGAAAATCATAAGAAAAAACAAGACAACAAGAAGTAGTTGGGGAGGGGAAGGGGGGATTTCGGGAGTAGCTCGAGCGTGTCAGATTAAGCTTGTATAGGCTTCCGACATGTGTCTTGTTATCATGGTATAGAAATCAGATTTCTCACGTGCTGGGTTAATTTTTTTCTAAATATTGAAATGTTATCTGATCTGTCAAATTAAGATAGGGGATGTTAAGTATACCCCAAAGAGCCTTCCATAGAAAGCACTGACGATTCAAAAAGGTCATGTAAGCCTGTAGGAACATTTTAAAATATAAAAAAATAAAGCTTAATATTTTCCTAACTAAGCTTCGCAGATATTTTATTTTGCTCTAAACTAAATTATTTAGTCCTTGTTGTCTAAAATATATTCAGAATTTACCTAAAATATAAGCAATTTTCTGAATATATTTTCTTTTTTAAAACTTTAAAATGGTTGCAGTTTCTGAACCCACCGCTAAAATAAAAAAACGCTCTTATTATTTTTTTATCAGCTTTACCTAATGTACCATCGATGAAATTGATTCCTATCCAGTTGATAGACCAACGTTATTTGGTCGATAATATCAAAACAATGTTAATTGTGACTTGTCGGCTGGGTTTGACGTAAAGCAACCAAACTACGTAGGTCCCCGATCTGCATAGGAATCAACTTCTCTGATAGTACAAAACCTACTAGGTCTCCATGACACTCGAGTGACTACACAAATAGCACCCTCCCCTCCCCTACTAAAGTCAAAAAATATACAAATATTGTATTCACATCATAACCCAAGAGCCACCGACAGCCAGACTTTCGTTATTTTATAGAAGCTGAAATGTTTATCCTGAGGAAATAATGGTCAATTTATATTAGCGCAGAGTCGAAGCGCATCGTAGCGAATTATTAAAACCGAACCTAACAAATTCAACCTTGACTCCAAAGCGTTAACGCTCTTATTACCTTTGAGAATTTAAAAAGGCGCGCGCCTTTGCGAATTCGCTTGAGCACCACTTTTTAGTGCGCATCTATGCGCATATTCTCGCGCATCTATGCGCATATTCTCGCGCATCTATGCGCATATTCTCGCGCATCTATGCGCATATTCTCGCGCATCTATGCGCATATTCTCGCGCATCTATGCGCCCACAAGCGAATCTACGCGTCATCACTGTAGGCATTCTGGTGAATCCGCGCGCATTCGTTCGACTTGTTGCGAATTTGACGCTTCAATGCGCTTCCACTCTGCTCTATTATAAATTGACCCTTAGATATAGAAAATTGAGCTTCATACTTTATCGAAGATTAGGTAAGTTAGGTAGAACTTTATAACTGGATACCCCCTAAAGTAACCGCAACTGGAACTCCATAGTTACTGCTCGGTCTTATCTCTACAGGAGTAATATAGAGGCAAACATTCAGCTTTTATAAAATTACTAAAGCCTGGCTGTGGCTCTTAGGTTATCAGTATTTTGTTCATTAAAATTGATTTATTAGATACATACTTAATTGTACTTGTATATTAAAATTTACTCTGTTAGAATTTTACTAAATCTTAACACATAAGATGTACTTAAGTTTGATCTAACTACATGTAAATATATACAATTTTCATGTCAGTAGTCTGAAGTAAGCCGATATGCAATCGATGTTTTAGGAACTCAGTAGAACGCAGTAGCGACTAACTTCAGGGGGCTAGCACTAGAATATAACAACAAAGTATTCGCAACGTTTTCGAAAATAATGGGTTCTGTCACTATATTTTTTATTAATTTATTGTAGGTCGTTCGTAACATCAAGGTCTTTTAACGCCTGTCGTGATTTTTATACATAATATTATAATTCGATAAAGTTACTAATACGTTGTTTTCAATTGTTTGTGCTAAACCTCTAGACGTGTGAATATTTATTCTAATTGGAAGGGTAAGTTGGCAGCTATTCTTGGTTTCCTCTTCTTGGGCTTTTGGGAATTTTTCTGCTGTTGTGAATTCACCTAAAAATAGTAAAAATAAATAGATTAAAGTCATTTCAAAAATATATTTTTAAAGCAATACCTGAAATTTTATGCTATGATTTGACACCATCATAATATTATATTCGTATTTTTGCTTAGGCTTATAATTATTATTACAGTAAACTATTTTGAATCAACCTTATGTCAACTATAAAGAATCAAGGTTGAAATGTTACTGCTATTATTATTATCATTGCCATCTGCAGCAAATTATAGTCTGTCAAGAAAGTCATGACAGGCGGGAAATTTTTTAAATAAAAAAATATATATATGAGAACTTAAAAATGTGCAAGGTGACAATATTTAAAATGTAATAACTAATAAGCGTTCTCTGTGACAATACAAAGAAAAAAATACACCTTATAAGCGTGATTACGTTAAGAAAATGTTCCCGCCTGTCATAACTTTCTTGACGGACTATAATATTTAAATGAATATTATGGTCTGAGCTTTAATACTAAATATCTGTTACATCTTAGCTACTACTATTATCATGTCTGGAAGAAACTGCTTAAAGCAGTAAAACCGCCTTTTTGCACAATAGGCTACTTGACCTACTTTTTTTCTTCATGCCAATCGTTTCTTAATCATTCATTTTCACCAAAAAAACTAAACAGTAGAAACCCATAAAAATATTAATTGAAAAATATGCCTTTTAAATGGCGCCGAAAACGCTGTCCGCCATCATAGTGTGACGTTATATTTTTTGTATTTTATACTTTCTTTATTGAAATTTTTTATGTGCTAAACGTACGCGGCACGAGTCTAAAAGTTCCCAAAAATTAGAAAAGAATTGAATAAGAAATGAGAAATCATTTGTAATGTTCAATACTTTTGGAGAAAAGACTTGGCCATTTCATTTCCCAACTACAATAAATGGAGATAATATTATATAAAACTGATGTTTTATTTGAATTATTCAAGAAAATATATTTTACAAATCTTTCTAGGCTTATTCTTATTATCAACGCGCTCGATATATTAAACTTACATATTATATCGAGCGCGTTAAATAAAAGATATTATATTACTAGTGTGATGACGTCACATCCAAATCGGATGTACCGCAAAATCGTTTTCGTCAGTACAATTTAAAATATATAAAATCATATTTTCAAATCGACTTTATTTACCAATCATACGCTTTTATTTGATGATAAGGGTGAAATACGATTTCCTAAGCCAAGTTCTACTAGAAATATGCATTTTTTGTTCAATGAAATTGAATATAGGTCAAGAAGCCTATTTTGTAATTTTATACCTTTTTTGTTGTCATTTCTTTTATTTTTTTGCGTGTGCAAATAAAGAATTTATTATAACTATTATCACGAATTGAATCTGTGTGAGATATGCTTTGGATTTAAATGTCACAGACCAACTAAACAATATTTTGCAAGGGAGTAAATAAGTTTCGGATAGTAACTTACCGGCGGCGCGGTGGGTTGCAGTACAGTGGGTGCGGGCTGTATTGGCACGGGCGCCTGTACACCTTCTAGACCTTTCTGTATTGTAGGACCATTCTTCACCCTCCTGAAATGTCAATAAAATTTATTAATATAGCACCTTAATCATTTTATATCTATAGATGAAAACATAAACATGGTTTAACGAAACAAGGCATCAAGGGCAAGCGCCCCAGCGTCATGAGTTTCCCCATATAAAAGTGAAAAAAAATTGGTCTTTCAGCGCTACTACTTTCACAATGAACTTTCTATAAGGAACACGTACACACCCTAAAGTATTATCACTTAGTTTTGTTACATCCTGAATATCTTGCGGTTTTCCAAAATTTCGATAGCGCGATGCAGGATTGTTAGGCGAATTGTGGGGACCGCCACAGTAATAATAATCTGCTTGAGTAGGTTATTAACTTAAGTCCTTGTAACGCTTAACAGGGAAATACCTTTTCATATAAGTATGTATATTGTTTACATACTTATAGTAATTTTATAAACTAGATGCTGCCCGCAACTTCTCTGCACACAAATTATTTTTGTTTATCTTGCGAGTACTGTACAAATGTACGCTACCAAGATCAAAACTGTCCCAAGTCCTTTTCAGGGACCTAATAGGCCTGGAGATAGTGACACAAAATTCTTGGTCATTTGTGCCAGTATGGCGGTTTTACAGGGGTATAATTACGTAAAGGCAAAAAGGAAAATGATGGTTATCAAATAATATTGTTCATAATCGCCGCCTCCTACAGGTATGGCATTATCAGACTCATATTTATGATCATACAGGGAACTGTTAAAACAAGTTTCAGGGTGGTACAAATCGTTTGGCGAAAAAAAAACTTATACCTTTGCAGTGGTATGGCGGCCATTGGTAGCTGTCGGAAAAGTATGGCAAGGTGATTTTCGTGAATGGCTACTCGACGATGATTAGCTATGCAAAAATTAGCCTGGTACAAATGGTTCAATTTTTTTATTTACAATTAACATATTCGCGTCGGTATGGCGGGCTGTAAGCCGCACCCGACAAGTATGGCATTACGCCTTCGCCTACTTATTTTTTTTCGACTATCTGAAAATACAAGCATTTTTGTGGAACAAATCGTTCTCACTCGTTATTTATCCGACACACGCGTTTGGGCTGCCAGTGCGAGCGCTATGACCATCATTTTCCTTTTTGCCTTCACGTAATGGGCATTGTCCAAAAAAAATCAAATGTACTTTTTATATTTTTTTTCGTTAAAATAGGGTATTTTAAGAATATAAATTAAATAATTTTGAAATCCATTGGCTAGTTTTTTCTCAATAAATTTTTAAAGTTTCGCTCTGACGTCATCATCGGCGCCCAATTGACCTCTGTAGTATGTTTTTTTTTCCTTTCAATCTTATTTTTAATGGCTGGTTCGTCTAATGCAAGTTATCATTATGTGAAAGCTGATACGAGAAACTTACCAAAAGTTCGAAACGTAATGTTGATCGAATTTATTGCTAATTTAACGCCATTGAAGGTCAAACTAAGGTTAAACATATTTGTTCCAAAATATAAGTAACTAATGGGTATTTTTTTCGTTTATATACAGAAAAACGATCACTGACCTTATTCCTCGAAATGTTTTTGCAATGAGCAAAATTAAAAAAAAATGGACAATCCCCATTATACCCCTGTAAAACCGCCATACTGGCACAAATCACCAAGAATTTTGTGTCAGTATCTCCAGGCCTATAAAGTGTATACTCATACCAAATTTCACCTGATAGATTCAGCGTGAAGTGGTAACAGACAGACACACTTTCGTATTTACAATAGTGATATTATTACTAGTGATATCCTACTGATAACGATAAACCAGTAGGGGATAAAAAGTTATTAAGGCCATAGATAATGTAATAATGTCCTTGTGACGTCACATATCAGTAGTTTTGCATTCAGAAGTACTTGTTTACATTATTGTAATGCTCAAGTAGGGTAAGTGTTTTGTGTCAACAACAATTAACACTCGACTTGAGTATTTGCAGATAACAAAGTTAAATAAAGATAGGTAATAATTGTTAAGTTAGAATTTTACATTTAGTAAGTATTCTTTACCATTATGTAAGCTTATATTTAAAAAAAAAAAAGTTTCCGCTTCCGCTCACTTGGAGCGCTTTGTTTCCTGTCTTATTCTGGTTGTCAAATTTGCTTGAATGGAGATTGTTAATTTTGTGCGAATTACCAGTTTAAATAAAAGTGTTTTAAAGAATATCTTATATTTTTATTGATTGTTCTGCATAAAATCTAAATATACAATAGGTTATGGGCCCAGACTATCAATAAAATTATAAAGTGCAATAGTAAACTCGGTACAACGTGGTCGGCCATACAAGACGCCAAAATGGATACCGGCAAAATGAACATCGAGCGCTTTGATGGAAATAATTTTCGCCAATGGCGATTTCAAATAAATTGTGCGTTACGAGCAAAGGGTATCGATCTATCTATACCCAAACCAGAGGGGCAAGATGAAAAATGGATGAAAAATGATGGGATGGCTATGTTCATCATTACATCAGCTATGGAGTTACGGCAAATTGCTTTAATTGAAAACTGCAAAAGTGCATCTGAAATCATAGAAAAGCTTGAGTCCATATATGAGCAAAAATCTGAATTCAATAAGATGCTAGTGCATGAAAGATTTTACAACTACAAAATGAGTCCAAGTGACAGTATGGCGCAACACATTTCTAAAGTTGAGAGCTTGGCTCAACAGCTGAAGGACAGTGGCGAACAAATTAGCGATACTGCGATTATAACTAAAATAATAAGTACTTTACCATCTAAATACCGCTCTTTGCGACAAGCCTGGATGTCATTGGACAAAAGTCAGCAAACTATCCACAATCTAACTGCTCGATTGATGGATGAGGAGAACAGTTTAACAAGCGAAGAACAGAATGAAGTTGCACTAGTGACAGCTCATGAGAAACAAAATTTAGATAGAAAATCAATTAATAAACCAAACTCTGGATCCACACGCCATAGATTTATCTGCTATAAGTGTAATAAAAGAGGACACTTTGCAAGAGAATGCCGTTCTAAGAAATCTGGTAATACCCAAGAGCAGAACAACATGTTAGCATTTAATGTTGAGGAAGAAATTGCTAATGTCACAGTGAGCTCCAGAGAAAGTGATGTATGGCTGTTAGACAGTGGTGCATCGGTGCATATGACTTTCCGCAAAGACTTTTTCTCAAGTTTAGAAGAATATAAAGATGCTAGCGTTAGGCAAGTGAAATTAGGCAATCAACAGAACTTGAAAGTGTGTGGAATAGGAACTGTGCAAATTAAAAAGTATATAAAGGGACAGTGGGAGGAAAATATACTGCGAGAAGTACTTTATGTGCCAGACCTACGAAGAAACTTGTTTTCGGAAGGTGCTATTATGAGATTAGGGTTTGTCATTATTAAGAAAGACACCAGTGCATTAATTTACAAGGACAATAAATTAGTGCTTAGTGCAACTCAAAAATTAAATAATTTGTATGAAATGAACTTTAAAACAGTTATAAGTGCTAATTGTAATACAGTGCAAATGTCACAGAACAGCTTAAAAATGTGGCATGAAAGACTTGGACATTTAAATGTCAAAGAAATTATAAAAATGATTAAAAATGGACTAATTAAGTGTCAAGATTGCAGTGAAGAAAACTTTGTGTGTGAAACCTGTATGTATGGAAAACAAAGTCGCCTCCCATTCCATTCTTCACTGAGGGGTGAGTTGGCTCCTGGAGATTTGATCTACAGTGATGTATGTGGACCCATGAGCCAAGCGTCAATCCAAGGTAGGCGTTATTTTGTACTATTTAAAGATGCCGCCTCTAGTTATCTGTGTGTATATTTTATGAAGCATAAATGCGAAGTATTGGACCATTTCAAAACATTTAATGCTATTGTGCAGAATAAATTTGGACATAACATTCGAATACTACACACAGATAATGGGACAGAGTATATTAATAAAGAATTTAAAGAGTTTTTGAATAAAAATGGAATTATACATGAGTGTACTGCTCCATACACCCCGCAACAAAATGGGCGTGCTGAACGAGAGCTACGTACAATTGTTGAAAGGGCTCGCTCAATGTTACATGGTCGCAGTTTGCCTTTAAATTTATGGGCTGAAGCCGTTGGATGTGCAGTCTATATTCAGAATAGAACGACTTCCAGTCAGGCCCCTATTAAATCTCCACATGAAATTTGGACTGGCGAGAAAGCTAATTTATCACATTTGAAAATATTTGGTTCATGTGGTTATGTGCATATACCTGATCCATGCCGGAAGAAATTAGAAAAGAAAAGCAACAAGATGATTTTGGTTGGCTATGAAAATGAGAACTATAGGATGCTAGACAGCAAAACTAAAAGGATAAAAGTGTCACAAGATGTCATTTTTGATGAGTCGCTTGCAATGGTCTTGCCTCAGAATAGGGTTGTCATAGACACTTTGGAAATTGAATCTCAAAACAATTCTTCTTCAGATGAATTTGTAGAAATATCAACTCCTGTAATGACATCTACACCCCAAACAGAAATTCAAGATAGCGAGGACAGCTTAGTAAGCTGTAATGATAATGATCCTACATATGAACCATCTGAGACACTTCAAGAAAGTTATGATGAATTTCTTAATGTCAATACGAGACCTCGACGTTTGAATGTAGAGTATGAAGCTAATTTAATAGAATGTCAAGTTCCCAAAGATTATGAGGAAGCGATTTCTTGTGCTGAGTCGAGTAAATGGAATGCAGCTATAAAAGATGAGTTACAAGCACATGAAATGAATAAGACATGGACTATAGTTGACAGGACAAATAAGAAACCAATAACCTCAAAGTGGGTGTTTAGAATCAAGAAAAACAAAGAAGGTGAAATTGGAAGATTCAAGGCCAGATTATGCGCCAGAGGCTTTAGTCAAGTTAAAAATATTGATTATACAGAAACCTTTGCGCCCACTACTAGATATGATTCTGTAAGAATTTTATTGAGTTTATCTGCGAAGTACAAATATGAGATAATACAATTTGATGTTAAAACGGCCTTTCTATATGGAGAGTTACAAGAAGAAATCTTTATGGAAATACCAGAAGGAGTAAAGACAGAAAAAGGCAAAGTGTGTAAACTGAATAAATCATTGTATGGTCTCAAGCAGGCACCGAGGTGCTGGAATTTAAAATTCAATAATTTCCTTAAGTCATTTGGTTTAAAACAGTTAGAGTCAGATTATTGTGTTTTTAGTGGCTGTTTTAATAATGAAAAAGTGTTCTTAATTTTGTATGTTGACGATGGACTAATATTTTCATCTAAGAAAGAAACTTTGAACTCTATTGTAAATGCTCTGACAGCTAGTTTTAATGTCAAAATAATGAATACAGTTAGCTATTTTGTTGGCTTAGAAATAGAAAAATTAGAAAATTCAATTCGCATCACTCAAACTAATTATATTGAAAAAGTCATTAAAAGATTTCATATGAGTAATTCTAATCCTGTTTCGACTCCACTTGATCATAATGTTGTGTTGAGTTATGATATTAATGAAAAACAGAATTTAAATTTTCCATTTAGAGAAGCTGTAGGTTCTTTGTTGTTTTTAGCATCAGTTTCACGTCCTGATATATCATTTGCAGTAAATTTGATCTCACGTTATGTAAATAATCCTCAATATTGTCATGTAAATGCAGTTAAGCGTATTTTAAAATATTTATTAGGAACAAAACATTTAGGTATTGAATATAAAAATAATAGTAAAGTTATTGGTTACTCAGACTCTGATTATGCTAATGATATAGAGACTAGAAAATCAACTACAGGATACATATTTTTAATGAATAATGGTCCAATTACTTGGAAAAGTCATAAACAGCAAACAGTTGCACTATCTACAATGGAGTCGGAATTCATGGCAGCATGCGATGCCATAAAAGAGTTGTTGTGGTTAAAACAATTTTTGTTTGAATTAGGTGAAACTTATAATTGTATAGAGTTGTTTGTAGATAATCAAGCTGCAATTAAATTACTTTATAATCCTGTATATCACCAAAGGTCAAAACATATTGATGTAAAATACAAGTTTATTCGTGAGAAAGTAGAGGAAGGTATTGTAAAGGTCAATTATATTCCAAGTGCAAGACAATTAGCTGACTTTTTAACTAAACCTTTGTCTACTATTAAATTTAATGCTAATAGAAAAGAAATTTTATGTTAATAATAAGTGTTAGGTTAGAAAACTGTTAGTTATTTCTTTGAAATGTAAAATTAGTGGGAGTGTTAAGTTAGAATTTTACATTTAGTAAGTATTCTTTACCATTATGTAAGCTTATATTTTAAAAAAAAAAAGTTTCCGCTTCCGCTCACTTGGAGCGCTTTGTTTCCTGTCTTATTCTGGTTGTCAAACTTGCTTGAATGGAGATTGTTAATTTTGTGCGAATTACCAGTTTAAATAAAAGTGTTTTAAAGAATATCTTATATTTTTATTGATTGTTCTGCATAAAATCTAAATATACAATAATAATAATCCATAATTAGTTATTTCTCCTCACAATATTAAAACTTAAAAACTTCTGTAAACGTTCTTAACAGTAGCTAGTCTCAAATCTCGGAATTCGATGCCTGTAGCGGCCATTGACTCCCTGACTCTGTCGAAAAACTTGTCATTTTCTTTACAAACCGCGTGAAAATGAAGTGACAGATGTTTCTAGTCTTCAAAAAATCAAAAATCAAATCAAAATCTTTATTTTACATTTTACAGTTTAAACTTGACAAATTAATCAGAGATTGGGACCACCTGGTAAGTACTTTATATACTTGTATTAGGCAGCCCCGCTCTTCCATAAAATATAGCAAACTAATTAACAACATTAAACTATAAATAATACATAATTTAATTATAGGTAAGTAATCTAAAAAAATTTAAGTTAACAAAACTAAGATCTAGGCTAGGAAATTACATGCCAGTATATAAATCTATTATGTGTATGTGTGCGTGTGTGTGTGTGTGTGTGTGTGTGTGTGTGTGTGTGTGTGTGTTATGTGGAAGGGTGAGTGATTGGGACATAATTTTTTATGATTTTAAAGGGAAGAGACTACGAATAATAAAGGGAAGAGAGGAGTAAAAAAAAAAAAAAAAAATTAAGTAATATGCTGCAATATTGATTCTGTCTCCTCGTACGACAGACATAATAGCCAATGCAAGATTGCATGTTTACATTTAATTAGAGTTAGTGGGTAAATTTTAAGATGTTTATCTAGTTTATTATATATATGGACAGACTGTGAATAATACTGCCTTTGAGCGAATTGTGTCCGAACTTTTGGTGGTGTAGCTGCTTTTTCTGGTCTCCTTTTTGTATTATTTGCATTAGTTTTATATGTCAATGTTTTATGGAGTCTTAGGATACTATTTAAAATGTAGAGTTTCCTGACTGATAACAGTTGACAAGACTTATAGAGGTCGTCAGTTGGGTAACGGAAGGGCTTGCAGTACATGACTTTTATAAGACATCGTTGGCTTCGCTCAACTTCTAGGAATTTACTTTTTGCTGCACCACCCCAGATCGAGACGCAGTAATTTATTAAAGATTGTACTAGAGCAATGTACACTTGTTTTATTATTTTATATGAAGCTACACATCTAAGTTTCCTGAAAATCCATGTCATTTTTCTAATCCTATCGCTAGTATAATCAATTTGTCGGTGCCAATTTAAGTTTTGATCTAAGTATACTCCGAGATACCTAGTTGACATTACTTTATTTATTTTACTACATGAGCAGTTCGTTATAACGTTATTTGAAATTAGGCATTGGTGAATTTTTAAACTAAAGTTATTTTTTGGTTGCGTTTTACTATTTATAGTAAAACAGATGTAATACGTTTTGGCAACATTAAGAGTTAGGAGGTTGTTTGCCAACCACTGTGACACTAATATAAGACCATCTTCAGCGCTTCGAAAAACTGATTCCCATGTCTTGCCTTTAAAGGTAATTGCAGTGTCGTCTGCATAGGATACCACTCTTCCATTTTTTAAACTTAGATTTGTCAGAGAATTTATATATATAAGGAAGAGGGTAGGGCCAAGAACACTACCCTGGGGAACTCCAAAATCGATTTCAGTCTCCTCACTGGTATGGTTTTCAATTTTTACTTGCTGTTTCCTTCCCTCTAAATAGTTAGCAAACAGTCTTAGGGGTGTACCTCTGACACCTATACTCTCTAGTTTACTTATAAGTTTAGGTATAGATACGGTGTCAAAGGCCTTTTTTAAGTCAAGGAAAACAGTCAAGCATTTGTTTCCTGTATCTAATTGTTGCGAAATATCTTTTGTCAGAGACTGAACTGCATCTTCAGTGGACTTATTACACCTAAAACCAAACTGTGAGTCCGATAGAATACCAAAGGTTTCCAGGTAGTTGCGTAATCTTTTATTTATAAGTTTTTCGATGATTTTAGATATTGCCGGTAGTACTGAGATGGGTCTAAAATTATTTATATCTGTTTTCTCACCAGATTTGTATACAGGAGTGATTAAAGCTTTTTTAAGGTGTGTTGGAAATACGCCTTGTTTAAAACAGAGATTTGTCAAATGGGTTATTACTGGTACTACAATATTCCTCGTTAGTTTAAGGAAACGAGTGGAGATGCCATCCCACCCAGGTGCACTGTCGGACTTTAGACTACTAAGGACGCTGTCTACTTCTAGGGGATCAGTGTCTAGCAGTACAAAAGATGATATCATATTTGATTCCGACACTGCTTGATGTCTGTCTGTGTGTAGGTTTGTATTTACGTTCTGTATATTGTCAGCTAGGTTTTTTCCAATGCTAGCAAAAAAATTATTTATATAATCTACTGATTCTTTGGGGCTTTCTTTTAAACGTAATAGTTCTGTATTTGGTGTTTTATTAGTGCTTAAATTTGTAATGTTTTTAATAGTTTTCCACAATTTTTTTGTATTTTTAGCTGATTTATCTATTTGTTCTCTATCGTATTTATGTTTTAATTTATTTATAAGGTTGTTACAAAAATTTCTGTATCGTTTATAGGTTATTTTCATGACTTCATTGTTAGGATCTTGTCTTAGTTTGTATTGCATTTTATTTCTGTTTTTGATACATCTCAAAATGCCGGGTGTAATCCAGGGCTTTAAAATTATTTTTGATCTCGGTTGATTTTTTAAAATTTTTCCCCTGTTAAGTGATTCAGTGAGGCACTTTGTTAATTTTTCTATAATAAATTCTGGGTTTTCACTTATCAATAATTCAGAGATATCATATTCCATAAAAGCAGCCATTGCTATATTATAATCAATAATTTCTATAGTTTTAGCGTTATTTTGTTGTTTTATTTTACCTATTTTTATAAATACTGTATAGTGATCAGTTATTGAAGTATTTAAAATTCCTACATAAGGAATATATTTACTATGGTTTAGTTTAATCATAACGTGATCTAAACAGCTATCAATCCTAGTTGGGAAAGTGTGACCTGGGAGAAATCCATGGGTAGACAACATATTCAGATAGTTAATCCTGTTTGTATTTTCATAGGAACTTTCTGTCGGTTTGCTGATTAAATTAATGTTGATATCACCTATTATAAAAATGTTTTGGTGTGATTTTAAAGAGACTAAATAAGCACTTAAGGAATCAATAAATTTAGCAGCATTACTATTTGACGGAGATCGGTAAATACTTAATATAATTTGATCATGAAGGTCTATCTGGATACAAGTTGCTTGTTCTAATTTAACTTCAGACAAATTTGCTTTCAGTTCACGCTTAGCGTAGACCACTACACCATCGTTTTGGTTTAAATTATAGCTCGTTCCCATGGATACGTAGTTTTGTAGTATTGGTAGTGGTCTATCCGACCTGATTCTACATTCAGTAAAGGCTAAAACGTCTACTTCAAAGTTTAAAAGCGAGTGCGTAGTTATGAAATCGTTAAGATTGCTGTAAATACTCCTTATGTTTTGCGAGATTACTGTAAGTTCACGATCATTTGTAATATTTATGTGTTTAGATATGTCTTGTATATCACATTGAAAACATTTACTAATGTGAAGGTGATCTATTTCTTTTATTCTTGTGTATGTGTTGTCCATTTGTATAAATTTTTATAATGTATTTTAAATAAATAGAAAGAAATATAATTAATTTGTATATAGGTACTATAGCAAGAATGAGTGTTGTAATAATCCTGAGTAAGATTTACTGGTTTTCTTTGGATAGTGAATCGACTGTCCCGTAGTAAACATAATTTAATATATATTTTTAATATTATACATTTTATAATATTCAGTGTTTGTAATAGTTTTCGTAATTTATTCCCCTTTTTATATACATATTTATGTAAGCAAGATAGTATTTTAGTTTCTTGTAAGTTAAAGTGGTATTTGAATTTATATTCATAAAGGCTAATGTGTATGTAATAGAAAGCGTTTGTGTTTGGCATGCGAGCACAAAAATAATAAAGAAATATAATAACACAAAATTTAAAAGCTAATTTATAAATAACTAAGCAATAAATCGATAATACAAGGGCTAGTCAAGCCGTGGCAAGCTGGTGAATTTGAGCTTCGCTGGTTACTAAAATAATTTTTGAGTTTTCTTCCTTTCGGACGTAGACCTTTCCGTAAGCTGTCCAGCAGAATTTATAAGAGTGTGACTTAACCAGATCTCTAGCCAGAAAGAATAGTCTCGCGGCTTTAGCCGTTAATTGCTCTGATACATAAATGGGCGTATCCTCTGAGAAGCGATGTCCCAGATGTCTCGCGCATAATTTCGATTTGTTTTTTATGTTAAATGTTTTACACATTCTTAAGAAATCATTTTTTAATATCGTTGAGGAAGTTTCTATAATTATTGGCGTATTTTTGATGTCTTCTCTTTTTCCACGCACTCTATAAATATCCTTGATATCGGATTTTCCTATTTCGCATTGAACAGTTTTGGAGAGACTTATTACCATGTCAATAAGGTCCTCTTTTGTTTCATTGGGTTTCTTAGGGACATTTTTTATTTCTAAATTACTTTTACGTCTATCTTTCTGCAAGTCTTCTATTTTATCTTCTAACACAACAATGTACTTTTTGTCCTCCTTTACTTGTGCCTCCAGCTTTAAGACTTTTTCTTGCAATTCCTTATTTTGAGATGTCAAAAAAGTTATAGAATTTTCGATATTTTGATTGGATTTCTTAATTTCTTGTAAAAGGTTTGAGTATTTCTGGAATTCAACATTTTGCGTTGTCATAAAAGTTGTAAACATGTTCTTCATTTCATCTCTTAAAGCAATAAAATCTGAGCTATGATCATCTTCTCTTCTTCTTTTTCCGGTGCGGGTAGTTATAAAATTCGGTGGAGTTTTTTGTTGCGACATTTCAAACTCGGAGTCCGATAACGATTTATCCATGTTTTCCATTTGCACCAGGATATTATGAGTGTAAAGGAGTGCTTAATACAAAATTTAAATATGGCCGCTAACAAGTTACACCTTCAATCCTTAGACGTCACCCTATCATAGATAGGGGGTGGAGCTTATCAAGGTGGGTGGTGTTTCAGGTGTTAAGATGGCGGAGTATCGATCGCTCTGATAGGCAGGAGTATGCGCACGCGCAGCCACAGAAGCACAGCTTAGGTGATGACGTCAAAAGGGTGTTGGTAGAGGGGTGCGTGCTACGTACCAGGCGCTCAGCAGTACCAGGAGACTGGAGAGTCTTGATTCACGGTTTAGCCGGCCTCCTCGCTATTTCTGCACTCCTATTTTCTGACTTGAATTTTTGATTTAGTTTTGTATTTAATTTAAAATAAAGTAAACTGGCATGGATCTTAGACACAACTGCACTTTAGGGCGGTCCGGGGGGAAGAGGAGGAGAGGAGGGAGGAGGAGTCTTATTGATATCGTATTTAGCATGCACTATGTGAACACAGCATGAATTATATTATCACTTCAAACTCATAAATAGTTGGAGATTATCATACGAAGAGGTAACCAAGACGTTTTCTGATGAAACTATAAAGTCTGTTTCTTTACAAGAATAACATTTTAACTTAATACAGTGCGAGTATTTTTAACATAGATCATAGACTAGAAAGGCGCATAGACTGCTGGTGCCACCTTATAAATTGTCCTGACTATAGCTCTCGAAACAGTAGAAGATAATAGCATAATAATTAATATGTGTTTGTATTATGTTTCAATGGCGAAAACTTGATATAGGCCTGGAGATAGTGACACACAATTCTTGGTGATTTGTGCCAGTATGGCGGTTTTACAGGGGTATAATTACGCAAAGGCAAAAAGGAAAATGATGGTCATAGCGCTCGCACTGGCAGCCCAAACGCGTGAGCATTAATCGAACATGTCGGATAAATAACGAGTGTCGAACGATTTGTTCCACAAAAATGCTTGTATTTTCAGATAGTCGAAAAAAAATAAGTAGGCGAAAGCGTAATGCCATACTTGTCGGCATTAAAACGTAAAACGACCCCCTGTAAAACCGCCATACTGGCACAAATCACCAAGAATTTTGTGTCACTATCTCCAGGCCTAATATGTGAAGTAAACAATACCTTCGGCTGGTCTGCACTTGTAGGGGTACAAACGGGTTGGTAGTTTTCTCTGGCACAGCGGTAGTCTGCTTTGGAGCTGCTGCAGCCGATTGATCCTGAAATTGAGAAAAGTGTGATCTGACAATTACTGACTTTACCGACTTGTATAATATTTCTTGGCCCAGGTAAGATTCCATAAGGCATAACTAATTACAATGGCGAAGATAAGATACTTTTCTATATTTCATTATGTGATTAAATATTTCGATTTATTGACTGAAGTTAGGAAACAAATAACAATACGAATTGAATTAAATAAAGTATTATAATATGTCACATCTGCGTTTTAACCACAACTCAATACAAGACGGTTAGCGGCCAAGTCCCACTTCATCACGTTTTGCCAAAACAACGCTACCTATCAATGTGGAATATCCATAATATTTGTGTCATATTATCGAGATATGTGGCGTGTCGTAATTCGTAAGATACATATTATTATGATTATTATGTCATTATGAGATATGTGGCATATCATAAAAATGTGTATGTGTCTGTGTGTGAATTATGTAGTAATGTAATGTCACATTCTATGTATTTATTTACCTGATTTACCCACGAAGGTGCGAGCGACACCGCACCAACGGCCGGCAAATGTTGCGGGAATCCCCTATAATTATTCTGGTTTCTGCTCTCATTCCTGTTCTCCTGATTTCTCTGGTCTCTGGGTTCTTGGTGTCCGAACTGCTGGTTCCTGGATTCATGGTTCCCGAACTGCTGGCTCCTGGGCTCCTGGTTCCCAAACTGCTGGTTCCTGGGTTCTTGGTTCCCAAACTGCTGGCTCCTGGGTTCCTGGTTCCCAAACCGTTGGTTTCTGGGTTCCTGGTTCCCGAACTGCTGGTTCCTGCTCCTGTTCTCCTGGTTCGCGGAGAACCCGAACTGGTTTCTCTGTTGGAAGGTCTGGAACTGGGGGAATGGCATCTGCGAGGGTCCAGGCATTGTGAACGGCTGCCCGAAGGTCGGATACGGAGGTAGCGGCGGTTGGTTCTAAAAAAAGATTGTTAAGTATTTAGTGAAAAGAGAATATGAGAGACAAATTTACATAGGGCTATCTTTCCCCCTATGTCACCTTTTTTCGTGTTTGAAATTCTATTTGCCAGCAGGTGCCGCTATGTAGCCTTAGAGTTTATCGTGTCAAACTGCTGTCATAATTATGTCACGATATAGCTGTCATGTTTTACGATAGTCGACAATATGCTTATTTGACACGATATACCCTCTAAGGCTACATAGCGGCACCTGGTGGTAAGTACAATAATTTCAAACACCCTCATTTCAGTTCTCTCATAAGCAATAAGAGTTTGAATGTAAGACTAATAATAATTTATGTTGCAGTCTTTTTCTGTCAAATGTATCAGACAAAGAAACTTGTATTTGCGGAAGCATATTATTATAAGCAGGTAAATCAGGCCTTTGCCTTATATAATTCAATAATTACAACTTACATTAAAGTTGCTGCTATTGTTCCATTCGTTGTTGTGTGCAGGCGGTGGTTTCTTATAGTGATTCTCCTTACGCCAGTTCTGTTGGGGCGGGAACCTGAAAATATTATATTTTTCAGATTCCTGACACGTTAGGATAGTGGCTTGTCAGACAGGGACAAAATATTTTGTAACTATGACATATAAACGTAGTGGGCATATTTTGAAGTGAAAACTTCTTTAGCGGCGTTGAGCACTTTTGTGGGATGGGTAAAAACTGAAACTCGCGTCAGATTTTCGTGTTGATCGAAAAACCAAAGAAAAACCGTAAGACGGTTGGAGAGTAGTGTTTTGTGTGTTAGTAGAACTCGAACTCGAAAACTCGAACTCAAACTCGAGTTGTAAGGGTTTCGATTAATTAAAAAAAAATCGATTTTTTAAAAATCGATTTTCATAAAAAATGGGTTAAAAATTGAATCGATTGTAAGGGTTTCGATTAATTAAAAAAATCGATTTTTAATAATCGATTTTTATAAAAAAAGGGTTAAAAAAATGCACAACGTTAATAATCAAGTTTTCACTTCTGCCGGCACTCCCGGAGTGCAACCCGTCTATTTTATTAATAAGGGCTACAATATAATAGTCTTACTAGTTTTTATAATTCGTAGAGTCTTACCCAACAAATATATTCCAAAACGGATGAACAGTGCTGCATGGAAGTAAAAATATTATGTAGCATGATAACTAAGTTGTTTTAAAATAACAAAGCTAAACTGTTATACTTAAGCCTATGCCGGTTCCAAAATTATTTTATTACAGGTAAGCAGGTTCCAAACTTATTTTTTCTACTGCCCACTTTGAGAACAAATTATGTTTTAGCTCCCATGGCTGTTAATCAATTTAAAATGCATCCAGATGAAATGAAATTACAAATCACCAGCCAAGCTTCTACTCAAACGCCCCCATATTTTCTGGGTCCCACAAGGGGACGTTATCGCCGACTTTGGTAAAGATTGGCCTAAACAATACTCACTTATCAGGTGAAGCTTGCCGCGTTGGCTCTTTGGCACGCCAATTTGACTGTTCTGTAGCCTGAAAAAAACATTTTATTTATATGATTGACATACTAGATACTTCAAAAACATTTTACACATTAAGTGAATAAAGATTTATACATGCCTTATTATTTTGCTTGTTGTCTGTTTGACCATCTGCACTTATTTTCAATAGATTTTTAAGTAGATTAGTCGCTTGTTCCTAAAATAAAATGTTCATGAGTACAGGTAGGTTACCACTTCAAAGTTGATATGAATGAAACATTTTTGTACTGAGAATACGAGGGAGGGGCGCGTCATTTCAAGTTAGACAAGCTCTACTTAACGTAAAATTTGTACGCGCATTAGCGTATAAGTACTTACTCCGTTTTTAATGCTGCCTAAATAAACAACATAGTATGTAATAAAAAAATATTCCACCATTTTGTAAATTACCTTAATATAAAAAGTGAACAATTACCTGCTTCGGTGGTTCATTGGTCGTAGCATTATTTCTATCAGCTGGCCTTGACAATATTTCTCTTGGCGGACTGGAAATAATATATTTTATTGTAAGTTGCAATGTTTTGTACACGGAATAAGGATTTATTGATAACTTTTAACAATGGCTTGAATTTGACTTGGTTTTAAAATAAGTTGAACAAAAAAACAGCTTAAAACAGTATTTCCTTATGTTGGGACCACTTCTGAAATGTACTCTTTCCAGCAAATGAGAACCATCAAAATCAGTTTATAAACAGCAAAGTTATCGGCGAATAACAAAATTAACGTTCGAGTTAAGAAACCCCCCTTTTTGTTCGGTTAAAAAGTTGAGGACTAACCTGTAAGCAGCAAAGGCGGAGCGTGCGTCGGGTCTTGAGCGCAGCGGGTTGACGTTTGCGAATGCGGGCTGCGGCGCGGCGCGCGGCAAGCCCCGCCCCCACGTCACGTTGAGAAGAGAGGATCCGCTCAATCTGAAAACAGAATCAATATCTATTATTTATATAAAAATGGATTTTCAAATGTGTTAGTCGCCCTAAAACTCGAAAACGGCTGAACGCATTGGGCTGATTTTAGTCTTAAAATATTCGTAGAAATCCAGAAAAGGTTTTAAAAGTGACACGAAGTTCACCGGGACAGCTAGTCTTTTATATAAAAATGGATTTTTAATTGTGTTAGTCGCGCTAAAACTCGAAAACGGCTGAACGGATTTGGCTGATTTTAGTCTTAAAATATTCGTAGAAGTCCGAGGAAGGTTTTAAAGTGACACGAAGTTCACCGGGACAGCTAGTTAATTATATAACCCACCACACCACTCTAAAATTACATATATTTGGTAATGTAAGCGCACCTCAGTTCATAACACAAAATTTCTTAATGATGACTCTACCTTTTTCATATTTGAAGATAATATGAGTGGACGAACCAGGTAACTAACATTGACTACATAAGAGCAACTAATCATTTTCTTATAATTTGAACAAACCTTGTAACTTAGCTACTTCATCATCTGGCTAATATATTTATACATAGAATTCATATTTTTTGGTTTTCATTTTTCCGGTCCTAAAGTAAATTAAGTGAAGTATGGAAATAAGGATTTTAAATTTGACGAGCTTTTGCCCGCGGCTTCACTCGCGTTATGAAGTATCTACACAAACTTTCATCTCCTATTTTAACCCCTTGGTGTTGGAATTTATCAAAACCCTTTCTTAGCGGATGCCTACGTCATAACATCTGCCTGCATGCAAAATTTCAGCCCGATCCGTCAGCTTCCGATGGGCTGTGGGTTGATAGATCACCATGTCAGTCATTTGAGTTTTATATATATATAGATGCCCACCTCAAATAAGCCGGCTCATCCGTCAATGGCTGGTCATCCAACATTACTTGATAACTGGGCGGGGCGTGTAGTTTATCCGCGAGTCGCACGGCCGCGGGGGCGGCGCCGCGGACCACGCCCACTACGGTGCCCCTCGCGCCTTTATCCGCCCCTCGCACCACCACCACACGATCTAGGAGCGAGAAATCCGCCTCTGGGTCCGCTGGTGCGTCGCCTTCTTCTAGCTCCGCCTACATAAACGATTGATGATAAAAATATAAAAAATATGCTTTGGTCACAAATACGATTTCAATTTTTATTATTATAGGGGTAAGGGAAAGCAGTCAGACCGCCAATTTGTATTTTTCACTCTTCCTAAAAATTGTTTCTCTTTCTCATTTTGTATTTTATGATGTGCAAAGAAAGAGTTTATTATTATTATTATTATTACAGGGGTGAGAAATTTTTAAATGTCTACATGAATAGTTAGTTCTCATAAACAAAACTAAGCTCTAAGTAGCTGTATAATTTATTGTAATTTGTAATCCCCTATGGCTATTCGAAACAAAAAAAAGCATATTTATTTCATATAAATCTCCTGTCACGATGTTTGTCCGCGATGGATTCCTAAACTACTTAACCGATTTTAATGTTTTTTTTAAATGTGTGCTTTTTTCAACTTGAGAGATAGGATAGCTTAGATCTTTAATTATTATAGTCGCAATTTTATTTTATTGCAAATTATTTGTCTATAAAGAGCTACCGTTGTTTATGCGACGCGGGATAGCGATGGACGTTGCCATGGTGACATATTTATTTAGTCACTATTTCAATAAAATAATACGGGCGATATACTTTATATAATATGGCAAAGAAACGTTTGCCGGGACAGCTAGTCTTATATAGTTATTTGTTGTGACAATACTTTTAATAGTAAGGATCAATATTCCAACATACCGTATACAGGAGGTTCCACTTGATGTGCAGCGTGACATTGGTCTCGGCTCCCTTTAGCTGTTCCAGCTGCTTCTTCACATCTTCTAGAACTACCCTCATCTCTTCTGGTTCTAGAACTTCGGAGCCGCACTCCCGTTTCGGCGCGCCGGCGTGCGCTTGCGCCTTCAACCATTTCGACACTTCTTGTGGTTTGTTTTCTCTAAAACCGAAATATTTTTGTAAAGTAATAATATAATATGTTCTAATTGTTTGTTCTTTGGAACATTTAAATTTAGTTGATAGTGATTTATATAAGGTTTGTCACAACGGAATTTAGTAGCAAATCGAGATCTTTCAGTCGAGCTGAAGCGTACCATAGTAATTTCAATCGCTGCAAGATAGTGTGTCGTATTGACATGTAAATAGGTACTACTTCTATAAAGCGATTCTCAAATCTGCCCTACCATGTCTCGTAATTTCCCACGACTTGCCTGCCTTGTCATAGTCACTTGACCACGTGTCATATGACGTCACTCACCCCACTTGTCCGGGCCATATGTCGCTTTCAAAGAATACGTCGTTCCCGCACGAAGACGCGAGCCGGTCGAACAGGGTGGGATGCGCGCGCGCGTACGCCTGCAGCAGCGACACGCACCGCGACGAGTACAGCCACGCCCCCGTCACGTTGCAGCGCCGCGTATAGCCGCAAACCTCCTGATTCTAAGAGATTTTCAACGTTAAATTGCAAAGAAAACTACTTATTGTTCCGAAATATATTTGTTCGGAAATATTGCGGGGGGCGCGCGTGTACGCCAGAAGTAGCGACACGCACCGCGACGAGAGCAGCCACGCCCCCGTCACGTTGCAGCGCCGCATGTAGCCGCACACCTCCTGATTCTAAGAGATTTTTGACGTTAAATGACGACCTCTGTGGCACAGTGGTGAGCGCGTTGGTAGCTCAAGCCGGGGGTCGCGGGTTCGAATCCCGCCGACGGAACAAAAAAGTTTTCAATGTTCCCGGGTCTGGATGTGTATTAAATATGTGCACGATATAATGAAAATCTTAAATATATTTATAGTATAAAAGTATTAAATATATTCCCGTTGTCTGGTACCTGTAACATAAGCCCTTTAGGTACTTAGCACGAGGCCAGACTGACGTGGTATGAAGCGTCCATAGATATTATTAAAAAAAAATGCAAAGAAAACTACTTATTGTTCCAAAATATAGGCATGAATAGACGCCATAACTATATTATGACGTTCGGAAATATTGCGGGGGGCGCGCGTTTACACTTGCAGCAGCGACACACACCGCGACGAGTCAGCCACGCCCTCGTCACGTTGCAGCGGCGCGTGTAGCCGCACACCTCCCGATTCTGAGAGATTTTTGACGTTAAACTGGAAGTTAAACTACTGATTGTTCCGAAATATAGACATGAATCGACGCCATAAATATATGACGTTCGGAAATATTGTAGGAGGCGTGATTGTACGCCAGAAGTAGCGACACGCACCGCGACGAGTACAGCCACGCCCCCGTCACGATGCAGCGCCGCGTGTAGCCGCACACCTCCTCATTCTAAGATATTTTTGACGTTTAAATGGAAGCAAAGCAGTGTTGTTGATTGGATATTTTTTTGACGCCAGTAAAACGCACTGGTGAATAGAAAAACCCCTGTCATAAAACTTCAGAAACCTGGCATAATCCAGCAATACGTACCTTTTTGTTGAACTTGAGGTTGAGTCCCACATTGACCTTGTTCTGTGTCTCGGTGGGCAGGTCGTTCCTCTCTCCCAGCACCACGAACACGCAGCCCGTCAAACGAGACAACATCTGAGCCGTTATACCTGTACACATCGTATTCTTGAGTAGATCGTAAGGATAATAAAAATTCATGCCCAGATTTTTAATTAGATTTGCCTTTTCATACATAACATAACACAAATTGTTTATGCGATGATACGAGAGAAACACTATATATTAATTATTATTGAAGCGATTCAGCAATTTATACGTAACAGATATAGTGATTTACGTTCATACATAAATATTAGATGGATTCATTTCAAGCTAGCCTGATTTAGCTATTTATTATATATTTTATTTAGAACGATTTCTTAATTACTAAACGCTTATAGTTTGGTTTTTAATTTTTAACATTATTCGCAAGCTATTAATTATTGCTTTTGAAATAAAAAATTATTAAATATAAGTAGATTATTACTTTACAAGAAGTTTTAAATAAAAAAGCATATTTAATTATTATATTAGTACGTACCGCACGCTGCGGCCGCGTGATTGGCCGTCTTGTAGGCGAGGGCGGAGTCGGCGGGGGGCGGGCGCGGCGCGGGCTCGGGACGCTCGCTCACACGTACCGTCACACGCTTCGTGCGGATATTTTCCGTGCCTAACACCTGAATACATTTTTTAAATATTAATCATTCAAAACTTTACAATGAAACAAAAACATGAGAATCATTTTCCCATGCATACTAAAAAGATTGCGTATGGGAGAGACGTTCTTATAATAACAATTGTCCAATTGGTATCCATAATATATATTATGTATATGTTACAGTCATAGTGATTAAATAGCTATTATACATAATGACTGGTCATTATATATAATATCTAAATTGACTAGACAATGTGATTAATTAATCACTTTATCTGGATGATATTCATAATAGCTGGTCGAAGTTAGCCAAAGTAACAAAATACGGTATAACCGACTTATCACCTCTCCTCATTTGTTAGAATAAATTATAATTATGACCCAGTCTTATAATGTCAGTTCATTTTAAATGTTTTATTATTTTAGTCTTTAAAGGGTGATACCAAAATTTGTGTATTGATCTCTGTATTTTTAGGGTTCCGTACCCAAAGGGTAAAAACGGGACCCTATCACTGAGACTTCGATGTCTTTCCAATTGTCCGTCTGTCTGTTTATCTCTAGGCTGTATCTTAAGAACCGCTATAGCTAGACCACTGGAAATTTCACAGATTGTGTATTTTTGCTGCCGCTTTAACAAGAAATACTAAAAAGTAAAAACAAAATAAATTAATATTAAAGGGATTTCCCATACAACAGACGTGATTTTTTTTGTCCTTTTTTGCTCGTAATCAACAATGGCAACAGGTAGGCACTTCAGTTTTTTTGACGTGACAACGTCTTATAATTCGATATGGGCTGCGCGCACGAAAAAACATGACGCAATATGCGGCGTTACCTCGCTCTGAGGCGTTCCATTTAAGGCTATGACGTTGTCACGTTCAACAATTTTTATTTATTAAATAAGGGGGCAAACGAGCATACGGGTCACCTGATGGTAAGCAACTACCGTCGCCCATGGACACTTGCAACATCAGAAGAGCTGCAGGTGCGTTTCCGGCCTTTTAAGAGGGAATACGCTCTTTTCTTGAAGGTTTGCAGGTCGTATAGGTCTAACTATCGTCAGTAAACCGACTTTACAGACAACCGAGTTCGAGTCGAGTTCGACACAAAACACTACTCTCCAACTGTCTTTTTTTTATTAAATAAGGAGGCAAACCATGGACAATCGCAACATCAGAAGAGCTGCAGGTGCGTTGCCGAAAAATAAATGAAATATGTATTCACAAAATACTTAGTTGTATTTAAACTTTAATAATTCATAACAAAATTAATAATAATTAAGGGTTACAATCCAGATCCATTATATAATGGTACTGTACGGGTCAATGCCCGTACAGCGTGTGTTGCCTTATTACCTAGATGCAACTTAGGTAATAATGCAACACACGCTGTACGGGTCAATGCCCGTACAGCGTGTGTTGCCTTATTACCTAGATGCAACTTAGGTAATAATGCAACTCTGCACCTTTATATGTATTATATTAACTTTGAATAATGTATTAAGTTAGTTCACGACGATATCTCATACAGAGCGCGTGACTCGATCTCATATCCCATTTTAGTAATAGTTAGATCTATGCAATACAGGAATATCCTTTGATCTCTTGTTTATCTATCCCAACCCCGAACATTGGTCCTTCGAGCGAAAAAGCGGGACCCTACGCGAGTGTATCTAGTTGACTATCCTGTGAGTGCACTTCGTGGTTTCGCGTACGAACTCAGTACCTTAGGAGAACAGTTTATCTCGTGATCTCGTGCAATCCCGGTTCCTGGAACGGTGCCACTGAACTCTGATCCCGTGTGACTCCGGTGTCCTGACGGTGCCATCATCTCGCGGTCCGGTGCTCCCGGATCCTCAGCGCGCTACCAGTTCACCGAGTATCCTGTCTGTGCCGCGGAAGGCGCAATCGACGAGCGAGCGGTTTGCTGAATCTCAAGTAAGACCTTTCCTTTTTTAATATCCTGGCGAAGATGGAAGACATCTTAGCTACACAGCAGCAAATCATCGATGGAGTGGATTCACTGTACTCCAACTTTAAAAAGGATGGAGCAGATAGGAAAACCCCCGACTATCTCCGTCGGCGTTTAGATAACCTAGAGCAATACTTCACAGAGTTTCATAATAATCATATGGATTTGCTGTCTTTCGGTGATCAATCTCATGCGTATTTTACATCTAATCAGTACGACCAATTAAAAATTAAATATAATAAAATAAAAGCGGCTTTATAAAACTACAATCCTAAAATAGATAGGCCGCAAACCCCGGTTTTAAAACCACCTGCGTTTCATCCCACGCCTTCAACGGCTGCAGGCTTTTCATCTCCAAATCCAACTCAGAAGGTCAGCTCCAACGTAGAAGACTTGCTGAGAAAACAATCTACTAATTTTAGAGCGTTTTCACGAGAAGCTCAAGCTATCGACCTCAATCTCGTCACGGAAAAATGGGAGTTTGAGGATATCTTAGTAAACCTCAAAAACCGTTGGTCTGCCATTGATTCCTTGCACTGGGAGCTGGACAATGAGCTCAACGGCTCAAACACCCAATATGAGGAACAATTTACATCCTATGAAAAATATTACAAAAATCTCAAAAGAGATATTAATCAAAAAATGTGGTCCGTGGCACACATAGAAAAATCGACCCCGAAGATGGAGATCCCAGCCTTTGCAGGAAACTACACTGAATGGGTCTCCTTTAAGGATCTTTTCACGGAGACCATTCACAACAATCCTTCGCTTTCCTGCGCCCAGAAGATGCAGTTCCTGAAGAGCAAGGTGAAAGGCGAGCCTGAAAAGCTGATTCAGCATCTCCAAATCAGTTCCAGTAATTATCCCGTGTGCTGGAACATCCTCACGCATCGCTACGATAATAAACGACGTATCTTTACATCTCATCTGAAGAACATCCTTAATATTCCAGTGATCCAGCATAGATCTATCTATCATCTCAAGCGTATCCATGATACAACCTACGAGAGCGTGAATGCCATTAAAAATCTCGGGATCGACGTCTCTACGTGGGATCCTTTCCTAGTGTGTATTTTAGCGGAAAAATTAGATCCTGAAACTAATGAAGATTATATCGATTCCCTAAAATCACCTAGAGAATTGCCTGTACTGGAAGAGTTCCTACAATTTTTAGAAAATAAATTCATATCCTTAGAAACATCAAGAAAGAAACCAGAAATTTCCAGTCAAAGACCCTCATCTCAATCTTATCCTTCAACTCAACATTATCCAACGTCATCCAAAGGTCAAAGACATGACCAAAAATCTACTAATAAATATTTTAACCCTAACTTAAAACTAAATTACAGTAATAATTATTCTACAAATAAAATTAATCTTGTGCAATCGTCAAATTCTGAAAATCATAGCCGCAAGACGTGTAATTTTTGCTTTTCGTCGAGTCATCGCATTCATAATTGTCCGGAGTTATTGAAAATTCAACCTTCTGAACGCAAAAATGCTATTAATAATTTGAACCTTTGTGTCAATTGTTTACATAATCATGGAACTAGAAAATGCCTTTCCGAGTTAAAATGTAGAGAATGCAATAAGGCGCATAATACCATTCTTCACGAATCATACAACTCAGCAAATACTACGCCGGACGCCGAATCGGGGCCAAAGTATACAGCCACGATTACGAAATTGCCTGATCAAGACCTGAAGTCATCGGACAATAACCCTGCAGAAATATTACTTGCCACAGCAATGATTAAAATACAAGCAGCTGATGGATCTTATCATAAAATGAGAGTCCTTTTGGATCAAGGATCCCAAACCTCAATTATTACCGAAAGGGCTGCTCAGATGTTAAAATTACCTCGTAAAAAATGCAGCGGCTACATTTCAGGAGTCGGAAACAACGAAAATATTTGTAAAGGCGTGATCTCTATTAAGTGCATGTCACTCGTAAATGATTTTACTTTTGAAACCGACGTGTTTATCATGAAGCGCTTGGTAAACAACTTGCCGAGTTCTACATTTACTAAGCCCGACTGGTCGACCCTCAATCAAATAACCTTAGCTGATCCTGAATTTTATAAAAGTCGGCCGGTCGATATCCTATTTGGCGCTGATGTCTACTCTCTTATCCTATTAGATGGCATCTGCCGACCCCAAGGTACCCTACCTATGGCTCAGCAAACTCAGCTGGGCTGGATCTTAAGCGGTAGCTGCAAAACCTTTCAATGCAACGTCATCCTAAATAATATCTCCGAGATCCAGCAGTTTTGGGAAATCGAGGATATTCAAGACCCTTCATCGATATCTGAAGAAGACCAAAAATGCATCGACCTTTTCAAATCTACAACCTCAAGGCGAGAGGATGGCAGCTACGTCGTAAAATTACCCTTAAAAGATAATTTCCTGGAAAACTTAGGTGAATCAAGAACAAAGGCTATAGCGCAATTCTTTCGAATTGAAAATAAATTAATTAGAAAACCTGACCTAGCACATGATTATAAATTGTTTATGTCTGAGTATATTGAACTCGGACATATGACCCCCGTCGCGGCTAACGCTGACATAATTCCAGGTTGTTACCTATCACACCATTGTGTACTTCGTGATGAATCACTAAGCACAAAACTTAGAGTAGTTTTTAATGCATCGGCAGCTACGACATCTGGACTCAGCCTCAATGATCTCATGCACAGAGGGCCGAATCTCCAACAAGATCTTCTTAGCCTTATCCTTAAATGGCGGCAATTTAAATATGCTTTAACTAGCGATGTTGAGAAAATGTTTCGCAATATATGGTTACATTCTGATCATCAGCACCTTCAAAAAATCATATGGAGAAGTCATCGATCTCAACCTCTACAGGAATACCAACTAGCGACTGTAACCTACGGGACTAAGGCGGCACCTTTTCTCGCTATGATGACCCTTAAACAGCTCGCTTCGGATGAACGGCCTAATTACCCTGACAGCTGTGCACCAGATATTTTAGAAAACTCATTTTATATGGATGACCTCATGTATGGAGCACATTCTGCTGCGTCTGCAAGAAAAATGAAAGAAGAAATGACCACTCTTCTCAAGGCTGGTGGTTTTAACTTAAGAAAATGGCGTTCAAACTTACTTGAATTGTCTGATATCCCTATTGACCTACAAAAAGAAGAATTTTATTTCAAGCAGCCTGAATCTACGAAAGCTTTGGGCCTTCGGTGGAATCCCAAAAGTGATATTTTTATTTTTCATCCAATAGAGATAAGAACCGACGACGCCCCAACCAAACGACAACTCCTGTCGGAAATCTCAAAAATCTTCGATCCCTTAGGCTGGTTATCTCCAGTCACTATAAAGCTCAAGATCCTATTCCAAGAAACATGGAAAACCGAGCTGACTTGGGACCAAACGGTTCCACGGGAAATTGCTCTAGAATGGAACAACATCAAGGCGGATTTACCCCATATATCTCAATTTAAGATACCCCGCTGGATTCGAACCCAAGAGTCGGATGTCATCGAACTTCACGGTTTTTGCGATGCCAGCACAAAAGCCTACGCATGCGTTGTATATTGCAAAATCATAAGAAACGATACAGCACAAATATCCTTAGTCGCAGGAAAATCAAGAGTTGTACCTCTGAAAAAATCTCAATCAATCCCACGATTAGAACTCTGCGGAGCTCTCTTACTGACTAAGCTTATGGAAAAAATTATATCTTCATTATCAAGCTATCAAATCCAAGTTTATGGCTGGGTAGATTCTATGGCAGTGCTTGGATGGCTAAAAGGCGATCCCGAAAAATGGAAACCCTTTGTAGCGACAAGGGTGAGAAAAATATGTGATGTAATCCCTAAAGATAACTGGCGATACGTCAAATCTAAGGAAAATCCCTCTGACTGCGCAAGCCGCAGCTTATCAGCAGCCCAATTAGCTGAACATTCTATCTGGTGGGAAGGACCCAGCTGGCTACCTTCCTTCGATCCCGAAAACTATCCTGTCGATGTATCCTATGACACGTCGGAAGATCTCAGAAAAAATAAGTTAGTAAACATCGCTACTACAAACTTCGATAACTCTATAATTAAACAATTATTAAATAAATTTAGTAAACTGAGAACTGTTATACGAGTTATAGCCTACGTTAACAAGTTCATTGACACATATTTACACCGAAGGAAAAACGTAACTTACCTTACATTGCAAGATCTCAAACGCGCAACAAATATGTTAATAAAACAAGTACAACAGGAGTACTTTTTTAAGGAAATCTCACATCTTCAGAACGGCGAATCTGTTAATAATAAAAGCCAGATCTTAAATCTTAATCCTATTTTAGACGCTGACGGAATATTACGTGTCGGTGGACGGCTGAAACATTCACATTTAAATCCTGATACTAAACATCCTATCATCATCCCAAATAAGTCAAAACTGGCAGATCTCATTATAGATGAATCTCACAAGCTTGTCTTCCACGGCGGCGTTAAGATGACGGCAGGATTTATTAGGCAAAAATATTGGATACTGGGCGGCAACAGAGCTACCAAGAAGCGGCTAAGAATGTGCGTCAAGTGTCGTAAAAACGAACCCATACTGAAAAATCAGCTGATGGGAGACTTACATCCATCACGAATAAATCCCAGTCGACCTTTTTACCATACAGGAATCGACTATACTGGACATATTTTAGTAAAAGCTAATAAGGGTCGAGGCATAAAGACAACCAAAGGATATGTCGCAGTATTTGTCTGTATGGTTACTAAGGCCATACACCTGGAGTTAGTGTCCGACCTTACTGCGTCAGCATTTATTGCAGCGCTCAGACGCATGTCGGCTAGAAAAGGTCTTCCTGGTCACCTCTACAGTGATCAAGGAACGAACTTTATAGGAGCTAATAAAATCCTTAGAGAAGAGTACTCAGAAATCTCCAGAGTCTTATCAAGCCAAGACAACCTCGCCTCTATATCTGAAATGAACATCGAGTGGCATTTCAACGCTCCGTCATGGCCATCTGCAGGCGGACTGTGGGAAGCCGCTGTCAAGAGCTTAAAACATCATTTAAAGAGGGTCGTCGGAGAGCAGAAATTGACATACGAAGAGTACAGTACCCTGTTATCCCAACTTGAAGCCTGTTTAAACTCGCGACCACTCTGCCCCTTATCAGAAGATCCTGAGGACATAAATTTTTTAACCCCGGCTCACTTTTTGGCAAGCGGACCCAATTTGACCTTATATGACACGGAAAGCGATCTCAGAACCCGTTGGTACTTAGTACAAAAAATCTACAATGATATTTGGACTCAGTGGAAAAATGAATATCTCACGCAGCTGTCTACCAGAGCAAAATGGAGAAAATCTCAAAAGAATCTTAACCTCAATGATATCGTCATCATAAAAGATGAAATTCTCCCTCCCGGAAAATGGGCTCTAGGTCGAGTAGTAGAGCTTCATCCCGGAACAGACGGCCTAGTCAGAGTCGTTACCCTGAAAACTAAGAACGGTTTACTAAAACGACCCATTGTCAAGCTCGCGTTATTGCCAGTGAATGAAACCTCTAATCCTTCCTCGGATAAATAACTAAAATAGAAAAACTCTTCTGTTGGCAACTAATTGTTTATTACGATATTTACCCCTATAAATGTACCTTACATGTCGGCACTTCAAAAAGATATTAATTACCTCGAGACAATATGTTTAGAAATAAAGCATAAGACACCGTGCGAAGATATCACATTGCAACTCGGGCACGAGTTCGAAGAATTAAAACATTATAACAATATTATAATGATGAATGAATCATTTGTAATTGGAAACGCGCATAAGCGCCGGCGCCGAGGCTTAATAGACGGAGTTATGGGCTACGTTGTATATAAATTAGGTACCTACTGATTTACCCGCTGAGATTGATCCCAATGATAACCCTAAAATCTTAGGACAGTCTGACTCTGTTGAGAAAAGTATTGACGCTCTAAAGAAGAGTGAACCGTTAAGCGATGAAATATCCTACCATGACGTGCATCACTACACTGTCATCTACGTCCTGGTCTTTGGATTAGTATTTGCTGCTGTAGTGCTGTACTGGAGACGGCGGCACAGGCTTCAGCGTCGGGAGACTTCGAGACCTCTAGAGGTGCAGCCGGCTAGGGCGACTTCCTCTACGCCGCCCCCTGAAGGAACTGAGTTAAGTGAGTGTTGTGTGATTAGGGAAAATGGGCAATCTTTAGCTAAAATGAAAAGTGTTAGTGTGAGTGATCTTAGTGTTAAGGGCAAATCTGTGACAATTAATGATCCTAAAGTTAAATCTAGTGAGTGCTTACATAAACAGGACAGGGCTTCGTCCCCGATCTTTCGTGTCTTTTCACTTAGAGACCTTAATTCAACTAGTTATGTTTAATTTTAAATCCCACTACTTTGTACAACTTGTTATACTAACCCTAGTTTATTAATTAGTTACAAGCAAAATTGTTTATCATCTTGTAACCTCATCTTTCATTATCTTAGACCTCTACTAACCCCTCACACGCTGTACGGGCATTGACCCGTACATGCTCCCGGGGGAGAAAAAAAGGGGCATGTACTTAGTTCACGACGATATCTCATACAGAGCGCGTGACTCGATCTCATATCCCATTTTAGTAATAGTTAGATCTATGCAATACAGGAATATCCTTTGATCTCTTGTTTATCTATCCCAACCCCGAACAGGTACAGAACCCTTCTTAATATTATCTATGGCAATATTATTTTAATTCTTTAAATAAACTTTATAATAATTGTTACATTTTAAATAACAGTATAATACTGCTACATATATACATAGTTAGGTATGCTTAAAGCAAATTGAAATATAATTTTATAATCTTTACCTACCTGTTTTATTACATTATCCAAGTCTTTGAAGATATTATATAAAATTGCTAGTTAATGTGATTAATTCTGTGTCATTTATCACTTTATCTAAATTGAGTAGTAATTATAAATAATGGCTAGATAATATATATAATATCCAGATTTATTACTTTGGCTGTAACATATATACAGATTTTCACAACTTAACTGTTATACCTCCTTCAGTCTTTATATTTTTTAAGAAACTTATAATTACCTCTTAACTTAAAAATATTTAAACACTGGATAGCTTACAGAACGCTGTCTTCATCTCACATCTGAAGTGTAGTAAAAGTTACTTTAGAGACAAAGGCAGCAAAACGATGACGTGTAAATATTTTTACAACATACCAAAGTAATTCTCTTTAACGTTGCAGCAACTTTTTGGTAAAAAAGGAGACGCTTTAAGGGTGCGAGTATTTTGAATCTTTTACGGGTGCAAATACTAAGAATACGAAAATCTACGCTTCTACTAGTGCTAGCTTACTTTAAGAGTGTATTATACATACCGTAGCTTTACACCCGTAGAAGTTCGACTTGGTGAGGAGGAAGCATGTGGATCCCGGCGGATACGCGTCCGCAGGTGACGTGAAACGGGGCGGGGGGCGGGGCGCCGCGCGTACATTACGCACGACCGCCTGCACCGCGTACCCGCACGGCCGCGTGCTCCATTGTTCGCGCACCACCATACCGCCGTCGCTCAACACGTATTTGTACCCTGTGGTGCCGCAATGTATTACGAAGTGTTCAAAAAGCTTATATATAGGTGTACCAGAATCTGATGGCAATTTTTGACAGCAGATTTTCAAAAAATATCCTAAATCATTGGATAAATTTTTATATTTGCATATTTAATACACATATTAGCTGCTATAAGAAAAGGATCAAAATGTTTTATTTCAATTACCCCGGTATTGCTAGAGACTTTCAAGTGAGTCAATTTATTTTCTCACTTTTTGCCATCAGATTCTGGTAGACCTAGAATATTTTTTTTTATTCCTATCAAGATAATTTTTGGTTGGCTTCATTTTGAAGCTACTTACAAAAAATTAGAGATTTTTCACAGATAAAAATGTTGTTCGTATTAACAAAATGAAGCTACACACTAAAAATTAGCTTGGTAGTAATTAAAAAAATATTCTAGGGAACCCTGACTATCACGTCTAGTGTTCAATCATCAATATCAAATTTATTCTGACAAAGACGAAAGAGATAAGTAACTATTTAGGATAAGAAAGAGAGAAAAGAAATATTAGTTGAGTCGAAGCTTACCAGTAAGCGTCGCAGCGTGAATTATAACATCAACTTGACCCAAGTCTATTCCGAGACGACTCATGTTGCTGAAAAAATAATTAAGAGGCTTTATTTTTTGTTTAGCATATAGTCTATACTCTATAGTCTATGCTATTGATGTCATGTAGTATCAGAGAAATTGATTTATAATTATGCGGCCATGTACAGTGCTTCCAAAGTGATAATGCGCATAGAAATTTTCGTCATTGTTCGGCAACGATCGTTTTTCCCGAGCGTCGGAAGAAAACATTTTGTTGTTCGTGTGAAGTACTTTTTTTAAGTTCGACATTATAATTATTAATCGTTAACTAAAGTTTCTGAGTCCTAAGAACAGTTCTGTGGCAGATTACAACTGGCAATCGTAATTTTGAACTACACAAATTTACTCACTGTTCTATGATTGTAGACCGCTCAGATATCCACTGTTTGTGCAGGTTCCCAACATTTTGCTCCGTGGAGTATTGCAATCCGTCGACATTGTTGTTTTGTTTGTCGACGTGGTGTAGACGCATCTTCTCGTTCGAGACTGATAGTACTCTAGAAGCATAAAATTGATTTAATTATATTAGTGATTTCAAAAGTACAGTTTCATTAAAAATATAATTATTAAACTTTACGCTATTGGATTTCTTTATATCTAGGTATTTATTATGGAAACAAAATATACAAATAATAAACTGTAAATTGACAGTTTTATTTGTAATATACAATCCTTTAGGTGTGTTGAAAGTGAACAACAATACAATACACAATACTTTTTTTGTGATTTGTATTGGCAAGCGAACCGGCGTCATGAATTTGCCAATATAAATCACAAAAAAATGCAAAATCAGCGCTACTACTTTCACAGTATTCTGTATATAAAAACACATACATAGTACACACCCAAAAGTATTATAATATATCATTTATTTTTGTTACACACCCTATATATTTTCATTACATTGTAGACATGCCAATTCTCCCGTTCCTTACTCACTTGGCTCTAGTAAGATGTGGCCAGCTGACCCACACGACCTGCCCCAGGAACTCCTGAGCCACCTTCTCCAGCGAGGCGAAGGCCTGCTCCGCCGGCGCCGCTATCTCGATGATCATGCTGTCGTTGCGCGACGGCTGGTCGAATACTTTCACCTTGCACTTCCTTATGCTGGACTGTAATATGGGACACAACATGTAGGCCGTGTTCAGACCAAACTGACTATACGCCTTCATCATCGGCCTTATCTCCAGCAACTGGACATTGTCAAATATAATAATAATAATAATAATAATAATTATAGACTCAGTAATTTTAAAACACGCTACTAAAACAAAATCTGACCTATATTCTATTTATATTGATTACAAAAAAGCATATGACTCTGTCCCTCACTCTTGGTTATTGCATGTTCTGGAAATTTATAAAATACACCCGAAAATAATACATTTGCTGAAAACCACGATGACTCTGTGGAGTACTAAACTTAAACTATAAACCCCTACTACTTCAATAGATACCCAACCAATTAAAATTCAAAGAGGCATTTTTCAGGGAGATGCACTTAGCCCAATATGGTTTTGTCTTGCGTTGAACCCACTCTCCAATATATTAAATTCTTTAGAAGCAGGATACCGCATTAATTATAATGATACAAACAGACATACTGAGACTATAATCAACCACTTACTTTATATGGATGACTTAAAAATATATGTTGATAATGAATTTGACCTGTACAAGCTGACTGAGCTGACTGAACAATTTTCAAATGATATTAAAATGGAATTTGGGGTGGATAAAACTAAAATAAATTCTATAAAAGCGGGAAAAATATATCTACACTCATACACACTGCAATCTGGGGAACGGATAGAACCTCTTGATGAAGGAGAAACATATAAATATTTAGGCTACCATCAGTCTCAACAAATTCTATATAAAGATACTAAATGTAAATTAAAACAAAACTTTCAACATCGGCTTAACACAATACTGAAATCAAAGTTATACTCTAGAAATATGATAAAAGCCATAAATACATTTGCTATCCCAATATTGACCTATTCTTTTGGCATAATTAACTGGAACAAAACAGAACTCATAGGAATACAAAGAAAAATTAATACAACGATGACCAAATACCGTAAACACCATCCAAGATCATGCATACAGAGACTGACGTTGCCAAGAAAAGATGGTGGAAGAGGCATCATTGATATTGTAAACCTACATAACAGACAGATCTTAAATTTAAAGCAGTATTTCTTAACTAGATCAGAACTTTCTACAATACATAAAGCAATAGTTACAAATGATAATAATTTTACACCGCTCAATTTACAGGATCTACATAGTAACAAACATAAAATAACTGATGATAAAACTAAACTTTCCGAATGGGCTAAAAAAGCTCTCCATGGTAGACATCTACACGACCTTTGCCAAAACAATGTGGACAAGGAAGCATCGAACGCGTGGCTGAGTCGTGGAGATCTCTTCCCGGAGACTGAAGGATTTATAATTGCAATACAAGACCAAACAATAGAAACTAGGAACTACCAACGATACATTACTAAGACCGTTACGACAGACAGTTGCAGAAAATGCCATAGTTGCCCGGAAACAATTCAACACATTACAGGAGCTTGCAGAACAATAGTACAGACCGACTACAAACATCGACATGACCAAGTTGCAAGTATAATCCATCAGAGCCTCGCCCAACAACGAAATTTTACTGCTGACCTAGAACCGTATTACAAATATAAGCCTCAAACTATACTAGATAATGCCGCCACCAAAATCTATTTTGACCGAACTATACTTACTGATAGAACTATACATTACAACAGACCAGATATTACAGTAGTAGATAAAATAAACAAAACTGCATATCTTATCGGCATAGCCATACCTAACACTCATAACTTACAAAGTACAATAGCTGAAAAATTAACAAAATATATTGAACTTAAAGACGAAATAGCCCGCCTCTGGAACCTGCAAAAGGTAACAATAGTACCAATAGTATTATCAACTACAGGTGTAATCCCTATTCAGATATTTAAGTCTCTTGATACCCTCCAACTGCCCCATAATTTAGTCTATTTAATGCAAAAAGCTGTAATATTAAATACTTGTCGTATAGTAAGAAAGTTTTTACAAACAGATGATGAGCTAACAACATTACATACACCACAAACACAACCAAATTCACACATTCATACATCACACATATCACAACCTGATCATACAACACAATCACCCTTTGCCTGCCACACCGTCCCTTCATACTAACAATTTAAATTTTTAAGTATTTACCTGGTATGTACTTGGCTTCGGCCCGTACATACTAGTTTGCCGGTGAAAACCGAGAAATTCAGAATAAAAACATAATAATAATAATAATAAACATTTATTCAACAAATACATATTCACACCACGCTGCACTTAAACACACATATTACACAGATACAAGGTACAAAAACAAAACAGATAAAAAACAAGCAGTAAAAAAAACATCAGTAAAAAAATAAAAGAACATAAAAGACTTTTTTAAAATTGATGGACTAGGTACCCTGATGCCAGTGCGATGCGAACACATTGTCGAAAAGGATTCCACTCAGGCTGTGATCACGGTATAGGATACCTGTACCGTGATCCCTGGTATTCTGTGGATCCTATATAGATGTTGTCAGGCGATTGACAGACAACACGCAGTATTTTACATATATAAACATTAAATAGGTAAGTAAATAAATATGATTGAAATATAATAATACGCTAAATATTAATAATATAAAATAAATTAAATAAATAATACCGTGAGTTAATGTACAATAAAAGTGCCCCATGTTAAATGAAAAATAAATAAAACAGGCAGCCGATTAAAGATAAATAGTAAGTAATATTATTTTGAGTTTAGACTTCACCGGTACAAGGTACGATAACAAAGCGGGGTGGCGGGCGAGGGTGAGGTGGTACGAGGGGGGTGCCGGGTGGTGCGGCGCCAAACTGGCGGTAAACACCTAACGGACTTGACAGGCGCGCGCGCCGCCCGCTGGCCTCACCGCCTCACACCGTCGTGGGCCTCACAGGGGGGCTCACGGGACACAGCTGACAGCTGCTTATAAGTTTGTAATAATAATATCTTTCATAAACAGTGCTAGGTTATTACTTCGAATATCGTGTTGTTATCTTACTGACGTCATAAACCTACAAGGTAAGTAAGTTCCACAATATTATAAATGAATAAAATATATAAGATATGTTTTGACAATATTATAGTAGATTTAATTTTATTTATTTTAGGGTGAGAGGACATCTGATAATAGTGTGGCAAAATTATTATGACTTATAACAGTTACAGTCCCGTACTAGTGCCCACAAGTACGAGCGGGTGAACAAACAATAACAGAAACCACTTGGCTTCGGCTTACAGAACTGAAGGTATGTCAATAGATGATTACTAGATAATTTACACAATTAACAATTGTTATTTAAAACTATAAAATAATATAATAATACGAGCCACAATATTTTTATAACTATAGATGATTTATTATAATAAAGTAAATAAATAAATATTCAAATTATATACGAGTATATGAATTAACAATTATCAATAATATTCTATTTGTCTCTTATTTATTGTAATTTATTTGTTCTTTCAATTTGTTGTTTCAATTTGTTCATTCAATAACTGTGCTTTCAGTTTTAACTTAAAGGTATTTATTGTTCGCAGAGCACGAAGCGGTGGTGAAAGATTGTTCCAGATTTTACTAGCAAGATATCTGAAACTGCCTCTGAAACCGGAAGTGTGATGTAAAGGCGTGAGGAGTAAAAAGGACGAACCTCTTGTGGTGACAGTCAGTTCGTTATCTCTTGCCCATTGTATTTTGTTAAAGAGGTATGATGGTATTTTAAATTTAATCACCCCGAACAAAAGTGTCGCGAAGTGTACCTGTCTGCGCCCATCCATCTTGAGCCATCGTAAGTTATTAATATATGGCGTTACGTGCGCGCGAGGCGGAATGTCACAACAGAATCTGGCACATGCATTCTGTACCTTTTGTATGAGCCTTTTTGACCGCGATAGAAGACAGGGTCCAATAACTGCGTCCGCATAATTTAGGTTCGATAAAACAAGGGATTCGCAGAGAGTTCTGCGCAGGTTTTTGGAAATAAAATTTCTGATTGGATACAAAACTTTTAGGCGGTAGAAGCACCGACTTACCGTCTTAATTGTATGTTTTTCAAATTTTAGTTCCTCGTCTACTAATACTCCCAAATTACGGGCTTCGCTCACTCTCTCGATATTTTTATTTTGGATGTGTATTAAGGGAGATATGTCTGTCACCTTTTTAATCTGAGTTTTGTGTCCAAGTACCATGTATTTGGTCTTGTCAGGATTAAGTACCAAGGCATTTGACTCTGACCACTCGTTTATGCGCGCCAGATCTTCATTAAGCTTGGCTATGGCCGTATGAGCATCACAGGGCTTAAAAGATATGTACAACTCAAATATAGTTCTTTATTGTTCTTGGTTTAGCCCCTGGCCTTACTTTTTTTAAATAATCATGCGCTTTGCTTGGCTCGTCTTGTCGGGGGCACGACTTTGCCCCCAGATATGATAATTGTATTTATATTTACCGTATACTCCAAATGCCTCATGGTCGGGAACCCAGGGTACAGGAGGGAGGGGTCGGCGTTGGGTAGCAACCCGCAGATCAGCCTCTCCGGTGGAACTTCCAACTCCTTGCGCCATAGCAGCTTCTCGTGGGCGTGACACTGCGGCACGGTGGGGAAATAGTCCGGGGCTACCGCTGGACCTGGGGAGAAGATATACAGATTACAGATATACCAAATATACAAAATTGTAATCCATACTAAGGAACTGAGGCCGTACCACGAAACCTTTTTGAGACTCAAACAATCGAACGAGAATGCCGCGTCCTGCTCTAACAACGTCATTTCACGTTTGTTACACCACTTCCTGATAAGTGCCGGATAGGACCCACAACTTATGTTAAGTTGTGGATAGCCTATCCGGCACTTATTAAAAAGTGGTGAAACAGGCCCTAAATGTTATAAATGCGAAAGTTTGATTGATTTTGCTGCAACTTGGTATGGAGACTTTGAGTCCAGGGAAAGCACGGATACTTTTTATCTCGATAAAATGTACGCTTCCCGCGAGATAAACGAATTTGGGCGCAACGGAGTTGCGGGCGGCATCTACTAATGTACGATAGTAATCTTACAAAGTGTTCCTAAGGTACTTTCACAATGAACTCTATACAAGGGACACATACACGCCACATACACGTATTATCACTTAGTTTTCTTATTTCACTAAGTATTATTATATCAGCCTGTATACGAAATATACAGAAACGTAATATGTATATATACGACAGTAATGTTACAAATCGTTCCCAGTTTTAAAAAAAAGTTGCACTCCGGGAGTGCCGGCAGAAGTGAAAACTTGATTATTAAGGCCGCGTCCCCATCAGACACGGCGCGGCGCCGGCACCGTGTTACGGCACGACGCCGCCACCGTGATACGGTATGGCGCCGATTTTTTTAATTAATCGAAACCCTTACAATCGATAAAATTTTTAACCCATTTTTTTATGAAAATTGATTTTTTAAAAATAGATTTTTTTAATTAATCGAAACCCTTACAATCGATGAAAAAATATCGACAATCGAAAATAACAATCGATTGTTCGATTATTCGATTTTGATGTTACAACACTACTCTCCAACCGTCTTACGGTTTTTCGATCAGCACGAGAATCTGACGCGAGTTTCACCGTTTTTACCCATCCCACTTTTTCTTTCTTCTTTAGCGGCGTTGAGCACTTTTGTGCTCAACGCCGCTAAAGAAGTTTTCACTTCAATAACAAAAACACACAAACATTAAATATAAAGCGAATACAGTTAATTCATAGAGCTTAGAACTTTATGAATAGACTCATCGCAATACTAACCTAGGTTGTCGGGTGTCCACTGGTATATGAGCATGGGTCCGTGAGAATTCCTCTTCAATTCCTCATCTGTTAGTCTCTGATAGCACGGCGTCATAGCTGATAGAAGATTGGCCTAAAACAAAAAGACACAAATTATATTTTGCTTTTCGTTACAAAATTAAGTAACTTTTAGCTCAATAGTTATTAAAAAATATTGATTTGAATTGAAAGATTGGACAGTCTTCAAAACGGCCGTTCTTTCAAAGCATAACGTTGGCAAGGCAATATAGAATTACTTAAACTATTTAAAGTAGTTTAAGTAATTTTAACTGTAACTATTTAAAATAGTTTAAGTAATTTTCTGACATCTATTGCAGACATGAGTGGATGAAGCAGGTAAGTAAAAATTTGTAAACTGTCGTTTTTTTTGCATGAAAGGAGGCTTTAGTAATGTATAGCTCGATATCTATAAGTACTTAATATTATAATTGGGAAGAGTTTGTTTGTTTGAACGCGCTAATCTCAGGAACTATTGGTCCGATTTGAAAAATTATTTCAGTGTTAGATAGCCCATTTATCGAGGAAGGCTATAGGCTATGGACATAGATTTCTTTTTTTGCGGAAAAATGTACGGTTTCTGTGACAGTTCTAAATTACGCGGGCGAAGCCGCGCGGAACATCTAGTTACTAGTATTAGATAAAGAAGTAGGTAAGTTACAAGGTTCGTTAAAATTAAAAATTAAAAATCGGCCAAGTGCGAGTCGGACTCGCGCACGAAGGGTTCCGTACCAATAAAGAGCAAAATTAGGCCAAAAATTGTGTTTTTTGTATGGGAACCCTCCATAATTTTTTATTTAATTTTAATATTATTATTAAATATTAAAGTACACATATAACTAAGGATTTTGTGAAAAAGTTAAATACCTACCTGTTGCCATTATTGATATAGAGCAAAAAAGGCCAAACAAATCACGTTTGTTGTATGGGAGCACCCCTTAAATATTTATTTTACTTTGTTTTTAGCGGCAGTAGATTTACACATCCTGTGAAAATTTCAACTCTCTAGCTATTACCGTTCTCGAGTTACAGCCTGGTGACAGACAGACGGACAGACGGACAGATAACGAAGCCTTAGTAATAGGGTCCCGTTTTTACCTTTTGGGTACGGAACCCTAAAAATGGGTAATTGCTCTAAGTAGGAAAATGTTAATTACCTGGTTCATCCACTCATGTTTTTAATTATGTTATTTTATTTTTTCACTACAAAAACCTCTTATAGCTATGCTTAGCATGCTGGTATGTGAAACAGGCCCGGTTTTATTAATGTTACAATAACAAACCTCGTCAATAAAAGGTATAAGCACGACCGCCTCCCAATCGTTCTTCTTTCCATTGAGATCAGTCTCAAAGTGACACGGATAGTAGTGGACTATAGGGGAGTCCTCGTCAGTCATCAAATCGTGGAACGGAGTAGGCAGGAGATTCTTACTGGCCGCTGGTAGCACGGCTAGCAACTGAAATTAAAAGTATGGTTATCAATAATTCGCAACTTCGTCGCACTGTATACGCGCTATGTGCGAGATACAGCAATGTTTCAGCGATTAAAAACTATAACCTTTAGCCATAAATAACAGAAATAGCCTTTTCTAGGATTAAGGGGAAATTGACTCTTTAAGAGATCAAATGTTGTATAGTTTTATACATTGATATTGATATCAGAACCATTCTTAGGCCCGTATTTTTAGTCAGTATTTAAGATGCGACCCGGTCTCAAGACGCGGTTCGGCTTAGTGATTGGTCCAAATTTTGACAGCCAACCAATCACAGAGCCTGAACCGTATCTTGAGACCGAGATGCATCTTGAGTACTGACCAAAAATACGGGCCTTAGTGCTTCCAAAGTGTTTCATGCTCTGGATTGTACCAGGCGTTCAAAATTTTTATCCTCAATAATATTGCTTGCATTGCCGCCCCCCTTCTCATTAGCTGTCGACGCCATTGCTTCCTTCTAAAATAACTCACCTGTTCAAACGGCTTAAACGGTTCACCCAACTCGAACTCAATCTTCAGATCCTTGAATCCCTTGATATCGGAGATATAGGGGGCGTAGTGGTGCGGATAGAACCAGCACCAGCTCGCACAACCGCGGTAGTAGTAATGGAGGTTCCACTGTATAGCGCGGACGTAGCACGTAGCTTGGTCTGATAGGACCTCCCTGGGGAAGAATAGGAAAAATATATAAACGTTTTTATGCTCAAGGAACTGTTCATAAGGGACTGTTTCACGACTTCCTGATAAGTGCCGAATATGCTATCCACCACTTAACTTGCGCGAGGAGCGGTGGCTGAATTAGGAAATTTTTATTGAAGGTTTTAAAACACGAGTCGACCAGGTGGCGCTTCGTATATGACTGTACTTTCTAGCGGCAAATGAAATAACGAAAACTCTCATTGCTTCAGCTTTTTTGCAGAGGTTATAAACAGAACAATAGACAAAACGACAGATATACATAATATCGCATTTATTATATTAATGTAGATATTTATTATTTATTTATCTTTCCAAATATTATATAATAAGAAATTCAGCATTGCTTTTTATTTCTAGAAGATCCTTGATAAAAATTTGTAATAAACGAGCTATTGCTCGCGGCTTCGCTCGCGTTAAGAAGTATTATTATATACAAACTTTCATCCCCTATTTTAACCCCTTGGGGTTAGAATTGATCAAAACCTTTCTTAGCGGATGCCTACGTCATAACATCTACCTGCACGCCCAGCCCGATCCGTCCAGTGGTTCGGGCTGTGCGTTGATAGATCACCATGTCAGTCAGTCACCTTTAAGTTTTATATATTTAGATAAATATAACTTTTCAGACTCATTTTGTCCATTTATTCTGTTTTTTATTTTATTAGTATCACTACTTACTCAGTGACTTTTGAGTAGTCCAGTTTGTTCATGTAGTAGTCTTTCTTGTGTAGAATGAACTCCATTTGCATATTCGCTTCCTCTGAAACATTGTTTTTTTTTTATTGGAATAATAAAAATAATCAATATAAAATGTTTTAATTACTTATTAGGCTTACTAAGGCCTCTAGACGAGCAATTTTTTTGCGCAATATCACGTAATCCGTAATATTATTGACGAAGGTTAATATTGAACATTGTGTACAACAAATAAACTGTTCAATAAAATTGAAGCGTGATATTGCACAATTTATCGTCTAGGGGCCGACTTAATTTTGGTCAACATTGTTAGGCCGTATTAAATAATAATAATTACCATCGCTACTGTCAATATCTTCATATTCGTCATCATCATCGTCTTCTACATTTTCCATGAACTGCAAAAAGCACATTTTCGGTTAAAATACATTAATGGGCAGATACTTGCAAGATCTTCCGACCGAGCGAGATAGCATGCATGCATTATCAAGTTTGGCTCTATCACATCTAAAGAGGCACCCGGCTGCCGCATAACAGTTGGAAATTTATTGTGTCTGCGATTCCCACGATCGAGGTATTAATCTTTTATATTATCACATCTATAACAGTTACCATTTCCTGTGTGGCGTTGATAAGCGCCTGCAGCTCGTCATCCGGTTTGTTCGCTTTTATATCATCAATGTTCACATTAAATGTATCGTCATTGTTAGGTTTATACTGAAAAAAAAAAGTTGTGTCTTAACAAGGTACAACATATATAAATATTTTTTTAATAAACCAATATCAAAATCACACAAACACAGCGTAATTTTGGATGAAAATGGGATCTTTTAAATGTTACCTTACTGAAAAAATAAACTTTACTTTGTTTATTTACATGCGGAGTCACGGAATAGGAGATATTTTTTTATTATCGCGCGATAAAAAAGTTGCGGGCAAACTTTATATTTTAACTAGCTGTCCCGGCAAACGTTGCTTTGCCATAATATAAATAATTTCGCCCATAATATTATTTTATTGAAGTGACTAAATAAGTATGTCTCCATGGCAACGTCGATCGCTATCTCGTCGCATAAACAATGGTCGCCGTCAGTCTCAGGTTGTGATAAGTTACTATTATTTATTCAACAAATGCACTTATCAATAAATAAAGTACCCAGTAGCCGATTCTCAGACCTACTGAATATGCATATAAAATTTGGTAAAAATCAGTAAAGCCGTTTCGGAGGAGTTCGTGAACAAACATTGTGACACGAGAATTTTATATATAAGATAAAGCATGATTATTGTTATTATTACCTCTTTCCTTTCATTAGCGTTAGGTCGCCTTCCAGTTTTTCCCTCAAAATATTTGAGATCAGCGTAAATATCACTAAACTTCTCCATATCAATTTTTGCTAGCTCCTGCATAAATGCTTCAAATCTTGCTAAATTAAGGATACCCGCTTCGTTTATATAACCTGAAATAAAATAAAAATTACCTTGTCATTTGACAGGTTAAATATAAAAATAAAATAAACAACATTTTTATATCTCAATTTGAGTACAAACATGGTAAAGATACATTAAATTCATCTTAAAGTTAAATATAAGCTAACCAGCTATAAGCTTTGAATAATAAATTATTGCATAAACAACTTAGGCCGTGTTTCCATGGACGCGGAGCGGAGTGCGGTGTCGAATTGACCAATCACCATGCTCGAAATCTTCGCTCCGCTTCGCTGTCATTCCGCTGGAATAGCACGATTGGTCAATTCGGGCACCGCTAAGCTCCGCTCCGCTTCAGTGAAAACACACCCTATATGTACATTTTTAACAATGAGTAAAAAAATACCTTCTAAAGTAGGCAGTACTTTTATATACGTCCTATATAAATGCGGCAACATATCATTGCTGATGTGCATATTGGGTAGGTTGGGAATAAAATCGTTCCCTACCAGAAAACCCATCAATACCCAATCATCCAAAATCTTCTCAATGTCAAACTTAAATGGTACTTTATCTTTGAGTTCAATGAACTCTTGTTCTAGATATTCCTTTAAGAGAGGTAAATGCAGAAGATAAAAATTGGTCTCTTCCGGCGTTGCCGCTCTTTTCGTGTTTTTACCGAATTTTACCTAAAAAATTATGGTATGGATCAGTAAATAGGACGAAACAGGACTAAAAAATAATGAATTATATAGTGTGGACATACTACGAATAATAATAAATAATCGGCCAAGTGCGAGTCGGACTCGCGCACTAAGGGTTCCGTACCATTATAGAGCAAAATTAGGCGAAAAATTGTGTTTTTTGTATGGGAGCCTTTATGTTTTATTTTATTTTAATATTATTATTAAATATTAAAATTCACATAAAACTAAGGACCTTGAGAAAAAATCAAGTACCTACCTGTTGCCATTATTGATATAGAGCCAAAAATGCCAAAAAAAACACGTTTGTTGTATGGGAGCCCCCCTTAAATATTAACTTTATTTTCTGTTTAGTATTTGTTGTTATAGCGACAACAGATATACACAATCTATGAAAATTCCAACTCTCTAGCTGTTACCGTTCTTGAGTTACAGCCTGGAGACAGACAGACGGACAGACAGACGGACAGACAGACGGACAGACAGACGGACAGTCATCGAAGTCTCAGTAATAGGGTCCCGTTTTTACCCTTTGGGTACGGAACCCTAAAAAACTAAGGAAGAGTAACTCTATCAAAAAAATTGCACCAAGAGGCAACAAAGTATGACCCAAATACATGCATACTTTATCTTCTTGTCTTTCGTAGCTATTGTAATTTTATTGTAGTGTGCGAAAAGGAACCGAAATGGTTGAACTTTGAAGTATGGGAGTTACGTTTCCTTAGTTTTTAGGGTTCCGTACCCAAAGGGTAAAAACGGGACCCTATTACTGAGACTTCGATGTCTGTCTGTCCGTCTGTCTGTCTCCAGGCTGTAACTCAAGAACGGTAATAGCTAGAAAGTTGAAATTTTCATAGATTGTGTATATCTGTTGCCGCTATAACAACAAATACTAAAAACAAAATAAAATTAATGTTTAAGGTGGGCTCCCATACAACAAACGTGATTTTTTTGGCCTTTTTGGCTCTATATCAATAATGGCAACAGGTAGGTACTTGAATTTTACTCAAGGTCCTTAGTTTTATGTGCACTTTAATATTTAATAATAATATTAAAATAAAATAAAAAATTAAGGGGGGCTCCCATACAAAAAACACAATTTTTGGGCCAATTTTGCTCTATAATGGTACGGAACCCTTAGTGCGCGAGTCCGACTCGCACTTGGCCGATTTTTTTATTCGTAGGTGACAGAGCATACAGTATATTCAGCATGCAAGTAATGAGGTATTCAAAATAATTTCAATACTTCGAGCTCATTTGTGTCTCCAGCTGATTCCTCATAACTAGTTGACAGAATGAATAGAAGTTTATTGGGTTCTACATAGATACTAGACCTCTAGAATTAACTATTTTTCTTTAAAATATTTGTTGTATCATATAATGCCGTCTCTCCACATAGGCAAGCGCATTCGCCAACGCGCTGGCGATGCGCTCGCCAAAGCGCTTGTGAGTAATCCACACGCTTGCGACAAATGTCTTTTAATGATTCCGACACCGCGCGGCAAGCTTACAAGCGCGCCAGCCATCGTCCATAAGCCTACCGCCAATGCACCAACGTCCATTCTACACGATGGGCCAGTGGCTGGGCCAGCACGCTTGCCAACGCGTTTGCCTATAAGAAATAATTTTCAATTAAATTCACTTTACCTCTTCTCTCAGTAGAGCAAAGTGAGGTTCATGGGTGCACACACCCAACATTATGAGATCAGCGTCCAGACCGTACAAGCAATGTCTGGTGTTCGGATCGTAGTCCGGTTGGGTTCGAGCCCAACGGATATAATCCATAATCTTATGCTCTCCTTCTCCTGGAGTCTACAGGATATTAAAAATAAATATTAATGGCCATTATTAACAAAGACAATTTAAACAGGATGAACTAAGCTTTGTCTTATATATTAGAATAATTTGATCGAAATAGATTAGGGTTAGCGTGCATTCATTGACGCATTCAATTATTGAATGTGCCATGTTTTGGCACATTCAATAATTGAATGCGTCAATGAAAGTTGAATGAAAGAAGATGACGAATATTAAAGATGAAAGTGCATAGTGTGGACATAGCTCTAATAACTAATAAGTTAGCACCATAAGTTAATATGATCCATAGATATTATAGATATTATTGAGGAAATTGATTACTAGGCAGTTGACGGACCTGGTGGGTTATTATGACCTCTTATTTCCAGCCAGTTTACGCCCGAAAACAATACATTTTGGGCGTAAACTGGCTGGAAATAAGAGGTCATAATAACCCACCTGTGGGATGTGGTCAACTTATGACAGTTCATTGTTAGCTGTGATCGGTCAAGTGGATTTGAATAACGCGACCAAATTACTTAGGTCCGCCATCTACCTAGGAATCAACACCTCTGATAGTACATTCATATATTAAAGCAGCAGTCGGCAACACGCAGCCCGCGGTCTGCATGCGGCCCGCGAACGTCTTGCTTGTGGCCCCTGAATGTTTTGTGAATATTAAGTTATGTGTATCAAAAACAATGTTTTCTTATACTGCCACTTGCCAGTAGTTATCGCCACTTGAGTATGAAGCTGTTTGTGCAATTTTTAATAAAAACTTATTTCCTTTCAATATGTGTAGGTATATTGAGCTTTTAGGGTTAATACAAGTATGAGGTCTGCGGCCTGCCTTTAGTTTGTTTTGCCACCTTGTGGCACTTACCTGCCAAAAGGTTGCCGACCGCTGTATTAAAGAGTAGCATACCTCATGTCCAGACAAAATCACTTTGACTTTAGACCACAGCGGGTCTTGGGAGATCTTCTGCTTGATAAAATACTTGAGCTGCTCATGAAGACGAGCCATGAACACAGTGCCAGGAGTGATACAGTTACTGTCAAATCTCTTCTCCGTTGGCAACACTTCCCCTGCAGAAAGAAGCAAATAAATCTTTGCCAGTGATTTTATTCACATAATGAAAAATAAAACTTTAATATTTAAGCATCATTCTTAAAAAGATTATGTATGTTTAAAGAAAGAAAAGTGTAACATTTATAATTTTTTTAAAGTACCTTTAGCTTTGGCAAGCTCCTCTAACCTCTCAGCCTCTTTTGCAGATCTAAATCTATAAAATAAAAAAAAATAAACAGAGTTAGTGTGTTTTACAGGATAAATTTTTCATTAATCCTTCGATCGCCAATTCTTGGAAATCTTTTGTTATTGCGGCCCAATTGGGCCTTAGGTTGCTTGATAGGTTAATTGCTTAATATTTTCTTACCTCCTTCCTCTCTGTTGATTCATCTTAGCTCTAGGTGCCACACCATCAATGGCCATGAAAAACAACTTTTTTGGCTTGATGATTTGAAACAATATATCTAAATAGTGAAATATATCTTGAAATATCTTCTCCTCTGTGATACGGAAGTGAGGATCAGAGTCGTCGGGGTGGGAGCAATTGTGAATTATTCCGTTCATATCTAAATACATGTTGTCAAATTCTGGTATCTGAAATATATAATGTTATTTATAGAGCAAAACGAACTCAACTTTGAAGAGTAAATCTCTTAACAAATTATTGTGAAATTACCTGTAGGTATATATTATATGTATTAAAATAATATTACATTTAGTATATTAACAAGTACATCGGATCAATGAGAAATTTACATACGAAGTGCTTGTGATTGTATTGAAGGCAATTAGTCTCCGATACAACAGCACTTTTAGTTTATGGACCCAAGCAAGTACTTATAATAAAACAAACAACGGCTGCTGTAAAATGTACCTGATGCTGCTTGACAAGTTCGTTGAGACATGGATATCTTTCACTTGTGTAACGAAAGAACTTTGGAACTCCCATTGTGAGTTATTACTCCTTGATTCTTCACACGCTTGAAACAAAATATTTTTCAAAATATGTTTTGTTATAACCTAAAGTCATAAAAACAGTCTAGGCCCCAAGAATGGGTACAGGTCTCACAAGATTATAAAAACAAATTATTGTAAGTGATATTTAAGAAAAACACAATTCGTGTTATCTCACAGTTTAGGAAACAACAAATCCGTGTTGATTTTTAGTCTATTTTTTATAAAAATAAAGAAAGTGGAAACGATGGTGACATATTTAAATATTTTTAAAAATATCTGTCAACGTCAAACGTCAAGTGTGAAATGACAACAGATACATTTTTTTACTGGATGTGCCACGGCCTTAGGCCACGGCCCACGGGCGGCGGGCCACCGTCTTGTTCTGTCATCAAACTTCAAAGCAGGGCTTCATAACGTTATCGAATAACAAAAATAAAGTCGGTTTTACGGGCGAAGATTTTACGTGACAACGTGTGGGAGAGAGACGCAAGGCATTCGGCGGGCCTCTCTCTCGTTCGGTGACTCATCGTAACGTTACCGAGCGTTACACTTTTTCATGAGTGACTCCCAGCCGCAACCTAATTTAAGACGTTGTCACGTCAAATAAATCGTTACGTACCGTTATTTTCATAATGGTGGCCAGATAACGTTATTTTTTATAACGATATCTAGTAAAATAACGTTATGTTTACCGTTATTATTATAACCGAGCGAAGAGATGTATAAACGAGCAAAATATATCGTTATTATAATAACGGTAAAAATAACGTTATTTTCTGGTATCAGGTATGCAATCGTGCAAGGTGCACTAAATCTCACTCGCAGCCCACTTTTTTTGCGAGATTTTTGCTTACCTACTTTTAGGAGTTTAATACATAAAGAAATAATAAAAATAATAGTTATTGTTTTGGACTAAAAATGGGACGGACTATATAACGTTATCAAAGAATATATATTTACCGTTATTAATCCTATATAACGTTATAACATTAACCGTTATTAATATCAATTTATAACGTTATTTTTAATATCGGGTAAATTTTCATAACGTTATCTATGCCCTTGAAGCAGTAACGTTATGAAAAAATAACGTTATTTGAAGCCCTGCTTCAAAGTTCAAATTACTACTCGCGGGCCACGGTATATTCAAAAGAATTTAAATTATTATTAGATACTGTACCTTGTTTCTTCACCAGAACTGCAATATAGAGCAAAGTCTACCCAAAAGCAGGGCTTCATAACGTTATCGAATAACAGAAAAAATATCGTTACGTACCGTTATTTTCATAATGGTAGCCAGATAACGTTATTTTTTACAACGATATCTAGGAAAATAGCGTTATATTTACCGTTATTATTATAACGATATTTTTTCGTTATGTATAAACGAACAAATATCGTTATAATAATAACGGTAAATATAACGTTATTTTCTGGTATCAGGTATGCAATCGTGCACGGTGCACTAAATCTCACTTGCAGCCCACTTTTTTGCGAGATTTGTGCTTACCTACTTTTAGGAGTTTATTACATAAAGAAATAATAAAAATAATAGTTATTGTTTTGGAATAAAAATGGAACGGACTATATAACTTTATCAAAGAACATATATTTACCGTTATAAATCCTATATAACGTTATAACATTAACCGTTATTAATATCAATTTTTAACGTTATTTTTAATATCGGGTAAATTTTCATAACGTTATCTATGCCCTTGAAGCAGTAACGTTATGAAAAAATAACGTTATTTGAAGCCCTGCCCAAAAGCACTCTGACATTGGCAACTCACTGAGGCCGCCATAACTTAAAGAAGAAGAAGAGTCATTCTTGATTCATCTGTGTTCATTCAATCCTCAAGTAAAAAAAAAACAATTGTCAAAGTTGTTGATAAATGTGGTTGTATTTCGATTTCGCTCAGTTTTTGCCTTTTTCCTTCCATTTAAATTGAATTCTAGATAATTAACCATTTTCTAATAATTATTTGTAGTATTTTTACACCGTCCACCGCTGAGACTCAAAGCCTTACAAATTGGGATAGGTACATGTAAACTTTGTCCATGATGGAAGGTGACGAACTTGGAAGTGACCTAGTGAGATTGGAAAACGGATTTTTAGTAGACGAAGACACTTATGTAGTAAATGGCGATGATGTATTAGGTAAATTATACAAAATATTGTGTTTATATAATAATATTGACTATACTTTATTATGTTTATATAGTTTGTTATGCACAATGGTAAACATTGCTATTGTTTCTAGAACAAGAAGAAAACAATTCAGACTCCAACAGTGGTGGTAAAAATGTGCCTTTAAGGGAACAGGACCGTTTTCTGCCTATTGCAAACATAGCGAAAATTATGAAAAGAGCTATTCCCAAGAAGGGAAAGGTATGAATGTTCTAGACTTTTCTTGATCTATCAACTTCCTCATTCTTTTATAACAAGACAAGAAACCTATGAATGGTCAATTTCATATTTAATTCCTCGATCGTGGACCGACCGCAATAAAAATAGATTAGAACAAAAACCGCTTGGGAGTTAAAGCATTAAAATAAAATTAAATGCAAAAGAGCTAAATATAATTTACTTTTTTTAAATTTTAGATAGCTAAAGATGCAAGAGAGTGTGTACAAGAGTGTATATCTGAGTTCATATCCTTCATCACAAGCGAGGCCAGCGATCGTTGTATGATGGAAAAGAGAAAGACAATCAACGGAGAAGATGTTCTGTTTGCTATGAGCGCACTCGGTTTTGATAATTATGTGGAACCGTTAAAGATTTATCTCAAGAAATATAGAGAAGTTGTTCTGTCACCTGTAAGTTGCACCATAAAAGTTGATTTAGTATCTGTCATTGATAATGTTAGTGGGCCCCTTGACAATCAATTTCATTGTGCTATATCATTGAACAATTTATTTGACAATAGGATTAAAAGGCACATTCAATATCAACCCTAGATGGTCTATTGACGATCTAGGGTTGATATTGCACAATAAAATTGATGGTCTAGGGTCCTGCTTAGTGCTTAGACAATATTCTATCTTTCATTAACACCAAGAAACTATATCAATATTGTTTTAATCCGTCGATCGCCAGTTCCTGGAAATCTTTTGTTATCGCGGGTTAAATGCGGTGTTGATGGGTTAAAGTCAAAAACCATTAATGTTTCGTAATCGTGCCAATTGTATTTTATTTCAGGTCACAGTTAACAAATTAAACAGAGTGATGTATGGCTCAGGTTTGTATATTTTACTTACTACTTCTCAACTTCTATACTGTACTCGGCGAAACATGGCAGTAGCGGTCATTGATTCCCTGTCAAAAACTATCATCTATACTTATTATAAAACAAAGTCGTTTTTTTTTCCCTCATGTCCCTTTGTTCCCTTTAATCTTTAAAACTACACAACGGATTTTGATGATTCTTTCAGTGTTAGATAGACCATTTATCGAGGAAGGTTATAGGCTATATTTTTTCACGCTAAGACTAATAGGAGCGAAGAAATAGAGGAAAATATGGAAAAAAACGGGGAAAATTATTTTGAAAGGGCTAACTTGAATACGCTAATCTCAAGAACTACAGGTCTGATTTGAAAAATTCTTTCAGTGTTAGATAGCCCATTTATTGAGGAAGGCTATAGGCATAATTTTTTCAGTGGCTATATATTTTATACCCGTGTGACGCCGGGGCGGGTCGCTAGTTTTCAATATAAACCATGATTGACAATGAAGTGTCAGATGTTATCAATTGTGGCTTTGCATGGCATCCATTAGGGCGCATTTTCACTGGTCGATAGAGCCCGCATGCGGGGTGCGGGAGTTTTTAAAAAGTTTCATTAGTTGTCATAGATTCCCCGTATGCTGTATACTGCACTAGTTAACGACTAATGAAAATGTGCCCTTACACGGTAGGTTTTGCTGCCAGTTTTACCACAGTCATGGCTGTGTAAGAGTGTGACAGACGGTTGCATGAAGTTGTTTGACGAAAATCTGGATATTTTGATTTTTGCTACATGCAACCATCAGTCATGAATTTTAAGGGGCCGGGTACCCTTGGAATTTCTCATACAAAAGTAATAACAAAATAATTTTCTCATACGAAAATATTTAACATGTTTAAGTTATTTTTCAGTTTAAAATGGTAATTACCTAGGTTCCTACACAAAAAATTACTTCAAAATATTTAAACACAAAAAAAAAAAAATTTTGTTTAAATTTTTTTTTAGTAAATTTACCACCAAATATTTAAACACTAAAAAATAGAGTAAAACACTAAAAAATATATAAATAAATAGTAAATTTACTACAAAATATTTAAATACAAAAAAATATTTTTTAGTTTAAATATTTTGTAGTAAATTTACTATTTATTTATATATTTTTGGTATTTTACTCTATTTTTTAGTGTTTAAATATTTAGTAGCAAATTTGCTAAAAAAAAATTTTAAACAAAAAAAATTTTTTTTGTTTAAATATTTTGAAGTAAATTTTTGTGCAGGAACCTAGATAATTACTATTTTAAGCTGAAAAATAAATCAAACATGTTAAATATTTTCGTATGAGAAAATTATTTTGGTATTACGTTTGTATGAGAAATTCCAAGGGTACCCGGCCTCTTAAGTGAGTGTTGTCACATTTGACAAAATTGGAAAAAAATTAGAAACGTATACCTTTGATGGTTTGGCTGACATAAAACTGAAGAGAACTGAGTGACCGTCTAATACCATTCGTAAGTCCCATCAGTCACCATCAGTCAAACATAATTCATGATTGACGGAATCGACTGTCGCTTGCATGAGCGTGCAATGGAAGTTTTTGACGGAGTCAATGACCGCTACCATGCCGCTACTACCATGTTTTTTCGAGTATAGTATAATTGACGGAATAATGCTTTAATTTATTCCATTAATAATTCCAGTCATTAACAAGCTTCTTAAAACAACGTAAAGCTAATACTTTCACGAAAACAAAATTTTTTGAATCAAAAATATTTATGATTAATTAATTAAGTAATTCATTTTATTTTCAGATGAATCAATAGCTATTTTGTCAAATGAAAATGACAGTGAGACACAGACAGAAACCACTGTATACAACTATCCTAAAATAATCAGTGAATATACAATAACACAGTGAGAAGTTAAGTTATTTATATAAGTTAAGCTTAGAAAATCATTGAAAATGTCTATATTTAACAGAAAATCATGAATAGTAATAGTACCAAGCCACATGACCTTGATGTCCAAAGCAATTCTAATTGCTTTCCTGATAACATCATTTTAAAATAAATGCTACAAAAAATCCTGAATATAAATATTAGAACTAAGAGTAAAGAACTTAAGAAATTAATATTTCACGAAGGATGTGACAAGAATTTGAAATAACCGATCTGTAATATTCAAATTAAACGAGCGATTAAAATGTAAGTTTAATTATTTTAAAATAATATAATATTAAGATAAATTTACAAGGTTGAAAATAAAGTAATAAACATATCATGATAACTTTTATTCTATTTTTTTATCATAGCACACTTCCTTTCATCAGTTGGTGATTATTATTGATATATAAACAAATCACATTAACAATAATTATAAATTTTTAAAAAATAAAAAAAATGCACATCACAATAATTTTCATACGAAGCAGTGTATTAATACTTATGGCAGTGATCTTCAAAAACATTAATTCAATGAGTGTGTTTAAACTCCTATAGCTTCTAACTTATGAAATTAATGGTCCATACTCCATACGTCAAGGTTTTCACAAAATTACCTCAAATTGGCCAGCCACTACAATATTATTCTTTATAAGCCTATGTACCTGTAGCTGTGTGTCTACTGAGTAGTAATCGGGCCATACGGAGCATCGTCAAAGCAACATAATATTAGTCAATAGTTAGGGTTCCCTAGAACATTTTTTTTATTACTATCAAGCTAATTTTTTGTTATTGATAGTAATAAAATAATATAAATAAATAATTTTTATACACCAGATTTTGAGTTGGAAGAAGACAAATATATCTGCGAAAACCGTATGCAAATCGGTTCTGTAGTTTTTGTGTTAAAGCAAAAGTGTTATACAAAATCTGACCCCCTCTTTCGTCCCTTTAGAGGGGTGGGGGGAATTTTTTTTATAGACCAGATGTTAAGTTGGAAGAAGTCAAATATATCTGCGAAAACCGCATTCAAATCGGATTAGTAGTTTTCGTCTGATAGTGGAACAAACATACAGACAGACATACAAAAAAAACTATCCACATTTTTGGCTTCTATAGCGATGTAGTAACACCCCCCGCTTATTATTTTTTTGAATATCTTTAATGTACAGAATTTTCATTTCTACAGTTTTATTATATGTAGGTATAGATGCTTCAAACACCTCTCACTATCCTATTTGTACATATTTATTCACTAAACTTATCAACTATATAACTAGGCAAGGGCATAAGGTATAAGAACTTATTGAGTATAATAATGCCCAATGAAAAAGCGAATGATATCCCTAAATTGAAATCCATGTTGAAATCACCGGTCTGATAGATGTCGCCTCCGAAACCTTTGGCTGTGAATCTTTCAGTCAGGAACGCTTTGCCGCTAGGGTACCTACAGTTGGCATTGGAATTTGTGTTGATATTTGAGGATGTTTGTATGAGATTAGTGATAGAGGTACAGTTTTCTTCGTCACTGTACGGTAGGACGTTGAAGGTTGGTTGCTTGAAGACGTTCCGGTGTAGGAATATGGAGGCGTACCGTGTGTGGGTGATGTATGTGAGGTAGTACAGCCATTCCTCGTAGCCTTTGTATGATCTGAAAATTAATTACATCATGTTATCAGTGGTGGCAAGAAGTCCACATCTACGTGTAAGTGCACGCATCATGAAACCTCGAAACGAAAAGTTAAGCGAATTCCGAATACTGCTAGACTTCTTACAAGAATTGCATTCGTCTCGTAGGTGAGTACCATGGAATTGATAAATCACGCATAAGTTTATAGCTGTTATGAGTCACCAAGTAGGAAATGATTTGCAAAAGTCCCACCGCTACTTGTCTCGCGTATGAATTTAACACTCTTTTTCCTTTTTCTTTCGTGGCGAGTAAGGGTTGGACCTCATCTGGCAGCACGGAATCGCCTTTTTCCGTCGCCCTTTCTCTTTCTGTCGCAGTTCTAAGCGACAGAAAGAGAAAGGGCGACGGAAAAAGGCGATTCCGTGCTGCCCATGAGGTCCAACCCTAAAAGAGACAAATATAGTTAAATCTATATTATCTTCCTCCCTGTTTAATGCCTCGCGTTAAACTTTGATATCACGGCCTATTTAAGGTACGCGCACTGCGCACATTAGGTACAATGGGTATAGCGGAGCTGGCAACATTTTTCATACAGGTTTATCATTTGCGCATAAATGCATGGAAAATGCAGCGCATTCTGCTACCTATACGGCCTTCACCCCGTCCAAATTTATCTTTAAAAGTATACAAACCTCAACACTCCACTAGCCAGCATGACGTAGATACACGTGAGGTATATATTGACGATGCCAGCTATGAGGCCGTTTTTGACAATCATCATCACGGCTATGGCCTGTTGTTCCGCGTAGATATAGCACGACCAGATCACCAGCGCGAAGTATAGGAAGTCCAAGTTCTCTGATATGTCACCTAGGATACTGTAAGAAAGGAGTTAAGTTAAATAATAACATGGACAAGGATAGAACCCTCCTCGGGTTATATTAGGGTACAGTAAGCGATTCCCGTTGCCAGTAACAGTATTACTGGGTTCGGCCCTTGTAATCTCTTATTTTCCTTCTATCTTTGATAACTTCACTGAATCAGCGAAATACCTTGTATTTTTTCTGATCAGTTTTCCGTATAGCCTTAGTTTTATTGCTCACTCATTCTTTTGGCACAAATCTTGGGCCTAATGATAGTCAAGTAGGACTGTCATGATCCAGTATCCAAGATAGATCCGATAAGATCCATGTTAAGCTAATAGTAATCCACTGTCGCAAACTTCTCAATACTCAAATAAGTACTCTTGCAACTTACGGGTAGACAATAGCGGCAGATGCAAACGCGGTTATAAGGGAGAAGGGTAGAGAGACGAGATTCCACGACAGCAGAAGACTGGCGCCACTGTACAGACCGTCTTGTGACTCTTGGTAGTAACGCGTTCTGTATGGTCCGTCTGGAAATAATATGAATATTGTTACCAACACTATTGATTAGAAAAAAACTGCAACTAACGACAAAAATCAAAATATGTCGTAGAAATGATGACTAAGTTTAAATGTGGGCCAGGAACGTTGCGTCGGAACTTGGAAGTAACTAATTACAAATCCATAGAAGTAGAACCACAGTAAGTTTCGAAATTTAACCCAGTATAGGTACGGTCAGTGCTCCTGACTTCTAGTCGGGATGTCATTAAAATACGTTACACCTGCAGATTGCAGTACAATATCAAATATGGCATCGGATACATGACCTCTGGAGCATTGGCCTGTAGGTATCTATACCTACATGCTGGGTTTTATTTCGGAAGGCTGTGTAAACTTAATAGGAAGCTCTAGTAGCCAAGAATGTATCGATAGAAAAACCACAAAAAGGACTTGTTAGGACTTCATACTTACAAAGACATATCGTATTCATGATACTGATGAAATAGGTGCCGATCATGGCGTTGAATATCAGTCCGCTTTTCGTGATGAAAGCTCTCTGGTAATCCTGTTGGAAATAAACTGCGTCAATATGTGTTTCAAAATACTATGTTCTTACCTAAAACTATTTTTTAAGTTTCAATAGAAAAGCTATCTGAGTACGTCTAGATCTACAAAAGTGAAGTTTAACAGTGCACAGTATATTACCTCTTATAAGCAGAGTACCTCTAGCAAGGACCACAGGACTTACAGAAATGGGATTAGTTAATTTCATACCTTCGCTTCATTGTAGAAGAGCCACAGTATGAAGAAGTAAATCGGCAGCGAGAACAGTCGCATGAACATCTGCTTGATGCCGTGACGTTTGAAGTTGAAGATGGACGCTAGAATCCGTCTGCAAAAAAAGATATTGTCAGTTGCTTTGGTTGTAAAACTATTTGAAAATGATAAATGTTTGAAGAAATATCGTCATGGCATCATACGCAATCATATTATCCATAGCAAAAGACGGGACCTTGTTTTGCCTTCATCAGGGCAAGCTTTAGGACCTGAGAAGCGATGCAATTTCGCTACGCCGAATCATGCATTTTGCCTAGACAATCGGCTAAACGTGGAAAGGCTACAGCTAGATAGACACACTGTCGCATTAATAACATTAGTATGTATCACTTACAAATACAGCATCCACAATACAGAAACGCCGGCCATCTTGCCGTAACTATGCTGGACCTTGTTGAGGCCTCGTGGACCGGTCTGCATCAGAGCTGGACCTTCCACCCTAAACTTTTCCACCAGGGCAGCAATCTGGTGGTTCGACTCGATAAAGCGTTCGCGTGATCGACGATCTACCGTTGATAGACACACTGAAAATGAAAGAGGGCATTAAGATTACAACAGAAGTTGTAAAATATGATTTTGATAAAGATTTTCTGCTTTGGTTGAAAGAAAAACATGCTGCAACGGTCATTCTGCAACCACATTAGACGAATTTTTGAGCCTATAAGAAGAAGGTTCAAAGACCCACCAAAGGCCTGATTTACAACGCTGTTCGACTCTAATTCAAAAACTTACCTCGCGGTTACCGATTAATGCCTTATCACGAGTCAACGAATCATAATGAATTGAAGGTTCCCGTTTATCTGACATTAATTCAAAAACTTACGATAATACATGAGTGGGTTCTCCAGCTGTGGGCAGGGGAAGCCAATGCTGCCGAAGTAGTCGAGCAGGTTGCGCGTGGGGCCGGCGTATACCACGTCGCCCAAACACAGGTACACCACGCGGTCCAGGAACGGGAACACATCTGGAATATGGCGGTCATTACTCCCAGGCAGATTACATCATCTCAAAGGATTATTATATTCGCCACCGTCAGAAGTTGCGCAGTCATAAGCATATTGTTGTTTTTTGAGTTATTTTTAAAAGAAGATTGTAAAAGATGGTGTTGTGTACTAGCAAATGGTGTTACATTGAACCGTAGTTCACACTTTAAAAAACGACGAGCAACATGCAGATGAATGCGTGTAGTTATGTCATATTGTTCCCTCTTTAAAACCTAAGCTCCAAGCGTGGGGACCCTTAGTTGCTACTTTACCACAACTTACCCGATCTGGGCTTCTCCATAGTGAGTATGATGGTGGTGCCATACTTCTTAGCAGCGTTGGAGAGGATCGATATCACGAGATATGTATTCAAAGGATCCAGGTCCCAAGTTGGCTCGTCCAGGAGCAAAATCACTGAAAATGTATGATTTGATAAAAATGTTTAGTTGTTTCCGAAGATCAATGGCGTAGCGAGCCTAAAAAGCAGCTGTTTCAAAACTTCTTGAGGGTTCCAGACGATGCGAACTTCAACATGCGTTCAGAGGCTGCATAGGGGTCCTATATTAGTTGATGCGGCTGATACAGCAGTAATTATTGCTAGTGATAAATTTATTCACAAAGGATTAATCCAAAGAAATTCTGCTTACGTGGATCCCTTATAAGCTGCACTCCGATGACCAGACGCCGGTATTCGCTCTTGGTGAGGCTTGTCACACACTTGTCAGCAACCTGGTGAAAAAAAGAGTGATAGGAAGGTTACTTTCATGAGACAAGTCTATCAGAAAAAGCTTAAATTACTGCTTCACTAAATATAAAGTTAGTACCGTACTGGCCGTTAACTTTCCAATGAAGTTACAGGGCCGTCTCTAGCCCGTGTGGCGCCCGTGTGCAAATATTACCCTAGCGCCCCCTAGCAAGCGCGCGGTCAAAAAAAATCGGCCAAGTTCGAGTCGGACTCGCGAACGAAGGGTTCCGTACGATTATAAAGCAAAGATAAGCAAAAAATTATGTTTTTTATGGGAGCCCCTTAAATGTTTAAGTACAAAATATATTATATATATTATAATAAAACGTATTTTGTGAATTAAGCCGTTATTGATATACTTAATGGCCATCGCATTTCTTGTATGGGATTGTACCTTTAATAATATAATAATAATATCTATGAACGCTTCACACCACGTCAGTCTGGCCCCGTGGTAAGTACCTGAAGGACAATTGTGTTACGGGTACCAGACAACGGAAATATATTTAATACTTTTATACTATACATACATTTAAGATTTTTATTATATCATACACATATTTAATACACATCTATGACCCAGGAAATTTGAAAACTTTTTGTTCCGTCGGCGGGATTCGAACCCGCGACCCCCGGCTTGAGTTACTGACGCACTCACCACTGAGCCACAGAGGTCGTCATCATCAACAAAATAAATATTTAATTTATTTTGTTTTTAGTATTTTTATTAATGAGGCAACAGAATCACATAATCTATTATCTGAGAATTTCCACTCTCTAGCATAGAGAATATAATGAATGCCATCTATAAACTGCAGTCTATGACCAGAATAAAATATATGAGGTGAGCCGTAATACCCCTAAACTGCCTAAAAGTTAATACTTTTTTTAAGACACGACCACCTCAAATACTTATGATTTTGAGGTGGTCTGATCTGGTAGGGGTCTGATCTTGGCATTCTTCTGTGTAAAATCGGCTACCATTGCATCCTGCGAACGGCCCATCTCCGTGGGCTACGTTTGGTCTGTTATCCAGACGACACAATATACATGCTGGCCCACGGAGACATGTTTGAGGAGACAATACGCCTGGCGACACTGGGTGAGTCTCAGGTTGTGGCGCTTAGAGAAGCATTGGGGCTGCGAGTCGCAGTCGAAAAAACGTAGGCCATGTTTTTCTATGGGCCCCGGAAGCACCGCCTCCGCGGAAGCATCACTGCGCATCGTAGAGATATGGAGGAGAGTGTGCCAATCGGCGCTGAAATGCAGTGCTTGGGTTTGGTCCTTGATTCTGAATGGATATTTAATACCCCTTATTTTCGTTGATTGGCACCAAAACTGAAAAAGATGGCCATGGCCCTGAATTGCCTTTTGCAAAAATCTGTGGCCCAGGGCCCACCTGCTAAGGGGTCCTGCAGTCCTGTTTGGACGAAACACATTTTTTTAAAGTATTTATTTAAATGTTTTACAAATTTGTGACTTAACCTAATAATCGTCAAACTGTAATGTCGGTTTGTTGGCGTTTTAGGCACCCGGAATAGACAGCTGCTCAGAAGCCCACAGCATACTTTTAAGCGGATAATACGAACTGCTATCGAACCGCTAGCTGGCAAAGCTCCGTGGGATCTGGAGGCTCGCGTGTTGTCGGAGGGTGTATCAATACACAGATTTAAAAAGCGAGGAGAATGGGTGCTACCAGACCTGGCAAACCGAAGGCGCCACCAGGCGCATGTCATTACAATACGCACCTGGTAAGACCAGATGGCGTCCCCGATGCAACTGCCGGCTGCCGAACTGTGAATACTACAACAGTAAATGGCACATTCAAGGGGCGCCCTCACCTTCGGTCATTACCTAAACTATACGGACAGGAGGAAAACATCGCCTAGGTGCCACCACAGCCTGAGAAAGACGATTGAACGCTCGGCTTGGGCTGAGCAACGGGCTGAGTTTTGCGCCGTCCTTGGATTGGACCTTACAACTTATTGGGAGGCAGTAGCTTATACCCTCTGCGAAACTGTTATGTTGCAAACGGAGGCTGCATAAAGAGAGCGGGAAATAAATTAATACGCATGAGAAGGAGGTACGGAGGGCGTAGGCTGCACGGCGCCCGGTGCGATAGCAAAGATTCCGTCAAGAGTACATACTTTGCTTGTGATCTTATGGTTTAGAGGCTTAACTGCGCTTACGCGCGGACGCATATAAATCCAGCCTGACGTGAGTCGCAATTTATATTTATATTGCAAAAGCCGTGCCGCGCCTTGCTTTCGACAAAATATACAGATGCTTCACAAAATGTGTGCAAACTGGAGTTCTTTTTACGTTGGTCGGGCCGGCGCTCGGCGCCCCTAGGACCGCGGCGCCCGTGTGCAACGCACACCCTGCACCTAAGGGAAAGACGCCCCTGTGAAGTTATGATAAGATTTGAATTCTTAGTTCTTACCTGAGATAGAGCTAGATCAGCCATAACTTGTTTGACTTTCGAAGATTTCATGTACCCCGAAATCTGAAACAAAAGTGACTATTATAAATTACATTTTAGAGTATGTAAGCCATTTGTAAGCATTTTCAGATAGTCACAAACTATATGCGGATACAAAAACACTTGTGGTTGGGTTAGTTATTTTGTTTGGTAGTCGATTTGACTACCGATGGGTGTCAGTAACTCAGTGCGTACCTTGGTAAGCGAGACACTTAATTATGGGTATGAGTGACTCAATATGTACCTTGGTTAGCGACAAGCTGAGTGTCTGCTGCACACTCAGACCAGGCAGCAGCCGCGTGGAGTGCTTGACCAGCGCACACGAGCTCCGGAACTGCTCCTTCTCCAAGGGAATACCCTCGAGCAGGATGTGGCCTTTGGAAGGTGCTCGTCGGCTGATCACGTCGAGCAATGCTCTTTTGCCGCTTCCTAGAACATCGGGAAAATGTATATGAATAAATAATAAAACGTGGATCGTCTTTTAAATCACCAAGTGACGTCACTCCGGTTTTGGGAAGACATTGCTGCGAAGATAAACATTATTTTTTCGAATTTTTAAACAAAATGAAACGTTATGTTGGCACTGCTGTTTTACGGCCAACTTTTAACGGCACCTTTTTCACCAATTTACGACCAAATTGTCAAGGCTGTATTAGGTAGCCAAAACTTCATCCATATCCATACGTCCACTACTACAATCATTATAAAAACGAAAGTATAATATCTGTCTATCCGTCATTTACCTCTTAATTTTGATTTGATAACATTTCTCATGTTGCGAGTGTCCATGTGCGATGGTAGTTGCTTTCCATCAGGTGACCGGTTTGCTCGTTTGCCCCCTTATTTTATAAAAAAATCTACGTACCCTTGGAACCCAGTATGGCTGTGACCTCTCCGCTCTGCGTGGCGAAGGACACATCTTTCAGTATGACCCCGGTCTTGACCCCGCCTGTTAAACGCTGGAAGAAGCTGCCCGGCTCCACCTGTAAAAGGTCAGATGGTTAAAGTTTACGGCTGTACAGTGACGGAGTTTACCACCTCCATCGTGGGTATCGCAGATGCAATAGATTTTCAATTGTTATGCGGTAGCCGGCTGCCGCTTGTGGATGATGGGTTAAACCTTAATCAAATTAAGCGATTGCCTAATTGCGATTGTCGATCCTGGCGACACAGGAGATACAGTGGTGGGAATGTGTGGTGGGCCAAAGCCCGTTTAAGAAGCGATTGCCTAGCCTAGGGCATTACGCCTGAGGGGGCATAAGAAGAGTAAAGGTTCAAAGACCGATTCTAGTTGACATACGGATAGGGGGGCCCGCAGGCATTGATTGCCTAGAGCATCAAGTAGTCTTAAATCTTAATCGGTCACATGCGGCTGTACCTACTTAGACTTAATTATTACTTCACTTTAATTTATCAATCAGTTTTAGCACCCTTTTTAAAACTGTACAGTAAATTAAAGTTAAGTAAACTAATATATATGTAGAGCTTGTCTAATTTGAAATGACGCGCCCCACCACTTTAAAGTTGATATAAATGAAACATTTTTGTACTGTGAAATGTGAATACTCGTACGAGGGAAGGGCGCGTCATTTTAAATAAGACAAGCTTCTACTTTGATCTCTGTCCGTCCATTTGTCTGTCACCAGGCTATATAATAATAATTATTATATCTCATTAAGAACCGTGATAGATGGACTGTTGACATTTTTACAAATTATTCTCTGTTGCCACCACAGATTTTCCTGTTCTGAGGTTGCCACCATAACAACAAATACTTCTAAAATCTATACATATTATAAAACAAAGTCGCTTTTTTCCCCTCACGTCCCTTTGTTCCCTTTAATCTCTAAAACTACGCATCAGATTTTGATGATTCTTTGTTAGATAGCCCATTTATCGAGGAAGGCTATAGGCTTTATTTTATCACGCTAAGACTAATAGGAGCGAAGAAATAGATGAAAATGTGGAAAAAACGGGGAAAATTATTTGAAAGGGCTAACTTGAACGCGCTAATCTTAGGAACTACTGGTCCGATTTGAAAAATTCTTTCAGTATTAGATGGCCCATTTATTGAGGAAGGAAGGAGGGAATAGGAGAATTTCAGGGGAAATTATTTGAAAGGGCTTATCTCGTGAACTACTGGAGCAATTTTTATGTTATTTGGCACAGATAAGAAGTAGACCACGTGAAGGATCGGCTATCGATTTTAAGCATTTTTCTAGTGGCTATATATTTTATAACCGTGCGACGCCGGGGCGGGTCGCTAGTAAAATTATAATTAATATATCTTTAAGGGGGTTTTCACACAAAACGCTTTCCATACTTACTTTTGTTTGCCTCAATCAATGGTACCTACGGCGTAGCCCATCGTGCGCGAGTCTGACACGAACTTAGCCTTTTTTGTTTTTAAATTACTTATTATAATTACCATAATTATTTGTCAATCTGTAGTCTTAATAAAATAATAGATTTAATAACCTCCTCGTCTTTGGAAGTCAATTAAAATATTATACTTAATGATTAAAGAAAAAGGAATAATATAAAAGACACGTTGCCCCTTATGACTTATCCCGTACAAACGACATCAACGGGAGCGCGGTCCAAGAATATCAGGATTATTTTATATTTTTATTTGTTAAGTAAATGAATATTTTATAATGTACTGTGTAGTTAATAGTATCTAATTTATGACATTACTACTATGAATGTACGCAATTAAAATTATTTAAGAAAATAAAGAAATATATTGCGCCAAAATACGACAGTAGTCAGTAAGTGTAGTGTGTACACTGTACAGTACTAAGTAAACTATACTGATTTTAATAGAACCCAAGTCCTAACTATTGTAAGTACATTGCATAGCCAAACTACTTTCGTTAACAATAAGCACTAAATTGTACTCACCTGTCCCGAATGGAAGACATTGCAGAGTTCCAACGTATAATCACTTCCTATCATCCTACTCTTTACTCGTTTATTTACAAACGAAAAAATACGCGGCCATACAGCCTTCTACCTCACAAAATATAGAACTGAGCTAGCTCACCTCACTTCACGTCAGTTCTAATGCGCAGGAGACGTAGCTAACTTCACACGCAACTGAATTCACATTGAGTAACTGTACTTGACACTTGTAAATGTGTTTGGCGAGGAAAAGTCAACTTTATCCAATTCAAATAAGGTTTACATTGGTATGAGAGGGCAAAATAAGCGTAGTTAAGGGGAAGCTTGCTGCTTGATCGATGCAAAAAGTGTTGTCCTCCTGGCTCATTAAGTTAGTAAGTTTAGTACCAACATCAAAAGTTATTGGTGTAAGGTAAGTTAAAAAATTCGTTCTTTTTTTCGCTCGGCTAGTAAATAAAATAAAATACCATTACTTAGGATTTGTAGTATTGAAATGTTCATCCCTAAAATATAACAAAAACATATTTTTATCTTCTGTCATAAAAGTATTTATAAAGTAAGTAGGTACTTGACAAAATTATTTTGTGATATTTTTTTTAAATAACCTTAAATGGTATTATTTACTATACATGGAGCATGGAGCTTCCCCTTAATAATGAAAGCCTCATTTCCATACATTTTCTACTATGCAACGTATTGCTCACCGTGAACCTCAAACCGCTTATCTTTTGTCACTTTTCCTCGCGTTGGAAAACACATTGTAACGTGAGAAGGCAATAGACTGAATGCTTTTGTTATGTTGATACATTCCAAACATTATCTCTCTCTTTCCATCAAAGGCGCCATGATGGGGTGTAAAAGAGAAGGCGATAGTGCGCAGGCGCAGTGTCAGTGACTGCTCAGTACGGTTTGGTGCGGTCTTTACAGTCGGTCAATTAATTCAGTCTGAACACAATTTTGCCAAAAAATTGTCGTAAATAATATATTTTTTGTATAAAAACATTGATTTTTGTAAGTGTTTATTGTGTTTTTGTGAACAGTGTCCTAAATAGATCTAGAATAAAGATTTATTAGTGGCGTTGTCGGTGTCCCGTTGAGTTTTTTGCTGGTAAGTTTGTTTGTGTAGGTGTTCTAATGTAAGGTACACAAAATGTAAAACAATGCTAAGGTTACAACAAAACAATTGAGTTGTTTGTGCGAAATTTGCAAATGACAATCGCTTGCTGACTAATTAAAAATTTGTAGGCTGTATTTAATAGGCGTTACGTACGTATTAAATAGATATTCATATAGCTATACCGTTACAAAACGCTGCAAAAATAAATATATTATTATCTTGGTGTAACGTTGCATTGTTGATCTGCAAAGAAGAAAATTATTGTTACGAAAAAATATTAGCTTCACCGTTTTACGACGCCAGAATGATGGCCGAAAAGTACACAATAAAAAAATTATCAGTGCGTCAATCACACGATCATTCTTCCCTCAGTCTGGATCAGACTTGACTTGACCGTGTAACCTATGTCTTACTCTGTTAAAACCCAGTGGGATGGATGTAGACCGACATTACTGACGAAAGAATAAGCGCACCTCTTACATGCTTATCTGAGGCATGGGTCTTTCATTTTGGACATCGGTCTGCATTGAGATAGATATTATGATAGGCAGCTATTCTCAAAGTGTGCACCGGACAGCCATGGGAGCCCCATGGCTGTGCGGTGTACAATTTGAGAAACCCCCAGCGCAAAGGCCTTATGACTGTCATCAGAAAAGGGTTCTGCCACTAAAAAGTATGAGAACCGTTGGTTTAAGGGATTGCACCCCTTTTATTTCTGCCGCAGCAAGTTATTGCTAGGTTTGAACTTTAAATAAACGCACTTGTTACTCTCCAAGGGTTGCGTGCGGTAGCAAGTGACAGATATCACTGTTCATTGGGTGGTACCGCTGCTCATTTGTTTTCATAAAAATTAATAAAAATTCTTATGAGTTATGACATTACGCTGTTGTGTTACTAAAGGGCAGCCTATACTTGCAAATTGGTTCTATTGCCTTCAAATAATATAAATGCAAACACAGATTGCAAAGAAACAAAATACATAGCTGGTATACTTAAGGGCGTTCCGTCCGGAGATTCCGTAATTGACCGTATTTAAAACCTTATAAACTCATAATCTGAAAGCTACAAAGTTATAATAAAAATACAGCAATAATCTTCAGTATATCAACATTCCTTTTGTCGTTTTAAATTTTCTGTTTTTGTTTCTTATACTCATGATATCAGCTTCCAAAGTAATACCAATTTGTTAAAATTCAAGCATACATTCAGCATCTCCTTAGGATTTACAAATTACTTTTATTTGAAACTCGCGCCAATAGATCGACAATATCATAAACTACATATTCGCCGTTTTAATTTTTTTTTAGGACAATTTTGAACTAAGATAAGTAAAAATAATAGGGTTTTGGCGCGATCTCGGCAACGCGGCAAATGTATGGCCAAGGTCGTTTGCTCGGGGGACGGCCTTAAAACTAGCAGCCTAATATAGGTTTGTGACCGTATTTAGAATAGTAGTTTCATTTAGGAATTAGACATCTATCTGTTGGGAGTCTTGGGACTAAACGTAGGTAGGTATTAGAGCCCACTCTAATCAAATTGCCTGACAAGTCACAAAACTTTGTTACCTGACTACTCGTAGATTGAACTAATAGGTATCTGAATATGTACTGAAAATTGACAATATTATATACGAAACTTCCATACACATTATAAATGCGAAAGTGTGTCTGTCTGACTATTACCTTTTCACGCCCAAACCGCTGAACTGATTTTGTTAAAAGTATGGAGATACTTTGAGCCCCGGGAAAGGACCTAGGATACTTCTTATCCCGGAAAAATGTACGGTTTTCGCGCGTCAAAAGAATTTTGGCGCAATGTAGTTGCGGGCGTCATTTACTGCAATTTGCATCTTACGAATTTTCGAACAAGCCACAATTCAGGATACCTGGCCTGTTTGAAAATTTGCGAATTCAACGTTTTTAACCCATCCTTAAAAGTCTACGACGCGATGCCGCAAAATCGTATAAAATACGTGATCTTCGTATAAAATACGTGAAGCCAATGGTGAAGCTGATATATACCGGAGGTTAAACATCAAATTTCAAGCGTGTGATGGTGGTTTAACACCGCAAAGACGTGCGTAGGTAATCACTGGATTCCAGGCATAGCATTGAACCCAGAACCTGTTTGAGCGCGGTGCATTCACGAAGGATTTTTCCGCAAAGATGACCCTGCGATTGTATTGATAAAGGCTTAGTTCGCTAAAGTAATAACCCTTCTTCGGGAGTTGGGTTAAATACAGTCAGTGAATTTTATAATTTAGATTCTACAATACTACATGTTGAATGTTACTTCGGTCGCGAAAAATTAAGTAGTTTTATGTGGTAACTTTTCAAGACTCGAAAAAACTAGGTTTAGTAGTTTAGGCATTAAGATCTATAATAGTAATGGAATGAGCCTCTACATTATTATTATTTATAATTGGATAATACATATATCTAGATTATTATTATTTATAATTGGATAAGGGATCAGCACTAGAAAAATCTACAGTCTTTTAACTACGAAATCGGATGTTGCTTCAAGATGCTGGATCTTGAATTTCCAGTCAGCGATGGATTAACACATCGCTTCATGTCAGCCATACATACGTCTTGTCAAGTTTTTTACTGGAGTTTATTTCAAAATTAAACATATTTCTTATCTTCCACAAGATATTTTTGAACTTCCATATTATGCCATAGGTTCGGGAACTAACCCAATGGAAAGACCCTATCTATTAATTTGTTAACAATCTAACCATTTAACTCCTGTCACGAAATCAGAAACCATTCGTCGATCGAATCTACGAAACCTTAGAAGCCGGGAATTGAATCGACGTTCGAATTCAAATGTATGTAGTTTGAATCGGAAGAACTCTCCAGCTGGGCCGTATAAAATGTAATTCTCTAATTTATTACACGGAACTGGGAACTGGGGGCAATTAATAACTGTCGTGTAGCGAGGAGAAATGGGCACAAGGTGAGTGAGTGTCACCGCGGAAAGATCGCGGTAAATGTCCAATTACTCGTCCGGTGTTGGTGACCACCGCTACGGTATTAAAGGGGACAGAATAGGACATATTGGGACCAGGTTTAAACCATGTTTTATGTGTGATACTCGTACTGGGTGCAATATATTGTCGGGACATTAATAGAGGTTTATATTGTCGTCTTCTACTATGGTAAAGTAATATTAATAGTTTACTTTTTATTTTAAATGCAAAGTCGTATAGTCTTCGTTTTTCACTGCACGATTTTTGCACCTGCATTAAAACTAATATAGAAATCAAGATAAAATTCAATTTGATTGCTCCAACTAATGTGAGGCGGAAATCGGAATAGACTTTTTAGAATCACCAGACATCCCCAATCTCTTGCATTTCTTTCCGCAAAAAGATATCTACAACTCTTATTTGTTTTCATTGTGTTGTTTTGTTCTGAAACTGAAAAGTCGCAATCTCTAAAAACAGTCCTAAGTTTAAGGTAATAACTTTTGTTAAGTGCCTAGATTGAGTCTGGAAAAACTCCTAAAACATATCCACACTATAATTGCAGCGGCATAAAAACCTCGTATGAACCATACGAGAGTTGCAAATTGCAATGCAAATGTTGGATGTATGACTAGTAGTGCAATTCGTAATTAAGTATTGCTGCTGTATCTGTGTGTCATCAGTATCTGCAATACTTTCATCTATTTAATTGCTTTTATGATTATTGAAAAGAAAAAACAATTGAATGTAATAGCTGCGCTGTGTCTAGTCTTTTAACTATAGATTTCTCTACAGTCTACACCAAGGCTGCTCAACCTTTTTTACAGTGGGGCCAAACGGTGGATTCCGACATTTATAACGGGCCATTAACTTTGGCTTAATTAAATATAATACCAATGAAACTTCAATGGGTTATATTATAAGCATATTTTTTATATTAATGAGATTTTTGCAGTTGTATATCTTTTAACAATTATTTATTTATGTTGGGAGATAAATCTGATGTTGACAGTAGCAACAAGTCAGAAATATGTTGCTCAGTTAATGATGTGCGGTATTTATTTGGCTTATAATTAAATGGCTTATAATTAACTGATCACCAGAAATAGTAACATTTCACGGACAAAATAGTAAACGATCACCAAAATACAGACCATTTTAATGTAAAATGATAACCAAAGATTTAACATCTTAAAACCAAAAAAGGAAATGACCACCAAAATAAGTAAATGATCACCAAAATTAGTAAATGATCACCAACATTATACTAGCATTTTTATGTAAAATGATCACCAAAATTAGTAAATGATCACCAACATTATACGTAAGCATTTTAATGTAAAATTATAACCAAATATATTTTTATTTAGCAATAGCAAGTAAAAGAGTTCCGTTTGTACCCTTGGGTACGGAACCCTAAAAACGGGACTCTATTACTGAGACTTCGATGTATTCGATTCGAATAATTAATAATAATATAAAAAAATTTAAAGGGGGCTCCCAAGTCCCAACCCATACAAAAACACCATTTTAGGTCTAATTTTTCTCTATTAACGGTACGGAACCCTCAATATGACACTTGGCGGATTATTTTGTTAATAACATGCTTACATTTTTAATTGTCAATCGTAGTGATTTATTTGGACAGAAATATTGCATTGATTTGCTCACAAGGATTTGGCGATAATTTACTTTAATTGGTGATCAATGATCATTTACTATATTTGGCGGTCATTTACTATATTTGGTGAACATTTACCATATTTGGTGATCATTTACTTTATTTGGTGATCATTTACTATATTTGGTGGTCATTTACAATATTTGGTGATCATTTACAATATTTGGTGTTCGATTACAATTTGAAGTATTGACATGACTAAAATAGCTGGTAGTATTGCAATTTTAGATTTTATTTTTTTTGGTGTTCAATATCTTTTTTTGGTAAACAAGTTTAGGGTATCGGTGCATTTTTTGGTGGTCATTATATTTGTTCCCATTTAAAATTCTTTCGCTGGCCATAATGTGGCCCGCGGGCCTGGGGTTGAGCAGCCTTGGTCTACACCATTACTTGTAGAACTATTTACAGACCACGCTGTACATACAAAATATAATAAACTACCCAAGAGCTAAAAATCGAGTTGCACATTCTTGCTATTTACATATTATATTTACTCTAGCTAGAGGATTTTTTTACTAAATTGACGAACATTATCGTCGTATCTTCTACTAATACATAATAATATAATACCTTACCAATCCATGAGTCGTGGGCGGCCTATAGCATAAGCATGAATTTACTTTAATACCATGTGTCCTACGTCATCGTTTTCAAACTGGATACAGCCTTCCCGGTGCGCTCCGATCCGCTTAGGTCATGTCTCTATACAGGCAGTTCAGGTTTTGTTAAATTGATCTTTATGTCTTTAGTATAAAGATCTTCTAAGGGGTAAAACGGCTCTGAACGATCTGTACTTCGTGACTAAAAAATTAACAATCGCCAATACTTTTTGTTCGAAGTTCGTTTGCTTGTTTTGCTTGAGGAAGTCTAAGGCTACTGTTGTTTGGTGAATAGATGTGTCATGTGTGGTGTTTAGAATTAGCTTTCAGATTTTATGATCAGAATTATATTTTGCGACTGCTAGTCAGGACTCTATTCTGAAAGCGCGTAATGCGTACACGCGAGTGGAAGCCATTAAATCCATTATTACCAACCATCTAACTTTTTTTTGTACATGGGAAAACGCTTTACGCATCTCTGGCGGATTGGGTATTATGCCGGGGTATGTGGGACTCCCCTGGCGTCGGTTTAACCCCCTCTAAAATCCCATGGCACTCCACAGTCCACACCCAGCTTAACGCAGAGTTGCGGGTACGATAAAAGTTAGAACCTACTACAAATTTAACATAATATTATCTCTCTTGTAGTTACTTTGTTTATTGTTACCTAAACGATGTTTGGTTACAAAATTGCGTACCGCTGTATGTTACAATATTTGAAGTAACTGTCTTTATTAGCCATAAACACGTTCTTGTATAGCGATGCTAATGAATTTCGTGTTTTTCTATTACTTACACAATTAAAAATAATAAGCGATATTTCGTAACAGTTACTCTGCAACTTTTTAACGGTGCTGCTACTATTTCCTTACTTTCATCAACGCTTAATTAAAACAAAGTTACACATACATAAATATCTTCGTAACTAGCTTCCTATTCAAAAGTAGTGTTTAATTTAGATAAAAATGCATTCTAGCATGTTTCTTACGCCGCGCCGCGGTTCTTCTCGATTTTGACCGGTTCGTTCGCCGAACTTTTGAGCACTCGTATCTATGCGCATCTGCCCCCCTACCATGAGCTCTTATAGCAATATTACTTTAATATTACTTTCAGATTCCGCACAAACAAAAACATATCTATGTTTATTTAAATAGAGATCATGTTTGTTTATGCGAAATTCTAAAGTAATATTAAAGTAATACTGCTATAAGAGCTCATGGTAGGGCCCCTGTTTCTGTTGATATGGTCCTAATAATTGTATATTGCCCGGGCCCAGGGGTGAGCCTCTTAAAATAATATAAGAGTTGAACTCAAAATAACATAATAATAAACTATTAAATGTTATTCAAGTAATATATTATTATTTTAAACACAATTATGTATTTTGTGAGTGTTAACGGCTATATTATTTTTTAAATATTTTACTGTAAATTCTTCTATATTTTATAACCAACGGTATTGTCTACAAAATATTCAAGAATTTAAGTAGAATTTTAATAAAACATATGGTTTTAACGACGTCAATGACCACCACGGTTGAGCGTTTATGTAGAGCAAATTTTACTGGGCACTTAAAACATTTAAATCCTTTTATAGTTTTAGCGAAATTGCTGAGTGCAAGGCCAACATTCAAGGTTCTAGGTCTAGGGTTAAAAACGGACTAACAAAAATTAACTAAACGACTGATGAGTGATGACTGAAACACTAATATATGTATAATGTGTCCGCGGTATTAGGGTCCTGGTGATTTGTAACACAGCTCTACTGCCTAATTCAGACCCCAGCTCCTCACTTTCTAATAATGTAAGGCAGCATAATAATTTGTAAATTAGCGGTTATGTTAGATTGTTGAGAGAAAATAAAGATTTATTATTATTATTATTTTATTGTTCTGTGATAATATTTCGAATGATGGTTGTTAAAAACTCTATCTCGATTATTCTCGATATATGTTTTTCTAGAGCTAAGCCTTATACTCTATTTATCAATTACCTGACTAGATGACGCTTGATCACGAATTACGATGACGAAAAAAGTTGTTTATCGCACGGGAACCGTATTTTTTTTTACTGGGATATGAAATATCCTATATGTCCTTTCCCGGAAAAAAAATCAGCAAAATCGGTTCAGTGATTTGAGCGTGAAGAGTTAATAGACAGACAGTCAGACAGATCACACTTTCGCATTTACTGTATGAGTATGGATCTATATATCAATTAATTTATGTATTACAAACCCAAACATTGAAAGATAATCCATATTATGTTGTCCTTGACTTAAAACTTTGTTTAGCTCGAATAATTTGTGGCCAACGAATGGATTATGAAAGTATCCTTATGCAAGCATGAGTAGCGCGCTGTTAGCGATTTGCTCTGCCTCATCTCTATGACTAAGGCATTTCATAAGCTGTGTAGGAAGATATATCTAAGTGAGTACAAATTACAATGTAAACATATAATCGTCAACTTTCTTTGATGATATGAAGATAATGATGCTTGACTTTGTCATAAACTAAATATTGATTGCAGCTTTGTTTTTGTATATTTACGCAGGAAACTATCTCGAGAGATAATAATACTTTTCGGTTATTCGACTATCAATAGATCATATTCCATATTAGATAGACAGACTCATACGCATAATATATATTAGTTTGGGCTAGAGAATATCTTTCTAGTCACACTCTGGTGCAGTTAAATCAAACATGTTAGAAACAAGCGTTTAGAAAGCAATATTTATAGTACCTTTTTTGTTGGGTGCATAATATAAAATTCCGCTGTCTCATTGTCAGTTTATCTATCAGTATCTACCAGTTGAAATAATCTCTAGCACGTTTTTACTTTTTCATATACAACCTTTATCAATACAGTACCCACATAGTAGTTATCGGTTAGTCGTTAAACTTTCATTTCACAAACACGAAACACGGAAAAACTTTTATGTTCGCCACGTATGACTCATAAAATACATCTTTATCGCCAAGTGAAATACTGAGTTGCTACGTGACAGACTTCTGAGAAAGCTAGACGATCTATAGTTATTCTATGTGTCAGGCCGATTTACACGGGTGACTAAAGCGCATCACACACGGTGAAGATAATATAATATTTTATCTTAAGGGCATTCCGTCCGGAGATTCCGTAATTGACCGTATTTAAAACCTTATAAACTCATAATCTGAAAGCTACAAAGTTATAATAAAAATACAGGAATAATCTTCAGTATATCAACATTCCTTTTGTCGTTTTAAATTTTCTATTTTTGTTTCTTATACTCATGATATCAGCTTCCAAAGTAATACCATTTTGTTAAAATTCAAGCATACATTCAGCATCTCCTTAGGATTTACAAATTACTTTTATTTGAAACTCACGCCAATAGATCGACAATATCATAAACTACATATTTGCCGTTTTAAATTTTTTTGGGACATTTTTGAACTAAGATAAGTAAAAATAATAGGGTTTTAGCGCGATCTCGGCAACGCGGCAAATGTATGGCCAAGGTTGTTTGCTCGGGGGACGGCCTTAAGATGCCCAAATATAAAATATTATAGTATTTTAAGCTATCACACACGGCTAAGATACGACAATATTAAAAATATGTTCATTTCCTTACGAGCCTGCGTTGGTGCCACACGTATTCCTTGTTAGAGTTCTATATACAGGGTGATTGACTATGAGTAATAACTAATAATTGATACTGCCTTACTTCTTGATTTGTTAGCTCCTCAGTCGATGATTCCGATATAGAATGTGAAATGCAGATTGCAGTAGCACATTCCAAAAGAAGCATTTGGATAGAGCCTCACATAAAAAAGAGAAAAACCTGCGGCGTATTTAACCTTTAGGGTCTACACAGACGGACTGCATTTCAACTGCAATCCAACTGCAAATTGCAGTTTGAATGCAGTTGACACGACTGCAATGCGACTGCAATAGAACTGCAAACCAAACACGCAGTCGGATTGCAGTTCAGTTGCAGTCGGCGTGCAGTCGTGTGAACTGTTTGGTTTGCAGTTCTATTGAGTCGTGTCAACTGCATTCAAACTGCACTTGAACTGCAATTTACAGTTGGATTGCAGTTGAAATGCAGTCCGTCTGTGTAGACCCTTATCAATATCTATCAGCGAAGAAGTTTCAGGAGTATTTTAGAAATTCAAGAGAAACATTCATTTCGATTCATGAGCTTTTTAAGCAATAATAATAATAAAGCAATAAATTATAAGTCAATTTTATTTAAAATTAACCGAAATGTTACTTTTTCCCTCAAAATGTTACTTTTAGAATGAGAGTAGGTATGTAACTTTCTAACATACAGCACTGGCAACACTGCATCCACTAGTGCGTCCGATCACCGATGAGCCCGCTGCTCGACACAAAAACACCCTGTACCTATTCATAAAGATATATTTCGCATCTTAAGATAACATATTAAGATACGAAATATATATTTCGTATCTTAAGATAAAATATTAAGGTACGAAATATATATTTCCATATCGCTCGGTATCTTAAGATACAAAATATAAATTAACTTCGTCGTGTGTGATGGTTCATAGGATTTGTATGGTGAGCGATATTCTAAAATATGCTCTAAGATAATATATATTTTATATTATCTTCACCGTCTGTGATGCGCTTAAAGCCGTGTAAATGGCAAGTCGATTGCGTTTTGTCAAAAGGTTTACAAAGAAAGCAAGATGTTGAATAATATTACAAGTTATAAAGATCTTGGCGCTAAAAATTTGGTTTAAATTTTAATAATTATTGTACACGCTGATGTAATTTTGATGTCACTAGATAGTAATCTTAATGGTAATCCTAGTGTGGTAGACTATGATGTCATGACTGTACGATAAGCTACGTAAGATTAATCAAAGCAACTGATAATAATTTTGAAGCTGCATCATCGTAAAAGAATTTAGGGCCTTTTTTTAATGCGCAGCGGAAACCCATCATGGGTGCCCCGGGTTGGGAATATGCCTCAGTTAAAAGCTGAAGCATCCCGGGGGTATATCCAGGACTCTTACCCACTAAAACCACCTGCGGTTTGCCTTCAGCCGTATACGGAGGGATGTCCTGGATCTATCTAATACAGGACTCCCTCCACGAGTCACGACCGGCCAGTCTACCTCACAAGGGACCGGACTTCCACCAAGTTAGGGAAAGTTTAGGCAAACTAAAGCGCTCCCCTCGCCGCGGCGCGGCGCCGGGACTAGCTAAAAGAACTAATAGGGCCTGCCCGCACTGCGAATTTTCATACCGCGCGGATTTTTTGTCGCAATTCTGTAACACCATTATCCTATGATAGTATCCGCAATGCGGGTGAAAAAAAAGAGAATTCGCGCGAATAAAATCCGCGCGGTTAAAACTCGCAGCGTGGACAGTCTCTGAATCTAATAACATCACATTTCATGTCAGAATGAGGCCTATGAGTACCTCAACTGTGTTACCCACAGTAAGTACACATGGAGTCAGCTGTGTAAAGTTTTTGTGTGCTTATGCGTGTTAAAGTTATTTTGAATTTCAATGCGTAGGCGCACCTCTTCCGTAAGTTTCATAACCAGAATTCCTCATTCAAGTTTGTTTAAATGAAGAAAAGCTGATATATTATGTACCCGCATTCCTTTACCATATTTTGTACTATCAGGAAGTTGATTCATAGGCATCTGCCATACTCAGACTCTTTTTTAACCGACTTCCAAAAAACGAGGAGGTTATATGTTCGGCTGTGGATATTTTTTTTTTTTTTTTTTTTTTTTTTTTTTTTTTTTTTTTTTTTTTTTTGTATGTTCAACGATTACTCCGCCGTTTGTGAACCGATTTTCGAAATTTTTGCTTTGTTGTATTTGGTTTAACTCCAATTTGGTACCATGTTCACAAAGTGGTGACCTGATGATGGGATCCAGGAGTAATCGAGGGAACTCCTCGAAATTTATATAGAAACATATGGTGATTTTGGTTTTATGTGAAGTGTACTAAGAATATGCTACCAAAAAGTCAAATATTGGGTCAAGGTATACCATGGTTTCGAAGATGCTGAGAGAACTCCTGACTCCTTATAGATACACGTTTGGGAGTTTCGGCGTTGTTTTAAGAACAGAAAGCATATGCTACTATGCTATTAATATTCATCATCATAATCATAATCATCATCATCGTCATCATCATTATTACCACGTCGTGTTAAGGTCACCAATGTCTCATGGCACAGAATAGATAGTAGTACTGCAAGGCATAGGTATGGATATACTAACTCGTAATAATAATTATGTATTGTTACATAACAACACCTGTTTGTTTAATACTTTGTTTAATACACGGCGGTCGGCGCTACAGAGGCGACGGTGTCGCGCGGGCGGCGCGTGGCGGCAAACGAGAGATCGAATATTTTACTACTTTATATTATACAGATCGAATACTTTACTAACTACTGTTCACTTCACTGATAATATATTATTTTGTGAGTGTGAGTTGTGACTCTTAATGTAAAGAATAGACGTCTACGTCTTACGCCTAAAACTGGTCTTATGGTTCTGGGACGTTAATCCCTCTGGCGTAATATCAATTATGACAACCAGTGAGTGTGAGCGAGAAGAAAATAATTATTGTAGCGAATTAGTTATATCAAATGCTATCGAGTAAGCGATACCGCGATGCAGAAGCTTAACAACGACATCTGTTGTTGAATTGCGGAACTAAATTTTCTTAGAAAATAAAAAATTTACAAATCTCAACACTTAACAAATTGTAATAAATTACGTAAAATATACGCGAAGGTTTACGTACTAGTGTAACTAAAAAGAGTGAAATTATTATTATTTTTAACAAAAAATTAAAACAGACTTCCAAGGTAAAAACAATAATAACATTAATATGAACTAAAAAGTATTAAATAATTTTTACTATCTAATAGTGCCTTTTTCCGAATTCGGCTAAACCTCAACTATTTCTGTACTCAATCTTCATAATTTTGAAGTCGGTGCCAGTTCCAAAAGTTTCAAATATTCTGTCAGAGGACTGAAGATTCAGCTATCTGGTACCGACTTCAAAATAATGAAGATTGAGTACAGAAATAGTTGAGGTTTAGCCGAATTCGGAAAAAGGCACTATTAGATAGTAAAAATTATTTAATACTTTTTAGTTCATATTAATGTTATTATTGTTTTTACCTTGGAAGTCGGTTTTAATTTTTTGTTAAAAATAATAATAATTGTTACTTGGATAATAATAATTAATATCTTTCTCTTTTACTCTTATGGGTAAAAACCCCTATAATAGTATTTGATATTATTATACAATACAAAAGTTTTTGATATTTGGGAAGCAAATAGCTGTATAAGGTTTTGACTTTTGTTGGGGCTCTATGTTCTCATGATTAAAAGTAAATACGTTGCGTCTACGTTCGTCATTTTGTGATTTCGTTATTAACCTAGTATTTCTAGCCAAGTCTAGATATATTACAGAACAGTTGTGTAACCAGCTATTATGCATTATTTCGCCAATCCATAATAATTATTATAGACAGTAGAGAAATCTTGTTTCAATTGCGGAACAGATAATCAATTGCACAGATGCAATTTTCCTAGTCTTACTGATTTAGTAACCGAATATTTTCAAATTAGGTATGCACAGACTAGAAAATATTTTAGCGGTTTTGGCGTGAAGAGGTAACAAACAGACATTCACACTTTCACAGGCGGAAACAAAATCTTAGCACTCATATTTTAGAGTACTGCGTAGCTATGATGGCCATCATGGTTATTCATCATGATTCATGTCTTAATGTGGAGAGCCCTACTTTGAAGTAGATTAAGATAATCTTGTTGCGAACAAAATGTAACAAAAGCGACAGAAAAAGGATATGGGCGAAAAGCCTATTGACGACACGTATTTTGTAAATAAAAAAACCCAGATAGTTCACAAATGTATGACACTCTCAACCTTCATTCAGATAAACAGGTGTGCCCAACAATTCGGTGAGGTGCTAACAGCTAATGTGACCTAGTGTTGTCGATAGCCATGAAGGCTCGTGTCCTGCGCTTGCGCAACGTATTGTTTGCAAATTTGTTATAGTACTAGATGACGCCCGCAACTCCGTTGTGTCAGAATTCGTACATTTTTCCGAAATGAAAAGCATCTTTTGCTCTTTTCCGGGACTTACACTATATCCACACCAAATTTCAGCAAAATCGGTTTAGCGGTTTGGGCGTAAAAATATAAGTACCTAAAAACAGACAGACAGAAACACTTTCTTATAATGTTAATTATGCGGATGTTCATTATTCAGGGTTAAATTGCATTCGAGGGTTTTGATAGAGAAATAATTTAACCGAAATTGGGAGTAAAAAAAATATCCACAGCCCCTCCTTCTTTGAAAGTAGTTGATGAAGAATACTGTGATTCTTGAGTAGAATTCCACTGTTATACTAATATGATATGTATTCATACGAGGTCATAACAATATCATGACATACGTAACTAAATTACACACATGAGTTCATACGCATATTATATGACATTATGTCTGCGGAAATGCCTGTGTAAGCAGTCATATAGTGCATATTAAAAACATTCTTTAACAATGACTCTTATATCGTTGTAATAAGGTGGTGTCAGGGGTAAAATATCTCTAAAAGGACTCTAGTAGTAGGGTTGATAGGCTGTTAAAAAAAAAGTCGGACAATCAGCCAGTTTAGCCGAAAACTTTTATATAAGATCAGACAGCCCCCTATCGAGGACTTTCCATCTCGACCTTTGTCATAATAACCTCTTTTGTACGTTCATAATGTATGAATAAGACGTGAAATATTAGGGTTTTCACATTTTCATTTCATTTGAGAGATAGAGATTTAATATGCAAGGTCTATGAAGGCCGGGTTCTCTTTAATTCTGACCGGTTACGCAATCAGAGACTAAAATAACAGATGTGCTATGCCCATCCCTCACTTTGCCGATCCAACCGTTAAAAAAAGCCCATTCTATGGTGAGTAATAAGTGTGCTAACAACTCTACGTTATACGCATGGGAATAGCCCGACAGGTTTAAGGGACATAAGATGGGTTATCCTATCCCCGTGTTATGTCCCTAAAACCTACTTATTGTCTCATGTGACTTATGTCAACCTCTCACTTTGCCTATTCGTCCGTAGAAAGAAGCCCTTTCTATGGTAGCATTGCTCAGCATGCTGGCAACCCTACTTATCCGTGTAGTCCATAGTCCACACCTGTGAAATGTCCCCACAAAGCGCTCTCCGGAACCAGTTTCACGCCCGATTGCCCAATTACACAAATTATGGACATTCCGGACAAAGTGTGTCGTTTGGATCGAGTATGAGCCAACAATTCATAAGTTTTCGGAGATGCAACATTCTAGATATGATAATGGGAACATTGAATGAAAGTTTTGCGAGAGATGGATTCTAAAGTGTCGGGAGTTACACCAGTTTAAAGAGCTACGATGATGTTTATTTAGTACTACATTGCGCCAAAATTCGTTTATTGCGCGGAAATCGTAACTTTTCACAGGATTAAAAGTATCATATGTGTTATTATGTCCTTTCTTGGGATTCAAAGAACCTCCGTACCAAAATTTCTGCAAAATCGGTTCATAGACCTTGCATATTAAATCACTGGAAAATAGATTACGTTAAAGATGATTCTTCAATTAGTTATAGATCGTACCTACTGCCTCTGTAGCACCATAACAAAACCATATAAAATCGAGTCTGTTCTGTCCCCATTTCGCCAGTAACGGCCAGCGGTCCCGTTGTCCGTTGGTATGTTTTGTTTGTCACTTCCCACGACTAACCAGTAACCATCTATTGGACTTGTTACAGTTTTTAACCTTTTTTGGGTAAAAGGTAAAAAAAGATCTGTAAGAACCAGTAGTTTCAGTTGGTAAGGGCTCGGTCATAAAAGATACAGTGTCTGTCTTCACCAATCCATACTAATATTATAAATGCGAAAGTGTGTCTGTCTGTCTGTCTGTTACCTCTTCACGCTCGAACCGCTGAACCGATTTTGCTGAAATTTGGTATGGGGATACTTTGAGTCCCGAGAAAGGACATAGGATAGTTTTTATCCCGGAAAAATGTACGGTTCTTCACGATAAACGAATTTTGGCGCAACGAAGTTGCGGGCATCATCTAGTCTAATATCTAATATATATATAAATCTCCTGTCACGATGTTTGTCCGCGATGGATTCCTAAACTACTTAACCGATTTTAATGTTTTTTTTTTAAATGTGTGCTTTTTTCCAACTTGAGAGATAGGATAGCTTCGATCTTTAATTATAGTCGCAATTTTATTTTATTGCATATTATTTGTCTATAAAGAGCGACGGGATAGCGATGGACGTTGCCATGGTGACTATACTTATTTAGTCACTAATTCAATAAAATAATACGGGCGATATACTTTATATAATATGGCAAAGAAACGTTTGCCGGGACAGCTAGTGATATTACATAAAAAAACTCAAAGCAGATATGTTACTACCACGCGCGTTGTGAAGCTTCAAATACAAACCAATTGGGTCGTCTTTTATTTAGTTTATCTCTTTTATGTAAATGGCATTTCGTATCTTTTGTTTCACTTATCTGTCAAATTTGTCAATGTTGGTCGGAAGAGATAAAAGCCGGAAAATAGTATGAACGTAACATATCTGCATTTAAGTAGAATATCATTGGTCTTCACGATTAAACTACTAAACAGTAAACTGATTTTGATTCTTGAGTCCCGAGATAGGATAGGTTTGAACAGGTGCTGATATACATATTGTTACGGATACGGACACGTGGTGCCATCTAGCGTCACGCCAGCGAACCTACCAAGGGAACACAGGCAACGTAAATCCCCTACTCGCTACTAGATGACGCTAGGTGTATGTACCTACGAGTACTTTCTAGAAATATCTGATACTTGTTTACGCATATCGGGTTTATTCTGGGATGTTCCGGAATTTTCTGAGATTCGATCCGGCCCGTATAAATAGTCGCAGACAGTCGAGCCGGCAATTCAGTTTTATCTGAGCTATCTTCGAGGCGACTTCGGAGCGAAAACAAGTGATCAATAGTGAGTGATTGTGATTGTGATAGTGACTCGGCTACGACCTAGGACAGTGATAGTGCTCAGTGATTTGGATCTAGTGCTTAGTGTTTGGACTCAGTGATTAGTGTGAGCTAGTGTTTGTGAATAAAGTCTTCAAGAGAGTCACCAGGTCTTTTTCTCCGAATCCAAAGAACCCTAGCACGTAACAACTGGTGTCAGAAGTGGGATTTGGAGATGCCATTGACTCCGAGAGAGGACTTCAAGGGGAGTGTCAGGACAAGGGCGCAGCGAGCTGCTGCCATTGACTCCGAGAGAGGAGTTGGCGGTGGAGTTGCGGAGGCCACACCCACTGGGGACCAAGCTCCACCCACTTCGGGTGAAGCCACGCCCACTGGCTCCGCCCACCGGGACCCGCCCACTCAGGCCACGCCCACTGGCCCCGCCCACTGGGCCCCGCCTACTCAGGCTCCGTCGACTAGCTCCATCCATCCTGCCACGCGCGTGGTTTCTACGGCCCCTCAAATGGCTCCTCAATTAGAAAGCATAATTGAGTTAATTCAGGCTTTGCAAGATGCCCAAGACCGCAAGCTCGGCGCTTTACAAGATTCTCAAAGGGCAATGATGGAATCACAAGACCGCAAGCTCGGCGCTTTGCAGGAATTTCAGAAGGCTGAAATCAGAGCGATTCGAGAATCACAAGATCAACAAAAAGACCTCCAAGAAAAAGCACTTGGAGCTATAAAGGATGTAAGTGACACGGTGGTTAAGCTCCGAAAAGATGTCGACATAATGGACGAACGAGTTACGGGGTTAGGATTGGATGTGGAAAATGTGAAAACCGGCCTCACTGAACTTCAGAAGAAAGTAGTGCGCCTGGAAACCACAGGAGTGGCGGTGTCTAGTGGAACTACCGGAGTGGTGCAAGTGGTACAAGGACCAAGAGTTAAAGTGCCACCATACGACGGTACTACTTCTTGGAACGCTTACCGTCAGCAATTCCAGACGGTTGCTTCTGCCAACGGATGGACTGACGAACAATGCCTGACCGCTCTCACTGTTGCGCTCAGAGGGCAAGCTTTGTCGGTCCTGGAAGCACATACAGGAAAAGGGTTCCAAGACCTGATGGAGGCCCTTGAATCCAGATACGGGGAGCGACACCTGGAGCACGTGTTCCGTGCTCAACTTCGTGACAGAGTCCAACGCTCAGGAGAGGGACTACAACAATGGGCGTTGGAAATTGAAAAACTGGTCAAGAAGGCACACCCAGGAACCGATTCCAAGATGATCGACACGAATATTGTGCAAGCATTTGTCGACGGAATCAGGGACCTCGAGGTCAGAGCTGCAGTGAGGCTACGTCACCACACCTCGCTAAAGGAAGCATTGGCGCATGCTTTGGAGGTCGAGGCTGTTCGCCGTGACATACGACAGACCCATAAGATCCATGAGGTCTCTGAGGATGTTAAGGAGGTCAAGGCTCCCAGGAAGAGAAGTTTTGGAGCCATGTGCTACAAGTGCGGTGAGAGGGGCCATCTTCAGCTAAACTGCCCGCAGAAGGAGACCCAGATGGCAAGGATGAAAAGGCTCGAGGAACAAGTAGAGGAGCTGAAGAAGCAAGGAGCTTCTTCCCCTGCCCGGGATCAGGGAAACGAATAAAAGCCAGGACTAAGGGGCGAGTACTGGCTGACGCGGAGGAAGACCCGATAACTGTTATCTCCCAAGCATGCAGCGGGAATAGTCTTGTGATTCAGGGGACTATTAACAGGACGGATTGCAAAATTACTCTAGACACAGGAGCCTCTAGAACGATAGTGAACCCAAATCTGGTAAAAGCCGCAAGGAGACAGAAGAAGAGAATTAACTGTCGGCTTCTTACTGCCTCCGGTCAGCCAATACCCGTCCTGGGAGAAATGTCAGTTACGATTAATGTAGGGGGGTCCTCATACCCTCACGACGTTATCGTGGCTGAGATTATGGATGATTGCATCTTGGGTTTGGATTTCATGAAGAAGCATAACTGCAGAATTAATGTCGCTGACGGAGTTTTCCAGTGTGGTGAAGAGGAAATTTTCATCCTTGGAGGCGCCTGCGGGAAAGTTGAATGTGTAAGGAAAGTCATTATACCTGGACGTGCGGAAGCTCGGGTGCTGGTGAAACTACCGCCAGCTGGAAAGAAAAAGTCAAACAGATGCGTGTTGATCGAAGACACGCCTACCAAGACATCAGCGCAAAAACTGATGACGGCGAGAACCCTTGTTAGTGGAAGCAGTAACGCTGTGGTCAGGGTTTTGAATCTTGGTGATCGCGAGATCTGCTTGAACAAAGGTGACGTCATTGGAAAGTGCGAGGAAGTTGTCTGGATGAGAAAGTGTAGTTCGATCACAGGCTCAGACTCAGCAAACAGCAGCAACTATGGAATAGTGACTGAGCTACTCGATGACTGCAAGAGTAATCTGACTTATTCGCAGAGCATGAAAGCTAAGAAGTTTTTACAACGCCACGCGAATATCTTCTCCAGTCAGGAAGGCGACCTTGGAAGAACGTCGATGGTTCAGCACAGGATAGATACCGGAAGCGAGAACCCAATTCGTCAACGAGCAAGACGGATACCCATTGCAAAGGAAAAAGAAGTTGAAGGCCTTTTGGAGGACATGAGAAGGCATAAGATAATTGAACCGTCTGCAAGTCCGTGGTGCTCACCTGTTGTGTTAGTGAAGAAGAAAGATGGCAGCACAAGATTTTGTGTGGACTACAGGCGTCTCAATGATGTCACTAAGAAGGACAGCTATCCATTACCTCGAATCGACGACACTCTGGATACCTTGAGTGGCATGAAATGGTTCTCGACCCTGGACCTGAAATCTGGATACTGGCAGGTGGAAATTCATCCAAAAGACAAGGAGAAGACAGCTTTCTCCACCGGTAAAGGTTTATGGCAGTTTAACGTCATGCCCTTTGGATTGTGCAACGCACCTGCCACATTTGAGCGACTCATGGAGTGCGTACTGGCAGGCTTAGTTGGAGAGGCCTGCTTAGTCTACTTAGATGACGTCATCATTGTTGGCCGCGACTTCGAGGACCATTTGCGAAACTTAGAACGAGTTTTCACCAAAATAGAGGGGGCCAAGTTAAAGTTGAATCCGAAAAAGTGTCGTTTATTCAGGAATAAGGTCAATTATCTCGGCCATGTAATCTCCAGTAATGGAATCCAGACGGACCCGGAGAAACTGGAAGCAGTTCAAAATTGGCCAACCCCTAAAAACAAAACCGAAGTGCGGGCATTTCTCGGCCTATGTTCCTACTACAGGCGTTTTGTTAAGGGATTCTCAGAGATAGCCAAGCCATTACATCAGCTGACAGAAGATAAACGACAGTTTATTTGGGACAAGACTTCTGAAGATTCTTTTCAGAAACTGAAGAAACATCTGTGTGAAACACCAATCTTGGGGTATCCACAACCTGAAGGTCAGTTTATAGTCGACACAGACGCAAGCAACACGGCCATTGGAGGGGTGTTATCTCAAAAACAGGGTGAAAGAGAAGTTGTAATTGCATATTTCAGCAAGTCTTTATCCAAGCCAGAGAGAAACTACTGTGTGACAAGAAGAGAACTCTTGGCTGTCGTAAAGACGCTACAACATTTCAGCAAATATCTCATCGGGAGACAGTTTTTATTGCGAACTGATCACGCAGCGTTGAAGTGGTTATTACAATTCAAGAACCCAGAAGGCCAAGTAGCTCGATGGATTGAACAACTCCAGGAGTATGACTTCAAGACGGAACACCGCAGCGGAAAGGCGCATGGGAATGCCGACGCACTTTCACGAAGGCCGTGTTCAGAAGACTGCAAACATTGTGTTAAGCAGGAATCTAATGAAATTACATTAAAGTTAACGAAAACAAGTCCTTTGGGTCCATGGGAGAATGATGCTATGAGGGAGGCTCAAGAAAGAGATGACGACCTTCAGCACATCATCACATGGAAGAAACGGGGTGACGTAAAACCAATCTGGAGTGAGGTTGCACCCACTGGCGCTGCCACTAAGGCGTACTGGGCGCAATGGGACAGTCTGATACTTCAAAATGGAATACTTTACCGGAAATGGGAGAAGACTAACGGCAGAGAGTTCCATCTTCAGATAGTTGTCCCAAGGACGAGAGTACCAGATGTTCTCCGTGAAATACACGATGGCGTATCAGGAGGTCATCTAGGTCAAGAGGACGTTAACAAAAGTGCGTGAACGATTCTACTGGTTGCATTGTCGAGATGATGTGCAGGATTGGTGCCGCAAATGTACTACTTGCGCTGCAGTAAAGGGACCACAGACAAGGAGCCGTGGGAACCTGCGCTTGTATAACGTTGGCGCACCGTGGGAACGAATTGCAGTTGACGTAGCTGGGCCATTTCCTGTAACGGAATCGGGAAACAAGTATTTCATGGTCGTCATGGACTACTTTACCAAATGGCCCGAAGTTTTCGCTATACCAAATCAGGAAGCTACAACAGTTGCTTCTAAGCTAGTCGAAGAAGTGATATCTCGCTTTGGTGTGCCTCTAGAAATCCATTCCGATCAGGGCAGGAATTTCGAATCGCAGGTCTTCCAGGAAGTATGTAGAATTTTGGGAATGCATAAGACGAGGACCACCGCTTACCATCCACAATCTGATGGAATGGTTGAGAGATTTAACCAGACCCTTGAGAGGCATTTGGCGAAATTGGTAGATGACAAACAAAAGGATTGGGACAAGTATATACCGCTCTTCCTTCTGTCGTACCGTACCGCCGAGCATGAGGGCATAAAAGCTACCCCGGCGTATGTCAATTACGGTAGAGAACTACGAGTACCAGTAGACCTCTTGACAGGAGGGTCACCGGAGGAACCAAAGACCGTACCAGACTATGTCTGCGATTTAAGGGAAAAGATGCGCTATATACACGCCACGGTTCGGGAAAATGGGTTACAGTCAAGTGAGAAGATGAAGACCAGGTACGACCGGAAAGCGAACACGAGCGGCTTCGAAGAAGGGTCACTGGTGTGGCTGCATAACCCAACTCGCCGAAAAGGGAAATCTCCAAAGTTACAGACCAAGTGGGACGGCCCATACAAAGTGGTTACCCGATTGAATGACGTGACTTACAGGATCCAAAAGCAACCAAGAGGGACATTCAAAGTGGTACACATAGACCGTCTGGCGCGTTACCATGGCAGTAACAACGATGCTCGGGACGAGCATCTCTAAGAGGGGAGTAGTGTTACGGATACGGACACGTGGTGCCATCTAGCGTCACGCCAGCGAACCTACCAAGGGAACACAGGCAACGTAAATCCCCTACTCGCTACTAGATGACGCTAGGTGTATGTACCTACGAGTACTTTCTAGAAATATCTGATACTTGTTTACGCATATCGGGTTTATTCTGGGATGTTCCGGAATTTTCTGAGATTCGATCCGGCCCGTATAAATAGTCGCAGACAGTCGAGCCGGCAATTCAGTTTTATCTGAGCTATCTTCGAGGCGACTTCGGAGCGAAAACAAGTGATCAATAGTGAGTGATTGTGATTGTGATAGTGACTCGGCTACGACCTAGGACAGTGATAGTGCTCAGTGATTTGGATCTAGTGCTTAGTGTTTGGACTCAGTGATTAGTGTGAGCTAGTGTTTGTGAATAAAGTCTTCAAGAGAGTCACCAGGTCTTTTTCTCCGAATCCAAAGAACCCTAGCACGTAACAATATTATACAATGCCCGTACGACAAGCTGCAGTGATGATAAAAAAAACGGTTGCCTGTAAAGTCGGTTTACTGACGATAGTTGAACGTGACAACGTGCCTCTTTGTCGCTCGTTCCGCGCTCTCACTTGCACTTCAAGCCTTAAATGGAACGCCTCAGAGCGAGGTAACGCCGCATGAGTCATGTTTTTTCGTGCGTGCAGCCGGCTCCATCGAATTATAAGACGTTGTCACGTCAAAACTCATTTCCCCGACTGTACATTTCTGCTAAACAACTCATTTCCCCGACTGTACATTTCAGCTAAACAACTCATTTCCTCGACTGTACATTTCTGCTTAGCACAAATTTTACCGACTGTACATTTCTGCTAAACAACTCATTTCCCCGACTGTACATTTCTGCTTAGCACAATTTTCCCCGACTGTACATTTCTGCTAAACAACTAATTTCCCCGACTGTACATTTCTGCTTAGCACAATTTTCCCCGACTGTACATTTCTGCTAAGCAACTCATTTCCCCGACTGTACATTTCTGCTAAACAACTCATTTCCCCGACTGTACATTTCTGCTAAACAACTCATTTCCTCGACTGTACATTTCTGCTTAGCACAATTTTTCCCGACTGTACATTTCTGCTAAACAACTCATTTCCCCCACTGTACATTTATGCTAAACAACTCATTTCCCCGATTGTACATTTCTGCTTAGCACAATTTTCCTCGATTGTACATTTCTGCTTAGCACAATTTTCCCCGACTGTACATTTCTGCTAAACAACTCATTTCCCCGACTGTACATTTCTGCTTAGCACAATTTTCCCCGGCTGTACATTTCTGCTAAACAACTCATTTCTCCGACTGTACATTTCTGCTCAGCACAATTTTCCCCGACTGTAGTACGGTGCTCTGTGCGGTGTACTGACGATAGTTGAACGTGACAACGTCATAGCCTTAAATGGAACACCTCAGAGCGAGGTAACGCCGCATATTGCGTCATGTTTTTTCGTGCGCGCAGGGCCCATCGAATAGGCTTGATGACATTTTTTTTTTCTTATTGGTAATTGAAAGACCCTTAAAAAATAGAAACATTGCTGAAAGAATGACTCTCACAGCTTAAAAATTCACCAAGATATGAACAATTCAAACTTCTCATAAAATAGACCTGCCCGAAACGCTCCATACAAAATGCTACGAAAGACTGGCGTCAGTCTTTCTTAGTTAGTACGGATCGGGAGAGAACTTTGTTCGATAGGTATATTAAATATTGTGTTTATGAAAGTGATTTCATACCAAAAGTTGCTTTTAATTGCATAAGTTATCGAATGGTATACAAATATTAAGGGGCCGGGTACCCTTCGAATTTCTCATACAAACGTAATACCAAAATCATTTTCACATACGAAAATATTTAACATGTTTGAGTTATTTTTCAGTTTAGAATAGTAATTACCTAGGTTCCTACACAAAAATTTACTTCAAAATATTTAAACACAAAAAAAAATTTTTTTGTTTTAAATTTTTTTTTAGTAAATTTACTACTAAATGTTGAAACACTAAAAAATAGAGTAAAACACTAAAAAATATATAAATAAATAGTAAATTTACTACAAAATATTTAAACTCTAAAAAATATGTTTTAGTATTTAAATATTTAGTAGTAAATTCAGTATTTATTTATATATTTTTTTGTGTTTTACTCTATTTTCTAGTGTGTCAATATTTAGTAGTAAATTTACTAAAAATAAATTTCAAACAAAAAAAATTTTTTTGTGTTTAAATATTTTGAGGTAAATTTTTGTGTAGGAACCTAGGTAATTGCTATTCTAAACTGAAAAATAACTCAAACAAGCTAAATATTTTCGTATGTGAAAATGATTTTGGTATTACGTTTGTATGAGAAATTCGAAGGGTACCCGGCCCCTTAAGAAATTTAATTGAAAAAAAAATCGACTTGATTATCCAACTTTGAAGGCGCCTAACAAAAAAATACAAATGCTATCGAGCTGAAATTTTGGTAACGCTTATTTTTTACCGTGCTTTCTTTATTTTATTAACAAAATTCGCTAATCTTTGACCTTGTAATCGTCCCTATTATAAGACGTTCTCACGTCAAAAGAAGATTACGTGTAATCGATACTTTAATATTATAAAGCGGAAGAGTTTGTTAGTTTGTTTGTTTGAACGCGCTAATCTCAGGAACTACTGGTCCGATTTGAAAAATTCTTTCAGTGTAAGATAGTCCATTTATCGAGGAAGGCTATAGGCTATATTTTATCACGCTAAGACTGATAGGAGCGAAGAAATAGAGGAAAATGTGGAAAAAACGGGGGGAAATTATTTGAATGGGCTTATTTGAACGCGCTAATCTCAGAAACTACTGGTCCGATTTGAAAAATTTTTTCAGTGTTAGATAGCCCATTTATCGAGGAAGGCTATAAGTTATATTTTATCACGCTAAGACTAATAAGAGCGAAGAAATAGAGGAAAATGTGGAAAAAACGGGGGATAATATTTGAAAGGGCGAGGGCTCACGAACTACTAGAGCAATTTTTTTTATTTGAGTCAGATAAGAAGTAGACTACGTGAAGGATCATAGGCTATTTTTTGTGGACTAATTTGTTTGTGAAACATCAAATTTACGCGGGCGAAGCCGCACGGAACGTCTAGTAATTAATAAAAGAGTGTAAACTACTACCATGCCAAATTCTATCAAAATATGCTTCGTCGTTTTTTAGATGAAAAGAAAAAATAAGCATAAAAACTTTCGGCTTTATATTATTATTAGCTTTATTACTGACTAGTATAATTTTAATTGATCCTAATTACCTTTCTAATAGGAATTCTAATTCTAATAGGAATAACTTATTCCTACTAGTACTTAGTGATTATGATTTGTATTGTAGTATCAATACTAATTCCACTAATAACAAAAACCTGATGGCAAATTGCCACTCATGTTTCTCATTTTTCACACACGTCAGACATGTGAATCGTATAGAATATCACAATAGTCTAGTGAAAATAGACCGCGTTTAGAACAATTGCCCTACTTGTAAACATGACTCAAATCGTGCTATCTTAATCTTGGTTTAACTAAGTCCAAATTTATGTTGTCCTAAATGTGACTAAGCTTATAACTATGTCGGTCAGCCATTTTATCCACGTTATTGGAAGCTTAGATATTTATAACAACCATAAAAATGAGCGAAAAATTACTAACACATCATCATCATTTTTTTTAAAGTTCTAGAAGTAACAAACGTCAAACATACAAACTCACAAACTTACGCATTTATAATATTAGTTTGATAAACGCACTGCTAGCTGACTTGGTATTGGAAGCATATTACTGCTGAAGGTGTCAAGATAAATAATTATTATACCTATGCCTATATTATGTGGGCATAGACGTATATAATCGTAAATATTGACAATAAAAAGAAATATAAAAATCTTACTACTGTATACTTACATATAAAAATATACGTGACAAAAAAGCAAATGCGCATTGACTTGAGAAGTTGAGAACTTGCTTTAGTTTTTTTGTCGGTTCAAAAATCAAAATATGTACCTACTAACGGTCTTACTACAAAAGATTTAAACACCTCTTGAAGAAAAATTCAGTACAAAATGGTCTCAAAACAACTGTTCAACAGATGTTTAGTTTTTTGTGGTAAGAGTGTAAGACCGAATATCTTTGAGTGTTGAATTTTCTATTAGTAAAGCATAGTGTATATGTTCATAGTTTTCCATGTTACAGCTAAGTGGAGATCATGTATCATGTCGCAACATATTTCACCTGCCACTCAGCCGAACGAAACGACCATTGTTTTACAATGTTGGCCCGATCGAGATATCATCCGGTTTAAACTGTATCTGTGGAATTCGAGACCTTGGCTCATATTAGGGCTCTACTTCTCAGATATTAATAGAGACTTATGCGAGGTATTAGAAGCAAGGGCGTGCACGCGGTTCAGAGTTCAGACATAATAGTTAACTGTAGAGAACTTTTTCACAAAATAACTAACAAATCATTGTGAACAAACAGTTAATTGAATAAAAAAAAAGTAAGTTTAAGCTTTTAAAAAGATAGAGAGTGCGTTATTAATGAGTAATGTCTAATGACTTGTCCTTTTGGAATCCTAAGTTCGATGTTATATAAAAAATTTAAATAGAATATTTTATTGTTAAAGGTACAAAACATCTAAAAGGTCACTTCATTACTTTAAGGAAGTAGTAGAAGTATGTAAGTTAAAGATAGGATTATATTATGTTAATTTATCATGTAATAAATTGTGATAACAGACATACTAAGATAATCAAAAAATAAAACTTATCAAAAATCTCAGTACATAATTTTATATTAAATCGTCTATTATAAACTTTGACAAGTATTTCTGCTTGTTGCATATTAATAAAAATATTTTTTATGCGTTAAAGTGGCTTCATTGATGTGAGATAAATCAAGCTTTAATTCAAATTAAGCTTATTAATTCAAAGCTTAATTAAAAATCTGGATGGATCACGACCTCTGTGGCTCAGTGGTAAGCGCGTTGGACACTCAAGCCGGGGGTCGCGGGTTCGAATCCCGCCGACGGAACAAAAAGTTTTCTATGTTCCCGGGTCTGGATGTGTATTAAATATGTGTATGATATAATAAAAATCTTAAATATATGTATAGTATAAAAGTATTAAATATATTTCCGTTGTCTGGTACCTGTAACACAAGTCCTTTAGGTACTTAGCACGGGGCCAGACTGACGTGGTGTGAAGCGTCCATAGAAAAAAAAAATGTAATTATACTTTAAATAATACTTTGTAGTTTGTACCTACATAGGCCCAATATCACCAACGTCTTTTAGTGTTAACAGCTTGTTAAAATTCTTTCATTGACATGAAAAACGAAAGCTAGGTAAAGTGATACTAATTCCAGCATTAACTTTGGTGAAATTAGGCCTTAACCTAGCTGTCATAGATAAATAGCTATTTCATTGTCTACATCGGATGTAAGATATCGGATATAACTATAACATTAACGGTAACCTGGGGTCTGCTTGACCCACAAATTAAGTAGTTTAGTGCCGAGTTAATAATTATATGCGGTTTTCGCCTCACCATTCACTAAATCGATTTATTATACCTAACGTCAGTGTTTTTGTCGTTGTCTTTCTACTGTTATTTGATACTATTGCATGGTTTTAAAATGCATGTATGTATGTATGTTAATGCATAATATCACACTTTTAAGGCTAAGACACACTGATACACTACATGACACGGCGTGGAAAATTTAAAAGACTTCCAAAAAGGAGGAGGATATATTTTTGTCTATATTTTTTAGGATAGCGATTCAAAATTGAAATTTATTTAGTTCTCGCGTTGCGCTTCTTATATAACTTACCCTTATTAAACGGAATTTTATATTTAACATAATATTGATATTTGGTACACTTTAGTAATGTTACTGAGGTGTCATTTTACATAACTTTAGATGCTACTTAGTTCTTACTCAAAAGTAGGAGTAATCATAAATTTGATATGAGTAAAAGTTGTGCAGAATTAACATGAACTTGCAAGACATGGTAATTACTAGAATTACGTTCGCACTCAGTGACATTAAATGATACTTAATTATTAATTATTAAACTTAAATTTAATGAAGTGTTTGATAGAATATGTATAGGGCTTATGTCAAAATCTTCATTTAATTACAGTTTTAAGTAATTACCTAGTATTCATCTCTGAGTGCGGCCGCGGCAGTGTGATTAAATAGAGGGCCATTCTAGCAACTCGAATATTTTATCCGACTTCAGAAGAAAAGGTATATTTTATAGTAGATCCGAAAGATGTAGTTCGTAACGGTTGCATCAACATTCCTTATAACGGGCGTCCATAAAACGAGCTACTATCAGACTATCACTCTACTTATGCGTCCTTAGTACATTTCTTTAGCTTCATTCGTTTTAATAACTTTTTTAATATAAAACTTATTGTATCCATGCTAATATTAAAAATTCGAATTGTCTGTCTGTGAAATTTGCTATGGAGTTACTCTGAGTCCCAGGAAAGCACATAGGATATTTTTTTTTTTATCGATATACGGATTTTGGGGCGACGCAGATGCGGCCATCATCTTGTATTATTTAGGATGAATCGTGCAAAAAAGAACATACTATCAAAATTCTCCTACTCTACCTACTGCCTCTTTTTAATTTTTAATAACGTGTACAAATCTTGCCTTACATTTCAGTGCCAAATGTTACACTGTTCATTTCTTACGATCGACACAACTAAACAGATTAAAGTATTTTACGATAGTAATTAATTCATTACATTAATTAATAGCATATTGTACAGTAAATCCCCACTGTAGCGGTACTAATTGGTGTTATAATAAACGGCAAAAACTGCCGGCGATCGACCGTGTAAATGCCTAATGCGGTCAAATCATAGCGATTTACGGGAAAGAGATTACTGTTTATAGCTAATATTATGTACCATCGAGGAAATTGATTCCTATGCAGTTGATAGTTCAACGTTATTTGGTCGAATATGTCAATTCAATGTTAATTGTGATCTGTCGGCTGGGTTTGACGTAACGCAACCAAACTACGTAGGTCCCCGATCTGCATAGGAATCAACTTCTCTGATAGTACTCTTACTATTAGAGACTAGCTATTTGACTAGCAAAGCTCGGTATTTGATAAAACACGAATAAAATGACATTTTCTAAAAATTATTCCTAGCTAGATCGATTTATCGTCCCCGAAACCCCCTATATACTAAATTTCATGAAAATCGTTGGAGCCGATTCCGAGATTCCAATTATTTTACAAGAATTTCTCGTTTAACGATATAACATGCTAGATGATGTCAAAATTAGTTTATCTCACGGGAACCGTACATTTTTCCGGGATAAAAAGTATCCTATGTCCTTTCCCGGGACTTTAAAGTATCTCCATGCCAAATTTCAGCCAAATCAGTTCAGCGATTAGAGCGTGAAGAGGTAACAGACAGACAGACACACTTTCGTATTTATAATATTAGTATATGGTTTGGTTTATTATAATATTATGGTAAAGTTACTGCCGCACTCAGCCACGAATGTTTATTATTATTATTAACTGTTATTACGAGTAATTAGTAAATGTAGCATTTGAGTGATTTATAGAGGGCTTATGTCAAAATCTTTATTTCATTACAGTCATGTTATGTTCATCTTTGAGTGCGGCAGTAATTTCCGGGGCAGTAATTTGCGAGAGTATAGAGCCTAGCGAGTCCTTTCCCGTGGCCTATTCAATATCTGTGCCAAACTACATAAAAATTGGTCCAGTCGTGATATTAGCGCATGCAAACAAACTCATTCAGGTTTATAATATACGAGCTATTGCCCGCGACTTCGCTCGCGTTAAGGGCGTTCCGTCCGGAGATTCCGTAATTGACCGTATTTAAAACCTTATAAAATATCTGAAAGCTACAAAGTTATAATAAAAATACAGGAATAATCTTCAGTATATCAACATTCCTTTTGTCGTTTTAAATTTTCTATTTTTGTTTCTTATGCATGATATCAGCTTCCAAAGTAACACCAATTTGTTAAAATTCAAGCATACATTCAGCATCTCCTTAGGATTTACAAATTACTTTTATTTGAAACTCACGCCAATAGATCGACAATATCATAAATTACATATTCGCCGTTTTAAATTTTTTTTAGGACAATTTTGAACAAAGATAAGTAAAAATAATAGGGTTTTGGCGCGATCTCGGCAACGCGGCGAATGTATGGCCAAGGTCGTTTGCTCGGGGGACGGCCTTAAGAAGTATTATTAATTTATTATATACAAACTTTCATCCCCTCTTTTAATCCCTTGGGGGTAGAATTGATCAAAATCCTTTCTTAGCGGATGCCTACGTCATAACATCTACCAGCATGCCAAATTTAGCGCGATCTGTCCAGTGGTTTGGGCTGTGCGTTGATAGATCACCATATCAGTCAGTCACCTTTGAGTTTTATATATTGAGAAGTGTAGATACGTAATTTTAAATTTAGTAGGGCTTTTTTAGGCCTGGTCGACAGATCATGACTTCGTCTTGATTAATGGAGGTCTGCCTATAGGGATGCCAAACCTTTTCGACTTTAGTATCATTTTTCTAAAGCAATGTTTTAGCGTAATCAATTAGACATGTCATCAAATAATACCATCATATAGTTCTGGCAATCTACGAGTGCGCGTCGCCCTTAGTTGTGTGAGTGACCATATCTATACACGCGTACATGGCTCGCTCGCTTCTGACTGCTCCGTCGGGTACGCACACTAACGAAAATGTCTATTCACATTTCCAACTACAAATAAATTCTACGCGCGCTCGTAGATTGCAAGAACTATACTAGATTTATCGGAATTTTGATTAACCTTGGAATTTAACCGAGAAACCTCGGGCAAAAGCAAGTATTTAACAAGGTGCTTAAACTGTATTTACTATAACAAAATGATTCATACATTTCACTATTTACAAACTTACGATTATTTACTCTTCCATACTATTATAAAATCCATAAAATATTGGAAACAATTTAGCACATGTTTATTTCAAGGGCAAATGACTAATATATTGTATAAATATCACTGTTATATCATCATATTATACAGTAAATATTTGTTGTGTTACTCATACGGCAGTTTATAATATGTTATGTTATTATTGTTTTATTACGACCAATATAAAAAATCTTGAGATAATGTAGAGTAAACCTCGGAATTTTTTTATTTACTTTCTTAATTAAGTTATACTTGATTAAGTTTCTTCATTCTGGTAGCCATTCAAGTTTTTTGTATGTATACCACAGATTTCTATCTAATGTACATTCTCCTATGTCAGGAATCTACATTCTCCTGTGTCAGGAATCGTTGTTTTAATTTTCATTTCTTTCTTTTGTTTTGCCATTAATTGTTTCTAATAATTAAAATGGTCATTCTACCAACTATTTAAAATATTGTAGAGTAAGCTAGCTGTTCACAAAAATAAATACTAGACACCTTAATTTACGTTATATATAGATTTTTCAAGTCTTAATTATTGCGTAAGAAATAAGAATAAAGTATTTTGATAATTGTATTCCCAAGAAGGGAGCGACGCGACGCGACGGGTCCTTTGAAAACGTGATTTATACGTATTGGGTAATATTATATAACTGTATTTAATTAAAGGGCATTTATGCGCGTTTTACATGAATAATGATATTAATAAATAATTATAATTTGTCGTAAGCCAAAGAAGCTCAGACTATGTTAAAAATATGTTCCTCAAAGATAGCTAAAGAAAAAAGGCAAAAGAAAATAAATTGTTTTATGTATTATACCTTATATTGGTTCCAATTAAAGAACATTGTTGATTAATCAACAATGTTCTTTAATTGGAACCAATTCATGATTTTAAAATCATGAATTATATCAGGGAACCCACAACTTGAAATGTTAAAATTTAACTAAGACTAGATGACTCGGTGAACTTTGTGTCACTTCCCTCCTAATATAAACCTTCCCTGGACCTCCACGAATATTTGAAGACTAAAATTTGGCAAATAGGTCGTTTTAGAGTTTTACTGAGACTAACAAAACTTAAAATTAATTTTTGTTTTAATATAGATTACGAACTTAAGTTCATTATAAATGGAACCGGAATCAAACATCTGATACTTTCAATTTCTACAAAAAACATGTCATTCTACAAAATTCCGAGTTCGTGCAGTGAATTCATAGTGACATCAAAATGTGCGCTTTCGTCGAATTAAGGTTGTTTTGCTCTCGCTTATGCTAAGCTGATGGCTTTCGACTTTCCAATGCGTGATCGTTTCGTTAGGCGATTGTTCGATCCCCTGGCGACCAGAGGAATAGCATACGTAAGTAGCTGCTTTAACCTGTCGCCTGGATACATTTTTGTGCAGGTGTCCGTTTTGAAAACGTTTTCCGTTTTGAGACGCGGTACCTACGCATGTCGCACTCGCACCTGACTGTACGTTTAAAAATCATGACGTTTGGTATCAATCTGTTTATTTTGTATTAATGATTAGACAAATTTTCTATTTATACTTACACTTAATATGACTTTATCTTTTTTTGGTCAATGAAATTATAATCAAACCCTAAAGGACTTCACGTCTTTAATAAGAAATACTTCACTAGGGTCTTAAATTTTGTGTGCATGGTCTTATTTCTAAGACTGTATATTGAATGGTCACATGTCGAAATAATATATTATTTTTAACTCGGTAACTGAAAAACTGTTAATTTAGACTATTGTTCCACAATAAATTAATAGAAACTGGCGTCTCCGACATACGGACGACGAGTCGTAGAGGCGATTCGGCCTCACATACGACAGTGGGTGACAAACCAGAGGGGTTCTCTCACATACCGGATGGTGCAGATGTTGACCGGGCATGGCTGCTTTGGTCATTACCTGCACTATACGGCCAGACGGGAGCCGACCCTCCGGTGCCACCACTGTGATCATGACGACGACACCGCACAGCACACGCTCCTGGAATGCCCAGCCTGGGTAGAACACCGAGCGGTGCTTGTTGCGACCACCGGATTAGACCTCACACTCCCGGCCATAGTTACAACTATGGTCCGATCGAGACAAGGCTGGGACGCTGTGACTACCTTCTGTGAAAATGTTATCTCACAGAAGGAGGCCGCCGAACGGGTCAGAGAGGCGGATGTGGCCGCAGACCCGGTTCGAAGACGGCGCGGAGGGCGCAGGCGCGCCGAACACGAACGCCAGCTCCCGCCGTAGATAGGACTCGGGCGACAGAATGGGGAACCCGCCGCCCATTGCACGAGTCTTTCCGGTTACAGAGCGCCCAGTGCCTTGGGCAGCTCTCCCGGAGTAAGCGGCAGCAGAATGTCGGGCGGAGGAGCTGCGCTGGAAGCAGACTGGGCCGCTGCAGTTTTCGTCTCAGACGGGTCCAGCGGCCCAGCACAAAGCGGAGGAGAAGGCACGGACGGGCTTTAGTGGGTAGAGCTGCGGCCAACTTACCATCTTCTCGGCCGTAGCGAGTCCCATATACCCCGGTGGTCCTTCCCCAGTGCCGCCGGGCATGCTTAAGCGCATTTCCCAGCTTGAAAAAAAAAAGGTTAATAGAAACAGTTATATCATATTATTTAACGTATGGTATGTGCTACAGTTATATACGGTCCGGTTTTATTACGGTTAGAAAATTGTATGTCTTTTGCGATGATAAATTATAGGACGCATGACATTACTGCCTTGGTGGGTCACCTGAACAACGGTCTTTGTGAAAAGCGGCGATGGAGCGTGCGTAATGCGATTCGACCTGAAAATTAATCGGTAATGGGCTACGATAGTAATTTTACTGTTATATGTTAGCTGTTGTGTGAGCTCCTGTTAAGCTCCTGATCTACATAAGAGCTAAGTAAGGCACCAGTCTTGGGTAAAGTTACCCTGGTTTTATATTAAGTTATTTCTCTTTTTCCTTGTATAATTACAAAAGAAAATGTATCACATTTTAATACAGAGCTTTAAGTTAAACGAATATTTTCATGATTCCAAGCCTGTTTTTTTGGAGTTTTATCACAATCTGATGGAAAATGCTTAATATATCGCGAATCTCTGCAGCTATACGAGTATAACTTGAGTATACTCAAGCTATACTCGTATCTACTAGATATATCTAAGTGATATTGAAAGTCTAAAAATGTCTATAGTTGTCCAAATATTTTTGGTTGGTCTATTTAATATCTTCAGTATAGTGTATAGTGTGTGAAATACAACTTTTAAGTCCTTCCTACCATCTTACAAAAACATGGCGGTTGTTTACTATTATATCTCAATTACTTCTATAGAACGCATATTTAGATCTTGGCTCAAGAAGATTGATACACTCTTCACCAAACTTTAAAATGCTCTTTCAAACAGCCCAAATTCAAAGTTTCATCTCAACTTTACGCACCAGAACGGAAATGATTCGAGTTATAAATAATGTGTATAGTGTAATCGCGGTTATCCACCGAATAACCGAGAGTTACGGTTACCGTAACATAACGGAGACCAACCATTTAATATTAAGAATTGCGTGGAACGTTTTTACATCAATCCACTCTTAATGCGCATATAAATTGAAACATTATGTATTGAAGATGAATAATTGTTAGTTTTTTTATGATTTACTTCATTTTAAGTGATCAATGGGTCTATAGGCCAAGTTTTATGTTTAAACATTTTTCTAATACTTTTAACCATAGGAGAAGGTAAGATCATTACTAGAAATCCTAAAAGCCTGTATATTTTATTAACAAACCTTTAATAATTCTATAGAACTCTACTGGTAAGAAATTTCAATTACCTTCACGTGTTATTGCCAAAGGTATTCAAATACAATTATTACAAGTCGATGACTTTATAGGCAATGGTAGAAAAACAGCCATTTAGAAGGCAACAAAATAATACGTGTTTGGCATCTGTTGTATATTATGTCGTTTTGGGCTATTAGCTTTCGTATGTCAATGTAAAGTTTTATCCACAAAAACCCCAGTATGATCGAATAACAGCAGCATTCACTCTGACATGGCAACTCACCAAAGAGCCATGATAAAAAAAAATAACAGCAGTTCGCACCCACGCCTACAAGCATACCATCCACGATCCATCCTTGTAGCTGTGTAAGACATAATGCATCAATGACGGCTGACATGCGACCTGCACCTTGACCGCGGCCCCCCGCACCCCCGCATACGCCTGCAGCCTCACCCGATGACAATGATAAGTGTTCTCTCACCATTGTGTTGTTTAAGAGTTTTTTTATGACGTACAACTCTAACATTGACTTGACATAACCAAACCAAAAAACGTAGATCCGCCATTATATAATATATATATAAATCTCCTGTCACGATGTTTGTCCGCGATGTATTCCTAAACTACTTAACCGATTTTAATGTTCCTTTTTTTAAATGTGTGCTTTTTTCCAACTTGAGAGATAGGATAGCTTAGATCTTTAATTATAGTAGCAATTTTATTTTATTGCAAATTATTTGTCTATAATTAATTGACAGTCACAATTATCTGTTAACTCCAAAAGATTCCAACATATGTCGATACTTTTCGACTGGATTGAGTAAGTAACGGCTACTGGGTACTTTATATATTGATAGGTGCATTTGTTGAATAAATAATAGTAAATTATTACAACCTGAGACTGACGGCGACCATTGTTTGTGCGACGGGATAGCGATCGACGTGGCCAAGGTAACATACATATATTTAGTCACTTCAATAAAATAATATGATTAATATGGCAAATACATAATATATTATGGCAAAGCAACGTTTGCCGGGACAGCTAGTAGCCTATAAAATCAATTTCTTTGATGGTACATGATGGAGTACAGAAAGTATCGATTTAGGTAAGGAGTAGAGATCTTTTAAAATCCTTAACAGGGTATTAAAGGAATAGAAATAAAGAGATAGTTTTCTACTTCTATTAAAACAATACATATTTATTTTTTTGATTAACGCCAGAAATTTTCTTCAAAGAAATACAAAAATAAACTGAAAAATAGTCAGCCAATTATTTCTTTACAGTTCTTTAACACCTTTAAAAATATTTTGATAACCGTTATGGAGAACTTACCATACGGTAAATAATTACCGCGAGCGCAAACCGCGCCGAAAACAGACTAGTTATAATTAAAGTAAATTACGCATGAGTTTTAAATCATCAAAAATCGTGATAATTCGATCATTGAATGAAGCATAGTAAGATTTTATATATAAGTTTTACTAACACAATAAGTGGATACTGCTATTCTAACTTTTATAAGGAAAATATTATTACAGCGCGTTGAAGTCTTTTGTTCCTTGGAACTAAGCGCGGGCTTCTTAGGACCAAGCCACGAGTACTGTCACAAAACTTTGTAGCAAATGTCACTAGTATTAATTTATGTGGCTCGTCTCGTAGTTTATACCGTACAAATACATTAAGGAAAACTATTTGTTTGTATAAAGCTGAATTTTTGACCTCATTTTGATGACTAAAGCCAAAATGTAGTGGAATGTAACCTACTGTCACAATTTCGATGTAAAAGTCGTTAAGTAAGACAATATAATTAGCTTACTTCCATGTGAAATGTGCCAAGTTTATACTGCGAACAATATGTCATTTGTGTATTTTAGTTTTCAAAATACTAGTTTTTAAGCTAAATATAATTTCCTACTTTATTTTCGCCTATTTGCTTTTTTCCTGCCGTCCAGTATTTTCAAATACTTACATAGATACATATTAAATATTTACACAATAGATATGCTGTAGAATGTAGTGTTAACCTTGCCTTAATAATAAAAAAAGTTGCTCGAATAAACAATAAACATGGTATATTATAAAAAAAAGTATCTAATATTATGTTGCTCATTTTTACTGTAATTTTTCACAGTAATATTAGTATGAAAAAATTGCATGTTATGTTTATTTGCATAGCTTATGATGTCAGTAATCGGTTTCATCTCTATACACTCGTCATCAAAGTGTTGTTGCCACATACAAACATAAGTACAGATTAGATCTCTACATGTCAAACAATGTCATAGTATGAGGCAATATGTCGGCTTTAACCGTACTACTCGTAATGGTGCTCCCACACCGCAGTTAGAAAATGTTTAGTAACGTTAGTAAACATTTGTTAGCTAACATTTAATCACAAATGTTAAAAAATGTTAAAAATATTTTCATGTTAGAAAATGTTTAGTAAACGAAAGTTAACAAATTATAACAAAATAAAACATATTGTGTTACCTTTTGTTTCTAAACATTTTATAAAGGACGACGGAGTATGCGGTGAGACAATACCAGATTTAAATGTTAAACAATGTTAGTAAACAATAGTAAACAATTATTTTAGTGTAGGAGAACTTATAACATGTAATAGTTCCTAACAAAATGTAACAATTGACAACATTTGTTAGTAAAATATGTTTTTATGTTAGAAAATGTTTACAAACATTTTCTAACGAAAAAGCTTGAAAGTTTGTCGTTTTATTAACCTAACCTGCAACGTAAGGTTTACACTGAAACGTAACTAGTCATAAATTGGAAAAGTCAGCAACAACAGGTAGAGTAAAAAATGTTCACAGGAGCTCTACCTGTCATAAGAAATTGTGAGCTTTACGATGTACTTGTTGAACGTATATAATATATATTATATAACCAGCTGTCCCGGTGAACTTCGTGTCACTTTAAAACCTTCCCCGTACTTCTACGAATATTTTAAGACTAAAATCAGCCCAATCCGTTCAGCCGTTTTCGAGTTTTAGCGCGACTAACACATTTGAAAATCCATTTTTATATATATAGATATTATGACATAATATGAAGGGTTGTGTCACTTGTAAGAATGTGATGTAGAGCTGTGTATTAAAGTCTTCTAACTAAATAATTAAGTTGCGGTTTAAATTGACCTTTATTTATCTTAACACAATATAAACTAATCGTTTAACCATTTAAAAATGCTTAGCAATATATTATATTAGCCGTCATAACATAAAATCGGTAGCGGCAGTAAAACAGCTGCTCTTGACCCACATGGTTTATTGTTGAGTTATGTTTGTCGCGGTCGTTGCTCGTAAACTTTACTATATTTTAATTAGTAACGCATATTGCAAAGGATTATTAAACTATTGTTTACCCATACTAATACTATAAATGCGAAAGTGTGTCTGTACTCTGTCTGTCTTTGTCTAAAGTTCTAAACACATTAGGCCGAAGTTACGCCGGCGTAAATTCCGCATGACTACGCTAGCAATGTATTTCGATATTCATTGCTCGATATTCGCACTGACTGACAATAGTCAGTGCGAATATCGACGTAAATGACATTAAAATAACATTCATAACAGCTCGCCTTGTACGATGGCGGTTACGACGCTCGCCGCGTTCATGATATATCATAGGAGAAAAATCCTTTTTAAGGCTTAATATATTTCAAAAAAGTAAAAAAACCAAATTATCAACTTATGTATTGCAAAGCAGTAGATATTTTTTATATATTCTTTTGATAAATAATGAAGGAGTAAAGTGGTTTCATTCAACGATTTGGAGGTGATTTGGTTTTTTTATTTCTTTATTATGTGATACCGATAGAAAAAATATGGCAAAACCACGTTACGTATCATATCATGTAGATTACTAATTATTTTTTTCAGATATAATTTATCTGTTAATGCCGATGAAAAGTGGTTTCATCTGCACGCTTTTTTCGCGAGAGGAGCCTTAAATTGCCGACGACACACTATTCCGTCGCGTTCCGTCCGTATTTTGTATGCGTTTGACATTGCGGACGTAATTTACGCCGCGTATCTTCGGCCTAGTGTGTTTGGACACTTTCTCTCTGTCTGTCTGTTACTTCTTTACGCTTAAACCGCTGAACCAATTCAGCTGGGTACGGAGATAGTTGGAGTCCCGGGAAATGACATAGAATCTCATGTATTAGCGAACAACTCTCTGCTCCATTACTTTCAAAACTCAGGAGGGCTATCTGCTACAAACAAGAACGGCGAGAGATCAGGCACAGGATCGAATTTTTCTTGTCCGACAATCTCAAAATTAGTGTAAGTCTTTATCAAACTCGAAAGCAACTTTGGTTTTTCCAACGCAGGAAAAAGCCTAGGACAAGACGTCATCGTATACGATATGATACGATCGATAGGTGGTACCTATCATTTAAAATCTAAATATTATGTGAATGAAACACTGATTATTACTCACGAGATCACAAATAGTGAATGTTTCGAACAAACCAAATCGCCTTGACTTCATGAGCTTTAAAAATGATTAGCCGAATTAGGTTTACCTGGATTGAGCAAGTAATAATCATAAGGTGTCGCTGTATTAACCTAGAATTACTTAGTTCTTAGTTTGTAAAGTATCCGACATAAAAATATAGTAACTTAACTATGTAATTATTTTCATCTAAATAATACATGTAAGTAAAGGAAAATTATGTTTTATTAAGTCTTTGTCTCTTGCAGGTACCTGCTGCAGATTTCAGTTGTATTGGTGAAGATCATTGTACGACTTAGCAATAATCAGGTAAGTCAAAAGCAGATCCTTAAAGCAACGAAAATATACTCTAGATTCAATGTAGAGAACTCAAAAAAAATACTAGGTAGGTACTGATCATAATTCTATATCTATACTTATTATAAAACAAAGTCGCTTTTTTTCCCTCATGTCCATTTGTTCCCTTTAATCTTTAGAACTACGCAACGGATTTTGATGATTCTTTCAGTGTTAGATAGCCCATTTATCGAGGAAGGTTATAGGCTATATTTTATTACGCAAAAATTAATAGGAGCGAAGAAATAGAGGAAAATGTGGAAAAAACGGGGGAAATTATTTGAAAGGGCTAACTTGAATGCGCTAATCTCAGGAACGACTGGTCCGATTCGAAAATTTCTTTCAGTGTTAGATAGCCCAAACGGGCTATCTAACACTGCTATCTGTGGGCTATCTAACCTCAATAAACTTGAGGAAGGCTATAGGCATAATTTTTTTTGTGGCTATAGGCATAATTTTTTTTGTGGCTATATATTTTATACCCATGCGACGCCGGGGCGAGTCGCTACTTATTTGATAAATGGGACAGTGGACACATACATAAAATACGACTTACAAAGGCTAATCTATCTCTCTCTCTTATTCTTCGTAATAATAATAAAATTATGAAAGAGGAAGTGTGAAGTTTCACGAACATTAGCCCAAGAAAATGATCTCCGACTAGTTTTGATATTTACTTAGTGTGTAAAATAGTCAGGGCCCCCACTACCATATGTGCAATGTGTGCAATGCTCACGGGCGCCATCCTCTAGGGGCGCCAAATCGCCATCTTTAGGGGCGCCAAAACCAAGGACCCAAAAAATTTGCCTAAAGGGGCGCCAAAATCCTTTTTTTGCACACAGGGGCCAGTAGTCCTTACGGGGGCGCTGATAATAGTCCCCATAAAAATATTCAAGTGCTAACATGAATAATGTCTAGATATAAAGGTCAATAAATAAAGGCAAATCATCAATAATGATTAATAGATGACTCCATTGGTACCTACTCGTAGCACTGCAAAAAGTTGCATCAAAATCGACAGATCAATTAACGATTAACTGTAACTCGTTTGGCGTGTCCCGACATTGGCACGAGACGAACATTTAAACCGCGGTTTAACGCTCCGTAATTACTTTACTAATTAATTAATTTGAACAATCATTCATTGCAATACCGTTTTCAATGAGCCGTCGTCACGGAATAATAAATATTGTTTGTTGAATTTTACTGACAACGCATGAAGCGTTGAAATTTTGAATTTGAAGCATGAAGCAGGGTTCCGACATGTGTCTAGTTATTACTGTAAAAATAGATCAGATTTCTCACGTGGTGGGTTATTTTTTTTTAAATATTGAAATGTCATCGGAAATGTCAGATTAAAATAGGGGATGTTCAGATACCCCAAAGAAGCTTCCATATAAAGCACTGACGATTCAAAGGTTAGGTAAGCCTGTAGAGACGTTTTAAAATATAAAAAAATAAAGCTTCATATTTTCCTAACTATAAGCTTTGCAGATATTTTATTTTGCACTAAACTAAATGATTTAGTCCTTGTTGTCTTAAATATATTTATAATTTACCTGAATAAGCAATTTTGTGAATATATTTTCTTTTTCAAAACTTTAAAATGGCTGCAGTTTCTGAACCCACCGCTTAAATAAAAAACGCTCTTATTATTTTTTATCAGTTTTACCTAATGTAAAAAACCTACTAAGTCTCCATGACGCTCGAGTGACTACAAAAATAGCACCCCCCTCCTCTACTATAAGGGCTCCCACACAAAACTGCGACTTCGCATCGCATCGCAATGTAATTTTTAATATGAGTTTTGTTGCAGATTTTTGCGATGCGATACGAATTCGCGGTTTTTTGTCGGAACTCAGAGCCCTAAACTAAACGCAGATAGAGCAAAATTCTCTATAATATGCGTTGGTAAATACCGTTCACCGTAAATATCGTTTGTCCGTTCCCGAAACATAAAGTGGGAGAGTGAAGTTGACGTAGGACTATAAAGGAGATCACCTAACTTCATATTATAGGTAAATCTATTCAGCTGTTCACGTGAAAAGGTTAAATGGAAAAACAATTCATCATATTATCATTCATAATAAATTTATTTTTAATTACAAAGCTATTTAAAGTATTAGACAGCTCTGTGTTGTATTATTTCTCCGTCTCTTGCCTAAGCACTTGTAGAGTTGTGAATTAGAACTCTAAAGTAAGCAACTAAGCAGACTTTGTAGATTACTAAAACATACATGCCGTAAATAAACATGTATGATGTTTGCATGTGATTTGCTCATACATGTTGGGTGAAATATGAAAAGTTTCTTATGCAAACATAACCAATAACCATGTTTAGCTTTTAAACTTTTTTGGTTTTTGAGTAAATAATAAGTAGAAGTCTAATAAGTATTAAAATTGTAGCATATTAATAGTACTGATGGAATTTAAGAAAAGGCCCCGCCCCCTTGCATGCGATATTATTATATCACTTAGCAACGAGTTAAATCTATTTCTAGCTTCGCTTTAAAGCTTCGACTGTACAATATTATATTGAGTTATTGACCAGTTTTTCTGTAAAATAAAGAACTCATTACTCAAAATTAGTATCAAATATATATAACAATAGCTTATATAACTTAACGCAACTTATTATCAAAGTTCTCATATCTGTTGACGTAATATAAAAAAAACTATAGTAGTGTACACGAACATCGATATTATCTGTGTTTCTTCAATATTAGGAAGTTGTGATTTATCGAGCGTGGCCCGACTAGCCCTCGCGACTCGGAAGTTATGTTCGCACGTAATTAATTTTTACTTGAATGATGTTCCAATTTCGATTTTTTTTAAGTTACTAGTCGCCACAATTTTGCGATGTTTAAAAGTCATTCTAGGCTTAAGACACCTAAAATAAGGTTTACCGCTCTCATTAAGAGACACAATAAAGCTGTAAATTAAAAATAAGCTTGAGTAAGTATACGAATTTCAAAATTCTTCCAAATTCTTTATTAAACATACAATAATATACAATAGTATAAAAACTAGATAGTGTACATCACGTCGTCTAATCCCATGATAAGTAAAAACTTGTGTTATGGCAATCAGACAACGGATGCACGCCGAACAATTTTATCCTAAAATAAAATTATTTACACGGAGCCGAGCTTGCTTCGGGTAAATGAAATAAATGTGTAAAATTTGTAAGCCTATTATCGTTTTTCGAGATTGAGCGTAAAACAATAATGATTGTAGCTATTAACTCATCTAAATTCCACAAAAATATTATAAGGCTATTTTAGAAAATCCAAACTAATTATAACTTTAGCCAGTTTGAGATATTTAAGCTGTAAAACAGTAATAAATTAGACATAAATCATCGTTGTAAACATTTAATTTCTCTTAGAAAGTCTAATTTAAACTAGGAAACTTTATAAAAGATAAATAGAGTCAGACATCTGTGGCAACAGGTTTGTTAAAAAAATAAAAAGAAATTACCAACCCTTATCATGAATAAGCTTAATAAATAAAACCTACCTTTATCTTTACTTGCCTTGGAAAAACTTTCTTTCTTTCCCAGCTAAACCGTATAACTCCTTGAATTTATATCGAAAGTTTTTCTCAAGAAACTCATTCAAGAAATATAATTTAGGATTTGCGGCTAACCACGACATTACATTTAAATTATCTTTATTAGATGGCCAACACAGACATAATAATATATCAAGATAGATACCGCATGTGTATGTACTTCGCGTGCCATATCGCTACCCAAACGACGAGCAATGCTCGTCCTTCAAAATTCGTTTCTTTAGTCTGCTATCAGACGTCAACTAGAAACGTTGGCCTTGATAATGGACACGTTTCTTATCATCGGTACGTCACAGTAGGTAGTAAAAAAGTGGCACGCTCGTTTTCATGCAAATGGAGCGACATGCGGTATCTATCTTGATCTATGTCTGTGATGGCCAGTATCTAAGTTATAAAAATGTGATTCACTCGACATTTCAAAGGAGATATTTACGTAGGTGTAGTCTGACTATAGTGATTCAATACATAAAGACAAATAAGGTATATTTATATTTTATATTTGAAATTGGTTTTTAATTATTTCGGAATTTATTCCGGCTTAACAGTTTTCAAATTACGAAAAAAGGTGCGGCAAAATCCTTAAAAATTTCTCTATTGATAGTTTTATCAAATTAAGTACCTAATAAAGAGTTCTATTTGTCTCATTAACTTCATTGGTATTTTATGGTTCCATAATCCATACCCAAAAATAGAAACAGATGATTTCATTACCGATACTTTACTGTCTGTCTGTTTGTCTATCAGTGATGGCTATGATTTTCACAAACTTTTAGTTCTACATATTATATCAACTAGCACTAAAAATGAAGTAAATATTTAAGGGGCCTCTCATTTAACAAACGTGTTTTTGCATTGTATTTGTTTACAAAAATCTTCTTTATTTTATCAGTTTAATAAATGAACATACTAGGTACACACTTTATCTTTTCCCATTTAATACAATGCTGTCAATGATTTAATTAAGTAATTCAATTAGTATTGAGCGGATTTGCATACTTACCTACAACGTTAAACGTCCGTTAAAGTATAAAGTATGGAGATGTTTCCAGTAAACATCCTGTTTCTACAAATGCATAGAGTATGTAGTTTTATTCCTTTACTTACTAGTTAAATAAAGATAAATGCTAAGAATATCAGGTAATATCTATTATTATTAAGATATCATCTAAATATTATGTATTTGAATTAATTATATAAACAGGTAAATTGTTATTAAATTCAAAACTATCTGCCTCCACACAACTTTGCTCTATCACACCTATATTTGTTATTATTTTATAATACAATATTTTCCTAACAATATTTCCTTTGTTCCTTTGTGTTGTATTTTTAAACTTAAATCTGGACGATTATTTGTTGATTGATGACAACCAAAAGCGAAAGTATTTTGGCATGCATTTATTTGCACAAACTTTTACTGATCGTTATGAAACAACTTTTACCAACAAAAATTCCACTTTTTTAACACCTGAATATTACATAATTCCATTTACCTACCAATTAATATAATTGGTACAACTCAGTTACAGAATTTAACCTGCCAGCCTTCCTTTTATAGAAATCCCAGATATAAGCACAGTCTAAGATGATCGCTTTGCAAAAATGTAAGAGGAAGGAGAAATGTTCGATTTTTGGATCCTTAGTTTGGATTCGCACATGTAGAGGCACACTGGGACCTAGGTTATCGGTCAATCACTGATCAGACTGGTCTTTATTGGTAACTATTGTACGTTATTAGTTGTTACAACACACATGCCCCAAATACCTCCTCTTGTATCGTCAAGCGATCTTATATAAGATCTACAATTCTACACTAACAACGTGATTACGGGTTCGATACTCGTATAAGGGTGAAACTGAAATGATGCTGTGAAAACTGAAAAGAACATTTTTATGTAATTATATGATAATGGGCTGCATTTAGCAGAAATGCACTTACTGTATCAACTTTCACCCATGCACGCATCCATTTCGCGATAAAAGAAAAACTGTATGCAAAATTACGCATGATGATACGGCCCGTGCGTCGCGTCACCAGTAGAGCACGCTACGTCGATTCATAGGTAGATACTAAACACACCGGCAAAATTAGCGGAACATAACAAATTTTTTTTTTTTATATTATTCGCTTTTTTTAATATATTTATTTATTTATTTAATAATCGATGATTAAAAAATAAAACTTTTATAAATTTAGGTCATAAAAACGTGTAAAATAGAAAAAATCTGCATAAATCAAAAATTAAGAAAAATCTATGAAATTTCAGTAGTAAGTTTTTAAGTTAAATTCTTCATTTTTACTTAAGAATTGCCATGTTAACAGCGTGTAATGCCTTCTATGGATCTGAAGAGAGTCTGGATACGCCATTACATGCTTGCATTTTGATTGTCCATCATTTCCTGTGAGATATTCTTCTACTCCTCCAGTAGCGCCAACTCGAGCTCCTGAACACATTTTGGAGCTGGAGTTTTAACTCGTACCGTTCACCCATTGATGTGCCACACGTTCTCAATCGGATCCACATCCGTAGACCGTGCTGACCTCTCCACCTGGGCTACGCTAGTATCATTTAGGTCATAATGCCCGCTTTTTTTACTCTATGAATGCGCATAAAATTGAAGTTACTACATAAAACTGTGCAAAAAGGCACAACATGCAGTTCTAGGATGTCTGCGCTATAGCCCTGTACTGTCAAAGTACCATCATTAACAATCATCAGCTCTGTGCGGGCTCCAAATCATATGCAACCCCAAACCATTACGAAGCCTGCATGATAGGCCACTGTTTTCGTTAAGTTTGATGGTCTATAGCGTTCCTTATGATTTATCCACATTCTTTATCGTCTGTCAACAAAATTAACACAGAATTTGCTCCCATCACTGTACAGCACAAGATTTCACTCACTTGTCTAATTTTGATGTTCACGCGCAAATCTTAGCCTGGCTCTTTGGTGCCCTGTCTCAAGTCTTGGTGCCCTTGCTGGCACCTTTGTGTTTAATTTAACTTCTTTGAGTCTTCTTCTTACTGTACAATCTAGACACGTACATCTCGGACCTGTTCCGATAAGTTTCTTCTCTGCAAAGTAGTTTGAGGTCGATTTCTTAAGGCTTGTACCCTTACAAAACGGTTATCCTGAACCTTTGCCACACGATATCTGCCTTGTTCTCGTCTCCGAACGTAAGATCCAGTCTTTTTGTAGCGTTGAAATTTACGATGGACCACGAAAGCCGACACACCTAAGGCCTAACTGACCGAACGGTAGGTGTGACCTTTCTCTATCGTGGTTACAGCTCTAGCTGTCGTAGATAATAATAATAATAATAATATCTATGGACGCTTCACACCACGTCAGTCTGGCCCCGTGCTAAGTACCTGAAAGACTTGTGTTACAGGTACCAGACAACGGAAATATATTTAAAACTCTTATACTATACATATATTTAAGATTTTTATTATATCATACACATATTTAATACACATCCATGACCCAGGAACTTTATAAACTTTTTTGTTCCGTCGGCGGGACTCGAACCCGCGACCTCCGGCTTGAGCTACCAACGCGCTCACCACTGCGCCACGGAGGTCGTCAAGTCGTCGTAGATGCTAGAGAATCACTAATTTTGTATCTAAGCAATGTGTTCTCTCAAAAACCAAACAATCAAATGAGCTGGCATACCTTGCACCCCGCTAAAAACGCCATTCTTATCAGAAACACTTACAACGTCAATCATCGAAAAATACTTAGTAGGGCATAATTGCAATAAAAATTTGTCAACTTGCCAGTTTTGTTCAATATATTATTTCTTAAATGAGCTTAGAAACTATAAAAAAGGATTTCACACAGCCCGGCTCACTTGAATTCAAGTTGTGGCCCTTTTTAACTATGTTCCGCTAATTTTGCCGGTGTGTGTAGATGGTGAACCGTGGACCTATGTAATTTGGTCGCGATTTGCGTTATGTCAGTACTATTATAATATATTCTGTGGTTATGTCAAATCAAGATTAATATTGACTTGACATAAAAAACATACATAATGCAGGTCCGCCATAATATGCCTATGATTAAATTTCTCAGATGGTACAATCTTACAATACTCTTGGAGCATTTGGATGACACTGTAATGGGGGCGTGAGCATCTAACTTTGTATGCAACTGCTATCTATAGGTTGAGGCTGCATCTTCTATACTTATTATAAAACAAAGTCGCTTTTTTTCCCTCATGTCCCTTTGTTCCCTATAATCTTTAAAACTACGCAACGGATTTTGATGATTCTTTCAGTGTTAGATAACCCATTTATCGAGGAAGGTTATAGGCTATATTTTATCACGCTAAGACTAATAGGAGCGAAGAAATAGAGGAAAATGTGGAAAAAACGGGGGAAATTATTTGAAAGGGCTAACTTGAATGCACTAATTTCAGGAACTACTGGTCCGATTTGAATTTTATTGAGGAAGGCTATAGGCATAATTTTTTTTGTGGCTATAATATATTTTATACCCGTGCGACACCGGGGCGAGTCGCTAGTAAGTTATAAAAGTCACCGCGCTTCTAAAGATCCTTGTCTGACTATCTGTATGACGGTAAACCCTTGTAATGCAAATTCTAACTTTAAATCTCTTACAAAACGGAACTCCCACAAATTCTAATTACTGATTTGATATGATAGATTATATTTAGCCTCGGTAAAAGCCTTCAGTCATCCTACTGAGAGCCTACTTAATTTAATTAAGGTAACTGAGTACTGAAGGCTAAACGTCGTGGGTGATCATTATTTTATGCAACTGATGTAGCGGTAACATGCTAAACATTATGACTTGTGAGTATTTGAATGATAAACTAATAAGTATCTAGTAAGTAATATTTAGACGTGGGAGAGCCATGCTTCGGCACGAATGGGCCGGCTCGACCGGAGAAATACCACGTCCTCACAGAAAACCGGCGTGAAACAGCGCTTGCGCTGTGTTTCGCCGAGTGAGTGAGTTTACCGGAGGCCCAATCCCGGATCCCCTACCCTTTTCCCTTCCCTACCCTTCCCTATTTCCTTCCCTACCCTCCCCTATTACCCCTTAAAAGGCCGGCAACGCACCTGCAGCTCTTCTGATGCTGCGAGTGTCCATGGGCGACGGAAGTTGCTTCCCATCAGGTGACCCGTTTGATCGTTTGCCTCCTTATTGCATAAAAAAAAACAATGTATTTCATTTCTGACTTGAATAGAAATTAATTTTCGGAAGTGTCCTACTTGATGTTCAGCTACCATTCGGAAGCCCGGTCAAAAAATTCTTTCCGCCGTTTCTAACTTCGAAATTATATTTTAAAGCGTTGTGGTTAAAGTAAGTAGAATATTATTAAAATTATTCAGAAAACATTCTTACTTCGATTCGATCGAACACAGAAAATTAAACCGTTAAAAATGTATTTTCGTTAATTTAGGTACTATAATTACTAGATCTCAATTCTGACGGTGTATATTTTCTAGATATCTGTTCTAAAATACCTAGATAACTAGTAGTTAGTACTAATCTACCTACTTAATACCCATTACCCTCCTTTTTGTAGGTTACCTACAACTCAAAAGTGCACAAAAGTATCAAGATTACCTTAAAGACTAAATAATAGGGCATTAAATTTGAAATTACGAGACAAAATTACACGGCAGGCTGGCCTATCATTTTCGCATTTCCCTTGAGCACCCGTGGTTGCCACATCAACCGGGTAGCCGAGGTTGTCGTAACCTTTACGGTTCCATCAACGGACCTAGGTACGTGATTTTAAATTAGGTTTCCGGTTAAAAATAACGGTAAGTGGTAACATTCTGTGTAATATTTATGCTTTTTTAAATTTCTGTGATTTTTTTTATAGCTGTTCTACGAACCAAGTTTAGTGAATAATTTGTTGAATGATCGATGCTCAATGTACGGTATCAAGAATCCAGATCACATATTGGTAATGAATTCTTTTTTTTAAAGTCACGGCATTTTGCGTTCGAATAAGGTTTTATTTCAATTTCCTTTTTTGAACTTTTGTTTTTTGTACCGGTCAGCGCGAGAGGTATGACTCAAGTTCACTGGTATCTTTGTCCTGATTTTCTGCGGTGCTGACAATAGAAAGGGCCCACGTCCTGGTCAGTGACCCCGACACACGGGTATAAATAGTTGAGCCTGGTCTATTGAAGCTTGTCCCGAGCGAATCAGGAATGGCGAGTTGTTCGCTTTTCGTTTTGATTCGTTCTACGATATTATGCAAGTTCTTCCAGTTACAAGACAAAAAACCTAACCTCTGGCTGCTATCCAAGATTATCTATTATTGTATCACGTATACACCCTATAAAGATGTTCAGTTTTACTATATTTCACAAAATATTGAAAGATTTTTATCTAAACATTATGGCGCATATTTGTAAGAAGTTTCATACACAGAAGCTATGTTAATAATCCTACATAGGAATGTGAAAATTCTTAGTCAGAAACATTTATTCAAATAAGACCTTCTTTGGAATGAATCAATCGTATTAAAAGCTATGCAAGTCGCGACCAAAAAAGTGCAGATCAGACAATCACGTAGGCCATGCATAGTCGATGAGAGAATTACCATACAATGACCCATCGCTGTCACCGTGAGACTGATGGTCGAAGATAGTACAACCTTATTGTATAAAGGCTGCAGAAGCCGACATTAAAGAGTTTTAATAGTGTTACTTACCTACATAAAGCCGAATGTAGGAAAGTCCAGCAAATGATTTTTGGACTCCAAAAAATTATTCTGAAATACAAGTTGCTACATAAAAAACAGGCGATCAAGGGCTTTCTTTGATTGTTTTTATTTGCCTGATTTGATTTTTGATTGTTAGTCACAAATCACAATAGTCAAAAGTGCCACCGTATGAAGTCTTAACGATATGTTAGCAGGAAAATGTAGAGTATCTTCATTGGGAACTTGTTAATAATCTTTCCGTAAATTCTGTTAAAAAATGACTATGAAAAAACTATTAAGCCTATAATCACTGAGGCAATCACGAGTATGTAATTAACGCAACTCGCATGGACAGTCATGTCCTTTGCTCACGCGACCCATTAGTATTCAGGTGAGGGTCTGAGACAGGATGTAAGTTTGACTTACCAGAGTTGTCAGCAAGTTTTTAAGGAATTTACCACAAGCTCAACGGGTCAATTTAAATCCTCCAGGGATTAGATGCTGAGTAGAGACTAGACTAGAAATCGCCAACTTCTGTGCCATTGAATTTACTTAACATGGATTATTGTGCCTGAAAATTAAACTAAGGTAGGCCCAATTTCACCAACTATTGTTAAAGTTAACACTCCAATTAGTATCATGTTAACTCTTTCGTTTTTCACATGAAATATGAATGAAAGAGAAGACATGACATTTTAACAAGCTGTTTACACTAACATACGTTGGTGGAATTAGGACTCAACCTTAGCTCGGAAATTTAATGATTAAAGATAGACTCAAAGCAACGAGTAGATAGTTAGACTACACAGAGTTAGACCAACCCTAATACCTCTCTTTACGAGTATGTAGGGCTTCACGATTGCGGAGCTGTGTAAAGCATATACTATCAGAGAAGTTGATTCCTAGGCAGATGGGGGACCTGTAATTTGGTCGCGTTACGTCAAACCCATCCGACCGATAACGATTTTTTTTAATTCGTCCCGGTCGGGACAGGCAAAGGGAGCGTTGCAGCCATTTCTATGTTTTTCATCATCGTTTTCATGTATCGTCAGGTCTAAAGTCTAGTCAAAGTCTAAGTAAAAGTCAATACAGTCAAGGAGTCAAGTCGGTCGATTCAGTAAAGTGGTAGACGCTTTACTGAAACTTTCGATGGAGTTTTGGAGGGAACACAAAATAGCACGTTTCTGGATATTACATCACTTTCCTACACTTGTGCATGAACACGAATATCTAATGGTTAATATTCTACCAATATTACACATTAAAAACCCAGCTAACACCATTTTAGGAAAATAATACAAAAACACAACAGCACTCTTTCACATGCCCGCCAAAACTCGAAATTTGAATTGAATTGACTTAGCCGACAAAATGACGTAGGTCCATCAATTGCATAAGAATCAATTTCTTCGATGGTACATTATACAATCGACATCAATAATAATAATGGGTAATCATGGACGAATGTGCCTCTCTAGCTAGACTTGCGTCGCTTGAATGGTCCATCTTGGGCCAACGTTAACCGCAATGGACAATTCTAACTACGTATTTAAGGTTTTACTTAGCGATGAAACACTGGAATTTGCGCAAATAAACCCAACAGGAAATAGAAAATTAGTTTTCGAGAAAACCTGTGGAAAGTGAGGAAGCGGCGAGGCGTCCTCGTGTTATAATAACTACATACTCAATGGTTAAGTATCATAAACCGTAATTATACTTAATTACAAACAACCAGCAAGGTATTAAAGGTGTTGAGTGGAAATTAAATTCCTGTGGACGGATTTGAGGTTTTATTTATATTGTAATTATTAAACTTTTAGTTTTTTTAAGTAGGTTTAAAAGGAAGCTTAAATAATCGGCCAAGTGCGAGTCGGACTCGCGCATGAATGTTTCCGTACCATTATAGAGCAAAATTAGGCCAAAAATTGTGTTTTTTGTATGGGAGCCTTAATTTTTTATTTTATTTTAATATTATTATTAAATATTGAAGTACACATATAACTAAGAATTTTGTGAAAAAGTTAAGTTAAGTAATAATGGCAATAGGTAGGTAACTACCTATTGCCATTATTAATATAGAGCAAAAAAGGCCAAAAAAATTACGTTTATTGTATGGGAGCCCCCCTTAAATTTTTATTTTATTTTGTTTTTAGTATTTGTTGTTATAGCGGCAACAGATATACACATTCATCTCTCTAGCTATTACCGTTCTCGAGTTACAGCCTGGTGACAGACAGACGGACAGACGGACAGACATCGAAGTCTTAGTAATAGGGTCCCGTTTTTACCCTTTGGGTACGGAACCCTAAAAAAGAGATATCTTTATACTTATTTTTGTTTTTATTATGGGTCAATGTAACAATCAATATAAATAATTACCTAATAACGTTTTAAGCACTGACTGTTGCAATCTAAGATCTATAAAGTTCAGCTGAAGCATCTTTAAACTATATCAGCTGTTTATTCATGTTTTTAATTAAGGCTTTTAGCACTTTGGCCTCTAACACTAACTCACTAAGTTATAGTTAATAATGAAAAGTTGCATTAGTCACGTAAAATATTATTTACACAAGTACCTAAATTAGTCCTAATATTTCAACTTTTAAAATGTCCCAAATTTCGTGTACCCAGTGGGTGTGCGTTTCAATACAATGTGTAGTTACATAAAACGTGCCGTATGTAGGTCTGTGCGTTCAAAATTCATTGATTTGTCACGTTTTGTAGTACAATATTTGTGTTTTGTAATGTGTGTAACGTTTGTTGCTTATTACATAATATTCAACCTCTCACGCACCACCTTTATCTATTCATTCATAAATATTTATATTGCAAGTAAAATATTTTAGCTATTTTTTGTGATGTTTATACCTATTAAGATGTCATAAGTGTTTCGTCAGGTTTCGGTCAATCTCAAATTAGTGTGAGATATGGATTAGCGTGCTTTTAGTTTACTACTGAAGCCTTAATATACGTTTATAGTTATATAAACATTGGGACACAACTATTTATCATATATTTCGCAGATTTTGATTTACATATTATGGACAATCTATTTATCATATATTTCGCAGATTTTGATTTACATATTATGGACAATTCGTATGCAAATTTTGCTAGTTCACGTTATTTACTTTCACTTTTGCCAATTTTGTACATTGATGAAATATTGGGCCCAATTATTATTAAATTAAGGTTTTTTTTTTAAAGAAGGCAGGTCGCTATAGCCCTGACGTCACTGCGACCCATAAGGATCTATTGTGACTCCTTCGCACTAGAGAATCATCCCCAATACTGCTCATAAATTGAACGATATGGTTGGGGTTGGTGCCACGAATTTCCTCTGTGGATGAGTATTCGTGGAGACCAAAGTGCCTGTTCCTGCTCTGTAGTAGAGCAGGACAGTCGAGGAGAAGGTGAATAGGTGTTTTATCCTCCTATTCACAGAATCTGCAAGTCGTTATGCTACAAATACCCATTCTGTTTAGGTGTTTGTTGAGCTTGCAGTGCCCAGTTAGGCTTCTGGTAAGGATTCTTAATTGGTTCCTACCCAAGGTGAGCACTAATTCTGATAGTTTCTTGTTGAAGCCAGGAATTAGTGCCTTGGAGTGTTCAAGGCCAGGGGTCTCAGCCCATTGCTTCCTGCATAGTCTGTGACCCCATTCCTTGAGTAAATTAAGGTAATCATTATTAAATTTTTACAAGAATATATATTTTAAGTAGGTTCTACTTTGTTTTACTGATTATGTAAATTGAATTGAGCAAGTAGTGTTTATAAAAACTAAAAACCTATTAAGTGATTTGAACCGAAGTTAAAGTTTCTTTAATGTTATGAAGGGCATAATAAATTTAACGCTTACAAAAGTGAGCAAAAACATTTATTAGTTCATTCATCGATGGCAGTTAACAAATAGTTAAATGATGGATGACCGATTCAATGAATAATAAAGCGATAACGAAACGACATTATCATCAGCTTCTAGCGATACTTTCTATTAAGGAGATTGATGGTTGAATTAGGGATTGCTTGGTTGGTTCTTATAAATATTAATTTTGTAATTAATTATTCGTCGATTCTTACTAGGCGTACACTAATTTAGTAGTTACATGATTTGTCTCAAATTAAATCAAAATGATTCAATTTGAGCTAGCCGTTTCGAAAATAGTGTGATTATCATCAAACCATTGTTTATTTCGTTATTCGTAAATTTTCAATAAAAAGTCCTTAGAGCCCGACTCTACATTTGCAACGCGAAGGAGGGAAACCGTAAACACATAGCAAAAATTTATTATGATGACTGTATTAATATTAGGATGTAGATTTCCTAAAGAAATTAAGAGATATTGCTCAAAATTCTACAAAATAAAAATCGGCCAAGTGCGAGTTGGACTCCCGCACGAAGGGCTCCGTGCCGTTATAGAGCAAAAATAGGCCAAAAATTGTGTTTTTTGTATGGGAGCCCCCCTTAAATTTTTATTTTACTTAAATATTATTATTAATTATTAAAGTACACATATATTTAAGCCCTTTGTGAAAATTTCATTGTCCCTACCTGTTGCCAATATTGATATCGAGCAAAAAAGGCCAAAAAAATTACGTTTGTTGTATGGGAGCCCCCCTTAAATATTAATACTATTTTGTTTTTAGTATTTGTTGTTATAACGGCAACAGATATACATAATATATGAAAAATTCAGAAGTCTAGCTATAGCAGTTCTCGAGATACAGCCTGGCGACAGATAGATAGACAGAGAGACAGACAGACAGACAGACAAACGGACAGACAACGAAGTCTTAGTAATAGGGTCCCGTTTTTAAACTTTGGATACGGAACCCTAAAAAAATAAATAAATAAAATAAGATCACTGACTGGCATAGAGGAAGTGATACTGATAATTTCCGTGGCGATATGAAGTAAGATGCGGTAAACGTGTCTTGAACTAGACCTTTTCTACGGTCGTGAGAGCGCATTGTTCGTGACAGATCCAGATCACGTGGATACCACGTCATAATGAGAAAATGCTCTATGGAATTGGAGTAGTATAAGTAGTAGATTGAAATTATCACAACGATTCGTATAATATATTGTATTGTATTGATGTAGTTTGATTGACTATGCAGTATGCAATTGGCAATCTGAATAAAAGTCAACTCTCTATCAAAATGCCCTATCTTTCTTGAATACGGGGAACGAGAGAAGTAACATAACATTAATCCTCGGGTTGATTTTAACCCAGTGCGAGTATCTGAGTTAGATTAACTTAGACCCACTAAAACCACCTGCGGTTCGCCTGCAGCCGTATAAAGGAGGGATATCCCGGATCTAACAAACACAGGACTCCCTCCAAGACTGGCCGGCCTACCTCAGAAGGGACCGGACTTCCACCAAAGTTAGGAAACGCTTCGGCAAACTGAACCCACTTAGTCTAAGTTAATCTAACTCAGTTACCAGGAATATTAGATACATAGGTATGTGAAGTTGAGCAACAGCTTTCACAAGACTATTCAGCGAAAGTTTCACTTCAACAAGTACTAAATATAAACTTGTCCACTCTGTCGTTCTGTCATTTAGTGTACCAATGAAAGGCCTTCAACGAACTAGGACAATCTTGTAGCTAATCCATCCTTTCGTTGCGCCATCTGCGGCAGCTTCGCGAGAGACAAGCCTGATATTACCAATCTTCTGCAATGGCATAAGCTTGCTGTCACCAGTAATCCATGGTCCAATTTATCCTCTAACCAGACAACCTTGTCGCCGGATAACCCAGTAACCGGACCATTGTATGGACGTGTCGCCACAGCGGACGCGATACGATCTGCCAATTGTGAAGTGACAGACAACGCATGTTAATGACCCGTAATGTGCCGAATTTCTCTTTTGTCTCCGCTATCAGGTGATGAGCTTTTTGAGGTCAACCGTTGGCGAGCCATTTGTTTTTCACACGAAATTAAGTCCAATATCTTTGAAATTTAAACACACTTAATCTATCTTATTATAGCGTCATTTTTACACACCTCACACGTAAAAGGTAAATTGATAGATCAAATTACTCGCAGGCCCACAGGCCAAACTTTTAATCCCGATCAATTCTTTCAATGGCCATAATATGTAGCGACCCCTCTTTGAGTTAGAAACTACAGAAACTTTAAATACATATTTATCTTAGCAGTTACCAATGATATTCAACTAAATACAGATCTGTTACGTTCATACTATTTTCCGGCTTAAATTGCTTCCGAACAATTTTCAAATTCAATTGTCAAATTTGACAGATAAGTGAAACAAAAGATACGAAATGATATTTACATAAAAGAGACAGACTATACAAAAGACGGGTCAATTGGCCCGTATTTAATGGCTTCACAACGCGCGCGGTAGTAACATATCTGCTTTGAGTTTTTTTATATAATATCATTGGCAGTTACGCATTAGCTATTACTAAGATTTTTTAAAATACGGTATTGGTTCATCCCTATGCTATTAAACATCAGCTTCAAATATATTTTTTTTGTTTCCAGATCGCGTGACTCAACGAAGATACGATGTGGGAATACCAGTTGGCAGGCAGTGTTTCAATATTAGGATGACGCAGGTAATCCGTTATTAAATGATACATGGTTCGTAGAATTTAAACTTAGGATTGGAACAGCAATTAAGAACCATCAGGAACCAAGGTCGGAAGAACCGCATAAAAACCAAAATAGACGACCACCTCTTAGGTAGAGGTGGTCGTCTATTTTGGTTTTTATAAGAAGTTGAGGAAGGAAGCTGCCTACTTTTATATAACATCCGATGGAATATAATTATCACCAAAACAACCAGTTGCTATCTCGAAATAGTAGGCATTTTCGACACTGTTTACATACAAGACTAATAAAAATGTTAATGTTGCATGTTTATTTAAAACAAAAATTAGCCCAGTTGAAAATCGGCAACCAACGTTGGCCAGTCCGATTGATAAATATGGTGATTATGATAATTAATATGAAATATCACGCAATATTTTGCATTTCATGACCATTTAAACTAGATCAGTGGAAAACAAAAGTAAACTAGACCAGCCTTAACAACGCGATCCTACTGAAGATGTTGCAAACTGTATGTTACGATGTATAATATGTATATCACGTAACAATACATAAGATATACGTAATTTAACTATAATTATATTAATAAAACATTAATATTCGCTCGCTTTCTCTGAATTAAACATGTGCTTGTATAAAATATAAATGTTACACCATAGGCCGTTGGAAAGGAAGGATTCCTATCATCTGATATCAAAAACACGAGGCAATCAAACTTTAGTCTCGGTTTATCTTCATGGCTGTTAAGATCACTTTTGACCAATAACGGTTATAGCCAATATAGGTCATCATATTTCATCAGTGGGTAATCCCCATTTTGTATGGTCGAAATAAATGTTGTAGGGCCTTCACCTTCTATTATAGTTAGAAGTATTGATAGGCATTAAATTAACGTTAGATTTATTGGAGTTATTGACGTGTTTATGAATATTCTGTTTACCTATTCCTTGACATTATATCGATACCTCATAAAACACCATCAGCAGGATGATGTCTTGTAAGGCATTTGACAATCTTCGTTTTCTATGAAAATCACGGATGTAATTCGATCACATAATATATGTGTGATCGAAGCGGATGTAAGAAGATACATACAGCCGATTACCGGATAGGACCCCCATCCCCCGCAAGATGCTTTAAAGCATTTTCTCGGCGTTAAAAAATAATAATTTGCTGTATAGTATGGATGGAAATGGGTTATGTTAGGGATTTGATTGGTAGAAGAAAATATGAAAAACTTGGATGGCCGAATACACGTTTTTGTGTATGATTTATGAAAATTGCTTAACAAAGTCACGCATCACCAATGTTTTTCAGTGAGGATGTCGCAGTCGGCTCTGGGCTTCGGCGAGCGGCGCTACTCGGTGCCGTCCAACCCGCTGATGCACGACCCACGCGGGATGCACTCCGAGGACCTGCACGCCTGGTCTATATACAGGTAAACTGCCTTTTTTCCTCATATGTCATCCCACACCTGGCTCTAGATGGGGCCTGGGTGGGGAAACATGGCCAGGGCTCTACATGTGAAGTTCTTTAGTATTGAGGACGCGCACGGCAGCGGAGATAGTGTCTTTTTTTTGGATTGCCTGAATAAAGACACCTGTCATGTATGTGAAACTCCCTGTGGGCGGTGAACGTCGGGCCTAAGCATACCCACTAAAATCCTACGGTGTTCCTGCTTCTCCGCTAGTGTTCAGACTTGTTATACTTTGGAACTCCTACTGGAAAAGATTTTTCATTCTCTGCATTTAGTTTCTGTCGGGAATCAAACAACGAACTTCATTCAAAGACAAACATAAAAGACTTTGAATTGGAATTCAAACTTTACCACGTACGCTAAAGAAAACGTCGATGTAAATTGTGAGCCTCCTGAAGAAAGTTATGTTAAGTTGCTGTTTTGATAACAATTTCAAAACAATAACAATAAATGAAGAATAAAACACAAACAGACGTTACGTATAGTAATTGAACAACATCTTTTCAGGCAAAATCTCAATTCGGACTTCACGGACAGTGCTTTGGGCAGCACTGACAAAAGTCCGCTACCCTATGGAAACTTCCAGCTTCGGGATACCACGGTCCAGTCCATTCTATCCCATCCTAGATATGGACCCAAGTAAGTAGTAGACCATAAATCATAATAATATTACTAAAAGTATTGCTAGTACTTGAACAAGAAAACAATAATTTGGAGAATGGTTATGGTTTAAATCTACCGTTCTAGTCTGATAAAGAACATTAGTTGCGTGTTTTGAATGCAATAATTTTAATTATTAACAAGGTCAATATTTTACTAAAACTTATCTGACTAATTTGCCTTCAACATTTTGATTCAAAGATAAAATTTAGTTGAATATAATTGAAACCTTGTGAGATTTTATTGAGGATTGAGTGCAATCTATTAATGATCCAAAGCACAATGATGGTCAAGATACAAATTTTATTATCTTATATATAAAAATGGATTTTCAATTGTGTTAGTCGCGCTAACACTTGAAAACGGCCGGACGGGCTGGGCTGATTTTAGTCATAATCCTTCAATCGGTGGTTCTAGGAATTCCCATTGTATTCTTTGGTTCTCGCGATCACCGGTGCTCGCGCGGGGCCTGAAGGATTAAAATATTCGTAGAAGTCCAGGGAAGGTTTTAAAGTGACACAAAGTTCACCGGGACAGCTAGTCTTACATATAAAAATGGATTTTCAAATGTGTTAGTCGCGCTAAAACTCAAAATCGGCTGAACAGATTGGGCTGATTTTAGTCTTAAAATATTTGTAGAAGTCCAGGGAAGGTTTTAAAGTGACACGAAGTTCACCGGGACAGCTAGTTTTATATAAAGTTTTGAGACAAGCCACATGATCGAAACCATAGTAAATTCTAAAATTACCTACTATTTCTTTTCAGATCAGCGCTTGGCTCGAACATGTACACGTATCTTAAGTTCGGACTGCCTCGTGTGTTTCCACCGAATCATAATGGATCCCAAAGATCGGGTACACCAAAGCCAAAAACATCCATAGGCAGTGGTATGAAGTCGGTTCCTAGGTAAGTTAGCTTGTTGGCAAAACACCTTTAACAAACATTACAGTTACCGATTATTTAGCTATAAGGTACAATTCCGTGCATCGCGATCGATCGCGGTTGCACACGACCTACGACTGTTGTCGGCCGCTCGCGACCATAGTCAGCATATGAAAATGTATGGCACCGCTTCCGAGGCCCGCGACTGACGCGCGCGGCCTACGACTGTCGTAAGCCGCGCGCGATCGTGTCTTGAAGTTATGACAGTCGCGCACGACCGACGACAGTCGTAGGCCCCGCGCGACCGTGTCAAAGTTATATGGCACGGTCGCGCGCGGTTTACGACTATGGTCGAGAGCGTCCGACGACAGTCGTAGGTCGTGCGCGACCGCGATCGATCGCGATGCACGGAATTGTACCTTTACTTTTTAAAAGACAATATAAAGACTACCGAAAAAAAGTGACGCAACGTTAGAGCAAAGAAGGAGGGGGAGGTACTAAAACACAACACTTTCCTCAAGTTTGCCATATACGATTACTTTGAACAAATAATTCCTTACCAGCAACACTATAAATTGATACAATAATACAGGGTGTTTTTTGTGATTTTTTCTTACTTTCTACCCTCGTTAACTTTTTTCTCCCATTGTTTAGAGATTTTATGTCATACAATGTTTCAAGCCCTTTCGTTTGATATACGTCTAGATGTGCTACAGCTTGGGTATGGGTTGCATACAAAAATGCCCCTTGTTCTTTACGATATTTTTTCAGAATCCAAAGGCAAAGCAGAGGCATGCGAGAGACTTCGTCAGGTTACGACAGCTCTGACAATGAAACTGCGACAAACTACAACAAATACAGTCGGAAATATCGGTCTGATCCCGATTTTAGATTGCAAAATTTAAACACCTACCAGGTAATTTCTTCAAACATAATTTTAATCAGTGTTACTTATTATTACTTAAAGGGTGGGTTGCACCAGAGGCGTGGTTAAAGTTATGGTTATAGTTAAGGCTAACTTAGCTTTAACCTTAACTTTGACCACAGAAATTGACAGATGTCTGTTACGTTAATTTTTTATTAAAGCTACAGGTAATGGGATTGAGAGTATAAAAAATTGAATTATCCGTAAAAATCTACAGGGAATATTATATTATAACACTGTGAAACAGTATCAGCGGTTATGGTTAAATATGGCGTCGGACGCCATATTTAACGGTAACCAAAGATTTGACATTTTGCACTGTAGTTATAGTTAAAGTTAGTTGGTGCAACCCACTCTTAATGACCAAAACCCGAGTCTGTCTGCGAGTTTCCATGGGTGGTTGCGGTAACTAGATAATTCTATACAGTATACACCAAATCTGAAGCAAACTTTACAGAATTATGTCTTTTTCTCAGCATGCAACTGGAGTACCGCTAGTAGCGATGCAACAGGCCGGTATACGTGGAGAGGGACACTGGACCAACTCGCGTCACAAGTCCGTCAGCGAGGCCAACCTTCTCGGCATCGACGCCAGACCAACCCGCTCGTATAACAGAAGAAACAGCGTCGCTGACTATATTCCCGATAATGATCATCAAAGGTATGCTCTTCATTTTAAATCCTTTATAGGACCTATAGGTTCGATTGATTTGATTTGATTTGATTTAATAAACGTCTAAAAATATATTGCTATCCAGTAAAAATTTTCTTGCAAAAACTCTATTTATTTCTTTTGGAACGAAGTTCCTTATCGCGCGTTGCGAAAGGGGGCTAGACGAAAAAATTAAGATCAAAAGTTGTAACGACACTTTTTGCTATAGTTGTAAGCCGTGCAGCGTGGGCGTGTTTGTCTGTCTGTCCTTCATTCAATCTCTCTCTCTAATAGAAAGCAACTTCGTTCCATCCGGGTGTCCCTTGACTCCTCTCAAGTTTTTTTCAATTTTATTTCAGTTATTTGATGCCATCATCACACTTGGGTGGTCGAATGTCGAAGGCGGGTAGTCACATATCGCTAGCACAATCTAGAAAACATTCAACGCTCAGACCAGGAGACCATTTAGATGGGTACACCCATTCCGCCTATATCTACCCCAATTATTATGTAAGTTGATGTAAATTGAAATAAAATTGTGTGATTGATTTTTCCTGAATGTAAACGTAATGATGAAATATTCGTTTTTCAGGTTAACAATTTAGAAATTACATCTCCAGATAACAAATCAACTTTGCTGGTATCAGGTCTTAGTTTTGAAGTGAAATCTGGGGAGATATTAGCAGTCTTAGCGACATCGCAGCATGAGGCTACGGGATTGTTAGACGTTTTAGCAGGTGTCAGAAAGGTACATCGATTTTATTGTAAAGATGTCATATTTTCTGTATAAAACTTTCATAACGGATTGATTTTCTTTCCAGAAATTGAATGGTGATATCGTGTTAAATGGCCAACCAGTAGCATCATCTACACTCCGTAAAATAGCAGCTTATGTGCGAAATGACACGAACCTGTGTCCGTCCATGACGGTAGAACACACGCTTCGGTTTCACGCCTCACTCAGAAAACCGAGACACAACCATACTCAAATCAAAATGAACGATAGAGACCGCGTAAGTAGCTTATGTTACCAATAAAGAAATTGATTCTGAGCAATCTGGCGGATGTTTGTATCTTGGTCGGGTTATTTTAATTATCAAAACCCAGCTGACTTAAATTGGCTGCCAGACCAAATATTAATAATAAGTCCAGCATTTGCATGAGTCGTGAAACTTTAAAAAGATAAGAACTACCCGTGTTTTAATGTCAATGACTACCTTGATTGCCCATAAACTATGAATGTATTAAATGTTATTTTACAGATAAATTTATTAATAGAAGAATTAGGATTAGAACAAGTTAGAGATACAAATGTCGGTCGCCTCACGCGCTCAGAAGTTCGTCGGCTGAACGTAGCGTGCCAATTGCTGCTGGATATGGCTGTCCTTATCCTCGACCAGCCGACGAAAGAGATGGATATATTCGATACGTTCTTCCTTGTTGAGTATTTGAGAAATTGGGCGGGGACCGGACGAGTTGTGATCATGTCTATACACCCACCTACGTATGAAATATTCGCCATGCTGACGAAGGTAAATTCCATTTGAATTTCGAGTATTTCCTTATAAGTAACTTTTGTACAAGAAGAAAGTTACCTATTTTTTGAGAGCCCATACTATCCCACTGCTGGGCAAAGGCCTCCCCCAAATTCAATTTCCCTTTTATTCGCTTATAAGTCTTCTGGACTGTTAGTTTTAGTTGCCCATTTAATTGCTAAATGTTTTTGGTCCTTGGGCCTTTAATTTAATTAGTTCTATTTTGTTTTCAGGTCGTTTTAATATCAGCAGGCCGCACTATGTATAGCGGCTACCGAAGGGACATGTTGCCATATTTTGCCTCAATAGACTACCCTTGTCCTGCATTTAAGAATCCATCCGATTACTACTGTAAGTCATGTTTTGAAATCTCTGTTTCAAGGATAGTTTAAAAACAACAAGATTTTCGAATAGAGGATTTATGAAAGACATTATGTTTGTAGTCTTTTAGCCATGAGCAAATCGTATTTTTAACGTTGTTTTTAAATTCAGTCAAGCCATAACACAAATAACCGTTCTACCATCATGTACGACAGTAAAAATGTTATAACCGACTTCCAAAGGAAGAAGAAGAGACTGTATGTTCGGCAGTAGATATTTTTTTACTTACGGTCTATTTTTCCAGTGGACCTGGTAACCCTCGACGAGCTATCAGCGGCAGCTCTTCTAGAGTCTTCAGGGCGAGTGGAGGCGTTAGCGGGGGTGTGGGCGCGGCCCGCCCCGGACCCGCCCCCGCCCGTGCCGCTCCCCGCGCCGCGACACGCCGCCTCCCCGCCGAGACAGGCGTTTGCGTTGTTAGAGTGAGTAGCCAGTAGACAGACATAACATAAGGGCCTGTTTGACCACTTCCTGATAAGTGCCAAATAGGCTATCCACCACTAACTTGACTGATGAAGTATGGAGAATCTGTCAAAAAAATTGTAAATAGCCTATTCGGCACTTTATCAGAAATTGGTGAAACAAGAGGTGGTAACTCTCGACGACCTATCAGCGGCAGCGCTTCTAGGATATTCATTGCGGGTAGAGGCCCGTACCGCCGAGACAGGCGTTTGCGTTGCTAGAGTGGGTGATTAATAAGTGATAGAGTAGAGAGTAGACATATGTATAAGCTATAGAAAGAGACAGCAGAGGTAGAACCTACATTGCGTAACCCCAACTCCAAAGCAGACAAATAGCAAATGGAGTAGTAGATACAAAGAGAAGTAAAGGTAAGAGATGAAACCCAATTTATTATATTTTAAGCTCCATCTTTAACCAGAAGCTAAAAAAAAACTAGTAAATTATGTAAGTAACGCCAAAGTAAAAAGTACAATCTTAATATATATAATTCTTCTGTGAGTGTGTATGTCACTGAACTTCTCTCAAACGACTGGACCGATTTTGATGAAATTTTTTGTGTGTGTTCAAGGGGATCTGGGAATGGTTTAGATTCACAATTTTGTCCGCTGCACAATGTTTTTTTAATTAATTTTTAATTTTTTAGTAGTTGTTGATTTTGGAATGTTTTACATTGGATCCGACAGACGGCGCTACCATCGCAGTGTCAAATTTTAAATAATATTCGAATTCAAATTTTAATTTTAGTCTGTCCCGACAGTTAGCGCTGCGATCAAATTAAAAAAAAATACTTTATATACTTAATATGGCAAAGAAACGTTTGCCGGGACAGCTAGTACGGTATATAATTGTTAAACGTTGATGTTTGATGGCCAACTTGATAAAAGCAAAGCAATACAAGCTAGTTTAGACAAAGCAAGGGATAGCGCTGAATATAACAATTAATATCGATGCAATTCTTTTACTTACAGAAAAAGTCTACTGTACACTCAGATGTCGACACTGTCCAACGTCATCACGCGGATCCTGATCGCCGCTGTCTTGTCCCTGGTCACGGGAACCATATTCTGGGACCTTCCCACCACTGATGCAAAGGTAACACATGATCCATACTAATATTATAAATGCGAAAGTGTGTCTATCTGTCTGTCTGTCTGTTACCTCTTCACGCCCCAACCGCTGAACCTATTTTGCTAAAATTTGGAATGAATATACTTTGTGTCCCGGAAAAGGACATAGGATACTTTTTATTCCGAGAAATGTAAGGTGGAGCGCGATAAACGAATTATGGCGCGACGCAGATCCAGGTGTCATCTAGTATGAAAATAGTCGTAAAAGAAATAGATAGTAATGGAAAGAAAAACATTGCAGAAGAGTAATATACAAATTGTAAGAACGATGATCGTTATAATAGTGGTAGTGATGTGAAAAATGCAAATGTAAAATATCTTTGTAAAAGAAATAGGTACATTATCTGAAGACGCACGATGTAATCTCTTCTTAATCTAGGGAAAAAGCTGCTACTGATAATACTTAACAAAGAATATAAAAGATTAATTTATGGATGAACACTTTATTAGTGGCTATTACAGTTACGGTTATTTTAATCATGGTAATTATTGATCGTTATAATTTGTAACGTCATTATTTAGAAATAAATGATGTCCGCAACTCTATTGCGCTAAAATTAGTTTATTGCGCGGGAACGTTACATTTTTTCGGGATAAATCAAATCAAATCATTTATTTCGGGCATCAGAGGCCCATATAACAAATACCTTAAAATCTAACATACATATTATAATTATATAATAAATACCTTAAAACTAACATACATATTTTTTATATATACTTTAAAAAAACTAACACTGTCACGTTTTGCCGGCGACGTGACTCGCTTCGTTCCGGAGTCTCCCCCGGAACCTCCGGATTTATCTATCCTATGTCTTTTCCCGGGACTCAAAGTATCTCCATGCCAAATTTCAACAAAATTGGTTCAGCGGTTTGGGCGTGAAGAGGTGACAGACAGACAGACACAAAGTTACAATTTAAAATAGAAAATGACGATATTAACATGAGTTTATTAATTCCAGCTAACCCAGAACGACCGTATAGGCTACCATTACGCGGTGATGTGTTTGTGCGCATGGCCCGTGCTACTGTGGACGGGGGTGCGAGAGGCGGGAGCGACGCGGGCGCACGTCGAACGAGATATAGCCGCAGGGCTGTATTCTAGAACCGTGTTTATATTGTTTGATGTGAGTGTACTTAGAACTAAGTTGAGAGAAAATGTTTATCTTTATAGTATGTAAAGTCTAAACATAAAGAATATGTACAGTCCAATCGCAGATCAAATAGAAACTCGCGCAAGGAATCATTGGTGTTGAAACGAGATAGCAATAGCTAATATTTAAATTTTCATCTATACTCTTATCTGACTTCTATAAAAGGTGGAGCTTCAATAATTAATTAAGGTTAAGTAAAATATACCTCGAATGCCTCGAAATTGCCTCCAAGCCTATATTCAAAATTCCGATAGGTCAAGGATTATAATGCAGCTTATAAACATAACATTTTATTTATTTCAGCAATTCCTAGAGATATGGTCAGCAGTTCTAACGTGGTTAGCGTACCTGGTGCCAAGTTACGCTATGAGTGGACTGTACGCGCAGTCGCCGACTTCCTTCGACGGATTTTATATCTATTTGGGTAAATTTTTAAACTCTATAAAGTTTACAATGACTTCTTTAAAAAAAAAATAACATCTTTCACTATTAACTTTCACCCAGTTTGGGTAAGTTGATGTTGTGTTTCATCATCTTGCCACATTTTTATAAAGTTTAAAATATTATGCCTATTTCCTTCCTGTTACATAAATATCTATTTTAAAAAACGCGCATGTTTTTCAAAACATTAAATTTCTCAGTACAACTCACCTAGCCAACACGTTTTTCCTGACGATTTTTACATCATTCTTTTCAGGATACATGCTGCTTTACCTAATAAGCATACAGATGCTGTGTCGGGCAGTTATCTTCGTGGTCCCGATGGAGAAAACTGCCTCGTTCCTGGCCGGTTTCTGTCTCCTTCTCACCATCCTGGTGAACGGGGTAATGGTGCACCAACAAGACCTGCCGCATTATGTGAGATGGCTGGAGTACGTGTCGCCGTCAAAATGGACGATACCTGAAGTTCTGAGGAGGGAGTTAAGCGAAGTGGCTCTGAGGAGCAGCATGAGTAAAGATATGAGGTGCACTGATAAACAGGTGAGATATTCTTTTAATTTAATTTAAAATACCGTTAACTGAGCCCCAATTTCATCAATTGAAGTTAACGCTCGAATTAGTATTATGTTACCTCTTTCGTTTTTCTTATGAATGAAAGAGAAGACATAACATTTTAATAAGCTGTTGGGGTTAGTAGTGCATGTTAATCCAAGCGGAGTGCTTCATGCAGTTTGCTGTGAACATTACGGGCAATATCTTATTATTATGACACAAAGTCGCAAAAGAGACATAATCCCCCCTAAAAACTCGGTGCCTACTTTGCAATTACATATATTTTATTTTGACGTATGATAGGTAAAGCGCCTGATCCTATCCATAACCCCTCCAAAACCTCGTGTAAGCCCCCTAAAATTTTAGGCTGGTAACGCACCTACCCGAGTTGTATCTATCACCCAGAATAGCACACATAGAAACAACCACTTATTATTATAGGGCTCCCACACATAACTGCGAATTCGCATCGCATCGCAAACATCTGCGACAAAACTCACACTAAAAATGACATTACGATGCGATACGAATGTGCAGTTTTGTGCGGGAGCCCTTATTGCAAAAAAATCTTAAAGAAATAAAGCGTGAAGTTTTACACTCACCTATTTTGTTTCAGAGACAACATTTGGGCATAATAACGCAATCCGCCTGTCCACCTCCAAACGGCACTCAAGCACTCAGCAACTACGAATACCTTCGCTCTGAGAACATTTGGGAATGGAATGAAGACAGCTTCTTAATAGCTCTAGCTATATTCTACGGGGTTTTCGCTCTAGTCGCCATTTTCGCGTTCATATTCAACTGCACTAATTACGTGAAGAGTAAACAAAAAGCGGCACAGAAAGGGCATAAAGTGACTGTGAATACGCCGTAAGAAATGGTGCTTACATTGGTGCTGATTATACCTCATATAGCACAATTTTACATAATATTTTTAGAGCCAGCTAGAAGACATAAGAAAAATCTACATAGTTTTTAACAACCTTTGGTAGCACTTTCCGGCAAAAATGCGACTATTAAAATACTTCAAACAGATTTTATGTCAATTTTAAAAATGCTTGAATTTAAAATATGCTGAAAAGTACACATCAAATTACCTACGGCATACAAGCATAATGGCGCATTTTCACTGGTCGATATGCGGGGTGCGGGAGATTTCTGAAACGCATGCCACGACCAATCAAAATACGCCCTTAGTTAGCGCACGTTATTATACCGCACAAGTTAACGACTAATGAAAATGCGCCTTAATTATAGATAAGGTCTTTCTTTGAAAGTTATAGGCAGAAGTCATTTTTGTAAATTACAACAGTAAATAAATAAAAAGTAGACAGGGTCGATAGCAAATGTAGGATAAGTCCTTATTTCACTAACGCCTGGTTAGTGCCAATCGTTAGATATCTAAATATCTACCTTTTCATTCACTCATACGGAGAACGAAAGAGATGCATGATATTTCAACGATTCACTTTAACAGGAGTTACATTAATGAGTAAAAATGTAATTAATGATTACAACAACGTTGTTTACATTGCTTTGATCTGTTTTGAAGCGATGTAAACATTATTTAGTATTAGGTATACTTAAAGCATGCTGATAATATCAATGTACAAATTATTTTAGTATCGTATAGTCTTCCGTCCCTTGTACTTAGTATACGTACATAATGATTGTTAAAAAGGATTTTTAATAAATAAATCTATACTAAATGTTTTCTTGATCAATCTTTATTTGCGTATAGATATGATTTTAAATTTGATATGTAGGTATTGTTTTCTAAAGCTATTTTGAATATTATTTGGCCTGTTTGCTAGCAAAATAATGTTACATTAAGAATTTAATAATTATTTGAGTAAAAGTTTATAGTAATCAAAAAGGCTACTAATATTTAAGTATTTCCTGTGGTGCTATTCAAAACGTTATTCAACGTATTTTGGTCGCTAATATAAAATAAGTTTTTTCGATTTATTCTTTAAAAAATACGATCTTCGTATCATATTCACTGCCTTTTTAAATGCTCATGGTTTAGAATATCGGAATATTATTATTAGTCAAAATAATTATTTGTTAGGATTATTAGGAATGCTATGTTAAAGGTACTGAAAGCCATAATATTAGAGAACCGTTAATATTAAGTTACCTAATTCATTTATGTGTAAATAAATTTATAAATACTTTTCAGACTTTTTATTTCAAACTTGATTCACATTTACAAACGAACAACACGATTAATAGAATTGCACTAAAATATTTAACAGTTGAACAAAAATTAAAGCTAATAATTAATAAATAATAATATTAACTATAATACAAAATTATTAAAGTCAAAAGGCAAAAATATAAAAATTGTAGATTTCATAATAAATTAATACTTTATGAGGTATTTACTTATTATTATAATTTAAATAAATATTTTTTGCACTTATTATATACCAATTTAATTGCAAGACCCCAAACAAAGCATTTTGACAATTTTCATTTATTTTTGCAAATACTGAAAAGCGCCATCTAGCGACAACATTTCGAACACTATTTCAGACGACAAAACAGTACTACGTTCTAAAATTAACAGCAATTTAGGAATACTTTTTGTCGTTGTGGACGGACATATGTAATTTTTATTTTTTATTCGCGTTAGATGCATATTATCAGTAATTTCTTACGCCCCTAGGGGGCGACGACGCTGCGAACTGCGAAACAGCGGCGAACCGATTTACTGTCTCACCCGCCACACGACAATGCGTTATATTGCATCTCGCTCTATTACAGTTACGCATCAGTTTCGCAGTTGTTTCGCGTTTCACAGCGTCGGTGTACTAGAGGCGTTAAAGGCAATTTTATCAACTTCTAATATGGAATAGTTCATGATACTTCTTACATATCTCGCAGACACACGGAGTCACTTTCCAGTGGTGTACTCGCCTGGGGACGTCCTCGGTCTCGTTTATAATGTACCGACTCGCTATCTGTACCTTTTGGAACTTTTTATCCAACTCCTCTTCTGATTCGCATTCACTGTAAAAAAGTTAGTTTTAAAATAAGCGCGATTCGTGTTGATACAGTTGTGTTCAGTACTGTAGAATTACTGGACACCAAAGCTGGATTTACAAAGACTATACTGGTGTGTAATATTGTATCAATGCAGTTTTTAAATCCCGAATGTGATAGGATTTACAATCAAATTGTCAAATTGTCTATCCGTTACTTCTTCACGCTCAAACTAATTAACTAATTAAGATGAAATGTGGTGTGCAAAGTTTATAGGATATATTTTATTGCGACAAAATGTAGATTTGCAAAGTTGAGTGAAACTTCTACATAATTATTCTCTACTTTTAGTGTCTATACACACTATGCCGAAGTTCCGCGGCGGAATTTCCGCATGATTCCGCCTGCTATGTATTTTAAATTACCGATGACCTACGAATAATAAAATCTAAGAAAGAGTAACTCCGTCAAAAAACATGCTCCAAAATACTTGTCAAAAAAAGACGGTTGGAGAGTAGTGTTTTGTGTCGAACTCGAACTCGACTCGAACTCGGTAAAGTCGGTTTACTGACGATAGTTGAACGTGACAACGTCATAGCCTTAAATGGAACGCCTCAGAGCGAGGTACCCTAGACGAAGGTACCCTGGACCATATATTCTTCTCTTGTCCTAAAAACCATTGTTCCTTGTATGATCTTCTCCCCCCAACCATTCCCCGTCCTATCAATTTTAAATCTGTGTTATGTTTTGTGAATACGTCATTTATTAAAGTGTTATGTACATTTATAGATACTAACAATATAAAATTGTAATTAGTTACTAACCCTAAATGTTTGTGTTGTTTTAGGTACTCTCAACAGACTTCGTTTTTATTATATTAGTAAACCGCACACTTGTTTAGTCATTAGACCTTCGTCAATACAGAGTCTCGTCAGTCATCACTCACTCTGACATTGGCAACTCACCAAGGAGCCATTTTCAAAAAGAAGAAGAAGAAGAAGAATTTCCGCCGCGGAACTTCGTCATAGTGTGTTTAGACACTAAGTATGGATGCGCTCTAATAAATCTTCTCTTTACCAGCTGTCATCATCATCACTATCATCAGATTTATCATCAACACACACTGGTGCATCTGTGGTAGTAGTAGCAGTGTATACAGCGTACTCGTAGCGGCGGGTAGGACAAGCGGAGCGGACACGGGACTTCGGACGTCTGAGGGAGAAGGATATTAGAGGGAGGTAGGTAGGCAGGACAGATAGAGATGGAAATATCAAGAAAATATATTTTTTCAAGTTGAAATAGTCAATTTTTTTGTCCTTAAAGTTTATCTTTATAGCTGGAAAATCTTCAAAATATTCGCTCTATACTTAGACTAATCATTGTAGCATTCTGTCTGTGCAGTTGCTTTTCTAATATATCAGACAAGGATAGCAAAATAGATTAGCAAAACTGTGTAGCAAATATTTCTAATAGGTGTTTTTTTATTAGGGTTCCGTACCAAAGGGTAAAAACGGGACCCTATTACTGAGACTTTGATGTCTGTCCGTCTGTCCGTCTGTCTCCAGGCTGTAACTCAAGAACGGTAATAGCTAGAGTTGAAATTTTCACAGATTATGTATTTCTGTTGCCGCTATAACAACAAATACTAAAAACAAAATAAATTAAAAATATTTAAGGGGGGCTCCCATACAAAAAACACAAATTTGGGCCTATTTTTGCTCTATAACGATACGGAACCCTTTGTGCGCAAGTCCAACTCTCACTTGGCCGATTATTATACATATTCATAAAAATGTAATGCTTATTATAAACAAATATAGGTAACCCTAAGGAAAAAGCCACACGGGTGCGGTACGGGCGCTGCGGCGTCCTGCATATAAAAATCTGAAGACCCTAGCATGACAAACATTTTTTCTCGCGTAGATCTATCATCGAAACAACACATTTTTATAGAGTTTTGTTGAGATAATGTCGAGATTTTGACATTATGAGAGGAGTAGTTTTTAATTATCTCGAGAGTGAAATATCTCGTTGGCGTATGCTAGACAGGCAGGTGCCACTTGGGAGTTGATGGTAAGGAGAAGCCACACGGGTGCGGTGCGGCGGCGGCGCGGCGCCGGAGCAGTGCCGCTGCGGCGTCCTGCATATAAAAATCGGCGGCGCCGCACCGCACCGTGTGGCATATCATTGATTTTTATCAAAATCTCGACATTATCTCAACAAAACTCTATAAAAATGTGTTGTTTCGATGATAGATCTACGCGAGAAAAAAATGTTTGTCATGCTAGGGTCAATAGAGATGAAGATACAAACTATCAAACATCGAGAAAAACGTAGGGTGAGATATCTCGTTGGCGTATGATCGGCAGGCTGGGTGCTGCATAACAATTAAAAATCTATTGTGTCTGCGATTCCCACGATCGAGGTATTAAATTACGTTCTAACAAATAGAAATTTATAATTATGGTTACTAGAAAATACTCACTCTTGATGTACACATTCATTTGATAGTATGCTGCAGTTTGACTTTGCTGATCTCGATCTTGTTCTTGACGACTTTCTATTTGTTTTTCTGCATCTAATTCTGTAAATAAAATATTAGAGAATAGCTGAATGAACGTTTAATTAAAATAATAGTAATGTATAAAATTTAAGACAAGTTTTAGCTGTAACATGGGTTTCTAGTTACAGAGCACTGAAAAATTAACACTTTAGGACATTGCTACTAGTCCCTTTGATCTCACATTATCATGATAATTTTATACTGTTCTCGCGTTTGATTAAATTGTTATTGATATACAATAGGAGCATTATAGCAGCTTCATTGTGAATGAAAAAGAAAAGTATTAATAAATCAATATAAAATTTTCTGCATACTTAAGGTGAACGCAGATTTGGGCCGCACCGCACGCACCTCGAATTCTTTATATGAAGTTATAGGCAAGCTCGCATACCTACCCGCGCGGCAGTCTTCGCAACTTCTACATCCTTTATATGAAGAATTCGAAATGCGGCGACTGCGGTGCGTGCGGTGCGGCCCAAAATCTGCATTCACATTTATTTGCAGCCAGACTTTACAGTTTTTCTTTTAGCATGGTAAGTGGTAATTCATAAAAAAACAAAAAATAGAAAAAAATACCTATGATATTGTGGGGAATGGCACACAGGTCTGTGGTTGGTTGTTTCACAATCATTTAGTTTGCTTTTATGACTGCAACTGCCTCCTATTGTTGCATCTTTTGAATCTGTGTAAACTTTGGACCCCCTTATTTCGTCTATACGAACTTTCGTTGCAATTTCTATTTTAGGTGATAATATACCCTTGAAATAAACCACACATACATTCAGAATAAAAGTTGATTAATCTGTCGATCAGAATTTCTCGGAATTGCCATTGTATTCTATTGTTGTCGCGATCACCGATGCTCGCGCAGGGCTTGATGGGTTAATGGGACTTAAAGTACATTTGTACTGATGATGTTACTTACTTGCTTAATGTGAATTTATTCTGCAGCATTTTATGTGCAAGTGCATTTTTATACAAAATAGATACTTGTAAACATTTCTTTTATTTTATTTCTATTATATTATATTTCTAAATATTAAGTAACAATATATAAATATAACCATTTTAATGGTTTAATCACGCAAAAGATTTCTCAATAATTTTAATGTAAGTATCCTCACCGGGAAATCCTTTGTCCTTCTCATCAACAGATCGACACCATCAGAGGAACAAGTGTTTGGCGGGAACAGTACATCATTCAGTGAGCCCAAGTACTGGGCCAGCATCACACACTCTCCTGACGCACAGTCCTCACTCCACTGTACCAGTTCACAGTATATGGTTTCGTCCTCTGTAAATTGACAATTTTGTAATGAAAACCACATTTTAACAATGTAAAGTTGCTGTGATGATTGATTGATTGGATGTTTCTCATTAATGCTTCAACTCCCGTAAGGCCCAAGTGGGCCGCGATAACAATTGAAAGGCTATTGTGTCTCATTTTGCCACGATCGAGGGTTAAAATTTTGATGCCAGAGAAAAAGGCTGAAATGTGGTTTACCAGATATTATGTCTTTGAAACTTTGACTGCAAACAAATAATAGCTTACTCAGTAGACAGCAGATGTTATTGACAGCACAGGCTTCCTTAAATCTCTTGCGGAAGTAAAACACATCTTTAAAAGCCAGGGGGAATGTTGGAGGTAGAAGGCAGGTCTGGTAACTAGTTCCCAAGGCGAATACTGTGAGTGATACTCGACCATCCTGACAGAGCCAAACTCCAGGGCAAGATACCTGCAATAAAAAATATATCTTAAACCAATAATTTTTCTAGGTCTCGACCTAAAATTTATAATAAAATTACCTTTTCCACTTCAATTTCTATAGTCAATTCCACGGTCTTGGGCATGTTAAAATCTTGGTAATTACGTTCATTTTAATTTAAAGCATTGTATAATTATTGCGTACACTGCTCAAATATTAAAATACAACATCTACTAGTAAATTACTCAATGTTTGTCTGACTCAAATAGTATTCAATTTTATGCTTTTAATGTCAAAATTAGATTTTTTAGTAAAATTTTAGAACTGTGTAGACTGTAAAGAATTTAAAAACGATAAATAATCCAAATTATTGTAAAAAATCGGTATAAATAATTTTTGGTGGGTCAAAGGGTAAAAATAGGTAAATAAACTAAATAAATCAATGTCAACTTGACATTTGACAATCTTTCTTTTTTCTTTTTTTTTTTTCTTGTTATGGCGGTCGGCTTTAAACCATGGCAGAGTCAAGTAAAGTATTGGCGGGAAAAAAAAAATTTTCGTAAAAAATTTCGTTAAGCCGGCTGTACACTCTCGCCGAGACACAGCGAGGCGGCCCGAGTGCGAGAGTGTAAATGGGTGCGCTCGCCTCGTCTCGCCTGTCTCGGACCCTCTCGGTCCGTTGTCGGTATTTTGCGGCCGAGCCAAAGGGTCTCGCGAGGAAAACGAGCGCACTACTGTACACTCTCGCGTCTTTCAGTACTAGTCCCAGGTGGACGAAACTTTCCGAACAAAGAAAAAATGGGTTCCAAATTTAAACGTAGCTACTAAAGTAAATCGCATAATCTGTACAATTTTTAAGCACGGTCGACTGTGATTGGTTGATAAAAAAGACCATAGAGAATATAAACTACATGAGAAAAAAGAGGAAGATGAAGTTTAAAACTCAAGGTTCGAATTCCATTTTGTGAAAATTATTTATTACAAAAATACAAAAATTGTAAATTAAGTGGATTAATTATTGAAAAACGAAAGGTAAGCCATTGTAAAATGTAAATGTAACCGTAAATTGATAAATTGAAGCAAAACATAACGATATCATACCATGTTCTAATACAAAGTATGTCGTAGTATTATTTGCATAATTGTACAATAATTTAGAACTTAAACTATATTAATATGAAAAAGATAGATTATTATTTCATAGAAATTATTATAATGTATATCAGTATGCAGTTAATTTGGAAAATGATGAAATGTGTATCATGTGTATATTGTTTTATTGTAACAATACATAAGGTTATTAATTACTATACTTACTATAATTTATGTAAACTGTATGGAATATAAATGAAAAATGTTTCATTAATTTCAGATTTTTAGGTCCCTATACAGCTAGTTTGCAACATTTTAGTCTGCAAGCAATAGCTGTTAACTCGATCGCGGATTCTAGGAAATCTTTTGTTCTCGCGGTCGCATGCGACCGCTTGGGAACGAAAGCAGCAAAGAGATTCAATGCAAGGAGATTTTAGGAGAAGGAAGGTATGGGATTATGAGTGGTACGGCCACCAAGGAAAAATCCTCTGATCAAGTGAGGTGGTATGCAGCTGGCCTGAACCCGCGCCATAGATTTCAGCTGTCGTATACAGGGTGTAACAAAACAAAGTGTGTATGTATAAAGGTGCGATCCACTGGATCGGAATCGGAGCGCAGGTACGCAGTGGACGGATTTGTTGCTTTGTATGTATGGTACTGACTACTATGAACTGCACTAGAAGTACTGGAACATCATTCTGCGCCTGACAAGTATATGACGACACGTGGTGCCACCGTCCGCACCGTATGTCCCGATTCCAACCTGGTGGACGCGCAGCTTTAATCCCCTCCCTATATAGAGTTTACTGTATAAAGCGCTTATTCCACTTATCTTAGCTAGGTTCCTAGATCCTAAATCGTTTCCGATTTAGTCAAGACGTGGAACAACATTTAGAAGCTAGGATCCTAGCTAGGATCCTACCTAGGAACCTAGCTAGCCGCTAGGATAAGTGGAATAATGGCTTAAGCCAATCAAGTAGTTAGTAGAGTAGCATAGACAGCTATTCTATCATATTTATAAATAAAATACATAAAACTGTACTGTAATAATATTATAATATTTAATAATAGAAATCAACAAAAACTTGTGGATTAAATCTGTTTTATTGTTTAATTTACCTTATTAGCCTATTTATTTAGCCATGTACAATAATTTTTATTGAAATTAAACATTTATTTGAGCTCATTTCTTTTTATTTTTATTTTTTTTTAATTTTTGGTATGTTTAGAGTGAAAGGTTTTGCACTTAAAATTTTGTCGTTTAGTTTTAAATTAAAAAAATAACGAATGTTTATTTTTTTTCTTCTAAGTCCGACCTCTTGTTACGTAGTATACAGTTTACATCCTCTTTGACTAGTCCCGCCGTTGGACAGTGTAGAACAGAAAAATAACAATATACGTTATTATTAGTCATTATCTGTGAGAAATAAAATTAAATATGATTTATAATATAAAGTATAAGGGAATACGAAAGAGTGACGTTGTGTCTTTGTATTTAATTTCCTAAAATTGTGTTATTTCGGTTTTTAATGTGTAATGTTGGTAGAATATTAACCATTAAATAATCGTTGTCGTGCACAAGTGTGGGCAAGTGATACAACTTCAAGGAACGTGCCATTTTGTGTTCCCTCCAAAACTCCATCGAAAGTTTTAGTAAAGGGTCTACCACTTTACTAAAACAACTGACTTGACTCGTTGACTTTACCGACTACTTTTTAGACTTTGACTAGACTTTCGACTTGACGATAATCTGGAAAAATGACTTGAAAATTTTGTAAATTATTTACGAAAAAATATTTTTTCCCGCCAATACTATACTTGACACTGGCCATGGTAAAGCCGAGCAGGGGGGGGACAGAGCCGTGTAAACGGTGTTCCACCAATGAACGATCCCGACATATATAACTACTAGGAAAAAAGATAAATTATTTTTTAAATAGCTGGATACTAGTCCTTTGACCACAAGTGATACCAACTTCTAAAAATATTTAAAAGGGCTCTAGCACACGGTTATTGTTTTATAGCGATGTAAACGAGATATTGTGGCGATACAAACGACCGATTTAAGTGATCAAAATACGTGAATGTATCATGCCACTATGTTGGATGACAGCGGGGACCACAACGAAGAAAGGGTTAATACATTAGGCGCGTTTTGTATCGCGTTTGAATCGCGTTAACATCGTAACTGAGTGAGCACCCCGTATGCTAGCAACCGTTATTTGCAAACATGCGAAATAGCGGGCAAAAGCTCGTATTTAATAATATGATGACCATCTATAATATTATTAAATAATATGTGAATTTTGAGGACAGTAATTTTTGGATCCCAAAATACAAGTTTTTGCGTGATAATATATTGGGTATGTCGATTTTCTGAAATATGCAACTAATTTTGCCTAAAATGACTGGCGAATCGATAATTTTAAAAACAACGTTGTAAAAATATATCAGGGTGAACATGACTAGTGATTGGACAGTACTAATCATTGGACAGAGCACAAAAACACTATATTTATTAAGGTTGCTTTAAAAACTACCTGTTTTTCTATAAAATCAGGCGTTCTTTTACTTTAATAACAGGCAATTTTTAAAGCAACATTAATAAATATTGTGTTTTTGAGCTTTTTCCAATGACTGGTACTGTCCAATCTTCCAGTCATTTACCCTATGTAACAAACATAAATAAATAAATATTTTTATTTGTTGGTATCACTGAAATTTTCAAAAAATCAAAACAGTTTAAAATGGCGTCTGTGTGTTTACGTCACGTTTGAACTAAATATTATAATATTAAATTATAATATGATATCTATAGACTCTTTGTGGCTCATTTTTGTGGATAATTGCAATGAGATATTCATTGTTTAATGTGTAATTTGTAATTCTATCAAAATGTGACACGAAATAGTATTTGAGGTTATCTTAAGTTTTCAACAAAATTTTTAACAAAATACGATAAAGATTTTATGTTTTGAGTGTGTGCTGTAATTTTTCTGCTCCAATTCTTATTTTGACACAGTTCTTCTTCTGGGATTAAATATTGAACATGTTGTGACAACAGTGACAAATATTATTTTTTCCAACTTTTACATTAAAACAAGTGCTTGTGCGAGTTGTGCAATGAAAATGTGTTTACTAGGACCTTACCCTAATAGGTAAGTGAAGCTTTCATAGGAATCCAGATACAGCTGTTGTTATGTTTGTAATACAATAACTAGGGCTAGGGCCGTGTTTCCACTGAAGCGGAGCGGAGCTTAGCGCCCGAATTGACCAATCGTGCTGTTCCAGCGAAATGAGAGCAAAGCGGAGCGAAGATGTCGAGCATAGTGGTCAATCCTTCACTGCTAAGCTCCGCTCCGCTCCGCTTCAGTGGAAACACGGCCTAAGGTTCACAAACAGACCCGAATTTTTGGTGCTCACATGGGTTGAGGAAGGATGTTTTGGGTGAGAAAAACCTCCTCGTGCCACTTCCCCATTTAGGAGAAATTAATATTTGAAATTTTCATAATCTTGAGATAAGGTCATCTGTTTTCTGGTGTTTGTGTTACTTACTTACTAGGGAGTGCGTCTGCTGCCGGCGCCGGTTGCCGAAATGGCTGCCGGCGCCGTATCAAGCGCATCATTTTTATTTCATTTGAAAAGACTTAACAGAAGGCCTACTTAACCACGGATACGGGATACCGAAGCAGAGGGACAATAGATTCTGTTGGGATAGATATTGCTAGATAATAAAACTGTTTTGCACTACAACAAAACAGATATTATATGGACAAGAAACACATATGTTAATTGGAAAGAGCTATCTTCGAACATTGCCTTATATGGTCAATTTTTGTCAACTTACCGGTGGCGTTTTGCTATTTCCTTCGCACCAATGGGAAATCTTGATCTTACCTTTCTCTTTCTTGAAGCAGTACCTCTCGTTTGTCTATCTTGAGTACCATAGGAGTCTCCAATGAACCAGCAAGAGCTTGCTGTTAACATATGTGTTTCTTGTCCATATAATATCTGTTTTGTTGTAGTGCAAAACAGTTTTATTATATATCCTTGAAACACATATGTTAATTGGAGACCTGCTTGATTTCTGCTGGTGAAAGAGTAGAATTGATTATTCTTATCTACTATAAAGACGCTATGTGTTGCTGCGTAGGGCAATCTCAATGAAACACCCACACTGCTGTTGGAACTCGGTTTATTCAAAACTACCTCGGACTTATATATGCTCACATTAGGTTTTCGATAACGCGATGTAGCGGATTACAAAATTTGTATAGTGCCATCTATTATCACATGTCATAACTAAAATAACAGCTATCTAACTAAACACTTCAATAACCGGCTTAGATATAAACCTTTACTGGGTGAGATATTTATAATGTCACACGTCATACCTCTAATTCGTAATAAAATGTACAATGTCTTTGACATTATTCATTTATCCCTTTACCCTTTTAAAGCAAAAATAATGTAAGTGTGTCTAATAGGTATATCCCTTAGCAGCAAGTTCCTTTTGAAAATTAGAAGATATAAACATGGTAAACACAAAAAGGGGAGACAATAATCTACACATAATACCTATAATGTTCCCAAAATCCGTTTGATCCTCTGCTTATTTTTCCTTTATATTCTAATAATAATAATTGTTGTCTTTTTAATAAAATACTGTATAAGTACCTGTAGGTACTACTTTTAGTTTATTATTTCAATCTCATCTTCTATCTGAGATCACGAAATACTAATTATTTAACTACCCACTCCTCATAATGTTATTAATTTATGAGTTTATTTCTCTATTTTTTATTATAAATTAAAACAAAGCTTTTATTTTAAATATCTAGCAATCTTACTCAGAGTGGAACAGAATTACTTAAATGTAGTTAATTCAAAATTTTGATGCAAGATTCCTACATTATTTATCGAATTCTTCATTTACTTGATGGTTAGTCATAATTTTAAAATGTATCTGAGTGTGTTAGTAAGGACACAGTCTGCTCTTTCAGTGCCGCACTCGGAGTGCACATCAATTAGGTAGGTACCTAAAATATTGTAATTATTTCAAAAATTTTACATAAGCTCCGTACATTATCTGTCAGACTATTCATTAATAATCTCAATTAAATATCTCTAAGTATGGCAATAAATTCACCTAATATTATTAGACTATAAAACATAATATTTTTCAAATATTAATTATTGAAATGAAATAGATCAGCAAGCAATAGTTATAAATTTTGAAAATTTTCTTTTAGTAGATTCTTACTACTCTTGTCATTGTTAACTCCTTTATATAGTACATCCTTTAATTATTTGTTATTATATTTATCCAGCCAACTCTTAGAGGCAACTGTGGGTCTGAATGCTACCTGTAGGAGCAGCTGTATTTACCTCTTTGAAAATGTACCTGATCCCTCTTGCTATTATCTAGATTTAGTTGCGGTTTTAATCTGACTTGATACCTACGGTGGCTACCTAATTTCTTTAGGGGTTGTGTAAGATTTATTAGCCTTTCACTAAATAATTTACAGGACCTATTTCAGGGCTTTTTGTAACTTACAGGGTATATTATCTCCCTTTAATAGCCTGTCTATGGACACATGGAGCCTATGGACACATAGGAATCCGTCCTAGGGCCAACTCTAGGCCACATGGTTACTGTGGCCTCATTACTGAAACAAAATTTTAGTTTCAGCTACCTCAAAATGATAGGTCTTGTAACTGTCTGCCAGATACCAAGAGTACTTTGTATCTTATATACTATTAGTTGTTACTCTTTAATGTTCTCTTCGGTACCTCAATTAGTGTTTCTAAAATATGTATACAACAGTCTATAAAAACTCTTTGGCAGTATTTCTAAAGCCCTAGCACAATAATAATAATAATATCTTTATTTCAGGCCAAATAGCCCATATTTTAGCCTAACAGCTACAGATTATAATTATTACATATTGACAATTATTTTGACTTATGAGTTATGGGCTTATGGCTGACCTATGTTACAACCTATTTTAGACTCTGGGTTTTCTCTTTTAGATATAAATGTGCTGGGAATCCAGCTACATCCATTTCACCCTTTGGTATGGGTGACCCTGGATTTATCTGTTATATGTGACACCAGTCTATTAAGGGACAATTGATTATCCATTACAGTGGACCCCCGATAATCCGGCCCCTGTCTAATCCGGCGCCCCCTGTAATCCGACATGACAGAATTATGTTTGACAATCTTTGCTAATATAGATCACGCAAGTTTGAACAGGTCACAACTCGTACGCGCCACCGCTATTGTGCTCGACGCGTATGCATTGTTTTACTTAGTTTGAATTTGACTACTAGTGATAGCGGTACGGCCTAGCGTACGTTCATTGTTTACTATTTATTCATTGTGTATTAGGTATATGTAGTACCTAGTAATGTCGTCACAAACCCAGAAGCGAAAGCACAAAACGTTGACAATCAAAGAAAAATGTGATATTTTAGATCGTATTCACTACATGATTTTGATTAATAATTCTTGATTATTTTGGTAGACATGTATGTGCATTTATGCTTAATTTTATAATAAAACGTAAGCTCTCAATTGTTATTTAATTTACTAAATTCGACTTACATAAATTAAGTCTGATTTGTACTTCAAAGTACATACATATGTACGTATAATATATAGACTCTCGTCATTAGATATGTAATTTGTCGGATTACAAGGTACTCTTTCGTAAAAAAATCCGGACTATAGGGGTCTTAGGCAGTGCTCTATAATCCGACAAATTCGATAGTCCGACACTGCCCTGCATAATGTTTGCCGGATTACCGGGGGTCCACTGTATATTGTATCCTAGATCATTGAGTTGTTTATATTGGACACAGAAATTTTCCCCCCTAGTTTTGCAGGCTATCGTTGTATTATGTCTGCCTGAGTGGGGGCCTATTGTGCAAGTCCTGACATCTGGAATAGTAATCTAAAGTAATATCTGGGTCTTAATTATGGATTTTGCCCCAAGAAGCATTGCTTCTATTGAGGAACTATTTCTTTGGCTCCGTACCTGTGGTGCAGCGTCTAAAGTATTATTTGGTGGGTGAAAATATCCAAACTAATGGTGCTGCCCTCTTTGACTAAAGGTATCACAAAATATTGCAGCACCGTCTCTCAAGTCCCAGGTAACATGCAATTGCATTCTGGCTGATCTTCTCTAAGCGAGCAAGTTAGCCGTTGGGACACCCCATATTGACAATGGCCTCCGAGGCCTGGGGTAACAAGTGCCCTTCCGGCACGGGTATGTTATGAGACATCTACCCCTTTTGACACCCTATATTGATAATGGCCTCTTAGGCCTGGGTGACAAGTGCCCTTCCGGCATGGGTTGGTTTGTGAGATAACCACCCTGGTATCACCCCCTATTGAAAACGGCTTTTGAGGCCTGGGGTAACAGGTGCCTTTCTTGCAGGTTAATGTTGTGAGATAGTCACCTCTATGACTTCCCCCATAAAATAGCCCCTTAAGGCCTGGGATAACAAGTGCACCTCCGGCACAGGTTTGTCATGAGAGTCTGTTTATTCTGCTGTTGTGTCTTTCTGGCAGAAAGGCTGCTGATAATGTTATATTTAACAATTTAATATTGTAATTAAAAGTAATAATCTTATAATTTGAACTAGCTTAAAAACTTTTTTCTTTTCTGCCAGCCTTAATGTCAGTTTAACAGGGTTCCTCTCTCCCTCGTTTCCTCTGTACGCTATCAGCGTCCTGTTGTATGACTGTTTAAGAGGCCGGGTACCCTTGGAATTTTTCATACAAACGTAATACCAAAATCATTTTGGTATTTGAGTTTGTTGAGAGAGTTTGAGTTATTTTTCAGTTTAGAATAGTAATTACCTAGGTTCCTGCACAAAAATTTACTTCAAAATATTTAAACACAAAAAAAATTTTTTTGTTAAAAATTTTTTTTTAGTAAATTTACTACTCAATATTGAAACACTAAAAAATAGAGTAAAACACTAAAAAATATATAAATAAACAGTAAATTTACTACTAAATATTTAAATACTAAAAAATATTTTTTAGAAATTAAATCATTTGTAGTAAATTTACTATTTATTTATATATATTTTAGTGTTTTACTCTATTTTTTAGTGTTTCAATATTTAGTAGTAAATTTACTAAAAAAAATTAAAAAAAAAAAATTTTTTTTTTGTTTAAATATTTTGAAGTAAATTTTTGTCTAGGAACCTAGGTAATTACTATCTTAAACTGAAAAATAACTTAAACATGTTAAATATTTTCGTATGAGAAAATGATTTTGGTATTACGTATGTATGAAAATTTCAAGGGGTACCCGGCCCCTTAAGTCTAAGAATAGCATATTATGTATGAGCAGTCTTTGAAACTTTGTGGTTGCTACTAACGCTGCATACATTTTCTTTTTGTCTGAGTGCCACCCTCTCCGGTGTGGTCACCAACTCCTGATTACTACTTCTGTTTTAGCTTGGCACCTTGGCTTGTGTCTGCAGCATCCGCTGTCAGAAAGTGGAATACCTCATCCTTATAGAGGTTTATGGAGCTGTTTTTAGTGCCTATCACCCTGTTGTAGAATTTATTAGGAAAACTTATTGACGGGGTATTGACGATGATAAGCTCTGAGGTGTTGAGCTGTTTGCAAAGTGTTACATAGATCCCCCTAGGGATTTTAGTTCTCTAACAGTACAGCTGTTCCTTTTGTTAATTGACTTATGAATTTGCTTATCCTTATGTCTTTTCTGCTAACAGGAAGTTAAATTCCTAAGGTGTCGCAATAATTGACATAAGCTCATAGTGCACAAACCTATTATATTTGAAAAATCTGTCTTAGCAAAACGAACTGAGTTAAAATTTTGTTATTTCAAAAACTAAAGAAATAAGGAAGATATATTATACTCAAAACACCTAAAATTACTATAAAAAGGAATTGATTAAATAATAACTTAAATAATTTACAATTTATGTAAGTACATTAATTTTTTTACAATTTGACCGATATGCGAAATTTCCCATGGGTGCGAAGGAAATAGCAAAACGCCACCGGTAAGATGACAAAAATTGACCATATAAGGCAATGTTCGAAGATAGCTCTCTCCAATTAACATATGTGTTTCAAGGACATATAATATTTTACTTTGAAGAGTGGAGGATTTTACTTAGACTGAGTTTGACCAGGATTAGAAGAAGTCACAATTATAACGTTGTAAATTTTGAGTCCAAGTTGTTTTAGATCCCAAAACATGACAGTATGCTAGCAGAGTGTCGCTCTCTATATTTTTAGTCATAATATTGTTTGTTACAGTGAACAATTTTTTTGTTTTTCAGTACATCTCAAGAAATTCATATAGCTTCGGACAGTGGACTGCTGCGGCTGCGACCTACCTTTAGAAAAAGATGTCCTGACGAGCGTGATCAGCTGCAACTTAATCTGGGCTCTATTTAACTTATAGCTTAAGATTCCTAAGATTTTCATGATAGATAGAGATAGATTTGACAATAATTGTGTTACCTTAAGAAAATTAATCTACTTTTTAAACATATAGAATTAACTAAGTTAAGGGAAGGGAAATACATCATTTTATTATCTTTAATTTTTGCTTACTTGTGAGAAATATTTTGTGTATCATGAAATTTGATAACTGTCACGGAACTGTGCCTAGGATAAAGGCCTGTGCCTTAAATCCAACAATTTTGTGAAAGTTACAGATCTATCAAGTTTTGTTTAGATTTTTAACCAGCTTCAAAATGTACTAGATATATCATATTAAGCTTTAGATTTGAATAGACTATTAACGAGAGTTTTACGAGAGTGATGTTGGCGAAGTCTTAAAAGTTTGCTTGCCCGAAGGTACTTGTATGGTAGCCAGGGGGAACCCTCGCTGGTCTCCTTCTTCCCTGGTCGCGAATCAGGAATTCGATAATTCTGTTGGGGCCAAGTTGTAGATCTCCTCGTCCTGATTAAAATGAGCCCTCACTCGGGGGGTCCAGGACTAAAGATGGCCGAGTTATGAGCCGAGGGGTTTTCTTCCAAGGAGGGGGGGGGGGCAAGTTTCACGAGAGTGATGTTGGTGAAGTCTTGAAAGTTTGCTTGCCCGAAGGTACTTGTATGGTAGCCAAGGGGAACTCTCGCTGGTCTCCTTCTTCCCTGGTCGTGAATCAGGAATTCGGGAATTCTGTTGGGGCCAAGTTGTAGATCTCTTCGCCCTGATTAAAATGAGCCCTCACTCGGGGGGTCCAGGACTAAAGATGGCCGAGTTATGAGCCGAGGGGTTTTCTTCCAAGGAGGGGGGGGGGGGCAAGTTTCACGAGAGTGATGTTGGTGAAGTCTTGAAAGTTTGCTTGCCCGAAGGTACTTGTATGGTAGCCAAGGGGAACTCTCGCTGGTCTCCTTCTTCCCTGGTCGTGAATCAGGAATTCGGGAATTCTGTTGGGGCCAAGTTGTAGATCTCTTCGTCCTGATTAAAATGAGCCCTCACTCGGGGGGTCCAGGACTAAAGATGGCCGAGTTAAGTTTTGAAAAAAGTTACAATACATACAAAAGTTAAAAATAATGTGTAATGAAAATTTGGTTTGGTACATTTTTAAAATACACATTAAATTTAACTTTTAAATTTCAATTTAATTAACTAACGTAATGCATTATTTGCAACTCTGACTGATGTGCTGTTTAATTTTTACCCTGGGACATTTATACAGTGTGTTTGTGTAAACACCGTTATCCTTGAAACCATCAAATGAGCCCGTGAAAATGAACAACTTTTTCTATGAGAACAATGCTGGGAACTAAAAAAAATGCCGTCTTCATACCCATACGGATGCCCGGATCGGCAATTTGTATGGGTATGAAGATAGATTTTTTTTAATTCCCAGCATTGTTCTCATAGAAAAAGTTGTTCATTTTGACGGGCTGATTTGACGGTTTCAAGAACAATGATGTTTACACAAACATCTTGTATTTTGACCGTCTGTTTAATTATTAATGGTCTGTTATGTAATGCCTAGTTAGGATTTAACAGAGTTTTGTCTGGGTCTTAATATTATAAACTAATTCGTTATTTTAAGTCATAAATATTGCTATTTCCTACTAATAAAAATATTTTTAAGGTGCATAACTTTTCACCTCTGTGTTCCTAAATAACAGAAAAGACAGGCAGACCTTGTATTATTTCCTGTCTATTTTTTTATACTAAGGTTGTTAAGATTATTCTGTAAGTTGTGTGTAGATGGTGCTTTTTGTATGTACTCTGTTTTAATTTCATTTTGATTTAATGGTTGCTACCGATTTTATTGTCACATATTCGATAGAAATCCAATAATCCATGACATTGGTCGACTTCCTTTTTTTGTTTACATTAATTAGATCAAAATGAATTGAAACATCATAAAAATCGAAATACATTCAAATAACACTTTAATATATTTTGATGAAAATTTTCTTAACAGTAAGTAAAAGAAAAATTTCTTGACGCTTTATTATTTTGATGATTTGTATAACCTAGGTAATTACTATGAGCTGAAAAATAACTCAAACATGTCAAATATTTTCGTATGAGAACACTGTATGAGAAAATGATTTTGGTATTACCAGAGACCAGACATACATGGTATTACTTATGTATGAAAATTTCGATGGCACCCGGCCCCTTATTCCAAATGATTAATAATAAATAATATGTAGATCCGTTTCACTATATAAATAGATGAATACCGTTATTTTTGGTAAATAAGATGCAATATTCTATTAACAATAATAAGTATGACTACAGTACCCGGCGATAAATATTGCACATCGACCTTTGGAAAGTGACAGTCGGCTAGTTTCGGTTTTGTAGAGCGTTATCTCTTGCGCACGAAATACAAAAAGTCCGGTATATATTAGGAGCTGTTAAAAAAACCCATAATTATTATGGTTTGCTTCTTTTGACAATTTTATTATTCTTTGTATAAAATACACCAAATTTTCTATAAGTTATGGCTTTAGGTTCGGGTAAAATAAAATAAAAAAGGGTGTTCATATTATGTTTACGTATTTAAAATTCTTTTGGAAAATTACAGCTGTAGCAAATTTAGGGGTGTTAACAACTCTAGATATATATTTTGAAGTGGACGCGACTGCACTCTATTGAATTTGAACAACGACTGACAGAATGTCAAATAGGTGTGTGCTACAAAGATAACGCTCTATGAAACCGAAATTAGCCGAATGTCTCTTTCCAAAGGTCGATGTGCAATATTTATTGCCGGGTATTGTACTTGATTGACCAAATATACAACGGGCTTATAAATGTTATATTTCTTGTTTTATAGTGTTATCTCATTTATATTATTTTCGCTTCGTAGATTATATTTGGTTTAATGTTGAAATATAATTTGAATATTTGTTGCATGATAATTGATATCAGTATGTTTATGCAAATATGTGGATGTGCTTAAAATTGTTAAAATTACAAAAGTAACTAGCAATCCTAAAATTACAATGATAATAATAACTTACAAGAGATAATAATTACTCTATGCACCAGTTAATTTCCTAAATATTTCCCTTTTTCTTTACGTCAGCAGTAATTTTACACTAAAACAAGAATTATATAATATTTATAAGCCCGTTGTATGTTTGGTCAATCATGAAGTCATACGTCTTATTTTTAAAATATTGAATCTGTTACCAAAAATAACGGGAATAACATAGTAATAACAATCTACATTTATGTCTTTCTATTTTTAGAATTAGACTATAAAAGTTTTTAGTTTCATTTAGAAATTCAATGTTGTAAACTCACTTTAAATACAAATTATTCCCTACGTAAACAAAAAGCTGTAACTTTTCTAATTTAACTGTACATTGTTGTTATTATGTTATTTTTTCTCTGTTTGTATAAATGTGGTTTTTCATACATTTTATTGATTTTAATAATACCAACGTTTGTACCTGAGACTTGACTTGTGTTTATGTTTTTAATTTAAATAGATTATATTGAAGAAATTATATGTTTTTATCTAACGTGTAATAATTATTAGACTAAAATAAATAAAAAATGTCTATATTTGGCTGAATTTTGTTTTATTTGTTTAAATTGTCGGATTTTTATGTTTCAATAAACTTGAATTTGTAAAAACTGAGTTTGTTAAGTTTAGTTCACATAACAATACACAAATTGTTATGTGAACTAAACTTAATAAACTTAGTTTTTACAAATTCAAGTTTATTGAAACATAAAAATCTGACAAGGATATCCTATCCCGATAATATCCTAATACACACATACAAACATAAACGCACACATACGCACCTATGGAGTTTAATCGAACCAATTCTAGATGGCGCTAGCTGTCGCATCAAATGTCAATTCGTGAGCCGTCAAACTCTTCTAAGACGCTTATCTGTCTACAAATATATACTAGTAATCTGTGAAGCCGAGCGCCATAACAAGAACAACAACAACTGTCACTGTGTCAAAAATTGTTTTAATTGTCAAACCAAGTTCAAATTTTCGAAAAATCAAAAATATCAACTTGCAAAACTTTTATGCCTATTGTGAAACTAAAACTCCAAAATATAATACAAAACATCATTTGTAAAAATATTTGCACGATGTCTCAAGAAGCGACAGTAGTCCATTGGTTCAGATTAGACTTACGGTTACACGACAATCTTGCGCTTCGTAATGCTATCAATGAAGTAAGTTTAACTTGTTCAAGTAAAATCTACTTAACTGCTAACTATTTATATTTATCACTTTCATATTAAACTATAATATGTAGGTTACTCGCTCTTTATTATGGCTTACTTTTCTACTTTAAATTCCAGGCTGAAAATCGGAAACAAAAGCTGAGACCTGTCTATGTCATTGATCCTGAAATTAAAAGTAGAGCTGGGGAAAATCGAATACGTTTTCTGATTCAAAGCTTACAGAACCTGGATCAAAATCTCCGTAAAATCAACACTCGGTTGTATGTTGTTAAATCTAATAACATTGATTGTCTTACTACCCTCTTTGAAAAATGGAATGTTAAATTTGTAACCATGCAAGTCGATATTGACCAGGATGTCAGAAAACAAGAAGAAATTGTCGAGGATTATTGTAACGAGAAGGATATATACATCGTCAAAAGAGTCCAACACACAGTTTATGATTTCAACAGTGTTCTCAAGAAAAATAATGGTAGCATACCAATGACTTACCAAAAGTTTCTATCTCTAGTAAATGATATTCAAGTCAAAGAAGTCATACATATAACTAAACAAGTACCTGATGAATGCAAAGCTCCAGACTTTGACAGCGAGGATTTCAGTATACCAACTTTGAGTGAGTTGGGTATAGAGGAGTCCAGCCTTACTGAATGCAAATTCCCTGGTGGAGAGACAGAAGGTCTTAAGCGCTTGGACACATACATGGCAAAGAAGCAGTGGGTCTGCAGTTTTGAAAAACCCAACTCATCACCTAACAGTATAGAACCCAGCACAACAGTATTGAGCCCATACATCAGTCATGGATGTTTGTCAGCTAAGCTCTTCTATCACAAATTAAAGGAGGTCGAAAGTGGAATGAAACATACCATGCCCCCTGTATCATTGATGGGCCAGCTCATGTGGAGAGAATTTTACTACACAGCTGGTGCCGGGACCAAGAACTTTGACAAAATGGTTGGCAATGCAGTCTGCACCCAAATACCTTGGGGGAAAAATGAAGCACACCTCAAAGCTTGGGCCGAAGGTAAAACAGGCTATCCGTTTGTGGATGCCATAATGCGGCAGCTCAAACAGGAAGGTTGGATACACCATCTAGCGAGGCATATGGTGGCATGCTTTTTAACGAGAGGTGATCTATGGGTATCCTGGGAGGAAGGAGCAAAAGTTTTTGAGTACCTGCTGCTAGATTACGACTGGTCTTTGAATGCTGGTAACTGGATGTGGCTGTCTGCATCTGCATTCTTCTATAAGTACTTTAGAGTGTACAGTCCTGTTGCATTTGGTAAGAAAACAGACAAGACAGGTCTGTATATAAGAAAATATGTACCTGAGCTGAAGAAGTATCCCACTGAATTTATTTATGAACCATGGAAGGCACCCAAATCAGTACAAAGAACAGCTGGCTGTATAATCGGTGAGGGCTATCCAAATAGAATTGTTGACCATGATACTATACACAAAGAGAATCTCCAGAAAATGTCATTAGCTTATAAGAGTAACAAAGAAAAAAAAGCTTTAAAAAGGCCTCGAACATAGTATAAAATATTTTAAGTATAGTTGATATTGAAATAAATGTTTTATTATTATAAATAATTTGTTTTCATTTTAAAAAATCGTGGAAATTAAAAGTCAGAGCATATTTTGTGATACTTAAATTTTATGAACACCTGCGTGCGAACGTAAATTATTGACTCTAGCAATACCGGCAGGACCGGGAATAAAACATTTTGATCCTTTTTTTTTTGCCATCAGATTTTGGTAGACCTAATAACTTGGAACAAGAATCTTCTCTTTTTACGGCCTACGGACTAGCCTACAAGGCCTCACGCCGTAGACAGAGTAAGTACTGGGTTTCTTTTTCTAAGCCTCACGCACACTTCGCAATAAAAAAATACAGACTACTGTCAAATGTCAGCAGTCAGCTGTCAAAATAAATAAACAAATTGTTGACAAATTGCAAATTAATTCAAAATTGTAAATGTCAGTTTTCTTTTCAAATTTAGTGGATTTTTATGAGATTTTGATACAAAACTTTTGTTAAATTATTAAAATGCTCAATTTTTTAAACTGTGCGCCGAAGAAATATGCCGATACATAAGGTGAGTTGCTTAATTTTTACACTATAATGTTATTGCTGTACATCAGAACCTCCCACTTTAAACTTCTTTAACAATTGCTGATTTTACGAATAACGGGCTATCTACCATGTCCGTATACGATATAAAGTTTACTTTTCGAGTTAATACTTTACTAAAATAAATTACACTAACGAAATATTATAATAAATGAACACAGTCGCATATTCACAGTGTTGGTAATTTGAGCCATTTCTACACCCTTATCATTTATCAAAAATGATACAGATTTGTGTACATTACATACAATATTAGAGTACATATATATTTTGTTAAATCCGCATGTATAGTGTACACACAGTGAGAAAATATTTCTAATAGACATCTGATTAGGGCCACTTAGGGCTTTCTTCTTTTACTTGCATGTAAAAATGCTTTGCGCATTTTCGGCGGATTGGGGGCATCGGCCGGGGTATGTGGGACTCTCTGAGGAACTACCCACTAAAACTCCATGGTGCTCGACTCCCCGCTTAGGCAATATAGTATTTTCAAGGGACTTAAAAAGGTTCTCTTTTAAACTCCGAAATATGCAATAACCAATAAGTGACTGTATCTAGCTTTGTAATTATACTAACATAATTTTTTTTGTGCTCTGTGAATTAAATGTACAATGTACAATAGTTACTGCATTCTATTCAAATTATAAGTTATTCCAAAGAAAAACCAATAAATGGGTGACTGAGTTGCAAATGATTTGAATTTTAATTACAACAGCTACGTCTTAGCCCTGTTTTTTAATTTATTATATATGGAAATTGGTAGATTATGAGGTTTATATATTACAAAATATTTAAAATGATATGTAAATAAAAAGTTATTTACATATTATTCAGAATTAACTTCTAACAGATTCCATACTATTTGTATTCAAATCATTTTAATCAAATTGTCTGGATATCTTAAATAGTTAATGGAATCAGGCGTTACTTTGCGGAAATCCATAGCTTAAAATTTAGTTTGTTATTATTTTTAGCAATATTCCGCGAAATAAACTTCCACCTTTAAGTAAATGAGTGAGTGCACGCATAGGCATGCGTACAGCACCTCCCTCCTCCCACACTGCCTATGCGTACACTCGCATGCAAGAACTTGCAAACACCACCACCACACAAGCAATAATGTTGGCAAATCCGTGCAAGGTCCCTCACCACCATGCAGGTTGAAAACCTCGACGCGCGTTTCGCTCCAACACCGGAGCATCCTCAGGATGTGGACTCTACGAACAACGTCCGTCAAGTGCCGCCGCCGGCCAAAACACCGCCTTTTATATCCTATCAAGCCCCGCTACTATCCCCACTACCCCCACTACCCTCACCAGTACCCCCGAACATATTAATAAGCGGTGACGTAGTCAAGCAAGTTTGGTCATTCAACAATGCAAATCTGTTATTTTTCTTTTCTTTTATGATCTCTAATTGTTCCAACACGCTCAGCCGAAAGCCTTTATCGCATTTATGTAAAACTTTATAGGAATGGCCATCGGGCACGGTATGATTACTATCTAAAAGATGTTTAGCAAAATGTGACTTATCAGGATGACCATTCCTATAAGCCGCGATATGTTCTTTATACCGAGTCTCAAATCTGCGTCCAGTTTGACCCACATATACACTATCGCATTCAGGACAATCGATCTTATAGACACCGGACTGATATTTTTCATCAATCCGGTCTTTGTTATGACACAAATGATGTTTTAAAGTATTATTTGTCCTGAATGCGACATGCATATCGTTGTTTTTCATTATTTTGGATAAGCGTGCAGATACCTCTCCCATGTAGGTCAAACTGGACTTATATCTAACTATCTCCTTATCAATAGGACCTGCGTACAAAAACTTAACCAGTTCTTTCTTGTTTTTATTTTTCAAAATATTACTAATAATTTTTGGACTATATCCGTTGGATATCGCAATTTGGAAAATGATATTAAGCTCCTTTTGATAATTATCTTTACTAAGAGGGATCGATAATAATCTATGAATGTAACTATGAAAGGCCGCGAGTTTGTGTTGCCAAGGATGACATGACGAAGCATGAATAGTATTATTAGTATATGTCGGCTTGCGAAAGATTCCAAAACTGTGTTTATTATTAACTCTAGAAATAGACAAATCGAGAAAATTTAGGGTGTTATTATCTTCACATTCTAATTTGAATTTAATTTTAATATGTTTTTTATTTAGTTCTTTAACAAATACGTCCAGTTGTCTCTGTGTACCCGTCCAACAAAGAAAACAATCATCTACGTATCTAAAGTAATATAAAATACTTTTATTAACGACGATATTTCTTTGTTCAAAATCATCCATAAATATTTCGGCCATCAAAGGACTTAAAGGTGAACCCATAGCTAGACCGTCGTCTTGAACAAAGAATTCGCCGTTAAATCGAAAGTAGTTTTGTTCCATGCAGGTTTTAGTAAGAGTAAGCAATTCATTACTTTCACCAGGAGGTAAACGTTTTTCTAATGCATTCCTTAAAATACCCAATGTTTCCTTACGTGGAACATTAGTGAATAAACTATCAACATCAAGTGAAACTAATTTGCAACGAGGTGGCAAAGTCACATCTTTAATTTTGTTGACTAATTGTAGACTATTTTTTATGGCATAAGGTGGCCGAAATGAGATCTTTTCTTTTATTATGAAATTAAGTGACTTTGCCAGCTCGTACGCTGGTGCACCTATGTATGAGACAACTGGACGCATGAGAATATCAGTTTTGTGAATCTTTGGCAAGCCGTACAGTGATGGTGCGCGAGGATTCATTGGGATGAGTTTTTTCTTTGATGATTCAGTTTGAAATAAATATTGATTATTATTAATTGCTAATTTAAGCTTAGCTAAAAACTTGTTTGTTGGGTCAGAAGGAACCCTTAGAAATTGTTCACCCTGAATCACATCATTAACTCTGTCCAAATAATCGTCGCGCTCCATCACTACTACTGTGTTACCCTTATCCGCTTTAGATATTACTAAGTTATTATTATCTATTGTTTGTTTTAATGACCTCAAAGCCACTCTTTCGGGGTGAAAAGAAGAACCAGAAGGAGTACCTTTGATTTCGTTGGCTAGTAGGCCCTTAACCATGTTATCTTTCTTATTAACTACGGCAGTTATTTCCGAATCCACCGCAAGCATTTCCAAAGCATTCTGATTAATATTAGGAGTGATATTATATTTAAGACCCTTTTCCAAAAGTGTCATCTCATCCTTGGCAAATTGTACGCTGGTTAAGTTTTTGACGCGAGGGTGGAAGGAAAAAGGTTCAGACCTGGATTCTGTATGTGATTGGACAATCCTATTTTTATTTACCAAAGTCTGAAGCTTTTTCTTTTGACTTAAATATTTAGCGTGCACTTCGATTGCTGCGAAATGGCGTGCCTTTTCGTCTAAGCGATCGAATTCGATATTATGTAATTTAAAAGAGAGCTCGGTATAAAGAACTTTGAGATGTAATTTTAAATTATCCCTAACGGTAAACCAGTGACGTGTCTCTTCGTTAAGCCAGATAGTCTCGGCTTTTTTGATAGCAATATTGGAGGCTCGGCTGTGCGTGTTGGTTCTTACATTAATATAATTAGGAATAACATTTAGACGTTTGCATTGTTGATTGAACCAAACATTTTGAGCGGCTATACGATGTAATTTTGTTAACTTAATGTAGAGTCGTGCCTGATCGGTCATGCTCACCGATTTTAAATAGTTAATGGAATCAGGCGTTACTTTGCGGAAATCCATAGCTTAAAATTTAGTTTGTTATTATTTTTAGCAATATTCCGCGAAATAAACTTCCACCTTTAAGTAAATGAGTGAGTGCACGCATAGGCATGCGTACAGCACCTCCCTCCTTATCTTAATCTGACGTTTGGAGTTTGGAACAAGTACATTATGTCTGACCACTTTTTTGTAAGATTCACATCACTGCTTACCTACTGTTAAATATAATATTGGTAACAGTAAAAGGTAGCCGACTGGCCAACGGTGGCGCAGGAGCGAGAAAAATGGAAAACCCCTGGAGTCGGCCTTTGCCCAGCAGTGGGACAGTATAGGCTAATTAAAAAAGGTATAAATAAGCATGAGACAAAGTAAGACTGAAGGTAACTTAGGGTCCAATTCTCGGGCACTTTGTTCGCGTGCATGATACTTTGTGTCTAAACACACTAGGCCGAAGTTACGCGGCGTAAATTACGTCCGCAATTTCAGACGCATACAAAATACGGACGGAACGCGACGGAATAGTCTGTCATCGGCAATTTAAAATACATTGCGGGAGTAATCATGCGGAATTTACGTCGGCGTAACTTCGGCTTTCAAGTTGTTAGTCTAGCACTCTAGCATTGATTATTTCAAGCTTAAACTGTCCCACTGCTGGGCAAAGGCCTCCCCCAAAGACTCTGTCTGACATTGATAGTGCACTATATTAACTCTACTGTCGGTGTGAAGATGCGATTTGCGGAAATATATTTAACATGGTTCTAAATTCTAATTCAAGGTGGATGCGTTTTTTAAAAGCATTATCAAGTAAAACGCATGCGTACAGTCGCGTACACTCGCTGCCTTTGAGTCCTAACTCTTATCCCACAGTAATAAAGTTGAAGTTTAGTGCACGTACATTTTTGCAACAGTATTAAAATTCGAATTGACTTGACCCCCTGTGTGACCTACCACGTGCTGGGCGAGTGATCGGCCGATGTGTGTCGCCTGTCGAATAGTAAATAGTAGGTTCGCATTGTCCAATTGTGCTCGGTCGAACACTCTTTAGCGCAGGTGCTACAAACCTTTTCGCATTTCGATTATTAATCTACTTTTTTGGATAATATAATATGTAAGGTACTTAAATTAATAATTATGTATTCTGTGTCATATATATCCTAAAAAGTAGATCAATCGAAAAGGCTACAATTCAGGGGCTCCCAAACTTATTTTGTCACTGCCCACTCTGAGAAAAAATTATGTTTAGTGCTCCACATTGTTTCAATTTAAAATGGATCCAGATGAAATGAAATTACAAATCACACCCCAACTCCCAAGCCTCTACACACCGCCCCAATTTCTGGGCCCAACACCGCCATCCTTTAGACCTCAACGCCCACAAGGGGGCGTATCGCTCACTTTGAGAAAGGCTGGGATAGATGATGTCCGCAACTCCGTTGTGCCGAAGTTCATTAATTGCGTGGGAATCGTAGATTTTTTCGCAACAAAAACTATATCCTATGTCCTTTTTGTCTGTCGAAGTTATATATCATACCGCATTTCATCTACGGGTTAAGCCGTTTAAACGTAAGTTAAAAGGAACCATTCATAAAGCACGTCACACGAATTTAATGATTTTTAGACCTCCCTAGCAACAGCCAAATTAATCGAATATAGTCAAATAAAGGCATTTTGAATTTTGATTCGATAGTACCATTCTAAGCTTCTGCCTATCCTTAATGGATTTTCATTTGCTCCTGCTACATGATCTGCGCTTTCTCAGTACTGCGCGCGGCGTTGGAAATACGTCATATTTAATATAATAAATGTATTATATTTTTTCATAAAATACTAGCAACCCGCCGCCCCGGCGTCGCACGGGTATACAATATAATATAGCCACTGAAAAAAATGATTAAAATCGATAGCCTATGATCCTTCTTCACGTGGTCATTTTTATGTTATTTGACATAGATAAGACTGTGCCAAATAACATAAAAATTGCTCCAGTAGTTCGCAAGATAAGCCCTTTCACATATATTTCCCCCGTTTTTTCACATTCTCCTATCAGTATTAGCGTGATAAAATATAGCCTATACCCTTCCTCAATAAATGGGCTATCTGACACTGAAATAATTTTTCTAATCCGACCAGTAGTTCCTGAGATTAGCGGGTTCAAGTTAGCCCTTTCAAATAATTTTCCCCGTTTTTTCCACATTTTCCTCTATTTCTTCGCTCCTATTAGTCTTAGCGTGATAGAATATAGCCTATAACCTTCCTCGATAAATGGGCTATCTAACACTGAAAGAATCATTAAAATCCGTTGCATAGTTTTAAAGATTAAAGGGAACAAAGGGACATGAGGGAAAAAAAGCGACTTTGTTTTATAAAAATTAAAACCGACTTCCAAGGTAAAAACCATAATAACATTAATGTGAACTAAAAAGTATTAAATAATTTTTACTATCTAATAGTGCCTTTTTCCGAATTCGGCTAAACCTCAACTATTTCTGTATTCAATCTTCATTATTTTGAAGTCGGTACCAGATAGCTGAATCTTCAGTCCTCTGACAGTATATTTAAAATTTTTGGAACTGGCACCGACTTCAAAATAATGAAGATTGAGTACAGAAATAGTTGAGGTTTAGCCGAATTCGGAAAAAGGCACTATTAGATAGTAAAAATTATTTAATACTTTTTAGTTCACATTAATGTTATTATTGTTTTTACCTTGGAAGTCGGTTTTAATTTTTTCTTAAAAATAATAATAATTTCACTCTTTTTAGTTACACTAGTAGATAAATCTTCGCGTATATTTTACGTATCTTATTACAATTTGTTAAGAGTCACAACTCACACTCACAAAATAATATAATATTATCAGTGAAGTGAACATATTGTGCTAAGTAATTTAACAATTTTAATATTTCAAGCCCGAAGCGGTCACCGGCGATTGCGATAACAATAGAAAGGCTATTGTGTCTCGTTTTTCCACGATCGAAGGATCTATCAGATAAAAAATTGTACAAACTTGCATAGGATGTAGCGTAGCATAATATTTAATATTATCATAATTATTGACAGCTGTTCTTGTTATCAAGAATTCAAATCGATAGGTACTTAGTGCACCATCTATCGATTAATAAGTATAACTAATTAAAAAGACACTTAATGACTTTGTTTTGTTTAAATGCTCTTTTTAAAATAACTTTATTTTAATTCTATTTGTCTATTAAAATTTTATAAAGTAGTAAAGTATTCGATCTGTATATTATAAAGTAGTTAGTAAAGTATTCGATATTCTGTCTTCGCGCGGCGGCGCTGGGCGGCGACCGACGCCGACCGCCGTGTATTAAAAACAAACAGGTGTTGTTAATTGTTATACAGTACATCATTATTATTATTAGTATATCCATACCTATGCCTTGTACTATTATCTATTCTGTGCCATGAGACATTCGTGGCCTTAACACGACGTGGTAATGATGATGATGACGATGATGATGATGATGAATATGAATTGCATAGTAGTTTATGCTTTCTGTTCTTTAAACAACGCCGAAACTCCCAAACGTGTATCTATAAGGAATCAGGAGTTCTCTCAGCATCATCGAAACCATGGTATACCTTGACCCAATATTTGACTTTTTGGTAGCGTATTCTTAGTACACTTCACATAAAACCAAAATCACCATATGTTTCCATATAAATTTCGAGGAGTTCCCTCGATTACTCATGGATCCCATCATCAGGTCACCACCTTTGTGAAAATGGGACCAAATTGGAGTGAAACCTAATACAACAAAACAAAAATTTCGAAAATCGGTTCACAAACGGCGGAGTAATCGTTGAACATACAAAAATACAAAAAAAAAAAAAAAATCCACAGCCGAACATATAACCTCCTCGTTTTTTGGAAGTCGGTTAATAAGTATAGAGAACAAAAAGGGGGCAAACGAGCAAACGGGTCACCTGATGGAAAGCAACTACCGTCGCCCATGGACACTCGCAACATCAGAAGAGCAGCAGATGCTTGCCGGCCTTTAGCTACAAAAAAAAATGCAATCCAGTAAATCCTTCTTGAAACATTTTCTTATGGGCTTATATGACCTAACTTTATATTAACGCCAAATTAAATGATAAACTACGTTTGCAGATTATGCAGTAGCCTTGGCCTGTAACACAACAAATTATTTAAATATTTTATTTTTGTGCTAAAGACTTTGCAAATACCTTTTTATTTAGACTGTGACTAATGACATTTATTTTGTTACTAACAAAATATGTTATTAGTTATTACTTACTCAGCCTTTAGTAGATATACCTATTTCTTTAAAGGTGGGTTTACACCAAAAGAACATAGAGCAAGAACAGCACAAGAACATTCTTTCGTATTCGTTTAGTGTAAACTATAATTCGTTACAACATACTTTAGATCGTTTACACCAATCGAATCAACAAGAACATCAAGAATAAGAATTTTTGCTCTATAGATGAGAATCATATAGCTCCGTTTAGACCAAACGAGCGAATGCTCATTGCTCATTCGTTTGCCCAGCGGTCGGGATGCATGCGGCTAACGTGGCCAGCCCAATCCCATTTTAGTTTTGCCGTCTTGGCTCCTACATCCTTGATAGGTATCTGTTTGGGAGCGAAGTGTGGTGTTTCTTATTTTGTCGACTAGTTTTATTCCCAACATACTGTGCTCCATCGCTCTTTGGCATACCCCGAGTTGGGACTTTTGCGAATCGGTCAATGACCAAGTTTGCGCACCGTAGGTTAGGACGGGCAAAATACACATGTCGACGAGTCTGCGTTTCAGGGAGATTGGTAGATCTCCCTTCATCAGCGTCTTCATGGACCAGTAGCTCTTCCAGGAGTTTTCGATTCGTCGATCGACTTCCTTCCCTTGTCTGTTATGAAAAGAAACTAACTGGCCCAAGTAGATGTACTCGTCGACATAGTGTATTTCGTGCTCGTCTACCACGACCCTACGTCTCGTGCTGTTGGTCATTATTTGAGTTTTGGACCTGTTCATTGTGAGTCCCACCTCGAGGCTTGCAGTGCTTAGATCTTGTAGCATGGTTTGAAGGTCTGTGGCTGTAGGAGCAAAAATGACAATGTCGTCAGCAAAGCGAAGATTGGTTAGCTTTTTGTTATTAACTTCAATGCCCTTAGGTCGTCCAGCTTTCGGAAAACTTCCTCAAAAACACAGCAAAATAATTATAATATCCTATTACATTTAAAAGTTGAGTATGCCTGCTCTTATTTAAAGCTTAATTGAATAAAAGGAGATTCGCGAATCACTTCCGCTATGCACCGGTCAACGAGGTCAGTTCATACAACTCAAACACATACAAACATAAGATGTACCATCGAAGAAATCAATTCATAGACAGTTGACGGACCTACGTAATTTGGTCTCATTATGTCAAAACCGCCGCCGTGGCCGGCCTAGAAAAAGATGACGCGATGAGCTGGAAGCATACCAGCCAGGCTGGCCAGCGGTGGCACAGGAGCGAGCACAATGGAAGACCTTAGGGGAGGCCTTTGCCCAGCAGTGGAACAGCATAGGCTAGGAAAAAAAGTCAAAACCCACCCGCGAGTTGACTAAGGGCTCCCAAGATCCAAACAAAATTGAACTGATTTTTATGTACTCGTACTTACATAATTTGGCACGGAAATGGTGTAGACCACGAGGTAGGACATAGGCTAGTTTTCGCGTGAAAATGTACGGTTTCCACTCAATCCCTTTATTTACCAGAATCGATTGCTTACAATGTGTAGTGACTATAAGTGACTAGTGTGTGGCTATTGTATAGCTGCACAAAACAATCGCAAATTACTATCAAACGACTGTTTGCTTCCTTCTATTTCTAAAACACTGTCTACGAGTATAATATATTTGCTTGCTTGCCTAGTGTGTAGAGAAAACATTTTATACCTGTACATTATATTTCTGTTTTTATTTCATTTTAATTTGCCAATATGACTTAATCGTTTTATATAATCATCGTGATATAATTAACTAATAGGTATATAAGTGATTATCACCATGTTATCTAAACATAGCACACGTCCCGCAAACTCATCATTATTATTTTATTTTCCTGGTTCTCTGTTATGTTGACTGGCATATGACTTCGTGTGGTTGACCCTTCAAGGCCTTACATCTATATCAACATGATTTTCATAAATAGGAAAGTTTTTTTTTGTTTGAGTGCCTTTGACATTACTCGATCGTTTTGCTGATCCCGAATACGTGGTTACTTCTTCATCTCCTTTCTTCTCCCAAAAATCAGCCAAGAATTTGTAAGCAACATCTAGGTGGCTTTTAAATTCTTGTGTGATAAGAAATAAAAAATCGGTCAAGTGCGAGTCGGACTCGCGCACGAAGGGTTCCGTACCAATATAGAGCAAAATTAGGCCAAAAATTGTGTTTTTGTATGGGAGCCCCTCTTAATTTTGTATTTTATTTTAATATTATTATTAAATATTAAAGTTAACATATACTTAACTAAGGATTTTGAGAAAAATTCAAGTACTTACCTACTTATTGCCATTCTTGATATAGAGCAACACAATGTTAGTCCGCGAACTCCTCCGAAACGGCTTTACTGATTTTTACCAAATTTTATATGCATTGAGTAGGTCTGAGAATCGGCTACTGGGTACTTTATTATATTGATAAGTGCATTTGTTGAATAAATAATAGTAAATTATTACAACCTGAGACTGACGGCGACCATTGTTTGTGCGATGGGATAGCGATCGACGTTGTCATGGCGACATACTTATTTAGATATTAGTCACTTCAATAAAATAATATGGGCGAAATACTTTATATTATTATGGCAAAGCAACGTTTGCCGGGACAGCTAGTAATTTATATTATTGACCAACTTTAATATTTGGTCTCTATTGTTCACAGATGAACCACCCATGGACCACAATGACGTTTCCAGTGTCACGGAGAAAATGATTCAACGATTGAGCCGCTGGTGACGGTAAGTTTGAGTTAATTTATAGAATAGAAATAAACGAAAAGAAGGATCGCCTGATAGTTAGTGATTAGCCCGGCCAACAGAGGTTAAAGTATACCTCATCAGGGCTGGATCTACCATATTATGGCTATTTGGTCTTAAGCCCAGGGCCCCATGAGTTCAAGGGCCTCTGCCGCCCAGCTAAATCCAGTAAAAAAAACGATAATGCGAAATAATTCCTTAAATTGATGACCTCTGTGGCTCAATGGTTGAGTGTGTGACAGCTCAAGCCGGGGGTCGCGGGTTCGAATCCCGCCGACGGAACAAAAAGTTTTTTCAATGTTCCCGGGTCTGGATGTGTATTAAATATGTGTATGATATAATAAAAATCTTAAATATATATATAGTATAAAAGTATTAAATATATTTCCGTTGTCTGGTACCTGTAACACAAGTCCTTCAGGTACTTAGCACGGGGCCAGTCTGACGTGGTGTGAAGCGTCCATAGATATTATATTATTATATTATAGATATTATAATTCATAATTTTATTAATTTTTTGTTGGTATCCCTGAGATTCCTACGATCAAGGTTTATTATACAATTTAGGTGTTGGTACTACGAAGTACCTACACGAACTGACAGTTAAAATGTTGTAGCCCTAAAATCTAAATAGTTTTTGCCCAGGGCCCCGTAAGCTCACGGTCCGGCCCTGTACCTCATGGCCACAGTAATCGAAATACGAAAGAATGAAAAGTCTGTAGAAGGAAAGCGAAAGAATAGAAACGCAGATGTTTTTTATTTAGGGATAAACTGACAGATGTAATTTGTTGATCTGTCACTTTGCCTGTTCTATCGTAGGTAGGTATAGAAAACCTTTCGTGGAGACCATGTAGGAAACGGGTGTTTTGGTGATGAGTGATTTACCACTGGTCACCGAACTTTATCATGGTATGTGGTATAATCAAGTTATTGCTCACAGTTTTTATGTCCTTCGTCTTTGTTTCCAAACAACCCCAACCCCTTCCTTTTCAAAAATATTCTAAGGAAAAAGGCGTTATAAAAATAACACTTCAACTGTAATCATTTTCATCACAATTGAAGATAAGAGTTTTATAAATAGCTGATTGCTAAGTATGATATCTGACATTATGTCGGTACTTATATGACCACAAAATAATATGTAACAGTAGCGTAACTCTGCTGTGTTATTTAAATTGATTATCGATCACCATGTTATCCTTTAGGGCCTGTTTCACCACTTTCTGATAAGCTGGCTATTCACCACTTAACTTGACAGACAGAGTATGGAGAATCTGTCAAATAAGTTGTGGAATGTGGACAGCCTATCCGGCACATTATCAGGAAGTGGTGAAATCATAAATATATAATACAATTAAATTTAGAAATAGCCCTCGATACAAAACTATCAGTGTCAGGAATCAGTCCTGAACGCAAAACATTAAACTGATCAAATTACTGGAAGTTCCTTACAACATTTCATGAAACAGAGAAACCCAAATTTTCCAGCACTGAGCGAACTCACGATGAACTATAATTGCTAGAAACATTTTCGATCAAGCAAAAAAATTTGAGCAAAATCGGTCCACCCGTTTGGATGCTAGGATGCTACGGACAGAAAGATATACAGACATTTTTTTCTTTCGAGTTACAAAATGATAAACTAACAAAAGTAAGATGATAATATACTTACATTATACTGTGGTCGCAGACGTACAATAGATAAAGAGGCGTGTGATTTGATAATGAGATCAAATCGCCCTTGACACTCTTACAAGAGCTTTAAAGAGGTTGATAAACTACTGTGGTCTTCCATACTTTATGTAATACCAAATATAGTTAAGCATTTGCTACAAATCTATTCGGAAATAAAACAATTTTTATTTTTATTTTATTTTTATTAGTATTTAAATAGTCATCGATGACCTACAAACATGGTAATGTTAGTCACTGCTGACTGACCTATCAATAAGTTGCACTGAAATGCAAAATAAAAAACCGGCCAAGTGCGTGTCGGGCCACGCGCAATATAGGGTTCCGTAATACCGCTAGTTTTTGAAAATGTTTGTAAGGTCAATGAATGTACATTTATCATCTTGCACTAACAACATCATCTTAGTTACTTTCAAAGGAATTTCAACGAAAAGTTCCTTTATACTTCACCGAATACATTTTTTTAGTTGATCGACTATTACTCAATAACTTATGAAGTCTTCTTAGCCGTGATAGTTTTCTTTTAAATTTAAAAGCATATTTCCTACTCCCGTGATTTTTTTCACATTTCCAGAAGCAACCGTTAAGCTGGTAGAAGGGGGAGGGGAACCCTAAAAATGGTTTTGAGCCTTAAAAAAGTGGGTACATAATAAATATTAAAAGTTAATATTAAGAATGAAATGAATGTTATACGTAACGTGACCATTTATTTTTTTAGTCAGAGGGACATCTACGGGACACCCCATAATTTTTCTTATTTAATAATTAAAAATACACTTTTATTTTCATTTTAATATTAATTATGAAAGTATAGAGGGGCCATTCCGCTACAGAGAAAATTAACGAGAATTTTTAAAATGTGTTATTAGTTACATTTTTTAATTGGAATATACGTAAGAAGATGTGTATTTACTAACAAAACAACTTTTATCGGTAAAAAATGGAATTCGAATAATTTAGAGCGTTTTTAAGCATTATCATTTAAGGGACGCGGACGCGATGTTTTTATCCATATTTTTTAATTTAAATACCATTAAATTCAAATTAATGTTTAGTTGTAGTCATTCATACATTATATATTCATACATTTGATGAAGGTTTTCATTTATAAATCATTGTTAAACTAGTTAAAATGTATCCCTTCACGGGATATTTTATTAATAAATATGCTTCATTTTGCCTGTAGGAAGCTTTAAGTGTGTAAAACTGTTGCACCCGCTATAATGGAATCGCCCAGAGGTAAATACAATTGATGTAGTATTTTTTGAATGTCTAGTTACACAGGCATTTCAAACATTAAAATAGTTTTAAGTTGTCGTTTGGTCTGTTTGCAAAAGCGGGACAATTTCGGCCTCGCGGGGGACAGCGGGACAGGCTGCCTGAAAGCGGGACTGTCCCGCCCAAAGCGGGACGTATGGTCACCTTAGTTATACGTCAAGATTAGAATATTATGACCGGTTCACATGTAAAATAAGAAAACACTTGGCGTTAGAGTGGGTTTCGTGCAACCCTTTAACTTTAACTGTAACTTTAAGCTTAACTTTGACAACAGTGCAAAATGTCAAATCTCTGGTTAAAGTTAAATATTATGGCGTCCAAACACCCCATATTCTCATACGACATCTGTCAAATTTTCCGGTTAAAGTTAAGGTTAAAGTTAAAGCTAAAAGGACGCCATATTTAACTTTAACCTTAACTTTAACCACGCCTCTGGTGCAACCATAAAGTTAATATACCTATCGGAATAGAGCAACAATCTCGAGCTGTCAAACGTAACCAAAATTGGTTTTCATCTGTGTGAAAAATATGTGTACGTATACACTTACACAAGCATGATTGAACATGAATTCTATGAGATTATATTGACAACGTGCGGCACGTGCCGACTGGACGTCAAAAAAAGAGTGCTGCTGTCATGTATCACACGTCTCTTTTTACCACGCGGTGTTAGTTGTTACTGATAGTGGCATCTCGCTTGCTCAGGCCTTTGTTTCTCTATTCCGCTAGGTATATTAACTTTATGGGTGCAACGCAGCCTTAGAGTAAAAGATTGGTGGTTTTATTGACCCCTTAAAAACAGACTCTTGTAATGACGATGAAAAAAGTTATTTTATAATGATACGAAACCACATTCTTTTCAAACAAGCTTGTTGCATACACCATCTCCCGAGACATAATATCCATTAAATATGATTTAAAAGAATATTTTAAGTTAATTTATGGTAAAATTATTCCCTGCATTCACAACTTTATTGAGTTTGGCTGCGAGAAATTTCATGTTTCGCTAAAATTGTAATTTCAGATAGTCATTTTGATCAATCTTCTGACATGGTAATAAATATGATGAATAACATGAATTCTGTAATGATGTTATCAGAATATTCAGTGTTTGTTCGGACACTACAACGACAAAAAAAGGATAATAATTAATATTGTATGTTTTCTTTTGTAAAAAGTTGGTAAGTATAAAAGTCGCTATTTTTACGGAAGGAAAACATTTTGTGGCGTCACGGGTAATTACCCTTTTTAGGGTTCCGTAGCCAAAATGGCAAAAACGGAACCCTTATAGATTCGTCATGTCTGTCTGTCCGTCCGTATGTCACAGCCACTTTTCTCCGAAACTATAAGAGCTGTATATACTATTGAAACTTGGTCAGTAGATGTAGTCTGTGAACCGCATTAAGATTTTGATACAAAAATGGAAAAATTATTAAAAATTTTAGGGGTCCCCATAGGTACAACTGAAACGATTTTTTTTTCATCTGGCCTATGCATCTATGGATAGGTCTTCAAAAATCATATTGAGGTTTTTAATATCATTTTTTTCTAACCTGAATAGTTTGCGAGAGAGACTCTTCCAAAGTGGCAAAATGCATACGTTTTGCCACTTTGGAACACCCCCCCCCCCCTCTAACTTCTAAAGTAGGGGGCATGATAATTCTAAAAAAAAATATATGATGTACATTACTATAAAAACTACCAACGAAAATTGGTTTGAACGACGATGATTTTATACGTCATAAATGATAAACCTTAATTTAACTTTCATTATAATATCAAAAATGAAATATTAAAATAAATCAAAAACCTTATAATTTCATATAAATAATTCTTATTGCTGCTGCGGAACCCTTCATGGGCGAGTCCAACTCGCACTTGACCGGTTTTTATTGACTCTATGGGATATGCACTTGCGATTGGGGGACGACGGCATTTGACTTGACCCATGTCCAATAAACCAATTATAGCGCTACTTTGTGGTAGGTACAGACAAGCGAGATATAGTAAAAAATGATTAAAAAAAATATAAAGTAAAGAGTAAAAATTAAAACAGTCATGTCATGAACTTCAAAATCATCTCGTTGGTCATTTAATAATCAAATGCAATGTTTCAGTCTTTCAGATGATTTCCGCAAGTCATCGTACCATGGAGGTAAATGACGTCACTGCGATGATTCGCGAGTGCCGAGTTGCATGTCATGGCCATCAGATCGTCATGAATGTTTTCCTGATATTCTTTATTATAAATAACAGCAAGATGATTTGTAAATTTTTGCAACTTCATGCTATGCAGTTTTTAATCCTCCACATAATTTTAACCCTAGTTCGGTATGACTGTTCACTAATCAATAATCATCATTGTGTAATTGATACGGTCTTTTTTTCAATACGTTTTAACTTTTTTGTCATCATCCAGTGTTGTATTTTCTTAAAGATACATCGATTTTTCTTCACATATCGTATTGTAGAGTTACTGTATTTTCTCTTCCCTTGAAGCGTCCCCTACACCATAACAATATGTTTGTCGTGTACTGTGTACTAAGCAGTAGGCACTGCCCGGCATTGACTTACCAATTCCTAGTAACGTAAAATAATTAGTTGACCTAATATAGGATTATAATAAGTTTTATGGGATTGCGAGCTGCCAAGTCCAATGGCCTAGACACGACCGCGATTTGCTACACTTCACATGGCTTCGTTTACAAGTAAGTATGAATTTATCATCATCATTATTATTGATTAGATTGTCTCTCTATTTTTCCTCTCAATTTCTTTGGATACTTATCTTCTTCTGGAAAATTCGGTTTTTGGAGATGTTCCATAATATTAATTTGAACTTCCTGTCAACAGTCAAGGGTTTTTTGATTATTTATTGTTGCTGGATACTTAAGAAATTATAATTAAAGCAATAGAAAAACATTATGTAATATTTTTTTCCAATCGTAAAAATATTATATAATTTATTGTTTGTTTATAAACTGTAATTTAAAAATTCATTCGCATAAGACCAATCTGGTTCATTGCCAAAAGGTAACCGCACGGTGACTTTACGGCGGTTTACCGTTCCATCAAGTGAACATCACAGATGATAAGCAGATTCAAGATTGCATTCCGATACTAAAAGGCCGTGTCAGGCATTTTCTTATCATTCGGCGTCGCGCGCTTGGCGAGGACGCACGTGCATTTAATTAGTTTGAATAGCTGTTCATTGGAAAAAATATCGTTCTGTTTGTGCCCCATTCTAACTTGGTTTTTGTGGAGACTTTATTTGAAGGTATGTCAAATATTATTTTTTATGAACTTTTAATGAATAATTAACAATTAAAGCGTTTTGGGTACAGAGAATTTTAGGGATTAGCTATTAGACCGAGCTTTGCTCGGTATTCAAAAAAACACGAATAAAATGACATTTTCTAAAAATGATTCCTAGCTAGATCGATTTATCGCCCCCGAAACCCCCTATATACTAAATTTCATGAAAATCGTTGGAGCCGATTCCGAGATTCCAATTATATATATACAAGAATTGCTCGTTTAAAGATATAAGATGTATATATAAATCCCTAAAATTCTTTTAAAATTTTTCTCTCGAAAAAGGCGAAAATTAATTAACTATCATGGTGTCGAAATTTGATTAAAACTATTTCCTACATAAGAAAAAAAAAATGAGATTAGTTTAATAATTTGTAGAAATTGATAAACCAATATCATGTGAAGATGTTTCAAAACCCTACACACTCATAATTTCAGGGCCGATCATATTTTTTTGCAATCTTAATTTAATCAATTATGTTAATTTGGGAAAAAACCAAAAACGTAAGCCTGTTTTGATTTTAGCTCAAAGTCTTTGTAAGTATTCGATAGCTTGAAGTGCTTGTAAGAATTTGGAATGTTTTCTAGATAGCTAAAAATAATCTTCGTTTGATGGGACCCATAATTTTTCCATACATTTTATTAAATTTTTCAAAGTGAATATTGATTCTATATTCATTGTATGGTGTCGATATTTTAACTATCGATTAGTTTTTGCCAGGGTTTTAACTAGCCAGTCGTTACACTAGATTAGTTAACAGTTACTTTGCAGTCGGTGCGGTGCCAATGACATTTTGTTTGAAAACATTTAGACTATCTGCTCGGGTTTATTTTTGTTAATATAGATTATAGATATATTGTTTGTACAGAAGATACATAATATTTTTAAAAATAGCGATGGAAAAATTCGTCTTTCACTATTTGTATAGATAGTAATAATTAAAACAATAATATTTAAAAAGTAAGGTTGATAATTTGTTTTGATTTATTTATTTTTAAGAATGTCTACAGTTTTTCTTGTCTTTCTTTATGACTGAAAAATCATTAACCTAGACTTTACTAGATGAAAGAAAATCAACAGGTGATTTTCTCTCTACAAATACTTAAAGTTATTCCTTCGATCGCAGGTTCTTGGAAATCAATTGTTATTCTATTGTTGTCGCGGTCACCGGTGTCCTTATGGGGGTTTGATAAGTTATATATACAGAGGATTTGTTAAAATCGATCGTCGTAATATACCTCTCTCATAATGCTTAATACTTACCTCTGCCCTAAGTCCTAACTCTAACTCATCTTTTTCGTCGTTTTCAAATATCTCGTCTGTCCTATCCTATCTAATCTTAATCCATTTCATCCTTCGAAAATTTATTTTCAAGTCGTTAAATCTTTCAGACATACTTTCATCTTTTTCCTTATGTATATTTAAATCGAATGTTTGTTTTATTTTTATTTTTTGGGTTCTTTTCACACTTTTACGTTTGTTTATATCTTTGTTTGTTTTGTTTATGTTCTGCATAACATTCAAGATATAAATTAATTTAAATTTCAAATTTTACCTTATGAAAGGAAGTGTAATTGCTACTTGTTTTGTGAAGGTCGTTTGGAATTTCAGTTACTTTACTTGAACTGCAGTAACTATTGATCGTAATATTAACGTAACATTAAATTGTATTACGTTTATTGTAATACAATGTGTAACGTTCGTATCGAAACCTTGGCTAATTATGGATGATTATTTAGGTAATTATAACACGAAAAGGTGTTAGACAACCTAGAAATAAAAATACAATTTTTTAGTTTTAGCATAAAAGGCGGATCTATATTGAATTGTATCTGCAACAATAGTCAATAATACTGTCCGTATAGTTATAATAAATGTCTATTTGATCTTAATAAATCTAGGTTTATATGCAAATCATTAAAATAAATGTCGCGTTCACAGTTGTTTGTGATTGTATTTATAACATATTATCGCTTATTTCCTTTACTATAGAGTTTGCTGGCTTCTACAAAAAGAGGCTAATCCGGCTTTTCTAGACAAGCCCCTTAAAAGTTTAATCCACCAGTCCTTACAATGGGGTCAGGATCTTAAGCTCCCCTCACTATAATATAAGCTACGTGGTTTATTTCCTGCACCAACTGCAACTGAGTGAGCTTGCCCTGCAGTTTTAATTATTATAAAATAAAGGAACTTCGTTCCAATAGAAGGTATCATTGAAATCATTATAAACGGCATTATCATTTCAAAGACTATATACTCTACCACTACTATTATACTCGTAGTCATGGGTACAGTAGGTATCCCTATTCCCTGCAGCTTGTATGAACATCTGGATTGTTAACATCACCTAGTGGACCGTTGGAATTTGTCCCTACTGTAGAGGGTCCAGGCAGTACCTACCCCTAGTTATTACACTCCAGAATCCAGATATGGGTCACGATGATATTTCGGATGAAGAGGTAATTGATAATACCGCGCGCTGATAAGTTCCACGGTGATAACATTATCTATAATAATTGTTATCATATGCCCCATGACTACGCAGATTTTATTCATTTAGTCATGTCAAAAGCGATAAGAAGTAATAATGGATTGAGAAAAATAATTAAAGATGGACCGAAAACTATCATAGTTAGTTTTCTGAGCTAAATTTTTTGGTCTCTTTTTAATTAGGCTTCAGTCTCTAAATCAGCGGGCAGCGGGGCGGCGCGGAATGTATCGATTTACCCGAAATGAAGCCTTAGTTCCTAGAACTCCCGCTTTTTAGGGCTCCGTAGCCAAAATGGCAAAAAACGGAACCCTTATAGATTCGTCATGTCTGTCTGTCTGTCCGTCCGTATGTCACAGCCACTTTAGAGCTATACTATTGAAACTTGGTAAGTAGATGTTGTCTGTGAACCGCATTAAGATTTTGATACAAAAATGGAAAAAATATTAAAAATTTTAAAGGTCCCCATAGGTACAACTTAAACAAAAAAAAATTTTTTCATCTGGCCTATGCGTGTGGGGTATCTATGGATAGGTCTTCAAAAATCATATTGAGGTTTCTCATATCATTTTTTTCTAACCTGAATAGTTTGCTAGAGAGACTCTTCCAAAGTGGCAAAATGTGTGTGTCCCCCCTCTAACTTCTAAAGTAGGGCATGATAATTCTAAAAAAAATATATGATGATGATGACTACTATAAAAACTACCAACGAAAATTGGTTTGAACGAGATCTAGCCAGTAGTTTTTTTAAACGTCATAAATGATTAACCTTAAATGAACTTTCATTATATCAAAAATGAAATATTAAAACAATGATATTGTATGTTACTAAAAACTCATTGTATTAAAATGAATCAAAAACCTTATAATTTCATAGAAATAATTCTTATTGCCGCTGCGGAACCCTTCATGGGCGAGTCCAACTCGCACTTGGCCGGTTTTTTATTTTTAAAAGATTATGCACGGATTACTTTCGGAGATTTTAGTTGTGGTTTAGTAGTTAAAATATACGGATCATTCTATTAGAATAATGATCCATAGATTCTATTAGATGTTCATGCAAAGGTGTAACGACTAGATCCTAATAAAATCGAGGGTTTAGAAGTTACATTGTAGTTTGTGAGTCATCGAGCCAACAATTTATGTTATGTGCTGTTATAAAATAGGATTTTGGCTTAAAGATGTTCCGCAATTCTAAGATAAATATAGTCTGCTTGTAATTTTACTATTTTCATAAAATTATGTATGGAATACTACTGAATATTACAGGTTTATGCGCCAGCTAAAATTTAGTTAATACAATGTAATTAATATCTGGTAGTTTACTTTTCTTCGGCGTTCTCTTGACCGATACTGTCTACCTTCTTTCTAATAAAATGTAAGAAAATTGTGAGAAGGTTATCTTGTTTTTTTTTGTTTGCAGTATTCGATATTAAAACTTCTTGAATGACAGCGTATCCTATTCTCTTTTCTATGGTCATAAGTCATAACCGATGAGCTCACTAGTCATGAGACTAGTTCCAACTTTTCAATGTCGACTTTTGTCTTCGATTTTTTTGCGTCCTTGGACGAGTAGTGTTTGTTGTCGTTATTATTATTGAAATTAGGTACCAACTTGAATAATTCAATGCTTAACGATAAATTATACGTAGTTTGAAAATAATCTATCCAAAAATAATGTGATGGTCGAGCGATTACAGTGAATATTGAGATTTGCAGCCCTTTAAAATTAATAGACCATGTATAACAGGGTCTATTAATTTTATAGGGCTGCAACTAATAACTCTTAAAAAATTCAAGCAGTTAAACCATCGAATATTTTCCTTCTTCAAAGAAACATCTTATACCCTTTCCAAGAAAATTACTTGAGGTTATTTAATTATGTCCTTATAATTTACGTCTGGTTTTGTGCATCAATTATAATTGCAAATGTCCGAAGGCATATAAGGCAAGTCGTTCTTACTTCACTACTCGGAAACTTGGAAAGCTGTTCTGACTACTGTGATCGACAATTAGGGCTATTACCCGCAGGATGTGTGGCGTGAAAGTCTACAGTTATTCAGAGTTCAAACACTACACTAGCATGTCTATTTCAAGAATGAGACTTAAGATGTCCATACTCCATTCATGAAACGTAATTGTTTTCACGCTAGAGGCAGCACCAGCTTTTGACAACGTTTCTGCCAATTTTCTGATACGGCGTGCGCAACATGACGGATTTTGGTCGGATTTTTACTAAAGCTGAAGAGTTTGTTTGTTTGTTTGAACGCGCTAACCTCAGGAGCTACTAGTTCTTTCAGTGTTAGATAGCCCATTTATCGAGGAAGGCTATAGGCTATATTTTATCACGCTAAGACAAATAGGACCAAAGAAACTGAGGAAAATGTGGAAAAAACAGAAAAATATATTTGAAAGTGCTTATCTCACGAACTAGGTACTGGAGCAATTTTTGAAGTGAAAACTTCTTTAGCGGCGTTGAGCACTTTTGTGGGATGGGTAAAAACTGTGAAACTCGCGTCAGATTCTCGTGCTGATCGGAAAACCTTGGAAAAACCGTAAGACGGTTGGAGAGTAGTGTTTTGTATCGAACTCGAACTCGAATTGATTGAAATCGATTTTTTAATTAATTGAAGGGTTTCAATTAATTAAAAAATCGATTTTCATAAAAAATGGGTTAAAAATTTGATCGATCGTAAGGGTTTCGATTAATTAAAAAAAAAACGATTTTTAATAATCCATTTTCATAAAAAATGGGTTAAAAAAATGCACAACGTTAATAATCAAGTTTTCACTTCTGCCGGCACTCCCGGAGTGCAACCCGTCTTTCTTATGTTATTTGGCACTGACATAGAGATGACCATGTGATGGAACATAGACAATTTTTTGTGGAAATATGTACGGTTGCCGTGAAATTCCTAATTTACGTGGGCAAGGCCGCGCGGAACGTCTAATTTACTAGATGTGCTAGTAGCGCTCTCTACTTCGACCTTTGCGTAATATTCCCTTTTTATGTTTTTTTATTATTTTAATATACACAACATACATCAACAGAAAGAAATTCGTCCTCTAACTCGTCGGCACGTAGTATTACCTCTTTCACTCGTACACGAAATTTTACTCAGTGACTTGTTTTCGACTAATTGCTATGTGAACCGGGTGCCAATATTATTTTCGTGCGTGTGTAATAGACATAAGTAGCTTTAGGTCGATGACCGAATTTCTTTCATAAAATACCTGCAAAAGTTAATCGATTCCACATCTTTAGTCAATCGTTAGTTTTGACTTTTTTTTTACTTTTTACCCTTTTAACCGTTGGCACCATCTCTCCACGATACAAGATCAAGACTGAACCCGTGTTCTATCCGTAGATCCCGTACCTTCTAGTGTTCGGTGTTAATTTTGAAAGCTGTATAATGTATATCGTAGTTGTCTTGGTATTAATTTGATGCTTCTACATTTGTTTTTCTATATCTTGACTTTGATTTAAAAATGCGCACTTACAAGTAATATTTTTAAGGTAGATGTTAATAAAAATTTCATTAGTTATTCCGATCCTTTGCGTCGTATTGATAGCATAGGAAAATTTTACGTTCTCTTATAATTATGAGCATTGATTACTACGATTAGCATTTAAATATTTAGTAATACCTAAGTGCGACTTCGAAATGCGTACGAATGCAACATTAGTGGGTTGTGGTCGCACTGTTCATCATTATAGTCTTTACCATCGGTCTTCTAAATTCAAAACCGTCATAATCCCTGACATGAACACTTCGGCATGCTCAGCAGTCAGCACACAAACCGGGAGTCGGGACCTAACGGACCTAACTAGGAGAATAGTGATAAGTGATAATAAAACAGTATTCTAATACTGCAACAAATATATGTCCTTGAAATACGAACATTTTAGAAATTTGATGCACGATAAATACATAATTTGGTTGCGTGTCTTTTTCTAATTAATTCTAATGGTTTATTGCATAAGCAAATATTTACATAATTATCACTTTCTCTTAAACGCGGTTTACTGTTTTTGTGTCTTAATTATTATCATGTGACCAGCCACCGTTGCAAATTTGACACATGTAATTAATAAAATTATTACAGTAAAGGCCTGTTTCACCACTTTCTGATAAAGTGCCGCATAGGCAATTCACAACTTTTTTGACAGATTCTCAATACTTGATCTGTCAAGATAATTGTTGGATAGCCTCTTCGTCAATTATCAGGAAGTGGTGAAACAGACCCTTAATGATGTTTTCGCTAGAGGTCTTCAGCTTCAAATTATTATTGTACGGCTACGACATATAAAATAACTATTTCCTTTAAGTTAGTCCACGAAGCACGTGGTGTATGTAAATATCGTTCCTCATTACCATTAGTAATCAATTCAACACTTTTATTACTTTCGTCGTTAGCTCTATTACATTTGAAATATGTAGTAGCAAAAGAAATTGAATTAGATTCACTTTCAGTCTGGTGGTGACTGGTGTAATATTAAATTTAGAGAATGCTGAATACAAACGATGCGATTGTGCAATATTGTTTCAAAATTAAAATCATGGGAACCTTGGTTCTAATTAATATAGGTCACAGACTTGTTTATTATTATTATTTTGATTATGTAGTTCTTAAGAGCTATTAATTATTATATTAATATGTCTGAACCATTATATCTTTGGCACAAAAGTCTATTTAGAGGTTTTAAATTGTGTTCCCCTTTTAACGGTCTACGGATGTCGTTTTAAATTCAACTAATCTTTGTGTTGATGACTTTTCGACCTTACTTTGAATTCGAACGTATGTATAACAATAGAGTTCGTACAGTTCTTTTCATTATGTCACTTATTTTCACGGTCTAGTGCTTGTTAATTTCCTTCTAGTCTATCTGAAACTAATTTATGATTACTACTTGGCTTTAGTTTTATAGCAGGTTATATACCATTCGTTAAATTATAGTTATCATCAGCTGAAGCAGAATTGATAAGGTCTGCAACGCGACTTCCAACTTAATTTAAACGATTATCTATCCAAAATTACTAATCACACAGATACATCTCTTTCCGATACATAAATAGACGATTTAGTATTTGAAACGTTTAGTTTTCATCTTTAAAATGTGATGTTGTAATTTCGTTACGCGGTGTTATACACACTTTAATTAATTTTATGAGTGAAATGTTACGCTAGTACTGATTTTAATTGGATTTATTTATAGCTGCTGGTGTATGTAGTTATAGATGAATGTAGGTGAATTACTAAAACTGCATACCAAATTTGATAAACATATAAATAAAGAATAAAGATATATTCTTATATCTTAAACCAATTAGATATTTGACAAGCTCCGTTGTGGAAAAAATGAAGAAGAAAGAAAACTTGAAAGTGGTATAGCCCCCATCTAAATGTGCCCACAAAATGCCAAAGATTATATATGGCCAAGGTAAATATTCATGTGGAGGTGCTAAATGAGTAACAACACGTATTTATATTTACATTGTTAGCATAACGGAAGTAGCGTAGAAAGGAGGTGACATGGTTTGACGTGGAAAACTGCATAATAGAGGTCCAAGTTTATCCTCTGTTATCTCTGTTTTATGGTTTTACTCTATTGCTATCTGATCATAGCGTACATAAGAAGCTAGAAGTCTAGAGACGTTATTCACAAAATTATTTTTAAATTAAAAACTTTTACTCTACCTTTTACTGTAGTTACGTATGGTTCAACAAAAAATACTCTGCCATACGATAAAAAGCCCAGTTTAAATGAAATCAGCCATCGTTGTAGAAAACCGGTGTCGAAGGAATTATATTTTCTGCATAATAAAACATACAAAACATTTTAACATAAAAATCATTTACATGACAAGACATAACTTCAAGAAATGTTACCTTCTCTATTATATTATTCAACTTTATTTAAATCTTCTTTTACGTAGAGTAATTTATTAAAGTTATTTTAACAATTTTATGTAAATAAGTGTGCACGAGATGCGCTCGTGATATTTTTATATTTTATACTAGACGTTCCGCGCGGCTTCGCCCGCGTAAATTAGATATTTCACACACAAATTAGTCCACAAAAAAGCCTATGATCTTTCGCGTGGTCTACTTATCTGACCCAAATAACATAAAAAATGCTCCGTATTCTCCACATTTTCCTCTATTTCTTCGCTCTTATTAGTCTTAGGGCCTGTTTCACCGCTTCCTGATAAGGCTATCCACCACTTATTTTGACAGATGGAGTATGGAAAATCTGTCAAATAACCCTATCGGGCACCTTATCAGGAAGCGGTGAAACAGGCCATTAGCGTGATAAAATATAACTTATAGCCTTCCTAGATAGCTGGGCTATCTAACACTAAAAGAATTTTTCAAATCGGACCAGTAGTTCCAGAGATTAGCGCGTTCAAATAAGCCCTTTCAAATAATTTCCCCCCGTTTCTTCCACATTTTCCTCTATTTCTTCGCTCCTATTACTCTTAGGGTGATAAAGTATAGCCTATAGCCTTCCTCGATAAATGGACTATCTAACACTGAAAGAATTTTTCAAATCGGACCAGTAGTTCCTGAGATTAGCGCGTTCAAACAAACAAACAAACAAACTCTTCCCAATTATAATATTAGTATAGATATTTACGTAATTTTACATATTGTGCATAATCTTGAGATATAGATTAAGTTATGTTGAATTCAGTAATCTAAAACAATGAATATCTATTACTTACATTAAACTAAACTGTACCTTATCGAGGATGGAATCTATTGAAGCTTACTGGTTTTATCAAACTACTTACATGTTGTAATATTATAGTATTTTACTCTTGAAATGATTAGGTATTGTTTCTTCTACATAATACAGTACCTACTACCTACATACATTCCTTTTGTTCGTCTTCGTCTATCGCTTAAACCAATCTGTTCATTACTGCATATGAGGTACTAGTGAGTATCACTTCACGCAGTATTTATTTTTATGCCCACAGCCTTTTGGATTCTCTTTTTTAAAATTTCTTAATAAAAATAAGTAAATCTTCTTTTTTATCTTTAACCCTTTGGTAACATCGTGGGGTAAATTTCTACCCCACTCGCATAAAAACTGCTATAATTTTTTTTCTACTGAAAGTACATTTAATTCCTTTTAAGTATTCTCAGTAAATCGCACATTTTGAAGGGCAGTGGATTCATAGTAGGTGAAAAGTAATCCGTTTGAGCTGTGCAGACCTATGGGCTTCGATCACTAATATACAAGATACACAGTCTCATACAAAACCTCTCGAAAATCTGTCCCCGCGTAATAGAGTTTAATGAAGTATACATTTATCTAAAATCAACCTTAATTATAGTAATTATTAAAGATCTTTTTATAAAACAATGAACATTTGTGTTTACAAAGCAATAAAATTTTTACGTCCGATGCACGCTTCATACTAAATTCAACCATCCGCGTATATGATTTAAGTTCAAATTTGTATAGTGCCAAAAAAAAATCCAATTTTACGACCGAAATTCGCCGCTGGAACAGGGCGAAGTGAAGTATGAGTGGAGTCGAACTGTTCAAATTTTTTTTGTTAATTGTAATTTGTAATAATTTTAATAGTCCATTTTTTTATTTTTCCGAAGTTTAATGTATAAAGTGAGGAGTAATTATTTTTTACTTGTAATATTATGTTGTTCTAATGTTATGTCTAATTTTATCATTAACCAAAATATACATAAGTGTACATACATTTTCCGATAGGCCACAAAGGACAACTCACATCACCCAACGCCCATACTTTTTAACCTACTTAAAAATCCTTAATGGGAACTATATTTGATCAAAGATGGGAACATAATATTATTACCACATCTAACTGGATCTCGAGGAAACCTGAAAAAAATCCTCAATAAAAAAATAATAGTAATAGCGACTCCATCAAATGGAACAGAAACATAGCTTATAACCCGAACATTTCAAGTGGGCATGATAAACTACGATAAGTACCTTTAGTATGAGTATTCGCAATTGAGATGGTTTATACCTGGTGTTGATTTATTTACAAATTAATTTTAAAACTGTCTTTTGGTGATTTCTTAAAGAAATACCAATATTTACAATACAATTGTAAGAAATATATTAGGATAAAATTAATACTTACCGGAAATATGAAATTCCATCCTTTTTTTTGGTTTTAGACGTATGATTTCTACAATTATTAAACGCGCACCGAGGCATGTTTCCCGGCGGAGCGTTCGAGCACTACTAAATCAAAAGTGCACCAGAATGTTGAGTTTGGTGCTTTTTTGGTGAGGTCGTTTTTTGCCGCGGATTGTGTATCTTGTATATTAGTGATCGAAGCCTATGGGGTAAATTTTTACCCCGCGATGTTCAATACGTATGTAGTTTTTTTACTATCCTAAAAATTTGTTTTGTCTTTATTTATATAACTGAGGTCATATGAGTATTTTTTATCTAACAATTTAGTTGCTTACATTCTAAAAGACGAAGCTTTTGAAGAAGAACAAGATTTGTGGTATTCCATTGTACAATTTTAGAGTTGTTTATAAAACGCGCCATCATACCGCTGAAATCATGAAACTGAAACTGAAACGGAGTGCAAAGTGGTAAAAGTATGAAAAATAGAAGAATCACATAGAATTGAATCTTTATAATGCTTGGAAGAAAAATTAGTTTTTTTTTTGAGAAAATTTTGCAACATTTTTGCTGCCGAAAAGTAGTTGACATTGTTTTTGTGTTTATTTCATTAAATAAATGATAATTAATTTTTTATTAGCAATCCTGCATTAAACAACTCAAATATATTTAAGAAAGTCAAGCTATACCGTTTTTACTGTTATAAATTATTATTTTTAACAAAAAATTAAAACCGACTTCCAAGGTAAAAACAATAATAACATTAATATGAACTAAAAAGTATTAAATAATTTTTACTATCTAATAGTGCCTTTTTCCGAATTCGGCTAAACCTCAACTATTTCTGTACTCAATCTTCATAATTTTGAAGTCGGTGCCAGTTCCAAAAGTTTCAAATATTCTGTCAGAGGACTGAAGATTCAGCTATCTGGTACCGACTTCAAAATAATGAAGATTGAGTACAGAAATAGTTGATGTTTAGCCGAATTCGGAAAAAGGCACTATTAGATAGCAAAAAATATTTAATACTTTTTAGTTCATATTAATGTTAATATTGTTTTTACCTTGGAAGCCGGTTTTAATTTTTTGTTAAAAATAATAATAATTCTTAGTAACTGACGTAGGGGTAATTTGCTTGCATTTTCTCGTGGGAACGGAAAGTGCATGGAAAATATCTTTAGTCATTTTGAGGTCTTTTCGATCTCTAATTATTATTAATTGCTACTGTTGTCCATTTTACAAAGTTCAATTTCAGTTTGTATGCTAAAAAGCATTTAACCTAATTGTTTATTGATTCGAGGTTGGTGTACTCGAGAGTTCCTTAATCTCCCAACGATCGGCGCAGGGGATTATCTCTCTTATTGCAATCATTATAGAGAGCATTATGTTGAGCAAATATTTGTGGTTATCTGATCATTGTAACTTCAGATTAATGCAGGCAATGTCATATTCGTTAACAATTTGATTAGATGTTTATTATTTGGTATTTGGTAGAAGTGGCTATTATACTTAGTAAGTATTTGTAGTACAGCTGGTGGTAGCAATAGACAAATTGCTCACTTCTGATTTTTTAATATTGTTGCTTAATATTCACATTTTTGTTTTTCTTTGATTTTTGGTAATTTCAGAAAACACTCAATTGCATTTCAACTTTAATAATAAATAATAAAAATTAAATAAACCATTTATTTTAGGGGGGGTCCCATACAAATTTACGGTACAGATCTACGCCAGTCCGACTCGAACTTGGCCGGTTTCATAATTTTTCATTTCATTGTGAATAAAGACCTATCCGGGTACCAAATTTCAAGGTTCTAAGTCTGCTAGAAGTACCTTAGAATTTTGATGATCTGTCAGTCAGACATCAGTCACAAAACGTAGTAACTTTGACCATCCGTAACTAGTAAACTATTAATCAGAATATAATGTAATTTGGAGGTTAAGCTAGTTTTAATACTTGCTCGTAGTCATCGAAATTATAAATCTCTAGCTTTGTTAACATCGAAGATAAGGAGGGTATGAAATAGCCGCGAACCGCTTCGAGAAAGGTACGGCCGTGCCTTTGCTAAAAAGCTTGGCTGGGGCACTACCGTGCCCCCAGATGTTAATTGTGATCCGTCGGCTGGGTTTGACGTAATGCGACCAAACTACGTAGGTCCCCCATCTGCATAGGAATCAACTTCTCTGATAGTACATTACCCACTCATCGACGGAGGCGGAAAACGGCAACATCGGTAAGCGCAGCGGGAAGAAAGTTCGCCCGTAGGTGAGAAAAGTACTTTTCAACCATTTAACTTTTGAACATTGAGATATGCGTTAGTTAATAAATATTTAGTTTTACTACAGTACAATATCGATAAATCTACTTCATAATATACGAAGTAATAGTGTCTATTAACAAGTCATTAACAAGAAGTTTCCAACCGGATTGACCTGGCCGTGATCACAAAAAGCTGCGCGAACTTGATCGGCCACTACTTACTAACCTAATAAGCACTTGGCTACTTAGTGTTCAATGTGTGTGTGAACTTTATGTTTGAAAGTCATTAAATAGAGGCAGGGAGAAAATATTTACAAAAATTACTTGGATGAAAATGACATAGAACCTAGAAGTGAAAAGACTATTCCTGAATTGATCTCATGTGACCTTGATTATCTGTTAATAGACTTGAATACTAGTGATACCGGAAGCAAATTGATGGAATAAAACCCTTTGTAAATAGGTCTAAGTTCGACTGATTGCTAAGGTTTTCCTAATGGGGTGAACGAATATATTACATGAACATACCATTTTCTTAATTTAAACATTCTTTAAACTTAATTTTCTTAATTTAAACATAGTTTGAGGAGCTTGATTTTACGCTTCCTTTGTGTTCTGTAATAGTATGCCATGTTTACGTCTTCATTATTGTATTAAGAACCTTAACCAGGACAACCGGTACTTGACCAACCCTGACATACATCCGCGAAGCCATTGGAGCCTGTGGCTAGGTGAGCCGCTTAATCTTGTTACAGGTGACACCTGAATATTACTTACTAATACTTGTATCCAAATATCAGGGGCTTAAGCGACCTTGTAAATAAGGAAGTCATTCGACATTTTTGCCTTTATCCGTAAAAAGAGAAAGAATTAAATCTTGTTACAGCTGACACCTGCATATTTACTTGTTTGGATATACCCAAATTTCAGGGAGGCGCAAGCGACCTTAATATGCAACATTGTAATTAAGGAGGTCTTCGTCTTTATCCGTAAATATAGTAATTTAGTTGACCTGCATATCAGTTGCTACTTTGTATTCTTAACTACATGTTTAGGCACTAGGACCAGCCTTACTAAGGTTTCCAAGTTCTAACGCAGTAATCCTGTCAAAAGTGAAATCGAGGACCTATTACTGTTTTGGCTGCTATCTAAATTTTAAGGCATCAAAGCCTTAATATTATGTTACAGTAATTCGCAAGTCTATTTCGGAATTTTCCTTATTCCGTACTTATTTATGTAGTTGTCCCTTATATCAAAAGTGTCAAATATGGTAATATTATATTTTAATTCAAGGGGATTCCCCTTTGGGATCTTTCGCCACAAAATAACCTTTTCACTAATTGACGTCATCATGCACATGTTTCAATTAAACAGTAGTAAATGTAGGAGTTCTTTACATCATACTGGTAATAGTTTATCGGACACGCTTCTCAATTGTTTTGTAAACATTTAGTAGTGCGGCATGGTAATGCATGCCCCCTGCAGACGTGCAGTTTAGTCTTCCGAGTTCCGACACAGTTTAGACAACGATTTTGTGTATGAATGATATTTTGGAAAAGTAAAGTTAGCCAAAGACAGTTCTTTGAGCTTGAACTAGGCTCAGCCACGGCGTGTTTAGATTTCAGAAAAGTTTTTCGCAGAGTTTCGAAAGGTGTCTGTCCAAGACTAAGAGTGGGATGCACCAGAGGCGTGGTTATAGTTACAGATACTTAAGGTCAAAGTTATGATTACAGTTAAGGCTAACTTAACTTTAACCTTAACTTTGGCCACAGGAATTGACAGATGTCTGTTGCGTTTGTTTTTTTATTAAAGCTACAGTTAATGGGATTGAGAGTATAAAAAATTTAATTATCCGTAAAAATCGTCAGGAATAATATTTGTTATAACAACTCTTTGAGACAGTAAATATTCACGAAAAAATTTCGATATAAGTATGAGCGGTTATGGTTATCGTTAAATATGGTGTCCTTGCCAAAAAAGTTGACATTGCACTGTAGTTATAGTTTAAGTTACAGTAGATTATGGTTAAAGTAAGTTGGTGCAACCCACCCTAAGTCAGCAGCATGGATAAGCATGAGAAATGAGCATATTTTATTAAATATTTTTATTCTCATCTTCATATTTTCATCTTCACTTTCCACACTAGACCGCCTATTTTGACACTATTTGCATTAGCGTCTTTTATACTCATATCTCCTCAGGGATCGAACTGTGCGGTTTTATCGTTACGCGTATGTGGACTTACGGGAAAACGATAACATCGTGTACGTTGAGGACGCGCTATATACTTACGGTTAGTTCTATGTAATATGCGTAATAAAATGACGAAACTTAAAGAAAAAGTGAGGTTTTACGAATTACGATACATAATATAAAATGTGATTTGTAAATGTTTCTTTATAATAGTATTAGTGCTTCGAGTAACAAGGCTTTTTTTTGGTTTTGATGTAAGATATTCTTTATCAATATTCACTACCTCGATTTGCTCTAGGGATCTACTTCAGTCTTCAAATGCAACATTAATGCAGATTGTAATTTATACTTTGACTTTAACAAGGAGTTAAGCTGCATTAATGGTGCATTTAAGAGTAGGTACTGGTTGTTGCCTTCATAGAATTGTTGCCTTAACATAGTAGAATCATTGTAACCCACAATGATTACCAATTTTTACGAGACCAACAAATATTTAAACTACTGCCACAAATGTATAATTAAAGTCTAATAGCTTAATACGAGTAGCTGCCATACACGCTACGGTCTGTGCTACGGTCTACCGGAGAGGTCCACCTGTGCAGGTATGCCTGCAGCCTGCGCAGGTCAGTTGGAAGAATTGATTTTCGATTTTGCTCCGGTCGCCTGCGCAGGTTCAAAAAACTGCACAGGGTCCCACACACTTTCCGGTCTACCTGCGCAGGCATACCAGGCATAGACCGTAGCATGTATCGCAATTGGCAGCCAATAAGGTTACTTGGCTCGGTAGCGAATATCTTGTAAGGTGTGGTCCAGTAGGTATTAAATATTAATATTGTGGATATCCTGTGTTGTTGCAATTTGTAAATCAATAACAATCTAATATTTAATATTTGAAGAGGATTGCATAAATAGCCATTAGATATAGTCTCATGATTAAAAACGTGACAATATGTTGTTGAATTTTATAGTACCGGTTCGGTTTCGTTTATGAGAGTTTCCTTGATTAATGTAAAATGGCACTGATTTAACCTTTAAGTACACGCATTGTTTTGGGTAACGTTCCGTCACGCGTGGGGTCTAGAAGTACCCCAATATAAATATACATATAAATTCAAAATGGTTAAATAACTTTTAAAACCCTTATAAAAAATATATTATTTTATTTATGAAAAGCATTTAATAATAATAAAATAACCATTATTTACACGTTAAATAACATTTTTATGAACTAACCAATTTCCTGCATAGAATTTTTAGGGCACATGTTTGATGTACTACAATTCAACAAAAATGTCTATTTCTGACTAACTTAATATTTTTTTCTAATAAAATAAGACTTAGAAATAAGTAATCAAAATAAAAATTAACACTAAACATTACAGAAAAAAATTGACAGTCCTTGAAAAGTACTACCCTAAACTAAAATTATTCCTTGAGTAGGCTAAGTAAGTAATAAATAATTTTATTGAATAAGGCTTGCAAATAGTTTTATAACAAGGCTTACCGACAATAATAATTAGTTCTGGGACAATAATAGCATCTTCGCTTCATTTTTGGTGCACTAGGTCTAGCTACCTCTAACTTTTCCAAAATGTTTCCAAAAACTTTCAGAGTAATTAAATTGTCTAATATGATTTGACCAATTTGATTTTCTGTACGTCGGCAACATTTTTTTCCATTTATATATAGCCAATTCAAAAAAACTTACATATAAACACATAACCAATGTGAAAAAAGTATATACGTAAAATCACGGGTGGGGTCTGCAGGTATCCCCACATAAGCAAAAATGTAACTTCTCTTAGCAGAGGAGCGACGGACTTTTACTCACTGAAAGACCTCGAATTGCTTTGAGATTAGCCGAAAATGTGCGATCGTAACTTGCCAATTAAAAAAAATACCGTCAAAAAACAGCGCGTGGGGGTCTGCGCAGACCCCGCCCGTGGCGTTAAAGGTTAAAGGAGCAGTTGTAAATTGCAGTTTTGGTAAGTTAAACATTATAAATGGCATGTTTAATAACTAGTTTAGCAGTTAAAACTAAGCAGTAAAGTAAACAAAAATGAGTAGTAAAAAATAATGAAATGGATAATTGAAAACATTACTGAACAGTAAAATAATTAAATGGTCAGTAAAAATTAATGAATGAGCGGTTACGTGTGGGCAGTAACAAATCGGAATTTGTCAGTAAGAAATCTTATTCTAAGCAGTTCTTTAAACAATGAGGCGGTAAAATATAATAAAATCGGCCAAGTGCGAGTCGAACTCACCCATGAAGGGTTCCGTGCCGTTATAAAGCGAAAGTATAAGACGGTCGGCTCCCTCTGCCGTTGAAGTTCTAAACTAACCTAACCTACTCTTGGACTTTCTGGATTGTGTTTGTTTTAGTTTTGGGCTGCACCCCCCCGTCCCCCCGTTTCGGTATCCGTGGTTAAGTAGGCCTTCTGTTAAGTCGTTATCGAACCGCTTGTTCCATCATTTTTACCGCTCATTCATTTATCGAACTGCTCATTCCATCATTTTTACCGTTCAATAGTTTTTTTATTACTGTCCTTGTTTTACAGTCACAATAATTAATCAACCGCCAGAAAATTAAATAACTGCTCAATATTTTTTTCAACTGATCATAATAACATCTCAAATATTTAAATAACTGATCAAAAAATTAGTTCCCGTTTAAAATTAGTGGTTTAGTAAAAAGTTCTTATATTAATAACTTATGTTCAAGTCAACATTTCAGTCAAAGTTATTCGAACCTGTTGGGGCTTTGATTTTTGAATACCTTACTCTGTTTTAGACTACACTGTGAATCACCATGAAATGTATAATATGTGGTATTACTAACTTAGGCTAATTCAGTGGTCTGTGGTAGGTGCCCCGTAAGACTCACGTACTGTTACTTTATTGGATTTTCCAAACGCGAGTACATGACATAAAACATGTTAAATTCTTTCGATGCTTAGGGCTTAATCATTAAGATAGATAGACAGACAGACAAAAAAAGACAGATATTATAATAATTTCAGTAACGTTTTTAGATAATATAATAATTTTAACAAAAAAGTGATTTCCAACAGTATTTCCTTATCAATGGACCACCTGTGAAGAATCCACTTTCCAACAAAAAACGAATCATCAAAATAGGTTACCAATTAATGGCGAAGTAATCCGCAAACAAACATAGAAAATAATATTGTTGTTCAAACAGGGTTAAATTGAGAAACATCCTTTTTTGAAGTCGGTTAAAAAGAGCTTGTAGTTTATATCAAAAGATATCAGTATTCAGTATCTTCCAAATTAAGGTGCAAGTTGGAAGTCAGCTACATGAAGCAGCAGCAGACGACATGTCGTCGCAACAGTGAATGTGTCGTTAGCTTCGTGTCGTTAGCTGCGGCGGGTATTTCATAGAAATACATAGAAACCAGTAGTGTCGCGACGACACGTCGTCTGCTGCCGCTTCATGTAGCCGGCTTACAACTTGTACCTTAAGATGGAAGATACTGATATCTTTTGATATAAACGTTATCGCGTGTCGCTCGGTTCCAAGTTGTACCATTAGTATCAAAGAATCGTCAGTCTAGATTCACGATCTCATTCATAACACGTTAATCAGGACGCGTCGAGACCAGACTGCCAAACAGGTTCGTCTGAACCAGCTTTTACTTGATCCATGTCACTCATTTAGTGATGTGCACCGTTGTATGGTTATCGATAAAATTAAGTAAAGCGCTGGACGCAATAAATATATCAATGGTTTCAGTTGGCACTAGGTCGATGCATCGTATCGATAAAACTGCCCCTATTTTGTTTTTGGACTCCCAATAACACCAGTTTTTATTATTTTTTGTCGTAAAAATAATTCTACTTTGGCTTTCTTAAATTAATGTCATATCGTTGAGTGAACTTTACGTTGTCCTTTACATAGCGTATTCTAAATGTCATCTTTTCGATTAGTGGACATTTTCCTGCAATCCTAAGTGTATATAAAAATTATAATATGTAATTGACATTGCTATTATGAATTAATTACTGGTAAAATCTGGCAATGCTTATAAAAACTCGGCCTAAATACAGGAGAACAAACATTATAAATTTATAATGCGTCTCGTCCTTGTAAGAAAGCCTTTAGTCCATTACAAATATTAAAATTCTCGTCGTGATTAACTACGTGAGTAGAATGAATAATCATTGTGTACAGTTAAAGACAGTTTTTCCATACGTTTTCTCACCGTAAAGCACGGCACACCCAAATGAAGTATTTGGGTGTGAGTGTGACGTGATAAAAGTGTATGTGTAAAGAAAATAATATAAGTTTTTCTCTTTGTAAAATAAACTTCAGGATAAAGTTTATCGCACATTTAACAATGTCAGATTACTGTTTTTACGGGTGGAATATTTTATTGCATATTGCAGATTTTTGATTAAAATTTTTCAGAATAGTTTTTGAAACAGTGAACAGTGTTGTTGTTTCCTTGACATAGAGCTCCTGTCTTTACCTCATTACAGACGGTTTGTAGGGTATTGCCACAGTGATGTTTGTAAATTCTTCCTAAACATCCTTTGTGGAATTGTGTACATCAACTGCTTTCCGTTGGTCAACTAAATCGGTAGTGGTACTTAAAGACTGTTGCCATTCAATGTTGGTAGATCTTGTCTAATTTGAAATGACGCGCCCCACCACTTCAAAGTTCATATAAATGGAACATTTTTGTACTGTGAATACGAGGGAGGGGCGCGTCATTTCTAATTGGTTTATGTCTACCTACTTAACAGTGGGTTTTTGTATATCAATTTAGCTACATTAATATCGTACCTTCTTCGGTTAAGACAAATACATAAGTGCTAAATATTTTTAAAATGATTTGTGATCTTGTCTTATCGAAAGTACAATAATATAAGAAAATTTATAAAAAATATATTTTAATTATCCATGTCGATGATTATACATTTTCTTGTATTTCAAGGTTTCCAGCTGTTTGGTGAGTCGGTAAAAATGTACTGTTTGTTTTAATATTTGTATGATTAAACAAGTTCGCTGTGTTAATGCAATTTGTAGGGGTTTCACAAACAACGAAATCATCTTAATAAAACATCACGTAAAGGTTCTTCGGCCTGAATTTATAAACATCGGAATATTTATTTACTTACAAGTTACAACACCGTTTTCATTCGAGCACACATATAAATCATAAAAGACGTAATAGAATTTCCCTCCCCAAACTCCTTTGTTCCGTGGTCCACTTGTTGAGCACGTCAATGATCACAAAATTATTATAGTGATTATTCTACAAAAGCGCCAAGTTAGGTTAGGGGCATTACATTTTAAAATATAGGAGGATAGGAGAAGTCAAGTCGGGTCACCAAATACATTTTTATACTTAACGACTTGTGGACTTCCATTTTTTTCCACGCAAGCGTAGACCCCTGTCGTCCTCCCGTGGACCCCTGGGGATCCACCTGGCCACCCTGGGAATCAATGCTTTAGATTATTCGGTTGTTTTTTTTCAACCTTAATTTTTTTGTTTCAGATAAATCACACAAGATGGCGCGCGCAAGTTCAGAATTCCACCCGCACCGGACCGCCGGGCTCGCACATCACAGGATCAGCTACTGCCTCGTCGCCATGTTTCTCATAGGTAAATAGAATTGCTAGAAAATAAATGATTTTAATTTATTTGATTTACTGGTAATAAATGGTTACTTTCATAGTATTATGTCCTACGGCATTTTGCTGTGGGGCAATGCTGCAGAAATAAATACAATTTTTGTGCTGCAGAAACGAGCTGTTGCTGTACCAGATATAGCTGAATCTTTATTTCTTTGACAGAAAATTTGAAACTTTTGGAACTGGCACTGACTTCAAAATTATGAAGATTGAGTACAGAAATAGTTGAGGTATAGCCGAATTCGTAAAAAGGCACATTTAGAGAGGAAAAATTATTTAATACTTTTTAGTTCATATTATAAGGATGTTATTATTGTTTTTACCCTGGAAGTCGGTTTTAATTTTTTGTTAAAAATAATAATTTCACTCTTTTTAGTTACCTAGTAGGTAAACTGTAATTAGTGCCAATTTAAATTGTATAAAAAAATATTGTCTTCACTAGATGTCACTGAGGCGCTCCTGTGTCGCGACTCGCGCTATCGCTTGTCCGAACTCCGAATGTTTCATACTTCATATAGTTTTAGATACACGATGTATTCAATAGATAAAGAGTAATCACACCCAGCAGCGCGGCGAGCATATTTTCAGTGTCATAATAATATTATGATATTAATCTTTATCTTCATTATTGTAATACATAGTAGTACTATCGCTATTCGCTTGAGAAACTTGGAAATTCTCGCGGCCGCCTGCGCCTTTCTCAAGCGATATTATATTGTATTACATTAATGAAGATAAAGTTTAAAATCATACCTATGACACTCAAAATGCTCGCAGCGCAGCATGCCCTGACATTCCGGTTAGAACTTGTTGATGTTTACGCACGCGCCGCGCGCCGCTTGGCGACGCCGCGCCGTTGTCTCTGCCGCGGCAGAGGCAACGGCGCGACCGCCTTGTATAAACAGCCTATAATAATAATTGGTGTTGTTATGTACATCATTATTATTATTGTATCCATACCTATGCCTTGTACTATTATCTATTTTGTGCCATGAGACATTGGTGACCTTAACACGACGTGGTAATGATGATGATGATGACAATGATGATGATGAATTTGAGTTGCATGGTAGCATATGCTTTCTGTTCTTAAAACAACGCCGAAACTCCCAAACGTGTATCTATAAGGAGTCAGGAGTTCTCTCAGCATCTTCGAAACCATGGTATACCTTGACCCAATATTTGACTTTTTGGTAGCGTATTCTTAGTACACTTCACATAAAACCAAAATCACCATATGTTTCCATATAAATTTCGAGGAGTTCCCTCGATTACTCATGGATCCCATCATCAGGTCACCACTTTTGTGAACATGGTACCAAATTGGAGTGAAACCTAATACAACGAAACAAAAATTTCGAAAATCGGTTCACAAACGGCGGAGTAATCGTTGAACATGCAAAAATAAAAAAAATATATCCACAGCCGAACACATAAGCTCCTCGTTTTTTGGAAGTCGGTTAAAAACTCTTTTTAAGGTCAATGTATACGCCTTTATAATAAGATCCCAGAATACGTTCAAAATCTCTGAATTAATAAATTCAAAAAAGTTGTTAAAGAACGTTTGTGTACAAAAGCGTACTATAAAATTACTGATTTCATGAATGATAGTACACCATGGGAATAAGGTCGCCCCCTGCAGAGCTGTTTCTGTATAATATTCAGTATTGTATACTTGTTGTATTTTTTTTTAGTCATAATGACACTGTAATTTTATATACTTTTTGTAATTTTCCATCTTTTTAGTAAAAGATGGCCCCGGGCGAGTTTCTTACGCCGGTTCTTCTCGACGGGGTAGTTCCCGAACCGGTGGTAGGCACCAGACAAAATTTATTCTGAATAAAAAATTTTGAGTTTGAGTTTAATTATGTTGCGGTTGCAGTCACAAATATTGCAATAATTATAAATGTACCTACATTAGAAAACTACAGTCACACCTATTTAGCAAATGTTATGAAGTATCTATTTAGTAAGATGTAGCCTGTACCAATGTATAAATTAATATTTAAATTAAATGTTTAAATGTTTTATTTCCAAACAGGAATTAGTATAAGTACCAGTGTTTGTACTTTGTTTCATATCTTGTATACTGAAAAGTGACAAGTAAATATTTAATTATTTAAATTTAATTTTAATTACTCATAAAAAATTAAATAAAATTACGTAGAAATTATTTTCATAATATAGTTCACATAGTAACTATTTAATAATCTGTGATATAGTGGCGTAGAATCAGGCGATTAATTTGCTCGTTTATTTTGATGTTTCCAGCGCTCCCGATCGGCCAGTGCCAGATAGAGAAGATGTATACAGACGTGTCAGACATCAAGATGCTGGTGGACGAGACGAGGCTCTTCAACTTGGTGCAAGTGTGAGTACTGCATTTTACTTCCTACACTTCCTATTTTTTTTAATAATAATACAGGCTGTCACAAAACTATGTGAAAATACTTTAGGGTGTGTATTGTGTGGTAAGTTCACTGTAAAAGTAGCAGTGCTGAAAGACCAATTTTTTTCACTGTTGTATGGGGAAACTCGTGACGCTGGGGCGCTTGCCCATACAAATCGCAAAAAAATTGTCTTTCAGCGATGCGACTTTCACAGTGAAATCTCTTTAAGGAACACAAACACACCCTAAAGTATTGTCACTTAGTTTTGTTACACCCTGTATATTTATTTAACAAATAATATGTAATTAAGTACATAGTTAACTTACAAATTAAATATTTTCTTCTATGTCATGGCTGTAATCGCAGGCAAAAAAATAAGTTTCGTATTTGTGATATCGGCGGCGCTAGTGTCGAACAGCGTAGAAAATTGATGTCGGAGAATAGGAAGCGAATTTTTTTATTGCATTAAATGTTTTATTATGATGACAGTAAGCATGTTAATGCTATATGGATTTTTGGTAGTAACTTCATAGCACGTAATCAAAATAAAATCAGATTTATGCAGTCGTAAAACTTAGAAGATAAGATTGTATGTCAATACGTCACACGCGACGTATTAAGATTAGATTATTGTATAATTTGTGTACATTCGTGATTAAAAATCCAAAGCAATCGCTAGTGTTATGTAAATATTAAATATTGATTGTTTGAATTTTAAATAACTTTGACGTAAGTAACCTAAAAGAGGTATGTACAGGGTTGTTAACCTTTTATATTTATAATATAGGTACATTAGTCTACAAGTGCCATTTTCCTCGAAACCTGATCTCATGCACCGAAATTTATGATTTTGGTCTCATTCTATTCGGAATACCATCTAGAACATTCTATCAAAATTCCAAGAGGGGCTGAAAAAAAAATGCAAAAGTTATAAACAATAAAGTAAACAAAAAAAGAAGGGTTTGATTTTTTTTTAATATTTCATAAACTATTTGAGATAGTCAAAATTTGAAAATAGATTCTTAAAGAGCAGGAAATTTTCTAAACAAATCCTAACTTTTGGAACTTTATCAACAATCCTTATAACTTTAATTGAGCGGCGAAAGTAACGGTAAAAACGCATAGTTCGCATTTCGCGTGATTTGCCGCAATCTGCCACGTGAACTAAAAACATATTTTGACTAATTAAATATAAATACTAAGGAATAAAAAAAAAATGGTACTAAGTAGACATATTAGTAAACAAGAATCCGTCAACAAAAATAAATTATCACCATTTGTTTAATTGTTATGCTTTTCCTAATTTGTTAATAGTCACAATTTTAATGTTAACATAAAAACGCAGATTTTTTTTCAAAACAAAAATTTAGATTTTTTTAAATTCTTTTCTGAAATGAATGTTCTACATGGTATTCCGAATCGAATGAGACCAAAATCATAAATTTCGGTGCATGAGATCAGGTTTCGAGGAAAATGGCACTTGTTACTCAAACTAATAGGTACGTATGATACTTTTCTGAGAGGTTTATAATGTTATAAACAAAATTAATCATGTTCTTATATCATTTGTTTTATAAAATTTTTATAAGACAGCATTCCAAGTATATATTTATAAATATGTAACAAAGTTACACGGCAATATAAATCTTCTTAGGCATATTTTATTATTTTATCTAGATGAAATCCATTTCATTTGAATTATCATCTTCTAGTGTTAAGTAACAAATGATTTCATCTGTTTTCAGGGGCGAATACAACACTACCCTGTCCATCACCGCAAAAATCCAACACCCGGACATAGTGCAATACGTACCCCCCGTCCTGGTTATAGTCGGCACTGACAACCCTAACGCTAGTGCGGTGATAGCACATGACATATGCGCATACGGCAAGAGTCCAGGACATTCGGAGGTTACATTCAACGTCACGCCCAGTGGGATAGTCGAGTGAGTACAACATAGTCATTGCTAGTATCGATTATAGTCGATGTTAGTGCAGGTTATAGTCGGCACTGACAACCCTAACGCTAGTGCGGTGATAGCACACGACATATGCGCATACGGCACAAGTCATTCGGAGGTTACATTCAACGTCACGCCCAGTGGGATAATCGAGTTACGAGAGAAACAACAAAGTTTTAGTAGATTAATTATTATTATAGAGTATAGACAATGTTAGTAGAAGTTTTAGTCGGCACTGACGACCCTAACGCTAGTACGGTGATAGCACACGACATATGCGCCTACGGCAAGAGTCCAGGACATTCGTCAATGGAAAAGCATTAAATGTTGATGAAGTGAATATCATACACTAAGGCCGATATAAATAGTCAGTACTCAAGATGCATCTCGGTCTCAAGACGCGGTTTGGCTCTGTAATTGGTCCAAATTTTGACAGCCAACCAATCACAGAGCCTGAACCGTCTCTTGAGACCAAGATGCATCTTGAGTACTGACTATTTATACCGGCCTAACAACATTTATATAACAGTTAACTTGTTTTTTTTTGTTTGACTTAATACATATTCTATGTATACCCAAAAAAAAGGTTCTACTTTTTCTAACCTCAATCTTCTGTTTCTTTCAGTCTCGACTCGGTGTTCATGCGAGTGACAGTGATGCACTCTCAGGCGATCTACGTGATATCCGTCATAATGGGATGGATCTACTTCGTGGCTTGGTCGGTTTCGTTCTACCCGCAAATCTACATCAATTTCAGACGGAAAAGCGTCGTTGGACTGAATTTTGACTTCCTCGCTTTGAATATTATGGGCTTCACCATGTATTCCCTGTTCAACTGTGGGCTGTACTTCTCTAAGGCTATTCAGGTGAATATTTTGTTATTGAACACGTTACAAGTAGGCTGTGTTATCGTTTTTTCAATTAAAAAATCGCACTATTTAAAGCGTTTAGCGATGTTATAATCTGTGTGTGTTTTTACCTTTTCTCCCAAGCGACTTTTTCAATATACCAGACATGGATCACGTTTCTCTTGCGTATTCTGCGCACATGTAGATTTTTTCATCCATACTAAAATCATAAACGCAAATGTGTGTCTGTCTGCCTGTCTTACCGCTAAACTGATCATGCTGAATTGAATAAAAAGTAATAAAAAGTATCCTAGTATGTCCTTTCCCGGGACTCAAAGTATATCTATGCCGAGCAAAATCGGTTTATGAGCGGTTTGGGCGTAAAAAGGTTACAGACCACTGACCTCCATTATACAAGTACGCTGGACCTATGATCCCCTTTGAAATGACAGCTGTTTATTGTGCCTACTTGAAGCGGAATCAGCGCCCCCAAAATCGGGGGAAGAGAACTAAATCTGACGTAAACATGACGTTTAAGTCGCCATATTGGCGCTGATAGCAGTAGTGGGAGTACTTGGAACTAATACTAGTTTCTACCACCGTAGTGATTATAATATTCTCTATGGTTTCTGCAACCAATAGCGATTGAGCGGCCATTTGCAAGTTACGTCAGATTTAGTTCTCTTCTTCCTATTTTGGGGGCGCTGATTCCGCTTCAAATAGGCACAAAAACAGCTGGGTATATTATTTCCAGCGTACTTGTATAATGGAGGTATGTGTTACAGACAGACACACTTTCGCATTTTTAATATTAGTATGGATATTTTGAAGTGACTGCCTAAAAATTTGTGAGTCAGAGTTAATAGGCATGTACAATGTTTCAGGACGAGTACTTCTCCCGCCACCCCCGCAGCCTTAACCCTGTGCAGCTGAACGACGTGTTCTTCTCCATACACGCCACCTTCGCCACGCTCTTCACCATATTCCAGTGCTTCGTCTATGAGGTATACAACTCTATACTTTAAACGTACTATCAGGGAAGTTGATTCATAGGTAGATGACGGACCTAAGTAGTTTGGTCGAGTTATGTCAAACACAGCCGACAGATCATGACTAAAGCTAGAAACTTGAAATTATCGGATGCATCCTTAAGTCGCGGATGATGGATGCGGCTTTACAATGTGCACGATTCATCTGCGGACGCCAAAGACCTAACCTATATATCTATGGCAGACGTCCGCGGATACAAAAACATCCGGCCAGCCAGATTCGGTTCGGACGTACGAACGCTCAAGGTCGCGTCCGCGACTTATGTCAGACAATGTGCACAGTTTAGTGTATTTTGTATTGATCAGATAGAAACAAGCCGCATCCGATGAAAACGTCCGCGGACGTTCTTCCGATAATTTGTTCCCAGCTTTACAATAATTTACAAATAAAAATCCTATTAAATTGTCACAATCCGACCAAATGACATATTAGGTCCGTCCACTGCCTATTAATCAATTTCTTCGACGGTACATGTAATTGTTATGACCATTAGAGCCATGCCGTACAGCAGTGTTTTTTAACTTGTTGGTCGCGACCTCTGGGTGTGTCGCAGTGGTGAAAGAATGATATATTGAGGAGGAGAATTTTAATTTAAGTATAGTGAGTGTGGCAAAGCGCGCCACCACGACAAGTGCGCCATATAGCTATAATTCGATACTGCTGGGTCATTTAAATTTATGGGCCGTTTACATTCAGCCACTGCCGCTGCTCCTCGCGCTGCCGGCAATATTGCCCTGTATACTTCTGCGGCAGTAACGACGTGAACGAGCGTTTACACTCAGCCCGCTACATACTTGCCGTCTCGGGCAGTGGCAGCGGCATGACTAGTGGCAGCGCCACTATTTACATTCTCGCGCTGCCAACTTCGCTGCCCAACAGGGCTGAATATAAACCTAATGTTGCGAGGGTCCCTGGGCGATGGTAGTTGATTTTCATCAGCAGGCCTAGCATTACAACAGTAGAAATGGGAAAGAATCGTCATACTTACAGATTTTATCGACAAAATGACGGATTTCCATTGATTAACTGCCACTTTGTCTATTCTTCCGTAGAAATAAAACCGTTTCTATGGTGACGGCTTCGCCTGCAGGTGACCCGTTAGCTCGTTTGCCCCCTTTATTGTATAAAAAAACGACGCTTAATAATTCAATATCGTTTTCAGCGCGAGAACCAGCGGGTTTCGACCGTGGGCCGCACGCTGCTGGGCGGCTTCTGCCTGGTGGTGGTGGTGACTGCGAGCTTAGCGGGCGCAGCGCGCGTCGCCTGGCTCGACTTCCTCTACTACTGCAGCTACATCAAGCTGTGTATCACCCTCATCAAGTACCTGCCGCAGGTGAGTACAGTGCTGCTCAATCGCGGGTCGCAGAATGGATTTGACTGGTACTGACTATGAGATTAACGGGAATAAGCTTCAGGGGTGTCTTAAGCATTTCAGAAACTACTATAGTTCAACAGTCTACGAGTGCGCGTCGCCCTTAGTTGTGTGAGTGACCATATCTATGCACGCGTACATGGCTCGCTCGCTACTGACTGCTCCGTCGGGTACGCTCACTAACGAAAATGTCTATTCACATTTCCAACTACAAATAAAGGCGACGCGCACTCTTAGATTGCAAGAACTATACTTATAAAGTTATTTATTTTACGCACTGTCAGTCTTCCCTTCAGGTTTTGCTGGCTAACTCATAGATGGCGCTACGTTACGTATTGTGAATCGTATATTGTATAGACGTATATTTCAACAAATGTGACCTACAAGTGGCGCCATCTTCACAGCTTCTGATACTAACGTCTCTGAACCATTTGTCGAAATTCGAATTTCTGTGTTTCGTCACAGTTTCGTACCGTGATGACGTAACCTAGAAGTTTTACCATAGTTCCCACTGTTTAACAGTAGAGGCGCTGTTTTGATGCCAATCCTAGTTTACTTGCTCACAGCAAGAATGAGGGACTAATGACGCTATGTAGCCGTAGGGGTCCATCGTGCCAATTGTAGTGTCAAACAGCTGTCATGATATAGCTTCCATATGTCACTATATAGCTGTCATGTCTATCTGACACGACATTTGACACGAAATACCGTACCGTCCCTCTGGTGGCAAATGATATATCGAAAACCCATGAGGGTTTGACTAGGAGGGTGAGGGTCTAGTAGAGGGAATCCTAACGCAAATTCTAAATAGACACATACAATTTCCAGGCATACATGAACTACAAACGCAAATCCACCATCGGTTGGAGCATCGGCAACATATTCTTGGACTTCGTCGGTGGCACCCTCTCCATACTACAGATGTTACTCAACGCTTACAACTACAACGACTGGGTGTCACTCCAGGGTGACCTGACTAAGGTCGGCCTTGGCCTCTTCAGTCTGATATTCGACATATTCTTCATGCTGCAGCACTATGTGTTCTACAGGTATGTTTGTTATGTAGCGTTAGGGTCATTCAGACTGCAACGCGACGCGTAGCTGCAGTTCTAAATTTGTATGGATTTAAAAGATTTGCAAGACGTCTCACGCAATTGAAATCTGTCAATTCAATACAAAAAAATGCATCTCCGCGTCGCGTTAGGTCTGAATTTAACCCTTAGAGGCTGGGTCGTATGGCTAAAAATCGGTAACACCAAATTGAGTGCACACGAAGGCACGTTTGCTATAACGGCAAAAACGAAGCTTCTAATTCCATTACAAAGATTATATTTAAAAATATGTTTAGCACCCAGGGACTAGGGAAAGCTATTGCATTTAGCAGTTAGTATACACTCTACAGGCATACGTCTAGTCGCGTGCACACAAACACCGTGCCGAAGTCTGCATAACTGAAACGACGTTAGACGATGCACGACTGCCCAGGACACCGTTAGATATAAAATACATTCTTGTAGAAAGTATGCTTTATCTAGATGTTATAAATATGGCGTGCCGCGTGATGGCGTTGATTGGTTTTCGATTTTTAGCCATTTTACAGACCTAGCCGATTACATGTATTGAACTAAAACTATCGTTGAAAATAGCTTCTTTATTGAAAGAATAATTTTCGACGATCGTTTCTGCTTTTTTTCTCTGCTCTTGTGTTGTATGGATAGTAAACTACAACTTCTTAATAAAGGTGATTGCACATTTACCAGCACGCACGCGCCGAACGCGCCGCATTTTAGAATTCGTTGTATGAAATGATGTGAAACCTCACACATTCGTCCGCACCGTACGCGCCGCATTTCGTGTACCATGCGGTGTGTTCGACGTGTACGGCACGTACGGTGCTGATAATAATTAATGTGCGATCACTTTTAAAACTAGTTATGTATTTTACTATTTTTGTGGCCTGGTTTCGGCTTTCTATCATCGGTTACTGCCATAGACTTCTTATACATATTTTTAGTGACTGCATTCATCAAGCCCCAAGCGGCCACATGCGGCCGCGATAACAATGAAAAAATCATGAGTCAGAGATTTCAAATGTAAAAGTTAAAAGACGTGTTTTTATTTTATTTATAGACTCCAGTAGTTTCGAAGTAGCAACGTAGCATTTTTTATCATCTCTTACTAATTAATAATTATAAAAATAGTTAACACGATGGATACGCTATACAGTGTTTTGTCCCTGTCTATTAAGCGCCTTTTCCAATGCTACAGACAGGGACAAAACAATTCTTGTACTGTTTAAATGTTTTATTATTCAGAGCAGTAATTAATAGTTTTATCCTTTATTGCAGAGCACGTGAACGTAATAATATTATACCTCGTATCTGTGTGAAATTAAGCCTAAATGTTTCGTTTTGGAAGATTAATCGTAGCACTAAGAGTGTGAAAACGAAAAGATGAACATTGAAGTCTATATTTGTGGGCTTTTAGCAGTCTTAAGTGTATTAGAAGTCTTGGCTTATAATAACATAGTATAAGAGCTTTACTAACACTATCATAAACTACCACGTCATGTTGTCATGACGTCACGTCATGATCATTTAACACGGGACACCTAGCATCAAGAACGAACCATTTTAATGTTCTGAGATTACAAAGACTTGATGAAACAAGATTGACAAAGAAAATTCATGAAGACTAGGTAAAAACAGAAACAAAGAAGAGGAAGTAAGTTCACTTTACGATACTATGAAAAATGAAGATGCCCAAATCATTGTAGTCGATTAGAAATCACAGATGCTTCTATGGACGTAAAGCAGACGCTTCGCTTGCGGGACGCACCGTGCACGCAATGTACGCAACGTTCGTTCGAATTTCGAACGGGATTCAAAATGGCGCTGACGCTTTAGATGTTTTTTTTAATTTTTCGGCGTAACAGCTAAGAATTTTTTATGGATGTTTTCAGAAGAGACAAGAAGTATATAATAGTTGACACTAGCGATGAGGGTTCAGATAATATGGCGAGCGGTGTTGGGAGCGAGTATAGTTTAGTGCGCAGGTGGTATGTATAAACTAGTGTAAATAGTTACGGTGAGGTAAACTAACATAACTATAACGGGAACTTACTAACACATATTATATAGCCCTTGAAGACGGGTCCTAGGTTTTATTTTTTTATTTTTAGGCACGCGGACGAAAAGATGTACGATTTGGAGGCAAAGGCGTGATCTACACTACATCGAGTATTTTAACGGCTAGATAATTTTAATTTTTAACATTGTTGCTATATGTAACGTAAATTCCTGATTGATGTGAAATTTCGATTGACCACGCGACAATAACAATTAAATTTTAATGTGCCTTAATGGTAAGTAATATTTAAAATATTGTGTTCTAAAACACATACTATTTTTAGAAGTTCATGCTAATATCTTTTGGAATGTTTTCTAATAAAAATAATATGATTTTATTTAATTCAAAACGTTGTTATAAAATTAGTATTAGTGTGATTCAAACACAGACAAAGATCAAGATAGATACCGCATGTGTATATGTACTTCGCGTGCCATATCGCGGTCCCAAACGAAGAACAATGCTCGTCTTTAGAAAGTCTGTTCTTTAGTCTGCTATTGGAATCGGACGTCAATCGGAATTTTAAAAATGCCTAAATGCCTAAAAGTGCCGTATTGAGCTGTAAAATTTCAAATAGAATCGTTGGCCTTGATAATGGGCACGTTTCTTATCATCGGTACGTCACAGTGGTAGGAAAAAAGTGACACGCTCGTTTTCGGAGCTTCGGAGCGACATGCGGTATCTATCTTGATCTATGCTGTGGATTCAAAGCTCAAAAATGCCATATGGGGAGAACTTTTGTTATAACAGTGCCTTTGAAAATAATAGTTTTTGGGCGCTACTAAAATATAATTGATTAAGTATATAAGATTGTAAGCAGTTCCTGCCATAAAATATTTTTTTATTTTGTTTAAAGATCTGATGAACTTGTTAAAATTTTAAACAATGGATAAACAGTATTTTTTTATTTTGTTATATTTTGTCATAAGTTTTAGATAAATTAATTTGTTTTACACTACTTTGTTTAACATCTTCACGTTTGAAATAAAAGTAATCATGCTCTTTAATACAGGGTGTGTTTAAATTTTGTTAATGCTTTTAAAAAGACTTTGGGAATCACAGAACAAAATTTGTGCTAATAAAAGTAACTTAAAATTACAGGTTTTATATCAAATTAAATGTAATATCAAAGAAGTTGATTCCTAGGCAGATGGGGGACCTACGTGGTTTGGTCGCGTTATCTCAACCCAGCCAACAGATTACAATTACAGTTTGACAAGGCTGTTTATGAACGTGGCGAGAAAAGGAACTAACGTATATATCATACAAAAACGTCATTTTTACAGTTCTCCTTTACCAGCATTGACATCATTGACATATTCATTTAAAGCCTTGTCGAACTGCGAATTTAACATTGAATTGACATGATCCGACCATATGACGTTGATCTGTCAACTGCCTAGGAGTCAATTTCCTCGATGGTACATGTACGATTAGGAAATTGATCCACAGACAGTCGGCGTACATACGTTATTTTGTCGAATTATGTCAAGTCAATGAATGATGTTTGAAATAACCCGAACAAATGACATAGATTCACCATTAGTCTATGAATTAATGTCTCTCACAGTACAACAACTGGCTAACAATATTTTGAACCTAGGTTCTGTGATCAGTGTTTGTTACAAAGTCTTATTATTGTTTATAATCATATACCTATGTTATATCTTTATTATGACGAAGTCATGTCGATCTGTGATGAAAAACACATTTTATATTAAAATGTGCGTTAATAATCATTGCATTTTTGATTTAACCCCTCTTTTCATACTTTCCACCTGCGAGGACAATAATTAAGTATTATTTGATAAATGTAATTCTATGTTATAGTGTGTATACACTGTTTTTATAATAAACTTGTCTTGGTTTTGCTGTGTTTTATTTCATAATTTTAAAGTTATCAATAGACTATAATATTATTAAATTGCTATAAATATAAGGGAGATCGCAGACGGCACACTTTTTGGGTTAGTTCCCGAACTGGTGGTAGGCCTCATGTAGACGCGACGTTCTAAAAGTGTTAACTCATTTATTTCATTTCATTTTCATTTCATTTCATTGCCATAGTAATAGGGAATACAATGCAAAGGTTGAAGGAGATGGCACTTCTAGCACATACAGTAAACAATTCTACCAAAATTTGACAAGTTGCACACATTAAGGCGCAGCGCAGACGACAGACTATCCGTGACGCACTTTTTGTCTGTGGAAATAGAACCTAGTATGCAATTATACGCGGACTATTTGCGCGTCGTGTGCGTTACTGCATATAATTGCATGGGTTCTATTTTCCACAGACTAAAAAGTTCGTCACGGATAGTCTGTCGTCTGCGCTGCGCCTAAAGAATCTTTGTCAAAATACTATTATGTCGATCTAACTTTTTGTTTACTGTCTGTGCTGCCGCCTAGCGTGAAAACTTTGCAGTATAAATATATACATATTAAATAATATTTCATATTATTATTGCTTGTGGTTTAAACAGTTTTAATATGTAATAAATTAATGAACATAAATGAAGCCCATCTCATCTAGTTTGTGCACTGCTGTAAAAACTTAAACACCAAAATCATTTCATACATGTAACATATTTCAAACATACTGTATACTGACCCAATAACGATTGTTTTAGCAACAGAATTATCGCTATACCTACATAGTTGTTAAGTGTAAATAACGTTCAGATATATTATACACTATGATAATGTCGATGATAAATATAATTAGTCATATGACCATTACAGATCATTGACCAGACTATATATGACCTGGGAGATATTATATGCGGTAATAAGTATATCTGCACAGTTTGATGCATACGAGAGCCCTTGACAAAATGTTAATAATCTCAGTAGGTAGGATAATATTTTAAATGGGCTTTGGCCCACCACACATTCCCACCACTGTATCTCCAGTGTCGCCAGGATCGACAGCGCTATCCACTCACTCCCTTTGATATGATCTCAGAGAGTCCGAGGGACATGCTTAAGTAGGATACAGTAGTACGCAAAAAGTACCTATATTGTTTATCTAATGCATCTAGAGATCAATTCTCGTACCTCCAAACCAGGATTGATTCTAAGGCGCCCGGGTAAAAAACCCTCATATCACACCTTGATTGGAGATATTAGAATCGACACCCTATGTCTATGGGACTGTCATACATTTAACATTCAGCGCGCGAGTGTCAAATGTATGATAGTGAATGCTAGAAGTATTTAGTAGAACAAGTATTTGAAGCTAAAGTAGGTAGATAGAAGCTTGTAAGTATAAATGGAAGTTACATATTTTCTGGACTGAGAACTTGAGCAACCTACCGAGCCTGAGTAGAAACCTAAACTTCTTTTAACCAATTCTTCTACATCTTAGGAGCTACATACCTACGGCGCGGTGCAACAGAAGCAGCGAAGGAAGCGTCCTCTACACTCCCTTTTAGCTGTGTATCTGCAATATACCTAGTTGATACGAAAATTATTATGCTCTGTTAGGTATAGGTTTTTAGTTAGGCTAGCACTAGCGTTGCTTGCAAACATAAGCTTTAAATACTATTTTATTTTAACAAATGCCTATTTTATGAAAATTCGACAATGGTTTGGGCATAGAGAAATATAATACATACACTCATGGGCGTACGCAGAATTTCAGCTTGGGGGGGCAGCTCATACCTTCGAGAAGATGGTCTTGAAACAAAAAATCATGAAAATTGACTTTTATTAATATAATAAAACCCCCTGCCCCTACCTGGGTACGCCCATGCATTACACCGGATAGGTTTGGGGAATGTCACAGACTAGGCTGACCGCATACACAGGTTTTTTCAATTTCGGAATTCGTTTTCCGTATTGGAAAATCCGTGCATGGAATCAGTAGAAAATATACATTATCTGACGCACACGTTCGCTTTTTTCACTACTCGGCCAATTCCGCACGTGCGTTTCGAGTGCCGGCGCGGTCGCGGGTAAAGAAAAACTAACGTTTGCGCTATAGTCTCACGGAATCCCAAATCGAAATTCCATATTAGGAAATCGAATACGGAAAATGTGTGTATGCGGCCAGCCTAAATAAGGGGTTCCTTTTCTTTTTCTAATAACTATATTATATTTAAAAAGAATAAATAATTAACGACTACTCTATTGAACCTCACCCCCATAATAGAGATTAGTACCGACTACCGAGTACCGACTAGGGAATGCAATCTCGTTCTCGCGAGATCTCGGCCTTCTTGAGCGAGATTGATCTCGGACGAAAAAAGGTGAGATCTCGCGAGTTTGACGAGATTCCACTTGAGTCAGTTTAAGGCTGTGTTTCCACTGAAGTGGAGCGGAGCTTAGCGGTGCCGAATTGACCAATCACCATGCTCGAAATCTTCTGGAATAGCACGATTGGTCAATTCGAGCACCGCTTAGCTCCGCTCCGCTTTAGTGGAACACGGTCTAATAGTCAACTCAACTTAGATAGGTAATAAGTTTATTTTTTTGACTTCTCGTTGTTTTGTTTGTTATAAACGAACTGTTTTATTACTAAAATATTTTTGTTGGATTAGAAGTGGAGTAGAAGAGAAGACTGGTTATTTCATTCATTAATTGTTATTTGATAGAAATATATTAGATACGTATGTCAAAGTTTACTACTTAGAAGTTTATTAACTTACTGTACCGCACCGTAATAATGAGTGGCAACACTATTTTTCGTATGTGCGGCGGAAATAGTACCTATATAAGTACGACTTCTTTATCCTCCTCGTAGGCCTGTATTCACTTTGATTAGTGCAAGTGCAAGTGACTAGTAATTGAGGCAGTGGAGTGCAGGTGTGTAGTGCAAGTAGTGTCCAATTCTTGTTTAGTGGTTCTATTTAGTAAATTCAATAGTAGCTGTCAACCAGCGATTGTTTTTTTTTGTCAACCAGCGAGTATGGACGAACATCGAAAAGCGAGCTCGCAATTGCAAGAAGTACTCAAAAAAGTATTAAATGCGGTCACAGTATAGCAATATTGAATATCCCTACAGTAACGAAACGCCTTTGATGTCGCACGATGCCGCCACCGGTGTAGGTACCGAGCAGATATGCCAGGGTTGCCACGAAACGGGAAATAAAATAAAAATAAAATATTGTGCTTGTAATGTTATCATCCATACTAATATTAGAAATGCGAATGTGTGTCTGTCTGATGCGGTGCTGTCTGAAACGGGAACTCTTTTGGAAGCTGAATTTGCAAGACCAAGAAAAATATGGGTTCGAAAACGGATTACTAGAAGACTTTGCCATTTTTTGCAAAACAACACGAGCGTCCGACTTCCGAGTTTCAAAACTACAACTGCCATTTTGACATGTCCTTCATTTTTAATATTCGTTTTATTAAAAACTGTTTGACCATGAAGACGTATGCAAAAATTCGTTTATCACGCGGGAACCATGCGATTTTTCGGGATATAAAAATATCCTATGTCCTTTCCTGGGACTCAAAGTATCTCCATGCCAAATTTCAGCAAAATCGGTTCTGAGGTTTGAGCTTGAAGAGCTGGTAACAGACAGACAGACACATATTCGTATTTATAATATTAGTAAGACGTATGGATTAGTATGGAACTACCTAACTGAAAGGGTGTCCTTTTATCTATGGACGCTTAATACCACGTCAGTCTGGCCCCGTGGCCCATGCTAAGTACCTGAAGGACTTGTGTTACAGATACCAGCTGCGCTAGCACGGGGACTGAAATTTATTTCCGATCTTCGTAGACAAAATATAACTATAGTTTTTTTGATAAAAGATTCTACGTCTAAAATAAATACGGTCGCAGATTCATTGTCAATGTTATTTTATTTTTAAGTGCATTTTGTGAAGTGTTTTTATTACCCATTGTTTAGCGTGGGAAAATTGATAATTCCACCCTCAATGAATCTACATCGCCAAAGTGCTAGACAAATTTTGTAACATTTTATAAAATCCGAGCTCGCAAAACAATAGGTCGTAAAAGTTGCTCGTACTCGTAAAACTTACATTAAAAATGCATTAAAAATGATTTCTGTTGTCGATGAATCTGCGACCTTATTTTCTTTAAAACAGGAACTATTATCTAAGAAACTATAGTTATTTCTTGTCTTTATCTATGTCTTCGAGATCGACAATCCCCGTGCTAGGGCAGCTGACAACGAAAATAATATATTTAATACTAGATATAGGTACATAATAAATTTAAGATTTTTATTATAATAATAAATCATACACATATTTAATACACATCCAGACCCGGGAACATTGAAAACTTTTTGTTCCGTTGTGTCGGCGGGATTCGAACCCGCGAACCCTCCGGCTTGAGCTGCCACACACTCAACCAATTGAGCCACAGAGGTCGTCTCATTATATTTTTATAAAATTAAAAACTTTCTTAAAATTGAAAGAAAAAATAAATTATGGTGATAATTATAATTAATCAGTCACCTCTATTTCCATTGTCCCCAGTATGAATTCAAAATGGATCAAAAAATTTAAAAATGATCCATCTTATTTACTGGACCAAGAGCCTGTGACGGCCAGACCTATCTCAGTTTCGGAAAGTCGTTGTTCAACATTCTGAAAACATTTGGTTCAAATTTATTCAGAAATAAAACAATTTTTATTTATTATTTTATTTATTTATCTGAAGGTCTACCTGATCTTTGAGAAAAAATAAAGCTCAATTTCATAGCTGGCAGGCACGCTGCGAGTGAAGGGTCCTCCCAGGGTGCGCAAGACGTGGGTACTCGCACTTGCACTCGCAAAAAATAGAACATGCTTCTAATCACGTTACTACGCAGCCGACTAATCACTCGCACTAATCCCTTGCTGTCCACACTTACTTTTTCCTAATCACTAATCAACTGCACTAGTCACCTGCACTTAATCACTAATCAAAGTGAATACAGGTCTAATCACGTTACTACGCAGCCAGCTAATGACTTGCACTAATCAGTTGCTGTCCACACTTACTATCTCCTAATCACTAATTACCTGCCCTAATCACTTGCACTTATTACTAATGAAAGTGAATACGGGCCTTAAGTTTTTCCACCAGGTGGCAGAGTTGATATTATAACAGCACAACGGATTTGGAACGTGGCGGTTATTTTTCGTGCTGTGCGGACGTACAGATTACGCGTAATTTGAAATTTCATATCTATTGTTTTAAATTTGTGCACGTGGCACATTCATTTTACTTTTCGGTTTACCGAACGACTTTTAATTCTTATAATTAGAAATAATGGGTTCGGATAAAAATATTAGTTCGAGTTCTCCATCGAGTTCCGAATCTGATCCTTCTGCGCGAAACAAAAGGAAGGCCGAAACGTCGAGGAGCAGAGACCAACGTAAGCGTCGAAGAGTCTCCGACATTGAGTTTAGTAAACTCGCTGAGCAGGTGAGACAAATTCAAAGTTTTTTGGCTCAATCGTATTTCCAATGGACGGGTCATAATAATTACTTTCCTGCTGGACAGCCGCTCCAAAATATACCCCCGCATAATAATTGCGATGACAACCTGTGCTTAGATATTAGCGGCGAATTATTTTCCGATAATGATAATGAAAATTTAACTTCGACCTTCAAACAAGTTGAAAACTGTATAATTTTTTTCGATTAATACAATATAAAAAAATAAGGTTTAAAAAACTAAAACTACTAAAACCCGACTACTAAAACGCGCTCTAAAAAGTACGAAACAAGAAAACAGTTACGAGGGAACAGACAAACATACATACCCACATATATACATACATACATATACATACACACAGGCCAAAATCATAACCCTCCTTTTTGCTTCGCCGTAGTCGGGTAAAAAGTATATAATGTTTAGTTTAGGGTACAATAATAATTTCACTTTAAATTTATAACTTTGTTCCGAAAACAGGAGAATTATAACTCAACACTAACGACGCGACTACATGTTCAGGATTGGGTTTGGGGGAGCCCCCCCAAGATCCAGCTGAGGGTGAAGGTATATATAATTAATTGTTGTTTCATTTGTATCGAAGTGATATCATGAATTCATGCAATAATCAGATGATTGCAAGCAAACCCGTGGGAAATAGCTAATAAAATGTATATATTTGAAATGTCCTAACAAAGTTCTTTCATTTGATACCTCACACAACATATTCAGGAATTTTTTTTTTGTTCTATACTTTAAGTTCCCTAGATGGCGCTACAGTCAATTTTACGTAAGTCATGTAGCCTATAACCAGCGGACAATCAAGACAATTCCAATAACACCTCATTTGTCTAAATAGGACAAGTAGTTTTAAAGTTACGAGGGAACAGACAAACATCCATACCCACATACATACATACATACATACATACATACATACAGGCCAGAATCATAACCCTCCTTTTTACCCTGCTTCGGGTAAAGAGTCCTCGTTGCTGGGTCATCGCAAGATCATTTAGATTTGCTAATGTCGGCTCAACACTTCGGACACTCCCGAATGGAGTGACGTGCGCTATTTCGATGTTCAGAAATTATATTATTCTACGTCCAGATTTGTCGAACTCGAATGTAACGACGAAATAAACCTTTCGAGAAATACCATAATTTGTGTATTGCCGAACGCAGCTATGCGACTATTTCGCAGGCAGTGTTTAAAACAAAAACATGCCGCGCAGGCAGGTTTTGAATCGTTTTTAAATTGGTTCGTGGAAAATTCCGGTGATTTGACTGTGTCTTCTATAAAAGATAAAATTAATGAGATTTTTGTGGAAGGTATGTACAATAAAATTTCTAGCGATATGACGTTTCAACTCGCTAGGGCAGATATGATAGAATAAAGAAGGGATGCTATTATAACTTAAAATAGTTAAGAATTAAGATCGATAGTTAGATAAGTTTTTACGAGAGAGTTTACGCAAAATACCTCCGTCTTGCCATAACTTGTTCAAAAAAGAACAGTTTTCGTTGGCTGTTGAAAAAGCGGGCGGTAGTAGTAAAGTTTATTGGCCTGCACGATCTACAATGCAAAGAACTGCTGCGCAGGCTAGCTCGAGCTTTAATTATAAAACGCCCGCGCAGGGTGCTCGCTTTCCCCCACCGTGGAGTACATACGACAGATTAACACCTGTTTTTGCACAAAATGCATACCCATATCAATATCAACCGATTCAAACACTACCTTCGGGACCTAATTTTAATAACTACCCGAATTTAAACTACCCACACATACATACATACTTACACACAAAATAAAAGATTCGCACAGAACCAAAATAAGTCGCGGACCGATGCGAACGGATCTCGCCAGAGATCTAATTTTGACAATGCTAAAGGTCAATCTAAGACCACACAAAACAAGAATAGTTTTAAATTAAAACTAGTAGTTTTTGACACGGACGAACGTGTTGCATGTCGCTTGGCCAATTTTGTTCATGTTTGGAAAAATCTCGGTGCTCCAAAAGGTGTACTAATAATTATCCAGGGATACAGGATTCCTCTAAAGACTAAGCCACCGCTGTCTGTACCTTCTTCGACTTGCCAAAGATTTAGCACTCGAAATTCAACTCAAATGTCGCTCGCTATAAAAACGTTACTAAAAAACGGTGCTTTGGAGAGACTACGCAACTCCCCGAGTTTTGTCTCCCCGATGTTTTTGACATCCAAGAGCGACGGCAGCCTGAGGCCGATATTCAATCTGCGATTGTCAAACACATTTGTAATTCTAAGCAAGTTCAAATTAATAAACATACAAAAAGTGCGCAATTTCTAACAACCATACGATCACCTAGCAAAAATTGTATCAAATGACCTGCCTTACTTTCGATTTGGCGACGGCGCCTCATGTATTTGGGATGTTCAGCAATTGGGTCGCGCAGACCTTGCGAAACCTAGGAATAAGGATAATATTATCTTATTTGGACGATTATCTAATACTTCGATCACTAATATACAAGATACACAGTCCGTGGCAAAAAACGACTCACTAAAACGTAACATTCTGGTGGAATTTTGATTTAGTAATACTCAAACGCTCCGCCGGGAAACATGCCTCAGTGCTCGTTCAATAATTGTAAAAATCATACGTCAAAAACGCAAAAAAAGGATGGAATTTCATATTTCCGGTACGTATTAATTGTATCCTAATATATTTCTTACAATAATTGTATTGTAAATATTGGTATTAAGTACGTTAAAAAATCACAAAAAACAATTTTAAAATTACGTTGTAAAAAAATCAACACGAGGTATAAACCATCTCAATTGCGAATACTCATACTAAAGCTTAAATCCTTAATTTTTCCTATAACCTATATCTTTAATACCTCCATCCGTACTTGCACGTTCCCCACTTTGTGGAAGGATGCAGATATTATACTTATCCCAAAAAAGTCTAACCCTTCCGGTTATACTGACTTCCGTCCTATATCCATCCTTCCCTTCCTATCCAAAGTTTTCGAGCGTTTAATTTACCTTCAACTTAACCGTTTCCTATGTACTAACAATCTCCTTAATCCCTATCAGTCAGGTTTTCGTTCAGGTCATAGCACAACCACGGCCTTATTAAATATCTCAGAGGACATACGCAACAATATGGATAAACGTCTTTTAACAATCCTTGCCCTTCTTGATTTTACAAATGCTTTTGGAACAGTTGACGTTGACATACTACTTGCCACTTTGAAAATTCTAAACGTTTCTCCATGCGTAGTGAAATGGTTCGACAGCTATCTCAAGGGCCGTAGACAGCGAATTCGCAGCGATGGCAGCTTTTCTGCATGGATTGAACTTCTAGCAGGTGTACCTCAGGGAGGCGTACTCTCTCCCTTATTATTCGCTATTTTTATTAATTCCATAAGCAGCCATCTTACATCATCATATCATCTTTATGCTGACGACCTTCAAATATACACGCACTCTCTAATCGAGAATCTGAAGGAGGCAGTTGAACGCGTCAACAAAGACCTCATCTATTTAGTCAGCTGGTGTAAGTCATTTGGCATTAGTGTCAATCCTAGCAAGAGCCAAGCTATTATTATTGGTAGCTCAAAGCTTCGTTCCCGAATAATTTGGCAGGAACTCCCACTATTGACCTTTAATGGCTCCCCGATTCCCTTTGTAGACAGCGTCAAGAATTTAGGAGTCATATTCGACGGTAACTTATCCTGGAAGCCTCACATTGATGCTCTTAGCTGTAAAGTTTTTCGGGCTAATGCATCTCTTCGTATACTGGGTAACTTTCTACCAATCTCTACAAAGATTGCTCTGGCGCACACAATATTATTACCCATACTGGACTATGCTGATGTTTGTTTTATTGATGTATCAGAAGAGTTACTAGATAAACTAGAAAGACTTCAAAACGTTTGCATCAGATTTATTTACGGCTTACGGAAATATGACCATGTTTCGGAATTCCGCAAAAAGCTTTGCTGGCTTTCTATTAGATCCCGACGCGACACTCACATTCTCTCACTCCTCTATAATATCCTGTTTGACCCTTCCACACCTTTATATTTAAAAAATCGCTTTAACTTCCTACGTGACACCCACCAATTATCATTACGCTCTTCCAACAATCTGACTCTTGAAATCCCCTCCCATTCCTCTACCCTATTTTCCAAATCCTTTACTGTTCGTGCTGCAGTACTTTGGAACTCACTGCCACTGGAAATTCGTCGCGCTGATACGATTAATATTTTTAAAAATAAGCTACGATACCATTTCTTTAATAAGACATAAATTATTTGTTTCTACATTATTATTGATTATTATCTTTATTTTATTAAGTTAATTGTTAATAACATGTAACCTTCTCTCTGTTAATTAGGTTTGTACACCTACACGATGCTTTCAATCTCTTATAGTCAATCCGATAAACAAAAGGTTGACTGGTAGAGATTGCTTGTTAGCAATAAGTTCGCCTTTTGTGCATCATCTGGAATATGTTATTTTAAGTAAAATTGTTCATTTTGTATTTTTTGGTGTACAATAAAGTGTTGTTGTATTGTATTGTATTGTATTGTAAAGCTACTTTTACAAAGCCAATTTTAAATTCTGCCTGGAATTTTTAACGCAATGGTTCTAAATCCGTTAAAAGCTCAACTCTGCCACCTGGTGGAAAAACTTAGAACCAACCAATAGGGAGTCGAAAGCGGGTGACGTAGGAGGATATAGAAGTCGTTAAGGTACTATTTCTGCCACACATACGAAAAATAGTGTTCTCATTATTTGGCTTTGAATTAGGTAAGTATAGTTAATAAGCGTTTTGTTGCAGGGTAAAACGGTGTTATTAAAAATTATAGATAGAATTAGATACTTACGTCAAACTATGTATTTTGATGCATAAAAGTCTTTAAATAAATTCGTAAAAATAAATGTTTAAATCTTATAGTTAATACTTATAATATTTATTATGTTTCTCCTGATTTATTCAAATATTTTGATTATTTGCAAAATAACCCCACCAAACTGTTAATCTCGCGAGATCTCGAAATTGGCGAGATCTCGCAGTATTGTAATTCATAAACTCGCGGGATCTCGTGAGATTTGCATTCCCTAGTACCGACCTAGTCCTACCCCATATTTAGATAACATTTCAGTTTCAAATCTTAGGCCTGCCTTTTCGCCATTTCTTCCTAATTTCTTTTTGTCATACGTCCTACATCAAATGCACTCGATTGTGATCTTTATGTACATCATGCTTAATAACATTTTCTTTTCCTGCAGGCACTCGAGATACGACGCTATCCCAGGCACATCCCACAGTTCAGAGGCGAGCGGAGACGAGGACCATACTATATTCGAGCCCGTTCCTGGCCCAGAAACACCATACCAAGGGGAACCAACTTAAAAACGAAAACCACCAGAAACCATCACATTACAATGGAAATAAGGTAGATAAGTGCGGCTTGTTATCAACTAAAGCCTGTCAGAATATTTCGGCTCCCTCACAGATACTAAATACCTACATAATTATTAGAGATGTGCCGACTAGTCGGTAAAGCTGACTATCCGGCCACTTTTGTAGTCGGGGACTAGTCTGCGAATAGTCGGCAAAAAGCGCCGACTATCCGGCTTTTTATTATTTTACTATTATTGAAATTACATTTAAGAAAAACCTTGGTTATTTTGAAATTAAATGAATTGTGTCTGAAATTACTTGCTGGTAAAGAAATAAGTATGACATTTATTAAATAAAAATACTTTGGTACAGAACAACATTAAATTATGTTCTTCAATAAACATTTATAACGAAAATTTATTCTTATTTAAAAATTAAAATATAAAAGACTCGGATTTTGTATTTACAACAATTATTGAAGCAAAATTTCATGTTACACATGATGTACAGTAAAAAATAATATATCCTGAGAACCATCAACTGTATCATGCGATCACACGATCCGACACGTTCGTAGGCTACGTATGTTGCGCACAGCGCAACCCGCGAATCAGTAGTAAACGAAGCGTTACGGAAACATCCGAAACCATGATCGGTTTGGCCGACTAGTCGGCTGCTTTGCAACCGACTAATCGGCTAGTCGGCTTGTAGACCAAAGTCCTGATCGGCACATCTCTAATAATTATACAAGATGTAATAAAACGTGATAATACTTTAGGGTGTGTATGTATTCCTTGTAGCGAGTTCACTGTGAAAGTAGCAGCGCTGAAAGACCATTTTTTTCACTTTTGTAAGGGGAATCTCATGACGCTGGGGAGCTTGCCCATACAAAAGTAAAAAAAATGGTCTTTCAGTGCTGCTACTTTTCACAGTGACCTTTCCACAAGAAACACATAAACACCTTAAAGTAAATTATCACTTAATTTTGTTACACCCTGTATACAGAGACAGCGCAACGCAACGCACGCAAAGGCCGGCAACGCACCTGCAGCTCTTCTGATGTGAGTGTCCATGGGCGACGGTAGTTGCTTTCCATCAGGTGACCCGTTTACTCGTTTGCCCCCTTATTTTATAAAAAAAAGATTTAGATTTTTTCTGAGAGTGTTTAAAGCTACTAAAGAGATTGAAGTGAAGATATTTTTGGACTTTGTGTAAAAGTTGTGAGGATGATAGTGCTAAGAAATGTTTAACAGGAGTAAATGAAAAGTGATAAAAGACAATAATATACCTATATAATATAACTTAAGAAACTGGAACTATAAGTTTAATTTGTGTTTAATATAACTTAAGAAACTGGAACTATAAGTTTAATTTGTGTTTTTAAACATTTATTTTATTTTATAGTTTTAGAATAAGTATAATTTTATTCTAATCCTACATTTTAGAAATAAATAATCTGTCTAAAGTCAAGGCAGACTCTTTAAAGTCTACTTTGACTTTATGAAGTACATAATATTTTATAGTTTTTTTTTCAATTATAATTTTTAACATCATAATAATATACTAAGTAACTATTAATTGTTAATGTAAGTGTAAATCTAATAGTATTTTTGTATTCTTAATATTATTATCTAACTAATAAATTTAGTATCAGAATAACAATGTATTTATTCTTATGTACAGGAGTACTTACTACCTACTATTTAAATTAAAAAGCGAATCTGATGAGATGATTAGATTCCTTTTATAAAATGTTTGTGAGTTGTGACCTCCAATTCTTATCACTTCTAAATATGACAGGTATATTTACGGAGGAAAGTAGATAGGTATAATACGTCCTCTCAAATACAAGTGCTATTTAGTGTCAAGATAATGCATATTTAAATAACTGAGTCTTCCCGACTCGAAGATACAGGAAACTGATAATATTATTATTTTTCATACGCCATCTGGAATTATTTGTTGTTGAAGAGAAGGTGGAACTTCGTCCCTAATCGAATTTAACACGGTCGCCTTAAGGCCGTCGACCTTGGCCATACATTTGCCGCGTTGCCGAGATCGCGCCAAAACCTTATTATTTTTACTTATCTTAGTTCAAAATTGTCCTAAAAAAAATTAAAACGGCGAATATGTAGTTTATGATATTGTCGATCTATTGGCGTGAGTTTCCAATATTTGATTTGATTGATATGCTGAATGTATGCTTGAATTTTAACAAATTGGTATTACTTTGGAAGCTGATATCATGAGTATAATAAACAAAAATAGAAAATTTAAAACGGCGAAAACAATGTTGATATACTGAAGATTATTGCTGTATTTTTAATATAACTTTATAGCTTTCAGATTATGAGTTTATAAGGTTTTAAATACGGTCACTTACAGAATCTCCGGACGGAACGCCCTTAACTCAAAAGGTACCGTTTCATATCAAAGCGGCAAGCGGCCGCAACCGATAAAAATTCAACTAAAATGTCACTTCATACATATTAATATAGGCTAGGCAGGTTAGTATTTTTATAGTTGGAGATAAGAAGTAATTTTTTTTCTCAATTTTGTTACATAGTAACAGCGGCCATCATTTTGGGGTATCGCTGAGATTAGGAAAATATTCAAAACTACTAGTACCTAGTTACAACATCTACAACATTCCTGCTTGACCAAATCTTATACCTTATAGGAGTGCCGAATTTATATCTTTATGAATAAGGCTACTTCATTTCCGCCGCCCCTCTATATTGGACGCTGCCGCCCCTTGCCGCGGCCTATACGGCCTATTTATTAATCCGGGGCTGCCTACTAGTGTGCTCTGACTAGGATAATTTTCAACGTAGTATGTACTTCTGCAATCTCGTAGTAGTTCATTGTACTGCAACAACAATCGTCACACAGCCTCATCGTCACGTGAGTCTCTCAGTTATCTCGACTATTTGCTCTCCTTCGGTTATAATTAAAAAACCTCATAGATGACGAAGGTCAAGAATATACCTGATATGATTAAGTATACAAAATATATGTTATGAATTTATGATATTATATTATATGCGTTCTACGCCGATTCGGTGATGGTGCTACGCAGGAGCTACGTAGCTACGCTAGTGCTACGCGGTAACGCAGAAGTTGTTTTATAGTGCCCAAGTGTGTACGCATAACGCAATGCACGTTAACATGTAGATTACCTACAAGCTAACGGGTTAGGTGCTGAATAAAATATTCGAAGAATCAGTCAGAAAGCGAGTTAAGCTCTAAGTCCATGGAGGCGTTAAAATAACAAGATAACCATTATGCCTATCGTAAGCAAGTTATAGCCTGATTACACACCGAGTTGAGTGACAAGACAGTGTCCTCAGCCGAGCACATGTACATAATAAAGTATATAAACATACCGAATACAGTGCTCGGCCGAGAACACGGTCTCGCCAATCTACTCTATAGCTATGTCCACATTATGCAATTTCATCTTCTTTTTATTCAACTTTCGTTCAAAGACTTCTATTTAATAGAAGTTTTTGCTTTTGTTTGGCATATTCAATTCTTAATAGAATGCGTCAAAATTCACCCGCGTTGAAAGAAAAGTGTCATAGCGAGTGCTACGGTTTTAGCGCGCGTCACGGGCTTGCCTCACGTTCGCTGTTGACTGCGCTATAAGTTATAACTTATAACGCATGCCCTTGATGAACAAAAAAAAAGCTATTGGACAAAGCTTTTGGGTGTAATCAAGTACAGACTACCAACATGTTACACACCACACTATACCTACAACTAGGTAACACATTGCCGATGTCCAATAACCCTTGAACAAGCATAGGATTTAGGCTACACGTTTTGTTAAATTGCCTATTTTATGGTCTAGAATCTAGATTCAAATTCAGGCTGCCTACAAGTAAGTGTAATAGTTTTCCCTGTGGCTCACATTTATACAAGGTAAACCGATTTTCTGACACTATTAGTCAATACTTAATAGTCCTTGAAACGTGCATAGCTAGCTTTCGTGTCATCCACACTCAATCCATAATCAGTATTGATATTATTATAAATGCGAAAGTGTGTCTGTCCATCCGTCTGTCCTCTTCACGCCCAAACCGCTAAACTGGTTTCGCTGAAATCGGGTATGGAGATGCATTGAGTCCCGGGAAAGGACATAAGATACCTAGATACTTTTTATCCCGAAAAAATGTATTTCGGCACAAGAAAAATGCGGGTGTCATATTCTAGTAGGGTAGACTGGGTACGGATGTGACAATTTTGGTTTGGAGGCCAATAATTTTGTTAGTTTTACAGTTAGCTGGGAAAATTTTGTCACAAACCATAGTTTATTTATTTGGCTACATAAAAATACCATTATATAATGCCAAAATACGATGTATTATATTATTACACGGCAAGAAAAACGCCAGTCTACGCCTGCTACCTAGACCTGTCAAAGGCGTTCGATATGGTGTCGTATGATATCTTGTGGCAAAAATTGCGTTGTGATACTAGTGTAACAGATGATATTATCTTGCTCCTAAAATTCTGGTACGGCAGTCAAAAAAATGTGGTTAGGTGGGTTAATGCCTATTCGGATGCCTTTGGTCTAGAGTGCGGTGTGAGACAGGGGGGGATCAGCTCGCCTCGTATTTTTAATCTGTACATAAACTCCCTCATCGAGGAGCTCAGCAGTACCAGGATTGGGTGTCACGTGGCTGGTGTATGTGTCAACAACATCAGCTACGCAGATGACATGGTTCTGCTGAGCCCCTCAATGAAGGGTTTAAGAAAACTGTTAAGAATATGCGAACGTTATGCGGAGGCCCATAGCCTTCGATACAATACAAATAAAAGCGAGTTTATGATATTTAAGTCGGGTAATAAAATTTACGAACATAAAGAACCTCTATTGCTGTGTGATGCACCACTGAAAATGGTAACGAATTTTAAATATCTAGGCCACTGGGTCTCCGACAAACTAAATGATAATCTAGACTTAGAGAGGGAGCGTAGGGCGTTGGCTGTCCGCTGCAATATGCTGGCCAGAAGGTTTGCGCGCTGTAGTGAACCAGTAAAAATAACTCTGTTTAAGGCTTATTGCCAATCATTTTACACGTGCAGCCTATGGACCAGCTATACGCAGAAGGCATACAACTCGCTACGCGTGCAATATAATGACGCGTTTAGGGTAGTGATGGGACTGCCTAGGTTTTGTAGCGCATCCGGCATGTTTGCGGAGGCGCACGTTGACGATTTTTATGCAATCATTAGAAAAAGATCCGCATCGTTAATGAACAGACTCCAGGCTAGCCCCAACACTATCCTAAGTGCGTTAGTATGCAGGTGGGACTCCCCATTGCTGCGACATTGGATAGGCCTGCACGCACCTCAAGCTAGGTGCAACTTATTATGAAAATGGAAACAACTAACCTTACTAACATAATTTTTAAGACAATTTGTAACTAACAATACTAACACTACCACTAACACTACTTAACATAGCCTAAGAAAAATTGTTACTAACCTAATAACTAATATTTATGGATGTACCTATTGTCCGAAATAAATGATTATTATTATTATTATTATTATTAGTCATGGAATCAAATTTTAAAGAAAAAGGGAACTTGTCACAACTGACCACAACCCAAGGTCGGTTGTGACAGTAGTTGGGGTCAGTAGTGACATCTACAAAAAATTGTTGATATAATTTTTATTTCAATAAAATTGTACCATAAAACACCATAAACATTATTCTAAACAAATTCATCTAGCGTATCAAAACATATTTTATTTTGAAACATATTTATGGACCAAAACAAAGACATCCGATTAATTTGATGAATTTTGCCGTTCTCTGTAAATAAGTCCTACATTTGACATTTTCGTAAGTTGACTTGATAATATTCTGCGCTCGTTTGACCTTTTGTAAGCGTTTTTAGGATCTCTAAGAAAAAATATAGGATAAATGTATGTCACAACCGTACTCATAAGATTTGTCACAACCGTACCCAACACAGAATTTCAATTATTAAACAATCGCCACAAATCGGCTAAACGATTTACGTGACAAATAATCACTCGCAGTTAACTACTACTGATCAACTTATCACAAGAAAATAACATACGTTATTTGTATTCAAAAAATAGAAAACATAAAAATAAACCTAGCGAGAAAACCTACTTTTGACTGTTAAAAAGCAATGTAGGCCCCTGATAACGTTATCGTCAAGTACTGGGAAAAGCAATGCTAGGAGAAGCATTCAGACTTGCAAGACGCGTCTTTCTCTCTTAGCACCCATCCCCATATTCCGTATAGTTTCGCTGTTATGACGACTGTCACAACCGTAACCAGGCACAAACGTACCCAGTCCCTGAGTAATTAAATCTAATTTTAAGATGCTTTCCATTGAGAAGCCTCGTCGAATCCTTTAAGATTCCGCTCCCCCGACGGCTTTAAACATGGTTTTTATGAGCAATAGGGAGATCGCACACGTCACACTTTTTGTGTGATCGAGTCTGCGGCTTCCATACATTCCGATGGCGCGCGCCATGCAGATTGTATGTAAGCCGCAGACTCGATCACACAAAAAGTGTGACGTGTGCGATCTCCTATAACGTGATGTTTCTTAATTACGATGGTGAGTGTGTCCAATTTGCACGGAGTGACATCACAGAGAGGGTGTGATCAGTTAATCTTTAGAGTTTAGATCATGATCTAGGTAGGTACTAATTGATACTTTAAATGTTTGGTATTCGGAAATCACATGCAAACAAATTACAGGCTCCGCAAGGTTTGATTTTTAAATCTAGTCCAGTGTTTGTCAACCTTTTTTGGCGTCTGGCCTTTTAGCAACTAGTATAATATCTAATACAAAAAAATTGCCCCCCATCCTTTCCTTTTTATCATGTACAGTATTTAAACATAATATTTTATCAGAAGGATGATCAGAAGGATCGGGTTTAATGGTGCTGCCATTCTATTTATAATATATTGTTATGTATCCTATGCTTAATAAATAAATAAATAAATAAATAATGAAATTCTCTTACCTAATATGTAAATATTTTAAATCTTTTTTTTTACTGAAATAGTTCTCAGATTGATCTCTGGCGAACCCGCTACAGAAGCATCGCAAGCCGCAACCCCCGGGAGGTCGCGACTGGCTGATTGAAAAACACTGATCTATGAATATACCCACAGAGTACATAATATACTACAGTAGATAAGTTCATAATATAATAATATAAAACACGACTATATACAAAACACGATTCAAAAGATTCGGCAGATAAAAGATTCGGCAGATTTTATGCGATACGCTATTAGATTTTATACTGTAACCCGAGACTTAAAATTTTAAAATACATAATCCGAAGCTTGAGAAGTAAGTAACACTATCGCTATATTAAAATATCATTTTCAGAATTGAAACATTGTAGTTACAACTTAGGTTTTATTTTATTTAGTTACAAAGGAAGGTTTTTTAATGGGCGACTTGATCCGATTTAAAAAATTATGCTTAGCACAAACCTACGCGTCAGTGACGGAGCGTCGAGTTGCGTTGTCAAATGCGTTTTTTTATACAAAAAAATAAAAACACATTTGACAACTTGATGCAACTTGACGCTCCGTCACTGACGCGTAGGTTTATGCTAAGCATTATGTTAGGCTCGTTAGGGTAACTTATGTACCGTTATGAAGCAAAAATAGGCCAAAGATTGTGTTTTTTGTATGGAAGCCACCCTAAAATTTTTATTTTATTTAAATTTAAAGTATTATTATTAATTATTAAAGTACATATTAAGAGAAGAGACCTAGTGCTAGACACTGAACTAATAGATGACACTTATGACAAAAATACCATAAAACATTGAGATGTAATAAGAATAAGAATTACTCTAATTATTTCTCACCACTGTAAATTTTATAAGCTTCTCAAGCTATCTGTTGAATTGAACAAATATATTAGAGACGCCTTCGGGAACAAAATTTTAAAATGGGATCAGTTTTCATAAATAATATGACCGCGTCAACACGCGCTCGGCAATTTCTTAGCAGATAGGTTAAGGAAGGCGAAATTTTGCACGTAAGTTTTGAATACATTTATTTGATTTTTTGTAATATCTATTGATTTTATTGGATTAATGGTCATGTTGTATACACCAATTAATGTTTATTTAAGATTTTTTGTCCATTTTCCATAACAATATAAAGGGTGTCTACTATTAGTTCTTGAAAGTGTAAAAAAACCTAATAGATGACATGGATCTCATCTTTGAGTTTTGCAATACATATTAATGTTATTTTGTACTTTATTCTACTGCAAAAATCATTACTATTCTCTGAAAATATAATTATATTAACAATCTAAGAACTTCCTAAAAATGGACATGGTGTCTAATATTATAACTGATCTAAAAATCGATTGCTTTAGTTTTTAGCATTAAAAAAAAGAATAAGGAGAGCTGAGAAAAGAAAGAATAAAAAAAAAGAGGCAAAAGAAGTATGCAGACTAAAGACTGAAAATAAATTTGCTAGGAAAAAAAGACGGGTTGCACTCCGGGAGTGACGGCAGAAGTGAAAACTTGATTATTAACGTTGCGCATTTTTTTAACCCATTTTTTATGAAAATCGATTATTAAAATATCGATTTTTTTAATTTATCGAAACCCTTACAATCGATTAAATTTATAACCCATTTTTTATTAAAAATCGATTTTTAAAAAATCGATTTTCATAAAATCGATTTTTATGAAAATCGATTTAAAACAATCGATTTTTTAATTAATCGAAACCCTTACAATCGATTAAATTTTTAACTCATTTCTTATGAAAATCGATTTTTAAAAAATCATTTTTTTTAATTATTCGAAACCCTTACAATCATTTCGAGTTCGAGTTCGAATTCGAGTTCGACACAAAACACTACTCTCCAACCGTCTTACGGTTTTTCCAAGGTTTTTCGATCAGCACGAGAATCTGACGCGAGTTTCACAGTTTTTACCCATCCCACAAAAGTGCTCAACGCCACTAAAGAAGTTTTCACTTCAAAAATATGAAAAAAATAAATAAAAGGAAAGATTCTTCTTCCATGCTGAAAATCAGCATGGAAGAAGAATGAATAGAATCTGGAGACAACGTGGATAATATTTCTGATGCATGTAGTGACTATGATGAAGTAAATAAAATCTTTTGAAAAATGGCAAATAAAGGAAAAAATATGTAAAATGTAATGTAATGTTCTATGTCAACTATTAGTTCATATTGGTGTCTACTATTAGTGATGTTCTTTTTTTGTGATGTCATCTATAATTAGTACTTATGACTATTTGTCAGAGAATAATTATAATAGTTTTATTTTGTAAGAGTTACTGAAGACATGGAAGAAGTTATCAATCCTTTATTTTCATAAATATATATTTTATAACATTCAAATGTTGAATATTTCCTTAAAGTGTCTGCCATTAGGTCTTCTCCCTTATATGTATATTTAAGGCATTTGTCAAAATTTCAAGTGCCTACCTGTTGCCATTATTGATATTGAGCAAAAATGGCTAAAAAAATCATGTTTGTTGTATGCGAGCCCCCCTTACAATAAACAGGGCCCCCGCCCGCTACAATGTGCAATGCACACGGGCGCCATCCTCTAGGGGCAAAAACCTTTTTTTGCACACAGGCACCAGTAGGTTTTACGGGGGCCCTGTCAACAAACTTTAATAAAAAACAATATTATTTTGTTTTTAGCATTTGTTATTATAGCGGCAACAGATATACTCAATCTGTGAAAATTGCAGAAGTCTATAGCGGTTCTTGAATCTTGAGATACAGCCTGGCGACAGACAGAAAGACAGATCACGTCTGTGATCTGTCTGGACAGACAACGAAGTCTTAGTAATAGGGTCCCGTTTTACCCTTTGGGTACGGAACCCTAAAAATAAATAAGAGATTATTAAAGTTAAATTAATTGTAGTGTTTGACTGACGATTAAAAAATGTTTGACATGCGGCCAAAGAAAAGCAATTGAAGGCCATGGCAGTAGTGGCACGAGAGTCCTAAAATCACGCGGTATGAGCATTTACATAAAATATACAAATTCGCAAAGAAAACAAGAATATTATTGTATGCTGGAAAGTGGCACATAATATTATCAGATCAGTACAAAACCAACTTACGCGATGAGTGGACGTGTATAATTTTTTTTTCTAACGCGCGCTGTTTTCCGCGCTAAAACATTGTTAGGTTTATTTTATTTTCAAATAATGTAATATAAACTTTTTGCACAAGATATTCTGTGATAATTTAATTTTTATTTCCAAAAAATAAGTGTCAAAATAGTGAAAATGGCCGATGAAAAGTAAGTTTTTTTTGTTTGTCAACATTAGGTTAAGTAGGTTTCTGGTTCATGGTTGCATATTATAATAATATATTTCTTTTCGACCTTACTACGCAGCTTATAAAAAAAGAAAAGAAAAAAATGTGAATTAAAAAATTAAAAATATCTAGGGAGGTAATTGTACTTACTTACTTACTTACAGTATCTATGCTTACAGTACTTTAGGAAAAATATTTATAAACCTTTACTTAATACAACGTGACCCAGTGTTTTGTAAATAGGTTCTTAATATAGCCTGACATTTAAAAAACTTGTCTTCCGGATTTAAAACAAAATATTTTAGTATCCAAATTTAATACCATACACGCGTATCATATCCAAAAATATCATAAAATACGGACTGTATTTGATATTTTAAATTGGAAGCATTCAGATTGAATATTTTAAATTTTAATATACTTGTTTTAGATACGTGACTTATGTTTTAAATCATCAAAATATCTAAAATATATTCTACTATTAAAACTCTTGCACCAAAATACCGGACGTACCAGCTAAATCTAGGGTATATACGTAATCAGTATTAGTGATTAGTTATCACTAATCCATCTCATAAGTTCGCAGACCGCTGACCATGGCAGTCAAAGAGAATATTATAATAATCCCTTTGTTATGAGTTATGACAGTACCCACCTGCCTCAAGAAACTGCCCAAGCGAAGGCCTAAGGATTGCTACTGTATATTTTTTGTACGGTTTCGTAAATTTTCTCTCATAAATAAATCATATTATAATATTTTCAGTTAATGAACATTGATAAAAATCAACTTTTTTGCAACTTATCAATGATCAAAGTTAATTTATTGGGATTCGACGTAAAATGTATCCCACATAATTATTTGATATGACATTAGTTTCGATTTTTAACTTGGCTCTAGAACTATTCGAGCAAAATGACTCAGGAGAATCTGTTTTTTTCCAAAAAAAATATGAATATTATATATTTATATATGTATATATTGTCATTATAAACTTTAACCTCGTTTGTGAATTTCCAGTTATATCCATAACTGGTACCTGTTTTGGAGACGGCGTCTGATTTGTGTTAATTAAATTCAGCGCTCTAATATTGCAATGTCGCAATACTACTTTCAAGTAAACACAAAATAAAGCATGGAATATTTTCTTATCAGTTATCACAAACTATATGACGCCCGCAATTCCGTTGTGCCAAAATTAGAAACCACACATTTTTTCGGGATGAAAAGTGTCCTTTTCTGGGACTCACAGTATCTCCATACCCAACTAGCATTTAAGGTATTATTTATTATTTACATGTAGTTTCAACCATTTTAAGACACGTGGGTGTCCATTAACTTATTAAAATCAATCAATAGTCAATATACGTGATTTCAAAAAAAAAACTCCTGAAAGTTTTTGCGTAAAGGCTTCTTTTTAAGGTTCCGCAGCAAAATGGCAAAAAACGGAACTTTCATAGATTCGTCATGTTTGTCTGTCTGTCTGTTTTAATTGTACTATCAGAGAAGTTGATTCCTAGGCAGATGGCGGACCTAAGTAATTTGGTCGCGTTAAACTCAAACATGACTCAAACTATTTTTTTTATTCAGAATAATTTTTTTTCAAATATTCTCTGAACGTCGGGACTACACTGGTACCTACCACCGATTTCGGAACTAACCCGGCGAGAAGAACCGGCGTAAGAAACTCGCACGGGGCCATCTTTTACTAAAAAGATGGAAAATTTTAAATTACAAAAAATATATTTAAAGTTAAGTCAAACCATTCCGACCGGTCACAGCTAACATTGAATTGACATAAGCCGACCATATGACGTAGGTCTGTCAACTACCTAGGAATCAATTTCCTCGATGGTACATAACAGATACACACACAAACTTTTTTATGATCGTGTGATGTTGTAAATTTACTTTTATTTATTTATTTATTTAAATTGAAACGGGGTATATTAAGTCGTAATCGTAACCGTAGTTTTCACGTCTAGGTAACGTAGTCTTCACGCAGTCATGTGCTTGTTAATCTCGTAGGTTTGCAAATACTGATAAGATTATTATGCAACGCCTCTTTGTACTTTTGCACGACTTTCCTGTAACTGTTTACTTTAAAATTCCTTAAATTACCAAGATAAGGAGGCCTGCTGGCTGCTGTGGAGATTCTCGGAATTATAATTACTTTGAGATTTGATTACTTTGTTAATTTAAATAAAATTGTGAGAAAGAAGTCTTATCACGAGCCTTTCCTGTAAGAATATGGGTTTAAATGCGTCAAAAGACAAGAGTTAAAATTATCTATTATATTTTTTTTAACGGGCTAAAAGCCCACCACTGCAACTCCTGTGTCTTCAGGATCAACAGTGGTAACCAACCACGAGAACCCTTTGATATGATCTCAGGGATGCCCGAGGGACAAGCTAAATCTGTCTTGGGACCCGCAACGAAATTAATCAGAAGAAATATAGGAGGAGTAGGAGATACCAATTTCCCTCCCCAAGCAAAGCGGGAGACAGCCAAATTGTAATGACATTAATGTCCGAACAAATGGGAAGCATTTAAAATTAATAACACTTGCCTGCTTTCCAGTCTAAACTAAATATATTCCGTCCACACTTAGGTATACCCTTATGATAGCATAATGAGTAATGATGCTTAACAAAATGTACGCGCACCCGTTGACCTGCAATACCCAAAAAACCTAGCCATTTAATGAATCAAAAAAGTTTGGACTGCCTTAAAATATTTCAAGACTAAAACAAAACTATAGTAGGTATACTATCGTAATTCGTATCCCTCAGTTTTATAGTCCGCGCGCAACTAGTTGGCCGCTCTGCCCAATAATTATACCGGCAGAGCGGCCAACTAGTTCCGCGCGGACTATAAATGCGACGAACAGTTTAGGTTCTATAGCATATCTAGCTATACGTACACTATAATACTTATCTCTTCTGTCTATTCAATAAAATTAAAAAAAAAAATATCCACAGCCGCACATAAATTATAACCGTCTCCTTTTTGGAAGTCGGTTAATGAAGAACAATGAAGCGTTATTCTTCATTTTCCTCTTTTTCTAATTCCTTCCTGCCTAAATAGTAATTTGTCTCTAATAATAGATGACTTACGGACTTGCAGTGCAAGGTGAAGGGTATCTGGCGTTCCTCCAACACTCCAAAGCCAATGCACTGTGGTCTGTAACACAATCCGACGATTTTTCAGCAGTTTTGGCCAAAAAAATGTCCTCAAAGACATTGGCAAAGAAATCGGTTATGTAAAAGTCGTCAAACTTATTTTAGTGCGATTCGCGTCATTAGATGCAGATGAAAAACGATTCTTTTGTTTACATTACTATGATTGATTTTCAATTTGGTCATTTATTATTATCATCGTTGTAAAAAACAAACCCAAAAAATCTTACATAATACGTAAATTAGTATACAGTACAGTGTCTATTTTGATTAAATATTATGTCCCTACTTATCTATAAACTATAATATGGTTCGCCGTTGCTCTCAGTTGATGATTTTGTTTTGACCTTAATTAAAATCAATTGTCAAAATATCTACAAACAAAATTAATTACAATTGGACATTGTTTCAATAATAATAGATTTGCCTTTGTAATATTTTGGGTCAGTACAGTCGAGGAAGTTTAATATTTAAATTTTAAGTACTTATTAGATTTATCAGACGGAAAATTATTTTTAGTTGCGAAATATATTTCAATAATAATATCTATGGACGCATAATATTTGACCGCGTATTATGTTACGTAGTTATACAGTTTACATCCTCTTTGGCGTATTATTTTTCATTTCATCATGTATATCATTTTCATTCACTAGGCGAAATCGGAATCATAAATCCTGTGTAAATTATTATTGTAATTAGGAACTAGCTCTGCAGGTGACGATTAACCTTAAACTTAGGTTAGGACTTAGGTGTTATTTAATGTTTGCCGTAATCCAGACGAAAAAAAATACCTGTACAAACAGTTAATTTTCTCCAACAGCTGTTATAATATTATTTACATAGTTTGGCAACACTATCGGGTACTTTACGCAGGTGAACGCGCTGTTATAATAGTGTTTGAACGCGGATAATATTAGTATTTATATATTATTATAATCTACCATAATTAATTACAGAAGTACAATATTATAATCAGTATCGCTTCAGTTTCAATTATAATTTATCTCTTTGTGCTGCCCGCTATGCTAACACATTTACTTTTTGCAGTTTTTATAGCCACTACGTTTTTATTTTAAATCTCAAATTGTTACACAGGCAATGGGGATTGTCCATTTTTTTTAAATTTTGCTCATTACAAAAACATTTCTAGGAATAAGGTCAGTGATCGTTTTTCTGTATATAAACGAAAAAAATACCCATTAGTTACTTATATTTTTGAAAAAATATGTTTAACCTTAGTTTGACCTTCAATGGCGTTAAATTAGCAATAAATTCGACCAACATTACGTTTCGAACTTTTGGTAAGCTTTTCGTATCAGCTTTCACACAATGAGAACTTGTATTTGACGAACCAGCCATTATAAATAAGTTTCAAAAGAAAAAAAAACATTCTGCAGAGGTCAATTGGCCGCCGATGATGACGTCAGAGCGAAATTTTAAAAATTTATTGAGAAAAAACTAGCCAATGAATTTCAAAATTATTGAATTTATATTCTTACCAATACCATTTTTTAACGAAAAAAAATATAAAAGTACATGTGATTTTTTTTGGACAATGCCCATTGGCGGACCTACTAATTTAGCCGGGTTATATGAAGTTAATGTTAAATCGCAGTCCAGTCCGTAACTGGACTGCGCGCTGCGGACACATATTTAAAATAAAGCTTTTTTTAATTTTTACTTTTCCTGAGCGTGTAGTTCGAAAACGGATGAGAATTTGGAAAAACTGTATAGAATCTAATTAATTAAAATTAAAAAAAAATTAATAAGCTTTAATGTCATCACTCATCATACAATATTTTTTGCTATAACGCATAGTTTTTTAGTTATTGACGAAAAACCAAAAATTTGGACCTTTGTCGCCCCCAAGCCGGCTCACCTCCTAGACGTCAGGACTTTTAGTATGTTTTGTCCTTAACCACTCTGAATAAGTTCCAGCAGAAATCGCTTAGGTTCCCGCTCACGCACTGTACAAATGACCGATTTGTACCGACGATTGTTGATCGAGCTAGTAGGTCCGCCGTCCGCTATGTGTGTGGTCTCTTAAGATACATACGACGTAGGTACTTATCTGATTTAGTTTTCGTACTAAAATTATTGTTAAATGACCCATCTGTTCCAACAGTCATCTAAACTTTAAAATGTAGCTAACTATATCTCGTTACATTTATATTATGTTTCCGCTGCATTTGCCAAATGCATGCGATAATATCTCGATACATGCGGTAATAACGTGCAACTAATAGTTTCATTTCCAGCCATTTAGAATTATTAAGAATTAGTAGTACATATTATATAAGAAGAAAAACTAAAGCTAAACTTTGACTTCGCCAGTGAGAAGAAGGGGATCTTTCAAATTTTGATCTGGTTGCGAGAGTTTGGAAAAATCCTATAATGGCCTTTGCAATCCATTCCTTGGTTCTTTTCAAGTGAAACAAGAATTTCATGCAGATACTTCATGCAGAATAATATCGTTATCTAATGCAGCTGCCTCATCCAAAACAGAATTGCGACGTCATTTTGATAAACGTGAGGACTTCAAGTAGTTTAGATTACTAATCTAAATACGTTTTGTGCCAACACAAGCACCGCAATGTTATCTGAGACTGGGAGAAAGATATTTAACAAACAGCTGAAGCAGATAGTGTTTTGTTGAAAAACGTTATGTTTTTAAAAGGAACCCTTTCTGTCTAAGTATAAAATTATAACCAGAGATTCTCAATGTACTCCATGTGGACCCCCAGGGGTCTAGGCCACGTTTTTTTTTTCAAATTTCTTTGACATTGTAGGTAATAATCAGTCTGGTTTATTAATTTTGGATCGAGTGATTCGGCATCCATAAATAATTTAAAAAATAATAGCTGTTGCCCGCGACTTCGTCCGCGTTAACATAGTGTAATAACAAAGATGGATAGTTTTTCCCTTTTTGTGGTTCTTTATACAAAGGGTAAAAACGGGACCCTATTTAAGTAAACGTCAAACGCAAACGTCAATAAACTTTCATGTTTCTTACTCAAGAAATGACGGACTTTCATTTAAACTTTCAACCCCTATTTCACCCCCTTGGGGGTAGAATTTCCAAAAACACTTAAATACGTATCTAATCATTTTTAATCAGTAGCCCAAATATAAATTTTCATGTTTCTAACTCAAGAAATGACGGACTTTTATTCAAACTTTCAACCCCTATTTCACCCCCTTCGGGATAAAATTTTCAAAATTCCTTCCTTAGTGGGTGTCTACTTAATAAAACAACCCTACTCACCAAATTTCGTGGCTGTAACTTTAACATTTTTTGCTCAGCAATGATGAATCAGTCAGTCAGTCAGTCAGGACATGTAATTTTATAAGTATGGATTTTATTGCGAACTAAAATTAAACGTCATAAATGAGATATTATTGCTTTATGACGTACAAATTATCGCCTTATATGTGCAATAAAATTAATCTACAGTATTATCGGTTACCACCAAATGATCTTTATCGATAGACAGCGATCAAACTGTAATAGAGATAGATGATGAGTGCATTATTGACGCTATAATACATTATCTTATCGCTCTGGGAGCACGCGGGTCGGCGATGAAAGATGGAACTGGTGAAAACCGCACTATAAAATATGTCGTTTAATGGGAAAGTATAATATGGGAAAGTATTATTTGGCGGGATTATAGGCGACTGACATTTTAGAATTTGAGACAAACTAGCTCAATAGATGGCGCTCGAAAGGTACATATTTACATATCAAGCCGTAGTCGATTTTAGTATTTTCAGAAATAATGTGATCACGTGGTAAACTCGACATACAGAGTAATGATTAACAGAGAGGCCATGTTCATAACTTATGCATAACTTGATAAACGAAATCTTTAATGAATTTTGTATTATAATAAAATGATGTATTTATAGATATTTAAATATGATGTTTGTTCTGTACTCACGAACATAAAAAAGTATTTCCTCATAATAATACATATACAAATTACAATGTATAACAAAATAAAGTATTAACCATACATAGTTCATCGCAAATGTTCATGATATTGGCGTATTTTCCATAGAAACATTGGAATTCAAAAGCAAATATTTTAACGCCTCTACTTTCACAGTGAACTTTATATAAGGGACACATACACATCCCAAAGTATTAATACCGAAGTAGATTTAAAATTCGGTAAAGTAGATTCAAAAGTTCTTAACTAGAATAAAACAGCTCGCTTACTGCTGGGAAATAGGGAGCTTATTTTATGACCTCAATGAGATTCTTGTGCTTGGGTTTATTGCAATAGCTTTAATAAATAAGATGTAGAGTGTAGCCCCATGATGATCACTTATATCACCTGGAATCAATATACCTAACACCCTCCACAAGTTCAAAAACGATAACTCTACTTGCAGTAAAGGTAACGTTTTTGTTTTCATTATAATAATAATAATATGTTCATTATGCTTATAATATGCAGATCATATTCATATTTTCTTTGTCATTTTAATTTTTTAGGAATCTGTTCCCAAAAGAGATATCCGTCTGTAACTTAAATTTTCAAGAATATTTCATTATTTTTGCTGTCACCAATCACCATAACAACAAAATATAGAAACAAGATATTTAAATGAATAATTAAGAGGTCTGAAATATATCCAAAACAAAAATACAATTTTTAGGCCTTTTCTGCTCGACATTAATAATGACAACCGGTAGCGGGTAGGTGTTTGAAATACATATTTACGAAATGTGTATCTTATTAAATTTCAACTTTAATAATAATCTATACTAATATTAGAATAGTATGTCTGTTACCTTTTCATGCCGAACCATTTTTTATGAAATTTGGTGAAGAACGGACGAAGGATACTTTTTAGTCCGGAAAAAAATTACTTTTCTTGTACATTGCATCAAATTGTCGTGAGTAAAGAATAAATAATTGCATAAATGCAATCTCTTTAGTTTTTACTTTTAAATGCCGTCGCGATTTTTATTCATAAATGATAAAATATATTTTTTGATAAAATCAAATAAGGTTTTAGGGCATTTCATTTCGATCACATTATTTTTTCTTAAAGAATTTAGAATCCTTAGTTATTTCCTCCCGAGGTGCACCAAAATCATGGTGTAGTACTTTTAAATGCCGTCGCGATTTTTGTTCATAAAATATATATTTTTTGATAAAATCAAATAAGGTTTTAGGGCATTTCATTTCGATCACATTATTTTTTCTTAAATAACTTAGAATCCTTAGTTATTTCCTCCCGAGGTGCACCAAAATCATGGTGTAGGTATCTACAAAATATCTAGATCTATCCGCATGATAATACTATTTTTACGATTTCTTGTGCAGATTTTATTACTCCAGTGCTAAGATATAATAATTATTTCTATTGCAGCTATGGATTGGACATATCATATATCATTTTACAATGTTTTGACATGTATACGTAAAAATTTGTCTCTGTGTTGCGGTAATCTGTACATTGTTTTCTGACCGGCTGTAATGTTTACATTTTTTGACTTTCAAACCTACCAAAACCGTAAAAATGATCGTTTGGTGAATATAAATGATCGAATAGCATCTTATTAGGTAGTCTCTCGCCAAATAATTTAGTTTATAAAGCAATATTGTAGTATTTGTATATAATTTGTAAACCAAAAATGTTGACTAGGTTCCGGAATAAAACCCAGTCTACTGACCACTGCCCAAGACGTCAAATTACGGCGCTATTTTGTAATGGTATTCCACTAGTATTAGATAAGTATGACGTATTATAATTACATTTATACAAGAAACGTATTCGACAATTCACTGGCAAATATTTCGAAATGAATCAACGGTATGGGACCACGGCGATTCTAGACGTAAAGAGCTGCCAGTATACTGGGATATATTTGTGAACATACTCTAGGTTTTCTATGATAGATAATCAGCCTCTGACACACAGATTTGACTGATGTCCTTGAATTATTTTCCATCAAGTGCCTGTGGATTTTTTGTACCAAATATTCATGATCAGGCGTTGCTCTCACATATCAACAGATTGTTCAAATTTGTAAACAAAGTGATTTATCTTTATAATTGGTATATTTTATCAAAAACGAAGCTGATGGGTTCCTCCGGAATCATGATTGAAACATTTTGGCGTAAAAATATTTATTCCTGTATTTGTTTTCGCTGAATTCTAGAAGAAATAAAATTTTGAAAGGATTATTTTTAATGCACATTTTTTTAGTGGTAAATGGATTTAAATCAAAATTTTAAGCTGATCCTAACCTTGGTAAGGAACGTAACTAACTTACAAAAAATGTTTGAATGCTTATAATTACTTGTGGTCAAAGTTCTAGTGAAAATAAAAACACGAAATTTCACTAATCCTCGTTGTATGCGGCCTTTTCCTTACTTATGTACAAATTAGTTATTATTATTTTATTATTTGTGTCCAAAAAAAAAATTAACCAGTTGTATATATTATATATTACTACGGAGTAGTTTTCAGAATATAACTGAAGTATATCTTAAAAATATATTATTATTATTATAATTTATAATAGATATAGTATGTTTGACGTTTGTAATTAACAACAAAAATATATCCCCAAGAAAATATTTACAGAACATTCCCGTAAAGCATCCCCATACAACATGACTAATAGTTGGTGCATTATTATCTTTATACCATAACGATAATAGTCATGTGCCTGTACAGCAAATTATAAATTTACAATAAAATTTAACGACTGACTGAATATACTATGTTATCTCTGTATAAACTGTACCACAATAAACAGTGACCACGCAAAGACATGATGGCAAATTTGGATAATATAAGTCGCAATTGTTATCTACGAAATTTAACCTATGGTAGGCTTGAAGTGCCCATTATCAAACCTGACATTGGAGCAGTCGCAAGTTCATTGCCTATACGTTATGTCGTTGCAATTTTTAATAGAATAAATTAATAAAATCAGAATATTACTTTTTCTGTATCCCTTTGCAAACATGGCCCAAATCGTCAGATAGTTTTGTAGTAGGTTTTGTAATTAGAACAATCGTGTGCTTATCGTAACTACATAAACGGACGCATCCTTCGCTTTGAAGCTTTAATTGAGGCCGTTGGTTGGATCCAAAGTGTCCTGACCAACAAATCCAACAATATTTGTATTCAAAAGAAATAAATAGGGATTTTCTGAATATTCAGAGCTCCTATTTTTCGTTGCTACTTTGTAGAATCATCAATCAAAAATGTATGGAATTGACTTTGCATTCGATAATATTATGAAGTCACCATTCGACTCATGTCATGTCAATTCCATACAATTTGATTGGCGATTGTGTAAAGAAGCGATATTGAAAACGACGTGTTGCCTAAGGGCTCTGTTTTGCGACGTTGCAGTTGCGTTACTTTTTGGAACCTCAATTTACTTTCATGAAAATAACCTGCAGTTTTATACAAATGTGTTCAAGCTATACATATAAAGTTCACCCTTTAAATTGTGCAATATCTGAAAACCGAATATGATTCATAAGACGTATTGCGTATAAATTACAATTTATTTAAATCAATAGCATTGATTTTAAATTCAATAGATTTTGATCCCATAACCTTTTTGCTTTAAATAATTTAAGTAAAACATTTGTAATAAAAAAGCACTAATAAATATATACAAATACGCACTTATGAACTAGTAATACTTATAGGAATATCATGTTTTTCGTAACAGTAGATATCTCATTAAATTGATACATATATTTAAATATATTATGCAATCTATTATAATATCTACAGGGGGTTTATTATGACCAATTAACATACCTTGAAAATATATTACTAATTAGGTAGGTATATTTTTATACAATTAGCTACGTTTTCCATTCATATATTAGTAACGATTAATAAATTAGCTATAATATTATACCTACTTTATGTTATTTTAAAAGATTCTTAGTAATGTAATTATTTAATTATAGTAACGCTTTAATCCCTCGATCAGCAATTCCAGGAAATCTTTAGTTGTCGCGGCCCTTAAGGGCCTTACTGGGCTTGAGGGATTAATATTATAATAATTATTGTGTTTAAAACGAGTAGTAGGTATATCATTGTGTTCTATTTGATCAGGTAAAAATGTTACAAGTAATTTTAATTCCATGCATTTATCAATTTGGTTTTTTGTGTCACATCTATGATCTACTACACATTGCCAATATTCTTTCGCGTTGACCTCCGAAGACTCTGGGGGTGCAAATGTGATCCACAACAATTCAATAGACGTCTTTTGCTTAGAGAGCGGAGATAAAGCGACGAGCTCACAGACATCGCATTGTTTTTTAATTAACGTTGGCGCATTGACACAGTGAGTGGCAAACAGCCCGCTTATCACGCACGTGCTCGCACAGTGCATCTCAAACTTTCCGTCAGTATCCAGTTATAACATTTTTGAAAGTTATACAAAAAGACGCTTGGACCAAAACAACTATCTAAGATAACGTGATATTTGCCCAGAGGATTCGTTGCAAGCTTAAGGCGAATAGACTAACTATCTACTATCTAGTTATGTGTAGAAACTAGCATAACTTTTTATTAACAACCAAACCAAAGCATCTTAATTTGTCTTCGGAGACAAAAGCGAGACGTTAATAATATAATAATGAGCTACTACATAATATTATTTACAACAATGAGACCACCGTCTATGTTGAGAACCACTGACCCCACACACCCCGAGGTCACTCGCGTGATACGATAACACTATTCTATTTAAGTTTACAAATATATAATCAATCATTTTCGTAAATATTTTGTCTAAGGAAGTAATCTATTTAGCGTTATCTAATATGTGGAATGTTATTATGTAAATAGCCTGAGGGAGATTTTAAGATAAAAGTGAAAAGTTATCTTAGTAGATTTTACTTCTCATTTTGTAAGTATGAAGATTTTAGTAAGCTTGCATTTTACTGTAATAAAACTAATAGTCTAGGTAATAATATTACACTCACACTCGGAGGCCAAACAATTAGCGTACATGAATTTAAAAACCTCCCAGATTTTAGAGCATGGAAAACTTCGATCACTTGGAAAATAATTTTCGATTCTTCTTTCAGTGTCTCTCCAAAACTTTCCCTTGTCCAAAGCGAGTCTGAAAAGTTCTTCAACAGACTTTATCCCTGTCCATTCTCGGATATTCCTCAGCCAAGATGTTTTGCGTCTCCCTGGTTTTCGTTTCCCGGCAATCTCATTTTCGATAGAAAATTAAAAAGTATTTTATTCTTTTCAGGGGCGACTCGACCCCGTTCATAAAGAATGACATCAAACCGATCACGGTCAAGACGCCGCTGGCCCCGCCCAAGACAGGAAAAGAGGGGCGGGGGAAGGCGTTCAAGCAGATCCTGGCAGCGCTGATCGTGAACTTGGGGACCATCAACACAGGCATGGCCTTTGGGTTCTCTGCCACCGCACTGCCGCAACTCAAGAGTGAGAACTCCACGCTGCATATCACGGAGAGCGAGGCTAGTTGGATAGGTGAGTTTGTTATGCGATTACATTAGGAAGGGTATGCTTTTCGAGGGCTGAAGAGCCTTTTTCATTCAGACTGCAGTCGATGCCTGCGCTTAACTAATTTATACTTTATTTTACCCTCACCCACAATCCAAGCTGCAAGAATATTTACGAGTATTAAGACACTAATATACCTTCTCATTTTCAGCGAGTTTGAGCGCGGCTGGCACACCAATAGGATGCATCGTAAGCGGCTACCTCATGGACAACATCGGACGGCGGCGCACGCTCATCTTAACTGAGATCCCGCTCATCGTGGGCTGGCTGCTCGTGAGCGCAGCACAGAACGTACCCATGATATATGTTGGTGAGTGAGTTGATGTCAATAGTGAGTTACCATTTTTAGACAACGACTAAAAAGCGAAAACTGCGGGATTTTCGCGGTCTGCAGGTTATATTGCCATAATAATGTGTTAGATGAAGCTGCTCTAGAATCGACTTGTCATCAGCTAAGTTTAGTGGGTAGGTCGGCACTTCGCTCGCTAGTCCCACGCACCTCCTGGGTTTCTTGGCCTACCCGGGGCATATTTCCAACCTAGGATGAGCGTAAAGGCTTTATCTGCAAAATAAAAGAGACAGGATCCCCTAGTAAATAATTAGTTCTTCCTAAATTATGGCATCAAACATTAATTAGGCTTCAGCGGATCATTAATAACACTTAAATTCGGTCGCGTCAGTGACGTCACACTTCAGCACATGTATTTGTCGTGACTCACGGACTAATTACCGTCACATTTCATTCACACTCAAAACTTATGAAACTGTCTTCATCCGGGTGAAAATTTGACGCATGAATATGATTGATGCACTTTAGAATACTAGACATCTAATGAGTTAACGAGTCTAGGCTATTAAGGATTACCTAATGCATTTTGAATGCAATCAGTTCTTATTTAAATTTTAAACAGACACTACGATACGTCAAAGAAGTTGTGAACTTGTGGGCGTCTATTAGACGATGGGTTTCATATCCTATATTCCCCAGGACGACTGCTGGTGGGTTTCGGGTCGGGCATGGTGGGTGCACCGGCTCGGGTCTACACGTGCGAGGTCTCCCAGCCACATCTCAGGGGTATGCTGGGCGCGTTGGCTTCTGTTGGCGTGTCTACAGGAGTTTTGATACAGGTACTTTGAAAATATTCTAGTCTGCATTATAAAATACTGGAAGGGCAGTAGATAGTACATAAAATACGTATCGTGTGAAGTATTTCAACCTTTAACATTTTTTACGGATACGCATTTGGTACATGATCCATTCTTTCTTGTTAATGTACCTGTGGTGAGATAAATAAACGAATTTTTAATTTAATTTAATTCACTTTACATTTACGCAAGGAAATTGAATTTGTGTGTTACCTAAGGAATTTTCCGTGTATCAAGTAGCCAACGCAAATAATATTTTATACTTAATGTGGCAACTCCTGGATATCATCAGTATTATGGCAAGTGGAAGTCCACTAAACTGATTTACATAACTAGCATCGTCGGATATAAATAGTCTATAGGTGTGATATCGTCACGCTTAGATAATATCAATTTGCATAGCTATTTAAATACAATAATTGTAATTAAAAAGTCAATTTTAAAGCAACCATCTGGTTAGTGCTGTACTAGTATCTACTTTAATGCAGGAGTTTGTAACTAGCCTACCACCCTAGTCCCTAAGTCACTTAGAATAAGATAAGGGGTCTACAATACAAATTTCAAATTATATCAATTATAAAATTGCATTGGTTTCGATAAAAACCCAGAGGTCTTGCAAACTATTACGCTATAAATTATAATCCGTGGGGGGTGCTTCGCGAAACAAAGTTTGGGAAGCTCTGAGGGAAAAATTAGTTTTTTAAATAAAATCAATTACCTAGATTCAATAAAAATGCCCCAATGTTGGCATGTTTTATTTACGACTAGTAGAATACGGTACATAAATATATTTAAATGTTTGCTATTGTGAAAGCACATAATATACAACATAGCAGTGTTTAAAATGTTGTAAACAACATCATAACCTTACTTAACAATGTGAACGTTAACTAACTACTGGATTTATAGGCATCAAGCACATGTGCTTGAGTCAATAGCTTTGTCCACATTGTGCTTTTTTCTGTTCATCAAGGGCATGCCTTATAGCGCTGTCAACTGCAGCGAACGTAAGGCATGCCCTTGTTGAACAAAAAAAAGGCACAATGTGGACAAAGCTAATCACTAACACACACCTTTAAATTATAACACCTTTGTTTTAGTCTAATAATAGTTATCTAATTCTTTTTTTACAAATATCACTTCTTTTTGTGGCATAATAATGCACTGACATTAATAATATTATACTTAAGGTTGGGTCAAAACACAAAATGGGTTATTTTCCGTTTCAGACGTTTCAATTTTAATGTGCACGACATTCAGGCCATAAAATTATAATGCATGGAAAAGTCAGGTCGTTAAGTAGTAAAATTTTATAGCATTATTTTTTATTGTCAACTCAGCGCAACTCAGCACCACTACTACAGACTGCTACATAGCTTGGTATATTATTTTAATTACAATTAATATAGCCTAAAATGCGTTTTGTAATTTGTTTGGCGATTCGCATAAAACTCAGTGGATTTTGGTATGATTCAAAGTTCAAACCTAGTATATTATTTTGATTCTCAGCCCAAATCACGAAACGAGCCACAATATTTCACACTTAAGCTTTGGTACATAATACCAAGATTTGGGACTCATAACTTCCTTTGAACCAAAGTATCATCGAAGAAGTTGACTCATGGCAGATAGCCGCGTGTTGTTTCTGATATCTATGGTGCCTACGTATTTTGGAAGCATTATATCAAAATATCAATGTAAGTCGTGATCTATTTCTCCATTTAGTTTGACATAGCCCGACTAATTCGCGTAGGTCTGTGAATCAATTTTCTGATAGTACTAACCGCTGTTCTAACAAGAGCTACGTCTAGTTAACGCAAGCGAGGAGCGGCGGATATTTTGGTCGTTAATTCAGAGATGCGCCCGTAACAAGTCCAATAACTCCTTTACGTCAGTCCCTACTCTATTTGGCATTAACGTCACGCTTGTACTTACTCAGTAGAGTCAGTACATACTACGAGTATACGCCAACACAAATATCGGAAATTTCTACGTAGAATGCCAATTTTCATGATTATCATCATATCGAAATTTACATTGCTTTGACAGTAATGTAAGCCGGGCCGGGCTACAGAAGAAAGAAGCATAAAACTATCCTAATAATATAGAAAAAAATTATGAAAAACATCGTAGCCCTATAATTTGGGTTATAAAAAACAATACTTAAGAGGCCGGGTACCCTTGGAATTTCTCATACATACGTAATACCAAAATCATTTTCTCATACGAAAATATTTAACATGTTTGAGTTGTTTTTCAGTTTAAAATAGTAATTACCGAGGTTCCTACACAAAAATTTACTTCAAAATATTTAAACACAATATTTTTTTGTTTTAAATTTTTTTTAGTAAATTTTCTACTAAATATCTAAACACTAAAAAATAGAGTATAACACTAAAAAATATATAAATAAACAGTAAATTTACTACAACATATTTAAATACTAAAAAATATTTTTTAGAGTTTAGATATTTTGTAGTAAATTTACTATTTATTTATAATTATATTTTTTAGTGTTTTGTTGAGTTAGCAACACAAAGATTTCTTTTTTTATTCTGTAGATCAACTTGATTTATTATCTGTGGTTTTTACAATACCACTTCCTCTTCCTAAAATTATGGCGATCGGTGCGTATTGTGTTAAGTTTTGTAGAATCTTAAAATATAATAAAAGTGAGTTAAAGAAGGAATACTGCAGTTTAATTACAAAATATCTCTTAGTAAAAACATATATCACAATATGTTTTAATCTAATTTTTAGTGTTTAAATATTTTGAAGTAAATTTTTGTGCAGGAACCTAGATAATTACTATTTTAACCTGAAAAATAACTCAAACATGTTAAATATTTTCGTATAAGAAAATAATTTTTGTATTACGTATGTATGATAATTTCGAGGGTACCCGGCCCCTTAACAATTTTCCAAGCCTTCCTTCCTTTATAAATATATAGGCACACTCACTACAACATGCCTTTTCCCGCCATTTTCAAAGTCGGTAAAACTGTAAAGACAATACAACACGTCACACTGCAAATAACACGTATAAACATGAGTGATCTAATTGAATTTATTCGTGCTATGAACAAACTGTAACTGTTCATACGTTATGATGTTAATGAAGGCTGTTATCTCAAGGTTCCACCGCCATGGTTTTATGGCTTGTAAAATAAAACACTTTACAAATGGAATAATATTATGACAATTAACAATAGCGATTACCGTTGAAGCTACGTTTATATACATTATAATATACGTACTATGGGGAGGTCGACCAGAGTGCTTAGTCAAAATGCATTCGCTAGTTTCTATGGCTTAGTTAGGTGCCAAATCCCGTACATTTTTGACACCTAACTTCGGTATAGATGCTAGCGAATACATTTTGACTAAGCACTCTGTGCATAAGCATCTCATTTGCATAATTAAAACTAAAACTTTTTAATCGGGTCTTAAGGGTTGCATATTTCGATTTTTTTGTTTTTGCAGAGGAAATTGTTGTTCGTCTTAACAAAATGAAGTTAGTCACGAAAAATTAGCTTGATAGTAATAAAAAAATGTTCTAGGGAACCTGTACTATATAAGGTTAGAGATTCTAATTAATAATATTAATATTCAATGGTAAATAGTGATTATTCCGCGAAAAAGTTCAGTGTCAGTTCAAGGCACAAAATTTTATCTTGGTGACAATTTTTCGCGGATAATAAGTACCGTACATAGTAATATTGTGTAAAAACATGTTTGTTTGTGTTGTCGTGAGCTCGTGATAGGAAAACCTCAGAGTGTCGTGCCCGACTCATCACACACTGATAAACGATAATTGAGTGGCTAAATTAGATACTGCAAATACGTCACATCTGCACAACATAGGAAAAGGTCTTCCGACACTTTCCATAATCCAACAATACAGTCTCGAATGGCTTCGGTGTCGTCTCGGTTGAATAAAACTATCGACTTCGAATATGGGGACTTTGATTAGACGAATACGCAAGGGGTATCCATACATCCATACTAATATTATAAATCCGAAAGTGTGTCTGTCTGTCCGTAACCTCTTCCGGCCCAAACCACAAACCGATTTTGCTGAAATTTGGTACGGGAATACTTTGAGTCCCGGGAAAGGACATAGGATACTTTTTGTACCGGAAAATCGTGCGGTTCCCGCGTGTTAAATGAATTTTGGAACAATGGAATTGCGAGCGTTATCTATAGTATTCAATAAAGAGGTATAATATTATACACTCGAAATCGCTTGAATTAACCCATCATTGTTGATCCACCTACTTACTTTAACTAGCTATACTGTAACTGTAACTACGGTGCAAAATGTGACGTAGTGAGTGTGACGCCGTAAATAACCATAACCATAGAGCTCGACAAGGCTTTAAAGTTTAAATGAACGTGACGAAAAAAGGAACTAACGCTGTCATCATACAAAAACGCCATTTTTTAACAGTTCTCCTTTACCAGCAGCGCTCCCGGCTCCCGCCCACGTTTTGTCGGACCAGCAACAGACATCTGTCAAATTCTGTGGTCAAAGTTAAGGTTAAAGTTAAGTTAGGCTTAACTATAACCATAACTTTGATCATAACTTTAACTTTAACCACGCCTCTGGTGCAACCCACCCTAAGAAAGAACAACACGTCTTTGTTTGACTATAAACAAACTTTAAAAAAAATATATATTTTCGATTAAATTCTTAACAAAATTAAGGTCGTACACGTCTTTATTTAAGAATGGAACAATGCATTTTTCATTGTATTCAATTAGTGTTCAATGCTTTCACCTTGCATACCCATCAGAGGTCTTATCACGAATTTCGGTGTGTGCGAATTCTGATGAGTTAAACGATACACCTGTCATTGAAATTCGAACCTTGTTGAAGGCATTGCTTGCATATTTAGTTTAATGTTACGATGTCCGCATGAGAAAAATGGATCATTAATCCTTCGATAGCCAATTCTTGGAAACCTTTAATTTTGTTATCGCGGCCCACTTGGGCCTTACGGGGATTGATGGGTTAATAAATAATATCTTTTGACGCTGATTTTATCGCTGGAGTAAACTTACTCTGGAGTGGAGACCAAGGCTGGGAAATCGGGGTGTAGGTCGACCTCCGACTAGGTGGGACGACGATCTCCGTTTAGTTGCGGGTCCATGTTGGATGCGAGTAGCAGGAGATCGGTCATCTTGGCGTTCATTCAGAGAGGCCTATGCAATGTCGACGAATATAGGCTGATATGATAATTATGATGAAGTCTTATAATCTGAACTAAAAGATTTATCTAAGGTTCTCCAATTTAATCGCAGCAAGTAGCATTGCAAACAACTTGGAATAATAAAATTGATAACCAAACGAAGAAATCTAGATCCTAGCTATAATTTAATCATACACCAATTCGGTCATATACTATTCGTAGCTAAGCTGTAGTTTTATGTTGGTGTCAGGCCCGTATTTTTGGTCAGTACTCAAGATGTATCTCGGTCTCAAGACACGGTTCAGGCTCTGTGATTGGTTGGCTGTCAAAATTTGGACCAATCACAGAGTCGAACCGCGTCGTGAGACCGTTATACTTTTGTTGATCTTGTTTAAATGACCAATTACGTATTTAAGCTATTGGCTATTGCATAGCTCTTATCCCGGGCTTCGAGCGCGGCGACCGAATCAAGATATTCCGTAACGAAAGAATACCTAACGGACCCCACTCCGGCCGGCACAGCGGTGCGGTGTTGCCAGATTTCGGCACGGTGTTTGTGTGCGTGCGACTGGACTAGTTGATAAAAAATGCTATGAAATAGCTTTACCGCGGCAGTCCCCAAGTGCCACACGTATTTCACTCACGTTTACTATACCTTATGTTTCAGTATGTGATAGGCAGTGTGACCAGTTGGAACATCCTCGCTGGAGTCAGCGCGATCATCCCCATAATCTCCCTGCTGGGGATGTTTGTACTCCCGGAGACCCCCAACTACCTCCTCACCCAGGACAAGCAGGCCAAGGCCGAGTCCTCGCTGGCCAAGCTGAGAGGATCCACCTGCAACCTTCAGGATGAAATCCAGAAGATGATCTCGTTCAAGCAGAAGAATCATGTGGAGCCGTAAGTTTTTTGTTGCGACAAGACAGTGTTTATCTATACTAATGTTATAAATGCGGAAGTGTGTCTGACTGTCTGTCTGTCTGTCTGTTACGTCTTCACGCTCAAACTGATGAACTGATTTTGGTGCAACGGACTTGAAGTTATTATGTAGATACTAGCTATCCCGGTGAACTTCGTGTCACTTTAAAACCTTCCCTGGACTTGTACGAATATTTTAAGACTAAAATCAGCCCAATCCGTTCAGCCGTTTTCGAATTTTAGCGCGACTAACACATTTGTAAATCCATTTTTATATATAAGAAGATATAAGAAGAAGATACAAATTATAACCGCAATGTAGTGCGAAACTATTCTAATTCTAGTTAGAATATAAATTTAAGTTAATTTTTTCATGGCTACTTGTAATCACAAAGACTCGCTAACATTTTCATCATTTTGCTAGAAATTGCAAATTGTTATCGTATGAATGCTTTATATGAGGGCTGTGAATTGTGATAATATAGAACTAGAGCAAGATCACATTTTAAAATGATTGCCCTTTATATTTCGTCTTTTGTAAACACCTGCTAATATTAAAGTAAATAAGATAACTAAAATTTAAGCTGTTTATTTACTCTACTGCGGCAAAGTTGTAAAGCTAAGGTAAATAATATATTGTTTCAGGTTAAAGAACCCGAAGGAAATACTGAAGGCTGTAATGTCACCATCAGCTCTGAAACCATTCACCATCCTGGCGCTGTACTTCTTTATCTACCAATGGTGTGGTGTCAATACCATCACCTTTTATGCAGTTGAAGTCTTTGAAGTACGTACCTAATAACCATTTATAAGTCTTTTCTTAATAAAACTGGAAATTATATAACCATAGAAAATGTTCTCGAGAAGCAACAGTTTCTATGATTTTTATGGTTACAAGTTTTAATTACTTTGTTGAGAGTGTACTCTAAATTAACAGAATCGAATGACATTTGAAATTATAAAATGGATTGATGCAAATATCGTTAATGCACAGTTTTATTTGTACGATTAGAGAAGTTCATTCCTATGCAGATGGCGGACCTAAATAATTGGTCGCGTTAAGGGGCCGGGTACCCTCGAAATTCTCATACATACGTAATACCAAAATCATTTTCTCATACGAAAATATTTAACATGTTTGAGTTATTTTTCAGCTTAAAATACTAATTATCTAGGTTCCTGCACAAAAATTTACTTCAAAATATTTAAACACTAAATTTTTTTTTATTTATTTTTTTTAGTAAATTTACCATTCAATATTAAAACACCAAAAAATAGAGTAAAACACTAAAAAATATACAAATAAATAGTAAATTTACTACAAAATATTTAAACTCTAAAAAATATTTCTTGGTATTTAAATATTTTGTAGTAAATTTACTAAAAAAAATTTTTAAACAAAAATTTTTTTTTTGTGTTTAAATGTTTTGAAGTAAATTTTTGTGCAGGAACCTAGGTAATTATTATTTTAAACTGAAAAACAACTCAAACATGTTAAATATTTTCGTATGAGAAAATGATTTTAGTATTACGTATGTATGAGAAATTCCAAGGGTACCCGGCCTCTTAACTTAAACCCACATCAGTCCTATCACAGCTAACATTGAATTGACATAAGTCGACCACATGACGTAGGTCCGTCAACTGCCTAGGAATCAATTTCCACGATGGTACATTTGCGCAAGTCTTCGTTAAAATTAATCGTGTTTTAAATTGATTAGTACGTACTACGTATATTGGTAAGTTTTATCAAGACGAAGCACATTATATTAGTATAAATTTATTTATTTAGTACGATTCACCAACAGAATATCATCTGGTACATTGAAATAAAAGACAAACAATGGTAACTTATTAGGTTAGATGACTTCCGATGACAGGTAAAATACAGCACGCAATTTTATTGCTCATTTTGATGAATAACGTAAGAGAAATAAAATTTTTATAAAACCTTGTAACCCTCAGGCGTCAGGCGCGACGATGGACAAGTACTGGCTGACGATATCGATGGGTATACTTCGCGTCATGTTCACGGTGGTGGGCTGCGTTCTGTGTCGACGCTGCGGACGGAGACCGCTCACTTTTGTCTCCGGTTTGTATTAATTATTTACAGTCAAAAACTAGCAATACTAATATTTTTATGTCTCTACCAATATGATCATTTATCAATATAAAATAGCTAAATCCAACTAAATATTAATTTTAACATTAGTAGAAAATACTCTTATTTGGAATAAAAATTCTACCAAATTGTAAAAAAATACCATGATGCTAACAACCCTAATGTTTGTTTTGATTATATTTAATTATTTAAAACTACCGACGTTAAACTTACACCTGATGATGAATAATTTCGAAACCGGTCGTGTAATTTGTTAAAAAGTTATAATAATATCTTAATATAGTGGATAAAGTGCAAGAAAAAGTGTGTTTTATTAGTATTATATTATTGATTCCAGCGCTGGGCTGCGGTTCCACCATGATCGCATTATCAGTGTACATGTACTACGTGTCCCAGTGGCGGGAGCTGGGCGTCCAGCCGGTACACTCCTGGGTCCCCGTCGCGAGCATCTACCTGTTCACGATATTCTGTACCCTCGGCTACCTGATAGTACCCTGGGTGATGATCGGCGAGGTTTATCCAACGCAGGTGAGATTGTTCGGCGTGCATCCGTTGTCTGATTGCCATAAAACAAGTTCAACTTAGCATGGGATTAGACGAACAGACTGCCTGCTTTGTGCTATTGTGTGTTATTGTATGATGACCTCTGTGGCTCAGTTGGTGGGCTGTTGGTAGCTCAAGCCGGGGGTCGCGTGTTCGAATCCCGCCGACGGAACAAAAAGTTTTCATAAAATAGTATAAAATAGCATAGCATAAAATTATTACATATATTTCCGTTGTCTGGTACCCGGCCGTAACACAAGTTCTTCAGGTACTTAGCACGGGGCCAGACTGACGTGGTGTGAAGCATCCATAGATATTAGATATCCATAGATATTGTATGAGTATAATAAATAATTTAAATATTATCATACAAAGTGTCAACCATAAACCAAACCGCAAACCACCATCTTTCTATAGAGAGAAATATAATGTGGTATGATGATTTTCAGACTTTATAGATACAGAACTAATGCCGTTAGGTTTTGCGCGTAAAGCTTGTCTTTGTTTTGCTCAAAGATTTAAAAAATTGTTTGAAAAATTTTCTGATCCAATAAACCATCTACAATCCATACTAATATTATAAATGCGAAAGTGTGTCAGTCTGTCTGTCTGTGACTTCTTCACGCCCAAACCGCTGGACCGATTTTGCTGATATTTGGCATGGAGATACTTTGAGTACCGGGAAAGGACATAGAATACTTGTTATCCCGGAAAAATGTTCGATTCCCACGCGATAAACGAGTTTTAGCGCAACGCAATACTACTAGATGACGCCCGTAACTTCGTTGCGCCAAAATGCGTTTATCGCCCGGAATAATAAGTTTTCCGGGATAAAAAGTATCCTATGTCCTTTCCCGGGACTCAGAGTATCCCCGTACCAAAATCGGTTCAGCGGTTAAGGCGTGAAGAGGTAACAGACAGACAGACAGACACACTTTCGCATTTATAATATTAGTATGGAAGTATGGATTTTTTTTGCTGATGTTGAAAATAGTTTAAGTGGAAAGAATGACTGTCTTACCTTTAACACATTTTCACACACTTTTTTACAGTGTATTTTTTTCTTTGTATTTTCACAGAGAACGCTTATTACATTTTAAATATTGTCACCTTGCACATTTTTATCTCGAATTAATAAAGTTTTCATATTTTTTATTTCATTTAGAAATTTTCCCGCCTGTCATGACTTTCTTGACAGACTATATATTAATATTTAATAAAAACCTTGTGTTTTTAGGTCCGTGGTGTGATAGGCGGTATGACGACATGCGTGGCCCACCTGTCAGTGTTCTCCGTGGTCAAGACCTTCCCCTACGTGAAGGCCGCGCTACACGACTACGGCGCCTTCGGCCTGTACGGATGTATGTCTATGTGTGGTATGTAGGACCCTTTACTAAAAAAAAATACTTTGGCTAACGTGTGCCAATACCTTAAATATATTTGACGATCTCTGTGGCTCAGTGGGTGGGCTGTCGGTAGCTCAAGCCGGGGGTCGCGGGTTCGAATCCCGCCGACGGAACAAAAAGTTTTCAACGTTCATGGGTCATGGATGTGTATTAAATGTGTGTATCATATAATAAAAATCTTAAATTTAATATGTATAGTATAAAAGTATTAAATATATTATTTCCGCTGTCTGGTACCCGTAACACAAGTCCTTCAGGTACTTACCACGGGGCCAGACTGACGTGGTGTGAAGCGTTCATAGATATTATTATTATTATTATTTGACGCGCCAATCTTAGTCAGATAAGGTGTATTAAAATACTTAACCTTTTCTTCTGCCTTTTCTTTCATCAATACGAGAAACGAGAGAAATAGTATAATATTTAACCCAGGCTTAATTTTAACGCGTCCGCGTGAATTTTTCCATACAATGGTGATAAAAGTAACTCTTTCAGAGCTGATACTTTCACAGCGAGCTCTATATAGGGGAACCACACACACCCTACATTGTTATCACTTAATTTTGTTACAACCTGTAATAGTATTACTATTACATGTTGTAACAATTACTATTATTACTATTGTAGTAATTCATCATGTAAATGTCGCAGTCCACTGGTTAAAAAAGCTGTTCAACCAAACAGCTAGCCCTTTGACTGAACAACGCCATTCAATCACACGGCTATACGTCGTTAAATATACAAGGTTATATAAACAAGGATAGATGCTATAGGACGCTACGGCGTAGCGGCTGCTGCTACGCCGTAGGGGACCTACGAGCAATGTTTATAATAGAACAATAATAATATTATATATTTGTTTCTTATTATATTTTTCTCTTCTTTGTCGTTTTCTTTATTACTGAAGGTTGCGCCTGGAAAAGTTCTCCTCTACTTTGGTTGTTAAGCTCTTCCATTTTGTTCGGTCAGAGTAGACAGAATGATAGAGTATGCCGACTTAGAACTGATGTAAAAAATTTTAAGTTTGACGTATTATGACAAAAGTCGTCCCTAGGGTCGTTACCTACAAATTTAGTTGTTGTTTATATTTTGGCACATGCAAAGAAAACTGTCAGAATTCAATTTGAAAATCTTATTTTTAAAAATAAATTATACCAGCCAGCGCGCCAGCCTCTAACTGATCACCCCCAAACCCGACGAATTTGACAGATATTGAAACCTGTCCATTTCTTTGCAGTCGAACTACTGGTAGTTTATGTCTATTGTGGTTCGGTCTTCTGCTTCTCTAAGGGCGGCTGTTATTTTCAGTCCAGTGAGTGTTGTAATTTGGTCACACCATCGGGTAGGTGATCGACCTCTGGGTCGCTTGCTTTCAATTTTTCCCGTGACAATTAGCTTTTCGAGGTTGTCTGGTTGCCGGCGAGCGATGTGACCAAAATAGGATAAAATTCTCCTGTAACAAGTCGTCGATAGTCTGACTTTAACGCTGAGCTGGTCGAGAATAGATTTGTTAGTCCTTTTGTCTGTCCACGGTATGTGAAGCATTCTTCTCCAACACCACATTTCAAATGCGTCGATCTTTTTGCGGTCGACTGCCCGGATGGTCCATGACTCAGAAGCGTAGAAGCGTAGAGAAATATAGAGAAAACCAATGTTTGGACGAGTCTTTTCTTCGTATTTGTTGGTATTTTGCCATATACGTGTTATTATATTTTTATTTAATATTAAGTTATTGGCTTATGATATTAAATTATTATTTATATATCTTGATGCTTATGCACTTTAACATAAAAATATGTATAGGATGCCACGAGAGTCTACGTAACTTTTAATTATAATTTTCTGTCTTGCAGGTATGGTATTTTTCTACTTTTACCTACCTGAAACAAAAGGAAGGACCTTACAAGAAATTGAGGACTATTTCTGCGGCAGAACGAAAACATTGAAGAAGCAAAGTATAACTTCAGCTGCATGATTGTTTGTTGCAAAGGTTTTAGTGAAAAAAAAAACTGCATTTGAGTTAAGACAGTATTGCTGTCTAGAAATATCAATCCCAGCTTATAATTTATATGCATAATATATTATTATATTTTATTTATTTATGCGAATAGTCGTAGAAAATAATAAGTATTAAAAAACAAGTTTTTGGATGATTCTCTCAAATGTGCCTAAAATATTTCGTATTATAAAATGTTATTATATTTTCGTACTGTGTACAATTTATTAAATTGTTTTGTGGTGAAAAATAACATATTTTTATAAACATTTATTAGAAAATAGTTCCTAAAGTGAAACATAAGAATGACATGAGAATATGAGATTAAAAAGTGTAAGTTTTGTGTATTTATTGGAAAGCAAAGTATTACGTATATTTTTGGTTTTATTCGGCTAAACTACAAAGACAGATCTTATGAAAACTATCATACCGATAGAAGTATATCAAGACATATGAATACTTATGAAAATTAAAGGTTTCCGTTTTTGCCATTTGGCTACGGACCCCAATAAAGTAAGGTAGTCGAGTCAACGTCAAATATTTTGGCTACAGTGTAAATACACGCATAAAAAATATTATAGAAAACCAGCTGTCCCGACAGACGTTGTTTTGCCATATAAAGTATTTCGCTAATATTATTTTATTGCGGTGACTAAATAAGTAACAACGTCCATCGCTATCCTGTCGCACAAACAATGGTCGCCGTCTGTCTCGAGTTGTAATAATTTACTATTATTTGTTCAAGAAATGCACCTATCATTATAAAAAGTAGCCAGTATCCGATTCTTAGACCTACTGAATATGCATAGGTATAGGTAAAAAATCAGTAAAACCTTTTCGGAGGAGTACGGTAACTAACATTGTGACACGAGAATTTTATAATATAAAAGATGTTAAGTAATTAAACATTTATTTTCAATAGTTAAATGTTCCCTTGTTTAGTCGAATATGTCTTTAAGTATTTATTTTGTATAAAGTGTACATTTAGAAAAGAATTTACGTAGAATTAGATTAGTGCCATGTGTAGTAGTTAAGTTATTTGTATATCAGTTTAAGATAAAAATTCAACTCTGAGTTTGGTGCTAGAGAAAACAAGCTAAGTGAAACGCTATTACAATACTAATATATGTATTTAAATAAAGGCTGTGCCATACTTGCATTTGAAGCCTCTATTATATGTGCCTTTTTGTACAAAAGTTGAGTAAGAAAATAATAACAAGTTTCAATGATATTGTATGTTACTAACGTAACTAGATTGGCCGTCTACGACAGAAACGCGTCACCACTTTGAAGATGCCTGCAGGCATATCTGCCATACATAATGACATAATAACATTATGGAGTGACATTGTCTTTTGGGCTATCAAGTGGTTACGCATTTTTTGCATCAGTTTGTAAGACATTGCCACTCTAGTATTTTAGAAACTCATTGACAAGTTTAATCTGAAAATAATTGAAAACAGCCTGTATATTTATAATCAACCCTTAGTAAAAATACGCCAAATAATGTTTTGTGAGTTTTGTCTAAGTTAGTTGACAACCAAAAAACCATTGTAAAACTTGTCCATTTTGCAACTTTTTATAAGTAAGATGGTTAAGTGCTAGCAAAAAATTTAATGATAATGTTGAAACATTACGATGTATAGATATTGTTAAATGTTGTAATTGTATATTATTATATTAGTTTATAGTTGTGTTGAAAGCGTTTGTGATAGTTAATGTTGTATGAATTGTTGAATTTATTAAATTACAATATTAGGTAATAATTGTTGTTTAATTTTGTTATTTAAATCCAAGCCAAGATAAGTATTGAACGTCGTTTTTTACGCAAGATTTTTTTTAAATATGTCAGCAATTGGCTGCATAGCTGTACTCTATTTATAAACATTTGACGATTAAATCCTAATCAATCCGCTACAGTTGTTATTCAAAGGAGCACGTTGGCTTGCATGTAGTCAAATTTATTCGTCAATATGAAAGCGATTACAGTGATTTTTGTGACGATTATACATGCGCTAAGCATCGCATCGTTTATATGCGAAGAAGAAGGTAATATTCATAAGAGCATTTCTCAAAAAAAATGTACCATTTTTAGAAGATACGACAAATTAAAAAAGTTTAAATATTACCGATTTTTTTATTTTAAGCTATGGGCTACAAAATTTAAAATAGGGGTTGTTTTCAGATATAAAATGTTAATAAAAAGCAAGATCTATCAAAACAAACCCGAGGTGCAGAAAATTTCCTATTTTGTTTTTTTTTTATTATATTACGAAAATTCAATGTTGAATTGTGTTATTAGAAATTTTATTTGATTAAATGGGATACTTAAGCATAATTTAATTTGTTTAAAAAAAACTGTCTATTTTTAACACAAAAATCTTAAAATATAGGCGGTAACGTTTCCTTTACGTTACTATTCGGCCACAACTCTTTATTATCTTCACAATATTGAGTCTATATTTTCATCTTGAATTATTTTATAGATATATAATGCAAAAACGAAGTGTTTATTTTTATCTTCATCACAAAAACATAATAATATCCTACTAAAATATTAGAAAAACAAAAAAATATGCGCCCGCTTTTATGGGACAGTAACCAAATTGGAATTCTGGTAACAAAATAGGATTTCTTAAACCTAGTCTTCACAGTAGTACAAATAAAAAAATCTGTTATATATTTAAGATTATCATTTTTCTGTTTCTTTACGATCCTTTCGTTAATAAATCAGTATCTGAAACAAAATATTGTTTGTCTAATCTTATTACATAAATCATAATAATCAAAAATATCAATGTTGCTTAAAATTATATGTCAATACAAGATGAGCAAATAATAAAATCTTTAAAAGCTTGGCTACGACTCGTGTAATTTTCATGATTATTATAATAATAATCACATAGTCAACACTCTGCCTTACAATTTCCTATTTTGTTACCTTATTTTCCTTATATACGTTACCACTCAAAAGTAACAAAAAAGGAAGTAACGAATCAAGTTAAATAAACTTTTCAACTTGTTTACGCATACAACTAAAACTAATACTCGTTTATGATTTGACTTACGAAATCAAAATTGAGAGCTTTAATGGATCTAACCTGCATTTCTTGGGTAACAAAGACTGGAAATTTTTTTGGCCCTTAAGCTAATAGACAACCTTCTGTTCGCGCACGTGGAACGTAAAAAAAATATCAAAACAAAAATAAGATGGATACCGAGCTTAACAATTTTGCCACTATACTAAAACATATTTATACCAAAATAGACTGTAAAATTTAAAAAAATATGGTCACAAAAAAGAAATTTCATAATGGAACTTTTTCTTACAATAAAAATATTATTTATAAAATAAATTTGTTCTAATACGACCAAATATTCTACTTAAATGATTTATGGTCTTGCAGCCCTAAATAATACATAAGTTGTTTCAAAAATTTCCGTAAGGCCTTACAAATACAATCAATTGTTTGCGAAGGTATGAAATTGGGACACTTCACTATTCATACAACTAGATTAGACGGATTTTCAAAATATTTTTATAGTTAATTATTTATTAATATAATTCTAATTTGTAAATGTTTTTTAGTGAATTTGTTTAACTTACCACGTATACAATTTAATTGAAATGGGTAATGGTCTATGTTATTTATAGAAAAACATATTTTAAAATGTGGGACAAAGATTTAGATAGAAAGTACATTTTTTTGAGAAATGCTCATAAATGGCTAGGCCGATGGGGAACCGACAGATCACAATATTATGAATTGACATGATCCGACCAAATGATGACCGTTGGTCTGTCAACTGCATAGGAATCAATTTCCTCGATCGTACAATATCGACCCTGCTCCACCAGTTTCAAAACTTTGCCTCTGAACTAGAACGCCAAAATATGAAAAGTCAGACTATTTACTTATCTAGACAACAGGCTAATAATTGATTTTTTTTACAGAAGATCACTTTGTTATATCAGAAGATGGAAACTCAGTGAGTGGACTATCGCGGAGCAAGCTTCTGCACATGCTGAGTAAATACCAAGAAATCATTTTGGAAAACCTACCCCGGAACAAGAAAGATATTTCGTTCAACGCGGAATTTGTTAACAATAAATATACGAGACCATTTATTTTCCCACCGGTCAATGCTGGAAGTATGAAGATGCATTGCTAATTGTTCTAACCTGAGATACGATTAAATTATTTATGTACTATCAAAGAAATCTGTTTGTGATCAAATGGTGGACATAATATTTGGACAACCCGTCCAAATATTAAGTAGATCAATAATTCCAGCCAACAATTCACTTGATACAAACCGACCAATAACTTAAACGCGCTATCTGCCTATTAATCAATTTCTGGTGGTACATAGACATTTGAATCAGTAACCACGGATTTGTACGTGTCTAACCCACCAAGCCCCATACGATCACCGGTGATCGCGACAACAATAGAATAAGTACAATACCATTTCCAAGAACCCCTAATCGAAGGATTTAAGGAATAAGCTTTATTTTGGATGGGGGCGCTAAAAAGATAAGATCCGATATGCTACTGTTGTAGTAGTATATTTATTATTGTAATATTTTAACCTGCACTTTTACGAGCACCCATTTAGCTCCACACAAACTCTATTACGACCATTGAGATGTAATTACGACATGATTACGACTTCTATGCAAAATCAGATGTAGCAAAGAGAATATAATCACTACGTTTTAAGATGTAGTTTGAAGTTGACATTACTGAAAACTTGGAGCCTGCGCTCTAATGCTCCTAAAAGATTCCATTTACGCATGACCGTCGTGAACCCTGGTAAGTTGTGCAAATTCATGATTTGTGATTGGCTGAAAACATCCTTGTAACCAGTTAGCCAATCGGATCACTTCGGCACGTTCGACTATTGAGAAGATAGTAACTTGCATTGCAGATTTAGCTAGCTCTTCAGTCTCGACTCCTTTGAATCTAGCGTAGTGGGCCAGTCGATAGTCGATCAAATCTATGGCCCATCAGGGGCAATATATTGTCAGTCGCCTGCCGTGTTTGAATAGCAACAGTGCTCTGTCAGGTAAGTTGTTGCTCTTTGTTTTTCTGTTTGATCTTATATGTTAATTGAGCAAAATATTATTTGGTTTAATTGGACTAGGTTTTAGATTTTTTAATTAACATTATGCTTAGAGCTTAGGTGATTAATAAAAATAGTGTTTATTGAATGGTATTTCAGTTATTGATTTGTATAAAACTGCAGTTTTGTTAAATTTGCAATCTAATATGTTTTGTGATGCAGCGCTAAGCGAATATTAACTATTGCTTCTATATTCTATTACCTTATTGATAAGTTTTGATTAAATATTATCAAGCAGAAATCTGTTATTATAGATGAGTAGTACTTATATTATAAAAACATTTCAGTCCTTAATTCATAAAATTATTTAGTAGGTAATTAGTATTAATCATCGATATTTGATATTTTGTGTAATTATGGTTCGTGTTCTATTTAGCAACTGAAAATTATTATTTGTACAGCATTTAATTTTTTTTCTTAGCATGACTTGAGTTGTAAACTTCTAATGTTTCACAATGACAATGAGTGTTGAATAGCTGAGTAGTTGATTAACTTATATTTGAAAGTTCATACAATTTTTTTGAACGACATTAAAAAAGTACCTTTAGCAAAATATCAAAATAACAACAATACAATGAATAATAATTTAATGTTACTACTTGCATGGGACCCCGGGAAGTAGCCCCGCAGTAGCGGGTACTGGTAAAAAGTAGCAAGGGACAAATGTGTGTAGAAACGAATCGAAAACGAACAGAATCGAAGTTTGTTATGGGGGTCCGTCACAAGGTTTTTATATGATACCTCTAAAAGTAACCCTAGCATAATCTCTTGATAGGGATACCTCTCTCTTCAAAAAAAGGGTTGTTTTTGTATAACAGTGAGTGTCAAATGGAGTGGATGAGCGAGCAGCGCGCCAGGAGACCTTTCGGCATCGTCGGCACCTACTTCCTCATCACACAGCTGTCCGGAGTCGCCATACTCGTCATCTGGGCCTTTGAGATATTGCAGGTAAAGTAATGATGATTTAAAACAAATAATTTTTTTTTCGTTAGCATCGTTTAAGCTTCTTTGTTATTATCTGAGTTCATAACTTTGCTCGAAGTTTTACGCGTTTAGGTTAATTAGTGAAATTACGAATAGCTGAACTAAAATCTTCATTTCCGCATATTATTGCAAAACGCATAATATCCGTGATGGAAAAAATTAGATTAATTTTACTTGACAATCAGTAAAACATAAGTGTTTCAGAATCTTTGCTATATATCTAAAACATATTATTATTTTCTATATCTTTGTTACAGAGATCCAAGTCATCCGTGGACCCTCATGTCGGCAATATTATCCTCGGGACTAAGAAGTTGGTGTCGAGCTTCCTCACTTCTTCCCTGGATTTAAAAAATGGAACAACACCACTGGCCTTAATTTCAGGTGATCAATTTGCAGATATTTAGACTACTGCAGCATTAAATCTTTTGCATGATATTTTTTTTTATTAATATCTTGTATCTGGAATGGATGGACTACATTGACACTACACAAGCTTTTTTTTTATAAATCTATTTTTGCTGCATCTGGAATGGATGGACCACGGACTGCACAGAAATATTATTACATTCAATTAAAATAAATTGTTTTCGAGATTAGCACGTTCAAAATGCGTTCAAACTTCAAACACATATAGAGAAAACTCTTCAGCTTTATTTTGTTTGTATACATTTCTGTACTATCTATATCTATACTTATTATAAAACAAAGTCGCTATTTTTTCCCTCATGTCCCTTTGTTCCCTTTAATCTTTAAAACTACGCAACGGATTTTGATGATTCTTTCAGTGTTAGATAGCCCATTTATCGAGGAAGGTTATAGGCTATATTTTATTACGCTATGACTAATAGGAGCGAAGAAATAGAGGAAAATGTGGAAAAAACGGGGAAAATTAATTGAAAGGGCTAACTTGAATGCGCTAATCTCAGGAACTACTGGTCCGATTTGAAAAATTCTTTAAGTGTTAGATAGCCCATTTATTGAGGAAGTCTATGGGCATAATTTTTTCAGTGGCTATATATTTTATACCCGTGCGACGCCGGGGCAGGTCGCTAGTTATATATAATATTTTCAGGTCTAGGTGTTGGCCTCATCTGCCTTGTTCTCGGTGTCTATGTGAACTCTGACAAGAACCACTATGTACTGCCTCAAATCTGCTACGTGATCTACGTGATTTTCGCTACCATCGGCCACTATACTCTACCGCTTCTCATTATACTGGAACTATATCCATCGCAGGTAAGTTGGTCAATCTGTAATCCTTAGCTGTGTGTTTTAGTAGCATCAGTAACTTTTTTCCACTACTTACAGCTAATCCAAAGTTGGTTCATGGTTGGGTACCTTATAAAGTCATGTGTACCTTTATTAAAAGCCTCTTGTATGGACGTACCTATTCATATTTGATCCTATCCTACCTATTAGACATTAATCTTTCGATCGTGGATTCTTGGAAATCTATTGTTATTCTGTTGTGTCTCGCTCACCGGTGAGCTAGTAAAATTCTTAATGCGCTGAATTATATCATTTATATTAATAATTGTTTGCATTGCCTGGATTTTATTCGACTTCCAAAATATGGGGAGGTACATATTTTTATTAAGGCCGCTCCCCGAGCAAACGACATTGGCCATACATTTGCCGCGTTGCCGAGAGCGCACCAGAACCCTATTTTTTTAATTATCTGAGTTCAAAATTGACCTAAAAAAAATTAAAACGGGTGTAGTTTAAAAAATGTAGTTTATGATATTGACGATCTATTGGCGTGTATTTCAAATAAAAGTAATTTGTAAATCCTAAGGAGATGCTGAATGTATGCTTGAATTTTAATAAATTGGTTATACTTTGGAAGCTGATATCATGAGTATAATAAACAAAAATAGAAAATTTAAAACGGGGAAAGGAATGTCGATATACTGAAGATTATTGCTGTATTAATTAAATTAAATACTTTGTAGCTTTCAAATTATGAGTTTATAGGGCTTGAAATACGGTAAATTACGGTATCTCCGTAAGGAATGCCCTTAAGTATTTTTACTTTTGATGTTAGATTCGCGGCATTGTGGCTGAGATATCCCTGTCCAATGCTTGCTTCCTGATATTCGCGGCCAACGTGTGCTACCCACAACTGCGTGATCTGCTCGGATTCGATAACTCCATAGCATCCTTCGGAGTGTGCACTCTACTAGGTAAATATTATTTATTCTAACGAATCTGTTACAGAGGAATAGAAATAATAATTTTATGGTGACGCCAAGAAAAAACCATGTTAGTCAACTATTAGAGAATGATAATTTCATGTCATATAGAGAACTGGAAGTGCTGGTGGCTGGTGGTGACAACTCCACCACACCACAAATATGAAGAAGAGAAGATGAAGCTCCTTTGCAGATGAGCAATAGTCTTTCCGCCGTACTCAAAAAAAATATATTTAAATATGATTAACCATCATGAAGAGTTTGACAGATAATGTATGTGGCCCTGGCTCATGTCAAAATTTTGAATAAATTACATTTAAGCAATTAATGCATAGACTTATAATATATAAGTTTATGAATTAATGTTCCATTCTGAGTGCGACAGCTGGCGGCAGTTTGTCTCGTTTGAAGCTTGCTATACTTAATTTCAACCAATCTTAAACTTTTATACTTTTACAGGTTGCCTCTACCTGTACTTCTGTCTCACCGAAACAAAGGGTCTGACGCTGCATCAAATCGAGGGTTACTTCAACGACATCCGCCCAAAACTAACATCACACAAGAAGAAAATCATGCAGAACCTCAACAGAAACGTGCCCTATGGACCATCAGCTAAGAACATGAATTGCTATGTATTGCGATCGAAAATTAATTAGGTTTACTAAAAATACTGTCCAGTTTAATGTCAAAATGGTTCTTACTTTAGTAGAACTACTTCTTTCTGAAAACTTTTTAAAAGTTATTATAACATATTCGATCCCTCCTATCTTAGACTGAAAGATAGTTTTATTAATTTTTATATGATATCATTATGCATTAATATGCACTTTTTAATCTACGTTGTGTTATAAAATTGTTTGAACCAAAGGCCTGAATGAAAATTATTTGGCCTATATGGATCAAGGAGATCTAAACATTGTATTTGTTTATGTTATGAATGTAATTGAATTTTATAATATCATATTATTATTGTAGTATTATACGAATATTTACATGTAGGATTATATTACAGTTGTTACTTTTTGGATTTTTATCAACTGTTATTAGTTATTACTTGCTAGTTGCTAGTTTTTTAAATAATTTTATTTTAAGCTTTAAAGATGACTTAGTTTATTTCGTATTATTTTTAAATTGTTCTATACTCATTGCATATTTTCTAGGTATTACAATTATCTAGATTTTTAACCAATTTAATGCTCTGGTTAAGGAATATAGTTAAGATATAATCAACAGTACTTATGTAGCTAACTGGGACTCATCACCTTTCAAATTGGTGTTATTAAGTATTGCACGGACATAGTTCTTCCCTAAAGATAGGCTACATTTGATAAGCTATATTACACCAGTGTACTAAGTACTTTGTATTTATATGGAAATGTACGAAACTTTTTACTACTTTTTCTAAAAAGACTATTTGTTAGCCTTTCTATTGTAAACTTTTTAAACTATTGTATAATGTTCTAAATGATAATATCGTTACCAATTTTCAGCTTAGTGTGCGTTTCTGAACGCATTTTGTAACTTTTCTAAGGTCGTGTGTTTGTCAGGTACATTGCTAACTAAAATGTGAAGGCGCTCTATATATTTAGTTTGTTTAAAAAATTTCAGCGCTTATATTTTTAAATGTTAAAATTTTTATTCTGATATGATATTTTTCTCACATTTTAAATACTTAGGTAGATTTATGAGACTATTACATATTACTATTTATGCTTGGGGATTTAGAATCAGTAGTCGGGAAATATACTCAGATCAAGTAAAAGCAAAGAGTGACAATAATGAAAATAAATGAAATACATATTCGAAAGATGATAAAGTTGTTCCATCTTTAAGTAATAGGTTTTGTAGGCTAGGAATTGAATACAGTGGAAAATTGGATGCTTAGCAGTATCGTCCATCCATCCAATATCCATCAGGTGAACCATTTGTTCGTTTTCTGGTCTACCCAGTTCTGGAGACTCAATCACAGTGATCGAATTTATAAACTTTCATGCGCAATAGCCAATAAACGCTCACCGCATCTAGCTTTTGACCTATAGGCATGCGGTATTTCGAATCTAAATTGAACTGCAATCGTGAATACCTTTTTATCTTGACGGTAAGCGGATGGTGACGTCACATACTTTAAAAGTTTGAAATGAGAACTCTACTGCTAAGCAACTTTTTTTCTATACTGGTAGGAGGATTGCATGAGGTATACAGGGCGATTTATACAGGGAGGTAGGAATTTTACATTGTTATAGAACGGTTCGTCCAAGGAGGTCCGATTTGCCCTATGATGTTTGGCTTATTAGAACTCTACATTTTATTGTTAATATTTCGATGGTGTGCTACGTATTTGAATATTTCAGAACTTTTAACGATGTATTACAATGAATAAATTGTTAGAGACGTGAGTGTGTGTTACCTATTCTAACCAATTACCAAAGGGCTAAGAGCTAAAAGCTAGAGGAGCTAAATTATATAAGCCCCTGCTACACACTAATTAAAGATCCCAAAAATCCTTTCAATGCCTAAAAGCTTTTTTGTTCTTTGTAATATTATTCTTTTGATTAGCTTTCAACAACGATCTACGAAAGAACCACCTCATTCTGTCATAGGTATCTCTATTTTCTGTGTATTTTGCACGATTTAGTAGCCAATTCACATATTAAGTAACCGACAATTATAGATTCACGATGTTTTGCACCTATCTGCCCCATTTGCCCACTTCTTGCACTCATTGTTCACAAAGAGAGCATGGGAGAATTTCTAATCGACACTTCTAGTAATTATGGTACTTTTTGTGTTTTACGAGATCGTGCATAGATTAATTAATAATTATTCACCTAAATAAGCTTTCAACTATTCTCGTGGTAAAATATTCATAATTTTTTTAGGTATATTTTTTAGGTCAAAATAGAATTATTTGTGATATTTTAAAAAATTGAGCTTGAAATATGAGTAAAGCAGGATAATAATAATTTAAATTAAGCTTGTAGTTAACTATTTCGCCAACCAAAAAATAATAGCCCTAATAAAAAAAAACTTTACGAAAATCTTACTTATGTCTCAAATAGTTTAATTTTAAGTGTCGTTCCTATTCTACTTTTATATTAATTATTAAAATGTGTCAGTTAATAATATTACATTCTTCCTTGGCGAAAGCCAGCTACTACTTGATTTAAGTTAATACTTACATTATAATCGATCTAGACTTTTCTATATTTAGACAGAATTATCCTTTAATTAGCTGATAAGGAGTGTACAAAGGCTTGCGACAGCCGTGAGGGTGCCCTCCTACGCGGGCCTTTCAAAAATCGCCACACTTGCCTTCTGTACCATACTGCGTTCGCGCGCCTTTCGCCTCTTAGCGCCAACATTTTTTTTAAATTTTAAGTGCCAGCATTAATTTCGGAAGTTTTTTTTGTGCCCGTGAACAGCCATGGTTCGTCAAATCGGCGTGTTGTTGTGTTGCTTCGCCGTCTTCGGCATTTCGCTCAGTGAAGCGCTATCGGAAAATGTAAGTTTAAATTTTATTTATCAATAGAATAAAAATAATAATTAATCATAGAATATAATAATATTATGAATCATAATATTGTAGAAACAAAAAACATCAAACAAATGAACACAATATCTGTCATCAGCGTAATGCATTATGTGGCCAATATTATTAGCATTGAGATTATGATACAAAAAAAAAAGAAGGATATTGGTAAAGGATATTGGTAAAAAATCTTGATATTGGGCAATTTAGTTTTAGTAATTTACCATTGATATACAAAAATAGACACAGCATAAAATGGAATCCTTACATCACATTAGGAACATTATCGGAAACCTTGAAAGCTTGCGCCAATTCCAAGCACCTGACTGATTGCAAAAGCTGCCACACATAATATTTTGTTTGCCATAATCTATTATAAGTTTTATCTACATATTAAGTATAGTATAAATCTCTAAACCTTTTACTTATAGCCACATATAATACTAGTCTCTATCCCACTTCTACTAGAATTATTATTATTTTTAACAAAAAATTAAAACCGACTTCCAAGGTAAAAACAATAATAACATTAATATGAACTAAAAAGTATTAAATAATTTTTACTATCTAATAGTGCCTTTTTCCGAATTCGGCTAAACCTCAACTATTTCTGTACTCAATCTTCATTATTTTGAAGTCGGTACCAGATAGCTGAATCTTCAGTCCTCTGACAGAATATTTGAAACTTTTGGAACTGGCACCGACTAATAATATATAACCTCCTCGTTTTTTGGAAGTCGGTTAAAAAATAGCTCGTAAAAATGTAGAGCTAAATAAATACAAACTTTTGCGAGTTTACTTTGGAAAATACTCTTAACTATATGGAAATGCTCCAGATTCTGCAGTGACCTTGAAATCGTGAGACTTGTACTCACACTCACAATAAGCTGGTGATATAATCTGCATCACCAGAGGTACCCCGGCATTGACCTACGATAGCATCACAAAATACAACGACAAATTATGCAGTGCGTGAGAAGTTTTTGATGCTTTCAATGGGGAACAAAACATGGCGCTTTTGTGATTACATTACATAAATAAATAAAATAAACACGTTACTTACATTTAAAAACTTCGCTAAAATGTCTATAGATTTCTTCTATTGGATAAAAATATTTTAGTTATGACTCAAAATTTTCTTTTTATTGCATTGTTGAAATACCTACCTACGTAAAAAAAAAATTTAACTTTTTGTTTTGTTTTGTCGAGTTTTTAATGTTATATCGATGAGTTAACGTTTCAAATCAGAACATCTGAAATAACACTAAGGTCATCCCACGACCTTTCTCATACTTGTGAGCCTTTTTGGCCGTAATGTTGCAATTAATTGGCATTTTACCGAAATGTTTTTAATGTTTTATTCGGTGGTATTCAATTTTATACTCGTTATTTACAATTAGTATGGCAGGCGCATAGGCGTTATATTTTTGGTCTTTTATCAGGTCATTTAATTTTCAGATATACGTAGTAAACAGTAAGTAGTCAATCACTGTCTGTCATAAAAGAGCTTTTCTAAACTAAATCCTATAGACCTTAGTCCTTATGGCTTAGTTTATAGCATCATGGTGACAATCCTCCTGGCTAGGTCTATGGCGTTTTAGTATTATTAAAAAGGACTCTACAAAACTGCAATATATCTCTGACCTCATATTTTGTGAGGAATATCTTGCTCATTTAAACTAAATTTAAAATAACAAGGCGATATAACGGATGTTTAAAAATCGTCTAAGCCAAGAGCCATCAACCCACTCTTGCCATATAAAGACCTGACGAGGCTGCGCCCACCGGTCTGACTCAATGTTTGAAGATTTTGTCATGTTTTAGAAATAATTTTAATTTTAAATGATTTTCATTTTAATTTTGAATTAACGGTCTTCCTGTATTCTTTTTTTAAAGTTTTGCCCTACTTTGAAATAATCGTCCAAGTGCGAGTCGGACTCGCGCACGAAGGGTTCCGTACCGTTATAGAGCAAAAATAGGCAAAAAATTGTGTTTTTTGTATGGGAGCCCCCCTTAATTTTTTATTTTATTTAAATATTATTATTAATTATTAAAGTACAATTATATTTAAGGCCTTCGTGACTGTTTCAACCTCCTACCTACTGTGCCTACCTCTTCTCATTATTGATTACTAGCAAAAAAGGCCAAAAAAACACCTTAGTTGTATGGGAGCCCCCCTTAAATATTAATTTTATTTTATTTTAGTATTTGTTGTTATAGCGGATCCAGAAATACACAATATGTGAAAATTTCAGAACTCTAGTTATAGCGGTTCTTGAGATATAGCCTGGAGACAGACAGACGGACAGACAGACGGACAGACAGACGGATAGACAGACGGACGAACAGACATTGAAGTCTCATGAATAGGGTCCCGTTTTTACCCTTTGGGTACGGAACCCTAAAAAGAATACATTCATGACAAGTATGTTATGTAATAATATGTCTTCTCTCTTCACACTCACGCCCGTCTTTCGAGAAAATTTTAAGATATCATGTTTTCGCAAGGTCAGACCCTCGGAAATATAATATAGTAGATCTATATTTAAAAAATGAAACAATACGGGGCATACTTTCAAGTAAGTATAAAAGTTAATTATAAAAAGTTGTGGGAACATGGAACTCCACCGAAATAAGATAAAAGTCGGGTCGTTCCCCATTTCTGTTATAATATGCTATTAATAAAGACAATATTGAACTTTTAAAGCGAGACAGTATTATCAGTCCCGACCAACGCCTACAACTTTACAAGGCGCAGGTTCGGCCTCATATGGAATATATTGTTCTCATCTCTGGGCAGGGGCGCCAAAATACCAACTGCTCCCGCTGTTGGTATACGGTATGGTCAACGTAGAGCCGCTTGAATTGTTAACTGCCATAGTGTTTCAAACAGCCTGGACCCCTTGAAATTACGCCGAGATGTAGCTTCACTCTGCATCCTCTATCGGTTGTATCACGGGGAGTGCTCTGAGGAATTGTTCGGAATCATACTTCTTAAAAGGCCGGCAACGCACCTGCAGCTCTCCTGATGTTGCCAGTGTCTATGGGCGACGGTAGTTGCTTTCCATCAGGTGGCCCGTTTGCTCGTTTGCCCCCTTATTTCATAAAAAGACAAGTGCGTGTTGAACTAATATAGCGAAGATCCAGGACATAGAAATTAAACACTAAGTTTAAGACGTGTGTCATCAAAAAACTAACTAAAAACGGTTGATTCAACCTTTGTTGAAAGATCAACCGGGTTGAACTTTCAACAAAGAGTTGTACTTATATCATCTTATTATCTTATTTGTCAATAAGCACTCGTAGAAGTCGTAGAAACACAAGTTATATAACCACCATTGCACTAATAGTGGGTTGAGGACCATATCCTTATTGAGATTTGTGGTTGTCTTTCGACATAGACGTGGTGAATTGCAGTTTAAGTAATTACTTAGATGTTACTTTGTAATATGGTAGGGTAATATTATGTATTTTATACAGTGGGTCGATTCTCAGACGTGCGCACATTTGCTGTTTCACGCGCAAATGTGACATTCGAGGCATGTAAATAGGGCACCATGTAGTCGTATGTACTTGTAAACAAATTCATAGGGCATACCGATTTTGTTTTGAGTTTTACTCAGAGCGTAGACTACGCATACTATAGTAAGTAATAAATCTACACATGCGTTACTAATCTCTTAGCATATTTATCTTGTAATTTGTACTTTTCAATGTCACAATCATTTAAACTTCTGATAAACTATTAAACTAATACAGTTCGAATAAAAAGCAAATCAATATGTTTACATAACTGGCACATATCTGAACCAGTTGTTATGTAACGACCTGTCTCAGTACCACAGTCCACAGCGGTCTAAAAGTGAGAGGAGTATCGTGACATATGGACGAAGCTTTGACAATTCAAAGTTGAATCGAAACTTTGAGATGTAACATACAAAAACTTCTATGTAAAATAAGACAATTGTTATAAATATTTGTCGCTTCAAGTTAAGGTGTTTTGACGAAGATAGCATATATTATGTAAAGAAATAAAATCGGCCAAGTACGAGCTGTATTCGCGCACGAAGGGTTCCGTACCACTACAGAGCAAAAATAGACAAACAATTGTATTGTTTGTATTGGAGCCCGCCTCAATTATTTAATTTATTGAAATTTTATTATTAATTATTAAAGTACAAATACAATTAAGTATTTTGTGAACATTTCAATTGCCTATGTCTTGCTGTTATTGATTAAGAGCAAAAAATAGCAAAAAATTACGTATATTGTATGGGAACCCCCCTTAAATATTTAATTTATTTTGTTTTTAGTATTTGTTGTTATAGCGGCAACAGATATACACAATTTATGAAAGTTTCAGAAGTCTAGTGAGACACACGGACAGACGGACAGACATCGAAGTATTAGTAATAGGGTCCCGTTTTTACTTTTTACTTTACTTAATACGGAACCTTAACAAAAAACACAAGAATTGCATGAGTAACGTGAATGAAAAGTAACCTAAAATTAAGGCACGAAGTGATTAAATTATCTTTCTAAAATCTGAAACTCCCGGTTAGAAATTGGCATAAAGACACTCTTCAGGCGCAATACGAAAGGATAATAATGCCTATTTAATCTTCAAGTCACATTGACTTAAAGATCAAATAAGCCTCTTGGTACCTAAATCTAATTTACAAAAAGCCGAGTTTCAGCGAAGCGAGCCGCACCTTGTGTATCTAATTTACAAACACTGAAATAACGCGCAATGCAAGCCTTGTGAGTTGGCACGAATTGTCTGTTATTGACGTAATATTAGCTGGATCATTCGTAAAATATAGCTCAAATATTAGTGCTTTTACGGTCAAAGTGTTGTTGGTTTCATATACATACTACGAGTAATATACATAAAGCGAGTGTTCAACATAATATATTAGCTGATAATAAAGTAGCAAAGTCCATAATAATGCCAGGTATACAATGGGCAGTCACTATTCCCATTATTATAAAGAGTTTCCCGGGAACCGTACATTTTCCCACAAAAAAAAACCCTCCGTGGTCTTTAATGTAAGTGTGCAGAACACTCGCTCTTAGACTACAACGTTTCATAAAGATTAATGAATCTCGTATGCTCAGTATCTCTGACATGCTTTTAAGATAAGTCCCCAAAAGCATCAAAGCGTGATCTTTGTTTCTGACTAATCCTTCTAAAGTGAATTTCGATGCCGTTATTTATAAAGCAATAAAACAAACCAAAAAAGGTCACATTGATTTAATACCAAGAGATAATTTTAATAATCTCGTATAAAAATCCATGCGAATGATTGAAGTTGCAGACATCATAATATATAGACGAATCAAATCTATTTTGTCACCGTTTTTGTGTTAGGGTAAGCTCTCTGTTCTAGTCGGCTTATTTGTGGCTCAAAGTAAGACGAAGTCATGGATTACTGCCTAAGGCTATAGTGATGCTGTTGACCATGATTTGTCATCACTTATCATTCAATTCATATTTTTTCTGACTTGTGAGTTAGCACCCAAAAACATGGCGCATGGCCAAACTCGACACGCTCTACAGATGATTCACGGCCGACTGCATGAAACCTTGTTGCATTTCCCTATCAATAAAAATGTTTATTAATACCAGATGACGTCCGCAACTCCCTTGCGCAGAAATTAGTTTTTAGCGCGGAAACCACACGTTTTTCCAGGATAAACTTATCATATTATGTCCTGGGAAAAAGTGGAACATATTTGATTACTTAAATGTAATTAATTCAAAAATTTTACATAAGCCCCTTACATTACCTGTCAAATTCTTCATTAAATTGAAGGTTAATCATAATTAAATGTCTCTGAGTACGGCGGTTTGAGCGGGCAATATCTATGTTCTATACTCTATAGTAATGCATAAAGAAACAAATAAAATAAATTACTTACAATAACTAGTAAACTGAGTTTCAGGTAAATATTTCCATTTATGAGATCGCATACTCTCTATTTCATTCGTTGGTGACATTATTATATTGTGATCTCATTCTTCGACCAAAAAAAGATTTGTTACAAGAAATAAACGTATTGAAAATACTTTCGAATGACAAAGTTTTTTGCCTATTGATGTTTGTATTGTATGTAACAAGAAACTTTGTTCAATGATCAGTAACGCTTTCTTTTGGTATAGGTTTACCGCGGTGAATACGACAATCGTCAAACAATACAAGAACAATACGATTCTCACTTAAACAATCGGATTATAGTTTTCTAAAGCTAACAACTCAATTATAAATTTCCGCGCGTATCTTACGACTAACTTGTTTCTAACAATGATAAATCTTAGATTTCCACGGCTATTTGACTAATAATTTCTATTGTTTCGTATTTAGCCCCTTTATATCTAACTAGATGACGCCCGCAACTTCGTTGCACTAAAACTCGTTTATCGCGCGGGAACCGTACATTTTTCCGGGACAAAAAGTATCCTATGTCCTTTCCTGGGACTCAAAGTATCTCCATGCCAAATTTCAGCAAAATCGGTTCAGCGGTTTGGGCGTGAAGAGGTAACAGACAGACAGACAGACACACTTTCGCCTTTATAATATTAGTATGGATTGATTAGAATAACAAAATCCTCACTGAAATTATATCTAATTGATTGGAATAACAAAAATCATCGAAATATTTCCGCAGATTCACGTGAAGACCGTATAGTGCCTATAGTAAAATTACAGAATGAAAATCTACACGTTGTCTGAAAATTCGTTCGCGCTGAAATTCGTTTATCATTAATTGTACGTTTGTAACCAAAATAATCTCAATCTTCTTTTTTTTTGATGCGCACCATGGGTGCCCCGGGTTACCAATTGATTCCAAACATTCCGATTAGCTTGCAGCGCGGCGGCGGCTTGAGTCGCAGAAGTATTATGCCCGCTGTACACTCTCGCCGAGAGCTCTCGGGCGAGAGTCTCGTGCGAGAGCCCCTTGCCCGAGAGCGATCATGTACACTCGGGGAAGTTGATTCCTATGCAAATGGGGGATCTACGTAGTTTGGTCGCATTACGTCAAACTCAGCCGACAGATCACAATTAATATTGAATTGACATAATCGACCAAATGACGTTGGTCTCTCAACTGCATAGGAATCAACTTCCTCGATGGTACATTCTCGCTTAGTTCAATCGCAGTTAAGAACTCAGACAAGATGGACGAAAACGACCATTCACCATTCACCATGCATCGAAAGATATCATTGTAATCCAAAGATTTATAATCATATTTAATTTTATTTCTCACAGATAATGACTCATAATGTCGTTTAATATTGTTATTTTTCTGTTCTACACTGTCCAATGGCGGGACTAGTACTGAAAGACGCGAGAGTGTACAGTAGTGCGCTCGTTTTCCTCGCGAGACCCTTTGTCTCGGGCGCAAAATACCGACAACGGACCGAGAGGGTCCGAGACAGGCGAGACGAGGCGAGCGCACCCATTTACACTCTCGCACTCGGGCCGCCTCGCTGTGTCTCGGCGAGAGTGTACAGCCGGCTTTAGGCAGCTACATACAGAAAAACAGATAAACATATCACACACTTTCGCATTCCGCATTGAAATACTTGATACTTATTATGGATATCAAGAAGTCTCGAAATTTTATTCGGCATTAAAATCTTTAGTAACAACAAAATCCGTTGCACCATTTCATATTACACACTGCATGTGAAATATCGCATGAAATTAATTTCCCTCCATTAAATTCTTCGTAGTTTATTAAATATATTGCAATAATCCTGTATTGCTTAACATTTCTTAACAGCCGCAGCTTACCGTATCTCCTTTCCAAAGTTGTGCAGCTTTTGCGTTGATAAATTATGAATGTGAAGTAACTAGCTATCTCGAAGTCTGTTGTAAGTTTATTTATATAAATTTAGATAAATGGATGTGTTTTACTCGTTTTGGAAAAAACATCCGAACGATTTTTTACGATTATGCTAATTGCTAACTAAGAGGGATGGCTTCTAGTTGAAACAATATCTGATAAGTGATAACAATAATAGACTTGGCTGGGGTACTGCCGTGCCCTATAAATCTACTACCTGCTTAGTTGCTTTAAATCCTCATATTTTTCTCAATGCATTTTCTTTTGTTATGTGAAAATTATTTTTTTAACTATCTATTTATATCTACATCTAAATATTATTATAAGAATTGTCATGACATATCAAGTTGCTACAATAAAACTTGAGAATTCAAGTTGGTGTATGATAATTTATAGACTATTTTACAACAGGAATTTATTCAGAAAACGAGTTTATTTCCTATTTAAATCGTTTAGAAACAAAATATATGCCAAAACATTAGCGATAGAAGACTTTGCAATTTACTGGTTAGTAGAATAATAATTTTGACGTCCAAATTTAGCTATTGTTTTTTTCATTGACTCTTGTGAAATATTATTTTTACTTGCTTAATTTTGGAGTTGGAACAATACCCAATTAGCGAGTTTCTTAGGCCGGTTCTTCCCGCCGCGCCGGGCTAGTTCCCGAACCGGTGAAGGGGTAGGTAGGTCAACACGTTGATATTTTGAAAATATCTCTTTCAAAATTCAGAAATAAAACATTTTTTTATTTAATTGTTTATAGTAAATAAGAAACACTAAAAAATATTGAAAACCTACTAACACATTACTATGGCGCTCATCTCAAGAAATCATGTTTAAAGCTTAGCTGATGTTTTAGATACAAACTACTTACAATAGGATAACTTGGCACGAATAAGCCAGCCCAATCGGACACACCATGGCGTATAGAACGTAGTCCCATGAACTGTGTAGTCTAACAATGTCCTGTCATGGGGTACAATGGTTTCACAGCCTTCCGACACGGTCAAGCAACAATACTCATTCTTAATGTTGCTGTATTACGTATTGTTATTTAACGATTTGTTTATTATGTTTACATTAAATGGTTTTTGACTAAGGTTTTAATTGTAGACTTTATGCATTCCAGTGCCCGTTTACATTATTCCAGTAGAAATCTATCAAAAATCCATTGCTGGATTGGATCACTGGATTGGAATAATCCGCTATAGTCTGGATTGTATTAATGTAAACACGCTATAGTCGTAAATTTTTAATGACATAAAGCAGATTTAGTTGTTAGCAGATTTGCTTTACCCTACGCTCTACCACTATCAGGCTAGTAAAGAGACCTTTTTAGGGTTCCGTACCCAAAGGGTAAAAACGAGACCCTATTACTAAGACTTCGATGTCTGTCTGTCTCCAGGCTGTATCTCGAGAACGGTAATAGCTAGAGAGTTGAATTTTCACAGATTGTGTATATCTGTTGGCGCAATAACAACAAATACTAAAACATAAAAATATTTAAGGGGGGCTCCCATACAACAAACGTGATTTTTTTGGCCTTTTTTGCTCTATATCAACAATGGCAACAGGCAGGTAGGTACTTGAATTTTTCTCAAAATCCTTAGTTATATGTGTACTAAAAAATTAAGGGGGCTCCCATACAATAAACACAAATAATGGTACGAAACCCTTCGTGTGCGAGTCCGACTCGCACTTGGCCGATTATTTTATTTGTTATTTGACGCTCAGAGTAGTTAAAATCCCTTTGCATTCGACTAAAGACCACAATACATATTATAACTACATAATAAAAACCAATGTTAATATATAATTAATTAATTTGTTGCAATACCAAAACAAACATAAATGTTTTGACAAAGAATTTGGCTTCATACTTTCATTAATTTCTTAGAATTCCTCAATTTTCTCTATTCCGAAATATCTGCAACTATTAGCATCAATTAACATATTAAACGTCTATTTATATATTGCAAACTGTTGCATTTTACTCACTATAATTGTGAAAACCGTGAATTTACAAAAGCGATTGCCAATTTAGGAATTAAGTGGTTGTGTCAAAAGAGCGATGTTCCAAGGTAGAGTATAATAACTACATATCAATTATTACTACCAGTAAACTGCCATTCTGAATGATTTCACTCTCATTTTTGGTAAGATTACGGAAAATTAATGTCAATTCAGAAATCAGAAGTATCCACTGACCACGTTATGGTGAGCAATAATTTTAATATTGCGTGTAAACCTTGAAACCCACTTTAATATATCTGGAAAAAGCAAAAGATTTTGAGAAAATAGTGACTTTTAGGGCCTGTTTCACCACTTCCTGCAAAGTGCCGGATAGGTTATCCACAACTTATTTGACAGATACTCCGTATTCTAAAGTGGTGGATAGCCTATCCGGCACTTATCAGGAAATGGTAAAACAGGCCCTTAGAGTCTCTAGTCTAGACTCTAGACTCGGAGTCTAGAGTATTACGTCATTAAGTCACTTGAAGAGGCATTGCTACATAGCAGTTTAATATTCTACGTTAGTAGTAGTAAGTTATTCTAGTCACGCTAAAATGTAGAGTCTTTGTACAGTCTAGATTTTGTTTTTCTGTCGCAGATAAAAGTTATGTTTTTTTTCCAGAAAACAAGATGTCGAAACCCGCCGACCGCCCCACAGAAGATCGAACGAGTCATCACGCTCTGCCAGGATGAAATTAAAGTCTCTATCTTACGAGGTGAGCTTGATTATTTAAGTAGGACTTAAGGAAACTTAAAAGACATTTAACTATACCTTAACTTTAATTTTATACGCTCTCTGTCAAACTCATTATTAGAATTTTGACAGAGAGTGTATAAATTATGTCTATCAAACACTTCACGAAAAATTGAGTTGAGCTGAATGCCGACGAAAAGAAACAGTCAAACTTAGATTAATGGACCCAGAACGATGTCTCCTATTCGAGTCCGAAATTATTCCTTTTTTTTCAATAAAAAAAAATGATGAAATTTTCTTATAAAGAAATAGCTAGTGAGATAGAGTTAGCTATATCTACCAGCAGTACATTTCCGTAATCTCATACAATCGCAGCGTCTTACGGTGTGTCCACATTTGTATCATTTGAGCGATCAGATCCCCGATCAGATCTCCGTCGCGTAGCATCAAAGCGAGTCAAAATGATACGCGTATCATGATACGCCCCGATCGCTATTAACCGCGTTACATGCCGTATCAAATACTCGCATGATCGGCAGAATGATCTGATAGGCGTCCACACTATGACACGCATAATTGATACGGCGCGATGATCGCGACGGAGATCTGATCGCGGAAATGATACAAATGTGGACGCACCATTACATTACTTACCACAAGTTTGACATTGGCCTATTTTCTAAGGAGTACACTTTTACTCTTCTAGAATGATATTCGGTTACTTTTCGTTACGCCTTTCTGTGAAATACTTTTTTTACTTTAAAGCCTTCATTTATAATTAATATGTAAAATTCAGTAGTTGTAATTATTGTTTCTACTAACGGCAAGTACCTCCAAACCAGTTGTTTACATGCCGGGGTCGAGTTAGTCAAGGTCGACAGTGAAAGTACTGTGACGTAACTGTCTGACACGTGGGATATTAGCACTTGTTACTCAGTTCGTTTAGAGCCGTCCGTAGAAAAAAATCAAATTCCAATTTCAAATCAAAGTTTTGTTAACTCAAGTCATTTGTGGAAGTCCGTAGTCACAAAATTGTTTGAATCTGTAAATGCTACCTCATTTCCCGAGTCTGTAGGTAAATGCTTTTTATTTTTTTCGAAATAGTAGTACCTTGTAGTAAGTTGTAGTAGTATTTGAATTATATATTTGAATTTTAATATTATGTATCAGTTGTTGTGGGTTGTAGGCAAATGTTGTTATCATAACCTTGCAGTTCTTACGAAGTAAACTATGTCATACTTAGCACGTTCATTCCGTGATTCATAACTATGTGATATTTGTTGTCTCGTTCGTAGCAATGCCATACTGACCATTACACTTAGGGTATTTATAATACTAGAGCATAACAGACAATGCATGGTAAATGGAGATCAGCGACAAACATAATACAATGTCAGACTAAATAATCTGCAGAGAATTTTCATCCTAAAATAATAATATTACAATTGTACAAGGATGTTTGAGCGCGTGGTCTAACTAGAACCAACGCGTCAATTTGTAAAATGTCACTTGATTCAATTTGTGAAATGTCAATTTGTAAAATACACCCGCGTCAATTTCATCCAAATATCAATTTATATGAGGCTAATATAACTAATTATTATGCTTTTACTGAGTCGGCCATTATAAAGATGAAGAACTAAGGCTGGTGACTGATGTCATTCTGATTGACATCAAAGCTCCCACGCCATTCCCATGATGCCACAACATCCTTGTACAACTGTAGTTTTGGCGCGTGGTTACTTCTAGAACGAATGCAGCAGCTGCCTTGTAAAGTGTGACTTTGTAGACAGGTTGCATATAATATTGAAACACTCACAACAGTAAAATCTCTACTGGTGATAAAAATTAAATAAATCTACTTAAATACAAAGCTACAGTGTGGCTCTAACTTCCACACTCAGAGACGGAAAATTACTTAACTGTAATAATTAGATAGATTCTGATAAGCCTTATATTCTGTCAAACTCTTCGTTAAATTGAAGTTCAATAATCATTTAACGTCGCAGTTCGGCAGTTAGTGCCACAATGTAGCTTTGTTTTTACTTAGATTGATTTAATTTTATGACAAAATATAGTTAAACTATCGTGTAACATGCGACATACCGTATTCTACGTCTCCATGTCATTAACATTAATTTCCAATTCTAATAAAACGCCGCCCATTAACGTTGTTTTCCTGTCCAAGAATTCTGCTAAGATAATGTCCATTGCTAAGTTTATTAGTTGTAATGAACTTGTCAAACGTTGCTAGCATTAGTGTTGATTTACATTTATAGTAGCACTGGCATTATTGTAACGACTAGGACTGGATACAGAGTTGACCAAGTGCCGAAATTCAGTCTGTACCCATACCGTATACTGTGAAAATTAAGGGTTCTGTGTTTACTTACAAGTAATATATCTACATTCAAGAATTGAGCTGCCTGTTCCAAAATTGAATGTCTCTTAAAAATGCACGTGAAAACGTTTTGGTCGATATAAGGGAAAGGCGCTAATGGTAGACACTGAACCAATAGATGACACTTACGACAAAAATGCCATAAAAATAAGAATTATTCTAATTATTTCTCAACACTGTAAATTTTATAAGCTTCTTATGCTATCTGTTGATGTGAAAAAATATATTAGGGATGCCTTCGGGAACAAAATTTTAAAATGGGATCAGTTTTCGTAAATGATGTGACCGCGTCAACACGCACCCGGCAATTTCTTAGCAAATAGGTTAAGGAAGGCGAAATTTTGCACGTAAGTTTTGAATACATTTATTAGATTTTTTGTAATTTCTATTGACTTCATTGGATTAATGGTCATGTTGTATACACTAATTAATGTTTATTTATGATCTTTTATCCATTTTCCCTAACAATATAAAGGGTGTCTACTATTAGTTCTTGAAAATGTAAAAAAACCTAATAGATGACATGGATCTTATCTTTTAGTTTTTTAATACATACTAAAGTTATTTTGTACTTTATTCTACTGCAAATATCATCACTATTCTCTAAAAATATAATTCTATTAACAAAACTAAGAACTTAGAACTACTGTACCTAAAAATGGACATGGTATCTAATATTAGACCTTGCACTGATCTAAAAATCGATGCTTTAGTTTTGTAGCAGTAAAAAGAAGAAAAAGGAGAACTGAGAACAAAAAGAAGAAAAAAGAAGAGGCAAAAGAAGCATGGAGACTTAAGACTAAAAATAAATTTGCTGGGAAAAAAATATGAAAAATAAAAATAAAAGGAAAGATAGTTTCAGCATGGAAGAAGAATGAATAGAATCTGGAGACAACGTGGATAATATTTCTGATGCATGTAGTTACTATGATGAAGTAAATGAAATCTTTTGAAAAACGGCAAATAAAGACCTAATAATATGAAAAATGTAAAATGTAATTTAATGTTCTATGTCAACTATTAGTTCATATTGGTGTCTACTATTAGTGTTGTTCGCTTATTGTGATGTCATCTATTAGTACTTATGACTAAGTTTACAAAAAGACCAATAATATATTTTTTTATTGATTTGTCAGAAAATAATTATAATAGTTTTATTTTGTAAGAGTTACTGAAGACATGGATGAAGTTATCAATCCTTTATTTTCATAAATTATATATTTTATAACATTCGAATGTTTCATGTTTCCTTATAGTGTCTGCCATTAGGTCTTCTCCCTTAAGTACAACTTACAAGACCCTAAACGACAATATATCTACTCAAACAAATGTATGAATATTTTACTCGAATATAGTTTTGTTTAGGCATGTAAATATGTCTTGCTCTAGAAGAGAAACAATAAGCTAACTGTTGTGATGTCCTCGATCAATGATATTGTATGTTACTAACGTAACTAGATTGGCAGTCTACGACAGAAACGCGTCACCACTTTGAAGATGCCTGCAGGCATATCTGCCATACATAATGACATAATAACATTATGAAGTGACATTGTCTTTTGGGCTATCAAGTGGTTACGCATTTTTTGCATCAGTTTGTTAGACATTGCCACTCTAGTATTTTAGAAACTCATTGTCCTCGATGCATATTGACTGAACGACATGGGAGGTCAAATCTTCGTTGCCTAGTCATCTCAAATGTATTTTGAAAGTTTATATTATAAACTCCTCCTTTTTGGAAGTCGGTTAAAAAAGGACTCAAATGTTTAATAGATTCTGTAAATATTTGCTCTATATATAATATGTAGTAGCTGCAATCTTTATAAGAAAACTACAAAGCTAAAGTTTAAAAATTGCGATAGCCAAAAGACTTGCTTGGATCATAAAAATTTCTTTAGTGGGTCAATTTTATTTTCTAATATTATAATGTTAAAATGTCTAGCAACTTTCAATTAACATGAATGAGCAAAAAATGTTGACAATTTCGAGCTTTTTGTATTTCATAAATTGCAGAATAATGCTAAGTACTCACATACGGTTATGCTCGATAGTTTTACTCCGAATCGAAGGAAATGACATATTTAATTCCATCGAGCCGGCTCGAAGCGAGCTGTTGGTTGGTACGAGAAATTTTAAAGTTTGAATATTTAAATAAAAAAATATATTTGTAGTGTTCACAATATGAAATATTTTCAAGTGATTTCTTTACCGTTTATTGATTTACTAATTGGATTAAATTCACACTGACTACTACTTATTAGTCACCAAAGTATAAACAACAAATAAGTACTTACCTATTTATTGTCACTTAAGAGGAAACGCGTCATTTTTTGCGATTTTTGAAGGGTTAATACTCTTGTATATTTTATTAGTAAATTTAGAAAAAAAGAACCTAGAGGCATAACTTTAACAGATCCCAATATTGTATAAAAAAATCATTTGTCTAGACGCATTGTCCAGGGAGTAAATTGGGGAATACGTTTGTATGGAAAAAGTGTTAGCGTACCCTCTTAAGTAACACTGCTTGTATGGCGGGCGCATTGCATTCCCTTGTGTAACTCCGGGCACTTGCGGCTTGCCAAATTTCCTGCAATATCGTTTTTGTGGCCACACTGGAGGCGCTAATTGGGCCCGTTATGGAAACAGTTACAGGTCATCGACCTAAGGGATATTTTGAGGGTACCTATGTTTTAAATTGTGCCAAGGATTGCGCTCTCAGAAATACCTAATAAAAGATATTATGCTAAGCACTGTATTCTTGTTCTCAAAAAACCTTTTTTTTGAGAAATTATTATTCTCAAAAAACCTTCTTGATGTTATGAATTATGATACACTTTTTCTCGTTTTTAACCCCCGACTAAAAAGAGGGGTGTTATAAGTTTGACATGTCTGTCTGTCTGTCTATCTGTTTGTGGCATCGTAGCATCCAAACGGGTGGACCGATTTTGATCTAGTTTATTATATGATTTCATAGCAAGTATCTCTGTCCGTTTATCTGTCGATTGCTAACTGTGATTTACACACAGAGAGGTGAAATAATTATATAAATATCCGAAACATTAAAAAAATTGAATCCACGTCTAGTCTATTGGATATTAAAATAAATAAAATATCCTTCTTCTCCATCGGCAATATATGTATTAGGTACTATCGAATTAAAATCTATCACCGAATTCTCAGGAAGTTGCATCTAATTTTGTAACTTTCACTGAAAATTAAAACATAAACATCCTATAAATATTAATTTATTACGTCTTAATGTTTCGACAGACATTAAAATATCAATAAATAAAGTAATAAATTATATTTCTAGGAGATTATGTTTCAATGAAATCACTAACTAATGAATTAAGTGATTTTAAAGCCAGCAGCCTAATTTTATTTTAATCTTCTAAGCCTACTTCTCCTAATAAATATATATCACAAAATATTATAATCATTAAGATTCATTTTTTGCATAAAGGTTTGTTCACACAGCTGATAAAAGATAGCGATACAATGTGCCATCGAAGAAATTGATTCGTAGGCAGTAAACGGACCTATTTTATTGGTCGGATCATGTCAATTATTCAATGTTAGCAATAATGTTACTTTGAATGTTAGTCTTGATCTGTCGGCTGGGTTTGACATAACGCAACCAAAATATATTATAGGTGTTCTATCCGCCTATGAATCAACTTCTCATACATCACAACACATTTTATTATAGTTCTTGCAATCTAAGAGTGCGCGTCGCCTTTATTTGTAGTTGGAAATGTGAATAGACATTTTCGTTAGTGTGCGTGCCCGACGGAGCAGTCAGTAGCGAGCGAGCCATGTACGCGTGTATAGATATGGTCACTCACACAACTAAGGGCGACGCGCACTCTTAGATTGCAAGAACTATACTGCTGCAATAAAACTTGTTTTTCTTGTGTCTTTCGAATTGCTTTCTTAAAACGTCTCGGTGTGACTGATCCTTACCGCGTGCTTAATTTGTCTATGTATAGATATTATACCAATTTTATAATATAAAACGCAAAAATACTCGTTAACCTTTACTATAAAGCTATTTCCTCAGAAACAGGATTATAAAGTTATAAATTCTGGTCCTTTAGTATTTTATGATAAACTACGCTAGATTACCCTCTACATAAAATAAAGATATGAAACAAAATAAAATGAAAGCACAAACCTATAAAATCTACATACCTACCCTATACATGTGCTCAATTTAGACATCCAAGGTTACATAAATTCCGACAAAGCTGAATATTAGTAGGATAGATCAATACACTAAAAAAAAGGGAATGGGAAAAGTCCTCATCGATCCGGCACGTGCAAAAAAATTTACTTTAAAATTTACTACACTTATACCTCAAACTCTTTCAACTTTTTGAATCGTTATAATATCTCAAAAATGTTGACTCTTAGGAAAAAAAGTATTAAGACATTTTTATAGATAATTTTCATATCTATTTGTCTGAGCTGATTTTATGATAACCGTTTTGCTGAAAATCGCGAAAAACCCGTTTTTGTAACCTTTAACCCCGAGTAATTTTTTTTGCACGTGCCAGATCGATGAGGACTTTTCACATTTCCTTTATTATAGTGCATTGAACAATCCTACCAATATTCAGCCTTGTCGGAATTTATGTAACCTCGCCCCTATTTTTTAGTCTAGTTTGACCGGACAAAAGTACCAGCGCTGAAAGATTACATTTTTGCACTTGTATCATATCACAGTCAACTTTACTTATAGGTACTTGTATAATATAAGTAGAGTTGACTGAAAGTTCACAGTCAACTCTATTTAAATACAATGTGTCATAACTCCGGTGTCCGATCCTATGTTAATAACATTATAGGATTGGACACAGTCCGACATGTCATACATATATTATTAGGTTATATTTTATTGAAAAATTGTCTCTTACATTTTTTACATGATAGTAAATAATATACGGTCAACATAATATTGTGTAGCAAGTAAAAGCGTTAAACCTTGTGTGTAGCCTTGGTCGGTAACTGTTGTGACTTGGCAGCTTTGACTCGTATGTAAATTATTATGTTACTCCTATTATAATAATTTAAAAAAAAACTTTAAACGCGCGCTTGCCTATGTACGCTTCAATAGAAGCTCTCAGTTCTCAAAAGGCGCGTTAGCAAAGCGCGCTAGGCGCGCGTTCTAAACGCCCTTATGATTAAATTACAATTTGCTTGGCTGACTTTACAACAGTTCACAGTCAACTCTAATTAAATACAATGTGTCCTAACTCCGGTGTCCGATCCTATGTTAATAACATTATAGGATTGGACACAGTCCGACATGTCATACATATATTATTAGGTATGACATATTTTATTGAAAAATTGTCTCTTACATTTTTTACATGAAAGTAAATAATATACGGTAAAAACGTTAAACCTTGTGTGTAGCCTTGGTCGGTAACTGTTGTGACTTGGCAGCTTTGACTCGTACGTAAATTATTATGTTACCCCTATTATAATAATTTAAAACTATTATGATTAAATTACAATTTGCTTGGCCAACTTTACAACTGTTAAGCTTCTCGGTATTCTTAAATAATAGTCTATGCGAAAAAAATAGTTATCAGTTTGAAGACACTAAGAGCTGGTACACATTAGGCGTTTTTAAACGCGCGCTTGCCTATGTACGCTTCAATAGAAGCTCTCAGTTCTCAAAAGGCGCGTTAGCAAAGCGCGCGCCTGACGCGCGCTTCTAAACGCCCAATGTGTACCGGCTCAGGGCTAGTGGCATAAAGGCGCGCGAATCGCGCCTTAACTCAGATAGAAATGGTTTTGAACACAGATCTCCTATCTAATCTAAACTAGATCTTATTTCTGTGGTTTTGTATAATTCCTAGGTAGAGTTCTAAAGTAATTAAAACTTTAGAACTCTACCTAGGAGTATAAGAAGTCAAGCCTTATAGAGTTAGTTTTAGTTATAAACTATCAGTTCCAGATTCTACGAGTACAATAATAGTCTTAGCGTAATTAAAAAAAAAAATTAAATTGTAACTCCGACTAAAAATTATTTGATTTGATTGATTTAAACACATAATTTATACCAGCAATCGTAGAATATACCAGAGGTAGAGGAAATGCGCTGAGCAACACTCGATTGCAGTTCCCCTGAGGTATCGCAACCGACCTATATGTTTACATAAGACATGCGATGCTCGCTCGACTGTGGCCTGTCGTTGCCAAACGGCCCATCGACGGCAAGGCAAGGTCAGAAGATCGATTCTTGGATCAATCAGGTCAGATTGATGTTACGCAGTGTGAGGACACCGATGTTGTTTTTTACGAGTATGATAGTCTCACATAAAAGTTAATTAATGCGTTAAGTTAATAGCTATATTATATAATGATAATTTCATAAGATTTGTGTAACATTTACGCATCTAGCAAATTACAAAATATTATACTTAGGTTCAAAGCTTTGGGATGCGTTATGCGATGAATGACCGTCTTGATACCTGATATGATTGAAATTCTTATTTGAACAAAATCTGCTATTTTTAACCATCTTTCACGCAAAGTTTATCAAAAGAACTATAGAAAGAGGATGCAGATTTAACCTTAGAAGGTCTCTCCTGGACCTACCTTTAGTGGTTCAGTAGTCTCTATCTACTTCTACGAAACAGAGTACTACCTAGACGTATAAAATATGGAACGAGACAAGCTGGGATTCCTTAAATCCAAAGCATAATAGTTCTTACCATCTTCTCCATATGAACAATTATGCTCTGCACCTATTTGACTCTCACTAACACCTTCCTCCTGTACATTCCAGAGGCTCTGGACGTGATAAAGGAGGAGCACACAATGCCGGCGGAGCGCACGCGAAACAAGAGAGAGGTGCCCTTCACGCATGATGAAAAACGCATCGCCGGGGTGAGTGACCCACGGAAACTATACATTTTGATAAACTTGCTCCGGGATAAGCTATTTATACTAGTAGGGGATGGTAGGGCAAGTATTTAGTGCCCGTAGCCCCAGACATAAGTGATTACTGATCATTTGTCGTCTTGTCAACTAAGCTTCAGATACCACTAATCCCAAGGCCAAGGGTTCTAAATTCTGAGTTGTCTCTGGCTTCACTTCGTAGTCTCATAAGCCATAATACAATTCAATCGAGGATTGGCATAATGTTAATCAGATGATTTATTTTGAAAACGGTATAGGCTAATGGTCTGCTTAAAATAAAATCAAAATATTATATTTTTACGAGGCAATATCCATTGTCTATCACTACCGCTGCATCTGTGGATTGACAGCCGTAACTGACCCTTTGCTATATCAGAGGTACCCAAATGATATGCTAAAGCTATCTTGGGAACCCCAATAAAAAATAATGAAGTTGAAAGTGATACGAATAACCGCACTTATATCTAACAGCTGATTTGAATGTGTTTTCTCTATTTTCCAGTGTCTCCTCCAGTGCGTGTACCGGAAAGTGAAAGCAGTGAGTATCTACATACTACACTCTACAGTAAATAGATACATTAGCAAGTAAAAGTTCACTCTCAACACTATTAGAAGAACCATGTACTATGATTGATATAATAAATCAAAAATAATATGTTTGAAAACAACTACCATGTGTGGAAACTGGAGCGCGAATGATTTGTTTCAAAATTACTATAAACAATTTATGTCTATTTGACTTCTCTTACAAACGGACGAGTGGAAGAAACACATTTTCATAACATAAGGTTGTCCGTATTACGCAATTTTCCCTTATTATTTTTTAACAAACCTTGTAACTTATCTACTTCATCACCTAGCTGATATAATCAGGGGCGCCGACTCCGTGGATGCTCGGGTGCTCCAGCACCCACGAGAGTTAAGGCGGTTCTTCCACTCACGTCTTCAATTCCTCTGAATTCCAGGTAGACACATACGGGTTCCCCACGTTGGAGGGTCTGGTGGGCCTGTACTCTGACGGCGTGAACGAGCGCGGCTACTTCATGGCGGTGCTGGAGGCGTCGCGGGAGTGTCTCATGCAGAACCACGATAAGTTCTCCAGGACGGTACCCATGGGTAAGAATTAATTATACTCTGAAACTATAATATTTAGGGACAACATTATATCCTTTCCGATTGAGGACTAAAAGGAAGGAGGGGAGGATATTGGACCGAACTGTATTTCTACTACGTTTTTGGTGCAGTACCGAAACTTTTGATGGTTTAGGTAGAGAAAACTTAAAGCACAGGCCCGCTATGCCGAATCTTTGTCCTTCCTAAGTGTAAGTTGAAGGACAACTGCAATTCCTGTGTCGCCAGGATCAACAGTGGCAACCAATCACGAAAACCCTTTCATATAATCTCAGGGGTGCAGGGGTGTCTAAGGACGTTAGATAACTTATAAGTATGTGTAATAGGTATTATAAATAAATATTTGTATTTCCAGACAACGGTCGTAACTGTGACGTGTCGTTCAACATCTTCGAGTGCATCTCGGACCGTATCGGCGAGTACTGCGGCAACGCCGGACTCTGAGGATTACGACTCTAGAAAAAAGGCCTGGTTCAGTGCGATGGAGAATGAGGGCCATAGTTTGTTTAGGGCTCCCACACAAAATTGCGAATTCGAATCGCATCGCAAAAATCTACAACAAAACTTATACTAAAAATGACATTGCGATGCGATGCGAATTCGCAGTTTTGTGTGAAAGGCTGTGTTAAAACCAAACTGACTGTCAGCCGCCGAATTAAGTTAACGCCGAACGTTACGCAGTAAACTGCGTAACGTTCGCTCACATTCACATACAATAAATTGTATTTCCATACATATTCGATTTTTCGTTTACACCTAATCGACAATACGCTATTACCACAATATTATCCCAAGTATTGTAATACTGTGCAATTACGTTAGGCGTAGGCGCGGACATTCGATAGTTTATTTTCACGTTCGTTCACTGGGGCTCACAGTGAGCCTGCTCACATTCGATGACTTACAGTCAGTTTGGTTTGAACACGGCCTTAGTGCTATGAAGAATGAGGGCCATAGTTTGTTTAGTGAGATGCGATTTTCGAAGCTTATGCATTCTACCACAGCTCAGTTGAAACGCGCTAATGGGATATTAAGGCGAAAGCAGTGCGAGTTGTACTCTGATGAGTTGTTATTCTGATATAAGTAGGTAATTATTTTTCATCCGTCGCGCACTAAACTAGGCCTTACCGTAGATAATAATAAATAAAGTAAAACATAGTTTATAGTCACAGTTAAATGTGGCACGAAACTTCAAATAAATTCTGTAATAATACAAGTTATTTTTAACAAAACCTAATTTAGTTCCACAGACCACAGTGTAAAGCTTAATCTCAAACTAAAAATATTAACATTGCACTGTCTGAACTTCGAAATTCATCCAAAACTATGTCCTAAAACAATTATTGTTCTAAAGAAAAGAAAAATAATGTTGCAAACTGCTGCAAAGCAAAAGTATGTGTTCATTAATCATTAGCTCTTAAAATATATAATATGTGTTTGCTTAAGGCAACGATATCAAAATACTACGTTCTAATTCTATGGCCTTATGTATATAAATCTTTAAACCTCATATTTATTTCCTGACTGTGAGATTTGAAATATTTACACAAATAACAAAATCATACAAAAAAACTAAAATATTAAAATAAGTTACCACTAAAAGAGATTCGTTTTAAGATAGTTTTAAGCTCTACTTTATTGTTATATGATAACAACATACCTAAATATTATATAATGCTCAATAACAGCTAAATTTAAGGTACCACTACCACCTATGTGATTATTATTATATTGTAAATAAGAATAATTATCCTTAATATTATATTAGATTATTAGAACTACAAAACAATAATGAAATTTATTTTTACTTTTTACTAGTCCTTTAAAGCACAAAGCTTCGGTTATGTACCATCGAAATGTTATATACATATATTTAAAAAAAAACATTTTATTGCAAATTGTGTTAAATTTCTTGTATGTATTAAAATATGATTGGATATTATTTTAGGCTTTATAACGAACTGATAGACTAATTAGTAATTACTATTAATCTCAATAAATATGTATTGTAAATACAAAAGTTGTCTTTATTTTTTTTCAACCAATTCACTGAATATGCTCTGCTCCTGTTCTTCGAATAGTATAGGAGTTTAAATACAAGCTGCATCGGATTTTATTGGTAAGTATGCTATTTTTTGTATGTCTACAGAAAATTTTAAAATTTGACCTTGTAAGTGTAACTAATGTTAAATGTTAAAATCTTACCTGCAGATTCTGCTGCATCTGTCAGGCCATCAATAGATCATGCTGCTGGCTAGCGTTGATACTTGATAATTACTATTCTTCTGAAAAGTAGAAAGAAAGATTTTGTATTTAAGTACAATTTTGGCCAGTACCTAAAGTGAAAGTAGTAATATTTTTAAAATAATATTGATTGTACCTCAATTATACGATTAACGAGTCAATTTTTACTAATGGAGCTTTATCAGTTTGCCACAGGACCCCAGATTAGGGTCTACACAGACGGACTGCATTTCAACTGCAATCCAACTGCAAATCGCAGTTGGATTGCAGTTTGAATGCAGTTGACACGACTGCAATAGAACTGCAAACTAACAGTTCATACGACTGCACGCCGACTGCAACTGAACTGCAATCCGACTGCGCGTTTGGCTTGCAGTTCTATTGCAGTCGTGTCAACTGCATTCAAACTGCAATCCAACTGCAATTTGCATTTTATTGCAGTTGAAATGCAGTCCGTCTGTGTAGACCCCTAGTAATTTTCACCACAATTACATATTTCTTTTAATTATTAATATCTCTTTGGGTTACTTTAAAATCTAGGTTCTGACAAATAGGTGTAGGTACCGATTACCGTTATAAATAATATCAAAATTAGAATGAATTTAACCGATCAATCTCCATAAGCTCACCGTGCACCGGTGAGCGAGACACAATAGAATAACAATTAACAATAGATTTCCAAGAATCCACGATCGAAGGATTACTGTTCTTAAAGTAAAGCAATACACGAATATGATAGTGCTAAATAAAATATTTAGGCGCCGATATTTCATACGTTTTCTAATAATTTTAGCTAAGGCGTTTGATTTAAACTTATTACAAATTTTGTTACATTTAGGCCCGTATTTTTGGTCAGTACTTAAGATGCGACTCGGTCTCAAGACGCGATTCGGCTCTGTGATTGGTCCAAATTTTGACAGCCAACCAATCACAGAGCCCGAACCGTGTCTTGAGACTGAGATGCATCTTGAGTACTGACCAAAAATACGGGCCAATCTGTATAAATCTTTAACTACATAATAATACATATATAAGTCAAAAGTCTATAGCAGTGCCGGATATATATTTTTTTATGAGCGTAGGCTACTTTATTTCCGCCGCCCCATTACCCATGATATACGCACCCCTAGGACGCTGCTGCCCTAGCCGTCACCCATTGCACCGAGCTCCCGCGAGAGTCGTGATGGAGAGGAATGGCCTAGAGTCTAGACAAGTCCGCACTGGGGCCTCTGTTCGGCCTGGGGGGCGAGTAATCGCCCCTCCGAAGAGGGGTCTGCCGACCACTAGGCAGACGACCGCTGGTGGAGCTGCGGTCGCGGTGTCGTACCCGTGGCTCCGTCGTCGGAAAGAGGGCGCACCGCCAACTTTTAGTGGGTAGGGCTTTCGAGCGAGTCCCTTATATCCGCGTCAGGATCTCCCTCATAAAAGTAATAAAAAAGAGAACGCTGCCGCCCGTTAGGACGCTACCGACCCTAAGGCTGCGGCCTATATGGCCTATTTATAAATCCAGGGCTGGTCTATAGTTTAAACTTTGAACCACGACGCGTGTCCTAAGGCTAAAACTATGTAACTAATATTAAAATATTATGTCAATAATTATTTGTGAACTTCGTTTAGATTTTAGACCAATGCAAAATTATGTAAATAATTATTATCGTTTTATTATTTTTATTAAAACTTAAAGGCAACTTCCAAGGCTACAGAAAATAACACCAAGCTCCTACATCCGGTATAGAAACAATAACTTACAAAAAAATTAGGAAGCATCCATTAAGTTCTAGTTAATTACGAACAAAGGCTCGTTCACATATTAAAGCTAGCTTCCTCCTCATAAAGCACACGAATCGGCGATGTGTATCTACGCACACATTGTGTGTTTGTCCCACGACCTTCCAGATTGTGTTTGACTACTAAATTCAATTGTTACTACCGATATGATCACTGTAATTATCTAAACTAACCACATGGGGTCATCGTTACTTGTTTATACATAATAATATATTTTGAGCTTCATTCATTAGATATGCTTATGTATGTGTCTATAAAAGCCCTCTATAACTCTTTTTAGTAATTTTTATACTCTTTAGCCCTTTTATTGCATTCCAAGAATATTCTTTTATTCGTTATATTAAATTCTTTCTGATACTTACCTTCCATATATAAATATAATTATTTTAAGATTGAAAGAAGAGTGCAGCTTATATTATTTTAATTTCTAATAAAAAGCCGTTTATTACCTACTAGCTGTTCCGCGCGGCTTCGCCCGCGTATTTTAGGAATTTCACGCAACCGTACATTTTTCCGCAAAAATAGCCTATGTCCACGTAGTCCACGTAGTTCACGTAGTCTATTCTTCAAGTTTGCCAAATAACATAAAAATAGCTCCAGTAGTTAAGATAATAAGCAATTTCATATAATTTTCCCCGTTTTCCACTATTTCTTCGCTCCTCTTATTCTTAGCGTAATAAAATATAGCCTATAGCCTTTCTTGATAAATGGGCTATCTAAGACTGAAAGAATTTTTCAAATCGGACCAGTAGTTCCTGAGATTAGCGCGTTCAAATAAGCCTTTTCATATAATTTCCTCCGTTTTCTCCACATTTTTCTCAATTTCTTCACTCCTATTATATGCGGCGTGATAAAATATAGCCTATAGCCTTCCTCGATAAATAGGCTATCTATCACTAAAATAATTTTTCAAATAGAACCAGTAGTTCCTGAGATTAGCGCGTTCAAATAAGCCATTTCAAATAATTTTCCCCCGTTTTTCCCACATTTTCCTCTATTTCTTCGCTCCTATTAGTCTTACCGTGATAAAATATAGCCTATAGCCTTCCTCGATAAATGGGCTATCTAACACTGAAAGAATTTTTCAAATCCGACCAGCAGTTCCTGAGATTAGCGCGTTCAAACAAACAAACTAACAAACTCTTCCGCTTTATAATATTAGTATAGATAAAGTGTACTTTGTCTGAGAAAATAAAACAATTTTCACATCTTATATTTGAGAATAAGATTAATTATAAGCAATTCGAGGCTACTACAAAGCTCGGATAACCCTGAGCGTACTTCTCAAAAGATTTCCAAAGAAATTGTAAGTAAGTATACTTGGTACAAGTAACATAACAATAGTACTTTTCAAGATATTGCCAAACATAATCTGTGATAATAGTAAGTAAGTATAGGGTATGTGTGAGCGTGAGGTGTGCGTCAGAACTGCTGGGTCAGGCGGCGCAAACACCGTGAAGATCAGATGACCTCCCCATTGTGGGCCCAGCGACCTCCGACCACGACTACATCTTGACTTGTTGAAGATGAGGCTGTATCTTCATTAATACTCATTTTTATTACAAGTTATAATGATATAGTCTTGAGATGATACATAGACCCAATGCCGGATTTATATATTTTTATAAGTGTAGTTATTTCCGCTGCTCTATGTACGAAATCCGTCGACACCCTAGGTCTAGGACGATGCTGCCGCCGAAAGGTCGCGGCCTATACGGCCTATTTATAAATCAGAGCTGCATAGACCAAGCATCTAACTAATACAATATACTGTATTGAATGTGAAGCATCCAATTCGGACTCTTTGTTTCTTATAAGATTTAGATAATATTGAGAGGAAAGGTTTGATAGCTTGCAAGTTGCAAGGTTTTGATACATCTCAATTAATGCTGATATATAGGGCAAACAAAAAAATGTTCATAAGCAAAATACATCTGTCCCGAAATTCTGTTGTACCATCGAGGAAATTGATTCCTAGGCAGTTCACAGCCTTCCAATATATCCATTAATCATCAGGACCCGATCTAGCTATTTAGCCGCTCCGGGCAAAGAAAATTTTCGCCGCCCTTTACATTTAGAAAACCCTTTAAGTCATAATATTAAGCTAGTTTTGTTAAGAATGGGGGGAATATTTACCTAAAGTAGGTTGTGGTTAAATTCTCAAACTTGGGTGGATGATTGCTAATGGCTTAGTTGGAAGATAGGAAATAAGTAAACTTTGCCGCCCTTAGTATTTTGCCGCTCTGGGCAAATGCCCGGCTCGCCCCCCCTTAGATCGTGCCCTGTTAATCATTTCATTCATTATTATCGATATAAGTAAGGTACACAAAGTGAGAATTCGTATTTTATAAAATTCGCTTTAATTTCACATGAAATTGACAACAATGTATCATTTAAAATTAGAGTAATTATTCGGCTAACAAGCCAATTACAATCCAAGGTCAAAAAGAAAGAAATAACACCTCATTGTTATAACCGCGCTGTATAGGAACATGTTATAGGAAGTACATGTAATTGTGCAAGATACTAGTAGTACCCTCTGTATAGAAAACTGTACCACAATAGCCATATCGAAGGACGTATGGAAATTAGAAACGATATCTAGATATTGGCGAAACAACCTATGAACCCCATGTTCACTGGACTGGAGTTGGCAGGTACTCTGATATAAAGATGAATCTAAAGACTTCAGTGTGTACTTTAAAAAAAGAAGACAAATATTGTGATGCCTTCATTACACTTACCGAGTAGAGCGGTGAGAGTAAAGACAGAGCCCTGCCCATCACTCGACGGTATCTATGTTTTACATGGACGTGCAATATCTCGTCACTCTACAGTCTACACGCTACGTGCAATCAAGGCATAAGGATTTGATAGCGCCCTCAAATCGTTTAGAACTTTCACGTATGAACTTACCAGGAAAAATATATAATTATCTGATCACAACACATACAGATCTAACTTCTTATTAAAAAAATGAATATTTTCTTGAATGATATCTTTAAGTACCTAATGTAGAAATCTGACCATATTTTCCTAAGCTTATTTAAGTAAATGAAATTGCTAAAAACGATTGGCAAAAGTGGCTGAATGTTAAGAACCTTTCTTTTACAAAATCTCTCAGAGATTTATCATTACCTACCTAATTTGTTTTTTTTACAGCTTAACAGTTTCTACTTAGTTACAATTTACACATTTAACAATCTAATTGAAATTAGGATTGGATCGAGATTCGAGGTAATTTTTACAATTATTTATCTCCTCAAAAACGTCTCTCGCATTTATTTACTCCTTCCTTCCAATCTGTTACATTTAGTACAGGATAATTCAGAAGCTGTATGAGGAAGTGAAATAACAAACGGCGGAACTCAGAAGTCAGATAAGCTCGGAGCCACAAAAAACGACACAAATAATTACACGCTAACTGCGATTAACTATATGATAATTGCCGCGGAAACTTTACATTTTGAATGCTATTATAGTGGCCAATAAGTCACCTTCTAGCAGAAGAAATAGGAGCTATGGGGTTTTTCAGCTTCGCTATTCTTTTATTGTCTGTTAAGGCCGTCCCCCGACCAAACGACCTTGGCCATACATTTGCCGCGTTGACGAGATCGCGCCAAAAACCCATTTTTTTTTTTACTTATCTTACCTAGTTCAAAATGGTTCTAAAAAAATTAAAACGGGGAATATGTAGTTTATGATATTGTCGATCTACTGGCGTAAGTTTCAAATAAAAGTAATTTGTAATTAAACTAAGGAGATTTTGAATATATCCTTGAATTTTTATAAATTGGTATTACTTTGAAAGCTGATATCATAAGTAAGTATAATAAACAAAAAATAATGTGGAAAAAACGGGGGAAATTATTTGAAAGGGCTTATCTCGCGAACTACTGGAGCAATTTTTATGTTATTTGGCACAGATAAGAAGTAGACCACGTGAAGGATCATAGGCTGTAGATTTTAATCCTTTTTCAGTGGCTATATATTATACTAGCTGTTGCCCGCGACTTCATCCGCGTTAACATAGCATAATAACAAAGATGGATAGTTTTCCCCTTTTTGTGGTTCCTTATACAAGGGGTAAAAACGGGACCCTAATTAAGCAAACGTCAAACGCGATCGTCAATAAACTTTCATGTTTCCTCAAGAAATTATGGACTTCCATTGAAACTTTCTACCCCAATTTCACCCCCTTGAAGGTAGAATTACCTGAAACGCTTCAAAATACGTATCCAATCATTTTTAGAATTTCCAAAAACACTTACATACCTGTCTATTCATTTTTAATCAACAGTCCAAAAATAAACTTTCATGTTTCTTCAACTTAAGAAATGACGGACTTTCTTTCAAACTTTCAACACCCGTTTCACCCCCTTGGGGGTAGAATTTCCAAAAACGCTTTAAAACGTATCCAATCATTTTTAATCAGTAGCCCAAACACAAAATTTCATGTTCCTAACTCAAGAAATAACGGACTTTCATTCAAACTTTCAACCCCATTTTCACCCCTTTGGGGGTAAAATTTCCAAAAACGTTTAAACACGTATCCATTCATTTTTAATCAGTAGCCCAAACATAAAGTTTCATGTTTCTAACTCAAGAAATGACGGACTTTCATTAAAACTTTCAACCCCTATTTCACCCCCTTCGGGGTAAAATTTTCAAAATTCCTTCCTTAGTGGGTGTCTACTTAATAAAACAACCCTACCCACCAAATTTCATGGCTGTAACTTTAACAGTTTTTACTCAGCGTTGATGAATCAGTCAGTCAGTCAGGACATGTAATTTTATAAGTATAGATTATACCCGTGCAACGGCGGGGCGGGTCGCTAGTGAGTTTATAAGGCTTTAAATACGATAAATTACGGAATCTCCGTAGGGAATCGAGCCGCCTGGCCCGACTTGCGGAATGAAAATACTTGCGAAAAAAAGGCAACATCCAGTAGTTCGATAGATTTAAAAAAAGTATATCTAAGCTCTTAAAACTTTACGAGAGAGGTAGAATTTTTTGATGGGGAAATGCTACGTGTCCCCAGCGGATGTCCCAGTAGCACCAGCCGGGTGATGTCGAACGAGAGAGTTACTAAAGTTTACAGGTCATCTTGATCAACAAGAGTCGTTTATTAATTATAATTTCTGATTAGACATTAGTCCCGAAACTTGCGACCTGGGCGAGATTTCTTTGGCGCCCAGGATGCGTATTTCTAAAAAAAGGCGGCGCCGGTTTTTGTTTGCGCTCGGCGCCCCTTTTTATCCGCTGCTACTGGTTTCTTATTAACTTCTTCCCTTAATTTAATATCTTACCTTCAGTTTTACTTCGTTTCAATTTAAGTATTTCGATTTTGCGATAAAGCTTAGTGTGGTTGGTTATAATACTGCTAACATTTAAAAATTATATTATGTCATAATATATTAACCGCTTAACATAGTCATACAAAATTTGCACAATCCTTTTGATCGAGTAAAAATTGAATTTAGCAAAAATAAGTTGAAACAAAGTATACCTAGTAAGACGGTGCCTATTATTATTTAGCACCTACCTAAGACCTAACCAACCATTTTATACCGATGGACAAAAACCGATTTAGTATTACAATAGGTTCTGTTCCTGGTGAAGTCGGAATTGAGGATATGGCGGCCCTCAGAGCGAGCGGCTGCTTCTCCATACACCGTGCTTGGTGTACAGTGCGAGCTATAATATAATGTTGATATAAAGATGCAGTCAAGTACTCGTATGACTCTTTCATCCTATTGTTTTATATGATTCATATTATAATATGGTTGATTTCCTTTGACGCATCGGAAAAGCACAAGGAAAATAATTGTTGTCTTTCAATTTTCTAACGTTCAAATAAAAAATCATATAAATAAATTACAAAAACCTTAACTTAGAAGTGATATTGTTTCTCTAATCACAATATCTCATAATATTATGACATCTGAAATGAAGAAGTACACAGTATAATTATATGTAAGTATATCAAAATGAAGTTATTTCCAAATGTTATTGTAATTTTATGAGCTTACATCAAAATACTGTTAAATTACGATATTAAATTTATGTTTTTGGTAATAATTTAATATGTGGACGGTACTATGAGAAGCTATAATAACAAACTTATATCGCGCAGTGTGCCGCGAGCTTGTATTTAATAACAGTGATATCCGGTCGTTTCTGTGCGGAGTAAATCTATAGAACGCGCATTTTTAGCGCCGCATATAAAAGAGCCTTTGTTTTTTTATCTCCATAGTCGCATCCCGAACTCAACCGCTTTTGGTCCTCCTGCGGTCGAACTAATATTTAAAAAGTCGGTTAAATGACAATAGTGCCATAATGTCGCGAATATTGGCTTGTGTGTTTGTGTGTGTGTGCGTGGTACGGACTCAAGTCATCCCGGGGAAGTCCCGAGTCAACGATGGAGACTTTAATACGGTTAACACTGATGGATCCTTTGATTTCGGGTAAGTCCCTGAAGCCTACTTTCTAATCTCTACACCCTAGGTTTAGGTAGAGGAATCATCGGCCAAGTGCGCGTCGGAGTCGCGCACGAAGGGTTCCGTACCGTTATAGAGCAAAAATTGGCCAAAAATTGTGTTTTTTGTATGGGAGCCCCCCTTAAATTTTTATTTTATTTGAATATTATTATGAATTATTAAATAACACATATATTTAAGGCCTTTGTAAAAATTCAAGTGCCTACCTGTTGTCATTATTGATATCGAGCAAAAAAGGCTAAAAAAAACATTTTTGTTGTACGGGAGCCCCACTTAAATATTAATATTATTTTGTTTTTAGTATTTGTTGTTATAGCGGCAACAGATATACACAATCTGTGAAAATTTTAGAAGTCTAGCTATAGCGGTTCTTGAGATACAGCCTGGCGACAGACAGACAGACAGACGGATAGACAACGAAGTCTTAGTAATAGGGTTCCGTTTTTACCCTTTGGGTATGGAACCCTAAAAAAGGACTTGTAAAATGTACACATAACCTTTCTTGTAACCTTTAACAAACTTTAGATATAATAATAATAATATAATAATATCTATGGACGCTTCACACCACGTCAGTCTGGCCCCGTGCTAAGTACCTAAAGGACTTGTGTTACAGGTACCAGACAACGGAAATATATTTAATACTTTTATACTATACATATATTTAAGATTTTTATTATATCATACACATATTTAATACACATCCAGACCCGGGAACATTGAAAACTTTTTGTTCCGTCGGCGGGATTCGAACCCGCGACCTCCGGCTTGAGCGTCCAACGCGCTTACCACTGAGCCACAGAGGTCGTCAGATACTGATATATATACAAACACATAAATTGGAGGTTTGTCATTTAGTATCTACATAATAATATTATAACGACAAATGAATGTGAGTACGTCTAAAATATAAAAATTTGATAAAATCTTAAAACTGAAATGAAACTGAAACAATTTAGGATAATATGTGGTCACTGGCAGAGCGCAGAGTCTCTTTTCCAATTTTTTGAAAAGAGGTTCTGCATAATTGTCGTACTTTCTTTCTCTTCTCTATAGGTTATTTTGTTTTGTAAAGGATGTCCGATTTATTGAAAAAATAATCGATCAGAATTTACAGGTTTTAAGGCTACGCCTTGATAATTTGGCTGTAGCGATATCGATTTTTCTCAGCAATGACTAAAAGCTAAGAAATTAAAGTTCATTGTCAGTATTCATCATGTCTTTGTCTTTGAATTACCCATAGCATAACAGGGTTGGTCAACTTTTATAACACGGAATAATCAATCAAACAATTAAGATATTTTAATTTTGACTTACCAAAAGCTCAAAGAGTTCTCGTAGGCTTAGTATCTACCTGCAAATAACATAATATGCTGTACTTAAATAGATAAGCAGTAAATTTACGTAAAATAGTATAGAACTTATACTTACAGCATACAGTATAAGTAGGCATAGAATAATAGATCCACGAAATACAGCTAAGGCATCCCTTTTGCATAGTTTGTTAAGACTGCTTTTTGTAGAGTTGTAGTTGCAGCAAGAACCATATCTCTTTTGCCGGATAATATTTACCTACCCATTATAGAAACTTAAGACCCAGGTATAAGAAAGTTTTCGAAGTGGAAGTTAGAACTGCACTGAACTGTTGAATAAGTTCATACGTCTACTAAAAACTCCGTAATACAAAGCTAGATGAGACCGTTCAGACGTCGAATGCATTTTTGAATATTCGTAGAATATATGTAGTAGCACAGAATAAGTACGTATTATTCGTATATACTTAGTACGTAGTAGTACCTAAATCAATCATAATGTAGACGTGTAATATTTTAGGAACACATAGGTATTTTTGGTCTTAAACTGTCCACAAAAACCGCGTAGTAGAGCTTAAAGGCAGATAGATAGTACATACGATACTGATGCGAAAACAATGTACTTATCTAATTACATCATTACTTAGTATTGTGATTTGTGTATGTTGTTGTTACGTATTTAATATTTTTACTGTCCCTTAATTACTGTTTTTTTTCTGGGTAAAATAAAATAAGTTAACAATTAATTCGTATAACACAGATACGCGAACAAAGATCGAGGGGCGAGCTACCACCTGTCACACAGCAACTCCAACGGGGTGGTTGGAGGCCGCTTCGGAGCCCGAGATCCCGGGACCAACGAGATCAAAGAGACTATTTACACCGCTGGCCCTAGAGGGTAAGTACTAATTAACACTTGTTTGACTGAACATAAGGAGACAATACTACCACATATTTTGTTAGAAGTGCTAGATATTATGTTTATTTACTCTTCTATATATTTCGGTATGTCGATATCCATACTAGGCCTGCAGCGGAACAATCAACAGGGTACTTCACCAACATGCATTCGACTATTTCGTCAGGAAATGACGTGTGTGTGTGTAGGATTTGGCATAACGCGTCGATAAATGACTCGGTGGTGGCCAATTTTGATGTCGAAATGTTTAAATGACTGTTGATTGTACTGCTGCAAGCCTAGTTTCAGTACCCTAAAACACCGAAACATAGGCAAGATTATATAAGCACTACCTGTTTCCCGCGACTTCGTCCGCGTTATCATAGTATACCTATATAGACTTTCATTTAAACTTTCAACCCCAATTTCACCCCCTTGGGGGAAGAATTTCCAAAAACGCTTAAATACGTATCCATTCATTTTTAATCAGTAACCCAAAGATAAAGTTTCATGTTCCTAACTTAAGAAAAGACGGACTTTCATTCAGACTTTCAAGTCCTATTTCACCCCCTTGGGGATTAAATTTTCAAAATTCCTTCCTTAGTGGGTGTCTACTTAATAAAACAACCCTACTCACCAAATTTCATGGCTGTAACTTTAACAGTTTTGCTCAGCGATGATGAATCAGTCAGTCAGTCAGGACGTGTAATTTTATAAGTAGGTATAGATTAATACCCAAATCAAACACCCTCATACCCTTCAGCGCAGTCGAAGCATCGTCGTTGCAAGATTTCTTTTCTCAAACTTACAAAATTATTTAACTTAGGTTCCGAGCTAAGGGTCCGAATGTTCACCGCAAGATGGACCTTGACCAGCGGCCACGCGGGCCCATAGGGAATAAAGACGACCCTAACTTCGACCCTAACGAAGACCCCAGCTACTCCTTCAAGGTCGAAACCAGGACCTACACTAAGAACGAGAACGCCGACAGCAGGGGTGACGTTAAGGGTAAGGAATATCTTATATTTTTTATGGGCAAATAGCCCACCACATATCCTGCCACTGTACTCGTAACCAACCACGAAATAATATTTTATCTGACAATAATGTCTTATCTACAGGTTCCACTTAAATTATAACACACAGTCAGGCTTAGGCTTTGTCCACATCTGTATCATTTTGGGCGATCAGATCTCCGATCAGATTTCCGTCGCGTAGCATCGAAGCGTATCATGATCGCTAGTGTACACTTCGTATCATGATAGGTACGCCTCGATGATCGCGATCATTTTGCGTCCACACTAGCGATCATGATACGCTTCGATGCTACGCGACGGAGATCTGATCGCGAAAATGATACAGATGTGGACAAAGCCCTAGACTACCTATATAATCAATTCGTTTAAACACCAACCTCAATTCAGGTAATATCCTCATTTCTCCCAGGACACTACTCCTACGTAGACGACGTAGGGGAACGTCACGACGTGTCCTACATAGCCGGTCGGGACACCGGTTTCCACGTGTCCTCTGCTCATCCTGACAGCCCCAACCTGATCGGAAACCCATTCCATCGAGCGCCGCTGGTGCGAGCCGAAACTAAGTCTCGAGGAAGGACAGCCGTTCAGAGAGGACTTGATGGTTCTTATAGGTATTAAAGTTCGAAATATCTTGATTCAAAAAGTTGAACAGTTTTCATACTCATTTTATTACAAAAAAAAACTCGAACTCGACTCGAACTCGGTTGTCTGTAAAGTCGGTTTACTGACGATAGTTGAACGTGACAACGTCATAGCCTTAAATGGAACGCATCAGAGCGAGGTAACGCCGCATATTGCGTCATGTTTTTTCGTGCGCGCAGCCCATATCGAATTAAGGTGAACGTAGATTTGGCCGCACCGCACGCACCGCAGTCGCCCCATTTCGAATTGTTTATATGAAGTTATAGGCAAGCTCGCATACCTACCCGCGCCCCAGTCTTCGCAACTTCTACATTCTTTATATGAAGAATTCGAAATGCGGCGACTGCGGTGCGTGCGGTGCGGCCAAATCTGCGTTCACCTTAAAGGTGAAGACGTTGTCACGTCAAAAAACTCCAACGACTTTAATATCTTTTTGTGCTGCTTTCAAATCCTGTTTGAGGACGGATCGACTCCTTAATTTATTACACTAAAATAAAATGAATAACCAATACTCGTGTTCTAACTGTAACACCACATATAGAGGCGCAATGACATTATTTTCTCAAGGTTTACACTTTACAGCTTCTCTTAACATATTAATTGACTTTTGATCCATTAACACAGATTCATCTCAGCCGGCCCCGACCAGAGACGTACAGAGAGCAGCGACTCGCACGGTAACGTAAGAGGATCATACACGTTCTTGGACGACAAAGGTATCCAAAGGTAATATCCATTTTTATGTCCTTTCGCCGAATGTATCTTTTTTCAATAGCCCTCACTTAGGAACTTGAGACTTAACGCAACGGCATCTTTAATAATATTTTGATTGTAGCACCTTATTCTTTTATAGCATAGACAGGCGACAGCTTCGTTAAAAATGCCTTATTGGGTACCAGAAGTCAGAACCTCTATAAAAAACAATGACCGAATAACTAACTAACCTATACTGTCTGGTTTCCAAAAGATGGTGTCCACCAAGGACCATCGAACGTCAATTAAGCGTTTTGTCAAACCCAATACACTTTTAATACCTCGATCGTGGGAATGGCAGACACAATAGATTTTCAATTGTTGTGCGACCGGGTGCCGCTTGGGGATTGATGGGTTTATTTGTAACTTTGCTCTCAATATCATCGAATAATAGTTGTCTTATCAAATTACCCTTTTATCTTATGGCCACAGGACAGTGAACTACATAGCAGGCCCCGGTATCGGTTACCGGATAGTCAAGAACAGCAAGGACCCCTACATCCCCATCAACTTTCCCACCATCCCAAGCAGCTACGACCCAGACTTCAACACCGGCAGCGCCTCCGACACCTCCCTGCAGACCGGACCCGACGGATCTGATGATGTTTTTAAACGTATGGACTATACTATAAGTTATAACTATACTGTCTCAGTAACATCTAAATGCTTCATGTGGCATAGGACTTTCAAATCATTATAGATATTTAATGTAAGAATTTAAAGTACCATAAAATACTAATTTAAAGTAAAGACACGTCCATAAAGATAGTTGTGTTGAGAAAGACCTTTGGTCCCTAGATTTGGAATAATTATTATACACTAGCTGTTCCGTGCGGCTTCGCCCGCGTAATTTAGGAATTGCACGCAACCGTACATTTTTACGTCAAAAAATAGCTTATGTCCCTTCACGTGGTCTATGTTTGCCAAATAACATCAAAATTGCTCCCTAGTAGTTGTTATGATAATAAGCAATTTCATATCCCCCGTTTTTTCCACATTTTCATCTATTATTATATATTTTCGCTTTTATTACTTATAGCGTGATAAAATATAGCCTATAACCTTCCTCAATAAATGGGCTATCTATCACTGAAATAATTTTTCAAATGGGATCAGTAGTTCCTGAGATTAGCGCGTTCAAATAAGCCCTTTCATATAATTTCCCCCGTTTTTTCCACATTTTCCTCTATTTCTTCGCATCCATGAGTCGTATCGTCATAAAATATAGCCTATAGACTTTCTCGATAAATGGGCTATCTATAACTGAAAGAATTTTTCAAATCGGACCAGTAGTTCCTGTAATTAGTGCGTTCAAATAAGCCCTTTCAAATAATTTTCCCCCGTTTTTTCCACATTTTCCTCTATTTCTTCGCTCCTATTAGTCTTAGCGTGATAAAATATAGCCTATAGCCTTCCTCAATAAATGGTCTATCTAACACTGAAAGAATTTTTTTAAATCGGAATAGTAGTTCCTGAGATTAGCGCGTTCAAACAAACAAACAAACTCTGCAGTATTATAATATTAGTATAGATAGAAGATTCGTAATCTCATTAGTACTCTTGATCACGACCAAATTACAAACAATTTTCCGTTTTAGTGAAATCTGAAACATCGGACTGGTGGTATACCTTAACAACATTGAGATCTTTTCCAGGGCCGGATGGCACCGCAGCTTCTGGTCACGTGAAGCCCTCCCCCTTCCCCGCCTCCGACATCGACGTGGGCGTGGCCCCGCCCACCGCCAGCGACACGCCCCCCTACAACCCGAACAAATTTAACGGCTACACCGAAAACGGACCGTTCGGCGCCAAGCCGACCAAAGGACCAGGTGAATAGCTCGGTCAAGCTTTTCCCGATGCACTCGAAGTTCCATTGCTTCCACCAACTGGTTTCTATAACACCACTATAACCGCGACCGGCGCACGCACAGAACTTACTATTACAAATTGCAGGCAAGCCTCGGCCGTTTAGGCCGACGAAGAAGCCGTATGTGCCGCTTAAGCCGTCACAGGCGCCCAAAACTGACGATGACGAGAAAAGTAAGCCGGAGTACGCGGTAGGTTTTAATGTGGAAACTACGCCGCGGGGAACGTTCATTAGTAACGTCGGCGGGGACTACTTTACCATACCGCCGGGAGTGTCGGTGCGCGCCCACGTTCAGAGCATCGACCTCTACCCGTTCGGCGCCAAGCCCATATCACCCTCTGAAGCACTGGAAAACGACAAATCGTAGCGATCCCACTGACTAGGCATACTCGATATTTAATAAACACTTTACGATATAACTTGTTTGATTTACCACCTACAAATAACGAAGGTCGCAAATAATTAAAAATCTTAAAAACATACTCTATGAATTAATCATCTCTGATAGATCTTAATTTTATACAAATCATAAGGTAAAAAACCTTACCTAACTTTACTAGAACCTTACAACTTTACTATATTATTAATAACATTCCAATTCATTCTATCATCTATTTTTGTTAGAAAAGCTGACTTTACTAAATAAAAGTGCATTAAATTTTTTACAAAACCTTTATTCGAACACGACTGTAAATTTAACAAAATGCAAAATAGTAACTGTAACTAGGAGTTCTGTGTGCTGAGTGTGACATTATCTCTCCCTGCTGAAAATAAGGTAACTACAACTTGTATAACATAGTTCCCATTTGTTGCCACCAGGGGCGCTACTTAGATTCTATTCAAATTATAGTTAACTTCTTTGTCGAGCAGTATAATACTCGCACTTAGCACTGTGATGACCATTCGTCTGCGCTTACGATACACTCACAAGTTAACAAACTATAGCTAACGTGTTAAGTCGGAACGCTCATTACAAACTTACTACAACTCGTTAAAAATAAAAAAGAAATTAAAATGAACAAATGCTGCTGCCGGCAAGTAATTTCCTTATTCGCTGGCTTTATTTTATCAGATAGGCATGAAAGAGAAGACTTATTGTGTGAGTCAATGCTACAATTTACAAGTCTGGTGATGATTAATTTTTAAAATTTAAACTAAGCGAAAAAATACAGACTTGAAAAAATTTGCTGTGTCAAGAACAACTCAAAAGGTCGTAAGATCATTTGTTTTCTTATGTTTATTTGGTCAATAAATGATAATAATTTCACTATTATAATATATGTACCTCTTAGTGCTATTATAATAACTCCAAAAGGTGTAAGTATAAAGTTTATACGAGTAGTTCCGACGATCACGGGTAACAAAGTCAACAAGAGATGCATAGGAAGGTAATTTGGCAAGTTCATAAGTGGATAAACATACGAAAGATTTATACAATTCAGTACCTAACTACAGAAATGTTTGAATCGCTTATACAAGTACAGGTTTAGGAAACTTATAACGAGTGTAACAATAATAAATAATCGTTCAAAACATTAACCCCTTTACTAATTAAAAGATCTACTCTGTGTATATAGATGTTATAGTTATACAATGTTTTGTCTCTGTCTGATGTGTTCGAAATTGCGTGGCAGATAAGGACAAAATATTGTATAACTATTAGGTCTCCATACAGTTTAGATTTATTAGTAAGGTGGTAAAGAAATTATCTAAAACCGTTAGAAAACTATTCGAGTATTTTACAGAAACAACATTCAAAATCTTCATAACTAAATATACCTACGGGCTACGTTTACTCCATAAACTAATGGACAGAGTTACGAAATTATATTACAAGTTAACTGTTCAAAGAAAAGCGTAGGCTTACATTTTCTTCAAAAAATATAATATAGGGGAAGTTGAGGATAGACGGACTACCTATGGTTCAGAGTAAAACAACTCTTGTTGTCCTGTCAACAAGAGGTATTTTCCACTGAATCTTAGCTACTCCACATTATCCCTTTGTCCCATACTTATCATACGAGCTATATATTATGCTATAAGCTAGTCAAAAGAAGCTTAGCTCCGACTTAAAACTATATATAAATGTATAAGAAGTTTGAGGAAATCCTAAAAGGCATATTAGCAAATCACAAGAGAAAGCATCGGTAGAGTCAATTTAATGTGCGTGCTTATATTTATACATATTATAGAGTTAGGTAAATAGAAATCATGCTGCAAAAAAAAATTACAATGCTCTTACTCACATACGGTTTTGCTCGATAGTTTACTCCAAACCGAAGGAAATGACATATTTGACATATTTAATTCTACCGAGCCCGCTGCCCGGCTCGAAGCGAGCCTTTGAGCTGTCAGTTTTGCGGTCCACACGGTGGATAATGCTCGATTTGGAGTAAAACTATCGAGCAAAACCGTATGTCAGTACTTAGCATTATATTTCTTTGGCTTGACATACATAAGGCCATATAAAATACATACCTACAAGGATATTGTGTCATTTTAATGACATTTTAGGGTGTGTAATCTAAATAGCTGTCACTTAAAATTATACTAACGTTTATTTTTCTTTCCGGACACAATTTCTTTTTTTTTACAAGACGTGTTCTTGATCATTTTCCATTTTATTTATATTGAATTACAATATACAGAGGCGCTTAGACCGATGATATTTGAGAGCCAGTATAGTGACAATAAATAACAGTTGTATAATATAATATACGCTTTAAGCATTGAAAGTTTAGATAATTTATCTTATGATCAATGTTCGCCAACTTCATGACGCTACTTCAGTGCGAGAGTATAATTTTGTCTTTTTATTTTAGTTTTACAGTCTAATCACGCTAAGAATAAAGGCCAACAATATTAATGACGATTTGTCCGTATTACTTGAGCTCGACAAGGCTTTAAATGAACGTGGCGAGAAAAGGATCTAACGCTGCCATCATACAAAAACCGGCCAAGTGCGTGTCGGGCCACGCGCAATATAGGGTTCCGTAGTAACGCAATTTTTATTGTCTATGAACGTACATTTAAAGCGTGTTTTACACTACTAACAACATCATCTCAGTTAGTTTCAAAGGAATTTGAACGAAAAGGTCCTTTATACTTCGCCGAATAAATTTTTTTTAGTTAATCGACTATTACTCAATAACTTATGAAGTCTTCTTAGCCGTGATAGTTTTCCTTTTAAATTCAGCATATTTCCTACTCCCGTGAATTTTTTGACATTTCCAGAACCAACCGTTTAGCTGGTAGGGGGGGGGGGGGGACACTGGACTCTAACGATTTTTTCCACTTTAAAACTTAATACTTCACAAACGGATCCCTAAATCGGAAAATGATCTATGAATACTCGCAATATTTTTAAAAAACCTATTCAACGACACCCCACACAATGGGGTGGGCGCGAAAAAAAAATTCATCCCCGCTTGATGTGTAGGGGAGGTACTATAAAAAAAATATTTTTTTACGATTTCATGTACCATTTTGTTGCCATCACTAATATGTGTATTCATGCCAAATTACAGCTTTGTAGATCCTATAGTCTCTGAGTAAAACCGCGGACAGACAGACAGACGGACGGACAGACCGAAACTATAAGGGTTCCTTGTTGACTACGAAACCCTAAAAACGCCATTTTGACAGTTCTCCTTTACCAACAGCGCCCCGCCCACGTTCATTTAAACTTTGTGACACTTAAATATCATTTTGACAGTAACAAAAGAAAACTTCTTAAGTTTAGAACTCTTCTAAACTTAAGAAGACAATAATTTATAGTATTAACTAAGAATCTCATTCCAGTTTAGCAAAAAATTGGTATAATACGTCGTGAGACCTATTATAGAATGTCACATACATATTATATTATGATGTGGACTGAAATTTCATATTCATTCACAGCCATTGCATAATTCTATCAAATGTATTAGAAATGCAAAAGTTCCTACTTAGATTCTATGTAGAAATATTTAAGCCTATTCCTGTATCACTAACTATAGAACTTATGATAGAAGATTTTTAGCGAAAATAGTAAGACAAGCCTTGAAATGTGCGCTTTAGCATAGAAACGTATATGTACATAATAATATATTTATAATCGGAATAGTTTGCAAAATAACTACAGAAAACATTAGGTGCAATAGGAATAGAAAAATTGAAGAGTTATTTTATATACATCTGTGCTCATCTAACTCTATATTTTATTTGATTCACTTTAGGCCTTTTAATAAGGTTTAAGAAATAAATAAGGACTAATTCACATAGAGTCTTAAAAAACCAGGTAGAGTCGGTATAAACTGACCCTTAGGTTTATGAGTTAGTACAAGTTTGACATGTTATACTGAAATTGAAATAAAAAATTAAAATAAACTTTTATTTTATTGAGGTAAAACAAACAGGAAAAATTCCCAACACAATAAATATTTTTACAAACAATTACACTAAGCACCTTATGATTTTGTGCAATATATTTCTTTACGATTTAACATTTTATAGAATAATAATTAAAATGGCATAGCGTAAAAATAAATTGAATTATATTAAAAATTGTAGCAAAGGCAAAAATTCCAAAGGCAAGCGTTAATACTATTCTAAAAAAAAACATTTTTCATAGAAACGTACAGTAAACTTTAGTATCTCATTTCACAAAACGTTAGTTTTAGTTTTTATTAAGAGGAACCAATGATATAATTTAGTACAAAACAATGATTTTCAGTCGCGTCTACTTGACTCTTTGGCTACAGAACATTCATCATTTTTGCTAAAATTATTTAGCCGGCATTAACTATCAAATTAATTATTTTTCTAAGTGATTCGTCAGTGTGATTAGAATATAATATAATATTTCACTACAAGTTATAATACAGATTTCAATAAATAAACTAACACGATTGACTAATCAAGTTCACTTAAATTAAATAATAGGAAACTGTATATGAGCACACTCTTAAAACTAATAAAATGTCTTAAAATATATTTAATATGGTAAAGAATTAAGATTGAATCAACGAGGATAGAGTAAGATGGGATAGATAAGGTTTAGATACTAATATGGTTATTTTCCTCAACAAGATATTATATTATGAACTAAAACTTAGGTGTCCCCTCTTACCTCACTTTCCCCTACTTAGGCCAAAATTACTTGGAAGCAGAATTTGAGAATTTAAACTTGTGCTATATTTTATATCCAAAATATATGTTCACCTTAGTGAAGATTGTAAGCTTTAGAAAAGATAAAAAATAGAATATACATTATGCATAAGGTAACATTAACGTTTTAACACAAAATATAATATAATAGCAAATTCAAACTTTTTTTTAAAAACAACGCGTTCAAGTCTTTTCTTCCAGTATTTGTCCGTCATTGGTTCTCATCGGAAAAATAACAAGTATTAACAACTTTTTAATATACTAGTTTTTTATAATGTTCAGCTGTGGACAACCCTGAGGTCTATTTGAATAGTCATTTATAATTATTGTGTTCTAATGTTTTTCAATATATAAGTAGAGACCCATTTTTAATTATTGGTACACGTATAATTATGGCAAAACAAATAACAATTTCGATGTAGATTATATCATAATATTAGCCGTGCCATTTAACAATGTGTTTTTTAAACAGAGTCAACGTTTCTGTTCCATTTAAAATAAAAATTAATAATTCAGAACCTAGCTACATTGGATACTTAAATAGAAATAAGATTAGATAAACAATTTTCCTAAGACCTAAGTTAATTTACATTCCAAAATTCAAACGCTTTAGTAAATTTTAACTAATCATAGTTAATAAAATCATTTCAAAATCATAAGATAAATTAACCATAAGTCACTTTTATGTCTGTTTATAATATAAGTTTATTTTGAGCGTAACTTGTGCTTAGAGATAACAATTGTCCAAGCCACGAAACAACGCGAGTCACAAAGCCCAATATCAAATGTCAAATATTAAATTTTGTGACTAACTATGTGGTTCAGACCATATAAGCAATGTCAATAATTAATGCTTGTATATTTAAACGACGTCAACATCAAAAATATTTGACCCAAATAAAAACTAAAATTGAGTTAAGTCAAACAAAGACGCAAAAAGGCAGAATATGCTTGAGAGAAATATTTGTGCTAGTGCTAACTATATTATGTATTTACATGATTATATATTACGTATGGGTAACCATACATAGTAATTAGTAAGTCTTGAAAGTATGGTACGACTTAGAACTTTTATAAAACAGATTATAGACCAGATTGAAGTAGGCGAAATTTAAAGTATGTTTAGATGCTGTCGCAATCACACACAAATTAAAGAATAGTGTGTACGAGAGATAGCATTTTTTTTTATTTAATGTTACTACAATAGGGTTTACGAATTACGAACCAAAATAGTAATCTTGAAAAAAAATACTAAAAAGAACATTTGACACATTTCTCTCACTTTGAAACGCTACTTAGAATAAGTGCTCTCACCTTACACTCTTTTCATGGCAGAATAAAAAGGTTAGCGACTTAAGAGCCTCTTACTTTGAGTAGCATCAAGTATTCATTAAGCGCACAATCAGCATAATTACATCAGACATTCAAAACGTCCTATATCTACAGAAATACTTGGTACGTGCGTAGGGTTCTTTACCCAGTCAACGTCAAAAGTTCTGACATTTCTATGCCAACTTACTGGCATTTATATACCAACTTGCTGACATTTACATGCCAACTTACTGACATGTATATGCCAACTTACTGACATGTAAGTATATGCCAACTTACTGACATTTATATGCCAACTTAATGACATGTATATGCCAACTTCAGTTACTGACACTTATATGCCAGTGCCAATAACTGCGTTACCCTATTACGTGATTTTCATTTTCTTACTCGTTTCTTCTAGCATGTCCTTGATTTTGGTGAGGGGTGACCGTTTGTCGATGTCAGTTTTCACGTAGGACGTAGGCAAGTGGATGTTCAACGGGTCCCGAAGACGGGCAAGGTCTTTGGCTACTTTGTCCACCTGGAATTGAGAGGATAATGATAAATAAATCTAATCAAGGTAAGTTATACAGGAAAAGTCCCAATATCTCTAATATGGTGATCCTTTAACTCTCTAATGTGAATAAATGATCACACTTATTCACATTCAGGGTGATTGCGTATCTTGCGACAGCAATGCAACAAGAGTTTTACAGCAGATATTGCACAATTTGTGCTGTCAAACTCTACGGGTTGCTTAACTCTCTAATATAGTGAATCCCCAGGTGATGCTTTATTCACTTACAGGGTGATTGCGTATCTTGCGACAGCAATACAACAAGAGTTTTACAGCAGATATTGCACAATTTGTGCTGTCAAACTCTACGGGTTGCTTACTCTCTAATATTATAGTAAATCCCCAGGTGATCCTTTATTCACTTACAGGGTGATTGCGTATCTTGCGACAGCAATGCAACAAGAGTTTTACAGCAGATATTGCACAATTTGTGCTGTCAAACTCTACGGGTTGCTTAACTCTCTAATATAGTGAATGCCCAGGTGATCCTTTATTCACTTACAGGGTGATTGCGTATCTTGCGACAGCAATGCAACAAGAGTTTTACAACAGATATTGCACAATTTCTGCTGTCAAACCCTACGGGTTGCATTTGCTTCCACGTCTATTTTAGAATCTACTGACAACCCAATAATAAGAATCCGGAGCAGTATGGGAGAAACTTTCTTATTATTATTAAACTTTTTGACTAGTAGACGGGGAGTCGCCTAAGAATTATTGATAAAGACGAAACCTCATCTTACAAACAGTACTATTTTAGTATTTACCTCGTCCTTCAAATGGTTGTACTGGTTGATGTCTAAGCCGACTTTTTTCGCCTTCTTGTGAAGCGTCAGTAAATGCTGCCTGTCCTTCACGTCCGGTAGTATGTACTCCTGAAAATATTTTTGCAGAACCTATTATAGCATTTAGCAACACAAAAAATATTGTCATGATGAGAACACCTATCATGTATCATAGTTATAAGAATTTGTAAGTACCAGATTTAGATATTACTAGATGACGCCGCAACTCCGTTGCGACAAAAATCGTTTATCGCGTGGGAACCGTACATTTTTCCGGGATAAAAAGTATCCTATGTCCTTTCTCGGGACTCAAAGTATATCCATGCCAAATTTCAGCAAAATCGGTTCAGCGGTATGAGCGTGAAGAGGTAACAGACAGACAGACAGACAGACAGACAGACAGACGGATAGACAGACAGACACACTTTCGCATTTAAAATATTAGTATGGATATAAGTACCACTTGTTACTGGCTTCATCTAGAAGTAGATAAATATCTTCCTGTCGCTTTCAGTTACTGAAAACAACTGTATTTAAAGCTACTCAACTTTAAGATTGCTCGGAAAAAAGGAATAAGTTTGATTTTGAGTATCTTTGACGAGGCGCGCGCAGATTACGCTATTGATAGATCAGACAGGTCGTTATCGGTAAATCACAAGTTATTGGTACTGTAAAATAATTAATTGTATTGGTGAGCCACGTAACGTGATGAATGCAGAGCCTCTTTCCACAACAATGAGTTAATGACTCATTTTTTTGACACAAGGAAATGCTTTGGGCATCCCCGGAGGATTGAGGACATCGGCCGGGCTATGTGGGACTTCCCGGACAAGGGATCTACCAACTAAAACCTCATGCTGCTCCACTCCCCCACTCCCCGCGTAAAGCAAAGGGTACGACGAATGTCATGACAACTATTAGGGTTGGACCTCATCTGGCAGCACGGAATCGCCTTTTTCCGTCGCCCTTTCTCTTTCTGTCGCTAAGAACTGTCATTTGCTAGACCGAGATAGAAAGCATAATGCGATAGCCTCGAGGATTCCGCCGCGTGCTATCGCATTATGCTATCTGTATCGGTCTAGCAAATGGCAGTTCTTAGCGACAGAAAGAGAAAGGGCGACGGAAAAAGGCGATTCCGTGCTGCCAGATAAGGTCCAACCCTTAATTACTCACCTGCTTGGTAAGCACGAAGTACGCGTACGCGGCCATCGCGGTGCCGTACGTGACGAAGTACGTGACAGGCTCCATGATGTCCCAAGAGTACTCCCACCACGTGAGTCTCGCCAGGACCCCAAACTGCACCCCCATCAGACTTAAACCGACCCACGTGAGGACAGACGTCTTGCGCGTCGTCTCCACTTCAAGTGCTTGTCGCTTCTGGAAATCACAATGAATTTTGAACATTATTTCGTGGTTTTTAAGTATGAAACCAGCTAGATGTCATCGAGCTACTTTAGGCGCGGCGAAGCAGCAGTTTTGTTCTTGCTTCTCTTTATTTATTTATTTATTTCGTTACATGTAAAGTTTACAGTTCCGACAATATATTGTCTTTAACCCGTAACCGAGTTGTGTAGACAATATACAGGTTCTCTTATTTTAAAAGATAAATGAGCTACAAAAGGAAGACAAACATTAAAGCTACATACTAACGTATTTAACAAAATTATAAACTAAATTACAGAAATGACAAGACATAACAAGTAAGGGCTGGTTTACACGTATTACGTTGATAAGTAGTTAGCTCTCGGAATAGCTAGCATTAAAGAAATGCCTAGGGTTTTTTCCATGTCATAACAATGAGGATACGATCAACAATGAAGATGTTTTATAATTGATGCAATTGTATACCGTCGAGAAGTATAGTTATCATTAGAGAATTTGGTTTATAATCCATTTTACTTAGTCGGGAAAGTCATGTCAAGTCAATATGTCTGAGCTTTGAAGATCTTGATACAGCCCGACTAAATGACATAGACTCACCGCCTGATATAAGCATGAAGTGGTGTCTCATATTTTAGCATACCTAATTACCTACTTAGTTTTTTTACTCTTTCCAAGCAATCTCTCTCACCTCTTCTAAAGGTTCCAGTTCAGCAGTGAGCTTCTCCAGTTGCGCCCTCAACTCTCTCTCCTTCCTGATCTGGTGTTCCCTCACGTTGAGCGCTTCGTACAGTTGGTTCACTAAGTTCCTGACGTCACTCAAACGCGTGATCTCCTCTGCGCTGAGACGCTCCTGAAATTTAAGTATGATACCTTTAAAATCGGACATCTATATAAATAAAACTCAAAGGTGACTGACTGACATGGTGATCTATCAACGCACAGCCCAAACCACTGGACGGATCGGGCTGAAATTTGGCATGCAGGCAGATGTTATGACGTGGGCATCCGCAAGAAAGACTTTTGAAAATTCCAACCCCAAGGGTTTAAAATAGTTGATGAAATTTTGTATATAATAATACTATTAATTAAATATATTAATATAATAATATAATAAATTATATTTATATATTATTTGTAGTCTTTATAATAATTATTAATCCATACTTGATATCATAAATGCGAAAGTGTGTCTGTCTGTCTGTCTGTCTGTCTGTCAGTCTGTCTGTCTGTTAGTCTGTCTGTCTGTTACCTCTTCACGCCCAAACCGCTGAACCGATTTTGTTGAAATTTGGTATGGGGATACTTTAAGTCCCGGGAAAGAATCTAGTATACCTACTTTTCATCCCGGAAAAATGTACGGTTTCCGCGCGATAAACGAATTTTGGCACAACGGAGTTGCGGGCGTCATCTAGTTTATTTAATAAATAGTTGGGGGTTTTCAGTGGCCCCCTACATGTGGCCCGAACATAGGCCTGTCGTCTTCGTTGGTATCCCGATTCACAGAAACACAACACGCAACACCATCTCGAGAACTCAGTGCAATGGGCGACGGTATCCGCTCACCGTCACACCGAGTTCCACACCCATTGCCACCTTACAGGCCGATAAGAACCTAATGCGAGGCGCTAAAAACCGTCAGCGAAATACCAACCACGTTCAAAAACAACCGGAAATAATCCTGCTTAAATATGACAAAATTAACGACTACGAAGGTTATTAAAAAGTTCAAATGACAAAGAGATTGCCAATTAAGTACATGATAAATAGCGGAGACATTTGTCGTCTCGAATTATCAAAGGGGAACAAGTGCTTGGAAAGCAGCCAGTTTTGTTAACGATTAATAATAGTCCATCTTCAGCGAGTATACTCATTCCTGGGAATAATTTACTTTAAAGTTATGAACTTCATTATGCAGCAAAATCATAATAGTATCACGTTTTAGTCGCCATTACTTAAATCAACCATAGTGAATCATAGCTTAGGAACCAGTAATTTTATTAAAGCCTCTTCACATTGGCCCATGAACTATGATGGACTACAAGCGATTGCGAAGCGAAGCGATGGGAACGTATTGAGAAGCACATTCTATTGCCCATCGGCGTCGATTGTGCAGTGTGCACGCTGAAGACAGCTTCACAATCTTGGGGGTAGTCACGATTATCCAGCCCAACGTGGGAGAACCAAATAGGTACAATTAGGTACAAGGTACAAACATTTATTGGGACTCTTTGAAATTCATCTAACAATAAAATTCTTCCAATCTAGTTGCACAGTCAAAAATCCAAAGTGAAACCACAGACTAGTAGTGGTTAAACATAAAAGCCGCAAATTCTCAAAACATTATCATAATTCCCAATAAATTATGTATACAGTACATCGCGTCGTTACCATAAACACGAGACACGAGGCGCAGGTAAACAATTTCGTACAAAATCAATTTCATACCTACTTACACTTTAATCTATTGTGACACGAGTCACGACCCGCGAACCATGAATAAAGATATCAGAATAAATATTCAACAGGGCCTCTTAAACGTGTTGTTTATTTCTGGGGTGAAATATAAAGATATTACCGAGGATGTATCCATTCCTCTCAACGTTATAATCGAAAATAGGCGGGGGGGAAAAGCGACGTTCGTATGTAAGCAAACAGTCAAACACTACCAGTCGAGTCAGGAGAAAGTCCAGATCCAGAAGATAGTACTTTTACCAATTGCAGAGTTTGTTCTATCGCTGTTTGACTGTTCCATTCGAAAAACAAAAACCCCGTTATCTTTTTTGTTTATGTGAAAGAGACAACTAGGGCCAAACTCTACATCCGGGGGTGCCAGACTTTACTAATTAAAATTTAAAAGTTTCCCATTATCATCATCTATCCTCCACTTAAAGCCCTTCATCTGATTTTCTCTAAAAATAATGTAGCTAATTAAAAGTTAACGAACCTCCGCTGGGAACAATGAAAATTGGATTCAAGATGGGGACTGAAGTGTCCCATTTTTTTACTCCTATCTCAATCTGCGCGGATAATTATAAATTCAATTGGGTCCGGATCGCAGCTCTGTCTCGACGAAAACACTACATTGTTAAAACTTTGAGTTTTTCGGAATTGAGGGCCATCGGAATATCCAAGTCAAAATATTATCTCATTCTTATAGCTAGTTGAGTAATAATTACTTACTTACTGCGGCGCAGCGACTCAAATTGAGTCTTGGCCTCTGACATAAGCACACGCCACTTCTTCCGATCCTGTGCGACGTCTTGTCATGATTCGGCTCGTACCGCCTTCAGGTCCTTTTCTACCTCATCCCTCCAGCGGTATCTGGGACGGCCTACCGGTCGTTTGCCAGTCATTTGCCCCACATACGCGTTTTTTTGCCGCTCGGTCATCATTGTGGTTGAGTAATAATAAGCGTATTTTGCAAATGTGTTCTTGTAAGCCGTAAACAATTAATGACGTTCGTCTGTAAGATAATGCCTATAAACGTGTAGGCTTCTCTTTAGGAACATTAGATCCAGTCTATAGACTATAACGAGGTAAACTAGACATCCCTGATAGTAAGAATCTGATCAGATGATTTTAGAGCGGCAAGCTCCTTTTTCTGATACCTTCGGTAGGTACTACGAATTGGCCCACCCCACAAACAAAAGGGAATACACTTATACTTGAACATGACGTTATAATATTACGTTTTATCCGTAAGGGCCGGGACACAAAAACACGGCACTGCGTCGTACGGCGTCGTAGGACGTCGTGCCATAGAAACTCACGTAGAATTAATTCAAAATGAGTTTCTACGACGCGACGTCGTACGAGGCCGTACGGCGTCGAGTGGTTTTTTACGACGCGCGTCGTTCATTTCCACGACATGGCGCCGTGCGGCGCCGTACGACGTCGTGCCGTGTTTTTGTGTCCCGGCCCTAAGACCATTCAACGGTGTCTGGCTAGCCTTCTCAGTGTTAGTTATCTATCTATCTCCCATTAATTAATATTGAAACACTAATCTCGTTATATTGACAGCGCCTCATTACAGCGTCTTTCTTTACAACGATGAATAATGAGCAGCCTGATATATCCATCGAGTAATTGGACTTTAATAATGGCTACGCCGGGGTTGTTAGGGGTTAATTACAACCCCGGGATGGGAGTCATAAGTCATGTCTGAGGGAACTCGGACTTGAATATTTTAGGGCTGAAACATCTGACGACTTCCTTAACACAACATTGAGTTATTAAATTTACACTGTGGCGTGAGCAACACACCGTGCAGTCTACAGGAACATGTTCCTGTAGACTGCATCGTAAAGTTCTCAAAAATAAAATTACAAACTTATATTATTATATTAATGGAGACTTCTGTGCATATAGTCTATAGAACATGTTCATTTTTGTTTGAAACATTGTGTTTGAAAATAATTACATGATAATTATTTTTATTTTTCGGCGTATATCCAGTAAAACGCATTTTTGTTATTCATTAATGCCCAAAGGCAAGTTTGGATAGTAGTTCTGTGGTGTGAGTTTTTATATCCAAATGTTATACGTCTTATTTCCCCACAACGTTATATAAATAAAGTGATAGCAAATTGTTTAGTTTTTCTATTACGAGGAAATCCCGCGTCACCTCAGTGATAAATGCTTATTTCTTTTTCGAGGAAAACAATAACTCATCATAAACATCTTTTGTTCTTTTATTATATAGGAGCTCATTTAGCTAAATGAAATAAGATGAAAAATTGAATTATCTTATATTTTCAACAAAATAACACGGTGAAAACATTTTTGAAAAGCGACCCATTGGTTGTAATAGAGATATTATGTTTATTTTACAATAAGAAGTGTGCGCAGAGAGACCGCCAAAGACCTGCAAAACTCAAAGGACGTCCATTTTACAATCTACTCAAACATTATTCAGAAGTAACATTAATAATAATTAGCTCCACAAACAAAACAAATCCAACAGTATCCAAAACAAATCATTGAAGCTTTAAAAGCAATTCATCTAGATTAAGCCGCTACTTTGTACTTGTCCGATAATTGCAAAGTTTGAGGGGTTGGATTAACGTATTGACAACTTTGCAGCTCAGCAATAACAAATTTAATCCACTTAATGCTATTTAAATTTAGGCAGGCTTTGAAAGTAACCTTAAGAAAATGGGGCACGTAGTTGTCATTTGTTTTTGATGAAAATGAAAATCTATACTTATTATAAAATGAAGTCACTTTTTTTCCCTCATGTCCCTTTGTTCCATTTAATCTTTTAAACTACGCAACGGATTTTGATGATTCTTTCAGTGTTAGATAGCCCATTTATCGAGGAAGGTTATAGGCTATATTTTATCACGCTAAAATTAATAGAAGCGAAGAAATTGAGGAAAATGTGGAAAAAACGGGGGAAATTATTTGAAAGGGCTAACTTGAACGCGCTAATCTCAGGAGCTACTGGTCCGATTTGAAAAATTCTTTCAGTGTTAGATAGCCCATTTATTGAGAAAGGCTGTAAGCTTTATTTTATCATGCTAAGATTAATAGGATAATGTAGAAAATTATTTGAAAGGGTTTAATCTCGCGAACTACTGGAGCAATTTTTATGTTATTTGGAGATAAGAAGTAGACCACATGAAGGATTGTCATGATGGGCTATCGATTTTAATCATTTTTTCAGTGGCTATATATTTTATTCTCGTGCGACGCCGGGGCGGGTCGCTAGTTATATATGAATATATTTATTTTCAGAAAGGGTAAGATGGATGGATAAAGATGGTCAGTGTCAAACAAGCAGTACGTTTCTTGTCTTCGAACCTTTAATTTTTCGTTCAATTTCGATAAACAGTCAATTAATAAACACTTTGTTTAATAACATATTGCTGTCATCTGACTAACCAACGTTTCAGACAAAGACGACAATCGTTTATAAGTTACAAAATATTATATTATAAGAATGTTTCTTTGCACAGCCACCATCTATGTGAATATTTTATATAGGAGGTAATATCATTACATCTCCTTCCTTATAACAAGCCGGATGCAACCTATTGTTTTAAGCTTCGAGGCTCGAGTTATGTTCATATAGTCGTTAGCTACCAATTAGCTAGTTATCTCAATCTGGCTAGCTCTAACAATGCGACGATCGGCGTGAAGCAATTACAGACTGTAATTAAAACGCCGATAGACTGTTCGCAGCTCGAATGAGGCCAATGTGCATTTTTCGCACTATTCATGGCACATTTTTAATATTTTGTGTGTTAAATATTGTTGAGGAATACGTTTTCGTAGTAAGTAAATTTTTTTATTTTTTAATTTAATGAGACACAAGATAGGGTAAGGGCTAAGGCCCACTTTGAATAACAATTCTTGGGTGAACGCTTTAGTATAACATGTGTTCACCCAAGATTTGTTGACGTGCGGCCTAGTCAGTGTCCGTAGACGACAACAAACTCTTATCGTATTTCATAAATATTCTCGTCGACTACTAAATAATATTTAGTTATATATTTTTTCCGAGTCAATTTTCGACCTTGTGCTGGTAGTTCTACTTGCTGGTAGGTCTACGAGTAATTCTGCAAACCTTTGTTTCAAAATCCAGAAACAACTATTTTTATTCTTTTGTTTTTCATGTTTAATGCTACAACTCTATGCATATTTTCATGTTTCGCGAGCGACCCATCCTGGAAAAACTTTGCCGCAACGTCAACATGTTCTAATTTAAATTTCAAATCGGAATGCTATACAAATAAATATGGCGATTTAATACCCGTTACGGTGAATACTGTTAATTCCTTTTTAGTTTCGTACCAAGTCGCACGAAACACGTGAGTAACACATAATGCTAGTAATAAAACTGTCATTACGCCTAGCCTAGGTGAGCCTAGGTTAGGAACACTAACTACGTACAGACCATTAGAATTGGGTGAAAATATCTAGACTTTATTTGATGACTACATGGCTTTGTTTTCGCATTGCAGATCTAGAAGTCTATACATATTTTAAGTAGGTGTACTCTCTTTGTTGAGAAACTTAAGTTCTCTTTGTTATTATTATTATTATATTATCTATGTATAGGCACATAATACATATTAGTTGGTATAGGTATTGTGTCACTAATCATTATAAAAGTATTAAGGTCGTCCTTTAGGACGAGGGTATAATTTCGTTGGGTTGGTGAATCTCCCAAAAATTTAAACCTTTTCAATAGTAATATTTGTATTATTTATATAAGTTACATTTACTTTTAATGTTTCGTTTTTTTAGGAAATATTTTATGTTATTTCATTTAATAACATAAAATTGTATCTTAATATTTTTTTTTAATAATTTTTGTATTAAGTATATTTTTTCTCAAGTCAGGTTTTTCACACAAGTGCACTCTTCTCCAGACGTTTTCCACTTTATAAATCTAAATGGGCTGACGTCTTATCATAGAGAGCACTCCGCTAGGCTTTTAGAATATGCTCTTGTTTAACCTATAACGTTTTGACGACCTCTGTGGCTCAGTTGGTGGGAGCTGTTGGTAGCTCAAGCCGGGGGTCGTGGGTTTGAATCCCGCCGATGCAATGGAACAAATTTTTTTTTAAAGTTCCTGGGTCATGGATGTGTATTAAATATGTGTATCATATAATAAAAATCTTAAATATATTGTATAGTATAAAAGTATTATATATATTTCCGTTATCTGGTACCCGTAACACAAGTCCTTCAGGTACTTACCACGAGGCCAGACTGACGTGGTGGTTTGTAAAGTTAACGATAATTTTTAGCTTAAAAGAGCAATGAATGAAGGTGGTTACGTTAAAAATAATAATAATAAAACTTAAACCAACTATGTATAACATAAATTAAAAATGTAAAGGCCACGGACTTAAGGCCCTGTCTTATCTCTATGTTGGGTCACAAATCATAATGTAAGTACAAAAATGATTGTTAGTATGAATGTAAAGCTGTCTATATAAACAATCGATTGAAATTGACAGTATTTTCATATTATGATAATATCAAGAAAATGGTGCGTAGAGACCTATCACTCAATCCTTAAATACCCTCACTAAGTTCCCTTATCCATTTAACTCCCTTACATCCACCACGTAGGTCAATTAACTGTAGTAGGTCGTCAAGAGAAGTTGTTTGCGGCCCTCGGCTACAAGGGTTAATCTACTCATCGCTGAGCGGTTTGATATTGAATTTTCCGATAGAGATTCATGTTCAATATTGATTTAAGGAGTAAGTAAAGCTATTAAATGGGATTATATCCACTTTATCTGTTAGGCCTCGGCAAATTGTATGTACCATCGAGGAAATTGATTCCTAGGCAGTCGACAGACCAACGTCATTTGGTCGGATCATGTCAATGCTGTTGAAATGTAGAAATGAATGGGTTTATCGTAAGGCCGTGTACCTGCAAGACAACTGTCGCGAGAAGTGTCTGACAGTCTGTCTGACAGCAGCTTGCAACTTGCAAGTGTAAACCCCGTAGCAAGTGCTGTCGCGACAATTTGCCAAGCGCTTCCTGCGAGTAGTTGCGACAGCATGTCTAAACATGTCTGCGAGGACTCGCGACAGGGTTGGTACCATGAAACTGTTTTGAGAGTCAAACAATCGGACGAGAATGCCGCCTCCTACTCTAACAAACGTGAAATGACGTTGTTAGAGCAGGACGCGGCATTCTTGTCTGATTATTTGACTCTCAAAACAGTTTCGTAGTAGGCCTACAGATCTCGCTGCGGGTCACCGCAGATATTTACGGTCTAGTTTCGTATGGCATTTATCCGCGAGCTTCTCGCACGACATTTATTGCAGCAATAAATTGCAGGAAATTAGTATGAAATGTAAACAATATTGAAAAAAAACTCACGCAAGACTTCCGCGAGTTTGCTTGCAGGTGGAAAGTCGGCATAACGCAATCAAACTACATAAGTCCCTCATCTGCCTAGGAATCAACTTCTCTGATAGTACATTAAAATTTAAAATTAACAATATGCAACCGTTACGTAGTCCGTACGGCTCTTACTCCTCGTAGTGACTCTATATATTTGTGGCATTTTATGCCATCATAACAATGCCGAAACATATCTGGCACCTGATTTATTAGCAGCTTACGAAAGGGTAGAAAAGATAGGAATAAGATAAGGGTAGAAAATTGAACAATGCCGGAACATAACTGGTACCTAAATAAATTAGCAGCTTACGAAAGATAAGGGTAGAAAAATGTCTTGTCCTTTCTAGGCCGCCCAGGCCCTGATTAAAAGGTTTACTTGATTACTACCCTAACTTACTTAAGTTTGTAAGGTTTTTGACAGGTCTGTCTATCCACTTTTGATTGTCTGATTTCAAACACGTAAATAATTGAAAAACTGCTGTCAAAAACCCTCAAATACCGGGCATAATGCGAGCTCTACGCGGTTCGCGGCGCGAAAGCCGGTGAAGGCCGCGAACCGCGAGAGTGGAGGGTTTCGTGGCTGCTTCGCGGCTTCGTATTTGTTCGAATCGTGTTCACGGCCGCCGCCGCGAGTGTAGAGCCCGCATAAGAATTAAGATAGTTCCTAGAGAACTTCTCACCTGTACCGGACTCTTCACATGGCACTCCGTGCCATCAATGAGCAGGCGGAAGTTGTTATCGAGGAGCGAGATGAAGAAAAAAACAAAGAAAGTGTCTCTCGAGCGTGTATTAAGTGCTTGTAAGTGTGAGAGAGAGGGGAGTTCCTCTTACCTGTGCCGGTGTCTTCACGTGGTACTCCACGTCGTTGATGAGCAGGCGGAAGTCGTTCTCGAGGAGCGACTCGATGGTGTCGCTGGCGGCGATGCGCACGCGCTCGTCCGCCGCCATCGCGACCGCGCGCTCCACGCCCCGGTCCTCCGCCTTCACCTGAGGGGGAGGAACGCTTTAAATTGCCATATCTTGCAAATTAATAATACAGGGTGTAACAAAACTAAGCGATAATATTTTAGGGAGTATTTGAGACCCTGTATCGAGTTCACTGTGAAAGTAGCAGCGCTGAAAGAGTGACTTTTTTCACATTTGTATGGAAAAATTGCAAAAACAAAAAATGGGAAGTGATTGCCCGTACAAATCACAAAAAAGTGATCGGAAAGTTAACCTAGCTTTTTAAACATTTTTTCACATACTTATTCCTTATGGTTGGTTTTCTATCATAAAGTAACATTATGTAACAACACTTAAAATTACAATTACTTAACAAGCTCCATGACATTTCTACCCATGCGCATATAAGTAACAAGCAATTGGCAATTTGCATAACTACATTATATAATTGTCCATTGTGGAAAACGCCAGGAAATTCCCAGCACAGTATGCACCAATCACAGAATTAGCAAAATATGCTTAATAAAAGCTATGAAATAATGTCTTACGGTCGCACACAGACAGGTTAGAATTTTGATGATTACTTAACTTAATTAAATGAAGAAAAAGAATCTGAATATCTTTTTTTGAGTTTGAATAAGAAATGTAGGTGTGTATGTAGCTTATGTCAAAATTATCATTAAATTAAAGTTAAGTAATCATTTAATATCTCTGAGTACGGTCAATTGAATTTACATTGATAAAAAAGTGATGCAGAAGTTTCAGTTGAACGTTGGATTGAATCGTAACATGTTATACAGCTACTGGATGCTAAACATGTTTTCATTAGCACAGAGCTAAATCAGCGTCAGAATCCAGTATGGCCCCCGCTACTGAATCAATGTAAATACGCATTGATTACGTCCTTTTGCAAATGCAGGGAAAGTATTTTACAATAAACATTAATCACAATAAGCTCTTTGAAAGTTTAGACTTAGATGTGATTGCAAAGGCCAAGGGAAAATATGATTTTTGCATCCCCGGCGGGTTGGTGTCAGGGGTATGTGGGACTTCCCATGATGGGACTCCGCTAAAACTCCCATGATGATTTTAAAGTTGCGGGTACGATAAAAGTTAAAACCCATTGCAACACGCCAAGATTGCAATTCTTAGCAGGCTACTATTCTCTTGATCTGAAAGTGTTAATTTATACTGGCGCAGAGTCGAAGCGCATCAAAGCGCTCTGGAGTTAAGGTTGAATTTGTTATGTTCAGTTTTTTGTAAGACGCTTCGACGTGTTTCGATTCTGCAGCGTAAACTATAAAGATCGCTGGTGCTACTCCACGTACGTACCTGTTCCAACAGATCGCCGACTGTCTGGGAGACGGGTCGCAGCGTGAACCGGCACCGCTCGCGACGGGACGGCAGCGGGACGGTGATGACGGGCAGACCGCGCCGGTACGTCACCGACACTTCTGTAACAACCAGGAAAATTGTCGATAACGTCGTAGAAATTAGGAAACTGTGTTGGAACCACAGACATAAATCAAGTCGCTCCATTTGTATGAAAACGAGCGTGTCACTTTTTTCCTACCACTGTGACGTACCGATAGTAAGAAACGTGTCCACTAGCAGGGCCAATGTATCTATTTGAATTTCTACAGCTCAATACGGCACTTTTAAGCATTTAGGCATTTTTAAAATTCCGATTGACGTCCGATTCCGATAACAGACTAAAGAACAGACTTTCGAAAGACGAGCATTGCTCGTCGTTTGGGAACGCGAAATGGCACGCGAAGTACCTACATACACATGCTGATCTATCTTGATCTATGTCTGTGGTTGGAACAGATTACAGAAAATTATCTAGTTTTTTGAATGGAGGTATATACCACATTCTAAAAAAGTGGAGCCTACAGAAGTGGCTTCATGTTTTAAAAATGTAGAGAAGCGAAAAATATACAACAAGGTACTTCTACTACTACTAACTAATGTAGAGGAGTTCATCGTCATGTGACACATCGATTCCATTTAATCCTTCGATCGCGGATTCTTGGAAATCTATTGTTATTCTATTGTTGTCGCGATCACCGGTGATCTTATGGGGCTTGAAGGATTAAAGTCAAAACTCAAATCCCATACATTGCGCTTTCGAACTTCTATGCTAAAAATCGTTTAGTGAAACTAAACGCAACGCTTAATTTTTTAATGTTCAACAATAAACTTAAGTAGGTATGTTATTATGGTAATATAACACGCACGTGTTAAATATAAAATTTGCAAACAAAACAAATCGCTACAGTCATAAAAAGTAACTGTTTGGTACACTGACCCACAGCTACCGAAACTCCATTTTTCACGCGTCTTGACCACTCGTTTTTACCCAAAAATCAGGGAAAGTGAACAACGTAACTTTAACCATCAAGATTGCAAGATCTTGTGATACCGAGGTGTGTAATTAAATCATGTTAAATTAAATTTTAACACGGCTATTACGAAGTGCAGAAAAATGTTTTTGAAAAGTGTAAACTTCTGTAGGCGCGAAATTTTTTTTTTTACTTAACCGTTCTATATACTGGAGTTCAGAACCTTTAAAGTTATATTTAATGTGCTACTAAAAATACAATTGCAAAATGTTGAGCATATACGTTTAGTTAAATCAATAAGGAGCTTCTCGGCAAATAAAACGCCGACTAGCCTTTACAAGAATATTATTTCAAGTGAAATGTAGGTTGCATGGCTGCAGATACTAATAAGCAGTTAATATTCGAATCCTGAAGGAATAATATTTTTATTACGTACGATATCAAAAACACAAGAATAATTACTCGACCTTAACAGGTGGATGCTAATTGCTAACACATGATTATTACAAAAGATATGTAACCAAAGATCGAAGATAGAAAAATGAGATCGAAAGTCAAAGATTCAAAAACTTTCTATTCGCAATTAAGACACCCCAAGGCCGAGCAATCTCACAATCAGGCCTATTTACATGCACAGCACTACACCTGGCTAACATATGGGAATAGGGTTGACAACATCCATTTTTACCACACAAATTAAAACATTTCTTTTTAAATCTTTTATCTTAGGTACACCCTGTAAGTCAAACTTTTTATAATTCTGAAAACTGACCTAAAATATGTCTTTTTTGTATAAGGGTAAGGCCAAGAATTTTTACACTTAGTAACATAGAGTAACATAGAAACTTCTAAGTTACAGCAACGCAAAAGTAACGAGTAAAGAATGTAAGGCCGATTTTATAGTGCACATTATATGTAAAACTTTATGCCTTATACGGGGTGTAAGGAACAGCGTCCCGCAAACAACAAATGAACGTTACCGGTAACATAGACGTAACATAGAACTAATTAGAAGTAACGTAGAAGCGAGATCTTTTAGGCTTTAATTGACCATTAATCGATAATTTGAGCTCAATTTGGACCAAAAACACACGCCAGGCATTGCTTCTCCGCTTATTCATATTTCTATTCAAAACAGGTGCAATAAAACTGTTATTTACCTTTGAAATCGTCTAAATTCATTAAAAAAAACTCCGACCAAACACATGCGTGCACTTTTGCTCGACTCTACAGACAACAAACAAGTATATTTTTTTTATTTTATTATTCGCATAGATACTTAGTGTTGCCAGTGTCAATACAAAATAGTGCCACAAAAGATTAACATTGTTTAGAGGTGAAATTACGGTAACATAAAAAATAGTAACATAGAAGCGAAAATACGGAGACAAACATTTAAATTTCGATAAAGTCATGAAATTTGCTTATTTAAAAAGATCAACCACTACGATTAAATTGCTAAGTATCAGAGTATTTAAGTCAGTTCTTGAGAATTTGTCTTTCAATGGAAAAAAATACAAAATTTTAGTTCCAAGTATTTGGATACATGAAAAAGACAGCGAGTTTTTTGCAATATTAGGGGTAACCGACGAATTTAACTCACTGTAGTTATTAAACCATAAAGAGTATTTTAACTTTGATATGAAATTGTATGATTTAGATCCCTACAAAATACAATAAAAGTTATTGAATAAAAAATTACTGGTTAGTTTTTTTATAATATGCAGATAAAAATTGGAACACTTTTTACTTTCGAAAAGTGTAAAAATTCTCGGCCTTACCAATAAATCTAACTAATTTTAAGCCCAGCAGATATATAAAAGAATAGTGTAACAAGTATTGCAGTAAATTTTTAAGACAACCCTAAAAATAGGGTTACCACAATGGTTCCAATGCGGACGCAGCCTGATAACTCGGCCCACATGCCCACTAGCCGTATGTAGATTGTAGAGTGGCCGATAAGCTGCTGTACCAACTGTGAACCGTATCTCTACAGTGATAGAGTCCAATATTCAGCACACAAGTATACTCGCCGAAGTACAGTCGCGTTCACAGAGCGTTCGTATATTAATATGTTAATACCACTTTCATACATATACATAAGTTTTTATGGGTTTTGCACAAAAACCCGAGAATAAATATTATTATGCGCTTCTGAAACTACTTATAACTAATATTCCGCATATCCCAAACAGAGAAAAAGGGTACGATTTAATGGAAAAGTGTTTTTGCTACGAAAGGGTTGCTGATTTGATCATAATAATAATAATATTATCTCTCTTGCTCCTTCTTCAAATAAGTATGATATTTTAACAATTGCTTACGGCCAAGAGATATTTAATATTATTTACTGTAGTAAATAGTAAAGATTTTAACATCAGTTACATACATTTTCTGTTAAAGTTATGTATGTATCATTATATCTCAGAGAAAGGCCGATGGTTATAATTAAAAAACCAGACTAGTGCAAGTTTTTAGGCTCCTATATTTCATTACAGCTATAAAATGGGAAAAACCTTATACATAATAAATTATTGCCTATATCCTAAAAACTTTTTAGTATCATTATAATATTACGCCGATATTCGCGACGATACCGCGACTTTCATGAGTTATCTTTCACACCACGACTGCAGTGAGGTGCTGATAAATTGTTGAGATTGTGTTTACACCATTTAGTAATATATCCGTTACTTTATTTTTATAATATTATGATTTTATGAGCAAAATTTAGAGATACAGAAGCTTTTCCAAGAGCGTAATTTTCACTATGCTCCAAACCTCTAAGATCAGCAGACATCAGCCTAAGCCTTAAAGTACTAAAGTGCATCTTCGATCATTGTGTCCAGGATGCTTATCAATACTGTGTTCTAAGTAGGGAATGCAATCCCGCAAGATAATTTCAATCCCGGTATTTGCGGGACTGAACTATCACAATCCCGCTGGATCCCGGTATTTGCGGGATCCCGCAAGGTGGAGTTAAAATTTTAAAATAAATCGTTATAATGACTTTACTTGATAGACCCCGTTTTATCCTTAAAAAACACAAATAAACTTTGTCGGACACTTATTTACAAGACCTCAGACTTTTAGATATAAAAATAAAAAGAAGCTGAACATTTTGTTTGGAAAAGGCTACGTAATAAATAATAATAAATGTTTAAAAAAACTAAAAACACGCTCCTAATTACTTTCATCTATTATTAGAATTATTAATTTTATTTCGAAATATAGGGAAATTATTGTCCTACAAGATTCGATTACATACATACAGCCCAAGCTTATAAAAGTATGCTAAAAAAGTAGTGCCTCACATTAATTGTGTCGTCTGCCAAACGGCTCCTGATATTCGACAGAAGGTAGCCAGCAGGTGAAAACGTTCGCTCAGCTTCCACGCTGGTTAGTACAATTATAGGGATGATGACAAGGTCAAAGATTAGCGAATTTTGTTAATAAAATAAAGAAAACACGGTAAAAAATAATTGTTACCAAAATTTCAGCTCGACTGCATTAGTATTTTTTTGTTATGCGCCTTCAAAGTTGGATAATCAAGTCGAATTTTTCTTCAATTACATTTCTTAATATTTGTATACCATTCGATGACTTATGCAATTAAAAGCAACTTTTGGTATGAAACCACTTTCATAAACGCAATATTTAATATACCTATCGAACAAAGTTCTCTCCCGATCCATACAAACTACGAAAGAGTGACGTCAGTCTTTCGTAGCACTTTGTATGGAGCGTTTCGGGTAGGTCTATTTTATGAGATATATTTGAATTGTTCATATCTTGGTGAATTTTTAAGCTATCAGAGTCATTCTTTCAGCGATGTTTCTATTTTTAAGGGTCTTTCAATTACCAGTAAGAAAAAAAATTAGTCATCAAGCCTATTGTCATTTAAAGTGAATTACAGGTGAATTGAAGATAAATTGTTTATAGTGGGCTGCCTTTAGCCAGTTCACGCACCCCCGCGCGCAGAGTTACACGTATGAATCACGATCCTTTGTAATCCCGCCAGTCCCGCGGGATCCCGCTAAATTTTCGACCGGGATTAGTCCCGCAAAATGCATGCGGGATCCCGGTATCCCGGTATTGCATTCCCTAGTTCTAAGTAATAGCCTAGATTTTTGTAATTTAGGCTATTATTAAGAATGATGCTTTAAAAAATAGCCCTATACTTCGGGTATATTGCTATAACTTTTGTTTACAAATCTCTTGCTTGTGAGTTGTGACGCATCGCATAACGCGGTCCGATCGGGATGCGCGGGCGCCGACAGACACAATAATTGCTTGTCACTTTCTTAATTATGAACGCCATTCCGATCGTTTCTCTGCTACGACTCGTCTGATGTATAATTTCCGAGATTTTACTTTAATCGTCGCGAGATGAATGCGATGCATTTTTTACTTCCGTTCGCGATTCTCCAACATTGTCGGATTAAAGTTAATCGTGATTGGTTTATAATTACTTGGATTGGATAATTTAATTACTTTGAAAGTAATTAATCATTATGATTATGACTCATGCAGGTAATTATTTATAACAATTAACTCATTATATTCTACACTCGATTCCAATATTTTAATGCAACATTAATACTATAGTTTAATTCCTTGTTTGAGGTATTTGTCCACCTATAAAAATAAGGTGAAAATTGGTGGGTACCGGAAGATGCACGCTGCCGCCGCGGCCGGCCTAGAAAAAGATGGCGCGATGAGCTGAAAGCATACCAGCCAGGCTAGCCAGCGGTGGCACAGGAGCGAGCACAATGGAAGACCTTGGAAGACTTTGCCCAGCAGTGGGACAGCATAAGTTAGAAAAAAATAAAACAACTGACTTCCAAGTTTTCATGATAATACTTTGTACATTTTGTAGTTTTAGTAAACAAGAAGCGACGCAAAAGTTGAAGAGAAGTAGGATTAAAAAAAAGAGATTGTCATCTAGTCCCATCAATAAAGGCATTTTAATTCCACAAACTCAGAACGACAATGTTTTTAAAATTAAAAAAGTTGGTCCTTTGTTGTCACTTTATCATTTTCCCGGACAAGAGCGATGATGGTACCCGTGTGGTTCCGTATATTGTGTGTGCCTGAAACCAATTCATTACAGCCACAATGGAAAATTGAAACATCGCACAAAGCGCTGCGAAAATATTCAATTATAGTTCGCGCATGCACCATTATAGTAGGGATGTGCCACACAGCCAAAGTGTTGAACTGAAGTATGGTAAGATAATATTATGTTAAAAACTTAACTTTTTTCCGGACTAAAAGCAGGTAAAAGTTTAAAAATACCACTCCAATGCCAAATGTCATCTAAATATGTTCTAAAGTTTAAGCGTGAAAAGGTAAAAATCATGCGATATAATATTAAATACTTTCCAATAAAAAAATATATAATAAGTACATATTAATTATTATACACCGATATTACATAAATAGCCTTATTATACTATTGTAGTCTTTTTAAGTAGAGCACGGTATTACGTAAATCCCACAAAAATACCAAAATTCTTATAAAAATTCCTAAATTTTGTCTGTGGGTGGTAGAAACACAATACCTCCAAGTTAGAGGGTGGTAATAATTGATAACATGAATGAATTGGTCCTTCGAGCCCAGCGACCAGATTTCGAACAAAGCCTTCGGATGATAGATCATATCAAATTACTGGGAATATTATTCACAAGGCTGAGTAACAACTAAATTTAGATTCAGGTCACATAAACATTAAGAACCAGGGGCCCGATTCTCAAGCCCAGAATAGTTTCGATCGTTGGCCATCTCACTCGCGTGTATCTCACGCGAATTAGACGGCCTGCGATTTGCGAACGAAATTACATTCGACGCTTAAGAATAGGCCCCTACAAGCCCCTTACCTTTACACGTGTCTAGTTTATATTATTAGGATTTCGTCTTTACACAAACTTAGAAGTTCCATATATATACAACGTCCCAAATACTTACCTTAGAATATTTGGACGATATACTCGTATAATTTTATGTCCCGAGTCCTAGCCCTTTTTTCGAAGTTTCATAAATATATTTTAAGAATGCTACAAGATACAAAATGTTGCTATCAACTTTATACGACAATATTAATAGTATATTGGGCACACAAACATTTTCTATCGCGTAAATTATCCTATATGCTTTTTCCGTGGACTTAAAGCTTAAGGCTTAAGAGGCTTAACGGCTTAAGCCTCATTAGGTAACAGATAGAAAGACTTTTAGATTAATAAAATTTATATTATAACTAATAAAAATAATACTTATGTTTAAAAATTCATCAAGAAGGCATCTCAGTGTAAGATACCAATCTTACACTGAGATTCCTTTCCATCAGTACCAGTGACAATATTTACATACAATATTATGCAAAAATGTGATCATACGATATTATTCTTGTAGTATACAAACTTTCCCCGCTATCTTATCAATCACTCTCACTACAGTCGACATATTATATCGATAAACACAATCAGTGTTGAAATCAAAATGGCCCCATCTCACGCAGGACTAAGGCTCAACTCACACTTGCACTGGGACGGAGCCGAAGCAACGCGTCACGTTTTAATAATAACAATAATACAATACACATATTTTATTCGACATCAAATTCACAATACATTACAGTACAAAGCACACATACATCAATAAAGACGAAAACAAAATAAAGCATACTAGGCCTTAATACCACATCTATACTAATATTATAATTGGGAAGAGTTTGTTTGTTTGTTTGTTTAAACGCGCTAATCTCAGGAACTACTGGTATTATATAACAGAAAAAAATATTCATCTCTATTGTTCTACTATATAATAGAACAAATTTTTTCGTCGACTCTTTTATAATATTTTCATAGCAGAAATTTGTACTGAAATAATTAAGTAATTGCAATGAATATTATGAATTTGGCGAAAAAAATGATGCGTTGCGCGTCGCTTCGACTCCTAACCTGTGTGTTTTCAGCCTTAGTACCCGCTGCATGTTCGCAGTCTAGAAGTTAAATAATAGAATATCATTAAAATTTGAATTCTTATTATTACACTCATATTGGATGAAGATATATGTGTGCACTTAGAATTAGAATTTAAAGATTCATTATGTTTAACTATAAGAAAACGTGGGGGAAAGAATGGGGGAAAGAATTTAGAGCGTTCTTAGCAGGAATTACAACGAAAGAAACGATATGGCAAAATAAACCAAAAGGGTGAAGCCAAACGAGCGTAATTTGTGAGTTGTGAGTCGCAGAATTTCTGCCGCGTAAATATCTTTTCATACAAATCATGACTCACAAAATTACGCTCGTGTGAATCAAACAGGACTTTTGTATAAAACTGAATGCAGCAAAATTCTGCCGAACCGAAATTCTGCGACTCACAATTCACAAATTACGCTCGTATGGCTTCACCCTAAAGTTTCCTTTAGGGAACTTTAGGAAGCTTTCGCTTCAAGAATAAAAAAATACTACAGTGAATTGCTGGGTTAGCCTTATTAGTATAAGTAGAATTACTAATTACTTAGGGTATAAGGTATACCTCGCTCTATTTTCAGTGACCAAGAGTAAAAACCCTTAAATCCTATCGTAATAAAGAAATGCAAAAGAAAATTGTATGCTCTATCTCTTTCTCTTTGTTATTATTTTAAATAAATGCATTTATAATGTTTTTCACAAAAAAAACTTCTCGTTGAGCGCGAATCGAGTTTTCCAAAGAGCAAAAACGGACAACATAAAAAAAGCATTACGCAGACGTTATTTACTCAGCGGTCTGCTGAAAATCCCCCAAAAATATTTGCCTTTAGCTCGTACTTCATATTTACGATTCCTTTGATGATAACCTCTGCACCTTTGTGACCCCTCATAAGTATGTTTTATGATAAAAGTGTTTTAGAAATATAATATTTCTAAAGCGAACGAAGGTATACAAAATATCATTGATATTATTTTAATCTGGATGTCACACAATATTATACATTTAGAACTATGCCTAATTTTTCATAATGTATTCGCATAAAAATTACGAGATGCAAATTACTTTAAAATGTTGGATCAATTTTACACTTAGCGAAAATACTTTTCAAGTCGAAGTAAAATTGGAGGAAATTGAATTAGATGTAACTTGTGAAATGGCACACGTTCGTCGTTCGTAGAGCTCTCTAAGTAATTTGATTTCACTTTAAAATCTAACATTTTAAGGATAAATAAAAGTTCGCTGAAAAATACATTAAACGAAGTGTTAACAATTCATTTGTTTATTATATATTTCAGTCAAATAAATACAAGTAGTTAAGTAAGTGATCTGGAAATAGATATCACCTTTGTACAGCGTTTTTCGCCCAGTTTGTTTAATTCCTGAACTTCGACTGGACGTCGGTTTTTATGTATAAGAAGTAAGAACAACAAATAACGCTGTTTTCAAGGGCAATAAAGTCTGATTTCTGGGTCGTTTTCTGTGCACAGGCAATAACAGATATTATATAAAGAGCTAACATTTTAAACTTTCGCGTTGTATTATAATTAAAACTTATAAAGCATTACTACTGGAATAAGTCGCGTTAAGTCCTGATTTATAAGTTTTAATTATAAAGAGCTAAGTTTTTCCAATAGCTCTACCTAAATTGTATATTCCCATTTGCATACAATTCCCGAAGAAAGTACAATTACAATACCGCACACGTAGCAGAATATTGTTTATAAACCCTTTTCCTTATCACCAATTTATTGACTCTGTAAAGAACGATCCCCAGTGGGAAACCGAATTGCGTTCGAAAAAATTCCGGGCCGAATAATTTCCGTAAGTTCAAGGGAAGTCGGTGATAAATGATTGCACCTGAAATACGAATCGCGCTGGAACCTTCGGGGACCGAACACTTCAACTGTAATATCATTCTAGACTTTAGAGTGTATCTACTCGTGAGGAAAAGGAAAAGTGAGGAAAAAATCATCATCAGGATCTATTAATATCTACTTCTTGGGACTTTCATCAGTTTAAAGTTAAAATTGGATTAGGTTGCTGGTAAGTGGTAGGTTAGGCTGAAATGATTCTTGTTGTTGCTTGTACTTGTTTTAGAGTTTGTCAAGTGATCAAGTAAGTCATTTGTCAAATCTTATAAACTTGATGAACGTTAAGGCTCCATTCCACCGCTGCGCACGCTGTGCACGCTGCGCCGCGGTGGAATGGAGCCCTTAGGCTGTCTATGATATAGTCCAACTAAATCACGTCAGCCTGTGAATCAATTTCTTGACACTACACAAGCCGATGGAGCTTATGTGCAGTCGAAGACAGGCTCGGTATACCACTTAAGACCTTATTGTCATGGAAATATGCACAAAACGTGGTACACCAGATAATATTTATTTGGCGGAGACTAACAAAGCGCAAAGGGAAAAACCGTCCAAGTGCGTGTCGTGCCACGCGCAATATAGGGTTCCGTAGTACCGCTAGTTTTTGATAATTTTTGTATGGCCAATGAATGTACATTTATAACGTGTTTTACACTACTAACAACATCATCCCAGTTAAGTTCAAAGGAATTTGAACGAAACTTCGCCGAATACATTTTTTTTAGTTGATCGACTATAACTCTTCTGTAGTACTCTTCGTAGCCGTGATAGTTTTCCTTTTAAATTCAGCATATTTCCTATTCCCGTGAATTTTTTCACATTTCCAGAAGTAACCGTTTAGCTGGTAGAAGGGACTCTAACGATTTTTTCCACTTTAAAACTTAATATTTCACAAACGGATTCCTAAATCGGAAAATGATCTATGAATACTCATAATATTTTTAAAAAACCTATCCAATAACACCACACACGATGGGCTGGACGCGAAAAAAAAATTTTCATCCCCACTTGATGTGTGTGGAAGGTAACATAAAAAATATATTTTTTTAAGATTTCATGTACCATTTTGTCGCCATCATTAATATGAGCATTATTGCCAAATTACAGCTTTGTAGGTCCTATAGTCTCTAAGCAAAACCGCGGACAAACAGACAGACGGACAGACAGACGGACAGACAGACGGACGGACAGACCGAAACTATAAGGGTTCCTTGTTGACTACGGAACCCTAAAAATTCATAAAATATTTTCTATCGCAAAACATTTTTACTTTTTTAACAATTTCCTGTTTATGTAACAAATGACATGTCAATGACAAATTATCAGATATACTTGGTATCCCATGGGATAACAAGTATATCTGGTATACAAATACCGAACATGGGGACAGTATCGTCAATCAAAGGGAATATTTTGATAAATAACGAGAGGAAATGTATTGTACCATCGGGCACAATAAATGTTTACAAATTTCCCTCTTCGTAAATGGATTACCTACATAAAATGACAGATATTCATACACTACATATTATACAATATGTGTTAGATACTATTTTCATAGGAATACACATTATACACAACATGACTAATAAAGAAAAACATTACATTTATGTTACGAATGTGTTTTTGCAGTCAAAGCAAAATTGACTGATATTAAGTGCTTATTGGTGTCCACTGTCCACATTATTTCATACAAAATAGTTTCATACAAAATACTATGCGTATCGCATACTCGTACCTGCAATATCAATTATTATTAGATACACGTGTTTCAGTTTGCCAATTAATTATCATCCCATTTTTTATCAAATTAGGGAGGAAAAATTAGATTTTTTTAGATCCTGAATCTTAAAATCATTAATTTTATGATTTTAATATTCAGGATCTAAAAAAATCCAAGACCTAATTACAGGTATCGATTAATTTGATGAGGTTGATAATTAAGAAAACGATGATGATGATAACTGATAATATATTATACGATGATGTTGATGATGATGACTCCCACACCGGTTTCGGTGACGGTGGCCGGTTTCATTGAAACCAGGCCAGTTGTGTAGGAGTAATTTTATAGTACTCAAGTGTGTGGGCAGTACACAAGAGCACTCTCTATTCCTTTACTCTCATGACCCAGTGGGACGGACGACCGACACGACTGGCGAGAGATCAGGCGCAGGACCGACTTTTTACATGCCCATCCGACGCATGGATCATCTTGCTTGTCAAACACTCAGGTGATCAGACTGCACTGTCCTAACCAAACTTGGAAATAACATGTTATCAACGCGGGAATCGAACCAAGAGCCACGCTCTTTACCACTGGACCACGGAGGCGTTTGATGATGATGATGCCATAATTAAACAATAAGACGATAAAATGAAGAAGGCCGCACCGCTTCCGCGGCAGCACGTAAGAACCGGAACACATTTACAATTCGCACTGACTGCACTCCGACAAAGGCACTTCTGTTCCACTTATCGCTTATCAAACTACGGTGCTCACTCTTGAAATGAAAGTGTTAAATTAAGTTAAATCAAGAAGCAATTAGAAATTAAAGTTTCAATTGAAGGTTATATTTTTATGGCATTGAAAAGACGTAAGAACTTGGAGGCTAATAAAGCAAGCCAATAATTAAAACTTTTGAGAGCTAGAAATGGATAGAAAACATTTTAAAAGTTAGAAATATACACGAAAAGTGTTCATAAATTTAAAGTGTAGTTGAATGAATTTATTGTGACATAATAAATACATATAATATAATATATAATATAATATATAATAATATAATATACTGCGATTAACATAATATGCGCTGCATATGAATTAAAAGTCAATTTGCTTAATACTATTATTATGTTAATTGAATTAAACGATTATGACACACTGTAATAAATTCATTATCATATTAATAAATTCATATTATAAATACGAAAGTGTGTCTGTCTGTCACCCCTTCACGCTTAAACCGCTGAACACATTTTGCTGAAATTTGGTATGGAGATACTTTGAGTCCTTGATAACATAATATTTTAAAAAATCGTATCCAATGTCCTTTGGATACGATTTTTTAAAATATTATGTTAAAACCAAGTTAAAACAGCACGTGAATTAATAATTCAACTTTAACAATACAGGATATGCTAGAGTAGTGCTAGGGTCAATAATATGACTAATTGTAATGAGTTAATGACAAACAGTTACCTAACTTAAAAATGAGTATATAATTTATTATTTACAGTTGATTGAGAGCAAATTAGGCAAAAATAATTTAAAAGAGATGTTTTCTAATTTGTTCATATTTGGTTACAAGCAGGTAGATTGAATGAGGATGGAAAGACAATCAAAGATACATAACTTTTTACACCACCTATTCAATTTCATACTCAAAATGCTAGAAAAAGATTTGGTATTTTCTAGAAATTTTTCGAAGCGAAGGCGGCAAAAGTCAAATCTCGGAATGCGACCGGGAGCCTGGAGTATGACACGCTCGCATAGCGCTCTACTTACTGAGAAAATGTTCTTTTTATGCGAGTCTAGAACCGTAAGACGGATATTTCTGACAGACAAAAAACTGTCGGAAAACGTGGAACTTGCCAAGGAACTTCTTAATGATATTTGTTGGGAAACAATAACGGAACAATGTTCCAGATTAATTACAAGTACCTACGCGTTATGAACTTGGGAAATAAAAGTTTTCTATGTAAGTTTATGAAAGTTATTACCGCCTTTATACAGGGTGTAACAAAACTAAGTGAGAATTCACTGTGAAAGGAGCCGCGCTGAAAGACCAGTTTTGTTTTGTTACACCCTGTATTGTTTATTGTACTGTGGATATTGTGAGAAATTATCCTGTTCCGGAACCTGTGCAATTTCTTTAAACTTTGCATTTAAATCGATTCAGAGGTTTTAATTTAAAACAGACGTTATTGTAATATTCCATTCGCTCCTTGTTTAGGAGTCATTTGGTGTATGAATTTTTGACTAACGCAACTACTACAGTCAAGTTAATTTAGCATACACTCACTAAGGCAGATTAACATTAGGTACAATGTTCAACATAACTAAGGGTTTGTTAGTACTAGTCTAGATAGGCATTAAGGGTGCTTAGGTTTGCGATCCACGGCCAATACTCATTAGCGTTTAGTGCTTTTAGGTACTTTACAAACGCCCTTTGAGCTATAAAGGGCGTATATTCTCATGTAATTTGCATACAATAATTGTATTATCAGTTTAATTTTATATCTATGAGTTACATGATAAGTAGATTTGCTAATAACTACAAACTGTAAAGGCGTAGTTATGATTTTGGTATACTTGATATGAGATGATAACTGGTTTAATTTTCATATTTTTTTATTATTGAATTCATTCTCGTAAATAAAACAAATCTTTTTTAGTATCATCAACAGACAAATGTTTTGTCCATAATTAGATACTACGTATTATAATCTGTATAATATTATGTACCAATGTAACATCTTCACACGGTTACGATAAAATTTGGTATGGAGACAGAACTTTTTTCTCGAAAAAAATTGCGAGTAGCGTCTGATATTTTCTACAGTAAGAAAAAAGTCGTGTCAGTGAAGACAGTGAAGACAGTACAAAACAATAACAACGTAACTTGGAGCAACTCGAAGCGAACAAGAACTCAGGCAACCGTTTGAACTGGGAAAGTATCACGTACATATTGAATAAAACTTGTAGAAGCTGAAATACACTATACAAAGTAGGTAGTAGGTACACGTGTAGAAGGTGCTGTGTAGCGTCTAAGCTCTACAATCGACTACTAGACGAAGACTAGACATAAATGTGTGAAAAGTTTAAGCGCTCCGTAAGGGCGTTCCTTTCGGAGATAACGTAATTTACCGTATTTCAAGCCTTATAAACTCATAATTTGAAAGCTCTACAAAGTAATAATAAAAATACAGCAATAATCTTCAGTATATCAACATTTCCTTCGCCGTTTTAAATTTTCTATTTTTGTTTTCTTTCTTCTTTTTTGGCAACTTGACACAAAGGATATGTATGTTGTGCCACAGACAAGGTAAAAAGGTAAGGAATATGGCGGGAAAACCATATTCCCTATTATATTTTTCATCATCGTTTTCATGTATCGTCAGGTCTAAAGTCTAGTCAAAGTCTAAGTAAAAGTCAATACAGTCAAGGAGAGAAGTCGGTCGAATCACTAAAGTGGTAGACGCTTTACTGAAACTTTCGATGGAGTTTTGGAGGGAACACAAAATAGCACGTTTCTGGATATTACATCACTTTCCTACACTTGTGCATGAACACGAATATCTAATAGTTAATATTCTACCAATATTACACATTTAAAACCCAGCTAACACAATTTTAGGAAAATAATATAAAAACACAACAGCACACTTTAACATTCCCGGCAAAACTACTATTTTTGTTTATTATACTCATGATATCAGCTTCCAAAGTAAAGCCAATTTATTAAAAATCAAGCATGTAACATTCAGCATCTCCTAAGGATTTACAAATTGTATTTGAAACACACTCCAATAGATCGACAATATCATAAACTACATATTCCCCGTTTTACATTTTTTTAGGACAATTTTGAACTTAGATAAGTAAAAAAATAGGGTTTTGGTGCGATCTCGGCAACGCGGCAAATGTATGGCCAAGGTCGTTTGCTCGGGGGACGGCCTTATATCGTGTTAAATGCCCACGTAGATCAGTGACGCTTCTAATGTGTTTAAAATATATTTTGAGGCAGGCTAATCCTTATAATCTGAAAGAACGTGTTACGTTTTAGGCAACGCACTCAAGTCAGCAGTCTATGAACCTACCGTTTTTCTATATCGAAATCTCCAGTGCCTGCACAAAAACAAAGTTAGGAGTAGGACATTTAAGAAGTAGAGATTTAGAGGAGTAAAGACCCAACATACAAGAAAAGATATATGATCTATTATTCTAAGTTATATTATTTAAAAAATTCAATATTTCATCTCTATAATTTAATTTCATACATCTATTTGTCAAAGATTTGATCCCTAAAATGAGTTGAAATAGTTTAGAAATTATATTTTGCTTTCGGCCAGTTAAGGCCTAAGGGTCGTCCTTTTGGTCCTTTCGCCACCTCATTGTTACATACGAGCGGATCCCCTGCGACCTTTTTCCACCACTGACATATTATCTATCCTACTATTTCACCATTAAACTGAACCTTTTCCGTATAATATGAAAGTTACATCATAATATCAAGATTATAGAAGTGAGGTAAAATCTGTGAAGTTTCATCGCTGTGCAGAAGTAACAGCGGCAGTATAAAAAACAAAAAAGACAAATATTATGCTTATCAAAATTTCGCTTAGTTCTTAGTTTCCGACAAATTTTCTATCCTATATCTCACACCATCCCCACACTATTTTTTTTCATTTCGTACCTTCGTGATATTTCGAAGCGGCAATTTTATTTTCCGGAAACATTTCTTTGACATTTGAGGAACCTTTACATTTTCCATAAAAAACAAATACCACATCTTCGATGTAGAAACAGTGCAAATAATAAATGACCAAACGTAATATTAACAGTATCATTAACCGTTGCATACTACATCTCTATCGCACACACAAACTTTCCCGATGATAGAGCGAGATAGAGTTATCTGGAGAGATATCAGCGGAGGACCTGAAGCGAGACATGACTAGCGTTTTCTTTCACTAAATTAAATTTAAACGCCAATTTAACTATTTTTTTTATGGATTTATAAACCGAATCAATTTTATTTATGTTATTAGCAGACTATTTGAATAACTAATGTAATAAAACTGATACATTTTTATAAGTAATCGAAAATTCCGAGTTTACAAGTTGTTTCACCACTTTTTGATATGTTTCGGATAGGCTTTCCACAACTTATCTGACAGATACTCTATACTCTGTTTTTCAGATAAGTTTTGGATAGCCAATCCGGCACTTATCAGGAAGTCGTGAAACAAGCGCTTAGAAATCTTAGAATATTAAGCCAGCCAAGCACTCAGACTCGCGTCGCATAAAAATCGAGCTTAATCTATACTAATATTATAAATGCGAAAGTATCTCTATCTGTCTGTCTGTCTGTCTGTCTGTCTGTCTCGCTTTCACGCCAAAACTACTGAACCGATTGTAATGAAATTTTGTACACAGATAGTCTAAAGTCTGAGAAAGGATAGGCTACTTTTTAACTGGACAAAGGGGTTGTAAGGGGGTGAAAATGCATAAATTTGTTCAAATTAAGTTAGTTCCAAAAATTCATAATAGATGGCGCTGTGCGTCTCCTACATCGCGATATTGCTTGCACAAACGTCTTTCTATAAGAGGTGGTATCATCTTATAATAGATTTTCGATTTTTTCGATTGTTATTATGTACTCTTTTACGTGATTAAATAACTCAATACCTTAACCCTTAACCACTGACGTGCAATTTAGTTACATTACCACTGACGTACGTATGGGATACGTATGTAATTTCGAACGCCTCCTGATGTGTCGATAAAGTTTAATTCTGGTGTCAATTGCAGTCTATTTATTTGTATACTTTGAAATTACATAAGGATATTAAAAATTTATTATAAATAAATTTTTATAAATTTTTATAAATTTATTATAAATAAATTTTTATGTATTAAAAACCTTAGTGACTTACAAAGTGGGATAGACTTTTTATATAAAATTAACAAAAAATATTTTCCAAAAATATGAACTTAGTTTTTGGTTTATATTAATTATCAAGAATTGTATTAACTAGGAAAAAATCACAATGACCACAATCAAATTATAAAGCACATTTTAACGACAGTTGTTGTAGGTTGACTTAGAGCACTGCAAGCAAACCGATTTATTGCAAACTTGACATCCGTTTCGGGTTCTGCCGACGCTTTTCTTTGAAATATATAATGGCAAATTTTCATTTTGTAGAATTGATGACTTTTGTTGCTTTTTTGACCAACTTCATCACCCTTATCCTTGGCCAACCAATAAGGCTAGAATGCTCATGTGAAAGCTACGGTATCAATTCAATTTGTTCGTCGTTTTTAGAAATATTCTGTTCAACTGGCCTATTTTAGACGTAGAGGGTTCCCAATACGAAAAAGACAGCCTACAATTCACTTTTATCTACGGACAAACAAAAAGTAATTATTTGAAAAAAGTCACACTGTCACTGACGCTACGTACCTCATACGTCAGGTCGTCGAAGTCACTTGCTTGCAGATGTGCACTGTATCCGCTTTCCCTTGCCTTCGATGTGTCACTGGTTACTAGGAAACTACCAAAAAGGACACGCAGAAATTGTCGCGAAATTTTGAGTTATAAATGAAAAACCGCGTGGGTGACGTACCACATACGTACGTCAGTGGTTAAGGGTTAACTATGCAGTGACGTAACGTAACCTTTAACCTATCAATGATAAATAGTTTATGGAAAAAGTTGTGTAATTGGGGGGCTAAAATATATACTTTAAAATTTGGCATAAATAAAGTATAATTTAAAAAATGAAATAAGTTATGCGCACCTCACAGCTGTTTTTGGGTGTTTTGATTTAAGGGGTACAAGGGTTTATTTATAAAAGCTTTTGACACCAATTTTATTGACATCGCGCGCTATAAACTGAAGTCCACGCGGACAAGTCGCGGGCAACAGCTAGTTGAGTATAAATAATAATCGACATTATTAATTTGATAGAGTTTAGGTATTGGTAAATAAATCGAAAGGATTGTTCCCAAAATTTTCCTGATTTAAGTCACAGTTCTGTCTCTTGCGCAAGCAAACCCATAAAAATAACTTGTCATCATTATGTTGTTTTGCGACGAAAAAACGTATTGCGTGCTCTGTGTACATTGTTCTTATTGATGTTCTTATTTGATGTAACGTTTAATACCCATACAGCACGATAATATCGGTTGGCGAAATTATTGGTACAGTTATATTGCCACTAAAAATACCAGAGACGAATACCAGGAGGTACGTTTACCACGTACGTGACATGAACTAATTACTCTGCAGAGTCTACGTTGAAGAGATGAACATTTTGAGAGACTGTGTACTCAAATGGTGTCGTAGCCGCAGGATGTCCAGAGCCGCGACGCAATCTTGAGCCAATCAAGTATATCGACGCGAGATAGCCTCTTCCACGATGCGTCTGCCTGCTACATCATCAATTCGTCACATACAAACCGCTGAACTGATTATGCTTAAATTTGGAATAGAGATACTTTGAGCCCCGAGATAGAACATAGAATACTTTTTATCCCGGAAAAGTGTAAGGTTCCCGCGCGATAAACGAATTTTGGCGCAACAGAGTTGCGAACGTCATCCAGTATTAAACATTTTAGCACCTTCAACTGTAGGCTTAGAACATTACAAGTTCACCTTTCAAATTACATAAAACCTAACAGTTTCAATCCCATTCTATTCCGATTGGATGACCCTTTTGGGATGAGTTTTGACCTTTCCCACATCATACCGCCGTAGGATGATGGCCTCAAAGGGAATATAGGTACCAAATAACTTGACTGCTGACTAGGATCAAGATAAATACGCACCTACGAATTTCCTTAAGGCTTTTATTTGGTAAGCTGAAAGCTTTTTACACGGTCGAGCTTAGAAATATTTAGAAGAACAAAACCACAATATAAGATATTATAGAGTAGGTTCCAAGCAATGATATTATATGTTACTAACGTAACTAGATTGGCAGTCTACGACAGAAACGCGTCACCACTTTGAAGATGCCTGCAGGCATATCTGCCATACATAATGACATAATAACATTATGAGGTGACATTGTCTTTTGGGCTATCAAGTGGTTACGCATTTTTTGCATCAGTTTGTAAGACATTGCCACTCTAGTTTTTTAGAAACTCATTGGTTCCAAGTATCAACTTCATACTAAACAACCATGCGAGATGACTTACATGAGTGCGACTTCAAGTATGTTACGAAAACAAACACAATTCAATGCCACACATCACACGCTTGTAAAATTTGTATTTATGTAAAGCTATTTTTAATTTAAAAAAATACGGCATTATTTATTTCCATGACTAACAATAATGACTGGTTAACTCTAAATTATATCGTTTCGATAAGCACAAATGAAGAGGGAAAATAAACTGTAAAACATTCAACAAGCAAGTTCTATTTAATTATTTTCAACATTAAATAATTCACGATTTCTCTATTTTAAGTGGACATTTCAGTTTCTCCTCGTATCGGCTCACTTGTGAAGCTACGCGTAAAAAAGCGTTAAAATTAATTAATTAGAGATTAGCTATTCCCACGAATAGTAAAACATTTCTAATGCTGGTTGTTTTGCAGGTACAACTGAAAATAATACTTCTAATGAAAATTTTAATTCAAAAAGGTAAGTTCTGGGAATTGCTTTGCAGCAAGGACATCATTCCCAGTACCCAGGATACCTAGATAACACCACATCAATAATTTTAGGTGGTTAGATATAAAAGATTAATTCAGACAAGGTGCAATGTAGGTCCTAGAAAATGCCACATCTGTACTTCAAAATTATCGACAACTAGTTTTAGGGGATTAAACCAAGAATCCGAGGTAGACCTCAGATTTTTAGTATTCAGGATTCATAGAGATTTGTGTAGACTGTAGAGGACCTCTTCACAAAACCTTATCGCCCTTAACCATTTGCTAGGTACAAATAAAGCCTGCATGTTTTGATGAGTCTGGCACAGACAACCGCTGGTAAAGTTGCGGTGGGTTGATCGTGCCCGTAACTTTGCCTAAGCGGTGAGTGAAGCACCATAGGGTTTTAGTGGGTAGTTACTCGGAGAGTCCCACATACCCCGGCCGATGTCCCCAATCCGCCCGGGCTGCGTAATGCATTTCCCCATGAAAAAAAAGGTACAAATTCTAGTGCCCAAACTCCAAGAGGGCGCCAACAGTTACCAGTTGCTACGTACCAAGTGTATGCTTCTTCCTCGAGGAAAGCGGCAGATCGTGTAATTAGTAGAAACGAGAGCGAAGCGATTTCCAAGCCGGATCGCGAAATAATTAGCTTAACGTGGACCAAGTCGTGGGCGGTAGCGGAAGATTGGAAGATATTCGGCAAGCGAGTAGTGTATACTGTATAGTATTAAAACAGTGAAATTTACAAGGTCATGTGAAAGTGTTGATATTTGAGATTTGAGAAGAACGCTTCACTTACTTTCATAAGTAGTCCATCCAAATTTTCAATACCTTAATCTTGTATACTTATTTCTTTTAGAAAAATTTTAGAGCCAGAAAAAGTAAGTACTACATTATAATGTAGTCTCGCTGGTCACATTTTTGACGTTTGAAAAATTACAACTTACTAAATAGTGAGATACATTTAGAACCATACATCCATGCCTTAGAACAGACACTGTCGAAATGCACACACTATTTAAGAAAAGTCCTTTAAGCTACAATTACGCTGCAGTACCAATTGACCCAACACCACTGGGTCTTAATCAATCACGATTAATTCACACAATGGGCATTGTCCAAAAAAAATTACATGTACTTTTTATATTTTTTTTCGTTAAAATAGGGTATTTTAAGAATATAAATTCAATAATTTTGAAATTCATTGGCTAGTTTTTTCTCAATAAATTTTTAAAGTTTCGCTCTGACGTCATCATCGGCGGCCAATTGACCTCTGCAGAATCATTTTTTTCCTTTGAATCTTATTTATAATGGCTGGTTCGTCAAATACACGTTCTCATTATGTGAAAGCTGATACGAAAACCTTACCAAAAGTTCGAAACGTAATGTTGGTCGAATTTATTGCTAATTTAACGCCATTGAAGGTCAAACTAAGGTTAAACATATTTGTTCAAAAATATAAGTAACTAATGGGTATTTTTTTGGTTTATATACAGAAAAACGATCACTGACCTTATTCCTCGAAATGTTTTTGTAATGAGCAAAATTTAAAAAAAATGGACAATCCCCATTGGATCCTCTCTCTCGTGCGCTATGCGCGGGCGCCGGCCGGCCGCACTCGCGTGAGTCGGCTCGCTCGGGCACAACGCGGCCTTGACTAGCCCGTGGACTGGCCGGGACCGACCTGGACTGTGTGTGGCCTCGTGTGTGTGTGTGGCATGGGGTAGCATGGGTGCCGGGCACAGCGCGGAGGACGCGCGGGCCTACAGCGACCCGCCCGCCCAGGGCCGCCGCAGGACGCAGCAGAGGAGACGAAGGTCGGTACTGTTTGTAAATAATCGCTAGGGCTGCCAAAATATTGTTTTTTTATATGATGTGAAAATGGTGATAATTGTGAAAAGTTTAACCGATTATGAGCATGATCAAAACATCTGCATGATGCTAAAAGTTTAGCAATAAGTATGACATTAAAAGAGTTTCACAATTTATTTAGCCATTTAATAAAGCTCACAATTTATAATTGGAAATATGAAAAAAAGGTCGGACACCAACTTTCCGTGCTAATTAAAACATTTTTGCTCTGAACTTTGTGACAAAAATGTACCTCGTGAAATTTCATTATAAGTCGCGACTAGAATTTCGGATTTTCGCTTGGACTATTCTGCTAAACTAATTAAACTGCATCAAATCTGCCCCGCCTCATGCGATTTGAGGAGTTAGTGTGTCGAGAATCGGGATTTCAGCAGCCAAAATATTAATGACTAAACTAGAGAACCTGTAGTCGAAATTCACCCAGTATGAGAATTATTCATGTAATTTTGGACCTTGTAACCTTTTTGCTTCCAGAAAAAGAGTTTAATGTTTTGAAAGAGTGATCAATAATTTGTATTGTATAAAATGCAAGCTAGTGTTAGTAAGTGAAGCGGTAATAGTATCCGTTGTAATTGTTTTGTCTTTGCTAAGCATTACTTAAAAAGACATTAATTTTAAGTTTGTTCCAGTTCCTTTATGAGCTTTATCTGTACCGAATTTCACATTCCTATGCACAATTAACATAAATCCTCAATTATAAAATTATCATTTCATGAACACCTTGCGATGTCTACAACAGAGGCTTGTTCGTGACAGCTTCCTATTCACACTATAATTAATTTTCATAGGATTAGGTGAAGAAAATTAAGGGAGAAGACGATGATCTAATGAAGATTCTAATCTAAACAATTATAACAAAGCAATACAAATTCTTACCCTACTGCTTAGTACCTACCACAGTGTTTAAACTTTATCATACAGTTATAGAGTAGCTAGCAGAACTATCCTCGACAATCTAGACACAGATATTACAAATTTTATGCCGGTCCGACGCGATAGTGTATTGTTTTGCTACTTTTAGGGCTCCCGCACACGGGCCACCGGCCACAACCACAAAATGCCGCTACCGGCATATTTCCTGTAGTTTTCATACATTTTTTGACGCCGGTGGCCACCACACGCTACAACGATTTACTTTACGACCATGTAGACTAGCCTAAGACGGCGTTTGTGGCGGTCGCGTGTGGCCTGTGTGCGGTGACACTAAGTTATATAAAATCATTATTTACATTGTGTTAGTTAGTGTACATTATGGTATGTACGTAGGAAACCTATGTTAATTGGAGCATACAATGAGCAACAGTTCTGCTTCTATTTGAAATAGGTGATGTTATAATAGGCTTGAAATTACTTAGGGCCGATTCACACCGGATCGGCAGCGGCCGGCAGCGGCCGGCAGCGGCGCAAAGAGCACTTTTAGTGTGTAATAATTTTAAACTTTATTTACATACTTATAACTACTAGTATCGCTTGAAAACTTCTAAAAGGGCTCGAGGCGCCGCTGGCGGCCGTCGGCGGCCGTCAGCAGCCGTCGGCGGCCCGACGCGCCGCTGCCGGCCACTGCCGATCCGGTGTGAATCGGCCCTTATATTGTTTAAAGAGAGATAAATCTACACAATTTAATGTGGTAATAAGTGGAAATTGCTTTCCATTGCTATACTCGTAAGTTACAACCTTTTCAGTTATAACGTACAAACAAAAACCCAAACTCTTCAGGTTTTAGCTGTATTTATATCTATATCCATACCAATATTATGAATGCGAAACCGTGTCTGTCTGTATGTTCACCTCTTCACGACCGAAGCACGGAAACGATTTTGCTGAATTTTGGTACGAAGATAGGTACTTTGAGTGATTGGCGATAAACAATTTTTGGCGCAAGCGGGTTGCGGGCATCATGTAGTATAAGTATGGATTCATGTCATGCATAAATTTAATCTAAGCCATTTATCTGTAAAGGTGATGATGATGATGGAGACAATAAAGAAATTACAGCTTTTAGCTCGAGCGGCGGCGGCGGCGGCCGTGCGGTGTTCCAATGATTAAATAAGAAAACGCGGTTAGTACGCTCCGCATGTGATAGATATGCAACTAAACTTTCATACACACTTGCCGCTGTAATTACTTCATCATCATCATTATTTCAACGGCTAAATATACTGAAATCAGGAAACTTGGTGGGGCAAGACCTAAATTTGATGTGGGCAAGTAATATATTATTTTACTAGGCCCCCTGACGCATGACGCAGTGATACGGATTTTGTTGAGAGAAATTTGTAAAAAATTTAGTATTACCAAAACTAGTAAACCAAAGGGCGCGAAGCCCCTTGGACCGCGAGGCCGTGGGCGGCGGCCAACATCGCGCACGCCTAAAGGTGCGTCTACATTTGTATCATTTACGTGATCAGACCTCCGATCAGACCTCCGTCGCGATCATCGCGCCCTATCAAGTATGCGTATCATAGTGTGGACGCCTAAAATCATTCTGCCGATCATGCGAGTATTTGATACGGCATATTGTATTAGACACGCGGTTAATAGCGATCGGGACGTATCATGATACGCCCCGATCGCTATTAACCGCGTATCTGCTACATGTCGTATTAAATACGAGCATGATTGGCAGAATGACCTAATAGGCGTCCACACTATGAAATGCATACTTGATAGGGCGCGCAGATCGCGACGGAGGTCTTATCGCGCAAATGATACAAATGTGGACGCACCGTTACACGCCGCCTTTGAATGTATACTGCTTTTCCTACTTAGCAAAATAAAATACATTGTACACAGTACACTAGGAAGACACAAACATACATGCATACATACATTATAGTCGAGTCCACCACACCACACATGATATAAATTGTGTCATGTGTGGTCGCTTAATAGCTTTCAAATGACGCCTAAAGTCTCCAAAATGAATATACTTTTTGTGGACCTTTTAACATAGTACATTCCATAAAATTACATATAACAAATCTATTTATTACAAACAATATGTTAATAGAATGTGAACTCTTCTTTACATACCAGTAAATGATAGATATACATTCAAAGGAAAATGAAACATCGTCATGGCGGGAGACTCAGTAACGACGTGCTAAACGCAGATCAATCAACCGTCACAGCCTGCATAATGTGATCCACATGCAAATATGCGGCACGGCAAAACAATCGCTATGTTAATTGCTGTAGAAACTATTTCGGTGTGTCAATTTGTCAAGTCGAATCACTCGGGTGCATTGTATTACGCATGCAACGCCAGCATTTTTGGTTTAATTAAAAAAATTACATGCGAATACGCTCACGCGATATCGACAGATTCTAAACTAAAATCATTCATCACAGTTGAGCAATTAAAAATGCCAATACGCATACTTTTAGTACACTTTACTTCGCGACGAAAACGTTAAATCTATGTCTATACAAAAATAAAGCGTGCAACAAAAATAAAGAACGCATGAATTTTCTATTATAAAGCTGTATTCGAATGCTTTAGTTTTAGAACTAAGTATTGGTTTGAATTGAAAAATTCTTATTGTGTTGGATAGTCTATTTATAGAGGAAAGCTTGAGGCTATAAAATCACGCTGCGACCAATAGGAGCGAAGTATCAGCGAAAAATGTGGAAAAAATGAGAAAATTATTTATCATTTGTATGTGATGAGTTGATGACTCAAGACGCGTACCGTTTGTATGTTATAATATATTCTATTTATTTATTTTTTTAATATTTTGTTATCAAAATTAAGATTTCTCCTCAGACACCGCAATATTGAACGCAACATTAGGCATGTCGGTTGATCGTCTTCCTCTGACGAAACTGTCTGGTGTCTGACACAAGAGCTGCATGCAAATGCGTGCCGGTAATTATTGTTCCTCCGTCTGCAATATCGTCTAAAAATGCCTTGCAACACACGCCATTAAAGTACAAAGACCGAAAAACGATAAAAACAAAGCTACAGCTAAGTTTTTACATTGTTGTTAAAAGTTATAATAGAAATTGAGAGATAATGCTTAATATGGTGTATTTTATGTTTTCGGTAAACAATGGCTGAATTCACAATATTCCTATTTTTAAAATTCTGTCCTAAAATATATTAAAATATGCGTTTGCATTTGTAAACCTCTACCTACGTTATATTACAAAGTTTTGCTGAGTTGAGAATTGAGATGCCAGTACGAGGTGTATTTTGCATGAATATGTAAATCGAACGGTTGTATTTTTAAAGTTTTATTCCCGGTGATAGGAACATAAAGTAATATTCGTTCTGTTCTTATTTCTTGCGGCTTTCTCAATTTTTTTCAGAAAACTCATGGTAAAACAAACTTTTATACACCATTCACTTATAATTTGCTTACTACTCTATTATGAACATTGGATACTATAAATATTTGCTATTCTATGCCCGGTTTTACGTTTGTTGACTGCATGAGCAGTATCTTTTCAAATGGTTTTTTTTTACTGATTAACGTATTTAGACGTTAGCCAATCACAAGCGTAATAAAAAATATACACTCCTGCACTCAGAAACTTTCAGGGCATCTTTTTTTAATTAACTGTCTCTCTAAAAATATGGATGCAAAAGTGTATGTCGCGGTTTATAACATCTAATTAATCGTTTCAAATTCCGGGAAAGATCAAAGTTTTATAAAAGAAAAATGCACCAATAGGGCTTATGTAACTGTGTCTATTTAGGGCCATCAAAATAGAAATTGTTCGTTCTATTTTGATGGAACATTTTCGAGCTAGACGTGCAGCATGGACGTAATTAAGCTATCTGCCCTAGACATCTACACTCAGGTCCATTACTCAGACAGCGATGACGTAATAAACTTTGTGACAGCTCTAATATTTCTTCCAGAATATTTTCAAAGTTCGCTAGAAAATCTACAAGCTTCAAGTCTGATAACTTAATTACAACTGAGATGAAACAGTTTAAAAAGTTTTAAATTACTTTGAAATTGTTAGTTAGTTTTAATAAGTTATTTTGAAATGTTTATGTTTCTGTAACATACCTCGCGTTGAAATCTTTAGCTTTAATTTCTTTGTGTTCAATTTTTTCGTACCTGAAATGAAAAAGAAATTAAAACCACTAGACAATAACAATCTAATAGTATGTGGTCAGCGTAGACTGTAGGTTCATGGTCAAATAAATTTACAAGGACCTTAGAGATTATAAACGAGGTCTCAGGGTCACGGAGTCAGGGGTATACATAATACAGTGCATTAACTTTACATTACTATTCTCGGCATCTATTTCATAATCCAGCAAAATGCATCAAACTCAAACTCAATTTTTTAACCGACTTCCAAAAAACGAGGAGGTTATATGTTCGGCTGTGGATATTTTTTTTTTTTTTTTGTATGTTCAACGATTACTCCGCCGTTTGTGAACCGATTTTCGAAATTTTTGTTTTGTTGTATTAGGTTTCACTCCAATTTGGTCCCATTTTCACAAAGGTGGTGACCTGATGATGGGATCTATGAGTAATCGAGGGAACTCCTCGAAATTTATATGGAAACATATGGTGATTTTGGTTTTATGTGAAGTGTACTAAGAATACGCTACCAAAAAGTCAAATATTGGGTCAAGGTATACCATGGTTTCGATGATGCTGAGAGAACTCCTGATTCCTTATAGTTACGTTTGGGAGTTTCGGCGTTGTTTTAAGAACAGAAAGCATAAACTACTATGCAATTCATATTCATCATCATAATCATCATCATCATCATCGTCATCATTACCACGTCGTGTTAAGGCCACGAATGTCTCATGGCACAGAATAGATAATAGTACAAGGCATAGGTATGGATATACTAATAATAATAATGATGTACTGTATAATTAACAACACCTGTTTGTTTTTAATACACGGCGGTCGGCGTCGTCGGTCGCCGCCCAGCGCCGCCGCGCGAAGACAGAATATCGAATACTTTACTAACTACTTTATAATATACAGATCGAATACTTTACTACTTTATAAAATTTTAATAGACAAATAGAATTAAAATAAAGTTATTTTAAAAAGAGCATTTAAACAAAACAAAGTCATTAAGTGTCTTTTTAATTAGTTATACTTATTAATCGATAGATGGTGCACTAAGTACCTATCGATTTGAATTCTTGATAACAAGAACAGCTGTCAATAATTATGATAATATTAAATATTATGCTACGCTACATCCTATGCAAGTTTGTACAATTTTTTATCTGATAGATCCTTCGATCGTGGAAAAACGAGACACAATAGCCTTTCTATTGTTATCGCAATCGCCGGTGACCGCTTCGGGCTTGAAGTATTAAAATTGTTAAATTACTTAGCACAATATGTTCACTTCACTGATAATATTATATTATTTTGTGAGTGTGAATTGTGACTCTTAACAAATTGTAATAAGATACGTAAAATATACGCGAAGATTTATCTACTAGTGTAACTAAAAAGAGTGAAATTATTATTATTTTTAACAAAAAATTAAAACCGACTTCCAAGGTAAAAACAATAATAACATTAATGTGAACTAAAAAGTATTAAATAATTTTTACTATCTAATAGTGCCTTTTTCCGAATTCGGCTAAACCTCAACTATTTCTGTACTCAATCTTCATAATTTTGAAGTCGGTGCCAGTTCCAAAAATTTTAAATATACTGTCAGAGGACTGAAGATTCAGCTATCTGGTACCGACTTCAAAATAATGAAGATTGAGTACAGAAATAGTTGAGGTTTAGCCGAATTCGGAAAAAGGCACTATTAGATAGTAAAAATTATTTAATACTTTTTAGTTCACATTAATGTTATTATTGTTTTTACCTTGGAAGTCGGTTTTAATTTTTTGTTAAAAATAATAATAATTTTGTTCAGAATAAATTTTTGCAAATATTTTCTGAAATCCTTCTTCCATCCTTAAGTGCTTACACTTTAATATACTTAGTCATTTTCTACCATGTGTAGCTAACGCAATAAGGACAAAACATAGTTAGAGCTGGAAAAGGTGGTTAAAATTCAATTCAGTCAAGTAACAATGTCTGATAAAGGAAATGTCTATATTTAAAAACTAAAAACACTTCTAGAATAGTAGCAATTCATCACACACCCACAGGATATTAGCACGTTTACATTATTCCAATCCAGTGATCCAATTCAGCGCTTTTTTTTATAAAATAAGGGGGCAAACGAGTAAACGGGTCACCTAATGGAAAGCAACTACCGACGCTCGCAACATCAGAAGAGCTGCAGGTGCGTTGCCGGCCTTTTACTTGGTACTGGAATAATGTAAACGGGCACTGGAATGCACTGGAATAAAGTAAAGTCTAATAAACTGACTAACTAAAGACTAAAGGGGCACCTGACACGTATATGCCAATGATGCACATTGCACACACACAACAGAATAATTGTGTATGTGCATAATTTCATGTTATGCTGCACGTTACAATCTGAATTGCATTCCAGTACCCAGGAATGTAGCCCTGGATTGAATCACTGGATTGAAATAATGTAAACCAGCCATAACATAATCGCGCTACAAGCTACAAAAGACAGGATCAATTTTTTTGAGACTAAGAGGAAATTATTTTTATTTCCCTAGATTTTATCCCCGTCGTAGAAAATTCATTTCCGCAGTTCACTGAAAGCCTTTGGCCACTCCTATTCATTCGACCGGCGAAATGCTTATATACCAGCTTTGATGAAAAGAGGCTTTACATCCTGTATTTACTACCTAGGTTTATAAACACAGATCTCTAGTCGGAAGAGCTTGAAGGATAGATTAAATAAGGATGGATAATAAGGACAGAAGGATATTTTCATAAAGTCACCTTCTATTCATTTCAAGTTTTTTCAATTCACAAATAAATGTTTACGGGGAGCTCCCATACAATAAACGTGATTTTTTAGCCTTTTTTGCTCTAAATCAATAATGGCAGCCGAAAGGTAATTAAAATGTTCACAAAATCCTTAATTATATTTCTTCTTTCATAACAAATAATAAAAGTAAAATAAAATAAATATTTAAGGGGGGTCTCCATACAAAAAACACAATTTTCGCTCTGTACGACTCGCACTTGACCATTTCTTTTTTGTTTTCGGATTTTTCCCTACGGTTACACACAATTACCGAGCTGGATTCCAAATTTCAGCCTTCTAGGTCATCTGGAAGTGGGTTAGAATTTTGATCTATAGGTCAGTCAGTCAGTGATAAAAATTTAGATTTTCGGACGTTAATATCAACAACCGTTTAAGCTGTGCTTATGAAATTTAGAGCATGAATTTATCTCGCAAGTTTCATTATATGAGCTAAATTTGAAACGTTTATGTGAAATATTTTCTGAATTATGAGAGGGTCAAAAGTAGCTGCAAATGGTTCGTGTAATATTACACACGGTGCATGCTCGCCATTCTGTTATGCTGGAACTTGGCTTGACACTCTACCGCGTGTCTAGATATTTTATCGACAAAAAAACTATCTTGACCCGAATGCTGTTATAGCAATTTCGAATACTAAACAGATGGAATTTTGCTTCACTCACAGAATATTAAGAAGAACTTTCGGCGTTCCCAAGCATAGAAATTCATTTATAGTCCATTAAACGTTAAGGTTTTTAAAGTTTGATAACTATATCGTCTAAGTACCAAAGCTGTTGATATTCCAAAGGCTTTTTAAAAAGATTAAAAATTAACAAGACTATTTAAAGGTATTTCGCGTGTCACAATGTTAGATAGCGAACTCCTCCGAAATTTTAACCAAATTTTATATGCATATTCAGTAGGTCTGATAATCGGCTACTGGGTACTTTACATATTGATGAGTACAATAATTGTTGAATAAATAATAGTAAATTATTACAACCTGAGACTGACGGCGACCAAGTTTGTGCGATGGGATAGCGAGCGACGTTGCCATAGTGACATACTTATTTAGTCACTTCAAAAAAATAACATGGCAAATATATTATGGCAAAGCAACGTTTGCCGGGACAGCTAGTATTTTATACAAAGAGTCATTTACAATAGCTTCGTGAGCGCAGAATGTATTGCCTGCTAAGAAATTCTTTAGAAAACTATGCGCGGTAAAATTTTCAGAGCTCCACAACTCACGGGCCCTTCGCCGCTGAATTATTCCGCACACCTGTGGTCCCTTTTACCGTGTCTCTGTACCTTAGTTATGTAAGTACATCGTTAACGTGCATGATCATCGTCAAGCCGCAAATCGCAATATTGTAAGCCAAAAATTCGTGTGTAAAATATGCCTGCAGACATATTTTGGTTGTCTGATTCCTTTTTGACAGTATAGTGAGTAAATATTAATATTATTTACTCACTGTGTATGTCACTGGACATCGGAAAACATTAGACACCCTATATACCTTATACAGAGTGTAACAAAAATAAATGATAATACTGAAGAAAATACCAATAACACTTCCTTAAACCTTTATTCACATCAAATAGTACCAGCTCTATTTCGTCTGTACATCACATCTGACCTAATGACAGCATCTGTCATCTACTTAGTCTACAACTACCACACCGGCAAAATTAGCGGAACATAGTTAAGAAGGGCCACAACTTGAACTCAAGTGAGTCGGGCTGTGTGAAATCCTTTTTAGGGTTCCGTACCTCAAAAGGAAAAAAACGGAACCCTTATAGGATCACTTTGTTGTCCGTCTGTCCGTCCGTCCGTCTGTCAAGACCCTTTTTCTCAGGAACGCGTGGAGGTATGAAGCTGAAATTTATATCAATTACTCAGGTCTACTGTCCCTTGAAGCTGTGAAAAAATCAAACTTCTAAGCCAACGCAATCAAAAGATACAGCCGTTTATGCCGCAAATTTTCGACACTTGCAAGGGAATCAAAACCTACAGGGTGCTTCCCGTGAACTCAGAATCTTGAAATTTGGTACGAAGCAACGTCTTATAGCATAGATAAAGGAAAAATTACGAAAACCATAAATTTTTAGTTACATCACATAATATATTTTTTTTTAATAATTTTAAACTTACTACCCATTTCCTCATACTCGATTGTCGTAATGAACGAACTTTGTAAACCTTGCAGGTTTGTACGGAACCCTCGGTGCGCGAGTCCGACTCGCACTTGGCCGGTTTTTTTTTTTATAGTTTCTAAGCTCATTTAAGAAATAAAATATTGAACAAAACTGGCAAGTTGACAAATTTTTATTGCATAAATGCCCTACTAAGTGTTTTTAACCGACTTCCAAAAAACGAGGAGGTTATATGTTCGGCTGTGGATATTTTTTTTTTTTTTTTTTTTTTTTTATTTTTTTTTTTTTATTTTTGTATGTTCAACGATTACTCCGCCGTTTGTGAACCGATTTTCGAAATTTTTGCTTTGTTGTATTTGGTTTTACTCCAATTTGGTACCATGTTCACAAAGTGGTGACCTGATGATGGGATCCAGGAGTAATCGAGGGAACTCCTCGAAATTTATATGGAAACATATGATGATTTTGGTTTTATGTGAAGTGTACTAAGAATATGCTACCAAAAAGTCAAATATTGGGTCAAGGTATACCATGGTTTCGAAGATGCTGAGAGAACTCCTGACTCCTTATAGATACACGTTTGGGAGTTTCGGCGTTGTTTTAAGAACAGAAAGCATATGCTACTATGCAATTAATATTCATCATCATAATCATAATCATCATCATCGTCATCATCATCATTACCACGTCGTGTTAAGGTCACCAATGTCTCATGGCACAGAATAGATAGTAGTACTGCAAGGCATAGGTATGGATATACTAACTCGTAATAATAATTATGTATTGTTACATAACAACACCTGTTTGTTTAATACACGGCGGTCGGCGCTACAGAGGCGACGGTGTCGCGCGGGCGGCGCGTGGCGGCAAACGAGAGATCGAATATTTTAGTACTTTATATTATACAGATCGAATACTTTACTAACTACTGTTCACTTCACTGATAATATATTATTTTGTGAGTGTGAGTTGTGACTCTTAATGTAAAGAATAGACGTCTACGTCTTACGCCTAAAACTGGTCTTATGGTTCTGGGACGTTAATCCCTCTGGCGTAATATCAATTATGACAACCAGTGAGTGTGAGCGAGAAGAAAATAATTATTGTAGCGAATTAGTTATATCAAATGCTATCGAGTAAGCGATACCGCGATGTAGAAGCTTAACAACGACATCTGTTGTTGAATTGCGGAACTAAATTTTCTTAGAAAATAAAAAAATTACAAATCTCAACACTTGTAATAAATTACGTAAAATATACGCGAAGGTTTACGTACTAGTGTAACTAAAAAGAGTGAAATTATTATTATTTTTAACAAAAAATTAAAACCGACTTCCAAGGTAAAAACAATAATAACATTAATATGAACTAAAAAGTATTAAATAATTTTTACTATCTAATAGTGCCTTTTTCCGAATTCGGCTAAACCTCAACTATTTCTGTACTCAATCTTCATAATTTTGAAGTCGGTGCCAGTTCCAAAAGTTTCAAATATTCTGTCAGAGGACTGAAGATTCAGCTATCTGGTACCGACTTCAAAATAATGAAGATTGAGTACAGAAATAGTTGAGGTTTAGCCGAATTCGGAAAAAGGCACTATTAGATAGTAAAAATTATTTAATACTTTTTAGTTCATATTAATGTTATTATTGTTTTTACCTTGGAAGTCGGTTTTAATTTTTTGTTAAAAATAATAATTCGATGATTGACGTTATAAGTGTTTCTGATAAGAATGGCGTTTTTAGCGGGGTGCAAGGTATGCCAGCTCATTTGATTGTTTGGTTTTTGAGAGAACATATTGCTTAGATACAAAATTAGTGATTCTCTAGCATCTACGACAGCTAGAGCTGTAACCATGATAGAGAAAGGTCACACCTACCGTTCGGTCAGTTAGGCCTTAGGTGTGTCGGCTTTCGTGGTCCATCGTAAATTTCAACGCTACAAAAAGACTGGATCTTACGTTCGGAGACGAGAACAAGGCAGATATCGGGTGGCAAAGGTTCAGGATAACCGTTTTGTAAGGGTACACGCCTTAAGAAATCGACCTCAAACTGCTTTGCAGAGAAGAAACTTATCGGAACAGGTCCGAGATGTACGTGTAAGTGATTGTACAGTAAGAAGAAGACTCAAAGAAGTTAAATTAAACACAAAGGTGCCAGCAAGGGCACCAAAACTTGAGACAGGGCACCAAAGAGCCAGGCTAAGATTTGCGCGTGAACATCAAAATTAGACAAGTGAGTAAAATCTTGTGCTGTACAGTGATGGGAGCAAATTCTGTGTTAATTTTGTTGACAGACGATAAAGAATGTGGATAAATCATAAGGAACGCTATAGACCATCAAACTTAACGGAAACAGTGGCCTATCATGCAGGCTTCGTAATGGTTTGGGGTTGCATATGATTTGGAGCCCGCACAGAGCTGATGATTGTTAATGATGGTACTTTGACAGTACAGGGCTATAGAACAAACATCCTAAAACTGCATGTTGTGCCTTTTACACAGTTTTAGGCAGTAACTTTAATTTTATGCGAATCCATAGAGTAAAAAAATCGGGCATTATGACCCAAATGATGCTAGCGTAGCCCAGGTGGAGAGGTCAGCACGGTCTACGGATGTGGATCCGATTGAGAACGTGTGGCACATGAATGGGTGAACGGTACGAGTTAAAACTCCAGCTCCAAAATGTGTTCAGGAGCTCGAGTTGGCGCTACTGGAGGAGTAGAAGAATATCTCACAGGAAATGATGGACAATCAAAATGCAAGCATGTAATGGCGTATCCAGACTCTCTTCAGATCCATAGAAGGCATTACACGCTGTTAACATGGCAATTCTTAAGTAAAAATGAAGAATTTAACTTAAAAACTTACTACTGAAAATTCATAGATTTTTCTTAATTTTTGATTTATGCAGATTTTTTCTATTTTACACGTTTTAATGACCTAAATATATAAAGGTTTTATTTTTAACCGACTTCCAAAAAACGAGGAGGTTATATGTTCGGCTGTGGATTTATTTTATTTTATTTATTATTTTGTATGTTCAACGATTACTCCGCCGTTTGTGAACCGATTTTCGAAATTTTTGTTTTGTTGTATTAGGTTTCACTTCAATTTGGTACCATGTTCACAAAAGTGGTGACCTGATGATGGGATCCATGAGTAATCGAGGGAACTCCTCGAAATTTATATGGAAACATATGGTGATTTTGGTTTTTTGTGAAGTGTACTAAGAGTATGCTACCAAAAAGTCAAATATTGGGTCAAGGTATACCATGGTTTCGAAGATGCTGAGAGAACTCCTGACTCCTTATAGATACACGTTTGGGAGTTTCGGCGTTGTTTTAAGAACAGAAAGCATATGCTACTATGCAATTAATATTCATCATCATAATCATAATCATCATCATCGTCATCATCATCATTACCACGTCGTGTTAAGGTCACCAATGTCTCATGGCACAGAATAGATAGTAGTACAAGGCATAGGTATGGATATACTAATAATAATAATTATGTATTGTTACATAACAACACCTGTTTGTTTAATACACGGCGGTCGGCGCTGCAGAGGCGACGGTGTCGCGCGGGCGGCGCGTGGCGGCAGACGACAGATCGAATATTTTACTACTTTATATTATACAGATCGAATACTTTACTAACTACTGTTCACTTCACTGATAATATATTATTTTGTGAGTGTGAGTTGTGACTCTTAATGTAAAGAAAAGACGTCATACGCCTAAAACTGATCTTAGGGTTCTGTAGGGTTACCCTGGGACGTTAATCCCTCTGGCGTAATATCAATTAAGACAACCAGTGAGTGTGAGCGAGAAGAAAAAATGTATTGTAGCGAATTAGTTATATCAAATGCTGTCGAGTAAGCGATACCGTGATGCAGATGCTTAACAACGACATCTGTTGTTGAATTGCGGAACTAAATTTTCTTAGAAAATATAAAGTTTACAAATCTCAACACTTAACAAATTGTAATAAAATACGTAAAATATACGCGAAGGTATACGTACTAGTGTAACTAAAAAGAGTGAAATTATTATTATTTTTAACAAAAAATTAAAACCGACTTCCAAGGTAAAAACAATAATAACATTAATATGAACTAAAAAGTATTAAATAATTTTTACTATCCAATAGTGCCTTTTTCCGAATTCGGCTAAACCTCAACTATTTCTGTACTCAATCTTCATAATTTTGAAGTCGGTGCCAGTTCCAAAAGTTTCAAATATTCTGTCAGAGGACTGAAGATTCAGCTATCTGGTACCGACTTCAAAATAATGAAGATTGAGTACAGAAATAGTTGAGGTTTAGCCAAATTCGGAAAAAGGCACTATTAGATAGTAAAAATTATTTAATACTTTTTAGTTCATATTAATGTTATAATTGTTTTTACCTTGGAAGTCGGTTTTAATTTTTTGTTAAGAATTAATAATTTAATCATCAATTATTAAATTAATAAATAAATATATTAAAAACAGCGAATAATTTAAAAAAAATTAAATTTTGTTATGTTCCGCTAATTTTGCCGGTGTGTTTAGATTCTGCAAATACATATACAATACACTGTTTATTATAGTATTATGGAAGTCTGCTACTATAAAGTGCCGGATAGGCTATCTATAACTTCACTCTATCTGTCAAGTTAAGTGGCGGTTAGCTTGTCCAGCACTTATCAGGAAGTGGTGAAACAGGCCCATAGTAGGTTTTTCTTTCGGGTTATCTACGTTATCTCACGTTGTTTTGTTTTTATAAATATTGTATTTCTGCAACATTGCGACAATTCTAATTTACATTTTTAGTATCCTTTGCAAACACCATCTAAAAGTAATATTTGCTTTTAAAAGTATTCCAATTAAAAATTTATTAGCGTTGTTTGCCAATGTTTAACAATTTTCACCAAAAAGGTCGAAATAAAACAAACAAGGTTTAGAGAGCTCCGGCTATATTTTAGAAACATCAGACAAAGCTTCCTGCAACTTTGGCACTAATTTTTAAACTCATTAGTGCATCTCGTATTTATTTAAACTTTTGTTCGAGTTTTATTTCTGTTAAATTATTTCTGTTAAAAGATTTAGGGCCTGTTTCACCACTTCCTGATAAGTGCCGAATAGGCTATTCACCACTTAACTTGACAGATGAAGTATGGAGAATTTGTCAAAAAAGTTGTGAATAGCTTATTCGGCAATTTGACAGAAAGTGGTGAAACAGGCCCTTAATCCTTCTATCGCGGATTCTTGGAAATCTATTGTTATTATATTGTTGCCGCGATCACCGGTACTCTTATGGGGCTTGAAGGATTAAATAAATATTATTTATCTTTGGTTAAGGCAGACAGTCAGACAGACGGATAGATAGACTTTCACGCACTAGTACGAGAACAAATCGCTTGTTATCAAGCTATCCTTAAGCTTGCCCAGTGATGTCAAAGCATTTGCCGTCTCCCCAATTTCATGCCAGTACCGAGTCGACAATTTATAGTGGAGAGGACAATTTATGATGCTGATACCTGGACTTCACCCTGACCGTACAATATTTATGGACTAACTCTTAAGTCCGTAAATTTTGCAGCGTGCACACTACATAAAATATTCAATACGTGTCAGACGATAACTTACCCAACTTATGCTTAGCCCGAGATAAACAAAGCGTTATATTTTCCGAGCCATTTCTCGTCAAATGTGCGAAGAACTAACTTCTTTTAGTATTGAGGCTCTTTTTACACAATAGAGTTTTGCAATAAGTCATAAGTTTTAAAGTAATCAAATGTATCATATTATTATACTTCATGTATTTTTTACTAGCATTACAAATTTTAATTTGAGTAATTAAATTATTAAATAAATAAACGTAAAATGCACAAGTGAGTATGTCGATTGGACAGACTCACTACTGTGTCCTACCTTTACTACGAAGAAACCACCCCTACTTCTACCTGTGTTTTTTATAATAATGAGATTAAAATTAAATAAAATTGTGCGATTTTATTAGCCAAGTGCACCTCAACAAGTAATCACGAGATAGCTCGATTAGTTAGAGAAAACAAAGCAGACAATTAAGGCGTCAATTCGCTGAGTGGTAGTTGCGACTTACGACACGGATCGGACATAAAATATATGTATTTAAGCACATAAAGCAGGAGTCGTGCAAGGTTCAGCGCAAACTAGCTACCGACGCGACGATCAGTACCTGCTGCAACTAGCTTCGCATCGGAAATTCAACATCCATAAACGAAAGGTATGTTACGTCCAAACGTGGGGACGTTGTTTCATGCTAGACCAATACAAGCTAGCAAGGCAAAAAAAAAAACAATCAAACATATAGATGGGGGCGGGACGTATCCGTCTTACGTAGTTGTGGTCGATCATGATATTATAGACAACTTTGCAATTACGTTACCAATATGGCTACTCATCATGGCCCAATTTGGAATAAGACCTTTATATTGCAAGAGCATCTTTGACTCAAACAACATCCAGGTAAAACTTCTGAGCTAAGCTTCTGACCTAAAGGGACTATAATATGACCATATCCATCTATATATCCAACAATAATCGTCAGTAGCCCGTCTGCATCAAGCCTTAGTCAGTCATCTCGATCTGGCCATCTCGCCAGCACGGTATACCAACAATTGGAGCGTATCTTAACTGAAACTTCGGCCGGCGAGAGCCGTTAACTATGTGTTTCTTGTGTGCACTTCTTATGTAATCTGAGCTCAAGGTAATTATGGAATAACATTGTTATGTTTCTTATCCCAAGAACAGTTGGGATAAGAAATGGGTAATGGTAAAAAAACATAATATCTATGGACGCTTCACACCACGTCAGTCTGGCCCCGTGCTAAGTACCTAAAGGACTTGTGTTACGGGTACCAGACAACGGAAATATATTTAATACTTTTATACTATACATATATTTAAGATTTTTATTATAACATACACATATTTAACACATCCAGACCCGGGAACATTGAAAACTTTTTGTTCCGTCGGCGGGATTCGAACCCGCGACCCCCGGCTTGAGCGTCCGACGCGCTTACCACTGAGCCACAGAGGTCGTCAAAATAATATATGGGTATACGTTCATAATACCCGTAGGGCGCAGACCATGCATGAATCATCATAACTTATCAAAGCGCACGGAGTGCGCGGCCAAGTTCCAGCAGGCCACGCGCATGCCACGGCATGTTCGAAAAGTACGTCGAAACGGTTCATGTAAATAGTGCACGCACTATTTACATGAACCGTTTCGACGTACTTTTGACCCCCTGTAGCAGTGTCTACTACGACTGCAAAGACAAAATTAAACCTATGTAATTATATACTGGTAAATAAGCAGTATACCTAATTTCATAGGTATAGCTTCGGTAGATCCTGAAATATGTCCCTGTAAAAATAGCTAATTTTGGCACTGACTCACTCATTCACTCACTTACTCACTCACTGACCGGCAATCAAAACCTCTAGGTCGCTTCCAAATGTCCTAGCGTTATGAAATTTCGCACACAGGTTGTATGTAGTGCCAACAAAACGCGTCGGCCAACGTCTAAATACCTACCGCCAACGCGCGAGTCGCCCGTTCTACACATTGGGCCGACGCATTGGCCAAAGCGTTGGCCAACGCGTTTGCCTATATGTAGTGCCGACATTATATGTAGATTTATAAAAAATTGAGAAATTTAAGAAATCGGTCAAGCGTGAGTCGGTTCATCTACGAACTTCAGAGGCCACTTCCAATTGTCCTAGCGTTATGAAATTTAGCGCCCAGCCCACAGTTCGTGTGTTATTTAAATGTTGATTAACAAAAAACAGAGAAATTTAAGAGTTCGGTCAAGCGTGAGTCGGTTCATCTACGAACTTCAGAGGCCACTTCCAATTATTGTCCTAGCGTCATGAAATTTAGCACACAGCCCACAGTTCGTGTGTTATTTAAATGTAGATTAACAAAATACAGAGAAATTTAAGAATTCGGTCAAGCGTGAGTCGGTTCATCTAGGAACTTCAGAGGCCACTTCCAATTGTCCTAGCGTTATGAAATTTCTCACACAGGACGTGTCTTATATGTAGATTAACAAAAAAAATTTAAAAATTAAGTAATCAGTCAAGCGTGAGTCGGCTACTCTACGAACTTAAGATAAAAATTCTTATGTACCAGTGATACAACGGGAATACGATGGGAGGAGGAGGTATAAAATATTGTCATGTTTATAGCACACTATATAGCTTATTACATAAATACTGTTTGCTTAAAAATTCGGCTTTTATTGATAGTTTAACAAATACCACTAGCGCCATCGAAAGTATTGTTTATATCGGGCGTGGCATAAAAAGAAAAAGAAAAGTATGATTTCTTGAAAAAAAGTATTGAAATCCCACCAAAAGCATACCTGTTAAAATGGGGCCAAGTTCCTATCGGGTATTTTTTGGCCTAAAAAAAGAGTTGAAATCCAATCCAATGCCAAGTTTAGATGCACTTCATCGATCGTAATCATCTTCATCAACAGCCTGATCCATAATACTTCTAAATTTGAACTTGGCAGGTTTTCGTGCTATAAAACTTGATTAAAATTAGTATAATTAGATAAGATTTATATATACAATTAAATTAACCTGCTAAGTTCAAATTAGAAGTATTATGGATCAGACTGTTGATGAAGATGATTACGATCGATGAAGTGCATCTAAACTTGGCATTGGATTGGATTTCAACTCTTTTTTTAGGCCAAAAAATACCCGATAGGAACTTGGCCCCATTTTAACAGGTATGCTTTTGGTGGGATTCTAGTTTCCTTACTATTTTCGATGTTGGTGGCCGGTTACATTAAAACCAAGCCAGATCTATGCCTCTGTGGTATTGCTCGGAACTGAGAGGAATACATAAAAATGCAAAACTGACCATCGACGCACAAACAGTATTTACATTGACCAAACAAGTTGAGGCATTTGGACATAGTTCACTCTGCCTTCTATCCACGCAAGAGCACTTGGTAACATTTATTACTACCGATTTCTTGAGACTTGATCAACTCTAGTGCTCTTTCTAGAGTAAGTCATGAAGACAGATGCCTCTTAATTTTGAGGCCAGTCGTCTCTCACTAAAACCATTTACGTCCTTAATAGCCTCACGAAATAGGGTAATTTCGTCCTATTTTCACAAGTTTTCCGCCGCGACACGTGTCTAAGACGGCCAGTAACATACGGTGGAGTGTTCAAGTAACTTATTCATGCACAACGTAGTAAGTTACGTGTAACAGTAACGTTTTTCCCGTGGATTCCGGAGTCCGTTATTTGTTCGTTTATGTAATTTGATACGAAATATCTAGTTGTATTAGCAATAATTATAAGTGGAAATGTACACTACAAAAAAAAACACTATGTTGTTATTTAATCTTTTTTTTAACTTTTAAACTCTATATTATAACTCTGTATGAAATGCGAAATTAAGGTTATATTTTAAGCCTGTTTTTCCAGGTATATATTATATTCTATTTTTATCTTACTTAAATTTATATAATTTTACAGTCATTACAAATCTTTTGGTACCGAGTTTCTGACTGTTATTTTAAAAAGCCGAGAGTATCAACAAGTACAGTAAAAACCTGCTTAATCTATAATAACCATTACACCTTTCACTTTTTATAATCATAATAAAAGGTGCAATAAAATGAATAACGCGAATCAAGTTAAAAAAATGCGCATGCAATTATAAAGATCATGCATCACAGAAGACAGCTCATACATACAAAACCAATTACATTTGTATGTAGATTAGATTTTTATTCTCTATACATCATATCGAAAGTCAATTAACAAAGAATGCCATGTTGGTGGGATAATTATTTTGACCGTGTTACGATGGTTTTTTCGACCGAAACTTGTGAATGTACTAAAATGAATTATTGTAGATCTTACTTATTAGACAAAATAAATATGTAAGTCAAAAGCGGTCATTAAAAACCCAGTGTCACCACAACAAACACAAATCTTACGACAGTTAACAGGATAAACCTAGAGCCAAACCCTTAGAAGAAGAAAACTCTACCCCCAATGGAGGCGGTAGATCTAATACCGGACACCTATGCTATGGTGCGATGTCTTGGGTAAAACTAGTCCCCCCCCCCCCCTACAACAATAGAAAACATACACTTTTAATCCAATCCAGACGCATCCAATTATCATCAAAAAGTTTAATAGGACATCTGGTTGAAGTGAAAATAACAATGACCGAAATGCGAGTAGCGGCCAACAAGTCGTTAGTGAAACAAACAGCATTATTCCGACTACTTCAATTGTAAACACGAAAACGAGAGCTAAATTTTAAAAATTCTAGCACAATTCACATGGATCAACTAGATTCAGAAAATTGTCAAAAAGACCCACAAAATAAAAATGCACAGTACAAGTCCCATGATTCCTACTTTCAACAATGATATGAATAATATAAAAATACTTCCAAATGTGTCTAGGTTTTAGTGCCAAGGAAATAGACATGCAAAATACACAAACTTGATAAAATATTAATATTATTATTATCATACTAGCTGTCCCGGCTAACGTTGTTTTGCCGTATAAAGTATTTCTATTTTCGCCCATATTATTTTATTGAAGTGACTAAATAAGTATGTCACCATGGCAACGTCTATCGCTATCTCGTCGCACAATGGTCGCCGTCAGTCTCGAGTTGCAATAATTTACTATTATTATTTATTCAACAAAATATGCACTTATCAATATAAAAAGGAGATGTTGTCCGATTCTCAACCCCAGTCGATATGCTCGCTAAGATTCACGAAAATCGGTCGAGCCGTTTCAGAGGAGTTCAACCACGCACCTCGTGACACGAGAATTTTATATATTAGATTAATTTCACTCGTATTTATTAATGTCACAAACACATTTCCCACCGCGCTGTCACTAATCTGTCACCGAAAAATACTTTAATGACGTAGCTGTTATCATCTATATTCTATATGTATTATGTATGTTTGTTTCTTTAAAGATTATATTCATAATTCAATAATTTCAAGATCATTAACAGATACTTTTAAAACAAATATGTTCGAGTTTCGAAATTTATTTTAATTCAGAGATTCGATGAGCACTTATGAATTACATCTAAGCACGAAACGTGACAGGTGTTTCTTATTATTATGTACATAATTACACATCTTTTCGTGTAACTATTATGAAGAAATACGTGTTCGTTGTTAAAATCTACTTTTAAAATGCAGCGCCAAAACGCTCATCAAAGTTTACACGCTAGCTACTATTTATTTTTCAAATGGAGCAAAATGGTCCAATAATAACATGGTGCTATAAGCAAAGATAACTAATTAATAATGAAAGCAGTTTGTTCATGTGACTAATAAGTACTTCTATTCTGTAGTAAAAAATTGTGAAGTCACCTCTACAGTCACCTAGTTGTAATTATTCTGGTAAAAGTCAAAAATTTTAATAACATTTAACCAAAAGCCGTCAGACGTCAACTAACCCGAATCCGTTTATCGTAATATTTTCTGATTACCGGCGACGTAACTGTTTTTATCACGCCACCGTATCAGTCAATCAGGTCACGCGTATGAAATGCTACCTTTATTCATATTTTATTCAGTACAGAAGGGTAACTTTAATAATATGGAAAGCTGCTTGGATTTACAATTCATACTCTAATTGAATTAAAATGTCGTTGTATAATCTAAGATTATGTTTAAGGTCAAACTCAGGAGATTGCATGACGGAAAAACATACGTCAATATCATGATTCCTATAAACAACATCGATGAAGGGCTTAACGGCCCCGCTGGTTTTGTCCGTAATTTTTATTTTAAGATATAAAATAAAATAGAAATATACGTAATCAAGCTTTTAGGCATATATACAGATTTTGTAGCTGTTTTTTCCAGACGTTTTATTCTTATGTTATCAAGAATATCGCTCGTACTTTTAGGCATCTTCGGACTTTGTCGCTCTTTTGTTATTTCCATTTTCAAATCTCAGGACTAGATATAATATCTGTTATCATCTCAACTTGCGAGCGGCGGGTGTGCGCCCGCGCATGACGGCCGACGTTTCTCCACTCTGCATTTTTCTACATGACACACATATAAGCGCACGCTACACCAGCTGCTGCGTTATTCGCCTACTCACAAAAAAATGGGATTTAAAACTGAGAGAGAAAATATTGAATATGTTATGTTATTGTACCAGTATACTGGACAATATTTAGACGAGATTTGATTGGCTGATGGCGCGATCTAGCGCTGGACAAATTACTGAGGTTGGTCTTCACTAATATACGGAATACCCCGTTATCAGTGTGTCCAGCAAGAGAAAGAGAGAGATCCTGAAATGCGGCAACAGCTCAGCTTTAAAAAGATTCTGCCTAAAACTCTAAAGCTATTGTCAGGTCATCTTCAGAAGAACTTAAATAGTACGAACTAGCTGGTTTCTGACACGTTTTGCAGGGGTTTATCAATTCACTAGCGCTTACGTTATTGAAAAGATAAACTGTCAAAAAATCTCAGGAACTGGGCACTACAGGTGCAAAATAAACTGCAGCTAAACTAATTCTATTGCAGTGAGCTCTAGTCAAGTTACGTAACTCAATACTGAAACTTCTTACAAGATTTCTTCAGTTCAGTTCTGCTTCTTTATATTACTTGAACGTGTTTGCAATTTATGAGAAGTATAAGGTTAGCTTAACAAACTGACCAAGTATGAGCAGAATTTCTTTAAGCATTTAGACCCATTTGTGCCAGTTTGGATCAAAGTTAACCTGTGTTTTTGAAAGAGAAACAGGAAAATATTTTAGCAGGGTTAATTTTAATTGTAATGAACGCAACTTGGCCTAAATATTATTTTATATAGAGTTTTCTATTGTCTTAACATTTCTCCCACAACTTATTTTTTAAATATTTTCTTCACAATTCCACCGAAATAAAATTTTGAAACTTATATGAAATTGTATAACTATCTCATAAAGTTTGCTCAAACAACGCGCCACGCCCTCCACATCCTCCAAAAAGTAAACGAAGAAGGATACTTTATTCGTACGAGAGATATTAAATTTTTAGCCGACTGCGTCAGGGTTATGATGTTCAGGTCGACTTTGTATTATTCGAGTAACACCTCCGTGGTTCAGTGATCTAGAGCGTCGCTCTTGACTCGGAGGTCGTGGGTTCGATTCCCGCGTTGGAAACATGTTATTTCCAAGTTTGGTTAGGATATGGACAATGCTGGCTAATGACCTTATTATCTGACAAGTAAGATGATTATATTCTCTTCTGATTATCTGACAAGTAAGATGATCCATGCGTCTGATGGGCATGTAAAAAGTCGGTCCTGCGCTTGATCTCTCGCCAGTCGTGTCGGTCTTCCGTCCCACTAGGTTATGAGAGTAAAGGAATAGAGAGTGCTATTGTGTACTGCGCACACACCTAGGCACTATAAAATTACTCCTGTGTACCTGGCCTGGTTTCAATGAAACCGGCCACCGTCACCGAAACCGGTGTGGGGAGTATTATTATTATTCGAGTGACAATACAGTAGGAACTTGTTTGACTGGACTAAAAGTTACCATCAGGCATTCGGATATTCGAAAATCCGGAGAGTCGAATGTGTGAAGAAAAGCGGGTGCATGTGCAATTATTATGTTCAGTACATAATGTTATGTCTGTACTTTTCAGTGGTAGTCCGCAATCCGGATCCGTATACTTGAGGGCCGAATAATCGAATTTCCACTGTTATTTTTGGCATGCTTTGGCTTAGGTAATCGGGTTATAGGAATTGTGTATAAATTTCTTTGTTGTCTCCACAAATTCTTTTTATCATTGAAGATAACGTACAAACGTTTTTGGTAGGAATTTAAGGCTACAAGGCGACGTCAAATCCTACTAGAATAAAAAACCCAATACCCTTGGGATACATTGATTAACATTTAACGCTAAGCGTGGAACAGCGCTGCTCTACACAAGATAAATGAGTAAATTCTGTAACAATACAACTTAGCGTCAATGAACAAACAAATCCCCATAATATTTAACTTTGTTGCGCTATAAAGTTTCTTTTGTGTGAGTTTTAACGAGTTTATTTCCAACGCGTAAAAGGAGTTTCCGGATCGCGTTTTCGCTTATTATTTGTTCAACACGAGGTGTTATAAATCTGGAAAAAATTAGGATTTAAATGGCTTATAAATCTTAAAAGTTTCCTTGATAGTTAAGCGGCGGAGTTCCTAGTTCAGTGAAACAGCAGCTCATGAAATTAAATATATTTTAATTCTACAATACACATTGTGATTTTAAGCTTTGCAAAGGTAAAAAAATTTAAAGGATCTCCAGGAATTGAGGCCAACGAAATCAAGTTTTTATGACCGACAATTTTTCGTGTTTCGTCGAAAAACATAAAATTGCTATAAACTTTGTTACGAACATTTTTTCAGTCGTCATCTGTTTTGTTCGTTTTCGCCTTTCGGGTATCGCTATTGGAAAACGCCGCTTCATTTTTCACCGTAGATAAACTTTCATAATGTAACAATTTAGAAAAATGTTTGTGCAGTTATGACGTTTTGTTTCATTTACAAAATATACGAATTATGCAACTAAAGTTTAGTTGTAACGACTTTTTTATTTCAATACCTTAAAACGCTCTAGCATGTAACTATCTAATATATATAAATCTCCTGTCACGATGTTTGTCCGCGATGGATTCCTAAACTACTTAACCGATTTTAATGTTGTTTTTTTTAAATGTGTGCTTTTTCCAACTTGAGAGATAGGATAGCTTAGATCTTTAATTATAGTCGCAATTTTATTTTATTGCAAATTATTTTACAACCTGAGACTGACGGCGACCATTGTTTGTGCGACGGGATAGCGATCGACGTTGCCATGGTAACATATATATTTAGTCACTTCAATTAAATAATAATATGGCAAATACATAATATATTATGGCAAAACAACGTTTGCCGGGACAGCTAGTTATTTAATAAAAATAAGTAAATTTTAGCAGCTTACTTCGTTACTTAACGTTGAATAATCAAGTTCGCAATTATGAAAAGTATGTCGGCGAAAAGAGCGACCTATCTCTATGAGAAACACAAACACAATAGCTGCAGTGCGAAACTAATAAACAGGACAGCGGGAAAACCGTCCTCGTCCCCCGTGCCTTGAATATTTTCTTAAATCTTGCTAGAGGAATTGTTATAAAATGAATTTATGTACACTGCGTCTCGAATATGAAAATCGATTAAAAAATATAAATAACTGTCCCGGTGAACTTCGTGTCACTTTAAAACCTTCCCTGGACTTCTACGAATATTTTAAGACTAAGATCAGCCAAATCCGTTCAGCCATTTTCGAGTTTTAGCGCGACTAACACATTTGAAAATCCATTTTTATATGTAAGAAGAAGATGGTATGGCATTATTTTCAATAAAAATTGTTTAAGGCTCCTTCGAGATAGCGATGTAAAATTATGGTAACTACATAAAAGAGATAAGGTCAAATCAATAAAACGACACAAAACATCCTTTAGACAAAAAATCCTCATCAAATATTCATGTACGCTAAAGTTAGCTATTAATTTTTTGGCAGATAGGTTCAGATGAGTTAAAAAATAACACGTATAAAAACCCATTAAACTAATTACTGTATCACACGTTTTTTACATTTTCCCACGTAATTTAGCACACCCAAACTTTAATTTCTCGAACGAGGTCACTACTCAACCTAAAGGTTGGATAAAAAATATTTCACTCATATTTCTCTTTAAAGCGCTTTGCGGCCTTGATTAAAAATACTTTCATAGGTGATAGGTATAATTTAATATGGGAACTAATTTTTTGAGCAGTTATTATTACTTAAAATATTTGAGATGTTATTATGATCAGTTGAAAAAAATATTGAGCAGTTATTTAATTTCATAGCGGTTGATTAGTTATTGTGACTGTAAAACATGGACAGTTATAAAAAAACAATTGAGCGGTAAAAATGATGGAATGAGCGGTTCAATAACGACTTAACAAAAGGCCTACTTAACCACGGATACTGAAGCGGGGGGAAGGGGGGGCTACGCCCTACGCTCTTTCCCGAAACAAAACAAATACAATCCAGAAAGTCCAAGAGTAGGTTAGGTTAGAACTTAGACCACAACACAGAGGGAACCGAGCGAGCGCAGCGAGCGTGCTGCAGCAGCAGCCGGCGACCGTATAATACTTTCGCTTTATCTCTTGTACGGATTTACGGAACCCTTCATGGGTGAGTTCGACTCGCACTTGGCCGATTTTATTATATTTTACCACCTCATTGTTTAAAGAACTGCTTAGAATGAGATTTCTTACTGACAAATTCCGATTTGTTGCTGCCCACACGTAACTGCTCATTCTTTAATTTTTACCGCTCATTTAATTGTTTTATTGTTCAATAATGTTTTCAATTATCCATTTCATTATTTTCTACTACTCATTTTTTTTTACTTTACTGCTTAGTTTTAACTGCTAAACTAGTTATTAAACGTGCCATTTATAATTTATTACTAACTAAAACTGCAATTTACAACTGCCCCTTTAAATCAGTGCCATTTAATATTATGATGAAATGTTTAAAATAATAAAAATATTTACTTAGCTTTTTAATTTTCCTTTGTTTTAACATAATTTCATACATTAAAAAACATAACAGCAACGCAAAAAACCTAATGCAAAAACAAAACCGAGCAAATTACAATAAGCATTGACAGCCTTTTAGAAAGGACCCTTTTTAACAATGAAAATGTTTCTGAAAAAAACCTGCTGCATTTGTATCATAATATTATTAGGCAACCTTAATTTATAATATTATAACACCAATAGCAAGTATTTTTAAACACCAATCAAGCGTATATTAACAGAAATAAAAATTTGTGTACTACTAAAAATATTATGTTAAACGTAAAAATTACAGCATCAAAAGTAAGTTTTCCCCTAACAACCATTACATTCCTCACGCCACAGCAGCTGTCAACCCGCTCGGTGGAGCGACGATATCTTGGCGTCTCAATTACCTACTTCACATCGTTGTGATGGATAGTTGGAGGAAAACGTTTCAGTGTTAAGAGGCTCTTAATAAATTTATCAGGCGAAAAACATTATAATGTTAAGATGCTTTTAATATAATATTATGATACCACTTATCATGGACGCAAAAAAGGCGGACGCAGTCTTATTAGTTATTATAGACAGCACTGTTCTTTACTCTTTAGAGTCGGCCACGCACACATTTTTACGCCTGTCAATTGGCCGGACTAGCGTAAGAATGTGTGCGTGCGGACCGTGTACACGTGTACATGCAGCACGTCCCACACGTGGGCCACACGTACCGTGGTTGTGTGGTCGCCGGTCGCCGGTCGGTGACATACATTCAGCCTGTCCGACTCTGAGGACACAGTGCTGTGTATGGTGGGACTCCGTCCGCCTTTTTTTATACGTCCATGCTACTAATTATATTATACTAGAGCCTGCAACATCATTAGCGTAAAATTAAATAGCGCAGGACCAGTACCTTTTCCCGATACAAGAAGTAGCTTCAAAAATCCGTCTTTTTTTTTATTTCTTCTTCAGAATATAACTATCTCGACTCAATCACTATATTATTCATAAAATCACAATTTTAGGACAGCAAACTCTCTTTCGAAGATAGCAGAGCGTACCGTACTAGTAATCCGTAGTAGCCGTAGCTTCAGTTCACTTTCTTTTGGGATGATTTTTAACAGACGCCAAAGGTTCTTTACGTTTATAATTATACCAAAAAAATTAAGCCTTACTATTCTTTTATGTTGTAAACACTTGAAACCTTCTACCGTAATAATTATGAGCATTTCTTATCGTACAAAAGGCGTCGTTAGGCGACTCTTTTAACGAGGGGCGGCGCGACCCCAGACCCTACATTAGTCAAATAGAAACGCGAACATGGATACTGAATTAATTCCAATTAGAATCGTTTACACCGCAACCGCAGTGGTGGTCGAACAGTTGACCGAACTGGGCGCTTAGTCAAGATACATTCGATAAGTTCTACAACGAAGTTATTTGGTATTTAAAGTATAATTGGCATCGCAAGCGACATGTCATTTGAGTTTTGACGACGCGACGTAATGTCAAATCATACAAGGGCCGCGCTACACCGGAATGGCAGCGGCGAGGCGAGCACTTTCAGTGTCATATGGTTTTAAACTTTATCGCTTGAGAAATCTACGGCCGCCCGTGGACGCTCGTGGCCGCTGGCGGCGGCGATTTCTTAAGCGATACTATGTATTACAATAATGAAGATAAAGTTTAAAATCATATGATACTGAAAGTGCTCGCCTCGCCGCTGCCTTTCCGGTGTCGCGGCCCATGTTTGATTTTAAACTTCGCTGAAAAAATTATCGAATGCAAGTTTATTAAGTACTCAATTGACTCGTTTTCAATTATTACAATGTAGCCAGTATAACCTGCTTTAGAATAATAATTCGTTATCAAATTAACTTTGTCCTAATATTATTTTAACAAACGCTTTGATTTCATTTTAAACTGACATTTAGTAAAATCAATTACTGAATATTTAATAATAATTTCCATATTAATTATACCGTTTCGACAATATCAAACAAATTGTTATCGTTACAAAATACGACTGTAATTTTCAGTAGAAACTTAATAATATTATACAGTTAACATCCATGCTCAATAATATTATAAATGCGAAAGTGTATCTGTCTGTCTGTTGCCTCTTAACGCTCAAAGCACACAACCGATTTCGCTGAAATTGGGTATGGAGATACTTTGAGTCCCGGAGAAGGACATATTATGATAAAAAATCCTGGAAAATGTACGGTTCCTACGCAATTTACGGCTTTTGTCGCAACTCGCAACGGAGTTGTGGGTGTCATCTAGTAAGTTAATATAATATTTAAAATAATAGATAAAAGAAGATAACATCTACCTTTTTTTAAAGATAACATCTACCTAACGATACAGACAGCCACATTATAATTCTACAGACACTTAAAAAAGAACCCAGGCCTCTAGGCAGCTTCTCTACGCAATCGCTATTTAAAAAATGCCGACGGCAGATTTTTTTAAAGAACAAATATCTTTGAAAGGCACAGATTAACACCGCCAAATGTCTCAAAAGAACAAAGCTTTGTAATCGCTACAATTTGTATTAACGCGAAAAAAGTCTGGCCCCTGGACCCAAAATACGGTCAGCAAAAGAGACATTCTACTGAGAAAATCGCTTGATCAGACTGTAATTATAGCGCCTTATTTTTGGCGTTGATAAATGAAGTGAAGAGATGAAAGACTGTGATGTAGCTTTTTGGTATCTAAAACCAAATAATCAGTTATTTCCACTACTTTCGGTCGAAGTAAAAAGTTATATTACATAATGGTGAAAAGCTCAAATTTACTTTTAGCTGTAAAATATTAAAAATGTTAAAATAATAAATAAAATTTGAGAAAAGCAATATTAAGCGTAGCAATGTCATAAAGGCTTTCGTTCAAAAAAGGCTTTCGATATTCCCTTTGCTGTTATCGAGCAAACCCGACTTCCATAAAATCGGGTATACTCCATAACAGCAGTCGCCTTTTGAACTTGAGTTTTCAAAAGCTGCCAATCAACATTTTCTATCACTTTCGTACCCACCACCAACCACTAAACCACATGCCGCCGCTAAATAAAACGTCAACGATCCCTTTCCTAGCTGATATGCCGCCTTTAAAGCCTGTTGCTGACTGTACAGGTCGTTATACAGACAATGGGCAGGGCAGACTCATTAACTCCACTTGTACCCGCCTTGAGGGGATTTCAGGATATCCTCGCTCCGAATAACAAATGAAAATGTGTTTCATAAACAACACGACCGCTATTCGTTTTAGAAATTATGATAAAAACTGTGGAATTAAAACAAAGCAATTAAAATTAACACACGGCGTTGAATTGTCTTTTAAATTAAGAAATGAAATATGATTACTATCATTATTAAAACGAAGATTTTTTCAACATTTCTATAACCTTCGGAATCAATATTAAAAAAAATTGAAACCCAAAACTCTAAACACTAAACTATCGGATCGCGCATCCATAAAGCTAGAAACAAATTATCGGACCCGTCCATAAGTCGCGGCTGATGGATGCGGCTTAACAATGTGCACGGTTCATCCGCGGACGTCAAAGACCTAACCTATATGTCAATGGCAGACGTCCGCCGATGCAAAAACATCCGGCCAGCCAGATTCTGTTCGGACGTCCGAACGCTCAAGGTCGCGTCCGCGACTCATGTCAGACAATGTGCACAGTTTTGTGTATTTTGTATTAATCAGATACAAACAAGCCGCATCCGATGAAAACGTCCACGGACGTTCGTCCGATAATATTTGTTCCCAGCTTTATCCATCGTCTACAGCTCCCGCTACGGCGTAGACTCTCGTAGCACGCTCATCACTATAACTAAATTTGTTAAGGGCGTTCCGTCCGAAGATTCCGTAATTGACCGTATTTAAAACCTTATAAACTCATAATCTGAAAGCTACAAAGTTATAATAAAAGTACAGCAATAATCTTCAGTATATCAACACTCCTTTTGTCGTTTTAAATTTTCTATTTCTGTTTCTTATACTCATGATATCAGCTTCCAAAGTAATACCAATTTGTTAAAATTCAAGCATACATTCAGCATCTCCTTAGGATTTACAAATTACTTTTATTTGAAACTCACGCCAATAGATCGACAATATCATAAACTACATATTCGCCGTTTTAAATTTTTTTTAGGACAATTTTGAACCAAGATAAGTAAAAATAATAGGGTTTTGGCGCGATCTCGGCAACGCGGCAAATGTATGGCCAAGGTCGTTTGCTCGGGGGACGACCTTAAGCCCACTTGGCACTTGGCACCGATACTAGCTTGTATTTTGTGTGTTAATGCGTTGGTGCCGTGAATTCTCAGAGGGGTAAGCCAAGTTAGTTAGTAGAATTGCTTTCCATAATTTCAGCGACGTTAAATAGGCATGAACTGATGACTAGTATAGAAACCGGTCTTGTTTTCGTTAAATTGGAAAAAATACTAAATATGGTGGAAAAAGTGTATGTAAATTGTGTTTTTTCAATTTCTAACTCTGCTGTTTGTGTACTATCGAATAAAATTTGACTTAGTAACGTAACAATAACTATAATATTATGTTGACAGCAACGTAATCATAGCATTACCGGTATTGTTTATAAGTCAACATCTATATTAATTATAAAACTCGAAGGTGACTGACTGACATGGTGATCTATCAACGCACAGCCCAAACCACTGGGCGGATCGGTCTGAAATTTAGCATGCAGGTAGATGTTATGACGTAGGCATCCGCTAAGAAAAGATTTTGATAAATTCCAACCCCAAGGGTTTAAAATAGGGGATGAAAGTTTGTACATATAATAATACATCGTCTGTTACCCTGACGCTACTGAGGAAAATTTAAATAAATTAGAACGCTTACAAAACCTCTGCATTCGGTTCATATTTGGGCTAAAGAAATTCGATCACATCTCGGACTATCGCAATAAACTACAGTGGCTTCCTATTCGCCAGCGTCGAAACTATAGGACTCTTAGTCTGCTGTTTAAAGTACTTTTCTGTCCTTTTTCCCCCTCCTATCTGCACGACCTTTTTTCTTTTCCTCATCTCCAGGACGAGTCTTGTAGAACTTTTAGACGTACTCTTCTCCAGATTCCTTCTCACCATACCGACTTCCTTTCCTATTCTTTCACAGTTCACTCTGCCAGGCTTTGGAACTCCCTACCACCAGAGATTCGTGAAAGTAAAACTTTGGCACTATTTAAAAAGAGAGTCAGGTTGCATTATCTGCGACAGAACACGTAAAATATACTATAATACTACTGTTATTCCATGTTAAGTTCATCTATAAGTCATTTTTATTATAATTATATTATAAATATTTATTATATTCAATATATAGGTATTATATATATTTATATTTATATATATACATCAATATATATATCATATTCTTATATATTGTATTTGTATATATTTACTTACTACTTATTATACTTTACTATATTACTACATAGCTGTAGGTACTAAGTTTATCTTTAATATTAATTAACGCGTGCACACTAATTTTTGCATATGTTTTATAATCACACATTCCTATTTTCACTTAGGTCTTCTGGAAGACATTCCATCTTTGGAATAAGATGTACCTTTGTACAATACATATTTTTAGTTTTAAGCTGGCTTGTTAACTTCATATTGTGTGTACATAAATTGTAAATAAATAAAAATAAATAAATACATCTTAACGGGAGCGAAGCCGCGGGCAAAAGCTCGTTTTTCATTCACATTTCGGTAACATAATATCAATAATTCTGCTCTCAAAAATAAGAACCAGCGTTACCGGTCTTCTGTCGTACTCAGGGACAAATATTATTTACTTAACTTAATTACTCAATTTGAATATTTTGACTGAAGCCCCATACATTATCTGTCAAACTTTTCATTTAATTACAGCTAAGTAATTAACATTCGTCTCTTCAAGCAGTAAAAAACGATTCTGTAACGTTTGTCGTGATTTTCAATAGCGATGCACATGAAAAGTCGAACAGATAGTGAGTTAGCAGTTGTCCGCTTCACGGTTATCTAATCTGCGAATAGCCAACTGGAATGGATTTTAAATTGAATGCTACTTTTTTCAGTACAGAGCGATTTCCATTTTACGAACCACGAAGTCCGAACGTCGACTTTATTTATTGCCTTGTTTGAAAATTATAAAATTGTAAAGAAAAGAATGCATATGCGAGAGAACTTTTAGGATGTTATGATATCAAAGATGAAAGAAAGAACAAACACTCTAAACGCTGTCGATTAAAAATTGATTAAAAAATATGTGGGATGAATATTTTTTTGATTATCACCATAACGTGAGCAACGGTAATAAAATCGTAAAAATATTTTACAACATGCAACTAAGTTATTCCCTAATATTTCCCTAAACCTCAGAGCCCTTTAACCCACGCATTCCATTAACAAGCAAATGAAACCAAATGAACGCATAACAACGTTTTTTAAAACGCGAATAAAATTCCTCTGCGTAAGTATTATGAATATTCATGTTTTATCGCCTTTATTCTTTTATTATACAATTACGTCGTTTTTTATCATAAAATGGAATGGATTTTAATGAGTCGACGCGGAAAATTCAGATAAATTCAGCAATTTACTTTGCTGATTACTTCTCACCCTCAATCTTATTAACAAAAGATCCACGCAGTGTTAACATTACGAGTAGTTACACAATATTTCGTTTTTAACTGTCGAGCCTCTTTTAGACCCTTTTGCGAAACCTCAGAAGTTAGAACATATTCAGTACACAAAATATATAATATGTATATCCCTTATTTTATTAGCAAGGGCTTAAGGATTACATTAAAAGAAATTACTGAGTTATTTTTATAATTTTTCCCCTTCTTTTAAAATGATGATGATACTCTTTAAGCTCAATACGTGAACTCAACAAATCCTATTGATCGAGCACAAAGCCTTAAGACTATCGAGATAAAGACGTACGTGTGAATTGATAAAGTGCTCACGCAAATCTCACTCCGTGTATAAAATACTTTCTGAAGCTTTAAGCATTCATGACTTTAATAAGGCACTGATCCAGTGGCAAGGTACAAGTACGAAAATGTTCTCAAAAGATTATGGTCGTTTGTCCACCGACGCCATCACCGGGCCATATTTGAATTTTTGTCGATGACGTCGACAAAAATTCAAATAAAATGTCACTTTACGACCCAGGTTATAGGCTTCATTTTCTACTGACCCATGCCGCCGCTGCTTTTTAGTGGCGTAGACGGTAGAGCAAAATAAAACATATAGCCATACGCTACCATATGTGCAATGTGTGCAAAGATGGCGATTTGGCGCCCCTGGAGGGGCGCCAAATCGCCATCTTTAGGGGCGCCAAAATCAAGGACCCAAAAAATTTGCATAAAGAGGCGCCAAAATCCTTTTTTGCACACAGGCGCCAGTAGCCCTTACGGGGGCCCTGCATATAGCCTTTTTTATTTTTTTTAATTATTAAATAAGGGGGCAAACGAGCAAACGGGTCACCTGATGGTAAGCAACTACCGTCGCCCATGGACACTCGAAATATCAGAAGAGCTGCAGGTGCGTTGCCGGCCTTTTAAGAGGGAATACGCTCTTTTCTTGAAGGTTTGCAGCCTAGTTCATAAAGTGGCTTTTCTTCTCATAATAGTGTAAGTAGTCACATACGGTTTTGCTCGATCGAGCAATCACGTAGAGTAAAAACCACGGCTCGGGCTTTCGTCCACACATTCAGCATTGCTCGATAGTTTTGCTCCTGTTCGAAGGAAATTATCCTCTACAAATAATAAAAACTAGTGTCAAAAAATTTGTCAAGCCGGCTCGATTCGAGCCTTCGAGCTGTGAGTTTTGCGGTACACACGGTGGTTTTTGCTCGACGTCGAGTTTTTCTATCGAGCAAAACTGTATGTGAGTACTTAGCATTATGTTATTTAAGAAGTGGCTTTTTGTTTGACGTTTTGTCGGTGACGTCCCGGTGACGTCCCGGTGACGGCAGATGTGGACAGCGGCTGGAATGTTGCCAGCTCGAAATTGTTTAAGGCCGATTTTGATTCGTCTCATTGGGCGTCTACGTGATCGTCTTAATGAAGCAAAACTCCAGATACGTCGTAAGCAATGTATTGCAACAAATCGTATTGACATCTTGAAGAAATATTACTTTGGTTAAATTGTAAAGGAATTTTGTATTAAATATCCATTAATAATTTATTATAATACTAAAACGGGTCAGTCAAAAATATTTTTAGGACAATAATTTCTAAAGGTCCTTGTAGATTTAATGTCTAAGAAAATTAATAAGTTACGAATTACGCTATATTTTCCTAAATCCCATCCATTTAAATTTAAATCTGTACATACCGAGAGATCTGGACACAGGAACTAGCAGATTAAGAGGAGCTTAGTCGCTGAGAAAAGGAATAAAACCTACGTTTATTCCTTAAGAAAGTTACTTTCAGACGATTTTTTATTTATAGATAACATCTTGAAGCAAAGGCATAAAGAGAGTTAGGTTGGTTCTGATTTATTCATGCATAAATGTGTTGTGAGGGGATTTTGTCCACATAAGCCGTTTTTACCTTTTCCTAAATTTTGATTCGTTTATCGCGCGATAACCGTTCATATTCCTGGATAAAAGGTAACCTATGTTATTTCCCATGACTCAAGGTATTTTCATACCTTTCAGCAAAAAGGTTTCAGCGACTTGGGCGTGAACAGAGAACAGACAGACGGACAGACAGCTACACTTTCGCATTTATAACATTAGTATGGATAGAAACAAGAATCTTAAAGCTTTAAAAAAGGCTTAAAACTAAAATATTCTAGAACATTCTAGCAAATTGTGTGATTTATTGAAGCCATTACATTCCGGTTGCCCCGGGCGAATCGCCTTACAAACAGGCAATTCATTTGGCGGTAACACAGGGGACTGTAAACCGTAAAATTACCATTTTACGTCGGAGTTTATGTACCGAACTGCGGCCGCCGCGCCGCGTCTTACAAGCAATAACTTGATGTTCATCAAACGTTACACGCGACTATAAAGACAGACACATAAAGACGTACATATATTTTTTTAATAAAATAAGGGGGCAAACGAGCAAACAGGTCACGGATGGAAAGCAACTACCGTCGCCCATGGACACTCACAACATCAGAAGAGCTGCAGGTGCGTTGCCGGCCTATTAAGAGGGAATACGCTCTCTTCTTGAAGGTTTGCAGGTCGAATAGGTCCGGAAATACTGCTGGTTCGTTCCAGAGTTAAAATAATGATGTACTATCTATACATATGTATGTAATAACTAATAACTTTACTGCTCCTCGGTACTAATTCTTTTTTTTAAATTTAAGTAATAAAATTCTATTAACATGAGCAATGAGCAGATGTCACTGGAGTGTCTTTCACATCCATACTAATATTGTAAATGCGATAGTGTGTCTGTCTGTTACCTCTTCACGCCCAAATCGCTGAACCGATTTTGCTGAAACTTGGTATGGAGATGCTGGAGTCCTGGGAAAGACGGAAAAAAGAGAGAAGAGGTAAAATGTACAGTCTATGATAATTCCAATTTTTTATCGTTATCTTCAATATTTCATACAATGAAGACTTAAACCCTAAAAGATAATAAAGGATTTAACAAATTGCTTTTCTACAGACAATTCCAACCTTATAAAGCTTCGTTTTTCTTTCATATTCCCTTTTTAAATAGCCAAGTTCTCGTCAAGAAATAATAAGCTTATGATCGAGAAGGGATTCAATATTCAATAGTTATTATTTTTTTCAACAAATTGATTTCACAGGTAGAGAAAGATCTTTGACAATATAACTTTCAAGTTTCAACCTTATTGCTCAAGCAATCAGGGCTCGAATATACCCTGACCGTTTTTTGTACAACCAAAAAAAAGTAATTTTCATATCATTACGCATTGCAAGTAAAGGGAAATAGGGCACTGCGGTCCCCGATACGCAATGCGGGTATCCCGTTAGATAAAGTCATATTCCCGCCACCCTGCCAGCACGGGAGTCATTACGCAATTTGTTGTAATGCCTTACCGACGCGTTGCTACTTGCTACAAAATTGAGGCAAATTGTCTCAGATAAAAGTTTTGATCGTGTGTTGCTTACCTGAAACAAAAATTCAAACATTAAATACTAGAATAGAACATTAATAATTATTAATTAGTAGATGACTCCCCAACGCCAAGATTCATGTATCGCGCGGGAACCGTGCAATTTTGCAGTTGGAATGAGTATCTTATGTTCTTTCTTCGGGACTCAAAGCATATAACAATCTAAAATTTCAGCAAAATCGGTTCAGCGGCTCGAGCGTGAAGAGGTAACAGACAGACACACTTTCTCATTTATTATATTAGTATAGATAGGTGTTATTTAATCTTTATTTTTTTACAAACTTACTTATTAATTAGTACAAAGTAGATTATTTAAGGAGTAACCAAAAGGTGGGTTTTGAAATGCAAAACCTAAATGAAATGAAATGAAAACCTAAATTATGCAGACGTGGTGATAGGCCCCTGTTTACTAGCACGATCTAAAAAGCTTATCCAAAAAGTGCAGAATGCGTGCAGTAGGTATTGTTGCGACATCCCCCCGCGTGCTCACGTAACGCCCTTTATAAACAACTTAAGATGGCTTAAAATGGATGGCCGCAGACAATTACACTTTGCAACCTTACTATTTGGAGTAGTAAAATTTAAAACACCGTCCTATCTTTATGATAAATTACAGTGGGCAAGCGATAAACACCTGACGATGACCACAAGGGGATCTAACTATCGGATGATCACTCCGCTTCACCGCACTTCCATGTTCCAAGGCAGCTTCAGATACCTCGCAAGCAAAGTCTGGAACAATCTTCTGCCGCCGCACATTCGAACTCTGCAAACAATAAACAATTTTAAATTTAGACTCAAATCTTATCTATTAAATGAACAACTCGCAGTAATTTAACTATATAATATTATGGATAATACTTATTTATTTGACCAATGAAATACCCTATTATTATTTATTATACATATTATTTATTTAGAACTGATCTTATATAATTATTGTTATGGAATAAAATATTATGAAATTTATATTATAAAGAAATTACCTATTATAATATTATCTATCTATGTTATCTTGGTACTTACCGTTCAAGTTGTAAGCCGGCGCAAGGCAGCGGATATTCCAGAGTCGCTTGCGAGGTCAATTAACGCCATCTTTCAAGGCTCATCCCCCATGCCTCAAGTGAATAATAGATGGGTACTGTGTACATATCTTGCAGAGGTATATTATTACTCCCTACAAATAACACAAAAACTGTACAAGTTATTCTATTACATATATTATTTTATAATTTAAAGTAACACAGGAAAGGATTCATTTTGAAAAATCTAGTTATTAATTGTCTATCTATGTAATTTATGTATAAATTGTTATGCTATATTAAGTATTAACCAAGTGCAGAATATGATATTTCAAACACAACTTATAATATCTTACCTGATTCCTGCTTGCGCTTAGTAAATCTCGTTGTTTCATTATTGTTTCATTTCAGTACAGTATTACACACGTACATTATGTATTATTATTGTTATTGATAATACGTAAGTATATTGTTCGTTGCTGAGGTATATTAGCGGTGACCCGTGACCGGTAGCCCTGCGCGCGCGGTGCACCTACCCCGTGCAACAACCATATGCGTTATGGTGAGTGCACGGGATTTACGAGGGGCGCGGGTGGCGGGGGGCCGGGATAGCCGTAAAATCATGCCATAGCTAGCAATGAGTCACACGCACTGCTTTATAAAATCTATTTATTTGTTTTTATATCTTCATAATTAGACATCATCGTATTATGTAACTATATTATGTATATAATGTATTATATTATTATTTTTTAGGTTAAAATGTTAACGCTGAGTGCATGTATCTGTCCCTATTTCTGGATGACTGCTATTAGGAACCACATAACACCAGGCACTGTGGTGTACACCACGGTAATAAGCCTGAGTGGTATCCTTTTCTACAATGGTCATAACAATACACTACTCGTACAGCTGACCCTTGCACTATAGGGATGTCAAGGATGTCCCCATAGTTTACGTCCTTATATTGTTATGCATATTGTCTCATGAGTATTAATTCCTCCCTTTTGATTTCTTTTTTTATTTTATAATTTTGTGTCTTTTGCGTATGTGATGTTTTAATTTTCTTTAGATATTGTATTGTAACGTGTTATTTATTATTGTAGTGTAATGTGGTGTCTTATTGTCGAATAAACCTTATTATTATTATTATTATTATTATAAATGAAACTGTTAGAAGCATAAACTTCAGACGCAATAATTAAGCAACAAAGGTTTTCGGTATTACCTTTATTACTCTACTATAATCTTAGCTTTTACGACTACTAATCCGACTAGTTCGAAACCCGAATTTAATAAGCTACATTGTAACGAGAAATACATGATACATCCATACTTAGTAATCTAATAATTTAATATATATAAATCTCCTGTCACGATGTTTGTCCGCGATGGATTCCTAAACTACTTAACCGATTTTAATGTTATTTTTTTTAATGTGTGCTTTTTCCAACTTGAGAGATAGGATAGCTTAGGGCCTTATCACACTGGCGATTAGCGAGCGGTTTATATATTGATAGGTGCATTTGTTGAATAAATAATTTTATTTTATTTTATTTTATTCGGAAAACTTACAGCATACTAACAATAACATTAATTATCTAAATAAGAATTTCGAATGCCAATTACAAGTTTCCACTTATGAATAGTAATTTAAAGAAGCTAGGTGTGAAACAGTAATTACAATAATAGAATATACCTACCTATTTCTATAATTATTATAACAACTCCAAAAGTATTAGATGTTGAAAAATTTAATTTAGTTTTATAGTAGAAAGTAATTTTAAATAATATGCCACCGCAAATACAAACCCACTCTGAAATATGAAACTGAATTAAAAATTAAATACGAATTAAAGATTAAAATATAAGAGATGATAAAATTACCTATGTTCCGATCCATGATTAGTATATTAACTTTGTAATATAAAATAAGTACTTATTCTAAAACATTTTCTAGTTAGAGGTGAAATATGCTTTATTTAGAATATTTCGTATTTTCTTAGGCTTTAATGAAAATACATCCTCATGCTGATTTTCACTTAAAAATGTATTAAATTGAGAGGTTGATCTACATATAAACGAGTTACGACGATAGTATGTATTGCAGGGTTGTACATGAAATGGTACATGGTTACGGAGGAATCTAGAAGGAACATTAAAGTCATATTTACTTTGTAACTCAGGGATATCTACAGTACTATTAATTACCTTACAAGAGAATGCAATGTCAGAGATTCTTCTACGATAGTATAATGGGAGGAAATGAAACTTTTTGCACCTTGATTTTTGAGTCTGGAAGGATAATATTGCATTTAAATACTAGAAATTTCAAGAAACGTTAAATATCATAGGTGGGATTCCAAAGCTCAGAACAGTATTCCAGAAGACTGCGCACATATGAGCAGTATAGAATTTTTAGAGTTTTAATAGATTTAAAATTCTTGCTTGATCTTATGATGAATCCCAGAGCCTTAGATGCCTTGCTCATGATGTGATTGATCTATGTGCTGGTCAAAAATTAATTTATTATCAATGATTACTCCAAGGTCCTTAATTTCATTTTTAAGACTAAAACCTCATTATTGAGTTGATATGGAAAATGAAGCAATTTTGTTTTCCGACTAAAGTTCAGGGTATAGCATTTCGAGACATTAAGATTTAATTTATTAACCACACAGTAATTAGTAAACCTATTAAGATCCTCCTGTAAAAGATGACAATCATCAATCGAGGATATGTATTTAAGGATTTTGGTATCATCGGCGTACAAAAGTAGCTTCGAATGATGGAAACAATTGGAAATATCGTTCAGGAAAATTGCAAAGAGTAGAGGTCCCAGTAGTGAACCTTGAGGGACACCAGAGGGTACTGCCATCCATCTAGATATGAACCCATTGAGTGCTACCGCTTGTACCCTATTACTTTTCCATGTATGCCTGCAGTCAGAAGTTTTTGTAGCAAAATGCAGTGGTCAATACAATCGAAAGCTTTACTAAAATCTGTAAATATGGCATCAACTTGCAAACCCTTGTCCATATATGCAGTAATGTAATCATATGCGACTAGAAGATTCGATGTAGTAGACCGACCTTTCAGGAAGCCATGCTGCTCTGGGATAAACCAATTCTTAATCGATGCGTAAACTTGTTTATAAACCAATCTTTCAAATATTTTAGCGAAGGTACACAGTTTGGATGTAGGTCTGTAGTTCTTTACATAATAGTAAATTATTACAACCTGAGACTGACGGCGACCATTGTTTGTGCGCCGGAATAGCGATCGAAGTTGCCATGGTAACATACATAATATTTAGTCACTTCAATAAAATAATATGGCAAATACATAATATATTATGGCAAAGCAACGTTTGCCGGGACAGCTAGTACAATATAAATTATAATTAATTAATATTACTTTCGTAAATATGATCGTTTCTGTTTGTCTGTTAAATCAATTAACATCAAACCACTGATTTGGTAATATCTATTATCGGGATAGTTTGAGTCCCAGCCTCCCAGGTAAGAACAATAAGATACATAGTTTTAGTGCGACAAAGAAAATTTGGACACTATCTCATTATAAAATTGCCTACAGCTGAACATAGCACTCCCTCAGTTTTGGAAGTTGGTTTAGGCTGCCTTCACATTACGTCGCCAGTGGTGCGGCAGCCGTGCGGCAGCCGCGAGACTTCCATACTAAAACGAGCCACGCGGCTGCCGCGCGACTCTCTTTTGTATGAAGTCAGTCAGACACTGCTTGCGACATAATGTGAAGGCGCTCTTAAAAGACAAAAAAAGTTCGTCAGTACATTTATTATTATGCTAAAACTGTTTCATGTTTCTTGTATAAGCGTCAAGTAAAAGTTTAATATAAAACAATTATAACTTTTTTCCGACATGGCCCTTTTTCCGCATGTTCTGTCGGAAGAATTTTAATATAAGTACCTACTTTAGAAAATTAAACTTTTAAACTTTGTCATATTACAGGGTGAAGCATCCAAAAAACGTACCATTCCCGCGCGATAAACGAATTTTGGCGCAGTTGCGAGCGTCATTTACTTTTATAGTACAATACACAACCTTTCGCTCACAGCTTCGCTCGCGTTAAGAAGTACATATTATTATATTCAATTTTCATCCCCTATTTTAACCCCTTGGGGGTAGAATAATTGATCAACATTCTTTCTTAGCATCCGCTAACGTCATAACTCATAACATCTACCTGCATGCCAAATTTCAGCCTGATCCGTCCAGTGGTTTGGGCTGTACGTTGAATAGATCACCATGTCAGTCACCTTTGAGTTTTGTATATAAAGATATTTAACAAAAGCTTTTATGTAAAAGCTCTTTATAAGAGGTGTTGTATTTTAGTACAACACGCGAGGTTTACGGCCTACGTTTACGATGTAATAACGTTAAACTATACGTGGTAAAGTTCTAAGTATAAGTTTTACCAAAATTTAAGTACTTTTTATTGCCTTGCTGAGTAACGTTATTTCTCGATATTTCTCGCTTATTTTGATTAGTGTTCAATAGAGGCAGGTTAGTTTTCTAGACAATATATACTATATAGTGAAGCTCCTAAATAAATTATGTGTTACATACATTCTTATGTTCATATTTACTGCTGAAATTTGGCAACACCAATTTAGTTGCATGCATTACTATTTTATTTTCTTTGTAAAGGAGAAAATATGTTAATGAGGTTATTTTTACCAGAGTTAATATTTACAATAGAGTTGTTAATAATATTATGTAATTGGTTTGTTTGAAGGATAGCCAATCAAACCACTAGATCACACTCCTGTCAGAATACCTCTAAAATCGGGCCTCAGTGCCACTTAAAACGTTGTTAATCTATTAGCACTGTGATTGACAAGTACTAACAAACATTTCGACATGGTTTATTACTTAACCGACGAGTAAACAGACTCTGGGTCAACATCTGACGTCACCGAGTTAAATTAGAACCATGTTTACTAGAAGTTAAACTTCTACAGAATTAGTGAATCTAATTTAATATACACAAAGGATATATAAAATAAGCCGTTATTTTTATATTTTATTTTTTTTATGCGCAGTGGAAACCCTATATGGGTGTCCCGGGTCGCGAGTTCGAATCCCGCCGATGCGACGAAACATAGCTTTCAATGTTCCTGTGTCAAAGCATGAAAGATATTTCCAATGTCTGGTACCCGTAACACAAACCTGGTACTTACCACAGGGCCAGACTGACGTGGTGTGAAGCGTCCATAGATTAAAATAGCTCTATAACCTGTGTTTAAAGATCATAAAATATGATAAACTTTTAATCCTTCAACATTATGTGATGTGGAATTATTCGAAAACACTAAAAACTCGAAATGGAATGCACATAACATTGTCCGGAAAGTGTAGTTTAGTGGCCGTTGAATATTCTACAGCAAAACGACGCTTTGAGCTGAGTATCTTACAGAATTAAAAGCATATAAATAAAAGCAAACAGTTTATATTGCGGTACTAATGTGTCCGAAAGCGTTTCTGTTTTAAATACAAAACCTAAAAGGGCAAAATTTTACTGGAACTAGGTAGATATTGCCGGTAAGTCGTAGGGACGAAAATCTTTTTCTTTTTTATTTATTATATTACATAATTTGTGACAAAATCTTACGTTTTAAATCAAGTCGGAGACAGTCGAAAAAGGACTAGCATACAAATTCTGATATCTGATATCCAATACGAATAAAATTAATATATTTTGTAGATCTAAACATTTTTATTTGGCTCCGCAAAAAGGATGAGGTACATAATCCCCGCTCTATGTATAAATATATCCCTAGATAATAATAGATGTCCATAGTTAGAATACCTACCTAACCAAACTTGATTGGGTCAATTTTTAACCTGCCATGGGTATAATAGATACGATCATAATATGCAATCAAGCAAGTTTTAGAGAACAGTTCAACAAGTATTTTGTCACAATCTTAAACTGAATTCTATAATATACGTAATAGTAAATAATGCCCGCAACTCCGTTGCGCCAAAATTATTAGTTTATCGCGCGGGAATCGTAATTTTTCCGGGATAAAAAGTATCCTATGTCCTTTCCCGGGATTCAAAGTATCTCCATGCCGAATTTCAGCAAAATCCGTTCAGCGGTTTGGGCGTGAAGAGGTAACAGACAGACAGACACACTTTCGCATTTATAATATTAGTATGGGTGTATATTGTGAAAGTTAATGTAATGCTCTCACCGTTATCACCTAATGGGATATCGGTTCTGGCGCCCAGCCATCTCAACACTCCAAACCGACTTTTAACTTATTTCAGGTATCTGCCACAATATTATGTCCGTTTTAACATCTCAAGAATTTTAAACACCTTTTGTTATATTCGGTGATTAATTTGAAAATTCTTAAAACTATTAAAATCTTAAGCGTTAACTACAAAAGATTTAAACACCTGTTGAACAGTTGATTAGAAAAAAGATCAGTACATAATGGTCTCAAAACAACTGTTCAATAGATGTTTAGATCTTTTGTGTTTTATCAAAAAAATTGATCCACGTTGGGTTTCGCATCTTATAATATGAGGTTTGATAATATCAGTTATGTGCCTTTCCTAATATAATAATAAAAAAATATATAAAAATACTCACTTATAAATCTATATCCTCGCGAGTGCTTACAAAACACCGTAGCAATTTCGTAGCTGCGTAGCACTTCGTAGCGCGGTCTCTTGATAAATGGTCTACGAAATGCTACGAAATATGGTCTCTACGTTCAACATATTTCATGAAATTGAATATACATATTACTTTTAAGATTTTTGAAGTATGTTTTTAAATTAATAGCTAGTGATTGAACAAAATATTAGTTTGAGAGAGAGATTTTGAAGAAGCATGCGTTAATATTATAAAGGGGAAGGTTTGTTTGTTTGCTAGTTCATCAGTCATCACTTCTAAAGCTACCAAACGGATTTTGGTATATAAGTCATAGTCTAGATTCTGTAGTGTTAGTGCTCGTTTAGGTTATATATTTAACATAGCCCTATTTTGCACCCCGATATTAAAGCAATAACGAAATTTCGCACGGAGAATATTAGATACAATCGCCTCTCATATCTAAGTGATTCGTCAAAGAGGCTTAGTTCTGGTCTATTATCCTCTTTGTGTAGGCACAATCCATTCAAATCGTCAATGCACTCTGTGGTGTACAAAGGTGAACACCTATACCGGTATGGATGCAATAAGAGTGAGACAGAGAGAGTGACAATATGTGTTAATGAGAGAGATGACTGACACAGAGCAAATTGTGGATTTGTGGATGCAAAAACAATTCAAGACGTTAGTGTAAGAATAGAACAAGTAACATTTCGTAACACACAGACAATAACTATTTTTTTCCCCTATTACTTTCATAAAACTTATAACTTACCTACGTCATAACCTAGCTAATATATCTGGCTTCACATATAATCTACAGTTTTTCTATTTCAAATTATTTTTCCGGCCCTAAAGCCTCCATTTAAGCAAAAAAACGGAAAGTTTCTTTCATGTTACTTACCTTATTCTTCCACTCATGTCTTGAATTATGAACGTCAGAATCATTCCGCTTAATTTCGGGATGCTAAGCTGGACTATATGAAGAATACAGTTAATATTAATACAGTTGTCGTTGTAGTTCATCTTGTATCAATAAGTCATTAAGTAGCTATAGTTATCTTCATAATAATATTATCATTTTACAGTCCACTTCTCCCGTTGTTATCATTTGGTCCTTTAAATGGTAAAGAGCTAATTAAAGACCAAAAAAGAGTCATACGTAACAAGCAAAAGCAAAGTAGTTCCACGCAGTACCATGATATGAAACGCAACATAGAGTATTGTACGAATAATTTACGTTTTTGTTACATTACTTATAATATGATACTAATAACTAACGTAATTAAAAAGCCAAATAAGTCAATAATACATAATATATTATATTATATTACAACTTCAATTATTACATTATAACCAAAACGGAAAACCAATCGTTGATTTTTTTACGTTTAGCACACCTAAAATATAAAAAATACAAACGTATTATACCTACATGAAAATAAAAAATATAAAGCAATAAATCTGCAGTAATGATGTTAATCCAGACATATTTCAACGGCACGAGCCGCACGAGCTTTCTCTGAACATAAAGCTCACGTCATAAGCTCATGCATGCCCATAAATTGTATATCCGAATGCAGCATTCATATTTTTTATGTGCATGAAATCCTTTTAATATGACAGTTTTGCTGTAGTCATTAAAATAGGACATCGCAAGGAGCACATTATTTAATTATAACACAGGATCCTGATCCAGGTCCTTAAATGCTAAGCACTATACCATAGAATCACGTAGCCTTTAGAAAACATTTTAGCCATAGGCCATAAAATATTATTAGTTAAACATAATAATAATTTATATGTTACACTAGTAATGTTATAGCCTCAACTAATATTCCATTAATCAAAGAGCTGATATTTTATGGCGAGAAACAGTCATCAATATATCACCGTAAACGTTAACAACCCAATTCACGTATTATTACTAACGAAATTTTCAACTAAATGGACCATAACTCCTACGACTTCAAAAAACGTGCAACAGTCAACACACATCTTAGGGTTTTATTACCAGGTGTGTCAATTACAGTAATTTCTATCAATTATTTAAAATTATAGATATTATAATATATACTCGATTCTTCTAACTTTTTTCTAATGAAATATAGGGCTTAAACACAACTTAGGGCTTAAAAATAGCTTATTAAGGGTCCTATATCCGCCAGCGACCTTGATCATTGTCTGTCAGTGCGAATATCGACGTAAACGACATTAAAATAACATTCATAACAGCGCGCCTTGTACGGTGGCGGTGACGACGCTCGCTGCGTCCATGATAGAGAGAGACGAAATAGGAGAAAAAACCTTTTTAAGGCTTAATATAATACATATTTCAAAAAAGTAACCGAACCAAAGTATCAACTTATGGATTGCAAAGCAGTAGATATTTTTTATATATTTTTATTGATAAATAATGAAGGAGTAAAGTTGTGATTTGGTTTTTTATTTCTTTATTATGTGATACCGATAGAAAAAATAATGGCAAAAGCACGTTACGTATCATATCATGTAGATTACTAATTATTTTTTTCAGATATAATTTCTCTGTTAATGCCGATGAAAAGTTGTTTCATCTGCACGCTTTTTTCGCGAGAGGAGCCTTAAGATACAAAAGCAGTAACAAAGTACATTGAACTTAAATTAACACTAATTTAATATTACTTAATAATGAATCGCGAATGTGTTTAAAATTGTAACTGCATTAAAATTATGAACCTAGAGTTAATAAATATTTTAATATCAACCTTCATAAAACTATACAGTATACAGCTGTATAGTGAACTGTATAACAGTTGAGTGAAAATGGCGTCATTAACATAAGCTCCACCTGTCGAATTCGTCGTATTAGCTCAATCCGCTTACAGTTACCACATTCGCTTAAATTCGCTCACGGAGCAATCAGCGACTTATGCTACATAATGAATACCTTATGTAGATTTAACATGGATTAAGAAATATTCATTTTCATTAAAACATAGATGTTCAATGATTTCTTCAGTAGTTATTTAAGGCCGACCCCGAGCAAACGACCTTGGCCATACATTTGCCGCGTTGCCGAGATTGCGCCAAAACCCTATTATTTTTACTTATCTTAGTTCAAAATTGTCCTAAAAAAATTAAAACGGGGAATATGTAGTTTATGAAATTGTCGATCTATTGGCGTGAGTTTCAAATAAAAGTAATTTGTAAATCCTAAGGAGATGCTGAATGTATGCTTGAATTTCAATAAATTGGTATTACTTTGGAAGCTGATATCATGAGTATAATAAACAAAAATATTAAATTTAAAACGGGGAAAGGAATGTTGATAAAGATTATTGCTGTATTTTTATTATAACTTTGTAGCTTTAAGATTATGAGTTTATAAGGCTTTAAATACGGTAAATTACGAAATCTCCGTAGGGAATGTCCTTAATGATGACTGAAAATCTTTTACGGGAGTACTTATTTAATATAGTCTGACTAGTCACTAGCCTAATTAAATTCTTAAATAATCATCAAACTTAAGGCCGTAGGTATTGTAAAGTATACTTTGCTCTAGAATACGATATTAAAATGCCAGTTTATTTCAGGCACTTAATTGGAGCCCATAAAAATACCTGAAGGACCAACTTACCATTTAACTGACAATACAATTTCCCAAATTACAAACTTAATAAGAATATCACAATATACTTTTAGCCTAAATTTTATTTTATAGGCGAAAATGGGGTGATTACAACCATTAACCCAGAGATTTTTCAAGCAACAACAACAAAGCGACACGAGTGTTTGACACGCGAACAATATTAATCATCGTCAACGAGCACGTTTCAATCATACAAATAATTATAATTAATGTAAATGCAAAAGTTTATCCATATACTAATATTAGAAATGTGAAAGTGTGTCTGTCTGTCTGTTACCTTTTCACGTGTAGACCGCTGAACCGATTTTGCTGAAATTTAGCATTAAAATACTGACTCCCGGAAAATTACGGTTGCCGCGCGATAAAAGAATTTTGGAGTAACGGACTTGCAGACACCAACAAGTAAGTACATTGCATAATATAGACTCGCAAAATCATTTGCATCTATTTATCCTTACGGTCAATAATTATTGATACTAGCGCAGAGGCCAGAGTCGAAGCGCATCGAATTGAATTACCAAAAACTGAACATAGAAAATTCAACATATTGAGTGCCCTTAGCGAGTAATTTTATTCTTCAATCGTAAAATTCAATTAATTAAAACATACTCGTTAGTTAACTTGTGTTTTCCTCTAGGAGAAAAATACAAATCAATGAACAGATATTTTATGAAGTTTCCAGCTCTCAATTTCTAGTTCGTACTTTTAAGTTAATTTGCTGTTATTCATATAACTAGTGTTTTTTTTAACTGCGTTTAAATTAATAACAGGGCTGATAATTACATATCGAGATGTTTCTATAGATAAAGTCATCGCTTGCAACTATAATTTATTTGCAAATGTTACAAAACTTTCATTTACAGTACCAAAAATCTACCAAGACCCAATAGCCTATATTGAAAGTAGAACGAACCCGCTATAATTTAGTTGTGCATCGTTTTGGCTGACACACTGCTCCGTTTCGCACGGAGCATCACCCTGTTCCTATATTATTAACCCCGCATTTCCCATGGGGAAGTTAGTTGGATGTTTCTCGAAGATTCCTTCGGGTTACAGTAAATAAATTAGAGATGCGTCGATCCCGTAGGATCGAATACCGGTTAACCACTTTTGAACCCTATTCCTTGGAGATACAGTTCAGAAATGCTAAAACGGATATTATGTCTTCGACTGTACCAACTACTCAGCTCGTAGGTTACGCGCTATGCTAGAAGGTGAATGATGATATGGTAAAAAAATATATGACAAGCATTCGTAGAACATTGCAAGCTGATAATATTACCTACATTTTTTGCTTTTATTAGGTAAACAGGCTTTAAATTTAGAAAACAACGAAACATGTACATATTTAATTTTTTTCGTGTCTGGACTTTGAAGTCGTAGTTCTATGTAATCTAGACACGCGGTAGAGTGTCAAGCCAAGTTCAAGTATAATCCTATACACTCAGATTTCCTATTAAAATAATACTTACTTTAAATACCGGAAAACCTCTCTATAAAATATGTAGGGTGTTATAAGTGGTATAAGAGATTATGCTGTCAATTTATGTATAACATATTTGTAAAGATGCAAAGAAAAATATTTCTCATGCATTTTTAAAGTGAAACGATACCCATCTTTGGCAGACGTCCAAGTGTGAAGGATGTAACCGTTCAGGTCAGGTAAATCATGTTATGATGATTGTATCATTAAATAATAGAGAAAGTAATATTATTTAATCAATTCAATTATTAATACACAAATATTAACTGGACATTTATATTAAAACCTAAGCTTACGTAATAAACTAGTTATTATTTGTATGCGTTTTTTTGCAAAAGTGTGTAAACATTTTGCTGCTCAATTTGAATCAGAAATTACGGTTGTATTATGTATTTTATGACGTAGCTCTAGTACCTAAGTTTCAGCTATTTCCTTAAAGCACAATAATTTGAGCATAAATCGCTACATTACAATCATATCCTTAAACGTTATTTTAAACGCCCAACCCTAGTCAATACTCACAAGCAACAACAATCACAATCGACACAAACTGTACAGTTTGTAGTTTTGTACAATATACAGGGTGTTGACAAACCTCAAGCCCATTACACCCACACCCTGCGGTAACACGACACCCGACTCAACAACGCGTGTCGCCGACGCGACGTAAGTGTCAAAACACTTTCCCGCTGTCTACCAGGTAAATAGTAAATAGTGACATGATATTATAACCGAAGACGGAAAATTTTCCTAGAAAAAGACCTGTTCCTCGAACTTGTAATATTATTTTTACATTTCCATTGAAATAAAATATTCAATAGTAAATAAAACATTCAAGTGAAAGCTTTAAAAAACCACTAAATTTAAATTTAGTTGTTTTTCATATATGAATGTTAAACCGTAGTCAATCTTTATTATACTCTTATTAGAGCTTAACTTTACGCTTCGGCTAAATTTTGAGGTGCTAACCGAATAATCTGCCTCGGCTTCGGTTCCAATTGCAGTCAAAAATCAACCTGAGCCAGCTTACAGTTCGTCGAGTGTTGACGGTAGACGAAGTCCGAACGCACTTATAAAAAGTCATACTGCTTTATTTCTGCCATACCCAGTAAAGCAAAAAGACCAACACTGCAAAACCAGTAAGGCTACATAAAATCCGAAGTACAATAGATAGAATGACAGTGGATTATTGTGAACTACCCGAAGCGAAATTTATCAGTTCATCTTATCGCAAGTTACTGCGAAAGCAATTCCAGACTTCAGAGATTACCTCGTAGCCTGGAGATGGAGGAATTTCCAAATCCTAAGTTCCAAATAAATCGAAAAGATAGGCCAAAATTCGTCACGGGAAAGATTTGCTATAATATCTTAAAATTTTATTAGGTACCTAGTAATTGACTGATTTACTCTGTCAATTAGATGTTTATCATTTAAAACTTTACTGTCCTCTTAACGCTAAGCGTCAATTCAGACCGGAATCTGTAGACTGTTAGGGCCAAATATTCAGATCGCAACGCGACGCGTAGATGCATTTGTAAATTTGTATTGAATTGACAATTTACATGACGTCTCACGCAATTAAAATCTGTCAATTCAATACAAATTAAGAAATGCATCTACGCGTCGCGTTGCGGTCTGAATATTTGGCGTTAGGGCCTAGTCTACAGATTAATATGCAGCGTGTGTTGCTTTGTAGTCAAGATCCGAGAAATAAAGAACCCTGTATTTGGCAGAAATATATTTTTATTAAATACATCTTCTACTTGCTTTAAGCAATACAAAACATTTTATTTACACCTACCCGTATAATTTACAATCACAATGAATATAAATCAGTTGTACATTCTGCTGTATCTCAAATCTACCCCATACTGTAATTAAAATGTAACAAAAGATATTAATTACTGAAAACATAATTAATTTTCCGCACTGACCACCGTGGTCGGTGACATAATACACAAGTCACGTACACGCCCACAAACTAGACACAAAAATAATTTACACACAGTTTTTATACACGTTTATAACAGACATGGCACAATGATACAAAAAAAACTTGACATACCTAGAATTCTCACTGGTAGCGCCACTACCCATGTTAGCCATAATATGCCTCTACATAATAAATTTCTTGTCAAATAAACCTAGTGCCATTACATAATACATATCACGAGATTTTAAATTTCTCATCACATCAAAATACTCGCACAGTTATCCGAATCTCTGGGCAGAATCTCTGTCATTAATCATCTTGTTATTGCCACCTTATTTTTTTTAATACTAAAAATTTTGAATCAAGAATCAAGAACGTCTATTATAATTTTTACGTAGTATGAACTTTTAGAGTGCCAATAATAATAATTGGGTGTTTTACCTTAGCTCTATTTTATCTGACAGTACCAACAGAGACCAGACATACAACTCCATGGTACCAATCAATATTCACCACACAAGCTCCGTATCTAATCCCAGTCTAATCTCAGTGACGGTACAAATGAATGTTTATTAGACGATGGTGAAACACATACCCCCCTTCTCTCCCAGCACGTGACGTCACGTACCACGTAAGTGACACGGCGCCTTATTAGCTGACGTCCTGAACGAGATTATGTTACGGTGTTAGGTGTTTACTTGTTATGGCGTTATGTTATAAAGTCCACTAAAATTTGTAACTGTCAGACTCTCATCTAATTCTACATCAGACAGATGATTTTCTGTATTGCTTAATCAAGTTTAACACCTCCGGGTATCGCAGACACAATAGATTTTCACTTGTTTGCTTGGGGATTGATGGGTTAACAGTATAGTATAGCTAAGATTCTCCACGACCACCGTCAAAATACACGTCAAGTTTTTTATGGTTACGATCATAATGGTAAGCCTGTCTTGTCGGCAAGTGCAGAGGTAAGACTTTTTGGTTACATGACTTTGGGTTAAGTAAGCCCTAAATTAAAAGTAAACCCTAAAGTTATTTTTTCCAAACTGGAAGAACGAGAGTAGATAACATCATGATTAATCCAGGTTTAACTTTACCATTGGCCTATGACTACTTAGAAACTAGATAAAACTACTCGAGAAAGAAACAATAGAAAGATGATATTAATATGATATCATCATTCATAACAGAATGGCCTTAATTACAAACGTAACATAATGTAGAGCCACAGTAAATCGGGGTCAATTACTGTCAGATTCGAATGTATTAGCCGCATTATAATTAGTACGATTAACTAATTCACGTGAAATGACGATAATTTAATTAAACAATTTCATAACATTATATAGTATCATATACATCAGCCAATTGGAAATACAATAAGGACACTTTTCCTATCATGTGTGTTGTTACGCCCGTTGCATGGCAGGAAAAACATCTAATGAAATGAATGAATGAAAATGAAATGAAAAATGCGATGACTAATAGGATAAGTGCCCTAAATCAATGAGCACGTCTGTCAGTCTGCTTAGGGCAGGCAATATTTATCATAATACGTTTGATCATTTAAAGAAAGCAAAGCATTGACTATAGTATGTATAAAATTTGTATGCCAGAAACCTCTTAAATTAATAAATAATTAGGCTCTAGTAACTCAGGAAATTAGCAAAAGATTTCGATTTTTACTTCAAATGTTGCCTTTATTAACAGCATCGCCCTTATTAAATTTAATATATCCGTTTACGCATATAAGCAAATGACAATACACAAGAAAATAATATCAAAATGGCGTCATCATGTCACGTACAATCGGCACTCAAGTGCGACCCTCTGATGAAGTTTTCATGTCGGAAGTGTAATAAGAGTGTATGAACCATCGAAATACCATACTGTGGAAGAGTAGCTGATTCAAAAAAAATCGGCCAAGTGCGAGTTAGACTCGCGCACGAAGGGTTCCGTACCATAATTCTACTAAAATCCTTAGAATAAAATTTCGAGAGTGGCAACACTTATCTCGTATTTACGACGTCATAACCCAGGTATCCCCACAAAGGACCGAGGTATCAGCAACATTTGTAACGTCCGGCTTCCGGACCCTTCACACTAACCTTATATAAAGTACACAGTACCTTTGCAATTTATGTTTGCCAAGTACTTTACATGTAAATTATTCGCAAACGTGAAACGAATAAATATTAATATTAGGTCCTGTTTCACCATTTCCTGATAAGGCTATCCACCACTTAACTTGACAGATAGAGTATGGAGAATCTGTCAAATAAGCCTATCCGGGACCTTATCAGGTAGTGGTGAAACAGGCCTTTAGTATTTTATTTTATAGTTGTTCCATTCTTACGTGTGTTGAAGTGTTAGTGAGAATTCTAGAATATTATTAATACAAAAATGTGTGTGTCAGTTTTAAGTTTTTATATATTATGTCTATCTGTCCCCTATTCCTCAAATTCCTAGACAGATTTTGATGGAATTCAGTATAAAGATGAATGTGAATTTCAGGAAGATAGATTCGTTAAAAGCAATATTGTAATGTTTTTATTTTTTCATTTGTTGTTTTTAATGTCATCTCATAAAATAAACTACAAACTCACATACCCAGCAAACTAAACGGAGCTAATAATTGACCTGTGAAATGGCTAAATGCTAATGTTCTGATAAACTTACAACTATTTAAAGTTTAAACTATCGTTAAACGATCTGTGATATCAGTTATGAACTTGGTTCATTATAACTTCGTCTTTCCTTCGGCAACGAATCACGAAATAAACTAGTCGAACAAGGTAAAAATACAACAAAAATGTTTTTTTACACACAATTAGATATTATTGCTCTAAGCCAGGGGTTCCCAAGCTGTGCGCCGCGGCGCCCCGGTGCGCCGTGGAAAGGCAAGAGGGGCGCCGCGGCCCGTGAGTCAATCCTCCATCATTATCCATAACCACAAATATTAGAAAATAAAATTATAATATGAATTATTACACAAAGCAGGCAGATGATTAAATATATTTTGTTTATTATTATTTACTTGCGTAACCTAACTATTATTATTAAAGGTGTTTATTTATTTATATTTTTGTAATAGCCAGGTGGAGTAGGGCGCCGCGCCGTGACAAAATATTGACTTGTAAGTGCGCCGCAGGCTGAAAAAGATTGGGAACCCCTGCTCTAAGCTATAGGTAATCAAATTTTCCGTAAGTGGGTCTTAACCCAGAACTACAAAATCAAAAAAAAAATTTTTGTTTTATTCTCTAGCATACAAAACTAACAGCTGTTTAATAATAAATACGGCATTCATTTTGTTTTATATTTGCACTTAAATTAAAACTTGTCAAAATTCTATAAAAACTCCTTTTAGTGCTTCATACTTTTTAGGGTTCCGTACCCACAGGGTAAAAACGGGACCCTATTACTAAGACTTCGAAGTCTGTCCGTCTGTCCGTCTGTCTGTCACCAGGCTGTAACTCAAGAACGGTAATAGATAGAGAGTTGAAATTTTCATAGATTATGTATTTCTGTTGCCGCTATAACAACAAATACTAAAAACAAAATAAATTTCATATTTAAGGGGGGCTCCCATACAACAAACGTAAAAATTGTTAAAAAAATTTAACAATTTTTGCTCGATATCAATAATGAAAACAGGTAGCCACCTGAAATATTCACAAACACTCAGTTTTATTTATAACTTTAATAATTTATAGTAAAATTTTAATAAAATTAATAATTAAAGGGGGCTCCCATACAAAAGCACAATTTATGGCCTATTTTTGCTCTATAACGGTACGGAACCCTTCGTGCGCGAGTCCGACTCGCACTTGGCCGATTTTTATTAATATTTAAAACAAACTCGGTTAGGTTAAGATAGTTTTAATATTCAGAATCTATTAAAATATTAGTTCGAAATCACCTTCAGACCAGACAGCGGCCATCTGAGAATAGTTTACTATTTAACTATTCCCGGGTAGAGGTTTAGTCGTATTTGAATAGGACGAACAAGCTGATTTGGTTCACTAATTCTGATGGCTTGTGTATTTAAACTTATGTATATATATACTATTACCTTCTTAAATAATAAAAATATATACGATTTGTATACGGACGTTATTATGATATTGTGCGTATCCTTTTTATATAAGTATTTTAACTGTATAGACTATAGTAATTAGTAAAACATTGTTTTTCAAAGTAGTTAAACATTGTTTAAATATAAAATTAAACAATGTTTAACTACTTTGAAACACGAATTTTCACCAAAAACGATCAATACTATTAACAACGTTTTATTCTTTTCTATACGTAACAAAATCTCGGCATGACAAGGACCAAACTGAAGTAACTGAAACAACATGAATATTAATTCAATTGAAGCTCTACACCGAGTTACTAATTTCTTTCCTCTGTTATTAACAAATTTTATTGTTTTTTTAATAATAAACTATGTTCCGTATGTTGCAAAACGCTGCAAATTTAATACACGTTAGAAAACGGTAAGAACAACCTAATTCCAAATTTGCAGCGTGTTACAAATTTTTTTACCCATGTTATTAACAAATTTTATTGTTTTTTAATACAAAACAATGTTCCGTGTATTGCAAAACGCTGCAAAATTAATACGCGTTACAAAACGGTAAGAACAACCTAATTCCAAATTTTCAGCGTGTTACTAATTTTTTACGCAATGTTATTAACAAAAAACCTTTTTCACACCTTTTCAACCCTTTCCGTACACCCCAGAAAGCTGCAAAATCACGCTGTAAGTAATTTTACCTTCTTTAACAACCCCTTAAAATTTTATCAAGTTACTAATTTCTTTCGGGTTTTGGCTTTAATGACTGGCCTAAAAAGCATTGAACTGACTTTAGGATTATACTAAATAACTTCGTTGATGACCTCCACTGCGTTACGAACCCTGTTTACTATTTGCGTACATACAACATTATTAAATATTAAATAAATACCGAAATAACACAGTATATTTCTTGTTACAGGTACTAGTGCAGCTTCGCTTCACCATTACAGGTCCAAGTAGTAAGACGTCTAACTAGCTGAAAGCTGAAACACCAAAAAAACTGCAGGAAAAGAACGAATACCCGGGTTGCAGTGATTTTTTGATAGGAATTTTTCTATCCAACAGAGTTTTTGATTGGTTCACGTTTTGACCACTTAAAAGCCCTAGACAAACTCTAGTTTAAACCGCAGAAGCCGAGAATAAAAAGTACAGGCCCATTAGCCAAGACCTTTTCTTTATCGCTTATTTATTAGAATAGCCGATCAAAATGTTCCATACATAAGCGTTCGTTACTATGACGTTGACGTTCGACTCGTCTAATGTCAATTCCATACATTTTAATTGGCGATGCTATAAAGAAGCGAAAAAGAAAAGGGATTGGCTACAGGCTCAGGACGTCTTTTCTGGGAATAGACCGTCTACCACAGAAATAAGATCTAGTTTTTTAGATAGGAGATCTGTGCCGTCTACACTCTACGCATTTCTCTTCGTACTTATTTTTGTACCACATTGCAATGTCGTAGCTGCGGGTGCCATTTTAATGTAAATTTATGTCTTCTCGGCAAAAATTTTAATGAAAAAAATCCTTGATTACATCCGGCTTATTAGCTATAAAATGAAACATTTGCATCTTGCCTATAGTCATCTTGCGGAGGTATTAGGTGAATTTTTAGATTTATAACATTTCTTTGCAAAACGGTAAGGGTCCTTTCTGCTATAAGTTATTTTTCCTGCTGCCAATTTTATTAATTCTTGTTCCCCCGTAGTACAGGACAATAATTATTTTGCTATAATATAAGGTATTGTAAACGCTACGTCCCAGTTTAAACTTATTGCATTTCACTATGTTAAAGGTCGTATGGGTAGAGTTTACATGTAGTTGGGGTTTAATACTTATTATTCGGGACTTAACGCGACTTATATTCTAGTAGTAATGCTACTACATACTTTATAAGTCGCGTTAAGTCCCAAATAATAAGTATCAAATATAATGCAACGCGAAAGTTTTAAAGTTCATGTAGTTGGGGTGTATATTAATCCTTCCATCGCGGATTCTTGGAAATCTATTGTTATTCTATTGTTGTCGCGGTCACCGGTGTCCTTATATAGGGCTTGATAGGTTAATGTAGTTTCGAAAACACATGTTCCACTCTTATTCTGTAGCTAAACGGAAACTATATAGCGTTTCCACATAATATATTATAGTACAGGAGGAGAAGAGGGGATTTTGGGAGTAGCTCGAGCGTGTCAGATTAATGCTTGTATAGGCTTCCGACATGTGTCTAGTTATCATGGTATAGAGTTCAGATTTCTCACGTGGTGGGTTAATTTTTTTTTTTTTTTTAATATTGTAATGTCATCCGATCTGTCAGATTAAGATAGGGGATGTTTAGTATACCCCAAATAAGCTTCCATTAAAAGCACTGACGATTCAAAGATAAGGTAAGCCTGTAGGAACATTTTAAAATATAAAAAATAAACCTTCATATTTTCCTAACTAAACTTCGCAGATATTTTATTTTGCACTAAACTAAATGATTTAGTCCTTGTTGTCTAAAATATAATAATAACTGACCGAAAAAAGCAATTTTCTGAATATATTTTCTTTTTCAAAACTTTAAAATGGCCGCTGTTTCTGAACCCACCGCTTAAGTAAAAAACGTTCGTATTATTATTTTATTATCAGTTTTACCTAATTTAAAAAACCTACTAGGTCTCCATCGTGCTCGAGTGACTACAAAATTAGCACCTTCCCCTCCCCTACTATTAAGTCAGATTTAGAATTTCTCTCCATACTTCCATTTTGAATTCAGCATAATAAGCATACTATCAATCTCAAATAAACATATTGAGTGTAAGCCTTTGGTTGGTATCGCAAAGGGTGACCCAAATGTGGTTTCATTGTACCATTTGGCTTCGGAAAAATTGGCTATTCCGAAGCCAGAGATAAGACGCAGCGTCTTGTAAATCAATGCCTGAAGTTTTAATGTAGCAATGAATATGGATGACATCTTTATAAATTGGCCATAAAAGGCCGTTCCTTAAAATTCAGTCAAAGAAGAAGTTTTATTTTACAATGCTCTAATAGATAGGAGGTCTTTCTATTTCAAATGTTAATTATCTAATATACTAAGTAACTAATACAAAAAAGCTGAAGAGTGTGGCGGTACCCACAATTCGCCTAACAATCCTACATCGCGCTATCGAAGTTTCGGAGAACGGCAAGATATATACAACGTCTGAAATGACGTCAGTGGGCTTCGGCCTGACCGAGCATGCTATCTCGCTCGGTCGGAAGATCTTCCTTTTCGGCCGCCACGAACAACGTTAAATTGGTGACCACCGACAAGAACACGCATCCTTCTGGACATCAATCATCTTCAACACTCCCCGCCCATCCGCACCACGTCAGCAGACATCAAGCATAACCGGGTCGCCTCGACCATAAGCCGCGTTGGGCGTCCGCGCCGGTCGAACCCGTGTCCGGCTTGAACGGGGCAGCCATAGGCTACAACGACCGGTCCACAAGTAGAGCACGGGAACCTCTCCTGGTCATTGCACGCGTAGCTTCGGCCCACACCTGACAACACAAGCGCATTGAAGAATACCACCGGTCTTCGGGGGGGAGTGATGTGGCGGTACCCACAATTCGCCTAACAATCCTACATCGCGCTATCGAAGTTTCGGAGAACGGCAAGATATATACAACGTCTGAAATGACGTCAGTGGGCTTCGGCTTCGGATAGGAAGTTATTGCCTTGATGCGATCTTCGCTGGGTTTAATACCGTCTGCGGAAACTTCGTAGCCCAGGAAATTTATTTTGTTTTTCCCGAACTCGCACTTCTCGATGTTTAGAGTGACACCGTTTTGATCCAGGCGCTCCAGAACTTGACGGAGAAGCTTCTTGTGGCTGTCTTCATCTTCTGCGTAGATCAAGAGATCGTCAACGAAGGAAAAGCATCCGTCGATGCCTCTCATGACTTGATGCATGAAACGCTGGAAGGTTTGACTTGCGTTTCGAAGTCCAAACGTCATGCAGTTAAATTCGAACAAGCCAAAGGGAGTAATGATGGCTGTTTTCTCTGCGTCCTCTTTAGAAATAGGTATCCAATAGTACGCCATCTTTAAGTCGAGCTTTGAGAATATCTTCTTGCCGTGCAGCTTGTACGTGAAGTCTTGTATACGCGGTATGGGATAGCGATCGGGTAGAGTGACCGCATTAAGTCGCCTGTAGTCTCCACATACGCGTAATTTTCCATCCTTTTTCTTCACGACGTGTAGAGGGCTTGCCCACGGACTCTTAGACGGCTTGCAGATTCCCATCTCCATCATACGCTCGAACTCTAGCTGCGCGGTCTTGTATTTGTCCGGTGGTAGAGGACGTGCACGAGCGAAAAGCGGTGGCCCAGTCGTTTCGATATGATGAACGACATCGTGTTTGCTCGGCTGCTTCAGTGACATCGGCCGGAGGACGTTCGGGAACAACTTGAGGATGTCGTGGTAAGCTTGGTCGTTGCTCACGACATGCACGGACTCGATATCGGTAACGACTTTCACGGCGTTGACGGATAAGTCGGTTACTTTGTCGATGAGTCTCTTCGTGTGAAGATCGACGAGTAGTTTGTAGTGGTGTAGAAAATCGGCGCCCAGAATTGATGTTTTGATGTCAGCCACTACAAACGTCCATCGAAAACTTCGACGGAGTCCCAGGTTGAGGTTAATCGTTTCTTCTCCGTAGGTTTTTATCGGCGTGTTGTTTGCTGCGTATAATTTGTATGTCTCCTCGGTGCGCTTGTTTTTTCTTAGTTGAGTGGCGGCGAGTACGGAGATGTCGGCGCCTGTGTCAACGAGGAAACGTTCTCGGGTGTCGCGATCGAAGACACAGAGGCGATGACTAGTGCGGGAGACACCGACGTCCGCCACGGTCGGTGTCCGGTTTAGTTTCCCGAATTCTTCTTGTTTCTGCGGCGACACGGCGATACGCAGTTCTTCGCTCTATCTCCGAATGTGTAGTGGTGATAACATTCCCACGAGTCTTCTTGTCCCGGCCTTGGACCACGTCGCTTTGAATGCGAGCGTGATCGCGGTCTTGAAAATGAGCGGCGACGGTTGCGATAGTGTGACCGTCCGCGACGTAACTCGGCGACTTCCAGCGTGAGTTTTTCAATTTGTCTCGCCAGAATTTCCATGTGGGAAGGTTCTGAAGCTGACGAGGTTGACGGCGCTGGTGTGGGGCACGTTGCTGTGACGGCAGCAACGCTGGGAGCTTCTGCGTACTCCACCATTTTGTCCGCCATCGCCGCTAGAGTTTCTAGCGACGACTCTTTGTTAATGGAGAGTATAACTCGGACTTGCGCAGGAAGGCGATTCATCCACTCGATCCGGAGTCCTTCGTCTGTTATCATGCCGCTAGCGAGCTCTTTCATCTTCCGCATGAGTTGTGACGGCTTCAGGTCTCCCAATTCTAGGCCGCTGACGAGCTTCTGGAAGTTCTTGACGTCCGATGTGTCGTACGTCTCTAGTAGACGCTGCTTCACTTTCTCGTATTTTCTGCTTGCTGTCGGATCGTAGAGAATGTCCGTGATGTGCTCTAGATCGGCTTGCTGTAGTTGTTGGAGCAGGTATCTATATTTCTGGTCGTCGGATGTCTTCAGGGGATCGACGACCAGAAATATAGATACCTGCTCCAACAACTACAGCAAGCCGATCTAGAGCACATCACGGACATTCTCTACGATCCGACAGCAAGCGGATGTGGATGTGGCGGTACCCACAATTCGCCTAACAATCCTACATCGCGCTATCGAAGTTTCGGAGAACGGCAAGATATATACAACGTCTGAAATGACGTCAGTGGGCTTCGGCCTGACCGAGCATAACACCTCGCTCGGTCGAAAGATCTTCCTTTGGCCTCCACCTTTATTCCCACATTCCCGCCCCTTCGCACCGCGCCAGCCAGCATCGCCTCATCGGGTACCTCGTCCACTAGCCGCATTGTACCGCGGCCTGGGCGACTCCGCATCGGCATCATCGGGCTTTCTCACTACACCGACCGGTCCACAAGCAGAGCACGGGAACCTCTCCTGGTCATTGCACGCGTAGCTTCGGCCCACACCTGACAACACAAGCGCATTGAAGAATACCACCGGTCTTCGGGGGGGAGTGATGTGGCGGTACCCACAATTCGCCTAACAATCCTACATCGCGCTATCGAAGTTTCGGAGAACGGCAAGATATATACAACGTCTGAAATGACGTCAGTGGGCTTCGGCCTGACCGAGCATGCTATCTCGCTCGGTCGGAAGATCTTCCTTTTCGGCCGCCACGAACAATGTTAAAAGAGCTTGCCTTACTGGAGCGATTTCTATGTAATTTGCCACGCTATAATATGTTACACCACGGGATATGGCTAAACAAAGGCTATTTTTTTTTGCGGGAAAATGTACGGTTTTCTCTAGTACCTTATTTACGAGGGCGAAGCCGCGCGGAACGTCTAGTTATGTGTATGAAGATTCTGTTTTTGGGTATAGGAAACCGAGCCCTTATAACAAAAAGTGTTCGAAGTCCGTTGAAGTATCTAGATTCTAGAATTTAATGTGACATTCTTTAAAGCAGTTTTGAGCAGGAAATTCTCAAACAAGATACAAGACGTAATCCTTATAGAAAGATTTTTAACATATTTTCTTTTCTGTTGTTTTGCATAGTTCAGGCACTTTCGAAGCACGGTGCTGGCAATCCACATTCTTAAAGCTAGAACCTTTACTCCCGAATTTAAAATTCGAATTTAAAATACTTTAACAACTTTCCTTTACTGTTTTAATATTAAGATACCTAAATTAGACTCCGGCATGTAAGACATATAACGAAATTACATTTTTGAGATCTATCAAAGTTTTATAGTTAATATTTCCAAGGCTTAACAACAATGAAAAGCCGCATTTTTAACCGACTTCCAAAAAACGAGGAGGTTATATGTTCGGCTGTGGTTTTTTTTTTTGTATGTTCAACGACTACTCCGCCGTTTGTGAACCGATTTTCTAAATTTTTATTTTGTTGTATTAGGTTTCACTCCAATTTGGTACCATGTTCACAAAAGTGGTGACTAGATGATGGGATCCATGAGTAATCGAGGGAACTCCTCGAAATTTATATGGAAACATATAGTGATTTTGGTTTCATAAGATGCATCCTAAGCATATGCTACCAAAACGCAAGATTTTGCACCAAGGTATACTATGGTTCCGAAGATACTAAGAGAACTCCGGATTCCTTATAGATACAAGTTTGGGAGTTTAGGCGCTGTTTTAAGAACTGAAAGCATATGCTACTATGCAAATTACATTCATCATCATTATCATCATCATTATAATCATCATTACCAAGTCAGGGTCACCAATGTCACCAAATTCAACCTTATCTCCAGAGCATAAGGCACACATTAACTGACATTACTTCTGAGAAGTTAAAGTTGCTTCGACCATGTAACATTCTGTCTCACTTCGCCGAGATATTCTGGAAAACAACCTAATTTCAACCTTTTGCATCGCGTTTAGTCGCGAGAGCCGCGGCTCGGCGGCGCGGCGCGGGCCGGGTACCTACCGTACTATGTAACACTATACAGTGCGAGGCGTGTGCGACAAGTCGAGCGAGTGCCAGCCTATTGAAACTAGTCCGGTGACCGGCTACTTAGCACGTCACACGTGTTCACTTCGATTTTTAATTAATATATTGTTTAAAATTATCTGCAGGCTGCAGCTGATATTATATTTTGTAAGTGTGACTGTAATAAGATACCTACGTAGTATAATATACAGGTGTATTATTCTACGTATAGTACGCGATGGCTTACTAGGTAACTAAAAAGAGTGAAATTATTATTTTTAACAAAAAATTAAAACCGACTTCCCAGGTAAAAACAATAATAGCATCCTTATAATATGAACTAAAAAGTATTAAATAATAATTATTCCTATCTAATGGTGCCTTTTTCCGAATTCGGCTAAAACTCAATTATTTCTGTACTCAATCTTCATAATTTTGAAGTCGGTGCCAGTTCCAAAAGTTTCAAATATTCTGTCAGAGAACTGAAGATTCATCTGGTACCGACTTCAAAATGATGAAGATTGAGTACAGAAATAGTTGAGTTTTAGCCGAATTCGGAAAAAGGCACCATTAGATAGGAATAATTATTATTTAATAATTTTTAGTTCATATTATAAGGATGCTATTATTGTTTTTACCTTGGAAGTCGGTTTTAATTTTTTGTTAAAAATAATCATGCATATTATATTCCGTCACATGTAAATTTTAAGCCTTAGGGATGCAAAGGCTTGTCTTTTATGTGGGATATCGGAATAAATATTGAAAGCCGCTCGCCACAAATCTAGTGAAACGCCTGCAAAAAGAATTATAGCAAAGTTTAAAGTGGTGATGTACGCAACAATTTGAACGAAGTATTTTAATACACCAACCATAAATTTTGCCGGATAAAAAGTATCCTTATATTAATATTTTCAACTAAACATCTCATTGAAATTTGTGTGAGTGAGTGCCCAAGTATGTGCGCAATACAAGAGCACTTCTTCCTTCCTTCACTCTCGTAACCGCGTCAAGGGCCACGAAGACCCAAAATTTTGTTAAATTCATAGTTTAATTAATTTCTTTTGTCACTACAATAATACATGATACTAAATCATATTGTGTTTTACGTCAGAATCCTTAAAAGCTAACTTGTGAATATTCATGGTCATCCCCCAAGTTCTTGGTACAATTAAAACTACATTACATGGGACAACTTGAAATTCCTGGAACATAACTGTCCCAATTGTTGGAACAACTGTACCTTGTTACTTGTTAATCCTCTTGTTATGTTACAACTCGGAACTAACTTTGGTCCATACGTCACTTGGAACTTTTGGTTTAATGCGGCTTCTCTACGATGGCCTATGACAGTGGTTTTCAACCTTTTTATGAAGCGACCCCCACCTTTTACTTTTTTCATTAAATAGTTTTCTTGACCTCTGGCAACATACCTAAAGAAGCTTTGCGACCCACAGGTTGAAAGTCACTGTGATGTGGCCTGTCATAATACATACTTAAAAGCGAATAAGAAAGAGGGCCACATACGTCTTTGATTGCCCATTATCGACGTCGATTGTGCTTGCTATATCTGCACAATCGTGTTAGCCATCTATCGAGGACCAACTTAGGGCTTTTATCAAAGATTTTAGTTGAAACTGGAGCAGAACCTTTAAGTTCTATGTTATGTATTCACACTCTCTGAATATCGGGTTTTGAATGCATCGATATAAAAATAACGCTCGGATGATCTCCTCTGCTCTCACAGACTTCAAGTGGTTCGAGAGGGTATACTTCTGTCAACTGAAACTGAAGTGAGGCTACAAGAAAAAAACATATGCCCTCATTATAATAATTAGTACTGGTTGTATTTCGTAACTTCGTACGACCAAAATTAATTCCTCATATTCACTGTAGTTTACATTTAAAGGCAAAATCATATATTAAGAGTAAATTAACGCAGATTATGAACAAGTTTTATTAAGCAATATTGTGTTGAACAAAATAGGACAAAAGTTACAGAATATAGGTTGATGTCATCTTCTTCAGTATTAATTTCACGCATTAGCAGGCCGATCATGTATTATTACGTAGAAGGCTGAGCTAAATCTTACGTAATATGTGCCTTTCAGACTCTCAATAGCCGAGTGTATGAGATGGAAAATTACAGGCCCGTAAAGAGGTCAATATCAGATATCAATTCATTGTTTAATTAAAAATATTAAATAGTAGATGTAGTAAAGTATACTTAATAAATGTGTTAGCAGAGGAGTTGATTCCTAGGCAGATGTAAGATGAGGGACCTACGTAGTTTGGTCGCATTACGTCAAATCCAGCCGACAGATCCCCCCATCAATCCCCAAGCGGCAGCGGCCTGCCGCATAACAATTGAAAATCTATTGTGTCTACGATACACACGATGGAGGTGCTAACATTAAATTGACATGACTCGACCAAATGACGTTGATCTGTCAACTGCCTAGGAATCAATTACCTCGACGTACAATTTCCATACTAAATGTATATTCCTAAAATTAAATATGGTGGATTCCTTGCCCAGAATTTAAGTTTAAACCTACGAATTGATAAAGCCAGTGTAACTATATAGATTGCCTTAATAGGCATTGCGTTTCAGAAATCTCCCGCACCCCGCATGCGGGCCCTATAAACCAGTGAAAATGCGCCCACTCTAAAATACTTTAAGAGCCCCCGCAGACTACAGACTTTTAGTGGGTCGATAGTTTGACCGAGTGAGGGTTTCAGTACATTATTATCGGCCGACACAAATCGTTTAGTGTGCACACCTTCATACATCTTCGTTTGCTTTAAGCTTTTGATCAAACTATCGGTCGACTAAAAGTCTGCAGTCTGCGGGGGCTCTAACTCAAGACAAGGCGCCACCATTAAGAATCCGTATACGAAATTTTGCCGATTTCGCTCATTTAACAGACGTTATTTAACAGTTAAAATACAATCTTATATATAAAATTCTCGTGTCACAATGTTAGTCCACGAACTCCTCCGAAACGGCTTTACTGATTTTTACCAAATTTTATATGCATATTCAGTAGGTCTGAGAATCGGCTACTGGGTACTTTATATTATATTGATAAGTGCATTTGTTGAATAAATAATAGTAAATTATTACAACTTGAAAATGACGGCGACCATTGTTTGTACGACGGGATAGCGATCGACGTTGCCATGGCGATATACTTATTTAGTCACTTCAATAAAATACTTAATATGGGCGAAATACTTTACATTATAGCAAAGCAACGTTGGCCGGGATAGCTAGTATTTCTATAAGTTTTAATGCACAAGCACAACATGTAAGATCATTTCAATTATAATCAAATGTTGCAGCTAGATTTTTTTTTTAAGTACATTAAATAATCCAACTCAAACCCGCGACAGTTTTGTGATTTTTGCTGTAAAAGGTTTAGAATATCACCTGTTTATGGATTGTATTGACGTCTTAACGGTATGAAACAAATGCAATGTACTGTTGAGAAAGTCGTTTAAACAATGTTGGAATTACTTTTTACCACGTTCATATAAAAAAACCCTTAAAAACAGAATACCTATAACTGCCCGCTAACTTGGCGATCGTCCTTTTTCACCTGGCATATGAAAGACGGGCGTGAGTGTGAAGAGAGCAGTAGAAAAGATAGTACGGGCTCTTAACAGTACGTGCCTATTCAATACGGCTTGGAATATCACATAGAAATGAGAGCTCCCAGTCCCATGAGAAATACAGCAAAAACTTCATCGTCTTCCAGACTCGATAATATATTACTTTGCGCATCGTCTATTCTTAAAAAAAAGTTGAAGCGGCGAATCGTGGCACAATACTTTCTATAAAATGTTAGACAAACGTTACACGATCGGTCTGGCATTATTTCAGTCCATCAGTCTGATCCAGACTGACGGGAAAATGATCGTGTAGCCGTGTGATTGACGGACTGATCATTTTTTTATTATTACGTACTTTCCGGTCATCATTCCTACGTCAGTCTCAGATTGATGGACTGAACTGATGCCAGACTGACCGTGTGCACTCTTAAAAGAGAGTGGCTCGTAATTTTGATTGTACTATCAGAGAAGTTGATTCCTATGCAGATCGGGGTTTGGTTGCGTTACGTCAAACCCAGCCGACAGATAACAATTAACATTGAATTGACATAATCGACCAAATAACGTTGCTATCAACTGCACAGGAATCAATTTCCTCGATGGTACTTTGGTAGTGTTTTCAATTTAGTAAGAATCAATATGTACTGCGAATAATATTTACGTACTGTAATAATATTCATAGATAGCTATCGTAATCTCTAAGCTCTTTGCGAGCATATCAAGATTATTATGGTTTATTTTATTGTAAATTATAATCCATTTTATGGTGCTCACAATATTAAACTATTCGTAGCGAGCTATTAAAGCTCTTACCTGTTATTACTAAAGTTAAAAACGCGTTTATGCAAATGAAAATCAGAAGTTAACTGCTTTATAGGTGCGGCGGAAGAAGGAATTATCAAAACCCTGCTTTTGGGCTTTACCATAAACGGACGAAAAGTAATAACACAACAGACTTTAGAAGTACATCACACTGCTAAATATTAACCCGCCTATACCCGGTAACAGATTTACAAGTTTAGCAGACATTGACCGAGGATGGTCTAAATTGAATCTTGGGCTGGCGGCTAGTTTAATTTAGGTGTTAACAGCCATCGATCGTTTCTAACTTCTAGCTCGTGTATAACTTAAACCATAGGTAACTTACTTAATATCTTTTATAATTCATAGAATCTTAATATCTTTTAGTAGTATTATATGTATTGATATAAAAAAATTAAATATATTGTTACACATTCTATGATTATTTTCTATCTAGATTCTAATGTGTTTTGAAACATGCCTGATGTCTCAGAAATGGTTTTTATTTATTTATAGACTAGCTGACCCGACAGACGTTGTCCTGTCTTAACGATGATTATTTAATTCGAATTGGTATAATTAAGAAAACAATAGATTAAAAATTAGTATCTTCATTTTTAATCTATTGTTTATTCATCTATTTTGATGAAATTTGTCATGACAAATTTCATCGAAATAGATTAAATAGTTTAAGCGAAAATCATAAAAATTTATTGTGCAGGAACCGTACATTTTCCGGGACAAAAAGTAGCCCTTGTCCTTTCCCGAGACTCAAATTATCTCCATACCGAATTTCATGAAAATAGACTGAATAGTTTAGGCGAAATTCATATAAGTTTATTGTGCGGGAACCGTACATTTTCCGGGACCAAAAGTATCCCTTGCCCTTTCCCGAGACTCAAAGTATCTCCATACCAAAATTCATCAAAATCGATTGAACAGTTTACGCGCAAATCATAAAAGTATATTGTTCAGTAACCGTACATTTTTCCGGGACAAAATGTATCCTATGTCCTTTTCCTGGTTCTAAGCTACCTCTCCACCAATTTTCAGCCAAATCGGTTTATCCGTTCCGTAATCGCTTGAGATAAATGTTTATTGTGCGGGAACCGTACATTTTCCGGGACCAAAAGTATCCCTTGTCCTTTTCCGAGACTCAAAGTATCTCCATACCAAAATTTATCAAAATCGATTAAATAGTTTACGCGCAAATCATAAAAGTATACAGTAACTGTGCATTTTTCCGGGACAAAATGTATCCTATGTGCTATTCCTGGTTCTAAGCTACCTCTCCACCAATTTTCAGCCAAATCGGTTCTTCTGTTCTTGAGTTATAAGTGGCGTAACTAACACAACTTTCTTTTATATATATAGATTACCTACTTGAAATCGTCTTTTCCGTTAATAGAATGCGAACGAGAGAGATGATATTGTGATATTTAATCCGTCATTTACCCAGGCATATGTTTACCTAGGAGTGTGTTAATCCTTTTAATAATATGTTAAAACGCGTACACGGAAATTATCAAAAGCATTATCCGATTGCTAACTCTCTTACTTTGTAAATAACGAACACAATCGAATGCTGAACTATGACATCATAACTCATGTCACAAGTACAACAATATAAAAACATATAGTAGAGTGCAGACCATTCCTATTCAAGACCATCAGAAGTCAGAACCGAGCGCAGACAGCGCGATTACAGATAACCAGTACCACGTCGCACGCGAGTTTCTCCTGTCCCTGTGTTAATAGCACTTAGCAAGCGATTTCAAGAAAACTGCTTGCTCTACTGTATGACATTTATACTGTACCCTCGTACTCACTCGCACGCCTGCGGTTTGACTCAAAGCGTGTTTTCAAACTACGTCATCACATTTTCAGGTAGCATTCGCCTAGTCAGATTGCATTCAAATTCGACTCGGTGTGAATTTACATACCGCTACGCTTTTAAATCTCATGTAGATTGTCATTTGTAACTTTTGGTACGTGTTTTACACTAGACTGAAAATTATGACACTAAACAAACAAACACTAACTAAATAGCATAATGTACTTGCTAAATAATAATAATATGTATATAAATAATATCTTAAGAAAATTGAATACTTTAAATACCTTAGGAGCGCAGGGCATAGTAAGTAGAAGTATAATTACCTGAAACAAAAAAAAAACAAGAATAACTAACTATAGTAATTGCTACGAATATTTTGTACGTTATTACAATACATTATAAGATATTGGTATCATACAAAATTACTACAATTTTCCGTTCTTCAAATGTTAAATGCTTTAAATTCTATATTACTAACAAATTTTATTAAGTTGTCTAATGTCTATATTTCGCTAGACACAAAAATCTGAAAACTCTCGTGTTTTACTCCATTTAAGCCTAAAATATCTCAATTATAACAAAGCTGAAAATACGATCTAAATGAAAAGCGAGTAAAATGAAAGCCCAGTTTAACGAACAAAAGATTAAAGTTATGAACTCCAAGGCAAATCTTTAACGATGTCATTAAACGCCCAACTAGACAGTCATTATCTTGGAATTCGATAGAGTTATGTCGCATTTTAAGGTAGAGGTTATGGACTTTGATGAATAATAAGTCGTTTCTTCAAATATCACAAATAAACACGAAGAACAGCACGTATTATTGTGATTTTTTTTTCATAGTATGATTTCACCTTATACGGTCACTCTACATTAGTCCTTGATGAACCAATTCGATTATATCAGGGGTTTCCAAACTTATTTTGTCTACTGCCCACTTTGAGAACAAATTATTTTACAAATCACCCCCCAAGCCTCTAAACAACTCCCCCATTTTTTAGTGGGTCCCACACCACACAACCTTTAGATCTGCAGCGCCCACAAGAGGGCGTTATCGCCCCCTCTGGGAAAGGCTGGATGATAAGAACGTGTAGAGGCCAGAGGGGCATAATATCTTTGATTACCCATGTTCGTGGTCGATTATACATGCAGTGATGCTTAATAAAGATCATGGTCCAATATGGAGCCTCTCCCTTATCTCTTATATTAACAATACCTGCAAAGAAGCTCTCTTATCAGCAGAGTGGAACAGGCCTTAAATCTCTCAATTCTAAAACCACGACAGCGGGTACAATCAACCGGACGGGAATCGCCACAATTGAGCCCTGTACGTAAATGAAAATGTATTTTCCGTTGCAGCATTTTACCCGGCACATTAAGAACTCCCGAGATAGAAAATTCGCTACAGATTTTCTCTGAGGCCTCGGCCTACCTATTTTGAGAAATGGAATTCAAGACTCCGTGGCATCCCACCAATTTTGAGTTGGATGAGTTCTTATTAGCGTGGATGGGTTTTTGTAATGCGACCAACCAGCAACCCATTTTCTTTGAAAAAACAGACAATTTATGCAATAATTCCTAAATACATCGGTATTCGGTTTACCAAGGCATGAGACACGAGATTTAATACGTACATTACGTAATATTATAAACTACATAAAATGTAGTAATTTCTGTGTTTATAAAATTTGACAACGCCCAATATCATTTCCAAAGCTTAATCAACAGGTAAAAATATACATCAAAGGCTACGACTACATACTAACAGAAACAGAAGCTAAAACTTTTAATACCCTAATAACTATACATTTTTAGACGGAAGCAATTAGCCTGGATACAGCTGGAAGTTTGGAACTTTCTGGAACCACTGCTGGAAATGAAAATTACTAGAATAAAAGCAATTTATTTAAATTGCAACATTTGTTTCCGTGTAACTGGGGCTTGCCGCAAATACACTGAACCGAATTTACTCGTATGTTTACTGATGGCTTAGTACTTTTGAACCTTATGGTTTTTGTAATAACGTCGACAGGTGGAACGTCAGAGATCCAATTCTCTTACTTCGATGTCGCTTCTCTCTCTTCGTCTCGCGTGCGCGTGTGACAGCATACGTGCGCGGGAATGAGACAGCCTGCTTACGAAACGACATTCGATTCATGACAATACAGTTGACGATTCCATTAAAAACTTGGATTGTTTTTTAATGTAAAAAATCATTTGTACACTAACGTTAAAATCCCATTGTTACTCTCGACATAACTACTGCCGCCCGTTGTTACTCATAAGTCATAAGTCATAACAAATTAATAACGAACGAAAAACTGAAATAATGTAAAACGAAAAACAAGCAATAATTATTATGATTGATTTATCGCAGCTTTTCATGTTCTTTGTGGAAAATCTCTGACAAAAGCGGAAAAATAATTGCCAGTTCAGTCTCAGTCGAGACTCATTGAACCCATTTCATAATCTACAAACCGATTGTTAAAATACATGTTGTTACGAATAATACGATGATTTTGTGTTTCATAGTTTAAATAATATAATGTTTGACAATGATATAATGGGTTTCAATGGTAATTAATTATAGATGCCCTCTAACTTCTAAGCAATCCATTCTTATCCATCTATCTCTTAATTTTTTGTAAACAAAAATATGTTTTATGCTCTGCAGGCATAGAATATCTACTTTCAATATCGCATGTCTTTCCAATTTAAACATAACAATTAATGTACACATTTTATGCCGTGGAAAGTTACAGGCGAATTTACTGAAGCGCTTAATCGTACGTGCTAAGCTCTACATTTCCATTATTCTAATAGCCCCACGTTAGACGCCACGTCAGGCCTGTCGGGACGATACGTCGGGCCGATTACGCCCTCCTACTTACGCGATGAAAACATAATGGCCGTTTAAGTTTCCACGCTAACTATTTGGTTGTAAAAACTGTAATGACTTGATGGTTGATCATCACTGTCACAAGTATAATACTTGTTTAAATAGATTTTGAGGGTTACAAAAACTACGTTTTTGTAAGTCAACGGTAGATGATTATGCTTAGACACACAGAGATATGTTATAGCGAATTACAACTAAAATAAAATCGTCCATTAATAATAGCAATTACCAAGGTATATCAAATAATGTTCAAACGAAAAGCCGAAACGGGCTGCGTTGCATTAAGTAGTAGTAAGTATGTAAATACGTAAAATATGAATAATTTACATACGATAAAGTGAAATTAATACAACTTAAATCTTTCAACGTCAGTTTAACACACGCAACCAGAATTTCGCAATACATGAAAATAATATTTAACATTCTAAATATAATTGTTACACTAGTTAATAGTTGATGCCCGCAAGACCGTTGGGCCAAAATTCGATTACCGGGCTGGAACCGAACATTTCTCCCGGATAAAAATCGTATATCATTTCCCGGGATTAAAGGTACTTATCTCCATACCAAAGACTCATAGACAGCGTACTTTCGTATTAGCATGGAAGTATGCCTATTATGGTATATATAAGTATGATGCTAGGGCATAGTAGTCGTCTACCAAGAGTGACAGTAAATAGGAGTAACTAAAAGTCAAAAGCACCAAATAAATAGCAAAAATTTATTTTATAAATTCAATTTCCATGCAACGTAACACACAACGTACAAGATTGGTTCGGTCAGTGATTTCATAGTGATCGTGACCAAGATCGTATCCTTAGTCGACATGGTTTCATAAAAACTCTTTACAAATATAAATTCTGCATAATCCACTTAACTTGTACTCCTGACGTAATGAGCGTTTCTGGAGCATGCGAGCTGCAAGCGATTTAAGCGAGAAGTCGCTCGTAAATAAGCGGTGAATGGCAGCAATTAAGCGCAAATGGCAAGCAACTTACCGACAGTACGAAAACCTTACTAATTAAATACCGACACTAGAATTCACTGTGGTAAGAACGAGCGATATAAGTACATATTATTGTAAGAAAATACATAGTTGAAAAGAGCTGAGTATGAGGTACTGTCGTTATAGTTTCAACGTTATCAGAAATAAAAGGATTTGTATGAAAATATTGACAGCTACCATGCTTCTGGCATTAGATATTCCATACTTTATGTAGACAGCTACGATTTCGTAGCTGTAGTAATTACTCATGCTCAGTGCTCACGCATTTAAAGGGCGCCTTGGATCGGAGTTAAAAAATGTATGGGATGGCAGTATCACTTACGGATAACTTCTGTCGAATATGAATTACATGGAACTTCAGCGTCGAAACCATCAAATTTCATCTCGAGTCTTGACCGGTAGTCAGGTTCAGTTCAGTAACTGATAGACTGGCATCAAACCAAAAATAAGTTTCTGTCTTGCGATATTTCTACGTTTGCTCAGAAATACCACAAAATAGAATTTCACCTAAAGCAATTAAAAATGCGTTCTGCCAAAAATAATCAAGTGCAATACGGATTTAAGCCGTGAATATTACGCTCAAAAGAGAAGTTAACATTCCGAATACGAGAGCAAAAACGTGCACAAAGTTTAGGAATTTCATCTGTGATGAAGTTTTTTAAAGAAAATAATATTACTATTAAGCAAAACTTTGCTTATAAGTAAAAACTATTATGGTATATAAAATTATTATTCGTACCGAAGTTTTTTATTCACAATTTTTATATAATAACTAGCTGACCCGACAGACGTTGTCCTGTGTTAACGATGATTATTTAATTCGAATTGGTATAATTAAGAAAACAATACATTAAAATTAGTATCTTCATACCAAATTTCATCAAAATAGATTAATAAATAGCTTAAGCGAAAATCATAAAAGTTTATTGTGCAGGAACCGTACATTTTCCGGGACAAAAAGTATCCCTTGTCCTTTCCCGAGACTCAAAGTATCTCCATACCGAATTTCATAAAAATAGACTGATTAGTTTAGGCGAAAATCATAAAAGTTTATTGTGCGGGAACCGTACATTTTCCGGTACCAAAAGTATCCCTTGTCCTTTCCCGAGACTCAAAGAATCTCCATACCAAAATTCATCAAAATCGATTGAATAGTTTAGGCGCAAATCATAAAAGTATATTGTGCAGTAACCGTACATTTTTCCGGGACAAAATGTATCCTATGTCCTATTCCTGGTTCTAAGCTACCTCTCCTATAGTTGGGTTAGTTTGGTCTCTCACCGGTCGTGACGACGTCCACTTGATTAGGAGAGTGAAGGAAGAGAGACATACTTAGGCACTTTGAAATACTTCTGCCTTGACATGTTTTCAGTGAAACTAATCAGTGATCACCGTGATGATAGTCCTACCGACCGGTGTGGAAGCCTTTTAATGACCAAAAAACCTTTAAAAAGATTTCAGCACAAAGGTTTTCCGATGAGCTAACGAGAAGCGTTGAGTGCCACTCCTAACGATATTGTACGGATCATTTGCGCGAATACCCGAATTTCCGCAAACTCATCATTAGAAATTTTTACAAAAAATCGACAAAGCGTGAGTCGAACTGGCCCTAAAGGGTTCCATGCAAAAAGGTGTGTAAGCTCTTTGAGTCCAATAGAAATACAATACATATATAATTTTTTTTTGAAAATTTCAACTATTTAGCACAGCTAAAGAGATACACCATGGTGGCATACATACAGACGGACAGACCGTCGCCCTAAGAGTGCGTTTCAACCGGAGCGTAGATACGACACCCTAATAAAAACGTCATTGGGCTTTTAATGATTTCGTAAATCGTAACTCACGCAACGTAGTTAATTAGACGTAGAAATGAAAATGAAAACGCGGAAACAAATACAATTTACGATTACATACGCTGCCCCAGATTTCGTTGTGCCCTAAACTACACAATTATTTATTATAAACATTCCTATTTTTAATTAAGCTTTTAGTACAAGAAATACTTAAATTGGACTTGTAGTTCTGGAGATATGCGAACACAAACATAAAAACAAACATACATACATACACTTTTGAAATTATTAATAATTTGTACGATAGAAGCACAATAAAACAATATTTTAAGGTAGGTCTTATCAGTCAAAACTATAACGTATTACGTATCAGACAAATAGTTACAAAACAATAACGTCTGTATACGAAGTGTGGATCTACTATTAGGGGGTTATTCCATAGTATTATTTTTGTAAATATTTGTTTATCTGTATGTCTGTCTTTAAGCCCTTCACACTTAAACCACTGAACCAATTTGATGGTATGAAAAACTTCAAATCCGAAAAGACGATTTTTAAAAACCTCAAAAAATTTACGGTTCAAGCATCATCAACAAATATCGAAGCAACAAAATTGCAATCAAGATCTAGTCTTATAAAAACAAAAAACTTTCGTATTCAATACAAATTGAAATGAGTCCCTAGAGCGAGGAAGGAATAAAACCAAGAACTCCACCGTGTCGAGTAAACGTTTCCAATAAAATCGAAAACGTTACCTGCGTCAAAGGAATAACGGCAAATGAGTTGAAATATCACCTGATGGCAAAAAAAAACGTCTAGTAGTCCGCAACACCGGAAGAATTACATGTTGTTGCACGTTGTAAGCTGCGTACATCTTTGAGATCGCTCAGTAAAATTTAAGGTGTAATGGACAATTATAGTAGACAAAATATGTGCATATCCACTATATTATGTAGAAATAACATACCATAATTACTATATTCGTGTCACCGTCAGATCGCGATCTTGCGTCCACATCGCATTCGCACGCATCAGGATTCAGGTACCCTTGTTTTTTTTTTTTGATGCGCAGGGGAAACCCATTATGGATCCCCCGGGTTGGGTATGTGCCTCAGTTAGCTGAAGCACCCCGGGGGTATGTGAGACTCCTATTCACTAAAACCACCTGCGGTTCGCCTTCAGCCGTATAGAGGAGAGATATCCCGGATCTAACAAACACAGGACTCCCTCCACATATAGCAAACCCCTGGCCCAGCCAGAGATCTAATAGGGTTACACAGTCAGTCTAGCTTCAGTTCAGTCTATAAGTCAGACTGACGCCAAAATGATGGCCGGAAAGTACGTTATAAAACATAACCTCCCTGGCAGTCGGATAAAAAATGATCAGTCTGTCAATCACACGGTTACACGAGTACCCTAGTCTTAAACCTGCGAAAACAATCAAATGAGACAAACAATAGGCGACTAGCCCATAGACGACCCTACAGTCGTGGCATTTTAATAGGCCACATTTGACATCTGTCAGATTAATCTCCATAGTGAGGTGAACTGCGTAAAAACATCGACCAAAACGAATAAATCGATACGGACTTGAAATAAAATATTTGAATTTTATACGTTATTTGTAAAACCAAAAACAAATTCCTGTCCCTTTATTACTTTTTCTTTGCAAATTCAAGGACCAAAATAAGACAAGTACATAATTTACAAAAAACATTGCTTTTATTCGCTTGAATTATAAAAATTGTTAAATTTAGTATTATCATTATTCATTTCCCATAAATATGTGTTACTTTTCACAACGTGGTTATTGATTTATGGGGATATTTCGTTACAAGTAATAAATGCATCGATACTATTTATTAGCTTTCGATTTTTAGAGTAGCATCCCTAGAGTTTAAAAAGAAAAAAGGTCAGCTGACGTAACATTGTAACGACGTGCAATTACTAAGATCAGAATTTGTTTATTACGTTTAGAATTGTTTATCAGTAAAAGCAAATCGTTAAATAATTCGTATCGGTCATGTCTACAATAAATATGTAATCGTAATTGAAAAAAGTTAATCAATTGTGCAGTTATAACAAAACGAAAATATTTATTTACTATGCACGTCGCTACAAGGTTATGTGGTGCAATTTTGATGAACTGTCAAATGTGGCCTATTAAAATGCCCCGACTATAATTATTGTAATAAAAAAAACTGCGAACACTGCGTTATACCGATTTCGCCGAGCGAACTTCAAGTTGTGCGTAAATACTATGACTTGTATTAATCGCGCCTTTGTGTTCAAAATGTTTATAGAATTACTAAGAAATAGAACTTAGTAATATTATGTTCTAAAGAAAACACGTATAACGAAATTACACAATTAACAAAAAACAGATCTGTTGCCAACCAAATGTTTTCGGCAAACATAATTTTGGCGAAATAATTGACTTTCACGAAGAAAACACATTAGGAGAGTGGTACCATTGTATCGTTTTCACATTATCATCTTGTTAATTAAAGCTAATGACGATAACAGGAATATAATGGAACCTTTTTGGGTGGATTATGTTCTGATGCGTATCAATTGTATCAATGATACCTAATGTATGTTGCTAACCATTGCAGGATCGACAGGGTTTACCAAACCCTTGGATAATGTGGTCAAAGGAATCCCGAGGGACAAGCCAAAACTGTCTTGGGAAGAAATCAATCAGAAGGGAATAGACAGAAAAAATAAATGTATATTGGTAATAATTATACGTAATTTGCCGATTTCGCTGATTTAACAGACGTGATTTAACAGTGAAAATCTGTATTTTAACTGTTATATCACGTCTGTTAAATCAGAAATACTGTTATTTCTATAAGTTTTAATGCACAACATGTAAGATCATTTCTAAAGTTGGAGCTAGATTTTTTTTTAAGTATTTTTAAATAATCCAACTCAAACCCGCGACAGTTTTGAGATTTTTGCTGTGAAAGGTTTAGAATATCTCCTGTTTATGGATTGTATTGACGCCTTAACGGTATGAAAAAATACAATGTACTGTTGAGAAAGTCGTCTATAAAATGTTGGATTTACTTTTTACCACTTTAATATGAAATAGTTGAGTAAAAAAATATGTAACTCGGCAAAATTTTAGAGCAAATGGGCAAAGAATTGCTGTTAATTTCGGCAACTTAGAGCTGTAATTCATAAAAAGAAAACGACAGAAATAATCTATAGATAAAATTCTATCCGATTCGAGAAAAAAAGAAAAAAAACAAATTGTGCCAAAAAACACGTTTCAAAACAACCTAAATCTCACATTATATTAATCGCCGCAAGGCTCGAGTCGGCTTTCCGCGCTTTAATATATTTTAAATCTAATAATTAATATTTTTTTAAATCTAATAAGGGGATAAAACCTAATAATATTTCTGTAGCGAACCTTTGCAATTTCGTATTCATCGGCAAAATTTCGTATACGGACTCTTAAATATTCAAAGTTTACTAAAGTCTCCATTATATTTGTATGTAACAATTTTAACATAAAGGTATAAAAGCACAACATATTTTCATTATTCAGTCATAATAAAATATAATTAATCAAATCTCCACAATCGTGTCCATAGAACGTTAGAATATGGCGATTGTTTACTTGGCGAGCGAAGGACGTCTCTGAAGCGAGAAATAAGCCGAAACAATGACTTGATTAGTTTTAATGGACCTTGGAAGGTGTAGCACTTTAGTGACAGGTTAATAAGTAGCTGATAACGAGTAAACGGATCAGCTGATGTAAAGCTACTACATGGCTCATAGAGACCCGAAAAATCGGAAAAGTCGCAAGTGCTTTGCTACTTGCGAACCTTTGAAAAGGCGTCTATAGATCTTATAGACCCGGCTGATAGAGACGGTATGTAAATACTACACGATTTATAATTTGTGTTACAAAGTATAAACTCGCAAGCTACGCTAAGCTAGTTCCAAGGTTTACTAAGAGAGCGTCCAGAAATATCCTTCAGGCTCTTTTAAAAGTTCATAAATCACATAAAACACAATCCTAATGTAAGCGGTAGTTTTATGACGTCACTTTGTAAGTGATAGTTTGACACATTTTACTAGAGAACTGATACCTGTGTATTACTTGCGGGTCAACGACCGATAACAACAACATATTCGAACATGTAAAATTATTCAGATAATGACAAATTGGTACAGTGGCTACTTTTAATCATCTATGAGTCGAAGTTTCGTCTTATACGATAATCTAAAACCTTAACAAGACTACAGTCTTATAAAAATAGACCTAAAGTTCAAGTATACAATACAACGCGAAAATAGCAAGAAAATTGTCTATAAAAATTCATAGAATCTTCTAGAAATAACTTAATATATTTCCGATAGTCGCAAAGCAATTGCAACAATAAACTTGCCATAAAATCCAAGCTATATAAACGAGAATTTACAAGTGCTGTGGAGCTACAAAGCGAAAATTAAATTTTCACTGCATCCAAAGCTATTGTGTCTCCAATACAAAACATTGTCTATACAGATTTCGAGTGTCGTTTTATTACTTGAAAAATTATACTTGGGACGTGACCTACTATGCTAACGCGGACGAAGTCGCGGGCATCAGCTAGTTATTCATAATTTAAAAAGTCGACGGCCTCTAAATACCTTGTCACAAAAAAGTGCATCAAATAACATTTTGTAAAAAAGTGGAAGCTTTGAGAGATAAAAAATTTAGAGTTAATTAGAAGACTGACTTGTTTGGATTTCGTTTAATTTTTAAATTCAAAGCCTTAAACTCATTATAACAAGATACTTAGCTTCTGCAAGAGAAAATATTCTTTGCCGCCTCTTTTATAAGCGTTCCCTAGGAACAAAATTCATTCACGCATATTTTTAAGGCTTATTCAAGACAAGATGTTATACGCAACTTTATGGGGCCGAAAATAGTTTATCGCGTTGAAACCGAACATTTTTCAGAAAAAAATCATAGTAGATACGTCCCTTACCGAGACTACTAAATATTTCCATATAAAATTTAATCAAAATCGGTGAGAGTTTAGCGTGAAAAGGAATTAGACAGGCACACTTCCGCATTTACCTTTATTCATTAGTAAGGTTTAGCTATAATTCCATATGGACTATCATCCAAAACGCATAATATTATTATCTGTTCATCTGGTCTCACGTGATAAGGCCATACGTCAACGTAACATTAGCTATTTTTCACCGATGTCACGTAGCATACGTTACGTTACGTTAATTATGTACAGAACGTATATTGTGACATGACAATGAGACGATCACGAGAGTGATTCTTAGAAATTCGAGGCTGTATGAAGGGTAAAGGAATATTCTAAAGCACATTTTAAAAGTGACAAAAAATGGGTTTAAAAATTCAATTATTATTAAGATTTTAATTTCTACTTTTTTTAAAAGAAACTTATCAAAGTTAAAAGTTTATGTGTTTAAAACTAGACAAATGAAGGGCTAAACAGGTTGCAGCAAAACAAAGTGATATTACTTAAGGCCTAAGGGTGTGAAATGTGAATTTGTCCCTTATAATATAATACAGTTCACTGTGAAAGTAGCAGCGCTAAAACAGCAAATTTTTCTCCTGATTTGTATGGGCAAGTGCCCACTGCCCGAGCGTGAAATGTGCCCATGTACAAGTTTTAAAAGAGTTAGAAAAAAGAATCCCGTTAGATATTTTCGGGATCTCTATATTATGCCAAAATTTATATCTGTGTAGGATACAGTTTGATTCATGAATATTCATTAAAATTCTATCACTTCGAAGAGAATTGATAAAGACAAATCAAACACTCCCTTTGAAACGCCAAAGATCAATACAATCTCCAAATAAGAGCTATTTTCGAGATCGTAAGTGCATATTAATTAGCTCTGAAAGCTATTTCATTATAGAGGGCTGTCCCCGCCTTGTCCCAATTGCAATTAGTAACATGTGAAAAGACTTACTAAAATGTAACTAGCGCAATAAAAAATTCTGTTGCCTATAATGGTAAAGGGTTTTGTACACCTTTCAAGTGAATTATCTTATTTGAAAACTTGAAAAGGGTTTTGTACACTTTTCAATTAGTGAATTATCTTAATTGAAATAAAATTTAATTAGATCAGTGCTAGAGTGACACTCTAGACTTAAGCAATTTTTAATAACGAGTTTCCACAAACATAAATAAGAAAGTAACATTTTGAAGACGTGAGTGGAAAAATCAGGATAAGCAGATTGTTTTATTTTTTTTTAAATATTTTGTATAAATGGAGTCTTTAGGGCCGGAAAAATTATTTGAAATAAAAAACTGTGGATTTTATGATCTCTTTATGATCTACTTTATGATCTGGCTAATGCATCAGCTGTACAAGCTGATGCATTAGCCAGATCATAAAGTAGATAAGTTACAAGGTTTATTAAAATTTTTAGGGAAAAAATGAGTAATAAGTTATAAAATGTAAGTAATTTGGTTATTCAACTCACGTTTTTTCTAGCATCCTTCGCTACAACAACATTCTATAATTTTAAACTGGAAAAGACTGCTGTGAAAATCTTTATTAATTTAAAGTTGTATGATTGCAGTTAGTACTCTACCTGCACGAGTACTCTACAGATGGTGCAAACACAAAATGGGGTCATATTTACCGAATCAAGAAACACGCCTTTGCAGTTTGACTTTATACCGGTAAATATAAGGCAAAGTTGCACCAGCTAACTGCTAATCCTGAGTTGAAATATGCTTTCTCTTATACAAAAGAAATATGCAACGTACATCACATCTAATATATATAAATCTGCTGTCACGATGTTTGTCCGCGATGGATTCCTAAACTACTTAACCGATTTTAATGTTTTTATTTTTTAAATGAGTGCTTTTTTCCAACTTGAGAGATAGGATAGCTTAGATCTTTAATTATAGTCGTAATTTTATTTTATTGCAAATTATTTGTCTATAAAGAGCGACCATTGTTTATGCGACGCGGGTAACGGGTTAGCGATGGACGTTGCCATGGCGACATACATTATTTAGTCACTAATTCAATAAAATAATACGGGCGATATACTTTATATAATATGGCAAAGAAACGTTTGCCGGGACAGCTAGTATTAGTATATGGATAAAATCCTCAATTTGATCTAGTAACAGCAATGCAACAAGACAGCAGATATTACACAATATCTACTATTTGTCAAATTTGTATAATACATTTTTCTGTCGCATTAAACGAATCTCCTAGCCGATTTACTTTTCTTTAGAATATATTATATTCTATTAATACATCATTAGCACTCAATCACGCACAAAATGAGTATGACAGCATACAGAATTCAATTATCGTCGAGGAGAGAAACCGAATCTCAAGGCCTACCTTGAGGCCCTCAGCACTTTCGAAAGCCCTTTGCCAATTAATTATCAAAATTGACTGATTTTTACGTCGTAATTTACTTACTTCAATCCTAAAGGTCACAGAACACAATGTCAAGGCGATATTATATACGCAGTACGTCTTACTTTTACGATCATTTTCCGAATCGATATATATGTGAAGTGACCTTAAAGAAGAATAATACTACCACATTCACTTTAAATCCATGCTGATATTTTAAATGCAAATGTCTATTAGCTTTTTTACGCTCAATTGCCTGAATCCATTTTGATGAAATTTGTCAGGAACATACTTTGATCTGACAACTATGCCACGGACTGAGGACTCCGTTTAATAAAATCAATTCATAAGTTGATCAAATTATCTGCAGCCAGCTTGCAAGGTCCACAGCCCAATTACTTGTTTTATGTATATTATTAAAAAAATGTTACAACTGATAAGGTTCTTTTCATTTCATTAAATAATATAATTTTAGGCTGAATATAGCCAGTTATGTCACGAGGTCTAGATCACGTTTTATTGCATTCAATAAAGAAATACCGTACCGAACGGTGAAAATGCGGAAATTTTCAGGTGGATTTTATGTGCCTCATAATGGATGCCGCCCGAGCTATTCCTGAGAGGCATTTAGATGTCCTCTCTGGAGGAGCATCCAGCGTATTTTTAATATAAAGTGCTTAGGATACTTTCGAGCTAAATGAAACACAATATTACCGCTTTATTTTTTCTCGGAGAAAACCCTTATGTAATATGAACCGTTATACTCTAATACATAATACAACAAGGCCATAAACGCACAAAATTGGTATAACACCATCAATTTTCTCGGTATTAGCTCGTGGAAAAGTCATCGATGCGTTGAGCGCCGTTAGTTCCGTTTTCCGCCGCAGCGCGCCGGCACCGCGGCGCCACCGTCGCACGCACGTGATATGCGCCCGCGCACCTCAGACGGGCCAACGGCGCGCGACAGCCTCCCGCGCACAACTTATAAATTTACGCGCGTGAAAAAAAAAGTGATTTATTATTTTTTTATTTGACAACACCGTGATAAAGTGCCTCTAGTGATTGCGATGCATTTTAAGGTAATTTATTAATTTTTACTTAGAATTTAAAATATATAAACAATCCTTGAACTTGACTCGCAAATATCATATTGTTATTGTAACAATTAGTTTGTTTTTGTCGGAAATTGCGTATTACTGTGCTATAATTCGGAAACTTATTTATTTTATATATGATGATTCGTTAATGAATTATACTTTAGTATATTAATAAATTTTCGAGATAATGTACACTATTAAAAGTTAACACTACTTAACTCAATGCCAATGATTAAATTAAATTAAAATCTGGCGGCATCCGTAAGAACATAAAAGCCTTTAAAAACATAAAATGAAAATGGCCACATTTTCCGCAAAAACTTACTTTAGTTTTTCAAACTTGTAGAGCTATAAATAATGATCGCTATGATAGAGAACGTACTATTTTAATATACTCTATTATTATTTAATGATTTGGTTGCAACACTAAGCGGTGCATCTTATTTCGTTTTGTAATTTTCATTGTAAAGTATACAATAGATAATATTAATATTACTTTTGTATGATATCGCGAAATCTCTATTGGTAATAGATATCGTTATTATAACAATAACACACCCACTAATAGGTATATTAACTCTAAGGAACCGCCTTTTAATCTTATCGTAATAGGTAATTTAATTTATTGGTTTGCAAACAATAATAATTATTATTTCATATTTTATCAATAAAAGCGTATGCCACGCCTATTCAACATCCCTAAAGGAATTTAGTTGTTGAAAAAATATTCACGTTTTGATAAATGATTTTTAAATAATTTGAACGAAACGAATGAAAATTGTATTTTAAAATTCTGTTTTTAGTAGATCACATTTTAATAGATTCCGACATGTTGTGGTTTTATTTGTAGAAAAACAAATTGAATTCATCGAAAACAAAAACAAAAATTGCGGAAGTGAACATTCCTGATCGTCATTACGGTACATTCGATGACTTCGGTACCAGTTTGGGACCACCAAAAACTTGTTTACGGGAACGGCTCTGCCAATACTTTATCTCTTATCAATGTTTGCTTACGTATCTCGATTTTCTCGAACCTCGTTATCTATGAGATAAGATGCGCTGTGTCATGGCAAATTGTGAACTTTCATTTTTCCTATAAACAATAATTTTCACATCATTGTCTATGCCTAAACGCGTCAGGAAATCGACAAAAACTATCATTTATCTATTGTCTTCTCTACTTACCATGTTTATTATGTTCTTTTTGGAGGCGATTAAAAGATTAGTCTAAATTACCATTATACAAAAACCTTGGTAGATTTTCCCACGATAAGTGTAAAGACTACCTAATTGAAAGCTAAACCGACAATCACTCGATTGTAGGAACACATTCAATGCAGAAAATCAATATGACCTTGAAAGAATCAATAAAGTGTAAATTGTATTGCTGAAAGTAGCAAATTCATCATGATCATTACTTATTGCGGTAATTTTTATTTTAGTAGAGACTCGAGGCTCTATTAAGTCGTTCTAAAATATTACTAATTTGAAATTTCTTTTACTTAAGTACTGCACTTTTACCAAAATCAGGTGAGATTTTGTTGTTAGGGTTCACCAAGCACATAAGGCCTTTTGTTAAAATAATATAATAATGTACTGTATACCAAAATAAAAGGCTGGTTATTCATCAAATAGAGATTTGAATATCGATTTTCAAAATATAATAGGTATGCGATAATAAGAATACACTTATAAAACCCACTTCTGCTGAGTTTTGATATACATAAATCATGATAAATAAGGCAATAGTTGTATGAACTGACCTATAGGGATTAATATTTTCTCAGGCCAGACATAAATTATTGACATAATGATACCCTAGAGCCTACACTTCCAAAGCCTCTAGATTTTCATCGAATTGTACCTATTTTCTTCTCTAACTTGGGTGATTTTAATGTGAAATACCCTTTTAAGACCCTTTTATCGGACCAGCTTTAAATAGAATTAAGAAAGGTTTATTTACATTACCACCTCTTAAAAGGTTCTAATTTATTCTTTTATTTTAGGCTAAACGTGAAAAAGTGGATTTACTTAATTAAAATCAAGCCTTTCTTATGAATATTAAAAACGCGGAGAATAACAATAATAAAGAATCTAAATGTGAATACTGTGGCAAATATATCGACCTTTTTCAAAATATTTGAATATCTATATATTTTAATTGAAAATGAATCTTGAATGTTTGTTAGTCTTGCTAAAACTTGAAAACCGATTTAGCTAATTTTAGTTTTCAAATGTTCGTGGAAGTTCAAGGAAGGTTAGGTTAGGTTAGTAACTAGCTGACCCGACAGACGTTGTCCTGTCTTAACAATGATTATTTAATTCAAATTGGTATAATTAAGAAAACAATAGATTAAAATTTCTATATCCATACCAAATTTCATCAAAATCGATTTAATAGTTTACGCGCAAATCATAAAAGTATATTGTGCAGTAACCGTACATTTTTCCGAGACAAAATGTATCCTATGTCCTATTCCTGGTTCTAAGCTACCTCTCCACCAATTTTCAGCCAACTCGGTTCATCCGTTCTTGAGTTATAAGTGGCGTAACTAACATAACTTTCTTTTATATATATAGATTAGGAGGAAAGTGATATGAAGTTCACCGGGTCACCTAGTTGTATACAATTTTGTGTCTCTGCATAGTAGTTGCACTTGCACAATAGCAAAGACAGCGTATATCATGAAAGCCTCCGAATTAAAAGGGGCAGAAACAATACTTTTTTTTTTTTATTAACTTAGTTTTCTTAGGTTTATTGTTTAGTAATTTAATATGGGTTTAAAAGCCTGAAATAAACGTATTTTATTTTTATTTTATTTTTTTATTTTTTTTTTTATACAGTGGGGACTTATGTTTTTTCTTTAATCCAATAAACTAAAGCAGAAAACCGCAGAAAAACATTTTCAGTATCTAACTAGGCATAAAGTAGAAACCGCTACCGCTAAATCTTTGTTGCCCATTTCTGATTCTGGTACGCAAAGGCAGAAACTAAATCAATCTTTTGTTACCCAGACACGACTGACGAGGCGATGAGCGATGTTTATCACATAACACTGCTTTATATTCGTTCCTAATGCTTACCCTTTTCTTTACTGCCGGTTGTTACGTACAATTTCGGTAACATGAATACAAATCAACTTTGATATGCACTTTTTTGTTTGTGTTACTTAAATATTACATTTGCTGCTTTCACTTATTATAATATTGTTATAAAAGAATTTCTAGTAGGTAACTTCTTAGTGCAGTTAGGAATGTACGAGTAATAGATAGTAATGTGTGTCATATAAGTAACATAATATTCTAAATTTCTAAAATATAATATGTATCAGTAATATTTTAATGTTGGTGACAGATACATATTATTCAGAAGTCTTTTTTATAATTTAAAAAATAATTTATTACAACACAAGATGACCCGGTAAACTTCGTATCACATCCCTCCTAATATACAACAACATATTTCAACACTAAAATTAATCAAATCGGTTCTTGCCTTTTCGTGTTTTAGTGGAAATACCAAAATTTTAAATTCGTTTTTAATTTGATTATAACATAGACAGACATATTTTATCAAGTGTCCTATCATATTTTTGAAAATCCAAAAATCTTCTTTCTTTCAAGGCTAGGCGGTTATAAAACAGAACCTGCGAGCGCATCTCCACTCTCGGGTTTTACCTTATCTTTTCGTGATTCTATCTTTATCCTTTACCATGATGTCACGGCAAACAAATTCAAGGCAACATTTTGAATGCAATGATGTAAATATTGCTTGAAACGTGACGGGCCAATTGTCACAATCAGTGCTATATGTCACAATATAATATACCCTTCTTTACAATACTTGTTGCTACACGTATTGTTTTTACTGTTTTGAAATTACTTTTATCACTATATGACGCCCGCAACTCCGTTGCGCCAAAATTCGTTTATCGCGCGGGGTCCGACCATTTTTCCGGGATAAAAAGTATCCTACGTCCTTTCCTGGACTCAAAGTATACCGAATCTCAGCAAAATCGGTTCAGGGGCTTCGGCGTGAAGAGCTAACAGAGAGACAGACAAACAGACACACTTTCGCATTTATAATATTAATAAGGATCTCGGGGTTTTTGGGGTTAGCAAGAACTTGCTATGTTTCCAACCGGTTCGTTCATTCACAAAAAAGCCATGACCTGCAGACTGCGAGTGCAGCGTTTTTAAATTGAAAAATCATCGATGATAAATGTTTTTCAATTGTCAATTGCAGATTTATCAATCTCTGTTATCTATTGCTTTATGTTGACTTCCTCTTGTCAAAGAATATTTACACTATGCTCTTGTCGACTGTTTAATCTTTTATCTTAAAAATTGGCATGATTTTGCGTACTTATTTACAAAAAGAATAAACAGTCGCACTCAGAGACATTTAATGATATGTAGTAATTCAATTACATGAAGAGTTTGACAGATAATGTATGGGGCTTATGTCAAAATCTTCATTTATAATTAAGTTAGGTATTAATCATTATTCGTTATTCGTTTCTAAGTGCAGTAGAAAGTCTTTGAATTCTACCTAACGCTACATAATCAAAAAGGCTTACCTAGGTACTAATACTTAAGTTACTAGTACAAAAGCTAACATAACTAAAACCAACCTTCTCTTATAAAACAATTATTTTATATACCGGCAAAGTCAGACGCGTTTCACTTCCATATGGCTGTCCCACAAAATATGCATAATTCGTGCGTAATTATAGTAAAGGATAAAATCAGTAGGGGGAAACAATGTGACAGGAACTACGGTGTGCTGCCGAAATCCTGCACGGCATTCCAGCCCCTATTACTATAGCATGAAGCTCTACATACACGTACACTGTGATCATGCGTACTATCGCCTAATTTAAATATCACAACGTCAGCTATGACCCGCTTATGTTTACTCACAGACCTCAGTACCCCTATTCTTGCATCTTAATACGACTTTAATGCAGCTTCGTTCCTTCATCCTTGTACGATTTATGGCCTCTTTACAATATTACAATCCAGTAGCAAATTCAGCGCTGGACTGGATCACTGGATTCGATTGGTATTATGCCCGGTTTCTATGTTGACTCAAACTTATCTATACACTTGCGCTTTTGATGCTGTCGAATAGATAAACTCCAATCGAAAAAACCTCAGAAACTGTAAATTAGTCCATTTTCTATCAAGCTACAAAATTAGATTTTCATGATGATGATTAGTCAAAACACTTGTCGCTTAATCAGTCTTCATTTGACGTTTGTTTGACATGCATGAGAAAAATGCTTTGCTGTTTGATGGGAAACAGACTGAATCTATCTAGGAACGAATGACGAAGCTGCATGACTGTAAAAATAAAGGAATCAGGGTACAGGTTTAGGCAGTATTCATCTGAGGACATCGGATACGTTAATCTCATAACCTTAAACACGGACGTCAGGTTGACCTCACAAGTCGCAGAGGAAGGATATACATAATTTTATTTATTTTGTACAAGAGAATTGTCTTGTATGACCTTTGTGTTTCTAAGAAACAGCTAAGTGAGTTAGAGTATAGTACTTTTGGCACTACAAGGGCTAAGCATACTAAGTACTATAACAGATCTCTTCATCTGAAAGCTCGAGAGAGCTTCGGAGGTTTTTCACATGATGTGTGCAGCTATACTAACTTGTAATGTTATTTCAAGTTCTACAAATCTTATAGTTAGGTATATCAACTTTATGCGTTAAACACACAATGCATAAATAATAAATATTTAATATATATGTCAAATATTATATCATCATCATCATATTATCAGCCTATATTCGTCCACTGCTGGACATAGGCCTCTCTCAATGAACGCCTATAATATATCTATTATCAAATATTATCTATTATCAATTAATAATATTACTATGTCAAAAAGGAAACTGCTTCACTAGCCCGTTTTCTCGGCAAGCGAATTTCCCTCCTAATATAAACCTTCCTTAGACTTCGTCGAATATTTTAAGACTAAAATTAGCCAAATCGGTTCAGCCGTTTTTAAGTTTTAACTAGACTAACGAGAACGAGACTAATTTTTATTTATATTGATTTTTTTATTTAGCAGAATGGTCACACTATAACTAAACATGATTAGCTATTTTGATGTTACTAGAAAGACTACAGGTATAATAATCTTAAATATATAAAATACTCGTGTCACAAATCACAATGTTAATAACCGTACTCCTCCGAAACGGCTTTACTGATTTTTAACAAATTTTATATGCATATTCTGTAGGTCTAAGTACTTTTTATATTCAAGTGTATATTTTGTTGAATATAATATAATAGTAATTATTACAACTCGAGACTGACGGCGACCATTGTTTGTGCAACGGGATAGCGATGGACGTTGCCATAGTAACATACTTATTTAGTCACTTCAACAAAATAATATGGGCGAAATACTTTATATGGCAAAACACCGTTTGACGGGACAGCTAGTAATGTATAAATATTATGCACCATAACAAATAGTACAATATGCCGTTAGCGGTCTGTGGATGATTTCTGCGTTTTGTAATTATGAGTTACTAACTATTGCCCGCGACTTCGTCCGCGTAGACTTCAGTTTATAGCGCGAGGTGTCAACAAAATTGGTGTCTTTAAACTTTTTAAAACCCTACCAGGGTTAACCCTTAAATCAAAATACCCTAAAACAGTTATGCAGTGCGCACATAATATTTCATTTTTTTTAATTAAACCTAAAGCTTATTTAGCCATTACACAACTTTAGCTTTACTCATAAACTATTTAGCATTGGTAGGTTTTGTCACTCATCACTGCGTAGATAAAGTACTGAGTAGTGAGTTATTCATTTGACATGCATAACAATCACAAGAATCAAAAAACACTACTTAACTTGGTATCACCTCTTATAGAAAGATGCATGAGCAAGCGATAACACGATGTAGGAGACGCAAGGCGCCATCTATTATGATTTTTTTTATGCAATAAGGGGGCAAACGAGCAAACGGGTCACCAGATGGAAAGCAACTTCCGTCGCCCATGGACACTCGCAGCATCAGAAGAGCTGCAGGTGATAGGGGAGGGTGGGGAAGGAAATAGGGAAGAGTAGGGAAGGGAAAAGGGTAGGGGATTGGGCCTCCGGTAAATTCAATCACTCGGCGAAACACAGCGCAAGCGCTGTTTCACGCCGGTTTTCTGTGAGGACGTGGTATTTCTCCAGTCGAGCCGGCCCATTCGTGCCGAAGCATAGCTCTCCCACATGATTTTTTGGAACTAACTTAATTTGAACAAATTTACCCCTTTTTACCCCCTTACAACCCCTTTTTCCGGTTAAAAAGTAGCCTATGTCCTTTCTCAGGCTTTAGACTATGTGTACAAAATTTCATTACAATCGGTTCAGTAGTTTTGGCGTGAAAGCGAGACAGACAGAGACACTTTCGCATTTATAATATTAGTATAGATTGAGCCACAGACATATTGTACAATTTATTTGTATTGTATTTTTGTATTGTTTATATTATTATTCACACGTATGCAACACCTTGATTTTAGTACCTTAATAATGGTATTAACCTTACGTAATAGCAACATTTAACAATAATAATTAATGTTTAACAATTTAAATAACTTAAAAAATATATCCACGGAAGAACTTTGGAAAGAACGTCTAGTAGCTATTTATAAATATTTACTTGGACTTCGTTCAATATACTAAGTACATAATTGGTACATAGGTTAAGAACCCTTTTGGTTTTAGTAGGAAGTATATTGTATTTGATAAATCGTGAATTAAAGTGATGCATGATGTATGAGGATATTGCGTTTTTTACTGCTATGAAATTAAAGTATCTCACGACCTACAAATCGACGGGTATATTTTTTATTAGCATCAATTAGCAGACATATAATATAATAATTATTATCATATAATAGAATAGACATCATGTGATGATTTATACATAATATTATACAATGTAACTAATATAAGTAGGCATACCGCATAAACATACAGAGGTTATTGTTTAATCTTATGACACCTGCTGTAACGCGACTTCTTCACATTAACCTATAATGGATCAATACAATCCATTCGCCACATTCGGGCACAATCGCCAATATATTGCCCTTGATCGACATCGCGCGCATGCTATAGATTATAGAAGCTTCGCAGACTTGTATCTGTCGCAGCCAACTGGTTTAAATAGCCGATCAATCAAACAGCTAGCCCTTTGACTGAACAACGCCATTCAATCACACGGCTATATGTCGTTTAGCCGACTTGTTGACTGCAACGTTCAACACTACAGCTAGACAATGCTTAGCTAACTGATTACATGGCAAATTAACTAAGCTGACCATTAGTTTAGTTTTATTATAATTTATAACACAAGCGCAATGATAATATAAAGCAGAATAAATTGTATTCTAACTCATTTTGAACACAATTGCAATTAATACCTTCGTGATGCATTTCATAATCCCGTCATTTCTCCTCGAAATTCGAACATTTGTTTAAATTTTGATTCACTCGTATGTGCCCCTATAATTTCTGTCACTTTAATAACACTTGTAAGTTGTAACGTATATTTACGAAAAATATCTTAATACAATCACAAAACACCGGCTAGTTGACGCGATATTGTAAATAAAACACACCTAGCGCCGCGGTGGTGAGCGCTGAACTAATTCAAACGGCGGCGGCTTGAATCAGCTGTAGTGTTGAACGTTTCGAGCGACTGAAATGTTCAATTAAAAAGCTAGCCGTGAGATTGAATGGCGTTGTTCAGTCAAAGGGCGAGCTGTTTGATTGAACGGCTATTTTAACCAGTGGGCTGCGACACATTCATCATCCCAACGTGGAGACAGGCCTTTCCTTCGCAATGTAGATCAATCTCCACAGTATGTCAAAGAGTAACGTGACAATTAGAGGCGACATTTATCACGGAAACGTTGCAGCATAACGATCTCTCGAGAGCATTAGCAGCTAATACAAATGGGAGCAGTTGACCAACGTTACACTAGTTACATCACTATCTGACTATTTGTCAATTGCGTGCGATTAACATTTGTAATCACACCTGCATTATAGATTTGCTATGGCGATAATAAGAGACACCACAGTCTTTAATCTGCATATCTAAGAGGACATGCGGGTACAGTAGAATTTAAACGAAGAAACTATTGCCATCAGGCTTCACTCTGCGCCGGCACGTGTATTGTGATAGAGACAGACACAATAAATCGAGGTCACGTATTCCTCTGATTCCTCCTTCAAAATAGAGCCTATCTAATTATAATTTTTTTGAATATCTTTAGAAAGACTGAGTCTATGCCTCTACGTTTTTATTTTATCTTAAAGATTTTTCAAAATTGTTTTATGGTCGATGGATTGGCGGGGTACGGGGCATTCAGTTTTTGCGGTATTTGAAGGGTTATATTTTTAGGGTTCCGTACCCAAAGGGTAAAAACGGGACCCTATTACAAGACTTCGTTGTCTGTCCATCTGTCTGTCACCAGTCTGTAACTCGAGAACTGTAATAGCTAGAGAGTTGAAATTTTCACAGAATGTGTATATCTGTTGCCGCTATAACAACAAATACTAAAAATAAAATAAATATTTAAGTTGGGCTCCCATACAACAAACGTGATTTTTTTGGCCTTTTTGCTCTATATCAATAATGGCAACAGGTAAGTACTTAGCTTTTTCACAAAATCCTAAGTTATATATGTACTTTAATAATTAATAATAATATTAAAATAAAAAAAAAATTAAGGGGGGCATTCCCATACAAAAAACACAATTTTTGGCCTGATTTTGCTCTATAATGGTACGGAACCCTTCGTGCGCGAGTCCGACTCGCACTTGGCCGATTTTTTATTATAATATATAAAAAATCGGCCAAATGCGATGTAAATTTAGAAATAATCAAACGTAGAGGCAGTTTTTAAAGATTCCAATATTGCATAAAAAATCATTTGTCTAGACGCATTGTCCTGGGAGTAAATTGAGGAATGCGTTTGTATGGAAAAACAGTGTTAGCGTATGCTCTTAAGTGTTAAAGATAGTCTCTATGACAATCCAGTTATGAATTTTTATCATCAATTCGTAATTTATGGAAATAGATCGGAATTTATAGAGATCCAATCCAACTTTTAAACATAAGATTGATTCAATCCAATCAAACACGTCACTTTTAATATAAAAACAGAAATGTAACAAAAACACCTTAAAAACAGAAATGTTACAGAAAGAAACCTTTCAAAGAAACAGAAATATTTTTAAGAAACTCTTATTTAACGTAAATGTACACAAAAACTCGGGTAAATCGCCACATTTAAAGGGAACGCGTCAAAGAACTCGAAAGAAAGAAGAAGCCACACGAGTGCTCTCGACGCCTTCAACGTGTCGTTTAACTCAAAAAGTTGTTTTTTTACCTCGGTCCTACAAGAAAATTGTGAAAACCTTTCCAATCAAAGTACGCGTCTAATTTAGGCACATAATAATATTATATTCATATTTTTTTTAAGATGACAGGGATAATTTCTCAAACCCATTGCAGGTGTCTTGGTTACGGTTCATTGGGTTATGAGACTTATTCCCGGTTTCCCGGCTATTCAATAGATAAACTGCATTCTTCTAACTAAACCGGGTATTAATAAAGAGACAGTGCTCTAAGAACGTGTGCAAGTATTGCATAGTGCACACACTTGGGCAATATAAAATATCTGGCGTTGACGCTTTGTTACATGCCTCGAATTCAAATGTTTTTGTCATCCTATACTATCCCACTGTTGGTCAGCCTGATTGGTATGTCGCTAGGTCAGCTAACCCCAACCCGCGGCCCGCGGGCTGCATACAGCCCATCTGCATCGGGACTATAATATCTGTGGCCCGCGTGATGTTAAACCATTTTGAAAATTTTGTTGCGGCCCGCGACACTAAGACTAAAACATGTTTGAGGACCGTATGAAAAAAAGGTTGGGGACCACTGCTCTAGCTCATCGCGCCGCCTTTTCCTATGTTTGAATTTAGCTTGCTTTGGCTATAAACCATATTGGCATGTATATGACGAACGTCCGCCTGTAACAGTGGCCGGGCATATAGATCACATTCCCTCACTTACGCATCATTAACCAGCGCGGTGAGATTTGAATTGGTAAACAGATAATTCGTTCTTAGAACGTGGAGAAAATGCGAAATCGTTATCATTACCTGTACTTAGTTGTAAACAAAAAAAATAATTACTTAACTTTAATTCAATGAACAGTTGAAAGAAAATTAATGGAGCTTATATTATGTAACGGAAATAAAATAGCGAAAGGACGCATATTGATGAAAGAGACGAATTTCTTAAGTATGTCTGTCTGCCTGTCTATTACCTCTTCAAGTCTTGAACTGCCTGGTTTTGATGATATTTGGTGTCTTTGAATCTTGGGAAAGACATAGGATGGTTTTCATTTTGGAAAACTTTTCCCACGCAACGTATCAATCCTTCAAGCCCGAGCCCGATAAGAGCACCGGTGATCGCGACAACAATAAAATACAATAGCATTTCCGATAATCCGCGATCGAAGGATTAATATAGAAAACTTTGAGGTGTCTATACTGTCTACAGTTCTACACTTTGGCTTCAAAAACTCTCTAAAAATGCCTACCGGTAGCCTTTTAACTTGCGGTAGGCATTATAAGCATCTGAACAAATCACCAAAACACGAAAACTCGTAACTTCAAAAATAGACTGTGACATAACCTGATAACTGATAAGAGTAACACGGACCTTATCTATCTATCCCAGCATCAAATGATTTTTCATAATTTCTACATGTTTATGTGTATTTTTATTTATGTTCATTATACTAATGGTACATGAACATTTATTTATGTGGAATTAAAGCGTAATCTAATGGATTTGCGAAACGGCCATGCATGAAGTTTAAGTACCTTTACTTTCTATATTTGTTTACATTTAAATAATAAAACTGTGGGAAAACCTTTCTTCAGCACGTCGAATGTGCTGGCTTGATCAATGAGACGACCTTACAGAAAACCGACATGAAATAACTATTGTTGTATTCCACTGAAAAAGGTACCAGTAGACCTAGGTCACTAGAGCAGCAGGGCTAAAATGGTCGCTTTGAAGAATCATGATATGAATCATAATATGATTCATTTTTCTAAAATCGCAAAATGCAACTCTGCTTGCAATTCATTTCTGTATTTTTGTACTGATTTGAGATTTGTCAGTTTGACAGTTTTGACAATTCATTTGCTGAATTGATTGAGAGGAATTGCTAAATGTGACCATTTTAGCCCCGCTGTTCTATGTGTTTCTCTGGCGACGGAAATCACTTACCATCAGGTGATCCGTCTGCTCGGTTTCCCTAGTCATTTTGTAAAGAAATAGTAATGGATGGTAAAACATCATTTTACTTATAAATAAAACTCAATTAATTCAACGATAACGATTCAGGACGATACTACAATTTACAAATAAGTAGTACTAATCTAATATTATATATAAATCTCCTGTCACGATGTTTTTCCGCGATGGATTCCTAAACTACTTAACCGATTTTAATGTTTCTTTTTTTTTAAATGTGTGCTTTTTTCCAACTTGAGAGATAGGATAGCTTAGATCTTTAATTAAAGTCGCAATTTTATTTTATTGCAAATTATTTGTCTATAATTAAGAGCGACCATTGTTTATGCGAAGCGGGTCACGGGATAGCGATGGACGTTGCCATGGTGACATACTTATTTAGTCACTAATTCAATAAAATAATACGGGCGATATACTTTATATAATATGGCAAAGAAACGTTTGCCGGGACAGCTAGTCTTTTAATAAAATATTACAATTAGGTACCTACTTATACCAAATACCAATGTGCCAATACCCAATAAGTAATACAGTATTTATAACAACAAGTAAAACAGCCTATTACATAATTATTTACCCATGTAATACAATATTTCTTACATAACAAACTTCTAACATCGAAATGCTTACAAAAATCATGTTCGTCGTAAAATAAAATATTGAAGTCCAAGATATTGTATTTCTGTTTCCATTGTTTTTACTGTGCCAATTTTGCGACAGCCTGATACGGTAAAGTGAGAAATATTGCTTACTATTTCATCAGGACTCCATTTCAGTTGGATATTTCATTACTTTATTTAAGTATTAATTTAATTTATTATTAAGTAAAGCTCTACAAAAGATGTTTTAAATACAACTACAATTTTTGGTCAAGTTATCCACTTGTTAAGCAGTAGATAATTATTATCGTACTCGACAAAAAAATCTTTCTTTATCTAAGGCGAGTTTCGCATTGAACGAGCAAGTACCATATGGATATTTTTTTCTATGTGCTAGAAAGTTCCAACAGAAATTGTTTTAGACAGATTTTGCGACAGTATTTAAAAATATCTCCATAATACTCCATAGCGGTATTTTTTTTATTAAATAAGGGGGCAAACGAGCAAACGGGTCACCTGATGGTAAGCAACTACCGTCGCCCATGGACACACGCAACATCAGAAGAGCTGCAGGTGCGTTGCCGGCCTTTTAAGAGGGAATACGCTCTTTTCTTGAAGGTTTGCAGGTCGTATAGGTATGCGTAATACAGTAACAGACAGACACACTTTCATATTATAATACTTATTAGTATTAGGACTAAGGATAGTAGTAGCTTTCAGTACTATTTAAAACTTATTCCATCTCTACTTCTAACAATTAGACGTTTATAAAAATGCATTTTATAAGCTCGCATTTAGACGAGCGCTTCTAGAAACAGTTTAAGCGAAGTTCTAGTCCTTACCGAGAATACGTTATTGTTGTTTAGAACTAAATATTATATTCCGGAGGCGAAGTTTTATACGTGCTCTACATGAACGTAGAACTTTATTTCTCTATTATGCCTTAGAAAAGAGAGATGAGAGAGAGAGAGATGCCAAAGACTATATTATTAGTATAGGCTGGCAAAAAATAAAGTAAAGACATAGATGTCTTTATGTAAAAATGGTAAGACATATTTTGCGGTGGATTGGATATGTTTCCATAAATCGCGGAATGAAATTGTTTCCAAGAGACCAGAGACCCTATTCTCATGCTTCGAAAGCCGCTTCTGAAAGAATTTACGGGATCGAGTGAGACACCCTGCGCTAGAAGCGTTTTCGGATTCATGAGAAAAGGCCGCCTGTAATAACCAATCATTTTACTTGAAAACCCTTATTCCCTATGTCACGATTTTTTGTAATACCTTTAACTGAACTGTCACATTGGGTATGCCCATCCTCCTCTCTCCTTTAAGCTGTGCTGTGACGTAAAATGTGGATGGACCTCAAAGGTCTGCGAAGAACTTCCACAAAAAGAAACACTTCACAGCAACTTCACACAATATTTTTTTCCTAAATAGTCGCCTTAGTATTGCAGTAAAATTACCAAATTGAAATAGAAACCAAGAAACAAGCGATTTCTGGTAAAAAATATCGCAATTTATCGCTATCGAACAAATAAACAACATTTAACCAGGCGAAACTAAACTAACGATTATCTGTTACCTGGTTCAGTGACACCTACAATAACTACATATTTCAGCGACAGCGGTAAACCTCTTTCATGTTAACCCTAAAATAACGAGCGCTATCCACGCTATCAAATAAACTAAATATAATTGATGGTTAACTATAAATCATGTTATTGTGTCCGCATAGACTCTAAAGTAGTCAGACAAAACCAATGTTTGAGCCGAAAATTGAAAGCCCTGCACAACATAAGGTCTGTGAAAAAGTACCCAACTTTTCCTAACAATTTCTCCTATAATTTAAAAAAGTTACCAAAATTCAAAACCTACATCGGTATGTTAAAAACTAATTTTCATTTACCTAGTGGTAAAATTTGCCCCTTTTACATGGGAAATGCTTTCTGCATCCCCGGCGGATTGGGACATTGGGAGTTGGGTGCAACATAGATTCTCCCACTAAATCCCCATGGTAATCCACTTCCGGGAACGATAAAACGCGGTAAAATAGTACCTAAATGGGACTATTACAGGTGATTAAAAAACTAATTTATGTAGTAACTGAGTATGCACAGTGTAGTTATCTTTATAGGTCGTAATATCGCGTTGACAAGTGTCGTAAAAGTCGCTACGATCAAGGATAGTTGTGTAAAAGCGAATGTGATCTACTCTTATGTGTTTCGCAATCGAAAGTATCAAATTCACCACGATAGGCTTTTGGTCGAGTTGCATTCGATTTTGTCAGGAAAGTTAGATAAGTAACATGTATGGGATACTGATCAAAGGGCTCGCAAGCGCCATAATATCACTTAGCTCTACGTTATGGTCAATCCCGAACATTAATGATACTTATCATTCGTTGCCGAAATTATTACATCTTGACTGTGAAACTGTAGAACTCTTAAAATACTTATTAAATACTGCCAATAAAGTAACTAATTAAATATTTGAAAAGGAATTTGATTGTTAAACTTTTTAAGCATATTTTTTTCAACTCCATATTATACTTTACACAGCTGCAGACAAAAAGTAGCATTACAAATATTTTGTAACCTTGCCTAGATCACGCTTTCGCTGAACATGTCATCACTTTGCATATTAGATTTGCAGCACAAATAAGGCTATATTGTAATTTAGCATCAGCTGTGGCCTGTGAACATGCAAATTCGTGACAACACTATTATGTGCTTCCAATACATGCATTAACATAATAATATTATGTGTAAACGATAAGTTATAAACCCTCAACTGGGCATATTGTATTACGGTCTATTACTTAAAAAGGCATATAAGGCACAAAATTAAAAATACTTTTTTAAGTATATTTTTAGAGTCGATCTGTTTAAAAAATAAGGCGATATAATATAAAACGAGGCGATACCTTCATGATTATTTTCACCCGCATCAGAATTTAATAATAAATAAGCGCTTCAGTCTGGGATAAGGTAAACTCTGGATTAAAATTTGTGTCTCACGTCTCATATCGACGCAAGTGGCCATATAGAATTTTAAATATTATCCGACTATAAAAATAAGAAAAAACACGATAACTTTTATAAGAACGAAACGAAGAAGCTTGGTGTTCTTAACAGAGGGAGACAGTACTTCAGTCCGGACCAACGCCTACAACTCTACAAGGCGCAGGTTCGGCCTATATGGAATATTGTTCTCATTTCTGGGCAGGGGCGCCAAAATACCAACTGCTCCATCTGGATCGTATCCAACGAAGGGCCGCTCGAATTGTTGATTGCCATAGTGTTTCAAACAGCTTGGACCCCTTGGAATTACGCCGAGATGTAGCTTCGCCCTACATCCTCTATCGATTGTATCACGGGGAGTGCTCTGAGGAATTGTTCGGAATCATACCACCTGCAACTTTTCGCCATCGTCCCACGCGAAAAGCATACCATCCTCATCACTTTGATGAGTGGCAGTCTTCCATAGTGCGTTTTTCGCGTAACTTTCTACCGCGCACTGTGAAACTCTGGAACGAACTGTCACCAGCAGTATTTCCGGACCTATACGACCTGCAAACCTTCAAGAAAAGAGCGTATTCCCTCTTAAAAGGCCGGAAACGCACCTGCAGCTCTTCTGATGTCGCAAGTGTCCATGGACGACGGTAGTTGCTTACCATCAGGTGACCCGTATGCTCGTTTGCCCCCTTATTAAATAAAAAAAAATTTATAACCTAAGTCCTAAAATAACGTTAGCTATATTAGACTGACTTTTCTGCTGCTGCTGCTTGCTGTCAACTGCCAAGTGCCCTAGCCCTTTGATTTGCTATCGGAGGGTTAATATCATCAAAGAGGTCACTAATTTAGACCCCAATCCCGTTCCGCACGAGACCCTTGCCCTGTTGAGTGTAAAGGTTGCCAACAAGGCGACAGTTAATCGTCTGACCTTAGCACACTTGTGAATTTAAGCGATGCGGGTGATTAAACTCGGTTCAGTCTGTTATTATCAGCGTTAATGATTTCGGTTACACTTCGCGCTTTAACTACTAAGCCGATGATGTAGAGATATCTTGGTATATAGAGATATTTTAGGTCTAGAAAAAGATATAAAATAGTCTTTATGAAGGAAAAATTTACGGTTCCCGCGCGATAACCGAGTGTCGGCGCAAAGAAATTGTACTATAACTAAATCTTAGGCTGGTATAAATAGTCAGTACTCAAGATGCATCTCGGTCTCAAGACACGGTTCAGGCTCTGTGATTAGTTGGCTGTCAAAATTTGGACCAATCACAGAGCCGAACCGCGTCTTGAAACCGAGTCGCATCTTAAGTACTGACTATATTTTATACCAGCCTAAATGCACACATTGAGTTCTTTGGATAAACCTCATTAAAACTGACACTCAATCAATAGTTATAAATATTTATATCGAGAAATGTGTCCACACTCTACAATTTTACATCGATTTCACGTTTTAAATTATTCCCGGAACCATTCAATGTTTTAATTTACCCCGAAATAACATTACAGTTACTTGGCTTCATTATCATGGAAATTCCCAGCCAATTCCTCATGTCAAACAAGAACCTGTAATTCGACACCGTCCATAAGATTAATTTTAACGAAAACTGTTCTTGATACTGAAATTAATATGCTTTGATATCAGCTTTTTGGGTCAAAAGACTTCAAAGAACGACCTGAACTAGCATTAGTACCGGTAGTAGATGTAATAGATCGACTCGACTCGAACTCGACTAGAACTCGACTCGACTCGAACTCGACTCGAACTCGACTCGAACCAAACTCGACTCGAACTCGACTCGAACTCGACTCGAACTCGACTCGAACTCGACTCGAACTCGACTCGAACTCGGTTGTCTGTAAAGTCGGTTTACTGACGATAGTTGAACGTGACAACGTCATAGACCATAGCCTTAAATGGAACGCCTCAGAGCGAGGTAACGCCGCATATTGCGTCATGTTTTTTCGTGCGCGCAGCCCATATCGAATTATAAGACGTTGTCACGTCAAAAAGGTCAATGTTATTTAGTCGGATTATGTCACGTCAACGTAGGTCGGCTGAACTGCAGAAAACCCAACCAAATAACGTAGGTCCTACAAATCAATCTCCTTGAATTACAAAGCACAAGATTTTCAATTAACATCATTTTTGCGTCCCAATATCCGCTATTATATTCAATTCAATTGGATTTTTTATGAAATCTTTATGAAGAGCGGTCTCGACGCTCGCTCCAATTCTGTGATGACACGTTCGATATCATTGTACTGTATTTTGTATCATTTCATATCCGTTATCCAAAGATCATTTCTTTCGCCGCATTTATTTTTGACCGACTACCAAAATAAGGTTACATCCGATTTAATTTAGTCTTATGTACTAACTTACTGCTTAATTCTAATAAATTGTCTTGTGGCTTTTTTTTATGCAATAAGGGGGCAAACGAGCAAACGGGTCATCTGATGGAAAGCAACTTCCGTCGCCAATGGACACTCGCAGCATCAGAAGAGCTGCAGGTGCGTTGCCGGCCTATTAAGGGGTAATAGGGGAGGGTAGGGAAGGAAATAGGGAAGGGTAGGGAAGGGAAAAGGGTAAGGGATTGGGCCTCCGGTTAACTCACTCACTCGGCGAAACACAGCGCAAGCGCTGTTTCACGCCGGTTTTCTGTGAGGACGTGGTATTTCTCCGGTCGAGCCGGCCCATTCGTGCCGAAGCATGGCTCTCCCACGTCAAAAGTTCAGTTAGTTTAAGCTCTTAAATAAATAATTATTCAGAAGTGTACAGACACTGTGTGTCTCCACAAATCTTTTCGGCTAAATAAATAAATCTGTTTTTAGACAATTTTGTAAGGGAGGATGACCTAATTGGTCCGATCAAGTTGAGAGCAACATCTAGTAAATTGTAGAGCTTCTTTTATTTATATAAAGAACGGGCTTAGCCAAATGGATATTATGTACTTACCTTCACATAAATTTACTTATAGAACGAAGGCTTCATTTTATATCTGTAAATAATTACGCGATTATCAAAATATTTTCGCGTCGTTACAACAAGTCTTTCGCACAATCTGCCAAAAGTTTTTAATGCATACTTCAAGTTTTGAACATAAACCTTAAAACCTACTTAACACTCAGTTAATTAAAACTTATTAAACTAATTGTTAATTAAAACTTATTTGATAGTTCCGTGAACTCGTACGTGCCTGCACCTGCGATTGTTCCGTTCGCGTCGTTTCCCGTAAATTAATTATTTTAATATAATTTATACTACTGAGTGAAATATTATTGAGCGTTTAACTCACTAAAGTTTATTTTATGTTCTCATACATATCTTTATCATATAACCATTACAATTTATGAGCATTGAGCATCAACATTAAATTGGCTTCAAAATGACAAAGTAAAAAAAAAACAAGAGTTACAACTTATGGTTGGTTTACACGTATTAAGTAGATAAGTAGTTAACTAAATTTTAACTTAATTTTAAGTTACTTAATTGCATGTAAACACACAATTTAGTAGCAAGTAGCAAGTTGCAACTAAATTTTAACTTGCTACTTGCTACTAAATTGTGTGTTTACATGCAATTATTAACTTAAACTTAACTTTAGTTAAAATTTAGTTAACTATTTATCAACTTAATACGTGTAAACCAGCCCTTACAACGCGCGCTATTGATGACTGATATCTAGTATTTATCTCGAAAAGTTAACAGCTTAGTATACGCTTACTTTGAAAACTAAACAGCTTAGGAGCCAGTTTAATAGCTAAGATTCTAGAAATCTTAGATAATATCAAACTGCAAGTTCTAACCGCAAGCTGTTTAGCTCGACAGCCGGAGTTGAGGACAGCAGTTTCTTAGACTGTCACAGTTGCACTAATGTCTTATCATTGAAAGTTTACTGGACATTGGACAACCATTGTTATTTCTAAAGTTTCAGTTCTAGAAGTATTTAAATTAGCAACAGTAGATGTACGAGTTAAAATAATTGTAATAAATCAAATTTCCATCTTGTTGAATGTTAGACAATCGTTAAAAATGATTCCTTTTTACGAAAAACAAGAAAGATAACATGAACATGCTTTAAAATTAGTACTAGTGAAAATAAACTTAGAAATAAACACTGCACTGGCCTTGCCTGCATTAAGCAGATTGCAATTTATTTTCCGCAGGAGTTTAAAAATAAATATTAATTTTGCTCAGGCATTCCGCGCTTAATCGTATGCGTTATTTTTTACCACATATTAATAAATGCAAAGCTGTATTTAAACGGACATGGATGATAAGTAGAGTGTCACGGATGGGGGGAAATCGGTCACAGACACGCGGAAAAGTGTTATCTTCACACGAGATAAACTATGGGACTGTGATAACAATACGTGTTGAGTCACAGTTATCTAGTAATACACGGCCACACTGAGAAGTAAACGCCGTTGATCGTCGCAAAAAAGATGACGATTATACTAGTTCTTTGTGATATATACATAATATAATCATTGATAATCCATACTAATATTGTAAACGCAAAAGTGTGTCTGTCTGTCTGTTACCTCTTCACGCCCAAACCGCTGAACCAATTTTGCTGAAATGTATGGAGATACTTTGAGTCTCGGGAAAGGACATAGGATACTTTTTATCCCGGAAAAATGTAATTCCGCGAGATAAACAAATGGCGCAACGGAGTTGCGGGCGTCATCTAGTGTAAAATAATCATTATCACAGATATTAGTGCTGGAAATGAAGAAGGATTAAAAGCTAAGAATTATAATATTAGCAGGCGCCAGTATCTTTATTGATGCAGCTGCTCGACTATCTATCTATACTAATGTTATAATTGGGAAGAGTTTGTTTGTTTGTTTGTTTGAACGCGCTAATCTCAGGAACTACTGGTCCGATTTGAAAAATTCTTTCAATGTTAGATAGCCCATTGATCGAGGAAGGCTATAAGATATATTTTATCACGCTAAAACTAATCGGAGCGAAGAAATAGAAAAAAATTTGAAAAAAACGGGGGAAATTATATGAAATTGCTTACTACCTTAAGAACTACTGGAGCAATTTTTATGTTATTTGGCAAACATGAAGAATAGACCACGTGAAGGGACATAGGCTATTTTTTGCGGAAAAATGTACGGTTGCGTGAAATTCCTAAATTACGCAAGCGAAGCCGCGCGGAACATCTATATATAATAAAATCGTGGGAAGGTCAATTCTGTACATTAAATATTTTTGTACAATAGGTAAATACCTAATACTTGGGATGTGATTTACTATGCTAACGCGGACGAAGTCGCGGGCAACAGCTATAATAACATAATAATAATTTATGATGTTGACCAGAATCAAGCATGCCAGCGTTATCAATGAAAATTAGCGTTTATTATTTAGTAATGACTAATAAATGAAATGTGGCAGGCCTGACTTTTAGCTTGATTCGGAAGGCTTATGGAGGTTAGACTATAAGTCTATTCTTTTAATCTAGATTCTAACCCACTAGGAGTTGGCTAATCGCAGTGGCTTATCAACATAGCGGCTAACATTGTGTCAGCCCGCACATACAGTGACAACAATCACAAAGCGATCAATCAATCAATCAACGCATAATGAGCTGTGAATTTCACAACGTGTTTCACACACTAATTGCAGTTAACAAAGTGTACTTTTAGTTTATTGATGATAATGTACTTACTATGTACTGTTAATTGTTATTCAAATAATTAAGTTGACAATCGTATAAACTAAGGGCCACGCTCAGATATTTGATGATGATTAAACTTCAATTAAATGTTTGAGAGTAAAGTATCCAGGTGCTTACGGCTTACCTCAAAATTTTCATTTAATTACAGTTAAGTATTTAATGTTTGTCACTGAGTAGGTACGGCAGTTAGTGTACACTTTATCTGCACTGTAGGCAGATTAACCCAAAACCTGGGTTTTTTCAACAAGCTATGAAAAGAAAACAAAGAACTAACAATATTTTTATTATTATTTATATATTTTTTTTTTTTCATTAAATTATATAATATGTATACTGTATAGATGTTCGCAACATCTACATTTTACTATTGTTTCTAGCGAGAAGCCGTCCATTTTTCCGCGTTTAAAATTATCCTATATCCTGTTCCAAAACATAAAGCAACTTCACACCTTTCGCCAGCGTCGGCCAGCAGTTTAAAACGTGAAGAGTTATCAAAGACTCATTTTCGAATTTACATTATGGACTTTCATACCAAAAATACATATTTTAAACTGCAAAAATATACATTTAATATGTTGAGCATTGCCCAAATTATCTCGTTGGACAATCAAGGAACGACAGCACGCGTTTTGGCTCATTTCCAACGATCGGCATATGTCATGAATTATTATCGAATGAGTCGTTTAGTGTCATCCGATATGCGTATGCAGATGCAAGGCCGCATGCATGCATAAGAAAATATACTTCGCTCCTACTTTACTCTGAACCTAAGACCTCTTCAAGAACTATTCCAGAAGTGTTGAATGAATTTCAATACTAGTACATTCTTATCTATACATATTATAAAACAAAGTCGCTTTTTTCCCTCATGTCCCTTTGTTCTTTGTTTGTTTAATCTTTAGAACTACGCAACGGATTTTGATGATTCTTTCAGTGTTAGATAGCCCATTCATCGAGGAAGGCTATAGGCTATATTTTATCACGCTAAGACTAATAGGAGCGAAGAAATAGAGGAAAATTTGGAAAAAACGAGGAAAATTATTTGAACAGGCTAACTTGAACGCGCTAATTTCAGGTAAGTACTACTGGTTCGATTTGAAAAATTATTTCAGTGTTCGATAGCCCATTTATTGAGGAAAGCTATAAGCTATATTTTATTACGCTAAGTCTAATAGGAGAATGTGGGAAAAACGGGGAAATTATTTGAAAGGGCTTATCGATTAAAGTTATTATAAGCCAGTGAAAACTTTATAGCAATATCATATTGCGTTGTCTTCACTTTTTATGTAGGCGCTTACAATATAATATTATACTTAAGTAAAGTTTACTCTAGTCTCTACATAATATTATGTTGTTTGCTACCGCGACTTTTCAATAAGAAATAATTAATCATACTAAAAATATATTTATACAATCTGGGTGACTGAAGTAATAAATATTTTATGAAACTGTAGTCTGTGCAGTGTACGTCTTATCGTGCTGTGTCCTTCTTATTTAATCTCCGCCATGCATGTTGCACGTTATTCTTTTCAAAAACAGCAGATTTTTTATAATAATGGGCACTTGATTTTTAGAATAATCATTACCATGACTTAAATAGTAATAAACTAATAACTATTTGATACCAATTTAATATTTTTAAGTACCCTACCTAACCTAACTACCTACATATAAACGCAGGGCCCCGTAAGGGCTACTGGCCCCTTTGTGCAAAAAAAGGATTTTGGTGCCCCTTTAGGCAAATTTTTGGGTCCTTGGTTTTGGCGCCCCTAAAGATGCTAAAGATGGCAATTTGGCGCCCCTAGAGGATGGCGCCCGTGTGCATTGCACACATTGCACATGATATGGTAGCGGTGGCCCTGTATAAACGTATACATAATATGAAAACATAAAATTGCAACTTTACATGAACACTGTTATAAGTTATAAGTTACAAATAAGTAACAGTTAAAAATCTTATACAATTATACAAAAGTCTGAAACTGAAGAATTTACATTCATACTAACCCAATTCCATCTTAAAATAAACCATCCTAACATGTCACCGAACTAAAATTACCTGAAATGTCGACCGAGTCGAGCGTTTGCGTAAATCCTAAGAATTAGGAAGAGAGGGTATAATTGATTAAACTTTAAAGTTACTTTTAAGCCTTTATTCGAATTCCATTCGATACTTAGCTCCGACTGCAAAAATTAGCAGTCGAAATTTTTTAATGTGTCCCATCGTCCCACGCGAAAAATTTACCACCCTCATCACCTTGCAGATGAGTGGCAGTCTTCCACGGTGCGTTTCTCGCGTAACTTTCTGCCGCGCACTGTAATAAACTCTGGAACGAATTGTCACCAGCAGTTTTTCCGGATCTATACGACCTACAAACATTCAAGAAGAGAGCGTATTCTCTCTTAAAAGGCCAGCAACGCACCTGCAGCTCTTCTGATGTTGCAAGTGTCCATGGACGACGGTAGTTGCTTTCCGTCAGATGACCCGTTTGCTCGTTTGCCCCCTTATTTTATAAAAAAAAATGCAAGTTAACTGTGCCCTGTATTCAAACCAAATAAATTTTATTAAGAGTTAATTTCTTACCAAATTCTTTCTGAACGTTGTAACTATATGGTGCCTACCACAAATTCGGGAACTAAACCCGGCGTGATTCGAAAAGAATCGGCGGAAGTAAGAAACTCGCACGAGGCCATCTTTTACCAAAAAGGTGGAAAATATCGTTGGGTAGAAATTCATGACGCTGGGTCGCTTGTCCATTAAATTGCAAAAAAATATTCGTTCTTTCAATGCTGCTACTTTCACAGTGAACAAGAGTTCGCATACATATTACATACTAATTACCGTATGTATCCCTTACATAGAGTAAGGGATACATCCGGTTTGTATATTGTGTCTGTCCCTAAAGTATTATCTTTATCACTAATGTTTTGTTACACCTTGTATGGATAATCATGGGCACACCAGTCCAGATATCAACATTAAAATATACAGTACTTAACAAATTAGTACAAAACTCACACCACCGCTCTTACGTATTTGTTGATACAACGATACTCGTATTAGACGTTTGGCGAATATTTCCCTAATCTCTCAACTAGATTAATCTTCGTTCTTAGTTCATCAGGCGCTTTAGACTAATCATTCTTGGCACCGTCTCAAAGTACCATCGTCAACAGCATACCACTTTTCGACTCTATCTCTTGGTAATAAGGCCCGAAAGTGACAGGCTGAACTTTGAGCAAATGTACTTTATGTAGATACGTCACTTAGCGACAGTGAAAAGTAGTTTTGTGTTTTTGTTCTGTACAGTACGAACTGGTGTATTGACTTGTACGAGTATTGATTCACCTGGATGGGTGCCGTAGTTTAAATGCCAATTTCATGCATGTAACCCTAATTTAAGTATTGGCGAACGACAGTCATACTGCCAATACCTTACAATAATTTTTATAATATTAATCTTTAAAAAATTCAAAAATGGTGACGAAAACAACAAGCATAGTTAAAAACTTATGAAAACTTACCCTATTTCGGAAGGAACATACGAGAAAATGTGTAAAAATGGTCGTTGTGGTTATAACATAAACTACAATAAACTACCATTTTTATCACACTTGCCTCTACGAAAATAAAGCGAGCATGAAATACGATTATTGTGAAACTTACGTTAACAAGGGCTATATTATGACGCATATTATTTTCAAACACTTTATATTTTAGCTGCAAAAATAAGCAGCACCTGGACATACGAGCATTAGCACTTTTATTTTAACAAGTGACCTACTAGCTACAGAGCCACATTACTAAACTATCAGAAAACGTCTGCTACACAAAATTATTCTACTTAAAGTGTCAGTATACTTAATAGAAAAACTATATATAAATATTTAGGCATTATAAAGGTATTTATCACAAATTGCAAATCTCCGCGCATTTAAGTCTAATTAGAAATGCTTTGATTATTATTATAGTAATTCGTATTACTTTCTTATGGTTCTTTGTATAAGCGGAAGTGAAGGTTAAATTCGTATTTTTATAATCCTATGAAATCCTGTTTTTCATGGTAACAATACAATAAATACGATAGAATCTCTTATTTATAAATTACTAGATGACGCCCGCAACTCCGTTGCGCCAAAATTTCGGTTATCGCGCGAGAACCGTACATTTTTTCGGGATGAAAACTATCCTATGTCCTTTCTCGGGACTCAGTGTCTCCATGCCAAATTTTAGCAAAAATGGTTCAGCGGTTTGAGCGTGAAGAGGCAACAGATAGACAGACAGACACACTTTCGCATTTATAATATTAGTATGGAAGTATGGATATCGTAAAGTTAATTTTAGAAGATTTGGTAGAAAAACAAAAATCTGTTAATATCACCAACACTAGAATGTTTGGAGCAATGCCAAAACAGAAAAGTTGAACGAGCCTAAACACAGCGTAATGTTTTGCACCTTTACGAAAAATTTATCACTTTTATAAATAATCCTAATAATAAAACAACAATTTACAAATCGTTTTCGAACCAATATTTTGAAAAAAATACAATAACATGGGATTTTTTTCATTTTTCAGGCACTCAGTGGACTCGGTCGCGTCGTATTCTAGCCAGAATCACGTAGACCGAATAAGGACTCAGAACTTCTCAGCGGCTTCTTGTCACGACGAGGACTTCGGCTCGATCAAGACCAGCCTGTTCCGAAGGTCGTCGTCCAACTTGGAATTCTCGGTGAAGAGACCGGACAGCGTCGTCTCCAACACCAGCTCCACAAGAAGCCGGCTTCGAGAGTTCGTGGAAAGGAAGGCGAGTCAGGACGAGCACAAGTCGGCGGCCAACACCGTCGCCGACATACAGTACTTCGAGAACCCGGCCGAAACGCTCGAGTTCGACAAGTCGCACAGCTCCCTCGAGTCGAAGAAGAGCCAGGACGAGCGACCCAAGAAGAGGAAGCTATCGAAGAAGGAGCCCGACGTCAAAAACAAAAAGCAGGAGAAGTACCAGAGCAAACTAGCCGAGTACTACAAGGTACCACCCGTGCAGCTGCCGCAAGACGAGTTCTATCAGCATCTGACCAAATCGCGAGCGGCGGAGGAATTCCTGCATAGGAGGTTTCCTAATTCTGACACAGAAGTCAGCGGCAGCTACGGCCGCCTGTGTAAACACAAGGAAGTCGAGGGTTCCAACCTAAGAAGAAGCAGAAGTCTAGCGGTTATCAGGGAGGAGACATTCACTGATCTTCAGCTACAAAATCACACAAAGAATAAGAGGTCTCAGCTTATACCCCGCGCCCGTTTGTTCGACAAGCCTTGCTTTAAGGACAGGTAATTTTTGTTTTCTTTACCTCCACTATTAGACACGAAATACAATAACCATATTATATCTAAATATTATCGGCACTTATGATACCTCCTATCTATTTCTGTGACATGTACTTAACTTAACTTCTATAATAGACGATGATTATAATAAGTAAAAATCAACCAATTTTTTAATGAATATGTAGTATGAAATATTGCATACTAATTAAGTTACTTAATGTTATATTTTTGCTAATTATTTTAATTTTTAATTACAGATTGATTGGTCGGGCGAAATACCAAACCAAGGAAGAAGTTTTAGAAGGCATTTACATCGACAGTACTGTTTCTTGCTTCGGAGATATAAGTGGACAGAAGGAGGAACAAAACACACACCAAATCAGTATAACAGATTGCATTGAAAAGGACAGATCGAGATCAGAAAGCCGTAATTCAAAGTCTGTTAGTGGAAGTTGGCCCAATTTAAACGACGAATCAAAACAGATTAATCTTTCTGAAGATAGCATCGGTCATTCGCGTAATCCCAGCGAAATAGACAGTTTAGATTCAAACTATGTTCGAAAGCATTACAATTTTGAAGCTCATTTAAAAAACTATAACGAAAGCTCGCCTGAAACTGAAAGATCTGTAAGGTCCAGAAATAATTCACAGGAGCTATATATTACAGACGATCACGACAGTGAAAAAGGAGCAGAGGAAAAAATTCAAACGCCCGATTTACTTCATGATTATTCTTTAAAAGATACTGAAATAAACCTAGTAGAAGAAAGGAATGAAAAAACAATAATCGACGAAAAAGATAATTTTACAGAAACAAAAGCTGACACACATTGTAAGCTAGACGATCAAGAAACTGGGGAAAAACTTCTTCACAACTGTAAAAATAATAGTGATAATAATAATTGCGACACTCAATCCGTATTGTCAGAAAACGATGAAACTATATCTAGCCCACCTGACAGCATAACATCCTACATATCCATATCAATTGCATCATCAACTGACAGGTCCCATAAGTTAGAGCATTTAGCAAATTCACTAGCTGAAAAAATCGACGAATATTGCGATTCGCAATTCGAAAACGTTGTACTTCCTCATAACCCGCAAACAATAAACTCTGAAAGTCAGGATTCTGGTATTGATCCTATTTATACCTCTGTTAGCAAGAAAACAACATTTGCTGATATTAAGAGAGGAACTTTTATTAAAACAAGTGAAAACAGTAAGGATAAAATTGAAAAAAAATCTAACGTCGAAGTTTATGTTACAAATATAGACTGCAACACAGATGATATAGATTCCAAAACTAGAATCTGTTGTGCTTCTACAAAGAATTTATGCACCGAACCTTTTGTGTCCACGCTAGTTGAAAATCAATATTATTCTTTGCCTGATATTAACATAAGTAAATGTTTAAGAAAGTGTGAAAGAATTGACGCGCAACTTAGAGAGGAAGATCCAGAAGATATAATAGAAAACACATACGGCGTGAATGAGAATCATTTTCGTGAACTTTTATCACACGAAAATTACGGACAACTTAATAAAAACTGTTTTAACAATACGACAGACAAAAACATAACTAAAACAAGTCAAGTCTTTCTTAGTGAGTATTCAGAACCTGTTATAATTCAAAACTATTCAAAATTAGAAGACGATTTAAAATCTATAATTACTATCGAGAGTAATACAGAGCTGGATTGTGGATTTTATCATTCAGACTCACACCAAAACGAACGAGAAATTAATGAAATAGAAGGTACGATACGAAACAACAAACTAATATCTAAATCTGAGAGTTTAAAATTATCCAATAATTCTAAAATATTACGGCCAGAAGCTAAGATCTTAAAATCACAGTCAAACGATAATATAAATGTAAAAGTTCGTGATAAACCAAAAACTGGAATAAGGAAACATTATTCTCTTCGACAAAGAGATCCAAACAAGGACGAAGACAGATTACCTAGTCCCAGTATTATTGAAAATTCTAAGAAAAATAACTGTAACATACCTGCCATTGATTTGTCTTTCAGTGAACAAATCAGAAATCATTCACTTTTATCGAGGGTGCAATCTTTCAAGACTTCTGCGGAATCCGAAATTGCAATTGTACCTCTAAGTGGTCACCAAACGATAGTAATTAACCCACCTTTATCTCAAAATACCTCTGACACCAGAGTTGATTTACCAACAAATTCAGAAATTAATCATAATATCGTACCTCAAAAAGAAGTAAAAGTAATAAATTCGGAACTACATAATAACAAGCTATCGGAAAAGTACGACGTCGAATTACAGAGGAAAATTAGTGACAATAAGGATCACTTTGATGACTTAAAAAATAGTTTATCAGCAAGAGAACCGTTCATTACAATTAAACTTAATAAAGTTGTAAAGGCAACTATACCTAAGTTGAAAAGTGATAGTTACGATCAACTAACCAACTATAGGCCACAATTGCACAAACCTCCATCTAAGCTAATAATAAAAGATAGTGATAACAATTGCGCGACTACAAAACTTAATATGACTCGACCACAAATACTACAAGTCGTAGATTCTACGAAAAGTAAAAAACAAGACGTTAATAATGTGGCTTCAGAGAAAGAAGTAAGTTCGTCAGATAAAACCCAGAGTTTGCCAAATTCTGTAGCAAAAGAAGATAGAAACGATTACATTACAGTCAAGGATAAATTAAATAATGCTATAAAAACAGATCTTGAATATCAAGTCAAAATTAACTCAGTAAAAAACTATTGGTCAAACTTAATTGAAAAGACCCCAGAACCAACCCAGCCAAGCAATATGCAAAACAAAGACACAATAAATAAAACAAAGCCAGAAGTGTCAGAACCTGATAACACTATATCGCAAAATGTAAACAATGACGAATGTACCCCAGAAGTGTCAGTAAATAGTATTGTGAAGTCGTTAGAAAGTGTTAAAATAGTAGATAGTATAAGAAAGCTTAGCCAAACAAAATTACAGCTCTGGAAAGATGAATCAGAAAAAGTAAAGAGCGATTCGGAAATAGAAGAAAAACCCGTTGAAAAATTAAAAAATAAAGAAAATAGTAATAAAGTATATGATAAGTCTAGTAAAACAAAAAAATCTGAACAGGAGACAGCAAGAGATACTCCTGAAATAGAAATAGTTGAATTGAGTAGCGACGATAACCAAAATCAAAAAACTCAAGCAACTCTCATAAAAGCCCCTGGTTATGAAAAAGGCTGTGATGAATTTGACCATGTACGATACAAAGTAATGAAATCGGAATTGTTTAAAAACAGTATGATTGCTAATTACCGAAAAGAAGCTCAATTTGATGGTCTCCTTCAATATTTACAAGACTACAGTTTTCAGGAACTACTAGTTAACAATAATATTGTTATAATCGAGCCCGTAAGAACAAAAATTGAGCCTGCTCCTCGGAAAAACACAAACACTGATACCTGTAAAATTCCGCCGACTTTGTTAAAGAAGAATGATCAGTCATTTCAAAATGAAAAGTCGAAGAATTCGGTTCGAAGACACTTTTTCTATCATCCAATTAGAGTAAATAAAGAAATAATAGAAGAGGAACTTCCAAACCCTGACACAGTCAAGAAAGTACGAAATTTATTTGAAGATACTTTGAAAATGAAAAGTCCTATGGCCCATGATCCCCCATTAGTCGAAGAACATTTGAACTTATCACGAAGGTCAACGTCCTACCGCAACTTAAGCGAAGAAACAAAAGGATCTAAAGGGTCAGTAAGAAAGAAAGTTACGAGACACTTAACCATAGACACCAGTTTTGGAAATAAAAAATGGGACAGTGCTAGTCTTTCGAGTGGAGTCTCTAGTGGAGACTTGAGTTCAAACAACGAATATGATAATGAGGCTCTCAGTCCTTATTCGCAAAAAAACCTAAAAGACAACACATACAGTTCAAGCGATGAGTATTTATGTGATTCTGCCAACCAAGATTTTTGTTGCGAAAGTCAATACGTAAGTCCCGATATTTTAAAGAAAATAAGAGATTGTGGTACCTCAGTAACATACTACGGAGGAAAAGTATTAAACTCAAAAACAGGTTCCGCCGTAAGTCCTATGACAAAAGCTATAATGGACGAAATCAAAAATTTACAAAAAAATTGTAGCAGAGATTGTTACTCTTGCCAAACCAAATGTAAAGGATCAAAATGCTCGTGTCTCATTGCAGACAAGCACCAGAAACTTGTACCCGAAAGGCATAATATCGATACACTTATAGAAAATCAAAATCAAGATGTAGACAAACGAACAGATGGATTCCCCGGTTTCAAATTTAAACTTGTAAAATCGAATAGCTGTAGCAGTCGCTTAGAATTAACAGGAACGGATGAAAACAGAAACGCGCGTATGAAATTTAGGAAACAAAACTCCAGGGAAGACCCGCCGTTAGTTTGCGAAGAAGAGAATTCCGTAAAAAATAAAATATGTCGGCTCGAAAGCTACAATAAAACCGCAGTTAATAGTAACTTTAAAAACAAAGAAAAAGTTATGAATAAAGACTATAACAATGATAAGAACCCAGGTGAGGCAAAGTCGCCCAAAAAAGAGACAAGCACGGATCAGGATAGTTTAAAAAGTAAAATACAAGAACATACGAGCAGCCGCAGAAGCTCAACTCAGTCAAACAAACAAGGTACCGAAGCGAATACATTTGAAAAGAAATTTTACTACGTAAATGATACATACGAGAAAAACAAGGTCACCAATGAAAAATTCGGAGAAATGGTCTTCGAAGAGTTCGAAGTTTTAGAATCGTGCTATGATAGTTTAAATAGTAGTAAGTCGACGAACTAGTTAGTTATAAACTATTTCTCTTTATATCGTGATCTATTATATACGTTTAAATAATTTTATTTAAATTATATTGTTTGTAAATGTAATAATATTCTTTAAATATAATAATTTTAATACTTGTAAAGTATTAATCGATTTGTAGTTATATTTATATTAGTTACTGTTTCAAACCAAATAGTGAGCTATAGCCCTGGTGATGGTTTCTAAAACTTTAGATTAAACGATATTCCAATAAGTTAGATCTTTTATTACTCTAGAGTCTAGATTCTAGAACCTACCGTCAGATTGCTCGTGATCGACTTTTGTGGGCGCAGACTTTGATCCGTGTGAACAGACGCTCGTGAAGAACGGCCGACGATCTGGCCGCCACCTTCGACACCATGATTCCTGAAATTATAATAACTCTCGTCAGACAATTATTAAGGCCGTCCCCCGAGCAAACGACCTTGGCCATACATTTGCCGCGTTACCGAGATCGCGTCAAAACCCTATTATTTTTACTTATCTTAGTTCAAAATCGTCCTAAAAAAATTTAAAACGGCAAATATGTAGTTTATGATATTGTCGATCTATTGGCGTGAGTTTCAAATAAAAGTAATTTGTAAATCCTAACTCCTAAGGAGATGCTGAATGTATGCTTGAATTTTAACAAATTGGTATTACTTTGGAAGCTGATATCATGAGTATAAGAAACAAAAATAGAAAATTTAAAACGACAAAAGGAATGTTGATATACTGAAGATTATTGCTGTATTTTTATTATAACTTTATAGCTTTCAGATTATGAGTTTATAAGGTTTTAAATACGGTCAATTACGGAATCTCCGGACGGAACGCCCTTAAATCAAGCGTGGGAATTGCACACACAATAGATTTTCAATTGTATTGTGGCAGCCGGGTGCCGCTTGGGGATTGATGGGTTTTTCTCAGACTACTTCTTGTAACAATCTATATCCATTCTAATTTATAATATTATAAACGCGAAAGTGTGTATGTTTGTCTATCCGTCTGTCTATGTGTCTGTCTGTAACACCTCTTCACGCCCAAACGGTTGAACCGAAAATTTGGTAAGTATAGAGATACTTTGAGTCCCGGGAAAGGACATAGGACACTTTTTTATATAATAAACTATGTCATCTAGTTTACAATTAAATAAAGATTCTAGTCGATAGATGCAAAAGTCGATAGATTCTTAAAAGTACATACCTAGTTAAAACTCCGTTTATTTTAACTCAATCCCGAAGTGGTAGCCGCATAACAATAGAAAATCTATTGTATCTGATATACCCACGATGGAGGTGCTACACGTACGGTCTACTTATAAATTAGCTTTTTAGAGCAGTGTATCCCAACCTGTGGTCCGCGGACCCCTAGGGGTTCCACGAGTGTAATATTATTAGCTCATCTGTCAAGCGCCCAAATCTATAAAGATAAAATATCTATCGTATAGATGTAAAATAGTTTCCTAACAACATTTCTTTTTACGTGTCTCTCTCTACCTCGAATGTAGCAGCTGAACAATGGCAGCAGTATGGTCTAGGCCCTTTGTTAAACTGTTTAAACAGCCCTGCAGAGTACAGCCAAATGATAATTAACACTTTAAAGAGATATCGAGTAAATGTACGTTTTGTATGGCAAAATTTTTCTCACACAGCTTTAAGAACTTGAAGACGAATATCTGGGTGCACGGTAATGCACCCGCCGAGACGAGCCAAGCGAAGCGCAAGTTCGAAGTGTTTCGCCGTTTTTTTCAACCTTCATTGAATTGGTTTCCGTTGTTGCAGATAGTTCATATTTTCAGGATATGACAGTCAATATTCAAAAGTCTCAATTGAATAGCTCTTATACTTTAGATTTTATTGATATCTATAATCTACAGAAGCTTGGCTCTACATTAGATCTGATGTCATTTTCACAGGGCAAACCTTTTGTGGTCGTCGAGGTAACATTTTATATGAAATGGTTTTGGTGGGATAGTATTATTTAAATAGCTTTTCGACGAGACTACTGGGCAAATTCTCCTAATTGACATGTCAAGCGATTTGGCCAATTCGACTCTTGTAAATCCTTAGACATTACGACAGCCACAGAACACGATAATATGTAGAGTATGTTTGATGTTTCTAATTATAGTACGACGGACATGTAATTCTGCATGCAATCTTTCCTTATTTCGTCTGTCTGTCAACAATCTACATCTAGTTTAAAGCACTGCAGTTTCGTTCGCCTTATAAGATTAAGTTGCGTCGAATGGTCCTTGCAGTAGGTACTCGTTGCAATGTTAGTTTTTTTTTACAATCGAATTTTAGTATCGACATCTGAAAGTAGAGCGCTTCGCAGCTCTTGATTTCTGATTTCCAGATTGAAACGAGGAAAACGACCCAATCAATTGGAATTTAGAGTTTATGCAGCCAATTCGCTCGTATGTACCATGGGTACGATTGTGCTCTCGTCATTTCAACTTAATGACGATAGCCATAAGGCACATTTTACGAAACCTGCCCTTAACCACAGCAATCACACGTGACGTTCTTATTTACCTACGACCTAGTCATCTCTACACAGAAATGTATTTTTATCGCGAGATCAACAATTACAAGCGCATTTGTGTTTAAACTTTAATAGCAGATTTAGTGCTGTATTGTTAACGACCGGCTGGCTCAGTTGTTTGTGCGCGAATTTTATGCATGTGACGTTCGTAGGTTCGATTCGGTCGTGATGACATACGGGATCTAAAGCAGCTCAAACTATATTGTCCACCTACTTGTGTGAAAACAGTGTTTAAATTTGTAAGGAGGTTAAAAATAACAATCATTTTAGCCACAGCACTATAGTATATTATTTTTTATGGACAAGGAAAATAGTGATGAGTGATGACTGATGACCATAATGTAATGTCTATTCATCCAGGACAATCATTTACCAGCCAAAAAAGAAAGAGATTGGACAAAAAAAGTCTACACTATACTATAGCCTATAGCTTAGCTAATCATTAAAAGAAGTCATCTCAGAACTTAACTATTTAAAAAATAATATTGTCACAGCATCACAGTAAGAATTATGATAGATATTTTCATGGATGATGAATGTTATGTAAAATCTCGATCAAAATTGGCTGGGATCTATGATGCCATGTAACGACACAGACAGACTAACAGATGTCAAACTTGAAACACCTTTTTTGGTAGGTAGTTAAAATAAATAAGTTAAGGTTTTACAATTTATTATAAAACCTTAACTTATTTATTTTATAATATTAATTATATATTAATAATATTATTATTCCTTTCCTCCGCTCTTCAAATTCTTTAAGAATTTTGAAGTGTAGTATTTATGCTTAAGTATAAATGAAAATAATAATAAATAATATAATATTTAATTTCAGTTCACATCAATGAAATAATTATTATTATTTTTATGAAAGACAGTTGGATTTTATCTTAATTTATTTTAGTTTTGAAGCTCTTAGTTTTGATTAAAAATTAAAACTTGTAAACATAAAAATTATCAAGATTCAAGTTCCACGGCTTACAGTCTTATCTAACAAATGCAGTAACGATCCAGTTAAATCATCAAGTTTGTTAACCTCATTAACAGTAAAAAACAATTAAATAATTAACTATATATTGTTATGAGCGTAGGCACAGATAAATGTTTGACCAAATATTGTGGGAATGTTATTAATTACATTAATAATATACGGAAAACTTCATTATGAACATGTAAAAATTCTTGTGAATTTTTAACACGTTCCCTGTGCCTGCACCACATGTGGGTCATTTTGAGTTTGACTTCATACGTGTGTGCACCACATATGGGTCTTACCTCCATAGAAATTTAAAACATTTTTAAAGGATACACGTGTCAGTTTCCTATCGTTTTTTTGCATACACGTATGAACAATAAGTTAGAAAAAGTAATTGAACAATGTCCGGGGGACATTTCGATGGGGTTCCCAAGATATGAGTATGTAATGTTACTAGATTTTTTCAGTGGTATTAGAGTACAATAAAACAAATTAAATTATCGATTACAATAAGTAAATAATAAAAAAGATTAATGACAAGCATTATAGCATGAGAGACAATAAAACTGATTAGAGGGGCTAAATATGATTTTATGGTATATAATATGTCATAATATACACTTTTCTTAACTTATTATAAGAAAACGTGTTTGCACGTGAGGCGTCTACCTAGCAAAATGTAGCTACACTGTTAACGTGTTAAATTAAAATTAAAAGTGATTTAGTTGGGTACATGCATATTCTTTTTATTAGTTTTATCACAGTAGGTTACTTTATATTATTGTCATTATTTATATAATATAATTTATTGTTTATCGAACTCATAGGCCTATAAATCTGTGAGTACCTGTAGGCCTCTACAAATCTAATGATTTAATGAATTTAATATTTTATTTACAAAACATGAACTACTCTGCTGTACAAAAATGACATTTGTCAACTTCACAACAAGAGCTAAAATTGGAGTGTACTTCTATAAAAATTAACCAAAACGCAAATTTCTAAGTTAAACTCGTTAAAAGAAAGCTGTAGACGTGCTTAACTAGCATCGAACTTACCCTGTTACTTGTATAATCCCTAAATATCGGCGAAAAACACAAACCACGATTTATTTCTAATTTAGCTAAAAGTCGGCACCTTGACACACACACCGTCGACGCCATTTTACTACTGTCGGACGGATCACGGAACCCGAGCCGCCGAGTTCGAAGTTCGAACGTCGCCTGTCATCGGAATAAATTCTTGGAGGGTTCGATCCATTTTTACGAAATTTTGTAGAAATATATATTTTTATCTAAATAAGATAAGAACCTGAACTGATATAATAGAGTAAGTATAATCAGTAGGGATTAGGGATTGATAGTTACTGAAGGCTACGTAATATTAAGTAGATTTTTTTTCATTTCTGAGGCCCACTCTTTATTTAAATGAGTTAAGAATAAAATTAATTTTAAAAGTTAATTATAATGAAGATATTTTCTATGGTTGAATCATAGACTTATAATCAATGATATTCTACTAAATACAGATCTGTTACGTTCATACTATCTTCCAGCTTAAATTGCTTCCAAACAATTTTCAAATTCAAATACGTACTTACTTCTGTCATATCTAAAGGTTACCATAGTTACAACAATGAAATCATCCATCCTTATCGTTCTTGCGTCAAAACCATATCGCTGTCACTTTCTTTGCCTGAACCATGGCGGAAATTCGATTTTTTCAGATTGTTCGAAAAAATAATTGAAAATGTAATCAATCGAGGTATTTATTGCATTCTTATAAGTGGTAAGAGATTCCATGTGTTTTGTTTACTTTGGAGCCATAGTTCGTACAATTTCTAAATACACACGACGGCTTTTTCAATTTATTTTGGTACTTGACAAGACGCGGTACGTTCGTGAAGTGCGTTCGATGGTTCGATGCAGACTAAATAAAGGACCGGACAATTGACCTGTATTTGAAGCTTCACAATTCGCGCGGTAGTAACATATCTGCTTTGAGTTATTATTTATTATATCATTGCTTATAATATAATAAGTATACTGTCGGGTTGAATGTAGGTATGTCATGCAATGTGGTTTTTGAAAAATCTTTACTTAATATTTTTGCAAAATAACAAAATGTGGTTTGTGTACGTATAGAATGAAGAATTTAAGTTTAATCCACTCGGTATATTCATTGGGAAATAATAATGAGATTTTAAAGCTTTAATGAAATATTAAAAAACGCAATTTATTTTATTCCAAAGTCACGCGGCTTTCCAATTTTACAGGTGACCCTAATTTCAAAATGTAAACAAAGATATGTCAAATTAATGTGACATAGACAGTGAATTTTTTATTCGCATAGAGCTTAAGCGCTTATTCCATTTCACTAAATTTAGATATCTAAATGATTTAGTGACTAAATTTAGTCAAGTGGAATAACATTTATAGTTTGTTCGTTTTATGATGATATGCGTGACACATAATAATTGACAATAGTAGGGAAAGTACCTAAAAAAATTAATCGAATAATTTAAAAATATCGAATCACCTCGTAAAGGAATTGCAATCGAAATTATCGATTTCGTACTATTGTTTCAGAGTGACGCCGGCGATTAAGATGGCCGCCCTTTTTTATCGATTTGATTTCGATTCAACTGTGTCAATCTCTATTGACATCAGTTCCGTTTCATGCATCTGACATTTTTCAAATATTTTCGTAACAATAATTTTATACTCCTATTTCAGAGTTAATATTTATAATTTTATATCAATAACTTAGCACTTAGCAACTTTTCATTTTTATCCATTTACAATTACAGGAAACATTTATTTTTGTAGATGGAATATAATTTATTACATTCTGATTTTTTTTGTTTTCTTGTAAAAAAATTCCGTAGCACGGAATATGAGAACTGTCACCCCTATCATCTTAGAACGAACAAACTATAGTAACTTTCTAAATGTTATTTCACTTGACTAAATTTAGTCACTAAATCATTTAGATATCTAAATTTAGTGAAATGTAATAAGCGCTTTAGTAAAGCTCAAAGATCTCTAACTCTAAATGTTAAGGGGCCGGGTAGCCTTGGAATTTCTCATACAAACGTAATACCAAAATCATTTTCTCATACGAAAATATTTAACATGTTTGAATTATTTTTCAGTTTAAGATAGTAATTACCTAGGTTCCTACACAAAAATTTACTTCAAAATATTTAAACAAAAAAAAAATTTTTTTTTGTTTAAAATTTTTATTTTAGTAAATTTACTACTAAATATTGAAACACTAAAAAATAGAGTAAAACACTAAAAAATATATAAATAAATAGTAAATTTTCTACAAAATATTTAATTTCTAAAAAATTTTTTTTAGTATTTAAATATTTAGTAGTAAATTTACTATTTTTTTATATATTTTTTAGTGTTTTACTCTATTTTTTAGAGTTTCAATATTGAGTAGTAAATTTACTAAAAAAATTCTCTAAATTCTAAACTGAAAAATAACTCAAACATGTTAAATATTTTCGTATGAGAAAATAATTTTGGTATTACGTTTGTATGAAAAATTCCAAGGGTACCCGGCCTCTTCTTCTTCTTCTTCTTTAAAAATGGCCTGCCTTGAGGAATAGCCAATGTCAGTAAATTCGTGACGTAGGTATAAAAGAGAGACTATATTATATTATATTGTCGATGGTGAAAACTTTGCACTATAGGTAGTGGCGTTTGTGAAAGTACAAGGTAAAAAAAAAACATTCAAAAACCGGATACTCGTGGTTCGTGAATTTTCCTTATTAAAATAAATCTGAAACAATACAAAACATGCAAAAATTAGTTTATTAGTATAACACACACAATTCTACAATTTAATATTGTTATTGTTAATAAAATTACATAGAATATCTACAAAAGGAGTATGAACTAAGGATAAAAGGGAACGAAAATCAGAAGGACGAGGGATATTAGGGGGTAGTGAATCGTATAGTGAAGACAGACGGTTTGGACAGCTAAAGAAAATATGTTCAGTAGAGCCTTCGTCAAGTCCGCACTCACATAGCGACGAATCTCTAACCCTAATTTTGTTGAGGAAGACAGGAGTGGCCTAAACGTAATCGACAAACTGTGGAGGTTACAGACTTTTTAGCCTTTAGTATTTAAAAAACCAAGGTTTTACTGGTACCTCACTTTGCAATGAAAAATAAAATTTACCCTTAATCCTTCCTGATGCAGTCCAATATGCATTCCAATCAGTTAGCAAATGTTCTTTAGCTAATGGGATAAGATCGTTACAGTAAATTTTTGAGTAGCCCAGACCACCCGTGTGAATAGCCTGTTTTGCATAAAAGTCAGCGCTTTCATTGACCCGGCCTCTTAAAGCTGCAAGCTGCAACACGTGTCAACTGTCAACTGAATGCCGCCTGATGCCGCCCATAAAGGTAATATACCTATCGGAATAGAGAAACAATCCCGAGCTGTCAAGCTTAACCAAAATTTGATTTACATCTGTGTATACAATTATGTTAACGTGTGCGTGTCAGTGATGTAAAAACATCTTGTAATTCGACAAAATATCGATCATGGAATAATAATTGTAAGATTGTAAACATAATAAAATGGGATAAAATAAAACTGCATAGATATATAATAAAATTGTAATTTAGAAGTAAAATGTGACTTTTCTTCAAAATGCTTGCTGCATAATTAAGTATGCATGAATTTTTCTTCAGAGTCCAGTTTGGACGGTTAATTATTGCCATGCCATGAATTTCTGGTATCCAGGTCAACAGGAAATCTGAAAAATTGGCCAAGTGTAAGTCGGACTCGCGCATGAAGGGTGACCGGTTTCAACCGGGCATTTTCTAAAACCCGGTACGATACGACACGACATGTCATGACACGATTCGACACGACAGGTTACGTCACGTGACATCAGCACACGACACGACACGACTTCACTAGACCTTATTAATTTTCAATTCACTCTCAATGAGCCCTTTTATTTGATGCCCATCTTGCAGAAGTGCTTTCAACTATTCCCCTATCTTGGATGAGCAGCCATATTGGATGTAGAATGACATTACATCTGTGGAAAGTTCAGAAGTCTATTACTATTATAGTGGTTCTTGTTATACAGCCTGAAGACAGACAGACGGACAGACGGACTGGACTTTTTACCCTTTGGGTGCGGAACCTTAAAAACGATAAATTATGTATGATAGTAAATTAATATACTTAAACTAATTATAAACTACGGATGAGTATGTTATCATTTCAACATTCCTAGATAATTAGTATACTTAACTAAAAAATATTTTCATATCGATACAACTTATCGATAACTTGATGCAGCCCTAGTGTAAAATATATGAAAATTGTTTACACAAAATATCCTTAAATTGTGCACCATGGCTAGTCAAGTTATGTTTTCCATATAATTAAACATATATAGAAGTGAACTTGATAAATCAATACCAATAACTCATAGGGAATTGGCAAAAATAAACTTAAAACTAGGTCCTGTCGATGTAGAATAATTCACCTGTGAAATGAATATTTGTCCGGGTTTTTTCGGTGTGTGGATCCAGAATAATTCCACAAACATTTAACCATGTTTCTAGAGCAGTATTTCTAAAAATTATTCATTATTTAACTTAAAATCACAATTTTTCTGAGAGCCCAAATTGACAACGATCGGCCCAGGGGCAGACAGACTGTCAAACAGATGAAAAAAAAGCTATGCAACCTCAAATCACGCTTCTCTTTCTACCACGCAGTGTTACTGATAGTGACATCTCGCTTGCTCAGGCCTTTGTTTCTCTATTCCGATAGGTATATTAACTTTATGATGCCGCCTAAGCTGCGGTCTGAACCTGTAGATATTTTTGTAAAGTGACAAAATACCTACGTGCTATTTACGTTTTTATATAAAACGGTAGGTATTCATAGTATTCATACTTCGTTCATTTTATTTTGCAAAATATGCAAAAACAAAATTTACCCCATTTATCCGGTAAACACTTACATAAAGAAGACGAAGAAATTTGACATAATATTTTTATATTTGTTGTCGAATCATGAATGTCGGCTGTCGTGACATAAAATAATTCTATTTTGTGTGAATTAACTGTTAATTACTTTAGCATATCCACGATGGCCGTACCCGACTACAAACTAAGTGCAATTTTGGTTGGTCATTCAATGGATGTACGTTGTGTAGCAAAAACTAACGAACATTGTATACTGTCGGCATCCCGGGATAGAACTGCTAAGCTTTGGCATCCAGAGGGGTTGGTATTGAATACTCAACATAATGTACACCTCGTAGAACCTCAGATATATATCATATATATTTTTTGTTTCATAGAGTCAAGGATTATGCTGCTATTGTTACATATAAAGGACACAAAAATTTTGTGTCTTGTGTGTGCTGGTTGCCGCCGTGCGAAGCCTTCCCTGAGGGGCTTGTTGTGACTGGAAGCAATGATAATACGATTATAGGCTACAGCCTGCGTGATGGATCTGTACAAATAGATTTAAAGGGACATGAAAATGCCGTGTGTAATGTAAAACCTGGACAAGATTCGGGAATAGTGCTAAGGTTTGTATAGAAATTAAAAAAGCATTTAATTAACTTAATAAAGGTATCATCTATTCAAATATCCACAATAATACCCCTTTCTTTTATTATTGTATTATTTCTTTTTAGAATAAATCAACTTTATTTGAATGTGTTAATATTTTTGTGTTTTTTATTTTTCAGCTCTAGCTGGGACAATACAGCCCGAGTGTGGAATGTGAACAGCCCACAGATGGCTCCATTAGTGCTAAAAGGTCACCAAGCAGCTGTATGGTCAACAATAGTGCTTGGAAATGGCACATACGCCACTGCATCAGCCGATAAGACCATAAAAGTCTGGAGGAAAGATGGTGCACTTATAACTACACTCACAGGTACTGTTATCATAGTATAATGCAGTATTTTGTATTGTTTAAATTCACATCACAATATTACTGTAAATCTGGAATTTACTCAACAATACAATGGTTCATACTTCTTAACATGCAAATTGCTAAATTAGTTATGATAAAATTTTGATATAGTACTTAGCTAGGAGAGTGAATATAAACATACTTTTTATTTAAAAGGTGTTGGAATGACAACATATTTACAAAGCTAGAAATTAGAATCAAAGATATAAGCTATCTTCATTACATTTACATTCCTATTTGTTTTTACATTAACTATCATAATTTTCTTTTATAGGTCACACTGATTGTGTCCGAGACTTATCAGTGGCAACCTCTGAAACCTTTCTGAGCTGCTCCAACGATGCTTCAATAAGATTATGGACCAACAAAGGAGAATGTCTCAACACATACTTTGGTCACACTAACTATATTTATAGGTAATTAGTGCAGTTAAATACATTGTTGCTATAATTAATTTTGAGGATGTTAATATGTGCCAAATTCATTTATATTTGTGAAACAATTTTGTCATAAATAGCATGCATCTTCGCAACAAAATCACAGAAGGAATTTGGATGTAACACCCTGGACATTAATTTAGTTCATTTAATGACAGAAACACTCTTTTTGTCTAGCCTTTTATTCAAGCTACAGTTGCCATTTATGTTCGTTTGTTGCTTCTTTATGTTGAACTTTTATTTCCTTTATGCAAAAGGGCTTCTATCTAGGGCTTTTCACCTTTCCCTGTTCCTCACCAGTCTAGTTCATGTGCTACCTGCAAAACTTTTATCTCATAGATAAAAAAACATCTTCCTTTCCCATATTCTTTCTTCTTGCTATATTTTTTTTTTTGTGTTTTAACTCCTCTGACAAAAACTAGTCTTATAGACCTATCTATGTGTATGTTAGTCTGCATTATTATTGCTCCTAAATGGACAAACGAAATGTTTTGTGAGAGTTCTTTTAATTAAGTGTAAGCTGTAGCTTATATTATCATCAGCTTGCTGGTTAAAAATTTGGTTATCTTTAAAACTCTCAATTTGTTTTTTTCAGCATAAGTGTAAATCCAACATTAGAACACAGCTTTGCCAGTTGTGGTGAGGACGGTAGTCTCAGGATCTGGCAAGCAGGAGACTGCATCAGAGAGCTCCGACTTCCGGTGCAGTCTGTCTGGAGTGTTGTCTGTCTGGACAATGGTGACATAGTTACAGGTAATATTTGTTATTTTATTTATTTATTTATTAATAAAGTACAACCACATCGCATACATTTTTTACTTAAAACTAAAATAACAATTTGTATTATATCTAATGCATACGACAACTACGGTGTACATAGCATTAATAACAATATGAAATTATTATTCATTAAAATTTAAATAAAATAATATAAACTTAAACAAATGAGTCTCTTAATTTTTTCGTAAAAACATAATATTTATCATGGTACACATCAAGATCATTAACACTATTTATTTTATTATATTGAGCAAATATTTTAGTCATCGGAGATTGTAACCCAAGATTGGTTTTGCAAGGAGGAATATAAAATGTCTTAGTTATTTTATTTCTAGGATATTTGTATGGTACGTTTAAAGTTATACGATCATGTAGACTGTTACATACGACCTTACCGTGGATAATTTTATACAGAAAGCATAAGTCCAGTAATATTCTTCTATTCCGTAAGGTGACCATATTGAATTTATTCAAACGTTGCTCGTATGGTTGCCTATGTGAAAATCCGCTACTGCCGTAAGCTAGGTATCTGGTAAAAGCCCGCTGAATGTTTTCGATCCTTTGAGAATGCACTACGTAATATGGACTCCAGACTATGCTACCATACTCAAGATGGCTTCGGACGATTTTATTTTATTTCTTTAGTACTAGAAAGGCACATATAGTCACATATAGTCAGTTAGGTGTGAACGAAAAAGTGAATTTGTATGGAAATACAATAAACTGCGTAACACTCGCTCACATTCAGCGGTGTATAGTCAGTTTGGTGTGAACACGGCCTAAAAAGAAAGTCTAAGGCTCAACTTTTTGTACAGCTCATGCTATCATAGTTGTCTATCATAGTATGACTAAAAATCTAATATTTTGAGTTATATTGTAATCCTAATAAATTAAACTGTGATATTATCCTAAAACACTAAACTGTGATTAAAAAGTTTTTCCTTTTATGCACAGGTTCTAGTGATGGTCTCATAAGAGTGTTCACCAAAGATCCACAAAGATATGCAGAAGAAAGTGTACTTAAACAATTTGATAGTGATGTGGAAAACATGATAAGTGCATCTCAACAAGAAATTGGAGGTTTCAAACTTTCTGAGTAAGTAAATTACTTCCAAAATCGTTGCAGAGAATTTTCTACAATTTACTTCTACTAATATTTCTTTCGGGCTTTTATTGCATCTCTAAATAAAAATACCAGAGGAATATATTTGTCCCTGGTGAAGAAACATGATTAACCAATGTTCCAATTACAATTAATCTTTCATGTGTTTTAAAATTTAATCTAGCTTTTACCCAAATCTTAGTAACAGATAGTTATATAGCTATGGAATCCTTAACACATTCTGTAATAGAACCTAAATCGTGGTTATACTTCGATCGTTGGAATCACAGACACAATAGATATTCAATTGTTATGCAGCACCAAGGTTCAGCTTAGGAGTTGATGGGTTAATTTAATTTTTATGTAAAGACCTAAGAGGCATTCTTATAAAGTTTACAATAAAAGTATAATTTTCAACAGATTACCTGGGCCCGAGGCACTGCTAGAGCCAGGAAAGTCCCACGGTCAGACCAAGATGGTCCGTCGGGGCACCAACGTCAAGTGTTACTCCTGGGACGCGGCGCAGGGCGCCTGGGCGGAAATCGGGGACGTCATGGGCACGCAGCCGCCGAGTGAAGGCAAGACTATGTATCAGGGCAAGGTAATGGTTAAAAAACACAGGGAAAAATTGTTTAATTAAAAAAATAATTTTAATGTCCTGGGAAAAGACAGGTAGTTTTTGTCCCTGCGCGATTTATAGAGATTTTAGTTGCGGGAAAAATCTACTAAGCTATATAGCTTATAGCTTATATAGCTTATACAATTCATATTCGGCAGAGTTATTATCCGACTACGGCGAAGCAAAAAGGAGGATTATGATTTTGACCTGTATGTATGTATGTATGTATGTATGTGGGTATGGATGTTTGTCTGTTCCCTCGTAACTTTAAAATTATTTATCCTATTTAGACAAATGAGGTGTTATTGGAAGCGTCTCGATTGTCCGCTGGTTATAGGCTACATGACTTTACGTAAAATTGACTATAGCGCCATCTAGGGCACTTAAAGTATAGAACAAAAAAAAAGTGTGGGGTATCAAATGAAAGAACTTTGTTAGCACATTTCAAATATATAAATTTTATTAGGTATTTCCTTCGGGTTTTCTTGCAATCACCTGATTATTGCATGAATTCATGCATGAATTCACTTCAATACAATATGAAACAACAATTAATTTATACTTATATAAAATTACATGTCCTGACTGACTGACTCACTGATTCATCATCGCGGAGCAAAAACTGTTAAAGTTACAGCTACGAAATTTGGTAAGTAGGCTTGTTTTATTAAGTAGACACCCACTAAGGAAGGAAATTAGAAAATTTTACCCCAAAGGGGGTGAAATAGGGGTTGAAAGTTTGAATGAAAGTTCGTCATTTCTTGAGTTAGAAACATGAAACTTTATTTTTGGCTTACTGATAAAAAATGACCATTCATTTTTTATCAGTAAGCCAAAAATAAACATAAAATTTCAAGTTTCTAACTTAAGAAATAACGGACTTTCATTCAAACTTTCAACCCAATTTCACCCCCTTGGAGGTAGAATTTCCAAAAACGCTTAAATATGTATATGGATACATATTTAAGCGTTTTTGGAAATTCTACCTCCAAGGGGGTGAAATTGGGGTTGAAAGTTTGAATGAAAGTCCGTTATTTCTTAAGTTAGAAACTTGAAATTTTATGTTTGGGCTACTGATTAAAAATGATTGGATAGGTTTAAGCATTTTTGGAAATTCTACCCCCAAGGGGGTGAAATAGGGGTTGAAAGTTTAAATGAAAGTCCGTCATTTCTTAAGTTAGAAACATGAAAGTTTATTTTTGGACTGCTGATTAAAAATGAATGGATAGATATTTAAGCGTATTTATAAATTCTACCCCCAAGGGGCTGAAATTGGGCTTGAAAGTTTGAATGAAACTCCGTCATTTCTTTTTGGACTGCTGATTAAAAATGAATGGATACGTATTTAAACGTTTCTGGTAATTCTACCCCCAAGGGGGTGAAATTAGGGTAGAAAGTTTCAATGAAAGTCCGTCATTTCTTGAGTTAGAAACATGAAAGTTTATTGACGTTTGCGTTTGACGTTTGTTAAAATAGGGTCCCGTTTTTACCCTTTGTATAAGGAACCATAAAAAGGGGAAAACTATCCATCTTTGTTATTATACTATATTAACGCGGACGAAGTCGCGGGCAACAGCTAGTTATAATAAATACCTTCACCCTCGGTTGGAAATTATTGTACCCTAAACTAAATATACAGGGTGTCAAAAGACCGCTTCCGATAACTTTGGGGTATGATTATACTACATTTTCTGATTACGAAAATGTATTTTTTTTTAAGTTTTTTTTTTTTTTTTTTTTTTTTTTTTTAATTTTTTTTTTTTTTATAATTAATACCCTTTAAACATGATAATAAACCACATAGAAAAATAATTTTAATTTTAATTTTAAATTTTATTATTATTACTAAAAATCGCAATGTAAAAACGCGCGCTCAATGTCTTCACGCTACGGCCTACGTACGCTGTCGAAACTCGAAAGGTCGTATGCGACGATACACTACGTCAGAACTGTTCTAAACCCTAATGTATGTTGTGTGATGTGTCCTTCCAACTTTAAACCCATGAAGGTGGTCACTATGACTGACCTCTAACCCCTCATCTTGGCTACTTGCAGTGTTAAAAGTTTCATGGTAACTTAAGTAGAAAACTGTAATCAACTGCATGTGTAAAAACTTACAAGAGTAGGTATGGCAAATTTCTAAGATTTTTAGACTCGACGTTAAAAAGTTCATAAGTAACGAAACCAATGCGGACGAACTGTCTATCCGCAATCGTCACGTCTTATCAATCGAAATTACAGATGATACACAAAAATCTGGCAATAATTAACTTACGTGAAAAATGTTGAGTTCAAGACGGGTTCTTACTTCTTTATGAATTTTGAAAATAGTCCTTAACACCAAGTAATAAGACCAGTCACCACCAAAAACGTCAAAAACACTTCCCTTTTTAAACGAAATCTATCACACCATACAGTAAATTACTTAACACAACTGAATAATAATAATCAATTAACACATAATACAATAACTACTACCACGTTTTGATACTTGAAGTACCTAATTGTTAAAAAAATCAAACTTATGTCTAACAACAACCTAATACCTCAATGCACAAATGGCTACTAAATTAGAAAATCTATTTTAATTTTAAAAATAATGTTTAATAGTCATGTATCGGCTTTCGGAAGAGGTCAAAAGAAACCGAAGCACGGCGGCGTCCTTTGTGATCGAGCCGACAAACAGCGGCCGCCATCGACCGCTCTGCAGGTGCACGACGCACGTGCACGTCACGTGTCGTTAATCCATTTCAAGGACAATCTAAGTGTTGTACATTCAAAACGATGTTGTCGATATTTAAATTACCATTAAGGCCGTCCCCCGAGCAAACGACCTTGAGGATTTCACTACCTCACCACCCCGCCTCACCTCTACAATGTTACGTAATTCTTTTTAGCGACACCTATTGTAGACTGCTTGTATTAATATAAAATCGAAGGCGCTGTGGTGCCATCTACTATTTTATTTGTAATACTAACAACAGACACGACTCTTCAGAAACCGTGTAAGTCAAATAATTGTGTTTTTGAGTTATGTAAAATAAAAAATTATATTTCAATATTTATTAAGTACGAATGAGTACACTTTTATTTACAAGACATATAATATTATTCACTTTACAATAATTAAGAAAGAGAGGCATTATATCGTATCGAAAATGGTCACTCTGCTTGCAATTCATAATAAATGTCTAGTAATTCGCACAATTCGTACTAATTTGACATTCGTCAGTATCACAGTTTTGGCAGTTCATTTTTAGGGTTCCGTACCCAAAGGGTAAAAACGGGACCCTATTATTAAGACTTCGTTGTCTGTCTGTCTGTCGCCAGGCTGTAACTGAAGAACCGCTATAGCTAAAGAGTTGAAATTTTCAAAGATTGTGTATATCTGTTGCCGCTATAACAACGAATACTGAAAATAAAATAATATTGATATTTAAGGGGGGCTCCCACACAACTAAGGTAATTTTTTTGGCCTTTTTTGCTCGGTATCAATAATGGCAACAGGTAGGCACTTGAAAATTTCACAAAGGCCTAAAATATATGTGTACTTTAATAATTAATAATAATGTTTAAGTAAAATAAAAATTTAAAGGGTCTCCCATACAAAAAACACAATTTTGTCCAATTTTTGCTCTATAACGGTACGGAACCCTTCGTGCGCGAGTCCAACTCGCACTTGACCGATTTTTTAATTGATTTGAGAAGAATTGCAAAATGTGACCGTTTTAGGCCCGCAGAAAGTAATCGCATGGGTCGTTCTCGTTACATACCAGACATTTTTCATACCGGGGTATGAAACAGCGAAGTACTGTTTTTGAATTGCCTGATTCATACCGCGGTGCATGGAGTGGTATGAAACGTCGAATAATTATTTTTTGGTATGAGTGGATTCGAACCACGAATTTTATTAAACATTTTTAGTCTAATCATTTACAGTTATACAGGCGTATAGAAAAGTGGTAACAAGAAGAAATAAAAAATATTTTGTATTTAAAAGAAATGTCATTTATTTCAAAATCAAAAAAATATATATTATGTTATTAGATTTCTAACTATAGAATCACAGCTTGATTTAAATTACACATGGCATAGAACTTTAAAATTAACCTAACACCTAACCTAATATAATATAAAATTCTCGTGTCACGGTGTGCGTGGTTGAACTCTCTGAAACGGCTCGACCGATTTTTCGTGAATCTAAGCTAGCATATCAGCTATGCCCTAGGGTGGAGAATTAGACAACATCTACTTTTTATATTGATAAGCTTTTGTTGAATAAATAATAGTAAGTTATTACAAATAGAGACTGACGGTGACCGTAATTGTTTGTGCAACGGGATACTTACTTAAACTTTACTATATAAAATCACAGTTGCAAAATTAAAACAAATCAACTAAAATTATAATGTAAATAAAAAATTCTTTAAAGTACATAATTGTTGCAAATCACAGTCGTAAAATTAAAACAAATCAACTAATAAAAATATTAAAAATGCTAGCGAATTTTTATGGTTATCAATTGCCTTCATCACAACATAAAAAACATGAAATTTTCATGGTAAGTACAATATGTTTTGGCCAATATAGAACCCACATGTTCACGATTTTTATATTTTCATGATTTTTAACTCGTGATTAATGACAGCATTAATCCTTCGATCGCGGATTCTTGGAATCTATTGTCATTCTATTGTTGTCGCGGTCGCCGGTGTCCTTATGGGGGATGATAGGTTAATCACAAGTCATCAAAATCTAAAGATCGTGAACATGTAGGTTCTATATTTGCCAAAACATCTTCGTCTATGTATCTGTCCATCTTTTGTTCTTGTATATTATGCTGCTCGACTTGAAGTTCTTCCACATCCATACAAATTGCTTCTTCGATACGGGGAGTATCCACGTTTAATTCTTCCATACTTGGCTCCACTACATTTTTTTCCGTTTCGCCAGTAACAGGTTTAATGTTTTCTTTGCCTTTTGCCTTTTTCTTTAGTGCTTCTTCTATCCTTTTAGGATTTCTAATAGGCATACCTCGAGGGTGACGGGGATCTATAAGTTCTGGTAGAATACAGTCTAAATAATGAATGACTTAAGTTTATTTTCCATTTTTTCAAACCAGAATTGGTCGTCTCTAGTAATGAGTTCAGTTTTAAGAGGCGTGTTCTCGTTGCCCCAAACAGCAAATATACATTTTGACCTTTTCGTGATATGTAACTGCCCCTGAATTTGGTAATACCACTGGTGTTTTTTATTTATTTCTACTACACCAGTCTTGTTTTGTTTCCAGAAGGTCACTTTCTTTTTCTTTATTGCCTCTTCAATGCCCATTTTGTGGGCAGTTATAGGGCACTTTATTTCAACTATTGTGTCTTGTCCATAAATCCCATCAGGAGTAGCACCTAAATATGCCAAATTTTCATCAATAAATAAACCACATGGTTCAATTTTGATACCTTCCTGAGCCTCTAATTGTTTGATAGCTAGCTTTTCATTATCTTTTCCGTGTCTTATGGATGGAACGTGGTCAATGCTGTTTTTATATAATAGATCACGAACAAAATTTTGGCAACTGCTATCAATGCGTCTGTTTATAACTTTTCCAAAGTTGGATGCGGTCAATAGACTCCTACGCAATTCTAACCATTCACTATTGTCACCTTGTAAAATGGTTTTTTTTTCAATTTCTTGCCTTTCCTGAGCCGTCTTTTTTAAATTTTCTAAAAATTTTTCTCGTATTGCTTCGAACATCTCTACAGGCATGTCCGGTTTAAGGCAGTCTTGGCCATAATTATTGTCTCGTTTTTGCTGTTTTACAAATAATGAGCGATTCTTTGGTTTATACAATATTTTGTTTCTCACGTTTTTATTTATTCGCTTTCTTTCCAGAACGCTTAACTTGCCCCTTGGGCTAGCTCCTTTATTTATGGATTTATATAAACGAGAAATTGTCTTTTTTTCATTAAAGGTGACAGCAGCAGCTTGACATCTAGTTTGGTAGGAATTTTTTTTTGCGAAATTTATTCGTTTTCCGCCAACAAACTTAGCCACTATACTGTGGTAACCCTCTACTGCATTGCTGTCAACGTCATGTATTAAGCTCCGAGCGTGGCCAGCCACATTTTGTATTATAAAGCAAATTTTTTGCCATACAGCGCTTAAATAAAAGTCACTGGGCGTGTCTTCATTTAAACCAATTTTGTTACAAAAATATGCACGACACTTAGTGTGGTTACCAAATGCATGAAGATGGCTCTGCAAAATATCTTCGAACAGTAGGTGGACGTCCGAATTGGTTTTGTGTTTTTTTATTGCCTTAACTACTACGGCTCTTATAGTTAAAATACGTTTCGTGGTTATAAGTTTTCGCAACTGACTACTGTACTTCGTATCTGTAGTCAGTGCTTGCAATTTATTGCATAAATTACGAAGAACGTGATTTCTACATTCTACTTTCTCCACGGTTACATCGGGATATGGGCGTGCTTGTAGTATTTTTGAATATGTGCTCGAATCTCCATCTGATATGACCCTCCCATAAATCAAATTGTGCTGTTTCACAGATTCTTTGAAACCTTCCACTAAAATTTCACTCTCCATGTTTGTTGAAGGCCCTGTGTAATTTTTAAAACATCTGTGTTTTCTTGCTTCGGCGTTATTTTTTTGTGCAAGGGCACATATACTACAATATTTATTTTTTATTCCAAGGAACAATATTTTTACAGTCCTTTTCCCTATTATTGCTGCTGCACCTGAAGGCGCATTGTAATTTCTTTTGTAGCTGCGCTTGCTCCAACAACCGTCGACAATTACATCAATAATAGGGATTCCATCTTTGTTTACTCTGTTTTCTTCTATTGCCAGTCTTCTTTCTTCTTCGGCAGCCACATTCATCGATTCTAATAAAACATCCTCCCATTTTTTGCTAATGATGTCGTGGCTTTCGTTATATGTTTTTTCAGAAAGAACAGGCAAATTCATTGCGGACAAAAGCTCCTCTAACTGCGAGTAGCCACAACCTATAGCTACAGTGCCAGCTACAGCGCACTTGTTGAGATCCAAATAATTATCAGGACAATTGTCCCCATCAATGACAAATCTAATGTTGCAGAGACTACACTTGAAGGTAAATTTAGACTGTAGGCCATTTTGCGTTTCTGAAATTAGCTTAAGCTCATTGATGTTGCAACCAAGTGGTCCATGGTTAGCGATTTCTTGTAATTTTGAAAAGAAGTGAGTGACTGCGATTACTCTCCTTCCAATCAATTTTCCTTCTGAATCTTTCTCCTTTTCTTCGGTGATATGCAACTGAAATAAAAATAAACAAATAGGTAAGCCTTTAATACAATATAATATTATGTGAACGACACACGTTTTAACTGATAACCGATTATAAGACTTTCGACCAATAAAATACCTCTTCATCATCTTTGTCAGCGGTTTCTTCGATTTGTTGATCATCCATCGCAATTGACCTGAAATGATAATAAATTTAAACGAAAGTTTCAAGTAATTTATGATTTATTTAACACAAATATATTCAAGTAATTTACTGATGGTGTTATATAACTGCAATTAGCTGCCCCGCAGTTTTTTTTTTTTTGAATCGAAATTGATTTTCTCGTCGGGATGACACATTTTATTTTATTCACAGTAAAAGTAGCTAATCTGTTAAAATTTTCACTTCAGCCTTCTAGGCGTAGAAAGTAACAAACACACTTACACACAAACCGTCAACATTTATAATAATATTAGTATGATTAGAAATTATGTAGTACTTACTCGTCATTACTATCTTGACATACTTCAATAACTGATTGGACAGGTAGTTCATCATGAGTATCATCAGCTATCAAATGTTCTTGGGTTCTAAAATAAAAAAGAATCGTTTAAAACTATAACCAATTAAATATTAATATTACCTTATTAATATATTACTATAGTAAAGGAGTTGGAGTGAACGAGTCTAAAGTTTAGAATAAGACCCCACTATTTTGGGGGGTAAGATGAGAGGAAGGTAAGACGAAGGTTTGGGAGAGGAAAACCCCTACGTACCACTTCCAAATCCAGAAAACTCTCCGTTGAGATATTCGCATTTGAAATTTACGGAATTTTAAGGCTATGTTGACTGTTCTCGGTGTTTACACAGTGCTTTTAAGGCATATAGTGAGCGAATATTTTAGATTTCAAAACGATATAATTTGCACAGTTCACTACGTAGGAATCTACTATCTTGACACAGACATTTCACGTGAGGTTTTTTTTTATAGAATAGGGATGGTGGTTCTATAATATAATATATTTCTTAAATTGATTTGAATCGTGATTCGTGACCGTGAAATCGATCCAATAAATAACGTAACAACAAAAAAATATTTTTTCCTTTTTGTGCAATGTGCATGTTACTTAATGACTAATATCCGATTAAAAATCAACCAGAAACTTAAATTTAATAAAAAATTAGAGATTGCTTTTATAGTCTAAGCTTCCACGTCATAAAGCACTAACAATTTAAAGATTAGGTGAGTCTGTAGAGACATTTGAAAATATAAATTACCTCCTCCTTTTTGAAAGTCAGTTAAAAAATAAAGCTTATGAAATATGAAGCTTTATTTTCCTTAGTAAGTTACGCAGATATTTTATGTTGCACTAAACTAAATAATTTTATCCTTGTTGTCAAAATATTATTATTTATCAACCTTTTTTTACTTAATGTAAAAAAATATTAGGTCTCTATGACGCTCGACTATTACTGAACTTGGACAATAGCACTCTGGGCTCCCCTTCTATTATAATTTATAATGTGGCCTGAAAATTTGAAACATTCGTCTCCCATCTCACACAATCTTGATATTATGACGAAAACACCGAGAACAGTCGATAGAACCTCAAAATAACAAAAAAAAAAAAAAATAACTAAAGTAATTTCTTCAAAATTTCTTGAATAATAATCTATTTACTTTTACCCTCGATCGATCTTAGTACTTTTTTTTTCTTACCTGTAATCATTTTCATTCGGTTGCAATGTTGATAATGATGATTGACAGGCTTCTTCTAGACCAGTTGTCTTTTTCTTGCGTCTAAAACAAATAATAATTTTATCAATACATCGATACAATATTAATTGACTTCTCCGAAAAGTGAAATTTTTGACTTACAGCCATTTTACAAGAACAGCTGTTCGATGGTAAAATAACATGGCCAGTGTTGCCAACTATAGGGATTTCTTACTAAAAGTGGGAAAAAATAATAACTGTGGTGTTTGTGGATAAAAATTTTGCAGCGTAAATGTATATTTGTTTCGTTTTTGGTACTACATATTATTTTAATTTTTATTTATTTTATACTCTTACTTCATTACCATTCTTATTATTATTTAATCAATATGATTAAATAAAAGAATGGTAATAAAGTAAGAGTAATGAAGATAATGTAATGAAGTAAGTATTATAATTATTCAAATTGAAATGAACCACTTATTTTGTTTGAAATTTAGTGGGTTTCAAAGTTGCTTTTGAGGGAAAGTTTTTGAAGAATTGGCATCACTGAACATGGCTTGAAAGTAGAAACTTCGCAGGCTCAACTCTATAATATTATTTATGTAGCTATACCTATCGTATCACGTATGATGGTGATTAAATTATTACCTAATTTTAAATTTATAATAATATAGTGGTATAATATCAATTAGGTACTCACATAATTTTGTTCATTTTCTCCGCATTCTGTTTCCTTATCCGGACAATTGATTTAGATTTCGGCATTTTTACAAATAAAACGTTTCACCACTTGAACAATTTAATAATTAATAAAAAGGATAATTAATAAAAGAAAAACAGTATTTTTTCAGTCAATAAAACAAAAAGTGTCCTTTCACCGTATTTGATATAATAAATATTTAAAAGCGTCTTTCCGCGGTAAATAACACAATCACAAGCTTCTAAGCGTCCTTTCGCAATATTTAGATAAAAGCGTCTTTTCGCAGTAAACACAATCACAAGATTCAACACTAAACCAAATAATATGATAATATGAAGTTGCAGGCGCATTGACAGGAGGCGGCGGGAACGAGAGACACAAGTTCCCCGTCCGAGAAGTCTCAAGACACTGCCGCCCGTCGCCCGCGCACAGACCCGCGGGCAGCCAGATTGCCGAGTTCACACCTAAATTTATTTAATTTTACATAACTCAGTTCAAAATTGACCAAAAAAAAATTTTAAACGACATATATCTAGCTTATGAAATGGCCTATCTATTGGTGTGTGTTCCAAATAAGATTAACTTCTCAATACAAAGGAGATGCTGAAAGTATGCTTCAATTTTAAATAAATTGGTATGACTTTGGAAGCTTATATAATGTGTTTAATAAACAAAAATAGAAAATTTAAAACGACAAAAGGAATGTTGATGTACTGAAGATTATTGCTGTATTTTTATTATAATTTTGTAGATTTCAGATTATGAGTTTATAAGGTTTTAAAATACGGTCAATTACGGAATCTCCGGACGGAACGCCCTTAAATAATAAAAGTTAATAACTATTATTTAGTTGATTTAGATCAACTCTTTAGTTGATTTAGATCTCATTTTTAAAATTAACTCTATTATGAGGTTATGAATTCAGAAAATTTTATCGGGATACATAGTCAAGTTGCAAGATAATTTCGATACCTACCGACATTACCGTGATAAAGTGGTTGTTATATTTCGCGACTTCATTCTTAGCGATTTATGCTTACTTGTTGTATAGTGGCGCTTCCATGCGTCACCCTTGCACGTATTTTAGAGATATGTTAAAAAAAAAAATGTCACTGTCAAGTGTCACTAAGTCACCTGTCATTATTCATGACTTTTCCGGCGCTTAGACTCGAGCTACTCATTCCGTGTTTTCGTGCCGAACCCTTCGCATGTTCGCAACTTACCTACGGTCAACGGTGTGGAGCTTTCAACATGGGGAAGAAGCGTTGGAGTCCGGATAGCGGAGAAAATATTCGAAGAAAAATGGGACGACAAATCGATTCATCCTCGTCAGATATCATACCAAGTAAGTTTTAACTCACTGGGAATAGCCATAATTATACTTATTTTATATTATAATTTAATAATACCAAGGGATATATCAATAGATAACGCATAATTATATATTTTTCACGTACTTAAGGGTTTTCTGTTACGCAATAAAAATGTACCGTCGAAATTTATTTTTTATCTACCTACATTTAATGTAGAATATTTACGAATACGCAACTGCTAATATTACCTACCAACTACCTAACTTCAGGGTTTTTGCTGTTATATCTCACGTAAATTACGAATGCGCAACTGCCAAGGTCGGGGCTTTTGCTGTTCGAAAACAGACACGCAACTACCAACTTCAGGGTTTTTGCTGTTATATTTCACGTAAATTACGAATGCGCAACTGCCAAGGTCAGGGCTTTTGCTGTTCGAAAACAGACACGCAACTACCAACCTCAGGGTTTTTGCTGTTATATTTCACGTAAATTACGAATGCGCAACTGCCAAGGTCGGGGCTTTTGCTGTTCGAAAACAGACACGCAACTACCAACATCAGGGTTTTTGCTGTCATATTTGATGTAAATTACGAATGCGCAACTGCCAAGGTCGGGGCTTTTGCTGTTCGAAAACAGACACGCAACTACCAACCTTAGGGTTTTTGCTGTCATATTTGATGTAAATTACGAATGCGCAACTGCCAAGGTCGGGGCTTTTGCTGTTCGAAAACAAACACGCAACTAGCGAAATCGGGGTTTTTGCTGTTAAAGAATATATTTATATTTTTTTTTACCCCTACCTACATGTTGTAATGTAAATTACGAATACGCAATTACTGCCAATAATTCAGGGCTTTTGCTGTTTGAAAACGGACACGCAACTATCGACACTGGGGTTTCCTTGCTGCTATAAAATATAATATTTATTTTTTTAACATCTATCGACACTTGATGTACATTACGAATACGTAACTGCCAATATCAGGGCTTTTGCTGTTCAAATAATATGACAATACAACTACAAATATTGTGGTTTTTGACAGATCGTGATGATCCTGTTTAAGAAGTTGATCGCGCGCAGACCATGTTATGGCCCTTATTCCTGGAGGAATCCGCGCCGGAGCTGAATCTCACACCTGCGGTCGCCCCGACGTCGTCGAAATCGGCATCTACGGGGCCTGATGGCGATCAGCCGCAGGAACAGACGAATGACGGGACACCAGGTGAGGAACCTCAGCCTATTCAGGACGAAACGTCTTGCAACTTCTGGGCGACGTTCCAGAACCATAAATAAATACTCGGCCAAAAAGCCATTCCACAAAGATATTGTGGGTTGGTGGCATGAAGTTATTATAAAGGTTTTTTTTAACAATTGAATATCTGTCGTGTCTGCGATTCCCACGATCAAGTTATTAAAGGACAAAGAGGCGCTAAATGCAAATCTGATAATAGTGATAAATAACTTTTCGGGGAAGAGTTTGCTGAGAGGCTAAAAGTGGCTGAATCTTTTCAAATGTTGATCTGTTGATCAAGCTCCAAAAGAGAAACTAGTAACTACTAAGTACTAAGTTTCCCAGTAGCATTAATATAAGTACAAATTTTCTTTGTTTTCTACAAGCGCGAGCGCCATCCCGCCCGCCGCCGCGCCCCCACGAGCGAGCGCCTCGGGAGCCCGCCGGCCTGCGCCCCAGCCGCCCCGCCGCAGAGAGCGACAACTCGAGCGCAGACGCGCATGCCAGCCTATCGTAATTATTTATTGAGGTACCCTACTACGCAGGCCGATTACGTTATTTCTATGACGAGTGGTGTATCACACCACCTGCGATAAAGTTATTTTACTATCGGGTATAAGATACCGTTGAAATCGAAACCTGTAAAAAATTTAACCCCGTGCTATAATCATAATAATTATATTAGTGTCTGTTTTTGATATTAGTACTTAATTGAGACCAAAGCAATCTAGAGGTGTACCTACTCCCCTTGCAGATTAATTTTTGATTCTTAAGCTATGTTCTTAGATAATACCGAAACCTAGTTCGGTGACAAAATATTCATAATAAAATTGAAAAAACTCAAGCTGTGGACACTAGATAGAAAGATAAATTGTGTCAATTTTAAAAACGTTAAAATTGAGGATAACGGCACTGTCTTAAAATTTTTTTTATCACCTAATAAGTAATTGTTTTAATATGACCAGGATCGATTTAAATAAAGGACGCATATTCTTCAATACCGATTCATTAATCTCGTAGATAATATTATAGTATATAATATATTATATACCATTAGACATAATAATACGTACTGATCCATAATATATCTTTGCTAAGATTTTGGAACCAGTTATTAACGATGTAAACAGAATTAAGAAAGTAAATTGGTGCTAGTATGTATATTATATTTACATAATTAGGTTTATATTCCTTAAATTTAAATTTTTTCGTTTTTAATTCTGCGTCTATAATTCTGGAACTACCACAGGAAAATATTAAATATCACAAAAAACCATTTATGAATAGAAAGAATTAGGAAATGTAACGTAATTTTTTATAACCTTTCCAAGATCCCAGTTACAATCAGTAAAAAATCTTTTCAAAAGATGTTCTAAGCCAAAAAAGCTGAGCCAAGAAAATTTGAAATAAAATCATTTAAATTTTCATTAGCAATTTTCTCAGATGCTTCTATTTTTTTTTGTACTTAACAAAGATAGTACCTTGGACATTGTACTAGCAATGAAATGAGATCACTTATTGAAACACAAGACAGCCTTTTTTGCTTTAAAGGTTTTTTGCTAGCTGTATCTTAGTAGTAGTTGGGTGGCGTTCAGTATAGTCATTTAAATTCTATAACCAGGGAAAATTTGGTAAGGGTGTGATGACAAGAAAATAAGTAAACGAATTTGGTGAATTTGACGTAGATTCATTTACTATTATAGTCTAGTGCCAAAGTAGTGGTATGAAGACCCTGATGATTGCCGACACAGCCGTAGTTCCCATTGTTTAAGAAATTATCTAAGAATCATAAGTATATTATCATTTGTAAGCCTAATATTAACGTGTTAAATATATTTATAAAGTAAGTTCTGTAACATCTTCATCGCTCGCTACGTATAGTTGCCGCGAGGTTATCCGGGAGAAGAACATACTGGAGATCACCACTGTCTGAGGAATGTGTTAAAATAATACTAAATTCTTTATCAGATAACACATATTAATATTATATGCAATACCATAGTGGTATAAAATAATGGATAATGTATTGTAGAACCCATAACTACGATTTTTATAATTTGTTAGTCAATAGGGTAATAATAGCTTTTCTGTCAGATAAACTGAGCCAATGTGCTAAATATAGCACATTAAATTATAAATAGTTTTCAATCTGCCCTATCATTATTGTGTACTAATTTAGAAGAAGATAATATCAACTCAAAAGGGTTTATGAAAGGAACTTACAGAATGAGACTTATTAAACCGAATGATATTATTGCCCTATCGTTTATTCTGCAGTGGTCCAACGAAAAATCGTTCTAAAAGTTCTTGCTAAGAAAGCTGCTACTGTACTTGCTCTTGTTATGAGGGCATAGGGCACAAAAATTAGATGTAATAAAATATGTAGCATTAATTTTGCTAAAAAAGATGAGGTTTTAATCTATATACTTACCGAATATTATGATAACATAATATGTACTTAATTGATTATACTGTAGGTTCTTGGTGGAAACTTAAAGGTGGAAACTTTTTATAATAAAAAACTTCTAAACTTTATAGTTTTTAACCGGTGCTTAAAACTTCCTTACTATTCATAGGGCCATAAGATTGGTCCTGCATTATTATGCCTATATTTAAATAAAACAAAACTGTCATAAATCGGATTATCCTTTTTATTAGTTTTCTTAAATCATATTATACTAACAATATTTGTACTCAAACATTAAGTAACTGGAGCATGTCTCATTTATATACACCTTTATAGACATAATATTAGATAAAAGTGGTATTGATACTTCAATTTTTGGTCCATATAGCACTCGGTATACAGCTACGACGAAAGCCAATAAACTGGGAGTCAATATAGAACCAATCAAAAATCTCTAGGGTGGAGTACCTAATAGTTAATACCTACATCTACTATATTCGCTAAATTCTATAATAAGGAAATATTTTTCCCCAATCTAGACAGAATAAAATTTCGTAAATATTATAATTATTTATGTTATGTATAAGAAAGAAATGTATTTACTTTAGTCAGTTACTTCAAACGTTATCTAATATTATAATAAGAAGTAAAGAAAAATATATCCATTTGTAATATTGAAAATTACTTTTAATTTAAGTATTACCAATACCTATTACCTACACATCTTTTGTAAGTAATTTAAAACCTTAGATAAAAATAGAAAATTACTTAAACATTTTATATTTGTTTTACTCTAAACATCATACAACAAGTAAGCATAAATCGCTAAGAATGAAGTCGCGAAATATAATTGAAGATCAAACGAACTTACCTTAAGTGAAGTTCGATCACAATTATATGAGCGACTTCATTCTTAGCGATTTATCCAAACCCACCCCATATTACAGGTGAGTCGACTATTACTTTGACTGTTACCAGTCTCTCCCTACCCAAGTTACAAATATAAAATGAACACCGCAGGTAAGTTATATTTGCTCTAAACAAAATGAGTAGCTCGAGTCTAAGCGCCGGAAAAGTCATGAATAATGACAGGTGACTTAGTGACACTTGACAGTGACATTTTTTTTTTAACATATCTCTAAAATACGTGCAAGGGTGACGCATGGAAGCGCCACTATACAACAAGTAAGCATAAATCGCTAAGAATGAAGTCGCTCATATAATTGTGATCGAACTTCACTTAAGGTAAGTTCGTTTGATCTTCAATTATACTATGGTACGCGTTTGCGCGTCTAGGTATGCGCGTAATGCGTATACGCGTCTACGTACGCAATGAAAATACTTTAATAATACCTAATTATTTAAATAAATTTCAAATTATTGTCGCTATTCTTAACATTGAGTAGGTATTTGCTTATTTTTAGTTTGACTGTAATCAATACGTACTCGTATGTAAAACAATTAATACGATTTATCGATAAAAAATTATCGATAACTCAAAATATGCACAGGGATAAATCCCTATTATTTTACAAAGTTTTTTCTTCATTTGTTCAGTCGGCTGTAAACACGCGCCGCGCTGGACGTGTACTGTGAAGTTTTTGTTAAAGTTTTGTAATTTTAAGGTAATAAGGGTAATCTGTGGTACTCGTAAACTTTTATGGAACGGGGGTGAACATCGTTTTCGATAGTGCGGTTTAAACAGTGCAGTAAAAAGTGTGTAAAGAATTGGAATGTCTCCTATTTAATTTTGTTTCGTGTTGAATAACTCTGCAATCTACATTGAGTTACATGGAGCAGTGAGCACAGTTCGAACTGCATTTCATAAAAACAGACAGCTGATCACAGGTCAGTGAACATGTTATCAAGTATTTTTTTCCATAGATAGGTGTAACTGTGTAAGTGTTGTATTTTTACAATTTCTGATTCAAGAGATCAACTGATTCGAATGTGAATTATTATGATTTCTTTTCCTTTTTGGGCGGAAGTAAAAACGGAGTATTTTTGAGTAATAAGTAATACTTAAACTAATAACCTAAGAAACGGTAATTAATAAATTCTAACATTATGTTAAATCGTGAAAACAATTGTAATTTAATAATCATTACAATACTGGTGGTTTATTCAATACCCACGGGCTAGGGCACTGTGGCACACCACGATCAGCTGTTTTGTCTAGCGCAGGGCTGCGCGCGCGGGACTCGGCGCGAGCGGCGCGTGGGGGCTGACTCGGCCTGGGGGCCGGGGCTCCACTGGCGTGCGATACTATCGCCCATTTACATCAGCGTTATACATTGCGTGTTGAAAATTTTGACTATTTTAAAAACTGGCGATTTAAAGAAAATTACTTGCACCAATGGATATATCTCATGCCCTATAATAACCCCACGAAGTTATCGGAAGCGGTCTTTTGACACCCTGTATACTTTTTTGAGTATCATTTAATTATCATGTAGTCCTTTACCCTGCTTAGTGTTGAGCGTGGTTCTTGAGAATTGAGATACAGCCTGGATATGGGCAAACGGACAGGCTGGTATTTTATCTTTGTGATTGGGTCCCGTTTTTACCCTTTGAGTAAGGGACCATAAAAAGGAGAAAATTAAATCTCCGTTATTATGCTATGCTAACGCGGATGGAGTCGCAGGCAACAGCTAGTGAAACAATAAATAACTACATATTCATTTGCTCACTAGAAACAAATAAATTGTAAAATATTCTTAATATGGTCGTCGATCATTCGAGGAGTTGGGAAGGTTAAGAAATTTATCGAGCGAATCTTAGCCCCAAAATAATTGAAATAAAAATAAAGTTTAAAAAACTAAAACCCGACTACTAAAACGCGCTCTAAAAAGTACGAAACAAGAAAATAGTTTATAGGGATATGGAAATGTTTAAAGGATAGCCGTGGTCGTATGCCACCTACCATTATAGCAAAACAGATTCATTATAGATAATAAATGGGCATACATACGACCACGGCTATCCTTTAAACATTTCCATATCCCTATAAACTATTTTCTTGTTTCGTACTTTTTAGAGCGCGTTTTAGTAGTCGGGTTTTAGTTTTTTAAACTTTATTTTTAATTCAATTATTTTGGAGGTAAAATTAGCTCGATAAATTTTTTTGTAGCTTGCGACAGGCAGACAGCAGATACTGTGCAATTTCGCCTGCTTTAATCTAAATTGAGAATTGAATTTTTTATTGTAGCCTACTAAATTTCACTACCTCGTGACTAAATTCGCTAATCGCGCAGGAACACTATAATATTTATGTATCCGAAAAATCCTACCTAAGTCTTTTCTCTATAGGCTCAAAGAATCTCCATCAAAGAATTCACTCAAGTTTACTCACGTACGCAGAAGTGAGTAAGTATTTGCATGTTGAAACGTTCGAATTAAAAAAAAACACATTTCTTTTTATTTGTATTTCAGGAATATGATTTCGTGTTTAGTGTGGACATCAAAGACGGCGAACCGCCGATCAAGTTGCCATTCAACAAGACTGAAGACCCGTGGGTAGCGGCTCAATCCTTTATTCATAAGTGAGTGTTCATTTTTAACCGACTTCCAAAAAACGAGGAGGTTATATGTTCGGCTGTGGATATTTTTTTTATGAATATTGTATTTGATTATGTACTTTGAAAGTTAAAGTTCTTTAGGGAATATATATAAAATAATATATAATTATTAAGAGTGAAAGAAGATTGCGTAATGCGTAATAATTTTAGGAGTATTAAAACTTTCGATTCAAATTAGGAAAAAAATTCGTTTCTGCCGCATGTGCTTCGTTCTTATGATGTTTTTTTAATGTCAGAGAAATTAAAGGTGACGGTACATATTTTGTCCGCACCGTACGGCGTGTGCGGTTCGTACGGACAATTAATGTGCAATCAGCTTTACTGCTACTTCATACAGTAGCGTCGTAGTAGTATTTTCCGCCATGCAACAGTTTTTATTTCATAATAAACTGAAGTTTTGCTCTTTTTTCAGAAACAATTTGCCACAAGTATATTTGGAGCAAGTAGCTAATTTTATTATTACAAATGCCAAACTCACTACACTGCCAACTCCTAATAATGGGTAAGTTCTACATTTTTGATGTAATTTAAAAGAAGGTGTTTTCATGGTTAAAATCGATCCATAATATTTTTTCGCAATAAAAACTGCGATTATGTAAAGGAAATTGAACAGTTTTATTTGGAGCACAAAGTGTCTCCATTTCAAATTTGATGAAAATCGTTTTAGGCACTTTACATGTTTTAAATTACTTGTGCCTGCCTGCCTTCACCTGCCTGTTTTCACCAACGGTCTCCTAACGCTAAGTTAAGCTAAGTTCCCTAGCGATCTTTGCGGGTCAAATATTTCAAAAAATAAAACAAACACATTTAAAAAAAATAATGTTTTGCTAAAGTTCTTACGCCCTAAGGACGAACGTGACATACAAAAATTCGTGAAATCTTGTAGGATACGTACCCTTAATGGCCGCTAGGGGACCACTTAGCGTTAGGAGGTGGTTGGTGAAAACAGGCATGAAATACACAAAACAAACACTAGATCACATACTGTGCATACAAATGTTGACAAAACAACTTTATGAGAAACGTCATCAACACGATGATTGAAGTTGGCGCTTGCGGCTGCACCTGATTTTTATTGATTAAAAAGAATAGCAACTTACATACTTACAGTTTGTCTAAACTATTTTTCAGCTTCGCGGATCCGTTCACGGGCGAATCTCGGTACGTGCCCGGGTCAGGAGCGGCCGCTAATGTCGGCGCGGCGCGAGATCCGTTCACCGGTGCGGGCGCGTACGTCACGCCGAGCGCCGCCAGTGCGGGCGTGGCGGACGAGCGACCGCTCATACCGCACGACTCATATATCAGGTGAGTTATAGTGTTGAGTGGGCGGGGCGACATGTATACGCCGGTGCGGGCGCATACGTCACGCCGAGCGCCGCCAGTGCGGGCGTGGCGGACGGAATATATTATTATTTGGTTATTATTATATTATAATATAATTATAATATAATATAATAATAGTAATAACCAAATAATAATATTGTTACGAAAAATGGTTGCCTGTAAAGTCGGTTTTACGGGCGAAGATTTTACGTGACAACGTGTGGGAGAGAGACGCAAGGCATTCGGCGGGCCTCTCTCTCGTTCGGTGACTCATCGTAACGTTACCGAGCGTTACACTTTTTCATAAGTGACTCCCAGCCGCAACCTAATTTAAGACGTTGTCACGTCAAAAGGAAACATAGTGCCATTTAGCGTCAAGCTAGCGCAACATGTAGAGAAAACGCAGACGAATTCCCTAATCGATACAAGAATACGATTGCATGCTCGAACATTCGTGACATGTTTGCGTAAACAAATGATTCAAGTAAACAAGGTTGTTTACGTGTTTATGCGAATGTTCTCGTACAGCCTAGGGCTCGATTGCCCATATAAATAAGCGCAGGTAGACGGCTCAGCAGTTCAGTTTTATCTGAGCGATCTTCGAGGCGACTTCGGAGCGAAAACAAGTGATCAATAGTGAGTGACAGTGATAGTTTTGGTTTTGTGTTTGGACTTAGTGCTTAGTGTTTGGACTCAGTGATTTGTGTGTGAGCTAGTGTTTGTGAATAAAGTCTTCAAGAGAGTCACCAGGTCTTTTTCTCCGAATCCAACGAACCCTAGCACGTAACAATATATTGCTATCCTATTTAAGCAAAATGACTCCAAATAAATCATTGTTAAACCAAAATTAGTAAACGATCACCAAAATTAGTAAATGGTCATCAATATCATACTAGCATTTGAATGTAGAATTATAAACAAAGTATTTTCATTTTGCTAAGAAAAATGGACCAAAAGAATCATTGCTAACCGGAGATTAATAAATAATAAAAATCAAAACCGAACTACATTTTAATTTTAAAATGAGAAACAAAAGAATTACATCTCGCTATTAATTGACTTTCGTAAATAAATAATTATAATATAACGACCTGCAAACCTTCAAGAAAAGAGCGTGTTCCCTCTTAAAAGGCCGGCAACGCACCTGCAGCTCTTCTGATGTTGCAAGTGTCCATGGGCGACGGTAGTTGCTTACCATGAGGTGACCCGTTTGTTCGTTTTTCCCCTTATTTAATTTAAAAAATATATATTAAAATGCTTGTATAATGTTGGTGATCATTTACTAATTTTGATGATCATTTACTATTTTTGGTTTTAAGATGGTTTGTCTTTGGTTATGATTTTACACTAAAACGGTGGTCTGTATTTTGGTGATCGTTTACTATTTCTGTCTGTGAAATGTTACTATTTCTGGTGATCAGTTAATTATAAGCCATTACAAACTAGAAAGGCTTTATTATTACGACCGAGCTGCCAAAAATATCAAACCACGCTAGGGGCTTGCGTGGTTTGATATTTTTGGCATTTTTGACAGTAATATTATAATGATTCCATGAATCGTGCCCGCATGAATTGTACTTTGCGCTGCAGCGAATAATGAACAATATCGCGTAACAACGGTTACCGCATTAAGTAAAGGTCATAAGTCCCAAAAATGTTTTTGATGATTACTTAAAAATTAAATACAATACTAATATTTCCTTTAGCTATTATTTTATAAAGTGTGTGATTGTAGTAGTGCAAGTTATATTTTAATGATAGTAACTCAATAAGTGTAACCGATATTTGTTGAAACGCCCAGAAATATGCATAATTTCAAAAATATAACTATCGACTCAAAATAAGTGAATCGTGTTTTCCGTTAGGCTAATATCAGATAAATATACAATGATTAAATAAATCTCAATTTAATTTAAGTCAATCGTCTTCCGGGATCGTAATACTTAATTTGGCAGCTCGCTCTTAAAATCATGTGTCAAAAGTGTTTTAAAGTCGCAATATTTTACTTGCAGATTTGACCAGGCCAACGTTAAAGCAATTCACGACAAACTAAAAGAATTCAACAGCAGAGCTGGCAATAGTGCAGCACTCACCAATGAACAACTAGAAGAAATTATTAAACTAGGAAATTTGGTAAGAAATGTTATCCTCATTCAACAGACTTACTAAGTTTACATGTGTTGTACACAAGTGTTGAGGAATATAAGCTTTATTCCTCAACACTTTTAGAAATAATTATTGTAAATAAGTGATTTATTTTATAGCAATTTATAACCTCAATTTATTTTTCAGAATACTGTGGTTAGTGAACAAACAATTTCCTCACTAAAAAGAATATTGGAATGGCCAAAAGGTATGTGATTGAAAGTTTACAATACTTTAATTATTAAATGTATTTATTAGTATGACCACAGAATGTATATAATTAGTTGTACCAATAGAATTCCCACTGGCGAAACCCGTTTAAAGAATTAACGACTCATGCTACCATACTATAAAGTTCAAATTCCGACCGCGCAGTGCTAGGTGCCTGCAATTATATTTGCCTACATCTCCGCTCTCTTTCTATCGCATAACTCGTACCTTTTCTGAAGAAATTAGGGTTCTCTCTTTTTAAAAATAATATTATAATCTTTATATTCAATCAACTACATTTTATTTAACTCGAAATAGTCTAAGATATTATAATATCTTAGTACTACTTAGATTTAATTGTTATAAATTCGAGTGTAACTAGTTACGCGTACTTAGATTCGATAAGTACCGTTACTTATTCTTAATCTTAATTATTCTTGATAATTGAAACCGGTCTTATATTACCTACTTAAAGTGTTTGTATAACTTAGTTATTTTTGTAAACAAATGAGGTTTCGAATAGTACACCTACGATGTTTACTATTAGTAATAACTAATAACCTTATTAATTAATGTGTTTTTTTGACAATGAAATACCTTTATTAATTATACGTCTACTAATAAAGGTACCTACTAAGGTAACCCAACAAATATATTCTAAGTACTTCAAGAAAGTTAAATTTGGTCACATTCCGTGTTAAGACAAATAAACACTGCGCAATATTTCTTTGCCCTTTTTTATATTGTCCATTGTGATTGTGAGATTAATTTATAAATTCTGTGACAGCGAATGAATAAGTACGCAGGTAGGCATGCAACGATCAACTAAAAACTGGTGCGCGCACGTCAACGCTCGCCTGTGAGTCCATACTGAAGTGCCCCCCTAGAGGGGTACTTACAGTTCGATGCCTACAGGCGCGAGTGGGACAGGCCTGGTATGACGTAATACAACACAATAAGAAATTGACTGTTTTGACGTGACAACGTATTATAATTCGATATGGGCTGCGCGCACGAAAAAACATAACGCAATATGCGGCGTTACCTCGCTCTGAGGCGTTTCATTTAAGGCTATGACTTTGTCACGTTCAACTATCGTCAGTAAACCGACTTTACAGACAACCGAGTTCGAGTCGAGTTCGAGTTCGACACAAAACACTACTCTCCAATCGTCTTTTTTGAACTATGTTACATAATATTTTACTTACTTATTTTCAGATATACTCTTCCCAGCATTAGACATAACGAGGCTAGCAGTTAGAAATAAGTCAGTGAACGGACAATTATTTGATACTTCATTTGGACCTAAGTTTATGGAATTTTTACTCTCTCTACTCACACCAGGTAAGAATTCTTTTTCTCTGCAAATCTCTTAAAGAGATCTCTGCATACTCGGTTAGAAGTCAGAACTGAGTATGCAGTAAATAGCTATGAACTGATAAAAAGTTATAAACTATCATTGAGTATATTTAAATGTTTCTAAAAGGTTTTCCGTTGATTTTATAATATTGTTTTTGTTAAAGTTAACAGAATGCAGTGCGAGAATTTCTAACATCGTCTAATGAAGTTCCTTCTCCATTTCAGACAATCTCCCCGCGAACCAGATGCTCACTATGCGTGTTATGGTTAACGCGTTCAGCGACCTGCCTGGAGAGATGATGGTGTTAGCGGCGCGGGAGAGCATAGCACACGCGCTGTTATGTCTTAACAAGCTGTCTAATAACGCGCAGGTACTACTATTATAATTTATACCTAAGCTTTATAGGAGTGTCTAAGCACACCATGCCGAAGTTACGCGGCCGAAGTTCGTTATGATTACGCCTGCAATGTATTTTAAATTACCGATAACACACCATGCCGAAATTACGTCGTGTTATATTGTGTGCGTAACGCTTTGCTGGCGTAATCATGCCGAACTTCGGCCGCGTAACTTAGGCATTGTGTGTTTAGACACTAAGGGTGGGTTGCACCAGAGGCGTGATTAAAGTTAAGGTTAAAGTTGTGGTTATAGTTAAATATGGCGACCTTTAGCTTTATTTATTTATTCAAATCTTAACTTTAATTTAAACGTCTTATAATTCGATATGGGCTGCGCGCACGAAAAAACATGACGCAATATGCGGCGTTACCTCGCTCTGAGGCGTTCCATTTAATTTAATTCCAATTTCTGTCAGATTTTAGAAAATCTGACAGGTATTTTAGAACATACACCAATTTATAACTTTGTGTATGCGCAATGTGCATTGAAAAACCAAATGAACACGACTATTGTGAAGAGTGAGTGAAACTGAACTTTTGTTTGTAGATCGCGGCGGCGTCGCTGACTCTGAACATGTGTGTGGCGCTGGCGGCGTCGAGCGGCGCGGAGCTCGCCGACACCACGCTCGCGCTGCTACCCGTGCTCACCGACGCCGAGGCTTATCTACGGTACGTACTACGCATTATAGTATCTTTTTTTTTTAAACGGGCAAAAGGCCTACCACACTTTCCCACCACTGCAACTCCTGTGTCGCCAGGATCAACAGTGGTAACCAACCACGAAAACCCTTTGATATTATGATCTCAGGGATGCCCGAGGGACAAGCTAAATCTGTCTTGGGACCCGCAACGAAATTAATCAGAAGAAATATAGGAGGAGTAGGAGATACCAATTTCCCTCCCCAAGCAAAGCGGGAGACAGCCAAATTGTAATGACATTGATGTCCGAACAAAGGGGAAGCACCACGGGAAAAAATTTAATTATACTTAATACAATATGCCTACTTCATAAAAAAATACATTTATTTATAATGGCAAACTTGTGTACGACTGTTTCCAATAGTATTTATGACAAAAACGTTTGAAATCACGGAAATTCTTTGCGCTGCCTACGAGGTCATCGTAATATACGACTCCAGAGACACATTGGAGGCTGTTTAACATATCGGTTCTTACCTCATATCATAGTATTATCTTGCCAAAAAAGAGTAGACGCCGAACATAATTATTTTTAAATCATATAAAAAGTACAATTCTGACCTCACGGCCTCTTGGGCCGGGGCATTGGCATTTTGGCAGCCCTGCCACCCTATGGTTACGCCACTGCGCTCTTTACACACTCGCGCTCGGCCGGTCTCGGGGTGTCTCGACGAGTGTGTGTAGCCGCCATAAATGGGCAATAAATAAATACTTATACTATGTATAATAATACTTTGTGGTATACATACGACAATAATTACTGATGCTCTCAGAAATTTTCGGTAACACGATGCAGGCTTGTGGCACATCGTGTTACCGAAAATTTCTGAGTGTATCAGTAATTATTGTCGTATGTATACCACAAACGACAACTAAAACCTATATCTAAAGCTCCGTTTACACCAAACGAGCGAATGCTCATTCTAGTAAAGCTCTTTTGATGTAAACAAACAACGAGCATTCTTTCGTTGTTCTAGTGTGTTCGCCACGTGTTCGGCGGTAAATAGGTAGAATGCTCTAAGAATCTCGCTCGTTTGGTGAAAAACGACGCAAGAGCACTTGAGCAGTTGCCTAGAGCATTATTTTGTGTTCGGGCGTGCTCGCTCTTCGAGGCGGTCTCTTCAAAGGGATTCTAGTGTTCTTGAAATATTTTACTTTTTGGCGGGTTCTTTAAATTATCGAGTATTCTTCTTTGTATTAAATTCGTCACCCACCAACGTCTTTTCCTTTTTTTCTTTTTCATTATTGCGTTATAACAATAAATGCAGCACTTGAAATCACAATATCGCTATCACAGTCAGACATAGTGTAGTTGTTACGTAGTTTATATACTCTTTGAGTGTAGTGTGAACCCTACTACTTATCGTTGACGAATGAGCAATGAGCATTCGCTCGTTTGGTCTAAAATCTAAATGATTGTCATCTATAGAGCAAAAATCATTTTATTGTGTTTTTATTTTATGTGTGTGTTTGTAATTACTGCGATGTGCACAATAAAGTATATTCATTCATTCATTTAAATTCTTATTCTTGATGTTCTTGTTTGTTCGATTGGTGTAAACGATCTAAAGTATGTTGTAACGAAATATAGTTTACACTAAACGAATACGAAAGAATGTTCTTGTGAAGTTCTTGCTCTATGTTCTTTTGGTTTAAATCAGCGGTCGGCAACACGCGGCCCGCGGGCCACATGCGGCCCGCGAACGTCTTACCTGCGGCCCGTGAATGTTTTGTGAATAAGTTATGTATATCAAAAACAATGTTTTCTAATACTGCCAGTAGTTATCGCCACTTAAGAGGCCGGGTATCCTTGGAATTTTTCATACAAACGTAATACCAAAATCATTTTCTCATACGAAAATATTTAACATGTTTGAGTTATTTTTCAGTTTAGAATAGTAATTACCTAGGTTCCTGCACAAAAACTTACTTCAAAATATTGAAACACAAAAAAAAATTTTTTGTTAAAAATTTTTTTTTAGTAAATTTACTACTCAATATTGAAACACTAAAAAATAGAGTAAAACACTAAAAATATATATAAATAAATAGTAAATTTACTACTAAATATTTAAATACTAAAAAATATTTATTAGAAATCAAATATTTTGTAGTAAATTTACTATTTATTTATATATTTTTTAGTGTTTTACTCTATTTTTTAGTGTTTCAATATTTAGTAGTAAATTTACTAAAAAAAAATTTTAAACAAAAAAAAATTTTTTTTGTTTAAATATTTTGAAGTAAATTTTTGTGTAGGAACCTAGGTAATTACTATCTTAAACTAAAAAATAATTCAAACATGTTAAATATTTTCGTATGAGAAAATGATTTTGGTATTACGTTTGTATGAGAAATTCCAAGGGTACCCGGCCCCTTAAGTACGTAGCTGTTTGTGCCATTTTTATTTTTTAATAAAATTTTAGTTATTTCCTTTTAATATGTGTAGGTTATAGGTAGGTATATTGAGCTAGGGTTAATACTAGCATGAGGTCTGCGGCCCGCCTTTAGTTCGTTTTGCCACCTTGTGGCCCTTGCCTGCCAAAAGGTTGCTGACCGCTGGTTTAAATCCACCTTTACGAGCTTCGGCCTGACCGAGCATACGACAAAACCAGAGTATTTTCTAGGCCGTGAGAGCAATTTTTTTTAGCTTTGACGAAAGTGTGTCATAGATTTTTACTTGTCCATTTTAATCCTCCTTCATAGTTTGTATTCTTTTACAAAGTCCAAACAGTAAAAAGAAGCTTTATACAAAACGTATTTTGTATGAAATTCTCGATATTTTGATTATTAGTTGTAAAATTATTAAATCCTAAATACATATTATTTTTCAGGGCACTGGTGGCTCTAGGTACCTTGCTAGCGGAGTCCCCTGATAAACTCATCATTCAAACGAAGATTGTGTCCAACAGTCAAGTTCACAACCGACTGAAAACAGACTGCAACAACAACAGTGATCCTAAGTTTAAGAAAATATCGTCCTGCTCCCAACAAATATTACGACTTTTATGAACTAGTTATTTATTAATATATTTAAAACTTGTATTTATAAGACGCAGCGCAGACGACAGACTATCCGTGACGCACTGTTTAGTCTGTGGGAAATAGAATCTATGCAACGCGCAAAAAGTCCGCAATTGCATAGTCTTTCGTCTGCGCTGCGCCTAATTCAGATACACATAGCTTTAAACGGTGATTTTGAAAATAAAGTATTGCCGTTTTTAGGGTTCCGTACCCAAAGGGTAAAAACGGGACCCTATTACTAAGACTTCGATGTCTGTCCGTCTGTCTGTCACCAGGCCGTAACTCAAGAACCGCTATAGCTAGAGTTTTGAAATTTTCACAGATTGTGTATATCTGCTGCCGCTATAACAACAAATACTAAAAAACAAAATAAATTAAATATTTAAGGGTACAACAAACGTATTTTTTAAGCCTTTTTTGCTCTATATCTATAAAAGCAACAGGTAGGTACTTGAACTTTTCACACAATCCTTAGTTATATGTGTACTTTAATATTTAATAATAAAATTAATATAAAACAAAAAATTAAGAGGGGCTCCCATACAAAAAACACAAATGGCCTAATTTTGCTCTATTATGGTACGGAACCCTTCGTGCGCGAGTCCGACTCGCACTTGGCCGATTATTGTCTTTAAACAAATGCATGAAAAGGAAATACTATATTTAAAGCTATGTGCATCGTTGGGGTAAAGCTAGCCTTACTAAAGCAATAAAATTGCATTAAAAAAACTCAAAACTTTCATAATGTATTAAAATATATGTCAAGATGTAACGATTCTCCGAATATATGGTACAATACATTGAATTAAAACTTTATACCACAACACATTTTATTATTTCCTACACTTAATAAACATAATTTAATACTTCAAATTATACTCTTTTAATTACAAAGCGCAAATTTTGAGCCCAATTTTAGTGTTTTTATGTTTTAGCTGTGTAAACATTTACCTATTATGCGACAACCTGAATCCTGATGCATATAAAGTTCTCAATTGAAACTGCTTAAAAACCAACAACATTATGAACGTTGGTTATAAGTTTTTCTAATAATATAACATTTGTTCTGTCACTTTGGAAATCCATACGATAAAAATACTATTCCTAAAACCACCGAGCTTTGTTTTTACACACTTTCTATGCACAATCAGAGTTAAGGGCGTTCCGTCCGGAGATTCCGTAATTGACCGTATTTAAAACCTTATAAACTCATAATCTGAAAGCTACAAAGTTATAATAAAAATACAGCAATAATCTTCAGTATATCAACATTCCTTTTGTCGTTTTAAATTTTCTATTTTTGTTTCTTATACTCATGATATCAGCTTCCAAAGTAATACCAATTTGTTTAAATTCAAGCATACATTCAGCATCTCCTTAGGATTTACAAATTACTTTTATTTGAAACTCACGCCAATAGATCGACAATATCATAAACTACATATTCGCCGTTTTAAATTTTTTTAGGACAATTTTGAACTAAGTTAAGTAAAAATAATAGGGTTTTGGCGCGATCTCGGCAACGCGGCAAATGTATGGCCAAGGTCGTTTGCTCGGGGGACGGCCTTAATTCCTAGGCAGATGGCGCGGGCGGACCTAATGGTGCGCTTATACGGGCAACTAAAATTGCTCAACTCCAGTCAATTCTCGTCAACTTTGACGTCACGACTACATCAAGCAATTCGCGGCAACAATCAGCAATATTGTGCAATACAATATTGAGTGATGTGGCCATCGAATATTTGAGCGATATGAAATAAATTGCTCCACTAATTGCTCCAGATCGCTCTATTCGTGTCGCCGAGCAATTATTGCCCGTGTAAGCGAAGCTTAAGTGCCCATTGCCCGACCAAATGGCGTAGGTCTGTCAATTGCCTATGAATCAATATCTTCGATGGTGCTTACAACGGCGTACTAACTACTAGACGAGTATGCAGTTCATTGTAAAATGTTTTGTTGTATGAATGTACAAAAGCTTATTTATTACAAAGATAACTAATACAAAGATAAGATACAATATTTACATGTAAACTTATATAAAATGGTCTTCAAAGCGAGATTACAGAACATGATTCATGGTGCATATTAATAGAGTGTGTTTGTTTCAAAATAAAGCTGTTAGATAATTGGGATACCCCGTCATCGCATCTATACAGGGTGCAATTAAACCTTCCAGACAAATTTCGATATACATTATATTATATTGATCCTTGTTAAAAATATAAATACACACTTTTTTTTAACTAAAATGTTGAGAAATAGCCTTTAAAAGTTTTCTTAAAAAACACCATAATTTATGGACACTACGCGTCGCCGGTAATTTGGCCGGTAGGTTTAGTTGCAGCCTGTATTTTATGTCTTGTACGTCATTTGAATACAAACACACTATAGTCTATTTGCATTAAGAAGGCAGTGAAGGCACAAGCGTCTAAGGCTGCGTTTTCAGTGACGCGGAGCTGGGCGGAGAGGAGCTTAGCGGTGCCTGAATTGACCAATCACCCTTAGTCAGAGTGAGTAAGGGGTCAGACCCCTTAAGAGCAGGGGGGACCCGTGACCCCACGTCAGATGAAAATAGCTTATTTTCGTAGCTCTCCCCAATATTGCCCGATTAGAATATCACACGTGTGACTTTAGGGAAGGGGGCCAGGCCCCCTCATTGTTTATCTCCAAACCAACTAGCAACAGACTAGTTATAGCCACGATTAAACTACCACGGTCTTAACCAGACCATTAGCTTAGACCCTTTCGAAAAAAAAAACACTATATTATGCTCGAAATCTCCGCTCCGCCTCAATGGAAACAGCACGAGCGGGGTGGAGCAGAGCTGAGCGGATATTCACAGCGAGGCGATGCGGTGCGGAGGACAGCGAGCATTGGGGTGCAGAGCGGAGGACAGCGGAGCGGAGCGGGGCGGTGCGTGACTCGCGCGCAGTGCCTCAGTTAATCATTCAATCAATTCCAAAAGTATGCTCCGCTCCATTCCACTCCGCTCCGCTTTGCTTCAGTGGAAACACTGACACCGTTTCGCCGCTCCTCTCCGCCCAGCTCCGCGTCAGTAGAAACGCGGCCTAATTTTATGTGAAGTGTTTCACATTTAATATGCTTAATAAAATTATATTTGACAATAGTATATTCACTGCCCTTATGATACACGCAAATTATGACGAGACAGTCTGCATTTTCCATATTATATTTAATGTTAATTTATAATATTTTATAATAATATGTTATAAATTATAATATAGAAAATGCAGCCCATCGCGCTGCACCTCGTCATAACATGCATACAACTTATACATCACGAACTTATTTCTTCTTCTTCAACTCCTCGAAGCGTCGGTTCAGATCTTCAAAGTCGATTTCGTCCGGGCCCGTGGCTCCTTCGTTGGGCTCCTGCGGTACCACCGGTAGATCGGACGGCACGGACGGCAGTTCCGGGAGCTCGGGGAAGTAATTGCTGGTGGTCGGTTTGGTGCGCGGCTGCGGCTGCGGTGGGGACACGTTGGGAGCATTGGGTATGTGCGACGGCTGAAAAAAATATTATAATTTTAAAAAGTTGTATTTTACTGTAATTTGATCATTTAAAATAATATAGGTAAAAATATATAGGTATAGAGTGCGTGTGTAAGGTATAATATAGGAAAGACTTCTTCGTCTTCGTAGGTAAAATTATGTACAGGATGTAACAAAACAAATGTGTAAAGGTGTATTTAATGAAATTGTTTGGGATACATGATTTAGCTTAGTGCGAACTGCGCCAACATTGTTTTTTAGGGTTCCGTACCTCAAAAGGAAAAAACGGAACCCTTATAGGATCACTTTGTTGTCCGTCTGTCCGTCCGTCTGTCAAGACCCTTTTTCTCAGGAACGCGTGGAGGTATGAAGCTGAAATTTATATCAATTACTCAGGTCTACTGTCCCTTGAAGCTGTGAAAAAATCAAACTTCTAAGCCAACGCAATCAAAAGATACAGCCGTTTATGCCGCAAATTTTCGACACTTGCAAGGGAATCAAAACCTACAGGGTGCTTCCCGTGAACTCAGAATCTTGAAATTTGGTACGAAGCAACGTCTTATAGCATAGATAAAGGAAAAATTACGAAAACCATAAATTTTTAGTTACATCACATAATATATTTTTTTTTAATAATTTGAAACTTACTACCCATTTCCTCATAAACGCGTAGAGGTATTAAATTGAAATTCATACCAAATACTCAGGTCTATAATACCTTTAAGCTGTAACAAAATCAAACTTCTATGTCAACGCAATCAAAAGAAACAGCAATTTAAGCTGCATATTTTGAAATAGTTATGACTCGATTGTCGTAATGAACGAACTTTGTAAACCTTGCAGGTTTGTACGGAACCCTCGGTGCGCGAGTCCGACTCGCACTTGGCCGTTTTTTTTTCGTCACTCATTTTGTTAGTTTGCCCTAACACTTGATGATAATATTTAAAAGTGTATGTAGGTAGATAAAAATATATAAGTTTGTAAAGAGAAAATATACTTACGTCTATTTCGTCCTTTTAAATGTAAGTAATGAAAGAAATACATAAATGTATGATTAAATTTCAAGTTGATGAAAAAACAAAACACAGATTTAAAAAAGCGTAGATAAATATAGGTTAAAAAGCTATGAAATATTGCATGTTACATTTTAAAAGTAAATAAGAATCATGAGAACAACAGATAAAACCCACATCAGAAAAATAAGCATTACCTATGTAAATACCAACCTATTTCAATTGATTGAAATAATTATATTTTACGTATTTACGTTATAAGTATTTAATATTTATGAAAAAAGGAAGGTTAAAAACAGCATTTAGCAAAAATAACCCCCAACATATAGAACCAACGCCCCACGCCAAGCTAGTTAAAAACAATTACCATATCATGAGCTATGCTGTCATAAGCTGGTGGTAGATTGTGCATTTCGTCCTGGAAAGGCACAATATTTCATACTTTATTACCTACAAAACAAACTAAAAGAACAAAACCTTAACAAATCTCTAAAAATTAACATCTAAAGTTAAATTATGTGTTAGAGATAAACTACTATAACATGGCGCGCCCCTCCATATTACTGTTTCAATGTGTGTAGTCACATTTTTATGAAAGAGTTTGTATGTAGTAACTAGTAAGTATTCAACCAATCAACTAGTACTTGTAATATTTCACTTAATGTCACTTATTACCAAGATTTGTTGGTCAACTAATCATAACTAGCCGACCGCGCAAGACAACGCACTTCAAACGTTTTGACAACGCACATCAAACGTTTTGAATTTTGGAGGGGCGCGCCATGTTATCGTAGTTTATCTCTACCTATGCAAGTAGAATATTATCATGTTTACTACAGTAATATAATTCTATATTTAAAATAAACGATGGCCCAAAATACTTGTTAAAAAGATAAAGAAAAGTAATCAAAAATTTTGCAACTTATATAAAAAAATTCAACTAGTTTTCATAACTAAATCTTAGATTTTACATTTGGTTATGAAAACTAGTTTTATATGTTGAATACATACCTGTAAGAAGCTGTTACTAAGGGTCTTAGAATCAACTCCTGGAGGTACATTATAATTCATGGGAGGTCTGTTGTCGCCGGGTGGACCAGCAATGAAACCACCGACTTTGCCATGCTGTAAGTCAATCAATTTATTGGAGAAAGGTAGACGATTTTTTAAAGTAAGTATAAAGATTAGCTGAAAAGCACAAGACACAAAAATAGACCCTACCAGAAAGTGGACTAATTTCTAGTACTTTATAAATAATTAAAAACAATAACTTTATTAGATGTTGCCCGCAAGAAGTTGCGTCATAACTCGCTTATGGTGCGAGATCCATACATTTTTCCATGCTCAAAACTATCCCATGTCCTATCCCAGAACTAATATTTCCATACAATTTTTTTTCTAAATTGACTCAAATGTCATAACGTGTAGAGGTAACAGACAGTCATCTTCACATCCATACTAATATTATAAATGCGAAAGTGTGTCTGTCTGTCTGTCTGTTACCTCTTCACGCCCCAACCGCTGAACCGATTTGGCTGAAATTTGGCATGGAGATACTTTGAGTCCCAGGAAAGGACATAGGATACTTTTTATCACGGAAAAATGTACGGCTCCCACGCGATAAACGAATTTTGGCACAACGGAGTTGCAGGCATCATAGTTTACAATATTACTACAGATTTATAACAAATGACTTTATTCCCACTTACAGATGGATAGTTGAAAGGCTGCCCTGTTGATGGCGGCAAGTTTGGCATTTGTGGCATCGGTGGTGGGGCAGGATAACCGATGAAGCCGGGGGGATTTGGTGGACCATTTATGTCTATCAGCATGGCATCCCTGGCTGTAAATAAAATGCAACTAATAACATTAACAATACACATGGAAATCTGATTACTTATTCAGTTCTGATGAGTCACTGAGTAAGATCACAACCATTTTAACCCGTCAAGCCCCAAGCGGTTGATTTTGACTGCGATAACTTTCTATTTTCTAACAATAGATTTCCAAGAATCTGCGACTAAGGGATTAATTAGATTAAATGTTACTATTTTAATATTATACTATACATCTAAATATATAATACTGTTTTTCACAAACTAATAAGTAGAGATGTGCCGACTAGTCGGTAAAGCCGACTATCCGGCCACTTTTGTAGTCGGCGACTAGTCGGCGAATGGTCGGCAATAAGCGCCGACTAATCGGCTTTTTACTTGTTTGCTATTATTGAAATTACATTAAAGAGAAACCTTGATCATTGTAACTATTTTATAAAGTGTTCTTCACACATCACACTCAAACAGTATTTAACAGTAAAACACATTTTAAAATTAAATGATGTGTTTCTGAAATTACGTGCTAGTAGAGAAATTATTTTTGTAAATATATAATTTTAATAACAAATTAAGTAGGTATGTACCAACGAGGAAATTGATTGCTAGGCATTTGACAGACCAAGGTCATTTGGTCGAATCATGTCAATTTAATGTTAATTGTGATCTGTCGCTCTGCGTCTGTGTGTGTGAAACCACTATAACCGATTAGTCGGCTTCTTTGCAGCCGACCAATCGGCTAGTCGGCTAGTCGGGCAAAGTCATGATCGGCACATCTCTACTAATAAGTAAAACATATTTTAAGAAAAAATTACAAACCTTCATCCTCCCTCATAACTTGTTCGTCAGGTTTGTACTCCACATTGTAATTTTTGGCAATCTCTATAAGATACTTCTCCACGAGTATTTTGGGTGGACTCTGGACGGACAGTTTGTGCCTCAGTTTCTCACTGATTGTCGCCACACTTTCATTCCTGCATGCATCTGCATACACCTTCCCATACTTGGCAGTCAACAAATCTGATACAACTTTCAGCTCCTAAAACATTTTGATATTTTCATTTTGTAGTGTCTGGTGATGTTTATGGTGTTTTTTTTATGAAACAGAAGAACATTTTAAACTGAAAAACAACTTATTAAAACATAAAATCTATCTAATTTTATGTTTTAATAAGTTGTTTTTCATTTTAAAATAGTAATTATCTAGGTTCCTGCACAAAAATTTACTTCAAAATATTTAAACATAAAAAAAATTTTTTGTTTTTAATTTTTTTTAGTAAATTTAGTACTTAATATTTAAGCCCGTCACAAACCTAGCTATAATATATATTAATATGTTTATAGCTAGGCATATTAATATATATTTTCTATACTAATTTTCGCGTGACCACACACTCAGCTATAATATATATTTCTGTGACATGTGGATTTAGTATAGATTAATATGCCTTGCTATAAATATATTAATATATATTATAGCTAAGTCTGTGACGGGCTTTAAACACTAAAAAATATATAAATAAATAGTAAATTTACTACAAAATATTTAAATACTAAAAAATATTTTTTAGTTTAAATATTTTGTAGTAAATTAACTATTTATTTATATATTTTTTAGTGTTTTACTCTATTTTTTAGTGTTTAAATATTTAGTAGTAAATTTACTAAAAAAATTTTAAAGCAAAAATAAAAAATTTGTGTTTAAATATTTCGAAGTAAATTTTTGTGCAGGAACCTAGGTAATTACTATTTTAAACTGAAAAACAACTCAAACATGTTAAATATTTTGTATGAGAAAATGATTTTGGAATTACGTATGTATGAGAAATTCCAAGTGTACCTGGCCTCTTAACAGTTTTTACCAGAAAAGAACACAGACTCACAATTCCCCTGACAATTTTGTACATTTTGTATCAATCAATGACTATCAGGCAGAGCCTGCAGGCGGACTGTTAATGTGTGGGACCCATTAGAGACAATTTGTGAAAAGTCTTATAAAATGGTACAAAGCATAATCCTCATACCTGTACATCAGTGTGCATCCTCGGAGCGACCCAGATGAGGCTAGAGATGGCCTCGCAGAGCCCCTCGTCAAGCTCCTTCATCTGGGTGACGAGGCCAAACCGAGCAAGCACCAGGTCACAGTACATCTCAACTATCTCCATCGCCTCAACCATGTAGTCCTCCCTGCAAGGGGGCAAACAAGTCAATCGAGACAAACAGGTCAATTGACACTCGCAACATTAGAAGGAGCTGCAGGTGCGTTGCCGGCCTTCATTATTTATTGATATATTTCCTTTATAATTAGGTCATAGATTAAACATACATCAAATACTAAGTTACCAATGGGAAATTTGTATTTATATGTTGTGTAAGTTTTATGATCTCCAGGATCGTAATTTGTACACAATTTGAACAGCTTTTTCAATATAACGAAGCTGCTCACCTTATAATGTGTTCCACACGAATTTTAGCCCTCTCACTTTTGCCACTTGCAATATATTCGGCTATTTCCTTCCTGGCCTTTTGTGCTAGCTCAGTTTTTTTCTTTTCCAATAATTTTAGACGGTTTATTGCAAGCCTCAAATGCGTTTTTAGTTTAGTGTAATTGGGACTTGAAGAAAACATTCTGATAATCTCTTTTTGTTCAGTAAATTCAAGATCTAATGATGAAATAATAAAACTTTGTAATTGAGTGAATCACCAAAACAATCATAACATCTGACGTCAGACAAATGACAATGACATTTATTTTTTAATTCGTCCCGGTCGGGACAGGCAAAGGGAGCGTTGCCCATGCAGCCATTTCTATGTTTTCTCTATTTAATGAATGATAGTGAAGGCCGAAGCCAATTCTTTTATATTAAAGGTAAGACGCACTAGGCGTAACTGAACTGCAGCGGAACTGCGCGACACGACGCGTCAAAATATTCTTTGTATGAAATTATATGAGACAACACGCACTACGCCGCAACTGAACTGCACTGCAACTGAACTGCGCGGCAAAGTTGATCAACTGACCAAAAGTGTCGCAACGTGTAGTTCCGTTGCCACGTAGTGCGGTTTGACAAACATCATTTTCATAGTCAGTCAGCTGGTTGGAAGCGCTCAGAGCAGAGGTTGCCTAGATACTAAATATATTTTTGTAGCGCCGCTGCATTTCAAGTGCGGTATACCCAAAAATGACGCGTCGTGTCGCGCAGGTCCGCTGCAGTTCAATTACGCCTAGTGCGGTCTTACCTTAACCATCATGACATTTGACAATGACAATTGACAAATAACAAACATCAATAAAACCATCTTTTTTAGTACCTATTTTTACTTAATGGCCATAAATCCTTGGCCGCGTGGCCGCGTGTGTCCGTGTCATTCCTAGAACTCTCAAGTCATCCAACTGACCGCCACCGCCACCGCCACCGCAGGCCGCGTCTGTCTGGGAGACGCTTTAAGCGTCTCCCAGACAGACGCGGCCTGCGGTGGCGGTGGCGGTGGCGGTCAGTTGGATGACTTGAGAGTTCTAGGAACGACACAGACACACGCGGCCACGCGGCCAAGCCATCCAACTGACCGCCACCGCCACCGCCACCGCAGGCCGCGTCTGTCTGGGAGACGCTTTAAGGTTTTTTGGCGGGCATGTGAAAGAGTGCTGTTGTGTTTTTGTATTATTTTCCTAAAATTGTGTTAGCTGGGTTTTTAATGTGTAATATCGGTAGAATATTAACCATTAGATATTCGTGTTCATGCACAAGTGTAGAAAAGTGATGTAATATCCAGAAACGTGCTATTTTGTGTTCCCTCCAAAACTCCATCGAAAGTTTCAGTAAAGCGTCTACCACTTTACTGAATCGACCGACTTTACTCCTTGACTGTATTGACTTTTACTTAGACTTTAGACCTGACGATACATGAAAACGATGATGAAAAACATAGAAATGGCTGTATGGGCAACGCTCCCTTTGCCTGTCCCGACCGGGACGAATTAAAAAAAATCACAACTATTTAATATTTAAGTTTTAGTTCTTACTAAAATAGTCAGGTGGACGAAACTTTCCGAACAAAAAAAATTGGGTTCCAAATTTAAACGTAGGTACTAAAGTAAATCGCATAATCTGTACAATTTTTAAGCACGGTCGACTGTGATTGGTTGATAAAAAAGACCATAGAGAATATAAACTACATGAGAAAAAAGAGGAAGATGAAAAAAAAGCGCGGGAAACTTCGTAGTAGGCGGGATTGTTTTCTCGGAAAATTTTTTGCATAATTATTAAAAATAGGATAAGGAGGGTTAAATTTGTAAATTATTGAGTATTTTAATTATTTATTACTTTTATAAATAAATTTAGTGTAGTTAGCTGTATATATTGGTAAGTTTTTTTTCTTATATATATTAGTAGGTCCTGTTGTATAAATTGTAAAAATTAAACTATTTTGGGGGGCCATATTTAATGAGCCGCCCGACCCTACGTCGGGGCCGGGCCCGGGGCCCGGTCCTGATGTAGGCATGAATATAACTATTACCACGGATATGGACTATGAACATGAGATGAGTGGGAGCCGCAAAAGGCCGAAAACAACTTTCAAACAAGACTTTCTGACAGATAATAAAGTATCGAATACGCCAACAAAACCATCAGAATCTACTGACTCACAAATTATTAAACCTCGTATGTACACTAATACTGATAGTTACCCGTATGTTGTACATGTTCAAAGGATTACATCATCTTTACAGGATGGTACCACTCTGCATCCCCTTATTTTAGGCAAATTTTTTAAAACGAATAATGTAAATAATATAGTACCAGGTAGCATTAAGAAAATAGGTAGGAACCGTTGTACAGTAGCTTTTAAGTCATACATAGATGCCAATAATTTTGTTACTAATGAAAATTTAGAGTCTTTTAAGTTAAAGGCATTTATTCCTAATTTTAATATAACCAGAATGGGTGTAGTTAAAAATATCCCAACAGAATGGACTGATGCTGAAATATTAGATAATATAGAAACACCAGTAGGTTTTGGCAAAGTATTAAAGATTAGGAGGATTAATTATAAGGTCAAAGTAGAAAACATTGTCGAATGGAAACCTTCTCGTTCTGTGGTTGTTACTTTTGATGGACAAATCTTGCCTCCTAAAGTTTATATTTGCTACAATTCATTACCTGTAGATTTGTATATATATCCGACTATTCAGTGCTATAACTGTTGTAGATTTGGTCATACAAAAACAATTTGTCGATCAACACCACGATGCTTCAAATGTGGTCAAGAACATTCAGCAGATTCATGCGTGAGTGAATCAGAAAACTGTATAAATTGTTTAGGTAATCATTATGCTACGAATAAAAACTGTCCCGAGTTTTCTAGACAGAAAGCAATAAAAACTTGTATGGCTGAAAAAAATATATCATACGGTGAGGCTAATAAATTGCAGCCTCCTATTCTAACCAGCAGAAGGTCTTATGGAGAAGTTTTGACATCCAATGCACAATTTTCTGATTCTTTTATGACAACTCAGGATAATAATGTTCGATCTTATAAAAAAACTTTTTATTCAAAGCGTACTCCACAAATTCCAGCTGGTAAGGGGTATGATAAAAATTTTCATAACAGTATTATCAAAGAATATCAAATTCCTTCATCTGAAAACGGCTGTGCATATGTTGACTCTGAAACAAGAAAGGAATTATTATCAGACAAAAAGATTGACACAAACACAATTTTAAACGTATTATCTGCTCTTGTTAGTGCTTTGCAACAAAATAATACTCTAAAACCGTCCAACGTTGCTTCTTTAAACAAATTGATTAGATCTGTTGATAACAACATCAACAATGGATTCCAACATAATACAATGGAATTGTAGAAGTATACTTACTAAAAAGACTGATTTGATTTACATAATAAATAAATATAACCCAATAGTTATTGCCCTTTCCGAAACTTGGTTACGACCATATTTTGCGTTTCGTATTCCAGGTTATTATTGTGTACGAGATGACAGACCTGACGGATATGGTGGGGCTGCCATGTTGATAAAAAATACCATACCTTTTAAAGTATTGACATTGCCACATGTAAATAGTACTAATTTCAATAGAGTCGGTGTACAACGTAGATAGAGGATCAAAATGGATTTGACAAGCAAATAATAATACCGAGATTGACAAAGACGCAGCTATACATAAACTCATAAGAGTAATAGAGTCAGTAACATTTTTTTTGTCCTTGTCATAGTTTCACTTTTTGTTGTTGGTCAAGAATCGCACTTTTGACCAACAAAAGATTTGCTAATATTGTACTTTGCGATATTCGTTGATTCTGTGTTTTTTTAGCGAAAAACAATATTGACAGTGTTAAATGGTGTGTTAAATTTATTGCTAAACATGGTGATTTGTTACGTTTTAGGCTGTAAAAGCCGTAGTGAGCGGAAATATGAAAACATAACATTTCATTCGTAAGTACGATATTTTGCATTTAACATCTCTCAGTTTGCAGTAATATTGACTGTATGATTATCTAAGAATATTATTACACGAGGAATGATGTGTTAATTACATTATTACAGCGTAAAATAGTATTTAAAAAACATTGTTATTGTAGTAATACACAACCAAATTCTATAGGTCGTTATTTCAACAGCAAACCAAAGCTTATTAGTACTCTTTGATTTTGTCGCGTTAAACGATTGCAAGGGTTGCCAGCGCTAGTGTTGGAGAATTGCCTAGAATTGTTATTTGTTCATGTTTAATAATTATTATTTTTACAAAAAATATTATAAGTTTCAATACTTAAAAATCATTCAAGAATAATATTATATTGAATTGTCAATTGTCATCCAACATGAATTTAAACATACTACTTCAGATAACATAATATTATTGTCTTTCTATTGTAAGATCAAAACATACTTTTAACTTACATTGTATGTTTTACATTCTATGATTTATAATAAAATAAATAACTATTTATTTTAGATTTCCAAAGGACTCCACAACTAAAAATTTATGGATTCAGTCAACAGGACGAGGCAACTGCTGGATTCCAAACAAATATGCAAAAATATGCTCTATACACTTTGAAAAAAGGTGTTTTAAAAAGAGAAGTAAAAATAATATCTTGGAAAAATTCTCAGTGCCAACACTACACATTTGTACTGATCAGGTAAATTCTTTCGTTCGAGTCATATTCGAGTATTATCATCCACCGAAAACTATGTCCAGCTGTAGACTTCCAACATCAAAGTATCACAAAGTTGTATAATATTATGTAATTTAACTTAGAGATAAAATATGGTCATGTGTCATGACATAAAAAATACAACACATAGTTTTTATAAAACAAAGTGATAAAAAATAGGAGATAATTTGTCGATCATTCTTTTCAGAGTCTACAGAGACATGATGACAGTCTTAAATGCTCTAAATCTGAAAATCCTGTAACTACAGGAGGCGAAATGGATACAGAACCGAGCCAAGTAAGTACATTTTCAACAATTTGTTCAGATATTGTAGGTTACAATCTACAATATCTGAACATTATTAGTATATATTATAATATAGGGTATTACAACTAGTAGTATACTTATGCTGAACCAAGTATACTACCAAGTAGTTATACTTGGTTCAGCATAATTGGGCTAGTTCGACTGGGGTGGTACTACCGACTGATATAAAATCGACGTAAAATAGCAATATGGCTGCTGCTGTGTTACGTTCGATGAGTGAGTATGCCGGAGAGTGGAGGCTATCACCGGATGTAATATGAAAATTATAATATGCTCGAGTATGGAAATTATCTCTCCGTAGGGCTGCTGGAAGAGATTTCTATCTAGAAATAAGCAGTTCCTTTCTGCCGTCTTTCTGTGTTAACTGTAATTATATAATGTTTCCTGTGCACAATAAATTATAAATAAATAAAATAAAAATAGTATAGCAAGTAGGTACAGTAGTAATTAGCAAACAGCAATGGGGATTGTCCATTTTTTTTTAATTTTGCTCATTACAAAAACATTTCGAGGAATAAGGTCAGTGATCGTTTTTCTGTATATAAACCAAAAAAATACCCATTAGTTACTTATATTTTTGAACAAATATGTTTAACCTTAGTTTGACCTTCAATGGCGTTAAATTAGCAATAAATTCGACCAACATTACGTTTCGAACTTTTGGTAAGCTTCTCGTATCAGTTTTCATATAATGAGAAGTTGCATTTGACGAACCAGCCATTATAATAAGATTGAAAGGAAATTTAAACACACTGCAGAGGTCAATTGGCCGCCGATGATGACGTCAGAGCGAAACTTAAAAAATTTATTGAGAAAAAACTAGCCAATGAATTTCAAAATTATTTAATTTATATTCTTAAAATACCCTATTTTAACGAAAAAAAATATAAAAAGTACATGTGATTTTTTTTGGACAATGCCCATTAGTGTAGTAAGTAAAATTATAATTTAAGTGCAAAGATTAAAATCCATAACAATTACCCCTAACATTGAGAGAACATTCAAGGCTTAAACATTTTGAAGCTTGACGCACGTGCGCCGCGGTGGAATGGAGCCCTCACGCGGATGAACTCACGGGAAGATTGCTAATAATAAAAATACAAAAAGTAATGGTAATATGTAAAAGGTATTTTTTGCCATCTGAAAAAATGATAAAAAAAATGATTTGGTGTGGGGAAAATAAATAAGATTTGTATAGTCTGGTAACACCAGACAAAGTTGGTACTTTATATCCATCCCTTACGGGTGTACGCCCGTGTCATGTCTACTAGATGCTTGGTTTTAGGTGTACAATTAATAAATCCTAATATGTATATTTTCTCATTGTATATAGCACAAAATTCTTCCTCCACATTTCTAGACTTAAATAATTTGATTAATTCATTTTCTGGCCCAAAGTTAGTAATGGGCGACTTTAATGCTCATCATCAGTGTTGGGGAAGCGATGTGTCCAATAGGGATGGTGAGGATTTATTGGAGATCATAGATAAATTTAATTTATGTGTGCTTAACACGGGGGATCCTACACGGGTCGTGAATATTAATGAAAACAAAAGTGCAGTTGATATTTCCATTTGTTCTCCATCATTAGCACCAAATATATCTTGGCAAACTTTAACTTCTTCATATGGTAGTGATCACTACCCTTTACGTTTATCTTTGGCTTTCAAGAGTAATAGCATAAATAACAAAAGAATAAGAAATATATATAAATTGGATAAAGTTGATTGGAGTAAATTTAAAAATGAAATAGATTGTAAAATTAAAAATCTTCCTGAAATCCGAATAGGTAACGAAGTAACTGCTTCTGAATTGTTAGCTAAAACAATTATTGAAGTTGCTGATAAGCAATTCCCTACAAAGAAACCAATGGGAACCAAAGTTCCATTCCCCCCGTGGTGGGACTCCGAATGTTCGGAAGCAGTTAAGAAAAGAAAAATCATTGAAAAGGAATATGCTAATAATATGTCCAATGAAAATTTTGATAAATTAGTGCAAATTAATAAATCGACTCGGATTTTTTTAAAACAAAAGAAGCAACAGGGTTGGAGAAATTTCTGTTCATCTCTATCCCCATCCACATGTCCTTCTGAAGTGTGGAAAAGTATAAAAAGATTTAGATCTGTATTCAAAGAACAGACCATGGTACTTTCTAAAGACTTTTTAAGTAATTACGCTGATCAATTAGCTCCATCTTCAGTAGTAGAATATTTTCCGGTCCCTTCTCCATCTTTATACATAAGAGAACATTCGTATTCTGCGCTAGATTCTCCATTCACAATGGTTGAGCTCAAAGGTGTTTTATTAAGTGTCAATGATTCTACTCCAGGCATGGACGGTATTCCGTATTCTTTTTTGGCTAACTTAGGGGATAAAGCATTAGGCTACTACCTACATCTTATTAATACGGTTGTAGTGTAACTAGACTGAGTACTAACTACTTCATATAAAATAAATTATTAGTTGTATAGCTAAATATATATTAGATATAAATAACAGCTGATAAAATATGTATTTACATTGTTAAAATTATTTAAATAAATAAATAACATAAGCTACATAAATACTGTTACATAAGTATATTTTAAGATTACATTATTCTAAAATTATCTTAATATCTAAAACCTTACAACTAAATAATAATTTAAGTAAAACATTTCATTTTGTATATTTATTAGACGTGCGACGGACAATCACATTTCGTTATATATAGTTGCGGCCGGGCGGCCCCCCTCCGCCGCGTCTCCTGCGACGCGCCCGAACCGGTCCGGTTACTGGTTAGCGCGAGCGCAGGGCGCGAGGGACGGGGACCGGCCGCCGCAACCGGCACCGATCGCCAGTCAAAAAATATTATCTTGACGCGGAACGTGTGTCGCTCGATGCGCGCCCGACACTTACGCTCTCGATTTAATTGTACTTAAAATTAAGTCTTCCTTGTCTCAATAACTATAGCGATCGTATTGTGCTTTTCTGGCTTTCGCATAAATTGTATGCTTGCTTTAGCCTGTGCTTTAACCGTCCCTCTCCTTCAAATAAACTTTTAAATAGAAGTGCTGTGGTTTAAGTGCTCCCTACCACTATCTCATTTCTACACGGTCATGATTTCTGGAAACATTCCTGACTTTTGGAAATCTCAGGAAGTTATACCAATTTTAAAACCTAATAAACCCGCAGACGAAATTACTTCATATAGACCAATAGCCCTATCATCAGTTTTAATTAAAGTTGCTGAAAACCTAATTAAAAATAGATTAGAATGGTTCCTGGAGCATCATAAATTATTATCAAACAGTCAGTTCGGTTTTAGAAAAGGTAAATCTACTATGGACAATTTAAGTATATTTACTACAGATATTCGATTAGCTTTTGTAAATAAACAATACGTTGTGGCTGCCTTTTTAGATATTAAGTCTGCCTATGATAATGTTATAATATCAATTCTAGCGAAGAAAATGTACAAATTAAATATCCCTCCCATTCTTATTAGGTTTATAATTAATTTAATTAAAGAAAGGTTAATTTCTGTATTTTTTAACGATATTGAATGTCTTATTCGAACCATATTTAAAGGATTGCCACAAGGTTCAGTTTTAAGTCCAATACTTTATAACATTTATACGTACGATTTGGCCTCAGTAATTGTGAAATTTGTGAAAAAATTGCAATATGCAGATGATTTAACTATTTATGCCATCAGTGCAGACATTCATGCCGCTTGCAGTTCATTAAACCAAAGTCTTGTTGCCCTCAAACAGTGGCTTTTTGATAATGGACTAGATTTAACTGTAGAGAAAAGTAGTGTAGTAGTATTTACCAAAAAACTTTCTATTCCAAAAGTAAACATCTCCTATGATAATAAACCTATTCCGGTGAAGAAAAGTGCAAAATTCTTAGGCGTTCATCTTGATAATAAATTAAATGGTAACACACATATTGATTATGTGATTTCTAAATGTGAACGTAATTTGAATATGTTAAGATGTCTTGCAGGAGTTTGGTGGGGAGCTCATCCGTTCTGTTTAAAACTCATTTATAATGCAGTTATTAGAAGTGTCTTAGACTACGGTATATTTTTATTAGTAGGAGATAATTTGTGTGTCATGAATAAATTAGATAAAATTCAATCTAAAGCTCTCCGGATAATAGGTGGAGCTATGAAGTCAAGTCCTATTAATGCCTTACAGGTAGAATGCACTGAGCCACCTTTGAGTCTAAGAAGACAATATTTATGTGACAGATTTGTTTTTCGTTTAAAACAGTACAAATTCCATCCATTGTTAGAAAAAGTAGCTCAACTGAATACTGTTTTAGAGTCACATCCCTTTTATAAAAGGTCTCTGCCATGCCTTATTGTAAGTTATCGTAAACTTCTTTCAATATCTGCTCCTATTTATCAATCTGATGTACTTCCTTTGTTCTCATATAACTTTGAAAGTCTGTTGGTTGAACCTGATGTAAAATATGATTTAGGTGTAATTAAAGATAATAATAGAAATAATTTTATAAACACCCAATACAGTGATTGGCATCATATTTTTACTGATTCTTCCAAGTTTCAAGAAACAGGAAATGTAGGAGTTAGTGTATATCACAGTCAATATAAAATACATCAAAAAGTTAAAATGCCTATAGAAAGTTCAGTATATTCCGGAGAATGTTTTGCCATTTTTAAAGCTTTAGAATACGTATTAATGTTTAAATTAACAAAGACCATTATCTTTTCAGACTCAAAAAGTGCATTACAGGGTATTGAAAAATTTCCGTTTCGCAGCAAACCCTATCACCATATTATTTTTGATATCAGATATAAACTTTATAAATGCATTGAGAAAGGATATACAGTAGCATTTTCTTGGGTTCCTAGCCACTCAGGAATTTCAGGCAACGAAAAAGCAGACGAAATAGCTAAGGATGCAGTACAGAGTGGTGACATGTATCCATTTAAAATTTATCCCAGTGACCTTTTGAGTTTACCGGCAATTGTTTTATATAGAGAATGGAATAAATATTGGGAATTTACTGGACAACATAAGGGTAACCGTATGCACAAACTGCAGCCTCTAGTACCAAAAAAGTCTTGGTTTAATAGAGTCAATAGTTCAAAACGAGTGATTTCATCTATAATCAGAATGCGATTAGGACATGCGTGTATTCCTAGCCATCTAAATAGAATTGGCGTATTCAATAATGATATGTGTGATTGTGGGGAGGACACGGGAACTTTAGATCACATATTTTTCTCGTGTCCTTTGCTTGATCATACATCGTTTTTATCCTCTTTACACTCCCTTCATGTTCCTTTTCCTACTTGTATGATGTGTATATTAGATGACCCTTTAAAATATTTAAGTATTTTATCTGAATTTATATTAAGTAATAATTTAAGTTTATAAAATATGTAATTACTGATGTTTAGTATTTTATTTATTTAAAAGCATATTTTATTTGTCTACTAAAATTTTCCTGATCCTATCCAAAATTCCGTCCCTGATATCCCTACCTTTTTACCGCGTCATAAGTTTCCCAACCTTTAACACTCGACACTGGCAATAGTTTTTATGCTAGTCGCCATTAAAAAAAAAAAAAAAAAAAAAAAAGAAAAAAGAGGAAGATGAAGTTTAAAACTCAAGGTTCGAATTCCATTTTGTGAAAATTATTTATTACAAAAATACAAAAATTGTGAATTAAGTGGATTAATTATTGAAAAACGAAAGGTAAGCCATTGTAAAATGTAAATGTAACCGTAAATTGATAAATTGAAGCAAAACATAACGATATCATACCATGTTCTAATACAAAGTATGTCGTAGTATTATTTGCATAATTGTACAATAATTTAGAACTTAAACTATATTAATATGAAAAAGATAGATTATTATTTCATAGAAATTATTATAATGTATATCAGTATGCAGTTAATTTGGAAAATGATGAAATGTGTATCATGTGTATATTGTTTTATTGTAACAATACATAAGGTTATTAATTACTATACTTACTATAATTTATGTAAACTGTATGGAATATAAATGAAAAATGTTTCATTAATTTCAGATTTTTAGGTCCCTATACAGCTAGTTTGCAACATTTTAGTCTGCAAGCAATAGCTGTTAACTCGATCGCGGATTCTAGGAAATCTTTTGTTCTCGCGGTCGCATGCGACCGCTTGGGAACGAAAGCAGCAAAGAGATTCAATGCAAGGAGATTTTAGGAGAAGGAAGGTATGGGATTATGAGTGGTACGGCCACCAAGGAAAAATCCTCTGATCAAGTGAGGTGGTATGCAGCTGGCCTGAACCCGCGCCATAGATTTCAGCTGTCGTATACAGGGTGTAACAAAACAAAGTGTGTATGTATAAAGGTGCGATCCACTGGATCGGAATCGGAGCGCAGGTACGCAGTGGACGGATTTGTTGCTTTGTATGTATGGTACTGACTACTATGAACTGCACTAGAAGTACTGGAACATCATTCTGCGCCTGACAAGTATATGACGACACGTGGTGCCACCGTCCGCACCGTATGTCCCGATTCCAACCTCGTGGATGCGCAGCTTTAATCCCCTCCCTATATAGAGTTTACTGTATAAAGCGCTTATTCCACTTATCTTAGCTAGGTTCCTAGATCCTAAATCGTTTCCGATTTAGTCAAGACGTGGAACAACATTTAGAAGCTAGGATCCTAGCTAGGATCCTACCTAGGAACCTAGCTAGCCGCTAGGATAAGTGGAATAATGGCTTAAGCCAATCAAGTAGTTAGTAGAGTAGCATAGACAGCTATTCTATCATATTTATAAATAAAATACATAAAACTGTACTGTAATAATATTATAATATTTAATAATAGAAATCAACAAAAACTTGTGGATTAAATCTGTTTTATTGTTTAATTTACCTTATTAGCCTATTTATTTAGCCATGTACAATAATTTTTATTGAAATAAAACATTTATTTGAGCTCATTTCTTTTTATTTTTATTTTTTTTAATTTTTGGTATGTTTAGAGTGAAAGGTTTTGCACTTAAAATTTTGTCGTTTAGTTTTAAATTAAAAAAATAACTAATGTTTATTTTTTTTCTTCTAAGTCCGACCTCTTGTTACGTAGTATACAGTTTACATCCTCTTTGAAAATAGTTAGGTATAGAGAAGTTGTCTCTTTCTTCATTCTTGTACTTGCACAATACTTGCTCATGTTTGGTGAATGGTGGCAATGTGTCTATTTATTAGAATAGAAATGTATTGTAATATTATTATTGAAAACAGTTTTAGATGCATTATTGTTCTAAAATTAATTTATCTTTCAGGAACCTTATTATTTTATTAATTCTTTAAATTCAAAAAGGAAATGTTTGTCTGGGAGTTGTAGGACTTAATGGATCTATAACGGAGAATGGAGATGCATTCAGTTCCAGAAAGTCCTAGTCCCAGTCTCCATCTCTATCTATGGACATTCTCTTTAAATAGAAATGGTATGGTTTACAGACCAGCTATACTCAACCTGCGGCCCGCAGGCCCCATGCAGCCCGCCGGGACTTTATAAGTTGCCTGCGTGTAGTTGAACCATTATAAAATTCTCGCCCACCGAGAAAATAATGCAGTTGTGAAATTTAAAAAATTTTTACCCTATAAGTATTTGGTTGCTGTCCGGGACAGCCGACACCTAGAACAAAACGTGTTTGTGGCCCGTATAAAAAAAAGGTTGAGTACCACCTGCACCTCCAAAATTTGTTTAGTAGTTTTAGCGTGAAGAGGACAGACACTTTATTAATTAAAAAATAACTCCTCATCTTCCAATAAAACTCCATGTTTGTATAAAATTAACGTTTTATTCCATTTATTAGTACATAAACATACATCAACTTTGAAATAATATATATTTTTACAAATTAATGACAAAACAGAATCATATAAATGCTGCGTATTACTGAACTAAGAGGATTTTATATATCTCAATGAGATAGGTTACTCTCAAAGTAGTACCTATGTATAATTAATACATAAAAATTACACCAACTATAATAATTATAGCATTTAATGTTTGTATAAAAAAAAAATAACACAGCTGGTGCTGTTTGCTAAACATCAAGATTCTAGTAACAGGTAAACAACACAAACTTACAAAGTAATATTATAATTATAATTTTAACTTACAATATCATTTAAGTACATAAATTATGTAGAGATTTTTAAGTGAAATTAAAATATAACTGGGTAAATTGAGATAATTTTCAAGATAGACGTGCAGGCATTCAGTAGAAAGGACTACAAGTGGCAAAGTACTACTTAAGTGGCTCCGTAATGGTCCTTCGAGCCGAATAATACGCCATACGCGGAAATTATTATTATTTAGTCAGCGTTATAATGTTATTGAAGGTCAACTAATTTTAATTCGTCGGAAGATATATATTCTTCTATATATTTTTTCTACAATAATAGTGGCTAGGAGATCTAGGGGTTATATTTTTTGTTATAAAAGCAAGAAATATGATTATAAAATCAAAGGAAAAATTATATAAGTATAATTTTAAATTACGACTACATTTGGGGGATAAATTATGAAGGGATATAACTTTACAGATAGATTATTATATCTCTTAAGTCTTATCAATACTCATTTTACCAGAAGACGTAATATTGTATCCAAAATATAGTTTTTCATTGTAAATAATAATTATAGACATACATGATACAGGTACTGCTAGTACATATCGTTTAATATGTACTTACATTCATATAAATTGACACCTTTAAATGTTTGAGCTTATACATTATTCAACGATAGTTAGTAGTCCTAAATAATAATAATACAGTGATTCGTAAAGACAGCAACTTAATACGGTCTATATAATAATTAAATAAGTAAATGTCCGAAAGCTCATCAAGATCTTACATGTATATAATAATTTATATAGTGTTAATTATTGTCCAGTGATTCTATAACATCAATAACAACCATTAACTAATACTGGCAATAATACGTCACAAAATAATACTGCTGCAATAAGTACATAACGCTCGATAGCAATACACTAGTGTAAACAGTCAGTCGTTATCTAATGTGTTACTACAGTTATCACTTTTATACGTATTTTCTACGTCCTCGTGAAGGACGACGGTCATGGCGCTCATACTAGACGGGCTATGGGAGTGCGTTATGTTCGTCGGATTGCTATCAGCTAGGTGCTCCAACTCGTGACTCTCAAGATTTGGAACACCAGAGCAAACTGAACTAACCCGGGACACCGTCTTCCGGTCGTCGACTTGGGGCTCCTTTGAGGACTCCGGGCCGCACAAATACAGGAGCGAACACAGGAAGAACGTCGCATAAATCCAACTTACCGACATGACTAGGGCTAGGAACACTCCTATTTGAGAGTAGGGAAGAAGATTTGAGCGGAGGAGAAATATGCCAGCCGAACCGGTCGTCAGCGCGGCGGCGGCTGTGGGCCCGGCCGAGGCAGCTAAAGCATACTTCACCCTGGTTTTCCTGGGGCCGCTGACGTTCGTGTAACTAATAGCGTAATGTAAGCTGAAGTCTACGGCCAAACCGGCCGACGTCGAAATAGCTACGCTTTCCAGAACGTTCAGCTTCCATCCGCACACCACCAGAATTGCTATCGTCACCGTACACGAAAATATTATGGCTACTAGAGCACAAGTGCTCAATATAAAACTGAAAGTAGACGGAAGAAGTACGATGAAACCTAGTCCAGCCGAAAGCAATAGAGCCGTAATAGTTCCGCTTGCCAAAGTCTGCTGAAGATCATAAAATTGCAAGTCAGATAGGAACCATCCGTATTTCATACCAGCTGGAGCATTTTCCAGCTCGGTTCTCGTCCAATTCTCTACTTGAACGAAAAATTCATGCATTTTTGTGTACGACATGGAATACGGTATCACACTTTCGAATTCGACGACGATCGCTGCGACTATGGGTGGGTTTCTACTCCGCAGAAACTTCGGACCAGCTACTCCAGGGATGAAAAGCTGTCGCGACGTTTGGTAGAGGGACTCCATCGCTTTGATTATGCAAAAGTCGAACACTTCCTTCCTGTATGGGAATCGTGAGGACTCGCAACATGGCGCTCTATTTATTTTGTCGATCGTATCTATGCACTTTCTACTCATATACATTTTGAAACTTTCGATAAAACAATTCGGCAGCAGGGGCCCTAGGGTGTGTTGATAGAATGGCTGTCGTTTTATTCTCGAGCAAAAATCTAGAAGCCATACCTGCGAAGTTGGACTCGATATACTAAACTCCTCTTCAAATACTAGCTCCCCCTTTGAAAAGGGATCCATATGATTTCCATTATCGATGGCCTTCACGCCCCAGATCCACCGCAGCGGCATTTTGATACCCATTCCGGAATCCCTGCTCAATCTTTCAAACAAAAACTTGTCCTTATACTTCGTATCGTAAATTTCAAAAGGGTGATCGATTTGAAACAATTGAAACTGTCGCGAGTCGGGAAGTCGAAGACCGGGAAAGTAAAACACTACAATAATACTGTAAATTCCTATGGCACCTAACAATAATACTAGAACAATGTGCAATCTCGCAATGCACATAGTCAGAAACCTATTAATAATAACTTTGAAATCCTCAGTAGCTCCATTAAATGTTCTACTGATAATACTACATTTAAACCATATATCTGTACACAACTTCACATCTAGGATAAACACAGTCACAGGGAGCCAAGTGACCATTAGAAAAAAGTTCACTAATACTGCTGTTCCAGCGAATACACTGAAGCAATTGATAGCCGGAATGTAACTAATGTATGAGGCAAAAAATGCTACCGCTGTTGTCAGTGTTGTCACAAATATAGCAATCACAGTGTGTTTTAAAGTTTCCTCTATAATTTGAACAAGAATAGTTTCTCCGGCACTAGAGATATTCTTAATATCCGCCAAAGAGTTGTCATCGACAATATTATCTTTAATCAGTTGCCAGCTTATCATTTTCCAAACTTTCACATACAGAAAAGCATCATCGGCCCCTATACCTATCACAACAACTATGACTAATAAATTCATAAATGGAAAAAACTCCAAGTTCAACACATAAATATACAAGAAGTATGCCACACCGAGAGAATATGAGATGGCAATAAACAGCATTACAGTAAGTATTAATGACTTAGTATACGCAAACACCAACACAAATACAAAGAGTCCGCCGAGGCCTATCAACCACGTATCCTCAATAATCCACATATCAAAAAGAGCATTCTTCAGACCAAAATCTACAGCAGATATAGTAAGAGATTCATAGGACATTTTTGAGCTTTGTAATTTTAAATAATAATTTAAGATAGTACTACTACTGGGCAATGGCAGGAAGATCATCACATTCTTAACAAATGTATTAGATATATTTTTTGGCGAAAATGCATCAGAATCTATGATATAGAACAACAAATTATAGACAGCGTCATATTGTGTGCAGAATTTTGGCACTCTACAGCGGTTGAGCTTGCAGGACTCCATCAGGGTAAAGTTATGAAAGTACCCTGCACACTTCTTTAAAATATGTATAGTTTTCCTAACATCCTCTCTACTTATATTATGGCATGAATTCTTGCCAGATATTAAAGCTATATAATTTGGCACACTCCAAATAGAACAACAGTAATCATTCAAATGAGATCTCTGGCACAATTTATTGTACTCATCGTTAGCTACGTTCATGAGCGAGGACTGTAAGTTACACAACTGCTTAACATTCTCAAAAGACAGCATGGACTTACTGTTTGTGGATGTAATTACTAGGTGTGCGTAATCTGCAGCAGGGGCTCCACATACCCCGGAGCCATGGTTCACCACATTGTCGCGTGTGTTGGGCATGTCCCTGAGGGACTTCCACTGCTCTCTAGAATGGTTCCTGAGCAGTTCCGTATCCTCCTCCTCGTAAGTTGTATTCTTTCCGAAGCCCCAGTGAACATGATCAGAGGAAAAGTTTGTTTGTGATGAATTGGACAGTGTTTTCACAAATCCTATGTTGCTATTGTATTTGCTGTGTCTTTGTGCGCCTTTTTGACTCGAACGGACTCTTCCCTGCTTCTTTCTATGTTTGTAAGTCTTGTTCATTCGTATTTGATCTTCGATTTCCTGTGGGTTGACTGCAAGGCTTTTAGATGGTCTCGTTTCATCGATTAAATTCTCCCACGCGATGAAACGGTGGGCGAGGGTGGTACCTCTCGTTTCGAATCCTGTTATTGGATCGGAAAATGAAGGAATACTGTGACAGACCAGTGAAATAACAGTTAAAATTGTACAAATAACTGTCACTGTGAAAAGAAATGCATACGAATGTCGTACGATGAACCTTGCGTAGGCCGACAGCATTTTCACTCGTTTTCCTTAACTTCATATTTACAATTTAATTCATTTTCTTCTTCCTTGCAGAAATCTTATGATACAGTCAAATAATATAAAACTAGGAAGGAAATCACATTTTACTAGGATTCTTATCATCCTTATTTATAAAATAGATACTTCATTCGCCATTGTTGTAGAAAATTTCAAGAAAACTGAGTTTTCACATTATTTCAGAAAACAAAATTTTAAACCAATTTTAAACAGCAAAACGAAGAAAAATAGGTACATCAAATTTGTTCATTGATAGTTAAAATAATGACAATTGACAGTTCAGTGTTGCCAACTCTTCAAAACATTTTCCCCATAAAGCAACTTCAAAACCCACTAAATTTCAACCAAAACTCCCCAAAAAAATTAAAATATTTAAAATTACTTGGGGTGTGTTCTACTAACTGTGCTTAGTTAGTAGAACACACCCACTACACTACACAACACACACTAAATCAAAACCAGGGCTTCAAATAACGTTCTTTTTTCATAACGTTACTGCTTCAAGGGCATAGATAACGCTATGAAAATTTACCCGATATTAAAATAACGTTAAAAATTGATATTAATAACGGTTAATGTTATAACGTTATATAGGATAGTAGGAGGAACGGTAAATATATGTTCTTTGATAACGTTATAGTCCGTCAAGAAAGTCATGACAAAACAATAACTATTATTTTTATTATTTCTCTATGTATTAAACTCCTGAAAGTAGGTAAGCACAAATCTCGCAAAAAAAAGTGGGCTGCGAGTGAGATTTAGTGCACCGTGCACGATCGCATACCTGGTACCAGAAAATAACGTTATATTTACCGTTATTATTATAACGATATTTGTTCGTTTATTATACATAACGAAAAAATATCGTTATAATAATAACGGTAAATATAACGTTATTGTACTGGATATCGTTATAAAAAATAACGTTATCTGGGTACCATTATGAAAATAACGGTACGTAACGATATTTTTTCTGTTATTCGATAACGTTATGAAGCCCTGCTCAAAACGCTGAAATACACCTTCAGTTCGGTTAAATGGCGATCGCGATCGTTTCGGCCACGGTAAAAACGAAAAAAGGCAGTCGATTATTTATTTAAACCGACAAAAGTTAGAAATTACAATATATTTTTATATTGTAGGAATAAAAAAACAATTCAACATTCCAGAAAATCAAGAATCAGTAAGCATTTATTATTAAAATGTTAATTTTTATAATAATTTATGCTTTTTTACAAAAAATTAATATATTTTTTATTTTTAAAATATTATTAAATACAACGGTTAAACTATAGAGTATAGAGACATGTGCTGTGTGTGGCTGTTCCATCTAGTAGTTGTTGCAGTAATTTTTTTTATAAAATGAATTAAAATCAAAACCAAACTATTTTGATTTTAATTGTTATTAAAAAAAATATCCATTCTTCAAAAATATTATCCCCAAAAATATCCTCAAGATATTAATTTACCCCCTAAAAACCCCACTAAATTTATTGTTTCCCACTAAATTTAGTGGGAAATCCCCATAGCTGGCAGCACTGTGACAGTTATCAACTTATCGAAAAGTTGGCGGGCTTTTTAAAAAGAGAAGTCGTATTTTTTCAATTTTTGCGAAATTAATTATTTAAAGTAGTTTAAATATAGCATTTTAATAATAAAACAACGCAAAACGGTGGAGTAATAGACGTTGATATGGAGGATCCTGGGGGGACAGCCCCTGGGAAACCCGGCAGAAAAAGGCCGCGAGGGCCTGATACTGACGAAGACAGGGATGTTTTAGATGAGTCATTTTACATCCCGTATAGTAAACCCGGCTACAGACGCTTATTCCCTGAGAAGTCCCACTCTCAGGAGTATATCGTATATACCGAATCCACCCAAACCGATAGCAATATCGGCAACAAAAATCCGTTGACACTAACATACATATTCAAAGAAGAAATCAAAGGAATAACCGGCATAAAAAGAGTAGCAGCCAATAAAATAGCAATAGCATTCTCCCAGGCAAGTTATGCCAATAATTACTTGCTGAATGAAGACTTTCATAGAAAAAATAATTTCAAAGCATTCATCCCAGCTAGGAGCATCGAAAAGATAGGAGTACTACGGTATGTACCGACTAGGATAAGTAATGAAGACCTATTCAAAAAGTTAACTTCAGCCTATGAAATTATTGGAGTGAGAAGGTTCACCAAAAAAGTTAATGGCAAAGTGAAACCGTTTCAAACGGTTTCTGTGACATTTCTCTCCAATATACTACCACAATCTGTCTCATTAGATATTTTTAATTATAAAGTATATGAATATAACCCTCCTTTGCTGCAATGTTACAAGTGCTTTAAATTTAATCACCATGCTAAGATATGTAAATGTGTCCAAAAATGTTCGATTTGTTCAAAGGAACATCATTATTCTAAGTGCCCTGATGATCAGGCACTGCATTGTGCCAACTGTGGTGGCCCACATCTTGCTATATCTAGAAACTGTCCGGTTAAGCAAAAGAAAATATTGGAAAAACAAAATAAACAAAATAAAATGGCATACGCAAATGTGACTAAAAACACTGACCACACTTACAGTTTGGCACATTACAGTACTGATTTCCCGGCTTTACCACACAAAAAACATGAGATAACTAATGAGGAATTAATACAAGGTATAATAAAAAGCGACAACATTTTAAAGTCTTTAGTAGCTACATTAGTAAATTTAAGTAACAGTAATAAAAAAATGACAACATCAGTAATAAAGGAAGTATTATTAAATAACCTTAAACATGGATAGTAATTTTTTGAAAATATGCCAATTTAATGTTGAAAATCTTAATAGCAAAAAACCTCTTCTTATTACTTTTTTGGACCAAAATGACATTGATATATGTTTGTTAAATGAAACACATTTAAAAGAAAATCATAATTTTAAAATAACAGGTTATAATTTTATTTACCAACATGGCCTTAACAGCCGTGGTGGAGTCGGCATACTCATTAGGAATAATTTCAAATATATTACTGTCAATCTTCCTTTTTATGAAGATTTACAATCTGCAGCTGTAGTTCTTAAAACTGATATTGGTAATTTGTCTATCTTATGTAGTTATAGTCCACCAAGACCAGGAAGGTTCAAATCTAGACAACTTAAACAAATTATTAATAGTTTACCAAAACCGATAATACTATCCGGAGATTTAAATGCTCATCATGTTGCTTTTGGATGTCTTCAAACCAAGCCTCGAGGTACAGATGTTTACGATTTATTAGATGAGTGTGACCTATGTATCCTGAACTCGGGAGCTCCAACAACAGTAGGCAGTTTGCGTAATAGCCAATCTTCAATTGACATTACTTGTGTTAGCCCACAAATCGCTCCTCTATGCCATTGGAGTGTTAGTGATGATCCAATGGGCAGCTATCATTATCCCACTTTCACATTTATTGAACTCCATCCACAAGATTTTGAAGTTGGTCAACCAACGGAAAGATTTCTGTATGACAAGGCAGATTGGAAGCTCTTTGCATCTGAAACTGAAAAGGCATTCAGGTCATTTACTATTGATTACAACGAACCTTTATCTACTTATAATAAATTTTGTGTTACATTAAATACAGTTAAAGAATCATGTATTCCAAAACTAAATATAACTTCCCCAACCATGAGGAAAAAACCAGTTCCCTGGTGGGATAATGAATGCTTAGAAGCAGTTAAAAAAAGTAAAGCTGCTCTAAATTTTTATAGAACACATTCATCTATGGAAAATTTCATTGAATATAAAAAAATAGATGCAATTAAAAAAAAGTTATTAAGGGAAAAGAAAAAGAATAGTTGGAGAAACCTTTGTGAATCATTCAACAGACAAACACCTGTTACTGTCATCTGGAATTATATCCGCAGATTTAAAAGAGCTTCTTCTGTTAGTAAACCAAAAAACAGTGAATGGATTCCATCTTTTCTTGATAAGTATGCACCCAATGATCCACCTGAAAAATATATAGACAGTAATTTATTAAATTCATATTTTATCCAGGAAGGCAATTCAAGTAGCATATTTTTGAGTAATACTTTTACATGGCAAGAATTCCAATTTGCTTTGAAATCTAGAAAAGACACTACTCCAGGTTTAGACGATATCCCTTACAAAATATTAGGCTACATGCATGAAGATGCCCAAAAAATATTATTAGATATTTATAATCTATTATGGACAAACAATCTTATACCAGACTCATGGAAAACACAATGTATTGTACCAATCCTTAAACCAGAAAAACCGGAAAATGACTGTAACTCATATAGACCTATATCTTTGTCATCTTGTGTTGGTAAAATATTTGAATACATGCTTAAGGTGAGACTAGACTGGTACGTTGAATCAAATAATATCTTACCAAGGGAGCAGTATGGCTTTCGTAAAGGTAAAAGTTGTGTAGAAAGCTATGTTGCATTATTAAGGGATATTAAAGATTCATTCCACTCATTTTCTTCCACTGTTTGTGCCTTTCTCGATGTTCAGGGGGCGTTTGATAATGTTGATCCAACTATCCTTGTTGAAGTCTTGATAGATATAGGTGTCCCCGGAAAAGTCTGTGAATGGATTTTTAAATTTTTATTTAAGAGAACAATGTATGTCAAATTTAATAACATTTTACATGGACCTAGACATATATATAAAGGAACAATGCAAGGTGCCACTATTTCGCCATTGTTATATAGCATATACACAAGTCAACTGTGTAAATATCTTTTAAGTTGTAATGTAAAATTTCTACAGTATGCGGATGATATTGTTGTGTATAGTAGTCATAAGGATGTAAATATTGCTGTAAATATATTAAATAAGGCATTAGAACAGGTATATAATTACTATACAAGAAAATTAAAGCTATGGATAAGTTTGGAAAAAAGTACAGCCATGATTTTCTCTAAATCAGATCCAGGAAGTTTATTTAACGTTAAACTTCACAACAACAGTCTCAAATGGGTCTGCGAAAAAAAGTTTTTGGGGATATATCTTGACAATAAGTTAAAATTTGAAAATCATATCCAACAAATTATCAAAAAAGCTTGTGGAGGTCTTAACATAATTAGATCTTTGGCAGGAGTACACTGGGGATCCGACCCTAAAACTTTATCCATGTTATATAAGAGTTTAGTACGTAGTCACTTTGATTACAGCACCTTAGCATATTACAACTGTAATTATAACTTATTAAGAAAATTAGATGTTATTCAAAATAAAGCTCTTAGAGTCATAACAGGTGCAATGTGCTCTACTCCTATACATATCATGGAGGCCGAGACATGTATACCTCCACTAACTATTATAAGGCTAAAAATTGCTGAACGATTTTGCTTAAAGGTATTTGCCTCTAAAAATAATCATCTTTTAAATAGAATTCTTCCTATAGTCCCAACAAATAGTATGAAAGTGGGTCCATATACTGATGTTTCTAACATTATTTCTAGAAAATTGCCCGAACTATTAAGGATTATGATAAACATTTACTTAAATATTGGGAATTATATATTTAGAGAAAATCATTGGCCTATGTATAATATTGAATATAATGCATACATGCATGATGTTACAATATGTGAGCAACAAATAAGTAATCAAAATGATCTTCTCAATACTATAGATAATGAGTACAGAATTTATACTGATGGGTCGAAAACCTTAAATACTGTTACATCAGCCTATTATGACCCTCAGAAAAAAATTAAAAAATGTATAAAATTAGCGTATGAATGTAGTATATTTACTGCTGAATGTTATGCTATATATAAAGCATTATTGTATATATCTTCAATTAATGAAAGCAATTGTTTGATTTTAACTGATTCACTTAGTGTTATAACTGCACTTAAAAATAGGGTTTTAAAATTTAATACAAATTATTTAATATTAAAAATTAAGCAAACTTTGTACCATATGTATAATAATAGTCAAAATGTTAAATTCATTTGGGTACCTTCTCACTCTGGAATTACTGGCAACGAAGAAGCTGATGCAGCAACAAGAGGAGATCCAGACGAAGACCACAGTCAACTCCAGCACATACCGTATACAGATATACATGCTCCTATGAAAGACTGCCTGGGAGAGTTGTTCAAGGCATACTTTACCCAAACGTCGTCTGAAAAAGGAAAATGGTATTACGATGTACAAAAGGTCCCGCCCGCCAAACCGTGGTACCATAAATTGAAAGAAATGTCTAGATCATTTATAGTTACTATGAACAGGATGAGATTTGGGCATTGCCAAGTTAAATCTCATCTCTACAGATTGAATATGGTGAATACCTCATTTTGTGACTGCGGCGTTGAAGAGGAGACTCTTGATCATCTGGTTCTTCGATGTGGAAAACATAATATGGCACGCCTAATGATGTGTAGTGAAATCAGTGAATTAATGGACAAAGATGACAGTGACAGTGATATAAACATAGACAACTTGTCTTTGAAAGATTTACTTCAAAAAAATACTTTTTATGGTCCGCTTTATAGCTTCTTAAAAAATGTTGGGAAAAAACTTTAATTCCGTAATGCCCTGTGTAATGTTAAGTTAAGTTACTTGTTGTTAAAAACAATGAAATGTATTTTAAGGACTGGGCTAAAAGGACTAGAATCCAGGCCCGTAAAATTTTATTAATAAAAAAAAAAAAAAAAAAAAAAATATCAACTTATCTTTTTTCACCAGAGAACAGTGGCTCGCGATATGGCCGAGCGGCGAGCACTGCGTCAGCATCACGGTTTTAAAAAGTCCTTAAAATTATTCCTTTTTTTTAAACCCTAAACATATTGTTTGGTTGTGACTGGTGGGATGGGGCCCGCGACGCGACACCAAGACCAAAACGTGTTTTTGGTATAACTAGGTATAATTTTTTGGTTATTGGTTCTTAAAAAAAAAGATTGAGTATCACTGGTTTTAGACTTGGTGCAGTAGGTCACCGTAAAATAGTCAACAATCAAAAAGCACGGAGTGCACGGCCAAATTCCAGCAGGCCGCGCGCATACACGAACCGTTTCGACGCACTTTTGACCCCCCTGTAGCTCAGTGTTTATTGCGGATGTAAAGATAAAATTTTACCTACCTAATTATATACTAGTACTTAAGTAGTATATTATTCAATTTCATAGATATAGCTTCGGTAGATCCTGAAATTTCTCCCTGTGAAAATAGCTAATTGTGACGCTCACTCACTCACTGACCGGTAATCAAAACGTCTAGGCAAAATTATTGTCGCGTTATGAAATTTGGCACACGTCGTGTGTTATGTTGTGTAAAAAATTGAGAAATTTAAGAAATCGGTCAGGCCTAAGTCGGTTCACCTACAAACCTTAGAGGCCACTTCCGTTTGTCTTAGCTGAAATTTGACACTCAGGTCGTGTGTTATGTGATGTTATGTTTAAAAAGATTAAAATATCAAAAAATTGAGAAATTTCAGAAATCGGTCAAGCGTGAGTCGGTTGACCTACAAACCTTAGAGGCCACTTCCGATTGTCTTAGCGTTATGAAATTTGACACTCAGGTCGTATGTTATAATATGTAGATTAATAAAAAATTAAGAAATTTAAGAAATCAGTCAAGCGTGAGTCGACTCCTCTACGAACTGTAGATAAAATTCTTTTACGCCAGTGATACAATGAGAATACGATAAGGAGGGTGGGCGGATGAGAGGGGGGAGGGGGTTTAAAATATTGTCATCATGTAATATGTATAAATTATAATGCATACTGTATAGCTTAAATAAATACTGTTTACTTAAAATTTTGGCTTCTATTGATAGTTTAACAAATACAACTGGAATCCATTCGTAGGTAATTTCTTAAGTCTGCTGGTTCCAAGTAGTTCAGAAAATTCATAATTCATAATTTTTCGTGAATAAAAAATTCTTTCAACCATCTTTTTCGCCTTTTATTTATTTTATTTTCATTGAGCCAACAGCTAAGCCTATGAGAAGAACAATTTTTTGTTGCTTTGACAGAACTGGAGCCATTATGAAGACGTCTGACCAAAATGACAACTGATTTAGTCACTAAATTAGGACAAGTGGAATAAGAAGCTTCTAATTTGTCTCCTTTTTAGGATCCTAGCTAGGATTTCTAAATAGGACAAGTGGAATAAGCGCTTTAGAGTTTAGGATACAATCATTTTTTTTATTGGTTTTTTACATTATTGATTTTTTTAACAACGCAGGTGGCAACATTTTTGTTGTCTATGACGTCTTGTGATCACAAGACTTCTTCATTTTGAGTTTTCTGTCAAGATCGAAATTGGAGAAAAAAGGCCTTCCCTTTTGGGATCTACGGGTTTACCAGCTCCAATTTTCCAGAAAATAACACCAAGATGAGGTACTTTATGTCTTACCTGTTCGCGCTACTCGTCGCAATCGCCATACCTATATTTTCGTTGTACTATCTTCTCAATGGAAAGGGTGAGCAAATCAGTATTGCATGGTTCCTGGAAAATACTTCCCCCTACATGTGGGGAACACTGGGAATCGCCTTCTCGGTCGCGTTCTCAGTGGTGGGTGCCGCGATGGGCATCCACACCACCGGAGTGAGCATAGTCGGAGGAGGTGTCAAAGCCCCGAGGATCAAAACCAAGAACTTGATCTCAGTCATCTTCTGCGAGGCCGTGGCTATTTACGGGTTGATCACTGCCATCGTGTTGTCGGGAATGTTGGAGCAGTACAAAGAGCCGCTGCTAGACATTAACATCAAGTACCAGAACTGGATGGCGGGCTATGTGATGTTCGGTGCTGGTCTGGCGGTGGGGCTGGTGAACCTGTTCTGCGGTATTGCCGTCGGCATCGTCGGCTCCGGGGCTGCTCTGTCCGACGCCGCCAACGCAGCCCTGTTCGTTAAGATCCTTATTGTTGAAATCTTCGGGTCTGCCATTGGTCTGTTCGGCCTAATTGTTGGTATTTATATGACATCAAAAGTCAAAATGGGCAACCAGTAAATAATTTAAGAAGACTTCAAATTGATCATAAAAAGTAAGTGAACAAAATTATAGTTTTTACTATTTTAAATTGTAAATCATCAAAATATTTGTTATATGTTTATAATTAAATTGCAATGGGCATTGTCCAAAAAAAATCACATGTACTTTTTATATTTTTTTTCGTTAAAATAGGGTATTTTAAGAATATAAATTGAATAATTTTGAAATTCATTGGCTAGTTTTTTCTCAATAAATTTTTAAAGTTTCGCTCTGGTTCGTCAAATGCAAGTTCTCCTTATGTGAAAGCTGATACGAGAAGCTTACCAAAAGTTCGAAACGTAATGTTGGTCGACTTCATTCCTAATTTAACGCCATTGAAGGTCAAACTAAGGTTAAACATATTTGTTCAAAAATATAAGTAACTAATGGGTATTTTTTTCGTTTATATACAGAAAAACGATCACTGACCTTATTCCTCGAAATGTTTTTGTAATGAGCAAAATTAAAAAAAAATGGACAATCCCCATTGTGATTATATTATTTATTAAAAGTATGTATTTAAAAACATTTACAACAAGAATTGAAGTAAAAATAGGCATTATAGTGCCACTTTTTTGAAGTAGTTTTGGAATCAACTTTGTTATTGACAAACATTTGTGAATAAATTTTTATTTAATTGAATAATGTAACTCCATAGTTACATGTTTTCATTCTTATAATTAAAATACAAGGGTTAAGTTAACATTAGTGTGTTGATGCAGTATACTATTAACCTTTCAAGTCCCAAATGGTTGCATGAGACCACAATAAAAATAGAATAACAATAGATTTCCAAGAATCTGTGATTGAGGGATTAATCCTTCATCGCAGATTCTTGGAAATATATTGTTCTCGTGGCCACACATGGCCACTTGGGAGTTGATTCTTAATTTCTTTTTTATTCTATTTGGTTCTAATGCTTTTTATATATTTTCAATTTTATTGATTCACATAAATTATTATATATGTTACGCTCAAAGACCGAAATCGCTCAATGAGCGAAAAAATAGCTCACAACGCGTTGTGGTCACAGTGAAACGGCCACGATGCGAAATTCGTGTTGTGGCTCTAATGAAAACGGCCACGACGCGTTCTGGCTATCACAAAAAGACCATAACGCGAAATTCGTGTCGTGGCTGATATTCTATTCGTTTTTCTTGTTCTTGATTTGTTCTTGTTTGATTGATTGTGGTATTGAAGATTATAATATTTGAATTACCACGCGTACTACAAAATTTTAATAATATTAGTACGGATAGTTTGGAACTATATTTAATGAATAATAATGATAAACACGTTATGCAGTGATTTACCTAGTAAAAGAAAAAATATTTTGTGGTGCGCGTGGTAATTCAAATATTATAATCTTCCATACCTATGGACAATTAATCAATCAAGAACAAATCAAGAAAAACGAATAGAATATCAGCCACGACACGAATTTCGCGTTATGGTCTTTTTGTGATTGCCAGAACGCGTCGTGGTCGTTTTCATTAGAGCCATGACGCGAATTTCGCGTCGTGGCTGTTTCACTGTGACCACAACGCGTTGTGAGCTATTTTTTCGCTCACTGAGCGATTTCGGTCTTTGAGCGTAACATAATATACAAATGACAACATTTTATGTTTTTTGAAGTACTTTTAATATTTATTTATTTTTTGATTTACATTCCCTATTCCACCAACAATACTATTTCAAAAGACTGTTTGAGAGAGTGATTGAGAGAGTGTTCAATGAATTCAAAGTTTCTTTTAATACATCCCTAAATTATATATTATCTTATTAAGATATTGTTAGCCCAGCTGCACATTATCCGAAATTTCTGATCAGAAAAATTTGGACGCCCCGCTCGAAAGCACTCTTTTTGCGAACATTTTGTTGTGGACCCGTCAGAATTCTGATTGTATGTAACTATCAGAATTCTGACGTGTCAAAATGTATGAGCGAGGCAGAGCGTCCGAATTTTTCTGATCAGAAATTTGGTCTAGCTACAGAAAAAAGCGTAGGTGCAAAACTCATGAGTGCTATTGAGTGTGCTAGATTTCATTAAATATTGACTGAAATTAAAAAATCTACATTAAATATTTTAACAAATTCTTATGTTTTCATTTCAGAATTACAGAGCACTGGACCTCACAACCCACAGAATACCCAAGGAATATCAGTGCTAGAATATTACTAAGAGCTAAGTTTCAATCAGTGTTTAACTGTAATGTATAATTAATTATTTTGTTAATGTGTTGCGGTTGATGTATTTAACATTAATATAAAATACCTGTTACTTTCTGGTCTTAGCACTTGTTGTATGAACGCTCAAAAGTCTTACTGTCCGTCTTTAAACTATTAACTTCAAAATGTGCTGAGATTAGGTTATTGGAGTGTTTAGACAGTTTTTAACAAGTAATTGTGCTGTTAAATATCAGACATTTGTTAAAAGTGACTAGGCAAACAGTGCTTTTGCTGCAATCCGCATGAAGAACTGTTTTGTCTAGTCATTTGGTTGAAGCTCAAACATTCCATGAAATCTTATTACAACTTTTATGAAGCTCTGATTGGTAAGTCTGTGCATTATAACTGGATGTATCAACTCAAGATGTGTAAAATGAGTATTGTTCACATCAGAAATTGATATTATAAATGTTTACTTAGGTAACTCCAGATTTTTGATTGAGGAATAGAAAATGTATTATTGTAATAATAGTAAAAAAAGTTGGCCAATATTATTTTCTGTAGATGTGAACATACTTGTCAACCCGTACCCGAACCTCAGTTGTAAACATTCTTTCAATGTTTGTCAAATATATCGCTAACATAATATTGTAGTCATCGAAGAATATATGATATTTCCCTATTGAATTGATGTCTGTATTTTTTATAAAATCTTTAAATAACTTCAATTGTAAATATTAGTTTGCTTCCTTTTTATGAAATATTAAATCACTTTATTTATTGTACAATGTAAAAAAATCAATTATTTTAGGTATCAATGCGAATGCAATACTTTTTGAAGAAAAATATCAAATCAACTCGGAAAGCACAAAGCTTGTGTGCTGCCAACACGAGGAACAAATCGAGAAAGTATTATGGTGTCTATGCCTACTGATGCGGTTTATGTTAAACATGTTTGTGCAAATGTAGATATTATGTATGTTGATGAATAAATAGCTAAAACTCAGAGCAACAATATTTTATTTGGATTATACAGATTAGACAATGCCTGATGATGGTTAATGATCCTATTTCGTCTCTGCTTGTTCAACGAATTTGAAGTAGTTTCGCGAGTGGGAACCGTACATGTTTTTTGAATAATAAACTATCCATTATAAAAATCGATTCAGTGGCCAAAGCGTGATGGGATAACTTTCTTTTATACATATTATGCGCTTCTGGTATTTGATAGTTGAAAAAACAAATGGGCTATTAATTTTTAATTCACAAGAATAGAAACAAAATATTGGGGGTAGTCACAAGAAAAATCTTAGAATTAATGGGTAGGTCGAAAAAATTTAACGCAAACACCTCTTCATACGTTATGCGCTCCTGGTACTTCATAGTTTAAAACAAATGGGCTACCCAACCCTATTTATGTGTCAATTCACAAGAATTAAAACAAATTAATAAGGTCGTAGATTCATTGTCAATGTTATTTTATTTTTAAGTGCATTTTGTGAACTGTTTTTATTACCCATTGTTTAGCGTGGGAAAATTGATAATTCCACCCTCAATGAATCTACATCGCCAAAGTGCTAGACAAATTTTGTAACATTTTATAAAATCCGAGCTCGCAAAACAATAGGTCGTAAAAGTTGCTCGTAAAACTTACATTAAAAATGCATTAAAAATGATTTCTGTTGTCGATGAATCTGCGACCTTATTTTCTTTGAAACAGGAACTATTATCTAAGAAACTATAGTTATTTCTTGTCTTTATCTATGTCTTCGAGATCGACAATTCCCGTGCTAGGGCAGCTGGTACTTCATAATTTAAAACAAATGGGCTACCCCACTTAATTTGTCAATTCACAAGAATTAAAACAGAATATTGAGGGTAGACACAAGAAAAATCTTAGAATTAGTGGGTAGGTCGAAGAAATTGAACGCAAACACCTCTTTATACGTTTGCGCTCCTGGTACTTCATAATTTAAAACAAAATATGGGCTAGGTTCCCTCTTAATTTATTAATTCACAAGAAACAAATTCACAATAAAAAAATATTGGGGTAGTCACAAGAAAAAATTTAGAAGTAGTGGGTAGGCCGAAAAAAATTAACGGAAATCCCTCTTGATACGTTATGCGCTCCTGGTGCTTATTAGTATAAAACAAATGGGCTACCCCTAAGCATAAAATGGCCACGCGCTAGCGCCTAGCGGACTAAACTAGATTCATGGTAAAACTATTCAAGGTATTTTTTGTTTTTGTCTTGACTTCCAATGTATTCGATCCGATTACCGGATGAATAAAATAAATCTTAGTCGTCCGATTATCGGACGAATAGACTATCTTTTAAGGCTGTTGCTAGTCGTCCGATAAGCGGATGAATAATTGTCCGTAAATTTTAAAATCATATGCGTGTATATAGGGTCTACCAGGATCTGATGGCAAATTTTCAAAAAATGTCGTTGACCATTGGATTTTTTTTTATATTTGCAAATTTTCAAAAAATATCCTCGATCATTGGATTTCTTTTATATTTGCATGTTCCACACATAGAATCAGCCGTTATAAGCAAAATTATTTTTAACAAAAAATTAAAACCGACTTCCAAGGTAAAAACAATATTAACATTAATATGAACTAAAAAGTATTAAATAATTTTTGCTATCTAATAGTGCCTTTTTCCGAATTCGGCTAAACCTTGACTATTTCTGTACTCAATCTTCATTATTTTGAAGTCGGTACCAGATAGCTGAATCTTCAGTCCTCTGACAGAATATTTGAAACTTTTGGAACTGGCACCGACTTCAAAATTATGAAGATTGAGTACAGAAATAGTCGACTTTGGATACATTACCTGAAGCAGTTGGGGTTATGAATAGAGATTTATCGGCCATTTGTGATTGGAGTAAGGAGTATGGTTTACTTCTAAACCCTATAAAGTCACAATCAATAATTATTGGCAGTCCGGGGCTTGTTTCCAAAATTAACTGGAATACGTTACCACCAGTTCTCATCAATAATACAGTAATACCCTATAGTAAAGTAGTTAAGAATCTTGGTGTATACATTGATGAACACCTGTCCTGGTCACAGCATCTGAAGGAAGTAAGTAGGAAAGTGTTTTCCACGTGGCACTCTCTAAAAAGACTGAGATACATTTTGCCGATTCCTACAAAAGTAGCCCTGGCCGAGTCACTGTTTCTGTCACTCCTAGATTATGCCGATGTCAGCTTTATTAACTTAACTGAGGAGAAGCTGGACAAACTTGAGCGCCTTCAAAACTTGTCTCTAAGATTCATCTTTGGATTACGCAAATTCGATCATGTTTCAGAGTTTCGCAATAAGCTGAAGTGGCTGCCGATACGTGACCGTCGCAATGCTCGTGTACTATCACTCCTTTACACCATCCTTTTTGATCCCAACAGTCCTCAATACCTTAAAAAAACCTTTACATTTCGCTGTCATGACAGGCAAGAGCTGAGGTCATCGACCAATCTCTTACTAGATATCCCTACTCACCGCACAAAGTTTTTCCACTCGTCCTTCTCTGTCCAGGCCATACTCCTCTGGAACTCCCTACCTACACGAATTAGGCAAGCCAAAACTTTAAATATTTTTAAGTCTTCTATAAAAGAATATTATCTAAGTTTGAGGTGTCAAATTTAAATTCTAAAAATGTATCTTACAGCAATAATATTGATATGTATTAATATGTATTTTTATTTTTAGTATTATATTATATATTATTATTATAATTTAGTATAGTATGTATCTATGTATAAATTATAAATATAATAATTATGATATTGTTTATGTATATTTATTTTATTTTATACGAACTTTTTATACTTTTAAGCACTGTACCCATATCCAGCAATTTTATCCTCTGGCTCGAAGGTTGCCTGGAAGAAATTGCTGCTTAGTAATAAGGCCGCCTTTGTGTACCTTCTTTATATGATATTATTTATATTATTTTAAACTTTGTCTTTATAATGATTGTGCACAATAAAGTATATTTTCATTTTCATTTTCATTTCAATGTTAATATTGTTTTTACCTTGGAAGTCGGTTTTAATTTTTTGTTAAAAATAATAATAATTTCACTCTTTTTAGTTACACTAGTAGGTAAACCTTCGCGTATATTTTACGTATCTTATTACACAGTTCACACTCACAAAATAATATATTATCAGTGAAGTGAACATGTTGTGCTAAGTAATTTAACAATTTTAATACTTCAAACCCCAAGCGGTCACCGGCGATTGCGATAACAATAGAAAGGCTATTGTGTCTCGTTTTTCCACGATCCAAGGATCTATCAGATAAAAAATTGTATAAACTTGCATAGGATGTAGCGTAGCTACTCATCTAATATATAAAATTCTCGTGTCACAGTTTTCGTTGCCATACTCCTCGGAAACGGCTTGACCGATTCTCATGAAATTATGTGAGCATATTGTGAGGATATTGGTCTGAGAATCGGCCAACATCTATTTTTCATACCAAAAATTATTTATATGGCAAAACAACGTTTGCCGGGACAGCTAGTAATATAATATAATATTATCATAATTATTGACAGCTGTTTTTGTATTCAAGAATTCAATTTCAAATCCATTCAAATCGATACTTAGTGCGCCATCTATCGATTAATAAGTATAACTAATTATAAAGACACTTATTGACTTTGTTTTGTTTAAATGCTCTTTTTAAAATAACTTTATTTTAATTCTATATTTTGTCTATTAAAATTTTATAAAGTAGTTAGTATAGTATTCGATCTGTATATAAAGTAGTAAAGTATATTCGATCTGTCGCCTTCCGCGGCGCTGACCGCCGTGTATATTTAAACAAAGTGTTGTTATACAGTATAAAATTATTATTATTATTAGTATATCCACACCTATGCCTTGTACTATTATCTATTCTGTGCTATGAGACATTGGTGACCTTAACATGACGTGGTAATGATGAAGACGATGATGATGATGATGATGATGATGATGGTGATGATTATGATGATGAATATGAGTTGCATAGTAGCATATGCTTTCTGTTCTTAAAACAACGCCGAAACTCCCAAACGTGTATCTATAAGGAGTCAGGAGTTCTCTCAGCATCTTCGAAACCATGGTATACCTTGACCCAATATTTGACTTTTTGGTAGCATATTCTTAGTACACTTCACATAAAACCAAAATCACCATATGTTTCCATATAAATTTCGAGGAGTTCCCTCAATCGAGGGAACTCCTCGAAATTGGATCCAGGAGTAATCACTCCTGGATCCCATCATCAGGTCACCACTTTGTAAACATGGTACCAAATTGGAGTAAAACCAAATACAACAAAGCAAAAATTTCGAAAATCGGTTCACAAACGGCGGAGTAATCGTTGAACATACAAAAAAAAAAAAAAAAAAATATCCACAGCCGAACATATAACCTCCTCGTTTTTTGGAAGTCGGTTAAAAAGGATCAAAATATTTTATTCCAATTACCCCGGTATTGAAAATAAAAATAATCGGCTAAGTGCGAGTCGGACTCGCGCACGAAGGGTTTCGTACCGTTGTAGAGCAAAAATAGGCCAAAAATTGCGTTTTTTGGATGGGAGCCCCCCTTAAATTATTATTTTATTTAAATAATAATTAGGCGCCGCTGGTAAAGGAGAACTGTCAAAAATTGCGTTTTTGTATGATGGCAGCGTTAGATCCTTTTTCGCCAATTTCATTTAACCCTTTCGGACCTGTTGGTATGTATATGTCCCATACTTCAGATGACTGTTGGGACATAAAATCCCATGGATATGTAACTGAGGGCTGAGGCTTTAAATTTACTTTATAAATGGGATTATACATCCCATATCGTAAATGGATCTTCACTTTATACATTGACAATGGTAGTTTTTGTCTGGCAGCATTATTTTTTAGTCTGTGATAATTTATAAGGGACACGGAAAAGACGTTACACTTTTGATAAAAGATTTAAATTGTTGTATGGCTGTTTTCAGGTAAAGCGCTTATTTAGATATCTAAATTATTTAGTGACTAAATTTAGTCAAGTGGAATAACATTTAGAAAGTTACTAAATGTTATTCCACTTGACTAAATTTAGCCACTAAATCATTTAGATATCTAAATTTAGTGAAATTGAATAAGCGCTTTAGTTTTTATATCTATTACGTTCTGTAAGCCAATTAATTTATGTTAACGATATTTTCTTTGCAAAATATTGGGATTTTGATACACAATTTTTAATTTTGGGACACAGGATCCCATCAGTCTTTTTTAAACTTACTTATCCTTAGATTGAAGGAGATTTTATTGCTATATGTGAATTTACAATTTCTATGGAAATACTGCTTCTGCATGATTGTGTACTTGTTTCAGGATGTCTTCAAAACGCAAAATTATAAAAAACCGCTCAGAGATGATAGATTTCACCTTTCCTGATGCCCCTATCTTCTCTCAGTATTTTGCCCTCTGCTCCCGTTTTTTTTAATTCATATAATTTATTATTATCCTAAAATAATAAGCAGACATATTTTTTTTTAATTACATTCAATAAATGGAAAATATAACATTATTTTTTCATTTATAAAATTAAATTTGTAATATTTCCAAAAAATATATGGAAAACCTACTCAAATACAATGGGTTTCAAGACTGATGAGACATATTGTCCCATGGTTAAAAGTCTAGATTTCAGCCATTAGAAAAAGTCTAGATAGTTTTTATAGTAATCTTATTTCAATATAAGTATTTTACAACGTTCTAACGCGTGAAGATTCATATTTTAAGTTTCAGTCTAATAACTGTAGCCGTAGGCCGAACCGAAAGGGTTAAAGCGTTGCTTATGTTTTAGAAGATACATACAAGTACTGCATTATTTTTAATAGCACATGATTAATTCTGCGCTTCGCTTCTTATGATTGATACTTTTTTTTGCAAGTACTGCGAAAGTCGGTAGTTAATAAACATATTTCTAGTATTTTTTTATGAAAATGTATTTTTTGCATGTACTTATTTTAACCCCTTGGAATGTCATTTCTGGTGAAAAGTGAAAATCCCAAAAATGTCGACTACCGCATTCTTTATTATGAGGGCAGAACATGTATTATGAATCATGATCCATGTGTCCCTGTAGGGACATATGGATGGATGAAGCAAGTGTACTTCAATTACAGCATCTCTCGATGGATGCACCTCTGGCGGTGGTGTATAGGGTTGATCCGTGGTCGAAATGCGGGATGGCCAAGAGCAATCTTCACCCATTTGTTCCCATGCTCGCTATCTTTTGTACGCTTGTTCCTCACTCCTCAGTCCTCATGTCCTCATGTCCTCATGTCACGCGGCAGAACACTATATGCCACAGATTAAGTTATATTATATATATGTAAAGACAGATTGGCGCTTACCGGATTAATAAAATAAATCTTAGTCGTCCGATAACCGGATGAATTAAAAAAAAATTCGTCCGATTATCGGACGAATAGATTATCTTATAAGGCTGTTGCTAGTCGTCCGGTAATCGGACGACTAAGATTTATTTTATTCGTCCGTTTACCGGACGACTAGCAACAGCCAAAGAATAATGCGATAGCACGCGGCGGAATCCTCGAGGCGATCGGCATCACGGACAAAATGCAATGGTCGGGAGGGAGACTCCGGAACGCTGAAGCGCGCGATAGCATACTAACGCATCCTTTCACTGCCGATCACTTGCTATCTTTTTGTCTGCGGAATGCGACAGCGCGCGTTCGCATGCGGCAGCACACTACAGCACGTGGTAGCACAGGCGGAACAAATGCGACTCCGTGCTGCCAGATGAGGTCCAACCCTTATTCGCTAGATGATTATTAAGACGTCATTGGTGAAAATAAATGAACAACAAATTCCATAAAATATTTAATTTTCATACAATATAATATAAATTTTTAGAAGCTACATAAATTAGATAATTAAAACTTGAAGATAGCTGGAATGCATAATTTTTAAATGGAATGTATATAAACTTATAGATTGACATTAATTGCCTTCAGAGATCATTTTTAGTTGAATAAGATATCTAGTTGGTTGTCTAGTTGTAAAGAAATTAAAGTGTTGATGATTTATAAAATTTAAGCAGATAGTGTAATAGGTTCCTATTTCTCGACTTTAAATTTTCTTTAAATTATTCATGAAATGTGATATATTTATCCTGAAAATATATTCTTCACATTTTATCAAAAAGATCTCTCCTGAATGTTTTCAAGAGAGATATTTGGATTTTTGACTTGAGTTCACTAGATGGCGCTTATTCATAAACATTTTTTTATTAATTGAATAACATTGCCTAATAGGATAAATAAAGTACAAGCTACTTATACAGAGCTTGTAAGAAAATTTAAATATTAACTATTACAAAAATACAACGATTCTTCTTAAATTACACAATCATAAATATGTGTATTAATAATATTTTGTCAATGAGGTACCTACTTAAAAGTCCTATGCAAGCATTTTAAATTTCCGAGACAAACATTGAGAGTTTTTTAAATTATAATGATTATTATTAATGCTTCTTTAGCTCTATTTTTATGGTCTATGACATTTTTGTAACCTCAGTTGCACTAGCCCTCACTAAACAATTATGGCCAACTATACTTTAGTAAAGCTTTTGTATTTTTCTACATAATCATCTAAATATAGGCTACATGTGTAAAATACTATTTATTTACAAAATAGGTGGACTCTTCGTTAAATTGTTCAAACACACAACACTCTTTTAATTACCTGATATTTACAATTCGCTTAAACCTACTTACTAATCTCAATAGAAATCTTACTTTGATTCAATATTAAATTGAGTATCACCTACGTTTCAGAAACCTAGCAGTGCCTCATTAAAATATTGCACGAGACAAAATATTCCAAACGTTTTATTAAGCGCCAAAAGGTTTGGTTTGGACTTATATTAAAAAGTTATAATTTTTGTGTTTTAGGTAATATAATTCACTTTGAGAGAAGCACGTCTAAATAATGAGTAGGTAGAGGTTACATTGGGTAGGATATAATAATATAAAGAGGTACAAATATGAATTCTACTAAACAACTTATATGCACAAATACACAGACAATCATAGTTATACAAAACACAAATACGTCCATATTAAAATTAATCTTAGGTCCTACAATTACTATACAAAATGAGAGGTTTTAAAATTATTCTATTAAAGCATAGAGTATAGACTCAACTTTCTACGCCATGGCAGTGAATAGTGTAATGAGGCAGTCTTTAAATTACCATCTATACTTTTACAAAAGTTGGTGTTCTATAATAAAATAAATTATCTAATTGAGATTCATTGGAAATCTTGTACTACGTAGTACGTCGTATGTCACACTCGGGTCTCCGCGTCGTCTTCAGTAGTAGACTTCCTGTAATTGACAAAATAATATATGTTGTTTATGATATTTTTTCTATAATATTATGTAGTGGTGTCAAAAAATTTGTGAAATTATTGTTAGTTTTTAATATTGTGTATTGTCTTAACGCTTGAATAAACTATTATTATTATTATATTTATTATTAGACATAATTGTATGGTTTATAATAATATGACTCATGATAAGGATAAAGAAATGAATGTACAAGCCTAACAAACTTAATATTTTCGTTGTTGGTAAAGCTGCTCATTTGAAATGTTAACGCCACCTAGTACGTAAAATAAGAACAAATACCATCACTTAAATAAGGGTTGTGACTTGTGTCCAGATTATTATGGCAGGGCAGGCCGTACCAACATCAATTCAAAAATGTGTGCTAGTATCATAGAGAGTACTATAAGTACTCGTAAGTACATACATAGCTGATATCATCATACGACGACATAATTTATCCTGGATATAGGATTTCTTTTTTTGGACCTCTGTCCACTATTAATGTCTAATCTAAACACGCCTAAGGATAACATTATACTATTACTTTATTTTTGACAGAAGAACTAGGTATAACTAGCTTATAAAATAAAAAGTTCTCGTAACATGCAAAAGAAAAATAATTTACCTCCTCTCTAAGATGTTTGCACGTGATTTTGAGGGCGGCAACACCACCGGTTAGCAAAGCAAAAGATGATTATAATGTGTGTTTCTCATACAACCTCCACCATCTACAGACAATGATCATTATGGCCTATGAGTTACATGCGCGATGAAACATGAAGAAAATTTTATAAAACGCATTCAACTTCAACCATAATAGTTAATAGAATCAGGTTTTCAACAATAATAAAAAATATATTTTTTAAGTCTAGTCCACCTTTGGGTATTTTTAAAGTATGTGAACATGTTCCAGTTACATAGTTTTAAAGATTACTACTTAAAATCTGGAATTTAATCAAACATTTAATCTGAGTTAATCAAATGCGTTTTATTTGCTTTTATGTCGGTACATGATTATTTTACTGTTGTTTAAAAGTGTAGAGCTGTTATAGGTATCTAAGTACAAAAAATACTGATTTTGCGATAGGTGTATTAGATGTGTTTTAAATTTAATTACACATTTACAGAAATTGTAGAAATAGACTGTTTACTTCGAGTGTAGTTTGCAATTTAACTTTATTTTTCATCTTAGTGAAATCGTAATTCAATATTGATACATGCAACCATTTCCATATTGTTTTGTGTAAAGAAACATTATTAATTGAAGAGTGAAGACTTCCACCAATGTTGGTAAAAAAGGAGTTTGTTAAATATTAAACAAAATATTACTCACTCGCTCGTTTCTCCCATACTCGCTAGTGGCGCCCCCATCGGTTGACCGTCCGCTGTAAAAATAAGATATACTGTACATTTATGGTATCCATAGATTTGTGAAGTAATCAATGCTTAATTTGTGGTGTTGAAAGTTTGAACATTAAACTTAATTTAAATGTTACGTATTGGTCGATTTAGAATAACAATGGCGCATTATTTCGATCGAGTTCCAATTTTTGCTTTACATTACAAAATGTAAGTATTAAAACTGATTATTTCCCCTTCAGTAAAAATTACTTTATTTACCTGCGTGCACATTTTCAGGAACATTTTGTTGCGGCGTCGGAGCCATTCCACGTGTACTAATGTGATCTTCTTCAGCTACATACAAGCGAAACAAAAACAAAACACATAAGCGAAATAATAGATGACACAAAATAAAATGCGAAAACAAAATTACAATCAGCGAAACCTTGAAAAATGCTAAAGTTTAGGTACTTATGGTTAGGGGCCGCCATTTTGTGATCGCTGTAGTGACGTTTCAAAATGGCTCCTTTAATCAAAGTCTAGTCGTAAGTTCTAACTTATAAGTTACCTCGGAGAGGAGTTATATGCTGACATCTTATAGGGGTTATTCTCATAGAAAAGCCAAAATAAAATTTACTAATACAATAAGTACTTAATTAAAAAAAAACTTTATGTGGTGAAAGTAAACGACAAAAAGTGAGAGTAAAGCCAACATCAAACAAATAATACAACCAAATACCTGTATAGGGGAATAGATATTTGTCGTGGGGATGATGTTTCTCCGAGCCGTCTGACATTCGATCATTGTATTCGTATCCCTCCATCTTTCTTTGATAGTCGTTTTTAAGCATCGTAGCTATTCCGGAATCCCGGAAATCCCGCGGCGGGTAGCCGTCATGATCTCGGGCTGTGACGCTGGAATCCCGGAAATCCCGGGAACCGTACACGCTGGGATCGGTGTTGAGGTATTTAGTGGGGCTGTACCCGTAGTCGGATGTTCGTGAGGAGAGATACGTTTTGGACCCGTAGGGGTTAGCGGGGAGGCCGTACATGGGAGAGATGGGGTAGCCAGGCTCGTACGGCACGCGTTTGTCAGTCTCGGTGGAGTGCACGCCGTACATTAACTCGTCCTCCATAACACCGTATCTGTAATTGTTAATGTGCAAATTTAACAAAATGAATGACTCTGGTCATAGAAACCATATGGTGTACTCTAAGCAAAATTTCATAAAAATTTTGATATTTAATATTTTTATAAAATTATGCAACTCAACTTGTGGGGTGTGACCCATAAACTCTGTTTGTAATGCAAATACAAATTATAAAATGTGTAAATTGACCTATTGCTACTCGCGTATCGTGGTCACTCTCAAACCTATTGCCGTTTCGTTTTCACGGGAACAAATATAATTTCGTTAAGATATATTTTTTATGCAAGACGAGATACAGTAATGACTAATGATAAATAAATGAAAATTTTTCCACATGATCCGCTGTTGGACTATAAGGGTCTTACTACAAAAGATTTAAACACCCGTTGAACAGTTGATTAGAGAAAAATTCCATACAAAATTGTCTCAAAACAACTGTTCATCAGATGTTTAAATCTTTTGTGGTAAGACCGTAAGTGTCTTAAACACACTAGGCCGAAAATACGCGGCCGAAGTTCGGCATGATTACGCTTGCAATGCGCTACGCATACAATATAACGCGACATAATTTCGGCATGGTGTGTTAACTCGTTAGTAATTTAAAATACATTGCAGGCGTAATTATGCCAAACTTCCTCCGTGTCTATGGTATGTTTAGACACTAACCCCGCGTTCCATTTAGCGTTAAAAACGATCAAAACGCTCAAAATAGGAGGAATTTTGAGCGTTTTGATCTTTGTTTTAGCTCCGTGGTTTTGATAGTTTTTAATGCTAAATGGAACGCGGAGTAACTAATTCTACAATCATACCTGTTATCTAGCGGCAGTCTTGTAGCATCCACGGTCGCCACATACGTGTCATGTACGTTCTCGAGTATGGAGGGTTTGTGTCGTCGCGCCATCACCACGTCTGAGGTCAGGTCGGGGGTGGGCAGGGTGGGGGACGCACCCTCCAAGTCTTGAGACCAGCGACCCTCCGCGCGGGAGTTGTCACCTAGAAGCCGTGGATTTTTAGTAAATAATTTAATTAAGGACCTGCTTCACCACTTCCTGATAAGTCGGATATGCTATCCACAACTTATCTGACAAACACTCCATACTCTGTCAGATAAGTTGCGGATAACCTATCCCGTATTAGGAAGTGGTGAAACAGGGTAGGCCCCAAGGCGAATAAAAATAAATTATTATCACCTTAGCATCAGTTTCAAACATATAAGTATAACCAGCAAGGTATTGTTTTATGTGTGTAAGAGAGAGAGTGAGACAAACACATTACCTTCTCTCATATGGCTGGGCCACCGCGGCGGCATGTTGAGCGGCGCGCCCTCTGTGATGTTGGGAAGGTACCCGCCGCCCGCGCCGTTCGTAGAGCTGCGCTCACCTGCACATTACATAATTGATAAGTTATAAACTATAACCTGATTATAGCATATCTTAAGCAGAATATTATTACAAATATATTGAGATCTCGTTCTTTAAAATCCGCTAAGTAAATATTTTAGAAGATAGGTGGGTCAAACATTAAACAATTTCTAAAACTGCTAAGTAACTACGTGATAACTACCCTTCCTTTTGGCTTGTCACCATGGCATTAACATTTTTTGTTGTTGCAAACAACGAAAACTTAATTCTACATGATATTACTTGTAGGCCTGCAAGAAGGCCTAGAAACACCAATTTCTTCAATCCTACAAACATCTCAAATGAAATTTTAACTCGTTTGATCGTTTTGTCTGAGGATGTGGTCTCAATACTAGCATGCGGAGTAGGCGTGGTGCGAGTCTCAGCGAGACAGCTTGGCTGTTGTCCTCTGTAAAGTTCCCTCCGCGCGGCTCTTGTGACTCGTCTGTCATAAAGGTGTGGTGCTAGTACTCACGTGCGGAATGGGCGTGGTGCGAGTCGCGGCAGGAGGACTCGTCGTCGTCATAAGGGTGTGGTGCGAATGGCGGTGAGAGGACTCGTCGTAGTCATAAGGGTGTGGTGCGAGTACTCACGTGCGGAATGGATGTGGTGCGAATCGCGGCGGGAGGACTCGTCGTCGTCAAAAGGGTGTGGTGCGAGTACTTACGTGCGGAATGGGCGTGGTGCGAGTCGCGGCGGGAGGACTCGTCGTCGTCGGAGGAATGGCTGGAGGCGAGGTCGAGCGAGCGCGCCGAGCCCTCGCTATCGCTGTCCTCCGTCCCCGTGCCCTCCGCGCGGCTCTTGCGACGACTCCGCTCCTCTGGTTGCGCACGATGAGACAAAAAGTTATTGTTTAGGTAGCGTGCAAGTATGTAATGCAATTAATGAAAGATTTTCTTCAGATAGCACTTAAAAACAAAACAATTTAATACGAAGTTAAAATGTTAAAAAAGTGGGTGCAACATAAATCAGGCCCAAAAGTAAGACCATAAAGCATATGGGGAGCGCTAAAGCATATTTAAGTCCTAAATTAAATCGTCGTGAAGTTCAATTTAACGACGGTAGATTTACATCTTTGGTATAATAGTTACCGTCTTTTCTGGTCCGCAGTGAGGAGTCGAATCCTCGAAGGTAGGCGGGCATGTCGCTCGCGCTCGTGTTGTAGTTGGACGTCGACGTGCTCGTATGACGGAGCTGCCCGTCACTGCGACTGTGGAAAAAGGTCATCTTTAATTGATAAAACATAGAGAAAGATAATGGTTTATCAATGTCAACGTGCCTTATTAACAAACGAAGATTAGAACTAGCCTAATGCCATAATAATAACAGGGGTGAACGGCTCTGTGGAGCGGGCGTGCAGCGAATACATCACAGACACGTGGCGGATATACAAACGTTTACATCGCGTGTTTGCAGCGAGTTTACCAAGCACAAAACGCTGCTATTCCGTTGAGCGTTCGCCTCGTATTCGCGGCGAGTCAGCAGCGAATTAGAGCCAGTCCACACGGCGTGTTGCGATAGCGTTGCGGCGACGCAGCGCTGCCGTTTGACGCATAGTCGGCCACACGGGCGCTGCGTCATCGCAGCGTTATTACGAAGCAGTCTTAACCTCAACAACCCCTCCCGCTTCGTCTCGGGGGCTGCTGTCCGCCATGTGTGCGTTGCGACGACGCAGCACCTTGGTTATTTGTATGTAAATAACCCAACGGCAGCGTTGCGTCGACGCAGCGCTGACGCAACGCACCGTGTGGACTGGCAGCGATGCGTATATAAATCCAGATAAATTGAGTCCTACGGCCGTACTCAGGGATATCTTTAACGCAGTAGTCACCTGTATGGGCTGGAGCTGGTCTTGGCGGTGGAGCGCGAGGTGGTGGAGCTGGCTGATATCCCGATGTTACGCATCTGCCGTCCCGCCTCCGTGCTGCTGTGGTACGCCAGCGACGACCTGACACGCAATCAAAGTGTTAAACATACGTACACGTAAAGAATCAAGTTTTTAAGCGTTTTCCAAAATGGTTTTAAAGCGTTTTTAAGCGATGTAACATAATCGACCATAAGATAATCTGCAAATGTAATAAATTACTATTAATAAGGTCATTAAAGATTGGGGTATTCAATCACAATCGTGCTTGAATACAAGTTCGCTACAATCTAGATAATGCTAAAATACAATACATAAGTACACACATCAGTATAAAAACAACTGTTCGGACATAGATTGGTAAAAATATATTGTAGTTTAATATGATATAAATAAAATAGCTCCCACACCGGTTTCAGTCACGGTGGCCGATTTCATTGACACCAGGCCAGCTACGTACTACGTACAGGAGTAATTTTATAGTGCCCAAGTGTGTGCGCAGTACACAAGAGCACTCTCTATTCCTTTACTTACTCTCATAACCCAGTGGGACGGCAGACCGACACGACCGGCGAGAGATCAGACGCAGGACCGATTTTTTACATGCCCATCCGACGCATGGATCATCTTAGTTGTCAATCAGGTGATCAGCCTGCATTGTCCTAACCAAACTTGGAAATATCATGTTTCCAACGCCGGAATCGAACCCACGACCTCCGAGTCAAGAGCCGCGCTCTATACCACTAGACCACGGAGGCGTTATATCCATACTAATATTATGAATGCGATAGTGTCTGTCTGTATGTCTTTCTGTCTGTCTGTCTGTTACCTCTTCACGCCCAAACCGCTAAACCGATTTTGCTGAAATTTGGCATGGAGATACTTTGAGTCCCGGGAAAGGACATAGGATACATTTTATCCTGGAAAAATGTACGGTTCCCGCGCGACAAACTAATTTTGGCGCAACGGAGTTGCGGGCATCATCTAGTATGATATACATATACATATCATCTAGTATGATATGTGTGCGCGGCAATATGCTGGCACGTAGGTTCGCACGATGTAGCAGGGACGCAAAAATGACGCTCTTTAAAGCGTATTGTCAGTCGTTCTACACGTGTAGCCTATGGGTCAGATATACGCAGCGCTCATATAGTACTCTCAAAGTCCAGTACAACAACATATTCAGGATGCTGTTTGGTCTGTCGCGTTATTGCAGCGCCTCATCTATGTTTGCTGAGGCACATACAGATTGTTTTCAGACAATTATTAGAAAGAGATGTGCCTCGCTCTGGTCGCGTGTGCAAAACAGTCCAAACAGAGTCCTGAATGTGTTGGGTAGCAGGTGGGATTCCGTGTTGCTGAAACATTGGGTGCAGCTCCATGCTCCAGTAGCACGGTTCCCATATATTTAATTGTTGAACAATATTATTATGATTCCAATTTATTTTATATTTTTTACTAACACTAGAATAAGGACCTATTGTTGAAACTAACACTATGGATGAAAATCTGAAATAAATTAATTGAATTGAATTGAATTGAATTGAATATAACGCCCTGTCATATAATATGATATATCACATGAACGTGGTGGGTTGGGGATGATTCTCTAGCGCGAAGGAGTCACAATAGATCCTCATGGGTCGCAGTGACGTCAGGGCTATAGCGCCCTGCCTTCTTTAAAAAAAAATAATCACATGAACGTATAACATATTTCGTACACGTAACATGTAAATATCACAATGATAACAAGTTAGATAAACAGACATGGCCTCAAACTTCACACTGACCTGTTAATTTGTGACAAGTTCTGCGCACTGGTACTGATGATCACCGAGGTGTCCGCTAGCGGCACTTTCTTGCCCATACACTTCAGCATCGTCCTATAATAGTAAATAATTGAATTCCTTATTAATTAATTGGTATTTATAATAATAATAAAACATTTATTCAACAAACACTCACACCACACTACACTTAACTACACACAAGTATTACATTATATCAGAGACCAGATACTATAATATCTGGTCTCTGATAATATTATTGAATATTGTGTAAGTTTTGATTGTTTATGAATAACTGTATTCCCTATATTCGACGTCATTTTTTCCACGGTAAATGTATTATCATGGACGTGACGAGATGGCAAGATACGAGAGGACTGCTTATCTCTAAGAGAATTTTGTTTCAGCAGTCCTAACCATTTTTACTAATTTAGGGTGTCATCTTTATGTACTATCAGAGAAGTTGATTCTTAGGCAGATGGAGGACCAAACTACGTAGGTACGTAGTTTGGTCGCGTTATGTCAAACCCAGCCGAGAGATCACAATTAACATTGAATTGACATGATCCGACCAAATGACGTTGGTCTGTTAACTGACTAGGAATCAATTTCCTCGATGGTACATCTATTCCAGAAAATCGAGAATGGGCATTGTCCAAAAAAAATCACATGTACTTTTTATATTTTTTTTCGTTAAAATAGGGTATTTTAAGAATATAAATTAAATAATTTTGAAATTCATTGGCTAGTTTTTTCTCAATAAAATTTTAAAGTTTCGCTGTGACGTCATCATCGGCGGCCAATTGGCCTCTGCAGTATGTTTTTTTTCCTTTCAATCTTATTTATAATGGCTGGTTCGTCAAATGTAAGTTTTCATTATGTTTTCACATACGCTTTCGCTGATACGAGAAGCTTACCAAAAGTTCTAAACGTAATGTTGGTCGAATTTATTGCGAATTTAACGCCATTGAAGGTCAAACTAAGGTTAAATTTATTTGTTCAAAAATATAAGTAAGTAATGGGTATTTTTTTCGTTTATATACAGAAAAACGATCACTGACCTTATTCCTCGAAATGTTTTTGTAATGAGCAAAATTAAAAAAAAATGGACAATCCCCATTGTTGATGATTTAGCGTTAGTTACCCACTATACCTGCGTAGATTATGTCGCACGCGTGCATTAGCGGCAGTCAGTCCCAATGCAGCGGCGACAGCGTGCGCGGCGACAGCGGCAGCGAGCGCGGCGCTGAGCGGGCGGCGACGCGACCCCGCCTCGCTCGCCAGCACGAGCGCGGACGCCCACGCGCCCACTAGCAGCGGTAAGCAGACCACGCTGACAGCTAGCAGCAGTCTGAGAGGATTTAAATAGATTATGTTAAGGCTTCGGCCAAACCTACGCGTCAGTAACGCGGGACGGGAGCGTCTGCAACGCGAAACTGGTGTTCACACCTGCGCGACTACACAATCTACGCGATGCGAAACCGTAGATTATTATCCCGCTCTGCCGACGCGAACGTCACGCGTTGCAGACGCTCCCGCTTCGCAGTCGCTTTGGTCGCTAACTAGTGCGTTGTGTACAGAACAGCCAGTGTATACAGCGGCTGTGTTGCCGCGTTTTGTGATAAATAAATAAATCTCTTGACAATTTAACAACCTCATCAACGAAAAAATATGTAGCTCTGTGAATTGACACTATTGTGTGTTTAAATCTTATTTAGCACCATTTATAAATATTGATTTGTCGGGCACAGTCGCAATATCACTGATGCGGCAGCTCTGCACTATTGAAAGCCTACTCTTACCGACGTTATTGTTAATGGACTAAATTACTGTATTGTCTGTAAGTATACATATTGTATTTATTTTAGGATATACCTAGGTTAGGTTAGGTAGTGAGAGCCAGTCCACAAGGCGCGTTGCGTCAGCGTTGCGTTGACGCAGCGCTACCGTTTGACGCATAGCCGGCCACACGGACGCTGCGTCATCGCAGCGTTATCATAAAGCAGTCTAAGGCTGCGTTTCCACTGGTTTCCACTAAAGCGGAGCGGAGCTTAGCGGTGCCCGAATTGACCAATCGTGCTATTACAGCGGAATGACAGCGAAGCGGAGCGAAGATTTCGAGCATGGTGATTGGTCAATTCGGCACCGCTAAGCTCTGCTCCGCTTCAGTGGAAACGCAGCCTTAATGTCAACACTTCGTTCCGCTTCGTCTCGGGGGCTGCTCTCCGCCATGTGTGCGTTGCGACAACGCAGCGCGCCGTGTGAACACCTTTGTTATTTGTATGTCAAACAACGCAACGGTAGCGCTGCGTCGACGCAACGCTGACGCAAAGCACCGTGTGGACTGGCTCTCAGTGTATGAAATGTATTGTCAACTAACCTTAAATTCCCGAATCCAACGATATGATCTCTAACGGTGAAGGCGGCGCGCGTGGCCCCCGCGAGGAACACGAGCGCGGCAGCTGCGAACACCGCGGCCGGCACCACCACCCACCACACCACCGGCTCGTGACAGCTCACCCAGCAACTGACAAAGTTCATAACAACATATTATTATAGGTAAACGAAAACTTGGAATCTGGGATTGTAATTTTGTAACTATCCATAAACCGAGTCATCAGCATAACAACAGCAGCTAAACTTCGAGATCTAATCTTCGCTGGTCACCGAGTGATTTCGGCTATCCGAGCAAATTCAAAAGTGGAACTGGTGGCTTGTAAAGTAAGTCTTACTGTAACATGTTTTCGGCTTTCATGTTGTAAGTTTAAAAATTGGTTAAACCAGTATATAATACTACTCACAACAACGCGTTCCCGTACTGATGCTGATGATGTCCGGCGGCGAGAGCGAGCGCGACCGCCGGCGCGGCGTACGCGGCCGCCAGGTGCGGCGCGAGCGGGCCGTGGTTGACGTCGCGCAGCTCCCGCACCAGCCGCCGCAGCTGCCACGCGTCGCTCGCCGCCCACCCCAGCGCCGCCACCCACCAGTAGTGCAGCGACATCGCGACAAACTTGCACGCAAACTGCACGACAAACGCAAGATTAGTATGTCAGTAAAAGTTCAACAGATCAGCAACAGACTCAACTTATTTTAAAACTTAAGAATGATAATACAGCTAGTTTGCACGCAAACTGCGTACCTACCGTACGCAAAATTCAATTTTCTCACCTCCGGGCAGAAAGCGTCAACTTTCTTCCCGATGCGCTTAGCGATGTTGCCGTTTTCCGCCTCCGTCGATAAGAAAAATAGTATACGCACCACGGGCAGTAAATAATAAAGCCTCAGATCACACGTTTGATTACATATGATCTGAGACATTTCTTATTTTCCTGCCCTAGGTGCGTAATGTACTATTTCAATGTTGAAAATTGAAACTCAAGATGAAATTTCATGTAGACTTGATGAAATAAACTTTTTATGTATCAAAGAGCACGGAAGTGCGCAAGCCTAGTTCCAGCAGGCCGCGCGCATGCCGTGCACTATTTACACGAACCGTTTCGACGTACTTTTGACCCCCCTGTAGCTCAGTGTCTATTGCGAGTGCAAAGATAAAATTATACCTACGTAATTATTTACGAGTACTTAAGCAGTATACCCAATTTCATAGATATTGCTTCAGTAGATCCTGAGATATGTCCTTGTAAAAATAGCTTATTTTGGCACTGACTCACTCATTCACTCACTCACTCACTGACCGGTAATCAAAACCTCTAGGCCACTTCCAATAATTGTCCTAGCGTTATGAAATTTGGCACACAGGTCGTGTGTTATATGTAGATTAACGAAAAATTAAGAAATTGTAGAAAATGGTCAAGCGTGAGTCGGTTCATCTACGAACTTCAGAGGCCACTTCCAATTGTCCTAGCGTTATGAAATTTGGCACACAGGTCGTGTGTTATATGTAGATTAAAAAAATAAGAAATTTTAGAAATCGGACAAGCGTGAGTCGGCCTATCTACAGCCCATACAAACTTTAATGTCATAGCGTTATGAAATTTGGCACACAGGTCATGTGTTAAATGTAGATTAACAAAAAATTAAGAAATTTTAGAAATCGGTCAAGCGTGAGTCGGCCGATCTACGAACTTTAGAGGCTACTTCCAAATGTCCTAGCGTTATGAAATTTAGCACACAGGTCGTGTGTTATATTATTATGTATGTGTTACGATAAATTAAGAAATTTAAGAAATCGTCAAGCGTGAGTCAGTTCATCTATGAACTTTAGATAAAAATTCTTATGTACCAGTGATATAATGAGGCATCTATTGAAAGTATTGTTTATATCGGGCGTAGCACAAAAAGAAAACATAGGTAGGATTTCTTGAAAAAAAGTATTGAAATCCCACCAAAAACATACCTGTTAAAATAGGGCCTAGTTCCTATAGGCTAACTGTTGGTCTAAAAAAAGAGTTGAAATCCAATCCAATGCCAAGTTCAGATGCACTTCATCGATCATAATCATCTTCATCAACAGCCTGATCCATAATACTTCTAAATTTGAACTTGGCAGGTTTTTGTGCTATGCGTTACACTTGATTAATTATATAATTAGATAATATTAATAGAATTTAAATAACCTGCCAAGTTCAAATTAGAAGTATTATGGATCAGGCTGTTGATGAAGATGATTATGATCGATGAAGTGCATCTGAACTTGGCATTGGATTGGATTTCAACTCTTTTTTTAGACCAACAGTTAGCCTATAGGAACTAGGCCCTATTTTAACAGGTATGTTTTTGGTGGGATGAATGTTTACAAAGAATCATATTTGCAAACACACATACAAAATAATCTTTACATTTTAAAGTTTTGTAAAAATGTAAAGATTTCTTGTCAAATGTGTAATGGAAATGTTATTACAAAACCTCACCTCATTCTGCACCAAGCTGCTTCTAGCCTTCAGCGCAACTAGATATATCAGTTCCGCCATAAACACACAGAAGATGAGGTGCTTGTGTATGGAGTTGGACACCGTAGCGGCGCCGCCCCGCATCAGACAGAGCGCTAGCCAAGTCCATGCGAGTAGGGGAAGAGATATACTGAAGCCAGTGTAGGATGATACTGATTCGAGTAATGATGGTTCCGGAATTAGCTGTTGAGAAAAATATAGAGTTAAGTAGAGAAAATAGTTTTAAAATATAATTATTAAAAATCTCATGTAGCAGGCTGATTCGAAGAGTTTTACTAAATAATTTTATTTGTTAATGAAATAAAAAAAATAGGATTTAAATGACATTACGCATTGTAACTAAATTCCTTTAAAATTAGATTGAACCAGTCAATAGCTAAGTTCGAGAATTCTCCCTAACGTTAAGTGTCTCCTGGCGGTCTTTAGGGGCATGTATCTATTAAAACAAGCACGTACATACAATGGCTGCTACTTAGCGTTAGGAGGATGTTGGTGAAAACTGGCATAAGTCTGCCTTTTTCTCTCTTACCTCGATATCCACTTCATCAACAAGGACAGCGAAGGTAGACAGATGGTTGCAGGTGCAGTTGATGAGCAGCGGCTCGTCTGAGTACGGGGACCAGTCGTAGTCGATCTCCGTGTGACACCCCACGCGGGACCACTCGCCCACACTGAATAAAAGATTATTGTTTACATATAATTATCATGATTGTTTATATTCGTTCTATCACTCTTGTAAGTGCCAAAATATCAGCAAACGATAGAAAGTCTCAAAACTTTACAATTTTAAATTGTAAAGTTACTGACATAATTTTTAAGACTGGCAGGTTTCGACCACAAACCAACTTTTATAGGCACCGTTTATACGAACTTACTTATTTTATGGCTTGCACTTACTTGCACCAGTCTATGTTAAAAGTAAATCGCTGCATCAATATTTTATTTCTCTCAACCAATATCTATACTTATTATAAAACAAAGTCGCTTTTTTCCCTCATGTCCGTTTGTTCCCTTTAATCTTTCAAACTACGCAACGGATTTTGATGATTCTTTTAATGTTAGATAGCCCATTTATCGAGGAAGGCTATATTTTATCACGCTAAGACTAATAGGAGCGAAGAAATAGAGGAAAATGTGGAAAAAACGGGGAAAATTATTTGAAAGGGCTAACTTGAACGCGCTAATCTCAGGAACTACTGGTCCGATTTGAAAAATTATTTCAGTGTGAGATAGCCCATTTATTGAGGAAGGATATAGGCTATATTTATCACGTTAAGACTAATAGGGGAATGTGGAAAAAACGGGGGAAATTATTTGAAAGGGCTTATCTCGCGAACTACTGGAGCAATTTTTATGTTATTTGACACAGATAAGAAATAGACCGCGTGAAGGATCATAGGCTATCGATTTTTATATATATTTTTAGTGGCTATATAAATTTTATAACCGTGTGACTCCGGGGCGGGTCGCTAATATTAAGTAAATTAATGTAACCTAGACTGGCGAAAGTAAGTCTAAACTTTACTTCTCTTACCCTCTCACAGTCGACCAATGCACGCACTGCGGGTTTGTCCTGGATCCAAACGTCTCTCTGTTAATATCCAGCCACATCTGAAGTCTTATAGGCTTCTTCAGTCTTACCCCATTGAGGCTCTTATACACTAGCTTCTTTTTACCCCCATCTTTGGTATTATTCTCATTCTTCAGATCATTTGGATCCATGACGAGAGCCATAAATTTTGGACTTTCTGAATCGTCGAGTTTTTCTGCTACGTAAGCCGATTCGTTTTCTTGAAGGTTTTCGGTTGGTTTTTCCTGCTTTTTGTATGCTGGTTGAATAACTATCGGACCGTGGTTGTCTTGGCTTGCAGTTTCTTCGCTGGACCACGTGTTCTTAGTGTTTGGATGCAGGCTATTCGTATCTACTCCGTGTTGCTGGCCTTTGTTGGCGTACATGATACCTGTGAGAATAATAGTTTGTTGCAATTAATTTCTTTAACATAAAAGTATAGAACTAATAGACTTCCTAAGATAAAGGTTACTCTAGGAAAAAGATAAACTGACGAAGTAAAAAATTAGAGATGACAGTATCTATTATATATCTATCTATACTTATTATAAAACAAAGTCGCTTTTTTCCCTCATGTCCCTTTGTTCCCTTTAATCTTTAAAACTAAGCAACGGATTTTGATGATTCTTTCAGTGTTAAATAGCGAGGAAGGTTATAGGCTATATTCTATCACGCTAAGACTAATAGGAGCGAAGAAATAGAGGAAAATGTGGAAAAAACGGGGAAAATTATTTGAAAGGGCTAACTTGAATGCGCTAATCTCAGGAACTACTTGTCCGATTTGAAAAATTTTTTCAGTTTTAGATAGCCCATTTATTGAGAAAGGCTATAGGCATAATTTTTCCAGTGGCTATATATTTTATACCCGTGCAACGCCGGGGAGGGTCGCTAGTAATTTATAAAAGGGCTCATTCACGTCCGCCGTGCAGGTCTGCAAATGAACATAGCTCACTGATTTTTTTTTTAATTAAATAAGGGGGCAAACGAGCAAGGTGCGTTGCCGGCCTTTAACGGTCCACACTCAGTGTTTCCGGGAGTGTGGACCAATCAGTGAGCTATGTTCATTTGCAGTCCTGCACGGCGGACTGCCGTGAAGGGGCCCTTTAAGATTCGTTATTTTTGTAATGCTCTTATTTAATTAAAACTATTACGAAGCTTAAATGTGTTGCCATTTAAAGTTTCGTAACGATCATACGATCATATATTTCCAGACTCTTCTATTGTCTATGGATTAGTATCCATAGACAATAGAAAAGTCTGAGAGAGGTGGTGGTCCAACTCTTCTCTACCTACCCTCAACATCATCCACGTTGTCTATGGTGTTATCTTGCGTCTCTCTCAACCAGACACTCTCAGGCACATACAAGGCGAGTTGCAGTATGGGCGATCCTACAGTGATGTTGATTCCCCATCGTCGCCCGACCGACTCGTCCATACGGAGAGGCATTAAGTTTGAAGTGTTACGAGAGTATTGGAGGTAGGAAAATACAGCGCGGGACTCGTAGTTCGTTTCTATGTTATCTGTGGACAATATAGATTGTTTAATAAAAGTAGTTCGTTATGAGAAATAAAGGTATATTTAGGTCCAATTTCACCAACGCACGTCTGTTAATTTTAATGGCTTGTTAAAATGTCGTCTTCTCTTTTATTAGTATGAAAAACGAAAGAGATAGTGTCATTCTAATTATTCGAGCATTAACTTTAACAGACGTTGGCTCTTAGCAGAACTGCAAAATTAAGATTAATTAAACACAAATTAAAACCAAAATAAATGATTGTGTCAGAAAAAAGTATTTATTATTGACATTAGTAAGGAGTGAACTTTGTGTGTTTATTGTGTTATAAAAGCTGTAAAGAAAATAATAATAATATTATTGCACACCTTGCATATTGCTTATCCCGATTAAATCTAGAGGCAGCAGAACTCTGGAATACTTGTCGAATTTATTCTTGTTCTTCACATAGTTGTTGTATTTCGGGAACGACACTGTTGGACTAGAAGGTCGTTTATTCTTAGATTTCCCCAATCCGTAGTAGCCTGTAGTTTGTATGGGTGAATGTATGAACGACGATGTATCGGGCAGAATAACTTTTTCCGTAGTGTAGGTTTCTGTATTTCGGTTCAGTTGAGTCGGTTCAAAACCGTAGATGGATTCCGCTGTGACGATGTCGACTCCAATTGCTAAAAAGAAGAGAAGTAAATAAATATTATAATATGAGGGGAGGATAACATTAACTAGGAATAAGAGTTAAGAAACGGATAAACCCGATGCTCTTTGGTCAATAAATTCTGACATTCTGGATTACTGCTAATCTTTTGTCAAAACTCAAATTTTTGATTTGTGATTTCTCTTTCATTTATTTGAAGAACGAGAGAAATAACATGATATTAATCTACGATCAATTTGAAAGAATTAAATAAAATTAAAGAAGAATAACTAGCTGAGAACGTTTTAAAGAAAAAAGTTAATGAGAGATTTTTCTATATATATTTTTAAGATACAAAAATCTCAGTCTGGGTTTGCGCCCGTCACGTTCGGACGCGCTCCGTGTTACGATCTCTGTAACGCCAACATTCATTTCGTATTTACGAGTTTTTTTTTGTTTCCGAGTTTAAATATTCAGGATTATGATTATTTCGGTTATAATTATTTATAATTATCAAATCAAAAGTGAATTTAAGTGAATAGTTTTGTTTTATTACAAACTTTCTTATTAAAAAACTGTTCCAAACTCGAAGCCTATTTATATATATATTATGAGATAGCGTGTTTGTTTTTGTAATCCGAGGCGGTTTCTCTATTTCTATCTCTTTTTCCCTTAAACGTCATTCGACTTTTCACACCTGTCAGTTGCTCTTGACATCTAGATGTCAAACTTAAAAAGTATAAATGTCGGATGTCGAGAGCAGCGCGCTCATTGGCGGTTTGTTTTTTGATCCGTGCGGTTCTCTAGTATTTAATATTTTAAACGGTGTTACCGTTCGCTTTTTAATTATTTTTATTAAAATTTTAATATAATTATTGTTTAAAAATAAATTATGGATAAACGCAATAATTCAGAAGAATTATTTTCGGTTTCGGCAAAACGTGCACGTCATAGCAGTGAAGTTATAGACGAGTTGATTTTACAGGTTAATAACATTCAAAATTATTTAAGTAACTTTTTGCCTAGTGAAAATGCCGTGCAGGACAATAGTCCAGATGCAGACATACTGGACGCTAACATCAGCGGTGAGTTATTTGAAAATTTTAATTTGGAAAATGAAAATGTGCATGAAACGCCTGGCTCTGCCGAATTAAATCAGTCTCAGTCGATACCTGTATCTGAGCCTTCGTTTTCTATGCCGGTTTCTACTATAGTTAAGGAACCAAATATACAAAGAGCTTCGCTAAGTCATATTGAAAAGCTGAAATCATTGCAGCATTTTGAAACCGATAATTGGTCGGAAGTACGATATTCAGACGTACAAAAATTGTATTGTGCCAATCCTGGTTTCGTAGAATTGGATTGTAATGACGAATTAAAACCATATGAATCGTCTTTAAATTTATCATATACAGAACGTGGTTTCGCAGCCATTTCATTAGCCATCCTCAAACAAAATGAGGCATTGGAACAAGTAATTAAAGATTTTATTTCGTGGTTAAGTTCCGTGCAAGTTACTGACGCGAAGTCAGTAGAATCTAAAATTTGTGAACTTTTTACGCAAGGGGAGTTTAGTAAAATCTCAAACGATCTTTTGCAGATGGCATGTGGCCATCGAGCCGATATTATACAGCAGCGCAGAGACGCTTTATTGAAATCGGTTAAAAATAAATATGTTAAATCTACCCTCCGAAAAATACCCCCAACTTGTGAAAGTTTATTTAATAAAACCGATTTTTCGGCTGTTATTGATAAAAATGGAGGTAGTAGTAAAGTTTTTTGGCCTCAAAAATCTGATAAAATCCAAGCTAGAAAATCTTTTTCCGATAAATTTTACAACACTTTACCTGCGCAAGGTCAGAACCTACTCCCACTGCCGCACAGTGGAACAAATTTTGGATTCAATAATAATTATATACCGTCACAAAATATTGCACCCTTTAATCCCATTATGCAACCTGCGCAAGGTGTGCCAAACCAACCGATTTTTAATAACTTTCCACGTCTTCCTACGCAAGGAAGGAATTTTCGTCCCAGAGGTCCTCATCCCTCAGGGAGCGGGCTACAAGCCAATAAAACATATCATACCGCCTCTCGTCGAGACGGAAACTTTAAAAAGAAATACTGACTAATTCAGAGCCCGTCAACTACAACTATTCCCAAACAGATGGGTAAAGTTAGGAGCGGATCCATACTTATTAATCATGGGCTACAGAATTCCGTTGAAAATAAAACCTCTCCTTCATTTTACCAACATAATATAAAATTTTTTAGACCATCTGCTCCAAACTATGTCTTCCAAAGACACGGGGTTGACCATAATTTACAAAGGCAACCTGTGACAAATAATAATATACCTGCCATTAGGTCTAGCGACAGCCTCCACGGTATTCGCGTCTTTAACAAATTGGCTAGCTCAGATATTACGAGAGCAGGGAATACACCTAATTGTGTACTTGGACAAATTTTTAATTGTTCACCAGTTATATGTAAAGATGTTGCGCAAACATATAAATCTAACTTCGACTTTATTAATTTACCTCGGTTAGACAGTAACCTGGTTAAAATCTGCCCTAAATCCTCAGCAAACCTTACTGGTTTTGGGCGTAATGTGGGACCCGATCCGCAATCTAGAACGGTTACCAAGAAACAAAACTCTGCGCATAAAAATTTAGATAATATTATGTTTAGAAATATGCCAGTTAAAGATGGCCAATTTAAAAACAATACAGTTTTTAAGTCATCTCAATTTCGTAAGTCCTTGTGTCACGAGAGGTCGCCTAGACTATTGAAATCTTTTGGACTTTTGTCAAAAGATACGGGACATTCCTCTAAAGAAATTATTCCCTATGCCGATGCTGGCGTTTCTGGAAATTCAATAGTGGGTTCGAAACCTACATATTTAATCTCCGATTCATCTCAATCCGGTGTCTCATTACTTAGCCACCGGTACATTGCGTATGACAGTAACTTGGTGGACTCACGAGCTTTCAAACCACAAAGAGGTGATGGTGATTCTCAAAATTTTTCAAATTTTAATTTTACATCGAGTAAAAACCACTATGTCAGTGCAGTCGGACAACATAACAACTCTTGCGTTTCTAAAAAACGAAGACTCTCAATCCCAATCTCTGTTAAGTCTGTCACGTCAAATATTTGCTATCCTGGATCGACACAATGTCAATCTATCACTTCACCATCTGTCCAGCCGGTACAATGTGGAAGCAGATCGGTTGTCGAGACAAAAATTGACCCCATAAATATGGCATCCTCTGCCTCCGATCACTGTGAAGTTTTTCAGAAAAACTGTACTGCCGGTGGTAGACCTATTTGCCCCTCAGTCAGCCCATGTAGTCCCTCGGTATCCGAACCTAGATTTAATGGGCTATCAGGCGGAAATTCACGACCCATTAAGTCGTCTTTGGAACTATCCCCTGGACTGGGTATTATCACCCCCTTTTCTCATGCCTCGGGTACTTTCGCATTTGAACAACGCACAGGGGAGCTATCTAACTATAGCACCAAGATGGGTGAATGCCAGCCGCCTTCTATCCAGCCGAGCTCTAGAAGCTCCGTTCACGATCCTAAATCTAGACAAAGTACTTGTCGATCTAACGATCAATCAACTGTGTCCACGAGTACAGAACAGAGTAATGGAAGTTTGAAAATGTGGGGGTGGACCCAGGCACTAAAAGGCTGGACACCCGATCAAATTAACCTTTTAAAATCAAGTTGGCGTGAGTCTACTAGGAGGTCTTATGAGTGTGCATGGCGAAGGTGGTGTATTTGGGCCCATCAGAATAATATACCTATAGTTACTCCTACAGGGTCAGATCTTGCTAGATATTTATCAGACCTTTTTCAAATACATAAGCTTTCTAGAAATACTATTATGCTTCATAAATCTGTAGTGTCAACTTTATGTGACCCTAACGAATGTAGACAACTTAGTTCTCATCCACTTGTACAGCACATTTTAAAATCAATTTCTAACAAATGCCCGAAAAACGAGAAACCTCCTATATGGGACATTGATTTTCTATCTACCTGGCTTTGTAATACTTTTAGTACAGATTTAAATTTATATGAGTGTTCTAGACGTACAGCATGTATATTATTACTGTGTTCTGGAAGGCGTATACATGATCTCACCTTATTGTCAATCGATCCTGATAATTGTTTAATATCAAACGATAGTGTCATTTTCTGGCCTAAATACGGTTCAAAGACTGATAATGCCGATTATAGGCAATCTGGATGGAAACTGGTTCAGAATAATGAATCTCAGGCTCTAGATCCCACCTTTTGGATAAAATCTCTAATTAGACTATCTAGAGCAAGGCGAGATGAATGTAAATTAGATAACTTATTTCTGACAGTTTGTGGTCCACCCAAAGTGGCGTCTAAAACAACTATTTCAAACTGGCTAAAATCACTACTATCCGAAGCGGGTATAAAAGCCACACCAGGTAGTTTTCGCCCAGCTGTTGCATCTAAAAATTGGGTGCAAAATTTTCCTATTGACGAAATTTTACAAAGAGGAAACTGGCGTTCGCAAAATGTGTTTCTAAAATATTATAAAAGAATAATAAAACCTAATCAAGAGGTTAAGTCAGTTACAAAATTATTTACATCTATTTAGATTTTGTTTTTGAGTTTTATTTTAATAATTGAATTTTACTTTTGTCTTTATAAATTATATTTAATTATTACTTGTATTCTTTATTTTTGTATCTATTGAACTATAAAATATAATTATAAATAAACTATTTTTACTTGTATTATCTTTTCCTATTTTATTTAAATTAATATTTATAACTTTTCACACCAGGCGATATCAAACACGTCTCATAATATATATATAAATAGGCTTCGAGTTTGGAACAGTTTTTTAATAGCAGCGTTTTACCTACCAATAAAACGCATATTAAAACACTTTCCAAACTCGAAGCCTATAGTTTGTATATCTGCCTGGTATATATATATTATGTAAAACCAATGAGCGCGCTGCTCTCGACATCCGACATTTATACTTTTTAAGTTTGACATCTAGATGTCAAGAGCAACTGACAGGTGTGAAAAGTCGAATGACGTTTAAGGGAAAAAGAGATAGAAATAGAGAAACCGCCTCGGATTACAAAAACAAACACGCTATCTCATAATATATATATAAATAGGCTTCGAGTTTGGAAAGTGTTTTAATATGCGTTTTATTGGTAGGTAAAACGCTGCTATTATTACTTTTTTCGATCTACCCGCATTGTGTTGTAATTATTATGAGTGAACCCGAGGAAGAAGGAGCGATGGAGCCTGCACTCAATGAGATGTCTGCGGAGGCTGTTAACATAATCGTACTGGAATCTGGAGAATATGAAGGAGAGGTAGACTTAGAGTGGGATGATGCAGGTATGTCCGTAGGTCATAATAATCTTGACGACATTGGAAGTGAAGCGATGTTGCAGTCAGGCAACAAAAGGCGACTAACAGGCAGTTCTCCAGAGCCGCTAGCTGATGATGGCTTTACACTGGTCACGAGATATAAGCGCAGGAACCTGCAGAGAACCCCTCCATCTGCATCACCTCATCCGCCAGTTAATTTACGTAATAATTTTGGAGTTTTTATAACCGCCAAGACCGATTCCCTACCTAAGCAGTTAGCGTTTGCAAAACTATTGGCTAAATATAATATTCAGGGCATAGAGACTATCAAATATAAAAGTCCTTTCAAACTTTTCATTAAATTTAAAACCGAGCTAGACACAAACAATTTTCTAAATAATAAAATTACACAGGATCATGAGTGGGTTTGTAGAAATATTAACGAGTTGCATTACTGTTATGGCGTGGTCCGGGATATTGACATTGATATAGAAGATAAGGAATTGAAAGAGATTTTCGAATGTGACACAAAGATTTTATCCATTAAGAGGTTATTACGGAAAGATTCGGATGGTAAGTGGATAAAGTCTGAAACCGTTCGAGTAGGGTTCGAAGGTTCAAATCTTCCAGAGTTTATAAAAGCTTACGGATGTCGAATGGCCGTAGATTCTTACATGTATCCTGTGACTCAATGCTCTAAATGTTGGCGATACGGTCACGTCAATCAGATTTGTCCTTCTAAGACCCCAATTTGTCCTAAGTGTAGCGGGAAACACGAAAACTGCGAAACGAAGAGTTATAGGTGTGTTAACTGCAAAGGGAATCACTTATCTTTTATGAAATCTGTATGCCCTGTATTTGTAAAAGAAAGAAATATTCGGATTTATATGGGAAATCATATGTGCTCTTATAGGTTTGCATTAAATAAGTTGAAGGAAAAGACACTGAAAAATACTTCGAGCAGATTGGAACCCGAGATGCCTTTTGTTAAACCTATTGTTTCCCACGTCAGGACAGACGGTGCTTCGGTCCCAACTTACAGAGATGTTACTGTTGGTAATTATGAAGCCATTGAAACTTTACAAGAAAGTGATGATGACAATATGGAATTAGATGAATGTGTTTCTTCGGTGCCAAATCAAGAGTCATCTACCACATCTGAATTCAAGAAAAATAACAAAAATAAATTCAAGAAAAAAAGTCTAGAAATCAGACGCGATAAAGAGGACGTTTTTCCTAATTTGGTGATAACTAGTGCTGAAATCCATGCTGAAAATAAGCAAGATGAAAAGTCTAGCTCTAGTACTAATCGTAAAGAAAGGAAGCGTTTACTAGAAAGGATTTTAGATAAAATAAGAGAGGTTTTTGTAGCAGAAGGAAGTTTAAAAGATAAGTTTAAAATGTTGTTTGAATTTTTCTGGTCCGAAGTGGTAGATGTCTTACAAGAATACTTGAATTTTGAGACGGTGCTTAAGTTTATGGGACGAAACAATAATGGCCAGTAATATCGATTCTTTACACAGCAGTATCAACATTTTTCAATGGAATGCTAATAGTTTAAAACATAAAGCCAGTAGTTTCGAACTTTTGATGTCACAAGACAAAATACATATGGCCTTTGTCAGTGAAACATGGCTTTCATCTAGTGTCAGCCTGAAGTTTTCTGGTTATAATATTGTGAGAGCAGACAGAGAAGATTCATATGGCGGGTTGTGTGCCATAATACATAAATCAATAAAATTCTCTGAACGAGCTACTAATATTCCTAACTCTGATATCCAGATTATCAATATTGACATTTTTAACGTACCTACATTAAAGCACGTGATTGCTGTGTATTGTCCGCCTTCAATTTCTACATGTCAACAGGATTGGGATGCTATTTTCAATATATTCAAAACAGGTTGTCTTATAATCGGCGATTTCAATGCGCATCACACTCTGTGGTCCTGCAAGTCTGATAGAAGAGGTGAAGCTGTTTATAAAGCTATGTTAGAAAATGATTTTATATGTCTTAATGACGGTGCGCCTACTAGAGTGAAGTGGGTTAACGGTAGCCTTCAAAAAACCTCGCCTGATATATCATTTGCATCCACAGACATTGCTGTCAATATGGGTTGGCAGGTTACAAATGAATCCTTAGGCAGTGATCATCTAGTGTTAAAGTTAAGTTGTGGTTTTTATAGAACAAACAGACACATTAAAAAAAGAAATTATAAAGCAGCTAATTGGGAAGAATACACTAAAGAAGCTACAACAATGTTTAATCATGAAGAAGTGAATGATGTCCAAAAGAGTTATGATAGTTTTACAAATCAAATTAAATATTTAGCTGATAAGCACATCCCTTGGATCAAAATTTGTCAAGAGCCCATAACAAACTTCAAACCCAAACATTACTGGAATAAGGAGCTTTCAAAGGCCGTTGCTGAAAGGCGTCTTGCATTGGCGCAGTTACGGCGTAACACCTTCTTATTTGCTTCTATGGAAAAACAAAGTATCCCAAGCCAAAATACTTATAAGAAAAGAGAAATCTAAGTCGTGGAGAGAATTTTGTTCCAGTATCAACCACGAAACATCAGCACCCGTTATGTGGAGAAAGATGCGATGGATCAAAGGCAACACTGGACGCAGAGATACTGTAGATCCTCTTAATGCTGAAAAACTACTGCATTCCTTGACTCCTGATTATGTTGCTGAGAAGGAGCCAACTTTGCCAGAAAGACAACCTTCCATTATAGAATCACCCATCACTCTCGCGGAGCTTCGTAATTGTTTAAAAAAGAAAGATACCTCTCCAGGAATGGATAATATATCATATACTATGATCTATTATCTTCCAAATAATGCTAAGTGTATGCTTTTAAAAATTTTCAATTTAATAATGTTGTCGAGTAATGTACCTGATCAGTGGAGAGACATACAAATAATCCCTATTCTTAAACCGGGAAGGGATCCCACTCTTGCCTCCTCATTACGTCCTATCTCATTAATGTCTTGTCCGTGTAAGATATTCCATTTGATTTTATTAAGAAGATTGGAGTGGTTTATTGAAAGCCAGGGCCTCCTTCCCGGCACGTCGACTGGTTTTAGACGTGGACAATCTTGTGTTGATAACCTAGCTTTACTTACATCTCATATACAATTAGGTTTTGCCAGAAGAGAGCCAACAATCGCTTGCTTCATAGACATTGAGAATGCCTACAACAATGTAAATATAACTGCATTAATTAATATCTTGCAGGAAATTGGAATCGGTAATTTTATTTGTAAATATTTGTTTAATTTTTTGTCTAATCGTCGTTGTACAATTGTTTTAGATGATCTTAGTGAAGTAGTAGCATTATTAATCAGATGTACAAACCAGGGACTAGCTCAAGGGGACCCCCTTTCTCCTTGTTTATTTAATATTGCAACCAGATGTATTTCTAGAATTATTGTAAATAATAATGTTTGTAACTCTCAATACGCTGATGATTTCGTGTTATACAAAACAGTTGTAAATGGTAATACTGTAGAAGCAGTTAACTCTCTTAGGTTAGCTATAAAGGCCGTGATTAACTATTTGAATAGTATTGGTCTACAATTATCTGTATCTAAATCTAATATTTGTGTATTTAATAGAACTAGAAGACGTTTTAACATTGATATTGAGATTAACGGCTCATCTCTTAACATGGTGGATAAAGTAAAATACTTAGGTTTATGGTTGGACTCGTCCTTAAGATGGAGTCTTCATGTAAATGAATTGTGTGCTAAAAACTATAAAAGTTTGAACGTCTTAAAAGTTCTATCGGGTAGGTCGTGGGGAGTTCACCCTCAATATATTCGCCGTCTTTATATTTCTCTTGTAAGGAGCCGACTGGACTATGCTAGTTTTATATATGGTAGTTGTGCTAAAACACATCTCAAAAAGCTTGATATTCTACAAAACAGAGCGTTGAGAATATGTGGTTCTTTTATACGTAGCACTCCGGTGTTTGCTATGCAGAGTGAACTCTCCATTCCTCCCTTGTATATACGTAGGTACGTGTTGGCCAGTAGATTCTTTCTTAAATTTAAGTCTAGACTAGGCAATGATTTGTTATATTCTTTAGATCAGTTAAATTTAGTACGCAACTATTTTAGCAGTACTAATTTTCCAATTCTAGCTCAAATTAACTCTAAATGGAGTAATATTAATGTATATGAATGTGAAAAGTTAGAGGCGTATTCTTTAAACACATGGGTGTCTTCAATCGATGTCGAAGAACTCATTGTCGATAAAGTTGGCGATATGGCTCCAAAACGGAGCTTTTCTGATTGTGAACTTAAAAATTATTTTTTGCAATTTATATCTGATAATTATTCCGATTGTTATAAATTATATACGGATGGCTCTAAATGTACTCAAGGTATTGGGGCTGCCTTCTTCGATCCCCAATTAAACGTTTCACAGAAGTTTAAATTACATAGAGATAATAATATAATGACTGCTGAACTTCTAGCTATTAAAGAATCACTAACATATGTTAATAACTTGGATAACAATAAGAGTATAGTTATTTTATCAGACTCGAGAAGTGCTCTCCAACACCTTCGTCGGTGTGCCACTAAGCAACGTGGCTCTCCGATAGCCTTCGAAGCTTTGGATTTACTCCGGCATATTTCTGGAAAAGTTTTTATTAAACTACAATGGGTTCCAGCCCATGTCGGTTTAACTGGAAACGAAACTGTAGATGCGCTTGCTAAGAGTGCAGTTATGGATGGTCCCGTAGTCTGTTCTAAACCTTTTGTAAATGAGCTTCGACATCACATTAAAGAGAAGGCGCTCGAGAAATGGGAATACCATTTTGGCGAGGAATTACAAAGAGGTGTTGGAGTTTGGTACGGAACCATCCAGAATAAACCAGTATGGGAGCCATGGTTTATTTCGTGTAATTTATCGAGAAAGTTGTTGGTGTCAGCCTTTAGATTACGATCTGGGCACATTCCAGCAAACAAATTTTGCCACTTGGTTGGAATTAAGCCTTCGCCCAATGGGCATTGTCCAAAAAAAATCACATGTACTTTTTATATTTTTTTTCGTTAAAATAGGGTATTTTAAGAATATAAATTCAATAATTTTGAAATTCATGGGCTAGTTTTTTCTCAATAAATTTTTAAAGTTTTGCTCTGACGTCATCATCGGCGGCCAATTGACCTCTGCAGAATGTTTTTTTTCCTTTGAATCTTATTTATAATGGCTGGTTCGTCAAATACAAGTTCTCATTATGTGAAAGCTGATACGAAAAGCTTACCAAAAGTTCGAAACGTAATGTTGGTCGAATTTATTGCTAATTTAACGCCATTGAAGGTCAAACTAAGGTTAAACATATTTGTTCAAAAATATAAGTAACTAATGGGTATTTTTTTCGTTTATATACAGAAAAACGATCACTGACCTTATTCCTCGAAATGTTTTTGTAATGAGCAAAATTTAAAAAAAATGGACAATCCCCATTGCGATGTGTGCGATAAGCCCGAAGACCTGTATCATGTTTTGCTGGAGTGTGCTCGGACTGCAGAGCTAAGATCAAGGCTCTTAGGTGACTTTGGCTGCTTGCACAATGGACGGATCAATAGTGCACTTTCGGAGCCGTTGTCCCCAGAGGCAATAAAATTGTATAGTTATTTGGATCTGTCCCTTGTATAGGGGACACTGTGTTCACCTATGAGGCTGACATTAACACTTAGTGTTAAAAGCCTCTGTAAAATAAAAAGATTTAAAAAAAAAAAAAAAGATACAAAAATCTTTGTTCTGTGTTGAAGGCATGGACGTATAAAAAAGCGGACGGAGTCCCACCATACACAAAACTGTGTCGTTCAGATTCGGTCAGCTGGCTGTATGTACACGGTCCGCACGCACACATTCTTGCGCTAGTCCATACCATTTGACAGCCGTCAGAATGTGTGCGTGGCCGACTCTGAAGAAAAGTGAAGACACAGTTTTGTATATAATAAGACTCCGTCCGCCTTTTTTTCGACGTTCATGGTTGAAGGAATACATACCAAGATCACTAGTAACGATCTCAAATGGGTTGGTGTAAGTGTCGTGTTGACTCTCAGCCAGCACCGCTATGTATTTGTCGAACTCCTGTAGAAGATTCTCGACGCCAGTACCCGTCAGTTCTCGGATACGTTCCCACTCCTTCTCGTATTCTATGTTCATTACTGTGTTCGCCGTTTTTATTATGTTCTAAAAAACAAAAAATGTGGTTAATTAAATCACACTCGGTATACGGGTAGTACAGAATACAGATAATCATGGTCGAATTACGGATCTACGTAATTTGTTCAAAATTACCTAGATTCGTAATTATATTAATTTTTGACTAACAATGACTTGATAATTTAATTAAAGCCCGCCATCTCCCTATAAACAGTAATAGTGAAACTGGAAATAATATTAACTAGTAAAATATAAGTATCTTTAATGGCTAGAGTCTACGAATAATGCTAGAGTCTTGAAAATTATTGTATTCGCAATTAGAGAGTTTTTACATTAATTCGTGTACACAAGACCGCACGCAAGCAAGTACGCAACACACTTCAACAAACCATAAATGGCGTCATATCAAATAACATAACAACTTACTCTAACGTAATCCTTGTCCTGGCTATGTGTGAGATTGAGGCCGCCCTGTCGCATCTCGTGTCGCAGCAACTCGAGCAGAAGTCGCGTGGCCAATAGCACGTCCGCGCCGTACAGTCGCGCCGAGGACGCACAATCACACAACACTTACTCTAACGTAATCCTTGTCCTGACTATGTGTGAGATTCAAGCCGCCCTGTCGCATCTCGTGTCGCAGCAACTCGAGCAGCAGTCGCGCGGCCAACAGCACGTCGGCGCCGTACATTCGTGCCGACGACGCACAATCACACGTAACAACTGATACAAGAACACTCACTCTAACATAATCCTTGTCCTGACTATGTGTGAGGTTCAAGCCGCCCTGTCGCATCTCGTGTCGCAGCAACTCGAGCAGCAGTCGCGCGGCCAACAGCACGTCGGCGCCGTACAGCCGCGCCGAGGACGCGCACGCGCCCGCCAACTCCTCCGCAATGCGTACGCCAACGAACGTGTTGAGTGTTAGCTCACCGGATTCTATCTTTTGTAGCTGTCGGAATGAATATGATTAGATTGACATGTGTATTTTTTTGTTATTAAGAAAACTGCATTAGCTTTGTAATTTACTGCATTTTGTGTACTTGGGAAAAAAGTTACCCATACCTTGGTCCTTGGCGTATGACGTACCAAAGGCGAATGTAAAAATGCTGTACAAATAAATGTATGTACAATTCGTGATATTTTTAACAATTTTCGTCAAAGCAAAGAGGATATAAATATGTATGGCTTGTCTCTGGTTAAAGTAATAAAATTATTCTGTTATATATTAAAAATATTTTTAACTAAATACTTGCACTTACACAGTTTGGTATAAGTGCGTAGTTTAAAATAAAAAATACCTGTTTTCTTAATTGATAGAACGGTGCTGACGTACAGTTGAATAAATCAGGCTCCTGCCAGGGAACCACTTGTGTTTTGTCGCAGAGACGAGTCGCTTTGCCACTTGATCCTGAACAAATTTGTATGTATTAAGACCAATTTGTGAATTGCATGGTTTAAGACCGGGCTGCCAAAATATCAATAACTAACTAAATACAATACTAATATTATTTCCTTTAGCTATGATTTTACAAAGTGTATGATTGTAGTAGTGCAAGTTATTTAATGATAGTAACTGAATAAGTGTAACAGATATTTGTTGAAAAGCCCAGAAATATTCATAATTTCGAAAAATAAAACTATCAAGCCAAAATAAGTGAATCGTGTTTTTCTTTAGGCTAGTCTCAGATAAATATACAATGATTAAATAAATCTCAATTTCATTTAAGTCAATCGTCTTCCGGAATCGTAATACTTGATTAACACAGCAAAATTTGACAGCTCGCTCTTAATCTCGTGTTTAAAATCGTGATTTATCATTGTTACCTGAAGGACAGTCAGTAACAGCTTCATTTCCAAACTTGGTCTGCGGCCACCAAACTCCTCGTGCAAAAGATCTCGGGCATCCATCGTATACAACTGAAATAAAAATAATTATTTAGTTGCGTAACTTTTCATTTCAAACGTATTCCTACCCGGGCTACCCTTGTAGGTCATTCATAATTATTATTATAGCATTTTTAGGCAACATGAAAAAGGTTCCTGAGTAGGATTAACAGAAGTGATTAAACAAGTGCCATAGACAAAGTTTCGTCACAGACTTACTAATTTATATTATAGATACCTTTACATCCCGCGTTGGGCGTAACCTCAGCGTACAAGTTAGCGCAGGAATCACACGCGCGGCCGATGACGCCGCTGCGACAGTGACACTGCCCCGTCAGCGCCTCACACGAGCTGTTGTATGAGCCGGCAGCGTAGCACTGACACGGCAGACACTCCTCCGACCCGGGGAGACGGTAGTGGTTCTCCTGTGGACAGGGAAAAATAATATATAAGGACTAGAACTTTTTTTAAATGTTTAAGTTATTTATATGTTCCCATTATTATAAAATGAGGTTTCAGTTTCGACATATTGTCTATGTTTGCCGTTTCGAATAAAATTTAATATGAAACAGCAAACACAATCTTTACAGAGTAATATTATGATTAAAATATGTTTAAGCGTGATATCTTTTTAATATTTCAATATATACTCGTAAGAAAAGTTTGATGCAAGCTCTTAAATACTCTACTTGGTACACAAGAATAGGCTACTTGACCTATATTCAATTTCATTGAACAAATGCATATTTCTAGTAGAACTTGGCCTAGGAAACCGTATTTCACCCATATTATCAAATAAAAGCTTATGATTGATAAATAAAGTCGATTTGAAAATAATAATATGATTTTATGAAAATAGGAATTGTACTGACGAAAACGCTTTTGCGGTACTTCCGATTTGGATGTGACGTCATCCTCATACTAATTTAATATCTTTTATTTATCGCGCTCGCTATATGTAAGTTTATTTGTACATAAATAATAAGAATAAGCCTATTATATATTTTCTTCAATAATTCAAATAAAACATCAGTTTTATATATATTATCTCCATTTATTGTAGACGGGAAATGAAATGGCCAAAACTTTTCTCCAAAAGTTTTCAACATTACAAATGATTTCTAATTTCTTATATTATTATTTTATAATTTTTGGGCACTTTTAGACTCGTACATTTAGCACGTTAAAAAAATTTCAATAAAGAGAGTTTAAAATACAAAGCGTATGACGTTACACTATGGCGGACAGTGTTTTCGGCGCCATTTAAGAGGCATATTTTTCAATAAACATTTTTATGAGTTTCTACTGTGTAAAATATTAAAATATTAGTTTTTATTGTAAAAATTAATGATTATGAAGCGATTAACATGAAGAAAAAAATTAGGTCAAGTAGCCTATTCTTAGACTAATTCATAACACAATCGTGGTCTCGTGACTAAATTGTGTACATCTCGTGACCACTCACCTTGCAGCGGCACTCGCCGGTAGCGGGCGCGCAGTGTGGGTGGAGGCCGGGCGCGGCGCAGTGGCACGGCCCGCATACCCCCGCCCGCGCGCCCCACCACCCGCCCGGACACTCCCAAGCCGCTGACTCCTCGCACTCGCCCCAGCGACCTGGTACAACAACATTGTCAAGTTTATGAGGTTTAAGAGCCCCCGCAGACAACAGACTTTTAAGGTATAAGTAGGAACCGAGCGACACGCGACAACTCCAGACGACGCGACTTGACGCCGCGACTCTAATAGTTTTCATGTATTTCTATGAATAAGTGTCGCTAGCTGCGGTCTGCGGAGGGTATTTCATGGAAATACATAGAAACCAGTAGTGTCGCGACGAAACGTCGTCTGCAGTTGTCACGTATCGCTCGGTTCCAACTTGTACCTTTAGTCGGCCGATAGTTTAGTTAAATCGGTTTCAGTACATGATTATCGGCCGATACAAATCGTTTGTTATGCGCACTTTCATACATCTTTGTACTGATCAAGCTTTCGACTAAACTATCGGTCGACTAAAAGACTGCTGGAGTCTTTGGGGGTTCTTAAACAGCAGTTAAACATCTATTCAACAACGTTGATGAAACAAATTTGATGCCAAAATACTGAGGTTTTTAACAGTAGTTTATTTTTTTAACGCGTTGGTGATCGGTGGAAATTCTGATCTTAGCCAATCATAGGTAGTAGTGGAAAGATTAAGTCATAGAGTAAAATAATAGACGGGGCGGATTAACTTCAGTCCAAAAGCGTCAAGAACCATCACTACTTATTCGTAATTATCGTTCTATTTGTGAATCGGGGTTGACAGTAATTGCTAGCAATAGAAATCTTTGATATAAATATATTTTTAGGATTTCAGGACTATCTATACTAATATTATAAATGCGAAAATGTGTCTGTCTGTCTGTTACCTCTTCACGCCCAAACCGCTGAACTGATTTTGCTGAAATTTGGTATGGAAATACTGTAAGTCCTGGGGAAGGATACTTTTTATCCCGGAAAAATTAACGGTTCCCGCGAGATAAACGAGTTTTGGCGCGACGGAGTTGCGGGAGGCATCTAGTTTTCTTTATTTTTCTTCATTCTTCATATTATAAGAATAATTACTTACCAGTAGGCACATATCCATCTTCGCATTGGCACTGGTAGCCCTTCGGAGATGCGTCCGGCACGCAGCGTGCGTGTTCGCCGCACGGACGCAAATCGCACGCCGCGACGCAAGACGGCCCGTAGCGCCCGTGCGTGCACTCGCATTCCGTTACGTCCCACGATGATATACATTTACTCTGGTGTGGAAATAAGTAGATAAATTTAATGAATTTAGTTGATAAGCTATCTATATTATCATAGTTTTGTGATGTAGAATGTGATAATTTCACTATAGTTCACGCGGAACTAGTTGGCCGCGCCTTAGGTAGGGACAGGGGTGAGGGGGCGGGTTGCTTGCTGCTCGCAACGCACATGAGATTAGACAGTGACGACCAATCTCATGATAACGTGAACAATACTATTATTTAATTACTGAAAAGAATAAATTAAAGACAATTGATCAGTTTTATATTCTAAATTATTGACATCGGCTTTCCGTTTTTAAAAAACATGTGCAATTTAAATATTATTTCCTTAGATTGTCTTTTTATCGGCAGACTTATCTTGCTATTGCAATCTCTTGTGCGTTTTGTCTTAAGTAGCCAGAACTGTCAAAATCAAGCGCCCCCGCCTCTCCGTCCCACCGCTCACATACCTAAGGCGCGGCCAACTAGTTCCGCGCGGACTATAGTAATAAAATCCAACCAAAAAAAAAATTCTCCCATTATTTACAAGCAACAGCTGCTTAATCAGTTGTTTTGTATTAAATATGAAATAACATTCTGCTATCAGGTGTTAATGTTATGGTAAAATAGTAATAATCTTACATTTGAAGGACAGTTGGAGAGCAGACAATCGGCTCTGGACTGGCAACCGTCTCTCACATTTTCCCTGACGGTAGGCCGATTTAGTAGCGACTGAGCTGTTCCCACACGAACGTCCTAAAACACAACAAAATATATTAACAAAATATATTAAACCACGAGAGTGGTCCCGGTACCGAAGGGAAACTTAGGATCCCAGATAGATGGGTATAGACCGATAGCGGTCCTATCTACCGCATCTAAGGCATTCGAGTCGGTGTTGTACAACCTCATCTTCGCGCAGGTTAGCGCGCAACTAGCTGACGAACAGCACGGATTTCGTCCGTCTAGAGGTGTTACGAGCAACCTGCTAGGTTATATGTTGGACATCGTACCGGCGGTAGACAGTGGCATGCAAGTGGACGCTGTTTACTTCGATTTTAAAAAAGCCTTTGATCTAGTTGATCAGGACGTGTTGCTCACTAAGTTGGCGGCGATAGGTTTCACCCCGAAGCTCCTCAAGCTTTTTGTTAACTACTTGCGAGATCGAAAGCAGTACGTCGAATATGGTGGCCATATATCCTTGCCGTATGACACGAATTCCGGCGTTAGTCAGGGAAGTAATCTTGGACCCCTTCAGTTTTTGATTACGATTAACGATTTGCCTAGGGTAATCAAATACTGCAAGGGTAAACTGTTCGCAGACGATTTTAAAATATATATACTTATTAAATCTATTGAGGACTGTCTAAAATTACAGGAAGACATAGATAGAATTGTTGCGTGGAGTATGGAAAATAATTTACAATTTAATAGTTCTAAATGTCTCGCTATTTCTTTTACGAAAGCGCACAATTATGTCCGATATAACTATTCTGTAGACTCCATGCCGTTGACCAGAGTGACGTCTGTTAAGGACCTCGGTATTCACATCAGTAATGATGTTACGTTTAAAGAGCACATCGCAGTCTGCTGCAAAAAAGCTTTTCGGAACTTGGGCTTTGTGCTACGGATGAGCCGGGGCTTCTCTAACGTGAAGGCTATCACCTGCCTTTACAACAGTCTCGTTAGGAGCCATCTGGAATACGGCGCGATGATCTGGTCGCCTTACGAACAGAAATATTCCCTGATGTTGGAGCGAATCCAAAACAAATTCCTCCGTTACATATATCTGCGGCTGTACGGCGTTTATCCGTTCTACCCTCTAAGCTATCCGTCGCTATTCGTTTTGGGTATGGTGGGATACGACAGGCTCGCGGTGCGGAGGGAGCTGTCGATGGCGCGGTACGTGTTCGGCGTGCTGCGGGGCCGGACGAGCGACGCCGCCGTGCTGGAGGAGGTGTCGCTCAGCGTGCCCGACCGGTACGTGTGGCGCCGCCGCCCCCCGCCGCTGCTGCACGTGCCGTGCTGCAGGACTAACTTGCTCAAATACTCCCCGTTTGTTCGTGCACTACGTACTCTTAACGAAGTTGCACAGCGGGTGGATCTGTTCCATTGCACTCTCAGTGAATTCACGTTTAATTGCCTGTTTGTCATTTGTTATGGGAAGATAAGTGATTGCATACAATAATTTATTAAGATTTATTTAAAAAGGATAGATTTATTTACAATTTTTACTTATATAATTATTATTGATGGATTTTATATATACTGGTTATTGTTTTATAATTTATTGAATTTTATCGTTTTAATTGTGGATACTGATGAAATTATTATTTTAATTTTTAACTTAATTTGTAATACAATTTTATGTACACTACTATCGCATTAGGTAAACCCTGTAATGATAGTTTAAGTGTGTGATGATGAAATAAATAAATAAATAAATAAATATTAAAACAAGCCTAAAAGTACCAACTATTACAAATGTGAGACTCATACCTGAAAACAGAAACATTTACGTACCTACTGAAATTTTCAATTATTAAAGTGTTTTGTTTTGCAAACGCCTTAACAGGCACTAAGCTACATTATCAATATATTTTGATATAACAAAAATATGTTGCAAATAAAGTATCTAAAGTTTGAAGCTCGTACCTGTATGCAACCTTCCAAATATCCAACGTCTGACATCAATATGCCCGCAGTCGTGTCGAGTCCACCAATCAGGATCTTCCCTATGTACTGCCCTTGGATCTTATTGGCCAGCATTGGTAATAGTGCGTTACGGAGCCCATAGTCTATGGCCACTGAGATGTCTGTACCCAGCCATTTTATTTCTACCCGATGCCACACACCGTCTGCTAGGTTCGGTGATGGGAGGAACATGGTTTCGCCGTTGTATGAGTAGTGCAGGAGTCCGGATTTTAGCTGCAAAACATATTACATAGTATTAGATACTTTGAAATCTTAAAACGTGAAATAAATTGGTGAAATAGAAAAGAGCTAGGATTGTTGTCAAAAAATGTCTGGTTGAAAACGGCGACATTAATATAAATCTTTATTATTTAATAATAATCGAATGTGTACTCTCAGACTGTCTCTCAGAGAAGTTGATTCATATGCACATACTTGTGTAATTTGGTCTCGGTACATCAAACCCAGCCGACAGATAACAACTATCATTAAAATGACATAGCCCAACAAAATAACGCAGGTAGCCGCCATCTGCCTATGGATCAATTTCAGTAATAGTACCTGCAGTCAATAACTCAGTGGCAAAAATTGCAGCCGTACAAAATCACAAGAAGAAGAAGGCATACCGTAATCAACACAGTGCTGTTCTGTCCCACTTGTATGGACATGAGAAAGGCGTCCTGCTGTCGCGTTCGCAGAGACAGCGCGTTGAGCCACGGCAGCTGTATCGGCCGCAGCAGGGGATTGAAAGACAGCATGCCGTCGCCGCTAAAACGCCAGGGGACTGACGTTGCTGGAGAAAAATGTTATGATGTAATAACAATGAAACTTATACCTACTAACTGTTATGGAACTTGATAGAGTAATTTTTTGAAATAAGATACACAATAATTTCAAAATGAGTTTACTCGGGTAGAGCAAGGGGCCAATTTAGGTCAACAAAATTTAAGGCTATTAAGGGCTCCCACTCATAACTGCTAATTCGCATAGCATCGCAATTAATAACTGCGACAAAATTCATAATAAAAATGACTTACGATGCGATGCGATGCGAATTCGCAGTTTGGTGTGGGAGACATAATTCGTAATGACGAGAAGTTTGCAAACAAAAATATATGAGACATCCATCACTAGATGCCTACCTACAGTATATTATGTTCATCTGGCACTTATTTGTTAATGTTCCTTTTTTATGTTATTTTTGTTTTTTAAAATATTATACTTAGTGTCTTTTTTGTGAAATGTTTATTGTAATGTGGTGTAATGTGTTTGTACTGAATAAATGTTTACTTACTTACTTAGATAGCATAATAGAGTACTAATGTGATAACTGATAACACTGCTCGATAGTAGTTTTGTTTCCTGAAAACTAAAAGCTGTTCCTGTAAGAACTTCGTGCCCTGATCATATTATGTTTCTAAGAAATTTTGTTTCTATCAGCTCAGGTTATTAATATTTCATTCCAAAGCTTCAAAAATCTGAGCTCATATATAAAAAAAACTCGTCAAAATATATATTGGGCACACAAAACTCTAATAGGAACCGCTATTAGTTTGCAGGAAACATTTTTTTTTAGATTTTGTTGACCTGTGTAATCTTTCAAGAAAGCATTTTGCAACGGCGTTTCTCCTGGCTTTTTGCCCACATTTATATACAGTTCAGTACATTGGCTTATTTTTCTTAAAAATAATCTATCATTTCCATGTAAAAGAGATACCAAATACAATAACATACATTCAGCGCAGTCCTTTCCCGTGTATCCTTCAGGACAGCGGCAAAGAAAGGTGTCCCATAGGTCCTCGCACTCGGCGTTGTTGTAACAGGGGGCGCTGCTGCACTGTGACCGCTTCTCGGGACACCCAGCTAGAGTCCCGTTGTCCGCTACGTAGCTGTAAATAGTGTTGCGTTTTGGACACATTGTAGAATGAATTTAATTTAATTTAATCATCACTACAAATGTAAATCGTTGAATACAAGAGCCAGGCCGCATTAGTCCTTTTAGACTTGTGGTGCACCAGCCCTCCAATGTGTCATTGTTAATTCGTCGCAACGAAACAGCAATGAATTATTTGCTTGCAACGAAGCGACGCAGCAAAGCAGGGCTGTGAAAAATGGGTGAATTATAATGTAGCTATGAGTGAGTTTTAGGCCGTGTTCACACCAAACCGACTGTGAGCCGCGAAATGTGAGCGAACGTTACGCAATTTATTGTATTTCCATACATATTCACTTTTTCGTTCACACCTAACCGACAATACGCCATTACGCTAGGAGTAGGCGCGGACATTCGATACCGTTTATTTCCACGTTCACACTGGGGCTCACAGTGAGCCTGCTCACAATCGGCGGCATATAGTCAGTTTCGTCTAAACGCGCGCTTAGACTTACCTATTGAGGTCAATGAATTTGTGGTCTATGTACAGATCGGAGATACAACCGACAAAATCCTTGTTCTTAACTTGGAAACTGCTCGGCAAGTTGGGAAGTCCACCGATTTGAAGAGGCCCCGTCAGGTCTAGGAATCTAAAAAAAATAAGGCAAGATGACGAAACTTTTCCTCATAAGATGTTAGGGCTGGTATGTAAACAAATCCTAAAACTTTAGATCCTTTACTTATAAGGTGTTAGACAATGATATATAGCAATTCAATATTTTGTATAGACTAGGATAAAACATTCTGTATTATTTTTTACTAGAAATACAGAGAGATATAATATGATATTTCATCCACAATTTATTTGGGCCTGGGGTGCTGAGAAAGCCCATTCTGGGCTTTAAGGTTGTATCTAATTTACTTATAGGCTGCCTAGAAACAAGAAAGCCCATTCTGGGCTCTAAGGTTGTGTCTAACTTACTTATACAATGTCTCAGTTAGCCTCAAGGTCCAGCGTATCTAATTTAATTTTCTTTACCTATGGCACGTCTCTGTGGGTATATCGCAGCGTGGCGGCAACACTTTCTGCGTGAAGTTGGCGCAGGCGAACTTCTCGCCGAAGTCAGCGGCGCCCGCCAGTGCGAGCTCGCGGTCGCATTCGTCCACGATCAGAGTAGCGGTCTGCGTAGTGTGAATTGATTAATAAATACATAATACCTCAATATTCACAATTAAATATGTATTTCAGAAACGGTATACCACTCAATTTTAGGTAAAAAATAATGATCTCCGTTATCTAAATCGTTATCATTCAAATGTGACGCGTCGCATCTTGTCTTTATCTGGTATGAACTAACGCTTACATTCAACTTCTTGGTGAATTTTAAATAAATCCAACTACTTAAAGTAGAATTAACTTGAACATACCCTATTAAAATAGTCCACCTCCACGCTATGCCACTCTCCGTCAGCTAATCTCGCCTGCACTGTGACGTCAGCGCGCGCGCCGCCCAATGCGAACGATAACCGCAGCCCGGCCCCTCCCCGCCCCGCGCCCGCACGGATCAACTCGAGAGCTACGAAGTCGTGACGCTCGTTGTAACGACCGTTGTAGAAGAGGAGACCGGAGGACGATTGTGTTGCGAATCTAGACAATGACAACGATGTCAATACTTTAAGGTTATAATTCTATGGAAAATAACAAAATAAGTGAAATACACTATTGGAAATGAATGTGACTTTATTTACTAAATATTGAATTATATTTTTAACGAAGACAACGCTGCAGTTTTGTTAGCAGTGAATTGCTTTAGATCTCAATACAACAGTTTTTGAGAAACTTATACATAGCTGTTGAGTAGGTATATTACAGCTATTAAAGTTAGCGTACGACGAATCTTAACCATTTTATTTATTTTTTTAATGTAAGATACATTCTTTTTATACACAACAATATGAACAGAATAATTCTGCTTACTTCAATTTAACATTAAACCGATGCCGTCGCCTCAAGCTGGGGAAAGTGAGGAACGATGATGCGGGGAAGCTGCGCGCGCGCAGTTCGCACGTATCCGTAGTGTAGGTGGCGTCGATGGAGCAGCCCTGGCAGAGTATGCCGCCCTCGCGCCGCGCGACGCACTGCGATCCGCCGCGACATATAGATCCGTCGCCGTTCATTTCACACGTGGCCTTTGTTAGGGTTGTCTCGCAGTTCTCTCCTGTAAATATCATGTATTTTAGCAGTGTATGCATACTGTAAGAATAAAATTTAAGATTTTGTACGTATAATGTATTTTTAACCGACTTAAAGAAGAAGGAGGTTATTTAACACAATTTATAGTATACATTAATAATTAATAAATAATAATAAACCCCAGCATTGAAAATATGTTTCATATATTATGTATTTTAAACGCTAGGATATTTATGAACGTCACCTACTTATTTTATTAATGTTGGTACTGGGAATAAAATCAAAATTATAAAGAACATGTAGCGCTATCTTTCTCCTCTCTCCCTCTCACGAACACACAGTACAGTAGGTATACGTACCAGTAGTGCCGGGCGCGCACACGCACGTGTACCCGCCCTCGCGGCGCACGCACGTCCCGCCGCGCGCGCACGGCGACGAGTAGCACAGGTCCACCTCTGTGTCACACATGTAGTGTTCGCGAGTGCCTGTAACATAACATTACATGTAAGTTAAGTTAAAGTAATCGAAATTTGTTGAAATCTTATATATAAAATTCTCGTGTCACAATGTTAGTCCACGAACTCCTCCGAAACGGCTTTACTGATTTTTACCAAATTTTACATGCATATTCAGTAGGTCTGAGAATCGGCTATAACTGGGTACTTTATATTATATTGATAAGTGCATTTGTTGAATAAATAATAGTAAATTATTACAAGCTGAGACTGACGGCAACCATTAAGTTTGTGCGACGGGATAGCGATTGACGTTGCCATGGCGACATACTTATTTAGTCACTTCAATAAAATAATACGGGCGATATACTTTATAATATGGCAAAGAAACGTTTGCCGGGACAGCTAGTTTCTTTATAAAACTTTGAGGCCTCAGTTTCGAAATCAGCGGCGCGGCGAGCGACGTACTAGACGGCTTATCTATATAAATCTACACTTTATATAGACAGGCATCAAAAACAGCGGCGCGGCGAGCGGCGCGCGGCGTATCCATATCCTATAGGTACATGTCTGAAGTATGATAAAGATAACGAAGCGGAAAGACAATATCGATAATGAAGTTAGATGTTCTAACTTCATTATCGACTGCTAATTTAGTAAGTAACCAGACGGCATACCCAGAGTATTCCATGTGCGTAACAAAATGTCTGCATACCTGTAAATCCAAGCGGGCACTGACACGTAAACGTAGTAACGGGGTATATAGGTCGGAACAGCACGGTGTCGCTGCCGATGAAACCCGACGCGTTCCCAAACTTCAGCACCGTGAGACACTCCTCGAAGTTGAGACAGGGCTCGTGGACGCATACGTTGTCATCGAATGGCAGCACCTGGTTTAGAATATAATTTAGTATTATAGATCTTGCAATCTACGAGTGCGCGTCGCCTTTATTTGTAGTTGGAAATGTGAATAGACATTTTCGTTAGTGTGCGTACCCGACGGAGCAGTCAGTAGCGCGAGCCATGTACGCGTGTATAGATATGGTCACTTACACAACTAAGGGTGACGCGCACTCGTAGATTGCAAGAACTATACTTACTATTAATAGTAATACTAATAATAAGTTACTATACTTATTGAAGCGAACTTTAGGTATATGTGCCATCGTGGAAATTGATTCCTAGGCAGTTGACGGACGGTCGGCTTATGTCAATTCAATTTTAGCTTAGCTGTGTTTAATCAACTTCTCTGATAGTACTTAGTACTTACGCCTCTAGTCCACCGACGCTGCATACTGCGAAACAGCGGCAAACCGATTTACTGTCTCATCCGCCACACGACAATGCGTTATATTGCATCTCGCTCTATTTCAGTTTTGCAGTTGTTTCGCGTTTCGCAGCGTGGGTGTACTATAGAGACGTTACATTACATTTTTGGTATTTTACAACTATCACATTACCTGTACAGTCGCGAGCCTGGCCAGCGTAGATCTGTGCAGATAGACCCGCTCGCGTAGATGCGTGGGCGTGTAGTAGGCGGAGCGGTCGCCGGCCACGCCCACCTCGGCGTCCGGCCGCCGCGCCGAGAAGGAAACGTTCAGTATATTGCCGGATACATCCGTGTCGTCCTGGAAAAAAAATATAAATTACTATTGTAGATACTACTAGTTACTACTACTGCGAACTACTACTATTTCTACTATAAACGATTCTGATTCTGATACTAAAACTAATAATAAAGCCAAAGTAATAAAGTATGCCTTTTTGTCTGTTATCTCGCTTTATGCTCAAAAGGTTTACTGTAGCGGATACCGCACTAACACGACTCATCATAATATAATTTTATGACATACTTTTCATTTAGTTCGCGTAGTTTATATTTTTTACTCGATCAACGCATAAAACTTGAACTAACTACACGTTTTTAATTAATTTATGCGTAGGTACCTGAATACTAAACACGAATATGTTCTCCTTCGGGCACGGTATGATCGCTGCTAGTCCGTCAACGAAAAAGCTCAGTAACGGTGACAGGAACCGCTCCGCTGTCATGTCGTTCAGACGAACTGTGATCGAGTTGAACAGCATGTCCTCCGTTATCAGTCGCACTAGTAGCTGCATTACCGCTTTTATTTCGTTCACTCCATCTGTAAAATAAAAATCAAAGAATGAACATCTATTTTAAAAACAGTAAAAATAAATATGGACGATAGTAAAAGCCAAAATACGTAATTTAAATTAAAACGACTTGTAAAATGTCAGCCGCCATCTTGAAAAGTTGACTGCGCACGGGCGTGTTCTGAAGCTGTACACAGTATACCTATATACCTATACACACAGTATGCCAATCAAGACTCATTTAATCGCACCGACTACGGTGCGATTAAATGAGTCTTGATTGGCTGTACTATTGTGTTTGATTGGATTTCGTGTTTCATTTTCAAAGCCAACTAATTGTTCTACTTAGTATTTCGTCTAAGTTGATTTTCAAATACTCTTTTTTATATTTTCCTTACTAAAGTGAATAGAATATCTATTACTTACCAGAAACAGATATTTCCATAGTAGCCAGTTTAGGAACGTTGGTGTTGAGTTGCGGCGACAAGGTCATTGAACCCGTGGTCTCGTTCATCAGAACTAAGTTAGCGTTGTTGCCCGAAAGAATACGGTATTGCAGCTAGAATACAAAATATGCAATTAAAATTTTACATTTCTAAACAAGTGATTGAATACAGAAATGAATAAAGTAAATAAGGCTAATCAGAATTTATTTTGGTTTTAAGAATTATTGAAGACGAAAGCCAATGAATTCAAGAGCCTAAGCTGTTCAAATATGTAACATACGTGAGTTCATCAAATCTCTACAATATTTTTTTTCTGAAAGAACATCCATCTATTCATCCATCCAAACAAACTATTATATCCATAACAGAGTATAGTAGGATGGTAGGACATACCTTATCAGAAACATCAGCATCATACGCAGGTACTTTGCCAAACGGTCCCACCGGAAAGCAATCCTTGAAGTTGTTGAATATAACTTGGAAATCCTTCAACATGGGCGCATTATCGTTGACGTCAGTAACTAATATCTCCACTCTGACGTCATTCCACAACGGTGGACTTGCAGCTCTGATGATGAGCTCGTACTTCTTCCTTGGACTCTCATAGTCCAAGTCCACCATAGTCACGAGTTCAGCCTTGTCGGAGCCTTGACGAGTTTCCAGGGAGAAACTGTTTGAATCGTCTCCACCTAGGGAGAAAAAAATTGAATGAATTTTTTTGGGAGACATTGTTTAGTAATTTCTTATCAACAAGTCGTTTTAGGTCTATTCTTATGACTTAAATGTCGCTCGAACGTAGGCTGTCTCTCGGGCAGTGTAGAGGCCCCAGAACTCTCACATCGTATCTCACAAACATAATATTTTATACTAGCGAAAACTTGTTATCGGCATATTGCTGTATAATGAAAATGCTTTTAGTTTTCTGAATAAAATGAATGAAATATATTGGTACCTTTGATAGAATAATGCACCACAGCATTAGGTCCTTCGTCAGGGTCCCTCGCGTACACCTCTCCCACCGTAGTGCCGATGGGGCTGTTCTCAGGCACGTAGAACGTCAGACATTCGCTCTCGAAGACGGGCGGGGAGTCGTTTACGTCCTCGACTTTTATGTGGACTATCACCTGCAAAATAAGAGAAGGAATTATTAGGTTCATCATCTAGAAGACTTAAAAACTATTTAAAAAATGTGTTTTTGATACTAATGAGTAGGAAAATATGTACGAATTCGTACTTTGATCTTCTGTATATTGATCAAGTAGCGTGCAGTCTTTTTACTCGACTACGGCAAAGTCAGGATAGTGAATTTTCACTTCGCATAAATTGGTACCTCATTTCTATGGCGAAAGTAGATTAGTGAAAAAAGCGATAAGTCAATGTAAGTATGAATTTGTATATTGTAATATTTATGCTTAGTTATTTTTAAGCACCATTCTTCAAGTTTAAAATGTCAGATATTAGATTTACATGCTACAAATAAATAAATATTATAGGTTAAGGGTGTATTTCCACTGAAGCGGAGCGGAGCTTAGCGGTGCCCGAATTGACCAATCGTGCTATTCCAGCGGAATGACAGCGAAGCGGTGCGAAGATTTCGAGCATTGTGATTGGTCAATTCAACACCGCTAAGCTCCGCTCCGCGTCAGTGGAAACCAGGCCTAAAACTTTACTTACTGAAGAGCTCTGCGGCGGAGTTCCACCATCAATCGCTAGCGCCTTTAAGTCATACGTTGCAACCGACTCTCTATCTAACGCCTTGTTGGTTCTGATCACGCCGGAGGCCGAGTCGATCACGAACGAGCCCTCCTCACGATCACGTAAGTCCAGCTCGTAGTGTACTCGCCCGTTGAGGCCCACGTCCGCGTCTGTTGCGCTCACTTGCGTCACTGATGTGCCTGGATTGAAAGAGTAAATGTTTGAGTAAGGATGGAAACATTATAATTGACTTTATTACTTGGGTCCTCACAAATAAACACTAAATATTATGTTAACAACAAGTAGATCGAATTGATTGATTGAACCAGTCGCCCGATGCTGTAAAATACAAATGGGTATTTTTTAATCTTCTTATCTTATATATAAAATTCTCGTGTCACAATGTTAGTCCAACAACTCCTCCGAAACGGCTTTACTGATTCTTACCATGTGCATATTCAGTAGGTCAGAGAATCGGCTACTGGGTACTTTATATATTGATATGTGCAATTGTTGAATAAATAATAGTAAATTATTACAACCTGAGACTGACGGCGACCATTGTTTATGCGACGGGATAGCAATCGACGTTGCCATGGCGACATACTTATTTACTCACTTCAATAAAATAATATGGGCGAAATACTTTATATTATGGCAAAGCAACGTTTGCCGGGACAGCTAGTTATTATAAAAAAAATCATGCTAAGAGTCAAGATAAAGCTTAAGTTGTCAGAGGAGACTAGAAACTTAATCACTTTTATTTCGTTCGGAGAGTTCTTGTTTTTTACTTTATATACGTAGTTGAATACTTTAAAATACAGCTAAATTAAAACTAACCAACTAAAGCGTCCTCCATGATCGTTGCCGTATACAGATGCTGCTTGAAGACGGGTTCATTGTCGTTGACGTCGACTACCGAGATCTCCACGTCAGTGGTGTCAGATAAAGAGGGCACGCCTCCGTCTCGTGCCGTCACCGTTAGTAAATAACCTGCAAATTAATGTATTATTTATTTACAAGGTGTTAAAGAAACAAGATAAGACCGCACTAGGCTACACCACGCTATAACAAAAGGAAGATGAAATGTCATTGCCAAATATTTTTTGTATAAAATCATAATAAGAGCTAAGCCGCACTACGCGGCAGAAAGCGCGACACAAAGCGTCAATACTACGGAACGTAAAGTGTCGCGTCGCTCTGCTGCATGCTGCAGCATAGTGTCGCTTAAGGTATGATTCGGATCACGGCAGCATGCAGCGGGTCGCCGCGACCCGCGATCCAAACAGCCACTGCTCACTATGAAGCTGTATGGAGGACTGTTTAATCACGGCGACCCGCGTCGCGAGACAGAGAGCCCGGTCGCCGCGTAAAATAGCATACCGATGTTCGCGACCCGCGACCCGAGACTGTCGCCAAGCCACTGCTTTGTATGTGTTTATATGGACGACATTCCGATTACCGCGACGCGCGACACGAGATCGGTGGGCGTGGCGCGGCAAATATCGATGAGCGCGACCCTGTCGCGTCGATAGCAGTACCGCGACAGCCGCAGGGCAGCTGTGGTAGATTATATCTAGAAACACGCCGATAGGTTATTAATCATATTATCGACAGAGGCGGTGCAGGGCGTGGGCGGTGTGGGCGACCGCCCACGGCCTCGCGGTCCTAGGGGCCTCACGCCCCTTGGACCACTAGGTTTTTTTAAAGGTTTTACGAGTTGTACGTAATACTCAAATATTCATAAATAAAAAGTTTTATAAATAAAACTTTAAGTACTTATCAAACGCCATCTTGCGTCACCGCTATCTTGCATCACCGCCATCTTGCGTCACCGCCATCTTGCATCACCGCTATCTTGCGTCACCGTCACCGCTATTTTGCGACACCGCCATTTTGCGTCACCGCTATCTTGCATCACCGCTATCTTTGTAATGTAGCCATCTTGTAAAGGCCGACATCTTGTAACACCACTGCAACGCAACATCTTGCATTACCGCCATCTTGCGTCACCGCTATCTTGCATCACCGCCATCTTGCGTTACCGTTATCTTGCATCACCGCCATCTTGCGTCACCGCTATCTTGCGTCACCGCTATCTTGCGTCACCACTATCTTGTGTCACCGACATCTTGCGTCACCGCCATCTTGCGTCACCGCCATCTTGCGTCACCGCCATCTTGCGTCACAACCATCTTGCGTCACCGCTATCTTGCGTCACCGCCATCTTGCGTCACCGCCATCTTGCGTCACAACCATCTTGCGTCACTGCCATCTTGCGTCACCGCTATCTTGCGTCACCACTATCTTGTGTCACCGCCATCTTGCGTCACCGCTATCTTGCGCCACCACCATCTTGCGTCACAACCATCTTGCGTCACCGCCATCTTGCGTCATCGCTATCTTGCGTCACCACTATCTTGCATCACCGCTATCTTGCATCACCGCCATCTTGCGTCACCGCTATCTTGCGTCACCGCTATCTTGCATCACCGCTATCTTTGTAATGTAGCCATCTTGTGAAGGCCGACATCTTGTTACACCGCTGCAACGCTGCCATCTTGCATTACCGCCATCTTGCGTCACCGCTATCTTGCATCACCGCCATCTTGCGTCACCGCCATCTTGCGTCACCGCCATCTTGCGTCACCGCTATCTTGCATCACCGCCATCTTGCGTCACCACCATCTTGCGTCACCGCCATCTTGCGTCACCGCTATCTTGCGTCACCGCCATCTTGCGTGACCGTTATCTTGCATCACCGCTATCTTTGTAATGTAGCCATCTTGTGAAGGCCGACATCTTGTTACACCGCTGCAACGCTGCCATCTTGCATCACCGCCATCTTGCATCACCGCCATCTTGCGTCACCGCTATCTTGCGTCACCGCCATCTTGCGTCACCGCCATCTTGCGTCACCGCCATCTTACGTCACCGCCATCTTGCGTCACCGCTATCTTGCGTCACCGCCATCTTGCGTCACCGCCAACATGCGTCACCGCCATCTTACGTCACCGCTATCTTGCGTCACCACCATCTTGCGTCACCGCAATCTTGCGTCACCGCCATCTTGCGTCACCGCCGTCTTGCGTCACCGCCATCTTGCGTCACCGCCGTTTTGCGTCACCGCCATCTTGCGTCACCGCTATCTTGCATCACCGCCATCTTGCGTCACCGCCATCTTGCGTCACCGCCATCTAGCGTCACCACCATCATGTTCCCCGGTAGATCGAACACCGTCTTGTGACAGCTGCGCGGGACCTCCTTCTAGCCAGTTGTTGATAAATAGCACTTTCTACCGGAAGGTAACTATCTCGTGCCAGCTGCCATCTTATAACAATGCCATCTCATAACACCGCCATCTTGTCATAATGCTGCCAACTTGTGACAAGGCCATCTTGTAACACCGCCAACCAGAGGCGGTGCAAGGCGTGGGCGGTGTGGGCGACCGCCCACGGCCTCGCGGTCCTAGGGGCCTCACGCCCCTTGGACCACTAGGTTTTTAAAGGTTTTACGAGTTGTACGTGATACTCAAATATTCATAAATAAAAAGTTTTATAAATAAAACTTTAAGTACTTATCAAAAAATTATTTCTCTCAATAAATCCGTTCTATAGCGTCATCCAATGGGGGGGGGGCCTCGCATAATATGTTTTAGGGGCCTCGCAAGATATATCTTGCCCACATAAAATTTAGGTCTTGCCCCGCCACTGATTATCGAAACCGAAAATAAAATTTTTCGTCTAATATAAGCCATGGAGGTATCAAAGTATGTAGGTACTAGCTGTTGCCCGCGACTTCGTCCGCGTGGACTTCAGTTTAGAGCGCGCGGTGTCAACAAAATTAGTGTCAAATTTAAAAACTTTTTAAAACCCTGGTATCCTTTAAATCAAAATACCCAAAAACAGCTGTGCAGTGTGCACATAACATTTAATTTTTGTAACTGAAACTTTGTTTATACCAAATTTTAAAACTTATTTAGCCCCCCATTACACAATTTTAGCTTTACCCATTAACTATTTATTTTTGGTAGGTTTAAGCGCATCACACACGGTGAAGATAATATAATATTTTATCTTAAGATGCCCAAATATAAAATATTATAGTATCTTAAGCTATCACACACGGCTAAGATACGATATAATATTAAAAATATGTTCATTTCCTTACGAGTCTGCGTTGGTGCCACATTTTGTTGTTGGTCTATATACAGAATGATTGACTATGAGTAATAACTTATAATTGATACTGCCTTACTTCTTGATTTGTTAGACAGCTCCTCAGTCGATGATTCCGATATAGAATGTGAAATGCAGATTGCAGTAGCACATTCCAAAAGGAGAAACATTTGGATAGAGCCTCACATAAAAAAGAGAAAAACCTGCGGCGAATATAACCTTTAGGGTCTACACAGACGGACTGCATTTCAACTGCAATCCAACTGCAAATTGCAGTTTGAATGCAGTTGACACGACTGCAATGCGACTGCAATAGAATTGCAAACCAAACACGCAATCGGATTGCCGTTCAGTTGCAGTCGGCGTGTAGTCGTGTGAACTGTTTGGTTTGCAGTTCTATTGCAGTCGCATTGCAGTCGTGTCAACTGCATTCAAACTGCACTTGAACTGCAATTTACAGTTGGATTGCAGTTGAAATGCAGTCCGTTGTAGACCCTTATCAATATCTGTCAACGAAGAAGTTTCAGGAGTATTTTAGAAATTCAAGAGAAACATTCATTTCGATTCATGAACTTTTTAAGCAATAATAATAATAATAATAATAATAATAAAGCAATAAATTATAAGTCAATTTTATTTAAAACTATCCGAAATGTTACTTTTTCCCTCAAAATATTACTTTTCGAATGAGAGTAGATATGTAACTTTCTAACATACAGAGCTGGCAACACTGCATCCACTAGTGCGTCCGATCACCGATGAGCCCGCTGCTCGACAGAAAAACACCCTGTACCTATTCATAAAGATATATTTCGCATCTTAAGATAACATATTAAGATACGAAATATATATTTCGTATCTTAAGATAAAATATTAAGGTACGAAATATATATTTCCATATCGCTCGGTATCTTAAAATACAAAATATAAATTAACTTCGTCGTGTGTGTTGGTTTATAGGATTTGTATGGTGAGCGATATTCTAAAATTTGCTCTAAGATAATATATATTTTATATTATCTTCACCGTCTGTGATGCGCTTTAAGGTTACGTCACTGCATTATGCATAGATAAAAGTACTGAGTAGTGAATTATTTAATAACATGATAACAATCGAAAGAATCGAAAAACCTGAATTAACATGATACCACCTCTTATAGAAAGACGCATAAGCAAGCAATAGCGCGATGTAGGCGACTCTTAGCGCCATCTGTTATGATTTTTTAGACCTAACTTAATTTGAACAAATTTACGCATTTTCACCCGCTTACAACCCCTTTTTCTAGTTAAAAAGTAGCCTATGTCCTTTCTCAGGCTTTAGACTATGTGTGTACAAAATTTCATTACAATCGGTTCAGTAGTTTTGGCGTGAAAGCGAGACAGACAGACAGACAGACAGACAGACAGAGATACTTTTGCATTTATAATATTAGTATAGATTAAAACTTGTGATTTTTTTCAGGTGTCACCAACGAAAGCCACAATTTAAAAATGATTGAAAAGTTAAATAAGAAAATTATAAAATTGTATATTTCGTAGACAACTGTACAGTTTTTGGAGACAATACAGCTTTCGGAGACAACTGTACAGTTTTCGTAGACAATACAGTTTTCGTAGACAACTGTACAGTTTTCATAGACAACTGTACAGTTTTCGTAGACAACTGTACAGTTTATGGAGACGATACAGTTTTCGGAGACAACTGTACAGTTTCCGTGGACAACTGTAGTTTTTAAAGACAACTGTACAGTTTTCGTAGACAACTGTACAGTTTTTGTAGACAACTGTACAGTTTTTGGAGACAATACAGTTTTCGGAGACAACTGTACAGTTTTCGTAGACAACTGTACAGTATTCGTAGACAACTGTACAATTTTCGTAGACAACTGTACAGATTTCGTAGACAACTGTACAGTTTTTGGAGACTCATTGTGTGTACTGAGTTCGAGTTCGACACAATACACACGGTAATCTACTGGATACAACTGTACACGCTCGAGATAAAAATTATATTAGCAGCGCTAAATGAGATGGGCGCACGCGACGGGAGCCCGCTCGCACGCGGCGGTCTTCCAACGCGTGCGCCCGCGTCCGCGTCCGCCTGTGTTTTAGCGTTGGCGGTTAGAGGCTGGGTACACTTGGAATTTCTCATACATACAATTCCAAAATCATTTTCTCATACGAAAATATTTAACATGTTTGAGTTGTTTTTCAGTTTAAAATAGTAATTACCTAGGTTCCTGCTCAAAAATTAACTTCAAAATATTTAAACACAAATTTTTTTTTTTGCTTTAAAATTTTTTTTAGTAAATTTACTACTAAATATTTAAACCCTCAAAAATTGATTAAAATACTAAAAAATATATATGAATAAATAGTTAATTTACTACAAAATATTTAAACTAAAAAATATTTTTTAGTAATTTAAATATTTTGTAGTAAATTTACTATTTATTTATATATTTTTTATTTTACTCTATTTTTTAGTGTTTAAATATTAAGTACTAAATTTACTAAAAAAAATTAAAAACAATTTTTTTTAATGTTTAAATATTTTGAAGTAAATTTTTGTGCAGGAACCAAGCAGGAACCTAGATAATTACTATTTTAAACTGAAAAACAACTCAAACATGTTAAATATTTTCGTATAAGAAAATGATTTTGGAATTACGTATGTATGAGAATTTCGAGGGTACCCGGCCCCTTAAGACACTCTAACGTTTCTTAATCACGTCACAGGAAACGTAGACGTCACGCAGGTCACGCCCACTTTACGCCCACGTCACTCACCGCTCATAGTCTCCCTGTCCAACGGCTTGTTAGTAGTAATAGCGCCAGTATGCGGGTGTATGAGGAACTCGCGATCATGATGCGGCACGGCCTCGCTCGACACCTCCGAGCTCAGCGTGTACGTTATTTGAGCGTTCACGCCCACGTCGCTGTCAGTTGCCGACACGACGAGGACTGTTGTGCCCACGGGCGCGTCCTCAAATACCTGGTAAAAGAAATTTAACTGTTAAGTAAAAGACACGTGGATTGGAGCTATAATACTTGTTAAATGATGTCCGAGCTTGGTCGTTTTTCTTTTACTCGAGCCACAGAGTTGACACACAACCTTTATTTGGGTCATTTTGAAACAAATTTATAAGCCAAATAAAGCTCTGCTCTGCGCGAGGGCCACGCTGAACTCTGAAGTGAAGTGTGACATGATGGCGCCAGCCTTTTATCCCTAGATTATCCCTATTATAAATTATTATATTTATTGTTTATGTATTATAATTATTTTTTTATCTAGTTTATGTAGACTTAGCTGTGTGTTGTATGTAGACTGTCAAACGCCTGGCAAGCACGAGGGTCCACATAATACCAGGGATCGTGGTATAGGATCCTGTACCATGATCACATACCTGAGTGGATCCTATTCGACAATTTTTTTCGCACTACACTGCCCTATTATTATCGAAGCACAATCTGTGCCGCACCACAAAAAAATACAGTACATGATAAAATGTAAAACATGAGCGTTATCCGCCACCTGCGCCTGCGTTAAAATTTAAATTCAGGTGTGAAAATTTTTTTATTTTATGTATTTAATTTGTTTTTTCTCTTTTTCTGATATAATATTATGTGGTTAGGCCATAAAGTTAATATACCTATCGGAATAGAGCGACAATCTTGAGCTGTCAAACGTAACCAAAATTGGTTTTCATCTGTGTGAAAAATATGTGTACGTATACACTTACACAAGCATGATTGAACATGAATTCTATGAGATTATATTGACAACGTGCGGCACGTGCCGACTGGACGTCAAAAAAAGAGTGCTGCTGTCATGTATCACACGTCTCTTTTTACCACGCGGTGTTACTGATAGTGGCATCTCGCTTGCTCAGGCCTTTGTTTCTCTATTCCGCTAGGTATATTAACTTTATGGGTTAGGCTTAGTATTTACTTATGTCTGTCTTTTTCTTTTTTTTCCTTCAATGTTGTGTGTTTTGTTTTATTGTAGTGTACTGTGAATTTTATGTCGAATAAATGTCTATTATTATTATTATTATTATTAAATGGTAAGTATTATGTAAAGGTACAATTCCGTGCATCGCGATCGATCGCGGTCGCGCACGACCTACGACTGTCGTCGGACGCTCGCGACCATAGTCAACGTATGAAAATGTATGGCACCGCTTCCGAGGCCCGCGACTGACGCGCGCGGCCTACGACTGTCGTAAGCCGCGCGCAATCGTGTCTTGAAGTTATGACAGTCGCGCCCGACCGACGACAGTCGTAAGTCGTGCGCGACTGTCATAACTTCGCGATGCAAGGAATTGTACCTTTAGTGGATAATAAATAAAGGAGAAGGGTATTCAATCAACACTAAAGAAGTTATACGTGTGTTTTGCGAATTGCGTGTAAGCCAGCAACTCACATTCTTTCAGTCGATTCATCTGTCCAGTATTTGCGTTATGCTCAGGTACTAACGAGACAGTAGTTAAGTAAGGAATGGTATCTAATAAGTACAAGGATTTACATCTGTGCGTTGCATGAATTACATTGTAAAAAAGCTAGAAGCATAAAGTTCTGAAAGTTGGTAAAGTGTTGTTAGTGAGAAAATCTTACCGAAGCAGTATACGGTGCGTTTTCGAACACGGGGGCGTAGTTATTGGCATCAGTGATGTTGATATGGACGGCTGCAGTGTCGGATCGCCCGCCCGAGTCCGTGGCGGTCACTGTGAGCACGTAACGCCGCTCCTGCTTGTAGTCCAACGGCTGCGCCACCGTGATCAACCCGCGGCCGTTCTGCGACGTGATCGCGAACCGCCCACGCGTGTTGCCACCCGTTATCTCGTAATGTAATCTGTGAAATAAATGAATAGTTATTTATTTAAATAAAGAATTAAATGTAACAATTATGAAATAAAGGAGAAGTACTATAAAGAGTTGAATAAGGGTTTGTCGGCAAAATGGGGACAGTAGTTTTACGAATAGTAAAATGTGGCTGGCTTTTTGATCATGTGTGCAGCGACGAATCACCAATCACGTATGAAACGTTTCCACACACAGGCTTCAAGTGTGAGCGTGCGTATGCAAAAGTAAACTTAATAGTAACAAAGATCGCGATCGTGCTATATTTTAGTTTGACCACTTTAATCACTTACACTGTAGCTTACACTACATGAAGTCTAAGAAAATTTGAAGATCAGCAGCTTATTTTATATCCCTTATGGCCTGTTTCACCGCTTCCTGATAAGGTGCCCGATAGGGTTATTTGATAGATTTTCCATACTCCATCTGTCAAATTAATTGGTGGATAGCCTTATCAGGAAGCAGTGAAACAGGCCCTTAGAGTCTGTTTCACTACTTTCTGATAAGTGTCGGATAGTCTATCCACAACTTAACTTGACAGATAAAGTATGTAGAATAAGTAGAATCTGTCAAATATGTTGTGGATAGCCTATCCGGCACATTATCAGGAAGTGGTGAAACAGGCCATTATTATCCAGTCCATTAACCAATCGGCACTCGGGCCGGCATGCTCACCTGTTGTCCTCGTCGGCGTCGGTGGCGGTGACGGTGACAACCGGCGTTCCGGGGGGCTCGTCCTCCGCCAGCGCGAGGTCGTAGTGCGCCGGCGCGAACACCGGGTCGTTGTCGTTGACGTCCTGTACAGCGACCACTACTGCCGCGGTGGCGGAGCGCGGGGGAGTACCGCCATCTGTTGCGGTCACCTGTAACCATAAGAATGTGTGATTAAAACAAAGAAACACGCTAAAATCCATAGTATTATCTTTTTAACCGACTTCCAAAAAAAAGTGCTCCTATTTGTTGTGGTAATTTTTCTACGTAATACCACAAAACTGAACTCTACTTTTAGTATGGTATCTGACCGCAAGATCCTGCATGAATCGTTTTTTTCGATGAAATATATTTTAAAGTAATCTTTAGGAACGTATGGAATGGATTAATGTTGGGTGGCCTTGTCAAAAGTAACTGCAAGTAGAGATCAACTACGATAACATGGCGCGCCCCTCCAAAATTCAAAACGTTTGAAGTGCGATTGTCATGCGCGGTCGGCTAGGATTAGTTGACAAACAAATCTTGGTAACCATAGTGACATTAAGTAAAATATGATGAATTATATTACTCGTAATATTTTACTTAATGTCACTATGGTTACCAAGATTTGTTTGTCAACTAATCCTAGCCGACCGCGCATGACAATCGCACTTCAAACGTTTTGAATTTTGGAGGGGCGCGCCATGTTATCGTAGTTGATCTCTACCTCTAATTAAGCTTAATGTTCATGCGATTAATACATAATTTGCATGTATATTTTTTTTCAATACATTTAACATATTTTGAAAGAAAATGACTTGACAAAATAAGGTATAAATGGTGGCCAGCTCTAAGTCTGCCGCAACCTAGGGTGGCCATAACTTTTGTATACGACATCGCGATTCGCGTGAGGTTAGGAAGCGCAAGAGAAAAATAAAAACGCCTGTTAAATAAAAATAGCAATCTTGCGGGTTCTCGACGTCCTCAAATCCTGCCAGGCATCTACATATTACAATATTTATTTATTTATTATACAATATTCAGCAAAATCGGTTCAATGGTTTGGGCTTGAAGAAGCAACAGACAGTCACACAGATACACTTCCGCTATAATAAATAAATATTATAGTTGTGGCAGTACCCACAATGGGGATTGTCCATTTTTTTTAAATTTTGCTTATTACAAAAACATTTCGAGGAATAAGGTCAGTGATCGCTTTTCTGTATATAAACGAAAAAAATACTCATTAGTTACTTATATTTTTGAACAAATATGTTTAACCTTAGTTTGACCTTCAATGGCGTTAAATTAGCAATAAATTCGACCAATATTACGTTTCAAACTTTTGGTAAGCTTCTCGTATCAGCTTTCACATAATGATAACTTATATTTGACGAACCAGCCATTATAAATAAGATTGAAAGGAAAAAAAACATACTACAGAGGTCAATTGGCCGCCGATGATGACGTCAGAGCGAAACTTTAAAAATTTATCGACAAAAAACTAGCCAATGGATTTCAAAATTATTTAATTTATATTCTTAAAATACCCTATTTTAACGAAAAAAAATATAAAAAGTACATGTGATTTTTTTTGGACAATGCCCATTCGCCTAACATTCCTGCATCGCGCTATCGGAGTTTTCTGAGCGCGTCGGTATTATACTATGATAATATACGACAGCTGAAATATATCATCACGCGGGCTTCGGCCTGACCGGGCTTACCACCTCGCTCGGTCGGAAGATCTTCCTTTGGCCTCTACGCATCCCAACATACTAAATAATGCATACTCGTTTAACAAAAAAAAAAAAATAGGAAATATAAAGGAACTTTTAGTACAAATTCCGTTTTGGACTTTTCCATCCTCTAATATTCGTTGACTAGGCCACAGTATTACAATATTCCATATTGTAATACTGTGAGTGTCGCAGCTGCTATTCAATATCCTTATTTATCGAACAACGCGTGCTTCTTTTCTCTTGCGCTTCCTAACCTCACGCGATGTCGTATACAAAAGTGATGGCCACACTAAGTTGCGGCAAGCTTAGAGCTGGCCACCATTTACATCTTATTTTGTCACGTCATTTTCTTTCAAATGATGTTAAATTTATTGAAAAAAAATATACATGCAAATTATGTATTAATCGCATGAACATTAATATTAATTAGAGGTACTTGCGGCTACTTTTGACAAGGCCACCCAACATTAATCCATTCCATACGTTCTAAAGATTACTTTAAAATATATATCATCGAAAACAACAATTCATGCAGGATTTTACGGTCGGATCTTAGGCCATTTCTTTTCTACTTTGTATTAGACAAAGTTAGATCCTTTTCATTACCTGCAGCTGATACTTAGACTGCGTCTCTCGATCAAGCGCAGCGACGGTATACACCCAGCCGGATCGCGCGTCTATCGCTATCGGTAGTTCATTGCCATTGTACTCCTTGTCAGCTAACGTGTATGTCAGTTCTGCGTTTGCACCCTCATCCGCGTCGTAAGCTTGCACCTGCAATTAGTTAATGAGGATTAATTTTCTGTAATTTTGTAAAGCAATGTAATGTCTATATTTTCAGCGGCAATACAGATTAAAAGGGCCTAATATACTAATTACTGAATATATTCGCAAAAAATGTTATCAAAACGTAAACTTCTGAAAAACCTTTATTGTAATCATTCTCTTAAACGTTTATTTGAACTCTCCCAAGTCTCCAGTCCCCTACCTATTGGCCTAGCAAGGGACTATGCAGTTATAGGTATAGCATGTTGAGAACAAAATGTTTATTGTTTAGTCCCAATATTGTTAGCCAAAGCGTTTCCTTTTTTAAGCTTATGACGACGTCACGAGTTATTAAGTTTGGAATTCATACCCGAACAATGCTGTATCCAACTGGAACATTTTCGCTAACAGACTCCTGGAACAGCGAGGTGTAGAAGCGCGGCGCGTTGTCGTTCACATCTTTCACGTTGACCAGCAGCTGCGTCGTGTTAGAGCGAGACGGACTACCACCATCTGTCAGAAGATGTAGGGTTAGAGCGAGATGAAGAAAACTCAAGCATTACTGTCAGACAGCGGCGCAGCTACTAAGGGGCTAGGCGGGGCAGCGCCCCGGGGCCTTCGAGCTCAGGGCGCCCTCAAATCCTTACCAGAAATCTCGAACTTTTATGAATTTCTCCCATTTTCAAAATAAATATAACATGTTGCAAACCCACTTTAATCATGACAACTCAATTGAGAGAAATTCGAAAGTTATGCCTAGGGAATACCCCTAAGTTATTTCTGTAGCTTGGCAGTATTATTAATTTGACGGATAATCAGCTATAGTCCGCGCGGAACTAGTTGGCCGCGACGGTAGGGACAGTGAGGGGGCCGGTTGCTTGCTGCTCGCAACGCACATGAGATAAGACAGTGACGACCAATCTCGCGATATCGTGAACAATAGTATTGTTTAGGTAATTATTGAAAAGAATAAATTAAAGACAATTGATCAGTTTTATATTCTATTATTAATTTAATTAACTATTATTAACACTTTAAATAAATTTTATTTTTATCTTAATTTTATCTTTTGAAAAATTAAAACTGAAAACATTTCAAGAATAACCTCAAACTTGAACATCAAACTCTGCAATTAGCGATTTTTAATTGTCATCTCTGAGAGGGACATTTCATGTTAAATGAGCATTAAGTCTTAATTGACGTCTCTGAGTGCGGCGGTTAGACACGCACATAAAACGTACTTTAGACGCAATACATAATAACATTATAATTTATAACCTACTTATTGTATCAATATATATCCCATGTTTTATTTCTAAATTGTACGTACACAAAGCCTGTAAATTAATACCTTTGCGTCACCAAAATTGTGTTCATTCCACGTGATGATATTGAGCGCAAATGATAAAATATTGTTTGTTCCCGAGCGACAGCAATTTTTACGAGAATTTTCCATTACAAAGAGCACAATTTATTATGAATATTAAACCGGAACGTTAATTACTTTGGAATATGCTTTCATAAATGTAATTGAGAAAAGTGCGCCCGCTTTATGTGATAAAATTCAGAATCCATTCAATAAATATCGTTTGAAAGAACGTGTTTGCCAAAGGTTAAAACTTCCACCGGATTTTTAAATATTGGTTTTTGAGTCCGGCATTAACTGAATGGCTGCGAATAAAAATAAATCTCACTCGCGAATGTTTTGGTTTTAGACATGACTTATGGGTACGTTAACATGTCTATCCTAAGTGTCCCTTAGTTCCAGCCAGTGTATAAATTATATGCCATAATATCAGCGCTTGTCTATAAAAGCAATATATCGTATATTCGGTAAGACAAAGGCAAATTAAGTGCTTAACATTTGCGAAATTATTTGTACCCTTACCGAAAATGCGATATGGGAAATAGAACAATGGAGAGGGAAATAGCGTCTACGAGATGCGGCGAGGAATCGAGAGTTGAGTCAAACGCACGTCAATAATAAAATATTGGAGATTGGTGTTGTGTAGTATGATCACCACCAATGTTTTTAACTTCCTTCAGAACTAAAAACAAATAGACAGGATTCATAAAGGATACCTGTCATTTTATCTCTTCTTTATGCCTCATCTAAACCCATGCCGCAGTACATACCCTGTGCCCGTATAACAAGGCGGTAGCTTCTCGTCTGCTCATAGTCCAGCGGCTTGACGAGCGCGACGTCACCGCTCAGGCTGTCGATGGAGAACTGCATCTGGTTGTTGCCGCCGATGATCGCGTAGCGGATAGCAGCATTCGCGCCGATGTCCGCGTCCGTCGCTCTGGAAAGGCGTGAAGTGACAGAATATACAAACATGTTTACAGTATTATGTTGTAATAAAGCGGCCCATTCACGGCAGTCTGCCTTGCCGTCTGCCGGCTTTTGCAGGACAGTGAATGGTGTCGCAGGTCTAGGCCGCCAATCGCCATGCAGGCCTACGACACCATTCACAATCCTGCATAAGCCGGCGGACGGCAAGGCGGCGGACGGCAAGGCGGACTGCCATGTAGGATAGTGAATAGACCCTTTTAAGGTGATCGCACATTTACCAGCACGTACGCGCTGAACGCGCCGCATTTTAGAACTCGTTGTACATATTGTGTGAAACCTCGCACATTCGTCCGCAACGTATGCGCCGCATTTCGCGTACTATATGCGGTGTGTTCGACGCGACGGGGCAAATGCGATGAGCTTTATAATTGCTTCATAAATAAATTGCTTCATATTATTATTGCTATCGGCGCGCAACCTCCAGGATTTGACAAAAATGACGCAGGGATTCCTGTCATCAGTGGATCATTTGTCAAACATGTTGCAGGGCTTACCCTATTTGTCAAAAAATATAAAAAAGTTAAGGTGTCAGCTTCACATTGAACCATGCTGGCCAACTACAAGCCATCGCCATTGTATAGACGGCCGGGGTAAATAATAGTGTCTGATGGCGGACGATGGAACTTTCAAGTTGACGACCTCTGTGGCTCAGTGGTGAGCACGTTGGTAGCTCAAGCCGGGGGTCGCGGGTTCGAATCCCGCCGACGGAACAAAAAGTTTTTCAATGTTCCCGGGTCTGGATGTGTATTATATAATAAAAATCTTAAATATATGTATATAGTATCAAAGTATTAAATATATTTCCATTGTCTGGTACCAGTTACACAAGTCATTTAGGTACTTAGCACGGGGCCAGACTGACGTGGTGTGAAGTTATTATTATTAAGTTTATTGATTTATTCGTGGTCTTTATTTAATGATGGCCTGCAATGGGCTATCGTGGGCCATTGTGTACTGACTACCTAATAGCGGTTCCCTCATTTGTATCATTTTCGCGTGTCAGATCTCCGGATCTCCGTCGCGTAGCATCGAAGCGTATCATGTTCGCTAGAGTGGACGCAAATAATCGCGATCATCGCGATACGCGAAAATTATACAAATGTGGACAAAGCGTAACAGCGTTTCCCTCATTTGTCAAAAATCTTTTCAAATATTTTGTTGCAATCGAGGCTCGGGCGCAAACGTCATACATATTGATACAAAAAAGCATACACAAGCAGAGGCTTTTAGTGAGTGCGATCCACATAAACTATTTTCGCTTCACCTACATTAAATAACCCTATTCACAGCGCCGATCACGGGTTTTCCCGGCTTTTATTCACAGTAATAATTCAAATGGCTGATATAGGTTGAAAAGGTCTCTCTACGTTTGTATGTTTAGTGTGATTTTTTAATAGTTTTAGTTTTTCGTATGTTTTAAAGCTTCATAATATTTAAGTATGTAGGTAAGTTACAAAATTATATGTTAAAATAAATTATATGCACAAATAAAATTGAAATATCATATTTTCCCTTTGTACAATAGTTTATGAAACTTCATTATACCCCGACCGAGCAAAGCTTTACCTAGGTACTAAACAAATTAAATTTCTTGCAAAATTCAAACTCGCTTATTGCAGGGAAATAAATTTTGTGTCTGCGATGCTACAGTAAGCTATCGGAAAACGGATGCCGACGTAAACAATCGCTTGTTCTAGACTTATAAATTCTACGGGGCACAGTAGGGGTAGTAACCCAAGAGCCCAGACGTTCGTCATTTTATAATTTAGCTAAAAGTTTTCCTGTACATGTCTCCTATTACAGATGTCAGAAGACGAGCAACTATAGAGTTTCGGTCGCGATTACTTTAGAACGTATCCAGTTCTGAAGGTCTACCTAACCTTCGATAAAGTAAATATTTCCGAAAGTAACCGCGACCGAAACTCCATAGTTGCTGGTGGTTCTCACTTCTATAAGAGTCATATTCAGGTAACTTTCAGCTTCTATAAAATGAGGAATTCCTGGCTGTCTCTGGCTCTTGGGTTATAGAAATATAACAGGGGAACTGAATGTACCGAAACGGTGAGGTTTATTGGGCCCGACCGATGATAACGTAAATGTTTAGTGCCACTTTTTTTATGAAAACCATTTTGTTGGCGTGGCATTTGAATTTGGAATTTCGTTTTTTTTTAATGTTATGGACGTAGCCTTTACCATCAGCAGACCAACAAACTTATAGATCATTTTTATTTTGGTGATAATACGAAATATGGCCCAAAATGTTTGGTGAATATAACCGTTGTAGGCACTGACCTCCATTATACAAGTACGCTGGAAAGATGGTACCCAGCTGTTTTTTATGCCGATTTGAAGCAGAATCAGCGCCCCCAAAATCGGGGAAAGAGAATTAAATCTGACGTAACTTGCAATTGCCCGCTCAATCGCTGTTGGTTGTAGAAACCAAAGAGAATAATATAATCACTACCGCGGTGGTAGAAACTAGCATTAGTTCCAAGTACTCCCACTACTGCTATCAGCGCCAATATGGCGACTTAAACGTCATGTTTACGTCAGATTTAGTTCTCTTCCCCCGATTTTGGGGGCGCTGATGCCGCTTCAAATAGGCACAAAAACAGCTGTCATTTCAAAGGGTATCATAGGTCCAGTGTGCTTGTTAATGGAGGTCAGTGGTTGTAGGTTACATTTCTTTCAAAACGGAATGTCATCTCACTGCACTTCTTATAATATTATGTCTAGCCAAGAAGGATAAAACATTTTCAGAGTAATTACTCGTTTAAGTATACATATTACTTATTAGTTATTAGGCATGTTGTGGCGTTTTCTTATAATATTTTATAGATATAGCTATGAAGTAAAACATACTTGATCCTCGCTATGACGGGGCTGTCGGAGACACTGATGTCCTCGTCTACGGTAACCGTGTACGTTTTCTCGCTGAACTGCGGGTAGTTGTCGTTGTCGTCGAGCACGTTCACGTATACCGTCGCACTGGAACAAACAAAACGCTGTTTTTATGAAACAATTTAAAGAAATAGATGATAGATGAAATTAATCAAACAAATAGTGTGTTATTGTTGACAAATAAATCGCCGTTTCTGAGGGGTTAGATACCTTAAATCCATCTAAAATTCTTTAACGTTATTTGTGACGTTTAAAATTCCACTCAGGGAAAAATCAAAAATGCTCATCCAGTGAAAACATTCAAACAAACTTCAAAATATTCAGGAAATCAACCACTAACCTGCTGGACAATCTATCAGACAGCGGGCTGGCCTGATCCGTGGCCTTCACGATGACAGTATACCGGGAGACCTTCTCCCGGTCCAGGGCGTCCCTGGTCAGCAACGCCCCGCTCCTGCCGTCTACCCGGAAGACGTTGCTCTCGGTCTGCTCGCCAGAGTCTACTGACTCGTTATCCTGGTCTACTCCGTCAGCTATCACCGAGTCTATTGAGTATTCCACCTAGAAAAAGAGAGAAAATTAGTCCTTCGACCGTGGAAAAACGAGATACAATAGCCTTTCTATTGTTATCGCGGACACCGGTGACAGTTTGGGGCTTGAAGCATTAAAGAAAATCATAAAGAAATCTGCGCTTATATATAATAGAGTAGATTTCAGTGTTGTGAAAAATTATGTGAATATAAGCACAATCCAAAGATTCAGGCGCGTTTAGCTTTATAGGCTTGAGTGGATTATCGCTAAAAAGCTCTAAGTAATTACTAATTACTGATAAATGATAATACACCATTCCTTAGCTTAGCGTAAAGAAATACTGTGAATAATCATAATATTTATCTAGTTACGCTAAGTGAGTAGAAAATATGTCTGTCAGTCTTTCTGTTATCTTTCACGCATATATCTACCGTTGAACCTATTTTCTAAGGTGTGCTTTGAGTCCCGAAAGACGACATAGGCTTCTTTTTGCAGCGCGAAAATGCTTAGTTTCTGGGGTATTTTGTAAGTAGAGATCAACTACGATAACATGGCGCCCCCCTCCAAATGACTATTTCAATGTGTGTAGTCACATCCTTATGAAAGAGTTTGTATGTAGTAAGTATTCAACCAATCACAGCACACGTAATATTTCACTTAATGTCACTTATTAGTTATTACCAAGATTTGTTGGTCAACTAATCATAACTAGCCGACCGCGCAAGACAACGCACTTACGTTTTGACAACGCACTTCAAACGTTTTGAATTTTAATGGAGGGGCGCGCCATGTTATCGTAGTTGATCTCTAGCGGAGAATATCTAGTAGTTAGTTACCTCAGCGTTCTTCCCAATGTCCTGGTCGGTGGCCTTGAGCGTAAGCACGGTGGTGCCGGCGCTGGCCCCCTCTCGCACCGACGCCTCGTACTGCTGCATCTCGAATACAGGCGCGTGGTCGTTGCAGTCCAGCACGTTGATCTGAGTAGAGTATGAGCTGATGGTTAGTGCATAGGCTTGAATAGAGAAGGGAGTAGTAGGTTGAAATAAAGAGCATATTGGTGAAAAGCTAAAATAACCATCGAACACAAGCAGTCGGCTTTGCGATGGCTGATTGCTAGGGTCTAATTTTCGTGCCTCTGATCTGGAAAATAATTAGAACCCATAATATTTTCAACATCAGCTATTCATGTAATAAGTTTCGTCCGGCCTCCTTGGGCTAAGGAGCCCAAGGAGGATTAAGGAATAGTCTCTTGGCGAAAAATAACGATACCATTATGTAATGCCCAAAAGCTTACGAGGAACCCGGATCCTGAAGCCTTTGTATTTGTTGACTCTGTTACAATGCTTTTGTGCACCCGTTTTAGCTTTATTAGGCTAAATCTACAAAACATTCATGATATAAGTTTAAACACTTACGGATTATGTCGCGGAGCACTTATATTAATCCCGACGTCAACATTCACCAACCTGCAATGTAGTAGTGCCACTTCGTGGCGGAAAGGTATCGTCTTGAGCCACCACCCTGAAGTAATGCACGTCCAGGCGTTCCCGGTCCAGACGAGCCTGTGTGGTGACGACCCCGGTCCGCGTGTCCACAGCGAACATGCCGGCTGATCGGGAGTCCAGCAGACTCGACATGGAGTATGTCACTGGACTGTTCTCTGGGTCACTGCAAGGATTGGAAGGTTATAGAAGACATTGTTATCCACGGGACCATTATTACTGTGATATAATTATTTAATTTAGACTTACTTAAGTTCTTTTTTTTTACTTTTTTGCATGCCTAAATACTAGGTAGAAAGAATGGGACCATGATTAATAACTGAACATTGAACAACTTTTGTACATCTTTCTGCAAATAAATTATTATTATTATTATGATAAGCGTGATGGTCGTTGACTGTTTTTTGGTGCTATAAATTGTAAAGGCCATAGTACCGTCGCGACGGGAGCAATCATGTCAAGACATAAGTGATAGTATTTTGGATCGCTGGAGGACTGCCTTGGTTAGTAGTAGAGTTTGCAGAGTATGCCAGGGAAAAATCTATCAATAATAATGGCTCATCACGCTTATCACAGAGTCGGGAACTCTGTGATAAGCGTGATGATCGTTGACTGTTTTTGGTGCTATAAATTGTAAAGGCCATAGTAACGACGGGAGCAATCATGTCAAGACATAAGTGATAGTTTTTTGGATCGCTAGAGGACTGTCTTGGTTAGTAGTAGAGTTTGCAGAGTATGCCAGGGAAAAATCTATCAATAATAATAATTGGACCAACAGTTTATCACTTTATAAAGAAGGGAAGCGAGTAATTTGAATTCCACCAATTTTAAGCACTAAATATCCAATTATTACTGTTTCAATGGCAGCCTTATCAGGTATTATACCGGTTAGTCATTTCAGCGCGAATTAAATCTCCCATCTAAGCACTCGGTTGAGGAAATTACATAAATTGGCCGATGTCTATAGGATTGATGGCGTTTCTTTTCCAGGAACGGGATTCCTGGCTAATGGCATTAAAGCATGCCTGGCGGCGACATTTGCTTTGCTCGGCCAATTACTGCATCTGTGACCACGTTGATCTCTCACACACGCAGTTGATCGCTCACAAACTCAGTGTTTGCTGGATAATTCGATTATTCTCTAAACATACGACCTCTCTTCGTTGGCTCATGATGAACGAAATATACAGGAGATCACGAACCCGCAGAAAGATATTCGTTCGTCTCTAATAATAATTGACATGTGCACACTACAGAGTATAGACACTTGCGCAATAATAACATACATTGATAAGTTAATTTATGAATAGAAACAAACCTGAACCAACATACCTACAAACACTTTGGATTCCGATTAAAAAAAAGTATTGAAAAATTTGAGCCTCTACCCCCATTTTCATATATTTCTTCCATTCAAAAAAGTTCTTGCGCTGTCATTTTTAAAATTTCGAACCTTCACTTTTTAATTCGCAAAATCCCATGAGGCAATAAAGCGGGCATCACACGACACCGCGAATAAATCGTAGCGCTTCAGTTTAACGACCGCCATTGTTCGCCACGGTGTTGCCAGCTCAAATAGAGCCCATAACGCCCCAACAGCTTAAAGTCAATTAAGCTGGCCAGTGCTTTATGAGCCTTTGATGTGTTGATCTGGTGTTCTATTCGTTTTAAAATTAAGAAAGGTAAATTATTTCATAATCCACTTGGAGCAAGGTTGTGGAGATTTAAAGAAGCTTTGCTTTGAGAATACTAATTGTGAACTGCTAAATGTTGTGTTTAAAAACTTTAAATGTTAACCTCTACATTTTTTGCATGCCAGTAAACGAACAAACACTCTTTGTAAATATTATTTAAAACAATTGCATAATTACGATTATCCTGGTTTATCTAGGTTTACTTCGACAGCAGAGTTTATAATCCGTTCAAAATTATTTAACCTCGGAGCTTCCGTGACAATGACCCTTACATCTTCGGCATAAAGGTCCTTTCAGAGGTAAAACAAGTCTAAACCGACTGTACTTCCGTGGCGTTCATGACTCAATGACAACCGTTAGTCTCCCAAGAGACGGCAACGCGGGAGCAAACGTAAAATTAATGCAGTATAAAGTTATTACAATGAAGTGCTTTACGCGCGATAATGCAGAAGTATGGCGTCATCGTTTTGCGAATTGCTGGAGCTCGTAGCTGACTTATTCCCTTGATAATACAAAGGTTCTCTTATCAAATGGCGCGGGCGCTACAAGAAAACATCAAGGAACGACTATTTTTGAAATGGAAAACCTTCGAATGAAATATCGCGAAAATTCTAGCTAACTGGGTTCGATTTAATATCAGACGTATTGTAAGGGAATCAAGACTTACCGAGCTCTTACACTGGTGACAACAACACCAGGAGGCTGCTCCTCAGCCACCGAAGCCACGTACAGCGCCTGCTCGAAGTACGGCGACTGGTTCCTCAGCTCCCTCTTCACTCGCTTCGCTATGTCCGTGTCGTTCAGCTCCTGATGATGGTACACAATCTTCAGCCTATGATCAGAGTCTATGATATTCGTCTTGTCGCAGTTAAAGGTGAACAGAACGGAGACTTTCCACATCGGCTCCTGGATACAGACGTCGTCCCTCGCCACTAAATCCCCCTGCGAGGTTTCAATGAGAAACCTCGGGTCGCTCACGTCCAGGAACTGCACCTTACAATTCTTCTGTACAGTGCGAGGTAGGAACGCGGTTAGGGAGTTCACGAACTGCGACTGCTTGAGGCAGATCCCCTGCCACCGCTCGGTCGTGGGTATCGAGAAGCTAGCGTACGTCTCCGATACCCACTGCTTCGCCTCCGCGATCTTCACGTCTATGGCCATATCGAACGGTACCAAAGGAGATCTTTTCTTCCTACTTCTATTGTGAGCGACGTAGTCCTCGAACATGGAGAAGGACCACGGGTGCGCCGTGGACAGCACACTGTATTGACTAGAATCCAACTCCTCACCCTCCAGCAGCCGCCAATCGATGCTCTCCTGGTATCTGACCTCCCGCTTGTCCCGGGGCGCGTCGTCGTCGTACTGATCGGCGGCATCGCTCTGGTCGTAGACGCGGTCGAAGTCTATGTCGTAGAGATCCGCGTGCCGTCGGACGCAGTCCTCGCCAGTGACCAGCACGCGGACGGGCAGGCTGTAGTAGTCGATGTCGCGGATGCGATCAGACGTGGAGTCGACGTAGAACGTGAAAAGGTTCGGGTAGAGCACGCCATCGCACCGCAGCCTTTTCCGCAGCGTGACGAGACCCGACGTTCGGTTGACGCGGAGAATGTGGTGGACGAAGTTGGCGGTGCGATGGACGTCGATGGAGTACTTGCGCTCGGAGCCGAGCTTGTAGACGGCGGCGTCGAGGACGGTGTATCCGGGCGGCGCGGTGTCGGGCACTAGCAGCAGGTAGGACCGCGCGACGTGCAGCAGCAGCGCCGCTAGCACCGCGCGCGGCACCAACATGGCCGCTCACCTGCAGCACCGCCGCCGGGAACGACACGACCACCACGAGCTCATCTGTAACAAACACTAAATGTTAAATATTAAAGGGATAGGAGTGCTGGTACTAGTACCTTATAATGCCGAATGGCAGTATGGACTATGGAAGCGTATCACTTTAGATCTTTTGCAGCACATAGATATACGTGCCTTTTATATTTTCTATTAGAGCGTAGAATTTTCTTTAATTGAACACATGGAAAGTTAAATAGGTATATAGATTGCCCTAATAGGTACTTGCTTCAATAAACATTTAATTCCCAAATCGCCTAGAGTTTAGACTTACGATTAATGAATTTTTAAAAGTTAAATATACTTATTGGACTAAAAATTTTTGACATAAAATTATATTAAAGATTTTGCTTTTAGAATTTAGACACTCGAAAAATATTATCATTTCTTCAGTAAAAGCTTTTACGTCTCTCGTAAATAATCATAAAGCTAAAAGGTGTACTGAAATCTGAAGATCACAATCGAGAGTAAAATTCTCGCACTTCGAATCTCAGTTCGATTCTCACTGAACTTTACTAATTTGTGTTTCATTAATTAAAACTATAACAATGGATATTGAATAGCGTAACATTCTAATTTCTGTCACATTAAAACTACTTGTTATCAATATGTCTATGATTTACCATGGTTTACTAGTAAATGGGACAAAAGGAGCCTACAAAAGGTTAATAGTTGACGAAGCCCTCATGAACCATTTCGGCTCAGTCGTCATGGCGAATCAGTTAACAGGCGCCAACGATGTCATCCTCATTGGAGATATTAACCAACTTCCGTTTATAGAGCGTGAAAACCTCTTTAAACTTAATTACACTCATCCAAACCTGGTAACCAGCATCACCCAGGAGTTGTCTTGCACACACAGGAGCCCTATGGATGTGGCATACGCCCTCAGCATGGTCTATAATAACATCTATTCATCGAAGGAAATTGTGCGGTCCCTAAAGCTAATGAAGTATACAGGAGCGAGAATACCTAAAAACGATCTAAATACCCTGTATCTTGTCCACACACAGGAGGAGAAAGCAGCCCTCACTAATACAGGCAATGGATCGGGAACGGACTCTCGCGTCACACAATCCATCTCACAATCCATGAAGCTCAGGGATTAACGAGTCCTTCGGTGATCATCATACAGACCAAGTCCCGAAAGCTGGCAATCCATGACAGCGTTCCTCATGCAGTCGTAGCTATATCTCGGCACACTAACACCTGTGTCTATTACACTGACACTGATGGAGACGCTGTGGCAAGCTTCATAAAAAGAACCACGGAGGTGTCAACCGAACACATAAAAGATTACAACATAAAAGTGGCTATAAAAGACAGAAACGATAAAGTCCTAAGCCACATAGCGGGTCGTGACCTGTGATTCTCAGAGATCGGCAAAAATAAAATACCAATTAATAAAACGTAAACCTTATACCTATATAACCTGGCGATTCCACTGGCTGGCATCTGGTAGATTCGACACAGAACGATATCCTTTTAACACCCTAGAAACTCCACCCAGCTTTAGTGACCCCTCTCCACCAAGCTAATGTCACAACATCTAAAGGCAAAGGGTGGAGCAGCATAAAATCTAAGGAAATCGAAAAATGTAGGATCTACCGGCCGCCCCACTGGGACCACACCGTTCAAAACATTAATATTATAATTATGTAATTTTTTATATTTAGTTATTATATATTTATATCATATTATATATAATCTACTCTATTATATATATATATATATAAAAAAATAAAAAAAAAGTCCATGGCGTGATGGACTGCAATTAATTAAAATTATTAATATTATATCAAATATCCTTGGTGCGAAAAATCTAAATAATAAAACAACAAAAAAAGGATATGGGCGAACAGCCTATAGACGGCCCCAATTTTATAATATAAAAAAAATATATGTCTATGATGTTATGGTATTTAGAAGCATAGTAAGTATATTAAGCTCTTATAAGAAACAATAAAGTTCATCTAATCATAGTATTAGGAATGATACAGATTAGGAATGATACAAGTTTTTGTATCTAGAGCAGCTATTGGTAAAGTGCGCTAAAAGGCATTGAACGATACATAAATTATACATATTTAGAAAATAGGAATGTCTTTGAATACCAGCATGGGACAAAACATTCAATTTTTTGGGAGTCCGTCATCACTTCTTAAAAGGGTTCCGCCACCAAAAGAGTTTGAGAACCGCTGATCTAGAGCACGACTGCTTGTCTGTAACCCTGATTTTATTAAGGCCGTCCCCCAAGCAAACGACCTTGGCCATACATTTGCCGCGTTGCCGAGATCGCGCCAAAACCCTATTATTTTTACTTATCTTAGTTTAAAATTGTCCTAAAAAAAATTAAAACGGCGAATATTTAGTTAATGATATTGTCGATCTATTGGCGTGAGTTTCAAATAAAAGTAATTTGTAAATGCTAAGGAGATGCTAAATGTATGCTCGAATTTTAACAAATTGGTATTACTTTGGAAGCTGATATCATGAGTATAACAAACAAAAATAGAAAATTTAAAACGGCGAAAGGAATGTTGATATACTGAAGATTATTGCTGTATTTTTATTATAACTTTGTAGCTTTCAGATTATGAGTTTATAAGGTTTTAAATACGGTCAATTACGGAATCTCCGGACGGAACGCCCTTAAGGCAAGGATCAACGCCAATTTGTTATTCCGTGACTCCCGGTTTACCTAGTTCCAATATAATATAGTTCTTGCAATCTACAAGTGCACGTCGCCCTTAGTTGTGTGAGTGACCATATCTATGCACGCGTACATGGCTCGCTCGCTACTGACTGCTCGGTCAGGTACGCACACTAACGAAAATGTCTATTCACATTTCCAACTACAAATAAAGGCGACGCGCACTCTTAGATTGCAAGAACTATAATGAAATGTAAAAAAATATGAGATATAAATCTAAAACACAATATTTAAAAGACGTTTAACCATAAACATTTTTATAAAACGTAATACTTTGGCTGTAATTAATTTACAAACTGACCCCCGAAAAAAATCTAATTCATCGAAATATAGGTATTAACTAGGATAATTATACATTTTATTTGAATAAATTGTTAGTAAATCTATATTAAAATATCTTCAAGTGAACAATTTTGTTTCTTAATATTTATTTCCAAAGATATTTTAAAAAAACATGAAATATAGAGAAGATCCGCCCCTAGTAACTACAGTTTTATGCTAAGCTAAAATGAATCTTATTGCGATGCGTATACGCTTGGTCTTTGGTTGTGTGCAAGGTTATCGTTTTGGATTGAGATTGATTCCTGCCTTAAGGGCGTTCCGTCCGGAGATTCCGTAATTGACCGTATTTAAAACCTTATAAACTCATAATCTGAAAGCTACAAAGTTATAATAAAAATACAGCAAAAATCTTCAGTATATCAACATTCCTTTCGCCGTTTTAAATTTTCTATTTTTGTTTATTATACTCATGAAATCAGCTTCTAAAGTAATACCAATTTGTTAAAATTCGAGCATACATTCAGCATCTCCTTAGCATTTACAAATTACTTTTATTTGAAACACACGCCAATATATCGACAATATCATAAACTACATATTCGCCGTTTTAATTTTTTTTAGGACAATTTTGAACTAAGATTATTAAAAATAATAGGGTTTTGGCGCGATCTCGGCAACGCGGCAAATGTATGGCCAAGGTCTTTTGCTCGGGGGACGGCCTTAAGCAGACTTCACAAACATATCGAAGTAAATATATCAGTCTCACAGTAACAGTATCATGCATATATCAATCAAGTTAACACGACCATTACCGCAGACCAGTGACGTCACAATTTATGTTCTGTCACCCTTCACACCGCCGGTTAAATATGACCGCCATTTTATATCATCGTTAGTGTTGCTATATGTGTAATTCGCGGTAGTTAGCAAGGCTTTAGGCGATAGGTAATTTCTCTAGCCTCAAAGTCTGGAACTAGGTTAGATCTTACGGTTCATATCTTGACTGCAAAACAATAACGGATCTTTTTAAATGTTTTAATACAACAATTTTGATAAATAGCTGACCCGGCTATGTTATTTAGCCATATACATAAAATACTTCGGTCACGAAAAATAGAGATCGCCAATTCTCAGGACTCAGACCTACCCGATAAGCATAATTTTTTTAAAACAAATCGGTCTACCTCCGGAGGAGTTGGTAACTTACATCGCGACACAAACATTTTATGTATGACAAGATGTCACGAAATAAAATAACAATTAGTTATGTTGTCTGCACGATTATAATTAACAATAATAATTTTATGTATGCATGCCCACGTATTTATATTGACAGCTTCCTTCTTTCCCACACTGTATGCGTACAATGCATGCATGCGAAAATGATCCGCATTGAATGCCTTTGGTTTCGTAGTTTGTTGGCAAACGGTAAAAAAAAATTAAGCATTTTGTCTTGAGAATTTACTTCTTTTTACGGGACTAGAGATCCCACTCGAATCGAGATTCGTAGCACAAGAATTGGTCTTCCTTTTATCAAATTATCTAAATAAAGAAGTCACCCCTAATAAGCTTTTGCAGAGAAAAATGAGTACACTTATTATTATTTCCTATACATTTGTTGAGTCACAAATCACAACGAAATTTTAAGCTATAGTGACTGTGGCAAAGCGCGCCTATACGGCAAGTGCGCCCTATAACTATTTCCACAGTGCTGATTGGAAATCCCCAATAAGCAATGTCGAAAAATAGCTATAATATTTGCACTTGTCGGGTAGGCGTACTTAAATGTCACACTCAGTCTAATTCAAAATTTTAAGACAGCATAAAATTTATTACAGTTTCGGCGAGTGTTTAATATAAACAATGAAATCTGGTCCTGGGGGTATTTATGACCCCAGTTAGCTCGGCTCACTTAATCTCGAGGCCGGTTATAGCTTGTAAAACAGCGGGGTCTCCGAGACCATTCATCGTAACAATGTCTCCGCCTTCATACTTTGTCGGGTAACATTTTATGGAGAACATTGTAGGGGCGTGTAATGTTTGGCTGTTTAAACTTGGCTTACGAACCTAATAAAAATAATATAGGCCGCGGGAAGAAGTTTTTAGCAAAATAATATCCCGAGAACATTCTTTTTTAGGACAGAAAGTAGCCTAGAGGAGAAAACGTACACAACTAGTATTAAACGTGTGTCCAATTTTTCGACATCACACTATTGAGTATTGTGATTTGTGAATTGTGATGATCGACATGATAATAATTTCATACATAAAACAGAAAGAAACTCAAATTAAAACAAGTTAAACAAAATTAATCACAATAATTTATTTGTAATATATTATACTAGCGACCCGCCCCGGTGTCGCACGGGTATAAAATACATATATAGCCACTGAAAAAATGATTAAAATCGATAGCCTATGATCCTTCACGTGGTCTATAACTTCTTATCTGTGCCAAATATGAAATAACATAAAAATTGATCCAGGAGTTCCCGAGATAAGCCCTTTTAAATAATTTCCCCCGTTTTGTCCACATTCTCCTTTCTAAGTCTTAGCGTAATAAAATATAGCCTATAGCCTTCCTCAATAAATGGGCTATCTAACACTGACAGAATTTTTCAAATCGGACCAGTAGTTCAAATTAGCCCTTTCAAATAATTTTCCCCGTTTTTTCCACATTTTTCTTTATTAATTCTTCGCTCCTATTAGTCTTAGCGTGATAAAATATAACCTATAGCCTTTCTCGATAAATGGGCTATCTAACACTGAAAGAATTATCAAAATCCGTTGCGTAGTTTTAAAGATTAAAGGGAACAAAGGGACATGAGGGAAAAAAGCGACTTTGTTTTAAAATACGAGTATGTATAGATAGATAATAAATAATAATATAATATAATCAAGGATATACATAGAGAAGTTTTTAGGATTCCGTACCCAAAGGGTAAAAACGGGACCCTATTACTGAGACTTCGATGTCTGTCCGTCTGTCTGTCTATCTTTAGGCTGTAACTCAAGAACGGTAATAGCTAGAGAATTGAAATTTTCACAGATTATGTATTTATGTTGCCGCTATAACAATAAATACTAAAAATAAAATAAATTTAATATTTAAGGGGGGCTCCCATACAACAAACGTAATTTTTCAAACATTTTTTGCTCGGTATCAATGATGACAACATCTAGGCACTTGAAATTTTCACAAAGGCCTTAATTATATGTGTACTTTAATAAATATTAATTAAATAAAATAAAAAAGGGTGATCCCATACAAAAAACACAATTTTTTTTGGTCTATTTTTGCTCTATAACGGTACGGAACCCATCGTGCGCGAGTCCGACTCGTACTTGGCCGATTATTTTAAATATTTTTCGTAGATAAAAGTTTAAATACTAACTTAAACTGAAACTAACCTTTTAGTGAAGACTTGAAGTGGTTTTTCGTTTCTCTTTACTCATCTTTGTTCATCTGTAACAAATAAAAATATAATTAATAATTTATTTTAATAGGAGGCAATAAAACTCTCTAGCTACAATACTTAGTTTGTAACTATTTATTCATTTGTACAGAATATCTTTTATAAATTTCCAACTTAGTTATTTCGAGAAGTCCTTTGCGAAGAGTAAAGCAAAGTAAAAAGACAATAATTTATATTGCTACAAGTTTAGTTATTGTGATATCAAAATAGAAACTATAGTTCTTGCAATCTACGAGTGCGCGTCGCCCTTACATGTGTGAGTGACCATATCTATACACGCGTACATGGCTCGCTCGCTACTGACTGCTCCGTCGGGTACGCACACTAACGAAAATGTCTATTCACATTTCCAACTACAAATAAAGGCGACGCGCACTCGACTTCAAGAACTATAATAAAAATATAACAAGAAACAAGTACCCAACAATAAACCTCGAAATTTGTCGTATTATGAGAAAATGAGCCGAACGATTTTCATAACTAATCAATAATCATAACTCTTAAGGGGCCGGGTACCCTCGAAATTCTCATACATACGTAATACCAAAATCATTTTCTCATACGAACATATTTAACATGTTTGAGTTATTTTTCAGCTTAAAATAGTAATTATCTAGGTTCCTGCACAAAAATTTACTTCAAAATATTTAAACACTAAAAATTTTTTTTTTGTTTAAAATTTTTTTAGTAAATTTACTACTTAATTTTTAAACACTAAAAAATAGAGTAAAACACTAAAAATATATAAATAAATAGTAAATTTACTACAAAATATTTAAACTCTAAAAAATATTTCTTAGTATTTAAATATTTTGTAGTAAATATAATATTTATTTATATATTTTTTAGTGTTTTACTCTATTTTTTAGTGTTTAAATATTTAGTAGTAAATTTGCTAAAAAAAATCTTTAAACAGAATTTTTTTTTTGTGTTTAAATATTTTGAAGTAAATTTTTGTGCAGGAACCTAGGTAATTACTATTTTAAACTGAAAAACAACTCAAACATGTTAAATATTTTCGCATGAGAAAATGATTTTGGTATTACGTATGTATGAGAAATTCCAAGGGTACCCGGCCTCTTAACTTTGGTCCGTGAAACATGGTACACGTATTGAAATACAGGATTTCTTTAAAAAGGAACTTCAAACAACCATAGTAGTTTAGAACTTACGTTTTTGACAATGAAATTTTACCATGACTGTTAAAGTTACTGGTTTAGGTATCTCGTCGTCTTTTCCAATTTTTAAAAAGAGAGAAATTAGGCACCAAATTTTATTATTTACTATAATAGCATAATCGGCATTAAATTTAAGATCTTCATACCAGATTGAAGTGTAATGTCTCTACGAGCTATGAGTCATGACTCATGTCAGGTACCCGATCAGATAGTACTACTGGTTTACTTACAGTAACAGTGGCTTGCACCGAAACGGATATAGAGACAAGAGATATTATCATAATATTAAAGGCGGTTCTACACTAGTGACATGAGATATTATATTTCGTACATGACAATTGACACACTTGGCTTGATTCTAATGAAGAGATGTAAGAGCCACAAGGTACGTTTACTCGGAAAGCACTCGACAAACCTCCACAAACACAAGCATGTAAACGAGCTGTTTGGCTTGACTTGTGTAAGTTTATGATAGCATTGTTGCCAACCCTGGTCGATATCCATTATTAAAAAGGTTTAGGTTGTAAAGAAAGTGATGAAAAGCAAAATATAATATATTTATATATTATATACTACGAATAAGTACTAAGCAAGATCAAAATTAATTTCCTTTAGCTGGCGGACTAGTATCAGGTATGGATATAATTTAAAACAGCCCTAAAGTGGCACCAGCCACCAAATCACAAGCATAATCCAGTTAACAATATCATTAGTAACATACAATATCATTGACAATATCATGCAAAACCATTCAGTATAAATAACCCTTACAACACGTACTGACGAAGAATGCGTCTAACGACTGCTACTGTAAATCAATACAAATTATTTAAACGAGCCATTAAGACACCTGATTTATGTAACCGATAAACCAGCTTCTGGCATAGATAACTAGAAGTTTATCGTCTGAATTGATCTCCACTTAAATTAAGTACGTTTTAATGTTTTACTAATGTTTGATAGCCTCTATGAAGTCTATGACAATTTGGCTTTAGGATTTACTTAAATTATGAAACAAAATTTGGTCTCTTCAATCTTAATCCTAATTTCCGTAATGCCTTATTGTTAAACATTTTTTCAAAAGGCATGAGTTTTTTCTACAATTATTAACATTAAAAAACTAGAAGAGGATATACTTAGTACTAGCTTATTCAGTACTACATATTTGATATAGACTATGAGACCATTTGCAGCACTCAGAGACGAATATAATGAAGACTTAGACATAAGCCCAGTGCCCAACTGACCTCCATTATTTGTGTACGAGTATAATGGAGGTCAGTGCATAAGCCCCGTACATTATCTGTCAAACTCTTCATTAAGTTGAAGTTTAATCACCATTAAATGTCTCTGAGTGCGGTAGTTATCACTATACTTTTAGTCGAGTAATAAATTTTACATTCCGGACGCTACCGTACCGTCAGAACTTATCTTCAAACTACTGATAGAGCGATTCAGTATTCATATTTCATATTACGTCATAAAAACGCGATAAAACTTTTACGGCGATTTCTTTTGATATCTTATTCTCACAATGAAAAGTTTCTGAGTCTGGGTTTATTAACATAATAAGACCGATTGTGTTGAGGCTTCTTTTGATCTAGATTCGCGGCCCGCTGATTTTAGATCACAGTCGACCTATTTGTACCTACTAATTTGACACAGAAGCGATCTTGGAAATTATTAATTCTACTGTTTAAAAAGTGTTTTCATGTTATCTTTTCAAGTTATAAATAAATTTCAAGTTATAAATAAATAATGTTGTTTTTACTTCTATCCGAATTTAAGTATCTACCCTGTTAACGATCAAAGTTTGACAAACATAAACGCTTCAAACAAAATTTGTACACTATCAAATTGTTTGACAAACACGTAAAATTTGACAAACAAATTGATCGTTTGCAGGGTACTTTAGACAGGTGGACTTTAAATTACCAATGTATTTAAATTTATTAAAACATGTTCAATTAGTTTATTAACAGGTACTCGTACGGTAACTTCATGCTTTTCGCGTCAGTGGTATTTGATTCGCAAGTACTAGTCTTGTGATTGGACAGTTATTAATTAATTAATCAAGAAATGTACAAAAATACACATTTAAAGAAAATTATTATTGAACAGAAAATCTCGCTTTTAAAGTTACAATTCTGGAAGAAAATCGTTGACATTTCCAACAAAGACCCCTTTGAATCCATCTCCATGAAAACTTTTGCTGGGGACGAGATCATTTTCAATCGTCTCTCAATTCGTAAACCCTTCCCATTCTTTTTAATAAAGATAAAACGATCGAAAAGTCGTATGTAGAGAGTTTAGATGCGGGAAATACCTCATTCGTCACGACGAAACGTGATCGGATTGCAATCGTGATTCTGTTAGACAAACGTCACAGCGTCGCGTCACAAAATCCAGCGTCACATGCCGCGTCACATGTCGCGGCACAAAATGTGTCACATCAGTCGCGGGTACGTCGAGCGCTAAATTGTTTAACTGCCTAAATTCAGCAAAATAGCGTTGATAGAGTCATAGATAACTCTATTTACTGGCATACTGTATAAGTAAGTACTGGATTTTTGTCGCAACTCTACTCGTTATACTTATTTTCTTTTTAATTTATTTTGAAAAACCCATTTGTAAGCAGATGATGACGCGTACAAATTCATCAAATTTTCGAGGTAAAAGAAATACAATATGTCATGTAAATTTTTAGATCCAAACTTTTTCATGTTGATCTATCATTCAACCACCTTTGCTTTTTATAATATTAAGGATAGATAATTATTTTAGACGTTTTAAATTCATTCTTACTTGTTTTTATTTCCCAAGATTTCCTTGAAATGACTTTAGTTTAAGACGTTTTTTTTATGAAAATTGGGGCCGTCTAATGTCTATGGGCTTTTCGCCCATATCCTTTTTTTTTTAATTTATTCTATAGATTTTTCGCACCAAGGATCATTGAAATAATATTATTAAGTAATTTTAATTAATTGTAGTCCATAACGCCATGGATTTTTTTTAAATAATAGAATAGATAATATATACACATAATAAATAAATACCTATATATTTATTGTTTTATAAATTACATAATTATAATGTTAGTGTTTTGAACGGTGTGGTCCCAGTGTGGCGGCCAGTAGATCCGACATTTCCGATTTCCTTAGATATTATGCTTACCTTTAGATGTTGTGACATTGGCTTGGTGGAGAGGGGTCACTCAAGCTGGGTGGAGTTTCTAGGGTGTTAAAAAGATATCGTTCTGTGCCGAATCTACCAGATGCCAGCCAGTGGAGTCTGGGGTCCACACTTGGATTTTAACAATCTATTTATGACTAAGTTAGTGTTATTAGGTTTACGTTTTATTAGGTATTTTATTTTTGCCGATCTCTGGGGATCACAGGTCGCGACCCGCTATGTGGCTTAGGACTTTATCGTTCCTGTCTTTTATAGCCATTTTTATGTTATAATCTATATAACATAAAAATGGTAAAAATGGTTTAAGACGTTGAAAACTATCAAAACCAGAGGACCAGCTTCGTACAGACAAATTAAAACACAAGCTGCATGCTCAAAGTTTTAATGACAACATGTCTGCTATACCCGGGGAGTCGGGAGTGCAAGTGCAGTAAACACAATTCTTAACGGCTGCATTCCTTAATAACATCTTGTAGAGCAAACTTTGAGGTGCTATTAAGTAAATTATGCTATAGCGATAGTCGATAGAGTTTGAAATATGTTAGTCACTATAGAAACAGAATACCTAGACAAAGTAACGGATTGACAAAAGGAATCTATTGCTTTTCGATTTCTACAGCAGTCATGCTAAGCAGTATAATGCTTGGCTCAAACAAGATTTTTGTTTGAGCCAAGTAGTTTAATAGAGTACATAAGGGTCTAGAACTCTAGACAGACGGACTGCATTTCAAGTCAAGTTCAAAGTTCAAGTTCTATTGCAGTCGTATTGCAGTCGTGTCAACTGCATTCAAACTGCAATCCAACTGTAATTTGCAGTTGGATTGCAGTTGAAATGCAGTCCGTCTGTCTAGACCCTAAGTGTTAAAGGCCATAAAATAGACTAGAATATTGACACTTCGACGGCACAAAATTTCATCTGTTTTTTTTATTATGTATAACAAAAAATTGTACAGTAAGTGTAATAAAGAAAGAAAACACCAGCATTACTCATAAAAGAAGCTAACAATTATTACACCAACAACTCTTTTGGCATACGTTGGTTTTGTAATTCAAACGTTTTTCTTTTTGGGTTACTTTCAAGGTGCCAAATATCACAGTTAAACAAAGCACACAGCAAAGAGTTAACTGTAGAGTCGTTGAACTGTCTCGTGCTGTATGAGTTTATACATGCATTCGTCAAACAATGCATTATGCAGTGGCTGCCTGCAGGAAAGATTAATATGTAATGCGCCGATTACACGGACAAATAGATCCCAGTATTAATTATACTATTTTGTCTCAGTGTATATTATGTGATGAATTATTATGATATGATTGATCTTATTAGATTTTGAGGAGTATTACATATCACTCTAAAACTGTCGCACTAAATAAACTTTTTTAGTCTATGTGCTTAGCCATAAAATATATTATTGCATTTGATAATTTCAATTTTCAATAGCGTATTTACATAACATTGTTATTATCAAAAATGTATGGGAGATTTGTGATAATACATGACCCTTAATACCCACTAGCAAATAACAACGTATTGATATTTGCTAGTGGGTATTAAGGGTCATGTATTATTACAAATCTCCCATACATTTTTGCATTTAGGAAGGAAAAAGTACGATATAATAATCATACTTTTTCCTTCCTTCGGTACACAGTTAATTTGTTTAGTTACCAAATGGCAACTGGCAAGTACCTAGTACCGACGCAAGTCTTTCTGGGTACGGGGTACCGTTCGTGTATAATGGCTCTATGTCTCTACGTTCAGTCGATACTAGACACCGTACATTTACACCCAGACTAGTAAATCAATATTCTTTGTTTATTTTCTGTCGCGTAACGACTAAATCCGCTTGATTGGCTTCTGTTCCCTCGTAGAAAAATGACCATTAAAAGTTCAAAAATTCCATGTGCATTGATTAGCTTACATTCAGGGGCCCAATTATATTCTATCATGTATGTCAATTACTAACTAGAATAAGTTTACTTATTATATGTGTTTGTTTTTATGTAAATAAATTCTTGAAGATCGTTTAGAGAAAAGTACTTTTCCTGTGAGAATTAGTTATTTCTTTTATAAAATTAGGGCCAAACGAGCAAACGGGTCAACTGATGGAAAGCAACTACCGTCGCCCATAGACACTCGCAACATCAGAAAAGTTGCAGGTGCTTTGCTGGTCTTTAATCAAGAAGAGAGCGTATACCCACGCTCTCTTCTTGAAGGTTAGCATGTCGTTTTACAAGGAATATTAGTGTGACGTTTATATGAAACGGTTCAATGGAAGTACCGACTCTTAAAGAAAACATAGCCGGGAAAAATTGCATAGTATCGATTACATGAATAAGTAATTACAAGGAACATTCTAACCTATATTCGCTGCATAAAGGACATTAGCTATTGACGTTAGGTGCTGACTTTCACACTGTGATCCTTATTGTCATAGACGTAAGGGCGATGTGACACTTGGACTTTCGCGACTTTACTGAATAGGTGCTGAAATTACTAGTTAACTCTTTGAGCCTTATTGTCATGGTGATAGGGTCGATGTGACACTCGGGTTCCCGATTGTACTGTACAATCATAGGCCGCCGACCCCCGGTCGATAAGGCTTCAGTTTTATTGTGGTCACTAATGTAGGGGTGACGCATTCCAACTTGGCGTTTCGGTGCAAGCGTTTAGGGTTAGATTAAATTAGTTAAGGCGCTCTTATTGTAGAGGTTTTCGTTGCTGACCGTTTGTATTAGAGTAGTAGAGAACGAGATTGTGCACAGTTGCCTTAATATTGTGTAATTTAATAAATAAAACATCGTCCTTCTCTCTTCACACTCACTTCATATGCCAGGTGAAAAAGGACGACGCGAATTTATCGTCAAATTATTTTTTTTCTCAATAACTCGATAAATATACAACATTTTAAAAATCCGCTAGGTCGGCTTCTCAATGATAGAATTATGTATATGTCGCAGCCAACTGGTTTAAATAGCCGTTCAATCTAACAGCTAGCCCTTTGATTGAACAACGTCATTCTATCACACGTCTAGCTTTTTAATTGAATATTTCAGTCGCTCAAAACGTTCAACACTACAGCTGATTCAAAAGCAGCCGTTTGATTGAATTAGTTCACCACCGCGGCGCTAGGTGCATTTTGTTTACAATATGGCGTCAACTAGCCGGTATTTTGTGATTGTATTAAGATATTTTTCGTTCATATACTTTACAAGTGTTATTAAAGTGACAGAAATTATGGGAGCACATGCGAGTGAATCAAAATTCAAACAAATGTTTGAGGAGAAATTACGGGATTGTGAAGTGCATTACCAAGGTATTTATTGCAATTTTGTTCAAAATGAGTTAGAATGCAATAATTTATTCTACTTGTTATCATTACATATTTTGTATAATAATAACACTAAACTAATGGTCACCTTAGTTAATTTGCCATTTAACAAGTTAGCTAAGCGTTGTCTAGCTGTAGTGTTGAACGTTGCAGTCAACACGTCGACTAAACGACGTATAGCCGTGTGATTGAATGGCGTTGTTCAGTCAAAGGGCTAGCTGTTTGATTGAACGGCTTTTTTGACCAGTGGACTGCGACATATACACAATGTGTTATTAAAATATTAACTTAATTCAATGCACGGTTATGGCAATAAATGAAAAATTCGTGAAAATTAGATGCATCTTTGTGATTTTTTTCTATCGAGAAAATTTTAAGATATCGCGTTTTTACTCAGATCGAATTCTTGGAAATATAATGTAGTATCTAATTTTAGAAAATGAAACAATTCGGGGCTTATTTTTAAGTATAAAAATGAATTATTATAAAATCGAAAATTTAGGGTTAGTCGCCCACTTAAGTCATTTAGGAGAATATTGTAGGCGATATTATATGATTTATATCTAACTAGATGACGCCCGCAGCTCCGTTACGCCAAAATTAGTTTATCGCGCGGGAACCGTGCATTTTTCTGGGATAAAAAGTATTCTATGTCCTTTCCCGCCGATTAAAAATTTTGTATAGAAATACTTTGAGTATTTCTATACCAAATTTTAGAAAAATCTGTTTAGCAGTTTGTGCGTGAAGAGGTAACAGACAGACATACACACTTTCGAATTTTTAATATTAAAACCGATTTCATATTATCATCTCGAACTTTACCAGGATTCTTCTTTATTTACAGCTTCCATTATAAGGGATAAGGCTTTTTCTGACGAAGAACTAGCCTTCATTCAGTAGGTACAGCGGTTTAGTTACTCTACCGTATGAAAGTTCTAATTTATTATGTGGTATACCCATACCTATAGGACATGAAATACAAAGGACAAGTTACTCAAAGTTAATCCACGAATACTCGCAGTAGACACAGAACTAAATTCCACAACTTCAAAACGAAACAATGGAATATAATTTGGAATGTTAATTTTGTCTTTAATTCATAGACCCGGCTAACTTTATATGAGTAACATGAAAACAATTAAAAGCTGCAAGTACCTATTTATGTAACTTTCTAATCTATATCTATACAACTCTATCCATATTATTTAAAACAAATTCGCTTTTTTCCCTCATGTCCCTTTGTTCCCTTTAATAATTAAAACTCCGCAACGAATTTTGACGATTCTTTCAGTGTTAGATAGCCCATTTATCGAGGAAGGCTATAGGCTATATTTTATCAAGCTAAGACTAATAGGAGCGAAGAAATAGAGGAAAATGTGGAAAAAACGGGGAAGATTATTTAAAAGGGCTAACTTGAACGCGCTAATCGCAGGAACAAGAACAACTGGTCCGATTTGAAAAATTCTTTTAGTGTTAGCCCATTTGTTGAGGAAGGCTATAGGCTATATTTCTAAGACTAATAGGAGAATGTGGAAAAAACGGGGGAAATTATTTGAATGGGCTTATCTCGCGAACTACTGGAGCAATTTTTATGTTATTTGGCACAGTTAAGAAGTAGTACCACGTGAAGGATCATAGGCTATCCATTTTAATCATTTTTCAGTGGCTATATATTTTATACCCGTGCGACGCCGGGGCGCGTCGCTAGTATATTAATACATTAATTTTATTATTTTAACTTAAAAGCGTGTGTGTAAAATTTTGTACACAATTATAGTTTTAGACATTTTGAAACATACTTAAAAATAAAATTAAGATGAAGATGCAAATTTCTTCTACTTGCCTTTACTTATTTCAAGCGCCTTTCATTCTAAATGCTGAATTTGAATTTAGCGCAAATAAATACTAGAGTTACATTTCAGGACCGTTTCTAGGCTATGTAAGCAAGTTTTGAATTTCAATAAGAGCTAACATTATGCAGGCAAAACAACCGGAGTAAGACTTTGTCAATAACATTGTGCCCTAGGTTCTAGAATCTAGGTGGTTCTAGTGTCATTGACCGATGTTTTCTACCGTCTTGGTAAAGACATTAGACTCTATCACAAGAAAATTATACACATTCTTTGTACTAATAATACACGGGTATTATAGTTTGATGGATTTATAATACTTAACCACATTCTAGGCTGTAGTTAATTTTTGTGACACAAAAAAATGGAGGAAAGGGGGTATTAATAATATGTTTAGTGTACACTGTGATACTTAATTGCGAAGTTAAATGAAAATTGAAAACGATAATTACTGTCATCATACTATTTCATATTTTGCATTGTTTTTAAGTTGTACTCGTACCTCGTCTCGCTACAATGAACAAACATACTTAAATGAGGATTTAAATCTAGATCTAGATAAACTTTATAATCTAGAAAAAATCTATCAAACAAGAAACAAAGCTGAATTAATGTTGGATAAGAAAAAGTAGAATCTGAAACTATACTGAGTAGAGATAAACTACGATAAGATGGCGCGCCCCTCCAAAATTCAAAACGTTTGAAGTGCGTTGTCAAAACGTTTGAAGTGCGTTGTCAAAACGTTTGAAGTGCGTTGTCTTGCGCGGTCGGCTAGTTATGATTAGTTGACCAACAAATCTTCGTAATAAGTGACATTAAGTGACATATTACGAGTACGAGGGTTGATTGGTTGAATATTTACTACATACAAACTCTTTCATAAGGATGTGACTATACACATTGAAACAGTAATTTGGAGGGGCGCGCCATGTTATCGTAGTTTATCTCTAGAACTGATGTACCAAAATCCATTCATCACAAATGATGAATCTATTGTTCTATGGAGATGCTGAATTCGGATTTCCCGTATCTCGAACATTCTTTTGATCGCTGCGGTATAATGAGAACAAAATGAGAAGAACGAAGCCACTCATTATATCGCAGGATTTTAATGACGTACCGAACGTATGAGCACTTCGAATTCCAAATTCACAATATCCAAGTCTCCATTTACAACGATAAAATTTTCAATATCATTCAAAACATGAAACAAACTGCGCTACAAATCCTTAGAATCTCTACATTCTGTTTACCTACTAGATGACGTACGTAACTCAGTCATAAGCATCATAAGTCATAATGTATTTATCGCGCGGGAACCGTACCTACTTTTTTTCAGATAAAAAGTATCCTATGTCTTTTTCCGGGACTCAAAGTATCTCCTGGATACTAAAGAACAATGGCCAAAATGGACTAAAAAAACAAGGTTCTTGTTACCTAGGTGGAACTATAACTAAAATGTAGTTTAGGTAAAATGCTATAATTAAATAAAAACAGTTGATTTTTAGAAGCTGGGAAAACAAAGATAATCGGCTCTAAAAATATGAATATTGAATTTGTGTTTTTAACGCAGGATAATGTTTTTTTTATATTGAACGCATATTCTGTCATTTCAAGGGACCCATACAACCTGCTTAAATATGCCTCTTCTTGAGGATTTCGAGAACAGAGCGTATTCCGATTTTGCGAGTGTCCATGAGTGACGGTAGTTGCTTTCTATCAGGTGACCTGTTTGCTCGTTTGCCTCCTACTTTTATTTTTAAAAACTGACGTGTGTTTCATATAATTTAAACTAAAACCATAACTCAAAATGATAGTACAGCTTATTATTAACTATCTTTATAACCTCAAAATTCAAAAACTTAATACACAATTACTTGAAACTCCCAGCTTTTAAAAATATATTGAATGCCGTGCTATGTTACATTTATATAGGCAATTGAAATTACAGATGTTTCATCAAGTTACGTTTTATAGTCCAAGCATGTTAGACGAATGGCCTTTGTTCTTTCAGCATAATATATTGAGTGGTGAGAGGTAGCAGACAGTTTTACATTGATACCTAATATTAGCTGGTATGGGTTAGCTTTATCTAAATACTGTAATAGATCTAAACCTAGTTCACTAACGGCAATACCTGTTTTGCCAATGCAAAACGTTTAAGACTAACTAATCCTGTTTAAATGTTGACACAAAAAGTTCGCCAACTATGGAGGTACCGCTTTTTCCATGTACACGGTTGTACTTATTAGGATGGTTTTAATTAATTAATTGAAACTATATGTAGCGTTGCATTTTTAAAGACAGATCTAGTTAAGAGTCCGTATACGAAATGTTGCCGATGAATACGAAATTGCAAAGGTTCGCTACAGAAATATTATTAGGTTTTTTCCCCTTATTAGACTTTAAAAAAAATATATTAATTATTAGATTTAAAATATATTTAAGCGCGGAAAGCCGACTCGAGCCTTGCGGCGAGTAATATAATGTGAGATTTAGGTTGTTTTGAATCGTGTTTTTTGGCACAATTTGTTTTTTTTTCTTTTTTCTCAAATAGGATAGAATTCTATCTTTATAGGTTATTTCTGTCGTTTTCTTTTTATGAATTACAGCTCCAAGTTGCCGAAATTAACAGCAATTCTTTGCCCATTTTCTCTAAAATTTTGCCGAGTTACATATTTTTTTACTCAACTATTTCATATTAAAGTGGTAAAAAGTAATTCCAACATTTTATAGACGACTTTCTCCACAGTACATTGTATTTTTTTCATACCGTTAAGACGTCAATACAATCCATAAACAGGTGATATTCTAAACCTTTTACAGCAAAAATCACAAAACTGTCGCGGGTTTGAGTTGGATTATTTAAAAATACTTAAAAAACAAAAAAAATCTAGCTCCAACAAAACTTTATACAGTGCCAGTAGTTCAGCTGTGCTCGCCGCTTTTAGATATGATATTGAATGTACGAAAAAGTTCCATTATAATTTTTTTATGCCAACCTTGCAATATTAAACCAATTCCGCATTCCGTATTCTTGTTACTTGTCGCTTTTACCCTCTATATTTTACGAATCTCACGATTCGCGACGTCAACGACAATCCACAAAATTCAACAAAAAATACAAAAACGCGCACTTACGCAAAAAATACCGCGTTTAATCAAGCGCACTTGACATTGAAAACAATTGAAAGAGGGTAAAAGCAACAGTGTAATAACCGAGAGAGGTTCGTTATCTTCGCAGACGCTGAATGGCTCGTCGTGCAGTCCCCCCCTTAATTAAGAGGGACGTGGAGTGGTCTGAAGCATACAATACCGGTTATTTCAAGCCTGGATCGCTCCTGAAACGCTGTAAGGAAGTTTCAGAATTGTTTTTTTTTCTTTTGAGTTGCGGCGTTCTATTGAAGTTTAAAAATTAATTAAGCAACGTAGACAGCAAATAAATGATGCTGATTTGATATTTCAACGTTTACGTTTAATATAAAAAAATATTGAATAACTACTACAACGGTAACCTTCTTAATTATCAGCATAAGAGAAGAAATTATATAATTCTCATAAATGTATTCTGAACAAAACTCAGAAAAACTATAGGAAAAGAAGATATTGAGATATGTAATGTTATTTGGAACAAGAAATTACGTAATTTCGCTAAAGTCAGATCAGGCATACCGCATACCGTGTACGGTGTACCTAAAAAATCTTTGATTTGACATCTCGATGTTGATTTATTTCTTCTATTTACAGCAAACAAAGTGTGTAGCGCGTTTTACTTCGGTTTACCTAACCCCATTCTTCTTACCTCACTTGTCAGTATTACGCGAAGGTTCAATGGATCCATTGTGTTGTGTTGGAACTATATCAAATGACTGAACATCTTTTATAAATCGCCGGTGTAACTAAGGAAAACACGAGATTCCCATTATGAGCACTATGTATATTTAGAGATCTTTAAGAATTTATATAAAACTTACAAAGAAAACTCACATACTCTATGTAAAGGTTCGCGGACCGCGGTGGCTTTTGGCACTGTGGCACTGTTGCTGTCGCTTTGTAAAGTATTAATACTTGATTGACAGCTCACAAAGTTGACACATTCACGCCCCCCTGACAATGTCAACCAAGTGCTACAAGAATTCACAAGATCTTTTTGTCCTGTCAAATTCATTCGATATTTGAAATCTCTTGCATTTAAGAACAATATTCCACATTTTAATCTCTCCCTACCCTCCTAAAAACAATTTCTGATTTAAAATTGCGTTCATATTTCACGGTGTGTCAAAATATCTAAGCCTCCTATGGTTTCTATTGTGCGGCATTCAGCACCCTTTCAATAGGCATTGTGCATTTGCCCGAGCCATAATCTCTACGCCGAAATTGCGTTACAGCCATTTTGAGAAATTAAATATTATTACCCTATTAGATGGCTTAATATTACATATTTTGTGTATATTGATTTCAAACGAGAATATTATTTAAAACTAGCTGTTGCCCGCGACTTCGTCCGCGTGGACTTCAGTTTATAGCGCGCGATGTCAACAAAATTGGTGTCAAATTAAGCTTTTGTAAAAAACCCTAGTACCCATTAAATCAAAACTCCCAAAAACAGCTGTGCAGTGTGCACATAACTTATTTAATTTTTTAAAATTAACTCTATTTATGCCAAATAAAGTATATTTAGCCCCCCAATTACACAACTTTACCCATAAAAAGATTTAAGGTTACGTCATTGCATAGATAAAGTACTGAGTTATTGAATAACGTAACAAAGAAATAACAATCGAAAAAATCGAAAATCTGATGTAAGATGATGCCACCTCTTATAGAAAGACATGTACACAGAGCGAATACTCACTCCGTTTAAATTCTTTACATAATTTATTCTGTGAAGAAAAAATTGTGTTAGAATTCTCCTAAATCTAAGCAATTTTTCAGCAGCCAGTAGGCACATTAAAATTGACTCAGATTGATTTTCTATATTAGATTTTTTTAAGTGAGAAATGTGCGGACACGTTTTTAATTTTTATATTCAGGAGTGTATTCATTCTGCAAACTCTCGAAACGGAATATATCACACTGTAGGTATAATATGCTGACGTTTTAGCAAAAATATCTTATGTGCGGTGCTACCCCAGTTTCTAAATGAGGTTGAACGTCATACGTCTTACTTTTGAGCACATTTATCATAGCACAAAAACTAGCGACAAAGGACAGGTGAAATATTGGACATAATTCCCTGAAAACGCGGTTAGCTCAGCGTCAGGTTGGAAAGTTGAAAAATATCAGCGGGGTCACATTTTGGGTGAAAAAATCCCCTAAAATATATCAGCGTCGTTTCACCCTTTTTGTGGAAGGGTACGGATTGTGTTAAAATACGGGTACGTTTATGCGCTTAACACTGTTAAGTAAGCTTACGGCTTTTATGTTCAGTTGCCTAACGCGATTTCTGTTGATTTCACACTTCGAGTATTCCATCTCGTATCGGATCAAATATAAAATTAGGTAAGTGAGTGTTTTAGGGAGTATTCTTATTTTATAGACAGCAGTCGCATATATAATAATATTTGAAAATATAAAATGCGCTAATCTGAATAACGACATAAAAAATATCTCCCTAACAATCTTACAAACATGCCAAAACATTTTCAAGTATTTTAATTTTCCTTCTTTTGTAAACTCATCCCAATGCACAAAAGTTAATGGGAAGAACTCCCTAACTTTTGAAATCTGATTCAATATGTAACAAGGCAGCGTGCATACAAAACTCAATAAGTCCTTAAGATGTCAAGCGGCTCTTCAGACCCCCCAGCTTTGAGGAAAGACTTGAAAACTATCGGAAATATACCCACATCACCTGTGCACAAGCGAAACTATTGATAACTTATTTGCTTTTGAGACGTGGCTTAAAAATTAAAGTAGATTTTGTTATTTCAACAACGACTATTTTTTAAACCCCCGACTGAAGAGAGGAGTGTTATGAATTTGACGCAACTGTCTGTCTGTCTGTCTGATTGTCTGTCAGTGCTTGTCGCGTGGTTCTTGGCATGGTAGCATTATAACGGATGTACCGATTTAAATTTAGTTTCTTCTTTGTTTAAAAGCTAACATCCTCGACAGTGTTTTACCAAAAGTTCATCATCATCGGTGCTAGATTTTTGGGTTTTATAACGTCATGAAATAATGTTTAGTAACTTCTAATTTTTTGATCGATTTAATATTTTGCAGTCTGACACTCATTAGTTTCGAATCAGAGCTATTATTAAGTTTCTTAATTTAACGTTGTTTGATATAAATTCTCATCTAAAAATGTTTTGTTCTTGCTTGTAAGCCCACTATAATTATGAACAATTGATAATTCAATAAGCAGTCTTTAATATGAAAATCTTATATATATAAGATTTTCATATTAAAGACTGCTTATTGAATTATCAATTGTTCGATTTAAATAAGTCTTTGAAGATTTCGTAGTTGAAGATATTGGTTCCGTACTTGGCTTAATGCCAATTTCAGCAACGTCTGTTCAAGCTTATTGTCAATAATATGAGTAATAACAATTTGTTTCTATTGGTTTTTGTATCAATGCAAGACATAATTATAGTGGGCTTACAAGCAAGAACAAAACATTTTTAGATGAGAATTAATATCAAACAACGTTAAATTAAGAAACTTAATAATAGCTCTATATAAAATTCTCGTGTCACAATGTTAGTCCACGAACTCCTCCGAAACGGCTTTACTGATTTTTACCAAATTTTATATGTGTCGTAGGATGATTTGATAAATCGAATTATCGCGAAAATTCTAGGGACTTTGCGAAAACACGGATAATTAGACACTGGTGATTACATTTTTCAAACTTACTGACAAAAGGTAGTGTTTTCGCGAAAACACGATTTGCCTTAGTAACATTGCACATTCTTAACGCTGATTGGCTTGATTTTTACTTACTGGCCAACTCTTCTTCTGATTGGTTACTATCTTTCCCTATGTATCTTTGAGGTATTACACCATAGACTTATAAGGGGTAAGAAATGACAATGCCAGTTCATAGGAACTTTACTTTTCATTTAACCTTTTATCGGACATAACCTCAGAATTCGTTTCTGGTTCTGTTGAACTTTCAGCACTAATTTCACTTGTATCAGTCATTTTGTATTTACAGGCACACTTTTAGATAACTTTTTGCACTATTTTTTAATCAAACTGCAATTTTAAATACATTAAATATTAAAAACTGCTAGTTCGCTTATAAAAACAACCACAAACTAAACAACGCGTGACAATCGAATGAAGAGTTGAAATTTTAAATTTCAACTCTTCAACTAATCAGATAATGTTGTGGGGCGCTTAAACCCACCAATTAGTGATTTTTTTCGATAATAACTAACGATTCGTTTCGCAATCTTACTGAGGCGACTCGTTTTTTCGCGAAAACACCACCTTTTGTCAGTAAGTTTGAAAAATGTAATCACCATTGTCTAATTATCCGTGTTTTCGCAATGTCCCTAGGATTTTCGCGATAATGGGGATTGTCCATTTTTTTTAAATTTTGCTCATTACAAAAACATTTCGAGGAATAAGGTCAGTGATCGTTTTTCTGTATATAAACGAAAAAAATACCCATTAGTTACTTATATTTTTGAACAAATATGTTTAACCTTAGTTTGACCTTCAATGGCGTTAAATTAGAAATAAATTCGACCAATATTACGTTTCGAACTTTTGATAAGCTTCTCGTATCAGCTTTCACATAATGATAACTTGCACTAGACGAACCAGCCATTATAAAGAAGATTGAAAGGAAAAAAAACATACTACAGAGGTCAATTGGCCGCCGATGATGACGTCAGAGCGAATCTTTAAAAATTTATTGAGAAAAAACTGGCCAATGAATTTCAAAATTATTTAATTTATATTCTTAAAATACCCTATTTTAACGAAAAAAAATATAAAAAGTACATGTGATTTTTTTTTGGACAATGCCCATTCGATTTATCAAATAATCCTACAACATATGCATATTCAGTAGGTCTGAGAATCGGCTACTCGGTACTTTATATATTGATAAGTGCATTTGTTGAATAATAGTAAATTATTACAACCTGAGACTGGCGGCAACCATTGTTTGTGCGACGGGATAGCGATCGATGTTGCCATGGCGACATACTTATTTAGTCACTTCAATAAAATAATATGGGCGAAATACCTACTTTAAATATTATGGCAAAGCAACGTTTGCCGGGACAGCTAGTATAATATAAAATAACCTTTTTTGCCGTTTCCAAGAACCTAATGCTAAAATATATTATATGCGTAAATATTAAATTATATATGCATTTTTTTACCATTTCTTTAGAAAATAAGGAAATTTTAACAAACTCTAGCGTAGATTTTAGCCTTAAAAGCCTTCTTTAGTCTTGAAACTCAAAGACTGCAGAGAGCGCTAATTTAAGACTCCTGTCATTGAAAGCTGAAGCATCCATATAGTTCGTTTCAAATCGGCTTCCTTTACTTTGCTATACTTATTGCAAATTGCAATTGACAGAATAGTTTTGAAAAAATCCATATCCGTACTAATATTATAAATGCGAAAGTGTGTCTGTATGTCTGTCTGTCTGTTACCTCTTCACGCTTAAACCGCTGAACCGATTTTGTTGAAATTTGGCATGGAGATACTTTGAGTCCCGGGAAAGGACATAGGATAGTGTTTATCCCGGAAAAATGTACGGTTCCGGCGCGATAAACAAGTTTTGGCGCAACGGAGTTGCGGGCGTCCTCTAGTACTTACTACACTCAGTGACAAAGTTGATTACATAAGGAGTATCACAATATTATGCTTTCTGAGCCTTTTTAAAGAACTTTCATTCAACTATGGTAATTGATATTCCTGTTAAAACTCTTAGAAATGGGGCCTTAGTGATGGTTTTGACACGAATACTGCATTAAATAATAATTATAAGTAGTTATTTGTTTACATGTTTAGTAACAATTAAATGTCTCTGAGTGCGTATCAGATTACTTAGTTTTTATATTCATTACCCTAGCGTTATTTTCATCCAATTACAATAATAATTTAACTGTAATAGATATCTGTAACTTCATACTGTGTCGGAAGTCGGTCAAAAGTATGGTATCTTCAGAAGTAGGTAAATGACTTATAACTAAGCATGCTTATGGCTTCTTATGGTGTGTCCAATTTCTTGGGTTATTGGGATATGGCTAATTAGATAATTTGAAAACTACTTCCTGCTTCCTATCATAATATCCACAACTTTCGCGCAAAATTCGTTTTACTTACCTTTAGTTCTTTTGTTATATAATATAATAGTTTTTTCGGTAGAGGAAAACTATTATATAATATATTCTCTCCAAGTTCCTTCCATCTAAAACCTCTTAATAAAGAGGTTACACATTCTCATGTAAAGTATGGACTTTTCAAATACAAACTCCTTGTGTATCAAACTCGTGTCCTCAAACAAACGGTCACTGGGGCTTCTTCAAACTTATTAAGGGGAGGTCTCTTACTTTTGCGTTCGAGAGTCAAATTTCGACGACCTTAATTTATATTTTCGTTTGAAAAATGTTTCAATTACTCTCAACAGGGCGATATGGGGCGCCTTATTAAAACTCCTTGATTGACGACCTCACGTTGAGATGAAAATAAGGGTCAGGTCACAGTTTAATAAGAAACGAAACAAAACGACGACGCACAACTTAGCTGCCCCCTTAGACAAGTGGCAAAACGCTAACGCTAGCGCTACTAAATGTATGCGATTTGACATATTATTAGTCATCGCTTCGCTAGCGAATATTAATGTCAAATCCATACATTTTGTAGCGTTAGCGCTTTGCCACTTGTCTACGGGGGCTGAAGTCTCTTTCGTGACGAGGCGGCATGAATTTACAAACGATAACGTACGTGTGTATTCGTCTTCGCCGATTATTATCTACATCGATTGTAATTGTACATATTATTTATAGAGTTAAACTGTAGGTTAAACTAGACAGTTTAACAATCATGGTGGCATATTTTGGCAATTACGGTTATACTGTATACAGTATACATTATGTCCAACGTAGAGGCGATCCTTTTTAAATATCAAACAGCATGACGACTTGATAGATCAATCTTTATCTCTAGCCTCTACATTCTAACTACATTATGCATTTTCGCGTCTCGCTACTTCTCGTTTCGGTGCTACCTGACCTTAAAAATGAGATCAGTCTGAGGAAGTCTGTTGAGATTTGGGGTGCATTAAACAGGCCACTTGAGTTATTATCTGGTCAGGTGCGTAGGACTACGGGTAATAAGGGCTAAAAATGCCTTTCATAATAATTAATTAGATTATATTTTTAGGGTAGACGTTATTTTTTATATTAATGGGAAATATCCCTTGCTAAAATTATAAAGGCAAACTGTGTCTGTTTGTCTAACACTTCAAATTGAACGGATTTATATGAAACTAGATGACGCTCGCAACTTCGTTGCGCCAAAATTCGTTTATCGCGTTGAAACCGTACATTTTTCCGGGATAAAAAGTATCCTATGTCCTTTCCCGGGACTCAAAGTATCTCCATGCCAAATTTATGCAAAATCGGTTCAGAGGTTTGGGCTTGAAGAGGTAACAGACAGACAGACACACTTTCGCATTTATAATAATATTAGTATGGAAGTATGGATTTTGTATAGAGATACATTTGAGTCCGGGAAAGGACACAATTCCACAGAATAGTTTTACAATAAGACATCATGAAAATGTGCGGTTTCAATGAGCTAAAACGAATTTTGGAGCAGCAAAGTAGGGGCCAATATCTAGAGACAAAATAAAATAAAAGAAGGCAAATATAACGACTGAAAGACTTCAACGTATCAATGCAGTCTGATAACTCCCTCAACGTAGTAATTACCAACAAATTCCAGTTAAACATGGGTCCCGTACAAACCTGATTAAGGCTTACCGCTCACCTACGACAAGACAGTCGTTTGATTACTGCACTAGTACAAGAAGCTGAGTAAAATAAAACCTTTCATGGACGAAACTACCTTATAGCGTCAAAACTGGCCCGCGATAAGGCTGACTTGTGTCTGTCGATAGTATTTTAAGACAGTTAATTAATATGAGTAATTACAGATAACTAATTACTGATTTAAATAATTTCTTAAGGCCTGCCGTGTCTTAACTCTTAGGGCTGGTTTACACGTATTAAGTAGATAAGTAGTTAACTAAATTTTAACTTAATTTTAAGTTACTTAGTTGCGTGTAAACACACAATTTAGTAGCAAGTTACAAGTTAAAATTTAGTGCTACTAAATTTTAACTTACTACTTGCTACTAAATTGTGTGTTTACACGCAACTAAGTAACTTAAAATTAAGTTAAAATTTAGTCAACTACTTATCTACTTAATACGTGTAAACCAGCCATTAAGGTTGTCACTTGTCAAAGATTCTGTCTATCGAATACGAGGAGGCCGATCGAATTCGGTTGGAGTTCGGACTGACCACAGACTGATCTGCCGATCGTTTTGTGTATTCTTTGTGTGTGCACGAGTCCGGTCTGGTTGGCCTGCGATCAGTCCGATCACATCAGCCAGCCTCCCTGTATACGGCGCCTTGAGATAAGCGAAAACCCTAAAGCCGGCTGTACACTCTCGCCGAGACACAGCGAGGCGGCCCGAGTGCGAGAGTGTAAATGGGTGCGCTCGCCTCGTCTCGCCTGTCTCGGACCCTCTCGGTCCGTTGTCGGTATTTTGCGCCTGAGACAAAGGGTCTCGCGAGGAAAACGAGCGCACTACTGTACACTCTCGCGTCTTTCAGTACTAGTCCCGCCGTTGGATAATGTAGAACAGAAAAATAACAATAATAAACGTCATTATTAGTCATTATCTGTGAAAAATAAAATTAAATATGATTATAAATCTTTGGATTACAATGATATCTTTCGATGCATGGTGAATGGTGAATGGTCGTTTTCGTCCATCTTCTATGAGTTCTTAACTGCGATTGAACTAAGCGAGAATGTACATGATCGCACTCGGGCAAGGGGCTCTCGCACGAGACTCTCGCCCGAGAGCTCTCGGCGAGAGTGTACAGCGGGCATAAAATAACTCATGCGAATGTTCGATGAGGTGTAGTATTAAATGTCTTCAGCGGTAATTTGTTAGCAATTTCCGTTAATACAAGCTGTAGACCGGTCGCACCCGCGTTTACCTGCACGCATATTTATTCTATTTGGTCGTTAGAGTTCCTTAAGTGGCACGAAAAAACCCTTTAAAAATAGTGCATTGAATAAACTTTATCGACTTAGGGCCTGCTTCACCGCTTCCTCATAAGGCTATCCACCACTTTACTTGACAGATAGAGTATGGAGAACCTGTCAAATAAGCATATCTGGCACCTTATCAGGAAGTGGTGAAACAGGCCCTTAATATCTTAATTTATAAGAAAGTATAGTTCTTACAATCTACGAGTGCGCGTCGCCTTTAGTTGTGTGAGTGACCATATCTATACACGCGTACATGGCTCGCTCGCTACTGACTGCTCCGTCGGGTACGCACACTAACGAAAATGTCTATTCACATTTCCAACTACAAATAAAGGCGACGCGCACTCCTAGATTGCAAGAACTATATAAATATATTACTTTATAAGATATACTATGAGTAATTGAGTATGTACTTGTATACTGTAGAAAATATGATAGTACAGTCACACAGTATTTCAAAAAGTCGAGTCATCCCTTTATTTCAAACAAGAAGTCAAGCTTCGCGAAGTCTAGAAAAATTCACTTTCTAGGGCAAAGAAGACCCGGCGATAACCTTTTGTCAGATTTTGTTCCCAAATAAAGTTTAGAAGCTACATCTTACAAACTTACGGAAAAAAATTATTTTGTTTTTTACAAGATTATTATTTTATACGTGGTGCAACATAATGAAGTAATTTAATACTTAAAAGTATGTGTCCCAACTTCATAACTATAAAATTACCAGAGCTGAAAGAGTTACTAAACTTCAGCTGTTTATATGAGAAATGCCCAAATGCAGCGTCATTTTACCCATTCACAACAGAAAACTAATTTTAACTACATTTTTTATTCATTAGCCGATTAAGAATCTCGATTTAACCCTACCTACGGAACCCATTCTTACAATCCCGATCGCACTTCAAAATACTTGAGTTTTTATCCTTCACCATCTCGGAGCCGGTTTGGAGCCCTATTTGGTTTACCGCCGGTTACGCACCATTGCAGCCCGATGGGATTTCTTATATTGTCATACCACTACTCAATACACTTTTTATTGGCCATTCAAGTAACTGCAGTTAGGCTGTATTATAGTTACGTGTATTATGAGAATTGATCTAAACTTGAATCTCTAAAGCATAGAATGATGCTCACTGCTCAGTTTCTAACGTTTTTTTGACATATATTTTTTTAAAGCGTCGTTTATTAACTTTTATGTTAGCTAATGAAGGCGGTGAATATTTAAATGTTAAAGTACTATTAAAAATTGTTTTAAAACAAGAGTCTTCGGTAGCTTACATTCTCGTACAGTCTACTTCTCTACAGTCTACATAGTAAGGCTGATGGTAAATTCTAGCATTACGTTTATAGTTTATCAATTATTACATACTTTTATGTCGCATTTTTTTTTTAATTATAAAATTGTGTCCGTCTGTGGGCTGTTCGTCCATATCCTTTTTTTGTTATTTAATTATTTAGATTTTTCGCACCAAGGATAATTGAAATAATATTTTTAACGAATGGAACGGATTTTTAATGTTTTGAACGGTGTGGTCCCAGTGTGGCAGCCAGTAGATCCGACATTTTTCGATTTCCTTAGATATTATTCTGCTCCACCCTTTGCCTTTAGATGTTGTGACATTGGCTTGGTGGAGAGGGGTCACTCAAGCTGGGTGGAGTTTCTAGGGTGTTAAAGAGATATCGTTCTGTGTCGAATCTACCAGATGCCAGCCACTGGAATCGCCAGGACCGTGTCCTTCCTAACGCTGCAATATGTGAGTTCTTGGGAAGGGCGAAGGGAGTCGCGAGACATTTCAATTCAACCTTAAGTTACAAGTTCCATTACATTGTTTCGGTAAGAAAAGACTCAAAAATATTTAGCATAAAATATTTAAATATTTTATGCTATATATTTAAAAATAGAAAAAGCCTTTTCTTCTTATTTTACGATATGCTCTTTATGCCAACGCAAGGATTCCTTACGCAAATGCACAGTAATAAAAGTTCCATACAAGTACCATACATAAAGCCAAGTGCTTATTCAAAATTCAAATACAGATGTCGCTGATGTCTGTGGGGACAGGATCATGTTTGGAGAAAAACAACCATCAGCGCTTTGAATTTTCAATATACAAATAACAAATATAGAGTCTTTTTGACGTGACAACGTCTTATAATTCGATATGGGCTGCGCGCACGAAAAAACATGACGCAATATGCGGCGTTACCTCGCTCTGAGGCGTTCCATTTAAGGCTATGACGTTGTCACGTTCAACTGTCGTCAGTAAACCGACTTTACAGACAACCGAGTTCGAGTCGAGTTCGAGTTCGAGTTCGACACAAAACACTACTCTCCAACCGTCTTTTTTTGGGTAGAGTTGGTACTTGGTAGTAAATAGATAAATTATATAGGTTTCTGTTTCAATTAACTGTTGTAAATATAGAGTTTGGTTAAATAAAATAATAAAAAATAATTGTCACACTCGAGAAAATCTTTACACAACAAGACCAATATTGGCGAATTTTCGTTCAGCAAAATATAACAAAACCATAGACATAAATATTACTAGCGTAAGGACCGGGTCAACCGCGCGTTGCAATGATGCCGATTCGTCGGTGTCAAAACACTTCGTTTGACACCGACGTGACTTAGTCGTCTGTGGTCCGCAGAACAAATCGGGTGTGTCATCGTATGTGTATACATTGCCATAAAAATGCCTAGTTGTGTGGTAAAAGGCTGCAAAAATTACGTCAAAAAAGTTAAAAAAGCACATGGAATATCACACAACACAAACTGTTTGTCTAAGTAAAGAAATAATTAATTTATAATTTTACCACCGATGTCCGCCATGGCTACTGTTTTACCGAGTATGGCGCAACGTCGGTAAAACAGCATTCACACGCGGCCGCTTCATAGCCTGTGTGACTTTGCATGGACGTCATTTTGCATGAATATTATTTTTCTTAGAAAAAAGATTTTTTTAAGATTTGCCGTTAGGTATGTGCCATAATCTATGGTATGTGCTTTATAATAGATGTATGGATGAAATGAGGCCACCAGATTTTTTTTTTCATAAAACCCCTTAGTTTGTAGCCAAAGTGGCTTATGGCTGGTTTACACGTATAAAGTTGCTAAAATACATTTTTACTTAATTTTAAGTTACAAATTTCATTTATTGGAATATTAAACAAATTTATATTAAACAAATTTCATTTATTGGAATATCAATTTGTAACTAAACATAACCCTCCCTTTACAGTTGAGTAAGAATGAATAAATGCATTTATTTATTTACTTATTTTTGTATGTTAATCAAAAACCCTACGCCTAAATTAATATACTTACATTAATTGTCAATATTTAATATTAAAAAAGTGTGTTTATTGTACGTTCATACAAGGTTACATTGTACGCCTGCATATTGTGTCGCACTACGTAGTTCAATCGATTTTTCATAGATGACTCTCTATTTCCTTGTATGAAAAACCTATTAGCAGAATGTTCTAGTAGGCATATCCTTACATATAAATCGATGAACAAAACAATAATGTATGCAGACCTACAGTAGGATTTTTCTGCCTAAAAACGCCTCTCCCTTTATTGAAACCAATAGATCTGCATGATATAACCTGAAAGCCAATATTAAACTAAACATTTTACCTAACCACACTTTATTTTAACACATTTAATTTTTTCGTAGATTACTGTAGTATTTTACAGACCTTTATGAGAAAACGCTTCCTCCTTGCTTGTAGCATTCATGTAGATAGGAAGCTGCTGTGTTAGATTTATGCGATAAACCTTGCAGGTAAGGAGACTTATTAGACGCAACCATGCTTAAGACTAAGTAGCAAGTACTGAGTAGTAGGTAGGTAAGTACCGGCGCATGTTTATCAGTATCTCATCTAGGAAGTAACTTGTGCTCTATCGGTTCCGTACGCAAATAGAGAGCTTTCAAGGAACTGGGTAAGTATAGAGGGCCTAGGTTTTCTAATGCCCTCCTCACACTATCAAGCTTGTTAGTCAAATATTAAACTAGTGGATCAATTAACGAGTGTGTGAGAAGCCCATTAAATTTTTGCCATCAGTGTATAATAGTATTTTTTTGTATCAAGGTTATATTTTGTTTATATCAAGGAAGCTCCGAAGACAGATTTTAAAGAAATTAACACTGATATATAAAGTTAGATCACGGGAAAGGAGTACATAGACTACTTCTTATTACGAGAAAATGCACAGTTACCGAGAAAATTCATTTTGCACGTGGAGAGTGTATTAAAAATGTTTAAAATAAGTAAATTTACATGGCTAAAAATGAACGGTTGATACTACATCCATCCTAGACTCTTAGCAATAGTGTTGTGTTATTGTATGTTCTTGAATCTTGATCCTTACGCTCTATAAAACTACCTATTTCACGATCGGTTCGCTGAATTGGAAAATGGTTTTCCACGCGTTTACAAGTTTATAAATTGTATCATTATTTACCTGGACTACTTTGATATACAACCGGGACACAGTAGGATTATTTTTATACGGTTTCACGGGCATTTACGTTTAAAGAAGTTTATACTATACCGAACTGCCTGTTAGCGTCAGTACGTACCTACTACCACGTAAATATTCTTTGATTCTAATTTAAAAGGCTTTATATAATACTAGCAACCCATTAAAGGGAACAAAAGGACATGACGGAAAAAAGCGACTTTGTTTTATGTGTTTTATTTTTTAGTTATTATTTTACACAACCCAGAAATAAAATAATAACATGTGAATTTTACCGGGAGGCAGCCAAACAGGCAACATGGGGTAAAAAGCAAACAAGGGCCAGGTTTTGATTTAAGCTGGAGGACCCTTCATTTCAGCTGGGGTCCGCCATAATGAAACACATCACCAAACTCCATTGAGTGACTCTTATACGAAGTTTTTGTTGCTTCATTTTAGGATTGGAGCAAATGAATGGGAGGTAAAAGTATGCTTGTGTGTGAAACTCATTGTTCAATACAAATTACAATCATAATAAAATGATTGTTAGCCATTTTAAAACTTCTTTCTTATTGAAAACTTGGAGCTTAAGAGGCCGAGTACACTTGGAATTTCTCATACATACGTAATTCCAAAATCATTTTCTCATACGAAAATATTTAACATGTTTGAGTTGTTTTTCAGTTTAAAATAGTAATTACCTAGGTTCCTGCAAAATATTTAAATACAAAAATGTTTTTTTTTTGCTTTAAAATTTTTTTTAGTAAATTTACTACTAAATATTTAAACACTAAAAATAGAGTAAAACACTAAAAAATATATAAATAAATAGTTAATTTACTACGAAATATTTAAACTAAAAAATATTTTTTAGTATTTAAATATTTTGTAGTAAATTTACTATCTATTTATATATTTTTTAGTGTTTAACTCTATTTTTTAGTGTTTAAATATTAAGTACTAAATTTACTAAAAAAATTAAACACAAATTTTTTTTTAATGTTTAAATATTTTGAAGTAAATTTTTGTGCAGGAACCTAGATAATTACTATTTTAAACTGAAAAACAACTCAAACATGTTAAATATTTTCGTATGAGAAAATGATTTTGGAATTACGTATGTATGAGAATTTCGAGGGTACCCGGCCCCTTAAGGGCGTTCCTTACAGAGATACCGTAATTTACCATATTTCAAGCCTTTTAAACTCATAATTTGAAAGCTACAAAGTTACAATAAAAATACAGCAATAATCTTCAGTATATCAACATTCCTTTCCCCGTTTTAAATTTTCTATTTTTGTTTATTATACTTACTCATGATATCAGCTTCCAAAGTAAAACCAATTTATTAAAATTTAAGCATACATTCAGCATCTCCTCAGGATTTACTAATTACTATTATTTGAAACACACGCCAATAGATCGACATAATCATAAACTACATATTCCCCGTTTAAATTTTTTAGGATAATAATTCTAAACTGAGATAAGTAAAAATAAGAAATTTAAAAAAACCCCCGCCAAACAACTTTAAAAAGTAATAAAATAATATTTACTGCCTTTAAGTCCAAATAATTCCTAACTTGTGTAAAGTAATACTTTAGTCCATAATTGTTGTCAAGGTGTGTCGGGGGACCGCGCCGCCAAGTAAACTACAACATACAACTTAACCGCCAAGTCACTGACTATCTCGATTCAGTTCGCTATGATTGATTGTGAAATCAAACATCTATATTAGCGGTCCCCCGACACACCTTGACAACAATTATGGACTAAAGTATTACTTTACACAAGTTAGGAATTATTTGGACTTAAAGGCAGTAAATATTATTTTATTACTTTTTAAAGTTGTTTGGCGGGGGTTTTTTAAAATTTCTTAATTTAATTTTATTTCATACTTTTTAAACTTGTGTTGGTTAAAGTGTAGAATAATTCCTATCAACAGAATCATAAGTATTCTCATGATTACCATCTATCAATGCCCTTTTCGATGAGGTTGTCAATATGAGCCCAAACATGAAACCTCCCCTTTGGGTTCATACTGTTACGGATACGGACACGTGGTGCCATCTAGCGTCGGACCAGCGAACCTACCAAGGGAACACAGGCAACGTAAATCCCCTACTCGCTACTAGATGACGCTAGGTGTATGTACCTACGAGTACTTTCTAGAAATATCTCATATTTGTTTACGCATATCGGTTTTATTCTGGGATGTTCCGGAATTTTCTGAGATTCGATCCGGCCCGTATAAATAGTCGCAGACAGTCCGGCCGGCAATTCAGTTTTATCTGAGCGTTCTTCGAGGCGACTTCGGAGCGAAAACAAGTGATCAATGTGAGTGATTGTGATTGTGATAGTGACTCGGCTACGACCTAGGACAGTGATAGTGCTCAGTGATTTGGATCTAGTGCTTAGTGTTTGGACTCAGTGATTAGTGTGAGCTAGTGTTTGTGAATAAAGTCTTCCAGAGAGTCACCAGGTTTTCTTTCTCTCCGAATCTTCGAACCATAGCACGTAACAACTGGTGTCGGAAGTGAGATTTGGAGATGCCATTGACTCCGAGAGAGGACTTCAAGGGAAGTGTCAGGACAAGGGCGCAGCGAGCTGCTGCCATTGACTCCGAGAGAGGAGTTGGCGGTGGAGCTGCGGAGGCCACACCCACTGGGGACCAAGCTCCGCCCACTGCAGGGCAGGCCCTACCCGCTGGCCCCGCCCACCAGGTTCCGCCCACTGACCACGCCCCCCAGGCTCCACCCACTTCGGGTGAAGCCACGCCCACTGGCTCCGCCCACCGGGACCCGCCCACTGACCACGCCCCCCAGGCCCCGCCCACTCTGGACATGGCCACGCCCACTGGCTCCGCCCACCAGGCCACGCCCACTCAGGCCACGCCCACTGGCCCCGCCCACTGGGCCCCGCCTGCTCAGGCTCCGTCGACTAGCTCCATCCATCCTGCCACGCGCGTAGTTTCTACGGCCCCTCAAATGGCTCCTCAATTAGAAAGCATAATTGAGTTAATTCAGGCTTTGCAAGATGCCCAAGACCGCAAGCTCGGCGCTTTACAAGATTCTCAAAGGGCAATGATGGAGTCACAAGACCGCAAGCTCGGCACTATGCAAGATTCTCAAAGGGCAATGATGGAGTCTCAAGAGCAACAAAAGGACCTCCAAGAAAAAGCGCTATTGGCTATAAAGGATGTTAGTGACACGGTGACTAAGCTTCGGAAAGATGTCGACATAATGGAAGAACGCGTTACCGGGCTAGGAGTGGATATGGAAAATGTGAAAAGTGGCCTCACAGAACTACAGAAGTGGAAAGTGCGCCTGGAAACCACAGGAGTCGCGACGTCGAGTGGAACTACCGGAGTAGTGGTACAAGGACCAAGAGTTAAAGTGCCACCATATGACGGTACTACTTCTTGGAACGCTTATCGCCAGCAATTCCAGACGGTTGCTTCTGCCAACGGATGGACTGACGAACAATGCCTGACCGCTCTCACTGTTGCGCTCAGAGGGCAAGCTTTGTCGGTCCTAGAAGCACATACAGGAAAGGGGTTCCAAGACCTGATGGAGGCCCTTGAATCCAGATACGGGGAGCGGCACCTGGAGCACGTGTTCCGTGCTCAACTTCGTGACAGAGTCCAACGCTCAGGAGAGGGACTACAACAATGGGCGTTGGAAATTGAAAAACTGGTTAAGAAGGCACACCCAGGAGCCGATTCCAAGATGGTCGACACGAATATTGTGCAAGCATTTGTCGACGGAATCAGGGATCTGGAGGTCAGAGCTGCAGTGAGGCTTCGTCACCACACCTCGCTTAAGGAAGCATTGGCGCATGCTTTGGAGGTCGAGGCTGTTCGCCGTGACATACGACAGACTCATAAGATCCACGAGGTCTCTGAGGAAGTTAAGGAGGTCAAGGCTCCTACGAAGAGAAGTTATGGAGCCATGTGCTATAAGTGTGGTGAGAGGGGCCATCTTCAGCTCAACTGCCCGCAGAAGGAGACCCATCTGGCAAGGATGAAAAGGCTCGAGGAACGCATGGAACAAATAGAAGAGCTGAAGAAGCAAGGAGCTTCATCCCCTGCCCAGGATCAGGGAAACGAATAAAAGCCAGGACTAAGGGGCGAGTGCTGGCTGACGCGGAGGAAGCCCCGATAACTGTTATCTCCCAAGCATGCAGCGGAAATAGTCTTGTGATTCAGGGGACTATTAACAGGACGGATTGCAAAATGACTCTAGACACAGGAGCCTCTAGAACGATAGTGAACCCAAATCTAGTAAAAGCCGCAAGTAGACATAAGAGGAGAATTAACTGTCGGCTTCTTACTGCCTCCGGTCAGCCAATACCCGTCCTGGGAGAAATGTCAGTTACGATTAATGTAGGGGGGTCCTCATACCCTCATGACGTTATCGTGGCTGAGATTATGGACGATTGCATCTTGGGTTTGGATTTCATGAAAAAGCACAACTGCGGAATTAATGTCGCTGATGGAGTTTTCAAGTGCGGCGAAGAAGAATTTTTCATTCTTGGAGGCGCCTGCGGGAAAGTCGCATGTGTAAAGGAAGTCATCATACCTGGACGAGCGGAAGCTAGAGTGCTGGTGAAACTACCGCCAGCTGGAAAGAAGAAGTCAAACAGATGCGTGTTGATCGAAGACACGCCTACCAAGACATCAGCGCAAAAATTGATGACGGCGAGAACCCTTGTTAGTGGAAGCAGTAACGCTGTGGTCAGGGTTTTGAATCTTGGTGATCACGAGATCTGCTTGAACAAAGGTGACGTCATTGGAAAGTGCGAGGAAGTTGTCTGGATGAGGAAGTGTAGTTCGACGACAGGCTCAGACTCAAAAAACAGCAGCAACTACGGAATAGTGACTGAGCTACTCGATGACTGCAAGAGTAATCTGACTTATTCGCAGAGCATGAAAGCTAAGAAGTTTTTACAACGCCACGCGAATATCTTCTCCAGTCAGGAAGGCGACCTTGGGAGAACGTCGGTGGTTCAGCACAGGATAGATACCGGAAGCGAGAACCCAATTCGTCAACGAGCAAGACGGTTACCCATTGCAAAGGAAAAAGAAGTTGAAGGCCTTTTGGAGGGCATGAGAAGGCATAAGATTATTGAACCGTCTGCTAGTCCGTGGTGCTCACCTGTTGTGTTAGTGAAGAAGAAAGATGGCAGCACAAGATTTTGTGTGGACTACAGGCGTCTCAATGATGTCACTAAGAAGGACAGTTATCCATTACCTCGAATCGACGACACTCTGGATACTTTGAGTGGCATGAAATGGTTCTCGACCCTGGACCTGAAATCTGGATACTGGCAGGTGGAAATTCATCCAAAGGACAAGGAGAAGACAGCTTTCTCCACTGGTAAAGGTTTATGGCAGTTTAATGTCATGCCCTTTGGATTGTGCAACGCACCTGCCACATTTGAGCGACTAATGGAGTGTGTACTGGCAGGCTTAGTTGGAGAGGCTTGCTTAGTCTACTTGGACGACGTCATCATTGTTGGCCGCGACTTCGAGGACCATTTGCGAAATTTAGAACGAGTTTTCGCCAAAATAGAGGGGGCCAAGTTAAAGTTGAATCCGAAAAAGTGTCGTTTATTCAGGAGTAAGGTCAATTATCTCGGCCATGTCATCTCCAGTGATGGAATCCAGACGGACCCGGAGAAACTGGAAGCAGTTCAGAATTGGCCAACCCCTAAGAACAAAACCGAAGTGCGGGCATTTCTCGGCCTATGCTCCTACTACAGGCGTTTTGTTAAGGGATTCTCTGAGATAGCCAAGCCATTACATCGGCTGACAGAAGATAAACGACAGTTTATTTGGGACGAGACTTCTGATGATTCTTTTCAGAAACTGAAGAAACATCTTTGTGAAACACCAATCCTGGGGTATCCACAACCTGAAGGTCAGTTTATAGTCGACACGGACGCAAGCAACACGGCCATTGGAGGGGTGTTATCTCAAAAACAGGGTGAAAGAGAAGTTGTAATTGCATATTTCAGCAAATCTTTATCTAAGCCAGAGAGAAACTACTGTGTGACAAGAAGAGAACTCTTGGCTGTCGTAAAGACGCTACAACATTTCAGCAAATATCTCATCGGGAGACAGTTTTTATTGAGAACTGATCACGCAGCCTTGAAGTGGTTACTACAATTCAAGAACCCAGAAGGCCAAGTAGCTCGATGGATTGAACAACTCCAGGAGTATGACTTCAAGACGGAACACCGCAGCGGAAAGGCGCATGGGAATGCCGACGCACTTTCACGAAGGCCGTGTTCAGAAGACTGCAAACACTGTGTTAAGCAGGAATCTAATGAAATTACATTAAAGTTAACGAAAACAAGTCCTTTGGGTCCATGGGAGAATGATGCTATGAGGGAGGCTCAAGAAAGAGATGACGACCTTCGGCACATCATCACATGGAAGAAACGGGGTGACGTAAAACCAATCTGGAGTGAGGTTGCACCCACTGGCGCTGCTACTAAGGCGTACTGGGCGCAATGGGACAGTCTGATACTTCAAAATGGAATACTTTACCGGAAATGGGAGAAGACTAACGGCAGAGAGTTCCATCTTCAGATAGTTGTCCCAAGGACGAGAGTACCAGATGTTCTCCGTGAAATTCACGATGGCGTATCAGGAGGTCATCTAGGTGTCAAGAGGACGTTAACAAAAGTGCGAGAACGATTCTACTGGTTGCATTGTCGAGATGATGTGCAGGATTGGTGCCGCAAATGTACTACTTGCGCTGCAGTGAAGGGACCACAGACAAGGAGTCGTGGGAACCTGCGCTTGTATAACGTTGGCGCACCGTGGGAACGAATTGCAGTTGACGTAGCTGGGCCATTTCCTGTAACGGAATCGGGAAACAAGTATTTTATGGTGGTCATGGATTACTTCACAAAATGGCCCGAAGTGTTCGCCATACCAAATCAGGAAGCTACAACAGTTGCTTCTAAGCTAGTCGAAGAAGTGATATCTCGCTTTGGTGTGCCTCTAGAAATCCATTCCGATCAGGGCAGGAATTTCGAATCGCAGGTCTTCCAGGAAGTATGCAGAATTTTGGGAATGCATAAGACGAGGACCACCGCGTACCATCCACAGTCTGATGGAATGGTTGAGAGATTTAACCAGACCCTTGCGAGGCATTTGGCGAAATTGGTAGATGACAAACAAAAGGATTGGGACAAGTATATACCGCTCTTCCTTCTGTCGTACCGTACCGCCGAGCATGAGGGCATAAAAGCTACCCCGGCGTATGTCAATTACGGTAGAGAACTACGAGTACCAGTAGACCTCTTGACAGGAGGGTCACCGGAGGAACCAAAGACCTTGCCAGACTATGTCTGCGATTTAAGGGAAAAGATGCGCTATATACACGCCACGGTTCGGGAAAATGGGTTACAGTCAAGTGAGAAGATGAAGACCAGATACGACCGAAAAGCGAACACGAGCGGCTTCGAAGAAGGGTCACTGGTGTGGCTGCATAACCCAACTCGCCGAAAAGGGAAATCTCCAAAGTTACAGACCAAGTGGGACGGCCCATACAAAGTGGTTACCCGATTGAATGATGTGACTTACAGGATCCAAAAGCAACCAAGAGGGACATTCAAAGTGGTACACATAGACCGTCTGGCGCGTTACCATGGCAGTAACAACGATGCTCGGGACGAGCATCTCTAAGAGGGGAGTAGTGTTACGGATACGGACACGTGGTGCCATCTAGCGTCGGACCAGCGAACCTACCAAGGGAACACAGGCAACGTAAATCCCCTACTCGCTACTAGATGACGCTAGGTGTATGTACCTACGAGTACTTTCTAGAAATATCTCATATTTGTTTACGCATATCGGTTTTATTCTGGGATGTTCCGGAATTTTCTGAGATTCGATCCGGCCCGTATAAATAGTCGCAGACAGTCCGGCCGGCAATTCAGTTTTATCTGAGCGTTCTTCGAGGCGACTTCGGAGCGAAAACAAGTGATCAATAGTGAGTGATTGTGATTGTGATAGTGACTCGGCTACGACCTAGGACAGTGATAGTGCTCAGTGATTTGGATCTAGTGCTTAGTGTTTGGACTCAGTGATTAGTGTGAGCTAGTGTTTGTGAATAAAGTCTTCCAGAGAGTCACCAGGTTTTCTTTCTCTCCGAATCTTCGAACCATAGCACGTAACAATACGAAGCTCGGTTCCTATAGAATCCAGGTGATGCTAAGCAGCAGCATATAAAATATATTTACTGTTTATCTACTTCTTACTAGTTGTCGCAATTAAAATGAGCCTAAACACGAAACCATCTACTCTAAGTTGGCGAGGAGTTGGATATCCTATTGATTATCAGGTGATGGTGCATCACCAGGCCAACTTTTCATTATTATGTGTAATACGTATATTGTATATTCACAAATGTCACGAACTAGAATGAAATATAAAACCCATCAAATGACTACAAGTTGCTAAAGGCCTTTCATGAACCAGATAAACCCTGACTATCCAGCACTGAGCAGGCTGATGATGATGAACTATAGCTAAGAACACTCTCAAACATATCAGCTCTCAATAAAAAAAAACTAGATCAAAATCGGTTCACCCGTTTGGATGCTACGATGCCACAAACATGAACCAGATAAACCCTGATTGTCCAGCACTGAGCAGGCTGATGATGATGAACTATAGCTAAGAACACTCTCGATCATGTCAGCTTTCAAACAAAAAAAAACTAGATCAAAATCGGTCCACCCGTTTGGATGATACAATGCCACGGACAGATACACACACAGACAAACAGACAGACAGACAGACAGACACGTCAAACTTATAACACCCCTCTTTTTTGTCGGGGGTTAAAAATGGGTTTTGGTGCGACCTCGGCAACGCGGCAAATGTATAGCCAAGGTCGTTTGCTCGGGGAAGGCCTTAACCTATCAAGCCCCATAATTAAGAGCACCGGTGATCGCGACAACAATAGAATAACAATAGATTTCCAAGAATCTGCGATCGAAGGATTAATGAAAGTTGAGACATGAAAATTAGCTTTGCCTTTAATTACATCTCTAGAAATATTATGACAGAAATAAAACTAACATTTTTAGAAAACTGTCCTATATTTCACTTTTAACAAAGTAAAATGAAGTTCTTTGCATTTCTCCAGTCGGGTCCGGACAATTGCCGTATTACAAAGGGAACCGTCCGAATAAAACTAAATTGTTTCATACGTTTGATAGAAGTTGCAGATATTGAAAAGAATATTCGAGAGTTCATGGGCTGCGTCAGGCCCGCCTGAGCGAAATTGCTACTATTTCAATAAAATCTAACGAAACTCCGCTACAAGAATATTGCACAATGTAAAAACAATAAATTCTATATATATAACTTTGTTGGTAACCTTTGCTTTTATAATGGGAAGATAAGTTGTAATTGGCTCCTATAATTGTGGTCACTTTTATACAGAATATATTATACAGATTAAGCAAATAAGTCCATAAGATGTTGTTTTCACAGGGTATTTGGGGTGAAAAAATGATTAAGATAGCTCCTATAATATTATATACTTTTTGTTACATAAACCATTGCTTGGCATTTTAATCCGACATTTAGCAAGATTTTCCTGAAACCCAAGACTTTACAAAGCAAACACTCCACTCCCCTATTTGATAGTCTGTGTGTAGACTGTTGAGAGATCAAGCGACCGGTTTACTTGTTAGTCTGACAGTTTACGGATTAGCGGTAGGGATGAAGGGAAGCCGCTTTAGAATGCCTACCCCTTCGTATTCAGGTACAATCTAGGTACTGAATATCGTTTTGCATTATATACGAGTATATTATGTACACAGTACAAACCACTATTCATAGAATTTCTTAATACTAATATAGTAAAGATGAAAGGTTTTGTATGTTTCAGCTTTCTGTGAAAACGAGAAAACGGGACAGATCACAGACCAGACAAACACGTCAAACTAAAAACCCCCCTTTTTTATTTGAGGGTTGAAACTTGAAACTGACTTTAACTTTTAATTAGGACAAGTCCTTCAACAGATTACAGAGACACACATCTCGTGAATCATAATAGCAAGACTATTCAAATTCTTTCTTGGTCTTGATCTTGGGAATGGGCATTGTCCAAAAAAAATCACATGTACTTTTTATATTTTTTTTCGTTAAAATAGGGTATTTTAAGAATATAAATTAAATAATTTTGAAATTCATTGGCTAGTTTTTTCTCAATAAATTTTTAAAGTTTCGCTGTGACGTCATCATCGGCGGCCAATTGACCTCTGCAGTATGTTTTTTTTTCCTTTAAATCTTATTTATAATGGCTGGTTCGTCAAATATAAGTTCTCATTATATGAAAGCTGATACGAGAAGCTTACCAAAAGTTCGAAACGTAATGTTGGTCGAATTTATTGCTAATTTAACGCCATTGAAGGTCAAACTAAGGTTAAACATATTTGTTCAAAAATATAAGTAACTAATGGGTATTTTTTTCGTTTATATACAGAAAAACGATCACTGACCTTATTCCTCGAAATGTTTTTGTAATGAGCAAAATTAAAAAAAAATGGACAATCCTCATTACAGACACAATAATAATATTACATTCAATTGTTATCAAAACCTATTTTGTGCTACACCGAAACTTTGCACCTGAAAACGCAAACCTTCACAACGTATCCACGAATGCTCTTTCATTAGGATAATTTTGTTTATTTCCAGATAACAACATAAAATGTGGGCGAACAGAGCTCGGGAGGCGTTCAAATTGACTCTATAATAAATGAAGACGTGAGCGGATGAAGTGGGTAACTAACAATTTGAAAACTGTCATTTTTGCATAGACGATCAATTTTATTGTGCAATATCATTGAACAATAATATTCAAAAATTTATTTGACAATAATATTGAAAGGCGCGCGGCTGTCAACCCAAGACGGTCAATAATATTACAAAATAAAATTGATCGTCTAGGGCCTAGGGACCCGGCTAGTGAATGGAGGAAACCAGGAAAATGTTTTATATTAAAAAAATATATTAACCAGATGACGAAGAAGGTAAAGTACAAGGTTTGTCCAAATTATAAGAGAAAAAAATATGAGTAATTGCACTTGTGTTATAAAATGTCAGTTATCCTCTTTATCCACTCATGTCCTCAATTATGTCTGTCCTAGGGGGCTTATTTCCAGTCAACAGCGTAATGTCGGTCGCATACATTATAGTTTAGATTAGTTTGAGTTCCGAATTAAAGACACGTTAGTTTACGAGTTCGCTAATTAAAGCTCTCCGCAGAAAATCTGAATCGCAATGGGGATTGTCCATTTTTTTTTTAATTTTGCTCATTACAAAAACATTTCAAGGAATAAGGTCAGTGATCGTTTTTCTGTATATAAACGAAAAAAATACCCATTAGTTACTTATATTTTTGAACAAATATGTTTAACCTTAGTTTAACCTTCAGTGGCGTTAAATTAGCAATAAATTCGACCAACATTACGTTTCGAACTTTTGGTAAGCTTCTTGTATCAGCTTTCACATAATGAGAACTTGCATTTGACGAACCAGCCATTATAAATAAGATTGAAAGGAAAAAAACATACTGCAGAGGTCAATTGGCCGCCGATGATGACGTCAGAGCGAAACTTTAAAAATTTATTGAGAAAAAACTAGCCAATGAATTTCAAAATTATTTAATTCATATTCTTAAAATACCCTATTTTAACGAAAAAAAATATAAAAAGTACGTCATTTTTTTTGGACAATGCCCATTCTCGTGTTTAACTTACGGACGCACTCACAGCCGCACTCAGAGTCGTTCATTAAATCATCATTTAAAAAATTAAAATTATCCGCTGCCCATACAAACCGCAACACTAAATGCTCATTAAACATGAAATTCCCTCTCAGAGTCAGTTAATGATAAATTAACACCTCAAAATGGCGATTAAATTTAAATACAGAAGAAGCACCATTTAACTCGATTGAGTCGCTAATCGTGGATTTTGCTGTCAAAGGGGTATGACATAGAGATTTTTTTAAATTTGTCCCGGTCGGGACAGGCAAAGGGAGCGTTACCCATACAGCCATTTCTATGTTTTCTCTATATTTTAATGAACGATAGTGAAGGCCGAAGCCAATTCTGTGACATAGAGAAATATAATACACGGGGGCATGATCTTCTTCTTCTTCTTTTTTATATGATTTTATTTATAGTTCGTCAAAAAAGAGTACACACTCTACGCAATTTTTAAATCATGTAACAAATACGAAAACCTTATTCAATCGAGTTAAAAATGTGCAACGCAAATAATATTTAAAGTGTATAAGCGTTCTCTATGGAAATACAAAGAGAAAAAAAAACACCTTTTTAGCGTGATTACGTATAGAAATTTTTTTTCTGTGTACTCTTTTCTCACAGACTGTAGTCGTGATCGTTTCGTTTTTCAATGCACATTACGCATGCGCAAAGTTAAAAATTAGTGTCAGTGTCATGTTCTAAAATCTGACAGAAATAAATTTAATATAATTTTTAAAATAAATTAATTAATATAATTTAATAAAATTAATATTTTAGAACATGACACTCAATTATTATGAAGTTGACAGTACTTGACAGTCAGCTGCCAAACTGCGAAAAAAGCCGCGCATGCGTAGTTGAAAAATGAAACGAACACGGCTTTCTAGTCTTGGAAAGTCAAGTCGTGTTCGTTTCCTTTTTTTTTTATTGGTCGTGAGTCGTGCCTGCGGCCGTCAGACTCGGTCATTAAAAAAGTAGCGCTGAAGATTATTTAACAAATTGAAATTTAATGCTTTCATTACAGATACCTCTCAGAGACAAAATTAATTGACTGATTAATTTCTGTCCCCTTTAAATCATTCGTACTATGACGTAGTTTGTTCCGTGTTTGTACGCCGCTCCATAGCGGCCTTAAATTAATCTGTGATAGCGGCAAGAAGAAGGAAAAAGTAGTTGTAGGTATCTAGTAATTTTTATTTTGTTTTTGGTTGGCGAATTTAACATAATATTATATTTTAACATAATACATTTCAACAGGATTTTATTGGTTAGTATATACTATATATAAATAGACTATAAAGTACTTACTTATAATGTTTTGTACCAGTTTCAATTCTTATCACGTCATACTTTTATTTTAGATAACAATGCAAGAAGACAAGAAGAAGTAAAAATTTACAAAGTTTGCAGTGCTAGGCAGAATAATGAATATAGAAAAAAATAACAAGAAATCAAATTATGTAATGCAGCTCGCTTCAACTCCCGTACAGTTTGGCCCAAGTGGGCCGCGATAACAATTGAAAGGCTATTGTGTCTCGTTTTGCCGCGATCGAAGGAATAATAAAATATATACTTACTACTAAAATAATTTCATTCTTTCCTACCTTTCACTACCTACCTACTACAGTTATGTAACAAACATAAAAGGTGTTAGAAAAAAAACATGTTTTATATTGTTTTTATAATAGGTACTAGGTATTTAAGTATTTATTGCAACATTTGAAGTTTCTATGTTTTACAATTTGGATTGTGCGAATAACCTGCCTTATGTCTACTATTACCTACCATTTTAATATAAGAAAACCATTTGCTATTAGGAATTATACATAATAATATTGTAACTATATAGTAAACATACTTTAATTTCAATAAGTACCGTAATTACACAATTTGGTGGCAATGTTCATACTTCTTTGTAGGTATATCTAGTTTGTATGGAAGTGACTATAGGTACTTTTCATGTGAAATACTTCTATTTACTAGCAAGAAATGGTAAAAACAGCTGTACTAAGTAACTAGGCATGTATTGCACAAAAATGCTTTAGTACCTACTTTACTGTGGCATTAGCTGATATTATTATTATTTATTATTAACACTTTAAATAAATTTTAATTTTATCTTAATTTTATCTTTTGAAAAATTAAAACTGAAAACATTTCAAGAATAACCTCAAACTTGAACATCAAACTTTGCAATTAGCGATTTTTAATTGTCATCTCTGAGAGGGACATTTCATGTTAAATGAGCATTAAGTCTTAATTGACGTCTCTGAGTGCGGCGGTCAGTGACTAATTAATGATAATTGATAACTATAATGAAGATTTTGACACAAGCATTAAATGCCGCGGAGTAAAGCCATTGCTTTCATTAAATACACAATCGATTCAAAATTTGAGTTTGCATTTTAACCAATTGGGGCAATTTTTTGCGCGCTGACGACGCGCGTTTCCAATGCGTCTTCTGCGCGTTTCCGTCGCATTTTGGCACAAATAACGTTTAAAACTTAGTCTTCCTTGCGTTTGCTGAGCGTTCAACTTGCGTTTGTATCGATACAAACGAGCTTAAAAAAAGACGGTTGGAGAGTAGTGTTTTGTGTCGAACTCGAACTCGACTCGAACTCGGTTGTCTGTAAAGTCGGTTTACTGACGATAGTTGAACGTGACAACGTCATAGCCATAAATGGAACGCCTCAGAGGCCAGAGCGAGGTAACGCCGCATATTGCGTCATGTTTTTTCGTGCGCGCAGCCCATATCGAATTATAAGACGTTGTCACGTCAAAAAAGTAAAAAAAAAGTTGTATGGAAGGGCCTTTAGAGCACTTGAAGACCTATCTACTATCGTTAATAGTCTACTCAAATTCTAGAACTTAACTATTAAGTAATTTAAATTGAAATGGATATAAAGGTATATTTTATCATAATAACTTCACATAGCCAGCAGAAACTTAGGTAGGTAATAAAAGTAGCGGCTTTACAGCATAATCTTTACCTGTGTCATGTGCAATGAAACAAGTAGTAAAACTTTCAATCAAAATAAAAGTGAATTACGGGAAATTGAAAAAGAACAATTTTCGAAGCAATCACAATAAATTCAACCCTGCAAACGGCGTTCCGAAATTAACTCCCAAACGTTGCCCAAACGCCACGTACACACTCTACTAAATAAACGTAATATTATTATCATTTTAACTGAACGCGGTTTTCGTTGGTAGCTATATTTGTGTTATTAAAACTGATTGTTTTTAGTTAAAGTGTAGTCTTTAAATTTCGATTAGGTCACGTTATCGGTTTAATTTAAATTTTTATAACTTGAGCTAAAATCATCCTAATTACGTTACACAACAACTAACTATATTTTACACAGAAAACTGTCTTTTGATGCAGAGTCTTCTGCATCACAACTTTTGACTCTAGGCTCTAGTAGACCCATTCACTTTTTTAAGCTTTGTACTATTATCTATTCTGTGGCAGCTATTAGATAGCTTTATAACGGGCTTTGAGTGCAGCGACCGAATCAAGTAATTCCGTAACGAAAAACACTTGTTAGGTATTTTTCGTTACCTCCCACAGCGACCGGCGCAGTGGTGCGATGCGGCGCTGCGTTGCTAGACTTGGCACGGTGCTAGTTTGCGTGCGACTAGACGTGTGCGAATTATAATTGCATAATTTGGTAAAAATTTTATGCAACAGCTGTACCGCGGCAGTTCTCGAGTGCCACACGTATTTTGTTCTCAGTATTAAGAAAATCTAAATAATTATATTAATTTAACACGTCTATTTGGTGCATGGTACGGGGTACCAATTACGTTATGACACGTAGCCTGAGGGTTAATGTTGTCGGCGGACGGCGCCTCAGGCTAGCGTCTATTGCCCGCTCAGCACAACACCTTTATGCCAATGATATAAGGATCATTTTTATACAAATTAGAGGTAAAATATCTCTGAACAGACTGTGTCTAGCACAGTTGACGTCGCCAAATTGTTTGCGTCACGCTCGCCACGCGCTCAACGGAAAATTAGATCGGTTAGTTTTTGATTAGTATTATTGAAATTGTATTAATGTATCATTTGTATCTAATAACTAGAGTAAGCTAAAGAGGTAGTAGAGGTCTTCATTTCCGATTGAGCATTAAAAGTTTACATTCGCAAAGTGGAAAAATTTACAAACTTTTCTAAGAGCTTTATCACACAAGTCATTATTCGTAGCACAAGTCCCATTTTCTGAAAATCCACTTCTAACTGCAGATTTGCTTTGTTTTGAAATGATGTCATGTCAGTAAGTTTGGTATTTGATGAAAAACCCATTTTGTAATTTTGATATTTAAAACACTAGATCGAACAACGCGTTGAACTTAAATAAACATAGAATAATTGAGGTACTAGTAATTTCAAATCGACTATGCCCTAGGGCATAAGACCACTTTCTGATACTGATGATAGTAGAACGTACCGATTTACATATTGTCATTATGTAAATACATCTATGTAAACAGCGCCGTAAAGCGCCGCCAGTTGACACTTCGCGCGTAAACATCGCTTTATGGCCTCGTTGTAGTCCTCGTTAACATAACTTTGACTATAGCCTATTATATAGTTAGCCATGGGCTAAGTGGTGGATAGCCCATAGCCCATGGAGGTTGATGTAGCTCCACTAAATCGGGGTTTAAAATACGGCTTAAGAGGGATGTCTTCCAAAAAATATAATGTGCATAAAATGCTTTTGGTATTGCTGTTGTTGGGTAAGTAGCTAAGTCTCCAAGACTTTAAAGACACCCCATATATTGCAAGTCACAACAATCAATGACGTTTCGTTCTCATACCAGTATCAAAGTGCAAGTTGCTTTTTCGTAGCAAGCATGAGCCTGGTCCTTCCATGGATCATGGATTTAAATGATTACATACTTTTTCAAAAATCTATCAAAACACCTTTGTTTAGATTTCCAATTTCCTATAACTTTCTTTTGGAAAACGACTGCATTTGATGTTCAAACTATGATCTCGCTTACTAGAGATCGGTAGAGTATGGGAAAACAGCGTTAGTAATACACCTATTCGCTTACTTCTACAAGTTCTAAAGGAAATTAAATTCATCCGTGCATAAACTTTAAAGTAACCTACTACAGTTACAATGTAGATTAATAGTCAGTCAAAAGTCAAATGACCGCTGAGCTGGTTAGCCAATTATTGTCTTATCCTGTTTACGTAACGAGGAACCCGTATCGTCTTCCAGGATGATGCTAACCTCGTTACATTCATTTTGGTCTCGAGATGCTGATGACGACTCAGGTTGCTAACGACCCAAATGGAGCTAGAGGGGCAAAGATTTAAAGCAGTGGTACTCAAACTTTTTAAGCTAATGTGCGCTTTTATAATTTTGGACGTGGCGGTAATATCGTGCACGCGTCCGCGGTAAATACGATAACATAGGGAAGTAAAATGTATGGAAATATATTATGAAGACGCTTTTAAATTTCCGTCGACGATAACTTTTAGTTTTTAACGTGCACGTTAGAGGACATCACGACGTCTACACTCTTCTGAACCGCACAAAACGTCAGCGGTGCGTAAAATCAAAAGGGCATTTAACGTACCCAACGTTTTATCGTGGAAGCCGGCGTCCACGATAACGTGACGTCCAGAATTATAAAAGCATACATTGCATAGCTTTTATCGCGGGCTTCCTGCAGCGCGGCGACCGAATCAACAAATTCCGTAACGAAAAAACATCCGTAACGTTTTTGGCCGAGTTTTGAAAATTGATTAATATTAACGTATTTCCCCCCCCCTCAATAAAGGCTATTATGAATCAATTTTCAAAACTCGGCTTACGGTGCGTCCACACTTGTATCATTTGCGCGATCAGATCTCCGTCGCGTATCATCGAAGCCTATCAAAATGATACGCGTATCATGATACGCCCCGATCGCTATTAACCGCGATCTGATACTTGTCATATCAAATACACGCATGATCGGCAGAATGATCTAATAGGCGTCCACACTATGATACGCATACTTGATACGGCGCCATGATCGCGACGGAGATCTGATCGGAGATCAAATGATACAAATGTGGACGCACCGTAAAGATGCCTATGATGCAATTTTCACAATTTTTACAAAACTAAGAATAAGAGTCAAGAGATATAGAGTTATACTTATTTTAGAAGGGACATTAAGGAGATTATAAACAAAGCTTTGTAATAAAATTCATACCATCACATGGACGAAACCTAAAAACCTTTTTACCTAAAATATTCATTGATCCTTCAAATATATCACTTTCGTCACAAGAGTTCTCTTAATATAATCGAATCGAATTTAGGGTCATAACTTCATAAGTGTATAAGGGTAAAGGTGCTTATCCCTCCAAAACATTACGACTTGACCTGACGGGCATAACCCGGGCAAATTGTGATGACTAGTGATTTGCATGTAATTGCTCCGAGCCGGCTTCCTCTCGAAAATCATTACGCAAATCGAAGAGTTTGATTGCACCATTTGAAATATTGGAAAATGCAAAGTATTTAATTGAAAATAAAAGGATGCGATGTATTGGTGTTTAACTGTTTAAGGTTAGGCCGAAACGAGACGAGACGAGACGCTACTCACTACTCATGACTCATTATCTAAGCATTACTAATTGAAAAGTCAAGCAGCATCATAATGCTTCTTGATATTTCAAAAAAATTACTTTTATGCATTGCAAAGTCGGGCCTTCATTATTCCATTAGTTATGCTGACTTTTATACTGTGTACAATCTGAACAATATTTAGTTGTGGTGATATTCATATTAGAAAAAAGGAAAAAAAGAAATCAACTTAAAAGTTTTGCAGGGACTAATATACAAATAGGTCGTATAATATACAAAAAGGGCAGACGGCAGACCCTACGGTGATTCCAATATCCTTTTTTCCCTTCTAGGGCCCTCCCCATACAGGTGTAATGACAAATTAAATTCTCCGCCTCCATTCAGCAGCAAGATCTGATTTCAAAAGACTTTTTCCTAGTCCACCAATGAAGTCTTAATTCAATTGAATTCCGAATATAATCTTCGGAGAAATTGAAAGGACGCGAATGGAATACTGAATGGGAAATATTTTCTTAACTACGAACGAGGTTTTATTTATGATACATAAGATTGAATTAAAATAATTTTGTCTAAAATATTTACCTGGAAAAATACGTTTACAATTTAGAATAGGGAAACTTCTCTTGAACCGATTTAGAAAAATTAATAGCATTACACTTAAGGCCGTCCCCCGAGCAAACGACCTTGGCCATACATTTGCCGCGTTGCCGAGATCGCGCCAAAACCCTATTATTTTTACTTATCTTAGTTCAAAATTGTCCTAAAAAAAATTTAAAACGACAAATATGTAGTTTATGATATTGTCGATCTATTGGCGTGAGTTTCAAATAAAAGTAATTTGTAAATGCTAAGGAGATGCTGAATGTATGCTTGAATTTTAACAAATTGGTATTACTTTGGAAGCTGATATCATGAGTATAAGAAACAAAAATAGAAAATTTAAAACGACAAAAGGAATATTGATATACTGAAGATTATTCCTGTATTTTTATTATAACTTTGTAGTTTTCAGATTATGAGTTTATAAGGTTTTAAATACGGTCAATTACGGAATCTCCGGACGGAACGCCCTTAAATTAACATTACTAGTCAATTTTCATAACAACACCGTCGATGATAATTTGATTTTACTGTACAACTTCCTAAAACTAGCTTCCACTGACTATATTATTATGATTTTATAAAAACATATTAGCGTTATTACAAAAATTTCAATTTTTGCAGGTATATCCAAAGCATAATTTCGAGGGGACATTAAATTGCTCTATAACGAGAAAAAGGGTTAACAAACGTCCCAAACCAACATGTCTATTTGATTAGCTAATTGCGCATTGGACATTGTCATGAAATTTCAAACAAATATGAAATACTAGCCTATCGCGGTAGATACAGCAAAAGGAAGTTTTATTTTACTTTATAATTTTGTTGTTTTGTCCTTTTACGTGTGAAATTACGACTATAAATACTGAAAGTCATATAGGAAAGTCTAATATTAAGTTAAAAGCCTTTTTTGCAGCTTTTTTAAACGAAAGCTATGCAAACTTAATAGAAGCTTTGAGAACCTTTAATCTCACCTATAAACTATATTTAGAGCCAGGACCCCCGTAAGGGCTACTGGCGCCTGTGTGCAAAAAAAGGATTCTGGCGCCCCTTTAGGCAATTTTTTTGGATCCTTGGTTTTGGCGCCCCTTAAGATGGCGATTTGGCGCCCCTAGAGGATGGCGCCCGTGTGCATTGCACACATTGCACATATGGTAGCGGGGGCCCTGTTTAGAGCAACTGATTTGCACTCAATGAATATTATACAATATAAATGACTCATTTTAATTAAAACTTTTCAAAATAATAGAGGTGAACTCACCTCTTACTGATTGCTATGAACAGCTGTAATTAAAACATAATATTTGTAACTAAGATTATTTCGAATTGCACTGTATTCAGACTATAATGTATAACTCAATTTATTTGCTTCGATAACATACTCGTAATTATAATAGAGCTAAATTAACAACATTCTGGGAATAATGCAATTTTATACACTAGTTTTTAGCCGCCGGAATAACCTTTTTAGGGTTCCGTACCCAAAGGGTGAAAACGGGACCTTATTATTTATTATTTATTAATAAAGTACAACCACATCGCATACATTTTTTACTATTATTAGACCCTATTCATGAGACTTCGATGTCTGTCCGTCTGTCTGTCCGTCAGTCTGTCCGTCTGTCTGTTTCCAGGCTGTAACTCAAGAACCGCTATAGCTAGACTTCTGAAATTTTCACAGATTGTGTATATCTGTTGCCGCTATAACAACAAATACTAAAAATTACATAAAGTTAAGAATTAATTAATAATTATTTAAGGAGGGCTCCCATACAAGAAACGTGATTTTTTTAGAATTTTTTGCTCGTAATCAATAATGGTAACAGTTAGGCACTTGAAATTTTCACAAAATCCTCAATTATGTTTGTACTTTAATAATTAATAATAAAATTAAAACAAAGTAAATATTTAAGGGGGCTCCCATACAAGAAACACAATTTTTTGTCTACGTTCACTCTATAGTCTATACCGGTACGGAACCCTTCGTGCGCGAGTCCGACTCGCATTTGGCCGATTTTTTTAATTTTATTCTCATGGAAAACCAATGGAAAACAGGTGCTTTTTCGAGATTGAAAGTAGCCTATGTACTTATTAATTCAATGCCTAAACTTCTACCATACCAGATTCGTCTTTATAATATTAGTGTAATTTTAAGCCAGTAAATAGTAATTAATGAATACAATAAAGGAATTACCAAGAATATGCGACATCAAACATCATTTAGCATTAACAGCAAAGTGCAAACACATTTCCAAATTAAATATTTGCGGAAACTTCGCGGGGATTGCAGCATTTTTTCACACAAGGCCAAATGTATGTTAATCTCCTTGGCAGAGCACGGGAATTGCCAAGTTGATTACGTTTCCAGGAGTCGGGGAACTCCAACTTTGTATTGGACGAAGTTGGGGATGAGTTTATCTTTTTAAAATGACTCATTTTTATCATAATTCCGGCGGAGTCCCGTCGGTTTGTTGTGGGTGAGTTTTGTCGACATTTCCGTGATTTATAACGTTGTTAAAAGTTGATAACTTTCGTGATATGTTTTATATCGCCGGTGGCATCATAAGTTATAAATGCTTATAAAAATTACATAACCAGGAGCCCAGTTCTCGTACTCGACAGACCTCACTGCTTAAATAAATCGAGACTCGAAGATAGAAAAAGCCAAACTTATAGATAAAGGCGCAGACCAAAGTATTAGACCTGGAATCTTTCTTACACGTCTTTATATCGAAAGCAGTTACTTTAAATAATTATTTTTCTAAAATTCCAACCCAAAGAAGATTAAAAAGAGGTTCAAGCATTTATCTAACGCGGTCGAAGCCGAGAGCTTAGCTAGGTTTATCATAATTCATACAGCTTTTAAGTAAGAGCTGCTCTTTTAACAAAACAGTCGTCATATTAAATTCTGCAATGTAATCTTCGTAAATGAAGGGGCCCCGATCCCCACTAATATTAGGGCACTAATTAGCAGGGAGAGAAGGCGGTTACTTGCATATTTTAATACCTCCTTCAAAAGGCCCACCGAACAATGCCTACGAACTGTTTTGAGGTAATTTTAACTGAAATTTTGTTCGATAAATACAGTTGCTTAATAAGACGTTAATTTATTACGGTTGCTGGCGATTCAGCGTAATTTTAATCTATTATTGTTTGGTCGTGGTGCTTTTTCAGCCAACTGAGTTTGTTTTGCCGGTTCTTCAGGGTAGGCTACGGTTGAACAAGTGCAGTAGTGGTAGATTTTTGGCTGAGATTTCGAAAAAAAAACTTTTTGATTTTTATTTATTTGGAAATAAAACATATTCTTTCTTATTTTCCATAGAAAATTGATAAGTCTTAAAGTTAGCTTTCCTTTGTTGTGTAGCTTTACATATTGATCGATATGTTTGTTGACAAAATGAAAACAAATTCAATCACGTTTGTAAGTAAAAAGATGACAAAAAGCCAGCGTAAGCGTAACACAGTTAACTTTCCTTATAGCTACTCTAGTAACATTCAATAAGAAATATTTACATAAAATAACAAGGGAGATAAAATCTATATTTACACTAATGGCTAGGCGTTCAGTTATCAGCTCCCGCAGACATCCGACTTCAGTATTTCATCCCTCCCCTCATGTAATGGTGGATGAAGCCCCTACGATTAAGTATGTTAGGGAAACTACCCTATTGTTGCCACTTTAAGCAGCTTCGAGGCAAGCCATCTTAACTATTCTTACTTTTCAGCAGTTTCAATGTAAGCCTCAAAAAATTTGTCAAGTTTTAGGGGCCTAGCGAACGGCGACTCTGAAGCGATGCAATCGCGCGTTTGCAATGCTATACAATCGCGTGATTGTATGGCCACAAAAAGTCGTCGTGTGCTAAGACACTTATAAAAAAAACAGCAACTGCTGTTGGGGAAAACGCTCGTCAATGATTGGGTGTTTTACCTTGCGTTGACAAAATATTATTTTAGGGGGAGCAAAATTGAAGGCAAGCACTAATATTTCTTTGTCATCTGCGCAAATTTATCTTTCTTTGTAAACAGGTAAATTATTATTCTTGTACTTCCACAAATAACTTGGCTTTTTAACACGCTTTGATTAAATTTTACTTCTATGTTTGAATGTTTGTATGTATGTGTCTTTTGTTTAATATAGTTTTAACGTAAGGTTAGTTTTCTTCAAAACCGTTTGTACCAATAAATGTCACAAATTCATCATTCAAGGTGCTTACATGATAAATCCCTATCTGTAGACTGGATTTCCATAATTACCTGAAACAGAAAGTAAGTTCATTAATAAAACCTCGTTAACAATAATTAAGGGGTTTCTATGACTTGTGTTTTTGATCGAAGGCGTAATGGGAATTTAATTGTTTTTCTATACAAACATTATGACTAATGGATATCTTTGGTGAAGGCTACCTTCTTTGGAGGGAAAATCGTAGCCTATATAATTATACCCTTTCTACATAATATGGTATACAGGCTAGGGTCTATATTTCACTTAAATAGATATTTTCAAAAGTTTACTCGTAAGCTATTCTTAGCTAACGAATAAGCGGACAGGAGCAGTGTTATAGGATTTAGCCAGATTATTATCAACAGATCTTTGTTTGGTAGACAAATGGCTGAATACAAGGCTTTTATGAAAAACTTCTAAAGTACCACGATGTTAATATTTAAAAGTCTAAGCTTAAAGGTAGCTTTAAAGGTTTGCTGGTTTTGTTTAAAGACACATGAGCGTAGTAAAATGATTTACTACTGGACCTTTATGTTATTTGACATTTATAGAGAGTAGACTGCTTTTTTGCTAAAAAGATGTACAGTTCCCGATGAATTTCCCTTTTGACGCGCGCGCGGGCGAAACTGCGCGGAACCTTTAGTAATGAACTTTATTATGTCATAAAAACCCTACAACAAACTTTTACACCCGGCGTAACCAATTCTAGCAGCTTAATTAAAATAATTAATGATAAATCAACACGTGAGTACACTCATTAAAACTTTTGCAGCTGAATTCCATACAAACTCAATCAAAAAGGCCGTTAACACATTTCATATAATGTACGCGCTACACTCGCTATTAAAATTAAAACTCATTCATATCAAAGAGATATTGTAAGCATTATCCCGTTTAATGCATCCAGAGCCTTTGCTAGTGCAAATGTTAAAGCTCACATCTATGAAATTTTAAAAACGTTTGACTCAAAGGCAAAGGAGCGAGTATTTGCCAAAATTTTTGTTAATTTTTTTCCTACTTTATAATGGCTTTTTTCGTAGTTTTCCAAAGGATAATGATATTGATTAATCTATTAAATTATTTTCATTGCTATCGATGGCACAGAGCCTTGAGTCTCTTTTTTTGAATGACATTTAGATTCCAGATCACTACGCTAAGCAACTCAAGTGATATGCTAGTGATACTCATGCGATATGCATGTACAACTCGTTAGTAAGTTACGTACTTATACAGTAAACTGTACTCATACAAAACGCCACAAGCACAAAATATAAGTTGAACTATCATGCCGAATTATAATATGCATGCTCATTCTACTGAAGCAAATTGTGCGAAGAGCTTTATAAATACAACTTGTTGACTAACATTGTTGATTCTAGACAATACACATCAAAAACAACTGAGCCTCAGCTGCGCCTGTCACCACAGTAAAGTCCTTTTTAGGGTTCCGTACACAAGGGGTAAAAACGGGAACACTATATCATTAAAAGTTAAGACTAATAGTGGCATGGGTTTTTACAAAATCTTCAATAATTAAGTTTAATATCAGCTGTACTTCGAAAATTTATATTATACTAGCTGTCCCGGCAAACGTTGCTTTGCCATAATATAAAGTATTTCACACGTATTATTTTATTGAAGTGACTAAATAAGTATGTCGCCATGGCAACGTCGATCGCTATCCCGTCGCACAAACAATGGTCGCCATCAGTCTCAGGTTGTAATAATTTAATATTATTTATTCAACAAATGCACTTATCAATATATTAAGTACCTAGTAGCCGATTGTCAGACCTGAATATGCATAATATAAAATTTGGTAAAAATCAGTAAAGCCGTTTTTTATATAATTTTATATATATAAGATAATAATAAAATAAAAATTTAAAGGAAGCTATCTCATATAAAAAGTAAAAACACAATTTTAGGCCTATTTTTACTCTAAACCGTACGGAACCATTAGTGCGTGAATTCGACTCGCACTTGGCCGATTTTATATATAAAACACCGCCATTTTATTTATTTTATCCCTTTCGGCCCTAGAATGGCCGTCGAATGTACAGAACATTAGCTATAGCTGCGGCCCCTGCCCCTGTGACTGGCATACAAATGTTACGTACCTTTTTTACGAGAATAATCTAGCCTTTAGGGCTAAGTAATGTGCAATGTGAATTATTTCTTAACACTACATTAACTCAAACGAGTATTTTTTATACTACTTTAATCTATCCATTATGAGCAAATCATAAGTATGGTATGCATAAGGAATTAAGGCTAAGTTGCTGAATAGAATAAGTTTAATTCATCAAGCCCCAAGCGGTCACATCTGGCCGCGATAACAATAGATAATATATTGTGTCTCATTGTTCCACGATCAAAGGGTGGGAAAAATGGAAAATTTACGATTCTACATATTTCAAATTTTCAAAACTTTGTTGAGTTTTGCTCTATGAGCCAAAAACCAAAAACAAATACGAAACGAAAGAAGTAACAGCAATACTATTTAATACAATAAGTTCTTAAAAAAATAAAATACATCTTATACATTAAGAATGAATCAAGAACGGGTATTCAGAAGATTAAGTAAAAACATCAGGTAAGAGAGAATTAAAATCCCATTTACACTGGCTGGCGGCTATCTGTTACTATCGGAAAAACTAAAGCAATTCTAAACTCCTCCACTAAGTATCTAAGTTACAACCACTAAATGAGCAACTTGAAAACTTTTTATCACTTCACCCTACAGGTAATTAGAAAAGAAAGTTAAATTAACGTCAAATCTTGTGGAAAACCTTTTTGACCAGTAGCTTTATCAAAAACACCAAGAGTAAATACGTAAAATTATAGCTTATTCACGGACGTGTCCTGCATTGTATTGCTACTTTATGTTATCTGAAATCATGTTTATGTGTGCGTGTGCAAATTCGGACGGTCTAGTATAAAGATGGTCTACAGTCTACACTCTACTGAATATTATTATTAATAGCTGTCCCGGCAAACGTTGTTTTGCCATTTAAAATATTTCTACTTCATCAGTTGATACAAAATCTTACCTCCTCTTTTGTCCCCTAAGAGGGGTGGGGGGAAAAATTGTATACACCAGATGTTAAGTTTAAAAACATAGTTAATAATATGAAGTAAGTCCATTAAAGAAAAAGTTTGATACAAAATCTGACCCCCTCTTTGGTCCTCTTAAAGGGGTGGGGGGGAAAATTATCATAAACCAGTTTTTGAGTGGGAGTGGGAGAAGACACATATATCTGCGAAAACTGTATGCAAATCGGATCAGTAGTTTTTGTGTTAAAGAAAAAAGTTTGATACAAAATCTGACCCCCTCTTTCGTCCCATTAGAAGGGTGTGGGGAAAATTTTTATACACCAGATGTTAAGTTGGAAGAAGACAAATATATCTGCGAAAACCGCATTCAAATCGGATCAGTAGTTTTCGTGTGATAGTGGAACAAACATACAGACAGACAGACAAAAAAACTAACCACATTTTTGGCTTCTATAGCGATGTAGTGACACCCACCGCTGTACAGAATTTCCATTTCTACAGTTTTATTATATGTATAGATTAAACAAATACTCTACGTTTCGATTTTCGCTATCGTAATTAGTGATGGTAGCTAAGCTAAAGGCTCTGTGTTAGTAGTTTTTAGATTTGAACATTAACCGCCGTACTCATAGACATTTAATTATGATTAACCTTCAATTTAATAAAGAGTTTGACAGATAATGTATGGGGCTTATGTCAAAATTTTGAATTAATTACATTGTAATTAATCCTTCGATCGCGGATTCTCGGAAATTCTATTGTATTCTATTATTGTCACGATCACCGGTGCTCTTATGGGGCTTGAAGGAATAATATTTAATAATGTTCTACTCTGAGTGCGGCAGTTAGACTATGATCATTGATCAATGTTGTGGTATGGTTTTGACCCAGCCTAACCAAAAGATTATTTTAGTCAAGTCAAAGTCAAGACAGAATGAATTTTGGCAACATTTTTGTCTTCTGTGATCGAATAGCCTTAATGTTAGCTTTCGAAAGATAAAAGATAAACAGTCTCGAAGTTAATCGCTGCTTAAGTAATATTGCCTTATAAATAATTAATGATCGGGAATGAAAGATCAAATATTAAGGTACGTAACTTGATGCTAATGTTTCGGTTTTATAAAATTCTTAAGCGGGATAATTTTCTAATGAGAATTAATTTTCCTAACACACCTTCGTATAAGGAACTATTAGGTAATTTTGGACGCCTTGAGGCTTGAAAATAATTACGGATAGAGTGGGAACGGATTAAATATAACCTTAGAAATTATAACTTGTAAGTTGTAACACATATCGGAATATCAATTTACTTTTTGACTATAATAAAAAAAAAATTATAGTCACAATGACATGGTTTGAATTAGAACGAAAAATAGTAGTCTTAGGGCCTGTTTCACCGCTTCCTGATAAGGCTATCCACCACTTATTTTGACAGATGGAGTACGGAAAATCTGTCAAATAACCCTAACGGGCACCTTATCAGCAAGCGGTGAAACAGGCCATAAGGGTCTGTTTCACCACTTCCTGATAAGTGACGAATAGAATAAATAGGCTATCCACCAATTAACATGACAGATCAAGTATGGAGAATCTGTCAAAAATGTTGTGAGTAGCCCATTCGGCACTTTATAAGAAAGTGGTGAAACAGGCCCTAAATATGTTATCACAGAGTTCTCAGAGTGACCATTTTGTGATTTAAAAATAATTAATTTTATTATGATCCTCCAAAGCGACCATTTATCCCGCCTGATTACAATTTCTACTGCAAGCTCGTGTTCTAAACTCTTAAGTGGAGTCACATTAAGTAATATTCAAGCCACAACTTAACTGCGAGACGAGCAAGAAATTTGAGCACGTCTTAATGCCATAAATTTATTGTGTGCTTGTAATTTGGGATGCCTAATGCGCTTGGTTTAGCTTAGCTTAGCGTTCTGTGAGCCATTTGGCTTAACACTAACGCCAGTGAGCTAAACCACTGACGCATGACACAGTTTGCTAAGCTTAATTGACAGACTTGTAGTATTATCGTGGCAAAGTACAATTTGAGAAAGGCTGCTTTGTTCCATGCAGCCGCAAATGTACTCCTATATTATGCATTACCAAGTACCTACTTCGGCGTAGTTTCGTTACATGTGTGCGTGTGACAGTGTGTAATTATCTACATGGCAAGGCTTAGTTGAGCCGCGATTACTTGAAAATTTAATTCGAACATGGAAACGAAAAATATAACGGAAATGGAACATTTAAATGAATTTCATTTTACTTAGGATTCGATACTTAAAACAGATCGTAATTTTTTCCCATTCAATTACATTTCATGATGCTTCATCGCCCCAATTAGCTGGTAGAAAACGCCACAAGCCATTAAGTCACCAGTCGCCACTATACATATACAACAATTGTACAAAAAATAAATACATATTTTAGAAATTAGAAACCATTCTGGTCTAGCTAACCCTATGGTTAGCCCTTCATCGTAATAACTGGCTGGAAATATCCAATGACAGTAGATCATAATAGCGATATCGGCCCCACAACCAGTTCCAATAGAAAATTATGTTGTCAGGAACCTGTACTCAAGATTACTTGCAGATAAAAATAATTCTTACCGAGAAATGAGAAATTTATTTTCATAACGAGATACAACTACTTATAACTAAATGTAGTAGGTATTGGAGTCCGGTCAGTCACCATAACAGTTATGCATGTCGAGACAAAAAGTATGGTCCAATAAATGACCAGCTCCAATTTGGGATTTTTTGGAGCCATTTTGATTTTTGAGCTATTGGCGTAGTGCAACATTTTCTTTATGAATAATTTTTAAATTTTTTTTAAATCTTTGGACGCTTCACAGTTCACACTTCAGTCTGGCTGCGTGCTAAAGTACCCATAAATACATGTCGTGCTTTATCCCGAGTTTTTAAATCTTTCTTACTCACACCTTTTTGGACTGAAAGTCTGATTTGAATATTTGGCAAAGAGTACTAGATAAGGTTATAAATTATTTTTATTTCGACAGTAAATCTTTTTAAATGATTTTGAACATAAACTAAAAATGTGTAGCTTACAAAAAAGGGAAGGTCTTTAAAATACTTTTCTACTTTTTGTCGCTGACGGTATTGAAGGCTTTTTGAGGCTTCTGATAAAATTGGAAGCTGCATTTTTATGGATTGATCAAGGATTTGCAACCTTTTGTAAGTATTAGATTTTTAGTAAAACTAAAAGGGGTTTTTAGGAAATGAGTTACTTGTAAGTAGATATGAAAAATAATGAAGCAAGTATTTAATAAAACAGAGTGCTAGGAAACTAAAATGTAAAGTGCTTAGGTAGATACTACATGACGCCCGCAAATCCGCTGCGCCAAAATGTTTTATCTTCATGCCAAATTTCATCAAAATCGGTTCATTGGTTTGGGCGTGAAAAGGTGACAGACAGACGGGAAGTTTGACAGACATACTTTCGTATTTATATATTAGTATCGTATTTATTTACTTCGCGAAATCCATACTACGGATTTCGCGAAATAAATAATGAAACTTTCGAAACGTCTCGAATGGATACAATATTAAATCGTAATGGAGACACAAGTCTCTAAGGGCCACTTGCACCATGATGTTTAACTCAGAGTTAAAATTAACTCTGAGTTACTCCATAAGGTGCTTATGGAGTAACTCAGAGTTAATTTTAACTCTGAGTTAAACATCATGGTGCAAGTGGCCCTAAACTGTGTAATATACCTTGAAAATAAAGTAGAAAGATTTATAAAATATAAATCCCGAACGTCTCACGCGACTGAGAAAAATGAAGCAAAGTTTAAAGTGTGAGCACCGAGCACAGAATATTAGGAAACAGAAGAACATCTCAAAATATTCAGCGCTCTAGCAACGAACATTTACTATTTTAGTTTCGGGCACGATGTCGAAAACTGAAATCCTCTAGGATGTGCCGAAACTTTTTATAGCGTCGAGAATAAAAATTGAAAAGTTTTTGATCCATGAAGTATATATGGAGCCACTGACTGCCACTGTCCTACTCGTATGTCGAACGAAGGACTCTGTTTCTGCCGAAAGAAAGCTCGGATCGTTATTTGGTCGGTCCCTCAATGTATTGGCTTGTTTAATGCTACACATAACTGAAATAAATTTTGTAGATAAGCAGTCTTGTCAAAAGAGGCGAGATGAACTGGATTCCTACAAGCCAGGCTGGCATGGCATGACGTTAGAGTTTTTAAGGGAAGCCTTTGCTCAGCAGTGGTGTAGGCTCTTAAATGAGTTTACCTTCTGTCTCTATATATTCTGTGGGCTAGTGCGCTAGTATGTACTATCAATCTACCGACGACAAATAGATACAGCTGAGCTTACAGAGAATTCGTTTCTTTTACAGCGTGATTCTCGTCCAATGCGATCCTAATAAAGGTACTTTATTACATTCTTACAAAAATCGACGACGAAAAGAAAGGTAAGAGATTTTCGATTGGACAGGTTTTCTGTCGCTATTATTTTATCGTAAGCTTTGGTCTAAGCCTTGGAGCGAGTATTAAGATGTCATACAGATATAATTACATTATTTATGAAGTTTTGCATATCTGATCCATAGATCTCTGAGCCTATTACAATATTAGAACAAATTCGTAAAAAAAATGAAAATGAGGAACTTTTTAGACAGATGGTACCTAGCTATACTTATTAAGAGAGATGAGAGATGTCGTGTACTTATAGCGCGGGAACCTACATTATTCGATAATAAAATTATGCCCTTTTCCTGGACATAGGGCCTGTTTCACCGCTTTCTGATAAGGTGCCGCATAGGCTTATTTGACAGATTCTCCATACTCTATCTGTCAAGTTAAGCGGTGGATAGCCTTATCAGGAAGCTGTGAAACAGGCTCTTAGGTAAAGTATGTCCAAGCGGAATTTCATTAACACTAGAGGGCTCGCGGATCAAAATACTCCTAGAATGCTCGCGCGGGTCACATGTGTCACCCATTGCGATGTGGCTTTTTTCTTATAAATATTTATAGATTAAAGTAAATAAGTTATAATATCACTAATCAACTTTATTTCTTACTAAATACTCAAACAACAGTAAACATATGCCTTAGTTATATTTATTATAAAATCAAATGTAAACATCTACAAAAATTATCGTTATTGAGATCCAATAATTTTTAAGTATGTAGATCACATTAATTTGGCACAATATTCATCTTATAATAAAGTTGACAAATGGGTTGTCCCTAATTAGGGGGATTTTCGTCACAACTAGGGTATAATATAATTTGGTAATCAGGACAAATACGCCTATTACACTTGCTACATTGTTTGCTTCATTGTCTTCATCGGTATCAGACAAACCATCACTTTCAGCTTTCTTGGTCCGTGTCGTAAACATGAGGGGAAAACATTGACGCTGTTTGTTCCTCTACACCACAATCAGATTCTTCATCCCCCTCACACACACTACTTTCAGAGTATTCTTCTTCCAGCCACTTATAATCAAATCCTTTGACAGCGACGCCATTATAACCTAAAAATGTTTTTTGAGTTATTTGTAGTATTTTATCATGCAAATATATAGCCAAAATAGATATTAATAATAAAGCGCGTAAATAAGCAGTAATAAATAACTTACGTGGGGGTAAACTTAATTTTTAATCACGATGATAAGATTTCAAAAACTTCCTCGATCGCTCGCGCGGGTGACATACGTCACCCACGTCACTAAAAATTGTACTGTGCACACGTCTATGCGACTAGAGTAATGTCGCGCTATATAATGTGTGAGGCGATTCATCCCCGAGGAGTACATGAGAGGGCAGCACTGAAGCATGATGCGTTCCAAAGTTATTTGACAATGTTATACTCTGGGTGACATACGTCACCTGCGCGAGCCCTCTAGTGTTAAAAAGGTTCCTTTCCGAATGTCACTGTATACAGTTATGCATTTATAATTTTAGAATAGAGCAGCAAAGCTGCAGTTAGATAAAATTAGGTTAGAACCTTCGGCTACCTGAGATAAGTTCTAAGATAACGCGATACAGTCTATAGATAAGTTAGCTAAGCACAGCTTGTTTGCCTAAGGCAGTCCTAGGATAAGCTTGTATTGAGACTAAAACACAGACCGACCCAAGGCAAAACAATCTTACATAACACTAATTAGATGTGGCTTTAGCAGGAATATATTTACAATTAATTTGTAAAATGACTATTAATCCTTCAAGCCCCATAAGAGCACCGGTGATAGCGAAAACAATAGAATACAATAGCATTTCCAAGAATCGCCGATCGAAGGATTAAGGAACTTTGCATGAAATTTTACAATAACACATTTGATGATTTTAGGAGCGTGTAGTTAAAATCATTTCTAACATTTGACTTGGGTTGCATTGGCGACACTGTTATGGTGAGATCGATCTTGTAAGTTTTCGAACAGCTCAAGTGCTTAAGCAAGTTAAAAAAACCCTTCTCAAAAAGTGCGCAACGCCACAACAGAAGTTTTCACATCCATAATGTGTAAGTAATCATAATAAACCCTAAATCATCACTATCAACACTTTCATTCACATCTTCCATGCGATCTCACATCTCACAATGTATGAAACATGCATGAATTCATATCAAAACACCCTCGAACACAAAGAGAAAGCTTAAGGCGAGCATTAAGAACAGGTATATTCACATATGCGTTGAAAGATGCATTGAAAATGAGCTGAATGTTGAGGATTTAGAAAAATATGAGAGAAAACATCCTTGCTTGCGTGGAGCACGGAGCTCTATGAATATTGCGAGCTCTGCAATGTTTTGAGAAGCTTCTAACAAAGTATATAACATTTTCAATTAAATTAAGTTAGTGATGCCCGGTTTCTGTTTTTTTATTTTATTATTCGAACCTTGTCTATTGAACAGTGTTGTTTTTAGCCCCCGTCAAAAGAGAGGGGTGTCTTAAGTTTGACGTGTCTATCTGTTTGTCTATGTACGTGTGTGTGTCTGTCCATGGCATCACAGCCTTCCGATTTCTGACACTTATTCGAATTTGTCCAATCGAACGTTGAAAATGTGTGTTGACCAATCGAACGCCTTGCGTTCAAAGGTTCGTTTTACAATTAATAAAGTATAAATGAATGAAACCTAATGCTATTATATACTTAACTAGCTGTTGCCCGCGACTTCGTCCGCGTTAGCATAGTATTATTACAAAGATGGATAGTTTTACCCTTTTTGTGGTTCCTTATACAAAGAGTAAAAATAGGACCCTCAAAAGCAAACGTCAATAAACTTTCATATTTCTAACTTAAGAAATGACGGACTTTCATTGGGGGTAGAATAACCAGAAAGGTTTAAATACGTATCCATTAATTTTTAATCAGTAGCACAAAAATAAAGTTTCATGTTTCTAACTCAAGAAATGACGGACTTTCATTTAAACTTTCAACCCCTATTTCACCCCTTTGGGGGTAGAATTTCCAAAAACGCTTAAACACGTATCCAATCATTTTTAATCAGTAGCCGAAACATAAAATTTCAAATTTCTAACTTAAGAAATAACGGACTTTCATTCAAACTTTTAACCCCAATTTCACCACCTTGGGGGTAGAATTTTCCAAAAACGCTTAAATACGTATCCATTCATTTTTTATCAGTATCCCAAAAGTAAAGTTTCATGTTTGTAACTCAAGAATTGACGGACTTTCATTCAAACTTTCAACCCCTATTTCACCCCCTTCGGGGTAAAATTTTCTAAATTCCTTCCTTAGTGGGTGTCTACTTAATAAAACAACCCTAATCACCAAATATCGTGGCTGTAACTTTAACAGTTTTTGCTCAGCGATGATGAATCAGTGAGTCATTCAGTCAGTCAGGACATGTTATTTTATAAGTATAGATAATTAAAATATGTATTTCATAATTTGACAAAAAATGTGAAATAAAATTTCAGGGGCGGACGCTGTCCTTGAAAAGTACTCCCGTACGCTAACGAGGATCGAATCTGAATTATTCATGTCCTCCCCCATACCGCTCTTATTCTGTTACCGTTTGTGTACTTTTTTATTTGATAGATTCTTATCGCTTTACAATCGCACGTTAGGGTGCGTTTCAACCGGAGCTTTTGCATGCGCAACGTCGAGGAATGTGTTTTAGAGGAGCGATTGAAGCGCTTCATTTTCCTGACTTTGCTAAACGCAGCGATTCTTTGTCAATACTAGTGTTGAGCAAAATTGGTCTTGGTCTTGCTTTTTTTGCAAGACCAAGACGAAGACTGGAAGACCATGGGCAAAATGGTCTTGGTCTTGCAATCTTTTTGCTCATCACTAGCTATATTGTAAACTATAAAACTACTAACGTAATCATGGCGGTGATCATGTTTACCCATCAGGCCTTTTGGTACAATGTCGTTTCATAAGTCATTTTTATGGTACAATATAATATGATGTCCATAAGATATTGAGTAATAGCTATAATAAAAGGGGTTAGGCCATTACGATCCTGCCTGGTAAAATGTTTTTGAAGTTAATAATGGCGGACTATATTCTAGGTTCATTTAAAATCAACTTTAACCTGACTCATCTAAACCAGACAAGAACAAACAAAATGAGATTAAAAGAAATCTGAAACATTTTGCGTGTCAAAATGGCATTGGTCTTGCGACAAAATTGGTTTGGGCTAAGTGCCTCTCTTGTCTGGGATAATGAGACTCCATCAGCGGTTTAGGGTTTACTCTATGTGAGCGTCAATGAGGACATGAGTGGATGAAGCGGGTAAGTAACTATGTATTTGAAAAGTGAAGTTTTTTGTATAAATGGAGGCTTTAGCACAGGGAAAATAATTCAAAATAAGAAATATGGATTCTATGTGTAGCCAGAGCCAAATGATGGAGTAGGTAAGTTACGAGGTTTGTTTAAATTATAAGGGAAAAATGAGTAGGTAATTGCTCTTATGTTGTAAAATGTTAGTAACCCAATTTATCCATTCATGTCTTCAAATGTATAATTTGTAAATTTTGCTTTCTTTACAAAGCCTTTTTAAAGTAAAAGGCTCCAAGTAATGCCATTATCAAAGTCTGTGATTTTGGTAGGAATTTTAAGCATTGAGGGTTCGAATTAAAAAATCTTTTTAATTTCTCGATTTTTGAAACGTCGCTGCTTTTACTTACAAACACTTTCGATAAATATCGCAACGATATGGCTCATACGATCCGGAATATGGCCGCGTATGTTGCGTTGTTTAATTCTATTAAAATGAATATGTTAATCTTGATGAGCCACAACAAGAAAACAGATTGCGAACGTTGTATCACGACGGTAACAACCTACCCCTTGTAATATAAAGAAAGTGTTTAACGCGTAAGTTTAACGTGTCTGTCTGTCTAATATTGCATAGAAGCTTCCAAAAGTATTCAGAATAGATTTTTAATCTATTTTTGGCCATCATTCAGTCAGTACAATTCTGGAATTCCCTCTTTTTCAATAACAACGAGATAGAAAAATTTAATTTACATTCAGCATTTTAAAACAAGATTTATTATGTATAGTCATTGTTAAAATGTTCAACAAATGAAGACACGTGTCCATTGTCCATTAAAATTTCAACGAGCATTACGTAATAAATAATAATATTTATCAACCCTTTAGTGCTGTGGTCCCCAACCTTTTTTTCACCCGGGCCACCAACATGTCTTGGGTCTTGGTGTCGCGGGCCGCAACAAATTTTTAGGGTTAAAAATAACGTTCTTCAAAATTAACGATTTAAATGTGGAAAACTAAGTCTAACTAAGACTAAGGAAGATTAAGTCCCGGCGGGCCGCGGGTTGGGGATAGTTGCTTTATTGTAATCCGCTGAAAATCCATAACTATACAAGATTAATGTTACAATATTATCCTGAGCAATATTTTATAATCTGATCAGCTTATCTGGCTATAAACTTTGCAACAATGAAACAATACCTTTTATGTATGTAAACTGCCAATTAATTTTAACCCATCTTTCGTTAACAAAAGAGGATTATGCTTATGAATAACGTTGCAACCATGTTATATTATTATCCTCACAACAATAATAAATGAGTTATTGGTATAGCCCAAAACGAGTTAAAATATTTCTTACTAGATGACGGCCTCATTCGTTTATCGTGCGGGAACCGTAATTTTTCCGGGAAGAAGTATCCTATACAAGTATACATATCCTTTCCTGGGACTCGAAGTGCCACCATACCAAATTTCAGCAAAAGTAGTTGAGCAGTTTGGGCGTGAAGAGGTAACAGACAGAAATGCAGGCACACTTTGGCATTTTTAACCGACTTCCAAAAAGGAGGATGTTATTAATATTAAGTAAGTATAGATTTCACAATATCACTATAATAGGCTACTTGACCTATTTTTTTTTCATTCTAATCGCTTCTTAATCATTCATTTTCACCAAAAAAACTAATATTTTAATATTTTAAACAGTAGAAACCCATAAAAATGTTGATTGAAAAATATGCCTTTTATATGGCGCCGAAAGCGAAAACACTGTCCGCCATTGTACCGCTATAGTATGACGTCATGTTTTTTGTATTTTATACTTTATTTATTGAAAAAAGTTTTATGTGCTAAGCGTACGAGTCTAACAGTGTTAAAAAATTAGAAAAGAATTTAGAAATCATTTGTAATGTTGAACACTTTTGTGGAAAAGTTTTGGCCATTTCTTTTCCCAACTACAATAAATGGAGATAATACATAAAACTGATGTTTTATTTGAATTATTCAAAAAAAAATATTTTATAAATCTTTCTAGGCTTATTCATATTATTTATGTACAAATAAACTTACATATAACGAGCGCGATAAATAATAGATATTAAATTACCAATGGGATGACGTCACATCCAAATCGGAAGTACCGCAAAAGCGTTTTCGTCAGTACAAATCCTATTTTCATAAAATCATATTTTCAAATCGACTTTATTTATCAATCATAAGCTTTTATTTGATGATAAGGGTGAAATACGGTTTCCTAGGCCAAGTTCTACTAGAAATATGCATTTTTTCAATGAAATTAAATAGGTCAAGTAGCCTATTAAATATTAATATTTATGTTTGATGCCTCTAAACTACATTATAACGAGAAGACCAAATTCGCCAAATTCAAAATAAGAACACGCGAAGTAAATTAAACGCCATTTTAATAAAATGGCGGCATGTTGCCTCCAATGATGCAGTCGACCCTTCTGTCATGGGCTTAATTTGAATTATGTCGGGACTCAGTCGGGACAGTATACGTGTACGGTCCCTCTGGGAGGAGGGGAGGATGTAATTCCGCTAAGTATTCAAATATCGATATTGAAGTTTTCATGAAATTTGCATGTTGCGAAATTCAGGTTTTTCTCTCTATGCCTCCTGCTATATATTTTTAATTGTGTAAAACGAGTGAGTGATTATACTATGGAGATTAATCTGAACATTTACCTTTAAAATATCTGCTGATAAACATAAAACCTCCTTTTTGACATCATCTAACCTGAGATTAAGAACATTACTGTATCAACAACTCAATAAAATTACTAACAGCATATTTTTATCCGATACATAACCGTACAGCTAATAAACCGGTAAACCGTATTTGTTCTCCGACTAATATCCGAAGTGGAGGTAATAAAAACCCGTAACCGAACTTCTTGTTTTACGATTGGAATCATAAAATACGTAGACTTCATTAAACGCCGAACCAAGAGCACGATTCTCAAAGCTCGAATGTAATGAATCGAACGCGAGTTACGCAGACAGTTTCGTTGCACTGGTTCACGGTTATGCATCCCGAGTTTTCCGTAGCTGCGCCTAGCAGAAATACCGTTGGGTTTTAGTGGGTATGATCATGGCGCGGCCTGCATTGCCCCGTGGAGTTCCACATACCTAGGTGGCTCTCCCCCACGGAGCTAATTTGTATTAGCTCCGTACCCTCCCCAGGCTGCCGAGGATGCGTAAGTACATTTCCGCAACGAAAAAATAGACTCACTGGCGTGTGAGACAGCATGTGTGCACGCGAGCCAACTTTCGACTATTGAGAATCGGGCACCTATTCTCCGGTTTTATCATCCGATGTTATCAGAATTTTTAATGCCGATACGACAACCGATAAAATACGATCTTAAAGCAATTTAAAACTAGTGTATGGCCAGATGCCTTACAAAATAAAGCTTCATAAGATAAAGTTAAAGACTTTGTGATCAAAGTAATTAAGTTAGATACTAAAGTTCTTTATTGGTAACTATTAATTATTTAAATACAAGGTAAAATATAAAGGTTATATGGAACAAACGCAATAGAAATTAGAATACATACGCACATAAAAGTCCTTTTCTGTAGAGTCCCGTAAAGAACAAAGTAAATAACACAGAAAATCCATTAAATAGATACTAATAGGTTTTAGTAACCGGATATTTTAAGAGAAACGATCACTTAACGCCTCGGGGAGTCCGGATAATCCCGTCCATCCGGATATCCCGGCGATCCGGATATACCCGCGATCCGTATATTCCCGCCAGCAGGATATACCCGCGATCCGGCTCGAAGGACCTGATTAATCACATATCAACTAACAGGGCTCAGCTTTCAGCCGGAGGCCTTTTGCCTTCCTAATCCCTTAATCGAAAGGTATGTGCTGTCTGGATTAATAAGATAAAGAATTTACTGTGTAAGCTGTTAATACCTAGAGTTTAGGTATAAGGTAGTACTTAAGGGATTTATCCCTTAAGTACTACCTTATACCTAAGCTTTAGCTTATGCTTAGAATAACAAGTATATGAAACTATAACAATGCTAAGGCATTGGGTTCTTAACTTAAGTTTTCTACAGAACTGTTGTACTTATGCAACAGTTCTGTAGAAATTTTTATAATATTTTTTTTCATTGCACTGTTTTAGGTTTAATAAATTATTATAATTTTACTAAACTAAAACCAGTTCGTTATATTTAAACTTCATTGCTACTAAGTACCTTAAGTAATTTACTAGTATTTTATCGTTTTCAAGAAATGAAATAGTCATTAAGTCATCGGCTTCAGACCCCATCAATCATGTGAGTGCAGGGCTGCTGGTGTTCAAATCGATCCGCCTATGGATGTACAAAACGTAATAACAAACATTCTTTGATATTCACAATATCGACAGAAAGGTTTTAAATACTAATACATGACATTTTAATAACTAATAAGGTTCATTAGGTTTACTAACAACAAAATAGAATCCTGTAAAAATGTACAAAGAACCCTATATTTTTCGGGTGAAAACAATGTGACAAACCACAAATGATCATTTCCTTTGTCTTTGCCGGATTTAAGGCATCTTCATATAGACAATTTCATCGAAAAAATTTAACACGAAGACGTAACAAACAGTCACACTTTCGTATACTCGTAGTAGGTAATATATATTTTCCACAAATATAATATTTTAGATGAATCCTCTGCTTGTTTGCGGCGATATATCTTTATCTTTCTAACGGTCATGTGTAACCGGACCCTAATGTATGTGCAGGGAGCACCTGCGCCATACAATATTTCGCCAGACCCAGAAGCGGTGCAAGGCGTGGGCGGTGTGGGCGACCGCCCACGGCCTCGCGGTCCTTGGGGCCTCGCGGTCCTTGGGGCCTCGCGGTCCTTGGGGCCTCGCGCCCCTTGGACCACTAGGTGTTTTAAAGGTTTTACGAGTTGTACGTGACACTCAAATATTCATAAATAAAAAGTTTATAAAACTTTAAGTACTTATCAAAAAATTATTTCTCTCAATAAATCCGTTCTATAGCGTCATCCATCAGGGGGCCTCACATAATATATTTAAGGGGGCCTCGCAAGATATATCTTGCCCACATAAAATTTAGGTCTTGCCCCGCCACTGGCCAGACCAGCGCGCTATTTGATATACTGACTTTGGATTTTTCTGGAAAATTGGCCACAACTAACTCGAACACGAAACTAAACACCAAAATTACCGAACATTCTTATTACAGCTTCTATTTTAGTCTATGTAATCGGCATAAGGCATAAGCTAAGTGGGATTTTTAATAATAGAATTTGAGTTCAAAATTTTTAAGGAAATTCAAGGTTTTAAGGTTGTTACTTGTTAAGTATTTCTACTTTTGCTCAAATTACTTTGACGCAACACATCCTATGTCATACTTTCTTATGTAAGTCGCTAAATTATGTATAAGTCTAGACTCTAGGCAAATAGTGTTTGTCTCACGACAAAATACAGTCCCTAAATTAAGTAAAAGACTTACTCGTAGAGGTAAAATAGTGTTTGTGTCATGTCATATAGCTAAGACCAAAACAAGATAGAGCAGTAAAGGAACATCTTATTTAACGCAAAGAAGGCGTAATTCAGTGGTTTTATTGCCCATAAAACGGCCCTGTTAAAACAATGTGAACACGTGACTCATATGAAAATGGAGAAAGTCTATCTTACTGGGCCTCGGCGCGAATAGGCCGGTTTAGTATAAAACTACAACTTACAAGCTCTACTATTGTAGTAGTGTACTAGAGTACTAGTCTGTTCGCCAGAGTAAAATAATTCTTGCTTTGGTTGGGCGTACATTGACAATGTTCTTCATAATCCTCTGGAATTGTGTTTGTCCACGGGAGGAAGGTATGGACAGGGAAAATACAACAAAGTATATTTTACTGGCGTTCCCTCAGGTATGTAATTCTTTTGCCTAATTGATCATAATCGGCCTATAGCCGTCTGTTGCTAAACGAACTACTCATTCCACAAAACATACAGCTTCATAAATGACAACAAAAAAGTTAATAACACATTTATGTTATTATAAACCATTTCCCACACATAGTTTACTGGTATGAGGTATTACCTACAGTAAAGTAACAGTTGTCAATTACACTTGTAACTGTAATTACAATTACGTAATTACAGAAAGTGTAAGTGTGAAGGTTGCCAAGGCTGTGATATATGATCCGCTTGGCTGCCGGAGCGAGGAGCTGTCGGAATACCGGACAATCCATCATTGGACCAAGGAAATGTTGTGTGAAATAGAGAAATTAGACGGACCAATGGTGAACTGTCCAAGACAATTGGACAGGATCTAATATATATTAGATTTTGACATACAAAACTTAATTATGTACAAGTCTGGCCCATAGAGAAGGATCAAAATATGGAGGATACCAAAAGCTTAACGATGAGCAGCAATTTGTTTCACAAAAAAATCAAAGGCAAAATCAGAGGAGTCCAAAATTACTATACTTACATATCAATCTGAATATACCTTCATCTTATATGCAATACAATAGTTATTGCAACTTTTTAAATTGGACTTCTTGTCTTTATTCTATTAGCGCTTTCGCGACTCATAAATATCATCTATTATATATAAATCTCCTGTCACGATGTTTGTCCGCGGACCGCGATGGATTCCTAAACTACTTAACCGATTTTAATGTTGTTTTTTTAAATGTGTGCTTTTTTCCAACTTGAGAGATAGGATAGCTTAGATCTTTAATTATAGTCGCAATTTTATTTTATTGCAAATTATGTCTATAATCAATTGACGGTCACAATTAGATAATTGTGACTGTCGATTGACAGATGCGGCGTTCCACGCCAAGCGGACAAAAAAAAAATAGTCGATGTCTCCTATTTTGATAATATTTGGATATGTTATACCTACACGTGTTATTAATACGTGTGCCAAATATTTTTGTAATGTAATGGCTAGATTAAAAATGATGGGACTTTGATGAGTTTGAAACGTGACTTTTCTATTCGGCACTCGGTGCTTCAAAGCCGATTATTGATTAAAAAAATATATATACTATTATTTTATTATATACTATTATATACTTATATACTTGAGAAAATCAAGAAAAAAAGAATTGATTTGCATTTTATTCACAGAAAAAAAACATTTTTTTGTTTTCAAAAATCCAGTTAAAGAGCTCATTAAATGAAGTAACAAGTTCAGTGGTTTAATTATTCTAATATACATATAATTTTTTTAATCAATAATCGGCTTTGAAGCACTGAGTGCCGAATGGAAAAGTCACGTTTCAAAGTCCCATCATTTTTAATCTAGTCATTATATTATTACAAAAATATTTGGCACACGTATTAATAACACGTGTAGGTATAACATATCTAAATATTATCAAAATCGGAGACATGGACTATTTTTTCCTGTCCGCTTGGCGTGGAATGCCCCAGATGTTAACTCCAAAAGATTCCAACAGATGTCGATACTTTTCGACTGGATTGAGTAAGTAACGGCTAGGGCTACTGGGTACTTTATATATTGATAGCTGTGCATTTGTTGAATAAATAATAGTAAATTATTACAACCTGAGACTGACGGCGACCATTGTTTGTGCGACGGGATAGCGATCGACGTTGCCATAATAACATACATATTTAGTCACTTCAATAAAATAATATGGCAAATACATAATATATTATGGCAAAGCAACGTTTGCCGGGACAGCTTGTCTTATAATATATAAAATTCACGTGTCACAATGTTAAGCCGCGTACTCCTCCGAAACGGCTTCACTGATTTTAACCAAATTTTATATGCGTATTCAGTGGATCTGAGAATCGGCTACTGGGTGCTTCTTATATTGATAAGTGCATTTGTTGAATAAATAATAGTAAATTATTACAACCTGAGACAGACGTCGACCATTGTTTGTGCGACGGGATAGCGGTGGACGTTGCCATGGTGAAATACTTATTTAGTCACTGCAATAAAATAATATGGGCGAAATACTTTATATTATGGCAAAGCAACGTCTGCCGGGACAGCTAGTAATATTTAATAAGTTGCTTGCTGGTCTAGTAAACGTTTTTTAAAACTTTAACGCCGCACTCAGAGACATAATTAATGATGGTTAATCTTGAATTTAATGAAGAGTTTGCAATGTCAAAGTCTTCATTTAATTACAGTTAAGTAATTAATATTCGTCTGTGAGTGCGGCATATAAAAACGTTAGCTCTTTTAAATATATCATAGTGTGTAGTTTATACGTCGCGTCGATGCTATCCGATGTAGCTTTCAGTAACAATATTTGCCGACGTAGTTAGTTAAAACTCGGAACTGTTTCAAATCGGATTTACTTTTTCAATTTTTAACAATCCGCGAAATCTGTTTTACTTTTTTAAAACTTTAATTCATTGAATTTTAAATTATAGCTATCGTCATTAACTTTGTATTTATCACTACTAGTGTAGATGATTTGCATGTGAAGAAGTTTGTTACGTTTCTTCAGTGCCTCTCGATTTAGTAGCATTTAAGACGTACTTACTACTTACATTAACTGTAACTAGCGCACTGAGATACGAATATTTATTACTTTATTGTAATTAAATGAAGATTTTTACATAATATGCCCCATACATTATCTGTCAAACTCTTCATTAAATTGAAGTTTGATCATCATTAAATATATTCTCTGAGTGCGGCAGTTAGAGTCATAAGCAGATAGGTAAGTAACACATTACACAATACAATAAACATTATGTATAAAGAGAAAGTACGTTTTAAATTTTTAGAAGCATAATATCTAAATTAAAGTTAATTAGCAAATATTTTGTGTGGGTGAACTCACTCTTTCCGGGGCTAATTATAATTTTGGAATTTATGTTATCACGAGCGTTGATAAAAAGGGTGGACGGTGCGCCTACAATCTATATACTTTACAGGAATTGAATTTAAAATAACTTTGTTTTCAAGTAACTTATCATTTAAAATTTTACCCAGTTACTGCTTTAGATTTAAAAATCCCATTTTATAGAAACGTTGTCTAAAAACGGTGGTACACTATGACTTTACAGTTGACAGGCAAGTGAACAGAACATAACTACATATAACGTTTGCAAATAATAATGAAATGTGGATCACTTTTATTTAGATGTTTATGCTTTTATAATCATAGACATAATATCTTATAACTACTTAAAAGTCACAACGAATATTGTTGCGTCTAGCGAATTTCGTTGTAAATCTTTGTAAAAGCAACAAAAAGTGTAGTTTATTTAGAAAAACGTTGGCGACAGCGTCCGTGTAAGTCTGTCAAGACAGATTCCAATTAAATCCACTGGAGACTCAGGCTGTACAGACAGCAAAAACATCAGAATACTTGTAACAGCTGTTGCTAAAATGCTGAGTTCTGTTGTTATTTCAGTCCATATTAGAAATATAGCTCTACTAGAGGACATTCGCAACTCCGTCGCGCCAAAATTTGTTTATCGCGCCGGAACCGTACATTTTTCCGGGATAAAAACTATCATATGACCTATGTCCTTTCCCGGGACTCAAATATCTCCATGCCAAATTTCAGCATAATCGGTTCAGCGGTTTAAGCGTGAAGAAGTAACAGACAGACAGACAGACACACTTTCGCAATTATAATATTACTATTTGATGCCCGCAACACTGTTGCGCCAAAACTCGTTTATCGCGCGGGGACCGTACATTTTTTTTTGAACAAAAAGTATCCTATGTCCTTTCCTAGGACTCAAAGTATTTCCATGCCAAATTTCAGCAAAATCGGTTCAGCTGTTTTGGCGAGAACAGGTAACTGACAGACAGACAGACAGACACACTTTCAAATTTATAATATTAGTATGGATGGATGGTATTGATGTTTTAAGACTGTACAATTATAATATTTTAAACTCTTTTGCTAACCTATTGATAAAACACAATACAACTTGGTTTTGGCTGGAGCCAAGACGAAGTATGTTTTGTTAGACCTAAATGGTTACAAGTTTTTTTTTTTTTATAAATCCAAGGTACGAGTATGTTTTCTTTGCACACCGTACCTAAAAACCCTTTATTATGTAGCGTTGTAGCAGGATTTCGTTCAAATAGTGTTGGATTTGCATTTTACGCGGCAAAATTAAATACCTACAGTTTAGGATTAACATTAAATCTAGTTCCGTGTTTCAGATAAGCACGTGGTAATTGATGTTAGGTTAGGTTAGCTCTTAAGTTTCAGTTGGTTAATGGTTTTCATTCACGTTACTTTAAATACGATTAAAGTGCTTAATAGTATTAAGGGCACGTTGACTCTTGTAATGATAATAAGTAGAGTAGATGAGCTTAGTATTGTTAATGTAACTTTTCAGGTCTAGAGATTAGAACACAGTACTAATATTAAGTTTCGTACCTATAATAATTATTAATCACTGATTACAATCAGACATTGGAAAGTTCTACGTATAATATTAAGTACCAAAATATCATCATCGTCATTTATAGGACCCTCTTCATAACTAAGTTCGGCGGTCAGCTGGTTGAGTTTCTTACGGACCTGGGCTAATTTTTTTAATGATGGATAGCTAGATAAATATTATATATGGCGCAGCCAACTGGTTTAAATAGCCGATCAATCAAACAGCTAGCCCTTTGAACAGCGCCATTCAATCACACGGCTATACGTCGTTTCAACACTACAGCTAGGCGACGCTTAGCTAACTGGTTTAATGGCAAATTAACTAAGCTGACCATTAGTTTAGTTTTATTATTACACAAGCGCAATGATAATAAGCAGAATAAATTGTATTCTAACTCATTTTGAACACAATTGCAATTAATACCTTCGTGATGCATAATCCCGTAATTTCTCCTCAAAATTCGAATATTTGTTTAAATTTTGATTCACTGATCGTATGTGCCCCCATAATTTCTGTCATTTTAATAACACTTGTAACGTATATTTACGAAAAATATCTTAATACGAGTACAATCACAAAACACCGGCTAGTTGACGCCATATTGTAAACAAAACGCAACTAGCGCCGCGGTGGTGAGCGCTGAACTAATTCTATCAAACGGCGGCGGCTTGAATCAGCTGTAGTATTGAACGTTTCGAGCGACTGAAATATTCAATTAAAAAGCTAGCCGTGAGATTGAATGGCGTTGTTAAGTCAAAGGGCTAGCTGTTTGATTTAACGGCTATTTTACATACATGAATATTAAATACTTAAAATAGTGCATGCAACAAAAATAAACTGAATATAAACAGATCGTTATACAAAGCTGCTAAGTAAATTATTTCTCAAACCGTTTACAATACTTGAGTATTGTAAACGGTTTGAGAACTAATTTATTGAGCTATGACGTCAGATTGATCTCGTTTAAGTCTTTTATATACAACGCCATTTATTCTACAACACTATTATAACTTTAAAATCTAAATCTATTCAAAAAGTTCTTTTGCAGCCTCTATAATATGGCTCTTGTCATGATTGACAAAATTGATTATATGATTATGAACGTATTAAAAACCCGTGAACGATGCTAGCAATCATGATTGTAATCCATCATGGTCCTAAGGCTCTCTCCACGTTTCCCTCCAACAAGCGCAAAACCAGATCGAAATGGCGCGAAAGATCTCTACATCCGTTTACTACAAGGTAAAGTAACTGTACAAACAAGTTGTGAACAGAAACAATACTTCACAGCGACAACTTCAACAGATAAAAGTAGGCAAATTGCTATTGCATTAATAACGGTTTTACTTTATGTAATTTCTCACGCCGCGGGAATGATAAGCAACTTTGGAGACGAAAAATGTAGAGAAAAAGATACTGCGGTTTTCGAGCTTACAAAAGTTGGGTAAGATTGACCTTAAGATCTCTTTTAATTAAGATAACTAAATCGTATAAAGCTCAAGTTTGACATGCTGCATGCTAGTAATTCTAGGTCTAGATCCTGGGAGCTAAAGCGTGACTAAGGAAGTAAATACACTTGTAAATATGGCAATAGTATTTATGATTTAAATGTACAGAACTTAGTGTAATGTCCAGATCACTGAATAAACGTTTATTTATTTATTTAAATATTCTAAAAATCCACCATCTCACAAAATCGTATAACAACCATACACTAATTATGGCACGGTTTGTAAGTCAAATAAATGGCAAACTAAATATTATGTAGTTAAAATTTTAATTTAATGTCGTAGAGCAGAGCAGAACGAATATTTATTTGCATTTGTAAGCTATCCATCTGAAAAATTTACTGCTTTATCTTAAACAAATTATTACCTTTCAATAAACAAATTAGAAAATGCGTAAAGAAATGAATATAAAACTGGCCATTATGAGAGACACAGTAGTTCCCATTTCCAGTTAAACTAGTTTAAATACAACAGACGGGATCAGAACGACTACTGGTTATAGTGGTTTTAACCGACTTACAAGAAAAGGAGATGATTTCATATTGACTAGGTTTGGGAACATCAAACAAAGATACGTAAGTAGGTATAATATTATTTATTGCTAAAGGGCTACAAATGTGGCTACAAATAATCGAGCGAAAAAATAAACACTCTCTGGCTTAATAGTACAACAGCTGCTTGGTATTTTATGTTTTTTCCTGTGATCCATAATCCCTTTACAGTATGTATCTAATGCCATCAAAGTTATTCCAGTAGTAAAGGAGCTTATTCAATATTTAAAATAAGAAACATTACGTTTTCATTATTGAATTAGTACCTACTAAACAAAACTAGACACAGAATTATCATTATTGCAAGACATTTTAAAGTTACAAACATAACAGAAAACCGTTAATAGAAATATGATAACATTTAATTTTACCAATAAACTAACTGTACAACGGTTATTTACTTAAGATAACAACCATTGATAGTAATAATATAGAAGCGACTGACAAAAGTATGTGGTCAGACGGGTACATGAACTTATTCTTGATGAATATTCATGATATTACTTTTGGTACGTCGCGCCGTGTCACTTAATTAAGAGAAACCTGTAGCCAAGACCGACCTTAGAATAGTTATGTGCATAGAAGCGACCTTGGTCTTAGTGTTTGAGTTAAAAAAGAAGTCATTAAAGTAGGTACGAAAGGATTAGGGTATCTCATTTTGTTACCTACATCTAAAAGATAGGTGAGGGATTCCACCTAAAGAATTCTTCGCAGTTCGCCGAGTTAAGTTTTATTGGGATAAAACAATTGATGAGTTGATAAATTGATTCTCAGAGAAACCGTTAGTCGTGTCGGATGTAGTAAGGACATGAGCTTATTCTCTATAAGATTCGATTGTTAAAATGGAATAATTCTACAAAATATTAGGTACAGAAGTTTCAAGCAAGGGTTTGATTGTATTGTGTGGTGTATTTTGCCTAAATTTAAAATACCTGTAATTTCAAGTACAGGCAATACGAACACGCTTATATTAATTTTTTTTCTGTATATTGTAATCCTCTCTCTGCATTCCAAACTCTATGTTCCTAGAGCGCTCCATACTAGTTAAATTTTATACTTTATCGTTAAATGCACCTTTCGTAAGTGCTGCATCAAGTCATAATACCTATCATTATACTCTATATTCTAAATTGAATAGAGAAGTTAATATATATTACCAGAGGAGATATAAACTGTCGTAAAATGGGTTTCCTAATCGTAGGCATGATATTTTTATGTTTTGTAAACGAAGTGGCGTAATAAATATGTTAATTATGAGTTTGAAAAATATAGAGACTTGTTACTGTAGAGATACTCAGATTAATCATTAATTTTAGTAGTACATCTGTATGTATGTTCACCTATCTGAACTGATTGATGTAATTAGGTATGAATATACTTTGAATCCCAGGAACGGACGTAGATAAGTTTTATCATCCCAATATAATTTACATTAAACATTAGTTCACACCATATTTTCTCTACAACATAAAGACGCTGTAGAAACAAGTCATATAGAACATAGAGTAAGTTTGTTCAACAGCTAGTTCTAAAATGAATATACAAAGGAACTCTACAGTAAATTAATCAACTCAGCTAAGATGACAAAAGAGAGTCGGAACTCCAGTACAAAGTTAGCTTATCTCTGATTAATGGTGACAATGGCGTAGTTAACACTTATCAGTTATCACACTTTTAATTAACTTTTGACGGGCTCAAAAAGATTTGAGGATCGTGTTTTGGCCGACCTCCAAAAGAAGGTTATAATATATTCGGCTATGAACATTTTTTGGCCGACAGAAAAAATAAAGTTCAAAGACTAATTAATTATGTGTTAAACTAAATTTGGTATTGAAAGTTTGGTGAACAAGAATATCAACTTCAACTAGGTATAAAAAAAATACTCAAATATCGTGTTAAAGCTTGAAACGTTAAATCGCTAATTACTGTTAGTTAGGCTAACAGTAATTAGCAATTTCAGCATTATCAAATTTCCAATAAGGCCACTAAAACTTTACAGTCAAAGATATTTTAGTCAAGAAACCTTGGTTTGTCTCTTAAATATTCTGTTTATGTGCAAGGCTACCCTTAAATATTTATTTTACGTATTAAAATCGGCCCAATAGTTTCGAAGTCTATTCGATATGAATAAATAATCTCAGCTTTTCTCCTTTATAATTATTGCTAGATGACGCCCGTTGCGCCAAAATTTGTTTATCGCGCCGGAACCGTACATTTTTCCGGGATGAAAACTATCTCCATGCCAAATTTCAGCAAAACCGGTTCAGCGGCTTAAGCATGAAGACATACAGACAGACAGAACCACTTTTGCACTTATAATATTAGTAAGGAATATAACAGATCAATTTTATAAGTAAAACAAACTCGATGTCGCAAAAAACCTGTAACAAAAACTAGAATGTGTCTAGTCGATGTAGATTCTAGGATCAAAATATTTTAATAGAGCATCGTGCTATTTTTTATCTCATTAACGAAGAACGACATAACTCACAAATATTTAATTATTTTAAGCACAACTAGTTTTATATGGATACAGGATAGTGCATGTATTAATAACTCAACTTTTCAACATTTTTATGCAGCGCTACCAAACTTACTACAAGTTTTAGCATAGAAAAACTAGTGGTGCGAACCACAGAGTGAAAAAAAGTAAAAAGTTTGTAAGTCAAACTTGGTAACTTTGTACATTACATAAACATTACAGTACAGTTTTTAACCGACTTCCAAAAAACGAGGAGGTTATATGTTCGGCTGTGGATATTTTTTTTTTTTTTTTTTATTTTTTTTTTTTTTTGTATGTTCAACGATTACTCCGCCGTTTGTGAACCGATTTTTGAAATTTTTGCTTTGTTGTATTTGGTTTTACTCCAATTTGGTACCATGTTCACAAAGTGGTGACCTGATGATGGGATCCAGGAGTAATCGAGGGAACTCCTCGAAATTTATATGGAAACATATGGTGATTTTGGTTTTATGTGAAGTGTACTAAGAATATGCTACCAAAAAGTCAAATATTGGGTCAAGGTATACCATGGTTTCGAAGATGCTGAGAGAACTCCTGACTCCTTATAGATACACGTTTGGGAGTTTCGGCGTTGTTTTAAGAACAGAAAGCATATGCTACTATGCAACTCATATTCATCATCATAATCATCATCATCATCATCATCATCATCATCATCATCGTCTTCATCATTACCACGTCGTGTTAAGGTCACCAATGTCTCATGGCACAGAATAGATAATAGTACAAGGCATAGGTGTGGATATACTAATAATAATAATAATTTTATACTGTATAACAACACTTTGTTTAAATATACACGGCGGTCAGCGCCGAATACGCCGAATACGCCGAATCGAATATACTTTACTACTTTATATACAGATCGAATACTATACTAACTACTTTATAAAATTTTAATAGACAAAATATAGAATTAAAATAAAGTTATTTTAAAAAGAGCATTTAAACTAAACGAAGTCAATAAGTGTCTTTTTAATTAGTTATACTTATTAATCGATAGATGGCGCACTAAGTATCGATTTGAATGGATTTGAAATTGAATTCTTGATAACAAGAACAGCTGTCAATAATTATGATAATATTATATTATATTACTAGCTGTCCCGGCAAACGTTGTTTTGCCATATAAATAATTTTTGGTATGAAAAATAGATGTTGGCCGATTCTCAGACCAATATCCTCACAATATGCTCACATAATTTCATGAGAATCGGTCAAGCCGTTTCCGAGGAGTATGGCAACGAAAACTGTGACACGAGAATTTTATAAATTAGACGAGTAGCTACGCTACATCCTATGCAAGTTTATACAATTTTTTATCTGATAGATCCTTGGATCGTGGAAAAACGAGACACAATAGCCTTTCTATTGTTATCGCAATCGCCGGTGACCGCTTGAGGTTTGAAGTATTAAAATTGTTAAATTACTTAGCACAATATTATGTTCACTTCACTGATAATATATTATTTTGTGAGTGTGAACTGTGTCATAAGATACGTAAAATATACGCGAAGGTTTACCTACTAGTGTAACTAAAAAGAGTGAAATTATTATTATTTTTAACAAAAAATTAAAACCGACTTCCAAGGTAAAAACAATATTAACATTAATATGAACTAAAAAGTATTAAATAATTTTTGCTATCTAATAGTGCCTTTTTCCGAATTCGGCTAAACCTTGACTATTTCTGTACTCAATCTTCATAATTTTGAAGTCGGTGCCAGTTCCAAAAGTTTCAAATATTCTGTCAGAGGACTGAAGATTCAGCTATCTGGTACCGACTTCAAAATAATGAAGATTGAGTACAGAAATAGTCAAGGTTTAGCCGAATTCGGAAAAAGGCACTATTAGATAGCAAAAATTATTTAATACTTTTTAGTTCATATTAATGTTAATATTGTTTTTACCTTGGAAGTCGGTTTTAATTTTTTGTTAATGTAGCACATTTTTAAGCAACGAGCATCATCACATAGGAAGTAGGTACCTACACAATAAATAATAATACATTTGTATCGTATATAAATTATTATGTACTGTTAATTTAAAAGTATTGCTAGTTTTAAATTGTAACAATATTATAAGTTTAATGTTGTAAAAATTTTTGTTTTTATTTACTTATTTTTTGCAGATTATTTTGTGATATTTGGGTATGATAATTCGCCAATAAAGACTGTAATTTGTCAGTAATAAGTCATTTCTATGAGTCACTTATTTTAATTTAATCATAATAATATTCAACCGCTAAATTAACGTTTATCTCGCATATTAATATGTTAATTAATTAAGATTAGGATGCAAAACAAAATTATAATTTTGCGAAGGCTCAAAACTACTCGGTAATCAGTATGGAATTGCAATATTGGCAATAAATAATGCTGTAGGCTGTAGGTGTAGCCTGTATGTAAAATAAATAAAAAGGTTATTAAAAGAAATGGCTTAAGTGTCAACAAAATATTATTCCCTGTAGAAAGACACGTTTAGCTTGTCCCTCCCGGCCTCCGGCACTCCTGAGATCATAGCAAAGGGTTTTCGTGGTTGGTTACCACTGTTGATCCTGGCGACACAGGAGTTTTGTAGTGGGAATGTATGGGAGGCCAATATAATCCTTTTAAAAATATACTTTCACAGGGAAAACACATAAAATATTATCTTCCCTTTCTCACACAATGCGAAGTGACAAAGACAAATTATGTAAACAACTAATCCGATTCTTATAACAAGCTAGTTAACTTTTAATCGGAGAAACAATAGTTAGCCGTGCGGAGTTTAACCGCGCTCGATTAACCTTGGCATCGACCCTGCCGCCACAGTGTATTTGTGTAAATACAGTAAAGTAGCTTAGCCTCTCCTCGAACTTGAACTCACTCAACACAGAGACTGATACAGCATCGTTTTGTGAATAAGATGCTGTATTAATGCTGCTTTATTGTTCGCGAAATGTGAGTAATTTTGTAGTTTTTAAAAAACTGGGCATGAGCAAATTGCGATTTCTTCTAAGAAACAGAGGTTGTGCACGGAAAATACAATTGACAGAATCAGAATCAGAAATCATACAGTGGAGCTCAACGAAACGGGGCTAAAGCTTTTGCTACCTTAAATTATTTGAAAGCACGTTAATGTGCTTACTGCGTATGCAGATTCATACGGTCTAACATAAAGTTTGTCTATTGTATATTATTTATATTGTGCCTTGAACCTTGAACTGCGACTTAACCTCACATCTCGTGATGCTTATCAGCTTATCAATACTGATAAGAATCGACTGTATTAGGAATTTTGTGTAATAAAAAAGCTTTGCGTAACATAAAAGTTTGATTTGTAACAATTAAGAACAATAATTTATATAGAAGTTTCTGAAATTTTTGTTTATTTTTGTTGCCTGGAAATAAAAAGTTTTTTTTTTACTTTTCTGAGATTTTAAGAAAATAAAATTTTAACCAACACCAAGAGACACTTCATGATAAGTTAAATTTAATTAAATTTAAAAATAGTTAACAGTAAATATGTAATATTATGTCGTTTATGTCAAATTCTTCATTAAATTAAAGTTAAATATTATTCAAAAATTTTTTAATGTCTTCAATTGCGGCATAATAATTTTAGATCATACCATCTACAGTCTACACAAACATAGCTTAGGAGAAAAACTAATTTATTAACGCTTCGAAGTAGCTACGTATGTTCATAAGTGCAGCTGCTCTCAAGTAATATAAAAGTTTGGGTGCATCTGTTCCCCCGGTATGGAGACAACTGACAAGTCGACCGAACTTAAGCGTTTTAAAGTTTTCAACTTAACCGTGTTTAAACTAAGCGAATAATAGAATATTCTAGCTATAATATTGTCTAAAATGGATATTTTTATTTTGTAATCGAATGAAAGAGAAAAGAAACGACCAGCGACGCGGAAAATTCCTTAAGTGCTTTCCTTCCGTGATCCAAACGTATTGACTTCTTGATTTAATGAAACAATAAAAATACAAATTCGAATCTTTATAAAGTGAACTTTACAGTTATAATAACATTATAGTTTCAGTCGTTAAAAGCACCATAAACGGTATAATAAGTAATTATACAGCGCATTCAAATTGTTCATTAAGTTTTCGAGTAGCAGTTTCCTCGAAGGGGAATCTTGGCAGGCGAGAACTGTGCAATAACTACTGGCTTAGTGGAATTAATGACGCAATTGTGACGTCACTAATGTTTTAATTGCCCCTAGCGGAGTTTCAACCCAAAACATTAGCGGAGAATAGCTGTTTGAGGATCCACAACTACTCAGCGATATTTTAGCACGAAGCTGCGAATATAATCCTCATTCCCTCGGCATAAGAACTCCCTCAGAGGTAAAATAACCCTAAACGGAGTTTAGCTGTATTTTTTGTTTTTGGTTCAGTACCAAAGACCTATATAGTTTTTTAATTTAAGAGTTTACATTGCCCTCCTTTGAATCTTTTTATTTTGATATTTACTTGCACGTATTCCAAAACAATGAAATGCTAAAAATTTTGAATCTAAATAGAGCTCTTTTAATCATAATATTGCAGAGTTCTAGAATACCTTGGTATAACTCTAAAAATATGTGGTTTATGTCTTACCCTATAATGATAGAGCAAATCTTCATAAATCAAAAGGAGGATAGGCGTTCGGAGGCAAAAATCCCATTATGCTGATCTGCAGGTGTTTTGACGAGGGTAGACGTTTGAGAGTTGTGGCCGAATTGATATAAGAAAAGGATATTATATATTATTAATGTGTAATGTTGTAATGTGTAATGTGTAATGTGTTTGTACTGAATAAATGTTTACTTACTTACTTACTTACTATATATTAGTCAGACCAAATAGAAGCTGGCACTTTCGGAGGAAATTAAATTCAGCCCATGTAACATGTATACAGTGTGACACGGATAAATAAATTTCGTTCATTCGTTCGTTTCGTTTCGTTTATAAAAATAACGAAATGTACCAAAGCCACAATCTTAGTGAATACAAATTACAAAATACTGGAAAAAATGTTAATTATCTATACAAAACAGGGTTAGATACGCTGGTTAAAAACTAAAGTTACTTAACTATAGAACCTAGTAAATTCCAAACGGCGAATAGAGACACAACTTCAATGAACTTTAGGAGTATAAACAAGGTATAATTTCGTCGGTTCTTCTCGCCGGGTTAGTTCCCAAACCGGTGGTAGGCCTCATGTAGACGTTCTAAAAGTTAAACCTATATAGAAATAAAAAGATTTTCGTTTTCATTTAAAGTGGTTCGTGCATTTCCGTTGGAAAAGTTTAATAAAACTTAAATCTCCCACTCGTCAGTCGTCACCTTTGAGGCTCCGAAGCTGATAAATTTGCGAAGTTCGCGCAGCCTCCGCGGGAAACTTCCTGAAGTTACGGGCAGAAGTTCAGTTTGAATTTGTACGTTACTGTTAAATACACGGTGGATTGAATATTTAAGGTTTCTACATGTACCATCGAAGAAATTGATTGTTATGCAGTTGATAGACCAACGTTATTTGGTCGAATATGTCAATATTCAATGTTAATTGTGATCTGTCGGCTGGGTTTGACGTAACCAAACTACGTAGGTCCCCGATCTGCATAGGAATCAACTTCTCTGATAGTAGTTAGTACCTACGGTTGTTACATATGAATATCTTTTACATACTTTGAAGTATTTCTTTTAGCTATCTGGTTGGTAAACTTTGCCTTGCTAAAGATATTGCTAAACAAAATAGAAAGAAAAAACAATATTCCTGCACGCAATTCAAAGTAGGTACCAGACGCAAGTCTGGAGCTTGCTTAGGCCATGCTTTACAACTGTCAAAACTTGCACGCAAGTACTAAAAAGTCTAGACTACTAAACATCAACTCCTATGCATCCCAGGACCTTAATAGGTCTTAGCCGGGCCTGAAGTCTGAACATTTCCGTTTGAACTAAATGGAAGAGATCTTTTAAGATCCAGGTTGATAAGAAAACGTAGAAGGCGCTTGCCGAAATGTTCATTACAAAAATGTTCACGTTTCAGTATTTCTTGCTATCTTAATTAACTCTAATAAAGCTCTGCAGATGTTTTTGCGTTACTTATTACGCTCACTTAAATCTGATAGTGATTATATTCTTGTTATTATAATATTCGTGATATTGCCAAATTAATCAAATTTCCAAACTATTTAATTAAATGCAATATGAAATTTTATCGTCATTGAGCTAGAAATTGAGTATTTCTATTCAGCAGTTCGACAGACCAACTGATATTAATAATGTCGAATGGTTCACTATAGTGACCTATAGTGGCTAAGTATTAAATAGCTAAACATTCATTTATTCTATCTTTCCCATCTTCTGATTAGTTTTTTTTAAGTGGCAGAAAAGTAAAAGGTTATTTCCCGATTTAAAAATCATTCGCTCAAGTTGACAGTGCTACTCTTTTAGGGTGAAGCCAAACGACCGTAATTTGTGAGTTGTGAGTCGCAGAATTTCGGCTGGCAGAAATTCTGCTGTATTCAGTTTCGTACAAAAGTCCTGTTTGATTCACACGAGCGTAATTTTGTGAGTCATGATTTGTATGAAACTTATAAAAAGATAATATTTACGCGACCGAAATTCTGCGACTCACAACTCACAAATTACGCTCGTTTGGCTACACTGCACCCTTACGTTTGACGAGCCTCAAAAGTCAAGCGTTTTATGCAGCTTGTATGACAAAGGTACGATAAAACTGTCTATTATACATTCCACGATGTAGATTTATCGGAGGCGCTTCACAAAGGACTGACAATGAGTAATTCCGACTATGTTCGGCCAGGGTTGGCAGGAAATATGACAACCTGAACCCTGGCTCCTTGCCACGCGACGCGACGTACTATGAAACCATGGTCACAAAATAGCAGATTTAAACTAATTTATAAATATGTTACGCTCAAAGACCGAAATCGCTCAATGAGCGAAAAAATAGCTCACAACGCGTTGTGGTCACAGTGAAACAGCCACGACGCGAAATTCGCCTTGTGGCTGTAATGAAAACGGCCACGACGCGTTCTGGCAATCGCAAAAAGACCATAACGCGAAATTCGTGTCGTGGCTGATATGCTGTTCGTTTTTCTTGATTGATTAATCGTCTATAGTAATTATGCTTATGGAAGATCAAATTTGAGTTACCACGCGTACTACAAAATATTTTTTCTTTTACTAAATCACTGCATAAATCGTAAATTATCATTATTATTTATTAAATATCCATAGTCTGTCTATCTGTCTGTCGCAACGTAGTTGCGGGCATTAACTAGTAGTAGTTATTATATTATTTAAATTATATAAACTAAAATAAAACTATATTTTTATTATATTTTATTGAGGTCAGATTACTTATTTTATATAAAAAAAAACAACAACACGTTGCGCTAGACAGACAGACAGACAGTAATAATATTAGTACGGATAGTATGGAACTATGGATATTTTATAAATAATAATAATAAACACGTTATGCAGTGATTTAGTAAAAGAAAAAATATTTTGTAGTACGCGTGGTAATTCAAATTTGATCTTCCATAACTATAGACGATTAATCAATCAAGAACAAATCAAGAAAAACGAATAGCATATCAGCCACGACACGAATTTCGCGTAATGGTCTTTTTGTGATTGCCAGAACGCGTCGTGGCCGTTTTCATTAGGGCCACGACGCGAATTTCGCGTCGTGGCTGTTTCACTATGACCACAACGCGTTGTGAGCGATTTTTTCGCTCACTGAGCGATTTCGGTCTTTGAGCGTAACATATATAAAAGAAAGTTGTGTTAGTTACGCCACTTATAACTCAAGAACGGATGAACCGATTTGGCTGAAAATTGGTGGAAAGGTAGCTTAGAACCAGGAATAGGACATAGGATACATTTTGTCCCGGAAAAATGTACGGTTACTGCACTATATACTTTTATGATTTGCGCGTAAACTATTCAATCGATTTTGATGAATTTTAGTATGGAGATACTTTGAGTCTCGGGAAAGGACAAGGGATACTTTTTGTCCCGGAAAATGTACGGTTCCCGCACAATAAACTTTTATGATTTTCGCCTAAACTATTCAATCGATTTTGATGAATTTTGGTATGGAGATACTTTGAGTCTCGGGAAAGGACAAGGGATACTTTTTGTCCCGGAAAATGTACGGTTCCCGCACAATAAACTTTTATGATTTTCGCCTAAACTATTCAATCGATTTTGATGAATTTTGGTATGGAGATACTTTGAGTCTCGGAAAAGGACAAGGGACACTTTTTGTCCCGGAAAATGTACGGTTCCCGCACAATAAACTTTTATGATTTTCGCCTAAACTATTCAGTCTATTTTTATGAAATTTGGTATGAAGATACTTTGAGTCTCGGGAAAGGGATACTTTTGGTCCCGGAAAATGTACGGTTACTGCACAATGTACTTTTATGATTTGCGCGTAAACTATTCAATCGATTTTGATGAAATTTGGTATGGAGATACTTTGAGTCTCGAGAAAGGAATAGGGATACTTTTTTGTTCCGGAAAATGTATGGTTCCTGCACAATAAACTTTTATGATTTTCGCTTGAACTATTTAATCTATTTTGATGAAATTTGACATGGATATACTAATTTTAATCTATTGTTTTCTTAATTATGCCAATTCGAATTAAAAATTCATCGTTAAGACAGGACAACGTCTGTCGGGTCAGCTAGTAATAACTAAATTAAATAAAGGAGAAATTTATGTAATAATACTAGCAACAACGTGTTAGCGGGAAACACGTATGGTACTTACTCGTATGTCATTGAATCTAGTTAGGGCCCCGATTCTTTCAATATGTTCTGAAATATTAAAAGAAAGGTTTCTTCCATGCATCTGGCAACCCTGGACCTTTAAAAACTGGCATCCCTAGAAACAAAATGGCGGCACAGGAGTATTTATCGGAATGAGACAATTTGTATTCCTCGTCTGAGCAGACAGGGAGAGTGCAGCTAAGGAATGCCTCTGAATTTCATTTGGTATTCGCCCGATGTCGTACGCAATTCTGCGGCACGATTTTCAGTATTCACTTGTAAGTTGTACTGGTTGCAATTAACAACCCCTGCAGGACATCAAAGCGAGCCGAATGTATGCGCTTATAATTTGTAATATAATGGGCTTGTAAGTACTCTGGGGTTATTTATTTAATTTATGATAGTAACAAATGGTGTACTATCGTGAAATTGAGAAGAATCATCTATTATATAATTAAATATAGGTTACAAAATACGAGTATGTATACCCGAGGAAATTGATTCCTAGGCAGTTGGCAGACCAACGTCGTTTGGTCGGCTTGATCTAGCTAGGTAGAGTAGGGCGCCGTGACAAAATATGGACTTGTAAGTGCGCCGCAGGCTGAAAAAGATTGGGAACCCCTGAATTAGGTACCAATGAGCAAGGTATAAACACTGTAGAAACTCGCTGAATTTTAATGACATGACGTACTTTGGCAAACAGCATCCAAATTATTATTTTTGGTATATTTGTACTCCTTTGAAATTATTTTTGATTTTACTGCGGATGCTTTTAGTATTACAGGTATTTCTAATTTCCACCGCCAGGTAAGATTGGAAAGTTAAAACCCCACAGTTCCAGTAAAAGAGGATTACTTTCAATGCTCTCAGAAAAATTAAAAGTTCTCGCGCTTTAAAAATACTTCGGAGAAAAGTGCACCAGGATATAGCATAGAGAATGGCGCGTTTAGTGTTCGAAACGAAAAATATTTCTAATTCTAGCCACAGATATGAAATTGCTTGCTTTTACACCTGTTGGTACTGGTAACTGGACCGATGCAATCCTGTTTTAAATCCAAAATTGGTATAAGTTCTAACATAATATCACACATATTATATACTATTGATCTATATCTGCGTACTGTAATGTACCATCGAAGAAATTGATAGGTAGTTGGCGGACCTACGTCATTTGGTCAGGCTATGATAATTCAATATTATTAGTCGTCTAATAATATTGAATTAAAATAGCCTGACTACGGCTGAGGTTTGAAGTAGAGCGACCAAATTACGTAGGTCCGCCAACTGCCTAGGAATCAATTTCTTCGTTAGTGCGTCATATAATCGGTAATAATTTTTTTTATTATAACTTTGCAAGCATTTTCCACAAAGTTTTCAAATCTCTGCAGAAAATTTAAATATCTATATATATATAAAAATGGATTTTCAAATGTGTTAGTCGCGCTATAACTCGAAAACGGCTGAACGGATTGGGCTGATTTTAGTCTTAAAATATTCGTAGAAGTCCAGGGAAGGTTTTCAAGTGACACGAACCGGGACAGCTAGTATACAAATAAAATAAATTATACTTAACAACAATTACGTACATATAGTGATCATATGAGGTTACGCTAGAGAGTAAGAATTGTTAATTAGGTAAGGAAAGGTTCCCAGGTCGTTTCCCAGGCCAGCCACCGAACCGCGACGCCTCCAGTAATAATACTCGCGTATCAACATATTACTGTATTACATCAGCTTTTTACTGTACATCATTGATATGCATACGCATAGTTAGGTACCTAGGTACCTACTACAAAAAAAGACAGGTTGCACTCCAGGAGTGCCGGCAGAAGTGAAAACTTGATTATTAACGTTGTGCATTTTTTTTAACCCATTTCAATCGTTTTTTTAATTAATCGAAACCCTTACAATCGATTAAATTTTTAACCCTTTTTTTATGAAAATCGATTTTTAAAAAATCGATTTTTTTATTACAATTCGAGTTTGAGTTCGAGATTTCGAGTTCGAGCTTTCGAGTTCTCGAGTTCGAGTTCGAGTTCGACACAAAACACTACTCTCCAACCGTCTTACGGTTTTTCTATGGTTTTTCGATCAACACGAAAATCTGACGCGAGATTCACAGTTTTTACCCATCCCACAAAAGTGCTTAACCCCGCTAAAGAAGTTTTCACTTCAAAAAACATATTGTGTGTACTGTGTAGTACACCTACTTAGAATCGTTTTGCAAAGACTTAGGGCTATGTTTCACCGGGACACCACGGCACACCGTGCAACCAGTCGCCGCTACCAAGGAAAAGAACAGAGATAGAGCGCAACCCAGACATAAGACCAGGAGTAACTAAGTACCTAAGTAAGTATTTAGTCAGCACTTGCAAGAAGAATAATTGACAATGCAGGATTGAAAAGGCGCCAAAGCTTAGTTCAAACATTTTATACAAGCTACAGCGTATAAACCAAAAAATCTACCATTTATGATGGAACGTTTATGGTGATAATGATGATGGTATGCAATTAAGTGTGAAGTGGGTAAGTGCAGTTATTTAACATGGGGGTGTATTCTGTACACCTGAGACTATAAAATGGTGCAGCCGTCATAAATGTTTGGTACAGAATAACTACTAAGAAGTATATTGTATATTTTCCACTTGTTGATTTAAATTCGCAAGCCAGAGTCTATATCTTAAAAAACCTACACGAAAGTCCAGTCATCTAAGTATCAATATAAGTTAACAAATAAGTTTATATGTCTCTTTTACTCGCGTAACAAATTGCTCTTGTTAATAATAATTATTGTTCTCGGAACGGAAAACAAGGGAGAGAGAGAAAATTTTTAGGTCTCTATGAAAACTTTATACTGTTCGACGACCAAATATTATAGTCTGCCAGTTGCCACAGAACCGTTAAGAATTAAGATATAAAATTCGACAAACTTATGTGTCATTGTTTCTTTACAGTTTACTGCATGCAGAGTAGGATTTAAGTTTGTGGCATTATAGTATACTGTTTTGTTAACAAAAAGTTTAAAACGGCTTCCATAAGAATTTTGCACAGACAGAACGTTCGAGAAAGAATCGTTTTCGAGTGTAGCATAAATCATTATTCATCGACATCTCCATGTAAGTTGAATAGAGATTTATTTGAAAGTTTCGCACGACGCTAGAAAAACCTGCCACTGGAGAAAACTATCAATCGGAATTTGCAACACTCAAGAACGAGTCAACTCTCCATACCTACCTACATTACAAGGCAATATATGGGTTAAAATTATAACTAGTCGTGTTACTTTCAACTTAGTTCAAATTATTCTAGTTTAACTTATTTTGAAAGTATATTAATTAGAAACAATTATAAATAGACTCGTTATCGCACTCTAATATAATAAGTATTTTAACATAATATGTATAATGTATGGGGCTTATGTCAAAATATTCCTTTAATTACAATTAAGTAAAATTTAATATTCGTCTCTGAGTGCGACAGTTGATGTTTAGTATTTAAATCGATTTTCATACTTTACGAAAGTTTCAATTTTGTTCCAAATAAAGCGTATTGTTCAAACAATAGACTTCAGGTACCTCGTTCGAAAATTAATTACGGCATTTTCTAAAACATTATTAATAGTCAACTAAAATCCGTGAACATTTATAATACTAAAACGCAACGCGGTCTAGAAGGAATGCGCCGCTCGGGATACGAATGTCCCACAGGATATATTTGTCTCTGTCTCGCTGTAAATAATGATAGTTGTATAAAATTATAGAGATTAGAAATAATGTCTTTGGAAGTTACAAATTCCTCTAAATATTTTAACTTTTGACGATTTAGGGTTAGTACTTTAGGCGTAGGAATAATCTAAATTGAGAGTAAGGGATATTAGAGTCTGTCCTAAAGTGACATTCATTCACATTCCAACTAATCTGTGTGGATAAAATATCAGAAATTTTTCGCAAGATGTTTTAGCCTCGTTTGGACATATTCTGAGGTCTGAAGTTCGGACGTAAGTAACATTTATTTTTGGCACTACACGAATTTCTTTCGACGACAACATTAACAAGATCGAAACAATCATAATTCCTGTCTTGTCCGTCTAGCAACATGTCGAGCTATTCAAGACACACTGATGTTCGTTAAATATAGGGTTGACAGTTTTATTTATTCAGATTTACTTACTTGAATATTCCCAGGTGGCATTTACAGAACTATTGAGAAAGAAGGCTATATTTCTTTCATATATTTTACTTGTATCTGGTCTCAGGTATTGGCATGCACACCAACATTAGATAATGGGAAGAAAAAAGTATTCCAGGGTTCTAATTTCTTTGGACTTAACAGTTTAACATGGATAACGCGGGCGCAAGATCTTTAATAATTTCTCATATTTTACACGACAATGACTCCGCAGTTAGCACATAAAGGCATTAATAGACAAAGATCACGACAATTAATGGTACAAGTTAATTTGTCACGTCTGTCATTTTATTAATCATTCATCATTGGAACAAACGAGAGGCTTAATAACGTCAAAGTTGGAGTGTATTAATTTGTCAAAGTGTCAACCCTATCGGAGTAGGGTCGGTATTCCAGTCACGCGCGGGCACGCGGCGGCTATGGACTCTTACGCATGGACGTTGATTCGTTAAGGTGCAATCTTGAATTCCACTGGATATGGGTAAGGAAATGTGAATCGGGGAAACTGTAATTTTCTAGTCGTTACGAAACGATTTTCTGCCTTATCTTCGTTAAAACTGAATATTTGAGGTTTTAAATAAACAATAACAGATTTTGCTTGCTCGAGACGTGCTATAAATGCAGTCATAACATCGTAAAGCGTAATTTACGACTAAAGCCGTATCAACGACCCGTCTAGACGGGATATTCAAAAGCGTTATCTTTTAATGAGTCATATAATTTGAGGCACGCTAGGTTCCGGCGACAGCTAACGATTCCCGTCGTTTTCAGGAGTGGAGTGAAGTGAATCGATTAAGCTCTCCGTCTGCGCCCGCTTGTTATGAATCGGTGCAATTAGGCACCCACTCCCGCACTATGCATTACGCCAGGGTTGTCAAAAATCAATTAAACTTTTTAGATACTCAAATTTTTGTAAGTAATTAATGTTAGCATACAAGTATGGTACATAGCAAGAACATGACGTCATGACAGCATGCATGCACACATAAAATATGTCAGTAAAACCTACTGAAATATTATATTCCCGAATGTAGAGACTATAGCGATGCATAAGTTTTGACGATTTTCGTTTTAATATTTTACTTAATATTTAATATTTTAGTAACAGTAAGTATAGAAATATATTAAAACAAGAATCGTTAACCTGTGAATTCTTCTTCTTCTTAAAGACTTAACCGTCGCAAGACTATAGCGATGCATAAGTTTTAACGATTTTCGTTTTTATATTCTAATTACGATTTAAGTATCAGTGTAAGTATTGAAATATATTAAAACAAGAATCGTTAACCGTCACAATTCTTTTTTCAAAAATGAAATATGCGATAATTGATTCATATAACATAAATATCTAAGACTTGAAAGTTTTCAAAAGAAAAATTGTTCCCACCCCTGAACAGTTTCCTTGAGCCATTAAGTAAGCGAAGGTGGGAAAACTGACTTTTACACCTACTTTTAAGTTTTCCACGCCTTAGCAGTTATTATTATACGTAAATATTTGATTACTATGCTAGAGTTAACTATTTACTTGAAATTTAGAGTCAAATAGAGTTCAAAGATAAATTCTAATTTCAAACTTTCGAACACTGTTTACTAGTATCTTGTATCTACCCTCAAATGCCCTTTAAAATTAACAGACATTGACAAATGATTCGGTATAAAATTATTCAGTCGATTTAGATTCCTATAGGTACATTTACTGAAAAGGGTGATTCTTCCTTCGTCCTTTATGAGTCATGCCCTAAACCTCGTAGTCACGTACTTACTATGAAACCACGTGTACCTTTGTTTGGACGCGCCAATTATGATAAAACTTCGACGAATAGTGAAGTGCGAACGCGTGCGCGCTATAGTGTAGGTGACACTTTTCACATAATATTAGGCCTCACTCAAAAATCTTAATGACTTACAAACAGAAATTTACCTTATTATTGAAGAAGAAAATCTTGATTGTTAAACCTGAAACAAAAACATAATATTTTAGTTAGTCGATGTCATATAAATGTTAAAACAAATTATAGTTAAATACAAGTCCTTGTACATTAGGTTAGAAAAGTAGCTCGAGAATAACCATAATGTTTGTATACGCACTGAAAATCTTTTGGGGCAATACCAATACGAGTAATACAATTTAAAATAATCAAGAATATAAGGCTTATTTCACCTAAAAGTTATAAATTCAATCATTACAACAATAAACTTTTTATCTTGGAATTCTAAAACGAAATCTGATTTACGCGCATCCGCACCACCAAGATGGCCGATAGCTGTTGTTGCGTAAATCACATTTTATCACGGAAATTGAATTATTTCGGAGCCGCGTATAAAACGGTGAGTTCAATTTAAAATATACACAAAAACTGTCAGTGTTGAGAAATATCTGTAGAGCGAAGAACTCTACATTCATGATACAGGGTGTGACTAAACAAGGTGATAATACTTTATAGAGTGTGTACACTTGTATACAAGTAAACATAATATACAGTAAATTCACTTTTAAAAATCTCATCAAAGAATTAATCTATTTTTAATCACTAGAGAAAAACATACCAAAAAATAAATGACTGTCACAACACACAAAAATATAAACTGACCCCTACATTGCCCCACAATGAAAACTATCGCCAATGTCATCTTCATTCACGCTCACAATCACGCAACGCACACAATCACGCAACTCACACATACACAACTACACTGCTCCATCATCACGTGGGGGGTCTACTGAGTGCGCCAACGAGATTACGGCAAATTGACGAATTAGCGCAGCGCGTAGGATTTTTCCTAATCACTGTTTGTTGAGCTGAGTAGAATCTTAGTAGCACGGCCGTAGTTCGCTATTTTATACACAGAGTTACTTTTTTATCAAATGAGTGTTTCGTGAAGTATATATTTTTTATCACACAAGTACTTATCACTTACGAAAAAACTGCTGCACTGAATCGATTTTGATGAGTCTTATTCGGGTCATAAAAATATGGTATCCGAAAAATGCGATATCCATGTATCAGTCGTCACAACGCAAAGATGTTTTGGACGACTGTCCTAGTAGTACATAATTTTATCTGTGATTTTATATTTATCATAGATCTATCATATTTTTATTCCCCTACCAAGCGCGGCCTGAGATTTACCAAGGCATTCATAAAGCTTTACGGTTAAAAATGCGAGATATTTAAGGCAATTGTGTTATTCGTATAAAGAAAAAAATAACCTAATTAATAAAAACCTATCGACTACAAAGAACAAACAAAACCGCTTTGAAAATTTGATTTTAATTGTTAATGAAACCTGGATCCTAAGTAAGCATTGAAGGTAAACAAACGAACGCTTTCGTGGTTTCCCGAAGTTCTAAAATAGTAAATACTTTGGAAAGTAAAAACAAAAATTTACTAAAGGAAAAGGGCGCTTGTCCTTTGTTATTGTAAGTAGTTTCGGTACTTCTTAGTTGTGGTATTAGAATCTCATTCTACAAATAACTTTGTCGTCCTTGTACCTACTTTGCTGCCGCAATGGCTACCAACACTAGACCTGTTTGTTGCTACCACCATCGCACACAGAAGCACGATGTAGTTAGCCTCAGCAAATCCAGAAGTCTTTTAATAATCGGCCAAGTGCGAGTCGGACTCGCGCGCGAATGGTTCCGTACCATTATAGAGCAAAATCAGGCCAAAAATTGTGTTTTTTGTATAGGAGCCGCCCTTAATATTTTATTTTATTTTAATATTATTATTAAATATTATAGAAGACATATAACTAAGGACTTCGAGAAAAAATGAAGTACCTACCTGTTGCCATTATTGATATAGAGCAAAAAAAGGAAAAAAATCACGTTTCTTGTATGGGAGCCCCCCTTAAATATTAATTTTCTTTTGTTTTTAGTATTTTTTGTTATAGCGGCAACAGATTTTTTTTTAAATAAGGGGGCAAACGAGCAGACGGGTCACCTGATGGTAAGGAACTACCGTCGCCCATGGACACTTGCAACATTAGAAGAGCTGCAGGTGCGTTGTCGGCCTTTTAAGAGGGAATACGCTCTTTTCTTGAAGGTTTGCAGGTCGTATAGGTCCGGAAATACTGCTGGTGACAGTTCGTTCCAGAGTTTTACAGTGCGCGGCAGAAAGTTACGCGAAAAACGCACTGTGGAAGACTGCCACTCATCAAGGTGATGAGGATGGTATTTTTTCGCGTGGGACGATGGCGAAAAGTTGCAGGTGGTATGATTCCGAACAATTCCTCAGAGCACTCCCCGTGATACAACCGCGGATAGAGGATGCAGAGCGAAGCTACATCTCGGCGTAATTCCAAGGGGTCCAAGCTGTTTGAAACACTATGGCAATCAACAATTCGAGTGGCCCTTCGTTGGATACGATCCAGAGGGAGCTGTTGGTATTTTGGTGCCCCTGCCCAGAGATGAGAACAATATTCCATATGAGGCCGAACCTGCGCCTTGTAGAGTTGTAGGCGTTGGTCCGGACTGAAGTACTGTCTCGCTCTGTTAAGAACACCAAGCTTCTTCGAGGCTTATTTGGCCTTACCCCCTAGATGATATCGGAACTGGACTTCGCTCGATATGTTGACGCCAAGTATCTCAATGCTAGGGGAGATGTTTAAAGATGTGCCCTCGAAACGAGGATATACGACCATTGGTGACTTTTTAGTGGTGAAAGCGCATACTTGTGTCTTGGCGGGGTTGAATTGGACCAAGTTACGTCTACCCCATTCAGAGACCTTCTCCAATGAATTCTCCACCTTAGACACAAGTTCGTTTCGACTGTCAGTGACATATTGCAGATAAATATTCGGGGAGCCGGTACAGCATCACCTGTACTGTCATCCGCATAGCAATGAATGCCGCTGGTCTGCAACATGTCACTGATATGCAGTAAGAATAGAGTAGGCGATAGCACACAGCCCTGAGGCACACCAGCATCAACAGACTGAGTTTCCGAGCATTCGCCGTCAACTACGACCTTTATGCTTCTGTCTGCTAAGAAACCAGTGACCCACTTACATAATATCTCGGGCAGTCCGTATGATGGAAGCTTTGATAGCAGCGCTTTATGCCAAACCCGATCAAAGGCTTTCGCAATGTCCAAACTAACAGCCAATGCCTCTCCCTTCGACTCAATTGCCTGAGCCCAACGATGAGTCAGGTACGCCAAGAGATCACCAGCCGAGCGACCCTTACGGAACCAGTATTGTTTGTCGCTTAGTAATCCCTGGCCGTCCAAGTATCGAAGAAGCTGGCTATTGATAATGGATTCCATTATCTTCGAAAAGAGAGAGGTTATAGCGATTGGTCTGTAGTTGGAAGGATTTGAGCGATCACCTTTATTGGGGATCGGGTGCACCAAGGCTGTCTTCCAGGAAGCCGGGACGATATACATCATCTCTGAAAATTTCAACTCTCTAGCTATTACCGTTATTGAGTTATAGCCTGGAGACAAACGGACAGACAGACAGACAGACAGACGGACAGACAACGAAGTCTTAGTAATAGGGTCCCGTTTTTACGCCCGTACCTACCCTTTGGGTACGGAACCCTAAAAATGAACGTCTAACGGTAGCCGACGACTATGATGGATGTATGTGTACAGAACCTTATCAAACTGCTTGCAGACTGCCCCGATTAAGCTCTAAATAGCTGAGCTGTTAGCTATTATTACACGCTATTAAAACTTCTCGGATTCTCCGAGCTATTTTCGTACAAAGACCCAAGCTTATACAACCTCTTTCCTTTACTAATTAGGTCGAATAAGTGATAATGATCATGAAATTCAAACTAAAACCACAGTTGTTTCTACCATTAATCTTCAGTCACTTTTTACTTACGATAAAATAGGGCGATTTAAAACAATTTTAATCGTGATAAATTAGGCTACCGAAATCAAGGGGTATTATCAAAAACCGAATCAAGTTCCCCTTTGTTAAAACAAGGGGAAACAAAAAAGATTACGTCTGCTAGGAACCTACCTTTTTCTCTACCAATCATAGCCCGACAAATATAATTGTTTTTTCAGCATAAAATAATCAATCCAGCCGTTTCAGAGAAGTACACTTTCTTAACAGATAGTTTTATATATTAGAAGGTTTTGGGACGTCCTAAGCAAAAAAATTTGCATCTGGTCGAGCAGGAACTTCGTAGCTAAAATACACACTCCCAACCCGACCAAGGTAAAGAATGGCCAAATAAAGTTAGCGGTCCGGTGAATAAAGAGCGGTTGGTGCAAAAATTTGGTGCACAAAAAGTGTAGGTGACTAGTAGCTCCATTACTGGGATGTCTCCGTTATTGGCCCGACACTTTTTCCCCCGAATATTTGGACGCCAATATTGGATAATGGATCCGTTTTGTGAAGTCGAAACGTCAGGCTCGAGAACGATATCGTTCTTTTCTCTTTAGTTTTCGAGTGAAGTGATGAGTTACAATGAACCCTAGCAACATCTAGCTAATAAGCTAGATGTTGCTAGGGTTCATTGTACAGAAGCTAATATGTATTTTGCATTGTGATAAGTGATAACTGATAAAACATTTTTCCGCGATAAAAATATCTTGTGTAATTTCCCAAACTTAACGCTGCCGCTTAAACAGGTAAATAACAATATGTACGGTTATTTTGATAATAATGTGTACAGATATATTATAAGTTATAACAAATAGTAAAAAAGAAAGACCTTTATGAAGACATGATTAAACTACAGCCAAAAGTTACACACAATACAAATATATAGTAGCGTAATTTGTGGTGTATTCTTGAAAGCGTGAAATCTCTATGGATCAATATTACGCGTGAATTTGAAATAATACTTGACCGTAGATTTCACTATGATTTTTAAGGTTTAACTCACGCACGAGATGATAAAGCCTTCCTCTTCTCTTTTAAGTTTAAATCTGAAATTACTGATGAGCGTATTAATAATATGCGCCATGCGGTAGTAAGGACTTACTACCGCATATTATTAAACTACCCCAAAGTAAAGCCTTCAAATTACGACAAGGTACACTTAATCCATACTCAGGGCCCCCGCTACCATACGTGCAATGTGTGCAATGCACACGGGCGCCATCCTCTAGGGGCGCCAAATCGCTATCTTTACGGGCGCCAAAACCAAGGACCAAAAAATTTTCCTAATAGGGGCGCCAAAATCCTTTTTTTGCACACGGGCGCCAGTAGTCCTTACGGGGGCCCTGTCCAAACTAACAGGTGCTAGGAAAGTTGCCCCAACTTCTAAGTTTGGGGAACATAATGAATTGTTGGTGATTAAGAAAATCTTATAAGTTATAACTTATCGATTTCTTAGATTTATGTGACTTTAAGTTCATTTTACTTAGATTACAACTTTACTAAGAGAAAACGTAGAACTTGTATGATAAATGAGAACACTAGGTGACCCGGCAAATGTTATTTTGCCTTGTTTGTTAGGGTTGCCCACGTTATCCCTAAAACCATCAAATAAGCCCGTCAAAATGAACAACTTTTTCTATGAGCACAATGCTGGGATCTCAAAAAAAATGCCGTGTTCATAGCCCGGATTGGCAATTTACGGGTATGACGACGGATTTTTTTAATACAACATGTTCCGGGTCAAATATTTCTAAAATTTTAATATTTAGGTACCATAAAGTTCTGCGACTCGTTTCGTTTTTTGGACGATTCGAATCGCGTTTGCAATATGTAGCAAGTATGATTCAGGCACGTAGCACATAAAATTTTAATATTAAAACGGTTGCTTTACGAGTCAGTCCCTTTAGAACCCTGGACCCATCCGACCCTCTAAAGTTCTAAGTTTAGTAAGTAAACCTTAGGGTCAGTTTACAAAAAAAAAACAACAAGAGGCGACTTTGCGATGCATAAAAGCAATTCTTATAAAATGGTAAAATATTATGACGACACTTTTTCAATTTTGTATCATTGTGATGCATCGCGTCTCGTTTCGGTATGACCTAACTCTTAGTCTAGAGGACTATAATAATATAGACTCTAGACCCTTATTCAAGAATCAATATTAACACTGTCAGACATTTTCCAAACTATCAACAACCATTTTTCCTGACCAAAGCTCAAACTAAAGTAATGAAACAGTAGTAAAAGTTGGGCAAAAGTTAACTTAATCCGCAAATTGCAGTAAAGAGCCCAGTTTAGTTTATTAGTGGGGACAGCAGATAACTGTGGGGTAATGCGAGAACTTTACAACTAATGTTACATTTAGGGCCGTATTGGGATCTAAGAATTAGTTTTGGCACAGTATAATAAGATAGACTATGTTCATACTTAATTGGGCGCAAGCATTAATTTGAAACGTGATTTCACCATATAACTTTAGAGCGCAGAAAAGTATCACGTCGTTTTTTATCATGGATTTTAATTTAAGAAGACGACAAGCTACTAATAATTTATATTGTACAAGACGTTTTCTGTCAGGCGAAAACTTGTCCAAATCCCTATGTGATAGCATAATCGAGCAATTTTAATAAACCAGAGTTAGCTAAATAGGCAAAAATAAACTGTAAAGAATTTGATGATTACATAAAGATCAACTCGTACTAGGTTTGAATAGGATTTTGGATACAATTATTTCTGTCAGTCTTTATTAAAGAACTGCTTAAGTTATCCGTACATAATGCAACCAAAATAAATATACTGTAATAACTGTACCTATTAAAAATGCAATATTCAAACTTCGCACACTTACTGTATGACATTTCAATTTCCTACACTCCCTAGACAAGCAAGACGTTGCCGCGTCGGTGCCAAGTGCCAACATTTGCAGATTTAATAACAATCTTAGCATCTAGCACCCAAATCTATACTTACATTATTTATGAAGATGAAGAGTATGTTTTTTGGTCTGTTTATTTGTTTGTTCGCGCTAATCTCGGGAGCTACTGGTTTGAATTGAAAAATATTTTTTGTGTTGGATAGTCATAGGTTGTAGTTGGATAAACGCAAGGGTGTACCTGACAGGTATGTCTGAACAGGTGAACTGTTCACCTGGTGAACCGGAGCGTGTATGTTACAGAACTGTGCAGGTTCTGCCTAAACTTTGCCTGGTAGGTGTAACTGCACAGGAAAACCTGTCAGGTCAAATTCTTAAGCAGGCCATATTAAACGCAAGGGTTTCCTTGCGTTTATGGCCTGCTTAAGAATTTCATACACCTTAGGGCTTAGGCCCTTGGCGCCGACGATATGTGTGTCAGCGAGACACTATAACATCAGTTATTGACGTTTCATGAGAATACCATCTTGTAGTTTAATCTGACTGGATCGACCAAGAAACAAAGCTGAATGTTAAAATAGAACAATTTACGGAAATAAACAGCGACAATCCTCTTAGAAAAGTTTATTTGTAAGTTCTAACGTCGCAAAACAATACAAGTTTAACTGTAAACACAAAGTAAAGTGAAAAGAAGTTTCGAGACACGCACGAGAGTTATGGCCGAACTCCGCCACTTGGAGGAAAACAATATTTATTGCTATAGAAATTTTGAAGGTAATTGAGAAGTTGTACGGTCAGAGTTGAGAATTGCGGGCGAGGATTTTTGTGCGCTTTGTAATTTTGTTCGGATTTTCCGAGAGGAAATTAATGTTTTGTTTGGGTTTGATTTTCGCTTTTATGTAAATTTTGAAATCGACGCGCACGATCAGTCATGACTCATGAGTCAAGTTTAAGACAACAACTTTTTACTAATTTTCTTAATTTTGGCTCTCAATGACAGTTAACTACTCGTAACTAATTAACAGTATAGTCCGGTTAACGAATGACTCAAAAGAGGGTATAGAGTGCGTGAGTGAACCTATGCGATTTCTGCTGGAACTTATTCAGGCTGATTAGGGACAAAACATACTAAAAGTCCTGACGTCTAGGAGGTGAGCCGGCGGGAGGGGGGGGCGACAAAGGTCTAAATTTTTGGATTTTCGTCAAAAACTAAAAAAACTATGCGTTGTAGCAAAAAATATTCTATGATGACATAAAAGCTTATTAAATTCTGTATAAGTTAGATTCTATACAGTTTTTCCAAATTCTCATCCGTTTTCGAACTACACGCTCAGGAAATGAGCTGACCCCTCAAGAGTGAGGGTGGAAAAATGAAGGTAATATACATATGTACGCCATATCTTGGCGTACCTATATGTATATATAGGTACGCCAAGAACAATAGACGACTTACCAGTATCTGAGGCTTTACAAAGAACAATATTTTGTCGCTGCAAACAGAATTAGAAAGGAATACCTACATACATATTTAAAATATAGCTTTTTTTTATATAGAAAATTTAATAAGCTTTAATGTCATCATGCAATATTTTTGCTATAACGCATAGTTTTTTAGTTATTGACGAAAAACCAAAAAATTAGACCTCCTAGACATCAGGACGACTTTTAGTATGTTTTGTCCTTAACCACCCTGAATAAGTTCCAGCAGAAATCGCTTAGGTTCCCGCTCACGCACTCTACAAATACTTTGTTGACCGAGCTAGTAGAGACAAACCAAAATATTATTATTACCCTCACTATTTAAACTTTAGTGTCATAATGTCTATATCAACCGGATTCTTAGCGTCACTACCAACATACGCTGTAATGAAAAAGGTTTCTACTTTCTAGGAGATTAATGGCCTGTTTCACCGCTTCCTGATAAGGTGCCCGATAGGGTTATTTGACAGATTTTCCATACTCCATCTGTCAAATTAAGTGGTAGATAGCCTTATCAGGAAGCGGTGAAACAGGCCCTAATATTTATTTAAAATTAATCAATTACTAATCATATCTATACTAATATCGAATTTAATATTGTAAATGTGGAAGTGTATCTGTCTGTCTGTTAGTGTTACCTCCTCACGACCAAACTGCGAAATCGATTTTGCTGTGTATGCAGATCCTTTAAGTCCCGGGAAAGGATATACGGTACTTTTTATCCCGGAAAATGTACGGTGTCCGGGTGATCAACGAATTATGGCGCAGCAAAGTTGCAGGCGTCATCTAGTTATATTACAGTTCTTATAGCCTCAAAATACTCATTTCTATAATCACTTATCAGTTTTCCTGGTGGTCCAACATGCATTAATAATTAATTAAGACAGTGAAGCTGATCGGAGTAAGGGTTCGTTTTGTATGAGTCTAACGGCGCGCGTTTTAATTTATTACCTCGTTATACCGTGTAGGTCGCTCCCGCGGGTAAGATATTCCCTTTTATTATCCTTTGATAAACACACTATCATCATCACATCACTGCTATTCAATAATAGTCCTATTGAACTTGCATTATTTATTTATTACACGGCTAGCAATTGTTGCCGGGAACTCCGTGGTGACTTGTGAGGAAATTATTGTATCACGAATCGTAAAGGTTTTTATAATATTATGTATATTAAGAACTATCCATTGTCTTTGCCCGGGAGTGTTTATACTTCCATCCAAGTAAATTCGGCAGTTAAAACATGAAGAAGTAACACTTGCGAATACATAATATTAATAGTATGAATAATAAGAGCGCTTACATGTTTTGTTAAAAGCTTCTTAGCCATAATAAGCAGCAAGCGGCATTTGTATAAATTCTCTACGCTAACCTTACAAAAAGGTTACCTCTAGCGGTCACAATCAGTCAAATGATGATTAAATTAAACTTCAACTTAATGAAGAGTTTGACAGATATAATAAGTATGGGGCTTATGTCAAAATCTTCATTTATTACAATTAAGTAAATACTATTCTTCTTTGAGTACGGCAGTATCTACGGTTAAAGTACTTAGCTAATCATCAAGAAAGTGCAAAATTATTTGAACTAACTTTTAAACTTTCTAAAGCCACAATCGCCCCAATAAATTCAAATCTAAACCAAACTATACCATTAATCACACTATCAAGTCTAGCGAAATATCTAACACGTTCAAAGGCCAATGACCCGGCTCGATACATTTTATATCCATATTTATTGCCCACGATTTGCTCGATTTAAGCCCCAATTACACTAATCCGATTTGAAGATTTGTTGATACAGATTTAGATCGTGTTACAGGATGAAAAATTTAAGTGCGTGAAGGAGTTATTAATATCTTGACAACGTAGAATTGGAAAAGTAATTAACTAATTCTTCTAATCCGATTTTGATCTTTGGCATTTAGTACTTACTTTGGTTACTTTTTATTTCAAAAAAATAGAGTCTCCCATATCAAAATTTGCAGGACCGCAAATCGCAAATAGAAGCTAGTAAACAATGTTACTAACATAACTCTGCTTTGTATTTCACGTATATTGTAATATTAAAAACAGAAGTAATAAAAATCGTCACAAATACAAACTAACCCTTTTAATGTCACCGAACTGGAAACTGAATTGCAACATATTATTCAATACAAAATGTTAAAGAGCGTAGCGGGTGGAAATCAGCCGTGACTCCCCCAATGACTGAGGGTGGCTAGGGGAGATCAACCCCTACAAAAGATGTTGGCATTCATATTGATTCGGTGACTCACCGGGGATAATATTTCTCAATTAGCGTCATACGAGTCGCCATTTTCACTTTTTTAATTTAATTCTCTAAAGGTGCCTTGAATCATCCTGCATTAAGTAATCATGTAAAGTACCTTTAATGTAATAAAGAAGGTCGAAATATGCTAAAATGCTGACTGTGATTGAGTAAAGTAATCATAAAATTTAATATTTATTATATTTTGTGAATGTATATTTTTAATTATTGTCCTTCAAGTCTGGGACTTAAAAGTTAATAAATTAAACACCATAATATTATCTTTTTTTTTCCTCGTATTTAAGAAGAAGACGGAATATAGACCAGACTGGCCCAAGTAGGTCTAAAATTTAAGCTACTGGCTTATATTTCCCAATTTAATATAAAGCACTCCATGATAAAATACAGAACTATAATCATTGATACTGACGATAATAATTTCAAATCTGTATCAAAACTACAACGTCCACGAGGCAAGGAACTCTCGACTGTAATAATATACTATTTGTTCTGCGGTAATAGACAAACCGACAGTATAATAATTCCCTTAGGGAACTCTGTTTGTGGACTACATTATCCGTAAGTAACCAACTTGTTGAAATACATTCCTGATTCAATATTGCATGTAGCTCTCTACTCTAGAATTTATACGAGCTGCATATAACCTGATATTACACACTTTAACCACAACGGACTTGAGATTTTTTATGCGAATTTAAGATACGAGTAGTATAAGAAAATTGCGTATTTAGTACGTATATAAATAAGAGAAAATTGAATTTGTATAAAGATAGAGCAACATCATTGATCGTTTTAATAAATAATAATTAGCCCCTAAAATAACCATTGGTTTCACCAATAAATTTTCAACAGATTAGAACGTAGAATAAGAAGACCACAACCTTTGGACAGAAATAGGCTGTTTTTAATTGCAGATCCCTTATCTGAAGGCACAGCTGCCTATATTCCTGCGCAGACAACATTTAGTACCACATAAACTATAATCTTTATGTATTTTTAAAAAGATTTATAGCTGCTAGAGCTTAATAGCTTATAAATAGTGAGCACTAGCAATCTTAAGTATTTTATGGTGTACAATAAACTAGACTTAGCGTTTTATATTGTTCTTCAGTCCCATTCTCAAGGATGCATAAAGCAAACCGATATCTTATCGAGGATCGATTCTCAACGGCCGCTCTATCTAAAGACAGGTTCGATTCGCGTGTCCAATGTTGGAACAGGTATTAGAATACCGATAAAGACAGTTTGTGTCGAACTAACCATGTCCGGACTAGATAGATGTGGATTAAGGGAACCCTTTTTTTATCTTATCTCCAGATTGAATAGACAAAATGGCAGATAAAACCATTAGATTGTCGTAAGGGTTCGTTTAGACAAGAAAACATAAGATTAACTTTGCTTAACATCCACAAAAAGGAGTTGCTGTATAAAAATTCAAGGAAAGTTAAGGTAACCAGCTCAACAATTACCGAAACGTGCTGTACCGAATTCTAAAATAGAAAGTACTTTTAGGGATGCTCTCTTTACCTTCGACGTGCGTTACTGACAAGCTCGTGAGGGTTAAATAGAAAGTTCTAGGGCAATGCCAAAAGAGGTTGAATGCTGATTAATGTTAATAGCAGACGCAAGCAATATAACAGTTCAACCGTTGAATCACTGTATGAATTTGAGCAATAGAAACTGAAGGCTGAAATAAAACAAATTTTACATTGATACATACCTATACAGTAGCTTATCCAACTAGATCTATTGATGCTGGCGTCTGATAATAGTTTAATAAAAATCACTTCTCTCTCACTTCTCAACAGTCTTAATTCTTCCTGCAAGATGACAACAGCTCCACCAACTGACCACTTCAGGTCCACAATAGATTTCACACCATCTACATGGGATCGTATTCAAATCAATTGGATATATGGGATTAAAACAATGATGGAATCTTTTGAACCAAAACAAAACGCAACAATGAGATGATTATCCTCTCGCAAGGTCGATTCGTATAGCAAATGATGTCAGTGGGCAGCCAGGGTCAGTATATAAAGCAGCTGGACCGATTACCGCCAGTTGTAACTTGTAACGATGTCGCTAACAGTGCTGGTGTTTTCGGCTGTGCTAGCCCTGGTCAGGGCTGCTGCGGTTGACCGTAAGTTTATTTGCACAGCTTATCCCTTATATTAGAAATGGTAAGCATATTGCAAGAGTCTGGCGAAATACTTAAGTCTTTAGACACAGCAGAGGCAGTTGTAACGAATTAATGGTAGGCTAGCGATTTTTTCGAAACTGTAAATAAATCTTATCTAGAAGATACCCATTAGTCATAACTCATAAGTCATAACTTTGTTACCAAATTGTTATTAAACGGTTCCTGTTCCCATTTTTAGTCCTTTTCTGAACTTCAAACTATCTCCGTACCCAATTCAATGAAAATCAGATCAGCGGTTTGCGTAAAGCGGAAAGGTAACAGACAAACAGTCACACTTCAACTTTTATAATATCAGTAAGGAAGGAAGACCCTCCTTAAAAGGGCTCAATATTTAAGGGGGTATTTTTAAGGAGTTTCCCCACCAATCTCAAGTGCAATATTCCATGCCCAATATTGAGATACGCTAATAACTTTGCATGTAGTGTTTGCTCGTCTCACCCCTGTTTGATCGATCTCCTGAATGTTTGATGGTCGGGCTTCAAGGGGCATCGCGGCACCGCACAGCTCATAACTTTTCACCCGCTATAAATACGAAGAGCATTGTAAATTTAAATAGGAACCCTTTTTGACCGAATTAAACGACAACTCCATATTATGATTATGGGCATAGGGTGCACACAAATTGTCAATAGATTGTTTAGCGAAACTAGAAGATGAATGCGTTAGTTAGAATTTTAGCCCTCTTTGGTAGAGCGAGGAGTAAGCGTGGAGGGAACGAGGTAATCAGATGGGTCGGTATTGGTAGATCGTAGATTGCGATCAGACAGTGGCAAATTATAGATATTGTTTACCTCAACATGTCACACACAAGCATTTGTACACCTCTATTGCCCTGTCCAGTTTTACTAAGCGTTTTAAAAAGCACACAGCACAAGCATTTGTTGTACCAATTACAGGCAAGTAAATATACGCAAGATAGTTAAAGATCAGGAAACAGATACTGAATTCGAAGCCGTGAATCCATTTACTCTAATTCATTCAGATTCGGAATCAATCGTGGCCATAAATAAAATGAAATCCCAGGAATGGAAAGCGCTCCAGGCAGATTCCTTATTATATCGCAGGTGTCTGGGTCGTTCTGGAAAGTTCTTTAAGAGATTGGTTTATTTAAATTACATGGCATTATTCCTACTAATTCGTGAATAAGATAATGGTTGGTTTTTTTAATAAGATAATGGGGCAAACGAGCAAACGGGTCACTTGATGGAAAGCAATTATTACCGTCACCCATGGACATTCGCAACATCAGAGCTGCTGGTGCGTTGTCGGCCTATTAAAAAACATTAAACATTATCTAACATCTTTCATTCTGTTGCATCAATATGGTAGTAATATAATTAATTATTATAAGAATAATTTTCATGTATAATAATTATGTTTTCATGTTTAAAATGTATTGATAAGTGACATAAAATATTTTTTATTGCCTCAGGTACTGATTTCTTAAATTATAATATTTTATTAATAATAAATTACTTTAGTGATTTTTTGATTTATTTTTAGATGTGAATAAAGGAAAAAAGCTGTAGGACGCATTAACTACTATCCATCCCATCCAAAAAGCATTTGGCACTTTAAAAATGCAACAATATTAGACTCTACGTCGTTTCGCTTAGATTTATATAACAGAGTAACCAAAAACGATTATTATAAATTATTAGATAGCTTGATTGTAGGAAATTATAACATATATTTTGAGGGTTTTTGTGAGCTGGCTTGGGTTATGGTAATTGTGGGCTCAACCACGCCCACCGATTTTATACCAGGTAGAAATTTTTTACTTAGCATACCATTTTAGAAATTGGTTATTAAAGTCGGAGGCAACGCTTCCATACAAAATAAAAAGTTGAAAACTTTTCTTTCAATCGAAGCTCTTTTATTACAATGTTAAATAATAATGAAGTCTACAGGTTTTAATTTTTAAATAAGACTTAAAAGACTTAACTGCTTAGTGAACTTGCAAGTTGCAATTGATTATTTCAAATTCGAAGTTAATAATCAAAATGTATGTTAGGTATCTTATAAAATGTCTCATAATATCTACACGTTCGTGAGGTTGGTGGCACAGATTTTCTAACCAGTGCTGTCGAAATTATCAAACGTAAGTACCCTGGGTTATACTAATCAAATCTGGCATCGCATTTTAAAACAAAACAATGCTTACTGAATCTGAAAACAGCTCTGAAGATCAAGAATTAATTTCACTACAAACATTCGGAATGTTCTTTATTCAGATATTCAAATTATTTCAATTTAAACTTCGAACCGGAATCTAGTTTGTCGCCACTAATCGGAATTCCCTTTGATTCGAAAACCCGATACGCCTATTTCCGGGAAATTCAGACTTTCCCGCCAAAAAGCCGCTTGTGACGTCACAGGAACATGTGAAGCTATTTTATACTCAAATACGATTAAATTTACAGTGTATCATTAGTGCATTTAATATATTGTATCAATTGCCCAATGGCAATGAATATTGATGCTAAAGCCATGTTCACGTTACACGTAGGTTTACATTAATTGACAAATTAAATATTTTTACAATTACATAATATTATATTTCTGAAGAGAAATTTAGAACAGTCATTTAGTCGCACGTGGAAAAACACGATTCGGCACGAAAAACGCGGGCATTTGCGTGACATAGCAAATACCCGCGCAATTCGTGCCGAAGCGTGTTTTTTTTGCCTTTTGCCGAGGACTCAAGAATGGTTTAACTTTGCCATCATCTACATTCTACACTTTATTCAGAGCCCTTATAATCCAAATTTCATAAAAGTATTTTTATGACGTCAGCTTAAAAGTCATGTCAAAGGTAAAATAACTTCAAACGGCAATATACGTAATTTCCATTCAGAAGCTAATCTCAGATTACAAAGGTACACGACAACCTAATTCTGTCGGGTAATTATAGAGCAGCAGTCTCCTGTCCCTGTGATCATACGAGTATATTAATTAGTAATTACTACATACTGGCTATGTCGAGGCCTGTACAAATTAAGTACATTGACATTTCATGACAGGACTCATATAGGTACTTTAACTGGAAATGGACTGAATCGAACTAGCCTGGACATAAGAGACCGGAGTTACTACTCCGTAAGAAAAGTTACACATAATTTGCATAGTTAAGTTTCTTTATTTCCTTTTTTTAGTAAAAAAATAACATTTATAAATAATAAATATATTTTACGGACCGTAATTTGCGAAAACCCACACCTCTTTACAGCATACTACACAAAGTCCTACCTAGCCCTGTATCTCAGGTGTCGGTTATTAATGAGGGCGATTTGTCGAAGACACCCCCGTCTGGGATAAGGGGATGAGCATCAGCATTAATTATTCCCAGGGTACGTTCCGAAATACTGTCCAGTGCTCAATATCCATCATAGAAATATTACTTTAGTGCATTGACGTCTACGTCTATAATACGTCACACTTGTCTCACCAGTATAGTGGTACATATCAGCACAGTACGGCGTCGCATAATTATGTGAAGTTTTGAACACTGGCCAGTATACTGAATTATATTTCAGAACCCAGAATTCTGATACTCCAGTCTAATCGTTACTGCATACATCGACTTATAGCTATGTATTATTTGATGGTCATCATGATCACTATTGCAACTGTAATGACATGATTTTAAAGCAATGTTTTTATGCAGATTTCTGATATAAGTAACAATTCAATAATTCAAAACTGTCATTACCAAAATATAACTGTCAAAACCCTGAATAAAATCATGGCTGTTTCTTTTAAATATGGCCCCAACATAAGCCGCATATTTCTAAAGTTCAAACCACAGTCGTAAGACTTTTAATTTTTATTAGTTAAAGCAAGTAGTTAAGATTTAAACCGCCGCGCCGTACAACTTCGTTCTCGTAATAATAAAACTTGTTCAAAGTTTTTGTTTAAAACATGGTTATGGTATAACTTTTTTTAACGCAATCTTAGGAAAAGCCTCCAACATGGCGCTAAAAAAGTTGCCCTCTTGAAAGGCACATCTCGAGACTTTAAGGATGAAGCCAAACGAGCGTAATTTGTGAGTTGTGAGTCGCAGAATTTCTATTTCTATCTTTTCATGCAAATCATGAATCACAAAATTACGCTCGTGTGAATCAAACAGGACTTTTGTATGAAACTGAATCACAGCAGAATTCTGCCGAACCGAAATTCTGCGACTCACAATCACAAATTATAATTACGCTCGTTTAGCTGCGCCCCAATATAAAATGAAATAAAAAATTTACATTTTTCTGTGTTAACTAAACCAGTTACCTATTATTTACCTATTATAATATTATGTACAGTGTACACTATTTTTAAATCTCTTAAAATATAGCAACGACCTCAGAACAGGAAAATAAAGTAACGACAATAAAGAAACTGTTCACTAGAAACGTAAAGAGTTTTCCAAAAATTTTTATTCGGATTAAAATTTTCACGTTGAATAGAAAACCGCTGGAGGCCCATTTTGAACTTTTTTCAACTAGAACTGTCGTTGAAGGGTGCATAGAACTATTTCAGTAGAGATGTTGAAGAGTTTTCGAATGTTTTTAGTTTGAAAGTATTTTACAGTTCATACATGTTTTAATATGATTTTATGAATAAGTAGAAGATATAAAGCCTTCTTGGACTTCTTTGAGGGTTAAAACAGATAAATATTTTTACTTGTGACGATGATGTCAAAAATAGATAATGCAGGCACAAATATTCATATTTCTTTCTTTTTCTGTTACAAAGGAAGACGTAGATTTTAATTTAATAATATTAAAACATAATATATATTTCTTTATACATCTCTTAACTAAAAACTACAGAGCCTGCTCTTATACTAGTATTTTATACATACAGCTGTCCCGGCAAACGTTTCTTTGCCATATTAAGTACATAAAGTATTTTTTTTAAATTTGGTCGAAGCGCTTACTGTCGGACAGACTAAAATTAAAATCCGAATTCGAATATTATTTAAAATTTGACACTGCGATGGCAGCCGACTGTCGGATCCAATGTAAAACATTCCAAAATCAACAACTACTAATAAATTAAAAGTTAATTAAAAAAACATTGTCCAGCGGACAAAATTGTGAATCTAAACCATTCCCAGATCCCCTTGAACACACACAAAAAATTTCATCAAAATTGGTCCAGTCGTTTAGGAGGAGTTCAGTCACATACACACGCACACAAGAAATATATATATTAAGATATCTATCTAGTACAGAACGCCAGTATTTAGGCGTCCTCGAATCGGGTTATCGCCGCTGGGTCATCTGTAGGGATTACAGACTCAATGAGCTTAGCTGGGCCTTTCTGGACCATGTATTGTGAATATATAATCGTTTATAAAACAGATAAGCCTACCCTTTTTCCTTGAAACGCCCGTCGTTTTCCCTAATAAATGATCGTACTTATCGTTTGTAATTCTCCCTTTTCGTGCAGATAAAAAAACAATTGTATGTTTATCAGCAGTAAGGTATATGTTTAGATTTTTTTTATAATAATAATAAGTACCTAGATGGTATCAGGTAGAACCATAAAGTTAATATACCTATCGGAATAGAGCAACAATCTCGAGCTGTCAAACGTAACCAAAATTGGTTTTCATCTATGTGAAAAATATGTGTACGTATACACTTACACAAGCATGATTGAACATGAATTCTATGAGATTATATTGACAACGTGCGGCACGTGCCGACTGGACGTCAAAAAAAGAGTGCTGCTGTCATGTATCACACGTCTCTTTTTACCACGCGGTGATACTGATAGTGGCATCTCGCTTGCTCAGGCCTTTGTTTCTCTATTCCGCTAGGTATATTAACTTTATGGGTAGAACTGAAAAATAACTGAAGCATGCTATTCTCAAGCTGCCTACAGCATACTCAATCGATGTTTATCATGAACAATAAGCCTTTACACATTCGCAATCGCTTACAAGTATTGGTCATCAGGCAAATATGGAGAGGCCACATACTTCAGGCTTGTCATAAGAGTAGACGCCGATTTCATTTTCAAATCGCACTAAAATTATAATAAAAACCTTATTGAATCAAATAAAAGTGTATCAAACAAACAAAACAAACTATGTCAGTGGAAAAAGCTAAGCAAAAAACCACCATTCGATAGTGAAATACTTTTTAAAAAATTGTTCAACGTCTACTTTTTTTGATAGATTGTAACTACTTACCACATCACTTATTGTATTATTGAAAGGGTTAAATCTACGAATAATAACAAACTACGGAAGAGTAACTCCGTCAAAAAACATGCTCCACAATACTTGTCAAAAAAGTGTACCTTACACTGACCACCAATATACATGTACGCTGGACTAATGATACCCTTTGAAATGACAGCTATTATTTGTGCCTATTTGAAGCGGAATCAGCTCACCCAATATTCGGGAAGAGAACTAAATTTGACGTAAAAATGATGTTTGAAAGTCGCCATATTGGCGCTGATATCAGTAATGGGAATACTTGGAACTAATACTAGTTTCTACCATGGAGGTATATTATTATCTGTGGTTTCTACAACCAATAGCGATTGAGCGGCCATTTGCAAGTTACGTCAGATTTAGTTCTCTTCCCGAATATTGGGGGAGCTGATTCCGCTTCAAATAGGCACAAAATATATCTGGGTATCATCAGTCCAGCGCACTTGTATAATGGAGGTCAGTGGTACCTTAGGTTCACTTTTCATACATTTGGTGACCTTGAGCGGTATAAAGGCTGACGTTACATGACAGTTCGAATGGAACCAAATTTAAAACTGTATTAGTATGGGAGTTACGTTTCTTGGTTTTATTATTCGTAGGGTTAAATATAAGAAAAAGATAAGAATGCAACTATAGTTAAGAAGTCCCTAGAGGTATTTGTATGAACCGGCGCCGCGGAGGAAGGATGTCACATATCACACGAGAATGCGTGTAGCGCATGTTTTACATACCGTATTCTGAATTTTACCAGCGATTTACTTTTAACCGACTATGTGAGAAGGAAGAGCAATGATTGTGATAGTATTTGTACTTTGGTTTGGTGAGCTGTTGATTTTACTTCAATTCAATATATTTTATAGAAGATGGAGTCCTAACTCCTAAGAACAAGTGATTCAAAATACGAATTTTCAAGTTACGAGTCTGGGTGTCCGATTTTTGTATGTACTTCAAACATCGTTTCAATTGGAAGCTGTGAGACAGACAGACAAGCAACGAAGTATGATATACTAGATGACGCCCGCAACTTTGTTGCGCCAAAATTCATTTATCGCGCGGGAACCGTACGTTTTTTTGGGATAATAAGTAAGTATTCTATGCCCTTTCCCGGGGTTCAAAGTAACTCCATACCAAATTTCAACAGAATCGGTATTCGGTTCAGTGATTAGATAAGCGTGATCAGGTGACAGACTTTCGCATTTACCTAATAAAATTAAAATGGATTTGTCAAAAATTTTAATCTAATGACTTCTTAAGTTTTCGCGAGTATCACTCATGATATTATAAGTTTAAACACTTACGGAGTTTGTCGCGGAGCATCTTATGTTAATCCCGTTGTTTCGGCTGCCTTACAGCTGCCGTGGTCACGGGCGGACTGAGGTGACGACTACCACGGCAGCTGTAAGGCAGCCGAAAAGTCGGGATTTACATAAGTGCTCCGCGACAAAATCCGTAAGTGTTTAAACTTATAATATCAAAAATTTTAATCACCAGAAAATTCAACACCTACAAATTACAGGAAACAGATCCACACTAATCCCATTAAATCCCAGGTCTAGTGCATTAGGGGTGTGTATCCAGGCGTGCCTGCCGTAGGGACTAAGGGTGGAAGGGACGTAGAGGGATGCTCTCAGCCTAGACAAGGGTCGTTATAGCCGGTTAAATATTTAATTGCGACAAACGTTTACTTTTGAACTAGCTAATGCTACTTAATGTTTTCAAGCGGGAAAAACGTAGCTTTTAGTTACTAGTGAAATGAAATTTTCTTATTAAAAATAAAATTTTCGATAGTTTTAGCACAATCTAGAAAAGCTATTAACGATAAACAAAGAACAAATATTTAACGGAATAGACAAAGTGACAGATTGACAATGGAAATCTTAGTCGTTTTGTCCCTAAAATCTGTCAGTAGTTCTATACTTTGGTATTGACACTTATACTAAGCCTGCAGGTGCATATATTGCAACAATAACTCAGAATTTGGGGTCAAAATAGCATCGACTAAAATTCGGAGGTGTTAATAGATACGGCTTACGTCCTGGATACATATTGTTGTAATAGCTCGGTTTTGCACTAATCTAAACAGCCGTTGCATTGAAATATATGCCGTATCATTAGGGGGATAATGGTGATAATCCCTCAGCCGCCGCCCCGTACATTGGCCTGCACTCGTAGTTACAATTAGGCGGCAAATGTGTTGTTTGCGTCGTTACTGCGTCTATACGACTCGTCCACAATCGCCGACACAATAGCTATTGTTATTTTTTTTCAGCTTAGCAAATATTAGTAAGTTAGAAAGAGATGGAGAGATACAATTTGAGAAAAAATTTATGATGAAAATCTCAACATGTTTTTCGCTAATTTTCTTATACTTAAGCGTTAGGGGACTGTTCGTAAAAACAGGCCTAATAGATATTAGAGTGGATTATATTTTTTCGACTGTATTATTATAATTAACGACCTTTTTTAAGACCCACAACTAAGGTCTAAGGGTTGACGATGACGAACTTATTACATTCCAGTCAAAACAATCACTAACGAAGTGGGTTTTAATTTAAAATCCATTCACAAACAGTTACCCCACAAGAGACGCTCCCCTCTATTCAAATGGAATTTTTTATTTCAATCTCTTTACACTAAAAATATAAAAAACTTGCGCTGCATTGCGAAGTTGCGATTCAATGGAAATAATTTACAACTAATAATTTAATTGCGGAAATTAAGTCAACCAAGTTTTGTTGATTACAGAACCTTCAAACGGAACCCTAACCAGCTGATTTTTTGTATACTCGTATTGGTAGGTTAATGCATAGTTATGGGTAGTTCTATTTTTTCGGTCCCATTTGCTTTCAAGGTCAAAATTTGATATTTACGAAATAAATTTCTTCGATCAAATACTTTTAAAATGTTAAGTCTATAGTGTTCTACTTTGCCACGTATTGTGTATTTCCGTAAGATAATTAATCAAAAAGATATGTAACATCAAATAGCCAAAATTTCATTTCCCACCCCCGTATGTTCCCAGATTGCTTAGCTTAAAGTTTAAACACAATTTTCTTAGAGTTTTCGTAATTAATCTTATCATGTTTTGTACTGGAACATTAGCTTAAATACTCATATTAACCATTTTAAACAGAATGAACTCGTGCATGTGCAACATTGAGAGAACGCAGGTTTTAATTTTGTCACGCGAAATTTTTCATATCGTTCCGAGCAAATGGTTATATAAATATAATTTAAGAGTAACATTGTCCTACAAATAGAACAATCTATAATATTTTAGGACCATCAAATCAAAGTATGAAATCCTTTCTATCTCTGTTAGCTACCACTTTCAAGATTTTTTGCAGATAAAAAAGTTGTTTGTCTTATTAAAATGAAGCTACTCGCTAAAATTTGCTCGTTAGTAATAAAAAAAAATGTTCTGGGGCTCCATCAATAATACCTATGCCATATCTATATATAAATATTTTATAAAGATTTATTTATTTTATTTTTATTTTCTTAGGAAAACTTACAGCTACATAATAATAACTATAACTAAAACTACTACAAAACTAAGAGCCAATAACAAGTTTCCACTACTAAATTTAAAAATAATAACTAAAGCAAAGTGAAAATTAAGCTCTGCATGGCTAGAACTTAAATAGAACAATAAAATTTGTATAATATAGGCTAACTTGCACTAAATAATCATCAGATGGTATAGGTATTATAAGAATCAAAATAAAAGTATAAAACCTGCCACAGGAAATATGTCAGTCAATTATTTAGAGATGATAGAGAGTAGAGACAGCTCTAGAAATAGAGCCTCTTCGGAAATAAGACCACTTAAGGACACGCCACAATCATACTTTACAAGGATACTCTATAAAGACTTTAAATAAAAAAAAAACATAATGCTGAGCGTACACGATACGTTCATAAATCCAAAAGGAATATTGACACTCCAAAAGTGTGATAAAATCATGTGCGGATATTTTGGGCACATGATCTAAAGTGCTTTAAAAGTATTATTTAGGAGAAAAATAATTGTTAATGCCCATGACCATGACCACACCTTATAAATCGGTTTAAATAAATTTTCAACTGAATGTATTCAAGTAAAGTGTGAGTAAAGTGTATTCTTTGAATAGGGAATATTACGCAAATGTAAATAATTCGACCAAAATGCGACATGTTGCAAATTAACGTCAAACAAAACTTTTTGTTTACTGTTTATTCCGGTGCTGCTTCTAGCTTGAAAGTATTGCAGTATTAAAATATCCTATTTAAACCGTCATATCGCAAATAGACACATCGTCAAACTTGCTTTGAGCTTTCATGTGGAGTGCGTCTATTCTTCCGTCCGTGAATACCCAGCTTAAAGATCGACGATTTTCTCAATTACGATTTCTTTCGAATGTTTGTCGAAAGACCATTACTTTTTAAACCACTAACCACTAATAATAGGGGTTCCGGATAATGACACCGACGCGTTGCCCTTGACGAATTCCCGGGTTAGACTAATGTTCGTCACGTTAACAATAAGGATTAGTTACAGTGGATTTTGATGAAAAATGTCCCGTCACTAACGTGACGTCAACGTGTTAGCTACAAGGCTCAAATGGATTATTTGAGCCTTTTTTTAATCCAAACGTAAATAATGCGACAGTAAATCTTCTTATATACAAAAATGGATTTTCGAATGTGTTAGTCGCGCTAAAACTCGAAAACGGCTGAACGGATTGGGCTGATTTCAGTCTTAAAATATTCGTAGAAGTCCAGGGAAGGTTTTAAAGGGACACGAAGTTTACCGGGACAGCTAGTATGTAATATATAAATTGATTGTGCTGAAAAGAAAATACAGTGCAGCAAAAAAAATATTAAATTTTATTTTTTGATTAAAAAATTGCCCTGAATATATTGAACTAGGTATAAACGACTACCTCATACGGGTGATTCTTCAGAAATTGGGTAACTCGCTGTCACCAGTCAATATATATTAATCACATTATATTTTAAAGATTTTATTCTTCATTTTAAAAGTATGTAATCTCCTTTAATTGGTCACTCAATTTCAGATACGTAATTTATTTGGAAATTGTATAAAATTAAAAGAGTATGCCCAAAACGTCAGTACTTTGGCCTGTCACAAACCCAAAAACGTTCAATCAAGAGACTGTACATCAGATTTTACAAGTAATTTCAGAAAACTCGATATACAATTACAATATTTAATGTACGTAATAATGAATGTCAGGACTTTCATAATGTAAAAATATTTACAGTGTATTTAAAAAAGAGAGGAAACTTTGTCATAGGTTTCATTCGTCAGTCCTTTGTGTAACTTTCAAATGCGAAAATTTTCACCAAAAAGCACGTATACATGGTCAAATAACTATTAATTATATTTAGTTGGCAATATTGTCCGCTCAGAACTGCAGCATTTCTTTGCCACTATTACAGTATGAGTGCTAGCTCGTCGGATATGACTTAATCTTGCGCAGGACCAGTCAAAAACTCAGTACTGTGGGTAATCGTTAATTCCTTATAAATCTTAAATTTATTTTGATTTCTATACTGTTTACTATAATTAGTAAAAATGTAATATATTGATATTAGAAAATACGAAAAGAAACATTAACTTTAATTATAACCTTAAATTTATGTCCAAATCATCAGTCCTTTGGCGTCAGTCCTTTGCCTGAAATCGTGCCAACGGACTGACATGTTGCCAGAGTACTGATGTTTTTTTCTTTAAGATCACTTTTATCACAACAATTAATGTGTGTTAACCATTTGTTTATTTATTTTAGTGTAAAACATAATGGCGGCAGTAATTTGTGGTAGACAAAAGACAAATTTGACTGAAGGATAATATATTAAATAAGAAAAGAGAAGCTGAAAAGACTTTCTTGCCGAGAATCAAACTACCTCTTCAAATAAGATGAATTGGCAAAGAAAAACATATATTACAAAATGTACTTTAAAAAAGGAGAAAAGGCAAAGAAAAAATGTTAAAGAAACCTCAAAAGCTAACGGTTAACTTGAAAAAATTGGTCAAGTGCGAGTCAGACTCCAGCACGAAGCCCTCGTGCCATAAAATGGCTATTTTCGTATGAGAACTCTCTTTAAGTGTTTACTTTATTTTAATTTTGTTATCTACTATTAAAGAAGAAAAAAAATAGTATTTTGTGAACATTTCAATTGCCCACCTGGTGCCATTATTGACATTGAGTTGAAAGGACAAAAAAGTATATTCGTTGTATAGGAGACCCCTCAAAGATTTATTTTCTTATAATTTTATTGTTTATTATTAAAGTAAAAACAATATTGAGTATTTCTATTGTATTTAAAATTACCTGGTTACATTATTGACATTGAGCAAAAAAGGGCACAAAAATCACGTTTCTTGTATGGGAGCCCTCTTAAATATTTATTTTGTTTTTATTTTTGTATTTTCGTTATAGATGCAACACAATTATACGTCATTTGTGAAAATAAAACTATCTAGCCGTCGCTGTTCTTGAGATACAGCCTGGTGACAGACAAATAGATAGATAGATGGACGTACTGACGGACAGATGGACAAAAAACGAAAACGTTAATTTTGTTGTTTGTTGATATTAATTATTAATGTATACTGTTAAGTAAAATACTTAAAAGTAAAAAAAAAATGTTTATTACAATTGCCAAAATTCTTTAAATAAAGGTTGTGCTTGTGTTTTCCTCGTATTATTACAAAATATTTTTCGATATTTAACTTACTAAGAACTTGATTCATTAAAATAATGAAAGTGATATAATTATAGTTTACAAGCGTTTATTTTTGTTAATGTATACTGTAAAGTAAAATACTCAAAAGTAAAAAAAATGTTTATTAAAATTGCCAAAATTCTTTAAATAAAGGTTGTGCTTGTGTTTTCCTCGTATTATTACAAAATATTTTTCGATATTTAACTTACTAAGAACTTGATTCATCAAAATAATGAAAGTGATATAATTATAGTTTACAAGCGTTTCATAAATGCCACAAATGTCATATATTTCTAATATGTTTGCATTATATATCAGTACTGTGTCACACTCGTCAGTCCTCTGGCACTCAAATTCAGAAAAATCGAAATATTTTAAAAACTACTCTAAAAAATGACTGTCGCGATTTGCAACAATATATTCATTACCCATCTTATAAACCCAAATATGTCCAAATTTACCATAAAAACTACAGTAAACAAAATATCCCTAAAAGTTACCCAATTTTTTTAGAACCACCCATACCTATATCAATGCAATATATTAAATTCTGCTAGGACTGTTTAAAAGTTAGGAATAAAGAAAATTAATAAAGCTTCGGCGACGTAAATGTGAAAAGTTTTAAAAATTTATTTATAAAGTCTACCTGAATAAGTTACTTTTATAGCACCTCTGGAGAGGGTACAACATAATAAGCAATTACAAGTAACGCAATCAATAAAAGTTGCGTGCGTTGTTAATTTTAAGCTCTAAAAGCACGTAAAGCACGCGTCCAAACCCCTTGAACTTTTAAAGCTCACAGGGTTGCCTGATGCCTCTTACCTTTGTAGAGCTTTTCACTTAAAAGCGCTCTAACATGTAGATAAAAGAATTCAGTAGAAAGTTTCAGCTAATGACGGAATTAGTTTAAGCAATTTTGGAAGTTTTGTTTTTGCGAAGGACCACAAACTTTCATAGTATTCTTGCAGTAGTACGCAGCAAGTACAAGGATACTTATATATATATATATATATATATATATATATATATATATATATATATATATATATATATATATATATATATATATATATATATATATATATATATATATATATATATATATATATATATATATATATATATATATATATATATATATATAAAAGAAAGTTGTGTTAGTTACGGCACTTATAACTCAAGAACGGATGAACCGATTTGGCTGAAAATTGGTGGAGAGGTAGCTTAGAACCAGGAATAGCACATAGGATACATTTTGTCCCGGAAAAATGTACGGTTACTGCACAATATACTTTTATGATTTGCGCGTAAACTATTCAATCGATTTTGATGAATTTTGGTATGGCGATACTTTGAGTCTCGGGAAAGGGCAAGGGATACTTTTGGTCCCGGAAAATGTACGGTTCCCGCACAATAAACTTTTATGATTTGCGCCTAAACTATTCAGTCTATTTTTATGAAATTCGGTATGGAGATACTTTGAGTCTCGGGAAAGGACAAGGGCTACTTTTTGTACCGGAAAATGTACGGTTCCTGCACAATAAACTTTATTTAATCTATTTTGAATGAATCTAATTGATGAAATTTGTCATGAAGATACCAATTTTAATCTATTGTTTTCTTAATTTTACCAATTCGAATTAAATAATCATCGTTATTATTATTATTTTTAACAAAAAATTAAACCGACTTCCAAGGTAAAAACAATAATAACATTAATATGAACTAAAAAGTATTAAATAATTTTTACTATCTAATAGTGCCTTTTTCCGAATTCGGCTAAACCTCAACTATTTCTGTACTCAATCTTCATTATTTTGAAGTCGGTACCAGATAGCTGAATCTTCAGTCCTCTGACAGTATATTTAAAATTTTTGGAACTGACACCGACTTCAAAATTATGAAGATTGAGTACAGAAATAGTTGAGGTTTAGCCGAATTCGGAAAAAGGCACTATTAGATAGTAAAAATTATTTAATACTTTTTAGTTCATATTAATGTTATTATTGTTTTTACCTTGGAAGTCGGTTTAATTTTTTGTTAAAAATAATAATAATTTCACTTTTTTTAGTTACACTAGTAGATAAATCTTCGCGTATATTTTACGTATCTTATTACAATTTGTTAAGAGTCACAACTCACACTCACAAAATAATATAATATTATCAGTGAATTGAACATATTGTGCTAAGTAATTTAACAATTTTAATATTTCAAGCCCGAAGCGGTCACCGGCGATTGCGATAACAATAGAAAGGCGTGTCTCGTTTTTCCACGATCGAAGGATCTATCAGATAAAAAATTGTACAAACTTGCATAGGATGTAGCGTAGCATAATATTTAATATTATCATAATTATTGACAGCTGTTCTTGTTATCAAGAATTCAAATCGATAGGTACTTAGTGCACCATCTATCGATTAATAAGTATAACTAATTAAAAAGACACTTAATGACTTTGTTTTGTTTAAATGCTCTTTTTAAAATAACTTTATTTTAATTCTATTTGTCTATTAAAATTTTATAAAGTAGTAAAGTATTCGATCTGTATATTATAAAGTAGTTAGTAAAGTATTCGATATTGTTACGGATACGGACACGTGGTGCCATCTAGCGTCGGGCCAGCGAACCTACCAAGGGAACACAGGCAACGTAAATCCCCTACTCGCTACTAGATGACGCTAGGTGTATGTACCTACGAGTACTTTCTAGAAATATCTGATACTTGTTTACGCATATCGGGTTTATTCTGGGATGTTCCGGAACATTCTGAAATTTGATCCGGCCCGTATAAATAGTCGCAGACAGTCGAGCCGGCAATTCAGTTTTATCTGAGCTATCTTCGAGGCGACTTCGGAGCGAAAACAAGTGATCAATAGTGAGTGATTGTGATTGTGATAGTGACTCGGCTACGACCTAGGACAGTGATAGTGCGCAGTGATTTGGATCTAGTGCTTAGTGTTTGGACTCAGTGATTAGTGTGAGCTAGTGTTTGTGAATAAAGTCTTCAAGAGAGTCACCAGGTCTTTTTCTCCGAATCCAAAGAACCCTAGCACGTAACAACTGGTGTCGGAAGTGAGATTTGGAGATGCCATTGACTTCGAGAGAAGACTTCAAGAGGAGTGTCAGGACAAGGGCGCAGCGAGCTGTGGAGGCCACAGCCATTGGGGACCAAGCTCCACCCACTGCGGGTGAAGCCACGCCCACTGGCTCCGCCCACCGGGACCCGCCCACTGACCACGCCCCCCAGGCCCCGCCCACTCTGTACATGGCCACGCCCACTGGCTCCGCCCACCAGGCCACGCCCACTCAGGCCACGCCCACTGGCCCCGCCCACTGGGCCCCGCCTTCTCAGCCCCCGTCGACTAGCTTCATCCATCCTGCCACGCCCGTAGTTTCTACGGCCCCTCAATTGGAAAGCATAATTGAGTTAATTCAAGCAATGATGGAGTCACAAGATAGCAAGCTCGGCGCTTTGCAGGAGTCCCAAAAAGCTGAAAGTCAGGCCTTGCAAGATACTCAAAGGGCAATGATGGAGTCTCAAGAGCAACAAAAGGACCTCCAAGAAAAAGCGCTATTGGCTATAAAGGATGTCAGTGACGCGGTGACTAAGCTACGTAAAGATGTCGACGTAATGAAAGAACGAGTTACCGGGTTAGAGTCGGTTGTGGAAAATTTGAAAACCGGATTCACTGAACTGCAGAAGAGAGTAGTGCGCCTTGAAACTACGGGAGTTACAGTGTCTAGTGGAGCCACTGGAGTGATGCAAGGGCCAAGAGTAAAGGTGCCGCCGTACGATGGCACTACTTCTTGGAACGCTTATCGAAGGCAATTTCAGACTATTGCTACCGTAAACGGATGGACGGAAGAACAATGCCTGACCGCTCTCATTGTTGCGCTCAGAGGGCAAGCTTTGTCGGTCCTGGAGGCACTGCCTCATACGGAAAATGGGTTCCAAGACCTGATGGAGGCACTGGAATCCAGATACGGGGAGCGACACCTGGAGCACGTGTTCCGTGCCCAACTGCGTGACAGAGTCCAACGCTCAGAAGAAGGGCTTCAACAATGGGCGTTGGAAATTGAAAAACTCGTCAGGAAGGCATACCCAGGAGCTGACACTAAGATGGTCGACACAAATATTGTTCAAGGATTTGTCGACGGAATCAAAGACCTGGAAGTCAGAGCTGCAGTAAGACTTGGTCACCATACCTCGCTAAAGGAAGCATTGGCGCATGCTTTAGAGGTCGAGGCTGTTCGGCGTGACATACGGCAGACCTATAAGATCCGCGAGGTCTCCGAGGAAATCAAGGCTTCTACGAGGAAAAGATTTGAAGCCATGTGCTATAAGTGTGGTGAGAGGGGCCATCTTCAGCTCAATTGCCCGCAGAAGACCCAGATGGCAAGGATGGAAAGGATCGAGGAACAGATAGAAGAGCTGAGGAAGCAAGCAGTTTCGTCCCCTGCCCGGGATAAGGGGAAACAAATAGAATCCAGGACTAGGTGGCGAGTATTGGACAATGTGGAAAGAGCCCCGATAACAGTTACCTTCCAGGCACGGAGCGGAAGAACAAAGACAAATACTTTGGGTCTCTCTGAAAATGATGCTATGAGGAAAGCTCAAGAAAGAGATGACGACCTTCAGCACATCATCACATGGAAGAAACGCGGTGACGTAAAACCAAACTGGAGTGAGGTTGCACCCACTGGCGCTGTCACTAAGGCGTACTGGGAGCAATGGGACAGTCTGATACTTCAAAACGGAATACTCTACCGGAAATGGGCTAACGGTAGAGAGTTCTATTTCCAGATAATTGTCCCAAGGGCGAGAGTACTAGATGTTCTCCGCGAGATACATCTGGGTGTATCAGGGAGTCATCTAGGAGTCAAGAGGATGCTGAGGAAAGTGCGAGAACGATTTTTCTGGTTGCATTGGCGAGATGATGTGCAGAATTGGTGCCACGAATGTACTTTTTGCGCTGATGTGAAGGTACCGCAGACCAGGACAGCGTGCCATGGCAGTAGCAACGATGCTCGGGACGAGCATCTCTAAGAGGGGAGTAGTGTTACGGATACGGACACGTGGTGCCATCTAGCGTCGGGCCAGCGAACCTACCAAGGGAACACAGGCAACGTAAATCCCCTACTCGCTACTAGATGACGCTAGGTGTATGTACCTACGAGTACTTTCTAGAAATATCTGATACTTGTTTACGCATATCGGGTTTATTCTGGGATGTTCCGGAACATTCTGAAATTTGATCCGGCCCGTATAAATAGTCGCAGACAGTCGAGCCGGCAATTCAGTTTTATCTGAGCTATCTTCGAGGCGACTTCGGAGCGAAAACAAGTGATCAATAGTGAGTGATTGTGATTGTGATAGTGACTCGGCTACGACCTAGGACAGTGATAGTGCGCAGTGATTTGGATCTAGTGCTTAGTGTTTGGACTCAGTGATTAGTGTGAGCTAGTGTTTGTGAATAAAGTCTTCAAGAGAGTCACCAGGTCTTTTTCTCCGAATCCAAAGAACCCTAGCACGTAACAATATTCTGTCTTCGCGCGGCGGCGCTGGGCGGCGACCGACGCCGACCGCCGTGTATTAAAAACAAACAGGTGTTGTTAATTGTTATACAGTACATCATTATTATTATTAGTATATCCATACCTATGCCTTGTACTATTATCTATTCTGTGCCATGAGACATTCGTGGCCTTAACACGACGTGGTAATGATGATGATGACGATGACGATGATGATGATTATGATGATGAATATGAATTGCATAGTAGTTTATGCTTTCTGTTCTTAAAACAACGCCGAAACTCCCAAACGTGTATCTATAAGGAATCAGGAGTTCTCTCAGCATCATCGAAACCATGGTATACCTTGACCCAATATTTGACTTTTTGGTAGCGTATTCTTAGTACACTTCACATAAAACCAAAATCACCATATGTTTCCATATAAATTTCGAGGAGTTCCCTCGATTACTCATGGATCCCATCATCAGGTCACCACCTTTGTTAAAATGGGACCAAATTGGAGTGAAACCTAATACAACAAAACAAAAATTTCGAAAATCGGTTCACAAACGGCGGAGTAATCGTTGAACATACAAAAATAAAAAAAATAAAAAAAAAATATCCACAGCCGAACATATAACCTCCTCGTTTTTTGGAAGTCGGTTAAAAACAGGACAACGTCTGTCGAGTCAGCTAGTATTAGATAAAATTGTACGTTTAAAATGCCTGCCATCTATAGTTTGGTATAGCTCTACAACAACAATTAATTGTTTGTCTGACAGCCCTACAAGACTACTTTTATTATTGTTGTTAGTAAAGCGACCCTACAAGGCTACTAATTTATTGTACATTTGACAGCCCTATTGTGGGATTACGTGAGGCGCTGTGATGAAATTACGTTTTCCTTCCGTTAATTGTTGCCGGTCACGTGGGGATTAATGACCCCCCGTTAGCGTAATATACGGCCTCATAAACTCATTAACCATGGGGCATCAACGGGAGTGACCAACGGCTAGTTAAAAAAAAACAGGAATTCTGGCATTAGACGTGAGTTAACTAACTATAACTTTACCTAGGTAAGCTAACGGCCGCACTCAGAGAGACCTATAAAATATGGAGCTTATGCCAAAATCTCCAATTAAATTAATAATTAATCGGCCTTATGCGAGTCCGAATCGCCCACGATGGGTTCCGTACCGTTTACAGGGTTGTATGTATAGAGCAAAAATATGCCAAAAATTGTGTTTTTTGTATGGGAGCCCCCTCAATTTTTTTTTTATTTAAATATTATTATTAAAGTTAAATTATATTTCAGGACTTGTGAAAATTTCAAGTGCAACTCTTAACATTATTGATTACGACTTATGATTTATGATTCCAAAAAAATCACGTTTGTTGTATGGGAGCCCCCTGAAATATTGATATTATTTTGTTTTTAGTATTTGTTGTTATAGCTGCAACAGATATACACAATCTGTGAAAATTCAAGAAGTCTAGCTATAGTGGTTCTTGAGATACAGCCTGGCGACAGACAGACAGACAGACGGACAGACAACGAAGTCTTAGTATAAGCGTCCCGTTTTTACCCTTTGGGTACGGAACCCTACAAACTAAAGTTATTATAATCATTAAAATGTATCTGAGTGCGACCGTTAGCTTAGGTAAGGCAGAAGGCTAAGGAAGCAAGTAAAAATTACAATTCATAACTGTAACTTGTATTATTAATTTGTGCTTGCGATAACTGTAAATTATAATTTAAATAACTGCATTTTAAGAATAAGGGCGAAGCCAAACGAGGGTAATTTGTGAGTTGTGAGTCGCAGAATTGCGGTTTGGCAGAATTCTGCTGCATTCAGTTTCAGACAAAAGTCGTGTTTGATTCTCACGAGCGTAATTTTGTGAGTCATGATATTTTGTATGAATAGATATTTACGCGGCAGAAATTATGCAACTCACAACTCACAATTGTTTTGTGAGTTTGGCGTTTGGTTTAGAGATCGTTTGGCTTCACCCATAGGTTTATTATATTATGGCAAGTATCATGCTGACTGACTCATTAAACAAATTTTTGAATATTGTGTCTCAAGTCCGAAGCATCAATGCAGCTTTTGCTAGTTGCTTCATTTTAAAAGAAATTCAGATTCTATTTTAAAGAGACATCAAGAAACGAATATAAAAGACGATGAAATAAATAAGAGCGCGAAAGATACAGTTTGCAAAAACTCATTTGCTATTCATAGTGGCTGCATTTGAATATGGTGATAATTTTTTGGCAGCCGCGAACAGCGTTAGACCATTAGCAAAATCGTGAAATGGAATATATTTTATGGTTCTGGAGTGTTACAAAACAATGCCAATGTGGTGATTTCTGGAACATAATAAGTATTCTTCTGACACTTATGGAATGATGATACCAATACAGGTAGAATCTGCATAGGCGTATATAGCAATACACACCACATAGGCATTACGCGTATACAGGCCACAGGGTGTTAGGTTTAACACCGTTATCCTTAAAATCATCAAATGAGCCCGTCAAAATGATCAACTTTTTCTATGATAACAATGCTGGAAACTCAAAAAAATGCCGTCTTCGTACCCATGCAAATTGCCCGGATCGGCAATTTGTATGGGTATGAAGACGTATCTGGGGGCACGGCAGTGCCCCAGCCAAGCTTTTTAGCAAAGGCACGGCCGTACCATACTTTTCTCGAAATGGTTCGCGGCTATTTCGCACCCTCCTTATCTTCGATGTTAACAAAGCTAGAGATTTAAAATTTCGATGACTAAGAGCAAATATTAAAACTAGTTTAACGTCCAAATTACATTATATTCTGATTAATAGTTTACTAGTTACGGATGGTCAAAGTTACTACGTTTTGTCACTGACTGACAGATCATCAAAATTCTAAGGTACTTCTAGCAGACTTAGAACCTTGAAATTTGGTACCCGGATAGGTCTTTATTCACAATGAAAGGAAAAATTATGAAACCGGCCAAGTTCGAGTCGGACTGGCGTAGATAGGGTCCTGTACCGTAAATTTGTATGGGAGCCCCCCTTAAATAAATGGTTTATTTAATTTTTATTATTTATTATTAAAGTTGAAATACAATTGAGTATTTTCTGAAATTTCCAAAAACGTTACTGTTACCATTATAAAGATAGAGCAAAAAAAAAACAAAAAAAATCGTGTTTGTTGTACGAGACCTGCCATTTCTAAAATATTTTATTTTAATAGGACTATTCTATTTTATAGCGACAACAAAAATACATAATTTGTGAAAAATTCTATCTATTGCGGTTCTCGAGATTCACCCTGGTGACAACAGACAGCGAAGTCTTAAGACTTAATGTTAATATGGTAGAATAGTTTTAACGTGACCTAACGTGAAAAGAAAAAAACCTTAAAAAAAGAAATTAAATCCCACCAAAACATTAAATGTAAAAGGAGCCAAGCAAAATATTGCATAGCTATGCAATACTAATTCTGTCGTAAAAAGTTTTCAGATCACATTCAAGCCAAGCCTTCAACTTATTTTGTAATTGAAATCAACATTCAGTGAATGTATCAATAGTTTTCTTTATTTTAAAATTATTATAGTGGCTTGGCAATGAGCACTAGAGAAATAATCAGCGAGGATTTATATGGGTACCTCTTCCTACCTATACCAGATGTACCTATCGACCAGATGCGTCGTTACGATAAACTAAAAAAAACACTTTACGCTTGCCGTCTGTGTAAGCATGAACTCCTCCAAATATGCAGTTTTATATTTGTTTCTTAATAATTATGTGCTCATTGCCGAGCCACTATAATAATTTTAAAATAAAGAAAACTATTGATACATTCACTGAATGTTGATTTCAATTACAAAATAAGTTGAAGGCTTGGCTTGAATGTGATCTGAAAACTTTTTACGACAGAATTAGTATTGCATAGCTATGCAATATTTTGCTTGGCTCCTTTTACATTTAATGTTTTGGTGGGATTTGTTTGACAACCTGCATAGCAGCTTCGCTTATTCTGTCGGAGATTCCGAAAAATACTCTCCAAACTGTCGAAGGCACGTACCAAACCTTACGGAATACCGCTACATACGAAGAGTATACGGTAAATATTGTAAGTTGTATGACTCACGGATCAATAGGTAAACAAACTATATTCCGAACTCTATAAGGGGGCGTCCACAAATTACGTGAGGTGTTTAGGAAGGGGGGGGGGGGGGTGTTTTCTCAACAAAATAATAGGTACTATTTAGTATTTTGGTCCATTTCATGCAGATTGTACTGTTATTGTATGATTTAATCGTAAGCGTAATCGTTATTCGATTAAGATCATTCCAAATTCTTTCGAAAGAAAGACTACTGGCTGTCAAACCAAACGTTTATGTAAGAAACCCACATTTTGAAAAATCTCACGTGAGATTTGGGAGAGGGAGGGGGGTTGAATAAAATCTCACAAAATCTTACCAGAGGAGGAGGGGGGTTCAAAAAATTCAAAAAAACACCTTACGTAATTTGTGGACGCCCCCTAATGAATGCAAAGAAAAGTCGTAACTCGTAACAGATCGTATGAGTCATTACTGTCTGAATCGATACTCCATACTATATGCTCGTAGTTTGTGCGCAATTAAGATACTATACTGTACTCGGCGAAACATGGCGGTAGCGGATCATTGACTCCCTGTCAAAAACTTGTCATTTTCTATATAAACCGCGATTGACAATGAAGTGTCAGATGTTGTCAATCGCGGCTTTGTATAGTAAATGACAAGTTTTTGACAGGGAGTCAATGACCGCGTTACCGCCATGTTTCGCCGAGCACAGTACCTATAGATATTAACATACATTTCATTGGTAATTATTCGGGTTTTGAAAATCGTATGTTTGAGTTAAAGTTTGAACAAAAATAAATAGAGCTTTAAAATCTCCTTGGTTCGATTTATTCATATTTTCTACATAATCCTACCACTAAACTATTAGAATCATCACACCAATATTATATTATACTTATTAGATGTCTCTCGCAAGTTCTACGTTGCAGCGAAACCCGTCACGCGGGAACCGGACATTTTTCTAGGACTCAAAAGTATCTCCATTCCCAGCTAAATCGGTTCAGCGGTTTGGGCGTAAAGAGGTAACAGACAGACAGACACATTTTCGCATTTATAATATTAGAACGGATACACGATAAATAAACTTACAAGTTGTACAAGGTAGAGTTGGGGGAACATGCTCAGCGCCTGCAGGCATCGAGTAACAACCATTAAGTACGTCGATTTGTCGATGTTTACGAGACAAACTCTTAGACCTGAACCTAGATGCTTTCCTAGAAATGTTTACCAGGAAAGGAAAAGATATCCAACACCAGTCAGTCTTAGGGATAGTTCACATTGCAACGAGGCGATGCAATTTTAAATGAGCCGTTCAAACTGAACTTCATTTACTACTTAAACGAAGAGAGCCTTGAATTATGCAACAGATTTTTGGTGTCGGGCTGCCTGTTCCAATAATTATAACTATTAAAAATACATTACAAGGTTTCACGATGCAATGTGAAGTGACCCTTAGACCCAGTGAACTTAGACCTTTAAGAATTTCGATACTTTCTAGAAGAGTTTACGTTTAGGAAAACGATAGCAACACCAGTCCGACTTATTTAAAAATCGCTGAAAAATGTAGAGTCCTAGATATTCCTATTTCCTCTAGAGTTCAGTTATTCTTAAAAGTTATCCAGTATATATGTCAATTGTCAGTGGTATAATTTTATTTATATTCTATTGTTTAAAAAACTATAGTAAGACCTACACGATATTGAAAAACGGAAAAGTGCGATTACTGCTGAAACGCCATAAAAATACCAGCTTTTTTCGATTTAGTTAAATGTGAAATTACAAAAACTTGGTTCCAAATTGCAGTAGAAGCACGGGACCTAATATATGTTTTTACATCGGAACATAAAAGTTTAACGTACGAACACCTCTATAATTTTCCCGCGCGCTCGTAAAGGCGCCATCTTGTTTTTCATGTTTCGCGCGGGAAAACCCCGTGTTGTTTCTTTTGTCAGGAAAATGTAAGTGGTTTTCGGCCAGTATTAAGCAAACTGAATTTGGGGTTGTAAAAAGAGTTCTATATTAAACAAATACTCTTTTCTGTCGCCAGCTGAGTGCTACGTTTTTACGTTCGTTTTATATTGATTTGATTGACTGATGCCCGGTTTCTTTTTTGACAGGAGTTTATCTATTCAACAGGTATGTTGATTAGCTATGTCCACACTTTCATCGTGCGCTTTCATCTTCAATTTTCGTCATCTTCTTTCATTCAACTTTCATTTTGGCGCATTCAATAATTGAATGCGTCAACGAACGCAACATCAACATTGTCATTTGAAATTTAGTTTGTTATTATTTTTAGCAATATTCCGCGAAATAAACTTCCACCTTTAAGTAAATGAGTGAGTGCACGCATAGGCATGCGTACAGCACCTCCCTCCTCCCACACTGCCTATGCGTACACATACAAGAACTTGCAAACACCACCACCACACAAGCAATAATGTTGGCAAATCCGTGCAAGGCCCCTCACCACCATGCAGGTTGAAAACCTCGACGCGCGTGAGGATGATGATCCTGAGGATGCTCCGGTGTTGGAGCGAAACGTGCGTATTGCTTGTGTGGTGGTGGTGTTTGCAAGTTCTTGCATGCGAGTGTACGCATAGGTAGTGTGGGAGGAGGGAGGTGCTGTACGCATGCCTATGCGTGCACTCACTCATTTACATAAAGGTGGAAGTTTATTTCGCGGAATATTGCTAAAAATAATAACAAACTAAATTTTAAGCTATGGATTTCCGCAAAGTAACGCCTGATTCCATTAACTATTGTCATTTGAGGCATGCGTCGCGGGCATGCCTCACGTTCGCTGTTGACTGCGCTATAACGCATGCCGTTGACGAATAGAAAAAGGCACAGTGTGGACTATTAGTTAATATTTTGAAGCAAGCCGAAAGCGCTGGTGATTATTATCTAATGAAAATACTCGAGTCAAAATCTGAGGACCATCAGGCTTTAGTTGGCTAAAAATTATCTCATACTACTTAACATAAAATAAAAATATTACAATCGTAACTAGATATGAATAACCTAGTAGTAAAAGAGAAAGTAAACACGTATGAAAGTAATTATATCGGTCTGAGTTCAAGTTTCGACGTAGACAACTTTCATAAATCATAAAAAATTATCTTTACAAAAGTAACTAAAGGTCATAATTATATTTAGACTTTAGTTCAATAAAAAATCTTTATAATTTATATTTTTGGTACCTTCTGTTTGTTAAACAGATCTGCGCAAGTGGGCCTAAGTGGTAACTAGTACGCAGGTCAGTTATTTAAAGTTAGGTTGGTACTAAAGCATGTTTGATGCGACTAAAATACAGGAATGTTGTACAATCAAATCAGAATGTTATTTTTGATTCGAATAACAAATAATACAGCCACTATTACAAACAAAACAGTAAAATATACTATCAAAATCTTGATCAAAACCACAAACTGATATCATAGCACCCTCCGCCTATAGAATTATTATGTGTGTGGCATTTTGCAAACACCACAGTTTATTGCCATAATAATGGCATTTACTATTTAAATTATAACTAGACATCGTCACGTGATAATATAATAAATTAAAAACTTATAAAGGTGCACCCTTTTGAAAACTTTCTGTAAAAGAATGTTAAAAAGCATCGCAAGAATCTACGGTGGTGTTGTGATTTGTTTTTAATTATTTATTTTATTATTTTTATCACTCTAGAAATAGAAATCGTTTATTTGGTCAAATAAGGTACAATATGATGTTAGATAAGGGGCAAACGAGCAAACGGGTCACCTGATGGTAAGCAACTACCGTCGCCCATGGACACTCGCAACATCAGAAGAGCTGCAGGTGCGTTGCCGGCCTTTTAAGAGGGAATACGCTCTTTTCTTGAAGGTTTGCAGGTCGTATAGGTCCGGAAATACTGCTGGTGACAGTTCGTTCCAGAGTTTTACAGTGCGCGGTAGAAAGTTATGTGATCAACAAGCTCTCTTATTTTGCCTTTGGGCGGCGTGCAAATTTTATACAATTTTTTTATTAGTTAAGTCCCTAATTTATATTTTACCAATGTAGGTACAATAAGATAAATAGTAATCCTCACTAATTTTATAAACGCGATAATGTGTCTGTGACACGTTTAAACGGCTGAACCGATTTAAATTGAATTTAATTGAAATGAAGATACTTTGAGATACAGGAAAGATCATTAGCTTTTGTCGATGAAAAATAAACGGAGTTCCGGACGAAATTCGCTTAACAACAATATAATATTAAATTAGGAGATTGGCATCAGCTGTATTCAGAACTAAACCTGGACATAGGCAACTGTGGACTGAATATTCATCCAGAATTCAAAATAATTTTACATGAAATTACATTTAATATACACGCATGACTGGTCACTGCACTACATAATATTTTAACCCCGAGGCTAATATTTAGCCAGAACTCATAAGCTTTTGCACGCGACTATGGTCCAAGCCAGAGGACGAGTCAACAAACTTCATAATATTATAATGTTAACATTAAGTTTTACTTTATTTTATAGTAAAAATTTATTTAAAATCTATTGTGATTATGAAAGTCTATCTAAACCCACGATGGATGTGCTAAAGTATTTATTTTAAACTTCATAATATAATATTAAATTGTGACTGTTTAAACCACAATATTACGTAATCTTCTTCTCTAGTTAAAAATCAACAAGCAAGACTTCTTCACATTCACATTTGAAACAGTAACCTGGGCCTATTTCACCACTTCCTGATAAGTGTCAAATAGGCTGTCCACCACTTAACTTTACAGTTAAAGTATAGAGAATCTGTCAAAAAAGTTGTGAATAGCCTATTCGCCACTTTATCAGAAAGTGCTGAAACAGGCACTTATTATTGCTACATTTGTGACCACTTCTCTTTCGATTATATTAAAAATAGAGGTCGACGAAATGACAAAAATGCAGACCGATAAAATAACATCAAGGACACGAGACATTCAAATATGACTATTGACTAAAGTAAAAAATAAAAATTATCCCCAAACAAAAAGACCCCACTCTATATATAGACAGCTGATCCCTCACCCCTTCAGTCGCGATCGAGCTGATAATGATGCTGCTCAGTGGACCATGGGTGGAACAATTGTACAATTTAGCGACGTGTAGAACAATAGTTTATTGTAATTTGCTTTTATTGTAAGTACACTTGCTCGAGTTTTCAAAAATAGTAACCCGAAATCGAGATATTTTGAAATTCCCCTTTTCTACGAGTAATTATGTAGAGTCCTGAGTCCTGACCCGTATAAAAAAGGCTGTTAAATTATGATTATTGCTTTTTGTTGTGTGTTTTTTTTTTTTGTTTTCTTTAATAAAGATTTAAAATTAAAAGAACTAAGTATTTGTATGGTATTTGTCTTTGTATTTAGTTGACTTACCGTTGAATCAGAATATGGAGTCAGCACTGCTACCTGAAAATAATAGAGTATTGAGTAATAATTTAATCTATCTCTATCTTCTTCCTTTACACATAAAGAGAGACAATCTTATATTAAAAAAGATAGACAATGTTTTAGGCACGCGGTTTCAGTCTGTATAATCTATATTATATTTTAGTATCTACTGTACATGCCTTCTGGGGAGATAAACTAGCCCACTTTTTTTAAGTAACCGCGCATTTTGAGTAACTAGTTAGTAACCAAAACTTTGAGCAAAACTTAGTCCTCTTTTTGGGTAATAGACCCTTTGAAGGTATGTAAAGTTAATAGAATATGAAACATCAATATCTAACCGCATCAACCAAACTACACTCTAGGGACGCTATAGTTATCAATAGTTAGATGTTAGTCTGCCCGTAGGTGGAATTTATTAATACCCTCGCCCAGGGATTCAAGTCCTGTCAATCAGTAGACAGACGAAACGTAGACCATAGACGTGATAATAGAAAGACTCTACATACACATAAGATAAAGGTACAATTCCGTGCATCGCGATCGTTCGCGGTCGCGCACGACCTACGACTGTCGTCGGACGCTCGCGACCATAGTCAACGTATGAAAATGTATGGCACCGCTTCCGAGGCCCGCGACTGACGCGCGCGGCCTACGACTGTCGTAAGCCGCGCGCGACCGTGCCATATAACTTTGACACGGTCGCGCGGGGCCTACGACTGTCGTCGGTCGTGCGCGACTGTCATAACTTCAAGACACGATCGCGCGCGGCTTACGACAGTCGTAGGCCGCGCGCGTCAGTCGCGGGCCTCGGAAGCGGTGCCATACATTTTCATACGTTGACTCTGGTCGCGAGCGTCCGACGACAGTCGTAGGTCGTGCGCGACCGCGATCGATCGCGATGCACGGAATTGTACCTTAAGAGTCATATAATTTATTGTCTTCGTCATAATATACAGAAGAACCAAGACAGAGAAAATGCTGCAGCCATATTGCTATAATTTCAAAATAAAGTATAATACACACAGGAACACACATAAACTTTTTTATTATTGAATACAGATTATCTTATATCTTTAAACGAGCAATTCTTGTATATATAATTGGAATCTCGGAATCGGCTCCAACGATTTTCATGAAATTTAGTACTTATATTATATAGGGGGTTTCGGGGGCGATAAATCGATCTAGCTAGGAATCATTTTTAGAAAATGTAATTTTATTCGTGTTTTATCGAATACCGAGCAAAGCTCGGTCAAGTAGCTAGTGATATTTAAAGTAAATACGCTACTGTCAAACTCTTCATTTAATTAAAGTTGCGTGATAAATTATAATATTGATTATATTCTGAGTGTGGTGTGGCCATTAGTTGTATGAAGATATTTCTAGCTACAACTTCAATGAATGGCTAATGAACGCAATGGGGATTGTCCATTTTTTTTTAATTTTGCTCATTACAAAAACATTTCGAGGAATAAGGTCAGTGATCGTTTTTCTGTATATAAACGAAAAAAATACCCATTAGTTACTTATATTTTTGAACAAATATGTTTAACCTTAGTTTGACCTTCAATGGCGTTAAATTAGCAATAAATTCGATCAACATTACGTTTCGAACTTTTGGTAAGTTTCTCGTATCAGCTTTCACATAATGATAACTTGCATTAGACGAACCAGCCATTATAAATAAGATTGAAAGGAAAAAAAACACACTACAGAGGTCAATTGGCCGCCGATGATGACGTCAGAGCGAAACTTTAAAAATTTATTGGGAAAAAACTAGCCAATGGATTTCAAAATTATTTAATTTATATTCTTAAAATACCCTATTTTAACGAAAAAAAATATAAAAAGTACATGTGATTTTTTTTGGACAATGCCCATTGTGGACAAAGCCAATCGCTCCAGAATCGATGCAATACGCAATTAATCTTCTGAGCCAGATGGAAATATTAGATCGCTATTCGATCATTCATACAATGAGAATTTGTTATACTCAGGGCCTGTTTCACCACTTCCTGATAAAGTGTCGGATAGGCTATCCACCACTTAACTTGACAGATAGAGCATGGAGAATCTGTCAAAAAATTGGTGGATAGCATATCCGGCTCTTTATTGGAAGTGGTGAAACAGGCCATCTATCTATCAAATAGGCATAGGCCTATCCGGCACTTATCAGAAAGTGGTGAAACAGTAGTATTCAGTAGATGTAATACAGTAAATTTATGCGTGATGATGATAATTAAAAAATATTGCAGTGTGAAAAACCTAACATTGACAAATTGTTTAATTTTAGTAACTTGTAATTATGTTAGATATAATATTATAATTTTTACTTCAATACAGCATTGCGATTTTTGATCACTGCGTAGGGTGATAAACAGTTTTAAACATTTACTTATGAGCAATTAGTTATTACTTATTAAACAGCAATGCTAAAATAACTAAATGACGTCCGCAAGTTCTCCGTTGCGCCAAAATTAGTAAATTTTTCCGGGGTAAAAAATATCCCATATCCTTTGCCGGGACTCAAAATATCTCCATAGCAAACAGCAAAATCAGTTCAGCGGTTAAGGCATAGGCGGTTATAAGTACAGATAGACAGAGACGCAATGTCGCATTTATAATATTAGTTAGGATAAGACCAATATCGCTTGCTCTGGAGCCCGTACTTTCTTCATCTTTAAAAACCATAAACTAAATCTCCTAAAAGACGCAAAGTGAAAGCTAAGCTCTCAAGGGGATCTAAGCCCAAGGTATCAGATTCGAATAAAGATTAACCGAAACGAAACACTTTCGATAGGTCGAAAAACACGATGGTCCTCGATCGATATGTGCATGCACAGTACAGGCACTAGGGTCCTCCCCTCTGAGTCATAAAGAGGGTGGCTCCCTCACTTTTGAGGGTTTGGTCGATACGGCTCTCTTTTGTTTCTGCGTTCTAAATTGTATTAACTATTTAGCTAAACAAGATTAGGCCGATTTTACTTATTTCAATTAGATTCGTAGAGCCGATAGGTAATAAATTAATAATCATTACGGTTTAATAGATATTAAGAGATCTCTATTTTCTCTTTAACATTATAGAGGGAACTACTTTGAATAAAACAAAAAACAAAACTGTACTAGAAGTAATGAAATGCATAACAATTTCTTGTTATTATTTCGTTCTGAAGTTACTGACTATACTTTGACTAAAGCTAGTTATAACTTATAGGACTGATTGTCTAATCTTTTAGTAGAAATTTAATCAAAGACACATTACTTTTTGTAATGTATTAAAAATAAAATACAGCTGATCGTCAAGTGAGGTGATGTTTTTCAATTTATTGGGAAAAACTGGTGATTGTCTTCTAAACATGGCGAATACAGTTAGCATCTTACCATTTGTAACTTATAGAGAATACGGTCTAAAAGATCCTAAATCTGAGTTGTTCGATAAACGTCTCGACGCAGCCAAGAACTTAAGGATAGTAGAATATTTTTCTAAGAGATGTAGGAGAATACTTATAATGCAGACGCAGAATAATATTTTGTGTATTAATAACCCACAAAAAAGTTTTGTGTTGAGTTATGACTTATGAATTTGCAGTCTTGTTCTAAATCTAAAGACTGACGTCATATTTCAATACGTATTTTTGTGGAATAACACAAAAATGCTTAACAGTGTCCAATTAATATTAGAATTTGACATAACATAGAAGATTAGAATTTTCAGAGCGCAATAGCTTTGTCCACACTGGGCCTTATTTTGTTCATCAAGGGCATGCGTTATAGCGCAGTCAACAGCGAACGTGAGGCATGCCCGTGACGCGCGTTGAAATCGTAGCGCTCGCTATGACACTTTTCTTTCAACGCGGGTAGATTTTGACTCATTCAATTATTGAATAATATGCCAAACGAAAGTTGAATAAAAAGAAGATTCAGACGAAAATTGAAAATGAAATTGCATAATATGGACATAGCTTATATACAATATTGTGAATATAATATGAGAAAAATAAATATGAAACTCACATTACTATTTGCCGCAACATTTAGCTATGAATTTAAAGTCATATTTTAATTACCGAACACTAGTTTAACAATGTGGTCGATATGGTATCAGTGCAGTCCACCCCCAATTTTTCGGGGTGCGGTCATTGAACCCAAGGGTGCATGTTAATCATCACTGCACAATGACAAGGGGGTGCTCATTTTAATCATCATGTGATCAACGAGTCGAAATTTGAGTTGGAACAGTTAATTAGTACTAATTTGTTGTAGGACCACGGACTTTATATTTTGAGTTTATAGCTTAATTAGTTTCAGATAGTAAATAATCTATATAATGCATACTGCATAATATCATAATAATACTTTTTGTTGTAGTTTACAATAATATTTTGAATAAAAAGACTGCAATTGTACAATACTATATAACATTTTATTCAAAAACTTACAAATACAAGATTACATATGGAGGACATACAAAAAAATCTTTAAGTACATTAATTAAAAAGTAATATTTAATTATAATAAAAATAGCATTAATTGCCAAAAAATTTGGAGGCCAGGGTACCCTCGAAATTCTTATACATACGTAATACCAAAACCATTTTCTCATACGAAAATATTTAACATGTTTGAGTTATTTTTCAGCTTAAAATAGTAATTACCTAGGTTCCTGTACAAAAGTTTACTTCAAAATATTTAAACACTAAAAATAGAGTAAAACACTAAAAAGTATATAAATAAATAGTAAATTTACTACAAAATATTTAAACTCTAAAAAATATTTCTTAGTAAATAAATATTTTGTAGTAAATTTACTATTTATTTATATATTTTTAGTGTTTTACTCTATTTTTTAGTGTTTAAATATTTTGAAGTAAACTTTTGTGCAGGAACCTAGGTAATTACTATTTTAAGCTGAAAAATAACTCAAACATGTTAAACATTTTCGTATGAGATAATGATTTTGGTATTAGGTACGTATACAGTATGAGAATATGTATTAGTAATTAGATAAAGACCAAACCTTGTTAATAAATACGCTTTTAAATATTCTTTAGTAACTTGGGTTAAAAGTTTTAGTAAATGTCACCCGTTAGTTTCAGCAATTTTAACACAGTGCCGACGCGATATCCTGTTTTTAAAAAACCGTCTAAAATTCATTTTGTCCACATAAGGATGAAGTTTGCTGTAAATATTTCGGATGTAATTATTTTTTTCTTTGTTATCTTCATTACAATTTGGATGATACTTTTTTACTTGTATCAAATTCTTTTTTGTTGAAAGAATATATTCATCTGGACATTTGTAGAAGAAAACGTGTATGTTATTTGCTTTGAATAGATTTTCATCTATTTTAGACGATTTTATTATTTTTGCACGTGGCAGGTGTAACTTTTTGGCGGCACTTGTATCTGTAAAAATATACTTTATTCTGTATCTCTTTTCTAATTCTTGTTGAATAGTTTCATATTGCGATTCTACTAAATCTTGTTCAGATTTACTTTTTTTTTCACAACATGCAGAAAAATTAAAAGTGGAGAAACATCTTTTTAAAAGGACTGTTTTTTCGGTATCACCTTGGCCTTGTATGCTTTTACTGTCAATAGTTTTTAAACCTTTTAATCTTTTTATATTACTTTTCTCTTTTGAATTAATCACATTTAGGTCCGAGTGCATTTTCTTTTGATTTTTATTTAGACTTTCGTTTGTAAACTTTTTACTTTTATACAAATCTAAATCAAAGCTCAAATAAGATCTCATTTTATGTTCATTTAAAATTTTTGATGTATTACGACGAAATTTAAGTAGCCGCTTAGGTCTTAAGTTATTTTTAATATGTCTTGCAGATACCTCTATATTCTTCTGTTTTTCCAAACGAGCAAAATGTTGGCTACCACGATTATTATTCATATTATAAATATTATTAACTTTTGGTATAATATTTGAAACAAGAGCACAATTAGTCGTGTATTCCAAATTTCGATTTGCGGTCTTTGCAGACGAATTAAAAAACTTTTTTGTGCAAAAGCATTTCTGTAATTTACTTCTTGCAAAAGTGCTTTGACTTCTCCTCTTAATGTGCCGTGATTGTGATGTTTCATCACGAAGCCTTCTGTTTACTTTTTTATGTCTGTATTCACTATCGTCGACTGGCACTTCTCGCAAGCCATCCACTTCTTTTTTACCAAATTCTATGTGGAAACCCAAATTGGAACCGATACGAACGTAGTTTCTACTCTTGTGATCAGGAACAGATTTCTTGAATCTTATACCATCAGTTACATCTTCTCTATAATGATGTCCCGTTTGTATTCTTTTGGATTTACAAGTACAGCAGGGTGTCGCATTTGTGGCGAAATCCCGTACATTCGAGACCGTGATCGCACTGCAATCCTTGTAAATCCTTTTTTGTATCCTCTCGTAGCACTTATATGGATCGCACTGTCCAGGTATACACAAGTTTGGCTCGCACTCGTAAGGAAGCAGACCTTTGTTTTTCGAGAAGTACTTCCGTCGCGTTTGGCTCAATTGTGAAGCTGTTTGCTTTTTACTGCTCACTTGGAAATTGACTATAGGTTCTTGCGATTTGTTTGATGTATGTTTTGTTCCTTTGCGTTGAGATGTAAAGTTTGACATTATGGCTTTCGTATTCGTCAAGGGCTTATGACTGCGAGACGAAGTCTTGACTACATCAGCGCCTTTGTTAGTTTTGTGTCGAAGTGTGCCATCGCAATTGTCTTTAAAAAACTCAATACTGAAATTAATGGTAGATCCTATACGCACGCACTGATTGTTTGAAGAAAATGTATCATATTTTGGTTTGGCTTTTTTTGGAACTACCCGTGGCACTCCAATATCATTCTGTTGGAATGAAGTTTGAATTCTTCTATGTTTCGATGGTATTCCAAACTTACTACTAGTTCCTAGAGATTTTTTATTTAGATGACTGGTTCCGGAGCCAATGTTCTTTCTTATCAAATTTCTAGCTTCAATCCTTTGCAAGCATTCGTAAGGATTACATGCCCCGGGATCGCAAATCCCAGGTTCACATTCATAAGGGAGTAAAGCAGCCATAGTAATGTGTTGTCTTCCATGTTTAGATTTAGTTACTTTTTCTTTTGTGAAAGACTGCTTAGGTTTTCTTAGAATACTTGTGGTGTTATAGACACTAGTAGCATTTCCTTTATTTGAGTTCTCTTTATTTGACAAAACTTTATCTGAATACCATTTATTTTTTACTCCAGCCATCACACCTACAGAGTGCACTTCGGTCAGTAAGGGCTTTTTCTGTTTGTTTCGAAGTTTCAGTGTACAAAAACATCGTTTTATTAGTGAATCGCCCCGCCTAGCACTTGATTTTGCAGGTCTAAGATTCTGTGTCTTTGTAGTAACTGATGCCTCATGAATGTGTTTACTTAACTTGTCGTATTTCTTGCCGTATAGCTCGTAGTCGTAGTTTTTTGAAGTCGGAACACTTTCTTTATAAAATTCAACATTGAAACCAATTTGAGAACCAAATCTTGTACATCGCTTTCCCGAATCTATGTAGTCGTAAGGTACCGACTGCCGTTTTACATAAACTTGTTCGTTACGTTTTTTGTGGCTATTGCTTTGAGATTGTATTTTTGCATTTTTAAAAGAAGGCTGTTGAGTTAAAACTCCAGCTTGTACTTTTCTCGCCGTTTTCGTTGCAGCAGATATGGAGCGTGTTTTTAATTTACGTTTATATAATATTTTATAGCATGAAGCCGGGTCACACTCACCAGGAACACACATGTCTGGAATACACTCACGCGGTAAAAGCTGCTCCTGCGGTTGTAAGCTTATAGTGTTCATTTTTGTACCTGGTGTATTTTGACTTCTGCTAACATAACTAACAGCAGGCTTCAAGGCAAGTTTTGAAGGTTCATGCTTAGATTTATCAATATTTTTGCCATGGCTTTTATTTTGCAATTTCATGGTACAGAAACAACGTTGATCCTTAGGAACCGAATAGTACGCCTTGTTAGAGGATGTTATCGCATTTTGTGTCATTTTGCTTCTCAAACTATCATCTTTTCTTGGAATTGTAACAGGTAACATGTCATGTTTTGTTTGCAAGCATGGATTGTCTTTATAAAATTCAATATTTAAACTGATTTTAGATCCAACACGAACACTATTATTCCGAGATTCTTTTTGTACTTGGTTTTTGGTTTTACCATTTCTACTATAAATGGTCTTTAAGTTCATAGTGCAATAAGTTTTTTCCCAATATTGACTTGATTTTGTAAACGTTTGATGCTCACTGACATGATACAATTTAGACTCACTTGATTCGCATAAAACAGTTTTACGCTCTGCAAACTGCCAGGGTGTTCCTGGTACCAACCATGTTTTTTTTAATTCTGTGTCTGATAAAAAAGACAGAGACTTAGAAAGAAGGCATAAATTATTCTTTTTAAACTGGCTTTGGAGCTTAAGTTGTTTTAATAACTTTTTAGGTGTAACATTATTATTCTGAGATATGTGCATATAATTACATATAATATGTGAATGCCATGCTGCATAAGAGTTACTTACATTGCATGTTTTATATTCATTTGGAGGCATTTGACTTGGAAGTTTTTTTTCAGACATCGCTTTCGCTAAAACTGATTCCAAATTACTTGTCAGAAGTGTGTTTACTGTGTATACGTTTGGCGCAAATTGTTCGTTCATTGATTTATTCCTGTTCCTCTGCTTAGTCAAATTTAGTGTGCACATGCATCTCTTAACCATTGTATTAATTACAGAAGTTTTAGACTTATTATTTCTTTGGGTATAATTATTAGAATCATAATTTATAGGGGATTTAATTTTGTTTGCTTTAAAAATGGGACTATGACGTTTTATTGATTCTATGGGATTTATTGGAACGACCCTTCTGCCAATCTCAATAGCAAAACTGAAATTTGAAGATAGTCCTATACTAGTTCTATCCTTCATTTTAGGATACGTAGGTACAACATTTGATTCTAATTGCTCATTGTCTTCGAATGTATTTACATCGTAATTCGCAGACTTCCTTTTTCGAAAAGATGATTTTGACTGAGCTTTCACGTGTTTAAATTTTCTTTTATGAACTCCACTAGCAACGGATATCATCTTTGGAAAATCTGTTGTTGTGATTTCATGTTTCTGTTGATTTATTTTTTCTAAACACAAACGGGGATCACATCTACCGGGAACACAAATTTTGGATTCGCATTCAAAAGATTTCATCAGACGCATTTCTTTATTAGTAATCTTCGTACTTTGGTCAACCATTTCGTTTTCTAATTTAATGTCTTTAAAAGAACTTTTTATTTTACTTTTGCTTTTGGCATATTTTCTTAATTTTGTGACTATTTTGTTTGAGTTTGTTTTCATCTGGTCCTTATTTTTTGAGGCAGTATCCAAAATAGTAACTTTTCTTTTATTGTTTTTAGTAAAAAAATTGCTTTTTCGTGCCCCAATTGATTTGATTGATTTACTTGACAAATAAGGCGATACCGTATTCGTCTTGACCGATTTATGAGTATCTTCAGGTTTATTTTCCTTAAAAAATTCTATATTGAAACTAATACTAGAGCCAAATCTGACGACCCTTCTATTATTTTCATTTAATTCAGTAAAATCGTTTTTTGCTATTTGTCGTTTTCTCTTGTTGTAATCCTCAATGCATTCATTAGGATCGCACCCATACACTGAACAGCTGCTTTTACTTTTCTTTGCCGACCTATGCATCTGTGTGGAATGGATTTTCATGTCACCACTTTGTCCTGAATGAGAATAATAATCCGGTATTGGCGTATACTTTTGAGGTTCCGCTGGTTTAAATTTTAACGTACAAAAACAACGTTTTAGCCTTTTTCCATCGTCGGTTTTACTTCCTAGTCTGCCGAACGTAGCTGTATTGCCTTTTAAATTTTTTTTGCGTATGTCCTTCTTGCTGGATACAAACTTCACCAAATTTTGTCGTACAGGAGTTTGGTTCTTATCATCAGTGATTGTGTCGTCGCATTGACACATAACTGATTTTTTCTTCTTGCGTCGACTTGCTTTTGATACAATTTGTTTAAGGGACTTTCGTCGCCTTTTTGTACTCTTTTTTCCTTTACTTAATTTTATTTTATCTAAACATTCTTTAGGAATGCATATATCCTGTACACAATCAGATTTACATTCTAAATGTTTCAAAGTTCGTTTCTTTTCAAGGTCCTCGTAAAATTTCCGAATAGAATCTTTTCTTATTTTAAGCACTAACTTCTCTTGTGGACATGGGCACAGTCTGGGGTCTAGCTCTTTCTGATACTTCGGACTACTCTTGTTATTTTTATATTTCACGTCTCCTACCCTGTGTCGTGATTTAGACGGTTTCTTAATACTTAATTTTAACATTTCGTCTGAATTCGTTTTTATACCACTCTTCTTTTCAGGAAATAGCTTACGTTCAGAAATGACACTCCTAACTTGAGCATTTACTTTACGAGATGTGTTATTGAAATTTTTACTAACTCGCGAACTTCGTGACGATGCCCTGTTAATTTTATATAAGGATGGTTCTTTAGTTTTTATTCTTAGAACAGGTGCTGAAAAATCTCGTTTTAATTTTGACTGGAGATTCTTGGACTGTTTCTTCAACAAGCTGCTAAATTTCGCCAAACATATACAAGGTTCTGACTTAATGAATTCCGGCTTAAATCTTACTCTCCTCTTAAAGTTTTGTCTTGTATAAACGGAGCTAACATCTGAATGACCGCTTATATTATTGAGTTTCCTTGTACATCTGCAACAGTTGCACGATTCGTAGGAACCACTGCGTTTTATACGCGTGATATTCCTGTTGTTTTCAGAATCATCTAGAAATGGAGCTCGTATGTCATCGTATACAGCTCTGGTTCGTTCTAATTTATCGATAAGTTTACTTTCCCTCAACGGAAGATATTTGTCGCGGTACAATCTGTCAATCTTAGATCCCGTGCGTTCAATTTCTTTGTTAGTTTTATAATGTTTGTAAAAACAAGTGGAACAAGAACATGAATCGTCTCTACCTCTTCTCGACTTCATCAGTTTTTCAGTGATCACAGATCATCAGAGATCTTCAAAAGTGCCTCATCTAGCCGATACAGGAGTTCAGAAACTTCTATTTCATCACAGCATCACAAAAGCTAGAAAAAATAATGCTTTAGTCAAAAGGTAGCGATCTAGCAAATTCTAGCGACCTATAATTGTGATTTTGCAGTCATTATGTGTGTAGTTAAATAAGTTTATTTTCGAAAAATTTCGAAAGTGGTAGCTAACAGAGATAGAAAGGAAAAGTATATTGGTAGGTTAATAGTTATAAATTATAATATAATTTAAGAGTATAACCTTGTCCTACAAATAAAACAAACCATATTTTAGAATTAAGGACCATCAAGTCAAAGTATGAAATCCTTTCTATCTCTGTAATAGCTAAATTAGCTACCAATTTCTAGATTTTTCGAAAATAAAAATGTTCGTCTTATCACAATGTAGCTAAGCTATTAAAAAATTAGCTTGTTTAGTAATCACAAAAAAATTGTTCTAGGGCTCCCGTACTATAAGTCAAAATATAAATCCAGATCTTTCGGAATATATTATGTTCTATGTTGAATAATTAGTAATAACACCTAAGTGCTCACAATTTGTATCGAATAAAGAAGTTTTAAAAAGAGCGGATTGTGAACGCCAGCAAGTGAACATCGTAATCCAAAGAAAGGTCGCTTTTTTCGGTCACCTACAAAGAGGATCCCAATATGAATTTGTACGGTTGATCATAGAGGGTAGATTTCCGGAAAAGAGACCACCTGGTAGACCAAGAAGAAAATGGATAGATGACATAAAGGAATGGACCAGATGTAGCTATCCACAATTAAATAAATTAGCCCAGGACCGGAAGAAATTCAACCAGCTGACCGCCGAACTTCGTTATGAAGAGGGCACTAAACGATGATGACCTAAGTGCTGAAATTTCAATAGGCTTTACTCACTGAAACGGCCAATGATATTGTATGTTACTAACGTAACTAGATTGGCAGTCTACGACAGAAACGCGTCACCACTTTGAAGATGCCTGCAGGCATATCTGCCATACATAATGACATAATAACATTATGAAGTGACATTGTCTTTTGGGCTATCAAGTGGTTACGCATTTCTGAGAATCGTTTGTAAGACATTGCCACTCTAGTATTTCAGAAACTCATTGGAAACGGCAGAGATAGAATTCGGTACTTATAATATGGTATCATCTGGTAGTTTTTATACCGAAAAATGTACGGCTCCCGCGCAATAAACCTACAATTTTTGCCTTGAACGAGGTTGCGGGCAACACCTAAAGAAAAACATATTCTCTTTCCAGCTCCCAATAAATTAATAATGATGAAATGAAATCGATGATTTTGGGAAGTGCTCAGCATAAAAATTGTTAGTTTCCACTTTCCACATAAACTCGGATTTCTCTCCATACGATGGTTAGGCTGAAGCAACATAGCTAAGGGTGTAAAGAAAGAGGATAGTAAAGAAAAGAATACCTATTGTACTTTTAGTAGGTTCCTAATACTATCTTAAAGTTGTCGTGACTCGTGAATAGTGATTCAACGTGTTGGCTAGCCTCACGCGACTCGGCGCGCCGCGCGGCTATGTCGGCCGGCAATTTTAGTGACCGTTATCTTAAAATTTTTCTTCATTCAAATATGCCAAGATTCACTATAATTTTTTCATTTAAATTAAAATCGATACTTTGGATTTAAACCCAATTTTAACACAAACAATTTTTAACAATAAAATTATGGAATGACAATTTTTCGATCAAAAAGCCTTCAAATCAATGTCAACTTGTCAAGGTTACGAAATAATAAAAAAGAAAATCATAAATTTATAATGAGGATTCAATAAGATTTTTTTTAAGTATAATAGATAATTCAAACATGGGATTCTTATTATTTACTATTCCGTTGATCTATTTATAGTATATTATTGTATTAATGATAGCATTTTACAATCATCAGTCACAAAGGTTAGTGACTCGGGAGACACCTGCGTGACAGGTTGTAACCAAAGTCTGACTTCATTATAAACTAAACTTACCTAAAAGTTTTCAACTGAAAATCCAACACAACAAATGAGTCACTCACAGGTAACACAAGCGCACACAATAATATCAACACTTTCACACAACAAAACTTGTTTCAGTATTTACTAAGTTATTTCGCGAGTTTCGCAATAAAATACAAGCCACTAACACACGCCTTCCCCGACCGAAAGTCAACGGAAACTAATTTTTTTTCACTAAAGTTTTGAACGCTACCAGCGCGTCTGCTGCGCCATCTATCCGTGTATATTTGAAACTTTGACATACGCTTTAGTTCAGAAAAAACACAGCAGATGGCAGTATTAGTACAAGTAGCCGGCCAGGCAATTTCAAATTTTATAGATTACGTACCTACCACAATAGTCGTTGCTAGTAGCTATTACATTATTTATCATCAATTATTTTGCATTCTTTATTTAATCCGAATCAAATTTGCCAATTTAATAAACTGTAATAAGTAATAACTGTTAAAATTGTCAAGCGGAACAAAAATTAAGAAACGCGATTTTACCGCCATCTATTACAGCAGCGTAAATTAGGCTGCGCTCCAGAGTACGTCTTTGTTACTTAAGTGCACAAAAGATGGCGTTAGTAGTATCGAATTATGCCCTATATATTATAATTATTATTTTGCAAAATTTATGTACCTATTTTAGGTTTAGGGACAATTAATATTACTTTATAATGTAAATAATAAGTTAAATTTTAACTTGGTAATAAAGCCGACATATTTATTAATAATCGGCCAAGTGCGAGTCGGACTCGCGCACGAAAAGTTCCGTACTGTTGAAGAGCAAACATAGACCAAAAATTGCGTTTTCTTATGGGAGCCCCCCTTAGTTTTTTATTTTATTATTGAAGTAGACATATGAAGGCCTTTGCGAAAATACATATTAAGTGCCTTGCTCTTATTGATATCAAGCAAAAAAGGCCAACAAAGTCATATTTGTTGTATGGGAGCCCCCTTCAAATAGTAATTTTATTTTGTTTTTAGTATTTGCTGTTATAGCGGTAACAGATATACACAATCTGTGAAAATTTCAGAACTCTAGCTATAACCGTTCTTGAGATACAGCCAGGAGACAGACAGACGGACAGGCAGACATCGAAGTCTCATGAATAGGGTCCCGTTTTCACCCTTTGGGTACGGAACCCTAAAAATTTTAAATAAGTACACAAAAGTATATGTATAGTAGATGTTTTGTCTTGTACTATCAGAGAAGTTGATTCATAATTATTCAAATGACGGACCTACGCAATTCGGTCGCGTTATGTCAAACCTAGCCGGCAGGTCACAGCCCCAACTCGACAAAATAATCTAAGTCCGATATCTGCCTATGAATCCATTTCTTAGTTGGTACATTAGAAAAGTCACTCGAAAGACAAGGATTAAACAGTTTATCAACTATTGGGACTCTCTAAGTCAGTTTAGGACCTAAACTTTGTTAGTTTTGCTACAACTCGAGAATAGCCAATACGATTTTGGTAATTTTAGTCTTGAACCCAAATGGTTTACATGGTGAGAAAGTTTAGAAGCAATGTGATATGAAGCTAACTGGTCATTTAATTTAATATACCTACACAAGTAGGGCATCGAAATCCGGACCCAATTTTCAAAACCCGGGTTTTCGGGTTTTTTAAAATGAAAACCCGGGTACCTGGGTTTTTGGGGTTTTTTCGGGTTTTTTAAAAATTCAATGATTAACGATGCGAAAATACTTTAAATATGATTTTCAGCGATTGCCAGCACCTTTCCAGTAAAATACTATTTAAATACCATAGTGTGTGGTCAAGGCGGTGCCCAACCAAGTCTCGAGTGAACGGGCACGGCCGTATCATACTTTTTGGTAGGATTTTTAAAATATGTATTATTAATTATTATTAATTAATATTTTTATGACAATTAGTCTTTAATGCTCTTACAGCTTTTCCTTTAAAATATTATATTTTGTTTAATTATGACCAATATAAATATTTAAACCTATACAATATGTTATAAAAATAAATGATTTGTATGTTAGTTTGTAATAAATACCTTTTATCAGGTCTGGCCCTTAATAATTATCAAAAAAACGAAAAACCCGAAAAGCTCGAAAAACCCGGGTTCCATTTTTGAAACCCCGGTTTTTTCATGATCCCAAAACCCGGGTTTTCGGGTTTCGGGAAAACCCGGTCTCGATGCCCTATACACAAGGTGTCTTCACTTCTTCAGCCCTGTATCATAGGCATTGTTCCATAAACTAATGTTACTATTTGTATAGTATTGAAAATATTAAATACATTATGAAAAATTTTATTATCTATAAAAACTTTAAATTAATAACAAATTCCTTGTTGTATAAATATAAAATCACAACATAGCGTTACTCTTCTTCTGATTCTGAATCCGACGGCCACATACTTCTTGAATCCCTTACATTTTCCACTGTTTTTAGGAATTTGTTTTGTGCTTCAATTACACTTTGACTGTCTGTGCATCCGGCATATGTGATGAGTATGTCTGAGTTTAATTCTAAAAACGAGTGGCCCCATGAGAATTTGGATAAATAGAACTTAGCTTCTCGCTTATGTCCCGTAATGTACATGGCGGCTGCTAGGGCCTCAACACAACTCAGTTGATATGGTTTACCATAATTTATCGGATTTGCCGCTACTAAAAATGGTAGTAGCCTGGGATGGGGTGACTTCATCCTACCGAACGGAGTTTCATCAATTTTTGCCCATGAACAGTCTATAACTGCAATTCCAAATTTTTCTATGATGTCTTTGTCATCAGGACTAACAGACTGAGTGCCGGCAGGTGAAAGGACTAAGCCTTGAAAACGTTGGCCGAGTTTTAAGTTCTTGATCAGGTTATGTCGCAAAAGTTTTCTGCCTGAACATTTTTTCGGATCGCAATGGTTAAGGTCCCACATGCTCACATTAAAGGTAGCCTCAGCACCGTCACTGTCTGAGGCGTTAGAACTGCGGTCGCTATCACTATCATCTGATGAATCGAGAGTCAGATCCTTGAGTTTCTCGGCATATTCGCGTTCAACATGTCGATTTGATGATTTTGCTAATGCTTTGCCTTTTTTCCCAGGCGCCATATGGATAAAGATTTTATATTTTGATGTCAAATGTGTAGATCTCACTAAAGTTATTAGGAATTTACTTTTATTTATAGATTTTGAGAATATTTTGAACAAACTAAGAATCCAATCACCAATGCAAATGTTGTTTACTGTCAAGACTCAAGTTTCAACTGTGAACTGTCAACTCTCAAGTCAACTGTCAAGTGCCAAAAGTAACAAGTGTCAATCATTGACAGAAGTTTTTTTTTTGCTAGTATAATAAAGCAAAATACTATGATTGTGGAGCCTAGAACCACCATTAAATATAGTTTTTACTTCCTAGCATTCCTATTACTTTTGACATGATTTTTACTGACACTTAAGTTATTCTGACATTTTCAGGCATAAATTTATTGATTGCAATTCAAAAGTAAAAAGGTTGTATTTTTTAAATATTTTTATCTTTCAATCTTGCGGTTACAACTGTATTAGTTGTATTACTGTATTGTAAAGAATATTAATATTTTTTCATTCAATATCCACTACCTAATTAGAAAATAATGTCTTTCACAAGAGGAAGGATGCACAGCGCTTCTATGGCAGGTACGCAACCGACAATTGGATAAATCACAAACCACAAAAAAAATCTGCGAACTGCGAAGTACCAGTTACCACCAAGCGCTATCAAGTGAAAAAAAATGGTCTTTCAGCGCTGTTACTTTCACAGTGAACTCTCTACAAGGAACACAATATACACATTACACACCCTAAAGAATTATCACTTATTTTTGTTACACCCTGTGTTATGGGTGTACAACATGACAGCCGAAATCATGGGCTTCGGCCTGATCGAGCATAACATCTCGCTCGGAAGTCGGCTCTACCTTTGCGGCCTCCACTCCACCCATATTCCCAAAACAGTACTTATTAGTCACTTCCTACCTAGCTCCATTGAGAATGCTCAGAACACAACAAGGTTATCTTCACCTACGTCATTTGATGCTTTACTGTGTGTACCTACCTTTAACTTTTTACTCTACAAAAGTTTATATAGATAACATCTAAATGTGAGTATTATATTGTGTATCGGTTTTCATTACGCATTATAATTATTAGTAGGCATTTACGTGTAGACCGTACAAAAAGTTTAACCGAAAACGCTTTTAACGATATTGTTACTAATAACCACGAAATAAAGCTAATGACTAATAGAAGTTATAAAATGTAGGTATGGATTATAATCCGGCCATACCTACGTCCTACATACTTCCATACTATTCTAAAGTACATAATATTTACTAGTATTGTGAAATGTTAAAGTGTGTCCGTCACACGTCAGTCTGTTACCTCTTCACGCACAAACCGCTGAACCGATTTTGCTGAAATTTGATATGGGGATACTTTGAGTCCCGGGAAAGGACTGCCGATACTTTTTGTCGTGAAAAAATTTATGGTTCCCGCACGATATACGAATGGCGCAACAGTTGCGGGCGTCATCTTGTAAATACTACAATAATTATACCTATTATTATAATGCCCACAAACCACAAGTCACAAGTCACAATGCAACGTATAGGAATCAGTTAATCGTGCAGTATACGAAGATTTTTTTGTTATAATTACCCTGTCTGCTCCCAAAAGTTGGCGTCTTATATTTCCCGAATCCCGAGAGTTGGTGTCTTATAATATATCTCCATATTATTTACTAAAATATTTCAACCGATTTACGGTATAGCGAGTGCCGTCGAGTAGAGTAACAGCCACTTTCCTATTTAACTTTACAATGTTAAAGTACTGATTTACAAGCGTGTCCTATTATTTTTATCGATTTATGTTAGGTAGTAACAGGTGACCTTGCAAAATGAAAATTATGTAAGTAACTATAACGATTAACGAAATTACTAGATGAATCACTGTTTACCTAGAATCTAGATATAAGAGTTTCCTACGTTGTAACTTCTAAGGACGTCTTAAAGAAATATGAATATGTCCTCGAAGATCTAAAATCGCAAAACAGCAATAACTGCTAATTGCTAATTATTTGCTACCGAATACAAATAACTATAACTTAAAACTTTTTATAGTTACCACTATCCTTCTAAGACGTTCTTGATAAAAGTGACCTGGCAGATACTCCACTTTAAACGGATGGCTCTTTTATTTAAGAGTAGACTTGAAATCAGCACAGGATAGGAAGTGCCTACTACCTAGCTATAGGGATTTTGCTGTGACCTTCCATGTCCATTCCAATATTTTGTATTTTTTAAAGAATTTTATAACATTGTCATGTGTGTTTGCTTTAATTTTCTGTAATTTTAGCTGTTGATGATTATATTAATGACTATCCTACAATGTTATTTCAAAAGCACGAAAGCTAAATCATACGGTAGGGTACCTATATATCAGCATTGTTTTTGCTATAATTACAGAGATAACGGCGTATATAAAATTAACTGTAACCGAATACTGTCGTAGAATGATACATTATTAATGCTGATCGATTTCCATTCGACGGTTGACATTGTTTGACATGGTGATAGTTGTAATTGTCTACACGGGTCGCGGAATAGGCAGACATCAGTCAAACACTAAGTAGAGTGGTAGTTTTTTTGGCTAGGTGAGTTGAATTTTTCGGTAATTTTCAGTTATTTGCCTTTATTTTTGTATGGGCTTTTACCAAGTTTTTCAAAATGAAAAAAAAAATGATTTTGTAATTTAGCGAACAAGGGGTGTTAGGTTTTTAATTTTTTTCGTTACGGATTTTCGTGATACGGTCGCCGCGCTCAAAAGCAAAACCCGCGAATAAAGATATTGCAATTAGCAATAGCAAATCTGAAGTATACGCTGTATACGGTCTACCGTCTACATCAGTCTTTTTTCTGATTATTTTTATTTTTTACCGAATACCTACTACAAAATATGACTGAGGAATTGAGGATGTAATTTTTAGGCTTGGCGTAGACCTTGCTATTGTTTCATATAACTGCCTAGGCAGCCCATCCCATAATCATAATAATGGGGCTTGGCCTAACCGTGTGCCCTTGAGACATTAGTGACATAATACTTATGAAGTTATGACCCAGTTAGAGCACCCATCTTCCATGAAGTACGATGGTTTTAGACCGGAACTACAATATTTGTACTATAGATTTAGGACTTTTACGGATACTTGGGTATGGCTCGGCAAATTAGCTTACAATTTCCAATTCAGAAAACCAGCCAATAATAATTGTGTTATTTTTGTTTTATTAGTTCATGTTACCTGTGCTAACTGCTAGAGCAATAATTTTACGTTCCTGTACTAAATTTACGTTACAGCCTCCCCTACAGCCTACTGGTGCTTGTAATTTGCACTGAGGAAAGTCCATTTAATATTTTTATTCCAAAATATAATATTATTTTTGTTACAGCCTGCATCAACTACGAGAAGGATCTACCCAAACTAAACAAGGACGACAAGAAGGGCACTTTAAACATCATGGATGCTGATTGTAAGTTTTTCAGACAGCTAAAAATTTTGAAAAAGGAAAACCCGAGGATGATCTTTTGGTACCCAAATCCTTCAAAATGTGCTGGATGTTACTCGCAACTTATTTGCCTGCAATTTCGTTTATCGTGAGCGGTGAGACGATAGTAGACGATAGTAGACTTTTCAAGATTCATCAAAATTGATTCAGCGCGTTTGAAGAATGAAGGGGAAATACATAGCCAGACACGTAACTATATTTAGTAGGTACATATTATAATTTAAATGGATTAAGATTTATATTACCGTGTTTGTTTTAAATTATGTACTTACCTAGGGATTGCAATCCGGATACTTCGAAATCCGAAAAATCCGGATAATCCGGATTTTTTGGGCCTATGAAAAATCCGGATTTTTATTTCTCAAAATCCGGATTTTCGGTTTTTTCGAATAGTAGATAAAAATGATAAAAAAGAAGCTTTTACGTAATATACAATTAATTAAATGGTATTGTGTAATATCTGACATACAAATTCACATTTGCTTAAAGGCGCTATCACAACTTTGCGTGGCCTACACGTACGAAAGTCAGAATTCCGTATATCTAACATTCTATTGTGTAGTTATTTGGAGGTTATAATTACATTACTTTACATATCTTTATTTTATTTATAAGAAATAACGACATATTTTAGTTTTTTATAACCTAGCTCTTATTTTACTATATTTATTATTTATTATGTTTTCTATATGATAATATAAGTGCAACTATGATAAATTAACAATTATTTTAGAACATTCTAGTATTTAATACAATGTTTTTTCTAAAATATCTTGCTTTTGTTTACATTGAGGTTATAATTATAAATTATAATTGTTTACGTAGCCAATGCCGGTTGCCGATTTGTGATTCTGTCTAATTAAATAAAGGAATAAAGTAAGTTTATAATATGACGAAACGTTGATTAAAAGGATAAGGTCCAAATTGGGCTAATTTTAATAGTGCCGGCCAACGCAAATAAATGCATTATTTAAATATATCATCATCAAAGGAATAGTTTTTATTATGACACCAAAGTTCTAAGTCAAGTGTCCGAGTTGTTATTCAAGGTCAAAGTTTGTTAATAATGTATGGAATAAAACTTATTTTATTAATTAAAAGCAATAAGTAATCGATCCCAACGTCCCTATCCGAGTCATAGAACAGATTAGAAGCGAAATACCTACAAATGATTTGGAAAAATTCAAAGGAAGGGGAATACTCTACGTGCTTGGGGTGCGCACGGCATTTGCCTAGTATTCCAAGTAAGCAATGAGTTGTGCCCTGCAAGCCCCAAGCACATAGAAGATCCCTCTTCCTTTGAATTTTTCCAAATCATTTGTAGATATTTGGCTTCTAATCTGTTCTATAACTTGGATAGGGACGTTGGGATGGATTACTTATTGCTTTTAATTAATAAAATAAGTTTTATTCCATATATTATTAACAAACTTTGACCTTGAATAACAACTCGGAGACTTGACTTAGAACTTTGGTGTAATAATAAAAAATATTACTTAGGTTATGTTGTATTTAAATAATGGGCTTATTTGCGTTGGCCGGCACTTTTAAAATTAATCCAAAATTGTATGGATGTTGGATCTTGTCCTTTTAAATAATTATTTTAAGTCATTATTCTGTGCAATAGCCTAAATATAAATATACTATCTAACTGCTGAGCAAAGGCGCTGCCCGAATCTTTCACTTATCTTGCCCCAGCGTCACCGTTTGTCAGCCCAGCTGATATGCCTTCAGTGGGGAGTTTATAATCGTGTTCTAGGCTAAATTCTTCGAAATCTTTGGTTCCTCATTGGTAACGTAACCTCTGACGAGTTGGCTAGTAATAAAAAAAATAGAATCCTCGCCAGAACCCTAACTGGACAATGTAAGCTGCACAAGCACCTTTCCAGAATAGGTGTTAATAGCTTTACGACCTGCAGATTCTGTGACACATCTATTCACCTCCTACTTGACTCTACTAATTTACTAAAGGGGAAATTAGTGGCACCAATCCAAATTACGTCGTTAAATTTATGAGCAGCACTAGGTTGAGGACGGTACTCTAATACGAAGGAGTCACAATAGATTAAGGATCAAGAATCAAGGATCGTCGTAACGTGAGGATACGTCAGAGCATAGCGCTATCTTTTCTTAGGCCTAATAATAGTAGGATAACCACTCGGTAGATAACCAGCCTAGATGTATGCGGACAACGTGACCAGTCCAATGCAACTTTAGCTTGGCCGTCTTAATTCCTACGATTCTAGTTTGGGAGCACATTACGTTTTTTCGTTTTGAGATTTGAGCTCTATTGCTCTTTGGCAAACCCTGACTTGGAACTTTTGTAAATCGTAAATTGGTCAATGATTTTGTTTGCGCATCGTTGATTTTGACGAGCGAAATACACATATCAACGAGTCTGCGCTTCAATGAGATTGGTAAGTCACTATTCGTTATGGACCAGTTTTTCTGCCTTTCTGTAGTCATAAGAAACTAATTGCCCCAAGTGCAGGTACTCGTTGACATAGTGAATTTCTTGATCGTTTACCTCGATCCTACGTCTCGTACATTGTTTGTGTTTTTGACCTATTTTTTGTATGTTCCACTAGGGGCTTGCAGATCTTGGAGCATAATTTGATGATGTGCGACTGACGGCTGTAGGTGCATAAATGACGAAGTCTCCGAAAAGGGGAGATTGCTTAGGATTTTCTTGTTAACTAAAAATTCACATTTTTAAATAGTTAAAAAAATCAAGGTATTTTTAAGTTGTTAATAATATTTAAAGTACAAGATATACCTTTTTTTCGATGATGAGTGATTTTCACATCGCTTATAAGTTAAGAAAAATGTTAATTTTGAATAAGTTTTATTTTGCACTTTTTAAATGAATATTAAATAAAGAAATAATAAGAAAATAACTCACATTTAGAGCTGTTTACCAAAAATATTTAAAAATTTACAAAAAATCCGGATTATCCGGATAATCCGGATTTGAGGACAAAAAAATCCGAAAATCCGGATTTTTTTAAAAATCCGTTTTTTGCAATCCCTATACTTACCTACATAAGTACCATACAATTTCATAGTATTAATTAAGTAGGTATGTACTAAGTATAGGTACCGTTAGGAAAATACGAAGAAGACGTAATACATGATAATACTTACCTACATCTTACTCCGTAAAGGTATTACAATATGTATACTTAGGTACCTACATTTTTTATTTATTTATGTGATGGCCCCTATATGGGACCTCTTGTTCCCCCTTCAAAGAGAAGGGACAATTATTTACAATTTCAATTTACATAATGTATTACATAGATAGGTAGGTACGGCTGTGCGGTGTGCCGTTACTCATCCGTTATTTACGTTTAATACCTACATGAAATGCGGGTACATAAGTACATACGTAACTAGTAACTAGTAAACGCTTGTAACCTAACAATTACCTTGTGGATTCTAAATAAAAATTAAAAATGAATAATTATTAAATTTTGATAGTCTCGCTTATTAGTTATTACTCGAGAACGGCTAAGCCGATTTGGCTAAAAGTCTTAAAAATAGATTCATTGAAGTCCGGAGAAGGTTTGTACGGTAAGCAAATATTAAAAAAATGCGAGTAAAATACCAAAAGCGTTGTTTTCTACTTAGTACTCATCTAAAAACTTACTTAGGAAGCTTAGCTATAGCTAGGTCAATAATGAAGATTTTCGGCCATCAATTTATCTGTCTATCGATATTTATCTATCACGATATTATAGTTTAATATTTTATCGCACTCCTATTACGTACTGATGTGGAAAAGACTTAAGAAAGTAGTAATTGAAGGAAGTACTTACTGCCGATCCACACTCGCGCGCGAAGGCACGCCGCGGACCGCGCGCGAAGGCACGCCGCGGACCGCGCGCGAAGGCACGCCGCGGACCGCGCGCGAAGGCACGCCGCGGACCGCGCGCGAAGGCACGCCGCGGACCGCGCGCGAAGGCACGCCGCGGACCGCGCGCGAAGGCACGCCGCGATCCGCGCCGCGAATCGCGGCGCGAATCGCGGCGCGGATCGCACATTACTGCCAAATCCTCTCAAAGTTCGCGACATGTTCGCGCTTTAAGCGTTCTTTATTTGAAAAATTTCCCGCGCGTCTACTTTTTTCATAATATGGCGCTCGGCTTTTTAAGAATGGCCAGTGTCAAGTAAAATATGGCGGGAAAAAAAATCGTGAAAAGTTTACAAAAAGTTGTTTTTCCAGATGATCGTCAAGTCAAAAGTCTAGTAAAAGTCAAAAAATAGTATTTTAAAAAGATAAAACCGACTTCAGGTTTCACGTAAATAATTACGTAGCATTAAAATTCCATATCTCAAAAACTACTGAACCGATTTTGATGAAACTTGCAGCATTCCCTAAGTTTAACAATGCCCAATACAAGTACAACAAAAAAAGAATCACTTAAATCGGACTTGTAGTTACAGAGATATGCGTGCACAATCATAAAATATACATACATACACTTTCGAAATTTGGCACATTTGTTCAGAAGCTGATATAGAGAAATATAAAAAACTGGATAGTTCTGGAAATATTACATACATACGCGTCGAATTGATAACCTCCTTTTTTTAAAGTCGGTTAAAAGTAGTCAGTACAGTCAACGAGTCAATTCAGTTGTTTTAGTAAAGTGGTAGGCCCTTTACTAAAACTTTCGAAGGAGTTTTGGAGGGAACACAAAATGGCACGTTTCTTGAAGTTGTATCACTTGCCCACACTTGTGCACGACATCAAATTTTTAATATTTTTTTTTAATGAAATAAGGGGGCAAACGAGCAAACGGGTCACCTGATGGAAAGCAACTTCCGTCGCCCATGGACACTCGCAGCATCAGAAGAGCTGCAGGTGCGTTGCCAGCCTTTTAAGGGGTAATAGGGGAAGGTAGGGAAGGGAATGGGGGAGGGTACGGAAGGGAAAAGGGTAGGGGATTTGGCCTCCGGTACACTCACTCACTCGGCGAAACACAGCGCAAGCGCTGTTTCACGCCGGTTTTCTGTGAGGACGTGGTATTTCTCCGGTCGAGCCGGCCCATTCACGCCGAAGCATGGCTCTCCCACATCAACGCCGGTTTTCTGTGAGGACGTACGTAAAACGTAATACGTAATGGTTAATATTCTACCAACATTACACATTAAAAACCGAAATAACTCAATTTTAGGAAAATAATACAAAAACACAACGTCACTCTTTCGTATTCCCAGCAAAACTCCGCGCGTCTACTCTTTCTTGACAGACTGTATTAATATATTGTATTATCTGTTCACTAAACAATGCTGGCTTGTCTTGTATGGCAAAAGCCCTTATTAAAATAAAGATTTAAAAAAAACCCTTTGTCGCGGGACAGAAAACCGACAACATTCGGGGAACGGGCCGCGAAGTGCGAAACATATGCGAATCGGATCCACACTCATGCTTCGTAGAAATTTCGCGGCGCCGCGGCGTCGCGCACGGTCCGCGTGCGAGTGTGGATGCGGCCGGGGAACCAGCCGCGAAGTGCGAAAAATATGCGAATCGGATCCACACTCACGTTTCGCGGAAATTTCGCGGCGTCGCGCGCGGTTCGCACGCGAGTGGGGATGGGCTTTACATAATAAATTTTTACGTGTTCGGCTTCGGTGACTGGACTATTGTAGGTTTTTTTTTATGTCATACCATATTTAAGCGTAGCTACCGCCGTATTCGGCCGTATATGCCATAATAATCTATACTTATTAATATTATAAAGCGGAAGAGTTTGTTTGTTTGTTTGAACGCGCTAATCTCAGGAACTACTGGTCCGATTTAAAAAATCTTTCAGTGTTAGATAGCCCATTTGTCGAGGAAGGCTATAGGCTATATTTTATCACGCTAAAACTAATAGGAGCGAAGAAATAGAGGAAAATGTTTAAAAAAACGGGAGGAAATATATTTGAAAGGGCTTATTTGAACGCGCTAATCTCAGAAACTACTGGTCCGATTTGAAAAATTCTTTCAGTGTTAGATAGTCCATTTATCTAGAAAAACTATAGGCTATATTTTATCATGCTACGACTAATAAGAGCGAAGAAATAGAAGAAAATCTGGAAAAAGGAGGGAAATTATTTGAACGGGTTTATTTGAACGCGCTAATCTCAGGAACTACTGGTCCGATTTGAAAAATTATTTCAGTGTTAGATAGCCCATTTATCGAGGAAGGCTATAGGCTATGTTTTAGCTAAGACTAATAGGAGCGAAAGAATAGAGAAAATATGGAAAAAACGGGGGAAATTATTTGAAAGGGCTTATCTCACAGACTACTGGAACAATTTTTCTGTAATTTGGCACAGATAAGAAGTAGACCACGTAAAGGATCAAATGCAATTTTTTTTGGACTAATTTGTCTTTGAAATATCTAATTTACGCGGGCGAAGCCGCGCGGAACGTCTAGTCTATTTATCTTTGACTCAGAAGCGTAGCGAGCCTCTGCGGGACCCCATATAAAAAATTTGTTTGGAGGCCCGTAGTAAGGCTTGCCTTTCGTGACTTTTGTAAATTAAAAAAATTAAAAGATTTCATACATTTTTTCTTGCGCACTGTGTTATTTTATTGTATAATTGATATTCTTCAGCTATACGGTTAAAAGTGGTACTTACCAATTTCGTCGAAAGTCGAAAGCGTATACAGTGTACTTACACTATATTCGCTTTCGACTGTAGGTATAATGTATATTGTATGTAGATAATTTCAACTACACGAAGCTTTTAATTGCAAACTGTTTGTATTGTGTTAGGGCACGCAACTTGTCATGTCTCTAGGTCTAGTCACACCATACGAAGCCTAAATTATATTAACAAACTCTGTAGATACAAGGGATATGCAAGTAAAGCATTAAATAGAGCAGAGGTCGGCAACATTTTGGCAGGCAAGGGCCACAAGGTTTTTTTTTATTATTAAATAAGGGGGCAAACGAGCAAACGGGTCACCTGATGGTAAGCAACTACCGTCGCCCATGGACACTCGCAACATCAGTAGAGCTGCAGGTGCGTTGCCGGCCTTTTAAGAGGGAATACGCTCTTTTCTTGAAGGTTTGCAGGTCGTATAGGTCCGGAAATACTGCTGGTGACAGTTCGTTCCAGAGTTTTACAGTGCGCGGCAGAAAGTTACGCGAAAAACGCACTGTAGAAGACTGCCACTCATCGAGGTGATGAGGATGGTATGTTTTTCGCGTGGGACGATGGCGAAAAGTTGCAGGTGGTAATAGGTAAGCCGGTAGGAATCGTGTTCTGTGGAGGCTTCGCCACTGGGTGGTATGATTCCGAACAATTCCTCAGAGCACTCCCCGTGATACAACCGATAGAAGATGCAGAGTGAAGCTACATCTCGGCGTAATTCCAAGGGGTGCAAGCTGTTTGAAACACTATGACAGTCAACAACTCGAGCGGCCCTTCGTTGGATACGATCCAGAGGGAGCAGTTGGTATTTTGGCGCCCCTGTCCAGAGATGAGAACAATATTCCATATGAGGCCGAACCTGCGCCTTGTAGAGTTGTAGGCGTTGGTCCGGACTGAAGTACTGTCTCGCTCTGTTAAGAACACCAAGCTTCTTCGAGGCTAATTTGGCCTTACCCTCTAGATGATATCGGAACTGGACTTCGCTCGATATGTTGACGCCAAGTATCTCAATGCTAGGGGAGATGGTTAAAGATGTGCCCTCGAAACGAGGATATACGACCATAGTGGTAATAGTGGCAAAACAAACTAAAGGTGGGCCGCAGACCTCATACTCGTATTAACGCTAGAAGCTCAATATACCTAGTAGAGCTTGTCTAATTTGAAATGACACGCCCCACCACTTCAAAGTTGATATTTAAAATGAAACATTTTTGTACTGTGAATACGAGGGAGGGGCGCGTCATTTCAAGTTAGACAAGCTCTACCTACTACCTACACATAATGAAAGGAAATAAGTTTTATTAAAAATGGCACAAACAGTGGCTAAGGCTACTGACAGTATTAGAAAACATTGTTTTTGATACAAATAACTTATTCACAAAACATTCTCGGGCCGCAAGTAAGACGGTCGCGACTCGCGAGCCGCATGCCGCCCGCGGGCCGCGTGTTGCCGACCGCTGAAATAGAGGAAACATGGACATTGGACACCCTTAGGTATGAGTTATGATTTATGACCTACAGCTCTGCTTACCTACATGATGGCCACAGTAGAAATGCAAATAATCGGCCAAGTGCGAGTCTACCGTTATAGAGCAAAAATAGGCCAAAATTGCGTTATTTGTATGGGAGCCCCCCTTAAATTATTATTTTATATAAATATTATTTTTAATTATATTAAAGTACACATATAATTAAGGCTTTTGTGAAAATTTTAAGTGCCTACTTGTTGTCAATTTGTCATCGTTGATACCGAGCAAAAAATGTTTGAAAAATTACGTTTGTTGTATGGGAGCCCCCCTTAAATATTTAATTTATTTTGTTTTTAGTATTTGTTGTTATAGCGGCAACAGAAATACATAATCTATGAAAATTTCAACTCTCTAGCTATTACCGTTCTTGAGTTACAGCCTGGAGACAGACGGACAGACATACGGACAGACATCGAAGTCTCAGTAATAGGGTCCCGTTTTTACCTTTTGGGTACGGAACCCTAAAAAATTGAGGCACTAACCGCCGCGCCGCGCCTCGGAGACATAAATTTATTATTATGATTAACCGTCAATTTAATGAGGAGTTTGAAAAATAGGTATAAGTAATGTTTATGCAGTATGGGGCTTAGGTCAAAATTTTTAATTAATTGCATTTAAGTAAATACTAAATAGGTACCTAATTAATAATAATTAATGTTCCACTCTGGAGTGCGGCACGGGCAGTAATTTCTCGAAAGATTCTCGGGACCACTGAGATATTACGAGATATTACTAGGTACGTACGTTGCACAAGTATACCTCAGTGCACGGGACAAAGTATTTTTAGGGTTCCATAATCCGTACCCAAAGGGTAAAAACGGGACCCTATTACTAAGACTTCGTTGTCTGTCCGTCTGTCCGTCTGTCTGTCACCAGGCTGTAACTCGGGAACGGTAATAGCTAGAGAGTTGAAATTTTCACAGATTTTGTATATCTGTTGCCGCTATAGCAACAAATACTGAAAATAAAATAAAATTAATATTTAAGGGGGGCTCCCATACAACAAACGTGATTTTTTTGCCTTTTTTTGCTCTATATCAATAATGGCAACAGGTAGGTACTCAGCTTTTTTACAAAATCCTTATTTATATGTGTACTTTAATATTTAATAATAATATTAAAATAAAATAAAAAATTAAGGGGGGATCCCATACAAAAAAAAAACACAATTTTTGGCCTAATTTAGCTCTATATTTGCACGGAACCCTTCGTGCGCGAGTCCGACTAACACTTGGCCGATTTTTATTTTTATACTGTGTCATGTGTCATGTTGTGTACTTAGTACTACTATACTCCCTAGAAACTACGAATAACCTAGAAAAAAATAGTGTTGAGATATGAATCGAAACCAAAGAAAATTTTTACTCTACCGAGATGAGCGAAACACGAAAAGACTTTCGGACTAAAACGACAACCAGCAACTTCTAAGACGCGTTGATAAGTTTTTTAGAAAGTACCTACATAATAATATTTTAACGACTATTATCAAATATCTAATTATAGTTAAATACTCAGAAAGTAAAGTAAGTACCTACTTGGTAAGTGCTTTAATTTATAATATTTGCGTAAAAGCCAAAAAGCCCGTAACCCCTAACCCTATGATTATAGCTCATCATAACTTTATGTCATAAAATAAAAAAAACTTAAGGGCATTCCTAAAGCCCCATCCCCACTCGCGTGCGAACCGCGCGCGACGCCGCGAAATTTCCGCGAAACGTGAGTGTGGATCCGATTCGCATATTTTTCGCACTTCGCGGCTGGTTCCCCGGCCGCATCCACACTCGCACGCGGACCGTGCGCGACGCCGCGGCGCCGCGAAATTTCTGCGAAGCATGAGTGTGGATCCGATTCGCATATGCTTCGCACTTCGCGGCCCGTTCCCCGAATGTTGTCGGTTTTCTGTTCCGCGACAAAGGGTTTTTTTAAATCTTTATTTTAATAAGGGCTTTTGCCATACAAGACATGCCAGCATTGTTTAGTGAACAGATAATACAATATATTAATACGATCTGTCAAGAAAGAGTAGACGCGCGGAGTTTTGCTGGGAATATGAAAGAGTGACGTTATGTTTTTGTATTATTTTCCTAAAATTGTGTTATTTCGGTTTTTAATGGGTAATGTTGGTAGAATATTAATCATTACGTATTACGTTTTACGTACGTCCTCACAGAAAACCGGCGTTGACGTGGGAGAGCCATGCTTCGGCATGAATGGGCCAGCTCGACCGGAGAAATACCGCGTCCTCACAGAAAACCGGCGTGAAACACTGTGTTTCGCCGAGTGAGTGAGTTTACCGGAGGCCCAATCCCCTACCCTTTTCCCTTCCGTACCCTCCCCTATTCCCTTCCCTACCTTCCCCTATTACCCCTTAAAAGGCTGGCAACGCACCTGCAGCTCTTCTGATGCTGCGAGTGTCCATGGGCGACGGAAGTTGCTTTCCATCAGGTGACCTGTTTGCTCGTTTGCCCCCTTATTTCATTAAAAAAAACATTAAAAATTTGATGTCGTGCACAAGTGTGGGCAAGTGATACAACTTCAAGAAAAGTGCCATTTTGTGTTCCCTCCAAAACTCCGTCGAAAGTTTTAGTAAAGGGTCTACCACTTTACTGAAACAACTAACTTGACTCGTTCACTTTACTGACTACTTCTTAACCGACTTCAAAAAAGGAGGTTATCAATTCGACGCGTATGTATGTAGTATTTCTATAGCAGCTTCTGAACAAATGTGCCAAATTTCGAAAGTGTATGTATGTATGTATGTATGTATGTATGTTTTTATGTTTGTGCACGCATATCTCTGGAACTACAATTCCGATTTAAGTGATTCTTTTTTTGTTGTACTAAGCATTGTTCAACTTAGGGAATGCTGCATGTTTCATCAAAATCGGTTCAGTAGTTTTTGAGATAGGGAATTTTAATGCTACGTAATTATTTACGTGAAACTTGAAGTCGGTTTTATCTTTTTAAAATACTATTTTTAGACTTTTACTAGACTTTTGACTTGACGATCATCTGGAAAAACAACTTTTTGTAAACTTTTCATGAAAGTTTTTTTTCCCGCCATATTTTACTTGACACTGGCCATTCTTAAACAGCCGAGCGCCATATTATGAAAAAAGTAGACGCGCGAGAAATTTTTTAAATAAAGAACGCTTAAAGCGCGAACTACACTGCGGACATGTCGCGAACTTTGAGAGGATTTGGCAGTAATGTGCGATCCGCGCCGCGATTCGCGCCGCGATCCGCGCCGCGGTCCGCGGCGTGCCTTCGCGCGCGAGTGTGGATCGGCAGTTACGGAGATACCGTAATTTACCGTATTTCAAGCCCTATAAACTCATAATTTGAAAGCTACAGTTATAATAAAAATACAGCAATAATCTTCAGTATATCGATTATCGACATTCCTTTCCCCGTTTTAAATTTCTATTTTTGTTTATTATACTTATGATATCAGCTTCCAAAGTTAAACCAATTTATTAAAATTCAAGCATACATTCAGCATCTCCTTAGGATTTACAAATTACTTTTATTTGAAACACACGCCAATAGATCGACAATATCATAAGCTACATATTCCCCGTTTTAAAATTTTTGTAGGTCAATTTTGATGGTGCGCTCTCGGCAACGTGGCAAATGTATGGCCAGGGTCGTTTGCTCGGGGGAAGGCCTTAAGTTAGAAAGAGACAGCATGGTCGACCGCGTCGACCGATTCTCTCGCTCGCTCGGTTTCTCTATTATAAATCTCCCCACAATAACAATAGGTAATACGAAACGGTAAATTGTGGAAAAAAATGTATGCTTTTATGAGAAGATTTCATAAAGAATAGAATGGAATTCTTCATGCTTCGAGCTCTGTGTTATGATTATGAATTCATGAATCATGGCGTTTAGGAATTATTGGTTTAGGACGACAACACTCTGATAGACTTGACAGTCACGAACTTCAGAGTCAATTGTCAACAGCTGTCAAGTCTCCACCAATGAATAAGAAAACATCACAGTCTACAGTTGACAGTTGTGAGTTGACAGTCAACTTTTCAGACTTCAGAGTTCAGTGTTCTTTAGCATTTCCAACGCTTAGGTGCGTTTTCGAAGTTTGAGTCTACTATGAGATCGACAAGAACATAAAATCCATACATTTGTTTACTTACGTTACGAAAATGTACCGGGAAAGATGCCGAATGACGTCAAACAGTAAGTTTTTATTGATTTAATCAAATAAAAGTAACATTTATGTTCTTAATCTGCAAAACTTTCCATTCGTAAGTTACAGTATTATGTACATTGATATTAATTTACGTTGTAAATGCATTAATTAACTGTTTTTAGCTTTTGTTACGAACTAAAAAGTTGAGGTTATGTTTTTGACAAGAGTCAAGACGTGTACTTATTTAAAATCAAAGCATAAAAATTAAAAATATGTACTTACTTATTTTTGCAAGATTTTATTGCTATAATATATACTTTTGTGATTGTGATAAGTACATGATTGTGTGAAACAAAAATATTGTAAAGTTATTTTTAAATAAGTAATAATTTTATGTGAATAAATAAATTTTCTGTTGTAGCTAATGTACGCTCAGTAACAGAATTATTATTTAAATAACTTATATGCCTGGAAAAAGATAACAAAATTTATTTATTTCTCGTAACTACCGAAATAACAAAATTTCTTATGTCAGCTGTTATTTATTATTATTAAGGAAAAATACGACGTTACGCGTTGTTGTTGTTATAACAATTATTATAACTTAAAATTAAGTAATCTTAAATTGAAATGAGAGGGTGCAAAATAATAAATATACTTAGACTTTGTATTTTGGTATTGGTGTGTGAATTATTAACCACCGTATCAAGGTTAAGCTGGGCTATTGATCTGCCTGACCTAGTGAGTGGTTGTTTTTACGGTAGGGATGTGAATTGTGATATTAAATTCAACAGACATAATGGTAACGGCAGAATCACGGAGCTAGGGCAGAATACTACAGTTCGGCAAAAGTGCAGGGGGAAATGGGAATGCGCATTACGCAGTGTTTTATTTCTAGGTACCAATTCTTTAGTGGAGCAAGAAGTGGGACACTCTCACTTCTCGCTTTACCATAGATACGAGCATGTAACGAGAGTGCCGGAAGTTGGGAGTTGGGACACGCTATTGGTAAACACGTGATTCGTGAAACAGATGTGTCGCTACTTCGCTACTCGCTAGGTCGCTACCAGGGCCCCCACTACCATATGTACAATGTGTACTTTTTTTGCACACAGGCGCCACTCGCCAGGTAGCCCGTACGGGGGCCCAGTTGCTACTGTTGAATCATGAATCGCAATTTGGGCCATGTTATACGAGTAAATATTATCGTGATCCTAATATCGCGTGTAACAACTTAGGATACTATCCATACTTCCATAGTCCATACTAATATTATACATATAAATACCGAAATGCGAAACTATGTCTGTCTGTCTGTTACCTCTTCACGCCCAAACCGCTGAACTTTGCTTTGGTATGGAGATACTTTGAGTCCCGGGAAAGGACGCTGGATACTTTTTACCCCGGAAAAATGTACGGTTTCTGCAGTGCCGGTTTTAGCACTACTAGCGCCCTGGGAATTCTTCGTTACCCGAAGCGCGACAAACGAATTTTGGCGCAACGGAGTTGCGGGCGTCATCTAGTATACTTACTGATAAAATAGTTTAAAATACTTAGGGCCTGTTTCACCGCTTCCTGATAAGGCTATCCACCACTTAATTTGACAGATGGAGTATGGAAAATCTGTCAAATAACCCTATCGGGCACCTTATCAGGAGGCGGTGAAACAGGCCATTATAGTTATTCCATTCTGAGTAAAATAACTAAAGTAGTTAATAATCCTCAATTATTACGTACAATTTAGGAGTCGGTGTATCTTTTTAAAGTACTTTCCTCTGTTACCGGTTTCGGTGACGGTGGCCGGTTTCATTGAAACTAGGACAGTTACACAGGAGTAATTTTTATAGCGCCCAAGTGTGTGCACAGTACACAAGAGCACTCTCTATTCCTTTTACTCTCATAACACAGTGTGACGGAAGACCGACACGACTGGCGAGAGAGATCAGAGTTCCGACTTTTTGCATGCCCATCCGACGCATGGATCATCTTACTTGGCAGACAATCTGGTGCCCAGCCTGCATTGTCCTAACCAAACTTTGAAAACATTTTTCTAACGCGGGAATCGAACCCACGACCTCCGAGTCAAGAGGCACGCTCTAAAGTCTAAACCACTGGACCACGGAGGTATTACATCCTTGTTACAATCTATATCGCTTATGTAACGCATATCTGCATTCTGCATCGATTTATATGTAAGGATATGCCTACTAGAACATTCTGCTAATAGGTTTTTCATACAAGGAAATAGAGAGTCATCTATGAAAAATCGATTGAACTACGTAGTGCGACACAATATGCAGGCGTACAATGTAACCTTGTATGAACGTACAATAAACACACTTTTTTAATATTAAATATTGACAATTAATGTAAGTATATTAATTTAGGCGTAGGGTTTTTGATTAACATACAAAAATAAGTAAATAAATAAATGCATTTATTCATTCTTACTCAACTGTAAAGGGAGGGTTATGTTTAGTTACAAATTGATATTCCAATAAATGAAATTTATTTAATATAAATTTGTTTAATATTCCAGTAAATGAAATTTGTAACTTAAAATTAAGTAAAAATGTATTTTAGCAACTTTATACGTGTAAACCAGCCATAAGCCACTTTGGCTACAAACTAAGGGGTTTTATGAAAAAAAAAATCTGGTGGCCTCATTTCATCCATACATCTATTATAAAGCACATACCATAGATTATGGCACATACCTAACGGCAAATCTTAAAATAAATCTATTTTCTAAGAAAAATAATATTCATGCAAAATGACGTCCATGCAAAGTCACACAGGCTATGAAGCGGCCGCGTGTGAATGCTGTTTTACCGACGTGCGCCATTACTCGGTAAAACAGTAGCCATGGCGGACATCGGTGGTAAAATTATAAATTAATTATTTCTTTACTTAGACAAACAGTTTGTGTTGTGTGATATTCCATGTGCTTTTTTAACTTTTTTGACGTAATTTTTGCAGCCTTTTACCACACAACTAGGCATTTTTATGGCAATGTATACACATACAGCTCCGTTTAGACCAAACGAGCGAATGTTCATTCTAGTAAAGCTCTTTTGATGTAAACTAACAACGAGCATACTTTCGTTGTTCTAGTGTGTTCGCCACGTGTTCGGCGGTAAATAGGTAGAATGCTCTAAGAATCTCGCTCGTTTGGTGTAAACGACGCAAGAGCGCCCGAGCAATTGCCTAGAGCGTTCTTTCGTGTTCGGGCGTGCTCGCTCTTCGAGGCGGTATCTTCAAAGGAATTCTAGTGTTCTTGAAATATTTTACTTTTTGGCGGGTTTTTTAAATTATCGAGTATTCTTCTTTTATTAAATTCGTCACCCACCAACGTCTTTTCCTTCTTTTCTTTTTCATTAATTGCGTTATAACAATAAATACAGCACTTGAAATCACAATACCGCTATTACAGTCAGATATAGTGTAGTTGTTACGTAGTTTATGTACTCTTTGAGTGTAGTGTGAACCCTACTACTTATCGTTGACGAATGAGTAATGAGCATTCGCTCGTTTGGTCTAAACGGAGCTATATGATTCTCATCTATAGAGCAAAAATTCTTATTCTTGATGTTCTTGTTGATTCGATTGGTGTAAACGATCTAAAGTATGTTGTAACGAATTATAGTTTACACTAAACGAATACGAAAGAATGTTCTTGTGCTGTTCTTGCTCTATGTTCTTTTGGTGTAAACCCACCTTACGATGACACACCCGATTTGTTCTGCGGACCACAGACGACTAAGTCACGTCGGTGTCAAACGAAGTGTTTTGACACCGACGAATCGGCATCATTGCAACGCGCGGTTGACCCGGTCCTTACGCTAGTAATATTTATGTCTATGGCATTCTGCAGTGTTATTTGCAGAATCTGCAGCTTCTAAGTAAATGCGTCAATTCTATTGATTTTAGGAAAAAAATATTCTACTTACTAAACTAAACTACTGTCTTGTGTATCTAGACAGGTAGGGTGGGAGACGACTAATTTCTTCTCATCTGCATCCGTAGTTATTTTGATGGCAGACCTAAAAGGATCTAAATTCTAAAGGGTAGTGAATTGCCATGAAATAAGTCTTTGAAGTAATGAAGTTTTTGCCGATAATTTATTTATTTGGGTCACTGACTATTGCGTGTTTGGGGGTTTGCGTATACCTGACGTCACTTAACGAAATTAGGCATTTCATTCAACCCAGAAAAATTAATTATACCGTTGTAAAGGCGCCCCAGGGTATCGACACAGCCTTGCGTGAAGAATAAAGCCTTTTTGTGAAAATGATCGAGTTTTTATTTCCTAGAAATTCATCAAGGTTACATTGTTCAAAGAAAAATATTTGGTCATACAACGAATCATTTGTCAGGCACACAATCTAGCTTGTTAGGTTTTTCTCACGATAACTATTATTTCAGTTGTTTGTTCTCAATGACGTTAATTTTTTTATGAACGTAAACTTATTTTAATTAACTATATCTGCATTCAATTCTATCTAAGCTTAAGTAGCGATAATCGACTTGGGATCGACCCCTATATGCTTTGGAAATTTTTCCTAGCTGCATGTTCATAATATTCTGATGGTCAAAAAAGCTCCTAATTTTTTAAAACCCTTAGTGAGGCCTGTAGTCAGTATTATAAATGCGAAAAACCATGTTAGGGATACGCTGACAGATTTCCTTTGCCCTCTGTCCTCTTGAAGAAAATCCTTTCTGAGACATTAGTCATGCTAAGCATGCTGGTATATATGTACCTTTTTTGGACCTTGCCGTAATTTGCAAACCATGCAAAGATCGTGTAGAGATAAACTACGATAACATGGCGCGCCCCTCCACATTTCAAAATGTTTGAAGTGCGTTGTCAAAACGTTTGAAGTGCGTTGTCTTGCGCGGTCGGCTAGTTATGATTAGTTGACCAAAAATTAATCTTGGTAAGTGACATTAAGTGAAATATGTATTACGAGTACCTGGTTGATTGGTTGAATACTTACTACATACAAACTCTTTCATAAGGATATGACTACACACATTGAAACAGTGATTTGGACGGGCCCGCCATGTTATCGTAGTTTATCTCTCAGGGTATATAATATGATCCTTTATTGATTGTTCATGTTTGAATTTTGCAGTAGCCTTCCACCGACCACAGTCGGCAACCTCGCGCCAGGACGAAGAGCTGATGCAGAGCAGCAACAGATCATTGGTGTCAGAGACCGACCCGCTTGAGAAGTTACGACTGCTCTGTCTGTCGCGCGGCGCTACTGGCATTCTGGGCTTGGGAAGGTATTATAATCAGTAATCACTAATCAGAAATACGCATTGCACGAATGGTTCCAGTGGCGGCCTCATGGGGTGGCGAACAGGGCAATCGCCCGGGCCCCCGGCAGTGTTGCCAACTATTCAAAACATTTTCCCCCTAAAGCAACTTCAAAACCCACTAAATTTCAACCAAAACTCCTCAAAAAATCAAAATATTTCAAATTACTTGGGGTGTGTTCTACTAAGCGCACAAAACGCTGAAATGCACCTTTAACAGGCCAAACAAAACAAACAGACCAGCAGTTTTAAAATACTTCAATCTTTTTTTTTTCATTACTTCCATACAACGACAGCAAATATTTAATAATGTGTCAGCCTACTGTCAGCAGTATCAGCTGGTATCATAAAGTTAATATACCTAGCGGAATAGAGAAACAAAGGCCTGAGCAAGCGAGATGCCACTATCAGTAACACCGCGTGGTAAAAAGAGACGTGTGATACATGACAGCAGCACTCTTTTTTTGACGTCCAGTCGGCACGTGCCGCACGTTGTCAATATAATCTAATAGAATTCATGTTCAATCATGCTTGTGTAAGTGTATACGTACACATATTTTTCACACAGATGAAAACCAATTTTGGTTACGTTTGACAGCTCGAGATTGTTGCTCTATTCCGATAGGTATATTAACTTTATGGCTGGTATAGAGACATGTGCTTTGTGCGGTGCCAGTTCCATATTAAAGGTGGCTTTCGAATCTTTGCCGCTAGCGACCGGTAGAAGTTCAAATAAAATGCTACTATGTGACATGGAATATAGGTATAATTTTCTATTGACATTTACGTGGCGACCCATGCTGATAACGGCGGTGGCATAAAAGCTAGTGGTAGAGTAAAATGAAACCTATACCGTATGTCATAAAGTGGCGTTTCGTTTGAAATTTTGTCCGTCACGGTCGCTCGCGGCAAAGATCCGAAAGCCACTTTAAGGTTATTAAAAGAATATTCCATTCTTCAAAAATTTTACCCCAAAATATATCCCTAAAATATTTTACCCCCTAAAAAACCCACTAAATTTATTTTTTTCCCACTAAATTTAGTGGGAAATCCCCATAGTTGGCAACACTGACCCCCGGGGCCTCGCTCTTGCAAGGACCTCGCGTCAAACAAATAAAAAACGCACGACAAAGGGCCTCGCAAAGACCTGCCGCCTGGGGCCTCGCAATGGGTAAGGCCGCCACTGAATGGGTTTGTTGCTTGAAGATCTATCAAGGTGTCAGTAAAAATATCCTCAAGTTCTACAACAAAGTCTACTTAGAAAATCTTTGAATGTTATACATTAGTAAGTGTAATTCACTTTTTTAGACGCATTTAAGTCGGGTTCAATCATTGAATATTACTTCCATAGCTATAAATTATAATACACCTTGTTAGTTGTTGATGTGATTTGCAGATTGAACGTCTATTCTATGGAACGTTTTATTTAAACTTATTAAATAGCAAAGCCACTAATTGTAAATATTGTGCTTGGTTAAACTCAAAATTGCCATTATAGTTCGTCAGTAATATCATAAGTTCGTTTATCAACAAGAACAGTTTAATTTCAGGGATCGATCAATATATTCAACTAGCTGTTGCCCGCGACTTCGTCCGCGTGGACTTTAGTTTATAGTTTCTCCCGTAGGTGCATCGATTGAATAGTTAACGCGAAAATCATAAAAGTATATTGTGTGGGACAATATACTTTTATGGTATGATAGATGTTCCGCGCGGCTTCGCCCGCGTAATTTAGTAATGTCAAGGAAACCGTACATTTTTCCACAAAAAAAGAAACCTGTGTCCTTTCACGTGGTCTATTCTTCATGTGTGCCAAATTACATAAAATTGCTACAGTAGTTTTTTTCCACATTTTCCTCTATTTCTTCGCTTTTATTAGTTGTGGCGTAATAAAATATAGCCTTATAGCCTTTCTCGATAATTGGGCTATCTAACACTGAAAGAATTTTTCAAATCCGACCAGTAGTTCGTGAGATTAGCGCGTACAAATAAGCCCTTTCAAATAATTTAGCCAGTTTTTTCAACATTTTCCTCTATTTCTTTGCTTCTATTAGTCTTAGCGTGATAAAATATAGCCTATAGCCTTCCTCGATAAATAGGCTACCTAACATTGAAAGAATTTTTCTAATTGGACGAGCAGTTCCTGAGATTAGCGCGTTCAAATAAGCCCTTTCAAATAATTTCCTCCCGTTTTTTCCACATTTTCCTTTATTTCTTAGCTTCTATTAGTTTTAGCGTGATAAAATATAGCCTATAGCCTTCCTCTAAAAAGGGGCTATCTAACACTGAAAGATTTTTTTAAATCGGATCAGTAGTTCCTGAGATTAGCGCGTTCAAACAAACAAACTCTTCCGCTTTATAATATTAGTATAGATAGATACTCGTAGGTAATGAGTAATGACTCTGTTTATATATTCATACTAGCTGATCTACTACTAGATCATACTAGATTCATATTAGATCTACTTATCTACTACTGGATCTAATACTGGATCTGTACTAAATACTAATAAGTACTTAATATTATATAAAGCTGTAGAGTTTGTTTGAACTGAACGCGATAATCGCAGGAACTAATGGACCGATTTCAAAAATTATTTCACCAATCTATAGCTAAGATGTCCCTGAGTACTATAATATGTATACTATGTACATGTACCACGGGCGGAGCCGGGGCGGACCCTTAGTTATTTATAATGTTTTGTCTCATCTATTTCAGGATCTTCCGACGAATGGACGATGATGGCAGCAAGCAGCTCAACTTGGAGGAGTTTATCCACGGCATCAAAGAAACTGGTCTCGAACTGAGCCGCGAAGTAAGTTTACAGTTCAGCACCCGTAGCATGGCTACAGTAGAAATACGAAAGTATAGACAAACAGCGGAGATAAATTACTGAAGGTGCTACTCCGATCTTTACCGCGGCTAGCCGCGATCGACAAAAAGTCAAATATAATGCCACTTTATGACATAGACAGGAATCAAGATAGACTATAAAGTCCTATTTATATTACGCAGTACGAACTAGGCGAACCTAGCTCGGGTTATATCAAGCCTAGCCATCGACGGATCGCGAAATCGCGACTAAGGGCCGGGACACAAAAACACGGCACGACGTCGTACGGCGCCGTGTCGTGGTTTTTTACGACGCGCGTCGTGGGTTTGCCGGCGGACCTTCGTTATTTGGTCGGATTATGTTAAGTCAACGTTAGGTGACTTAACATGATCCGACCAAATAACGAAGGTCCGCCGGCATCTGCCTATGAAATGAATCCGAGATGGATACTACACGAAAAAGGATTATATTTAATGTTTTGCACAGGCACAGTACTAATATTCTTCGTTTCTAATGAAATGCATTTATGTTTCAACTTTCAGGACGCGGAGTCTCTGTTCAATCAGTTCGACACCGACAAGAGCGGTTCGATAAGTCTCGACGAGTTTTTGGTCAAAATCCGTGTAAGTACATCTTTTATAACTTTACCCATGTGTGATGTGACTTTTTACTTTGCTCTCCTAATCACTAATTACAACCTATTGACGCTCTTCGTGTCCAATACGAAAACGCTTTGAGGATGCTGCTGGCGCTCCCGCGATACTGCAGTGCATCTGGCATGTTCGCTGACGCTAGAACTGACGACTTTCTGTCAGTTTTAGGGCGTATTTTCACTAGTCGATAGGGCCCGCATGCGGGGTGCGGGAGATTTCTAAGGGCGCATTTTCATTAGTCGTTAACACGTGCGGTATATAGCATACGGGGAGTCTATGACAACTAATGGCGCATTTTGATTGGTCGAGGTATGATCTCCCGCACCCCGCATGCGGGCCCTATCGACCAGTGAAAATGCGCCATAAAACGCATGCCTCGACCAATCAAAATGCGCTATTAGTTGTCATAGACTCCCCGTATGCTGTATACCGCACGAGTGAACGACTAATGAAAATGCGACCTTACGGCCTTACGCAAGCGTACCGCGTCACTGATGTACAGGGTTCGCGGGAGCGACAACAGAATACTGAAGGCGATATGTAGGTTGTTGTAGGTAAGCCGACGGCGCGATAGCGGCGCACTGGGAGCACATCCATGTCCATGTCCCCAATGCGCCGGTACCGTGGCGCAAATACGGCAAATGCAGAAATTAAAAATCACTGTGTATTGTTTTACTAATATAGGAATAAGATTATTGTTAATACTAACCTCTATGGGCTGTAAGAATCTGCAATAAACGTATTTTATTTTATTTATTTATTTTATCAATAAAATAAATAACACTCAAGTAGTGTACAACAATTAGCAATTTAATGTTTTTGTCTTTGTTACGTTTGAGAAGACAGAGACACAGACAGCAGCATTGAATTAGTGTGCTTAATCCTTCGATGGCGGATTCTTGGAAATCTATTGTTATTCTGTTGTTGTCGCGATCACCGGTGCTCTTATGGGCTTGAAGGATTAACCACAGAATAGATAATAGTACAAGTAGCTTAACGCACACTTTTTAACGGTTGTGCGAATATTTAGGTTGAACATTCGGATTTCAGATAAAGTAGGTAAGTAGTCAAAACAGTTTTAGATACGTCTTAATAAGCTATCTATAATTGGACGCTGTCACAGAAATAAATCAAGATAGAACGGCGACGCGCGTGCGTTGCTAAGGAATCACGCGTGTCAATTTTTCCTTTACATTTAGTTAGAACAAAATATAACTTACCCGTGGAAAGAAATACCTCCTTTTGACCGATTCACTTTCTTACTTCTGTTTTTAATATTAGACATTGCACAATGAGGCATTTTTCCACAACCGATCTGCAGGCGTAGCATGGTCACTATAGAAACGGTTTCTTTCTACGGAAGAATAGACAAAGTGACAGTTAGATAAGACGAAGTGACATTTAGACAATGGGAATCCGCCATTTTGTCGATAAAATCTTTCAGTATGTCGATTCTTTCCCATGTCTACTGCTGTTATGCTAGCCCTACTGGTGTAATCAAGTGCACGTGCGCGCTGACCGAATGAACGTTCAACGAATCTTGCCCACTTGTGCTGTGTACTTTGTGTGTGTGTGTGTGTGTGTGTGTGTGTGTGTGATTGAAACATGCGTACTCCACCCACTTAGCCGTTCTATCTTGATTTATTTCTGTGGACGCTGTTAAGCATTCGTGCACTAACCCATAAAAATTACGTATGAGTTATGAATGCAGTTATGTTTTTTAGATCATTTAGATTTTAGAACAAGGCTGCATTCAACATTAGGTTAGGACACAAATGCTTAACAGCAACCAATTGAAAGATGCGAAGGAGATACAGACGGCAAAAGAAATAACTTTTTTATTTATTGTGTTTGAGGAATTCAAACTTTAATCCTTCGATCGGGGATTCTTGGTCATGCTATTGTATTCTATTGTTGTCGCAGTCACCGGTGTCCTTACGGGGCTTGATGGGTTAAATTTAACTTTTTCAGCCCCCAATGCATGATTCTCGTCGTGCCATTGTCGAGCAGGCGTTCAGGAAACTGGACAAGACTGGTGATGGGATTGTGTCTGTCGAAGATCTTAGAGGGGTTTACTCCCCTGAGGCACACCCGAGGTAAGATAAAATGAGTAGTACTATCAGAGAAGTTGATTCCTAGGCAGATGGAGGACCTAAGTAATTAAGTCGCGTTACGTCAAACCCATCTGACCGATCACGCTTAAGTATTAACATTGAATTGAAATAAGCCGATCAAATGAGGTGGGTCTGTCAACTGCCTAGGAATCAATTTCCTCGATGGTACATATTCTGCCTATAAACCTATACCCTTACCCCTACCTATATCTTTACTAGTACTTAATAACAAATTACGCACACATTCAACAAGAGGAGATCAACTCGTATTCCCTAATATTAGACAGTTGTCAAGCAGCATGAGTGGATGAATTGGGTAAAACTGTAGGTCTACCAGGATCTGATGGCAAATTTGAACAGCAGATTTTCAAAAAAATATCCTTGTTCATTGGATAAATTTTTATATTTGTATGTTTAAAGCCCGTCACAGACTTAGCTAAAATATATATTTATATATTTATAGCAAGGCATATTAATCTATACTAAATCCACATGTCACAGAAATATATATTATTAGCTGAGTGTGTGGTCACGCGAAAATTAGTATAGAATATAATTATATATTAAGGCGGGATTATAGGCGACTGACATTTTAGAATTTGAGACAAACTAGCTCAATAGATGGCGCTCGAAAGGTACATATTTACATATCAAGCTGTAGTCGATTTTAGTATTTTCAGAAATAATGTGATCACGTGGGAAACTCGACATACAGAGTAATGATCAACAGAGAGGCTATGTTCATAACTTATGCATAACTTGATAAAAGAAATCTTTAATTAATTTTGTATTATAATAAAATGATGTATTTATAGATATTTAAATATGATGTTTGTTCTGTACTCACGAACATAAAAAAGTATTTCCTCATAATAATACATATACAAATTACAATGTATAACAAAATAAAGTATTACCCATATAATATAGTTCCATCCATAGAAACATTGGAATTCAAAAGCAACTCTTTTAACGCTCCTACTTTCACAGTGAACACATACACATCCCAAAGTATTAATACCGAAGTAGATTTAAAATTTGGTAAAGTAGATTCAAAAGTTCTTAACTAGAATAAAACAGCTCGCTTACTGCTGGGAAATAGGGAGCTTATTTTATGACCTCAATGAAGCCTCAATGTGAATCTTGTGCTTGGGTTTATTGCAATAGCTTCAATAAATAAGATGTAGAGTGTAGCCCCATGATGATCACTTATATCACCTGGAATCAATATACCTAACACCCTCCACAAGTTCAAAAACGATAACTCTACTTGCAGTAAAGGTAAAGTTTTTGTTTTCATTATAATAATAATAATATATTCATTAAACTTATGCAGATCACATTCATATTTTCTTTGACATTTCAAATTTTTAGGAATCTGTTCCCAAAAGAGATATCCGTCTATCTGTCTCCAGGGTGTATATCAAGTAAACTCGGTAGCTAGAGAACTTAAATTTTCAAGAATATTTTATTATTTTTGCTGTCACCAATCACCATAACAACCAAATATAGAAACAAAATATTTAAGTGAATAATTAAGAGGTCTGAAATATTCAAAACAAAAATGCAATTTTAAGGCCTTTCTGCTCGACATTAATAATGACAACCGGTAGCGGGTAGGTGTTTGAAATATTTACGAAATGTGTATCTTATTAAATTTAAGTTAAGGCCGCTCGAATTGCTGACTGCCATAGTGTTTCAAACAGCTTGGACCCCTTGGAATTACGCCGAGATGTAGCTTCACTCTGCATCCTCTATCGGTTGTATCACGGGGAGTGCTCTGAGGAATTGTTCGGAATCATACCACCTGCAACTTTTCGCCATCGTCCCACGCGAAAAACATACCATCTTCATCAGCTTGATGAGTGGCAGTCTTCCACAGTGCGTTTTTCGCGTAACTTTCTGCCGCGCACTGTAAAACTATGGAACGAACTGTCACCAGCAGTTTTTCCGGACCTATACGACCTGCAAACCTTCAAGAAGAGAGCGTATTCCCTCTTAAAAGGCCGGCAACGCACCTGCAGCTCTTCTGATGTTGCGAGTGTCCACGGGCGCCGGTAGTTGCTTACCATCAGGTGACCCGTATGCTCATTTGCCCCCTTATTCAATTAAAAAAAAATTAAACTTTAATAATAATCTATACTAATATTATAATAGTCTGTCTGTTACCTTTTCATGCCGAACCATTTTTTATGAAATTTTTTGAAGAACGGACGAAGGATACTTTTTGGTCCGGAAAAAAATTAAGGTTCCTGTACATTGCATCAAATTGTCGTGAGTAAATAAATTAATAATTGCATGCAATCTCTTTAGTTTTTACTTTTAACGTTTTTACGCGATTTTTATTCATAAAATATATTTTTTTGATAAAATCAAATAAGGTTTTAGGGCATTTCATTTCGATCACATAATTTTTTCTTAAAGAATTTAGAATCCTTAGTTAATATTTCCTCCCGAGGTGCACCAAAATCATGGTGTAGTACTTTTAAATGCCGTCGCGATTTTTGTTCATAAAATATATTTTTTTGATAAAATCAAATAAGGTTTTAGGGCATTTCATTTCGATCACATTATTTTTTCTTAAATAATGTAGAATCCTTAGTTATTTCCTCCCGAGGTGCACCAAAATCATGGTGTAGGTATCTACAAAATATCTAGATCTATCCGCATATTAATATTATTTTTACGATTTCTTGTACAGATTTTATTACTCCAGTGCTAAGATGTAATAATTCTTTTTATTGCTATGGATTGGACATATGAACATATTATATATAATTTTACAATGTTTTGACATGTATACGTAAAAATCTGTCTCTGTGTTGCGGTAATCTGTACATTGTTTTCTGACTAGCTGTAATGTTTACATTTTTTTGACTTTCAAACCTACTAAAACCGTAAAAATGATCGTTTGGTGAATATAAATTATCGAATAGCATGTTATTAGGTAGTCTCTTGCCAAATAATTTAGGTTACAAAGCAATTTTGTAGTATTTGTAAACCAAAAATGTTGACTAGGTTCCGGAATAAAACCCAGTCTACTGATCACTGCCCAAGACGTCAAATTACGGCGCTATTTTGTACTGGTATTCCACTAGTATTAGACATATTATATGACGTATTATAATTACATTACAAGAAACGTATTCGATAATTCACTGGCAAATATTTCGAAACGAATCAACGGTATGGGATCACGGCGATTCTAGACGTAAAGAGCTGCCAGTATACTGGGATATATTTGTGAACATACTCTAGGTTTTCTATAATAGACAATCAGCCTCTGACACACAGATTTGACTGATGTCGTTTATTTATTTTCCATCAAGTGCCTGTGGATTTTTTGTACCAAATATTCATGGTCAGGCATTGCTCTCACATATCAACAGATTGTTTAAATTTGTAAACAAAGCTATTTATCTTTATAATTGGTATATTTTATCAAAAACGAAGCTGATGGGTGCCTCCGGAATCATAATTGAAACATTTTAGCGTAAAAATATTTATTCCTGTATTCGTTTTCGCTGAATTCTAGAAGAAATAAAATTTTAAAAGGATTATTTTTAACGCACATTTTTTTAGTGGTAAATGGATTTAAATCAAAATTTTAAGCTAACCTTCACCTTGGTAAGGAACGTAGCTAACTTACAAAAATTGTTTGAATGCTTATAATTACTTGTGGTCAAAGTTCTAGTGAAAATAAAAACACGAAATTTTACTAATCCTCGTTGTATGCGGCCGTCATATACCTAGCTATAAACATATTAATATATATTATAGCTAGGTCTGTGACGGGCTTTACACACAGAATCAGCCGCTATAAGAAAAAAAAAGGATCAAAATGTTTTATTCCAAATACCCCGGTATTGCTAGTGTCAATTTCTTTTGGGAACAAATATAATGACCACCAAAAAATGCACTGATACCCTAAACTTGTTTACCAAAAAAAGATATTTAGCACCAAAAAAAGAAAGTCTAAAATTGCAATACTAATAGCTATTTTAGTCATGAGAACACTTCAGAATTAGATAGACTAATTGAACACTAAATATAGTAAATGATCACCAAATATAGTAAATGGCCACCAAATATATTAAATGATAACCAAATAAAGTAAATGATCATCAAATATAGTAAATGACTACCAAATATAGAAAATGATCACCAAATATAGTAAATGATCACCAAATATAGTAAATGTTCACCAAATCCTTGTGAGCAAATCAATGCGATATTTCTGTCCAAATAAATCACTACGATTGACAACAAAACTTAAGCATATTATTAACAAAATAATCGGCCAAGTGTGAGTCGGACATGGAGGGTCCGTACCGTTATAGAGCAAAATTAGACCTTAAATTGTGTTTTTGTATGGGAGCCCCCTTATTTTTTTATATTATTATTGATTATTGAAGTAAACATATACATATTATAATCAAGGCCTTTGCAAAAATATCAACGTGTCTACCGGTTGCCATTATTGATATCGAGCAAAAAAGGCCAAAAAAAATCACGTTTGTTTAATGGGAGCCACCCTTATATAATAAAATTATTTTGTTTTTAGTACTTGTTGTTATAGCGGCAACAGATATACACATTCTGTATCTTGAGATACAGCCTAGAGAAAGACAGACGGACAGACATTGAAGTCTCAGTAATAGAGTCCCGTTTTTAGGGTTCCGTACCCAAATGGTACAAACGGGACTCTTTTACTAAGACTTCGATGTCTGTCTGTCCGTCTATTTGTCTTCTTCTCATTAATAGAATTGTTAAATAAAAATTGATTTGGTTATTCAAATTCTAACGTATAATGTTGATGATCATTTAGTGATTTTGGTGACCCTTTACTATCTCTAATGACTCCAAATAAATCATAAATCTTTGGTGATCATTTTACATTAAAATGCCAGCATAATGTTGGTGATCATTTACTAATTTTGGTGATCATTTTACATTAAAATGCTAGTATTATGTTGGTGATCATTTACTAATTTTGGCGATCATTTACTTATTTTGGTGATCATTTACTATTTTTGGTTTTAAGATGTTAAATCTTTGGTTATCATTTTACATTAAAATGGTGCTCTGTGTTTTGGTGATCGTTTACTATTTTTGTCTGTGAAATGTTACTATTTCTGGTGATCAGTTAATTATAAGCCATTTCTTTTCTCACTTTTTGCCATCAGATTCTGGTAGACCTATAACATTTCACATCATAAGAGCAATTACTCTTTTTTCCCTTATAATTTGAACAAACCTTGTAACTTACCTCCTTCGTCATGGCTAACTATACATAGAATCCACTTTTTTTTTTAATTTTCAACCTTTTTCCCGGTTCTAAAGCCTCCATTTATGCAAAAAAAAAGTCGGTTTTCAAATTGTTGGGAGATCAGCGACCTTCTTAGCAATTAAGAAGATAGTTTCTTTAGTTGTCACGTCTTGTCAGAAAAGATTCGTCTTTCTGACATACGAAATAAAGGTGATCGTACTATCAGAGAAGTTGATTCCTATGCAGATGGCGGACCTAAGTAATTTGGTCGCGTTACGTCAAACCCATCCGACAGATCACAGCTAACATTGAATTGACATAAGCCGACCACATGACGTAGGTCTGCCTACTGCCTAGGAATCAATTTCCTCGATGGTACTTTTGTCCGCACTGTGCGCCGCGCCGTACGTACTTCTAAGTACATACTTATCCCAAATAATATTTTTTTCTGTCATTCTAGATACATGAGTGGAGAGGAGACAGCCGATGCAATATTCAACAAGTTCCTCTCAAACTTTGAAACTGAAGGAATTGTGGATGGCAAGGTTAGTGCCTATATAATTATAATAGAAGTACTTAAGATTGGATGTTTTAATATAAGAAGTTATTTAATAGTCCTTTTAGACAACATAAGTTTACGCAAGAGAACTATACAAATAATCATGTAACATAATCACAATTAAATATTACTAGTAAGTCTATAACTATATGATACAATATAATTTGTTGTTGGAACGGTATTGTGTTGATATCCGAGAAGATAAGAGGCCGGGTACCCTTGGAATTTCTCATACAAACGTAATACCAAAATCACACAAAAATTTACTTCAAAATATTTAAACACAAAAATTTTTTTTTGTTTAAATATTTTGAAGAAAATTTTTGTGCAGGAACCTAGATAATTACTATTTTAAACTGAAAAATAACTCAAACATGTTAAATATTTTCGTATGAGAAAATGATTTTGGCATTACGTTTGTATGAGAAATTCCAAGGGTACCCGGCTCCTTAATGTGCGCTTTTATAATTCTGGACGTCACGTTATCGTGGACGCCGACTTCCACGATAAAACGTTAGTTGCCTACGTTAAATGCCCTTTTGATTTTACGCACCGCGGACGTCTTGTGCGGTTAAGAGTGTAGCTAGGTCGTGAATCGTGATGTCCTCAAAATATGTGCACGTTAAAAAGTTATCGTCGACGGTAAAAGCGTCTTCATATTATATTTCCATAATATATTTTACTTCCCTATGTTATCGTTTTACCGCGGTGGTCCACGATACTACGTCCAAAATTATAAAAGCGCACTGTGACTTCGGGTCACAGATCCCATAGCAATCAGATTCAGACATATAACTTATTTTCACATGGATGAAACCTTAGGTTTTCAGTAGTGAGTGCCTCATATGAATAAAGATTTTATGGTAAACTAGCTGTTGCCCGCGACTTCATCCGCGTTAACATAGTTTAATAACAAAGATGGATAGTTTTCCCCTTTTTGTGGTTCCTTATACAAAGGGTAATAACAAAACAGGCCAAGTGCGTGTCGGGCCACGCGCAATATAGGGTTCCGTAATACCGCTAGTTTATGACAATTTTTTTATGGTCAATGAACGTATATAAATTATAGCGTGTTTTACACAACTAACAACATCATCTTAGTTACTTTCAAAGGAATTTGAACGAACAGTTCCATTTATACTTCGCCGAATAAATTTTTTTTAGTTGATCGACTATTACTCAATAACTTACGAAGTGATATTAGCTGTGATAGTTTTCCTTTTAAATTCAGCATATTTCCTACTCCCGTGAATTATTTCACATTTCCAGAACCAACCATTTAGCTGGTAGAAGGGGGGGGACACTGGACTCTAACGATTTTTTCCACTTTAAAACTTAATATTTCACAAACGGATCCCTAAATCGGAAAATGATCTATTATGAATACTCGCAATATTTTTAAAAAACCTATTCAACGACACCCCACACGATGAAGTGGGCGCGAAAAAAAAATTTCATCCCCGCTTAACGTGTAGGGGAGGTACCATAAAAAAATATATTTTTTTACGATTTCATGTACCATTACATACCATACCATATGTGTATTCATACCAAATTACAGCTTTGTAGGTCTTATAGTCTCTGAGTAAAATCGCGGACAGACAGACAGACAGACAGACGGACAGACGGACGGACAGACGGACGGACAGACCGAAACTATAAGGGTTCCTTGTTGACTACGGAACCCTAAAAACGGGACCCTATTTAAGCAAACGTCAAACGCAAAAGTCCATAAACTTTTGTTTCTAACTCAAAAAATGACGGACTTTCATTGAAACTTTCAACCCCAATTTCACCCCCTTAGGGGTAGAATTACCAGAAACGCTTAAATACCTATCCATTCATTTTTAACCAGCAGACCAAAAATAAACTTTGTTTCTAACTTAAGAAATGATGGACTTTCATTTAAACTTTGAACCCCTAAAGGGTTTCCAAAAACGCTTAAACACGCATCCATTCATTTTTAATCAGTAACCCAAAAATAAAGTTTCATGTTTCTAACTCAAGAAATGACCGTGGAAATGAAGGACTTTCATTCAAACTTTCAACCCCTATTTCACCCCCTTGGGGGTAGAATTTTCAAAATTCTTTCCTTAGGGCCGATTCACACCGGAATGGCAGAGGCGCGGCGAGCAGTTTCAGTGTCATATGATTTTAAACTTTATCTTAATTAGTGTAATACATAGTATCGCTTGAGAAATCGACACCGCCGGCGGCCGCAAGATGCCACGAGCGGCCACGAGCGTCCACAGGCGGCCGTAGATTTCTCAAGCGATGCTATGTATTACACTAATGAAGATAAAGTTTAAAATCATATGACACTGAAACTGCTCGCCGCACCTCTGCCATTCCGGTGTGAATCGGCCCTTAGTGGGTGTCTACTCAATAAAACAACCCTACTCACCAAATTTCGTGGCTGTAGCTTTAACAGTTTTTGCTCAGCGATGATGAATCAGTCAGTCAGTCAGTCAGTCAGGACATGTAATTTTATAAGTATAGATTAAGATATTTTTGTATTTGTATTTGTATGTACCTAACCTACTCAGAATACTGCGTGTAGATGGATCATTACTGTGAACCAAGGTTTCATCCATGTGAAAATAAGTTATGTTTGATCGCCCTGGGATCTTACTCTATTCGCTCTTAATGCTGATATCATTCTAGGTGACGTTGGAGGAATTCATGAACTACTACAGTGCAATCAGCGTGTCCATCGACAACGACTGCTATTTCGACCTCATGATGCGACAGGCCTACAAGCTGTAGTCAGTCTCGTCATCAATCCAATTGCACATTTCAAGATATTATTACTCAAAATATATTTGTGGCTATATTTCACTCTAAAGCATTGTATTTGAATATTTTAAAATAAAATATCAAAAGTGAGATTGGTCTTATTTTTATGAACAGACATTGGTTTTATTTTTTCTTAAATGGATGATGGATGCACAGATGATGGCTGTTTAAACATATCTTCCAAGTTTCAAAGTGGAAATTGTTCCATGTACCTATAACTAGAAGTCTAGTAACTACCAGTTTTGAAATTACAGAGTCCATCGATGATCGATGGAACTAAGGGCGTTCGCTGCGTTGAGCGTGTGCCTGGCGCCCGCGCCGTGCGCTCGCAATAGTAATCGTGCGACGGCTGACCCCACGGTGCTCTTTGCGACCCGCTCAACGCAGTGCTGCGCGCCGGCTTGGGATGACAATAATTGACATGAAACAAGCACGCCTCGCGGGTGGCCGCGCAGGGAACGCGCTTAGGGACCTATCAGACAGAGAGCGGTCACGCGTTCAAGCGTTCTGGCATCTGGGTTAGAGCTGTCAGACACACAGGTGCAATTCTGATGCGTGGGTAAATTATGTAACCTAATACAACACAAAGATGAAAGAACTCAAAACTGACCGCTTGAACGCTTGACCAGTCGGGACCGCTCTCTGTCTGATACGTAGCTATATATAGGACATGTCCACTGGATGAACATAGTATTGTCATTGTGTTCAGCTCATAAATTGGAATTATTGGTGGTTAATAGTTTTATTTTTTTTTCGTTTTCTACGTATAACAAGCGCGACAATAATATAGACTTATGGAATTTTACGCTTTTGCTTTCATTTCTTTCTTTAAATAATAATTAATTATAGTTCTGTCTATTGTCGTGATAGAGTCTATGTTTACTTTCAAATTTGAAAGATGCTTTTGACGCGACCTTTTCGTCTGTTTTTCGTTGGTTTTTCGTAAACGGAAAATTGTTTTGTGGAAAAATTTAAAAATAACGAGCTAGTAGTAACATTTTAGTCCATCAATTATTTAGCTCTTAACTGGTATACCAACTACGTAAAGTGAAAACTTTTATAATTATAACAGGTGCTCATAAAAAGTGAGGAAAGTACCTGGATAGTCCTCTACTCTACCTCACCTGGCATCTTATTACGACTCTTTAATAGTGACTACCAGACTAGCGTTTACTATTGTTTCAGAACCTTAAATAAAACAAATTTACATTTCAGGAATTAATTCAAAATGTGTCGCACCGTGCACGCCGTATTACAGACTCTAATATGTGGGGTCCAAATGCTAGTCCGCGTCCTAATGACGATACTTCTCATGATAGAAAACCTCGTACGCATGGTTCTACAGACTTTATACAATTTCATATCTTTTATGCTTCAACTTCTATCTCTGATCCCTATCTGTGTGGTGTTTCTTGTATCCGCTCGGCTCAAGTGTTTCATGTGCGGAGGCGGAGGCGGGTGCCAGCCGGGCAGAGGAGGCGCCTGCGACTGTATCATGTCACTGGTTGCGATCGTCATCCTGTTCTTCATATTCAAATCTACTGGAGTCATGGACAAAATTTTCTACAGTATGGGCTACGCGAAAGCTGCTTACGAAGCCGAGCCGTATGTCCCCACACCCGGTGACATCACGGAATGCTCTCGAAACGACACCGACCAAGACATTGAATATCTTGTAAGGACTGAAACGTATATCGCTAATTTCGAGACAAGCGCTGCTGCCTATTTGGATGCGCTCGTTGAAGATTACAGTGAAATGCTTGTGACAACAAAGAAAAAAGCTATTGTTCCTGACGAACCGGATGAAACAGAATACTTCCCTTTGATTACTAAGGAAAATGTAATTTTTACTTCACCAGTGGTTGATGTTTTCACTCCACTCACTAAAGCCGCAACTGAAGCAATAATAAATGCATTAACTAAAAAGGGAGAAGAAATGGGGGATGTAGTAGCCCCTGAGGCAACTGATGAAACTACTACTACTGAAAGTAATACTGTTGAAGCTGTTAATACAATACCTACTGAGGCAATAAAAACAGTAATTACAACCACTACAGAGGTTGTTGAAATGACTGCAGAAGAAGCCACTGGTACAGAAACAGAAGCTTCTGCAACCGAAATAATAAATGATGAAATCGCGAGTGCTTCAATGTCAGAGGCCGCTGAAATAAGTAGCGTGTTCGTTGATGAAATGCAAACAGGAATATCCCCTACCCGTGTGGCAGACCACGAAGCGGCTACTCAAGTTGATGAAAAAGAAGAAACTGGAACATCTAACCCAAATGAAGTAGTCGACGGTGATATAACTGATACTCCTATTGATACCGCTACGGAGGCACCTGACATGGGTATGTCTGACACTCCAAATGTAGAAGGAATTACAGAAATAACACTAGAATCTTCAACTGTACCTGAAATGGTTTAGTATGTTTTTCTTTAATAAATGATATAATTTATATTATTTTTTGTTTTTCTTAAACATACTAACAATTTCATGTGGCATGAAAATTATTTTCTTAGTTTTATTAAACATTTTGAGGTAAATTAAATAGCCATTGCACAAGAGTAAATTATGAAACTTGTATTTTTTTTTAACCAACACAAAATAAACAACATAGCAACGATCGACAGATTTCAAACGTTAAAATGCATGGAGTCCAAAACGCTAAAGCTGCCAAATAAATTATGATATGATAAAAATTCTTTAAAAACGTTAACAAACTCAAACACTGTGGATACAAGTTTGGACACAGATAGTAAAAGCAGATGCATGGAGTCTTGCGTAATGTCGTCAGCAGAATGTTCCGACAGCCATACAAAGCCTCGTCATGACGCTTCTGCATCCTTTTTTCTCTCAGACGCTTCCTGCGTTCATACATAGCTCGCTCTTCCTTCGTCTTACCCTTACTCACGAACACTGTATCATAAAATGGCATGTTTTCGATATGATCAGATATAACGCTAATAGCTTCTGAATCTTGCACCATCTTAGATACCTTTGTGTTTTTGCGGCCCCATGTTTTTTTAAACCATTGTTTGATACTTGCTCCGGTTTTCTCTGGGTTATTTAGTTTCTGTTTTAAATAAACAAAACATCTTACAGGATTAGTAATAAGGGTAAATACCGACGTGAATTTAACCTTAATTGTTTGAACAATTAAGTTTATTACACCATTTAGACAATTAGAAATACAGTTCCATTGTCCAATTTCCCTTCTCTTTTGTCTTTCTATAGCCTTTAGCGCCTTACGAGTTGCTTTTCTATTTTTCTTTTCTTGTTTCTTGTAGTATTTCATTTCCCGCTTATAGGTTTGCTTACAGTCCTTTTTTGTTTTTTCTGGGCAATCCCTCAAGTTATCGGCTAGTGACACATCTTTTCGAAAAGCTATTTTCTTTAATTTATTTTTTCCTTTTCTTTTTCCTATTCGACGCTTCTTCCGTTTTCCACTAGAAGTTATACCTAAACAAATGAAATTTAAAAATATCAATTTTATTTACAGCTTATAAAACTTTTAAATTGTAAATTTAAAGGTATTAGGCATGTATTAGGTAGGTAAGTATCGCAGCAGCAACAAAAGATTCTTACTTCGTCCAAATAGGCGAGTGTGAGTTGCAAAAGTTGATTTTAACTTTTTGCGCCTCTCTTCTGCTTTTCTCTTTTTCTTTAAATTACATGTCTTTGAATTGCATTGAATAGCATTTCTTGCGAGTTTCTTATTAATACATGTACAGTTTACGTTTGCATTTTTCTGTAGTCCTTTGCGACAAACACCATTTGGACATATTTCCTTACTAGATGCCTTTTTAAATATATCTCTCAGTTCTGCTGAGTTCACTACATTCATGTTGGCAGAATCCAACGTTACTTCAAATAAGTGTTTAGGCAATTTGTCGGCTACCTCTTTGCAACTAGCAATTTTTTTCAACAATCTTATAATAACATTGTCTGATAGACATTCAAACAGACGCTTCTGATTCGCGCACGATAAATCGTTGCATTGAACGTTATTCTTAACACAATTGCATTTAAAATTTCCTTGCTTTCTCTTCATAGCTGCTGCGCAGGCTCCATCTTCACAAGCATTTTGATTTATACGTTTTGTACGAGAAGGACAAATGCAAACTTTATTTTTCTTTACCGTACCGAGGTGTTTAACTTTGCCTTTAATTTCAGTAGGATTCAATACTTGCATTTTATTTGAATCAACTCTAATTTCCATTGCAGGATTGCCATTGAAGGCCTTTTTATCTACAATTCTTTTATCACCCTTTGAATTTTTCGCAGCTTTTAATATTTTTGTTGCATCTTTAAATTTGTTACTATCATTTTTTGCTAAAACTTGATCACCAAATCCAATATTATTCTTTTTCGTGCCTTTCTTTTGTTCGGGCAATTGTAAATTCTGTATGTATTGAAGTCTCTTTTTACATTGATCAGCATCGCAAGAGTCTCCAATCTTTTTCCTTTTATTATCTTTAATATTTTTGGTGACATTTTTCTCTTCATCTTTCTTGTCGTCTACAATTCTATTTCTCTGTATTCTTTTATCAACTTTTCGTGCCTTGCTGATATCTTCATTTTTTGTAATGACTGTATTTTTTTGTATTTTTTGTGTGTTGTCATACGAATTCCATACCTTAAAATGTCCCGTTTTTGATTTACATTTGCAAAGTTTCGGATCGAGGTAACATTTTGGTAAATGCTTGCGAGTATTTGTGGCCGTAGGGTTACCCAGTTGTTTTAAACTTGTGTCTGCATCAGCAAACCTAATAATCTTTTGAGTGCTTTTTGGATATTTTTTGCCTTTTTTGTCTGAAAACATAATATCTAATTTTCACTAAATTTAAGTTGTACGAGGAGGCCTCATTACCATGAATATTATTTTATTCAGCAACTCTAATAAAATTTTTCTTCATAGCTCCGAAACCTCAAGAAAAATAATGTTATCTTGATAAACAGTACAGCTGACATTTTCTGAAATGAAGTCATAAAATAATGAGTTTTTTTATGTCATTGGATTTTGTACTCCAGACACTGACCTCCATTATACAAATACTTGTATAATGGAGATCAGTGACTCTAGACCTACTCCAGACTTGCTCCAGAGTCCAGACACAATAATAATTATTATTTATTAGGTATTATTTGTCAATAATAATATCACCAATTTGATTTCCAATCACCATAGATACCAAAATTACTAGGTATGTCTCTAGGAATCTAGTCTGCAATCTCTAGTGGTAGTATTTGGGGTTGCAACCAAAGACCGTTGCAAGTTGCAATCGGGTACATGCTGGGTAAGCATTATCTGGTTAGCCGCACGGCTAGCCTTCCGGCCTGCAGTTCCGGCTATCTGCTGTATGGGCGGCAGCCGCATGGTAATGCGATTAAAAAGTAGTTTTAGTGCATATTAAATTTTTGATTGCGGTTAGCCGGACGGCTGACCGCATTCTGGTTAACCGGATAGCATATTATATTATTATAGTGGTGGTAGTAGTGCGTGGGAGCCATATCTATGTCTGTAGTGGGAAGAGTGGGAAGTGGGAACCCCTTAATTTAAAAAAACTGGCCAAGTGTGAAGTGCGAGAGACGTACTCAAGTAGGTTCCGTACCTTCCGCCTTAGTAGCAAATGTAAAACAGTTTGAGTTTTTTGTATAGTGAGTCCCCCTTAGGTAAATATTATTTATAATTTTATTTATTTTTTATTTAAGTTAATTATATATTACAGTGAAAATATTACTTGAGGATTTTATGAATTTCTCAAGTGTTGCTGTAATATGGATATCGAGCAAAAAAGGCCAATAAATCATGTTTGTTAACTGGGGAAGCCCCTAAATATTATAATTTAATTTTGTTGAGCACTGTAATTGCGGTAAACACAAACACCAGCAAACACGGACCATAGCACAGTATAGTTATATTGAAATAATAACATAGTAACAGTGATTCAGTAAATTTGTACCGTAAAGTGACCCTAGTGGGAAAGCTTTGGGGTAGTTCTGATTTTTTCATTCCATATCATGTGTTTTGGGGTGCTTAATCTGAATCTGAGGTTTGCGGACAAAATTTCGTGACGCAACATTAAAAAAACCAGAAAAAACCGGTTCTTTTTTTTTTGCTTTTTTCCGGTTTTTTGCTTAAAACTCGAAAACTATTAACTTTTGGTAAATGGTATCTGTACAGAAATTAAAGTACTTGAAATCCTCTACAAATAGCAGTATTTAGTTTTTTTCAGACGAATCGTTCGGTTTCTAGTGCGAGTTGAAAATTGTAAATTTTTAGCAGTTTATGCAAAACCCACATTTTACATATTTTCAATATTTAATTTTTATGGATGCTGTCATTTGATAAATGCCACCTGGTTTTCCAGACAAGTAATTAAAAAGAAAAAAGGCAGAAATTATGCAAATTCAGTAGGTATCAAAAAAAAGGTAGAACTCGTAACAAAATAAAACTTAAAATCTCGTTACTTATGATCATATTATATTATTATGATTATAAATTATAATATGCAAAATCTATATGAGCCGTTGTCTTTTGGAAGGCCCTGGCTGAGGTTCTTCAATAACGATGAGTCCTGGTTCTGCTTGTTCTGGAAAATAAAAGTTGAAAGTTAAGTCATTTATCAATAAGATGGTCTGATTGCTCTGATTGATTGATTGATATGGAATGAAAAAAACAGAACTACCCCAAAACTTTCCTAGCAAAAATACAATAATGTAACTGAACTACAGCTAGGCTATTCTCTAAGGAACACGTTAAGGCTGTGCTCTCCGCTGTTATCACGGATGTCGCAGCCGTGACATCGTTCGCTGTTACCACGGCTGTAGAATTCGTATTCTCTAAGCTCTATTAGCTCGTCGACGATGTCTCGGCTGCGGGAGCGCTCGGCTGTCGGCGAGGCTGCGGCTCAGATAGTGGACTCGACTATAGATACATTTTTGTCTTAGGAATTTTAGTTATTTTGTCGTGATACACTCTATATTATTAGAACTTTTATAGTAATTATCATTTGTAGTACACACTTGAACAAATTCAAATGGACAAAATCATTAATGCGTCGAAAAAATATCCAAAAAGTTGAAAGTACCAAGATATGAACCTCGTATGACGTATCTATAAAGTTGTTGTAGTTAAATAAAAAAAAAACTCGCTTGACCTTCTATACTTTCATCTATACTTACGTATGTTAACGAAATATAAAGTATGTAAACAAAAGTGTAAACCAAGGGACATGGAATAGATGGATCTTCATTTAGTTTTAAAATAAAGAATTTCTACTACGCCGTACGCGATAAGAGTTAAAGTGTACCTCGGCTCGGGTGACCCGCGCCAACCACTTGAAATATTTCGTGGAACATATTTTATAATAAACATTGTTAACAGTCTTCGACTAAGATTCGTGAAAGTTAGATCGCTGTTTAGTATAAATCAATGTGGTTTATAATTATTTATAAATATGTGCTGCGTAAAAATTACTAATTTAAGTATTGAATACTTGGTGCGCCTGTAGATATCCGCGTATGTTTATTGAACTCAGTGATTCTCTATAAGTGTAAAAAAACTTGATAAAATGTGGTATGTAGAAGAAAGTTAGAGGATAAAACGATATATACAAAATGTGAATTTCAAGCCTTTTGTGTGTGGAGTTACAATTTTGTCATGTATCGTACTTACTGAGGTAAGATGTCGACTTTTTGAGGTAAGAGTGTTAAAGAGAGTTTTAAAGTGATTTAGCACTTTACTTTCGGTTTTTACGTAACAAAATTAAAACTGTACATTAATTAGGGTATATTATATTTCAGTAAATAAGTACAAAATCATACAAAATCTTTGGCGACAGCCACGAAATAGTAGCTTTTCGTTTGACATTAAAAGTTGTAGGCGTACGCCGAGGCTGCAATCGAAGCTGTAGGCTGTCGAGCTTAGAGAATACGAATTTCGTACATGAAATGTCAAAAAGTGATTTCATATCACTCCGCTTTCAGCCGTGCGGCGCTAGTGTCGAACAGCCCAGAAAACCTAAGCTAGTGAATACCGATCTCGATCTCACGGCTGTAACAGCCGATGCGATTACGGCTGTTTTGATTGTTGCTCTTAGAGAATAGCACTGCTGGATAAACTACGATAACATGGCGCGCGCCTCCAAATTACTGTTTCAATGTGTGTAGTCACTACTCACTAGTCACATCCATATGAAAGAGTTTGTATTGTATGTAGTTGTAAGTATTCAAATTTCAACCAATCAACCAGTGCTATTCTCTAAGAGCAACAATCAAAACAGCCGTAATCGCATCGGCTGTTACAGCCGTGAGATCGAGATCGGTATTCACTAGCTTAGGTTTTCTGGGCTGTTCGACACTAGCGCCGCACGGCTGAAAGCGGAGTGATATGAAATCACTTTTTGACATTTCATGTACGAAATTCGTATTCTCTAAGCTCGACAGCCTACAGCTTCGATTGCAGCCTCGGCGTACGCCTACAACTTTTAATGTCAAACGAAAAGCTACTATTTCGTGGCTGTCGCCAAAGATTTTGTATGATTTTGTACTTATTTACTGAAATATAATATACCCTAATTAATGTACAGTTTTAATTTTGTTACGTAAAAACCGAAAGTAAAGTGCTAAATCACTTTACAACTCTCTTTAACACTCTTACCTCAAAAAGTCGACATCTTACCTCAATAAGTACGATACATGACAAAATTGTAACTCCACACACAAAAGGCTTGAAATTCACATTTTGTATATATCGTTTTATCCTCTAACTTTCTTCTACATACCACATTTTATCAAGTTTTTTTACACTTATAGAGAATCACTGAGTTCAATAAACATACGCGGATATCTACAGGCGCACCAAGTATTCAATACTTAAATTAGTAATTTTTACGCAGCACATATTTATAAATAATTATAAACCACATTGATTTATACTAAACAGCAATCTAACTTTCACGAATCTTAGTCGAAGACTGTTAACAATGTTTATTATAAAATATGTTCCACGAAATATTTCAAGTGGTTGGCGCGGGTCACCCGAGCCGAGGTACACTTTAACTCTTATCGCGTACGGCGTAGTAGAAATTCTTTATTTTAAAACTAAATGAAGATCCATCTATTCCATGTCCCTTGGTTTACACTTTTGTTTACATACTTTATATTTCGTTAACATACGTAAGTATAGATGAAAGTATAGAAGGTCAAGCGAGTTTTTTTTTTATTTAACTACAACAACTTTATAGATACGTCATACGAGGTTCATATCTTGGTACTTTCAACTTTTTGGATATTTTTTCGACGCATTAATGATTTTGTCCATTTGAATTTGTTCAAGTGTGTACTACAAATGATAATTACTATAAAAGTTCTAATAATATAGAGTGTATCACGACAAAATAACTAAAATTCCTAAGACAAAAATGTATCTATAGTCGAGTCCACTATCTGAGCCGCAGCCTCGCCGACAGCCGAGCGCTCACGCAGCCGAGACATCGTCGACGAGCTAATAGAGCTTAGAGAATACGAATTCTACAGCCGTGGTAACAGCGAACGATGTCACGGCTGCGACATCCGTGATAACAGCGGAGAGCACAGCCTTAACGTGTTCCTTAGAGAATAGCCTAGCAGTAGTGCGCTCGTTTTCCTCGCGAGACCCTTTGTCTCGGGCGCAATATACCGACAACGGACCGAGAGGGTCCGAGACAGGCGAGACGAGGCGAGCGCACCCATACACTCTTGCACTCGGGCCGCCTCGCCGCGCTGTGTCTCGGCGAAAGTGTACAGCCGGCTTGATACAGTACGGTATATTTCTTTAAGGCGGGATTATAGGCGACTGACATTTTAGAATTTGAGACAAACTAGCTCAATAGATGGCGCTCGAAAGGTACATATTTACACTAAAACCAAGCATCTAGTTTGATCCTTCATCCAAGTATTTACATAACAAGCCGTAGTCGATTTTAGTATTTTCAGAAATAATGTCATCACGTGGTAAACTCGACATACAGAGTAATGATTAACAGAGAGGCCATGTTCATAACTTATGCATAACTTGATAAACGAAATCTTTAATGAATTTTGTATTATAATAAAATGATGTATTTATAGATATTAATTATATATGATGTTTGTTCTGTACTCACGAACATAAAAAAGTATTTCCTCATAATAATACATATTATACAAATTACAATGTATAACAAAATAAAATATTACCCATACATAGTTCATCGCAAATGTTCATGATATTGGTGTAATTTCCATAAAAACATTGGAATTCAGAAGCAACTCTTTTAACGCTGCTACTTTCACAGTGAACTTTATTTAAGGGACACATACACCTCCCAAAGTATTAATACCGAAGTAGATTTAAAATTCGGTAAAGTAGATTCAAAAGTTCTTAACTAGAATAAAACAGCTCGCTTGCTGCTGGGAAATAGGGAGCTTTTTTTATGACCTCAATGAGAATCTTGTGCTTGGGTTTATTGCAATAGCTTTAATAAATAAGATGTAGAGTGTAGCCCCATGATGATCACTTATATCACCTGGAATCAATATACCTAACACCCTCCACAAGTTCAAAAACGATAACTCTACTTGCAGTAAAGGTAACGTTTTTGTTTTTATTATAATAATAATATCGGTTGTCTGGAAGAAACTGCTTAAAGCAGTAAGACCGCGCCTTTTTGCACAAGTTTGTAATTTTTTATATACTTTTTAGGGTTCCGTAGCCAAAATGGCAAAAAACGGAACCCTTATAGATTCGACATGTCTGTCTGTCTGTCTGTCTGTCTGTCCGTCCGTATGTCACAGCCACTTTTCTCCGAAACTATAAAACCTATACTGTTGAAACTTGGTAAGTAGATGTAGTCTGTGAACTGCATTAAGATTTTGATACAAAAATTGAAAAATTATTAAAAATTTTAGGGGTCCCCATAGGTACAACTGAAACAAAAAAAAAATTTCATCTGGCCTATGCGTTTGGGGTATCTATGGATAGGTCTTCAAAAATCATATTGAGGTTTTTAATATCATTTTTTCTAACCTGAATAGTTTGCGAGAGAGACTCTTCCAAAGTGGCAAAATGTGTCCCCCCCCCCCCCTCTAACTTCTAAAGTAGGGGCATGATAATTCTAAAAAAAATATATGATGTACATTACTATAAAAACTACCAACGAAAATTGGTTTGAACGAGATCTAGCCAGTAGTTTTTTTTATACGTCATAAATGATGAACCTTAATTTAACTTTCATTATATCAAATATGAAATATTAAAATAAATCAAAAACCTTATAATTTCATAGAAATAATTCTTATTGCTGCTGCGGAACCCTTCATGGGCGAGTCCAACTCGCACTTGGCCGGTTTTTTTTGTTATTGTTATGTCTTTTGTTTTTTGTCTCATTTATGTCTTTACTTTTGTGTGTGCAAATAAAGAATTTATTATTATTATTATTATATTCATTATACTTATGCAGATCATATTCATATTTTCTTTGTTATTTTAAATTTTAGGAATCTGTTCCCAAAAGAGATATCCGTCTGTCTGTCTCCAGGGTGTATATCAAGTAAATTCGGTAGCTAGAGAACTTAAATTTTCAAGAATATTTTATTATTTTTGCTGTCACCAATCACCATGACAACAAAATATAGAAACAAGCGGTCTTACCACGTAGTAAGACCCAAGATATTTAAATGAATAATTAAGAGGTCTGAAATATATTGAAAACAAAAATACAATTTTTAGGCCTTTTCTGTTCGACATTAATAATGACAACCGGTAGCGGGTAGGTGTTTGAAATATTTACGAAATGTGTATCTTATTAAATTTAAACTTTAATAATAATCTATACTAATATTAGAATAGTCTGTCTGTTACCTTTTCATGCCGAACCATTTTTTATGAAATTTGGTGAAGAACGGACGAAGGATACTTTTTGGTCCGGAAAAAAATTACGGTTCCTGTACATTGCATCAAATTGTCGTGAGTAGAGAATTTTTAAAAGTTGGAGATAAAAAATTGGAACTCATGACGTATGGCATAAAATAGTGACAAATTGGCTTTCGAATTATTTTTTTCTCCAACTTTTGAAAAAAAAAAAATTTTCCCTGGCTTCATACAAATCTGACCACCTCATCATAAGAAAATCGTTATAAATTCTAAGCTATCTGACTTAGAACATTGAAGTAAAAGAATTTTAGAAGATGAAAACTTCCTCTACCTTTTAAAAATAAAAAAAAGAATCAGTTTAATGTGATAGATTTTTCACAAAAAGCCATTAATAAAAAATACACAATTTTTTTTCTTAAACTTGGGTTTTTCTATGTTTAATTCCACGAAATTTATAACATATTGCCTGTGTTAGCATAGTGCACAAACTTAGCTATCAAATGAGACCTTTTTTATCTTCATAGAATATTTACAAGAGCAGTTCTGGTCAGATTAGTGTGAAAGCCCGAGAAAAACTAAAATGGCTGCCATTTTACAACCTTGAGAGAGAAAAAAAATTTGAAGGCCAATTTGTCGATAAAATATGCCATAGATTATGGCATTAAAGGATCGGACACCGGTGTCGGGACACATTGTATATTTTATAACATTCAAATGTTGCATGTTTCCTTAAAGTGTCTGCCATTAGGTCTCTTCCCTTAATGTAGAATCCTTAGTTATTTCCTCCCGAGGTGCACCAAAATCATGGTGTAGGTATCTACAAAATATCTAGATCTATCCGCATGATAATATTATTTTTACGATTTCTTGTGCAGATTTTATTACTCCAGTGCTAAGATGTAATAATTCTTTCTATTGCTATGCATTGGACATAATATCATATATCATTTTACAATGTTTTGACATGTATACGTAAAAATCTGTCTCTGTGTTGCGGTAATCTGTACATTGTTTTCTGACTAGCTGTAATGTTTACATTTTTTGACATTCAAACCTACCAAAACCGTAAAAATGATCGTTTGGTAAATATAAATTATCGAATAGCATCTTATTAGGTAGTCTCTCGCCAAATAATTTAGGTTACAAAGCAATATTGTAGTATTTGTAAACCAAAAATATTGACTAGGTTCCGGAATAAAACCCAGTCTACTGACCACTGCCCAAGACGTCAAATTACGGCGCTATTTTGTACTGGTATTCCACTAGTATTAGATAAGTATGACGTATTATAATTAGATAAGAAAATAAATACGTATTCCACAATTCACTGGCAAATATTTCGAAACGAATCAACGGTATGGGACCACGGCGAATCTAGTCGTAAAGAGCTGCCAGTATACTGGGATATATTTGTGAACATACTCTAGGTTTTCTATGATAGACAATCAGCCTCTGACACACAGATTCGACTGATTTCATTTATTTATTTTCCATCAAGTGCCTGTGGATTTTTTGTACCAAATATTCATGATCAGGCGTTGCTCTCACGTATCAACAGATTGTTCAAATTTATAAACAAAGCGATTTATCTTATAATTGGTATATTTTATCAAAAACGAAGCTGATGGGTGCCTCCGGAATCATGATTGAAACATTTTGGCGTAAAAATATTTATTCCTGTATTTGTTTTCGCTGAATTCTAGAAGAAATAAAATTTTGAAAGGATTATTTTTATGCACATTTTTTTAGTGGTAAATGGATTTAAATCAAAATTTTAAGCTGACCCTAACCTTGGTAAGGAACGTAACTAACTTACAAAAAATGTTTGAATGCTTATAATTACTTGTGGTCAAAGTTCTAGTGAAAATAAAAACACGAAATTTCACTAATCCTCGTTGTATGCGGCCTTAAGGCTGAAGCCAAACGAGCGTAATTTAAGGTAAATGACTAGTCATTGGACAGTACTAGCGTGGTACTAGCACAATAGACATAACTGTACTAGTATTTGGACAGAGTACAAAAACACAATATTTATTATGGTTGCTTTAAAAACTACCTGTTTTTCTTTAAAATCAGGCGTTCTATTACTTTAGAAATAGGCAGTTTTTGAAGCAACCTTAATAAATGGGGCGTTCCACGCCAAGCGGACAGGAAAAAATAGTCGATGTCTCCGATTTTGATAATATTTGGATATGTTATACCTACACGTGTTATTTATACGTGTGCCAAATATTTTTGTAATATAATGGCTAGATTAAAAATGATGGGACTTTGAAACGTGACTTTTCTATTCGGCACTCGGTGCTTCAAGGCCGATTAGGCCGCAAAAAAATTATATATTAGAATAATTAAACCACTGAACTTGTTACATCATTTAATGAGCTCTTTAACTGCATTTTTGAAAACAATGCAAATCAATTTTTTTTTCTTGATTTTCTCAAAGCGGGACCCTTTTGATTTTTTTTTATATTTTTTGTGTAAATAGCTAATATTCTATAGAACGTTCCTGCACAACTGCTATAATGGGCCGGGAAGTGGATTAGGAGCTAGACTGAAAATACTTCCGAAGGGTGGCGTCCAGCGCCATACTGTACTATGGGCAGAAATCGCTAAGTAGCGGAAATTGCCAAAAAACTTCGATTTTGATGTGGAGAAATGTACCCTTAGATAAGTTTTTTTAAAGAGTAACATAATTTAAAAAAATATATAAATATTTTTTTGGCAAAAAAAATGTTTTTCAGGATTTTTTTTCTTGTAAACCTTTGTTTATCTGTTTCTCTTTAAAAAATCTATTGAATGTTACTTTTCACTATATCAAAATTGATGTTATTTGCCAATTTCCACCATGTATCTGTCGCAGTCCACTGGTTAAAACAGCCGTTCGATCAAACGGCCAGCCTTTTGACTGAACAACGCCATTCAATCACACGGCTATCCGTCGTTTAGCCGACTTGTTGACTGCAACGTTCAACACTACAGCTAGACGACGCTTAGTTAACTGGTTAAATGGCAAATTAACTAAGCTGATCATCAGTTTACTGTTATTATTACATTAAACTAATGGTCAGAGCTTAATTAAGAATACATAATAAATTGTATTCTAACTCGTTTTGAACACATTAATTGCAATTAGGTAATACCTTGGTGATGTATTTCATAATCCCGTAATTTTTCTCGAATATTTTTTAAAATTTTGATTCACTCGTATCCCATAATTTCTGTCACTTTAATAACACTTGTAACGTAAATTTACGAGAAATATCTTAAAACAATCACAAAATACCGGCTAGTTGATGCCATATTGTAAACAAAACGCACCTAGCGCCGTGGTGGTGAGCACTGAACTAATTCAATCAAACGGCTGCTTTTGAATCAGCTGTAGTATATAACGTTTCGAGCGACTGAAATATTCAATTAAAAAGCGACTGAAATATTCAATTAAAACGCCATTCAATCTCACGGCTGTGAGATTGAATGGCGTTGTTCAGTCAAAGGGCTAGCTGTTTGATTGAACGGCTATTTTAACTAGTTGCCTGCGACATATCGATCTCGGCCCATAGTATAGTATGGCGCTGGACGCCACCCTTCGACAGTATTTTCAGTCTAGCTCCTTATCCACTTCCCGGCCCATTATAGCTGTTGTGCAGGAATGTTCTATAGAATATTAGCTATTTACACAAAAAATATAAAAAAAATCAAAAGGGTCCCTCTTTGAGAAAATCAAGAAAAAAAATTGATTTGCATTTTTTTCACAGAAAAAAAAACATTTTTTTGTATTCAAAAATGCAGTTAAAGAGCTCATTAAATGAAGTAACAAGTTCAGTGGTTTAATTATTCTAATATAGTATAATTTTTTTAAACAATAATCGGCTTTAAAGCACCGAGTGCCGAATGGAAAAGTCACGTTTCAAAGTCTCATCATTTTTAATCTAGCCATTATATTACAAAAATATTTGGCACACGTATTAATAACATGTGTAGGTATAAAATATCTAAATATTATCAAAATCGGAGACATGGACTATTTTTTCCTGTCCGCTTGGCGTGGAACGCCCCAAATATTATTGTGTTTTTCTGCTTTGTCCAATGACTAGTACTGTCCAATTTAGTGACTTGTGAGTCGCAGAATTTCAGCTGGCAGAAATTCTGCTGCATTCAGTTTCATACAAAAGTCCTGTTTGATTCACACGAGCGTAATTTGTGAGTCATTATATGTATGAAAAGATCGACCGAAATTCTGCGACTCAAGTCACAAGTCACAACTCACAAATTACGCTCGTTTGGCTTCACCCTAAAGGTGAACGCAGATTTGGCCGCACCGCACGCACCGCAGTCGCCGCATTTCGAATTCTTTATATGAAGTTATAGGCAAGCTCGCATACCTACCCGCGCCGCAGTCTTCGCAACTTCTACATTCTTTATAATATTATGAAGAATTCGAAATGCGGCGACTGCGGTGCGTGCGGTGCGGCCAAATTTGCGTTCACCTTTAATTATCCTTTTTGATAAACAGAACGTCACTCTCAACCAAAGCTCTCAACTTATGGTGCTTCAAGTCTCAAATCTAAACACAGATTTCAAATATGACTAATCCAGACCTTTTTGGTATAAATCATAAATGGCGGTTGGATGAATGATGGTTCATGCCATAGCGCCAATCCAAAAAAAAATTAAGTGTCAAAGTCAAACCTCTCATTTCTGTCAATATTCAATTGACAAATATGAAATATCAAATAAACGTCATTCAGTTCAAAGAGGATGTAAACTGTATACTACGTAACAAGAGATCGGACTTAGAAGAAAAAAAATTAACATTCGTTATTTTTTTAATTTAAAACTAAACGACAAAATTTTAAGTGCAAAACCTTTCACTCTAAACATACCAAAAATTAAAAAAAATAAAAATAAAAAGAAATGAGCTCAAATAAATGTTTTATTTCAATAAAAATTATTGTACATGGCTAAATAAATAGGCTAATAAGGTAAATTAAACAATAAAACAGATTTAATCCACAAGCTTTTGTTGATTTCTATTATTAAATATTATAATATTACAGTACAGTTTTCTGTATTTTATTTATAAATATAATAGAATAGCTGTATATGCTACTCTACTAACTACTTGATTGGCTTATACACTTACACAGTAAACTCTATATAGGGAGGGGATTAAAGCTGCGCGTCCACCAGGTCGGAGTCGGGACGTACGGTGCGGACGGCACGTCGTGTCGTCATATACTTGTCAGGTGCAGAATGACGTTCCAGTACTTCTAGTGCAGTTCATAGTAGTCAGTACCATACATACAAAGCAACAAATCCGTCCACTGCGTACCTACGCTCCGATTCCGATCCAGTGGACCGCACCTTTATACATACACACTTTGTTTTCTTATACCCTGTATACGACAGCTGAAATCTATCGCGCGGGCTCAGGCCAGCTGCATACCACCTCACTTGATCAGAGGATTTTTCCTTGGTGACCGTACCAGTTACCACTCATAATCCCATACCTTCCTTCTCCTAAAATCTCCTTGCTTTGAATCTCTTTGCTGCTTTCGTTCCCAAGCGGTCGCATGCGACCGCGAGAACAAAAGACTTCCTAGAATCCGCATACAGTTTACATCCTCTTTTGAATCCGCGATCGAGGTAACAGCTATTGCTTACAGACTGAAATGTTGTAAAGTAGCTGTGCTGTGGACCTAAAAATCTGAAATTAATGAAAAATTTTTCATTTACTACATTTCCATACAGTTTACATAAATTATTTAGTATAGTTAATAACCTTATGTATTGTTACAATAAAACAATATACACATGATACACATTTCATCATTTTCCAAATTAACTGCATACTGAATACTGATATACATTATAATATTTTCTATGAAATAATAATCTATCTTTTTCATATTAATATTATAGTTAAAGTTGTAAATTATTGTACAAAATATGCAAATAGTACTACGACATACTTTGTATTAGAACATGGTATGATATCGTTATGTTTTGCTTCAATATATCAATTTACGGTTACATTTACATTTTACAATGACTTACCTTTCGTTTTTCATTAATTAGTCCACTTAATTTACAATTTTTGTATTTTTGTAATAAATAATTTTCACAAAATGAAATTCGAACTTTGAGTTTTAAACTTCTTCTTCCTTTATTTTCTTATGTAGTTTATATTCTCTATGGTCTTTTTTATCAACCAATCACAGTCGACCGTGCTTAAAAATTGTACAGATTATGCGATTTACTTTAGTAGCTACGTTTAAATTTGGAACCCAATTTTTTTTTGTTCGAAACTTGCATCCACCTGATTCAGTTTAGTGCCCGTTTCCGTTGGCGTTGTTCGTGTCTCATTATCGGGCAAATTAAAATTTAATTTATCGCAGAAACCGGTTTAGAACTAACAGCAATTCTAATCTTGAAATAATTTAGTTCTTGTGTTTCTTCGTTTTGCCCTTAAGCATTCAATATGTTTCTCAAATATTTTATTTTGTTTGTAACGCTTGGTAAGTGTTTTATTGTATACGGCAAATGCAAATTTATAATTTACAATTTACAACGAATCAGATGCAAATGCTAAAAAATAAAAAAAATATAAGGTTTGGTATGTGATTTCACTATGACCTTAGAATTATCGAAGACCGACCTTTGTACAGATCATTATGATATTATATTGTTAGCTTCCTCGTACATTTTAGTAGGAATAAGTCAAAGGATGAACCCGACGATTTGCGTACTTAGATTTTTTTTATGTTCGAAGGCGGTGTGTTCGCGCAAGAATCTTCAATGACGCTACCCCCGGAAGTCGCTGAGAAAATTAGCGAAGAACAGATTAAAGCTATCCAAAACAAATCTGAGGAGGCATTCAAAGAACTATGTGAGAAGAATGGAGGTCCAGATGCTTACCCCAAGGCTAAGGTAAGTTAAATCTATGAGACAATGTTGATCCATATTTTTTGCATGAGACCCAAGTACCCACAACCTTAAAAAATCTAATAAAAATTCTCTTTACAGTAATGGCCAGCAAATTAGTTGACAACATAAAAGATGTTTCAGCTAAATCTTCAAATGTGAACAACTGTGTCAAAATTGGCCTTTCAGTTCAATAACTAAATTGACACATAATATAATCTAGTTAGTTTTGTGTTACTGTTAAAATCATATCCTACACATGGGCGCCGGCAGGGGGGTGCCAGGTGGTACACTTGCACCCCTTGGGAATCTCGGGATCAACGAATTATTGAAATAAAAAGCTGTCTGCTCGAAATAATTATGTTCATCGTAATGTTTCGGCACAAAATTTTGTATTCTGTTGACGTAAATAGACAGTCTTCTTCTTCTTCTTTAATGGCAGTTTCGTGGGTTGCCAATGTCAGAGTGTATTGGATAGACTTTGCTCTATTTAATGTAGGTCTGGTGAAGCAACAAGGGTATGGTTACTATGTATAATAATTATAATAATATATATTTACAAGTTGATTCACCTAAAACAAAAACAAGTGTTAGTAAAGACATCACAATCTAATATTGTTAACACGTATATATGTACACAAAATCTCGATAAAAGGGGTATTTACATAGCTTAAAACCGATTTAAAATTGATAGGAAGAGGGATGTAATTGGGAAGACAGTCATATAGGGATGGTTGGTTTCTAGGACAGCAAAAGAAGATGTGATCTAAGGTACCCTCATCTAAACCACACTCATAAAGAGAATTATCCCTAATCCGAATTTTGGCAAGAAAAACTGGCGAACAGCAATGCCCAAGTCTAAGACGACAAATTGTCGAGCAAATTGGTTTGCTACATTGTAGGTATTTAAAAAACCAGGGTCTAACAGGTACACTACCTTGAATATCAAAATAGTGTTTACCTTTGGTGGTACTTGAGCTGGCCCATTCTGAATTCCATTTGCTAGAAAGCTGAAATTTAGCTACTGGAATTAAGTCATGACAATAGAGTTGGTAATGACTGAGTCCACCAGATGTTATGGCGGCTTTAGCATAAACGTCCACACTCTCATTGCCAATAATTCCACTATGACCAGGTATCCATGCCAATGTAACCTGTATATTTTGAACACGACACTTAAGGAGTAACTGTCTTATTTTCAAGATCAATGGGAACTTGGACTTAGAGCGGAACTGATTGGCTGAAATACCCTCTAATACACTTCTGGAGTCCGAAAGTATAAGCGATCTGTTCAGGCCATGAGATTCGATAAACGAAAGTGCCTCATAGATGCCAAGTGCCTCACCTGTGAAAACCGAGGTGGTGGGTGGTAGTTTAAAGTTCAAGATCACATTTACTCTCGGAATCCAGACAGCTACTCCAACACAACCATCCGCTGAAAGCTTAGAGGCATCTGTAAAAATAAGCAGCCAATCCCTAAAATGTGAATCAATAATTTCTTTGAATTGAGTGTTAGCTAGTGGGGAACCTTTGTCTATGGGAAGGGTAAGGATAATGTCTGGAGATATTATTAATGCATGGTATGGAATGGAATATAGAGGATTGAGTCTGCACTGGAAAATTGGACAAGGGATTTGGGTAATCTTACGGTAACTGATCAAGAGACAGGGGGGATCTTTATTTAGCCAATAACTGGCTGAAGAGGTCAATTGATTTAGGGTGTGTAATTTGCCTAAAAGGGGGTTAGAAGAATTTTGAAATGCTTTAAAAAGGAACCTGTCTGCCAGATATTGTCGTCTAATATGGAGTGGAGGATCAACACATTCAACTTGAAGGGCGTTGATTGGTGTTGATTTCATTGCTCCCACTACAATTCTCAAGGACTTGGCTTGAATTTTATCTAGTTCCTTTAACGGGGTTTTATTACATGGTTCCAGTAAGAAGGATCCATAATCAATGTGGCTGCGGATAAGAGCATTATATAGGAGTTTCTGGGTAGATGGGTGAGCGCCCCACCATACACCACTGAGACACCGCAAAACATTAATATATTTTTCACATTTCTGCGAAACATGAGCTACCTGATAGGCGCCAGTCAGTCTTGAATCTAGATAGACACCTAAAAATTTCACTTTATCCCTAACTGGGAAAACTTGCTGATGAATTTGGATATCGACATGAGGTGTAATTTTGGACCGAGAAAATACAACTACAGAGCTTTTGGGAACCGAGATACTTAGACCATGTCTATCCATCCACTCTGTAAGGTATCGGATGGCAGAGTTAAGCCGCCTAGCGCATTCGGTAATATCCTTCAAAGCAATGTAAATTGTCAAATCATCCACAAACTGAAGGATCTCACAAAAACTTAATACGGATAAATCTAGATCATGGGTATATAAACCATAAAGGAGGGGACTGAGGGGAGATCCTTGGGGGAGACCCATATACGTTATACGGGGAGGGAGGGTAGAATTTGGAGTGGAAACTACAACTGAACGACCGGATAGGAGATTACATATAAAATTCGTCATCTTCAACGACACACTCAGATTAAGCAATTTCTGCCTGAGTATCGGAAGACGAACATTGTAAGCGGATGATATGTCAAGGAACATTGCCACATGTTCTTTTTTCGAAAAGGCTATGCGTACATCAGTCACAAAGTTACCAAGACTGTCCATTGTGCTATAGCCTTTTCGAAAACCGAACTGTGTTTTAGATAAAATACCCTTGCTTTCCATCAACCATTCTAACCTGTTTTTAATTAAATGCTCCAAAATTTTTGTCAACGTTAACGATAGAGCGATGGGTCTGTAGCTAGATGGTTCATTACTTAGTTTTCCAGGTTTGAGAATAGGGATGATTATTTGTGTCCTCCATTCCTCAGGGGGAATCTCAGATTGGAAAATACGGTTTAGGATGTTCAGACACACCTCTTGAGTAGTAGGACCACTGTTACGTATAAAGGAGTAAGGTATTCCATCACTGCCTGGACTGGTATCCTTTAATGAATTTAAAACCAATTGAAACTCCTCCCGAGTAAATGGACTATCCAAATCATTGGTTGATGAATGGGAAGATACATAAAACTGACATTCGTCAAAAGATGGAGCTGACGGAGGTGCCAGTTTTTGTGCAAATGCATCTATCCACTCAGTTGGGTCATTAGACTGTTGGTAATTGCTTTCCAATGAACCACGGAATCTTCTAATATTTTTCCATACCACCGAGGGACGGGAAAAAGGAGAAAGACTTAAACAGAACTGGCGCCAACCATTCCTCTTTTTCTCAGAAAGTAAACGTCGCACTTCAGCTGCTACTTTTTGGTAATTTAAGTAGTTTTCAAGTGTCATTGATCTCGAAAACAATTTCTCTGCTTCCTTGCGACGTTTGCAGGCTGCTGTACACTCTGAGTCCCACCATGGAGGAGAAAGAGTTCTATTAGCTCCTGTAGATTTACGCGGAATGGTCCTATCCGCAGCCATTAAAATAACATTTTTAAAATGATTATAGAGTGATAATGTGTCACTCTCATTAATGTTGGCGATTTCTGAATCAGTGACTTCAGCAAAGCGAGTCCAATCTACATTATTTGTTTTAAACTTATGCCGGGGAGAAGGGGATGTTGCTGTTTGTCTAGTCTGTCTGTTTGTTATTGATAATATAATGGGAAAATGATCGCTACCACAAGAGTTAGGAAGGACTGTCCAGGAACATGAAGGAGAAAGGGATGGGGAGCATAATGACAGATCAACCACACTCCTCGGGTTCTGCAAAGGAGAAACCCGAGGAGTAGGAGTTCCGTCATTAAGGATAACTAGGTTATGGTGATCAATAAGATCAATCAGGACAGAGGAATATGTGTCATTGGAATGGGAACCCCAAGATGTATGATGGGTGTTAAAATCACCCAACACAACCAAGAGGGAAGGAATAGAGGTTAAAACGGAAGAAAGTTCGGAAAATACGGAAGGATTGGGATGGGGGATGTAAACAGACATAAAAACAATATCTAAAACACGGACAGCTACGATATTAAAATTACTACTATGTACAGGAAGTGTATATACAGAGTATGTACAATGGCTGGAGACAAAAATGGCTGCTCCAGCTCTACCATCAGATCTGTCGTCCCGGAAGCATGCATAACCTGGAACCCGGAAACGAGAACCAGGCACCAACCACGTTTCCTGGACGGCAAATATTGATGGCTTATGAGAATTTACTAGCCAGAGGATTTCATGTTTTTTATTCCTTATGCTGCGGCCGTTCCACTGTATCACAGTGTAAGCCATCTTTAGGGAGTAAATTTGCTAGCTGGGTCAGGTTAGCCAGAGTTTTGTTTGGCAATGAGTCGCTGAACCTCGAAATGAGGTCAATCATGAACAGGGTCAAGTTGTCGAGAAGGTTGTCATTTGGGGAAATAGTGGGAATTTCAGAAGGGATAGGATATGCACACCCATTGGGGGCCTGGGAAACTGGCTCCTCAATAAGGTTTCTATGGGCCTGATGGTCATAGCCAGGCGACCTAGGCGGAATGGGGCGACGGGGGATGAATACAGTTTTCCTGTAGGATGTGGTTGTTGGAGATTTAGTCTGTCGGTCAGTTTGTCTTGAAATACTAGCAAAAGCAGAGGAAGAAGTCCTAGCTGAATCAGCAAAGGATCGCCTTACATGGGGGAATCTGGCTGATGCCTCCGAGTAAGGGATACTTTCCTGGCTCATGACCAATTTAATCTCCCGCTGTCTAGAATACTCCGGACAGGAGACATCATTGGCTGCATGCGGACCACCACAGTGCAGACAAGTAAAAGTTGTTGCTGTACAAGTTGTTCCCTCGTGCTTTTGTGAGCATTTGTAGCATCGGGGTGAGGACCTACATTGTGCTTTTACATGGCCAAAACGACAGCAGTTATTGCATTGTATAGTAGGTAATTTATATATTTCTACTGGCAGAGAATTATAAAAACAATAAACATGCGATGGTAATTTTTGACCAGTGACCGTTATAACCACTGATTGGGTAGGTAACCAAATGGATGAATTTTGCTCATTCAAGGTTCTGCGACTCATCCTACGCGCTTTCACTACCTTACCATAACCAACTGGAACTTGTAAGTTTTCTACAAGCTCTTCCATTGACCAATCTACAGGGACATTGCGGACAATGCCCATGCGGGATACACTGTATGAGGGTATCACTACAGTATATCCAGCACTTACAACTGCAGGCAAGTCGATAAAAGAGTTAGCGTCTTGTGGTGTTTTAAATTCAATAGAGACTTTATTACGACCGATCCTTTTGATTCCGTCCATTTTTACACTATGTACATTATTTTTGAATAAAAATTGACCAAATAAGATTGGACTAAGGATAGAATCTGTCTCTGGTTTAGACACGTGTACAATATACGGTGCAGCATCGTCGGAACCGTATAATTTTTTATTTGCGAATTCAGGGTTCACATAGTGAAGTTGAATAGACGGTACTGAGTGGGCATTGCTACTAACTTTTTTAGCTGCCGGCTTAGGAATGTCCTTATTCGGCCTTTTTCTATTCCCTCCACCAGGGTCAGGGGGATCTGTGTCCAGATCCATCTCTAAAAAAACAACCTAACCTAAAAAACAAACAATGAATAAAAACTAAATACTTACTACCTCACAAACACAAATTTTAGTACACAACACAAAATATTAGTAAGATAAATCAACCGGCGAATAAAAAACCTCCCGAAATTCTGAAAAACACTTAGAAAAACTAAAAGAAGAAAAAACGCTTGTTGACGGCACTCGAAGTAAGAGCAAAGTCCAAATAGACAGTCACTTTTGTTCGTAAAAAGTAAAAAGAAAAGCAAAGAAAGAAAACTCTAATCTACATCCCTTGAAAATTATTTCTGCCGGCGCCTATGATCCTACATCATGTAACAGCACAAATAAGGGTACCTCTATTTCAAAAGTCTTATTCTTATTATATTATATAAAATTCTCGTGTCACAATGTTAGTCCACGAACTCCTCCGAAATGGCTTTACTGATTTTTAACAAATTTTATATGCATATTCAGTAGGTCTGAGAATCGGCTACTGGGTACTTTATATATTGATAAGAGCATTTGTTGAATAAATAATAGTAAATTATTACAACCTGAGACTGACGGCGACCATTGTTTGTGCGACGGGACGGAACGGGAGTCGGGATGTTACCATGGCGACATACTTATTTAGTCACTTTAATAAAATAATAATATGGGCGAAAAACTTTATATTATTATGGCAAAGAAACGTTTGCCGGGACAGCTAGTATTAATATAACCTTGAAATGTTTCATTAATCTTTATAAAATAGGACATCATTACTTACTCAAAGGACACTGATAAGATTGACCCTACCATATATGATTTATTTGTAAGTCATTTTTAAATTGGTTTCGTTGATAATTATTGTGTAAGTTGCCAGGAATGTTGTAACACAGTCTTCATTTTACACATATGTGTTAGTAATTGTTACATCACTTGAAAACTGTAGTTTTTTATTAATAACTAGCTGTCCCGGCAAACATTGCTTTGCCATAATATAAAGTATTTCGCCCGTATTATTTTATTGAAGTGACTAAATAAATATGTCACCATGGCAACGTTCATCGCTATCATGGTCGTTGTTTTTCTCGAGTTGTAATAATTTACTATTATTTATTCAACAAATGCACTTATCAGTATAATAAGTACCGAGTAGCCAATTCTCAGACCTACTAAATATGCATATAAAATTTGGTAAAAATCAGTAAAGCCGTTTCGGAGGAGTTGTCGGACTAACATTGTGACACGAGAATTTTATATATTAGATGTTGAGAAATTTATAAACAACTTCCGATTCAAATAATTACTATGTGTCAGGAATCAGAATATAAAATATTTTATACATATTATGTAACTGATCACATGAGTTGAACTTGCTTAACCCATCAATCCCCAAGCGGCAGCCGGCTGACGCAATACAATTGAAAATCTACATACCCACCATACCCACGATGGATGGATGGAAGTAGATAACCCAGATTTTTCAGCACTGAGAAGGCTAGTGATGATGAACTATTGATAAGATCACTCTCATGTCAGCTTTCAGACAAAAAAAACTGATAAAAATTGTTCAACCTGTTTGATTGTTACAATGCCATGGTCAGATACATATACCCACACAAACAGACGGACATCTAAAACTTATGAGTTATGACTAGACATCGGATTATATGCACGATCAAAGTGCCGAAATATGCATGCAAATATGCACGAAAAATGGCTGAAATATGCACAAAATATGCACAATCAAAAGTCACTTAATATTAAAATTTATGATTTTTTTGAAGAGTTTTCCGGTGGTGCCATTAATAAAAGAGACAATTTTTATAATTTAATCGAATCCAGGATTAAAACTACCGAAATATGCACTATCAACGAAAAATTGCCATAATATGCACTATCGCCTAAAAAGTGCTATTATATGCATTTGCATATGCAAGTATGCAAATGCATATAATCCGATGTCTAGTTATGACTTTTAAAAGCTATATTATAGTAATGTGACAAATGTTTTATGTACTGTTAGTAATCATCATTTGGAGTTTTGGAGTTTTCATGCCGTAGAGTATGATTAAACTTCAAATCACATTTAAATCAGATCTCTAATACAAATTAAGGTTTTTGTTAATAATATTAATAAACATATACATACTTTGATACTTTGGCCTAGATCCACATTGGGTCGCTGAGCCATTGTAGTAAGCATATATGTTTATAAATATTATGCTCAACATCTATTAAAATTTGCATTTCTTTTTTATAATTTAGAAGATTGTTTGCATTCTTACTATAATGTTTACCTTACTGAGTTACTAGTAGAAGCTATTGTTAATATTTGAACAAGTAATCATTTGAACAAGCATATTATGACGTGTTTGCAATCTTGAACTTTATGCCTGTTATAGTTGACCTATTTTACATCTCAACCAATATTAATATTAGTGCAGCAAAGAACCAACTGTTGGTTAAAATTATATCTGAGTTACTTTTGATCCTTCCTGCCTGATGGACAAACATAGGCGAACTTGAGATCAGAGATCGGCATATTCGTTGCTTTAATCGACGTCGCCTGTGCACAGATGCGCAATACCGTACAGTTCCGCAATTATGGTTACTATCACTGTTTTCCATCGTGGACGTGGAACTACGTGAAGAGTGACCCTAAGTAAATCACATTTATTTCTATGAAATCTACGGCCTTAGCCGCGCCTAATGATGACAGTTTAAGTAATATTTTTTTTACATAAATCCCAACATGTTTTTATGGTAGGCTTAATTTGTATGCGTATCAAAATAGTTTGTAAGCACGACAATTTGGGTAGGACACAAGGAGTGTATGACTCTCCCATATTATGTAGTATTTAACATTTAATTGACTGTAACCATGCCACAATAGGTTAGTATGAGCTGGTTCAGAGTACCTTGTTTCTGCTAATTGGAGGAAACCACTCCTATTCTTCTAAGTTTAGCCGTCTTTGCTTGTTTTGTTGTCTTTTCTATTGATACTGCAGTCGTACCAACTGAACGAAAATACTTTTTGATTGTGAATCACAAAAATCAGGTTGGCTACAAAAATGCAACAAAGTCAGATCCATTGCTGTCTGCGTGCAGTTTTTTTACTGCTCTGTAACATGCATTTTATTTCGAATCTAAACCATGGTTCCAGAACTTTATTTTGTAGTTTGTTGTATTTAATATATGTACAAAATTATTTTTAATAAAAAATTAAAACCGACTTCCAAGGTAAAAACAATAATTACATCCTTATAATAATATGAACTAAAAAGTATTAAATAATTTTTCCTATCAATAGTGCCTTTTTCCGAATTCGGCTAAAACTTAACTATTTCTGTACTCAATCTTCATCATTTTGATTTCGGTACCAGATATAGCTGAATCTTCAGTCTGCCAAAATATTTGAAACTTTTGTAAGTGGCTGAAGTAAGATGCTTCGATAATACAAGTAACATGACTTGCATTATCGAAGCAGCTTACTTCTTAGAAGTAATGTCAAATGTGTGCCTTATGCTCTGGACTTAAGGCTGAATTTGTTTTGTTCAATTTTGGTGACATTGGTGACCCTGATGTGGTAATGATGATGACGATGAATGTAATTTGGATAGTAGCATAATATTATGCTTTCAGTTCTTAAAACAGCGCCTAAACCCCCAAACTTGTATCTATAAGGAATCCGGAGTTCTCTTAGTATCTTCGGAACCATAGTATACCTCGGTGCAAAATCTTGCGTTTTGGTAGCATATGCTTAGGATGCTTTTCATAAAACCAAAATCACCATATGTTTCCATATAAATTTCGAGGAGTTCCCTCGATTACTCTTGGATCCCATCATCAGGTCACCACTTTTGTGATCATGGTACCAAATTGGAGTGAAACCTAATACAACAAAACAAAAATTTCAAAAATCGGTTCACAAACGGCGGAGTAATCGTTGAACATACAAAAAAAATATCCACAGCCGAACATATAACCTCCTCGTTTTTTGGAAGTCGGTTAAAAATGCTCGCGACTTCGTTCATCGAAATTAATTCATCGTGCGTTTACCGTAAATTCTACCATGTTATAAAAGTGTCTCTTCCCGGGTACCAAACTTCATCTAAATCAGCGCGAGCGGTTAAAGCGATAGATCCCATTTATAAAATTGCATGAAGTAAAATTTGTGTCTCATTGAACTTTTCGCGCCTCCCCACGAAGATCATATTGTAATTTGTATCTGTATATATTTTACCTAGAATAAGCCTTATATTATGAGTTAATATTACCTAGCATTCGTTGCAGCCGGCGGCGTTACGTAAGTTAGTCGCCATAGACTGTAAGTAGGTCCCATTACATAATCTCACGACTAACGTGTTCCCAGACGAATTGTCTACGAGACTATTTGGCACTATATAGCTTAGGTTTTGGTCTTTAGAACGTAACTGTTATCTGATTATTGAGCATAATAATCTATTAGCAGCTTATGGCCGACAAAAACAGCGAGCCTTAAGAGGCCGGGTACCCTTGGAATTTCTCATACAAACGTAATTCCAAAATCATTTTCTCATACGAAAATATTTAACATGTTTGAGTAATTTTTCAGTTTAAGATAGTAATTACCTAGGTTCCTACACAAAAATTTACTTCAAAATATTTAACCCTTAACCACTGACGTGTATTTACTTGCATTAACTCTGACGTACGTCTCACAGACGTACGCTTGATTTAAACAGCTCTAAGTCAATAATTATATAAGAAAATAGGGTTATTTCATTATATTATATCGTCACATCAGTATGTATTGTACTAATAAATAAAATAAGTTTCTTATTATGTTTAATATTTATTTATGATTCTCAAAACAAACAAAAAGCTAATAAGAACCACCAGAAACAAAATTGCCTCTTTTCTATGAGCTCAAAAAATTAACTTTTTAGTCTAAAATTATTACAGAACTAATTATATCTTATTATTTATGAACTATTCTTTGATATAAAAAGGAATAAAATGCACTTTTTTGTGGATTTGACACTTTGCGACATGACATACGGATGTCATAGTTCCTTCAGCATGAGATTCAAAATTTTTGTATTTTTGTGCTTCCCTCTATAATTCTACTAAGGGAACATTGTCATCACATGAAAATGAGGGATTTCAAAATATGTGACCTCTTCATTCTCTGGTGGCAAGATCTCATTTTCATCGACACAAAAACTCAAACTCGGAAAAAGTAAAGTTTTCCTCAAAAAAAAAATCTCCAAATTTTGATTGTTTATGTTGATTATACATCATCCAATAGAAGTCGCAACTTTAGCGTTAAAAAAGTTTGTTAAAACTATTTTGAAGCAGAAACAAGTTTAAATTCAAAAAATAAAAACTTGCATTATTACTGACAATACGTCTCACAGACGTAACAATGAGTATATTTACCTTTTTAAGTTTCACTACATTTCTGGCCACTACCGCTTCGGCCACGTTACCGGTACCTAGGAAGGTACTGGAAAGGACAAGTTTATCCGACAAAGATTTTAAAAGATATTATCGTTTTTGTCGCGCGCCTACGTCTCACAGACGCAAGTCAGTGGTTAAGGGTTAAACAATTTTTTTTTGTTTTAAATTTTTTTTTGTAAATTTACTACTAAATATTTAAACACTAAAATAGAGTAAAACACTAAAAAATATATAAATAAATAGTAAATTTACTACAAAATATTTAAACTAAAAAATATTTTTAGTATTTAAATATTTTGTAGTAAATTTACTATTTATTTATATATATTTTTAGTGTTTTACTCTATTTTTTAGTGTTTAAATATTTAGTACTTAGTAAATTTACTAAAAAAAATTTAAAACAAAAAAAAGTTTGTTTAAATATTTTGAAGTAAATTTTTGTGTAGGAACCTAGGTAATTACTATCTTAAACTGAAAAATAACTCAAACATGTTAAATATTTTCGTATGAGAAAATGATTTTGGAATTACGTTTGTATGAGAAATTCCAAGGGTACCCTTACCCGGCCCCTTAATGATAATTAACGAGCTTTTGCCCGCGGCTTCGCTCGCATTAAAAAGTATTATTATATAGTAACTTTGATACCGTATTTTGATCCCTTGAAGGTAAAATTGATCAAAATCCTTTCTTAGCTGCATGCCAAATTTCAGCCCGATCCTTCCAGTGGTTTGGGCTGTGCGTTGATAGATCACCATGTCAGTCAGTCACTTTTGAGTTTTATATATTTATATAGATATAGATTTGTAAGAGGATAAACATACAAAGTTTCAAAACAAATGCATATCCCACGGAATTTTTCTGAGAAATAATTAGCAACGGTATTTTAAGTAACAAGCTGTGTGCTTGGTTTTGGAGAATTAATAACTGTTTGCTTGTTTACGAATACGTATAGCTCAGATATCCGGCCTTTCTGTTATCTCTCGCCTGAACGATAAAAAAGTGATTTCATAATGAGAGTATCCAGGTCCGATATGTAAGCACCTAAGACCTAAGTCCAATCCTTTTTTCTTTTTTTCCTAATCTATTTGGTTGTCTGAATGTTTACAGATCGATATTATGTATTAGCTAGATCCTTTTGGATATCGCATTCGCAGAGTAAGCAAAGAAAGTATTTTTTAGAGGACATGTTGGCCTATAATTAAGTTTAAGTCTTTTATGGCCGCCCTTTTCCCCGGCCAACATCTTGGTAAAAGGGGTGCGAACAAATTTTTCGCGCATACATACATGATATATTTTGATATAATAATAATTCATAATATTGTAGAACATTTATATTATACTAGCTGTTGCCCGCAACTTCGCGTTAACATAGTATACCTATATAGACATTCATTTAAACTTTCAACCCCTATTTCAACATTAGAATTTTCAAAAACGATTTAACACGTACCCAATAATTTTTAATCAGTAGCCAAAACATAAAAATTTATGTTTCTAACTCAAGAAATAACGGACTTCCATTGAAACTTTCAACCCCAATTTCACCCCCTTGGGGGTAGAATTTCCAGAAACGCTTAAATACGTATCCATTCATTTTTAATCAGTAATCCGAAAATAAAGTTTCATGTTCCTAACTCAAGAAATGACGGACTTTCATTCAGACTTTTAACCCCTATGTCACCCCCTTCGGGGTAAAATTTTCAAAATTCCTTCCTTAGTGGGTGTTTACTTAATAAAACAACCCTACTCACCAAATTTCGTGGCGGTAACTTTAACAGTTTTTGCTCAGCGATGATGAATCAGTCAATCAGTCAGGACATGTAATTTTATAAGTATAGATTATTATTTTCCTTGCTGCTCTGTGTGTTTGACGATAATATCATAATAATTCATAACTATTTAGATTTACCTCGAACTCGAAAATTTGAATACTCGAACTCAAACTCGAAAGGGTTTCGATTAATTAAAAAATCTATTTTTTATAAATCAATTTTCATAAAAAATGGGTGAAGAATTTAATCGATTGTAAGGGTTTCGATTAATTAAAAAATTGATATTTTAATAATCGATTTTCATAAAAAATGGGTTAAAAATGCACAACGTTAATTCACTTCTGCCGGCACTCCCGGAGTGCAACCCGTCTTTTTTTTGACGAAGAGAAATGCTGTGATGCATTCCGCAGGGGATTGGGACTCCCACTGCGGATATGTGGGACTCGCCGCGGACGAAGATAGTGTGCGCCGCGGCCCTACCCACTAAAACTTTACGGTGCTCCTAGCCACCGCTTCCTGACGAAGTCGCGGGAACTGTACGACACCACAACTTCATCAGCGGACGTCTGCTTAGTGGGCTGCAGACTCCTCTCGATGGGAGCGTTTTACTCGCTCCCCAGGCCGAACAGAGGCCCCAATAGGGGCTTGCTTCTGGCCATTCTACTGCGTTTTGTCGCGATGCGCAGGAGCACACTGCACATCGCGACCCTCTCGGGGACTCAGTGCAATGGGCGACGGCATCCACATACCGCCGCCCTGAGCACCCCGGTTATGGCGGGACGTTGTTGTCGCCATTGTTGGCACGACGTCTTCGCGTCCCTTTCTCTTATGCGCTCGGCTTCCTCGGCGGAGATACCTTCTTCGGCGAAGTCTTTCACCGATTTCCAGTCCGGGTCGCCGTGCAGCAAGGCTCGCACCAATGCTGGCAGCGTCATAAAATTAGCCAAATCGAGTCAGGCGTCCTCAAGATTCTAACAAATTCGCAACACCACCGGGCTGTCTGTGATAAATGTTAACTAATATTAATTATTAAATCGTGTTTTTGGCATCTCAAAACCAATACAAAAACAAATAACATTGAATGGAAAACCACTGCGCCTCGTCATATTATTACCAAACAGTTATAAAGTAATTATGTCCACTGCCGACGTCACCGACAAAAATTTTAATAAGATGCGAGTTTCTTATGCCGCGCGCCGGTTCTTCTTGCTGGGTTAGTTCCCGAACCGGAGGATCGGACGCATCCTGGATAAGTCGCGGATGATGGATGCGGCTTAGCAATGTGCACGAGTCATCCGCGGACGTCAAAGACCTAACCAATATTATGTCAATGGCAGACGTCCGCGGATGCAAAAACATCCGGCCAGCCAGATTCTGTTCGGACGTCCGAACGCTCAAGGTCGCGTCCGCGACTTATGTCAGACAATGTGCACAGTTTAGTGTATTTTGTATTAATCAGATAGAAACAAGCCGCATCCGATGAAAACGTCCGAGGACGTTCGTCCGATAATTTGTTCCCAGCTTGAAGTGTAGCCCAGTAGGGTTAGATTTTTATTGAAATTAATTATAGTCAGAAATTTTTTTGCACCAGTGTTTAGAGGAGGTCACAAATAGCTTAAATTCGAAAACTCGACCAGCCACGACGTGTGCGTTAGCCGCCATATTGGTTTGAAGGTCCAATCTTTTTTTAGCTATATCTCCTTAATTTTTTATTTTTTTTAAGAAAATGATAAGGATCAAATTTGTCGAAAATTTGATTTTCTACAACTTTAGTCCTTATAATTTTTATTCTAAAATCAATATTTAAGGATATAACTGCAAAAAACAAGTCAAAGTATAATTTCGCCTTTTCGACCTGTATCGCGATTATTGTCAAATACAGAAAGAAAAAATGCCAAGTGCGAGTCCAACTCGCACTTGGCATCAGTAATCATCATCGACAGTAATGTACATCATATATTTTTTTTAGAATTATCATGTTTCTACTTTAGAAGTTAGAGGGGGGGGGGGGGTACATTTTACCACTTTGGAAGAGTCTCTCTCGCAAACTATTCAGGTTAGAAAAAAATGATATTAGAAACCTCCATATGATTTTTAAAGACCTATCCATAGATACCACACACGCATAGGTTAAATGAAAAAATTTTTTTGTTTCAGTTGTACCTATGGGGATGGGGAAATTTTTAATAATTTTTCCATTTTTGTATCAAAATCTTAATGCGGTTCACAGACTACATCTACCTACCAAGTTTCAATAGTATAGCTCTTATAGTTTCGGAGAAAAGTGGCTGTGACATACGGACGGACAGACAGACAGACAGACATGACGAATCTATAAGGGTTCCGTTTTTTGCCATTTGGCTACGGAACCCTAAAAACCAGAAATAAACTGGTAGCTCTTGACATTAACCACAATTAAAACTAAGACTTCGCTGTCTGTCCGTCTGTCTGTCTCCAGGCTTCAAGAACAGTGATAGGTAGAGACTTGAAATTTTCAGATATTATGTATTTTGTTTCCCTCTAATAACAACAAATACAAAAAAACATATTATATTTAATATTTGATGGGGCTCCTATATAACAAACAGGATTTCAGTGGCCTTTTTAGCTCTTTATCAAAAATAGCAGCACTAAGACAGTTAAAATATGCATAAAATATTTAATTGTATTTGTACTTTATTAATTAATAATAAAATTAAAATAAAATTAATATTTAGGGGGGGGGGGGGGGGGGCATACAAAAAGCACAAATTTTTGTCTATCTTTGCCTCATAATGGTACGGAAGGAGTCCGACTCGCACTTGGCCATTTTTAAATAATTATTCAGGTGTAGGTTGTGCCGTAATTATCATGATCAGAAATATTCAGTTTTATCCAGTCGCTTGAGCCCCGGTACATTTACCATAGGTCTTAGTAGGAGCTTAAATATTGATTTCAAAAAAAAAATCATAGGAATAAAATTTGTAGGAAATTTAATGATCTATCACCTACAACTTTGTTTCTACAATTATTTTCGCTAAATTCGATAATAATTGACATGCCAGCGAAATTATACTTTGACTTGTTTTTTACATTTATCTCCGTAAATATTGATTTTACAATGAAAATTATAAAAACTCAAAATGTAGAAAATTAAATTTACAACAAATTTAGGTCTTATAATTTTCGTAAAAAAATATAAAGTAACGGAGATATGTCTAAACAAAGATTTGATCTTCAAACCAATATGGCGGCTAACGCACACGTCGTGGCTGGTCGAGTTTTCGAATTTAAGCTATTTGTGACCTCCTCTAAGCACTGGTGCAAAAAAATTTCTGACTATAATTAATTTCAGATTCCCATACAAGGCTGAACTAACCCTACTGGGCTAGTGGCATTTTATTTGAATTTTTGTCGGCGACGTCCCGGTGACGTTGACGGTGGACAAACTGCCTGTTTCGTAATACTCGGAATATCTCCGTCTTAATGTAAAAGTATAAATATTTAACCTTTCCGCTGTGTAAGCGGGACGCAAATTATGCCTTGTTTTGACAACGTTTGCGCAAGTACGGATATTTCTCAAAGAGCTGGAATTGGCCTACTACTTCAGCTGTGTGGAGAGTAGCAATTAGCAAAAACGCGACCTTAAACTTTAAACACGAGATTTTCATGCATACGGTAAAAAGTTTACATAATATAAATATATACAGTAGTGAGTAGACCTTCATAATAGGCTGCCCGATTTGAGTGCACAAATGAGCGTGATTTTAGACTTGAGCAGAAAAACAACGCAGTATCTGTTGAGGCTTGTCTTTGTATCTTTTGATTGAAGAGGTCTCTATGAGCGCTATAAAGCAGAATTTGCCGGAGTTTCAAATATAAATGTATAAATGAAACCAAAATTTTATTCTATGATTTTTCTAATGATCTAGATTACGCATATACCTTTGCGTCAGTCGTCACTTCTCTCGGTAGGTATCACGTTTGCGGTTTGACTACATTTTAATATTTCGGTCCAGTTCTGAGTATCGTTTTTAAAGTCTAAATCTACAATATTAAAAAAGGTGAATAAACGACGAATGAATTTAAACGAGTTTTTTTACGTCAATAGATTTTCCTTTAAGTATAGGAACTATTGGCACAGCATAAATATACAATCTAGGGTAACTCATATAATATGTCCTGGAAATCAAATTCGCTTAATAAAGACAAAGATTTACTCACGTGCGACCTATTAGGTACTTCAATGTCTACTTCGAGTTATCTGAAATGACGCTTCTAAGTGCGTGCGGTGATTCGGGCGTTCAGCATGAAGATGGTTTACTGTTTAATATTTATATTATGCTGTTAGTTGCAGGTGTCATAAGTCATAACTCATAATTTGCCACTTCGATGTTTTTGTCTTCGGTTCGGTTCTTCCTAGCAATTCTCGAGGAATCTCCGGTGACAGTAGCGCGACATGAGGCGAAATTGACTTCCATTTCGTTCCATTCCACGGCGCTGTAAATTGAGTCTTACACGTTGAAAATTAAAGCAAAGAAGTAGGTTTAAATCTCGTCTATATGAGATTAGGAGTAAGCCTCTTAGTTGTAATCTATTTGCCGCCGAAATGGGTACAAGTAGGCTAAGACCCGTACGTATTGGCAGGTGATTAATTGGATGTCACTGCTAAAATCCTATAATGTATACAAGTTTATATCTACTTACTTACTCGTACATAAGGCTCTTACAATATTGTATACCTACTCTACTAGCTGCTGTCCGCGACTTCATCCGCGTTAAGGCGACGCCTTGATAATTTGGCTGTAGCGATATCGATTTTTCTCAGCAATGACTAAAGCTAAGAAATTAAAGTTCATTGTCAGTATTCATCATGTCTTTGTTTTTGAATTGCCCATAGCATAACATGATTTGTCAACTTTTATAACACAGAATAATCAATCAAAAAGACCTCTGTAAAAATAAGGTATTCTAATTTTTCCATCAGAGGAGAGTGATTTAAGCTTCCAAAATTTGTACATAGATTGGTTCAAGCATATACTTAAATTTGCCCATAGCTTATATGAAATACATAAGAACAAGCAATCTAAAACATATCCAACACGGTTTTTTACTTTAACGCGGCGTCACCTTAACACAAATAACCAAGATGAATTTACCCCGTTTTTTCTACATTTTCCACTTATTCTTAGCTTTAGATTCTTAGCTCCAATTCGTTCCAGCCCAAAATATAGTTATATAAATTTTAGATTATTTTATAATTGATTTGGCTACATGCAAAAAATGCTTAACGCCCGCAAAATGAATTCTTGTACATTGTGACGTTGTTGTTAGAACTCGGGTATTAACAAATTACTTTGCAAGTTGGTATCAATGGAAAATTACTGACATACTGCATGAAGAATTAATATAAAATTATTTGGGCTTCTCAAGAGCTATTATGCTCTCTATACTATTGCTGCTACTACTGGGGTCCCCTAAACCCAAGATCTTCTATCTTTCTCGTTCCTGGTCTTTGTTATATTTCGGTGTAGGCTGTAGTCGTGAATTAGGTCGTAACTCGTAACTCGTGGTACGATAAAGATTATGCTGTTAAAATATAAGCGTATGTTTTGCGTATTCCCCCTTAAGAGGCCGGCAACACACCTGCAACACTACTAATGTTGCGAGGTCCATGGGCGACGGTAGTTGCTTTCCATCGGTGACCTGTTTGCTCGTTTTTAGGGTTCCGTAGTCAACAAGGAACCCTTATAGTTTCGGTCTGTCTGTCTGTCTGTCCGTCTGTCTGTCTGTTCGCGGTTTTACTCAGAGACTATAGGACCTACAAAGCTGTAATTTGGCATGAATACACATATTAATGATGGCAACAAAATGGTACATGAAATCGACGCCCACTGCAACGTGTGGGGTGTCGTTGAATAGGTTTTTTAAAAATATTGCGAGTATTCATAGATCATTTTCCGATTTAGGGATCCGTTTGTGAAATATTAAGTTTTAAAGTGGAAAAAATCGTTAGAGTCCAGTGTCCCCCCCTTCTACCAGCTAAACGGTTGGTTCTGGAAATGTGAAAAAATTCACGGGAGTAGGAAATATGCTGAATTTAAAAGGAAAACTATCACGGCTAAGAAGACTTCATAAGTTATTGAGTAATAGTCGATCAACTAAAAAAAAATGTATTCGGCGAAGTAATGGAACGTTTCGTTCAAATTCCTTTGAAAGTAACTGAGATGATGTTGTTAGTAGTGTAAACACGCTAAAAATATACGTTCATTGACCATAAAAAATTGTCAAAAACTAGCGGTACTACGGAACCCTATATTGCGCGTGGCCCGACACGCACTTGGCCGGTTTTTTTAATAAAAAAAATCTCTTTTAAATACATTCATAGGAAGTCAAAGCAGGCTCAATCTATACTTTAATATTATAAAACGGAAGAGTTTGTTTGTTTGAACGCGCTTATCTCAGGAACTACTGGTCCGATTTGAAAAATTCTTTCAGTGTTAGATAGCACATTTATCGAGGAAGGCTATAGGCTATGTTTTATCACGCTAAGACTAATAGGAGCAAAGAAACAGAGGAAAATGTGAATTTACTACCACAATCCTAGTTTCACGGACAATAATGGCTGGATCATTATTCAACACGACACATGGCTATCATTACGGAATATCAATCAAGACCACCAGGTAAATCCCGCATGCCGCATGTGGAGTACGGGGAAAACCTTACACAATGCGTAATATCTGTCGAGTTTCAATAGCAGTGCCTCACTTGAGTCACTGCAGATAGTACAAACATAAAAAATCGGCCAAGTGCGAGTTGGACTCACGCACGAATGGTTCCGTACCGTTATAGAGCAAAATTGAGTCAAAACTCTCAAAGGCCTCTTTAGGAAGTCAGCTATGTGGTGAGCTAGCATTTTTGCACTATGTGCTTCTATTGCGTATGCAGTGTTATGTGCCCTTTGCAAGTTGCTCGAAAAACACAGATAGACGACCCCTGTGGCTCAATGGTTGAGCGTGTGTGGCTCAAAGCCGGGGATCGCGAGTTTCAATCCCGCCGATGGAACAAAAAGTTTGCAATGTTCCTGGGTCATGGATGTAAAGTAATCGGCCAAGTGCGAGTCGGACTCGCACGAAGGGTTCCCTACCGTTATAGAGCATAAATAGGCCAAAAATTGTATTTTTTTTGTATGGGAGCCCCCCTTAAATTTTTATTTTATTTAAATATTATTATTAATTATTAAAATACTCATAGGTATAATTAAGACCTTTGTGAAAATTTCAAGTGCCTACCTGTTGTCATCATTGATACCGAGCAAAAAATGTTTGAAAAATCACGTTTGTTGTATGGGAGCCCCCCTTAAATATTTAATTTATTTTGTTTTTAGTATTTGTTGTTATAGCGGCAATAGAAATACATAATCTGTAAAAATTTCAACTTTCTAGCTATTACCGTTCTTGAGTTACAGCCTGGAGACAGACGGACAGACATCGAAGTCTCAGTAATAGGGTCCCGTTTTTACCCTTTAGCTACGGAACCTTAAAAAGTATTAAATTATATAATATTTCCGTTGTCTGGTACCCGTACCCTTCAGAGTTCAGGTACTTCGCACGGGGCCAGAGTCCAGACTGACGTGGTGTGAACAGTGAAACGTCCATAGATATTAATCCACAAAACGAGTTCATCTAGCAGGCCGATCTTTCGGTCTTAGATCTTATTTCTGTGGTCTCCCCGTATTTAGGGGCCTTTATATTGTGCACGATGTATGCTTGTAGTAGTGAAAACAATTATTTTCCTAGCTGTTCATCTGTTCCTACTAATCTGTGCTATTGTGAGCATACAGCCTAGCTTGCATATAGCATAGTTGGCACGCCGCCAGACACTCTCGTCTTTGTGATAGCTACGACACGAATAGGGCTACCTTCAACTTGGTAATGCATAAGCTCAATTTGACACGAGAACATTTTCATTATATTGAATCTAGTAGATTAAAGTGTTGAGTTGGTGTTTCAAGAACTTTGTCGCTAATCATTAATCAAGTTTTAATTTATATTTGTCTTTTAGTTTTGCGATTCTGTTTTATGTTTGTTGTCACTTTAAGTAAAATTGCAAGCAATTGCTTACTTTTAAACTCCTGGTATTATTTGGGATGACTAATCAATATGTTATAGTCGACTAGAAGTTGCCCGTTTTTTTTTTCGGGATTAAAACCTTATGTGCCGGGCTCAAAGTAAATATCTTCACATAAAATATCATCAAAATTAGTTCAGCGGTTTAGGCCTGAGTAAGTTACAGACAGACAAAAAGACAGAACCGTTTTCCGCGTTTTAAAAATCAGTATGGATGTATCGATGCGATGATGACCTTTCACATTATTGCTAACGACAACACGACGTAAACCTAATTTTCTTTGTACATAATATTGCATAAATGCTAGCAAAAGTATGTCGCGGCTATCGACTACGTAGCACGCTATAACTGCTACTATCTATGATTCTATCAGCTAAGATTCTTTTTACACCCCAAAAAATGGTCACCTTTTAGGGCTGCATGGACTCTATGTACCCCTTGGTCTTGGTAGTCCCTAGTATGGAATTTAGCCGGCCATTCAGGCTCTGATGGTCACTTAAAACAATATGAGAGTATGAACAATAAAGAGAAAAAGACACGGAATGTCTATAGAAAGTACTAGTTACTCTGTCATTATTTTGTCAGAACCTTCAGAATCTTGGCCACCTTTTACTATGCCTTATGCAAGCAATTATCATTTGGTGGAAATATAATTAAAATTGTTGTTGTTTCAGAGCGCGTTCATGGAGTTCACGGGGTGCATCAACGAGCTGGTGGACAAGGATGTGCTGATGGAGGAGGTGGAGAAGGCCAAGCCCACGGGACAGGTGGACGAGGTGTTCAAAAAGTAAATGGTTTTTTCTTACTTTTGGAAATAAAACCATGGTGAAAGTTACAGGTAGAAGGAAACCTGGTCGTAGAAGGATATCTTGGCTTAACCCGCCAAGCACCCGGTTGCCGCATATCAATTGAAAATCTATTGTGTCTGCGATTCTCACGATCGAGGTATTACAAACCTTTTGCAGTGATTTGTGAAAAGCAAAGAGGCACAATACGGTTTCCAAAATTGAAATACGTAGGCCTAATGGTCGCAAACCTTTTCAGAAAGTAGGAAAGAAGCACAGTGGAGAAGATTTAAATTGTGCTGTCTGCTTTTAAGCCAATGCCTCCTCTAACTTCTACCATATTCAGATTTTTTAATTTCTTTTAATTTATAGGAAGGCTTATCATTAATAATAATCTTTATATCTCCTATAATAAAATATATATATCTCCTATAATGTAAATTCTTATCCTCCTAAAAACTAGTCATAATCTTCTTGACGTCACAATTGACATAAACTGGATTCACAGAGGTCAGCATCATTCTACGTCACTAATTTAAAATCGTCACCCACAGGTACTGCGACAAGACGCCCCAATTCAAGTCCTGCTTCCTCAATCTGACTGAGAGCGTGAACCCGTGCGTCACGGCGGAGGAGCAGGCCAACTTGAAGACGGTGTACAACATCACTGAGCAGCTGGCTGAATTCGTCTGCTACAAGGAGGGTGATAGGATCGCCTGTGAGTATCAATCATTATTGTTACATTTTAGCAGTAGCGGCCTTATCCCCGGGTGAAAGGTCTTTGCAAGGCCCTATGAGTCTAGCATGTGCGTACAACGAGATATCTCACTCTCGAGTGTAGTTATATTGTCGATATCGACATAATGTCAAAATCATTTTTTGACATTATGTCGATAAATTTTGACGACAGATGTACACGAAAAAAAATGTATGGCATGACTCATACATAAGATAAGTCATAGGGTCAATAGGGATGAAGAGACAAACCATCTAACATCGAGAAAACATGTAGACAACATTTTCTCGTTATGCGCATGCTAGGCGCACTGGACGGCAGGTCTTTGCGAGGCCCCTGCAAGCGCGAGGCTCCGGGCTATTCGGGACCCCCTAGGGCCGCCACTGCATTTTAGAGCAGCCATTCAGAAAGTGTACTACGCGGACACAATTTACATGGAAACAATTTAATCTTTTTTTTTTGGGGGCCCGTCAGTTCTGTCACTTCTTAAAAGAGTATAGTATATAGCGCGGTCATCTTTCAAGTGCTCGGCATCATTTCATACCACTGCACTGTATTTTGAGAGAATTACTAAGATGGTAGCGCTCTCAGGATGACCAGTGGCCACATAAGGTAGAGATTGCTGTCAGGCCATTGACCTTAACCGACAAAACGTCTTATTGCGTATCTGTAGAAAAAATAATATAGTATACAGTATGAACTTCTTGATCAATCTTTAGTGGTTATTATTTAATTGACGTTATTACTTCTTAGTTCTTTTTAATTCGTTGGGTTCAAGTGTCAGCATCTCATACGAATATTCGATTTGAATTTTGATGTTTGGCTGGCATTTCATTTGATACGCGAACCATACTGCGAGTTGTGAGTAAACCATTCAGAATGCTCTGCGGTTTTTTATGTTAATACCGAGGAAGGGTTGTATATCTATCAGGGCTTGATCCTGCCCTCCGCAAAGAATGTTGTAGTAGAGTTTTAGTGTACACATCTAAACTTCTTTCGCATCAGAATTAATCCATGCTGGATTTTTTAAGGCCTAGTTATTCTTTTACAGTCTACAATCCAAAATCTTAACAGTATTATTTATCATGTGGTGCTATCAGGATCACTTCCTGTCACTAATGAATGAGTTATCAATAGGGTCAGATATTTATATCATAGTAATGTGACTGATAAACTATCATTCATTTTCATCACGTTACTTGTGAAACGCACTAGTATACGTTTAGAAAGTTTTTGTCATTGTCGAAATTAAATTATTACTAAAAGTCAGAATAACAATAAAAAATTTGCATAAACGTGAAATATGTAAGAACAATAATTCTTATCGCTCTATATTTATATATTTTAACTAGCTGTCCTGGCAAACGTTGCTTTGCCTTAATATAAAGTACCTATTTCGCCATATTATTTTTTTGAAGTGACTAAATAAGTATGTTACCATTGCAACGTCTACCGTTATCCCGTCGCACAAACAATGGTCGCCCTCAGTCTCGAGTTGTAATAATTTACTATTATTTATTCCACAAATGCACTTATCAATATATAAAGTACCCAGTAGCCGATTCTCAGACCTACTGAATATGCATATAAAATTTGGTAAAAATCAGTAAAGCCGTTTCGGAGGAGTTCGTGGACTAACATTGTGACACGAGAATTTTATATATAAAAAGATAAGATATTATGTTGCATACTAGGTGTACAAAACTAGAGATTACAGAATAGTCGCTGATGTTTGTAATGAAATTAATTTACAAAATTTTTTCGTTTCCACCATGGAAGTAGTAAACATAAAAAACAGTAAAAGAAGAAAGATAAAAAATTACTGTTGTCTTTATTTATTTACACATTCATTATTTACTTCTCGACTAATTTGAATACTTAAGGTATTTAATATTTATTAGGCCTTCAACATTCATACATAATTCATAAACATAAGCAGTAAATTTTTTATAAACTCGAAGACAACAGCTAGTAATGTTTAACTGACTTACAAAAAGGAGGTTCTATGTTGCAATGTTTTTGTTCAATTTGTGATATTAACTCAATGTTTTTTTGCTTTGTGATTATCAATAGCGCTTTATGAGTGTAATGGCCTGTTTCACCGCTTTCTGATAAGGTGCCCGATAGGGTTATTTGACAGATTTTCCATACTCCATCTGTCAAAATAAGTGGTGGATAGCCTTATCAGGAAGCGGTGAAACAGGCCCTAAATGTTTCAACTTGTTATTCACAAGAAGTTATCTATGATTATCAAAGAACTGGTTTTTAAGTCCAAAGTACATAGGTCTGACAAGTTTATAGATTGCAATTTAAACTGAAGTTGTTATTGTTAGAAGGTTATTTAGTAAATATTTATAATTTTTAGTTCTACTTATTGGGTATACAGGTATACTAGATAACGCCCGCAACTCCGTTGCGATAAAATTCGTTTATCGCACTGAAATCGTATATTTTTTCGGGATAAAAGTGTCCTTTGTCCTTTTCCGGGACTCAGCAAGGTGTCTCCATACCAAATTACAGTAAAATCGGTTCGGTGGTTTGGGCGTGAAAAGGTAACAGACAGACAGTCACACTCTTCGGGACTCAAAATAACTATATTACAGCAAAATCGGTTCAGCGGTTTGGGCGTCAAGAGGTAACAGACAGACAGATTCGCATTTATAATATTGATTAGTATGCATTACTTACTCGATGTTGATGAATAACTCTCCAGCCCTGTCGGTCGTCCGTCCCACTGAGCTATAAGAGAAAAAGAAGAGAGCTACTGTACACTGCGCACACTCTTGGGCACTATAAAATTACTTTTGCGAAGCTGGCCTGGTTTCAATGAGACAGGTCACCAACATTTTAAATAGATGTTTTTGTATAAATCGATTTGAATTCGAGTCATTATTATAATATTTTAGTTATGTGATATCATGCTTATTTATAATGTATACTGTATACTGTATATAGGAACTTTACTTATCTTTAATTAATTACAAGTCTTTTTATGTACTCCTTTTTATGAGTCATATAATTAGTTTTTGCGTTTTAATAATATATTCTTTCAATATATTCCTTGAAACTGACCAGCACTATAAGAAACATGTTCACAAGAAGTATGAAAATCTACAATTTTAATGTACTTAAGTATGTTTTTATTTTTTATCATTCTCACTGCAATAACAAAAACGTAAATCTATTTTTGAATAACAAGCAGTTTCGGGTAGATTAAAACATGTTGGCATTCCTGATTTTTAATAATTATTGTGTAATGATACTTTAATTGAGTAATTTAATTAGCTTATAGGCTATTTATATGCCAATTAAGTAACGAATTAAGGCATTCTAATATAACGTTTAAACTGCTATTACAGATATAATATTATAATAATACTGTGAAAGTGTATGTCTGTCTGGTTACGTCTTTAAATCTTCAACGTCTTTCGTCTGAACCGTTCGGACAAATATATGGAAATGAGTCCCAGGAAAATAACATACAATAGTTGTTATCGCTGAAAAATGTACGGTTCCTCCATTATTATACAAATTCACGGGCAACAATCAACATATTAATATTGTACCTACTATTAGAGAAGTTGATTCGTAGGCTGATGAGTGATGACGGACCTACATATCTTGGTCGCGTTATGTCAAACCCAGCAGTAGCGCTAGCACGGCGACCAGCGGAAATGCGAAAGTATGGACAAACTGTGTTCCGATCTTTTTTCGTTGCGAAAAATTCAATTAAAATGCCATTATCCTACATTATGAGTATGACATATACTATAGTCTGTCATAAAGTGGCATTTTAATTAAATTTTTGTCGGTCGCGACGCGCGATTAGCCGCGGTAAAGATCGGAACGGCACGTTTATTTCCACAGTTTGTCCATACTTTCGCATTTCCGCTGGTCGCCGTGCTAGGCGCTACAGGTAGATAATATTATGACGACGCCTCTAGTCCACCGACGCTGCGAACTGCGAAACAGCGGCGAACCGATTTACTGTCTCATTTGCCACACCTGTAGGCCTACTACGAAACAGGGCTCGTACCACGAAACGGTTTTGAGACTCAAACAATCGTACGAGAATGTTGCGTCCTACTCTAACAAACGTGAAATGACGTTGTTAGAGCAGGACGCGGCATTCTCGTCCGATTGTTTGAGTCTCAAAACGGTTTCGTAGTAGGCCTACTGTTTTGAGACTCAAACAATCGGACAAGAATGTCGCGTCCTGCTCTAACAACGTCATTTCACATTTGTTAGAGTAGGAGACGGCATTCTCGTCCGATTGTTTGAGTCTCAAAACAGTTTCATGGTACAAGCCAATCGTACGAGAATGTTGCGTCCTACTCTAACAAACGTGAAATGACGTTGTTAGAGCAGGACGCGGCATTCTCGTCCGATTGTTTGAGTCTCAAAACGGTTTCGTAGTAGGCCTACTGTTTTGAGACTCAAACAATCGGACAAGAATGTCGCGTCCTGCTCTAACAACGTCATTTCACATTTGTTAGAGTAGGAGACGGCATTCTCGTCCGATTGTTTGAGTCTCAAAACAGTTTCATGGTACAAGCCAATCGTACGAGAATGTTGCGTCCTACTCTAACAAACGTGAAATGACGTTGTTAGAGCAGGACGCGGCATTCTCGTCCGATTGTTTGAGTCTCAAAACGGTTTCGTAGTAGGCCTACTGTTTTGAGACTCAAACAATCGGACAAGAATGTCGCGTCCTGCTCTAACAACGTCATTTCACATTTGTTAGAGTAGGAGACGGCATTCTCGTCCGATTGTTTGAGTCTCAAAACAGTTTCATGGTACAAGCCCTGACACGACAATGCGTTATATTGCATCGCTCTATAATTCCTGTTTCCATTGGTTTCGCAGATATTTCGCAGTTCGCAGCGTCGTCGGTGGATTACTACGAGGCGTTAGTTGACATAATCCGACCAAATAACGCAGATCCGCTATCTGCCCATGAACCTGCTCTGATAGTACTTACATAGTAGATTCAAAGAGTAATCTAATATATATAAATCTCCTGTCACGATGTTTGAATTTTATATGTTTTATTTTTAAATGTGTGCTTTTTTCCAACTTGAGAGATAGGATAGCTTAGATCTTTAATTATAGGCGCAATTTTATTTTATTGCAAATTATTTGTCTTTATAAAGAGCGACCATTGTTTATGCGACGCGGGTCACGGGATAGCGGTGGACGTTGCCATGGTGACATACTTATTTAGTCACTAATTCAATAAAATAATACGGGCGATATACTTTATATAATATGGCAAAGAAACGTTTGCCGGGACAGCTAGTGAATATTATAAAGATAAAAGATTGTTCCAACAATTCTCTTACACCCGTCTATGGCATATTTCCAGTGTTCATCAGCGAGCACGGTCCCGAGTGTATCCAGGAGAGGTCTGCTGGCATCCAGGACTGCCTGAACAAGACCATGGGCGGCAACCTGACGGTGGACACCAGCAACCTTAGCAGCTTCAGTGTCAACAGCATACCCAAGATTAGATTCGGGGTGAGTGGCTTTTGTAACCCTAAAGGCCTGTATCGCCACTTTCTGATAAAGTGCCGAATAGGCTATTCACAGCATTTTTGACAGATTCTTTAAACTTCATCTGTCAAGTTAAGTGGTGGATAGCCTATTCGGCACTTATCAGGAAGTGGTGAAATAGGCCCTTAGTGTCTACACCATGCCGAAGTTCCGCACAGTATAACGCGACGTAATTTCGGCATGGTGTGTCATCGGAAATTTAAAATACCGTTGTAATCATGCGGAACTTAAGCCGCGTTTTTTCGGCTTAGTGTATAATTGGATACGACTTTTGCTGACTGTTTGAAACTAAATGTTTCTGTACTAGGTGTACTAGGTGTACTGGCCCTTTAGCCAAGACGTTTTCTTTATCGCTTTTTATAGAACCGTCGCCGATCCAAATGTATGGAATTAGCATGAGCGTTCGATAATAAAATGTATTGGCTACAGGCTCAGTAGCTCTAACATGAGTTTAAAGCTATAGTTTTTGTCGATACTCGATACCGACTACGTACATTTTTTGTATGGCGATTTTAGTTCCGCAAGTGACCGCTAGAGGCGCTGTAAAATTTGCCATACAAAAAATTTACGTAGCTTTAAATTCATGGTAGAGCTACTGATCTCTCTCGACAGTCGACAGACACTCGTAGTCGATCTCACGCAACGCAATCAATATTATTTTAATAATGTAGTGTTATTTTCATACGTCCGTTTTTTCCACCTTCACTAACGTTTTGAATTTGGTGTAAACGAAAATTAGACAACAATGCTAAAATATTTTTATAACATTAAAAATATTTTAATGTAAGCCTAATTCAGGCTAAGGAGACGTCCTTTATTTGATTATTTTACTAGACTTCCCTAAGTTGAAGAACTAGACTAATACCTTTTCTGTAGCTTTGCAAAGCTTCCAATTTTTCCAGACTCCAACATAAAAATTAAATTAAGAAATTTAAAAAAACCCCCGCCAAACAACTTTAAAAATGAATGAAATAATATTTACTGCCTTTAAGTTCAAATAATTCCTAACTTGTGTAAAGTAATATTTTAGTCCATAATTGTTGTCACGGTGTGTCGGGGGACCGCCAAGTAAACTACAACATACAACCGCCATGAATTGATTGTGAAATGAAATCAAACATCTACATTAGCGGTCCCCCGACACACCTTGACAACAATTATGGACTAAAATATTACTTTACACAAGTTAGAAATTATTTGAACTTAAAGGCAGTAAATATGATTTCATTCCTTTTTAAAGTTGTTTGGCGGGGGTTTTTTTTAATTTCTTAATTTAATTTTATTTCATACTTTTTAAACTTGTGTTGGTTATAGTGCAGAATAATTCCTATCAACAGAATCATAAGTATTCTCATGATTACCATCTATCAATGTCCTTTTCGATGAGCCTGTTAATATGAGCCCAAACATGAAACTTCCACTTTGGCCCAAACACGAAACCTCTGCTCTAAGTTGGCGAGGAGTTGGATATCCTATTGATTACCAGGTGATGGTGCAGCACCAGGCCAACTTTCCATTATTATGTGTATACGTATATATTGTATATTCACAAATGTCACGAACTAGAATGAAATATAAAACCCATCAAATGACTACAAGTTGCTAACGGCCTTTCATGAACCAGATAAACCCTGATTGTCCAGCACTGAGCAGGCTGATGATGATGAACTATAGCTAAGAACACTCTCGATCATGTCAGCTTTTAAGCAAAAAAACTAGATCAAAATCGGTCCACCCGTTTGGATGCTACGATGCCACGGACAGATACACACACAGACAAACAGACAGACAGACAGACACGTCAAACTTATAACACCCCTCTTTTTTGTCGGGGGTTAAAAATGTTCCTTATCTATTTCCGTGGGATAGCGTACAGTTTACGTGGACGGAACCACTAACTTTTATCTGCGATATTCGAATTTTTACGGTATTTTTACTCGAATGTGGCCGTTGAGTTTGTTATTGCCGCAATTCATACTTTATGCAATGTTGTGCCTTTTAACGAGGTTACTCGCAAACTTTGACTCCGCAACACATAACTATCGTACATATTATATTTATCATATAATATGTAATATTCAATATCATCACTATCGACCATCATAACAATCAAGATATTACATAATGTTCTTACTGTATTGTATAATATTAGAGTCTTGTATTAGTAAAATTCTATGGGTAATAAATAAAAGGTACCTATTGAGTTTTAAATTGATTCTAAATTGATTTTCAGTAAGTATTACAATTTACACAATACAGAAAATCAGTCTAGTAGGCTAGTAACTCTAGTTACTTATAACTCGTTTTGAATAAAATATAGTATAAGTACAAAGTATTATATTTTTTTTAATCTTTGGGAATATATTATAATGTAATAATATAATTATTGTATTTAAACTACCTTAGTAACTAGATCGTAGGTAAATTATGATGTATAAATTATATTATGTGACACGAAGAGTAAATTAAAATTAACTAGAGTCTAGATGTAACATGACATGATACTTCGGTAATATGTTATTTCGTGCGTAACATTAATTAAATCATTTCTAGCATGTGATACTTAATATAACTCAGCGGTCTCCTAAACAAGTTTTTATTGTAAAATATGAATGGTCCTCTAAACCCATTATTCTCGTGTTTCAGGAGAAGGAGTGCGGTCAATTCGCCGATCTGCAGACGTGCGTGGTGGGTGAGCTGGAGGGGTGCGCGTCCACCACCTCAGCCAACCTCGTCGAGGCTCTCTTCAAGTTTATACGGAAGTCGCTGCCCTCCTGCGCCACTGTGCCGGTGAGTTGTATTGTAAAATAGCCAGATATTGGCACTCTCGGAGTGCTTACCATAGAACTATTATTATTTATTGGCATTAGTGTTGTTATAAGCGCCTCCGTGATCCAGTGCTTTAGAGCGTGGATCTTGAGAGCGGAGACTCAAGAGTCTTGACTCCGAATGTCGTGGGCTCGATTCCCGCGTTGGAAACATGTTATTTCCAAGTTTGGTTAGGACAATGCAGGCTGATCACCTGATTGTCTGACAAGTAACATGATCCATGCGTCAGATGGGCATGTAAAAAGTCGGTCCTGCGCCTGATCTCTCGCCAGTAGTTTTGGTCTTCCGTCCCACTGGGCTATGAGAGTAAAGGAACAAAGTGAGCTCTTGTGTACCGCGCACACACTTGGGCACTATAAAATTACTTCTGCGTAACTGGCCTGATTTCAATACAACCGGCCACGCCAAAGCGATTATAAACCTGTAATGGCCTCGCAATATAATGAACGCTGTTTCTACGCTTTTATGGCTAGTTTAGACTTTAGGCTAAGTTCAAACTATTCGTGGGACTTGGTTGAAAGTTTTTTTTTTTAATTAAGTACATTATTATTTGTCCTATTTCAAATAATGGACATACAAGTTCTTGTTACTATAACTAACCATAGATAAAGCTTTTCCAAGGCAAAAAGCTTTATTTATTGCCATGAATTAGGTATTATTATGATAGTTTCAATATGTATGTTAATCACTAATAAGTCCTTACCACAGTATAGCAATATCCCTACAGTAGTGAAACGAATGTACTTGCGCAGAGCAACGGAGGGGTACCCGCAGGGAAGCGGGCGGCGCGGACCCGCGTACACAAACTCGCGGAGTTTGTGTACCTGCCCGCGCAGGGTTGGCGTTGGCGCGTTGTCTACGAGTTTTATGTTGTAAAACGATAACTTATCTTATAAACAATGGGATATAATATGTGTTCAGTGTCCGGATGTAAATCTGATTCAAAAAACAAAAAGGATTTAAATTTTCATAAATATCGGCACACACACTAATATTGTGTTGGCCTTGGCGGCATTTATTTGCATCATATCTGTTTTATTGTTTACGTTGTAAGAAGTGTAACATGGAGAGAAACAATAAAGAATAAATTAAAAATCTGGCAAATACCCTATTACATACTAATTAGTACCTACCTAGCTAGGTACACAGGGCCATACATCAAAAAATGTTACACTTAGTGTAACATTTTACCTTTGGACCGCCCTTACCGCGCACGTTATAAGAGCGAGTTTTGAAGTGCTTCTGTTACACCTGACGTGTGGCCTACCGTACCTACCAATTTTTATATGATTAATTGTTGGATACTTTATATATTCCTACTTTATTACTCGTAGATAGTATATTCGAATGCGTCTTCATTATTTTAATCCTTCGATAGTGGATTCTTGGAAATCTATTGTTATTTTATTGTATCTTGCTCACCGGTGAGCTTTTGGGGCTTGATGGGTAATGAAATTTTTAAATCCATACTAATATTATAAATACGAATGTGTGTCTATCTGTATGTTACCTCTTCACGCCCAAACCGCTGTACCGATTTTGCTGAAATTTGGCAAGGAGATACTTTGAGTCCCGAGAAAGGACATAGGACACTTTTTGTCCTGGAAAAATGTACGGTTCTCGCACGATAAACGAGTTTTGACACAACGAAGTTGCGGGCATCATCTAGTAGAGAATTGAAATCATATAAAAATAAAGTTTTACGTAAATATAGATTTAACAGATTAAATGATAACATTACAAGCACAATATTTAATTTTATTTTATTTCCCGTTTCGTGGCAACCCTGGCATATCTGCTCGGTACCTACACCGGTGGCGGCATCGTGCGACATCAAAGGCGTTTCGTTACTGTAGGGATAATATTGCTATACTGTGTCCTTACTCATTTCCTTGTTTAAATTTCACTAGGACGATGAGGATATCGTTGCTAAGAAGTTGAACAACGTAAGTTCTGTGTTAGACGTGTAGACGTGTTGCTTTGTTTTTGATTCTCAATTGTTTTGTCGTTTTGCTTGTAGTTGTATGTCTTTGCTTTATTTTATTTATGAAATGCCAATGGACCGCATAAGATATTCCCACTACTGCTAAAGCGCGGTCGCGAAGCACATAGAAATTCGTACATCCATCGCCACTTCTCTCACTCACGCATAATTGCTATCGCGCTCCTATCACGTCATGTTCACGTGATAGAACGTGAAAATTAGTAATACCGTCTATCGGAGAAGTTGATTCCTACGCAAATGGCGGACCTAAGTAATTTGGTCGCGTTAAGTCAAACCCATCCGATCACAGCTAACATTGAATTGACATAAGCCGACCAAGCGACGTTGGTCAGCTGCCTGGGAATCAATTTCCTCGATGGTAGATTTTTTCCGCAACCACTTTCTCTTCTCTTCTTTTCTTTAGACGCCAGACTTCTGTTTCAAACTTTTGTTATTGTGCAATCACCATTTTGTTTGTCAATATTTGTTGCTTTGTAATTTTTAGCCACCTTGTTTTTGTTGATTTTATTATACCTATCATAGTTTTTGAATGTAGAGGAAGCCATTACAACACTAAGACAAACATTTGGTTTGTAGACCCATTAGAATTTAGATACTTAATTAGAAAATATAGCGTCGTTAAAATGCAATTAACAAATTCTTTAATGTTGACAATCTCTCCAAAGTTGTCTTTGCTGCTGGCATATGTTTTGTTATGGCCGGTTTACAGTATTGAATCTAGCACTGGAATCTGGATTACTATTGGAATTATGTAAACAGGCACTGGAATTCAGTGGAATGCAATTTTGCAATGTAAGCGCTGGAATTTATTATTGAATTGGAATAATGTAAACCGGTCATTAAAAGCATACTCTGTTTATTTTGCTTATGTATAAATTTGGGTTTAAGAAAGTTCTATTTATTTTGTTTAAATAGAGTTGTCTGTTCTTTGATCCAAATATAAAGTTTTGCAAAATCAATTACGACTTTCAGTGCAAATGTGGGCATAACATTAATTCCTTTAGTAAATATGTTTAAGCAGAGCAATATATAAATGTCTGACTTGAAAGAATTCATCTCATTCTTTATATTATTACGGGCTTTGCGTTTGGCAGAGTCACAGATTACATACATTTTTTCGAGTAAGAGATTGTTTTTGGCCAAAACACCTTTACTTAGGCAGTATAATATATTATGCTCAGGAGGTCCTTATTGATTTTACTAAACCATTGTCAGTGTGTTCTTGGTCGCTGTAAAACCAAATTATGTAGGTTTGTCTTACACGTTTTATTATATCTTCTTTTATTATTATTTCAGGAACCTCAAAAGGCCGCTAGCGGTGCTTCATCCCTGGTCGTCAAGTCCATCACAATGGGTCTTCTAGTTGTCACCTTACTTATTTAAACAGTTGAGCATATTCATCTTGTCGTTTGGCATAATTCCGAGAACACTCTAGAAATATTTTGAGGTAGTTTAAGTCCTCAAATAAAAAGTGTAATTTGTCACTTACGCCATCTATCTGTCATAGTCGGTGACATTTTCTTTTTTTTTAATTCGAAAGTGTTATGACAACTCGGTTTTATGCCAACCCGTATGTGTGTTGTGAATGCCGTAAGTTCAAATCGCAGCTGTAAGAGTAAGGATATTTTTGTAGTATTTTTAGGGCTATATTACAAATATTTTGTCCATAGCCTCACGCTTTTGAGCCATAGATTTAGTAATTAATTGTGAAACAGTGGTTCCGTTCGTCGAATATACGTATAATTTTTTAATTGATCTTGTTTGTTAATAGGTAGTATTTTAAATCTGCCATTCCGCTTCCGTTAAAATCTTCCAATTTAAGATAATAAGGTTAATGACATTCCATTTTCTTCTGGCATTTATTAATGCCTTTTTAAGTTAAAATAAACCACCGATATGCGAAGATATTACTTACAATGTTGAAGTTGTGGCGTTACTGTCGCTAAATTAACAAACGTCATTGGTTCGTCACTAATCGCTGTCAAATATTGACCAATCAAAAATAATGAATTTTTGACAGCGGTCTCCAATAAAAACATGTAAAGCCGAGAGTTTGAATAGAATCATATTAATCAAAGTGCCGATGTCACCATGGTCTGTTAAATTAAATGGTCCACTAAATATCTAGTTGTCTCTTTCGCTCTTTCAGTGCAAGAAATGGCATAAAATTTTAACAGTTGGTTGAAACTAACAGGCCTTAGTGATAGGCGAATTAGATGCCTAATAGGTGCAAACTACATATCGAAATATTTTGCCAAATCATAGCTTCCAATCCGGCATTGCCGTTGTAATCATTTTTGAACTGATGTAGATGTTAATCCGTTGGTTAGTTGGCGTAGAATGGATTTTTAACCGGAGTTTAGGGCAATGGTGAAATAGGATAGGTGTGTTTGGTGTTTCATGAATGCTTACGAGTTTAGTTTGCCTGTGATGTGTGCAGCTGTTTTACGAGTAACATTATATTTTTATGGTTTTTATTTTATACGTTTTATCTACCTTTGACATCAATTATGTTTTACTAAACTTTTAATTATATTTTATTCATGTGCTTATGTAGTGAGTTACTTTAACGGCCGGCACGTTAGCTATTTATTTAGAAGTGAGCAAAATATTTTAGCTGACTTCCCTACTTTGTGACTTGTTAACTAGTCAGACTCCATGCTTTGTTTTAGCAATATTGTTCCTTACAAATTACAAAACAGCACAAATTTTATTTTACTACAACTATTGTGATACAATACAGGTTAAAATGCTATAATTAAAATTTTAAATGTATAAGGGGTGTAACCCACAAAAAGAATGATAGTAATATGCTTAAAGCAAAATAATACGGCAAGTCTTTTGTAATTTGTAGCTCAGTTTCATCAACGCTTGTCGCAATTAATCATTGATTAAATGCTCTCTCTCAATGTTCGTATGAAAGAAAGAGAAGGTGTGATGATTTGACAAGCGCTTTACACTAGCAGGCGAAGGTGAAATTGAGAGAATTAACTATGTTTTGTAGTCTGTTACCGTTAGTTATAAATAAACAAAACGTATAAATAAGTTCGTAATTCTTTGCTCAACGAATTAATATGTCTTATAACTTCATATTTGTTTGTTAAATTGACCAATTTGTGTGAAGTTGCAAGCGTAAGAGTAGCCTAGGCTGAAATCATGTATTTGGGGCGTTTAAAAGGCTACTTTTGAGCTCGCTTAAGGTTAATTTTATTTTTATAAGCCGGCCTATATATTATTTAGGGCGTAATTAATATATTCCAAATCATTGACGAAGTACAAAACAATAAAAATTTTACTCATTCAGAGCATATAAAAACACTTTTGCACCGTTTTCATTGTTAAAACTTTCGAGCAAACTTTGAGCACTAGTTAAAAAAAGTCTTTCACAAAATGCTTTTTACGTTCCAAGGTCCATTTGCATCCGGGGTTACTGCTAATCGTTTGTTAAAATATCACGACTCCTCTTTCATACATTATGTAACAGATCGTGCAATTAACTTAGGTTTAACTTTAACCCAGAGTTGTGCAAGTGGGCTCAAGAGTATTTCGTTGATGATTTCCATGACATTCTCAAGTTATTTGTGATTTTATTGTATCTTTTTTAGTTGAAATTGGATGTTGTGAGCTAATTTTGTAAATGGATGTTGCTTTATAAACGGTCAATAAGATATAATTGAGTTTCATTCGCCTTAATTTACCGATCCATTCGTCTGCCCCATTGATAAGTTTGCAGAACAAAGTAGCATTAGGTGGGTGAGAAAATATAAAAAAAAGGTTTAAAAAATCACGTTAGCATATATTTAAAATATCATCAGATTCATCTTCATTCTGCAGTCTTTGATGATGGACTTCACTTCTGGAAAAAAAATAAGGATTTAGACTGTATTGTGTATGGAGTTCATATTTATTTGTAATGTTTTTGTAACTTGAACATAGTCTGCTCAAATACGACTGGACCAACATGAAAACCTTCACGGTTAGGGTACAGGGTAATTTAAACCTTAGGTTAAGGCTAAACCTAAGATGTGTCCCAACCTAATGAAAAAAGTTACAGAACGTTTTGTCCCTATCCAGGACTCTTGATGAATAAAAAATACTATAGTGAAGCATTATAGCATACCCATCGGGTAGTTATAGTTATTTCTTAAAGGCTAATGTTAAAGTAATTACGAAGTGGTTTAACTTTTTAATGTAAAAATTAAAAAGGTCCAAGGCGTGATGGACTTAGAGTAGATTAAGAGAAAATGTAATCTTGGTACGTGACAAAATTATGTAAAAGAGACAAAAAATATAGGCAACTGGCCCATAGACTTGTAATAAAAAACCAGTTTAACTTCCAACTAACCTTGCAAGGGCTACCCTTCTTGATGTAGTTGAAGAGTGACTGGACCATGTTGCTGGGCGTGTCGGATTCGCAGCCCTCCAGCGCCTTCACCACGCATGAGGCGAGCTCGTCGAACTTGCCGCATTGTTGCTGAAATAGTAATGTTAACTATGGCCATCATTTCAATAGAGATACAAACTTAGGGCCTGTTTCACCGCTTCCTGATAAGTGCCGGATAGGCTATCCACCACTTAGCTTGATAGGTGTTAGATGAAGTATGTATGTAAATGATGAATCTGTCAAAAAAATTGTGAATAGCCTATCCGGCACTTTATCAGGAAGTGGTGAAACAGGCCCTTAGAAGGGCTAAATGCACAGATCTACAAAAACACATTCTTCTATTTTTATGTTAATTTAGGGTAATACGGAGTAATACCAGGCTTTAAATGAACGTAGGCGGGGGTGCTGCTGGTAAAGGAGAACTGTTAAAAATGGCGTTTTTGTATGATGGCAGCGTTAGTTCCTTTTTTCGCTTCATTTAAATTTTAAAGCCTTGTCGAGCTCTAGTTCCCCCATCTGCCTATGAATCAATTTCCTCGATAGTACAAATATCTCACCTCAAGGGTGAGGCTCTTGGCGTCGTCGAGGCTGGAGATGCCCTCCCTCATCTTGTTGGCGCACTCGCGGATGTCGCTGGTCTTGGTCTGCATGCACTCGGGGCCGTGCTCAGCGATGAACACTGGAAGAAATAGGTTGTATTGTAAGTCGAAATAGGAATAGAGGGCATTTATGATTGCCTATAATATTAGGAGGTTAATGAATATTAAACGTGTTTAAACACACTAGGCCGAAAATACGCAGCCGTAGTCGGCATGATTACGCCTGCAGTGCGCCATGGTATGTCATCAATCATCACTCATCAGCTTCTAAAATACATTTCAGGCGTAATCATACCGAAAATCGGCCGTGTATTTTCGGCCCAGTGTGGTTAGACACTAATGCTACCTTTATCGTATTTCATGCACCTAAAGTTACCTACTACTAAAACGCGACAGCGTTTGTACATAGAATGTATTTTAGGAGTCCTCAGACGCATAACAGTTCGGTTTTGCATCTGACACTACATCACATTATCTACCTTTATGCTGACGATATAATTATATCGTCAGCATAAAGGTAGATAAGTAGTTAACGACATAGGACCAACTTACTCAAATCAAATGAATCAAGACTTGATGATACATACAAGCAGTGTGCAACACTTCAATGTTATATTATAGCTATGGCCTATGCATCTTCGTATCGGCTGTCGCGTTCTAACAAGTCGTAAGGAGTTCTAAGGTAAAATTGATCGGTAAACTCACTGGCGATCCTGTCTCCGTCTCTGTAGCAGAGGAAGTCAATGAGGGAGTCAGTGGAGTTGTCGACGTAGGCGATGTGGTCGCGCACCTTGGCGTCCAGGCAGGGAGTCACGCCGGTCGTCAGTGTGTGGATGCATGTCTTCAGTTGGGGGGATTTGGCGCAGTACCTGGAAGTAAGATTTTTTTATTAATTTATTTAAACTTGCACCTAGATTCAACATAATATCATGATAAGGTCAATTAAAAGTTTTTAAAGACATGGTAAACATGCAGGATAAAAAATATATCATTTAATTAACTACTTTACTAAATTATGTTTGTTTTGTAGATTTTCCGATATAGTCAAATAAAAGGCGTGACGAGAAATGGCACTGTAATAATTTTATTATACTAGGATAGAGACAAAATATTACGGCCTACGCCGACTTGCTACGACGTAGGTACGCTACGAGTATGGACGCTTCACACCACGTCAGTCTGGCCCCGTGCTAATAGTACCTACCTGAAGGAATTGTGTTACGGGTACCAAAAAACGGAAATATATATTTAATACTTTTTATACTATAATCGTTACGCTCAAAGACCGAAAACGCTCAGTGAGCGGAAAAATAGCCCACAACGCGTTGTGGTCACGACGCGAATTTCGCGTCGTGGCTCTAATGAAAACGGCCACGACGCGTTCTGGCAATCACAAAAAGACCATGACGCGAAATTCGTGTCGTGGCTGATATGCTGCGTTTTTCTTGATTTGTTCTTGATTGATTTTAATCATCCATAGGTATGGAAGATTATATTAATTAAAATAAAACTGTATTTTTATTATTTATCAAGATCAGATTACTTACCTTATATAAAAAAAAAAAAAAAACAATAACAAACAAAAGCACTTCGCGCCAGAAAGACAGACAGATAATAATAGTACGGATAGTATGGAACTATGGATATTTTATAAAATATAATATAATGATAAGCACGATATGCAGTGATTTAGTAAAAGAAAAAATATTTTTTAGTACGCGTTTTTTTTTTTTGCTCACTGAGCGATTTCGGTCTTTGAGCGTAACATACATATATTTAAGATTTTTATTATATCAGACACATATTTAATACAGGATGTATCATGTATGGTCCAGGAGTTCTGGACCATACATGATCCGACTTTTTTTGCTATTTATTTTATTAAGGGGGTCTGTGAAAACTGTGCTTGACATCCTAGTGGTTCGTGGCTGAAAAAGTTGGGAACACTGGATTGTGGGCTAGTTTACTTACTTCTTGAAGACCTCGTCGAGTTCGCCGTTGGGCTTGGCGGCCTCGATCTCCTGCTTGATGGTGTCGGGGTTGAACAGGGCCTTGACGCAATCAGCGAAGTTCTTGACGGTGGCCTGACAATTGACAAAATAATTTAAATTACCTTAACGTTGTTAAGCAGAAATACAGGATGCAATTAAACCTTCCTGCCAAATTTTTTCCAAGACTTAGGTATCATTAGGAAAGACCATTTAATCAAAAAAAAAATGGGTGTTATATTTTTTTATAGACATATTTTATCCCATTTAAAATCGTTGCAGAAGGGTCATACGCGGCGCGGGGGAATGATCGGGGGTAACGCGGGGGGAGGCGCGCGCGCGTTGTCACATCACGCGCGGGCGACGCGTCGTGTCCATTAATTGTAGTGTTTTTAGGATAACTTTCGGAAGCTATTTCTCAACATTTTAGTACTAAGTGATTACAAAAGAAAAAATACGTGTATTTTTATTTTTAACAAGGATCAATATATCAAAATTTGGCAGGAATGTTTAATTGCACCCTATATAGTTGATGATACGCATACGCATATTAAAGTCCGGTCGAGGGGAAAATTGGGTAGGGAATTAAGGATAAATATTATACTACTCGTTCTGCACAAAAATATTTTCCAATTTTGTTTTTTACACAGATCTTCAAGGAGTTTGTTTGAAAATCATAATTATTTTTATAAAATAAGGGGGCAAACGAGCTAACGGGTCACCTCAATCAACTATCGTGGCCCATGGACACTCGCAACATCAGAAGAGCTGCATGTGCATTGCCAGATACGCTCTCTTCTTGAAGGTTATCATTAAATTTAAGTTAATAATCATTAATAATAAGTAATCATTAATGCTTCAACTCCCAAGCGGCCACATGCGGCCGCGATAACAATACGAGTACATAAGCAATTGTGTCTGGTTTTTCCACGATCGATATTAATTAATGACAGTTTAAGAGCTATGGTGTAAAAAGATCTTTGGGTATAGACTATAGTGTATACCTCAACAGCGTCAGCCTTGTCCTCATTGCCGTTCTTCTTGCAGGTCTGACGGAGCAGTTCCTTCATCTGCTGGCGCTGGGCGTCCGTGAGCTCGTACTCGGCCAGCACGCCTGGAACAGAGTGAGTAAAGTCATTCTAGTGTAATCAGCTCTGGATATATGTATGGGCAGTATAGGCCATGGCCTACGGTAGCGTCCTATGGTGTCCTAGGACGGCAGCGTCCTAGGATGGCGGCGGAGTTCGTACATAGGGGCGGCTAAATTAAGTATAGTGGCCTATAGGCCACTATATCTAAGAGTCTATATTATAGACTATAGAGTAAATATATTTCCTTAGTCTATGCCTATACTCATAAAAGGGCCCATTCCCTATCCTGCATTGCAGTCCGCCGTACAGGCCTGCAACACCGTTCACTATCCTGCATAAGCCGGCGGACTGCACGGCGGCTTATGCAGTATAGTGAATGGTGTTGCGGCGCGGCGGACTGCAATGCAGGATAGTGAATGGACCGTTTTAAAAATGTAATTTATCCAGCACTGAGTGTAATCTTATGTTGTCTCCCATAGATTAATCTATCTTCATAACATGAACATGGATCGGTCAGACAAAGTCGACCTAAGGTTCAAAATATAGTTACGTTAGTATTCGTAGGGTTTAAAGTATAAAAACTCTTGTGGTATTATCGGAAATGACTATGTATTAGACTTAGGGCCTGTTTCACAACTTCCTGATAAAGTGCTGGATAGGCTATCCACAACTTTTTTGACAGGTTCTCCATACTTTATGATTTATCTGTCTAGTTATGTGGTGGATAGCCTATCCAGCACGTATTAGGAAGTGGTGAAACAGGTCCTTAATATTTTAAAAAGTATCTAAACTGTACCTAATTAATAAAATTATTTAGGCAACATTCTTAATTGTAAAATGTATGTACTCAGTAACTACTGAGTACATACATTTTACAATTAAGAATGTTGCCTAAATAATTTTATTAATTAGGTACAGTTTAGATACTTTTTAAAATATTAAGGATTTTAAAATTTTAAAATTTTAAAATTTAAAAATTTAATTTAATTAAAAATAAAAAAATTTTAAAATTTTAAAGTCACCATGTTTATTAATTAAAAGTACCTAACTAGGTACTTTTAATTAATAAACATGGTGACTTTAAAATTAAACCTCTCCTAATTAGCTTGACTTCGTGACTAGTGCGCGGCGGTAGAATCTAGATTTTGCTTATCTAGATAGAAAGCTCTTATTGTGTAAGAATAGCTTCCGGACTCCGAAGTATTGTTATTGTTAAAGACGTAAAGGAACAAATTATTATTACTTAATAAAGATTAAAGTAGTAAAAACTTAATTAAATTCAATTTAATCTTCGTGTTACATTTTTAACATTAACGGATTTCTAAAAAAATGTAGGTTATTTATTAAATATTGTCCGATGGGTTTTTCTTACCTAACGTCAATAATCACGCCACTGATACAAAGGTTACAAGTTCAATGATAATCATGTTTACCATTGATAACTTGCGTAAAAGTTATCAGTTCCATAAACAATCCAAACAATTTAACATAAGTACCTACCTAATTATAATGTATTCGTTAAAATTCAAAAACTTTTAAGATAAGGTTTAATGAAGGTGAAACTTAGTAGTTAAAATAAAGTTAAATATATTAAGTATTTTACACAAAGATATTTTTAACTTTAATAGCATGCAATAGGCAAGACCGGTCTTGTCGCGAAAAACGTACTTACCTCAAAAACGGCCCTATAGACCCAATTTTACATGACTTTGAATCAATAATAAACAAACAAATAGTGACTTTTAAAAGCCAAAAAAAATACACATTGTTGTTTACTTAATGTACTTTGACAATTTGTGGTTCGAAACATAATATTGAAAACTTCACTCGATCAAAAATAACTCCGAAGAGGAGGCTAAATTCGACTATTTTGTGACATTTTTCTTATTTTTCATGAAGCTTATGATAGTTTTACTTTCAAAAATCATATCTACGAAAAGCTCATAACTTAAAGAAGAATAATTTGTGGTTACATTTTGCATTTTGGTTTAATTATCAAAGAAAAAAGGTTTTTTTCTCCTATTTCGCCCTATCAAGTAGGTACGCGGCGAGCGTCGTAACCGCCACTGTACAAGGCGCGCTGATATGAATGTTATTTTAATGTCCTTTACGTCGATATCCGAACTTACAGACATCGACCTGCTAATTTTCGGGTCTATAGGGCCTTAAAGGTTGATTAATGATTTTTTTAAATTGTTACAAAATTTGCAAGAAATGGAGAAAATTTTAGAAATGTGTTTGTTACAGTTTATCGTGTGAAATGATTTATTGTAACTTAGTATTAGGGCCGAATCCTATAAAACCTGTAAGCCGTTTATCTTAGAATGTCTTACTCATTAACCGCTGACCTGACAAACGTTACTATACTTATTCCACGTGTAAGGTTAGGGTTGAATTATGGATATGAAACCAGTACGTAAGTCCTGTTACATTTTATACAGTGAACTTTAAACTATTTTATAGATAATAATCAGATGTTGCCCGCAACTCCGAGCGCGCAGAAAGGATCATGGGCATTTTGGTATATTGCTCAACAGAGATAAAATATATACCATTAGATAGCTCTTAGTGAGTAGGTAAAAAAGTTATATGGCGCCCAGCCCCTAGCAACTGTACTTTTTGAAATAATGTACAGTCAACGTACAAGGCTTACAAGGTTACCGACGTAGTTTTTGCCGTCTATGTGGTAAAGTTACGGATGTCTTGTCTTAGACAGTACACCTTAGATTTACGCTCACAGTAGTAGTTTAACCCCTCCCTCATACTGCTCACCCTTGGACGGCGGAGCAGGTAACGAAGTGTAGAGATATAACACTGTTTAAGTGTATAAATTGTATTAAGAACATAAATCCCTCAAATTAAAATCAGGGACAGGAGCATTACATTAAAAAAAACGAGGATAGATGGACAGACGGACAGACCGAAACTATAATATTATCTTTGTTGACTACGGAACCCTAAAAATAATGATGCTATAATGTAACGTGATGTTATCAGCATGAAATGTATGAGCGCTGATGTCACTTTTAACATGGCTTTACTCAATGATATTCTAGTTATTATTTATTATATCATTGGCTTTACTCAAAAAGTACAACGAATCTTGACAAGCGCCCTATTGGTCATTAATGTACATGGGTATACCTTCCTAAAAATATACAATCCATTCCTGTTGAGCACTATACCAGAGCCCATACATTTTTGCCCCTCATCATTTGCTTATCGCGCAGAAACCGTACATGATGTATAAAATAATAAGTCTAAAAACTTATTATTAATTTACATCGATACGGTTTGAACCAATGAGTTTCTAAAATACTAGAGTGGCAATGTCTTACAAACTGATGCAAAAAATGCGTAACCACTTGATAGCCCAAAAGACAATGTCACTTCATAATGTTAATATGTCATTATGTATGGCAGATATGCCTGCAGGCATCTTCAAAGTGGTGACGCGTTTCTGTCGTAGACTGCCAATCTAGTTACGTTAGTAACATACAATATCATTGGTTTGAACTTTGAATGTCATTTCGGGGACTAAAATATAGGCGGTAGTTTTCAGCAGTGGCGTAACAGCTATAACATCCGGGGCCCGTGGCAAATTGATGGGGCCCTATCAGTAAAAATCATCACGTTAATAATAAAATAATGTATAAAGAAATTCTGACCTCACGGCCTCTTAGGCCGGGGCCTGTTGGGTCGGGTGCCCGTGGTATTAGTGCCAGCCATGCCACGCTATAGTTACGCCACTGGTTTTCAGCTTAAAGAGATAGAAACATAAAGACAGACATACTCACATTTGCACTTAGAACGTACAATGTTAGTACGGATGGACGTGAAAGATACAACAGAATAGCGTGCTGTATGTGGGTGACTGCGCTCACGAGGAAAATTGGTAATTGGTCGGCGCAGGAAGAGGGGCCGACATCATACATCATCATCAGTCATCGGGACTCAGGACATCGAGCTAGCCCTTTAGCCAAAACGTTTTCTTTATCGCTTTTTTATAGAATCGCCGTTCGAAATGTATGGAATTGACATAAGCGTTAATATGAAGTTGACGTTCGACTCTTCTAATGTCAATTTCATACATTTTGATCGGTGATTCTATAAAGAAGCTATAAAGAAAATGTTCAGGCTAGCAAAATGGTGTGCTCAACAATTTGCCGAATGAGACTGGGACACTGTTGCACGCCAGTTTTCTTGGCCAAAATTAGGGTGAGAGATCACTCCTTATGTGAATGCGGCCTAGATGAGGGCAATCTAGACCACATTTTCTTCTCATGTCCAAGAAACCAACCTTCCCTGTATGATATCCTCCCCCCTACCATTCCTCGCCCTATCAATCTAAATTCCGTTTTGTCCTTTGTAAATACTCCATTTGTTGAAATGTTATGTTCATATATTCATACTAACAAAATAAAACTGTGAGGTGTACAGTACTAACCCTAAATGTTTGTGCTTGTTTTAGATCTTTCAACATCCGTACGCGTCTCAAATTATTATACCTTGTTTCTTCATAAAGCCAACCCATCATAAAGCAGAGTCATATCAACCACTTTGACACTGGCGACTCACTACGGGGCCATTTTTAAAAAAGAAGAAGAAGAAGAAAATGTTTTAGGTGGGGATCTGATGACAAATCAGCTTGATGTCCTTTAATATTAGCTAACGGCTGGCATCAGTAAAATCAACGCCAGCTTATGATGGACATCTGCATTATAATCAACAGCCAATGACGTGCATCAGTAGATATAATCAGCTTAATGTGCTTTATCAGTAAAATCCACACTTATGATTTGAATCAACAGCATCATTAGCTTACGACGATCATATTAAGACATACATCACCAGCTTATTACTTGAATGTATCATTATTGGCTGATGATCGCTTATTAAAATTATTAAATCAGTAAAATGATAAGCCCATTTGCTTGATCGTGATTTGTGGCTATTATCCATGCTAATATTTTGAGAAAGTTTGTCTGCCTGTCAATAAAGTGGTTTCGTTTTAAAAAATAGCTAAATCGATTTAGACAATTTGGAATGAAGTATTGTTTTTTGTAGCATTGGGTCCTAGAAAAGTGCATCTAGGACATTTCTGTTTCTATAACAACATCTTGTCTAAAATAATAGTTTCTACCATTGAGATGTAAGGAGTTGACACCGCAACGCAATGCTTGGTCACATTCAAGAGACGCTATATAGCCGCAGTGCACTTAGTCGGCCGCGAGCTCTTCTGCGCACTTGACGTATGACAATTATAAACAAACAAAATAAAAGTCACAAAAATGCCTTGGTGTGTCCTAAGATATTGCAAAAATAATTCTGAAAATACTTCCAAATGCGACGGCATAGCATTTCATGGGTTAGTTTTCTTATTTAATTATTTTCAATTAAAATACGAACATTCAATTACTAGGCGAAGACGCGCGCCATTTCGCATTGTCATAGAGTAGTAGATTCAGAGGGGAATGTAGGCAGAATACAATTAATATCTATTAGTAGGAGATCCGGCCATAGAATGACCTTCACCCATCGTATTACGGGATGAAAATGATTTTTTTATAAAATTAAACATGTTAAAAAAAATATTTACAGGAGGTTGTCTGAAAAATTTGGTGCAAAGTGTAATTAATTAATAATTAAAAAATGTTTTTTTTTAAACATTACATTCATTCCCTTACGCAAAAAAACTGTATACTAATCGAAAGTATGTAGCTCATAGAATATGCAAACGCTGGGTTGACTTTTTTTTTCCGGTGCAATTATCAGGTAGGCAGCTATATACAGGTAAATCGATACTAGTAATTTTCAACGATCCACTTACGCGATAAACCTTATATCAAAATAAAGATAATTTTATTATGAATATAATGACATAAGGTTGAATGAATGTAATGTTTAAAAAAAACATTTTTTAATTATTAATTAATTACACTTTGCACCAAATTTTTCAGACAACCTCCTGTAAATAATTTTTTTAACATATTTAATTTTATAAAAAAATCATTTTCATCCCGTAATACGATGGGTGAAGGTCATTCTATGGCCGGATCTTAGACTATATGATGAGACGACGATGAATCAAGAATTCACGGAGACGAGTTTGTATTTTGGTAATATAAATACGTTTTTACGTGTACATTATACATGCGTACATTATAATTGTATTTATTAATATTTAAGTAATTTAAATAAGATAAGTATGTAGTGGACTTTGGATCCATACTTATTATAACTAGCTGTCCCGGCAAACGTTGCTTTGCCATAATATAAAGTATTTCGCCCATATTATTTTATAGAAGTGACTATAAATAAGTATGTCACCATGGCAACGTCGACCGCTATCCCGTCGCGCAAAATTAATGGTCGCCGTCAGTCTCAGGTTGTAATAATTTGCTATTATTTATTCAACAAATGCACTTATTAATATACTAGCTTAAAAGTAAGGCCAAGTTAGCCTCGAAGAATTTTGGTGTTCTTAATAGAGCGCGACAGTAGGGATTTCAGTCCGGACCAACGCCTAAAACTCTACAAGGCGCAGGTTCGGCCTCATACGGTTTGCCAAAATACCAACTACTCCCTCTGTATCGTATCCAACGATGTACGCTGCCTAATAAGTGCTATTGTGTATTATTGTACGAGTATTGAATTTGAACGAACTGGACCTCTTGGAATTGTGCCGAGATGTAGCTTCGCTCTGCATCCTCTATAAATTGTATCACGGGGAGTGCTCTGAGGATCATCCCATCACCTTGATAAGTGTCATCACCAAAACTATGGAACGAACTATCACCAGAAGCATTTTAAGAACAAGGCATATTCCCACGCTTCCGCAGCTCTTCTGACGTTACGAGTGCCCATGGGCGACGGTTGTTGCTTTCCATCAGGTGACCCGTTTGCTCGTTTGCCCCGTTATTTTATATAAAACTAGCGACCCGCCCCGGCGTCGCACGGGTATAAAATATATAGCCACAAAAATATGCCTATAATCTTCCTCAATAAATGGGCTATCTAACACTGAAAGAATTTTTCAAATCGGACCAGTAGTTCCTGAGATTAGCGCATTCAAGTTAGCCCTTTCAAATAATTTCCCCCGTTTTTTCCACATTTTCCTCTATTTCTTCGCTCCTATAAACTTTTATTTATTTATTTATTTATTTATTTATTTATTTATCTATTAGTCTTAGAGTGATAAAATATAACCTATAACCTTCCTCGATAAATGGGCTATCTAACACTGAAAGAATCATCAAAATCCGTTGCGTAGTTTTAAAGATTAAAGGAAACAAAGGGACATGAGGGAAAAAAGCGACTTTGTTTTATAATAAGTATAGATATAGATAGAAATCGAATTAACTTCTATGTCCTTGAGAAATCGTACTTGATGTTGATTAGTGAAAAAACGGTGTCTATAATATATTTTAGCGACTTGTTATATTATTATTTCGTTTATTTCTGCATGACTAAAAAGTTGGATTTCACTTAACTATTTTTAACTGAAATCCAATTCTTTAGTCACGCAGAAATAAACGAAACTTTGTTTGTATTCCCCTATCTTAGGTGAGCCGCCGTATTGGATGTAGAATGACATTACATTCGTTTTCGAGTTATTCTCAAATAGTTCTTTCATTTAATATCCATACTGTTATTATAGGACGGCAAAGAAAATATATATCTATTCCGCTATCTTGGATGGTCGGCCATTTTATATTTATTAGTGATGTCACATACTGTATCGTGCATTGTCATTCAAACCAAACGTAAGTATACAAAATTTCAGCTCAAACGATTGAAATATTATATGTACATACATACTTACTTCGAAATTGAGTTCAAATATTCCACCCGAACTTACATAATAATGTAAATAATAATATTATACAGAGCAAGTTAAATAAAAGCTTTTAATAATGTTTAGTAAAAATCTTTGTTTTATTTTATCCACTTTCAAACAGAGTCTGCGTTCATTCGAGTGTAGGCACAAAACTTTGTCACTTCTGCGGTACTGATCTATAGCCATCACCGCCCCGCCTCTCACCCCGCTCATTCTTCAAGTGTGACATGTTTTTTGTTGGCAATAGCAACTCCATACATCTCAATGGTTTCTACCTAATAATAATTAATTTTAATGCTTTTCTTGTTACTTTGTTCGTTTATCCGAAAATATTATGTTTTATCAATTTTAATTAGGCCATTTTACCAAAATTATTTGTATTATCAAATTAAGTACTTATAGTAATATTCACATATTATAAAAACATCTAATTATAAGAATTGGTAACTATCTAATTATAAGAATAGGTTTACTTACCGACAGCCAAAACGGCGACCAAAATTGCCTTCCAGATCATTATGATTAGTTTTCTTGGAGACGTCCCTGTGTTCCAGAAGTCGAGAGACAACTGAAGTTATCCGCGACTGGACTGTTTTATATAACATGTCTTATTCGTCCATGGGCGGCTATTCTGATAGTCTACGAAAAATATCGCATCTGCATCGTGCGCAACTTTATCACTTATATGGTTCTAATGTATGTTAAGTATTTATTGTGAATCAGATCCTTTATTAACTGTTTTTAGTCTGGCATCCGATAATTGCAGTTAAGTATTTACATGTGCTGTGTAGTTTGTTTTATAAGTGACATACATATAACACGTGTAGATTGTACTACTAGCATAACATTATAGTTACTAAGAATAATATTTTATTTTGTTTTTATTGTTTAATAATATTTTCTTGCCTTTAAATTGTCTAAGTTATATTTATAGATATATCTGCCGCAGTAGGTGTTACGAAAACGTTATGATGGGTTTATTAAATTAGAGTCAATTCATTTGAAACCATACAAGGTGTCGGTTATGATATGCAATAAAATTTGAAACCTTATCAACCACAAAGAAGAGATTTATAATATGGGCGTTGGTACAATTCATAAAATATTTTAAGATTATGCATTGTTATCAAATAATATCTTGTTTTTCTAATATCTTTTCTTTGTTGAATATGACAAGTTAATTTAGTTTTATGTCATCTTAATTAAAATTGAATTAAAACAATTAGGTACACTGCGCGTTTTCGCTTTTCCTCTGCAGCTTGCAGAGATGTCGCATGCGTAATTTTTTGTTTCAGAATAACCCTTGGGAGTTATTCTGAAACAAAAAAATTACGCATGCGACTTAGCAGCCGTATCGTTATGATGTTTAGATTGACCCGAGTGCTGGGTTTTGCCGATAACATGGGACACTACGGGGTTATCACAAGCAATACGTGTTTCAGAGAAAAAGCTAAGTACAAATAAAAAAAAACATTAAATGGACCGCTTAAATTCATAGTCAGGGTGACAATTTAAAATCTTAAAAGTACCTAAACAAGTGTAGGTAGTAACAAAGTTTTCATTATATCTATTAAGTATTTAGTATTTACGGATTGCTTTACATAACTAAGTAGAGTGTAGACGCGCAAGAGCGTTTTCTCTTTCACCGTTCACGAGGGTTCTTCAATAAAAAACCTGCCATGGATATTTATTTCAGATGAAATTAACTGTGTCAATGATTAAGTAATTTAACAGTTGTCGTAAGTAGAAATAAAAAAAATTAAAGACACCATCCAAATTCATTGTAGTTATTTCTGTATGGCGCGAATCAAATCAGAAATCTGAATAATGCATTATTGTAATACTCAGATTTCTGATTTATTCACACTGAGATTACTCATATAAAACGGAGAAATTAATAAGCTACGAGTTATTTACTAATTGTGGTCTATACGGCATATCTACAGAAAAGTCAAATCGATATCAGGGGTCGGAGTCATGTTGGCGAGTGTTTAGTTGAAAACGTTTCTTGGTAAATTACGCACTTATTATGGAATATTCTACGCTTTTATTCTTCTGTCTCTTCGTCTTTGTGCAAGGGAAGAGTATTGAGGTGATGGTGGAAGCGAGAGAAGTAACCGTGGAAGCGAGAGAGCAGTCAAGATTGTCGGAGGAGATCGAAGTAACCGTGGAATCCGACGAAATTATGGAGGTCGGATCGAGTATGAGATTCAACAACACCAGAACGAGACTGAATTTGTTACCGCTATCGTTTTTGGAGATTAAACAAGAGGGAAGGGAACCTACGCCGCCCAGCAAGATGGTGCTATAAAGGTTTTTGTTAAGTGTAATGAACATGGACGGCCTTCTATTCTCAAAACGTGCTGTGATAAAAAAATGCGTGGCAGTCGAGGACTGCTACGGTGAAGCTATTGCATAGTGTTTTTATGTACCTAAGCAATGCTAATTCGCATATGTCTAGTCGCGCGCACACAAACACCGTGCCGAAGACTGTCGAACTGAAATGACGTTAGACGGTTAGGTTAGCAATAAAAGCTTTGCAATAGCTTAAAAATGCAAGTTATCACTTAAGACGCCGCTTATTTTCATTAAAGTATTGTATAATTTTACTAATGGCTTTATACAAGAAGATGTAACGCATTTTATTGCAAAGGCGGCACCACTCCGTTTTGTTTTGTTGGGTTGTTAACTTGTTACTCGATATAAGCTAACACGCTAGGTTTTTGAATGTTTGTAAAGTTTTATAGTTAGTAGTAGTCAAAATAACTATATAGATATTATAGTAAATTAAGTAAATACATTTAAAAAAATCAATAAATTTGATGTAATTTTACGTAAATAAATTCAATAAAGTTAATGAAGGTGTATCATCAAGCAAAAGAGTTTATTATACCTTAACCCAAGATTCAAGCCCCGTACGAGCATCGGTAATCGCGACAACTATAGAATACAATGGCAATTCCGAGAATCTCCGATCGAAGGATTAATATCTGGGAAATCTTGTAATAACGTTATCTATACTTAATAGTATGTAGTTATTTAAAATTTATTATATTACATTAATTAAATTATGTACTATTATGATATTTTATTAATAAAACAATAATTGATGGAAGTGCTTAATGGCATTAATAAATCAAATTGCTATCCAAATATTATCAATTTATCAGTATGTATTAAGAAGTAGTTTTTTAAGAGCTTATAGCCTCTAGGTATACCATACCACTGTCTAGACTCTAGCTCTAGACTCTAGTTATAATGTCTCCCATCTGCGGTGGAATTAGAATTAGAACGAGTCTAATGCCACCGCAACTGCCAGCCTCGCTTGTAGGCTTGTAGTTCATCCATCCATCCATTCTTTTCAAATATAAGGTAAATATCAGGTAGTTAGCATTAGGAAAATCGTTCGCCCCCGACGTGTGTCTTAAGTCTAAGGCAGCTCCTAAACCTACAATAATATTAACAAAATTTTATTACACAATAAGATTGAAAGGCACGGCAATGTTCAATATTAATCCTACGAGCCCCCGCAGTCTGCAGACTTTTAGTCGGCCGATAGTTTGATCGAAAGCTTAATCAGTACGAAGATGTATGAAGGTACGCACACTATAACTTGTATCGGCCGATAATAATAATACAACCTCAATTTTGTCAAATTATTGGCCGACTGACGTCTGTAATCTGCGACGGATCTAAACCGTCAATAGTATTGCAGTTTGCACAACACAATTAGTAATATTGGGCACTATTTATCGACTAGGGTCCGCCTTAGTGTCTAGACACACTAAGCCGAAAATACGCGGCTGAAGTTCGGCATGACGCGAGTCGTGACATAATATCGGCAATCGGTAATTTAAAATACATTGCAGGCGTAACCATGCCGAACTTCGGCCGCGTTTTTTCGGCTAGTGTGTAGACAACTAGACACTTTGTTGATACGGTGTTTTAAATTTGACAAGTCAGTCTGCAGTTCTCAAACTCAAATAATTAAAAAACAAGCTATATCATCATTCATCAGCAACTCCCTACTCATAACAAATATTGGGGGTTATTCAATTTATTTCCAAGTTCCGCTACCCTTTAGAAGACCCTTCCCTTCAAGAAGAGAGCGTATTCCCTCTTTAAAGTCCAGCAACGCACTTGCAGCTCTTCCGATGCGTGTCCATGGGCGACGGTAGTTGCGTTCCGCCCTCTTATGGTCCGCCCGCGCCATAAAAGCGTGTTTGAGAAGATGTTTGAGAAATGAAAAAGTTTGAGAGCCGGTATTCCCTGTTGTCCGACCGTGAAGTGTGAACTCGTTCGCCTGGGGTTTACTCCTGATTTCCCATATTTATTTTTTATTACTCTTCACTTACCAGGGTCACTACTCACTACACAATATTAGAAAATGTATAAAATTAAATAAATTTTTTACATTACAAGCGGCAAATATTGTTGTTCCTTCTTGTTAGTTTTAAATTAATTGAAGGAATAAACTACTACGTAGGGTTTTTTTTCTCGAATTGTCTACGCCCTTACACACTTAGAAAACTTAATTTTAATATAAGGTCCTTACATATTATGAAATTGGCGTTTTGTATGGGAGGAATAAAGTTGTTTTTTTTTTTTGTATAATATATTTAATTAATCAAAGTATGTACAATTGTTATCAATGCATTTTTGCCATCATACGGGTAGTTCATTGATCCCTTTGCGAAAAAAACGGAGGGACGAGAGTCAATAAATTCTTTGAATGCGGTTTGGACTAGAGATGTCACGAATATTCGGCAACTATTCGGTATTCGGCCTATTCGGCCTCTTTTATTGCTATTCGGTATTCGGTCGAATAATACGCACTATTCGGCCGAATACCGAATACCAAATCATGTAAAAAAAAACACGTATAATTACTTAAAATTAAGTATTTATTTCCCAATTACAACACTTTAGTAATTAAAATTGTTTAGTGGTAATGTTGTGATGGATAAAAACAAGCTTTTCAGCATTTTTTGGTAGCAAACGATTACGTTTTTCATCGTAAATGTTACCAGCCTCAGAAAATAACCTCTCACACAGGAGAAGAAAGATAAACTTTGGCAAATTTCGAAAGGTTTGGGTATTGTTTTTCGTTTGCTGACCACCACTTGTAAGGATCGGCCTTCCGATCTAGGCGAACTGTTTTCAAATAAAAATCCAACTCGTTTGCGACAGCATTCTTCCCCAGGTCCTCATCATCATTAGCATTTCGCATATTATCTGTAGCGACTTCATCAAAGCAGTTCCAGAAACTGTAGTGTATTTCAATAGTATCCTATCATTATCATTCAAGTTTCTTTTCTTACGAAGTGGAGAAGAATCGTCATTGGTACTACTCTTAGAGCATTAAACCAGGCTGGTTTAATTTTCTAAGGTACTACTAGTTTGTTTGCACCCCGCCCCGCGCCAACCACCACTTAAACCAGCTACCGCGCCCCCGAAAAGCGTGTATTTCGTGCCGAATATTCGGCGGCCGAATATTCGGCGCTTCGGCCGACAGCGTTGCCGAATATTCGGTATTCGGTATTCGGCCAATTCACTATTCGTGGCATTTCTAGTTTGGACTGCCACATCAGAGTTACGTTGTAGGAAGTTATCCAAATTCCGAAAAAAATGGTAATCTGTTGGAGCAAGTTCCGGGGAATACGGTGGATGTCGCAGGCATTCCAATTGCAGCTCCTCCAGTTTTGCGGCCGTCTGTTGTGCAGTGGGTGGTCTAGCGTTGTCCTGAAGCAGCAGTGGCCTAGAGCGACCAGCCTTGGTTGTTTAGCAGCTAGTACTTCCATCATAGTTTGCAGTTGCTGACAATGCATATCTAGTATCTACCGTAACCGTTTGGCCAGAATTTAGAAAGCTGTAGTGAACGACACCGGCACTAGTCCACCAAAGACTCACAAGTAACTTTTTCTGAGTCTATTTTCACTTAGTGCAGGACTTGGTTGATTCTCCAGGGGACAGCCATTGCGACGAACGCTTCCGATCACTAACCTAGTATAAATTATAATACTACAAAAAACCTTTCTTAGGACTTCTCGTAATATGAGGATTACCTGACATCAGAGCACGATATCATTAGAAAACTATTAATATTTTATAACTTGAAATTCTCGAAGTCAGCCCTATTTGAAAGGCTTGTGAGAAATCTTAACAAACTATTAAAATTTTATCATAACTATTAATCATTAATTATAATACATATTGATATCTGAGGCATATATAATATGTCACATTTCTACAGTAAAATCAAGTCGATTCGACATACTTTAGTGTAGAGTTAGAGTTCTCTACATCTAGAGAACTAGTTAGTAGTGTATATTATACAAGAACTTTTAGTAAATTTATACGCAATGCAATACCCCTGCAAACTCTTGGTGTTCCTTATCTGCTGTGTCCTCATCATCCACGGAAGGAATGTGGCAGTATCGAAGGAAAAGAGTGCAGTAAACACGTCACCGATGAAATTTCGCGACCATAGAGGAATACAGGTTTTTCGAGACAGAGTTTTCAGTAGAAAACCAATGATTTCGTCTATTTATTATAGTGAAAATAATTTACCAACGAGTTTGCTGCCGGTAGATTATTTTAGGATAAATTATAATGAATATAATAATTTATCGAATTTGCTGCCGGTAGATTATTTTAATACATATTGACAATTGAAATACATAGTTCACCAAATATTATGGTATACCATCACGATGCTAAAACACCTGACGGAGTCTTAACTGATAGAAAATTGATAATAATATTTTGCACGTATGATGTTACTGAAAGAAAATAATCTTGATTAGAAATTCTCTGACAGCCCTATTTAAAGGATCATTAAAATGAATGTATAAAATTATGAGCAATAATTATTATAATTAATAATAATTAATCTGACACTAATAATAATAATATAGTTAGGTCCTAGGTACGCTCGCATTTCTATGAATCGAGTCTGAACATAGTGTACTGTTTTGGAAATGAAACAATGGACCGCTACAAACTCTTGGTGCTTTTAATTTGCTGTGTTTTCATCACCCACGGAGGGAATGTCACAGTTTTGTTAGAAGAGGGAGTGGAAAATGGGACACCTACGCAATGTCGGAATAATCGAAAATCACAAATTAACAAGCACAAAGTTTTCAAAAGAAAATTATATTACAACTATATTCCAAATTGCACCAAAAACTCAAGGAAAATTAATTCGTCTCTTTTACCAGAACGTTATTTTAGGCTGCTACGCGATTGTTAAAACCTACATGGTGCAAAAGTTGCTGAAATTAAATATATATTTAATACCTGGCTGTTTTTACTTTTTTTCGTCCTATCAAATTACTTATTTTTAATGTTTTTAGAAAAATCTAGAAGAAAATACCTGTTGCTGGCTAGTTACTCGAAGGCGTATACCTAAGTTGTCATAGTTAGACATCTAAGTTTCACTTGGAAGCTTTTCCCTTACTCGAATTTAAAAAAATGTTATATAAATAATAATTTAAGCATTATTTAACACCTTCACTGCGGCAACTAAAATCTTAAACCTTCGTCTGGTGCGGCGGCGGGCCAAAGTGTGCCCCCAATGATTTTTCCGCCAGTGCGGGGTAGGCCTTTCTCGACCCACCAGCACAAGGTTAGATTAAATTACTATAACTTTGCGAAAACATAATGTAGGTGTACAGTTTTTGGACTGTTGGAATAACCTTGAACCCAACTACTTTAGATTTGATTCGCCCTGGGATCTGCCAAACAGGAAATGAGAAATAAACCAGGGAAAGTGGCGGGCTGATATCGACCCGAATCGCACTAGAAAGTATTTATTTATTATTTATTTATTTATTTATTATTTATTTATTAAGCATAGGATACATAACAATATATTATAAATAGAATGGCAGCACCATTAAACCCGACAAGGGTTTGTCCTGGGGCCATATTTATATTAAACTAACGACTATAGTAATTATTAGTTAAGTATTAGTTTTATATTAGTTTAATACAAACCTCGATGTCGAGCGCATACGCAATAAAATAGTATTTTTAGTAGAGTACAGAAATAGTTGAGGTTTAGCCGAATTCGTAAAAAGGCACTATGAGATAGTAAAAATTATTTAATACTTTTTAGTTCATATTAATGTTATTATTGTTTTTACCTTGGAAGTCGGTTTTAATTTTTTGTTAAAAATAATAATAATTTCACTCTTTTTAGTTACACTAGTACGTAAACCTTCGCGTATATTTGACTATTTTATTATAATTTGTTAAGTGTTGAGATTTGTAAACTTTATATTTTCTAAGAAAATTTAGTTCCGCAATTCAACAACAGATGTCGTTGTTAAGCATCTGCATCGCGGTATCGCTTACTCGACAGCATTTGATATAACTTATTCGGTACAATAAATTTTTTCTTCTCGCTCACACTCACTGGTTAATTGATATTACGCCAGAGGGATTAACGTCCAAGGTAACCCTACAGAATCATAAGACCGAAGTTTTAGGCGTATGACGTCTTCTCTTTACATTAAGAGTCACAACTCACACTCACAAAATAATATATTATCAGTGAAGTGAACAGTAGTTAGTAAAGTATTCGATCTGTATAATATAAAGTAATAAAATATTCGATCTGTCGTCTGCCGCCACGCACCGCCCGCGCGACACCGTCGCCTCTGTAGCGCCGACCGCTGTGTATTAAACAAAAAGGTGTTGTTATGTAACAATACATAATTATTATTACGAGTTAGTATATCCATACCTTTGCCTTGTACTACTATCTATTCTGTGCCATGAGACATTGGTGACCTTAACACGACGTGGTAATGATGATGATGACGATGATGATGATTATGATTATGATGATGAATATTAATTGCATAGTAGCATATGCTTTCTGTTCTTAAAACAACGCCGAAACTCCCAAACGTGTATCTATAAGGAGTCAGGAGTTCTCTCAGCATCTTCGAAACCATGGTATACCTTGACCCAATATTTGACTTTTTGGTAGCATATTCTTAGTACACTTCACATAAAACCAAAATCACCATAAGTTTCCCTCGATTACTCATGGATCCCATCATCAGGTCACCACTTTTGTGAACATGGTACCAAATTGGAGTGAAACCTAATACAACAAAAAAAAAATTCGAAAATCGGTTCACAAACGGCGGAGTAATCGTTGAACATACAAAAATAAAAAAATAAATATATATATATATATATATATATATATATATATATATATATATATATCCACAGCCGAACATATGACCTCCTCGTTTTTTGGAAGTCGGTTAAAAAAAAATAAGGGGACATCGAAAATATATATTTTTATTAATATATTTAAATTCCTGTCTTTAAAACACAAAGCCCGTTTTTGTTTGCACATTCTGCAATATGTTTTATTTTTTTTAATTTCTTTTTTGATTCGACACTCCTCATGGTTTCTCCCAGTTTTTCATATCACCCTGCACAATTTCGCCGTTTAACGCTCATCTCAAGGACATCATTTTTTGTTTCCTGCTATCGTGCGTTGTTAATTTTATAAAATGAATATTATTGTATTTTAAAAAGATAAAACCGACTTCAAAATCGTACGTAATTGGGAACCAAAATTACCTATTTTAAACACTACTGAACCGATTTTGATGAAAAGTATTCCCGAAGTTAAATAGTACCCAGTACAAAAAAAGAATTACTTTAATCGGACTAGTAGTTCCGAAGATGTGCGAACACAAACCTAAAAACATACATGAATATGTATGTCACTTTAAAAATTTGTCACATTTGTTCAGATGCTGATACTATATTATCAAAACTAGTAAAACATATCAAAACTAGGCAGTTCTGAAAATAATACATACAATATACAGGTTGAATTGATAACCTTTTTTTGAAGTCGGTTAAAAAACGCGACGTATGTCAGCTACGATTTACGATAGATTGCACATCACTAACTGGCGAGGCGGACGCTCGGTGCGGTATCGGGTCGCCAACCGCCTGCTTGTACGGCGGGCCGCAATAGGCCCACTGCCGCACTGAGTTGATTTTTGACACCTCCAGTGCGTGGTGGGCCGATAACGACCTGCTATAATTTTTTTATAGGAAAGACCTATAATTTTAAACACAATCTCAAATATATATGTCTCTGTCGTACCTTTACAAACACCTGAGATAATCGTTCCGCACCGAGTGAGAGAACATAGTTTTCTTCGTCCGCACCAGCTGAAATTCCGCAGCGGGCTGATTTCGGCCCGCCCCGCAGTGAAGGTGTTAAGATAGAACATAGCTTTTATACCTTATTTACCAAAGAAAAACTTTGAACGACTACATATTATCAAAGCGCACGGAGTGCGCGGCCAAGTTCCAGCAGGCCGCGCACATGCCGTGCACTATTTACACGAACCGTTTCGACGCACTTTTGACCCCCCTGTAGCTCAGTGCCTATTGCGAGTACAAAGATAAAATTATACCTACGTAATTATATGCTAGTACTTACGCAGTATACCAAATTTCGTAGATATAGCTTCGGTAGATCCTGAAATATCTCCCTGTGAAAATAGCTAATTTTGGCACTGACTCACTCACTCACTCACTGACCGGTAATCAAAACCTCTAGGCCACTTACAATTGTCCTAGCGCTATGAAATTTGGCACACAGGTCGTGTGTTATATGTAGATTAACAAAAAATTGAGAAATTTAAGAAATCGGTCAAGCGTGAGTCGGTTCACCTACAAACCTGAGAGGCCACTTCCGATTGTCCTAGCGTTATGAAATTTGGCACACAGGTCGTGTGTTATAAGTAGATTAACAAAAAATTGAGAAATTTAAGAAATCGGTCAAGCGTGAGTCGGTTCACCTACAAACCTTAGAGGCCACTTCTGGTTTTCCTAGCATTATGAACTTTGGCACGCAGGTCGTGTGTAATAAGTAGATTAAAAAAATTTGAGAAATTTGATAAATCGGTCAAGCGTGAATCGGTTCATCTACGAATTTTAGATTCCACTTCCAATTTTCCTAACGTAATGAAATTTGACACTCAGGTCGTGTGTTATAATATGTAGATTAATAAAAAAATTAAGAAGAAATCGGTCAAGCGTGAATCGGCTCCTGTACGAACTATAGGTAAAAATTCTTATACGCCAGTGATACAACGAGAATTGGTTTAAAGAATTGTCATCATGTATAATGCATACCGTATAGCTTATTAATACTTCGATTGCGGATTCTTGGAAATCTATTGTTTTCGCGGTCGAATTCGACCGCTTGGGAGTTGATATACTTAAGTTAAAAAAATACTGTTTACTTGAAAATTTCGCTTCTATTGATAGTTTACAACTAGCGCCATATATCGAAGGTATTGTTTAAGTCGGGTGTGGCACAAAAAAAATAGGTATAATTTCTTGAAAAAAAGGACTGAAATCCCACCAAAAACATATCTGTTAAAATGGGGCCAAGTTCCTATCAGCAAATTTTTGGTCTAAAAAAAGAGTTGAAATCCAATCCAATGCCAAGTTTAGATGCACTTCATCGATTGTTATCATTTTCATCAACAGCCTGATCCATAATACTTCTAAATTTGAACTTGGCAGGTTTTCGTGCTTTACGTAACTCTGGATTAATTGTAAAATAAGATAATATAATTAAATTAACCTGCCACGTTCAAATTTAGAAGTATTATGGATCAGGCTGTTGATGAAAATGATAACAATCGATGAAGTGCATCTAAACTTGGCATTGGATTGGATTTCAACTCTTTTTTTAGACCAAAAATTTGCTGATAGGAACTTGGCCCCATTTTAACAGATATGTTTTTGGTGGGATATATTTTATCACCGAGAATTGCTTCGCGTGTCTACAGTCGGTAACAAAAATATTATACAAGTTTTTTTTTTTTTTTTTAATAGAAGGCAGGTCGCTATAGCCCTGGCGTCACTGCGACCCATGAGGATCTATTGTGACTCCTTCGAACTAGAGAATCATCCCCAACCCAATACTGCTCATAAATTGAACGATATGGTTGGGGTTGGTGCCACGAATTTCCTCTGTGGATGAGTATTCGTGGCGGCCAAGGTGCCTGTTCCTGCTCTGTACTAGAGCAGGACAGTCGAGGAGAAGGTGAATAGGTGTTTCATCCTCCTCCTCACAGAATCTGCAAGTCGTTATACTACAAATACCCATTCTGTTTAGGTGTTTGTTGATATACAAGTTACATAATATTATTTCTATGGACCTCGCAATATCTTTCTGGCATGGTAAAAATATGTATTGTTTTTCTACAAATAGCTTTGAGCCTGGGTTAATTTTGTAAGTTGTTGATTAAAATTACATTAATCACTATAAAAATATTGTAATCAGTTTTGTTCTCCTGTCCCTAATTCATATTATAACATCCAATATACTTTTATCGGAAACGTGAATAAATATTAACATACTTATTGGTTCGTTTATTTTTATATAAGTAACTGTAATAATCCGATACCGGAAAAGTTGGGTCAGATGAGGTAAGAGAAACATTTTGTCAGGTCTTTCCCTTAGGTGCAGGGTGTGCGTTGCACACGGGCGCCGCGGTCCTAGGGGCGCCGCGCTGAGCGCCGCTCGCAAATCGGCGCGCGCCCACGTTTGCCGGCTGCCGCGCTTTAATGACATACCTAATAATGACAAACCTAAAAAGAACTCCAGTTTGCATGCATTTTGTGAAGCATCTGGGGCTCTTCTTATTATATGTATTTTGTCGAATTATAGCAAAGCAAAGCGCGCCACGAGCGGCACGGCTTTTGCAATATAAATATAAACTTTATTTTTCAACGTGAAATGAATCTTAAAATACTTAAATGAAGATTATAATATATTATTTTGTCGTCAAGATGGGCGCCAAAATGTGAGCCGTGCAACTCACGCCAGGCTGAGTTTATATGCGTGGTTTCGCCGCTAAACGACAAGATCACAAGCAAATGTATTCTTGACGGCGCCCTTGTGGACGGACCGGGCGTCGTGCAGCCACCGCCCACCGTGCCTCCTTCTCATGGGATCTGCGTATTAATTTATTTCCCGCTCTCTTTATGCAGCCTCAGTTTGCAACATAACAGTTTCGCAGAGGGTATAATTAGCTACTGCCTCCCAATAAGTAGTAAAATCCAATTCAAGGACGGCGCAAAACTCAGCCCGTTGCTCAGGCCTAGCAGAACGTTCAATCGTCTTTCTCAGGTTGTGGTGGCACCTAGGCTATGTTTTACTCCTGTCCGTATGGTTTAGGTAATGACCGAAGGTAAGGGCGCCCCTTGAATGTGCTGTCCACTGTTTTAGTATCGCCATCTGGTCTTGCCAGGTACGTATTGTAATGACATGCGACTGGTGGCGCCTTTGGGTTGCCAGGTCTGGTAGCACCCGTTCTCCTCGCTTAGGCTTAAGCTGTGTTTTGATACACCCTCCGACAATACGCGTACCACCAGATCCCACGAAGAGGACCCTGTCAGCGCCAACGCCGCGCCGCTTCGCCAGCTCGGTTCGATAGCAGTGTAGTATCCGCAGCGCTAAAGCATGCTGCGGGCTTCTGAGCAGCTGTCTATTCTTGGAAATATGATGTAGTATCTAATTTTAGAAAATAAAACAATTCGGGGCTTATTTTCAAGTATAAAATAAATTATAAAATCGAAAATTTTGGGTTAGTCGGCCATTAATATTTAGGGGGCTCCCATAAAAACATTTTTTTGCGTTATAAGCATACAAAACCCATTGAGTTAATATACTATAGGAGAGAGCCTTCTAACGGTGTATAAGCGTCAAAAGCGCGTAATGTTATGTCCTACTTACTCGGACATAACAAAGGAGTCGGTCTGAATATTTCATGTTATAAAAGTGTTAATAAAGGTTTTTAGTGAACATTTTATGTTAGATATTGTTGAGTTTTGTGGTTCCGCTAAATAATAAACCGTAAGAATGGCCAAAGAATGCCTCAAACACGTGGATTTAACATTAAATACGTAAGTTTTGAACAACGTTTTTTGGGCTTTTCAATTGGTATTTTTGTAAGCTAAAAAGATAATTTATAAGTTTAATAATCCCTTATTCGTGCTATATAAGGCATTAGTGTCACATCAATTAATAATTTGTCTACAAAAATTGCATAGCTTTTTACGTGTGTTTACGGATTCTCATTACTTGAACTATAGTTTATCGTTAACATGAACTAAATAACTTTCTTTTCTGTATAATAAAGTGCTTCAAAATGATCGACAAATAGAAATATTCAAGAAAATAAACGCACACTACTTGTATGAAAATAAGCACAAAATGGCCACGCGATGACGGGCTAAGGTTACATCTATATATATATATATATATATATATATATATATATATATATATATATATATATATATATATATATATATATATATATATATATATATATATATATATATATATATATATATATATATATATATATATATATATATATATATATATATATATATATATATATCCTTAATCTGTGACAAAACCCTTCGTGCGTGAGTCCGACTCGTACTTGGCCGATTTTTTTGCGCGCGGGCATGGGGGCGCTAGGGTAATATTTGCACACGGGCGCAACACGGGCTAGAGACGGCCCTGCATTTTGTACCTAAAGAATGTACTCTTCCCCGTAGACCATCTTACCCCACATAGTGTTACTACAAAAATATTAGAAAGCCATGCTTCGGCAATGGACTTGTTTGGCCATCATTACTATGGGTTGTGGGCTGTGGCCTTATAGAAAACCGGCGAGAGACAAAAGTTGTGATGTGTTTTAATAAGCGAATAAGTAGGCCCACAGGGATGGGACTCGCAAACCTCGAAGAGATTACTCTGGAACTTGTTATAAGCCGTTTCAATCAGACGATTCATTCTTTGTTAATTTTTAAGTGTCGCGTCGAATATCTTGAGTGAACCGTTTGAATCGTAGGTACATTAATTTTTTATCCGTCGTGTAAATATATCAGATCTATTTTAATAGTAAAGAGGTTAAAGTTCCAAAGTTATTAATATTATCTATAAATAGATGACGCCCGCAACTCCGTTGCACCAAAATTCGCGCGGGAACCGTACAATTTTTCAGGATAAAAATAGTATCCTATATTATCCTTTCCCGGGACTCAAAGTATAAGCATACCTTTCAGCAAAGTTGTTAACTTTCGCGTTGCATTATAATTAAAACTTATTAATCGGGATACGCGATTTATTCTAATAGTAATGCTACCACGAGTACTCGTATGTACTTATTCTAGTAGTAATGTACTCATAGTAGCATTACTATTCTAGTAGTAATATACTCGTAGTATCATACTACTAGAATAAGTCGCGTTAAGCCCCGATTAATAAGTTTTAATTCAGCAAAATTGGTTCAGCGGTTTGGGCGTAAAGAGGCAACAGACAGACAGACAGACACACTTTCGCATTTATAATATTAGTATGGATTATGAATGCTCGCGTAATAAAATAAGTCATGTTGTTAATGTTTTATTCGGAACATCCAATAGTAATAAAATTCATTGAACGCTACATCAGTACAACTACGTTGCGGTATTAAGTCGATAAACATATGACTATAAGTTTAATTAAATAGATTACATAAAGGCCGCTCTTCACGTTGGCATATGTTTAACATCCATGATTGCGACGCTGGCTATAAAATGCACAATAATTGGCGACAACGGCAATATTAGACGAATTACCCTCTTGTTCGTAATCGATTGTATTATATGGTCTAGATCATAAGCCAACGTGAAGAGGCCGCATAGTATGTACGTACAAAGTCATAACTGAAGTTATTGGAAAATGCACAAAGCAGCCTCATATATGCGAAAATCTCGGAATTTTGTTGTAGATCCAAAAACGTCTGTGGACGGAATTTAATTTAGGTAAGAAATTGTTTTATGATTGTTTAACTTTCTTATTATTATTTGAATATCGAACAGTGAGAACAAATTATGAAATAAACTAGAAATAATTCGACTAAAGGAGCAAAATAAGAAATTAAATTAAAAAAAAATGATTTACTTTAGAAATTAGCTTTCTGAAACTTAAATAATTAACTTTATCATGTCATGAAGCTACTAAATGCTTTTTTCAATATCGTCACATCATAAATACTCAAATCGATCATAATTTACATTATACGTGCCTATAAATAGCTCTCAAGTCAGGTCTGGTTTTTGTCTCACTTATGCCCGAGATAGGCCTAATATAAACTTAAGAAATACATTGGAAGTACAAAAACTTAGAGCACAACAGTCATAAAATGCATACACATGAGAGATACAATTACTATAAAACTTCTTCTTTGGAAGTCGTAGGGTTTTAAATCAGCGAGAGTACTCGCTACGAACGACTCTGTCGCTTGTTGATTGTTCCGTGTGTATGCACCTTAACTTCAACTTGAGGTCTTGTCACACAAGAGATTCCGATAATGCTTAAATCACAGGTAATTTACTTAAGACTAGCCATCCAAACATAATTAAATTCTCTTAAAGAGAAAAACAATAAAAAATCTCTATTCTACAAATTAACGTTATAGCTTCGTAATAAAATACTGATAATAATCAAATCTAACAGTTCATATTATATACCTAGTTACACAAATTTTACGTAACTCTATGTACAGAGAAAGAAAAGTTTTAATCCATCAAACTTAAAATAAACAAATTAAGTCCAGAAGAAGTCGGCGAAAAAGCCATAGGCAGCCAGGAAAGATTATATCATAGAAATTGTAGTAAATACAATATATTGTCAAATGGGCAGAAAGGTTCATGTAAAAATGGCCAGTGCAACCAACAAAGACCAACTGGCCCAAACTTTTCCCCCGGAAAAAATATCTCTCGCCATGGTCATACTTTAACCAACCATGCAAAAAAGAACAAGTCGAGATATAAGAAAATGATCAGGTACACAATAGATAGACCCATCGTCCATCTTAAGCTTAATCTCAAGCGTTTATTTAAAAGACTTTTAAATCTTTTTACAAATTACTTCTTTAACATCATGCATTTTATACTCTAAAATCCGATATGAAATCTATTTTCCAAAGCTGATTTTCAGATATTATGTGCAGTCTTAATTATTGTTACAGAAGTATTTTATACAGTACGAGTATATTTAATCACAAAAACAATAATTATTGGAAACATCCCGTATTTTCGTTAAATGCGTTAGAGTGGTATCTATTTTATTAATTACTTATAAAATTATGTTATAAAATATCTACATTATTATTCAACTTTGAATCAGGCAAAATAATCTGGGTATAGCTCTGGGTCATATTATAATAAAAAGTTTTTTCTTGACAAAAATTGTCCTTGTTGATTGTTCCTCTTGAACCTAAATGAGGAAAGAAAGTTTGATCTTTTTTCTTGCTTCATCCAACTACATTTTGTTAGCCCTGCAAGTGGTGTAAGTCTAATACAGGCAAAATATACCTTTGAGGATACCAAAAGTACGTTTTGACTTTATATCCATAAGTAATTTACATTTTCAAGAAAACCTTAATATGCATATTAGATATTATATAAGTTGTACTGCCTGGCTGCAGTTTTACCTTTTTTTGAAAATGTAAAACGTAGCTACGTATATTATTTACATTTCTTAGTAAATACGTTTCAAAAAGCGTACGCTACATTTGCACTTACAGTTATTGTGTATGTCTCAAATATATTATGTGTACATTCTCATTCAAGTTCTATGTACATTTACGTGAAATATAACCTAATAGATCATATTAGATAATTTTATTTCTTTTGAACTCATCATCTTTCGTATTTAAAAAGTCCCTTAAGACTGCGCCTACTTTGAACACTAGTTGGGGCAAGTTGATCCGGAAAGAAATATAAAGCAACCTCTTGCCCCTAAACTTATAGCAAATTCAATCCTTCTTCTTTTGTTTGTTGATAAGCGCGTTGATCAATTTGATCCGTGCTTTGATCGACTTGTATCTGTGGTACTCCTCTTCGTAGCCCTTCTTGTCGTCTCGTTGTACCTTCCGACTGTTCTGGATCTCGAAATTCACTTCGTACTCCTTGATATTGCGACGTAAGATCTAGAACAAAACATAGTAACTATGAAATAAATCCATAGTAGCACACATAATAATTATGTTAAAGTGGCTTTAGCTGTTTTAATTGTGGCGGACCATCACGCTATCGATAGTATTTAAAGCAGGGTAGTACGATAATATTCTGACAGCTAAAACCAATTTATTATAGGCCTTACAGTTTCGCAATTTTTTACTTGTCCAACGCTTCATGCATGTTTCCTATTTAATAGTCTGATTAACAAGTGCCATTTTCCTCGAAACTTGATCTCATTCACCGAAAATTATGATTTTGGTCTCATTCGATTCGGAATACCATCTAGAACATTCTATCAAAATTCCAAGAGGGGCTGAAAAAAAATGCAATAGTTATAAACAATTAAGTAAACATAAAAAGAAGGGTTTGGATTTTTTTTAATATTTCGAAAACTATTTAATATAATCAAAATTTGAAAATAGATCCTTAAATAAGAGGAAATTTCCTAAAAAAAATCTTAGATCCTGGAACCTTACCAATAATCCTTATAGCTTTAAATGAGCGGCGAAAGTAACGGTAAAAACGCGTAGTTGGAGTTTACTTAGTACCCAATTTTTTTTATTTCTTTATATTAATATTTAATCTGTCAAAATATATATTTTAGTTCACGTAGCAGATTGCGGCAAATCACGCAAAACCTGAGCCACGCGGTTTCACCGTTACTTTCGCCGCTCAATTAAAGCTATAAGGATAATTGGCAAGGTTCCAGGATCTAGGATTTTTTTAGGAAATTTCCTGCTCTTTAAGGATCTATTTTCAAATTTTGATTATCTCAAATAGTTTTTGAAATATTAAAAAAAAAAAAAAACCAAACCCTTATTTTTATGTTTCTTAATTGTTTATAACTTTTGCATTTTTTTTTCAGCCCGTCTTGGAATTTTGATAGAATGTTTTAGATGGTATTCCAAATCGAATGATACCAAAATCATAATTTTCGGTGCATGCGATCAGGTTTCGAGGAAAATGGCACTTGTTTATTAGTGTATAAGGCCTGGATATTTAAGCTTTGAGGTCTAAATTCTTAAGTATTAAAGCTGCAAAGGAATTTCTTATTGGATTGAATTAGAAATTGACAAAAACGATTGTGTCATCGAAGAAATTGATTGCGCTACGTTTTTTAGTCGGATTATGTAATTTCGACTGTAGCCGTGATAATACATGGTCTATTTCACCCGCAGCTGATAATAATCGCAAAGAGTAAACAAGATATAGAAGGTAACTTACACATTTGAGCATCTTGGCCTCAGAGAGGGCACGCGTGAGCTCCTCGAGCGGGAGGCAGTGCAGGCCCTCGTTGTGGGCGTCGTCGGCGGACGGCGCGGACGAGGCCGGGGACTCCTCTGCCCCGGGGGGAGACGACCCGGAAGTCTCCACTGTCTCCTGTAGATTCCAACAAATAACAATTCACTTAGTACCTAAATTTAAAAAAAATAAATAGTACAGAGTTGTAAGAATAGAGAAGCGGTACAGAGCCGTGCTGTCTAAACAGCACGTCATGCTTTATGATTCTTCAAAACGTTACGTACCATCGAGGAAGTTGATTCAAGTTGACAGACCTACGTCATTTGGTCGAATAATGTAAATTTCAATACAGAATCGACTTCTCGACGTTTCAAAATGATAAAAATATTAAAACACGTAGCTCCGTGATTGCAGACACAATTTATATTTACAAACTGTCTCAGCAACTTGTGTGCATACGCACAATTCAAAGGTCTTTATTTGGCCTAATATCATTATGTTCGAACAGTAACTAAGTACCACCGAAGAAATTGATTCATAAGCAGAATATTGCAGACCATGCTCAGGTTATGACGTGACCAAATGACGTAGATACGTCATTTGGTCTGGCAAGTTGAAATAACGTCGGGTTATTTCAACTTGCCAGCCGACAGATCACAAATAACGTTGACGTTATATTTTGTGCTATGTCGGCTGAATGTGAAATAATGCGAACAAATCACGTAGGTCGCCATGTGCCTATGAATCATTTACTGTGAATGTACCTGTGAGGAGTCGGAGGGCTTGTCCTGGGAGTCGCTGGAGCTGTCGACGCTGGTGTTGAACAGCATGGCCTCGTGCTCGTGGATCGTCGCCAGCTCCGCGTTGCCGCTTATCACCTGGATTCACCAGTATAATCAGTATTTTGTTAAAAGTAGGTGGTGGTTGACTTTGACATAGTTCAAAATAGCTGAATAATGATTATATAGTTTGTGCGTTTTATGATGATATGCGTGACACATTAAGTCGGCTGTACACTCTCGCCGAGAGCTCTCGGGCGAGAGTCTCGTGCGAGAGCCCCTTGCCCGAGTGCGATCATGTACATTCTCGCTTAGTTCAATCGCAGTTAAGAACTCCGACAAGATGGACGAAAACGACCATTCACAATGGTGAATGGTCGTGGTTTACAATGATATCTTTCGATGCATGGTGAATGCAGCATGCATCGAAAGATATCATTGTAATCTAAAGATTTATGGCCTGATTCACCGCTTCCTGATAAGGTGCCCGATAGGGTTATTTGACAGATTTTCCATACTCCATCTGTCAAATTAAGTGGTGGATAGCCTTATCAGGAAGCGGTGAAACAGGCCCTTATAATCATAATTAATTTTATTTCTCACAGATAATGACTGATAATGTCGTTTATTATTGTTATTTTTCTGTTCTACACTGTCCAACGGCGGAACTAGTACTGAAAGACGCGAGAGTGTACAGTAGTGCGCTCGTTTTCCTCGCGAGACCCTTTGTCTCGGGCGCAAAATACCGACAACGGACCGAGACCCTCTCGGTCCGTTGTCGGTATTTTCCGGTAGGTTCCGAGACAGGCGAGACGAGGCAAGCGCACCCATTTACACTCTCGCACTCGGGCCGCCTCGCTGTGTCTCGGCGAGAGTGTACAGCCGACATTATAATTGACAACTTAGTAGGGAAGTTACTTAAAAAAATTAATCGAATAATTTAAAAATATCGAATCACCTCGTAAAGGAATTGCAATCGAAATTATCGATTTCGTACTGATGTTTCAGAGTGACCTCGGCGATTTAAGATGAACATATGGTGATTTCGATTTTTTCTGAAGTATTTCAGGCATATACTACCAAAAAGTAAGATTTTGCACCAGGATATACCCTGGTTCTGAAGGTACCCAACAGAACTTTTGAATCCTTATAGATACAAGTTTGAGGTTTTTGGCTTTATTTAAACTACTCCAAGCAAATCCTACATTATTTGTGCTGAACATAGGCTAAATTTTATTTTGGGAAAAATAGGGTTTCGTAAGATATTTGGGTTTTTCGGACGCCAGGTGAAAAAATCAACCAGAAAAGTTGCTTATTTTGCGTACGCTGCCGAAACTATAAAAGATAGAACCATAAAATGTTCTAATTATGGTAGATCTTATAAATATCTACAAAAAAGTCCGCGACACACTATACTTATCTATGTCGAGTGAGGCACAATAACCATATTTTTATTTAAAAATCTTGATTTTTTTTTTGGACAACATTTAAACGCGTTTATTTTACTCATGCATTAATCCTTATCAAAATAAATTTCATCACTAAGTACAGTTTATGTAGATAAAATTTAGTCTTTGAATTATTAAAATTGGACGTTTGGTTTTGAAATTATGGCGAAATTAAAATATTACGATAGTAGGCGTCACCAAGCGGGATGCGCTTGCGGTAGGAAGACAATCTGTGCAGTGTGCACTGTACACTGATAATGACTGTGTCCGCGTCGTCGATGTCAGTGTCGTAGTCTGTGAATTGACCTGGGAATCATTTTGCTGACCGAGTCTTTCCTGGGTAGGCTTTTTGCAGCCGTAACCGACATCCACGCGGGCAGCGCCGCAGGCGACCGCTAGTAATATGTACAACTCTAAGACAACAAGCTATAATACGAGTATTTTAGCCTTGTCGTCTCATATTATGTAACTAAAAAGAGTAAAATTATTATTTTATAACAAAAAATTAAAACCGACTTCCAAGGTAAAAACAAAAGTAACAAAAGTAATAATTCTTAATCTAAAAAGAATCAAATAATTCTTATACCTTATTATAGTGGCGTCTTCAGACTTCGCCTAAACCTCAACTATTTCTGTACTCAATCTTCATGCTTTTGAAGTCGGTACCAGCTTACCTTAGCGCAATGGGGATTGTCCATTTTTTTTTAATTTTGCTCATTACAAAAACATTTCGAGGAATAAGGTCAGTGATTGATTTTCTGTATATAAACGAAAAAAATACCCATTAGTTACTTATATTTTTGAACAAATATGTTTAACCTTAGTTTGACCTTCAATGGCGTTAAATTAGCAAGAAATTCGACCAACATTACGTTTCGAACTTTTGGTAAGCTTCTCGTATCAGCTTTCACATAATGATAACTTATATTTGACGAACCAGCCATTATAAATAAGATTGAAAGAAAAAAAAAACATACTGCAGAGGTCAATTGGCCGCCGATGATGACGTCAGAGCGAAACTTTAAAAATTTATTGAGAAAAAACTAGGCAATGAATTTCAAAATTATTTAATTTATATTCTTAAAATACCCTATTCTAACGAAAAAAAATATAAAAAGTACATGTGATTTTTTTTGGACAATGCCCATTGCTATGTCAAGGATCTCAGAACTTTTCCGGGCTGGTACCAATGATATAATAAATAATAACTCAAAGGCTGGTACCGACTTCAAAAGTACGAAGATTAAGTACAGAAATATAGAATGAGGTTTAGGCGAAGTCTGAAGACGCCACTATAATAAGGAATAAGAATTATTTGATTATTTTTAGATTAAGAATAAGTATTACTTTTGTTTTTACCTTGGAAGTCGGTTTTAATTTTTTGTTAAAAAATAATAATTATCGATTTGATTTCCATTCAACTGTGTCAATCTCTATTGACATAAGTTCCGTTTCATGCATCTGACATTTTTCAAATGTTTTCGTAACAATAATTTTATACTCCTATTTCAGAGTTAATATTTATAATTTTATATCAATAAGTTAGCATTTCATTTCATTCTTATTCATTTACAATTACAGGAAACATTTATTTTTGTAGATGGACTTAATTTATTACATTCTGGATTTTTTTGTTTTCTTGTAAAAAAAAATCCGTAGCAAGGAATATAAGAACTGTCATCCATATCATCTTAGAACGAACAAACTATAGTTTCTTTATGTCCTACAGCAGAATTGAGATGATGCAAGTAAGCGCTTTTAAATTACACGTAATACGTTATCATAATATATTATCATTTATCATACAACGATTTCCGAATCCGTGTCGAACGGGAATCGGAATTCGGGAATCGCCCTGCCTCGTCTTGCGAAGTTACGGGTGCTCCCATCATCATCAGCTTCTTTCGCGCCATTAATATATCATGCTAATATTTATCCCACCAAAAACATAAATGTAAAAATGGAGATTCAAGTTCCATACAAACATTATTCTTGTCTATAGACTTCGCCGTAAAAAGAACGGAGATCTAAATGAGTGCCAAGTTCCATGGAAAATCGAAATATGTATGTCATAGGAACCAAATAACATTATGAACAATTATTAGAGTCTATTTCTTTGCTTTATTGAATATATCTATAACAATGAGATGTGAGTGTCTAGATGATTAACTATTTTATACTAAGGACAATTACCGCGTCAGGCCTCAGGCCGGCGAGAGCTCGCTTCACCGAGCGGTACCGCTCGTACAAGTGTCTTGCGGCCCCTCGCTCGGCGGAGTGTGCTGGCGGGCGGCCCCGAGCTGCCTCCAGCCGCAGCAGGGCTCGCTGCACGCACCACTTCTCTGCCGCCAGGGCCGCAGCGCCCCGCTCCGAGCCGCGACTTGCTGCGGCGCGACTCGCTTCCACCCACTGTAATAGAGATCATGAAAGATCTTCATCAATGCCATCTCCGAAAACTAGCAAGCTGCAGCTTAGTGTCTTAAGCTTGTGCACATGTATCTTACCATTAGTTATGGTGTTACAAAGATTCAGAGTCAACAAACGGAGTGCTAAGTATTCGTTTACTAAAATATATTGTGGTTCTAACATGTCGTTCAAATAAGGGCGAATAACGTAGTGATTGTAAATCTTGATTTGTAAATATTTTCTGAATGTTTCAAGGTTTCTTTAAAATAGCAGAAATACAGAAATAAGGATTACCTCTTCAATATCCCGTACGATATCCGCCATTGGCTTGTCACTTTTGAGTGCCGCGTCGAGTTTATCATCTCTCTCCTTCTGCTGTTTCGCTGCCTGGATCTTCAGGGCGTATTCCACTGGATCAGTCTTCATACACTTCTTCTCTTCTTGCAGTTTCCGTAGCGTCTCATACATGCGTACCAACTGAATGTTAGTCAGTCTCTCATCTGGAGTTATACTGTAGCCGTTCTGTGCCTCAAATTCGTTCTCATATTTGGCAATGTTCTTCTTTAATACGCTTATCTGTAAAATAAATTGTTTAAGTTTTGTTTTGTTCAAATGGGTTAATTACTCTTGGTTACAACTATCACGATATTAGATAACTCTATGTAAAACCCTGAAGATAGAAAACATACTAGTAAATATCCTATGAATTAATCTTTTAAAAAATGTCTGAAAAGTTAATTGAATTGCTGCATGTCACAGCTAATACACAAGACACTCCTTAGTTCTGTCTACTCTGGCTAATATGACAAAGTTTCTCTTACCAGATTTTGTTATTTTTATTAATTTGGTTCCTATAGTATAAGCTAGAAATTCAATTCGTGCAGGATTTAATTATTGTTGTTTTCCTGTTTATTTCTGCATTTTTAGGGTTTGTTTTACCAAAGCTTTCGTAACTTTTTCGATTCTTTAGCCTCGATAATGGACTTGTCCGGCTGCTTGTCTTCTTACCTTCTTATTGAGTTTCTCTAGTCGTCTCTCGGGGCTAGGCTGTGCTCGGCGCGGCGGCTGACTGCGCTCATCCCGCCGCTTGTGTTCCGCCTCCTCGTGACGGATACTCGGCACTTCCGCCTCATCACCAACTGGAGACGAATTATGTGATAAAATAGCAGTATCGCTAAATAATTATTATCATCGACCCAGTTAATTCTAAAGGACATTATAGCCCACCACACCATTTCTACCAATCACTCCTCACTAAATCTCCTGTGGAATTTCAACACCCTTAGTTTCGGATGAACAAGAATTTAAATTGTGTGCGGTAGCAAACGCTCGTTTAAATTAATGAAAACCATCAAAATCCATATTATATAATATTTAAAAGATATAAATAATACATACTGTGAAGAGAAATATAACGTAAGAAAGGACCATAACTTTGTTCAGAAAAGCTTCCTTACTCATAGTATTTATTAATATTGGAAGCTTTGGATCGAGCCATCAGATACAAAAGATACCACTTAACTAAGCTGATGAAGTTCTGCTCACCTTCAGGTTTAAGCTGGTGGACGTAATCGAAGTGCGGCGGTGTGACTGCTTCGTCATTGCAGTCGTTCTCTTTGGGCGGGCGGGAAGTGCGTGATGTTGGGCGGCGCCGTTTGCCCAGCTGTGGGCGCCGGGCTCGGGACAGACGCTCGGCGCGACGCTCAGACTGGAACGAAATAGGCGTAGTGAGAGGATTTTTTACACATTATTATGAAAAGTTAATCTACTGTATTCCAACTTGTAAACACTAATAAAAAAACAACACCTTCTGACACTCGTGGACGAAGATGGCATCATAGCATTGAGACGGGTGGATCAGATTTACGTTTTTGTTTGAAATCCAGATCAGCAGTATTCTAAAAAAATATGTTTTTCAAGTATGTACCTCAAGTCTATTAAAGTCGTGTAGCGGTGGTGGGGGCGGCGGGGGCGGTATTCTCTCCTCGCTGTGCGGTCTTCTCTCTTTCCGCTCGTGGGCGCACCCGGAGTCGCGGCGCTCGCGACGCTTGCGTGCCTCTCGCTCGCACTCGGGCGCCGCCATATTCTCCCTCTCCTTCTCTCTTCGCTCGCAGCACTGCGCACGCCAGCCGGTTATAACGTGACGCTCGCTCGAGCAGTCTGAATGTCCGTAACCCTAGTGTGACGGTGATGTATTAGTGTGATGCTCATGTCGGTGCAGATGTTTAATATCCATTTACATACAACATCCAAGGTCTCTCAGCTTAATGCCAAGGTGTTATACAATGCGACATCCCCAGATTATGGTATGTCAATGTAAGATAGTACCCCCAACCACTGACCTCCATTTGTATAATGGAGATCAGTGTACCCAACACAACCGAGATGCGTGTGTTCAATAGAAATTGATTCAGGTGAACTACCCAGTTATTGAAAGATTACTTTTTACCTTTACTAGGCATCTAAAAAGTCAATAACAGGGCAGTTTTCTCGTAACATATGCAATGACAAAATGTTTTTGTATAATGAATGTTTAGAATTGCATCTTGTTTATGTTTAATGACAGTGAAGCTTTGCTATGTTAGCTCTTTATGATCGAATGTTTTGTGTTAGCTGTACAGTATAGCTACGTACAAACCTACAAGGATCTTGTGGCACTTGAATGACATAGGAGTAACCGTGCACTGCAAAGCAGCTTTCACTTAAAATGACACCAGCGATAATAATTCATCGAGCCCACGGAAAATAATGCTTGGATCACGTTGACAGTCAACGTGATCTGAACTGTCATTCTAGAGCAGGGGTCGCCAAATGGCGGACCGCGGTCCGCATCCGGACCGCCGACCCATTGTGTGCGGACCAAGCATTTTCGGTCTCGACGTACTGATAAACATCTCCAGGATTTAATATATTGCTTGCTAGCTATCTAAGCTTGCACCAATGTCTCTCCAAAATTCAGATAGATAATAATAAGCAAACAAAAACTTTTCTCATTCATATGTAAAATACCATTGTAATTTCCGTAATCACCTTTGATTAATATTTTTTTGGAATGTGTGGACCGCAAAGGTCATTTCATTTCGAGCGAAACTATAGTTCTTGCAATCTCCGAGTGCGCGTCGCCTTTATTTGTATTTGGAAATGTGAATAGACATTTTCGTTAGTGTGCGTACCCGACGGAGCAGTCAGTAGCGAGCGAGCCATGTACGCGTGTATAGATATGGTCACTCACACAACTAAGGGCGACGCGCACTCCTAGATTGCAAGAACTATAATAAATAATAATTATATTGGTGACCCGGGTTCTAGAGTGACACTTTCCAATATGTCGGCGTTAATTCTGTTTTGGCCACGCGAAAAGAGCCTTGCAGAGCTGTAAGCTATGGAATTGCCAATCTAACAAAGAATTTAAGCGTAGTGTCCTTGTGTTAAAGCTACTTGAGTATTCACTGAGTTACTAATATTATTGCTGTTATTTACTCGATTGTAAATCGAATGATAAACGTAATTTAAAATTACTTTTCTTTTAACATAATATTATGGCTTGTCTGTACTAATAATAATGCAATACTTTTCAATGGCAGTAAAAAGGCTTTAAAATAGACAATCTAAACATATGGACAATGTCCACTACTTGAACGGTAAAACTATTTTACGGACTAAGTCGCAGCAACATCTGTAGTCGAATGCAAGAGAATTGTGACTAACATTCAGCCTTTGGACATTTCATATTATGAAGCTTTGTGCCTCTCCCGTGGTTTATAGGTAGTGTGAAAATGTGTGCGTAATTCATTTTACACACATACATATATATTTGATATTAGCCCCGAAGCGAGCCCAGACCATTAGCTAACAGCTTTTGTTCGATCAATTCGTCCATATTTAATTAAGGACAAAAAAGTTAAGTAATGGAAATGTTTTTATCGTCGTCGGGGTGATAAATTATATTGTCTTAAAACTATGTAAAAGCTCTCTGCTTTTACATAGTTTTAATATTATGAGTAAGAGATTTACGGTCGTAAAGGTCGTAAATTGATAAAAAAATCTAATAATTTAGACTTCACAGCAACGTCGTAGCGCGCGTAGGCTGCGCGTAGCCGCGTAGCATATTTAGACCAGGACCAGACCTTCAAAAATAATGAAAAGTCAAAAGAAATCACAGTAGAATGAAACCCATTACAAAAGGAGGAGAATATTATAAAAATTAAGGGAAAAATAATTTACGGGCGATCTGAGTTAGGGAAAAGTGTGGGGGGAGGTTTTAAGGGGGGAAAACGGTTTATCACGATTTCTGGCAAAACTAATTTTCCTATGAAAAAAAGTCAAATGGCAAAGTTGTAGGTAAGAAAAAGATCTAAAACTTTTCTATTCACACTTTTTCTCCATAACCTCAAAATTTATGTGAAAAATTAAAAAAAACATGTTTTTGGTTTTTTATTTATATCTTTTAAAAAAAAAAAATTTTTCACGAAATTTGGTGATAACTTACATTTTTAAGTCCAGAATACGCTGTCATTTATTTGATTAGAAATATTTATTTTTTCACCTTATTTTGAATTTATATTGAAAAAATACCCTAATTTTCAATCGAAAATTCGACCGTCAAAATATCAGCTTTTTTAAAAAAAATGGTGTGCTTTCTACTCGTTGAAATCTCTACTTTCCGATGATGAAAAAAAAATATATTACACTATAGTAAATCTTCTCAGAAAATGCAAAAAACCGAATCAGTTTTTGCTCAGCGATGATAAGTCAGTCAGGACTCAGGACATGTTATTTTATGAGTATAGATTTACATTTATATTTATATATAATGTTATTATCTATGCCAGAAATGTAATTATAATTAAATATATCAACTTTTAAATTAAAACTAATTGCAGCAATCACATTTTTATATACAATTATTCATAGTGATTAATAAAGAATTTTCGAATTTGAGTTTTTTTTTCGATTTTTTGCGTTTTCTGAGAAGATTTACTATCGTGTAATATATATATATATATATATATATATATATATATATATATATATATATATATATATATATATATATATATATATTACACGATAGTAAATCTTCTACGATAGGAAATCTCTACTTTCCGATGATGAAAAAAAAATATATCACACTATAGTAAATCTTCTCAGAAAATGCAAAAAACCGAATCAGTTTTTGCTCAGCGATGATAAGTCAGTCAGGACTCAGGACATGTTATTTTATGAGTATAGATTTACATTTATATTTATATATAATGTTATTATCTATGCCAGAAATGTAATTATAATTAAATAAATCAACTTTTAAATTAAAACTAATTGCAGAAATCACATTTTTATATAAAATTATTCATAGTGATTAATAAAGAATTTTCGAATTTGAGTTTTTTTTTCGATTTTTCGCGTTTTCTGAGAAGATTTACTATATATATATATATATATATATATATATATATATAGTAAATCTTCTCAGAAAACGCGAAAAATCGAAAAAAAAACTCAAATTCGAAAATTCGAGTTTTTTTTTCGAAATATAGTAAATCTTCTATATATATATATAGAAGATTTACTATATATATATATATATATATAGTAAATCTTCTCAGAAAACGCGAAAAATCGAAAAAAAAACTCAAATTCGAAAATTCTTTATTAATCACTATGAATAATTTTATATAAAAATGTGATTTCTGCAATTAGTTTTAATTTAAAAGTTGATTTATTTAATTATAATTACATTTCTGGCATAGATAATAACATTATATATAAATATAAATGTAAATCTATATATATATATATATATATATATATATATATATATATATATTCATCATCGGAAAATAGAGATTTTAAAGAATAAAGAGCATTACAATTTTTTAAAAAAACCTGATATTTTGACGGTCGAATTTTTGATTGAAAATTAGGGTATTTTTTCGATTTAAATTCAAAATAAGGTGAAAAAATAAATATTTCTAATCAAATAAATGACAGCGTATTTGGGACTTGAAAATGTAAGTTATCACCAAATTTCACGAAAAAAAAAAATGAATGAATGAATGAATATGCTTTATTGTGCTCAAAAGTCAAAATATACAAAAGAAAAAGGAAAACATGCACATGACAGCATGAGCACAAAGGCGGCTTTATCGCTTAAAAGCGATTTCTTCCAAGCAACCTCTGGCGCATGGAAATAAATTACAACACAGTGCAACTTAGTTGGAATAAAACTAAAACTAGAAATTAAATAAGGCTTATCATACATCCTAATTACTTAGGAATAATCTTACACAGAAGAATAATTCTTCTGTGTAAGATTATCTTCTCTTAAAAATATTTTTGTAAAAGATATAAATAAAAAACCAAAAACATGTCTTTTTTTTAATTTTCACATAAATTTTGAGGTTATGGAAAAAAAGTGTAAATACAAAAGTTTTAGATCTTTTTTTTACCAACAACTTTGCCATTTGACTTTTTTCATAGGAATATTAGTTATGCCAGAAATCGAGATAAACCATTTTTCCCCCTTAAAACCTCCCCCCACTTTTCCCTAACTCAGATCGCCCGTAAATTATTTTTCCCTTAATTTTTATAATATTCTCCTCCTTTTGTAATGGGTTTCATCCTACTGTGATTTTTTTTTGTTTTCAATATTATTGGTCTTGGTGTAATTATGTTTCAAGATGTCTTAATATAAATTTTTAACACGAAAGAAAACGTTAATTGAGCGAAGTGTGTTTTATATTTTTTATTTTCATGTCATTTTCTTTTGAATATACAGATAATTACGTTTATCATTGATGTAATATTAATAGATTAAATCAAGTTCTAAAATGTACTGTGAAGCGTATATTAAGCGTATGCGTACAGGACTGATACAATCTACAAATCCGATGGCTTGTGTTTATACCTGATCAATGTTCAAATGAACCATTTTCGCTTCGGATTATAAGTCTACAGGAAATTAAATCTCGTTCGTGATGGTTGTCTGAAAGTAGATTTCCTTTGCCTCAGTAACTTATAATGAAGTGCATGTAAGTTATCGGTTCTGCGCCTTGGTAGTTTGTTATGAGAGTTAAAGAAAGACAAAGTGTCCCTGTGTAAAGCGGACACACTTTTACCAATAGTGCTTGTACTGTGGTTTAATTTCAACAAAATTGTGCCACCAACATCAATATCGGTATAGATGATATTTTGTAACTGAACCAGCTACGAATGTAAAAATTAACTTTCTACATCTAGGTGGATATTAAAAAAACAAATATACCTAAATGAAATGCGTCTATCTTGACTGGTCCTCTTGTGAGCACAAATCAAAACATTATTATGTCCAGTGTGCTGTGTACCTTTCTGTTCATCAAACTACACCAATATGTACACAATCAGAGTGTGAAATTAAGAAAAGTATATTTATTATAATTTTTACTAATGTATTACCTAATAATAATGCAACTAATGTTATAAATTATAAATAAATTCATATAAGTAATCGATATATTTCAATACAATTGGCAAGATAAGGACACAAATTATTATTATTATTATAAATTCGTTCAGATATTTGGCATACTTTTACTCTTGTACAGGACTTAGCATTAATTAGCCCTTATTTTGTCAAAGTATATCGATGTAGAGAAATAAGTTAAATATACTCACAATGCAGTATCGTACGGCGTCAACGAGGGCTTCGATGATCCTCGACAGATGGGCGCTTCGGGCCAGGGTGTCAGCCCTTGATGTAAAACAGAACGAACCAAACAAAACGTAACAACTTATCACACGCCGTCTTGATCTACTTGATAATGTCCAAGCTACGCATATCTCTGTCGCGACACATTGTACAGTCTATTATATTATGTCGATGTCTTATGGCTGCTTCAGGAAGTGTGTGGACACCAGCCTGTAGTTTAGCATTGATGGTGAGTCGACCTCGTCAATGCGACGTAGTCATTTTAGTGCCGTTGTTGCGCGTCATGGTGGGCTGAAACAAGTAACTCGATTAGTGGGTTTACGTAAATAGTTACTCTATTATTAGTCCTATTTACTCTATGATCATAATCTAACCTTTTACAATGTGAAATTCGAACGGCATTCGATTTACAGCCAATAAAAGCTCGCTGCGCCTGGCGTTGACCAATAACAGCGCGGTTTTTAAATCTGAGTCGAATGGAAAGTGTGCTCAGGAGCCCAATTCTCATGTCAATTTCGGATCAAACTAAGTGCGAGCAGGTCAACGATCGATGAAAATCACTTAGACACTGATCTCTATTATACACTTGTATAATGGAGGTCAGTGCTTAGACAGGATATATTATTTCTTGCATCAAGAAGACGCCTGGCGCGTTAAAGGAATTTGGATGACGATATGCAAAATATAATAGTCAAGTAAAGCTTTGTTTTAAACGTATATTTTAACAGGTATTTGTATGAATTACTTAACAAATACTTGTTAAAATATACTACGTTTAAAACAAAGCTTCACGTTATTCTTGCTAGGAGTTAAGAGTTACGACGCGCACAGACTATAATGACGTTAGGAAAACATTGTAGTGATCTACAAGGTTAACATTATAATTAGCTTATTTTCCTTAAGGTATATCAACACTACGAGCGACAAATCTTTCTCTTTGCAACTTAAACGGACCCCAAAAATATAATTTATATGAAATAATAAAAAAAAAACAATACTTCAATACACATGTTATAAATTCGATAGTACCTATGTCTATCTGTCTTTCGACTGTCTGTCTGTCTGCAGTTCTTTTTAGGCCAAAACCGCTAAACCGATATTGATGAAAATTAGTATGCAGGTACTTTGAGTCCCGGGAAAGGACATAGGATAGTTTTTATCCCGCACGAATCACGATAAACGAATTTCGGCGCAACGGTATTTTATAAAGTTTTTTATCCTTCATGTTAACTGGAATATTTTTCATAGAACGCTTGAACCAAACATGCTTGTATATGTACATTTTTATGAAGTTCACCGACCTCGCAAAGAAAACCCTCGAGGCTTGGTAAATATAAAAAGATTGCTTATTTATATTTTGCGTAAAAATGGTTAGGTGGTAATTTATTCGTAGCTAAATTATCGTAGTTGAAAAAAGGCGTACGAGACTAAGTTCTTATCGCATTTGTTTTTGTCTAATTTCAACTTATATCCCCAATGTTTGAGAATAAAAATATGCCGTAAAAATGCAAAGATCTTAAAATTATACAAAACTTTAGAGCCAGTTTTCGAAGGACATTTCCAATGTTCAATTTAATCTATCGAAATTATACCTCCGTTTAGTATCTAGAAATGTAGATAGAGTGAAAGTTATTATTATCTAACTATCCTACCTACCAAGCACATATTTTATCAAAGGAACAGATTTAAGTATCTATTTCCTAGGGAAATCATTATATTACGATTTACGTTCAAAATAAATAGGTATTAAAGCCAGCAATAAAAGAAAAAAGATTATGTAGGCGTGACCTTTTATTTTAATACCTGCGAATATAAAGTATTTATAGATGTTTAGGTTTTATATTTAGCTCAAACGACCCAAAATACTCCACCCACATTTACATAGTACCTAATGTTTGCAATCGATTTGACTGGCGAATTTAAACATAATATTATGTTTCAAAATGTGGTGTAAAGAGGAGAGAAGTAGTGGTTTTTTAATACTAAAGTACTTCATCTACTCGCTAGTAGAAGATTATTAAGATAAGAGCCTGCGTGGTCCAGTGGATATTAAGAGCGTGGCTCTTGACTCGGAGGTCGTGGGTTGGAAACATGTTATTTCCAAGTTTGGTTTGGACAATGCAGGCTGATCACCTGATTGTTTTTTTTATTATTATTATTAAATAAGGGGGCAAACGAGCAAACGGGTCACCTGATGGTAAGCAACTACCGTCGCCCATGGACACTCGCAACATCAGTAGAGCTGCAGGTGCGTTGCCGGCCTTTTAAGAGGGAATACGCTCTTTTCTTGAAGGTTTGCAGGTCGTGTAGGTCCGGAAATACTGCTGGTGACAGTTCGTTCCAGAGTTTTACAGTGCGCGGCAGAAAGTTACGCGAAAAACGCACTGTGGAAGACTGCCACTCATCGAGGTGATGAGGATGGTATGTTTTTCGCGTGGGACGATGGCGAAAAGTTGCAGGTGGTATGATTCCGAACAATTCCTCAGAGCACTCCCCGTGATACAACCGATAGAGGATGCAGAGTGAAGCTACATCTCGGCGTAATTCCAAGGGGTCCAAGCTGTTTGAAACACTATGACAATCAACAATTCGAGCGGCCCTTCGTTGGATACGATCCAGAGGGAGCGCCCCTGCCCAGAGATGAGAACAATATTCCATATGAGGCCGAACCTGCGCCTTGTAGAGTTGTTGGCGTTGGTCCGGACTGAAGTACTGTCTCGCTCTGTTAAGAACACCAAGCTTCTTCGAGGCTAATTTGGCCTTACCCTCTAGATTATATCGGAACTGGACTTCGCTCGATATGTTGACGCCAAGTATCTCAATGCTAGGGGAGATGGTTAAAGATGTGCCCTCGAAACGAGGATATACGACCATTGGTGACTTTTTAGTGATGAACTAGCAGTCTGACAAATGTGATGATGCGTCGGGTGGGCATGTAAAAAGTCGGTCCTGCGCCTGATCTCTCACCAGTCGTGTCGGTCTTTCGTCCCACTGGGTTATGAGAGTAAAAGGAATAGAGAGTGCTCTTGTGTACTGCGCACACACTTGGGCACTATAAAATTACTGCTGCGTAGTTACGCAGCAGTAATTCCATTGAAATCAGGCCAGTTGACCTGAATGAAACCAGCCACCGTCACCGAAACCGGTGTGGGAGTTATTATTATATTATTAAAAATAAAACTAAAAAATTAAGGGGGGAAAAGATGTATCTACTTTGTTACGAGTTACGACTACTACTTCCGACTGAAATTAGAATACAGAATAAAGGTACTCTAATTTCAGTCACAAGTAATTAAGTAGACCGTATCAGAAGTAGTGATACTTTTAAGTGCCGAGTAGTATCACTGCTTCGTGTTTGCAAACAATTAACCGAATAAAAGGTCTTTGAACCAAACTTAAACATCGCCTACGGAAACTAAACATTGCGAACTCAAAAGGTTCTCTATTGAAATAACATAGAAATCTTCTCTTTTGCCTATTGTGGCATGTTTTCTTTACAAACGTTTTATAAAGTGACATTGTATGTATGTATTATGTAAATGTAGTATATAATTACAATAAAGAAAGTCCACACTCACAAACGGTTATTTCTATTACTAGGCTTCTCGGCGGTTTGCCAGCATATTTGACGCATATTTACCCTATTGTAAGTTGAAGGTTGAAGGGTTTTGTGTGAAATAAAATCGGCCAAGTGCGAGTCGGACTCGCGCGATACGTTCCGTACCATTGAATTGGTAATCAATGATTGATATCGAGCATGCGAGTGTTGGCAAATATTGACGTTTCTTGTATGGGAGCCCGCTTTTAATATTTATTTTATTTTTATTATTTGTTTGTAAAAGACAAATTTTGTCTCTAAATTTTCACAGATTATACCTTTGTATTTGGTTACATACAAAGGTATAATCTGTGAAAATTTAGAGACTATGAAAATTTCAGATGGATGGTCAGACAGCGAAGACATATAGTAATGTTGTTTTTACATTTTGGGTACGGAACGCTAAAATAATAACTTATTAACCGCAAAACAAGTGCCAATCTTAATAACGGCCGAGTTATGCCCGATTTGGAGTTAAAAAGGTCAAAGCTTATATATTATTCAGCAAGACATTTTAGGAAACGAGTGTGTGGAACGCCTGATGGTTATTACTTATCGCCTACTATACGACATGATTACAACTACACAGTACACACCTAAAAAAAACAGTTTAGCGCGCTTACTCTCCTGAATTGTCGTTTTGTTAATAAAATTTTAACATTTGGGGGTATTATATTTCGTTCTTAATGCCCAAGTGTAACAATAATATAAATCTATTTGAAAGTTTATATATATTTTTGCCATAACAAATTCTTATCTATATCTATACTTATTATAAAACAAAGTCGCTTTTTTTCCCTCATGTCCCTTTGTTCCCTTTAATCTTTAAAACTACGCAACGGATTTTGATGATTCTTTCAGTGTTAGATAGCCCTTTATCGAGAAAGGTTATATAAGGGCTATATTTTATCACGCTAAGACTAATAGGAGCGAAGAAATACAGGAAAATGTGGAAAAAACGGGGAAAATTATTTGAAAGGGCTAACTTGAATGCGCTAATCTCAGGAATTACTGGTCTAATTTGAAAAATTATCTCAGCGTTAGATAGTCCATTTATTGAGAAAGGCTATAGGCATATTTTTTTCAGTGGCTATATATTTTATACCCGTGCGACGCCGGGGCGGATCGCTAGTAATCTATATAAGTATATTTTATATTATATAATTACTAATCCATCGATCGCGGATTCTTGGAAATGCTATTGTATTCTATTGTTGTCGCGATCACCGGTGCTCTTATGGGGCTTGAAGGATTATAATTACTACTTCGAAGATGTTTTTTGTAAACAAAAGTAAATAAACATTTTTATTTAATAATTTAATTCGTTTCAGTCAGAACCAATGATATTCTATGTTACTAACGTATAAGCTCCAGAACATTAAGTATTGTTGCTAATATAATTAGTCTTTCCTAATCAAAATTAGGTATATATCGTAATAAAAGTAAGGCAAACATTCATACAAGTTCCTTTAGAAAGAAAGATACCTAATGGCTGGTTTACTCGTATTTAAATTGATAAGTAGTTAACTAAATTTTAACTTAATTTTAAGTTGTTAATTGCATGTAAACACAAAATTTAGTAGAAAGTAGCAAGTACTAAACTAGATAACAATTAGAATTTAGTTACTACTTATCTACTTACTTAATACGTGTAAACCAGCCGTTAGTATTGGAAAATAGCTTTTCCGACATTATCAATATTTCGGATTGGCAAGTTGGCAACAGTGATTGCTGGCATGTTGTCGGCTTGCCAAAACTTCTACGCCGCAACGTTATTTAATTACCAAATATTCTTGGGAAATGTATCGCCATAATTTATCCTAATGACTGAATTATATTACATAACTAACCCAGTAAAAATTTGTTTCACTACGCCATATATTTTATGGTTTGAAAAAAAGATGTTGGTAGATCCTTAGTGTTAACCGATATCCACACAAAATTTTAGTAAAGGTCCAGCCGTCACGGAGGAGTTTGGCAACAAAAACTGCGATACGAGAATTTCATAAAATGCTTTTACGATTATCATTTAAACTCAGACAAGTGACAACTAAAATACTACAAAGTAAGTAAACGACTTTGGTAGAGTAACTACGTAATAAGTTTGTACTACGTCGCAATTTCATTCAAATGACCTTGAAGAAAAATCCAGACTTGGAAAATAGTGATTTACATTTTACAACACTATCTTTTAGCAAATAGCGCATAAAGAGCAGAAAGAACACCTATTGGTAGGCCATCTAATTGCATCATATTGAGTATCAAGTAAAAATACTGTTTACTATTTTTCTAAATCTCATGTTATATTATTTTCTTAAACAATTATTGCCCACTAGAGATTGTCCGTAAATTGGTTTGCCACGTGGTAATTCCGTTTATCCAGTATGAAAAACCTATGTCCTCCTGCCTATGTGTTCCTGAAACTCAAATACCAAATTTCATCAAAATCGTTTAATCCGCATTTTGAAAATACATTTTATAAACAGATAGACAGACTTTCGAATTTTAAATATTGAGTAAGTAGATCCCATGGACAATGAATTATAATGATGATGAACATTATTATCTCTCTTGTTAAAGCTAATTTAAATGATGAAATAACTTAAGTAGGTACTAATTATTAAAATAAGAGAGACAAGATTCTAGATAATAATACGTCTAGGAATTAAGTAGTAAACAGTTCTGACCCCGTTTCCCGGCCGGTGGGCGTGTCGCATACGTAACGAATCTCACAGAATCTCATCGAAACTCAATCTCAACGCTCATTGAATCTCATCGTAACACAACGAATCTCATCGCTCATTGAATCAAAAACTGTTAGATTCACTGTGCTTTAGGCCTATTAGGGCCACGTTACTTCATAATTATTAAACTCGTGAAAAATAATTAGATAAGTACAGTTTTCTCTTGACTTAGGTCAAATATAAAAAATGGCTAAAATTACTGACTATAAGGCTGCAAATCATTTTAGAAAAAAAATGGTATGTAATTGATAGTTAATATTAATTATCAAGGATGATATAAAGTAGTAATAAGTAAAATTCAACATAAACATGAATCGTATAAACAAAACAAAACATAATGAATTCTTTTTTTTTCGCAATTAAAAATGAAACATCGAAAACAAAAGGAACCCTTGAAAATGCAAGCTTTTGTTGCCGGAGAAATTACCACTTATTTATCAACAAGCGAACAGAAACGTCCTTGAGAACGAGTACTATTGTATTTTAAGACTTAAATATACGAGATTTTGTATGTAATCTTACCTGTGAGTATATATGAGTATATGAACAGGGAAGTGGTTTTTTTTTCACGAAAACGCCGGCATAAGCAATAGGTCTGAACGGCGCGACCCGGCGGGCGTGACTGAGGGAGGTAGGGCAGAACGATAGTGAGGGCAAAACGTCGAAAGAATATCGATAAGACCTCTCACCTCTGACCTCTGGGTCAATTATTAGAGATAGCTATTGACAGTGGAAACAAAACTAGACATGCTTTTAGGCCACTATTATGAATAAATCAAACAGCATAAATTAAAAAAGTTTCAATCTTATAAATTACAATTGATTAATGGCAAATACAAATACACAGCTACTGGTTGGAAATATGAACAGATCTAGATCAGAAAATTATTAAGAATTATTGTAAAAATGTTGTTGTTTTTCAAATATGTATTGATCAATGATCATACGGTTATGGGTGAGCATCTATTTTAAAATCAAATAAACGTCGAGTTGCACAAATACGCATTCATCCATAAAATACAGTGAGTGGGCATGAGAAGCATTAGAATAGAAGTTTAAATGAACTAGAAATTATACGGTACTTCTAATAATAACACAAAACTTAATTCTCTAGCAGCTTTTATTGCTGGTGTACCTCAATTTTGATACTTTCTGTATATAATACCTGTCCTAATATGTAGGTATATTATATTAATTAACACGTATTCAAAATATTATTATTCTAACGACGTATGAGGGACACGTACACGACATATAAATATAATTAATTATAATAAGCTTTATCGAACCTTGAAAAATCAGAATATGTTTTTTAAATCTTACAATACTTAGCAGTTAGCTGCGTATACTAAAAATGAAGTCTGTATGTTAATCATTAAAGAAATAAAAGAAAGACAGACTTCTTCATCGGTAAACTGTTGTCAACTAAGTTAGATATTGGTTAATTTTGTAGATATCTTAAAATATTAAATATAAATTCTGGCATAAAAACACAAAAAAGTGAATATATCAGTTTGCTTTTCTGGTAAATCAGTAGTTCCTTGAAATAAAAACATTTTCGCGCAAACGATACCTCTTAGAATACAGCTCACTATAAATAACTTCACGGACTACAAAGTAAATTTAATATATAAAATTCTCGTGTCACAGTGTTTGTGCGCTCCTGCGCTTAACTCCTCCAAAAAAGCTCAACCGATTTTGTATGAAATTTGGATGTAGGTACTCGTTAGGCCTGAGAATAGGTTTTCATATAAGTACTTTTTATATTGATACTAGACATAATTTATATGGTAAAACAACGTTTGCCGGGTCAGCTAGTTTTACTATAAATAACTTCACGGACTACGAAGTAAATAAAGTATCGATATCGATAAACATGTTTTCCGCCCTTCGTAGCGTTCATGGAAGAGCACGCGTCTGAGCCGGCCGGCGCAGCCTGTGACCTGTCACACCCGCAACATATCAATGGGAATACATTATTCATCATCAACATTCTAGGCCGTCTTCTTTATATTTCTTTATATGATTTAAAAGTTGATTTTGTATGGCAGAGAATAGCTATAGAAACGCTAAGTTTTAACCTCGTATAAAAAACAGTTTTAAATCAAATCTTTTGTTTTTCGACCGAATTTAGAAATGACAAAATGCGAGATGCGAAGCAATACTGGATTTTACAATACAATTCTATTTTCAACTTTTCTAAACAATAGCATTATAGCAGTTCACTATTATTATTCAATAAGCACAATGAAAACTTTATATTCAATTCCTATACAAGAGCAGTTTAGTATAATTATTCAATTAATAGGCACAATGAAAACTTTATATCCAACTAGAGATGATGCCAGCCGTTGCGCCAAAATTAGTTTATTTCATGGGAACTGTACATTTTCCGGGATAAAAAGTATCATTTTATGTCCTTTCCCGGGGCTTAAAGAATGTCAATTACCATACTAAATTTCAGTAATATTAGTAAGTATTTTCAATTGAAACCTCTACGCAATATCGCGTAGGCCTGGTAGCGGCGCTACGCGGAGTACTACGCAGTTTCATACGTCATACGGTCTACCTGTAATATTAGACTTTAGAGATACTGTAACTGCGCTGCGTAGAACTATCCGTCCATAAAATGTGATAAGTACCTATTTCTTTTTTTTTGCGAGCTACGAGGGGGTCTCGTAGCCGTTCGTAACGGCGCTACGCGGAGTACTACGCAGTTTCACGCAGTTTCATACATCCCTCTAATACTAGAGGTACTTTGTAATTGCGTAGTTACCCGTCCATAAAAGGTGATGCGTATTTCCTTTTTTTGAAGTGAAAACTTCTTTAGCGGCGTTGAGAACTTTTGTGGGATGGGTAAAAACTGTGAAACTCGCGTCAGATTCTCGTGCTGATCGAAAAACCTTGGAAAAACCGTAAGATGGTTGGAGAGTAGTGTTTTGTGTCGAACTCGAATTGATTGTAAGGGTTTCGATTAATTAAAAAAAATCGATTTTTAAAAAATCGATTTTCAAAATGGGTTAAAAATTTAATCGATTGTAAGGGTTTCGATTAATTAAAAAATCGAATTTTCAATGATCGATTTTCATAAAAAAATGGGTTAAAAAATGCACAACGTTAATAATCAAGTTTTCACTCTCGGAGTGCAACCCGTCTTTTTTTTCTAAATGGGAATTTTAATGGAATGGTAAAAACTATATTTTTGATGAATTGTGATTATGATGATGAATAAATTATGAAAATTTATAGCTGGACGTAAATCATAAAGCTAAGATCCGAGATATTTTTGGAAACTATTGACATGACACATAATAAATAAGAATCAGTAGTTTAGGCGCTATGATCGTACAAATACATTGCCGAAATTTTTCCTTTTGGCTTCGTCATCGGTATAATGGTAGAATGATTGTAGATCTAAGCTATCTCATTTCATATTATAATTTGTAAAAATCGGCATTTTAGGCGCTATCGTACATACACACTACCCAAATTTCGCGGTTGGCTGTAATAGTAGAAAGATAGTAGATATTTGTGACTTCTCTTTTGTTTATAAAGAAATGAAAATTAACGATTTATTTACAAACACGCTAAGCTCGAGCTCTAATACGCATTTTCATTTTGTTTACTAACAGACAAGACCCCATGTCAATTTCCCATTTCGGAAGCGAGACGAACGATGTAGCTGTCTCTCTCCGCGATCGATGTGACCTTGGCAGTACGGACAAAGCCCTTGAGGTGGGGTTTTCTTTAAAAAAATCTTGTTAACTTCCACAATAGGTGGTCGTTAACAAAAACAATGGAAGTGCATCGCATGTACTATAATTGTGTTTTTTTCTATACAAATGTGTTAGCTACATGGTCTGTAGTAGATCATATTGTAACGACCTCTGTGGCGCAGTGGTGAGCGCGTTGGTAGCTCAAGCCGGCGGTCGCGGGTTCGAATCCCGCCGACGGAACAAAAACTTTTTCAAATATGTGTATGATATAATAAAAATATTAAATATATGTATAGTATAAAAGTATAAAATATATTTCCGTTGTCTGGTACCTGTAACACAAGTCCTTCAGGTACTTAGCACGGGGCCAGACTGACGTGGTGTGAAGCGTCCATAGATATTATTATTATTATTTTAATAGTGAACACACCAATCTGTATTATAATAAACTAGAGTAGTACGGATTGTTATGTATCGAAATTAGGTAACGAAAAATTTGTAGAACCGTACATTTTTGGGATAAAACTTATCCTATGTCCTTTTTTAGGCTTTAAAATATCTTTTATGAATTTTCATCTGAATATGTTCAAGGACTTAGGATTGATAAGGTAATACAAACAGATAGACACACGCTATTAAGCATTATGATGATTAAGAATAAAGAAAATTAAAAAAGAAATTCTGTACTTTAAAATCGCGCTCGCCTTGTGAAATCGTAAACTAAGGTTTCATCTGATGGAACCTTAAACCCACCATAATAATGGTCATGGTTGTTTTTTAATATTTTTATAAACCTTTTCCAAAACAGAATAAAATGTATAAACCGTCTATTTATATTTTAATGCATCAAAGCTGCCTTTTCTCATTCTTAATTATGTAATTTATTTAAAAAAACTTTATGCACATAAAAAGTACAAAGATGGAATGCCTAATGGCATAACTTATAATATTACGGTGTAATTGCATCAATATTCTCAACCCAATATTCCCATTCCCTTTTCTCAACGCAAACATAAAAGCACATTAGTATAATATTATAATAGCGTGGCATATAGCATAATACGAGTAGTGTATTGTCCAAGGTCAGGTACAGGAGGCGGGATCCGACGGAAATAGAATGTTCCAGCGCACACGTACTCGCTCTATCCCAGTAAGAGCCAGCCCACACGACGCGGTGCGTCAGCGTTGCGTCGACGCAGCGCTGCCGTTGCGTTGTTTTACACACAAATAACCAAGGTGTTCACACGGCGCGCTGCAGCGTCGTCGCAACGCACACATGACGGACAGCAGCCCCAGAGACGAAGCGGGAGAGACTTGACGTTAAGACTGCTTCGTAATATAACGCTGCGATGACGCAGCGCCCATGTGGCCGGCTGTGCGTCAAAATGTTTGCGTACAACGCAACGAAACGCACCGTGTGGACTGGCTCTAAGAAACTGCTGTATTGGATCATGCCATTATGTAACTGCAATTGTGTATAATGAAATATTGTTTTAGTTACATGTATATTTTAATCCCGAGAATTTTAAGAGAATACTCTTCAAATTAAAACAGAATTCATGTTTACGTGTAGTCTAAGTACTTAGGTTAAAAAATCCAATAATATTTTGTTCGCATATTTCGAAAACGACTCGTTGGTTTTATTTTATTTTGTGGTAGGTACATTTGGTAGGCATACTATAATCACATAAGACATACCTAATTTTAACACATACTATTATGTTTACCATATAAAAGTCTAGTTCGCTAGTCTGACTTCCGTACTTCGTAGGTAATAGTTTACCTATTTACTTACAACAAAAAACTTCCTAAGCTTCTCCTCTAAGCTTTGTCCACACTGTGCCTTTTTCTGTTCATCAAGGGCATGCGTTATAGCGCAGTCAACAGCGAACGTGATGCATGCCCGCGACGCATGCCCTCTGACCGTCTCCAAAACTTCAAAACTGACAATGTTGGCGTTGCGAGTTGCGACGCATTCAAGTTGAATGAAAGAAAATGACGAAAATTGAAGACGAAAGCGCATAATGTGGACGTAGTGAAATAAAGCAAAATTTAAACCTGCTCTTACACAATAACCATTAACCACTGAACCAGCAGTGTAATGATGAAATATTATGTCTGCCAGTAATCCGAAATCGATTGATTCCGACGTGGGCTTGGCACGGCATCTCCACATTACATGTAGAATTATGAATGTTCAATCACGAACGTATACTTAAATATGATATAGTGTACCTCTATTAAATGATAGAATTTAGTTTTTAGGGTTTCGTAGTCAACAAGGAACCCTTATAGTTTCGGCCTGTCCGTCTGTCTGTCTGTCTGTCCGCGGTTTTTCTCAAAGACTATATAAAGGCCTACAAAGCTGTAATTCGGCATGAATGTATGTACATCTTAATGGCGCCGACAAATCCATACTAATATTATAAATGTGAAAGTGTGTCTGTCTGTCTGTCTGTTACCTCTTCACGCCCAAACCGCTGAACCGATTTAGCTGAAATTTGGCACGGAGATACTTTGGGTCCCGGGAAAGGACATAGGATACTTTTTATCCCGAAAAAATGTACGGTTCCCGCGCGATAAACGAATTTCGGAGCAACGGAGTGGTATATAAAATCTTTAAAAAAAATTATGATACTTGATACCTCCCATAGGCCATATACATCAAACGGGGGTGATTTATTTTTTTAGTCGTAGGCTCGACAAGAGCCTTTATTATAGACATCCAGATACTCACATTAATTTTTAATTATTGCTTTTCTTTTGAGTGTACTGTACTGGACACATAGGTGTTTATTTTAAATTGTAACACATTTTTTACTTTACACAATTACTATGTATTTTCTTGTAAATAACAGCATTATATTATGAACAAAGGTCGAATGAAGACCTACAAACCATTTCTTACTCCAATCTTACTTTATAACGTAGGTCGTAGTTGCTTTAATAATTAATAAATATTTTAAGCCCCACTTAAATAATTTCAATGTTATTTTTTACTAACCATAATTAAATAGGTCTCATATCCGAATTCTATAAATTTTTCCAATGGGTAATTAAATGAATGAAATTCAACAATATCAATAAGTATATAATCTTTAAAGTTCAGAAGTGTCAGTTTGCATGTTACGCTGTAACTTCGTTACAGATATTACCTCATATAGACCTAGACTCCTCACTCCTGTAAGCTCTATTCAGGTCTAAGGGTAGTCGATAGGTTTACGTCTGCGCAATACTCACTTCTCCCGGTAGCGAAGGAGATAAGGTTACTGACACGGGAAATTGGCCTTTATTATTTGGGATTAAAGCTCACAGTTCACTAAACAAATATAATCAAACCTTTGTTTGAAGCCGGATTTAGACTGCACTTTTTGTTTTGGTTTGTTTTTTATTTTAATTAGAATAATATAAAAGGCGTAGGACGTTTAATTAAAAGTTTTTGTTTGTTGTTTTTGGGAAGGTACACCGTACGTTCAGGAGTAATCGTTAACTGCTATGGTCCAAACCACGAGATATTAAATCACGCTTTCATTAGGTTTGATAGACATATCAAAATTTGCATAAGAGCTTGTAATTGCAAGTAGCAAGGACCATATTGGCAATTGGTATGGTCCGACCGGTGAATCGAGGCACAAAAGTTAAAATGTTTTGGTATGAATTTCATACCAATACATTTTAATGTGCCCTGTCTGGTTAACTGCCTTATTCATAAACGTTAATTATAATAAGTATCTAGGATATATGATATGAATCTCCAATTACAACGATCATGTTTAAAAATTAAAATAAAATCTAGAAGGAACCCAAAAACACCCTCCGAAAGGCCCGCATGAATGAGCCATATAAAACATACGACTTTTGTCGATGATACGTATGTCTGGTCTCTGATGACACTTAAACGGTGCGTACTCGTAAAATCTAAAATTAGTACTTTATTAGATAAATACAAAGTTCGTTCACACCGCTCACGTGTACTGTAACGACATTAAACATACGGAACCTACAACCTTACGGCAGACCTTGAACCTTCTTAGAATCCTTCACCGGACGTAATGTAGAGGCGGGGAACCACAAAAAATAATAAAAAAATGGGATTTCTTTCTATATTGTCAACAAAATATGTATATACCTATTAGTAAATATTGTGTATGTTTTGTAACTATACCTCATAATAATATCATACGTTAGTTTGTTAATGTTAATAGGTTAATTTTCTAATAATTTACCCATTAGAGAACCTACTACCTACAAAAAAAGTTTTGTGATTTTTTAAAGAACTGCTAGATTTTAACTAACTTGTGACTTGTGGGCTATGGCTCAATGAAGCGGTTTCCGCGGGCGACGGAAATAGGAAGCGTTTCCTGGCTTTCCATTGGCTCATTTTTCCCCTTTTATATATATATATATATAATTATTTTTTTTTCAAATGTGTTAGTTGCGCTAAAACTCGACAACGGCTGAACGGATTGGGCTGATTTTAGTCTTAAAATATTCGTAGAAGTCCAGGGAAGGTTTTAAAGTGACCTAGGTGTCACGAATTTCACCGGGACAGCTAGTAATAAAAGATATTTTTTTAAAGGCTGTATCCTCTATAGTCTAAACTACTATACTGATTCAAATAAGAACGCTCGAAACAATGTTTTAAGAAACCAAAAACTTCATTATATTTTAGGAATATAATGCAGGACTCTAATGTGGACCTAAATAAAATTTATATTAGGTACAAGCACAAGGTATTAGGTAATAAATACCTTTCACATATTCCAATTTCCAATGTTGGTACAAGGAAAATTTATGAGCCTTGCTTGTGCCTCGGTCGCCATTTGGCACTGACTGGAAAATAGCTCTAGGCTCCATCAATTTTAACGGCGTTTATTTTTAACCGTTTCTAGACATTTATTGTTCCCCTACTTTGAAAGCTGTTAAGTTCTCGTAGAATGTAAATAGTGTCAAAAGTAGCTAGAAACAGCAAGGAGCAATTGAAAGATTCCGGTTTAAATACAGTAATACAAAAAAACACAGTTGAACATTATAACCTCCTCCTTTTTGGATGTCGGTTAAAAATTACTCCCAATAGGTATCTCGATCTAGAGCTATAGGTAAATCTTGTAAACAAAAATAATTATAGGTACCTACCTGTTAAACAGAAGGAAACTCGATATACCGTACTTAATTAAAATAAATGTTCAAGCTTCAATACAACACTTCTAGAGCTTTTCCCAGAACGACTAGATTCTCCTGACAAAAACTTGAGAAGTTTTTCTTGGGAGAATTTGTCGATACGAAAAAAAAGTATTACATCAACATTACTACTAGAATAAGGGCCTGTTTCACCACTTCCTGATAAGTGACGAATAGGCTATCCACCATTTAATTTGAATTTTTTGACAGATTCTCCATACTTGATCTGTATGGAGAATCTGCTAAAAAAATTGTGAATAGCCTATTCCACACTTTATCAGAAAGTGGTGAAACAAGCCCTAAGTCGTGTTAAGTCCCGATTAATAAGTTTCAATTAAGTTTAGTTCGGTTAGCCAACCAGCTAAGAACAAACTTACATCTTTATTATGATCTACTTCTTATTTACAATCAGAGGCGGCGTCCCTACGCCGCCGCCCTCGTGGGCGACGTGGGCAACCGCCCAAGGGGTGTCATGTCGCAACCCAGCTTGGACTACGAGGGCTTTTTTAAGGATTAATTAGTTTTGACCCTCAAATTATAAATATTTTTGTATAAATAATTTATATGGACACTTCACACCACGTCAGTCTAGTCCCGTAGTAAGTAGATACCCGAAGGACTTATGTATTACAGTGTTACGGGTACCAGACAACGGAAATATATTTAATACTTTTATTATTTATACTGTACAAATAATATTTAAGATTTTTATATAATACTAGCTGTTGCCCGCGACTTCGTCCGCGTTAGCATAGTAGATCACATCCCAAGTATTATTATTGTGCAAAAATATTCAATGTACAGATTTGACTAACACTGAAATAATTTTTCAAACCGGACCAGTAGTTCATGAGATTAGCGCTTTCAAACTGTTACTAATTAAGCATTTCATAATATAATTTTCCTCGTTTTCCACATTTTCCTCTATTTCTTCGCTCTTATAAATTTTAGCGTGATAAAATATAGCCTATAGCCTTCCTCGATAAATGGGCTATCTGACACTGAAAAAATTTTTCAAATCGGACCAGTTGTTTCTGAGATTAGCGCGTTCAAACTATTACTAAATAAGCATTTCATATAATTTTCCCTGTTTTTTCCACATTTTCCTCTATTTCTTCGCTCCTATTAGTCTTAGCGTGATAAAATATAGCCTATAGCCTTCCTCGATAAATGGGCTATCTAACACTGAAAGAACTTTTCAAATCGGAGCAGTAGTTCCTGAGATTAGCGCGTTCAAACAAACAAACTAACAAACTCTTCCACTTTATAATATTAGTATAGATTATGATACACGTATTTAATACACATCCATGACCCAGGAACTTTTAAAACTTCTTGTTCCGTTGCGCGGCGGGATTCGAACCCGCGACTCCCGGCTTGAGCTACCAACAGCCCACCAACTGAGCCACAGAGGTAGTCGTGACAAGTTTGAGTACGGTATCAAAAAATACTTTCTCTCAATAAAATCCGTCTCCTTACGTCATCTATCAGGGGGCCTCGCGAAATATAAATTATCTTGACCACGTCAAATTAGGCCTTGCCCCGGTACTGTTTACAATGAACCCTGGGCCTACATTGGCTTCAGAGTTCGGAGCTCAGCACTAGAGTAAGTAATTGAATCATCGAGCAATCTTTATTATCAACTTCTTATTAACAATGAGCCCTAGGCTTACATTGGCTTCAGAGTTCAGCAATAGAATAACGAAATCAGCTCGCTGCAAGATGCGATGCATCGACCATCGATCGCTCGACCTACTTGCAGGTCAAACCGCCGGCTACCTTCGGTCAGGGATGTAACATAAGGTAATTCGATTGAGGTATTAGACGATATTGCGGCTTTAGTGTTGCATTTTGCTATAAAAATAAATACACTTGCCGACTTGTTGTTCTCTTAAATAAGTACTAGCTATATGACCGAGCTTCGCTCGGTATTCGAAAAATTAAAAAAACACAAAAAATGACATTTTAGGAAAATGATTCCTAGCTAGATCGATTTATCGCCCCCGAAAACCCCTATATACTAGATGATGTCCGCAACTTCGTTGCGCCAAAATTCGTTTATCGCGCGGGAACCGTACACTTTTCCGGAATAAAAACTATTCTATGTCCTTTCTCAGGACTCAAAGAATCTCCATGCCAAATACGGAAACTACGACTCTAGAAACTCTGACGGATCTTGGTCAGAGAACACCATTTTATCGGACGGATATAAATTGCTCCGGGTGTGACGAGTAAAAGTAGCCTGCCCTTTGCCTTGACATAATTTAATTTAATTGAAAACTTAATAAATCGAAGTGAATAGTAACAGTGATTTATTTAAGAGTTATCGAAGCTCAAATATATATTATTATTATTATATAAATAACCACACTAGCATCTTATAAGCTGATGCGTGTGTATCATACGATTTAAAGTTTGTCCAGTCTGTTCTTTACAGAATTTACTGTAGGTGCCATTATTACATTTTCAGGCAGCTTGTTCCACTCAGAAACTACTCTATTAGGTAAGAAGTGTTTTAGGGGATTGCTCTTATGATACTCCATGGCTTCAGTGGATGTCCCCGAAGATGGCTATTTTCATTTAAGATGAACAAATTCTCAATTCCATCGACATTGTAGTAACCAGTAAGTATTTTGAATGTTTCTATAAAGCTGCCTCTCATCCTACGCTCTTCCAATGTGGTAAGTCCGAGATACTTTAATCGTTCTTCTACTCTAGGTTTCTAATGCCTCTGACCATCTTTGTAGCTCGTCTCTGAACTTTTTCGTGTAGTTGGATATCTTTTTTAAAGTATGGCTTCCAAACCACAAACGCATACTCCAATAGAGGTCGAATGTAAGTTTTAAATAATAACAAAAATGTTTCGAGTGTGAGATGTTTGAAAGATTTACGGACCAAAAAGAGGAGCGAGTTGGCTTTTTTGGCAATTGATGTAATATGTGTTTCCCATTTCAAAGTCCGTGCTAATAGTGACACCTAAATCGTTTTGGGTCACAAGTCACAACTGACGCTAGTTGTTGCTGTCCAAGAAAGTATGTCCTATGGGGATTTTTTTTCCTATGTGAATACATTACATTTTGAAACATTAAGAATAAGTAACCATTGTTCTATCCAAGACATAATAGAATTCAAATCATTTTGTAATGCTTGGTAGTGTGTATCGGGATTGGCAAAAATCTTCGTATCGTCAGCAAACATGGAGAAATACATTTTGACTGCACATCTTAGGTCTGCCACATAAAATAAAGAGAAGTGGTCCGAGTACGGAGCCTTGAGGTACACCGCTCAGCACAAAGCGTGGCGCAGACAATTTATTTCCAATCCGGACTCTGAATTTTCTATTTGTTAAAAAGTCTCTGATCCACGACATTTTTCCTCTTATACCCAAGTGTTCAAGCTTCTTTAAAAGGCGTTGCAGAGAATGAATGCTTTTTCAAAGTCAAAACCAACTTTGATTGATGGTCTCAATGCTGTTAGTGTATTACGAAATATTGTTCTTTTTAATGAACAGTTCCACATGCAGGGGAATTGTGACGATATGCCGATTAAAATTTAACATGATTTACAAAATGTATATGCGCGACAGAAGTGTTCCAAACAAACTAAAATTACAGATTTTATGTATACAAAAATGATGGAAAAATTATATTGTTCTTTTATATTATACGTTTATTGTATAGAAGTAAACAAAATGCGGTTTAATTTCCTACATGAATATGTATACATAGTTTACTCGGGGCCAGACTGACGTGGTGTGAAGTGTCCATAAAAAATATATTATTTTTCCTATCAATACCTGTCACTGGTTATAACAACTATCGGTTTTTACGACTAAATATGAGTAGTCCCTTCGATGTCGTTATAACAGATTTTGACTTAGTTACATTTTGATAAGACGAACAACATTTTTATTTTCGAAAAATCTTGAAAGTGGTAGCTAACAGAGATAGAAAGGATTTCATACTTTGACTTGATGGTCGTAAAATATTATAATGGATTGTTCTATTTGCAGGACAATAATACCTATTCTTAAATTATATTATAAGTAACTACCTATTTACCATCAATATACAAAAAATCAGCTTGTTAGGGTTCCGTTTTAGGGTTCAGTAGTCAGCCAAGTTCTGTTGATTACATATAACCCTATAACGGAACCCTAACGAGCTGATTTTTTGTACAATGATAGATTAACTAGATGTTCCGCACGGCTTCGCTCACGTAATTTACTTAAATGGCGGATCGGCCCCAGTATTTTGATCTGGTATCTAAAAACCACAGATTAAGGATATAGGTAGATGACTTCTTAGCCCGCCAGCGCGTGGCCATTTTATGCTTGTGTGCATTGCCGTAGTGTGCGTGTAGGGATGGGCGTAGGGATTGCAATCCGGATACTTCGAAATCCGAAAATTTTTATTTTCGGATTTCGAAGTTTTTTTGGGATTTTTTGGGCCTTTGAAAAATCCGGATTTTTATTTTTCAAAATCCGGATTTTCGGTTTTTTCGAATAGTAGATTAAATTATGAAAAATAATCTTTTATGTATTATAAAATTAATTTAAATGTATCGTGTAATATCTGACATACAAATTCAAATTTGTTTAAAGGCGCTATCACAATTTTGCGTGGTCTACACGTACCAAAGTCAGAATTTCGTATGTCTAACATTCCATTGTGTAGTTATTTGGTGGTTGTAATTACATTTCTTTACGTTTTATCATTTTAATTAAAATAAATAATAACTTTACTTACTATATTATGATGTTTTCTATATGATAATATGAATGCAATGCTGATAAATTTACAATTATTTTAGAACATTTTAGTATTAAATATGTAGTTTTTTCTATAAAATAATATGTTGTTTTGTTTAAATTGAGTTTACAATAATTATAAATTATCATTGTTTACGTAATTGATGCTGATTTGTGATTCTGTCTAATTAAATGAAGGACTAAAGTACCTAAGTTTATAATATAACTAAATATTGATTAAAAGTTTAAATAATTATTTTATGTCATTATTCTGTGCAATAGCCTAAATATAATTATACTATCCAACTGCTGGGCAAAGGCGCCGCCCGAATCTTTCACTTATCTTGACCCAGCGTCACCGTTTGCTAGCCCAGCTCAAATGCCTCCAGTGGGGAGTTTTTAATCATGTTCTAGGCAAAAGTCTTCGCAATCGTTGGTTCTTTATTGGTAACATAACCGCTGACGAGTTGGCTAGTAAGAAAAAAAAAATAGAATCATTGCCAGAAGCCTAACTGGACAATGTAAGCTAAACAAGCACCTTTACAAAATAGGTGTTAATAGCATTACGACCTGCAGATTCTGTGACACACCTATTACCTTCTACTTGATTGGTTGGGGACGGTACTCTAATACGAAGAAATCACAATAGATCCTCAAGGATCGTCGTAACATCGGGATTACAGTGATGTGGCTTCGGAGAAAAAAAAAAACCTCCAGAGCGTAGCGCTATCTTTTCTTAGGCCTAGATACCTACTCAGTTGATATCCAGCCTAGATGTATGCGGATAACGTGACCAGCCCAATGCCACTTTAGCTTGGCCGTCTTGATTCCTACGTCTGTGATCCTATTTTGTGTGCACATTATGTTTTTTTTTGTGAGATTTGAGCTCAATTCTCTTTGGCAGACCCTGAGTTGGAACTTTTGTAAATCGTAAATTGATCAATGATCGAGTTTACGCATCGTTGGTTATGACGAGCGAAATACACATATCAACGTGTCAGTGCTTCAGTGAGATTGGTAAGTCACCATTCTTCGTGGACCAGTTTTTCTGCCTTTCTGTTGTCATAAGAAACTAATTGGCCCAAGTACAGGTACTCATTGACATAGTGAATTCCTTGCTCGTCTATTTCGACCCTACGTCTCGTACTGTTAATCATTGTTTGTGTCTTTGACCTATTTTTTGTAAGTTCCACCACTAGGCTTGCAGATCTTGGAGCATAATTTGATGATGTGCGGCTGACGGCTGTAGGCGGAAAAATTACGAAGGATTTGATAAAGCGGAGACTGAAAATTGCACATTTTAAATAGTTAATCCCCGACAAAAATGTTACTCTAAATAATAGGCTACTTGACATATATTTAATTTCATTGAAAAAATACATATTTCTAGTAGAACTTGGCCTAGGAAACCGTATTTCACCCTTATCATCAAATAAAAGCTTATGATTGATAAATAAAGTCGATTTGAAAATATGATTTTATGAAAATAGGAATTGTACTGACGAAAACGCTTTTGCGGTACTTCCGATTTGGATGTGACGTCATCCCATTTGTAATTTAATATATTTTATTTATCGCGCTCATTATACGTAAGTTTATTTGTACATAAATAATATGATTAATTTTTGAAAATTTTATAAAATATATTTTCTTGAATAATTCAAATAAAACATCAGTTTTATACACACACCGGCAAAATTAGCGGAACATAGGTAAAAAGGGCCACAACTTGAATTCAAGTGGGTCGGGCTGTGCGAAATCCTTTTTTATAGTTTCTAAGCTCATTTAAGAAATAAAATATTGAACACAACTGGGAAGCTAACAGATTTTTATTGCAATTATGCCGTACTAAGTGTTTTTCGATGATTGACGTTGTAAGTGTTTCTGATAAGAATGGCGTTTTTAGCGGGGTGCAAGGTATGCTAGCTCATTTGATTGTTTGGTTTTTGGAAGAACATATTGCTTAGATACAAAATTAGTAATTTTCCAGCATCTACGACTGCTAGAGCTGTAACCACGATAGAGAAAGGTCACACCTACCGTTCGGTCAGTCAGGCCTTAGGTGTGTCGGCTTTCGTGGTCCATTGTAACTTTCAACGCTACAGAGAGACTGGATCTTACGTTTGGAGACGAGAACAAGGCAGATTTCGGGTGGCAATGGTTCAGGATGACCGTTTTGTAAGAGTACAAGCCTTAAGAAATCGACCGCAAACTGCTTTGCAGAGACGAAACCTATCAGAACAGGTCCGAGATGGACGTGTAAGTGATTGTACAGTAAGAAGAAGAATCAAAGAAGTTAAATTAAACTCAAAAGTGCCAGCAAGGGCACCAAAACTTGAGACAGGACCGCAAAGAGCCAGGCTAAGATTTGCGCGTGAACATCAAAATTTAACAAGTGAGTGAAATCGTGTGCTGTACAGTGATGGGAGCAAACTCTGTGTAAATTTTGTTGACAGGCGATAAAGAATGTGGATAAATCGTAAGGAACGCTATAGACCATCAAACTTAACGGACACAGTGGCCTATCATGCAGGCTTCGTAATGGTTTGGGGTGGCATATGATTTGGAGCCCGCACGGAGCTGATGATTGTTAATGATGGTACTTTGACAGTACAGGGCTATAGCACAAACATCCTAGAACTGCATGTTGTGCCTTTTACACAGTTTTAGGCAGTAACTTCAATTTTATGCGCGTAAAGAGTAAAAAAATCGGGTATTATTACCTAAATGATGCTGGCGTAGCCCAGGTGGAGAGGTCAGCACGGTCTACGGATGTGGATCCGATTGAGGACGTGTGGCACATCAATGGGTGAACGGTACGAGTTAAAACTCCAGCTCCAAAATGTGTTCAGAAGCTCGAGTTGGCGCTACTGGAGGAGTAGAAGAATATCCCACAGGAAATGATCGACAATCAAAATGCAAGCATGGAATGGCGTATCCAGACCCTCTTGAGATCCATAGAAGGCATTACACGCTTTGAACATGGCATTTCTTAAATAAAAATGAAGAATTTAACTTAAAAACTTTCTACTGAAATTTCAAAGATTTTTCTTAATTTTTGATTTTTGCAGATTTTTTCTATTTTACACGTTTTTATGCCCTAAATTTATATAAGTTTAATTTTTTAATCGTCAATTATTTAATAAATAAATAAATATATAAAAAACAGCGAATAGTTTTCAAAAAAAATTAAATTTTGTTATGTTCCTCTAATTTTGCCGGTGTGTTTATATTATCTCCATTTATTGTAGTTGGGAAATGAAATGGCCAAAACTTTTCTACAAAAATGTTCAATATTACAAATGATTTCTAAATTCTTTTCTAATTTATTGGCACTGTTAGACTCGTACGCTTAGCACATAAATTTTTTTTCAATAAAGAAAGTATGAAATACAAAAAACATGACGTCACACTATGGCGGTACAATGGCGCCATATAAAAGGCATATTTTTCAATCAACATTTTTATGGGTTTCTACTGTTTGAAATATTAAAATATTAGTTTTTTTGGTGAAAATGAATGATTAAGAAGCGATTAGAATGAAGAAAAAAAATAGGTCAAGTAGCCTATTTAAATAGTTGAAAATGTCAAGGTATTTTTAAGTTCTTAACAATATTGAAAGTACCAGTTACTGTTATTTTAATCTCTTCCCTTTTACACCCATGTGAAAATCGCTAACTTAAGAAAAATTATCATGACGGGGACGCGAGGTAAGACGGGGTCACGCAATATACAAGAAACTAGACTCTTGCGAACAGAAAGCAATAAGCCAATAGGAAGCCAAACTCTATCAACCATCAGCGCGACAGAAACAGTGAGTGGGAGTTCACGCGTTTTTTGTTTACAAACTAAAATCACGTTGAGTGCCTCGTCGATCTAATTTTACGCAGTTATATTAACTTAGCTTTAGCTTAGGAGTATTAACCTTATTTCCGTGGTGTTCCCCCTTAAGTTCTTTGACTTTCGGTCATTGCAACTTTGTGCTGTCTCCCGCTTTTATGGGGAGGGAAATTGGATTCTTTCTACTCCTCCTTTTTTTTTTTTTTTTTTCTTTCGGAGGGGGAAATGCATTACGCATACCACCCAGGCGCAGGGGGTGACCCGAGTGGTGATGTGGGACTCCCGTAGCTAATGAGACCACGGTATACCCACTAAAACCCCCCCCATCTTCAACGATACACACATCTGCGACCCCGCCAGCGGCCCGAAGACTCCACGATGGGCGCACAACACGTGCGCCCTCCTCCTCGGCCCCCACCAGGGCTGTAGCAGACGCCCCCCGAGTCTGCTACTTGGAGGCCATGTGGCAGATCAGGACTGTGGCTCTGCCACCGACCACACCTCGGCCGCAGAGGATAGGGCAAGCGGCGCACCGTAATACCTACTTGCCTCTTCCTCTGCGGCCCCACCTCGGTGCGCATCCGCAGCGGACTTCTCCAGTCCGCTGGGAGCGCCCTCCTCGGGCCAGGCGGCGACACCGGCCGGCCCTGGTTGCCTCTTTGCTTCACCGCGGTTGTCCAAGCCGCGGTTACTAGAGCCCCACCGCCGCGACAAGGCGAGCAACCATCGGGGGGTTCTACTCCTCCTATTTTCTTCTGATTAATTTCGTTGCGGGTCCCAAGACAGTTTTAGCATGTCCCTCGGGCTCCCTGAGATCATATCAAAGGGTTTTCGTGGTTGGATACCGCTGTCGATCCTGGCGACACAGGAGATACAGTGGTGGAAATGTGTGGTGGGCCAAAGCCCGTTATAAAAAACCCACTTGTAATTAATTTGTTGATATACGTAATTGAATATAAAATACTTTTCATCCATTCAACAGCTCGGTGAAGGTCCTTCTATGAAGGGATCCTAGGCTATAATAAAAAAAAAAAAAAAAAAAAAAAAAAAAAAAAAAAAAAAAAAAAAAGCGTTACGGGAACTTTTGAAACCACTATCGGCTTGGCCGACCTAGTAGGCCGATTAGTCGGCTTCTTTGCAGCCGACTGCGACTAATTGCGACTAATCGGCTAGTCGGCTAGTCGACCAAAGTCATGATCGGCATATCTCTAGATTTTTGTATTATTTTCCTTAAATTGTGTTATTTCGATTTTTAATGTGTAATGTTGGTAGAATATTAACCATTAAATATTCGTTGTCGTGCACAAGTGTGGGCAAGTGATACAACTTCAAGAAACGTGCCATTTTGTGTTCCCTCCAAAACTCCATCGAAAGTTTTAATAAAGGGTCTACCACTTTACTAAAACAACTGACTTGACTCGTTGACTCTACCGACTACTTTTTAGACTTTGACTAGACTTTCGACTTGACGATAATCTGGAAAAACGACTTGAAAATTTTGTAAATTTTTTACGATTTTTTTCCCGCCAATACTTTACTTGACACTGGCCATGGTTTAAAAGCCGAGCGCCATAACAAGAAAAAAAAAGAAAAAAGTACGAGAACTGTCAAATGTGAAATGTTTGTTTCATGGTTGGTTTCATGTTTGTTTACAGACAAACAGACTACTTTCATGTTTGTTTGATGCACCTATTGTGCAAAAACAATTGTTTAATTAGTTTAGTCATAGTTCTAAACTATTAGTTTGTCGCTGTCTCCTTCTGAATATAGTATTCGTTGGTCGCAGTCCGCCCCGCGCGTAATTAGTGTGAGTGACAATGTCCGCTAGGCAAATATACTCTAACCGCGAGTGTTATGAGATGTTCAGGTGCTACATGTTGAGTGGCGAAAGTTTACGCGGAGCCCAGAGAATGTACGAGCAAGAAAGTCTTCCTCGTCTTCGAAAAAATGGATTCAAGAATGCAACTGTACCGAGTCGCGAAACAATTTTATCCATTAACCAAAGACTCTTGGAATATGGGCAGTTTGCTACACCTTCGCACGCTCTAGGAGGAGGAAGGCCGAGTATATCGGTTAAACTCCAAGATGACATCTTGGAGTTCTTTGAAAGAGACCCACGAGCGAGTACCCGAGAGGCCGCCCGCCGCTTTAACCTGAGTCGATATACTGTGTGGAGGTTAATAAACACCGTTAACTTAGACCCAAGTAACCTTCAAAAGGTGGAGGCTTTAAACGAAACAGACGCCGCACCCCGTCGCAATTTCTGCGAGTGGCTTATTGCACACCCTGATGCAGTTATTTTGTGGACAGATGAGTGCCTGTTTACTGGTCTGGGTTTGTACAACCAACACAACGAGCATTGGTGGTCTTATCAAAACCCACACGAGATAAAAGAAAATGACCACCAAGAGCGTTTTAGTGCTAATGTGTGGGCCGGTATTGTTGGTGACAAAATACTGGGGCCTTATTATATCGAGGGACACTTGACCGGAGTAACCTATCTAGAAATGCTAGAATACATTATTCCAGAGTTCATGGATGACGTGCCTCTTGCACTCATTTGCCATCCGCAGTTCTACTTCCAGCAGAATGGTGCACCACCACATTACGCCACCTCTGTTAGAAATTACTTAAACCGCGAATACGGTCATCGCTGGATAGGTCGCGGGGGTCCCGTCCCATGGCCGCCTCGTTCACCAGACCTCACTCCTTGTGATTTTTTTTTATGGGGTGAGATTAAGAGGCGAGTTTACGTAGATCAGGTCCCAAGCCTCAAAGACCTCAAGAAGCGTATTAACCGAGCCTTCGATGAACTTAAAAATGACAGACTTGTGCTCAATAAACTTAAAGACAATGTGCAAAAACGTGCTAGACTCTGCCTAGAGCGAAACGGTTTTCAATTTGAAGAATTTTTAAAGTACTGTTAACTGTAAATAAGGTAAATTATGTAAATAAGATTAAGAGGTGGGGTTTGATTTTTAATTAGTATGTGCAACAAGGCTTTAAATGAATGTGGGTGGGGACACTGCTGGTAATCCTATACTAGCAGTGCAAATTCACTTTACAATTTTTGAAATATCTCCTGATCTTTCAAAAATTGAGATTTTGTATGATGGCAGCGTTAATTCCTTTTATGCCACATTGATTTAAAGCCTTGTCGCTGTGTACATATGAGTTGATTAAATTTTAAAAAAAATGTAAAGGATGGGGTTTAGATTTATTATAAATTTATATTATTATTCGTAAATTAGAATAAAACAGGGGCTAGAACAAATTTTTTTGATTACTAACAAACAAATTTTTTGTGAGTAGCTTCACTTTGATAAGACAAACAACATTTTTATCTGCAAAAAATCTTCAAAGTGGTAGCTAACAGAGATAGAAAGGATTTCTTACTTTGATTTGATGGTCCTAAAATATGGATTGTTCTATTTGTAGGACAATGTTACTCCTAAATTATATAACTACTAGCTGTTGCCCATGACTTTGTCCACATGGACTTCAGTTTATAGTGCGTGGTGTCAACAAAATTGTTGTTAAATTTAAAAGCTTTTTAAACCCCTAGTAAAGGGTACAGCTAACCCCTTATATCAAAATACCCAAAAACAGCTGCGCTGTTCGCACATAATATTTAATTTTTTTAAATTAAACTTTATTTGTGCCTAAAGCTTATTTTGCCCCCAATTACACAACTTTACCCATAAACTATAATTTATCATTGTTAGGTTTAAGATTACATACTGCAGTGCATATGTTACGCTCAAAGACCGAAATCGCTCAGTGAGCGAAAAAATAGCTCACAACGCGTTGTGGTCACAGTTAAACCGCCACGATGCGAAATTGGCGTCGTGGCTCTAATGAAAACGGCCACGACGCGTTCTGGCAATAACAAAAAGACCATAACGCGAAATTCGTGACGTGGCTGATATGCTATTCCTTTTTCTTGATTTGTTCTTGATTGATTAATCGTCCATAGGTATGGGAGATTATAATATTTGAATTACCACGCGTACTACAAAATATTTTTTCTTAATTGAACTAAATCACTGCATAACGTGTTTATCTTTATTATTTATAAAATATCCATAGTTCATATAGCTATCCGTACTAATAATATTATTATTGTCTGTCTATCTGTAAAAACAACAATACGTGGCGCCAGACAGACAGACAGTAATAATATTAGTACGGATAGTATGGAACTATGGATATTTTATAAATAATAATGATAAACACGGCAGTGAATTAGTAAAAGAAAAATAGTTAATGGAATCAGGCGTTACTTTGCGGAAATCCATAGCTTAAGTTTGATAATTGTGTTATTTTATGTCGCGGAATATTGCTAAAAATAATAACAAACTAAATTTTAAAAGAAAATTATTTTGTAGTACACGTGGTAATTCAATTTTGATCTTCCATACATTATTAGACTATTAATCAACCAAGAACAAATCAAGAAAAACGAATATCATATTAGCTACGACACGAATTTCGCGTTATGGTCTTTTTGTGATTGCCAGAACGCGTCGTGGCTGTTTTCATTAGAGCCACGACGCGAATTTCGCGTCGTGGCTATTTCACTGTGACCACAACGCGTTGTGAGCTATTTTTTCGCTCACTGAGCGATTTCGGTCTTTGAGCGTAACACATACATAAAGTACTGAGTAGTGACTAAGATCGAAAAATGTAACTTGAGATGGTACCACCTCTTATAGACGTTAAGAGTAAGCGCTAGCGCGATGTAGTCGACTCTTAGCGCCATCTGTTATGAATGTATAGAACTAGAATTTATAAAACTATTTTGCTGCCTGAGTTAGCCCTGATAGTCATAAAAATAATTATTTGTGACAAAGGGCTAGAAAAAATATGTTAAAAATTCATATCTAGTCCTTCGTCCCTTTGGGAAGAGCCAAAAGGTTTTTGGGGACAAAGCACCCAAGTGCTCATTAATTTTATTCTAAACATATTTGATATTATCTACATCCTTTACATTTTGACAGTCCTCAGCCTGTTAAAGTATGAAGGGAAAATTTGCAACTTATGATAATAACAAGAATTATAAAATTAAGTATAATAATATAATTTAGGGTACATTAAAATGCTGTTTATTATGTAAATTTGAAAAAAAAATTACCTTGTGCATATTCTTATCTGAAATTTTATTCTATCTGCTGTCTGCTAATTTAAGATTCATTATTTTTGTCTATGTCTATGTTACTAAATCTAGTGATAAGTAATTTATAAGCCCTTTTGTTATAAAAATTGTATCCAGAAATTCGAAAACACTGATTTTCAATTAACCATATCTCATTTAGTAGACAAATAATTAATAGGTATGTCTACTAAATGAGACATGGTTAAATATCTTTATCATTTAAGAATTTTGTAAGAAGAGGTTTTTTGTTATTTATCCCTTGAACATTAGGTAAATTGTGCAATACGTAGAGAAGATATTTCTTGGGTTTGTGAATTTAATAATATAATATGTTGACAGATTCTTAACAAGAACATCTTTAATAAATGATGTTGTAACTTGTAGTTCAGATACTTCATATTTAAACTCATTACTGTTATTTCCTAATTGGACCAATGTGTGAACCAGGGCCATAATTATTATGAATTATGTTTTCCAACAATTTTACTTTAAATAATAATAAAGTAGTAGTAAATATTAAAGTGCACAATAGTGCACTTTAATATTTACTTATTAATAATTTTTAAATAAAATAAATAATCGGCCAAGTGCGAGTTGAAATCGCGTAGGAAGGGTTCCATACCATACCATAGAACTAAAATAGGAAAAATCTTGTTTTGTATGGGACATTTTTTTTATTTTATTTAAATTTGATTATTAATTATAAAAATATATTTATATTTTGTGAATATTCCAGGTGCCTATCTATTGCCATCATTTATATCGAGCAAAAATCACATTTTGTGAAGAGGGGCCCTTAAATATTTAATTTATTTTGTTTTTATTAATTTGTTATTATAGCAGCAACAGAAATACATAATCTGTGAAAATTTTATCTTTCTAGCTATTTAACCGTTCATGAGTTACAGCCTGGAGACAGACAGACATCGAAGTCTTAGTAATAGGGTTCCGTTTTTACCCTTTGGGTACGGAACCCTAAAAATTAAGGAGGGCTCCCAGTAGGGCTCCCATACAAAAAAAATTTTTGGCCTAATTTTGCTCTATAATGGTACGGAACCCCACATTTCGCTGATTATTTTATTCACATCTCCGTCCATTTTTATTACACACTAAGATAGTCTAAATAATTGTATTCAGTATTCACACAACTTTTAACAAAGAAATAATTATTGTTATCATTAGAAAAATTATAAGAATAATTTTTCTTTTTAATTTTGATAAAAAAGAAACGTGCTATTTTAAATTCTCGCAAAAAAATCGAAACCATGACTTTTGAGATTGATAATGATTGCTTGATGCTAATAAATTTTTTAAGAAATTAAAACACGTTATTGTTTTCTAGTTTTATTAACACCACCATAAGCATGTTCTATATAATCGCTATGATGTAGATATTTTGTATACATTATACTTTGAAATCTTTTGTACAATAGAGACAGGACCTAGAAGATTGGAAGCCAACATAAAAAAGACAAAAACAACCGAACTCATTGCTATTTTTATAGAATTCCATCATCAAAACCATGTTTGACGTATAACAAAAATCAAACTATTTTATAAGTTAAAACGAGTTAGTACAAAAAATATATGCTTTCTATTTTAACTTTCTACAACACTTTCAAATTTTCACACAAATTTCGAAATCTAAGCCATTAGATATGCCTTTACAGTACACGTAATATTTCACTTAATGTCACTTATTACCAAGATTTGTTGGTCAACTAATCATAACTAGCCGACCGCGCAAGACAAGGCACGTCAAACTTTTTGACAACGCACTTCAAACGTTTTGAATTTTGGAGGGGCGCGCCATGTTATCGTAGTTGATCTCTACCGGCACGTTCACAATTTAATCTCATAGAAAGATTGTAAGTGTATACGTACACATTTTAAATCAATTTCGGTTTCGTTTGACAGCTCAAGATTGTTGCTCTATTCCGCTAGGTATATTAATATATATACTTTATGCAGTAACATTTTATTTATATTATGATATAAATATATATACTTTATGCAGTAACGTTTTATTTATATTATGATATAAATAAAACGTTACACAGTTTCAATCTTGTATTAGTAAGGTGATTAGTAATTCTTAGTATTCTTATTAGTAAGTTGGCAAGAGTATATTTAAAGTTTAAAAAGATATAGCAGAGTTACATGACTTTCTCAAGCGTTTTATAATTAATGTACAGACATTCTAGGTCCTATAATATTATAACATCTATGTTTTACTATGACATTGTTTTGTATCACTGTTCTGTTCACAGTTTCTGTCACTGGGTAACACTGCACAAACAAACCGGGACTGTCCTTTATCATGCTCCAACTGCACACATTTTTTGGATTGGTTACATGATGCATTAACTACTGTGGCAAATAAACCTTGGGGGAATTTTATTGCTGTAGTTTGCTTAAAAACGAAGGCTGTACAATTTAGAAAGTTAGCTAATCTAGTAAATAACCGATAGGCTTGGCTAATTTAACGAGTTCACTTTTATAATTAACTAACGGCTCACCGCAAATTAAATATTTTATTTCATTGATTCCTAAGTCATGGAAAATTTTAAAATTGCAAGTTTTATAGTATACCTCCACAAGTTACGACTTTGTATGTGACAGAGATTGGTGCGCTTTTTATTAGTCAGCTTAGATATTTAGCAAGCTAGCAAATTAAATTAGCTGCTTATTAAGTCAGCTTAATTGTTTTAGTAGCTTATTAAGTTATAAAGCCAGCTTTATTACTTTATATATTATACGAAAATATAAATTGTACAGCCCTACTAAAACAACAAATAAACAAATGTTATTTAACACAAAATATTAGCATTGGGAGTTCAATGGGGTAGTGTGCTCTCTCCGCATGAGTTTTCTCGCTATGGTGGCTGCTTGGAGTGTCGCCGTATGATTACTAGCTAATATCTGTGACGGTTGGGATATATGTTCGGGTTCTGGACGTTGGCGTTTGACTGCTGGACCGAGTAGCCCTGCGTAATGCTGCCCTGTTTCGGCGTCTGCAACAAACAATGAACTTTAATGCATTATCTTTTTTTCATTTGGATAGAAAAAAAGGAAAAAGCATTCACGTAAAATCCAAATACAGGGGAGCCGTACACATAATAATGTATCCATGAACGTAGAAAAAAAGGCGGACGGAGTCTTGTTATATACAAAACTCTGTCTTCACTTTTCTTCAGAGTCGGCCACGCACACATTCTGACGCCTGTCAAATGGTATGGACTAGCGCAAGAATGTGTGCGTGCGGACCGTGTACATACAGCCAGCTGGCCGACTCTGAACGACACAGTTTTGTGTATGGTAGGACTCCGTCCGCCTTTTTTTATACGTCCATGAATGTATCAACCAATTCTTCGACTATTTTAACCATTCTCTTATGACACTAAGTAACTTTTTAGAAAGTTTGTCACACTTAGGGCCTGTTTCACCACTTCCTAATAAGTGCCGGATAGGCTATTCACCATCTAACTTGACATGTATGGAGAATCTGTCAAGTTGTGAGTAGCCTATCCGGCACTTTATCAGGATGTGGTGAAACAGGCCCTGCCCTTTAATATAATATTTCCTCTCTCACAAAACGCTAAACCATGAACAGCTGATTCATTTTTGCCAATTCGCTTTTTTCTAAGATTGTTCTTATTTTGGAATTAAAGTTTAGTCAACATTCAATGTCTTTGAGTGCTGCCGTAAGACGCCTCTAACGGTGTGACGTCACTTTTCAAGTTTTCAAGGCCACGCTACCTGCATGTTGTTGTGCTGCGGCGGCGGGTGTATGGAGAGGTGCCGGCTGACGGGCGGCGCGTACACCACGCCCGCGCTGCTCACCGACGAGTGCGCCTCGCTCAGACTGTACACGCTGACGTAAGACGTCACTCTCGGCGTGACGTCACGTGTATGACGCAATAACACGTCAAGGCCACGCTACCTGCATGTTGTTGTGCTGCGGCGGCGGGTGTATGGAGAGGTGCCGGCTGACGGGCGGCGCGTACACCATGCCCGCGCTGCTCACCGACGAGTGCGCCTCGCTCAGACTGTACACGCTGACGTAAGACGTCACTCTCGGCGTGACGTCACGTGTATGACGCAATAACACGTCAAGGCCACGCTACCTGCATGTTGTTGTGCTGCGGCGGCGGGTGTATGGAGAGGTGCCGGCTGACGGGCGGCGCGTACACCACGCCCGCGCTGCTCACCGACGAGTGTGCCTCGCTCAGACTGTACACGCTGACGTAAGACGTCACTCTCGGCGTGACGTCACGTGTATGACGCAATAACACGTCAAGGCCACGCTACCTGCATGTTGTTGTGCTGCGGCGGCGGGTGTATGGAGAGGTGCCGGCTGACGGGTGGCGCGTACACCACGCCCGCGCTGCTCACCGACGAGTGCGCCTCGCTCAGACTGTACACGCTGACGTAAGACGTCACTCTCGGCGTGACGTCACGTGTATGACGCAATAACACGTCAAGGCCCCGCTACCTGCATGTTGTTCTGCTGCGGCGGCGGGTGTATGGAGAGGTGCCGGCTAACGGGCCGCGCGTACACCACGCCCGCGCTGCTCACCGACGAGTGCGCCTCGCTCAGACTGTACACGCTGACGTAAGACGTCACTCACGGTGTGACGTCACGTGTATGACGCAATAACACGTCAAGGCCACGCTACCTGCATGTTGTTGTGCTGCGGCGGCGGGTGTATGAAGAGGTGCCGGCTGACGGGCGGCGCGTATACCACGCCCGCGCTGCTCACCGACGAGTGCGTCTCGCTCAGACTGTACACGCTGACGTAAGACGTCACTCTCGGCGTGACGTCACGTGTATGACGCAATAACACGTCAAGGCCACGCTACCTGCATGTTGTTGTGCTGCGGCGGCGGGTGTATGGAGAGGTGCCGGCTGACGGGCGGCGCGTACACCACGCCCGCGCTGCTCACCGACGAGTGCGCCTCGCTCAGACTGTACACGCTGACGTAAGACGTCACTCTCGGCGTGACGTCACGTGTATGACGCAATAACACGTCAAGGCCACGCTACCTGCATGTTGTTGTGCTGCGGCGGCGGGTGTATGGAGAGGTGCCGGCTGACGGGCGGCGCGTACACCACGCCCGCGCTGCTCACCGACGAGTGCGCCTCGCTCAGACTGTACACGCTGACGTAAGACGTCACTCTCGGCGTGACGTCACGTGTATGACGCAATAACACGTCAAGGCCACGCTACCTGCATGTTGTTGTGCTGCGGCGGCGGGTGTATGGAGAGGTGCCGGCTGACGGGCGGCGCGTACACCACGCCCGCGCTGCTCACCGACGAGTGCGCCTCGCTCAGACCGATCAGCACCTGCGGCTGATGATGATTATTATTAATAATTGAATATTAATGTTTCAAGCCCCAAGCGGTCGCACGCGACCGCGATAACAATACAAATCTATTGTGTCTCGTTTTTTCCACGATCGAGGGATTAATAAGAGACAAATTACTAGAGATTAGACTTAACCCTTACTTCCAAAACATTATGTAAATAATACTTTGCAACGGGACCTGCCCCCTTTATTACTTTGTTAAACGAACTTTATTGCTGATACACAGTCACAATTTTGACGTTTAAACTTTCTAAAAAGTTCAAACGTCAAAATTGTGACCATAAGCAATGAAATTCAGGTTCATCAAAGTGTGGTAATAAGGGGGTTGGTAATTGGTTTTAGACCAAGGTTCAGTTGCGTAAATATTTGTTAATTCCATAGTTTAAAAAAGTGACAGTAAAGACTTTATTTTTTCCCTCATCTGTAAATTGGCAAAAATAGTAGTAGTAGTAGCAGAATATCTCCAAAAATACCTGCTGAAATTTTAAACTTGCAATATAATTAAAACTTGTTAATCCGGACTTAACGCGACATAATTCTAGTAGTAATGTTACAACGAGAAAAAAGTATGTACTCGTAGTAGCATTACTACTAGAACTAGCTATATGACCGAGCTTCGCTCGGTATTAAAAAAATTCAAAAACCACCCATAAAATGACATTTTATGAAAATGATTCCTAGCTAGATCGATTTATCGCCCCCGAAACCCCCTATATACTAAATTTCATGAAAATCGTTGGAGCCGATTCCGAGATTCCAATTATATATATACAAGAATTGCTCGTTTAAAGATATAAGATAAGGGCCTGTTGCACCACTTTCTGATAAAGTTTCGATTAGGCTATTCACAACTTTCTTTACATATTCTCCATACTTGATCTGTCAAGTTAATTGGTGGATAGCCTATCTGGCACTTACCAGGAAGTGGTGAAACAGGCCCTAAGTCGCGTTAAGTCCCTAAAAAATACCTGCTGCTGCTCCTTCTTCTGCTCATGCTGGTCTCTATTCTTCAGCATGTCGAGATACATGGGCTGCGCGGGCGCATACATGAGGTTGGAGTGTTGGGAGTGGGCGTGGTGTGCGTAGAGCAGAGGGGGCGGGCGCTCGCCGACCACTACACCCGAAGTCGGCATGTAGTAGGACCCGCTTGACGCGTACTGCGACGGTTCTGGAAGGTGTTATGCAATGTTTAAAACTCTGCTATTTCAATCCAACACAACTTCGATAATATGGTTTTAATCAGGTGTCTTAGATAAATTGAACACTCAGATTGATTAGAAAACTTATAGCCTAGTAAACGAATGCCCAAAATGGGGGTCTGCTTGGAAATTCGAAAGCAGAAATTTTGACTTCGGTACTTTGTTAAGACTAGTTAGGAGATAAACATACTAAAAGTCCTGACCCCTCCGAGGTGCGCTCAAGGGAGGGGGGGGGCAAAGAAGGTCCCGTTTTTTGGTTTTTTGCTAACTCATCAAAACCGGTGCTTCGTACGAAATTCTCTTGTACTACATAATAAAAGCTAATTAAATTCTCTACAACTTCGTCCTTTACACTTTGTATCTATATCCAATCATAGCTACGCTATGAGCTTCTAAAATTGGCCGATTTTCAAAAGTGTTTTTTTGGGTTTCGTGCCCAAAGGGTAAAAACGGGATCCTGTTATTGAGATTTTGATGTCTGTTCGTCTTCCTGACCGTCTGTCTGTCCATCTGTCTGTTCGTCTGTTTGTCCGTTTGTCTGTCCGTCTGTCTGTCCTTCTGTCAGTCCGTCTGTCTGTCTCCAGGCTGTAACTCAAGAACGATAATAGCTAGAGAGTTGAAATTTTCAGAGATTATGTATTTCTGTTGCCGCTATAACAATAAATAATAAAAACAAAATAAATTAAATATTTTAAGGGGGCTCTCATACAACAAACTTGATTTTTCTCATACAAAAAACAATAAAATGTTGAATATCGAACCTTTGCCTGATTTTTTCGATTAATATCACTTTGGAGAAATTGTTTATAATTAGCAAAACTAGCGCATGGTGCAATAATAAAGGGTGTTTTTTTTTATTTCTTAGGAAAAATAAAACACCCTGTATTATTGCACCATTGGCTAGTATCGCTTATTATAAACAAATTCTCCAAGGTAACGATGTACGGTTAAATCCAGGAAAGGTAAGATTTTGAAGGTTTTATTGTTTTCCCATACGTTTCTTAAAAATATGAAACAATATACTAAAATACAACACTTTCCTCATGTTTGCCATATACGATTACTTTCCAGAAGTCATTCCTTACCAGCAACACTACAAATTGATGCAATAATATAGGGTGTTTTTATGTGATTTTTTTCTTACCTTCTACCCTCATTAACTTTTTTCTTCCATAGTTTAGAGATTTTTTGTCATACAATAAAATGTTCAACTTTTTAAGCCCTTTCATTTGGCGTATGTCTCAAAGTGCTACATTAGTTTGGACGATATGCCCCTCCTTCTTTAAAAATTAATTATTAATTATTTATTTTATCTAAAATTTATTTTTAATTATTAAAGTATAAATAGAACTAAGTATTTGTGAACATTTCAGCTTACCTTATGCTATGATAGATATCGAGCAATCAAAGAAACAAAAAAATCAAGTTTGTTGTATGAGAGCCCCCCTAAAATATTTAATTTCTTTTCTTTTTAGTATTTATTATTATAACGGCAATAGAAATACATAATCTCTGAAAATTTTCTACTCTCTAGCTATTATCGTTTTTGAGTTATAGCCGGAGACAGACAGACGCACAGTGTGATAAAAACCTCGATTTTGTTTCACCTCGTTTTTCTTTCAAAATACTATAGTTGATAGCTATATAAACATTAGAGTAGAACTCCGAGATCGATATTCTTGGTAGTTATTTTTTTAAAGAGTGTCAAAGTTGGCATTTTTCTGGGTCAAAAATTTGAATAAAAATTAATTAAAAAAAAACTAATCAAGTAACATTAATTTTGTTTATCCCAATTGAACAAGCACTTAATACTTTACTTTTTCTCCAAATTTGGTTAACCTACTGTGATCAAGTAGGGAGATATTTATTTATTTAATAATTTCAGTTTTTCATTTTTAATTTCGCGATTAGATCGAGTTAGAAAAAGTTTTAAGCATGAAACGATAGTGTGAGTAATGCTTTATCAATGTTATTAAAAATCACACTCTAATAACTTCTGTGTCAGAAGTTATATCCAATTTAATAATTATTTTTTTAATTCGGATTTTTTGTACCTAGGGTTGTCACTAAAGGTCTCTTGTTTGGTTTATCCGGTTGATACGCAAATTCGCAATCGATATCCTATTCGAAAAATATCAAGATCACGTTTAGGTAGGTCTAATAATAAAAAATCTAAAAAGTGAAAAAATATAACGTAAACTAATGATTTCATATGCCCAAACAGTATCAAATCAGTAATCACCTCCTGATGTAGTCGGGGAAAATAAAATATCAACTTTAGTGACAACCCTAGGTATAAAAAAATACGAATTTTTATTTAAAAAAATTGAATTGGATATAGCTTCTGACATAGTGGTTATTAGAGTGCGATTTTTAATAACATTGATAAAGGATTACTCACACTATCGTTTCATGCTAAAAACTTTTTCAAACTCGATCTAATCGCGAAATTAAAAATGAAAAACTAAAATTATTAAATAAATAAATATCTCCCTACTTGATCACAGTAGGTTAACCAAATTTGGAGAAAAAGTAAAGTATTAAGTGCTTGTTCAATTGGGATAAACAAAATTAATGTTACTTGATTAGTTTTTTTTTAAATTAATTTTTATTCAAATTTTTGACCCGGAAAAATGCCAACTTTGACACTCTTTAAAAAAATAACTACTAAGAATATCGATCTCGGAGTTCTACTCTAATGTTTATATAGCTATCAACTATAGTATTTTGAAAGAAAAACGAGGTGAAACAAAATCGAGGTTTTTATCACACTGTGAGACGGACAGACAGAAGGACAGACGGACGGACAGATAGATGGACAGACAGACGGTCAGGAAGACGGACAGACATCAAAGTCTCAGTATAGGGTCCCGTTTTTAGGGTTCCGTAGTCAACAAGGAACCCTTATAGTACCGGTCTGTCCGTCCGTCTGTCTGTCCGCGGTTTTACTCAGAGACTAGGACCTACAAAGCTGTAATTTGGCATGAATACACATATTAGTGATGGCAACAAAATGGTACATCAAATCGTAAAAAATAATTTTTTTTTATGGTACCTCCCCTACACATCAAGCGGGGATGAATTTTTTTTTCGCGCCCACCCCATCGTGTAGGGTGTCGTTGAATAGGTTTCTTAAAAATAATGCGAGTATTCATAGATCATTTTCCGATTTAGGGATCCGTTTGTGAAATATTAAGTTTTAAAGTGGAAAAAATCGTTAGAGTCCAGTGTCCCCCCCTTCTACAAGCTAAACGGTTGGTTCTGGAAATGCCAAAACATTCACGGGACTAGGAAATATGCTGAATTTAAAAGGAAAACTATCACGGCTAAGAAGACTTCATAAGTTATTGAGTAATAGTTGATTAACTAAAAAAATGTATTCGGCAAAGTATAAAGGACCTTTTCGTTCAAATTCCTTTTTTTTTGTTAGTAGTGTAAAACACGCTTTAAATGTACGTTCATTGACCATAAAAATTATCTAAAACTTGCGGTACTACGGAACCCTATATTGCGCGTGGCCCGACACGCACTTGGCCGGTTTTACCCTTTGGGTACGAAACCCTAAAAAACACACTCGGCCAATTTTAGAAGCTCATAGCGAGGCAATGATTGGAGATAGATACAAAGTGTAAAGGATAAAGTTGTAGAGAATTTAATTAGCTTTTATTATGTAGTACAAGAGAATTTCGTACGAAGCACCGTTTTGGATGAGTAAGCAAAAAACCAAAAAACAGGACCTTCTTTGTCCCCATCCCTCGAGCGCACCTCGGAGGGGTCAGGACTTTTAGTATGTTTATCTCCTAACTAGTCTAAACAAAGTACCAAAGTCAAAATTTCTGCTTTCGACTTTTCCAAGCAGAATCATTCGTTTACTAGGCTATAAATGACACTCTTATTTAATGTCATAAAACGACAAAGATGAGTCATTCGTTATTTTATTTTTTATGTTTGATATGTACAGGGCGCAATTAAACCTTCCTGCCAAATTTTGATATACTGATTGAAAAATTAAAATACCCGTATTTTTTTCTTTTATAAGCACTCAGTAGTAAAATGTTGAGAAAAAGCTTCCGAAAGTTATTCTAAAAACACTACAATTAATGAACATGACGCGTCGCCCGCGCGTGACGTGCCCCCGTGCGCGCGCCTCCCCGCGCGTCTCCCCCGCTCATTCCCCCGCGCCGCTAGTGACCGTTCTGCAACGATTTTAAATGGGATAAAATATTGTCATAAAAAATAACAATTTTTGTTGGTCAAATGGACTTTTCTAATGATAATAATTAAGCCCTGGAAAATTTTGTCAGAAAGGTTTAATTGCACCCTGTATATGATATTAGTAAATAAATAAAATAAATAAAAGTTTATTCAGTAATCTGGACATTACACAAAGTTCTGTACATTTAAATTTAAAAAACACCACACAATACAAGAAGTTAGTCCAATGTAAGTTAAGTTAGAAATGTTACGTAGTATTTATAATGATGTTTTAATCTTGAGAACGAGTAAAAAGAATAATCATGTTTTGTTATACGCAAGAAAACCAGGGGAAAAAAGTTGAAAAGTTGTTAACACAAAAGCAGAAAAGAAGTTAGTTACAGTTATAAGTTAGGGCAGAGGGATAGAAACAATTACTTATAAAAATTATAACGAACAACTTATTATAGCAAAATAAAATTGAATGCGCTGGATAGGTATAGTATAACCACATTACAAATAGCATATTTTGGTAATCTCGGTTTTTAATGAAACGATAGACAAAAAAAGCTGAAGATGAAGACATTGAGATTGTGGTCGTATGTAGGGTTTTTCCGTTTTGGTTAAATGAAATCATAAATAATTAATGAACAGTTTTTGACCAATTTGATGACTTAAATTTGCTTAAATTATTATTCCTTATGTTAAAAAAATACATCAATGATTACAATAATTATTATTTTCATTCGAGTAACAATTCGCAGCATAATGTGAGTACGCTAACCAAAGCAATATTCGAGGTACCAAAATTGTGATTCTGTAGGCCTACTACGAAACCGTTTTGAGACTCAAACAATCGGACGAGAATGCCGCGTCCTGCTCTAACAACGTCATTTCAGGTTTGTTAGAGCAGGACGCAACATTCTCGTCCGATTGTTTGAGTCTCAAAATGGTTTCGTAGTAGGACTAATGATTTGTGAGGTTTGTGTGGACTTTTGATTAAGTTGCGGGATAGACAAAAATTTGAAAAATGTCACAATCTAGTTGTCTTTTTTCACTTATGCACGAGTTCAATTCTATCCTGTTTCCACCGAGAAGTAAAAGACGGAAACAACGTAAGTTATGTCGTCTTTCCATGTCAATTGTTTTAGAATAAGTTTCTTGTGTACAATAATTAATGTTAAATAAATAAATAAATAAGTAATGCCCTCGCCCGTGAGTGAAAAAGACAAGTAGCGTTAGGACTCATTCAAAGTTTTGCTCATCTGACCCAGGCTTTAGTTACGTTTATTGGTCAAAGACAAAAAAAAACAGAGTAGAACCAAAAAAGAAAATTAATGAACGATTAGAACCAAAAAAAGAAAATGAATGAACCAGTAGAAGCAAACAAAAAAATGAATGAACAAGAAGAAGCACACAAAGGAATGAACGAATGAAAGTGCACTCTAAGCGACAGTGACGAACTATCACTCACTGTTCCAGAGCACTGCGCGCGCCATCTGGCGGCCCATACGATTATCTTCGACCTCTGCGAACAGATTAACACAATACCATTGCTGTAGATGTTTGTAGCGAGTCATCGGGGTATATTTACCAATGCTTCTAAGCCGTATTCACATTGACCAATAAATATAATATAGGTTCAATTTCATCAACAACAGTTAAAGTTAATGCTCGAATTAGTTATCTCTTTCGTTCCTCATGTGAATGAAGAAGACATGACATGTTAACAAGCCTTTAACAATAACATATGTTGGTGAAATTGGGCCTTAAAGGAGGTAAGGCATTTTTAATCTAACAACAATGACTCACTGCAAAACTTAACACAAATATAGTACTCAGTACTAAGTATAAAATGATACATATAAAAATAGATACACAGATATAAATACCAGTAAAAATTAAAGCAGCCCTTGTGAATTTATAGTAGGAAGATTTGCTTATAAAAATTTTGCAGCTTGGCATATTGATAATGAATTAATGACATAGTGAGAACTAAAATATTTTTCCACAGTCTCATCTTTTTGCTTTATTAGAGTGGAATTGTATTTTATCTGAATAAAATATAATCTAAACTAGGACGAAAATTCTTAGTTTACTACTACTACTTACAGTACCCGGCGATAAATATTGCACATCGACCTTTGGAAAGTGACAGTCGGCTAATTTCGGTTTTGTAGAGCGTTATCTCTTACGCACGAAATACAAAAAGTCCGGTATATATTAGGAGCTGTTAAAACAATTATGGTTTGCTTCTTTTGACAATTTTATTATTCTTTGTATAAAATACACCAAATTTTCTATAAGTTATGGCTTTAGGTTCGGGTAAAATAAAATAAAAAGGGTGTTCAAATTATGTTTACGTATTTAAAATTCGTTTGGAAAATTACAGCTGTAGCAAATTTAGGGGTGTTAACAACTCTAGATATATATTCTGAACTGGACGCGACTGCACTCTATTGAATTTGAACAACGACTGACATAATGTCAAATAGGTGTGTGCTACAAAGATAACGCTCTATGAAACCGAAATTAGCCGAATGTCTCTTTCCAAAGGTCGATGTGCAATATTTATTGCCGGGTACTGTACAACATGATCTTCTTTATTAGGCTGTCATTTTCTGGCACAAAATGAAAAGAATTATCACATATTTATTTTACAGATAGATTATTCCATATATTATATCAATGACAGATCCCACCCATTAGTTTCCTACATTATCCAATTTCATATTACGTCACAAATAAAATATGAATATCAAATTCGCAAAGCTTATAATTATACCAAACTCACTGTGATCAGAATACACAGACTGGTGTTTCATCGGTGGCTGGTGAATCCTGTGAGCGTAGAGTGAGTAGTTTGGTGAGGGACTGCGAGGTCTCTTCACACTCTGTACAGGCCCCCGGACGATAGTCTGCTGTTGCGGGAACAACATGTAGTTGGAGTGTTTGTTCTGAAAATGTCAATGATTTATTTTTTATTTTATGTCAAAATATTGAGGAAATTATGATCATTTAATAATAATATTTAATTATATCTATGGACGCTTCACACGGACATCACGTCAGTCTGGCCCCATGGTAAGTACCTGAAGGACTTGTGTTACGAGTACCAGACAACGGAAATATATTTAATAATTTTATACTACACATATATTTAAGATTTTTATTATATTATACACATATTTAATACACATCCACTTTGAAAAATTTTTGTTCCGTCGGCGGGATTCGAACCCGCGACCCCCGGCTTGAGTTGCCAACAGCCCACCAACTGAGCCACAGAGGTTGTCTAGAAATTAGAGAACTGTAAATCTAGAAATGTTACACATTAAAATATATTTTTGTTTTTAGATTCTTGCAACATAAAAGATACTTAGTTATTGAACTGATTAAAATGGTTTAATAGAAGAGTTTGTTATAATTATCACACTTCGTAGTGGCTAGAATGTTATTGTTTGAATTAGAAAAAAGAAAATTAACAGCTTTAGAGTTAAGTATTTCGAAAATAAGAAAGCTCTAGTATTAAACAAGCAATATAAACCTTATTCAATATGTGGGAAGAGAGAGGTGGAGGTCTTCCTTGGTTTTGTTGCTGTTCACCCTGCCCTGTAGATGTCGGCATTTGGAACATCGGTATCTGAATATTTCCCATTGGCATCTTCATTGATTGCATTTCACTGTAAAAAAAGTTGTTGTATTTGAAGGTAAGAAAAGAAGAAAGATTTGCGGTCTTACTACAAAAGATTTAAACACCTGTTGAACAGTTGATTAGAGAAAAATTCAGTACAAAATGGTCTCAAAACAACTGTTCAACATATGTTTAGTTTTTTGTAGTAAGACCGTTGAGGTTTGATATCTCCAACACAGGACGTTCGTGTCGGCGGAGCGGGAATAATCTACGGTTTCAGACCGTACTCCGTAGTCACGCAGGTGTGCACAACAATTTCACATTGCAGACGCTCCGGTCCTGTAGTAGTAGTTAAAGAACGTTTGTGTGCCAAAGCCTATTATAAGGTCAATGATTTCATAAACGATGGCACACCTTGGGAGTAGGATGGCTTCTTGCAAGGCTACTTCTACATTATTATTAATAGGACTTACAATTATGTATGTGGATATTGTATATAATATTAAGTTACAAAATTGTAAACTTTATTTTAAAAGATTAATTTTTTCTCGCTTTTTTTGGTAAAAAAGTGGGCCCCGTGCGAGTTTCTTACGCCGGTTCTTCTCGCCGGGTTAGTTCCCGAACCGGTGGTAGGCATCATGTAGGACATTCTGAAAATATTTATTTTAAATTTATTCAGAAATAAAACAATTTTGATTTTGATTTGATTTGGTTACTGACACGTAGGTTTGGCCGAAGCCTTAATTGGCATATAGCTGTTGATATTTTGACATTCTCTGAGACTCTGACTTAGGAGGCGTACATAAAATATGTCACATTAAATTAACTATATTGACCCCCTCCCCCCCTGGTTGTCACGCTGTGTCACACTTTCTGTGACCCCCCTAAACATGATTTTTGATTGATAATACACAAATGATATTAGAAAATATTTTTTTATCTTAATATATATAATTCTTCTGTGAGTGTGTATGTCACTGAACTTCTCTCAAACGACTGGACCGATTTTGATGAAATTTTTTGTGTGTGTTCAAGGGGATCTGGGAATGGTTTAGATTCACAATTTTGTCCGCTGGACAATGTTTTTTTAATTAATTTTTAATTTATTAGTAGTTGCTGATTTTGGAATGTTTTACATTGGATCCGACAGACGGCGCTACCATCGCAGTGTCAAATTTTAAATAATATTCGAATTCGAATTTTAATTTTAGTCTATCCCGACAGCACTGCGATCAAATAAAAAAAATACTTTATATACTTAATATGGCAAAGAAACGTTTGCCGGGACAGCTAGTTTTTATAATAAAATTTAAATATACATATCTTTTTTAAAGAACGGCAAACTTCACGCTGCCGTAGACCCCCTGTCCCCCCTTGTGACATCTTGTCACACTCAGGAAAACCCCTCCCCCCCTAGTATGCGAACGTATTTTTTGAATGGCCCCTTAATCTTTTTTATAACACATTTGAAAATAAAGTTATAAAAAATTTAACTCACTTAGCATCTTTCTGTTGCTGTCTCTTTCTTATTTCATCTTCATTCAACACTCTCTTCAGCTGCATGAACAACTGCTGTTTCTCCTTCTCCAGTAATTTCAACTTCTGTTCTAATACTTCTATTTGTTCTTTTGTCTCCTCTGAAAAAAGTAGATTTTCCAATTAGATTATTTGATTTGTTTTGCAATTTAAAATATTGGATACCTCCTGGTTGCAACTATATTAATTAAAGATGCGCCGACTTGTCGCTGAAGCCGGTAATGGCGACTATCAGGCCACTTTTGTAATCGGCGACCAGTCAGCAAAAAGCGCCGACTATCCTGCTTTTCACTTTTTTCATTTTTGCTATTATTGGAATTACATTACAGAAAAACCTTGATTATTTATTTATTATGTGTTCATATCATACTCAATTAGTCACATTATAATTTTGATTAAAAATACACATCATAAAATTGAATGATACTTCATTCAATTTTATGATGTGTAATCTGAAATTACTTGCTTGTAAAGAAATATTTTTTTAACATATTTTTTTAACAAATTAAGTATGTATTATTAAGTCAAGATTGCATGTATATGAAATATTTCCTGAGAACCATAAAAACAAAAAAACCCAACATACGCGAAGTAGACATAATTTTATTACAATCTGACATGTTCTCAGGCGGCGTGTGACTGCCCATGAATCAGCAGTAAAAAAAGTGTTACGGTAACTTCCAAAACCATGATCGGCTTGGCAACTAGTAGACCGATCAGTCGGCTTCTTTGCAGCTGACTAATCGGCTAGTCGGCCAAAGTCATGATCAGCACATCTCTAATTCTAATGCATCAGACAAGGAAAAAAACTTGTAGAAAACTAAAATGTTTTAGTGTAATACATAGTGTGGAGTTTTTTAAAGGGAGGGTACTCACCAAGGGTCATAACATCTCTTGCTTCTCTTTCTTTCCTTTGTCTTTCTTCTTCAACTTCAGCTTCATATTCTAAACAAAATAAATTGTGTTTAAAATAACGAAATAAGTAATTAAAATTTACTATGATGTAAATTGTAAAATACAAAACAATAATAAATAAAATGAAATGAAGTACATATTATATAGTAAGACGTGAGTAAATTACACTGAAGCGCTAATATATAAATACCATGAATTGAATTTTGAATTTAATTTGTATTATTCTATTGAAAATTGCTAAATAACACTGTAGTTGGGTCCATGGACGTATAAAAAAAGGCGGACAGAGTCGGCCAGCTGGCTATATGTACATGGTCCGCACGCACACGTTCTTGCGCTAGTCCATACCATTTGACAGGCGTCAGAATGTGTGCGTGGCCGACTCAGAAAAAAAGTGAAGACACAGTTTTGTATATGACAAGACTCCGTCCGCCTTTTTTTCTACGTCCATGGACGCAACTACAGTGTTATTTAGCAATTTTCAATAGAATATTACAAATGTAATTGATGACATTAGTTAGAATATTGTGTTTGCATCGGGTTTGGAATTTGCGGAAAATATTTCCAAACTCACCTTCTTTTTTTCTCTGTCGTTCTCGTATTATGTATCGTTTGAGCGCGCTAAACATCTTTCGATCCACGCCATTTTGCTCTTCTGGAGTTGCTGATGTCACAGCAGGCATTTTGGTTTCCAGATCAACGGTAATTTTAACGCTGTAATGAGTAACTCCGCCACAAGTTTACGCAGTGCTCAGCACTAATCTTATTTCAATATTATTTCTTAGCAACAGATCAGCAATTAAAGCAGAGCGTTAGTCGAGTCACAAATCTTTGAACTGATAACACACTGCTAATCAATATTTACATAATATATCACGATTCATACGATCATACAATCAATTATATACAAATTTAAAAGACTTTCTAACTGAAAAAAATACTGAATAATGGACAAATTTTGAATTTCTTTTAATTTTAACAACAAATATTTGTTTGCACGTCGTAGTTTACAATATAGTGATTATAATTTATATTCTCTTTGGTTTACAATTTTTTTGTCAATACCAATCTGTCAGTTGTGACATGATTTTATCTTCTTTTTTTTTTTTTTCTTGTTATGGCTCTCGGCTTGTAAACCATGGCCAGTGTCAAGTAAAGTTTTGGCGGGAGAAAAAAAATTTCGTAAAAAAATTACAAAATTTTCAAGTTGTTTTTCCAGATTATCGTCAAGTCGAAAGTCTAGTCAAAGTCTAAAAAGTAGTCGGTAAAGTCAACGAGTCAAGTCAGTGTTTTAGTAAAGTGGTAGACCCTTTACTAAAACTTTCGATGGAGTTTTGGAGGGAACACAAAATGGCACGTTTCTTGAAGTTGTATCACTTGCCCACACTTGTGCACGACAACGAATATTTAATGGTTAATATTCTACCAACATTACACATTAAAAACCGAAATAACACAATTTTAGGAAAATAATACAAAAACAAAACGTCACTCTTTCGTATACCCGGCAAAACTCCTTCATCTTCTTTTGTGTATTACTAACGTAACATGTACATGTTGGACAGTACTAGGGATAATATTGCTATACTGTGGTACTAGCGTGGTACTATGGCACAGTATAGCAATATTATCCCTACAGTAACGAAACGCCTTTGATGTCGCACGGTGCCGCCACCGGTGTAGGTACCGAGCAGATATGCCAGGGTTGCCACGAAACGGGAAATAAAATAAAAATAAAATATTGTGCTTGTAATGTTATCATTTAATCTGTTTAATCTATATTTACGTGAAACTTTATTTTTAGATGATTTCAATTCTCTACGAGATGATGCCCGCAACTTCGTTGTGCCAAAACTCGTTTATCGTGCGAGAACCGTACATTTTTCCAGAACAAAAAGTGTCCTATGTCCTTTCCCGGGACTCAAAGTATCTCCATGCCAAATTTCAGCAAAATCGGTCCAGCGGTTTAGGCGTGAAGAGGTAACATACAGATAGACACACTTTCGTATTTATAATATTAGTATGGATTTAAAAATTTCATTACCCATCAAGCCCCAAAAGCTCACCGGTGAGCAAGATACAATAAAATAACAATAGATTTCCAAGAATCCACTATCGAAGGATTAAAATAATGAAGACGCATTCGAATATATTATCTACGAATAATAAAGTAGGAATATATAAAGTATCCAACAATTAATCATATAACAATTGGTAGGTACGGTAGGCCACACGTCAGGTGTAAGCCATTCAAAACTCGCTCTTATAACGTGCGCGGTAAGGGCGGTTCAAAGGTCAAAATGTTACACTAAGTGTAACATTTTTTTATGTATGGCCCTGTGTACCTAGCTAGGTAGGTACTAATTAGTATGTAACAGGGTATTTGACAGATTTTTAATTTATTCTTTATTGTTTCTCTCCATGTTACACTTCTTACAACGTAAACAATAAAACAGATATGCAAATAAATGCCGCCAAGGCCAACACAATATTAGTGTGAACTGTGAGCCGATATTTATGAAAATTTAAATCCATTTTGTTTTATTGAATCAGATTTACATCCGGACACTGAACACATATTACATCCCAATTTTATAATAATTTATTTACGTTTATGTGTTGTTTTACAACACAAAACTCGTAGACAACGCGCCAACGTCACCCCTGCGCGGGCAGGTACACAAACTCCGCGAGTTTGTGTACGCGGATCCGCGCCGCCCGCTTCCCTGCGGGTACCCCTCCGTTGCTCTGCGCAAGTACATTAGTTTCACTACTGTAGGGATATTGATATACTGTGACTATGGTCTACCAGAGATGGCAAAAAGTGAGAAAATAAATTGACTCTAGCAATGGGGCATTTTCTTATTTTTTAAATTTGATTGTCAAACAGCTTCCATTTAAGTAACTAGATGGCGTATGGGTAGACAACTATCGGTAATACCAGGGAATGCCATCAATAATGGGATGTTTTCTTTTTATCATCTCCACCAGACGGCGTGACGGTAGACACTCACTAATTTTCTATTGGTTCCCCACCGATTTCAAATTATCTGCAGGTTGGCATTACTGACTACATGTTGGTCGTGTTTCTAAAAAATATCAGTGTACTGTCAAGTGTAATAATCAAAATAATTATCATACTCCTAAGCGATCATTGGCCTAAGCAATTAGGCCAGTATACTGGTAACAGCTTAGGAACACGCTTGCACTTGTCAAACTGAAAACATGATAACTGAAAGAATTTTCTACTTCTACTTTTTATTGTCGGTGTGGTTTTTATTATTTTTCCCCAAATTGTGTTATTTGGATTTTTGATGTTCATTATTGGTAAAATATTAGCCACTAAATATCTGTTATCTTGCACAAGTGCAGGTAAGATGTTGTCAAAGCCAAAATTCCTGTGACATTTGGTGTGAACAACGGAAAATAGGGCTATTTCTTCCGCGAGTTTTAACTAAAACATCGTTATTATAACTTTATTATCCTATTCATTGGAATATTATTGTGTCTTTTTCAAATTGAAATGTATCAAGTTTTACATGCTTTTGCCCAGTTATGTAGCAATTATTGATGGTATTCCCTGGTATTACCGATAGTTGTCTACCCATACGCCATCTAGTTACTAAAATGGAAGCTGTTTGACAATCAAATTAAAAAGCTAAGAAAATCCCTCATTGCTACAAAACTGGGCAAAGGAATGTAAAACTTGACACATTTTAATTTGAAAAAGGGGCAATAATATTCCAATGAATAGGATAATAAAGTTATTATGACGATGTTTTAGTTAAAACTCACGGAAGAAATAGCCCTATTTATCGTTATTCACACCAAATGTCATAAATTTTGGTTTTACAACTTCTTGCCTGCACTTGTGCACGATAACGGATATTTAATAGCCATTATTTTACCAATAATAAACATCAACAACCCAAATAACACAATTTGGGAAAAAATAATAAAAACCACACCAACAATAAAAAGTAGAAGAAGTTCCAAAGTAACATGGCCGCCATAAGGCCGTTCAGTTGTCAGTTGTCACTTTGACAAGTTTTTATTTTAACAGCGTGTTCCTAAACTATTACCTATATAGTGGCCTAATCGCTTAGGCCAATGATCGCTTAGGTTTAAGATATTTTGATTTATGTCATACTTGACAGTACACTGATATTTTTTAGAAACACGACCAACATGTAGTCAGTAATGCCAACCTGCAGATAATTTCAGATCGGTGGGGAACCAATAGAAAATTAATGAGTGTCTACCGTCGCGCCGTCTGGTGGAGATGATAAAAAGAAATGGTGAATGAAGAAAACAACCCATACCGGGGTAATAGGAACACAGATTAAGGATATATATATGTAACCTTAGCCAGTCATCGCGTGGCCATTTTGTGCTTCTTTTCATACAAGTAGTGTGCGTTTATTTTCTTGAATATTTCTATTAGTCGATCATTTCGAAGCACATTATTATACAGAAAAGAAAGTCATTTAGTTCATGATATCGTTAAACTATAGTTCAAGTAATGAGAATCCGTAAACATACGTAAAAAGCTATGCAATTTTTGTAGGCAAATTATTAATTGATGTGACATTTTTAGCACTAATGCCTTATATGGCATGAATAAGGGATTATTAAACTTATAAATTATCTTTTTAGCTTACAAAAATACCGGTTGAAAAGCCCAAAAAAGCCGTCGAAAAAAGTTTTGATTTTTGCGTTCTTGTTTGGTCCACCTCCAGCTATATAGCCAATCACAGCTCGCTATAGGCGTGACGTAAGCGCCCGCCATTTTGTTTTGCGATTCAGTGTGACTTCGTATAGTACACAAAAATATCGAAAAAACATTGTTGTATAGTGTTTGATTTACAAATAAGCATCTGAATTCTGATTAACCGACTTCCAAAAAACGAGGAGGTTATATGTTCGGCTGTGGATATTTTTTTTTTTTTTTTTTTTATTTTTTTTTTTTTTATTTTTGTATGTTCAACGATTACTCCGCCGTTTGTGAACCGATTTTCGAAATTTTTGCTTTGTTGTATTTGGTTTTACTCCAATTTGGTACCATGTTCACAAAGTGGTGACCTGATGATGGGATCCAGGAGTAATCGAGGGAACTCCTCGAAATTTATATGGAAACATATGGTGATTTTGGTTTTATGTGAAGTGTACTAAGAATATGCTACCAAAAAGTCAAATATTGGGTCAAGGTATACCATGGTTTCGAAGATGCTGAGAGAAATCCTGACTCCTTATAGATACACGTTTGGGAGTTTCGGCGTTGTTTTAAGAACAGAAAGCATATGCTACTATGCAACTCATATTCATCATCATAATCATCATCATCATCATCGTCTTCATCATTACCACGTCGTGTTAAGGTCACCAATGTCTCATGGCACAGAATAGATAATAGTACAAGGCATAGGTGTGGATATACTAATAATAATAATAATTTTATACTGTATAACAACACTTTGTTTAAATATACACGGCGGTCAGCACCGCGGAGGCGACGGTATCGCTTTACTTTATACTTTACTACTTTATATACAGATCGAATACTATACTAACTACTTTATAAAATTTTAATAGACAAAATATATAATTAAAATAAAGTTATTTTAAAAAGAGCATTTAAACAAAACAAAGTCAATAAGTGTCTTTTTAATTAGTTATACTTATTAATCGATAGATGGCGCACTAAGTATCGATTTGAATGGATTTGAAATTGAATTCTTGATTACAAGAACAGCTGTCAATAATTATGATAATATTATATTATATTACCAGCTGTCCCGGCAAACGTTGTTTTGCCATTTAAATAATTTTTGTTATGAAAAATAGATGTTGGCCGATTCTCAGACCAATATCCTCACAATATGCTCACATAATTTCATGAGAATCGGTCAAGCCGTTTCCGAGGAGTATGGCAACGAAAACTGTGACACGAGAATTTTATATACACACCGGCAAAATTAGCGGAACATAATAAAATTTTATTTTTTTTGAAAATTAATCGCTGTTTTTTATATATTTATTTATTAATTTAATAATTGATGATTAAAAAATAAAACTTATATAAATTTAGGGCATAAAAACGTGTAAAATTAAAAAAATCTGCAAAAATCTAAAATTAAGAAAAATCTTTGAAATTTCAGTAGTAAGTTTTTAAGTTAAATTCTTCATTTTTACTTAAGAAATGCCATGTTAACAGCGTGTAATGCCTTCTATGGATCTGAAGAGAGTCTGGATACACCATTACATGCTTGCATTTTGATTGTCAATCATTTCCTGTGGGATATTCTTCTACTCCTCCAGTAGCGCCAACTCGAGCTCCTGAACACATTTTGGAGCTGGAGTTTTAATTCGTACCGTTCACCCATTGATGTGCCACACGTTCTCAATCGGATCCACATCCGTAGACCGTGCTGACCTCTCCACCTGGGCTACGCTAGCATCATTTAGGTCATAATGCCCGATTTTTTTACTCTATGGACGCGCAAAAAATTGAAGTTACTACCTAAAACTGTGTAAAAGGCACAACATGCAGTTCTAGGATGTCTGTGCTATTGCCCTGTACTGTCAAAGTACCATCATTAACAATCATCAGCTCTGTGCGGGCTCCAAATCATATGCCACCCCAAACCATTACGAAGCCTGCATGATATACCACTGTTTCCGTTAAGTTTGATGGTCTATAGCGTTCCTTATGATTTATCCACATTCTTTATCGCCTGTCAATAAAATTTACACAGAATTTGCTCCCATCACTGTACAGCACACGATTTCACTCACTTGTCAAATTTTGATGTTCACGCGCAAATCTTAGCCTGGCTCTTTGGTGCCCTGTCTCAAGTTTTGGTGCCCTTGCTGGCACCTTTGAGTTTAATTTAACTTCTTTGAGTCTTCTTCTTACTGTACAATCACTTACAGGTACATCTCGGACCTGTTCCTATAGGTTTCATTTCTGCAAAGCAGTTTAAGGTCGATTTCTTAAGGCTTGTACCCTTACAAAACGGTTATCCTGAACCTTTGCCACCCGATATATGCCTTGTTCTCGTCTCCGAACGTAAGATCCAGTCTCTCTGTAGCGTTGAAATTTACGATGGACCACGATAGCCGACACACCTAAGGCCTGACTGACCGAACGGTAGGTGTGACCTTTCTCTATCGTGGTTACAGCTCTAGCAGTCGTAGATGCTGGAAAATCACTAATGTTGTATCTAAGCAATGTGTTCTTCCATAAACCAAACAATCAAATGAGCTGGCATACCTTGCACCCCGCTAAAAACGCCATTCTTATCAGAAACACTTACAACGTCAATCATCGAAAAACACTTAGTAGGGCATAATTGCAATAAAAATCTGTTAGCTTCCCAGTTGTGTTCAATATTTTATTTCTTAAATGAGCTTAGAAACTATAAAAAAGGATTTCACACAGCCCGACCCACTTGAATTCAAGTTGTGGCCCTTTTTACCTATGTTCCGCTAATTTTGCCGGTGTGTGTATATTAGATGAGTAGCTACGCTACATCCTATGCAAGTTTATACAATTTTTTATCTGATAGATCCTTGGATCGTGGAAAAACGAGACACAATAGCCTTTCTATTGTTATCGCAATCGCCGGTGACCGCTTGGGGTTTGAAGTATTAAAATTGTTAAATTACTTAGCACAATATGTTCACTTCACTGATAATATATTATTTTGTGAGTGTGAACTGTGTAATAAGATACGTAAAATATTAAGGTTTACCTACTAGTGTAACTAAAAAGAGTGAAATTATTATTATTTTTAACAAAAAATTAAAACCGACTTCCAAGGTAAAAACAATATTAACATTAATATGAACTAAAAAGTATTAAATAATTTTTGCTATCTAATAGTGCCTTTTCCGAATTCGGCTAAACCTTGACTATTTCTGTACTCAATCTTCATAATTTTGAAGTCGGTGCCAGTTCCAAAAGTTTCAAATATTCTGTCAGAGGACTGAAGATTCAGCTATCTGGTACCGACTTCAAAATAATGAAGATTGAGTACAGAAATAGTCAAGGTTTAGCCGAATTCGGAAAAGGCACTATTAGATAGCAAAAATTATTTAATACTTTTTAGTTCATATTAATGTTAATATTGTTTTTACCTTGGAAGTCGGTTTTAATTTTTTGTTAAAAATAATAATTATAATCTGCTTACATGTCCCGAACATATTATAAAAGAAAAACCACTCGAGAACCTGCCGAAATTGAACTGTAAGTACTTTTAAGGTATCTCTCAGGTAGCTCATGTTTCTTCTACAGGATGTTGAGATTACGTCACCTAAGCAAAAAATAAAAGAAAATGACAATCCAATCACAGAAAGCACATCTACTATACAAATGAAGCTAAACTGAAGACGGAAAATAAAAAGGAAAATGTAACAAAGAAAAAACACAGATCAAGAAATGAAAAAAAAAACATCCAAAAATGCAAATAAATCAGTAAAAAATAATGAAAAGAGCAGAGCAAAGAGGAAGAATTTTTTTTAATATACTACACATACTGTAACAGTGATACTCACAATAATTAGTACACTCTACTTACAACACAATCACCACATACTTACACACGTACTCGCATTCACAAACACCCACACGAAATACATCATACTTAAAATACAAAATACAAAATCTTTATTTATAAGCTTTAAAATACGTATAATAACAGTGTTTGAGAGCCCCCTTTAAGTAAAGTTTACCTGTGTTAGGGGAATCTCGCTCTGCCGAAAACGATAAAATTTAGAAAATATAAATGAGGCTAGTAATTGTTACAAGAAGAAATAATATTATAGAGTTTACTCTTTACATTTTTTATTTTTTTATATTTTTTATTTAATTTGATATACTATTACTTATCTTAAAAGCTATTCGGGAAGCGACTTATAAGACTTAGTCATTTAAAACACTCTTTCTTGCACATTTCATGCATTTCATGCACATTTTGTGGCTAACATAAGAATGTACTAATACTTTAATAAATTTTTAAAATTTGAAATGACATAATTATTTTTAAACATTCTGTACCTTGAACAAAGAACAAAGTGGTAGCTGGAACAAAGAAGCACTGACCGATTATTTTGCGATTTGTGCTAAGAGCAATGCAGTTTTGTTCTACGTCCACATTCGTAATTTTGTTGGTGGTATTTTGTTCCACCTCCATTTTGAAACTTTAAAATAAACGAAATCTCATTATATTTTGAAGAAGTAGTTTTTGATTCCACTTATCATTATAAACATAGTCATTTAAGTAATTGGTCGCCTTACGCATGCATCACAAAAATAAACATAAAAACCTGTCTAGTGAAAAATTTGGTCAATGGTCTATAGGACAATCTAGCACTCAGACGACGCACTGTCGTTGTACATCAGCGCTGCCGTGGTCGTCCAGCCAAGTCACAGACGGGTCGTGCTTGTGACTTGGAGGGGGAGGCTATAGCGCGAAGCGCTAGACAGGCGCCCCCCGCCGCGTCTCGCACCACCGATCCTCCGCTACGGCGACAATCGAGACGCGAGAGACGCCGACCAATCAGAGCCGAGTATGAGTATTAGGTAGACGCACGCGGGTACTGCGTCATTACAGTCGAGCCCGTGCTTTGCGATGTGTAACACGTACTATTCTCTCGCAGCCCGAAGTCGGTCTTGTTTAGGTCCGACCGAAGCTTCGGCTTCGGCTTCGGCTTCGGCCGCCTTCGGCCAAAAAAAACACCTTCAGCGAAGCCTTCGGCTTTGCCGAAGGTCCGAGCAACCGTCGAAATTGAACAAACTGTAAACTGTTACGAAAGACTGAGTGAGTCGTGAGAGAGCGACGGACCGGTCGTGTATGCAGAGGCCGCAGGGAGTGACTGTCAAATACAATAAACAAACACTAACTTCTAAATAAATCATTTAATTATTTATTAAGAAGTTAATGTTCGTTTATTTTATTTATTAGTCTAGTTTCGGTCTAGTCGAATAAAACAAAGACTGATTGATTGGTCTAATTATTGTTATTTCTGAAATAATTTAAAAAATATAATTTTTTTACAATAGTTCAGTCAATAAAGTAGTTGTAGAATGCGTGAGCGGGAGAGGTTTCTGCCGGAACTTATTTAGGGTGCTTAGGGATAAATCATACTAAGGCCCGTATTTTTGGTCAGTACTCAAGATGCATCTCGGTCTCAAGACACGGTTTAGGCTCTATGATTGGTTATGCTTGGTTTGGCTTGGCTGTCAAAATTTGGACCAATCACAGAGCTGAACCGCGTCTTGAGACCGGGTCGCATCTCAAGTACTGACTATTATTACCAGCCTAAAATTCCTGAAGTCTAGAAGGTGAGCCGGAGTGAGGGGAGAGTGCCAAAAGTCTCAATTTTTGGTTTTTGGCTAATAACTAAAAAACGATGCGTTGTAGCAAAACATTCTACGATGAAAAAAAAACTGATTAAATTCTCTATAATTTTGATTCTATACACTTTTTCACAATTCTCATCCATTTTCGAACTACACATTTGAGTAATTCCTTAAACATAATTAATTATTTGTAGTCCACAAATTATTAAGTAATGAATAAATCACGAAATCACAAACTTTTATCACCATAGCTCTAAATATCTTCATTTGTAAAACAGAACTAGGTAGCATGCTCCAAGCTAGGTCAGCAAGCCAGGACAGTTTGGTAAAAACTAGCTTGCTATCCTAGCTTGAAAAACTAGCCTCGTGTGTCCCGGCATATGAGACAGTCAATATAGAGGTAAACCTTCAATACTGAAGTTTTGAAATACTTAATTTAGCTTGTACTTTAATTGTAGCTTGTAGACAATATTGAACATAATTGTATCTAAAAAAGATAATACCAACTTCAAAATTTTACGTAATTGAGAAATAAAACTCCGTATCTCCAAAACTACTGAACCGATATTGTTGAAACTTGCACTATTTCCTAAGTAGAATAGTACCTAGTACAACAAAAAAGAATTACTGAAATCGGAATGGTAGTTCCAGAGATATGCGAACACAAACATAAAAACATACATACATACACTTATAATTTGGCACATTTGTTCAGACGCTGATACAGATTACAGACTAACATAATATACGAAAATTAGGCAGTTCTGGAAATATTATTACATACAAACGCGTCGAATTGATAACCCCCTTTTTTTGAAGTCGGTTAAATAATAATTACTGAATCGAGCTATTAAGATTATAAACCTTCGGCTTCGGCCGAAGGTCGTGGCGATTGCCGATTAATCGGCTTCGGCTTCGGCCAAAAATAGACCTTCGGTCGGACACTAGTCTTGTTGTAATAATAGTAGGTAGAATAGTTTTCATAAGTGTTGAACTCTTTGTAAATGTTCAATAAACTATTTCTGCCGCTATATTAGGTCGTATTGATGTGTGTATTTGAAAATCGACCAATTTTACAAACTCATAGCCAGGCAACGATTGGAGATAGATACAAAGTGTAAAGAACAAAGTTGTATTATATATTTATATTTTATTAGATTTTCTTATGTAGTACAATAAAATTTCGTACGAAGTACCGTTTTCGTAAATTAGTCTAAAAACCAAAAAATGGGTCTTTCTTTTGCCCCCCTCCTCTCCGGCGCACCTCGGAGGGGTCAGGACTTTTAGTATGTTTATCTCCTGACTAGTCCAAACAAAGTAGCGTAGTCATAATTTCTGCTTTCGACATTTCCAACCAGAATCATTCGTTTGCTAGGCTAACGGCGCGACGATAGACACTTCTAGATTTTCTATTGGTTAATGGTTCCCCACCGATCTGAAATTATCTGCAGGTTTGCATCACTGACTACATATGGTCTGTGTTTCCAAAAAATATCAGTGTACTGTCAAGTCACGAAGAGCATACGCCTAAGCGATCATTGGCCTAAGCGATTAGGCCAGTATACTGGTAACAGTTTAAGAATACGCAAATTGTCAAACTGAAAATTGACAACAGCTGACAGAGAGTTTTGGCGGACATGTCACTTTCAAACTTCTTCTACTTTTTATTGTTGGTGTGGTTTTTATTATTTTTTCCCAAATAGTGTTATTTGAGTTTTTGATGTTTATTATTGGTAAAATAATGGCTATTAAATATCCGTTATCGTGCACAAGTGCAGGTAAGATGTTGTCAGAACCAAAATTTATAATTCTTGTGACATTTGGTGTGAATAACGATAAATAGGGCTATTTCTTCCGTGAGTTTTAACTAAAACATCGTTATAATAACTTTATTATCCTATTCATTGGAATATCATTGTATCTTTTTCAAATTTAAATGTATCAAGTTTTACATTCTTTTGCCCAGTTTTGTAGTAATTGTTGATGGCATTCCCTGGTATTACCGATAGTTGTCTACCCATACGCCATCTAGTTACTAAAATGGAAGCTGTTTGACAATCAAATTAAAAAAAATAAGAAAATGCCCCATTGTCAAATGTCAACTTGTCATTTTAATTGTAAAATGTAATCTCGTTGGCTGTCAAGCGACAGGCTGAAAGGAGAGCACTTGGTTTGGTTACTAAAATTAGTTTTATTCAATTATTATAATTTTTGAATCAATTACTATTTATTTATTTAAAGTTTAAATAGGTAGTAATAATCTATTATTTGTCATTAAAGTGAAAAAAAGGAACATTTATTATGGAAGACTCTTCAAGACCCAGAAAAAAGCTTAAAGCGGTGAGTTTACAAGTAAATAAGCATTTGAATCTTAATTTATCCTCAAGGGAATAAAAAAATAATAGTAGATACCAACTACTATAGAAAGAATGCTAAAATTTCAGGAGTACAAACCTGACCCAATTTGTTAATAATTTTTCTTAATTTTGGTCTATTTTAATAATCTTTCCTTTATATTAATTTATTCGGTTGTTAGAAAATTATGATTATGAAATAAAATAAGTAAAGTTAACCCTGCCTAGTAATTTAAAGTAGTTGATATCAAATAAGTACCTAGTAATTAATGTGCGAAGTAGTAGTTAATGTGCGAATAACTGCTTCTAAACTAATGACAGTATTAACAAAATTGAGCTTAGTCCTAAAGTGCAAATACAAGCAAGATTATTATCACTGTACAGAAACATAGGGAATATTAATAGGTAGCAAATTTTTTTTAACATCATAAAAATTTCACATTCATGCTGAATGTTCTATTTATTTAATTCTAAATGCATTAAATCCTTCGATCGCGGATTCTTGGAAATGCTATTGTATTCTATTGTTGTCGCGATCACCGGTGCTCTTATGGGGCTTGAAGGATTAAAATTTACACATTTACAGCCCAATCAGGTCTTTCTTAACTTATCTGAAATATTGAAAAACAAAATGAAATACAAAATAAGTAGTATTATATTATATCACTTTTCATTAATGAAGATGGGTACTAGAATTCCAGTATATGTTTTGGGTAGTGTCTCAAAAGTAGGTTCAGATGTTGCTACCTAAAAGATTTTATTATATTAAACAAAAATTATTCTGGAAATAATACTCCCATTATGAGAGACTCCATATGAAGCTAAAACCCTTGCTTCATAACAGCATTCACAAGGTTTAATATTATAGAGCTTCCGACTAAAGCAAGTATATTATACTAGCCATTGTTTTTGTTATGGTTCAGTCTATGTGTAATTATAATAATATTATATCCTCAAAATCATACTATTTACAGAACTAACATTTTCAATAATAGAATGAAGCTACATGACCTGTTTCCCCCAAACTGGTTTGATTAGTGCACGACCTTCTGCTAAATTATATTTTAGAAGCAAGAAAACAAACACGCATAAATGAATTTAGCACTTGCTTCAAGAGAGTTTCATTATAATGAAGTGTCTACTTAACTTTGGCTTGTTATAAAAATGAGGAAAATGTACAGTTGTTAATTTTTTTTTTTTCAGCCACTGCATTAAGTCATAAGACTCGACAAAAAGCCAAAATTTAAGTACCGTTTAATGCTGTCGAATTTATTTACGTCAAACTTTTGTTAGAGGTCTATAAGTCAAACTTGATTGCTACTTAATTTGAGGTGTGCTTTTCACTCTCTGTCAGCGATTTAGAGGCCCCCTAACGCTAAGACGCGCTTATGTACTATCAGAGAAGTTGATTCCTATGCAGATCGAGGACCTACGTAGTTTGGTTGCGTTACGTTAAACCCAGCCGACAGATCACAATTAACATTGAATTGACATATTCGACCGAATAACGTTGGTCTATCAACTGCATAGGAATCAATTTCCTCGATGGTACATCCGCGAGAACAGGTAAATAAATAAGGAAAGTAAGCAGACTAGTAAACGGCCAGATTATCGAATGTATAACGTGGTATAACTGTTATGTCATTCACCACAACACAACCAGTAACCAGTTGCAGTTGGTGCTTTCTACGCGCGGGTTGCGCTCCGGTCGTTAGCATTATTTCGCGCGAAAAAAAAAACCGCGATGAGTCTCGAGGAGAGAAACAAAAAAGTGGCGGAAACATTCGAAAAATTCAAAATTGCAGATTGGGGCAATGGACATGTTAGAACGGTTTGTTAATTTTTTTTAATTATTTTAAAAAATCATAGTTTAAAGTCTTCTTATTGTACAGTTTACTTCACAATAAGATGGTTATTTTTCAAGAAAAATCCATTTAAAAATCCTTTTGCACGCCAATTAAAAATCTCATTTCTGGTATTGTTTATACTTTCACTCGTGTTTCTCACAAGATTGCATGAGAAACTTTCCATTTCCTATATTATAACGTAATAAATTACGTTGGATCTTCAACACAAATATTTTTTCGCGATCTTTCATTAAAATTATTAATTAAAATGTTCCCATCAAAATTGTATTACGGCCGTACTCACAGACATTTAATTATGATTAAAGTTTAATTTAATAAGGTGTTAGACAGATAGGTAATGTATAGGGCTTTTGCCTAATTCTTCATAAAATTAGTAATACAATATTATTAATGTTCGTAAGTCGTAACTGATCGCGGCAGCAAATCTAAACTTAGCCTGGCTATTTTTATTTATATGCCTGTTAGAATTTTATTTTAATTTTAAATATAAAAGCAGTCGATTTAAGATCGACATGCCTATTATTATTTTAATTTCGTAACTTTACTTCCAAGAAATGTGATTTCATTTAAATTTATTTCCGGATTTAAAATAAATAATTATTAGCGCAGAACATAAAATGTAATATTTGTTCCAGTTAAATAATAATGGATGTTCTGTTATGCATATTTACGTAAAGCGTTGCTTTCTCCGAACGAATGATATTAGTGAATTTATTCATCCATCACCTCAATAATCCATAACATACAAATATTATCCATACTGATATTATAAATGCGAAAGTGTGTCTGTCTGTCTGTTACCTCTTCACGCCCAAACCGCTGAACCGATTTTGCTGTACTTTGAGTCCAGGGAAAGGACATAGGCTACTTTTTATCCCGGAAAAATGTACGGTTCCCGCGCGATGAACGAGTTTTGGCGCAACGGAGTTGCGGGCATCAACTATACGTGAAAGTGTGTGTGTCTGTTAGTTTTTCATGCTGAAACTGCTAGATATTTTTAGTCTTTAGACAAAGTTTGGTGTGAAGATACTCTGAGTTACAAGAAAGGACTAGGGCAGTTGTAGAGGAACTTTTACGATTCCTATTATGCGTACTAGTTTGTGTAAATATAGGTTTGTGTAACTGTACCTAGTTCCACAGATTTTTAAAAAAGAATAATAGAATTAAAAACCTACAATACTTACTACTTAGGTATCTACCTAAGTAAGGTCCGTAACAAAGTAGTCAAATCTAAAACAAAGAATAATATACAAGTAGGTTATCATGTAAATCGTAATATCATAGCGTGTATGTAAATTGAGTGGTAACTCGCTATACTTATTCGAGCTAAATGCTTCTTAAATAATCCTTCGATCGCGGATTCTTGGAAATCTATTGTTATTCTATTGTTGTCGCGGTCACCGGTGGCCGGTGTCCTTATGGGGCTTGATGAGTTAATATACTTTATAATATGTAAAGCGAATTGATCTTAATTATAATCGACATCATGTTTTATGTTGCTAATTTTTCTAGGAACAATGACCCCAAGCAAAAACGTCAGTGCCGACCACTATTATCAGGACGGCCACTCAGTACATATTTTGTTAGAACTAAGAGTTGCTCTTTCTTTGGCTAAAAATGTTTATGAAAATAGCTGGTCGGACTCGGTTATGATTTTTAGTCAAGGTCATAAAAGTCTTAAAAATATTATGTTAAATATAACGTAGTGCAGGACAACTTTGGTATAAAGTGTCTCTACGAGCCTAGACTTCAAGAAATCAAGAAATACTTATTTGAATCTAGGCAATAGGCATGAATATTATAGGATTCTTGATCAAGTCCTTAGGAAAAGGAAGTAAGACCTCTTAGAATAAGGAAGTATTCTGAGGAATAAAACTAGATTAAGTGCTTACCTTGATCCTTCTATAGATTAATTATTAAGTTATAGATTATAGACCTATTTACCTCTTAATTAAAAGTTATCTAGGTCGCAAAATGTTATTGTATATGGATCAGATTATAGATAGAATAATCTTTATTTCCGACAAAATTTACCATTTAGCCAACAACAAGGCTGCAATGATACTTTGTAAAGAAGTTCTTAAATTAGAATACTCCCATATGTTACGTCAGAGACGCATAAAACTAAGGCCTATTGAATTTTAAGGCCCTATATTTTCTTTGAGCAATGAATACACGCCAAAATCATCCTTATTCTCAACAATAACTGATAATCCTCTATTCTAGTGTGCGCAAGTGGCGACGAACGTGTCAGAGCAGAAGCACCAAGTGACCAGAGCTAAAAGGAGCAAAGCGCTCGGCAGCCGCGCCTTCCGAGGCAGCACTGTTTGGTTCACCGGCCTCAGTGGTGCGGGGAAGACCAGCGTCGCCTTCGCGTTGGAAGCCTATCTGGTGTCGAAAGGTAGGTCTTTGAACAGTAGTACCAGGGGATCAGAGCCAGGAGTAGCAAGGTACTTGGCTGCCGCGCCTTCCGAGGCAGCACTGTTTGGTTCACCGGCCTTAGTGGTGCGGGGAAGACCAGCGTCGCCTTCTCGTTGGAAGCCTACCTGGTGTCGAAAGGTAGGTCTTTGAATAGTAATAGCAGGGGATCAGAGCCAAGAGTAGCAAGATACTTGGCTGCCGTGCCTTCCGAGGCAGCACTGTTTGGTTCACCGGACAGGGGTGCGGGGAAGACCAGCGTCGCCTTCGCGTTGGAAGCCTACCTGGTGTCGAAAGGTAGGTCTTTGAACAGTAGTACCAGGGGATCAGAGCCAGGAGTAGCAAGGTACTTGGCTGCCGCGCCTTCCGAGGCAGCACTGTTTGGTTCACCGGCCTCAGTGGTGCGGGGTAGACCAGCGTCGCCTTCGCGTTGGAAGCTTACCTGGTGTCGAAAGGTAGGTCTTTGAACAGTAGTACCAGGGGATCAGAGCCAGGAGTAGCAAGGTACTTGGCTGCCGCGCCTTCCGAGGCAGCACTGTTTGGTTCACCGGCCTTAGTGGTGCGGGGAAGACCAGCGTCGCCTTCGCGTTGGAAGCCTACCTGGTGTCGAAAGGTAGGTCTCTGAACAGTTATACCAGGGGATCAGAGCTAACAGGAGCAAAGCCTTCGGCAGCCGCGCGGCGCGCCTTCCGAGGCAGCACTATTTGGTTCACCGGCCTCAGTGGTGTGGAGAAAACGAGCGTGGCCTTCGCGTTGGAAGCATATGAGTTAAAGTTGCAGCAATTGATAAGGCAGCGTTAAGATAGTTAAATCGTATTTAAGAGCGAATAAAAGGAAAATTTTATACGATGATTTCAATTAATTTCAAGGAGAGGTCTAAAATAAATACAAGGAAAAAATATTGAACAAAAAACACCAATGATAATGTCTTAAAAATAAAGAGATTTTTTTAAATACGAGTTCCAAAGGGTAATACATTCAAAACAATTAAACTGGGGTATTTTTTATTTTTTTCATAACATATGGATATAAACAATATGAAAAACCGTTGGACCCTTGTTCTCAAACCTAATAAAAAGGAGCGGGCAGCTAATCATATTTTGCCAATAAGATCCTTTTATAATGTTCTGTCAACATAATATGACATTCAGAGTTTTAGTAACCAAATATAATCGATAGAGAGATAAGATTACCAATAATCTCCATAATCTCTACATTGATATTGTGAGTTATAACTGAGTGCTAGAGCACTAGTAAAAATAATAACTCCCACACCGGTTTCGGTAAGCGGTGGCCGGTTTCATTGAAACCAGGCCATTTACGCAGGAGTAATTTTATAGTGCCCAAGTGTGTGCACAGTACACAAGAGCACTCTCTATTCCTTTACTCTCATCTCAGTGGGATGGATGACCGACACGACTGGCGAGAGATCAGGACCGACTTTTTACATGCCCATCCGACGCATGGATCATCTTACTTGTCTGTCAGACAAACAGGTGATCAGCCTGCATTGTCCTAACCAAACTTGGAAATAATGTTTTCCAACGCGGGAATCGAACCCACGACCTTCCGAGTCAAGAGCCGCGCTCTAAACCACTGGACCACGGAGGCTTTGAGAGAGAAAAAAAGAGCACTAGTAGTCTGTTATTGTCACGAAATGTCATGACCGAGTAGGTAGAGTTTCCAGCCAGAGTGAGACCAGTGTCAGCTATGGTTCCGAAAGTTTTACCTATTGTAAATTTAATTATTTTTTTCTTTTCGTGAAATTAGGAGAGGCTTTGGTAAATTTTCATGTGTTGATGCCATTGGAGAAATGTTCCTATTATGTACTATTATTAGTTAAAGTAGTGTCTAAATCTCTACAAAGAGCGATGACGAGCATGTAGAGGAGAATATTCGTCAATGATTGCCAACGATCCGCGTCGATGCTATGATAGCTGACATTGTCATCATCATGGTGACAATCATGGTTATTGGATACCCATCATTATATAACCTGGAGAGGAGTATTTAGGTACACCTGTTTAACTCAATCATGGTGATTGGTGGCAAGCAATCATGGTTACCTTACCCATCATCATATAACGCCTTTACACCTGTTTTACCAACAAATGCTGTTATCGTTCAGTTTTACAGAGTACAATAGCGTAAAGTAGAGCTATGTAGGGTAATAGGAGCCTAATTAAGATAAACGCAAAATGGTTTTGTAGCTAAATTATTATACGACCTCCATTTTAACTAGAATATACTATGTTATATACATGACTAGTAACTACTATATGAATCGATTAGTTGTATTAATACATGATTAAAGCTAAGTAAAATTTTGTGCATAGTTTTTTCCATCTAGATTAAAATTTTGTCTCTTAGTTATGTGCTCTCTTTAAACTGCTCTTCTTGCTATGCATTTGATAGGACGATAAAATTATAGAGGTACATAAAGTTGTTAAAAAAATCGATTAAAAATAAAACAATGAACTTATCACGCCAGTTGCAGAGAGGTCGTGTGAGTCATGATTTGCTGGTGCAAAGTGGAAAAGGAAATGCATGACTACTATACATGTTCGACAGATTCGATGTATCATAATATTATGTACCTCTTTTGAATCATATTGATGAGCTATAAGTTAGACTTAGAGCGATAGGCCGGTCACAACTCACAAATCTCGTAGAAATTCGGTGATTTACCTTACTTGTCTTACCGTACAAGTTGACCCTTTCATTCACAAGAGCGAGCTAGAGGTAACTCCCAAGTCCCAGACATTTAGCTTAGTACGAGATACCTTAACTTTTATGCGCGAGTGAAAGATACCTTTCTTTCGAGCGAAAGAGACCCATTTAAAATGAAATGAAAAATAAAATACGATCTGGACGTGTGTAATCAAGGATCTGTCGAAGTATGTAATCAAAGACCCTTATCTTTGGCCCAAACTCTAGATTTAGTTTTCAGTAGAGTCTTTTACTAATGTTTTTCACTTATTTAAACTTTACGTAAGTGGTTTATGCAAATCACTCGGGTTTGAGGTCAAGAGACTTAAGGTGGTTCGTTTTCCATAGTAAAGTATTTTTCTATTTACCGGCGAATGGAGCATAACCTTAAACTGAAATTATATCATTTGGCATTTAATATGATGTTTATTTGCGGCAAATTATATGAACTAGTTAAAAATAGTATAATAATCGCATAAATCAGTCGAAAATTTAGTACAATTTTGTTAATGTGTGAGTGTACACCGACAGTATCGTATGCTAAGTTACAAGTTTAGTTGTGTGTGCGGCTACGTTGCCAGGTCGCTATGCCCGTCCCGTACACTGTTGCCGTTCTTCTCGAGGATCACGTCTTGGATCTTCAAAAAACAAATCGTCATCGTGGGAGCTTGTTTTGTTTGTGCCATTTTTTATAAAGGTGTTGCCAATTTTACACTTTTGATGCTAATCTGATAATAAATAATAATGCGTAGTCCCATTTGATTTATAATCGTTATTGTAGGTAATTTTATTGGAGAAACGTATCTAATGAGCATGCAAAATATCGTGGATGAGATGATGCCGAAATACAAAAATCGTTTAAATATTAGGTATTTATATTAAATGTTTACTTATTTATTTTGTTGTCGAAAAGGTACAAAATTAAAGAAAAAGCAACCAAAACCCGTAAAATAGCAACTTTGTTTTTTATTCTCATTTTCAGTCATATAGTTTTTTTTCTAGTTATGTATTTTTTGAATGAGCCCGATAATTAAAAATAAAATTATAATTTTCTTTCACAGAGTATTTTGTGGGTGGGTGGGACACATGAAGTGAAAGTGAATTCACCATTCATTTCTGAATGGTCTTCCAGCTGCACCCAACTCCCTAGCACGAGAATAATTATTGTCGATCTAGAAGAAATAGATAAAGACAAGAAATAGCTATCGTCTCTTGGAAAATAGTTCCTGTTTTAAAGTAGATAAGCTCGTAGATTCATCGACAATATAAATAATTTTTAAGAATGTAAGTTTTTCGAGCAACTTTTACGACCTATTGTTTTGGAGCTCAGTTAAATAAACATTTATGAAATGTTACACAATTATTTGTCTAGCACTTTGGCGATGTAGATTCATTGAGGGTGGAATTATCAATTTTCCCACGCTAAACAATGGATAGTAAAAACAGTTCACAAAATGCATTCCTTCGATCGGAGATTCTCGGAAATGCCATTGTATTCTATTGCTGTCGCGATCACCGGTGCTCGTACGGGGCTTGATGGGTTAAAAATAAAATAACATTGACAATGAATCTACGACCTTATTTACGTAGGATCTTTTATCAAAAAAACTATAGTTATATTTTGTCTACGAAGATCGGAAACTCCCCGTGCTAAGCAAGCAGGTTCGCGCGGATTTTATTTTCAAATAATAAAATACATATAATAATGTAATATAATAACTGCAATAGTAAAAACATGTTTTTTTAGAACTCGCACAAAAATACATAATAAATTTCACGACTAAAATCTCTTATTATTATATATTTGCATAAAATTACAAAAATACATATAACAAATTAAAAGTTCAAAAACAGATTTCAAAAAAGATTCGAACCCGTTACCTTCAGAGTACAGGTCAAAACGCTTACACACTCGGCCAAATCACGCTGTAGAAAGCAAGCGAAATTTACTAACGGTTCTGTTTACGATGAAATCTTTGTATGTGTGTGTGAATCACTTGCGCGCCGCTTCGCCGGTGCTAAATGCACAAATATGGCGATTTTAACATTTTAAATATCATCTAAGTATTGTTAGTTACATCAAAAATATTACGCTTTTACCGGTAAACATTTTACTTCCTGAAAATTTGTTCTATTTTCTTGAAAATAAAATAAAATACGCTCTATCAGGACTTTAACGCCATCTAGTGGCGCAGCAGTGCTTAGCTGACCGTGACGAACCACCTTAAGGGCGTTCCCTCCGGAGATTCCGTAATTGACCGTATTTAAAACCTTATAAACTCATAATCTGAAAGCTACAAAGTTATAATAAAATACAGCAATAATCTTCAGTATATCAACATTCCTTTTGTCGTTTTAAATTTTCTATTTTTGTTTCTTAAACTCATGATATCAGCTTCCAAAGTAATACCAATTTGTTAAAATTCAAGCATAAATTCAGCATCTCCTTAGGATTTACAAATTACTTTTATTTGAAACTCACGCCAATAGATCGACAATATCATAAACTACATATTCGCCGTTTAAAATATTTTTTAGGACTATTTTGAACTAAGATAAGTAAAAATAATAGGGTTTTGGCGCGATCTCGGCAACGCGGCAAATGTATGGCCAAGGTCGTTTGCTCGGGGGACGGCCTTAAGATTACTTCCTGCAAGTTATAAGCGGAGATCCTCATTTAAATGTAGTTAATCTAGAGTCCTTACATCTGTAATTCTAGCTTGATCTTTCTTAGGAATGTTTTTAGATTAATAAATAGAATTGTGATAAATGATAATTCAATAGCGCAAACACTAACATTTTTAATGGACAGAATTTTTTCAATGGACAAGATTGTATCTAACTATGTTTTTTTAACGGGCAAATGGCCCACCACACATTCCCACCACTGCAACTCCTGTATCGCCAGGGTCGACAGTGTAGGTAACAAACCACGAAAAACCCTTGGATATTATGATCTCAGGGGTGTGTGACAAGCTTATTACAACAATGTATAAATGTTGTGCCTTAAATATCTAGGTATAACATTTTAGAGAAAAAGCTACCTTTTATTCTTTCTCTAGCTCAGATTTTTTAAACCCCATACAGGAGCAATATATTGAAAAAGTCTACTATCATGGCTATAAATGTTATATTTTTTTATTTTTAGGTATACCCGCATACGGCCTAGACGGAGACAACATAAGGACGGGTCTCAACAAGAACTTGGGCTTCTCGAAGGAAGACAGAGAAGAGAATATAAGAAGAGTGGCAGAGGTGGCCAAACTCTTCGCAGACAGTGGAGTAGTTTGCTTGTGCAGTTTTGTATCGCCGTTCGCTGAGGTTAGTTGCTCTATAGTATTATTATAATTTAGGTATAAGTTATAATTACTTATAACCGTTAAGTTGCCAGTTGCGCATTTTCGTGATAAAATTGCCCAATGTCCTTTTCAGGAGCACCGAGTATCTCTATTTTTGATTTCTCGTCCATAATATTTTTATGTAGAGTATGAGTACACTAAGCAGAGGCGGCGTAAGGCGTGGGCGGTGTGGGCGACCAGCCACGGCCTCGCGGTCTAAGGGGCCTCGCACCCCCTGCACCATGAGGTTTTTTTAAAGGATTTGCAAGTTTTGATACTCATATAATCATAAAAAAAGTTTTATAAATAAAAGTTTTATTATCGAAAAATTCTTTCTCTCCAAAAATCCGTCTTCTTGCGTCATCCATCAGGAGGCCTAGCAAAATATATTTTAGGGGGCCTCGCAAGATATATCATTTCTTGACACTAAGCCTAGACGAGTTGAGAACTTGAATGTTAGTTCACCCTAAGTTAAAACGACGCAAAACAGACAATATGTTTTCATGTGAATAACATGACTATGTAGAGTTGTCGAAAGAAGACTTCGTACTAAGCTTCTCTAACTCTACTTTTAGTTAATATTTAATTAAAAATTATTTTATTCACCACTAGTTCTTCATGCCCCGCGCGAGCACCGGTGATCGCGAGAACAAAAGAATACAATGGTAATTCCTAGAACCTCCGATCGAAGGATTAAATGACACCCGCAACTCCGTTTCGTCAAAATTCATTTATCGCGCGGGAACCGTTCATTTTTATTTTTTCGGGATAAAAAGTATCCTATATCCTTTCCCGGGACTCAAAGTATATTTCAGCCAAATTTCAGCCAAATTGGTTTAGTGATTTGGGTGTGAAAAGGTGACAGACAGACAGATACAGTTTATGATGAGATAGGGTATACGAGTAGATTATGAGTTTTTGGAACTAACTTAATTTGAACACGCATTTTCATGTCCTTACAACCCTTTTTTCTAGTTAAAAAGTAGCCTATGTCCTTTCTCAGGCTTTAGACTATCTGTGTACAAAATTTCATTACAATCGGTTCGGTAGTTTTGGCGTGAAAGCGAGACAGACAGACAGACAGAGATACTTTCGCATTTATAATATTAGTATAGATTGCTATGGTTAATTTCTCTTATTTCTAGGATCGCGATGTGGCCCGCCGTATCCACACAGACTCCGATCTGCCGTTCTTCGAGGTGTTTGTGGACACGCCCCTCGAGGTGTGCGAGCAGAGGGACACTAAGGGGCTCTACAAGAAGGCCAGAGAGGGACAGATAAAGGTTTGTTGTATCTTCATTTTACAAAATAAGAGGGGGAGTTCACCTTATGGAAAGAGTTAAGAGACTACCGTCGCTCATGGACACTTGCAACATTAGAAGAGCTGCAGGTGGATTGCCAGCCTTTAAAGAGGGAATACGCTCTCTTCGTGAAGGTTTGTAGGTCGTATAGGTCCGGAAATACTACTGGTGACAGCATTTGTAAATTGTTGGTGTAACGACACTGAAGACTTGAAGAAAACTTAGTGTGGTTTTCCTTATTAGTTCCAGAATATAGAGTTATTAATGAGAGTTACTATTATTATCGTCTTGCTAAATAAAATATGTTACATGATGAAGGTATATCATTTTACTAAGAAAAACAGTTTTAATCTGACTTATCATTACGTCATAGTGGTTACAAGTTTGACGTGGAATTTCGACATAACACAAGGAATAAATGTCATATTAACGCATACCAAGTAGTTTTTTCACTTCTTTGCCAACACGTGTTTGAAACAAATAGTCTTATGACCAAATTATACTTGTTATTCGATACTATAGTGCGATATAGTATCTTAATATTATTATCCGGTGAACGCTTAGTATGCATAGAATTGGTAAACAACATTATTAATATTTTCCTTAAACATGATTTGTCGGTTTTTATGTAGGTTTTTATACAGGAAACTATTGATAGGAACTCTGTCGTACATTTTATAGTCGTTAGTGATAAAAACTACTTAGTTTTTACCTAGTAATTAGATTCTGAGTATAGTTTTCATAACAAAATGTTTATTCTGGACAAAATTACATTTGCACTGTGCAAATAACCAAGAGAAACTCGTTTTTACTGTTTTATTCATAATGACATTATAAATACAGTACATTGTACGTTTTGTATTTTATTATGTAGTCACAAATTAAGACATTGTGCAATGTGCACTTTCCTGAAACAAGATTTTATGATTTTCTCTCAAGTTTGAAAAAAATAAAATATACATTTGTTGATTTATAGATACAATATTGCATCTAGTTCACCTTGGAATATTAATGAATGTCTAATAACTAGAAATAATCTGAAACTGCAATAATAATTGGACTATATAATCATATTATTAACGATTTTTCTTATAAACTGTATTTTATGCTCTATCAATTTGTTAGGTTCAAGGCTAGGCTCTTGCATTCTCCCGGAAAATGTAAAACCCTTCTATATTATCTGAATGCTACGAAGCCATAACTTTATAATAGAATGATTAAAAAGTTAAAATATTGGATTTAGATCAAACGAAAGAAATACCAACTTATTAATCATTTGAGAACAGTAGAGTAGTAATCTTAAAACTTATACATAACATATTTAAATAATATTATCATTCTTTATATCTTGACAGTAATTATAGCGGTTACATTCTTAGAACGCCTCCGTGGTCTAGTGGTATAGAGCGCGGCTCTTGACTCGGAGGTCGTGGGTTCGATTCCCGCGTTGGAAACATGTTATTCCCAAGTTTGGTAAGACAATGCAGGCTGATCATCTGATTGTCTGACAAGTAAGATGATCCATGCGTCTAATGGGCATGTAAAAAGTCGGTACTGCCGATCTCTCGCCAGTCGTGTCGGTCTGCCGTCCCACTATGTTATGAGAGTAAAGGAATAGAGTGCTCTTGTGTACTGCGCACACACTTGGGCACTATAAAATTACTCCTGCGTAGCTGGCCTGGCTTTAATGAAACCGGCCACCGTCACCGAAACCGGTGTGGGAGCTATTATTAGTATGGAGTTATGGACGAGCGCCAACTTTGTCCAATCCAACCAACGAATAACAAAACTACAGGAAACATAACTCCCATACTTCAACCGTTTTAAATTTGGCTCCTTTTCGAACACTAAAATATGACAATTCAGATTCTCGCCAAGGTCGTTTCCCAGGTAACGTATCATATTGCGCGCTGGACGACAGCCTGCGCGGTTATTGTCACTGTCACAGTTATGAAACAAAGTCGTGGACAATAATTGTCAATAGCGGATGGCATTATGCAGTATACACCAAACATAATATTATCTACTATCACGAAGAAAGGAGTACATAATTATTATTTTAAAATCAAACATTTTCCTCTGATCCTTGTATCGTTAGACGTTTTCAGATTACAAAAATATATGTGCTAAATTATTACAGAACTAGCTGTTGCCCGCGACTTCGTCCGCGTGGACTTCAGTTTATAGCGCGCGGTGTACAGTTTTTTACAAAACTGCGCAGTTTTTTGAAAAGATATGTACAGTTTTCGTAGAGAACTGCACAGTTTTTACAAGAGATCTGTACAGTTTACATACAGAACTGCACAGTTTTTTCACAGAACTGCGCAGTTTTTCGAAAAGATCTGTACAGTTTTCGTAGAGAACTGCACAGTTTTTACAAGAGATCTGTACAGTTTACATACTGAACTGCACAGTTTTTTCACAGAACTGCGCAGTTTTTGGAAAAGATCTGTACAGTTTTCGTAGAGAACTGCACAGTTTTTTCACAGAACTGCACAGTTTTTCGAAAGAATCTGTACAGTTTTCGTAAAGAACTGCACAGTTTTTTCACAGAACTGCGGAGTTTTTCGAAAATATCTATGCAGTTTTCACAGAACAGCGCAGTTTTTCAAAATGATCTGTATAGTTTTCATAGAAAACTGCATAGTTTTTTCACAGAACTATGCAGTTTTTGAAAAGATCTGTCCAGTTTTCGTAGAGAACTGCACAGTTTTTACAAGAGATCTGTACAGTTTACATAGAGAACTGCACAGTTTTTCACAGAACTGCACAGCTTTTTCCCAGAACTGCGCAGTTTGTTGAAAAGATCTGTACAGTTTTCATAGAAAACTGCACAGTTTTTATACAGAACTGCGCAGTTTTTTGAAAATATCTGTACAGTTTTCGTAGAGTACTGCACAGTTTTTACAACAGATCTGTACAGTTTACATACAGAACTGCAGTTTTTTCACAGAACTGCGCAGTTTATTCACAGAACTGTGCAGCTTTTTTTCCAGAACTGCGCAGTTTTTTGAAAAAACCTGTACGGTTGTCGTAGAGGACTGCACAGTTTTTCACAGAACTGCGCAGTTTTTCGAAAAGATCTGTACAGTTTTCGTAGAGAACTGCACAGTTTTTTCACAGAACTGCACAGTTTTTCGAAAGAATCTGTACAGTTTTCGTAGAGAACTGCACAGGTTTGTCACAGAACTGCACAGTTTTTCGAAAAGATCTACAGTTTTCACAGAACTGCGCAGTTTTTCAAAAAGATTTGTACAGTTTTTATAGAAAACTGCACAGTATTTATACGGTACTACGCAGTTTTTCGAAAAGATCTGTACAATTTTTCACACAACTGCACAGTTTTTTCACAGAACTGCACAGTTTTTTCACAGAACTGCGCAGTTTTTTCACAGAACTGCGCAGTTTTTTCCCAGAACTGCACAGTTTTTTGAAGAGATCTGTACGGTTTTCGTAGAAAACTGCACAGTTTTTTACAAAACTGCGCAGTTTTTTGAAAAGATATGTACAGTTTTCGTAGAGAACTGCACAGTTTTTACAAGAGATCTGTACAGTTTACATACAGAACTGCACAGTTTTTTCACAGAACTGCGCAGTTTTTGGAAAAGATCTGTACAGTTTTCGTAGAGAACTGCACAGTTTTTTTCATAGAACTGCACAGTTTTTCGAAAGAATCTGTACAGTTTTCGTAGAGAACTGCACAGTTTTTTCACAGAACTGCGGAGTTTTTCGAAAATATCTGTGTAGTTTTCACAGAACAGCGCAGTTTTTCAAAATGGTCTGTATAGTTTTCATAGAAAACTGCATAGTTTTTTCACAGAACTATGCAGTTTTTGAAAAGATCTGTCCAGTTTTCGTAGAGAACTGCACAGTTTTTACAAGAGATCTGTACAGTTTACATAGAGAACTGCACAGTTTTTCACAGAGCTGCACAGCTTTTTCCCAGAACTGCGCAGTTTGTTGAAAAGATCTGTACAGTTTTCATAGAAAACTGCACAGTTTTTATACAGAACTGCGCAGTTTTTTGAAAATATCTGTACAGTTTTCGTAGAGTACTGCACAGTTTTTACAACAGATCTGTACAGTTTACATACAGAACTGCACAGTTTTTTCACAAAACTGCGCAGTATTTCGAAAAGATGTGTACAGTTTTCATAGAAAACTGCACAGTTTTTATACAGAACTGCGCAGTTTTTTTAAAATATCTGTACAGTTTTCGTAGAGAACTGCACAGTTTTTACAACAGATCTGTACAGTTTACATAGAGAATTGCAGAGTTGTTTCAGCTGAGGTGTGACAGCTAGCATTGTCGTGATGTAATATGATTCTGCGTTGTCGGTTGTCCTTTCTTATTTCTTCAAAGACTTCTGGTAAACAAATGGTCGTATACCATTCAGAATTAACCGTTTTACGATTCTCTAATGGCACTGTAGCCACATGTCCATTAATTCCAAAAAAACAGGCGACCATTTGCTTCAAAGTACTTTTTGCACGAGTAACTTTTGTTGGTTTCGGCTCATCTTGGAACACCCACACCGTTGACTGTTGTTTAGTTTCGGGGTCATATGCATAGATCCAAGATTCATCACCTGTGTAGATATTATAAACGGCTTTTGACGTACCACGGTTGTATTTTTTTATCATTTTTTTGCACCAATCGACACGAGCCCGTTTTTGATCGATTGTCAAGTTGTGCGGAATCCAACGCGAACATATTTTTTTACAGCCAAATGTTCGTGTAATATCTTATGTATGCTCGTCATACTTATGCCTAAGGACGCCTCTATCTCGCGATATGTAACATGACGATCACGCATTATTAGTTCCCGCACAGCATCTATATTTTGTGGGACAACAGCTGTTTTTGGGCGACCTTCTTTATTTTCATCCGTGAGCATAGACCGCCCACGATTAAACTCACTGTACCAGTGATAAACAGTGGTTTTTGATGGTGCTTCATCTCCAAAAGTTGCGGTGAGTTGAATAAAGCACTGTTGTTGATTTAGCCCACGCCGAAAATCGTAGTAAATCATTGCACGAAAATGTTCACGCGTTAAATCCATGGCAAATGAAGACACGCAATTTTTAAAATGACACCACAATGGAAAAATAATTGACAGTCACATGAAACAAAATGTATTCTTCAACCAAATTACTTTTTGAATATTGTTCTTGTAAGTGGCCAGTTCCGGATACATAAATAGCAGCCTAGTACAGAATTGAAATAAAAAACTTACGGTACAGATGCAGATTTTCGTAATCTCTTTAATTTTCTGTCATTACTCATACAAAATATATCATGAATAGGGCCCGGAAAAATATGTACTAAAAATCCGAAATATGTACATAAAATATGGACTAAAAAATCGAAAATATGTGAAAATATGGAGTATTAAATAGAAATATGGAAAAAATATGGAGTATAAAATTCCAAAAATTAAACGTTGTTTTAGTGTTATAGGTAAGAAAAGAGTCACTCGTGACAGTTAACAAAGAGATAGAGGCCAGAAATATGCTATGCTGGCTTTGCCTTTGCATATTTGGTAGGCCAGAAATATGCTATACTGGCTTTGCCTATGCATAAATGGTTTGGGAATAAACATATGTGACAGTATTAACTGTACAACTTGCATGACATGCTGATCATAATATTGTAACCATGACAGCACGTAACGCACGTCATGCTGCATGATTTGACGTGGGAGAGCCGTGCTTTGGCACGAATGGGCCGGCTCGACCGGAGAAATACCACGGGCTCACAGAAAACCGGCGTGAAATAGCGCTTGCGCTGTGCTTCGCCGAGTCATTGAGTTTACTGAAGGCCCAATCCCCTACCATTTTCCTTTCCCTGCCCTTCCCTCTTAAAAAGCCGGCAACGCACCTGCAGCTCTTCTGATGCTGCGAGTATCCGTGGGCGACGGAAGTTGCTTTCCATCAGGTGACCCGTTTGCTCGTTTGCCCCCTTATTTCATTTAAAAAAATGATCGTCTTGGGTTCGCTTAATATTGGCTAAATGATCCCTGCACGTCACCACTCACAATTCACGATATTTTTTTACTTCAGTTTTTGTTTAGCCATGTCAGTAACATGACCTTCAGCATAGCTGAAACTTTATTTTCTATTTCTTCAATAATCTTCTTTGAAAATAAAATACCGAAAAAATATAATAAATAATAATATAAAACGCGAGAGGAACGAAATACGCAGCCGCATGGTGGCGGGAACGTATTTTTTTTTGTATTTTAGTGAAAACATGGACGATTGTGACATTTTCTTGTAAAATATGGACTTATCTTTGTAAAACCCTAAAATATGGAAAAATGTGGAAAATAAAACTTGGGATTTCACAGTCTAAATATGATAATTCGTGTAAAAACACATTCCCTAATCATGACTATTAAAGTGTATGCTACATAAACGAGTAATCTGGCTCGGCATCCAATTCAGTTCGTTTCTTACTAAACGAAGTACGAACGGCATGATTATAAAAATAAGATACTCCATACTGATGTCAGTCAGACCCCCGGTTATGAATTATGATCAAATTGTTACATCTTGCATAACACTGTCCATGGCGACTTTGTAAAAATTTTGTAAATATATTATTTTTTGATTATTGCATTTTTACAATAACATGTAAACTTAGTAAGATAAACACAAAGAGACCAGCTTAATTTTACGCCAATACCCTGGCATCCAACTTAAATAAACCATCTTTTTGGGCATGTTTTTGGGTCGGAAAAAATACAAGAACTTTACCTAAGCATAATTTAAAAAAATCACTTACTTATGAAACTTGAAAGGTTATTCCTGTATTAAAAGTCGTATCTGTATGACTTCTACACCATTTCACAGGGCATTTAAGCATTTTAACAACGAAAATTTTGTAAAAAGCTACGTAAAAATAAATAAACCAAAAGTAAACAAATTGTAAAATGAGTGTGACAATAATTATCATGTCAACCTGGTTGAACATCACTCGAGTATATATACACGAAAAATGTGTACCGAACACATGCATAAATGTGCATGTATTCGGGTCACATTTTGTAGCCATTTGGTGCACTTTTTTTGACGGAGTTACTCTTCCTGTAGTTTAAAGTTCACTGAATCCAACCATCTCAATGTACAAAACTACCTGCTTTGCAACCGGACTATTGTAATACTTTTATTCACTTCCGTTTCCTCTCCAGGGCTTCACCGGCATCACTCAGGAGTACGAGCGACCGGAGGCTCCGGAACTGATCGTCCAGACGGTCGGACAGTCCATAGAAGAGTCCACCATGCAAGTTATCAAGCTGCTAGAGTCACAGGTATACGACTAAAGTCCAAAGTTGAAATATAAATAGCCACAAAAACATACATACTAATTATTATAATTTATAAATGTGAAAGTGTGTCTGTCTGTCTGTTAACTCTTCACGCCCAAACCGCTGAACCGATTTTGATGAAATTTGCCATGTAGACACTCCCGTCTACATCCTACATGTCCCGGGAAAGGACATAGTTCTCAGCAGACAGGTTCCCGCGCGATAAACGAGTTTTGGCGCAACGGAGTTGCGGGCGTCATCTAGTGATAAATACAACGAGTACTGGTTATATTTTAACCACAGATCAAATGTGTAAATAAAAATCGGCCAAGTGCGAGTTGGACTCGCGCACGAAGGGTTCCGTACCGGTATAGAGCGAAAATAGGTAAAAAATGTGTTTTTCTGTATGGGAGCCCCCCTTAATTATTTACTTTATTAAAATTTTATAATTAACTATTAAAGTACAATTAATAAATTTAAGGATTTTGTGAAAATTTCAAGTGCCTAGCTGTTACCATTATTGATTACGAGCAAAAAGGACCAAAAATATCACGTTCCTTGTATGGGAGCCCCCCTTAAATATTAATTTTATTTTATTTTTTGTATTTGTTGCTATAGCGGCAACAGATATACACAATCTGTGAAAATTTCAGAAGTCTAGCTGTAGTGGTTCTTGAGATACAGCCTGGAGACAGACAGACGGACAGACAGACGGACGGACAGACGGACAGACGGACAGACAGACGAACAGACATCGAAGTCTCAGTAATAGGGTCCCGTTTTTACCCTTTGGGTACGGAACCCTAAAAACAATAATCGCAAGACTTCTTGAGATCATATTATAAAGACAGCCTTCTTAACGGCGAATTAAACACAAAACTTCACATATAATGGCAAAAATTGTGTTATTCTGTAGCTGCGTCTCTGGTATTATCAGAAGTGACTTTAATCGAAAGATTATAATAGAGCTTACCTGAAAAGTGGTGAGTCTAAAAGGATATACTAGAGCGAAAGAAAAAAGTTGCTTTAGTATTTTATCAAATATACTTAATAAGGAAAGAATATTTTATGAATTACTCGAGTCCTAAAATGTGATTATATCAGTGAGTAGAGAATTGACAAAAATATCTCATTTGCAGATCTTATCATAATTCTATCAACAACCTATAAGATAATTTAAGTCTGATCATAATCAGATGAGGAAAATATAATATAATAATCGAAATTCTAAGTAATCTATCTCTCTAGCAATACGAAATTATAAAGCGAATAGTAAGAAAGTGTCTTCAAGTAAATAAATATTGAAGAAAGAATAATATACCCCCCGTTTTATAAAATTTGTGTCGGCCTTATGTACTAGCACAACATAAAAATGAATGTGCTTTTTTGTCTAATAAGCCTGTTTGGTAATATAATTACTCAATAAGTAGGTTATTAACTTAATCTATCCTTAGTAACCGTACTATCACTTTGATGTAATATTATTATGACGATTGCGATAGATTTTATGTAAGTAAATTATATCTAAAGATATTTAGGATTTTGAATGAGATAAGTGAATAATTTAAATAATTTAATATTTGGTAGGTTCAAGGTATAATGGTGGATTTGTTGTATATTAGTAGATTTATTGTAATATTTTCGAATAAAACTAATGTTACTATGTCACTGAAAAAAATCCCCTCTTCATTCTCCAGTCCACAGAAGATGCTAATTGGTTGGTGGCAGCGGCCAATGCCTTTATTTTTTTTAATTTATTGGAACGAAGTTCCTTATGGCGCGTCCGGCGTTGCGAAAGGAGGCTAGACGGAACGATACTTGACCTCGACACTTTTTATTAGTACCTACCTAGTAGGGGCAGAGGGCTTTGATAGTATTCCTGTGCGTCAAATAGATGGCGTTTTTGAGAATAAACAGCGATATCTACCGGACGTTTATATAAATTTTATTAAAATTCCACAAAAGTGTCGTTGTTAGTATACCTGAGCGTCAATAGGTGTCCCTTGATACTTACCTCTCAAGTTTTTTCCAACATTATCTGTCAGTAAATAATCTAATATATATAAATCTCCTGTCACGATGTTTGTCCGCGATGGATTCCTAAACTACTTAACCGATTTTAATGTTGTTTTTTTTTAAATGTGTGCTTTTTTCCAACTTGAGAGATATAGGATAGCTTAGATCTTTAATTATAATCGCAATTTTATTTTATTGCAAATTATTTGTCTATAAAGAGCGACCATTGTTTATGCGACACGGGTCACGGGATAGCGATGGACGTTGCCATGGTGACATACTTATTTAGTCACTAATTCAATAAAATAATACGGACGATATACTTTATATAATATGGCAAAGAAACGTTTGCCGGGACAGCTAGTAACATTTAAATTTTAATCCTTTTACATTACAGGGCATAATCCCCCGGTACGAGAGCGCAACTGGAGTGGAGGAACTATTTATATACGGCAACCGACTGTCCAGCGCCATGGATGAGGCGGAGACCCTGCCGCACGTGGACCTCACCACGCTAGACCTGCAGTGGGTGCAGGTTAGTGACGTCATCATAGTCATGAATCGCCTCCGTGGTCCAGTGGTTTAAATTTTAAATGAATGTTGTTACTGACTTTTTATTGTTTACAGGTCCTATCAGAAGGATGGGCTTATCCACTCAAAGGTTTTATGAGGGAAACTGAATATTTACAAGTAAGTACATATTTTTTTTGGATTGTCATTGTTACTTTTCATTTATTTTAAAATAAATGAAAAGTAACAATGACAATCCAAAAAATAAATGATAAGCTTTATCTACTTTGCAAAGGTTAGTCACGGAATTATTTTAGTGATAAAATATTATAACATACTCGGCATGTAACTTTCAAAAGGTTGCGGTCTTTGTTATGGAACTTTTCAAAATTATCAGACAAATATAACAATCACCTGTTATCCGCTGTATTAACAAATTTAAATACTATTAGGAAACGACCTTTCAGAAGAGGCTTATAAAGCTAGCAATCAATATTACTAAATAAAATGAGCGTGACACTTCAGTGAGGAATAAATTAATCCCTGTTGTGTAACACAGTGGCAACCGCTTCTATCGAAACAGCATAATATGCTTAACCCATCAATCCCCAAGCGGCACCCGGCTGTCGCATAACAATTGAAAATGTATTGTGTCTGCGATTCCCACGATCGAGGTATTAACTATTAATTTAATATAATCTTCTTCTTGACGACCTCTGTGGCTCAGTGGTAAGCGCGTTGGACGCTCAAGCCGGGGGTCGCGGTTTTGAATCCCGCCGACGGAACAAAAAGTTTTCAATGTTCGGGAACATTTCGGGAACACATCCAGACCCGGGGGTCTGGATGTGTATTAAATATGTGTATGATATTATAATAAAAATCTTAAATATATGTATAGTATAAAAGTATTAAAATATATATTTCCGTTGTCTGGTACCTGTAACACAAGTCCTTTGGGTACTTAGCACGGGGCCAGACTGACGTGGTGTGAAGCGTCCTTAGATATTAAAAATTAAAAAATCTTATATATAAAATTCTCGTGTAACAATGAGTAGTTAGTTACCGTACTCCTCCGAAACGGCTTTACTGATTTTTACCAAATTTTATATGCATATTCAGTAGGTCTGAGAATCCGATTACTGGCTACGTTTTATATTGATAAGTGCATTTGTTGAAAAAATAATAGTAAATTATTACAACTCGAGACTGACGGCGACCATTGTTTGTGCGACGGGATAGCGATGGACGTTGCCATGGTGCCATACTTATTTAGTCACGTCAATAAAATAATATGTGCGAAATCGGAAATATTTTATAATATGGCAAAACAACGTTTGCCGAAGACAAACGACAAACAAACGACAGCTAGTTAATTTATATGATTTTTGGACTTGGGAACTGACGCTTAAGTTTTGTAGTAAGTAAATCAAAATGTAAACCTTACCACAAGAATGAGTGATATATTATATCCTATTTCAGGCTCTACACTCCAACTGTCTGACACTGCCTGACGGGTCTCTAGTGAACCAATCAGTGCCGGTAGTTCTACCAGTGAGCACGGAGTTGAAGGAGCGAGCGGCAGGCGCGTCGGCTTTAGCGCTGCGGTACGCGGGCCGAGCGGTGGCTGTGCTTAGGGCGCCGGAGTTCTACCCGCATAGAAAGCAGGAGAGATGCGCGAGGCAGTTCGGGATATATCATAATGGACATCCGTATATCAAGGTGTGTAGAAGAAACTGAGTATGTATTGGGTGCTCTAAAAGCCCGCAGGTACGCATACATACACGCACATTAACACGCACGCACGCACTTACACACGTACTATCAGGGAGGTTGATTCCTAGGCAGATGGCAGGACCTAAGTAATTTGGTCGCGTTACGTCACACCCAGCCGACTGATCACAATTATTAACATTGAATTGACATGATCCGACTAAATAACGTTGGTCTGTCAACTGCCAGGGAATCAATTTCCTCGATGGTGCATAATATTTAAAAACCAACAGTGTGCCGAGTGTGAGTTTTTTGTTTGACATTCGATCGTGAACGGGTTTGGTGTTTACTAAGATTTTGTATGGGAGCTGGACTCACTCCCGTGAGCATCGCTAGGTGGCGCTGTGCATATCCCATACAAAATCTTAGGAAACGCCAAACGCGTTCACGATCGAATTTTAAACAAAAACTCACACTCGGCACACTGAAGCACACATTTACACGTGCACGCACGCTCACGTTTGCACAAAACTCTTAACCCCACGTTTAGTACGAGCTACTCCTAGTTTGAGTGACGGTGAATCTACCTACGTTTTGCAATGCTTAGACTTTTGTTAGATCGTTTATGGTAGAAAAAATCCATACTAATATTATAAATGCGAAAGTCTTGTCTGTTACCTCCTCACGCTCAAACCGCTGAAACTATTTTGCTAAAATTTTGTGTGGAGATCTTTGAGCTCCAGGAAAGGACATAATTTTTCATCCTGGCAAAATGTACGGTTCGCGGCGTGATGAATGAATTTTGGCGTAACGGAGTTGCGGGCGTCATCTAGTGACTTGTATAACTTATAAATAATAATTATGGTCTATCTCCAGATGATAGAAGAGTCCGGTGACTGGCTAGTGGGAGGCAACCTAGAAGTGTTCGAGCGTATACGCTGGGACGACGGCCTCGACACCTACCGCCTCACGCCCAACGAGTTAAGACAAAAGTTTAAGGAGATGCAGGCGGATGCTGTGTTCGCTTTCCAGGTAAGAGCCAGTCCACACGGCGCGTTGCGTCATCGCAACGCTGCCGTTGCGTTGTTTTACACACGAATAACTAAGGTGTTCACACGGCGCGCTGCGTCGTCGCAACGCACACATGGCGGACAGCAACCCCCGAGGCGAAGCGGGAGGGGGTGTTGACGTTAAGACTGCTTCGTAATAACGCTGCGATGACGCAGCGTCCGTGTGGCCGGCTATGCGTCAAACGGCAGCGCTGCGTCGAAGCAACGCTGACGCAACGCGCCTTGTGGCCTGTTGTTGTGTTCTAAAGTCCAGGCACTTTTTTTAATTCCTAGATGGTAGAGGAGCCTATATTATGCTAAGTATGTAACACTGTATACACGAAGGCACTGTCACTAGACAGAAATGTCGATTGCGTCCAAACTACATTTGCAACTAACTATCGCGGCTCTGTACACACACAGATATTCCATGTTTACACTGAGTGTTTAGTGTCTGGTGTCGTCGCTGTATCATTACCATTAGATTGGCTGATAGTTGACACTCTATAACTAAAGACCGGTCACCGAAAAGGGAACAATTTTGTTACACTTTATACGCTACTATACTCGCGAAACATTTAACGATATCTAATTGTTTCTGCACGCGTTGCACGTAAAGACCGAGTGATTGATTTATAGTAGAAAAAACAATACTATAATTAGATTCCAACCAAAATCTCTCCCCGTTTTATGGCCGGACTTTTTATGAAGTTTCATTAAAACATTTTTATTATTACATTTTACTTGTTAGTCTTAAACTCAAAGCCTAAGGAAAAATTAAGAAATATACTGCGTTAAGATAATAAGTGTTTTTTATTGTTTTTACAGTTAAGAAACCCCATTCACAACGGCCACGCCCTCCTTATGCAAGACACACAGAGGCAGCTCGTCGAGAGAGGATATAAGAAGCCAGTATTACTCCTGCATCCACTTGGTAAGATATACAAGTTGGGACAAAACTATGTGATAATACTTTAGGGTGCGTAAATGAGTGCGTATTATAGAGTTATAGAGATTTTATAGAGTTCACTGTGAAAGTAGCAGCGCTAAAAGAACATTTTTTGTGGTTTATATGGGCTAGCGCCCGGCCAGCGTCATGCGTTTTCCCATACAAAAATATAAAAAAAGTTTCAGCACATACTTTCACAACGAACTCTGTATAGGATAATAAGTCACACCCTAAAGTATTATCACTTTGTTTTGTTACTCAGTATAGTTCATTCTTTGTGTGTACTGACCAAGCGAGCGGCCTCGCGAGGCAGTTTCGGACATTTGCCGCAGTACGCTTGCCGCGCGAGGGGTCCTCGGTTTGTAAGTTTTTTAATTCGAGGATGCCTCTCGCGGCAAGGCCGAGCCACCGCCGTAAGGCTTAGCCAGCAATCAGCATCGACGCTCAGTTTAACTTGAAACGCACAACTAGCAAGCGACGAATAAGCGAGGGAGAACACTACCGACGTGTATGCGCGGCAAACGTACCGAGGCGCCTTTGAGCATTGACGAAAATCGGCAACGCTCGGCTCGGGCGAGGCAGCGCGTGCGTTTGCTTTGGGCGAGGCACGTCTTGACCGACCGAGGATTTGTCCCACGAGGGCAGCCTCGTCAATCAGTACGCGGCTAATGACAATAATGATATTCCCAGGTGGCTGGACGAAGGACGACGACGTGCCTCTAGAAGTCCGGATCAACCAGCACAAGGCGGTGCTGAGCGAGGGTGTCCTGGACCCACACACCACCGTGCTCGCTATCTTCCCCTCGCCCATGATGTACGCTGGACCCACTGAGGTATTTTTTTTATTAAAGTATTTTTAATTGTCTATGGGCTTTTCGTCCATATCCTTTGTATTTCCCTTTTTTAGCTGCTGGAGGGTAAAAATATTGCAATTTGCAGTTCTTTGTTTTCATAACTACGAAGCTTACGAAAACAGCTCTTCTTGTGGGTCTCTTTTGCGCCTTAACGGTAAAAGAAATATTAATATAATATTATATTTCTTTTACCGTTTTTATAATTTAATTTAAGGTTTTATTATTAAGAAATAATAAATAATAATAACGGTAAAGAAGCAAAGCAACTGACTATTTGCGTTTGCACCAGCGTGCATGCGTCCTTTTAGCGTATTACTGCACGCAGCGTTCTTCAATAATATTAAACCTTTGTATTGACCTTATAAGTTAATTATGGTCTTTTGCAGGTCCAATGGCACGCCAAATGCCGCATGAATGCTGGAGCCAACCACTACATCGTGGGCAGAGATCCCGCTGGCTTACCGCATCCTGGCGCGCCCGGCGACTTATACGACCCCCGACATGGCGCCATGGTGCTCAAGATGGCGCCCGGCTTGAATGATCTTGAGGTAAGCAGGCCATCTTGTTGAAGATTGGATAAGATGTCGGTCTTAACAAAATAGGGCGTAAACAAGATGATGAGCCGACTTAAACGACCCCTGATATGGTGCCATGGTGCTCAAGATGGCGCCCGGGTTGAATGACCTTGAGGTAAGAAGTTTCACTAACTTATTAAAAATTGGATAAGATGTCGATTGTAACAAAGTAGGGCGTAGACAAGAAGGTGAGACGACCTACGCGACCTCCGATATGGTGCTATCATGGTGCTCAAGATGGCGCCCGGCTTGAATGACCTTGAGGTAAGCAGGCCATCTTGTTGAAGATTGGATAAGATGTCGGTCTTAACAAAATAGGGCGTAAACAAGATGATGAGCCGACTTAAACGACCCCTGATATGGTGCCATGGTGCTCAAGATGGCGCCCGGGTTGAATGACCTTGAAGTAAGAAGTTTCACTAACTTATTAAAAATTGGATAAGATGTCGATTGTAACAAAGTAGGGCGTAGACAAGAAGGTGAGACGATCTGCGCGACCTCCGATATGGTGCTATCATGGTGCTCAAGATGGCGCCCGGCTTGAATGACCTTGAGGTAAACAGGCCATCTTGTTGAAGATTGGATAAGATGTCGGTCTTAACAAAATAGGGCGTAGACAAAATGGTAAGACGACCAGCAGGCAGCACAACCCCCGACACTACGCCATGGTGCTCAAGATGGCTCCCGGCTTGAATGATCTTGAGGTAAGCAGGCCATCTTGTTGAATGTGTGTTGAGACAAGATGGAGGCATTACCCAAATGCGCGTGATCGAGATGGCAAACTTCACACGATATCTTAACAAAATGGCGCTCGCACCATAAAAAGTCCTGCTGGAGTTTTATCACGATATCAACGTTTCTCTCATCTAATTACCTTGCTGGTTCTTATAGCTTAAATAAAATAGGAAACAAAATTATTTATTTTCACATTATTAATAACTATAATATTTTAAGAGAACTAATTTTTTGAGCAGTTATTTAAATATTTGAGATGTTATTATGATCAGTTAAAAAAAATATTGAGCAGTTATTTAATTTTATGGCGGTTGATTAATTATTGTGACTGTACAATATGGACAGTAATAAAAAAACAATTGAGCGGTAAAAATGAAGGAACGAGCGGTTCGATAACGACTTAACAGAAGGCCTACTGAACCACGGATACCGAAGCGCAGCCCCCCGCCAAAACAAAAACAAACACAATGCAGAAAGTCCAAGAGTAGGTTAGGTTAGAACTTAGACCACAGCACAGAGGGAGCCGAGCGAGCGCAGCGAGCGTGCTGCGGCAGCAGCCGGCGACCGTCTTATACTTTCGCTTTATAACGGTACGGTTCATGGGTGAGTTCGACTCGCACTTGGCCGATTTTATTATATTTTTCCACCTCATTGTATAAAGAACTGCTTAGAATGAGATACCTAACTGACAAATTCCGATTTGTTACTACCCACACGTAACCACTCATTCATTAATTTTTACCGCTCATTTAATTATTTTACTGTTCGGTAATGTTTTCAATTATCCATTTCATTATTTTTTACTACTCCTTTTTTGTTTACTGCTTAGTTTTAACTGCTTAACTAGTTATTAAACGTGCCATTTATAGTTTTTAACTTACAAAACTGCAATTTACAACTGCCCCTTTAAATCAGTGCCATATTTTAATGTAATATTAAGATTATTGTACAAAATAGTACAAATATGCAGTGCCGTAGTTTCAGAATAAAACAGTGAATATTAAGTGAAAGAAAAATACTGATTATCATTTATGCTTCAGATTATTCCATTCCGAGTGGCGGCTTACGACTCGTCTGTCAGTAAAATGGCTTTCTTCGATCCCACGCGCAAAGAAGACTTTGATTTCATATCAGGAACAAGAATGAGAGGTAACAATATTTTAAAATCTTTTAATTTAGTAGGTACTCTTAAATGCCTGTTCTGTTCTTAATTTATCGTTATAATGATCTAAAGGCAAGACCTATAGGCCCAATTTCACCAACGATTGTTAAAGTTAATGCTCGAATTAGTATCACATTACCGCTTTCGTTTTGCATAATATGAACGAAAGAAAATACATGACGGGCGCAGCCTTTTTCGACTGTAATAATAAATGCCATTTCAAGTTTAGAATTGCTTCCAATGTTTTGTCTATTATGACGATCGAGTTAACCGCTATATCGAAAGCTATTTCTTACATTCATTCAATAAATCAATCAAAGTTTGTAATATTTACGGATTCAAAAAGTTCTTTGCAACATTTGGCTCGATGTACCTCGTCCTCACGAGGTACACCGATAGCCTATTCTATATTGGAGGACATTCTAAACTTGAGAAGGAATGGGAAAGAAGTCGCCATACAATGGATTCCATCGCATATAAATATTGAATCTAATGAAATAGTAGACAGGTTGGCTAGAGAAGCCATCGTTGACGGTACGCCGATTGACGTGGAACCATTGTATAGCGACTTCTTTCCATATATTAAAAAGAAATGTTTTAAAGATTGGCGGGAGTACTTCAATCAAAGGTCCAAGGAAAAAGGAATTTGGTACGCAACTATCCAACCCCAATTAAGCACCTACAGGACGTGGATCGGTCAATGCGGGTTGAATAGGAAGGACTTAACTTTGGCATTACGACTGCGCGCCGGGCACATTCCGTCAAAGAAGTTTGCTTTTCTTATGGGTAAAGCTCCCACTCCCATATGTGAGATCTGCAATACACAAGACGATATTTTCCATATATTGACGGAATGTGTCCGGGGCGCAGACTTGAGGTCGCGTCTCAATAGTGATTATAATGTAGGCAGTATTAACAGTATCTTGGCTGATCCATCTTCTGAGGCTGCTAAAATATTATATAATATTCTAGATATATCTCTTAAACATCCCAGAGATGTATAAGAGATATATCTGGAATACATAGTATGTAAACTTTAAAATGAGTTATTCGTTGATTGTCACTTACTTAATAAATATTGAATACCTATAGGGACGGCATTATCGTTTTAACGATAAAGTCCTTTTTTGTATAGATTAAAAAAAAAAAAAAAAAAAAAAATACATGACATTTTAACAAGCTGTTAACACTAACAGACGTTGGTGAAATTGGGACTTAGTCAAATTACTGTCATGTCATAATTTCGACAACAAAGAAAAATATAAAATGTTCGGGATTTGATATTAAGACATTGCAAGCGCATTTTTGATTTGATTTTTGAGCGCATCCAAAATAGGTTTGCTATAACTTTGACCATTGTTAACAACTTGCGTTCGATAATAATTTATCGAATGCAAGTTGTCTGAATGTCCAGGTTCAGTAATGAATATTTCTTTTTGTTCTTAGGTTTAGCCAAAGCAGGTAAGGAGCCGCCGAAAGGTTTCATGGCGCCGTCCGCATGGAAGGTACTTGCCGAGTATTACCAGTCGCTAAAATCCAAAATGGACACAAATTGAGAGAGATTATGACGTAATAAATATACAGGGTGAAGTTGAAACGCTGCCTAAATTATGTAAGTAGGAGTAAAATCGCGTTAACATATTGCTGACGAATAGATGTGTTCATATCATTGTCAAATAGGCGTTTATTGTATCTAAAATATATTTTATGTATGAGAAACGTGAAATGTTTGTGTATGTAATTTTTGTAAACGTTTAAATTGACACCCTATATAATATTACATAGCTACAGCAAGTTAAATTATCTTAAAGTTTATAAATCGATTGTATTACATTCCGCGTGTTAATATGGTATTTATTTTGTGTATCACATTCCTAAATAGTTTGCTGATAAGCACAATTTTTTTAACGTAAAAAGGTAGCAACTAATTAGTTATTTAACGGTCTGTCAGTTTTGTAGGTTTATAGACCATAAAAAACTGACTGACATGAGACTTCTTTGGTGTAATGACTAAGGGTTCAATTTCAAAGCAAGTGCAACAAAATATTTGTCACCAAAACTTGTAGTATTGACAAAATATGGCAACTATAAATTATATTATTGTTATAGTCTAAAAATTATTTATAGGAATTCAGTTGTTTCAAAATCTTTTGTACTTTATTGTACCAGTATGGTTGTTATTTATTTTATTTTTTATATTATGTATTAAGAAATATCGCAATGAACTATGATTATTATTTTTACACTGTACATAATTAGACATTTTATGTTACACTTGTTTTATATTACATACAGTTTATAAAACGTTATTTTTAACTGTTTATATTATTTAAAATTTTAAGGATAATTATTATGGTGCTTGTAATTTTAAATATACAATATTAATATTATTTATCTTTTTTTAAAATCCCTACAGCGCAAAAGAAACAAACAAGAAATAAAAAAAATCACTCTAAACTTTTAACAAAGAATTTAAATGAATTTATATTTAAATGTATAAACGTTACTCATGCACGTTAATATGTTAATATAAAAAAAGTTATTTGCATTTAATAATATGTGGAATTTTTATTACAATTTTCATGCATTATGCAACAATATTTTCGAGATTCTTCTTGGCTCATAAAATTTTGCTTGGTAATTGAAAGTAAATTTTGTAAAATATAGATAGAATGATCTAGAATAGAAAAAGATAGATAGATGATGATATAGAATGATTAAGTTCTAGGTCAAAGTTATGGTATACCGTGTATAATACATATAAAATGGGCATTGTCCAAAAAAAATCACATGTACTTTTTATATATTTTTTCGTTAAAATAGGGTATTTTAAGAATATAAATTAAATAATCTTGAAATTCATTGGCTAGTTTTTTTTCAATAAATTTTTAAAGTTTCGCTCTGACGTCATCATCGGCGGCCAATTGACCTCTGCAGTATGTTTTTTCTCCTTTCAATCTTATTAATTATAATGGCTGGTTCGTTAAATGCAAGTTATTATTATGTGAAAGCTGATACGAGAAGCTTACCAAAAGTTCGAAACGTAATGTTGGTCGAATTTATTGCTGATTTAACGCCATTGAAGGTCAAACTAAGGTTAAACATATTTGTTCAAAAATATAAGTAACTAATGGGTATTTTTTTCGTTTATATACAGAAGAGCGATCACTGACCTTATTCCTCGAAATGTTTTTGTAATGAGCAAAATTTAAAAAAAATGGACCATCCCCATTGTGTATGTATATGACATACCTAATATTATGTGTAGGTAAAGCACGGTCCCCCGCCCGCTTCTCGCCTCCCGATTAACATTCTATAAAGTATAAAGCAACTAGATTTTTATCAAATCTCAATAGAATCATTAAAACGCTTTTTAACATCAGCCTCGTAGGTCAGAGATTACAATGTAACAAACAAACGTCAGACCTTATCGCTTATCAACAAGTATAATTTACCCGAAACTCGACCTTATGTAATACAAACATAGTGACTATACACTATAATAGTCAGTGTGTTTGGGGTGATAGTGTGGTGTAGTTGTGTATAATGGCTCTTAGGATTCGAGTGAAGAGTTTCATAGATAGAGGCGTAAATGAACTGTCTAGGAGGTGTATGGGACATTATCCCATAGATGAACATATTTTTGGATTGACTTCTGAACAACAACAGGTAAAATTATTATTTATTTATTCAATGTTTTAGTAATGAAGTGGTAAAATCTACATAACGTGTCGGCGTTTTTACCGTTTTTTACTTCATTGTTTTATGTATTATGATGTAAAGTTAGGCGCCAAAAAATCCTGTCTATTTCTGAACTTATGCATATTAAAGTGATGGCTTCGTAACATTATCCTTAGGTACAATGAGCAAGACAATTATTATCAAGTTATTTTAAAGGAAATTGCTTTAAAACCTTGGTAGGACAGGTCACAGGACCTTGACATAATACCTAATTTACTTTGTATACCTTGTAGCTTATAAAAACAAAAGTAAGACAATAATTATTGTAAAGTGTACCTTAAGTATGTACTTGGATTCTATGACAACTATTATAGTTTATTACTATGTTTAAAACTACTGTACTCTGTTTTCAGTTACGCCAAAGTGTGTTCGACTTTGCTCAAAAAGAACTAGCCCCTAAAGCTGCAGAAATAGACAAAGAAAACAATTTCAAAGAGCTCAGGGAGTTTTGGAAGAAACTGGGCAATTTAGGTGTCTTAGGTAAGTTACGAAGCCGTACTAATTAATAGTAAAATATCAAGTGTGTTTGTCTGTGTCTATGTTACTCCTTCACGCTTAAATCGCTAAACAATTTTTGATGAAATTGGGTATGGAGATACTCTCAGTCCTGGGAAAGGTCATATTATGTTGGAAAAATGCACGGTACCCGGTCGATAAACGAATTTTTGCTCAGCGAGTTTAGTTTCTTATATTTTGGCACTACAATAAAATTGACTACCTGATAAGCGAGATAAAAATGTTTAAGTTTGCTATGTTTGTTTGTGATAATGAGCACGTTACATCAGTCATGAAAAAAAGCAAGCGAAAGTAACATTGTTTTAATAACTCTGTAGCGACTAGCGACAGTGACAACACGTAATATGACGTCACTATTTTGGTCAACAAACTGTAACGAGCGTTTTACCAGCTTTTCTGATATTGTAGGTATCTATGAGGAATAGTCTTGTTTATATTATTCTGGAATTTATACGTAGCCGAAAATTTGTTTTGTCACGCGTTAATCGTAAATTTTTCTTGGGATGAAATCTATCCTGGGAAAGGACATCTTTCGAGGGATTCAAAGTATTCAACCACACCAAATTATTAATCTGTTAAGCGTTTTAATCTGACGGGGTGGCAGAAACATTCCTGTCAAATTTTTTACCAGGGCTTAGGTATCATTAGGAGAGTCCATTTAACAAAAAAAATTGGGTGTTATTATTTTTTTAATGACATATTTCATCGCATTTAATATCTTGGCAGAAAGGTCACGCGCGGGCGATCGTCGTGTCCATTAATTGTGGTGTTTTTTAGGATAACTTTCGGAAGCTATTTCTCAATATTTTAGTACTGAGTGATTATAAAAGAAAAGATACGTGTATTTTTATTCTTAACAAGGATCAATATATCAAAATTTTGCACCCTGTAGATATACTCGTTTTATAGAGAACCTAATTAAAATATATTTCAGGTATAACAGCAGACCCCGAGTATGGCGGGACAGGCGGCAAATATACCGACCACTGCGTCATCATGGAGGAGTTGTCAAGAGCTAGTGGGTCCATAGCCCTGTCGTACGGCGCACACTCCAACCTGTGCGTCAATCAGATCAACAGAAACGGAACACATGAGCAGAAGACTAAATACCTGCCTAAAGTAAGTTGACTTGATTAAACCGCGTAGAAATTCAAGGTCGTTCGGTGAAACTGTGTAATCGGCATAAAATATCTACCAATAACGTGTCACCATCTAATTATGTTCTACCGGTTCAACCAATAGAGACACGTCTGATTACTGTTTTTTTTTCATAAATAAGGGGGCAAACGAGTAAACGGGCCACCTGATGGTAAGCAACTACCGTCGCCCATGGACACTCGCAACATCAGAAGAGCTGCAGGTACGTTGCCGGCTTTTTAAGGGGGAATACGATCTTTTTTTTGAAGGTTTGCAGGTCGTATAGATCCGGAAATACTGCTGGTGACAGTTCGTTCCAGAGTTTCACAGTGCGCGGCAGAAAGTTACGCGAAAAACGCACTGTGGAAAACCATCAAGGTGATGAGGTGATTTACCAATCGCCTCTTCGCCCACCAGTAACATATATATCTGTCCAGCTCTATTTACAAATATAATTAATGTTAAAGTATGTATGTCTGTCTGTTACCCCTTAAACTTAACCGCTAAACCAATTGAGTAGGGAGATCCATAAGACCCTAAAAGGATATAAGATAGAGTTTTAGCGTGGCAAAATGTACGGTTCCCGCTGTGCAACAGAGTTGCGGGCCACATCTTGTCTACAAAACAATGATATTCTACTTATACAGATCTGTTACGTTCATACTATTTTCCGGTTTAAATCTCTTCTGAACAACAATAACAAATTTGACAGATAAGTGAAACAAGAGATTCTAAATGCCATTTACATAAAAGAGACAGACTAAATAAAAGACGACCCAATTGGGTCGTATTTGAAGCTTCACAACGCGCGCGGTAGTCACATATTTGCTTTGAGTTTTTTATATAATACTAGCTGTCCCGGCAAACGTTTCTTTGCCATATTATATAAAGTATATCGCCCGTATTATTTTATTGAATTAGTGACTAAATAAGCATGTCACCATGGCAACGTCCATCGCTATCCCGTGACCCGCGTCGCATATAAACAATGGTCGCTCTTTATAGACAAATAATTTGCAATAAAATAAAATTGCGACTATAATTGAAGACTTTATTACAAAAATCACCTTTGTCAAAAATTCATCATATATGAGTTAGTTATGCCATCTTGTAGAGGAATTGGTAAGCTTTCTGATCACGTTTAATATTTCTTCAAAAACAAGTTTAGTCACAAGATATTCGCTTTTAATCGTTGTACCGATTCTTCATAAACAACCTTTGTCAACTATGATTTCGGCAAAAAGCAGTCATGTCAGTGACATAGGTTGTTTATGAAAAAAAAAAAACTGTCAAAGAATCAACCTGACAGTTGACTTCGTTTTTCGCGGCGTTTTATTTGTTAAAGTTAAACGTTAGTATTTAAAATATTGTTTCTATTGTAATTAAATATTAAAATGGATGTCAATAATACTCCTTGGCCTCGCAAAAGGCCAAGAAAAGTAAAGAAAGCAGAGGCTATTAAGGAAAAGAAGTTGAAAGGAGAGGAACATGTGAATCATGTTGGAAAGTTAATACCTGCTGTTGAAGTTGGTCCTGATTGCAAGTGAGTGGTTTATAGATCTATTACATGCTGTTTACTAGGTAATTTACTCTAATATTATTGTAATAAAATATTTTTTCTGTATTCCAGATGTGAAAGATACAAATGTTTTCAAAACATAAGTGAAGAAAACAGAAAGCAAATATTGGCAGACTTTCGTAACATACCTTCAAAGAATCTTCAAGATGCTCATTTATCTGGACTTATTACTGTTGAGGCAGTTAAACAGAGACGATCTAGAAAAGCTACAAACATGCAAAGTGGTAATGAGTTCAATGTTACCAATCATGATGCAGCATTCTATTACAAAGTGCGGACCAAAAAAGATGAAAATTTTGTCGACCAAGCTGTATGTGCAAAGGCTTTCTATAGTTTGCATGGAATAGGGAGAAATAGAGTGCGACGTTTACAGAAATTCTTGACTGAATCTACAGTGGCACCTATAGATCAAAGAGGCAAGCATACTAACAGGCCTAAAATGTTACCTTTACCTCTAAAACATCTCATTGTTGAACACATTAAGTCTTTTAAAGCAAGACAATCTCATTATTCTATTAGAAAAAATCCAAATAGATTATATTTGCCAGAAACTTTAAGTGTCAATAAAATGCATAATTTATTCATTGATCAGTTTAAGATTAGAGTTCCATATAAAGCATATTGGTCCATATTCACTACAGAGTTCAACATTAAATTTGGAGTGCCTAGATCTGATACTTGCACAGCTTGTGATCAATTTCGTATTAAACTCGAGAGTAGACTTGATGAATCTGAGAAAAATAAAATTATGACAGAGAAGAATCTTCATCTTCTAAAAGCTGAAAAGTTTTATGAACTTAAACGATTATGGAAACAAAGGGCACGAGAAGGTCAAGTCACAGTGATATCATTTGATTTTATGCAGAATTTACCATTACCACATATTCCCACTAATACTGTATTTTACTGCAGACAGCTCTGGTATTATGTGTTTGGTTTGCATGACCTCAGCAATGATGATGCTTCTTTGTATTGTTATCATGAAGGTGTTGGGAAAAAAGGACAAAATGATGTAACTTCTTTTTTGTTTCAATATTTAACACACAAAGATGTAAAACAAAAATTAGTGCTCTTTTCAGATGGATGCTCTGGACAAAATAAAAATTATGTAATGGTTCACTTTCTATATATGTTAGTTCACTGCCTTCATATATTTGACAGCATTACCTACATCTTTCCTATCAGAGGACATTCTTTTTTGCCAAATGACCAAGACTTTGCTATTATAGAAAAGAGGAAGAGAAAAGAACAGGCTGAAACACCAAGTGATTGGGATTCCATCATGAGTGGATGTAGACAGTCTCCAAGTCCATTCAATGTAATTAAGGTAGATCAAAGCATGTTGTTTGACATCAAAAAAGCAACAGAGCCATATTTCCTAAAATCCCCAAAACCAGCTGTACAGCTAAAAAATTTGAGGATGTACAAAATAAACAAAGAATCACCATTATTGTTTGTGAGAGATCATTATTCTGGTCCTTGGCGGTCTTGCATAATCAGAAATAAAAAAAAAATGCCCCAAGACATGACATTAAGCCCTATCTACACAAAGCCTATCCCAATAAATACTGCCAAACTAAATGATTTGCAAAAATTAGTCCCATTTTTGAAAGAGTCTAACCAACAGTTTTATTCTACTCTCAACACCACCGATGATGATGTAAGTGCTGATGTTGATAACTCGGATAACAGTAGTGGTGAGGAATAGGTGTAAATGATTATTGTTTTATATAAAGCACCAATAAATACTAAATATATAAATTGCCTTGTCTTTTATTTTGAAATATTTTCTTCAAGAACTACCTATGTCACATTTTAACCTCCAGTTTCCCATCAAAAGTAACCTTTGTCACTTCCTTCTCAAGTTTAGCTGAAGATTTATATAGGAATTCAAGTATTTAAAAATGTTCAAAATATCCAAAATGATAGCTAATATAGTGTAAATCATAATAAATAGCAAGTAAAATATAAATAGTTAAATAAGGAGATGTGAAAAAGTTTTTTGTTTCTACTGCAAAACTAACTAATTTGACAAAGGTGGTTTTTTAAATAATGTCTTCAATTAAAGATCTAAGCTATCCTATCTCTCAAGTTGGAAAAAGCACACATTAAAAAAAAGAACATTAAAATCGGTTAAGTAGTTTAGGAATCCATCGCGGACAAACATCGTGACAGGAGATTTATATATATTAGATATCATTGCTACAAAATATGTGTTTAGATTTGTATTAGATATATTTTTCATTGATTGACTATGTATTAAGTAAGTATTCTCTAATTTCAGCTGTGTTCAGGCGAGCACATGGGCGCTCTGGCAATGTCAGAGCCGGGTTCAGGCAGTGACGTCGTCTCTATGAAGCTGAGAGCCGAGAAGAAAGGCGACTATTACTTGCTAAACGGCAACAAGTTCTGGATTACCAATGGCCCGGACGCTGATGTTTTAGTGGTGAGTAAACGCCTGTTGTTTTGTGGTTAAAAGCTTGGCTTTCAACAGAGATCGTAGATTCGACCCCCGAGGCGAAGCTAAAAAAATGATAACAATTTGGTTAGGAGTCGGAGTTAAATGATTAAGAGTGGGTTTGATTCTCGAGACGGAAGCAACAAAAATGCTTACATGTTTGCTAAAAGCGACGCTGGTTTGTCCTCCCATCGTGTCGGCTAATCCGTCACTTTATTATTTGAGTATGGGTCATGGGAACAGAGAGTGTCTTTATGGATTGCGCACACACTTAGATATAAAGGAAGATTACGTCATCTCTGTTAAATCGCTTATTGACACCGAAGTCGGTGTAATGCCTCTAGTCCACAGCAGTGGCGTAGCTAGGTAACCAAGACCCTGGGGCAAATTAAAAAATGGGGCCCCACTGCTATGTAAACTGATTGTTTTTATGAAATTATATACAAAACATACTTTAAAAATTGTGATATTACTGTGTCTAGTATATTAAATAGAAAATCTCAATTTTAATTAATATTTTTCTCGGTTTGACTTTTCTTTGCATTTTTTCTTGAAAATGGGTATCAATACCATATTATTTAGCTTTAGTCTCTGCTAAAACTTTACTTGCCTCGCCCAAATTGATGTCTAATTTTTGTAAAGTTTTGGATGCATTTCAATACACTGTGCATGAATTCGCAAAGAAACACGTTTTGCTTCACTACACTCATCTTTATTAGAACTCTTTAGAACTATTTCTGATAATGATTTGATAATATTATCAAATTAACGAAGTTTGATTGCAGATATCGTTTTGACCCTATGTCAATCTATACTAATATTATAAATGCGAAAGTATCTCTGTCTGTCAGTCTGTCTGTCTGTCTGTCTCGCTTTCACGCCAAAACTCGATTTCAATGAAATTTTGTATACAGATAGCCTAAAGCCTGAGAAAGGACATAGGCTACCTTTTAACTGGAAAAAGAGGTTGTAAGGGGGTGAAAATGCGTAAATTTGTTCAAATTAAGTTAGTTCCAAAAATTCATAATAGATGGCGCTAACGCCTACATCGGGCTATTGCTTGCCCATGCGTCTTTCTATAAGATGTGGTAGCATATGGAGCCCAATTTTTCGGTTCTTTCGATTGTTATAATACACGCAACGAATAACAAAACTACTTAAATATTAACTCACTACCCAGTACTTTATCTATAATTGCAGTAACGTAACCTTAAAACTACCAATGATAAATATTAAAAAGTTTATGGGTAACGCGCGCTATTTGAAGTCCACGCGAACAAAGTCGCGGGCAACAGCTAGTAATAAATAACTGCAATAAAACTTAGTTAAAATTTAGTTTAAAATTTCAAAAGTTCAGTTCGATCGAGGTTTCTGGTAAGGATTTGAGGGCCCCCTGAACTTGAGGGCCCCGGGGCAGTGCCCCGCCTAGCCCCTTAGTAGCTACGCTGATGGTCCACAGAGGCTACGAACTGCGAAACAGCCGCGAACCTCATCCTCCACACGTGACACGACAATGCGTTATCTTAATATATATAATTCTTCTGTGAGTGTGTATGTCACTGAACTTCTCTCAAACGACTGGACCGATTTTAATGAAATTTTTTGTGTGTGTTCAAGGGGATCTGGGAATGGTTTAGATTCACAATTTTGTCCGCTGGACAATGTTTTTTTAATTAATTTTTAATTTATTAGTAGTTGTTGATTTTGGAATGTTTTACATTGGATCCGACAGACGGCGCTACCATCGCAGTGTCAAATTTTAAATAATATTCGAATTCGAATTTTAATTTTAGTCTGTCCCGACAGTTAGCGCTGCGATCAAATTAAAAAAAATAATACTTTATATACTTAATATGGCAAAGAAACGTTTGCCGGGACAGCTAGTAACTTTTCGCAGATTTTTCGCAGTCGGTGGACTAGAGTCGTTAGACTGTTGATAGCAAGTATTAATGTGTGGCAATAATAATGAAGACTTGAGTGGAAGAATCGAACAAGTAACATTTCGTAGCATACGGACAATAACTCATTTTTTCCCTAATTATTTTAATAAAACTTGTAACTTATCTACTTCATACCCTAGCTGATATATCTGGCTACAGTATATACTTGATAGTTTTTCTATTTCAAATAATTTTTCCGGCCCTAATGCCATCATTTAAGCAAAAAAAAAACGGGATGTTTTTTATGTTAGTTACCTTATTCTTCCCTCACGTCTTGAATTGTAAAATTACTGACCCCTTATCTCATTACCTATTTCAATTTTCAGGTATACGCAAGAACCGATTCTACTAGTAAGCCGCAACATGGTATCACAGCGTTTTTGATAGAAAAAGGTTTCTCAGGTTTCTCCACAGCACAGAAGTTGGACAAACTGGGCATGAGGGGTTCTAATACCGGTGAACTTGTGTTTGAAGATTGTAAGGTATGTATTATGTCTGGTATCTGGTATGTATGTTAATCACTGAAAAGTTTATAAGATGTTAGATTTACGAAATTAGGAAGAAGACGAAAAAATCTAGCTCTCCCGCATTAATAATAAGTTGAGTTAATATAAGAAAAATAATTTTAGATTAGAGTGTGGGGTGCTCCAAGGAGGGTTAACCTCGCCGGACCTGTTTAGCCTGTACGTCAATGGTCTGATTATGGAGCTCAGAGGCACCCGTGTGGGTTGCCACATAGGTACGACATGCATTAATAATTTGAGCTATGCCGACGATATGGTGCTTCTGAGCCCCTCAATCAGAGGCTTAAGACGTCTTCTCGACATTTGTGAGACCTATGCTAGAAGCCATGGTCTCAAATACAATGTTGCTAAGACGCAGATGATGGTGTTTAGGGCTGACAAGGGTCCGGAGAGGGTCCCGCCGGTTTATTTAGATGGAGACGTAGTGCAGGGTGTCGAGCGTTTCCGATACCTGGGACACATTCTGACCGAGAATCTGTCTGACAATGAAGACATTGTTCGTGAGAGACGGGCAATGGCCGTTCGGTGTAACATGCTCGCGCGCCGTTTTGCACGTTGCAGCGTTGAGGCAAGGCTGACACTGTTTAGGGCATACTGTCAATGCTTTTATACGTGTCAGCTTTGGGCCAACTACTCTAAATCTATAAGGAGTAGCATCAGGGTGCAGTATAATAACGCATACCGCATTCTTATGAGACTGCCTAGATACTGCAGTGCTTCGGGCATGTTTGCCGACGCCAGAGTTCCCGATTACTTCGCCGTTGTTAGGGCACGAGTTGCGGAATTCTGGGCTCGCGTGCGTTCCTCTAGTAACGAAATCCTCAGTGTGTGTACCGGGTGTCCGGAGAATTCGTTTCCTGCTTACTGGTTATCGGTGCATCGCGACAGAAACCAGAAATGATTTTTTAGTATTATTTTTAACGTATTTTTGTAACATCTTATTTTATATATTATTATTTAAATTTATTCACAGTGTATTTAATATTATGTACTATTTAATTTTAACTTTTAATTTAATTTTATGTATTTTTAATTTTTATATGGGATTATTGCCTGCATAAAATTATTATTATTATTATTAAAAACAAATTATTTAAGTAAAGAGTGGTGAGCGCGTTGGTAGCTCAAGCCGGGGGTCGCGGGCTCGAATCCCGCCGACGGAACAAAAAGTTTTCAAAGTTCCCGGGTCTGGATGTGTATTAAATATGTGTATGATATAAGAAAAATCTTAAATACATGTATAGTATAAAAGTATTAAATATATTTCCGTTGTCTGGTACCTGTAACACAAGTCCTTTAGGTAGGCCAGACTGGCGTGGTGTGAAGCGTCCATAGATATTATTATTATTATTGTAATTACTTTGACATCCCGGACAAGATATAGGATAGTTTTAGTTTTTACCCCGGAAAAATGTACGTTTCCCGGCAGGATACTTACTACTACAACATTGAGTAGAATAAATTATAATGGCTTTAGGGGTCGTCGTTTTTTATTTTATTAGGTATATTTGAGAAACTTTGTTGGTCACGTCACACGTGACTCTACAATGGGAAAGCAACTTTTTTAGCGAATTTCCAACATTTTTAAACAAAAGTTGTTCAGAATGACCCCTTGAGTCACCCTCTTTCGGCCTACTATACACCACTTTTGAAACAGCCTGTATAATATCACCTATTAATTACATATAATCGTTGCTAAAGGCATTGTCAAATTTTACTTGTAGGTAATCTGGTTCCTCGTGTTTTCAGGTACCAGCATCAAACGTCCTAGGCGAGGTGAACAAAGGTGTCTACGTGTTGATGTCAGGTCTAGACTTGGAGAGGCTGGTCCTAGCGGCTGGCCCTGTTGGACTCATGCAGGCGGCCATAGACAATGCCTTCGGATATGCCCACACAAGAAAACAGTTTGGGAAACGGATTGGAGAGTTTCAGTTGTTGCAGGTAGTTATTTCATGGGTTAATGTCATGTAAAGCATTGATTCACCCTTCGACTTGGATTCGAAAATATGTCGTGCTCGTGTGCATAATATTATTGGTCATGTACTTGTCTCTTTTACTCTCAAGAAGAGATGGGGCAATTTAAGTGTGCGTTCCAGCCAGTACTCATGAGTTATGACGTCTAGAATCTACGCTACCTGTCGATTTGTTCCGAAATAACGCAAGTGCATTGTGTATTATGACTATGTTGGGATGTTGTTTAAATAATATCACATTATTCATGAGTACTGGCCAATATTGTACATTATAATTCAAAACCTAGACAGTGAAACACGAGAAACACGTTCGAGAAAATTGATTATAACTGTAGCGAAATATCAGGTGAACTTACGAGTAATATTTATCTATACTTAATTACATGTCCTGATTGACTGACTGACTGACTGATTTACTGATTCATCATCGCTGAGCAAAAACTGTTAAAGTTACAGCCACAAAATTTGGTGAGTAGGGTTGTTTTATTAAGTAGACACCCACTAAGGAAGGAATTTTGAAAATTTTACCCCGAAGGGGGTGAAATAGGGGTTGAAAGTTTGAATGAAAGTCCGTCATTTCTTGAGTTAGAAACATGAAACTTTGTTTTTGGGTTACTGATTAAAAATAAATGGATACGTATTTAAGCGTTTTTGGAAATTCTACCCCCAAGGGGGTGAAATTGGGGTAGAAAGTTTGAATGAAAGTCCGTTATTTCTTAAGTTCGAAACTTGAAATTTTATGTTTGGGCTACTGATTTAAAATGATTGGATACGTGTTTAAGCGTTTTTGGAAATTCTACCCTAAGGGGGTGAAACATGGGTTGGAAGTTTAAATGAAAGTCCGTCATTTCTTAAGAGGCCGGGTACCCTTGGAACAACGTCCGTCAAGTGACTTGACGGACGTTGTTCGTAGAGTCCACATCCTGAGGATGCTCCGGTGTTGGAGCGAAACGCGCGTCGAGGTTTTCAACCTGCATGGTGGTGAGGGACCTTGCACGGAAGCTGAAAAATAACTCAAACATGTTAAATATTTTCGTATGTGAAAATGAATTTGGTATTATAGTAGGAGATACGGCCATAGAATGACCTTCACCCATCGTATTACGGGATGAAAATGATTTTTTTATAAAATTAAATATGTTAAAAAAATTATTTACAGGAGGTTGTCTGAAAAATTTGGTGCAAAGTGTAATTAATTAATAATTAAAAAATGTTTTTTTTTAAACATTACACTCATTCCCTTACGCAAAAAACTGTATACTAATCGAAAGTATGTAGCTCATAGAATATGCAAACGCTGGGTTGACTTTTTTTTTCCGGTGCAATTATCAGGTAGGCAGCTATATACAGGTAAATCGATACTAGTAATTTGCAACGATCCAGTTACGCGATAAACCTTATATCAAAATAAAGATAATTTTATTATGAATATAATGACATAAGGTTGGCTGCAAAAAGTTGGTGCTAAATCCCGGTTGTCGATTTTTGAAAAACGTAATATTCGTGCGGTTGAATACGTGCGAAAGAGAGGTCCGAGGAACGTATCCAGTGCGATAGAAAAGGACGCAGCATTGCAGCTGTGTGTCGCTCAATCGTCGAAAGAAAGAGAGTGCGCATGCTCTTTGTTTGTGAAATTGAGGAAGATAGCGATAGACTAAAGTAAGTGTTGAGCATTATTTCGGAACAACTGTTGCTGCTACGTATCGATATTATTTTTTGATAATATATTGTTGTCCGTAGTTTTGACTCAAATACTATACCACCGTGCTGGATATCACTGCAACAAAAAATTTTAAGAACAATTTTTGTCAATTCTATGTGGCTTCATGCGACGGATCCTCAATCTGTTAAATTACAACCTGAAAATTGTGGTTGGTATCTTGATGGTTATCTACAACCAATAGGATTCATTGGGGACCACACGCCTTTAACAGTACAAGATATTGCTGAAATGACAGAAGACGAAAATAGTGACGAATATTGTGAACTTGAAGATACAAGTTTTATTTCCGATGAATCAGACCTTGAATAATGTAAATTAATTTAAAAAAAATTAATCAAAATATTGTATTTATAATAAAATTAAATTTTTATACAAAATTATAGCTTTGTATTTCATGTTTGTAATTTATGTTTTATTTAATCCGCACGAATATTACGTTTTTCAAAAATCGACAACCGGGATTTAGCACCAACTTTTTGCAGCCAACCTTATGTCATTATATTCATAATAAAATTATCTTTATTTTGATATAAGGTTTATCGCGTAACTGGATCGTTGCAAATTACTAGTATCGATTTACCTGTATATAGCTGCCTACCTGATAATTGCACCGGAAAAAAAAAGTCAACCCAGCGTTTGCATATTCTATGAGCTACATACTTTCGATTAGTATACAGTTTTCTGCGTAAGGGAATGAGTGTAATGTTTAAAAAAAATAATTTTTTAATTATTAATTAATTACACTTTGCACCAAATTTTTCAGACAACCTCCTGTAAATAAATTTTTTAACATATTTAATTTTATAAAAAAATCATTTTCATCCCGTAATACGATGGGTGAAGGTCATTCTATGGCCGGATCTTAGACTATTACGTTTGTATGAGAAATTCCAAGGGTACCCGGCCCCTTAAGTTAGAAACATGAAAGTTTATATTTGGACTGCTGATTAAAAATGAATGGATAGGCATTTAAGCGGTTTTTTTCATTCTACCCCCAAGGGGGTGAAATCGGGGTAGAAAGTTTCAATGAAAGTCCGTCAGTTCTTGAGTTAGAAACATGAAAGTTTATTGACGTTTGCGTTTGACGTTTGCTTAAATAGGGTCCCGTTTTTACCCTTTGTATAAGGAACCACACAAAGGGGAAAACTATCCATCTTTGTTATTAATTATTATACTATGTTAACGCGGACGAAGTCGCGGGCAACAGCTAGTCATTTGATATTTTCTTTACAGGGCAAGATGGCAGACATGTACACCACTCTAAGCGCGTGCCGCTCGTACCTATACAGTGTGTCGCGCGCTTGTGATGAAGGCCACGTCAACAGCAAAGACTGCGCTGGTGTCATACTGTACTGCGCGGAGAAAGCTACACAGATGGCGTTAGACGCTATACAGATCTTAGGTAAGGAGCCTGACCAAGAATACTAAGCCCCAATTTCACAAACAACTATAAAAGTTAACGATCGAAGTAGTATCACATTACCGCTTTCGTTTATATTATGAATGTAAGAGAAGACATAGCATTTTAACAAGCTGTTAACACTAATAGAGGTTGGTGCTAGGAGATCTAGGAGATATTACTAAAGTTTATACTTTTAAGTTTACCTTTAGAGTAAAATATGAAGTTTTGTAACTTGGCTCTTGGTTTGAATCAAACAGAGGCTATAGAAAAAAGTCGCGATAATGCGAGGTTTACTTGTGTTTTTACTAGTGGCCCTAAAAAGCCAGGGAGCTATTTAAATACCTTAATGTGTTTTCATGGATGAAAACCATAGCCACCTCAAATGTTCCAAAACCTATGAAATATTTTACTGTAACATTTTAAATATTTTCAGGAGGAAATGGCTACATAAACGATTACCCAACTGGAAGAATACTAAGAGACGCTAAATTGTATGAAATTGGAGCTGGAACCTCAGAGGTCAGGAGAATGTTGATTGGAAAAGCACTGAACAATGAATACAAATAAAAATTTAATTTAATTTTAAATTTTATTATTAATCATAGTTTTGTTTATTTTATACCATGAGTAGAAAAAAAATATATTTACAATTATTTAAATCTATGCACAATAATATAATATTGCTATGACTAGAGTCTACGACTCGTGTAATGTGTTTCTAAAACATCTCTAGAAGAGCATAATTAATATTGAAAGAAGCCAATATTGGCTTTGTAAATTTATTACAAATGTAAAATTTTGGACTCCATCTTATAAGAAACAAAATAACAATCAACTCCACCAAAAACTTACAGAGAAACTAACTGACAAAGATTCAACAAAATGCCACCATTTGGGTGGAATATACAACATTTGGCTCTCTTTTAAAGTACAATAATATGTTTTTGCATTCTTAAACTCAGGATAAGTATCATAATCTGGATTTCTTGGATCCACTTTTGATGTATTATGTAATAATTCACTCTCATGGGGGTATAAATATTTTGAATCATCTGGTGACATTAGAAATATTAATTTTTGGCCCACAACTTGGGATAGTAAATTTTTCTTTGGATCATGATGCAAGGGTGACACTGTGCCCTTAGGTCCAAACCAAGCCATGGCATCAACTGGTTCATTAGAATCAGAAAAACAGCAGTATTCTGGTTCAATTATATCTGTTTTTAGTTCTGGAATATGATGGAAGAGTTGGTACTGTGCCAAGTAAGCGATACCACTTTTCTCGTAAATGTATGTATTTATAAATTCCTCTAAAGTCACCAACTTTTGTGTCCAATTACTATCAGTGTACTGTTTCCCTATTTCTATAGGAACTGTTCTGGGTCCTGCAACTTTGATAAAATAATTGGGGTCCTTCCATTTTTGTAACGCTGCCCAATGTTCCATGCAATTGTCTAATATAACTGGTTTACCTGGTAAGATGTAGTCTCTATAAAAGGATTCCATGCTAGGACAGCTAATGACATCTAAGCTTATATAATTAAATTTTTTAAAATTATACTCAGGTTCCTTTCTTTCATTCACATCTATGGGAGTGTTTGTTGACTTGCTAGTGTAGAGTGAGCTAACACAGGCAGAACACTTCTGAAGTAGCATAGGTTCTTTATCAAGAGGAGCACCAAATAGAAGTCCAAAGTCTAGAATTTTGAAGTATTTTTTTAACATTTCTTCACCCACATCAGTAGCTAATTTAACATGTGATAACAACCTTAAATATGTTGCAATAGTTAGGGTCTTTCTTATGTACAAAGGTACTTCTCGCCAGTTGCCAATATTCATTCGTTCGTGCATATAATCTATAACAGCTTGGATTTGTACTACGCCGGAGGAGTCTATTTCATTTGGATGCGATAAAAACTTTAGAATTATAGACTCACAACTTACGTCGAGGCCTGTTAGTTCTCCGAGGCTCGACACAACAATAGGCACATAAATAAGTACTTCCTCAAAAATATTTTCACTCATTTTCTAATTTCTTTCCTAAGGGCCAGTTGTTTGATCGCTAGTCAAAAATGACTAAAAGTATCCGTAACCATTAGCTAGTTGACTGTAGTTAAAGCCTTGACCAGTTGTTAAAATAGAAATAAGTTGTTTCAATTGATTTTTGACTTTAGTTAAAAGTAACAATCGTCAATTGTGTTGCTATTTGAAGGAACATGGGAAACCCAAAATTCTGCCGGGAGAATTTTTTTTACTGGTGACATCTGGTAATATTGAAACGTCGGCTGTAGTCTGTAGAGAACCCTTTGCGCTCACGCACAACCATTGTTCAAAGAACAATAGCTCTTATATTTTTGACATACGGATGTAATTAAAATGTTGTATTGAAGCTTAAGGCCGTCCCCCGAGCAAACGACCTTGGCCATACATTTGCCGCGTTGCCGAGATCGCGCCAAAACCCTATTATTTTTACTTATCTTAGTTCAAAATTGTCCTAAAAAAATTTTTAAACGGCGAATATGTAGTTTATGATATTGTCGATCTATTGGCGTGAGTTTCAAATAAAAGTAATTTGTAAATGCTAAGGAGATGCTGAATGTATGCTTGAATTTTAACAAATTGGTATTACTTTGGAAGCTGATATCATGAGTATAAGAAACAAAAATAGAAAATTTAAAACGACAAAAGAAATGTTGAAGTACTGAAGATTATTGCTGTATTTTTATTATAACTTTGTAGCTTTCAGATTATGAGTTTATAAGGTTTTAAATACGGTCAATTACGGAATCTCCGGACGGAACGCCCTTAACTCAAATTCTTTGGATATAATAATCAATAAAGATGGGTTTAATGGGGGCTCTTTTTGTGCAAAAAACAATAGTTTTAATTATTGCACGTTTTTTCTCTATTTTTTAGAAACTTTATTACTTATTCAAACTTGTTGCATAAAAATACCCTTTTTTGTGGCTTTTTCATGATAGGCTATTTAATTAGCTTTCACTTAAGGTTATTTTACGACAATAGGACGAAACCTCGCAAAGAAAGAATTATGCAAGCCAAACAGATCTACAGAACACTGCCGAATATTTCCAGTCGCATAAGACCTTAAAGTTAGCAGTCTATAAGTCTACTGCGCTCACTGCATAATTTCTGAAATATAAATATAGGGCAAGTTTTATATTTATATTTTATAGTAATGAATTGGCAGCTTTTTGATAGGATTAATGGGTTTCAATATATTTTATGTAATACAGCACTGTTGTTGTTGGTACCTATTTACCCATATAGTAAATAGTACACAGTATTACAATATTCCTAGTAGTTGGTCTCTCCAATGTAGACTTAATTTCAGCAAATATCCAAAGTACTGTTTCTTTGGACATTCTAAACCTTTCTAAAAATTCGACTTCATCCTCCCAATAGTCTATAGCAGCTAGCTGCAAATGTTTTCGGGCAGCATGTTAAAACGTATTCTAGAATAATCTCTTCATCAGAAGAACTTTCCGAGTCATCGAAATGTATAAGTACATTTAAATCCATTATTTTTTATAAAAGCAGAAAATATCTCAACGCGACTAGACATTATCCGCTACAACAAACAAATCAAACTAATGGTCAATGTTAACTACACAGTCCGAGCGTAGTCATCTTATTTAACAATTTGTCAAAGACTTAAACTAAAGTTAGCTTAACTATCGATTGAAAAACAACATTTTGTAATTTTTAACCAATAGTTAGTTTAACTAACAGTTTTTAACTAGTAGTAACCTTAACTAGCGATCAAACAACCCGCCCTAAGTTTTGTCAAAGTTAAAATAATTTGTCTTGTCATTAAAAGTTTTTGATGATAGATTGTGTAATAACGATAGTAATATTAAAATATAACCTAAGTTTTGAACACAGAAAACAAATTAATCTTGAATCCACAATTTAAAATTACAAAAATTTAAAATATAAACTTATAACCTAAAATTTCTGTTTTTGACATTGACAACTTTGACATTTAGATTGTCATATCATGGCTGCGTTCCAGATGACGTTAATAACGCTCGCGCTCAAGACCTTCGTTTCTCCCGTTCCATTAGCATGTGAGCAAATGTGAGCGTCAATGTCACAAACCCAAGTGGAACGGAATTATGGAGCGTTTTGAGCGCTCTGGCGAGGTGACAGTGACAGATGACAGCTGAAAGAGGTTAAGTTAGAATTCGAGTCTACCGCTTTTATTTGAATAATATTTAGGTACCTATCGATTATCGAAATGGATATTTTTACGGCAGTTAGACATATTTTGCAGGTGCATCGGAATAATGATTCAGACATTTCTAGTGAATCTAGTTCAGATGAAGAGTGGAATGCACTTTTCCACAATTATGATCGCGAAAAGCGAAAGTTTAGACCACGAATCAATGACTACGAAAATGTAATCAATCTTTATTCTAATGAAGAATTTAAAAGACCAGGAGAGACGATAACTTAGTATTTTATAGGAAAATATTTGATCTTTCATTTACAACAATTTCTTTTTAATCAAAATATTTTATTTAATTATATTTAGTGATTAAACGAACTTACCTGTAGGTGAAGTTCAATCATAATGAGGAATTTTCTTAGCTTTTTAATTTGATTGTCAAACAGCTTCCATTTTAGTAACTAGATGGCGTATAGGTAGACAACTATCGGTAATACCAGGGAATACCATCAATACTTGCTACAAAACTGGGCAAAATAATGTAAAACTTGATACATTTCAATTTAAAAAAGACGCAATAATATTCCAATGAATAGGATAATAGAGTTATTATAACGATGTTTTAGTTAAAACTCACGGAAGAAATAGCCCTGTTTACCGATATTCACACCAAATGTCACAGGAAAAATACATTTTGGTTTTGACAACATCTTACCTGCACTTGTGCTAGATAACGGATATTAATGGCTAATATTTTACCAATAATGAACATCAAAAACACAATTAACACAATTTGGGAAAAAATAATAAAAACCACACCAACAATAAAAAGTAGAAGAAGTTTTGAAAGTGACATACCCGCCAAAACTGTCTGTCAGTTGTCAGTTTTCAGTTTGACAATTTGCGTGTTCCTAAACTGTTAACAGTATACTGGCCTAATCGCTTAGGCCAATGATGGCTTAGATTTAAGATATTTTGATTTACGCCACACTTGACAGTACACTGATATTTTTTTGAAACACTACCAATATGTTGTCAGTGGTGCCAACCTGCAAATAATTTCAGATGGGTGGGGAACCAATAGAAAATCTAGAAGTGTCTACCGTCGCGCCGTCTGGTGGAGATGATAAAAAGAAAACTTCCCATTATACAGAGTGCTGCGCCCGAAGAATCAGTATAAGCTAAATATATTAAACACTTGTAGTAACGCCAGGTCACACCATTGCTACACTATAGTCTATAAATTAAAGACAAAAAAAAAATAAGATTTTTTATCTATGTTCCTGTTACTTTTACACTTCCGGTATCCACCTCTGCCGTTTGGCGCTAAGCCTCATATAGTTTAGAAAATAAAATGATGTTTCCTTAATTATAGGGTTTATTGGGTTTGGGTGGGTTACTGATTCTTCGGGCGCAGCACTCTGTATAATTATGATTGAACTTCACCTACAGGTAAGTTCGTTTAATCACTAATTATACTTCGTGCTGCGCCCTCGAATCAGTATAAGCTAAATATATTAAACACTTGTAGATGTTGAGAGATGTTAAAGGAAACATCATGTTTTGATCAATCATTTGATTTTTAATATAAAGATAAAAACAATGATTAACATTAACATAAAAACTAAGGAATACAAAATTAAAGAGAACAAATTGTTTTAGCTAAGGCTACATTGTTATCTTCATTAACAATAGGTCGGTTATAAAATTTTGCAAATGTTGTGGAATTGGCACTCCATCCAGCAGTCTGCCGTATCACATCCAGACTGACGCCAAGCTTAAACGCTTTGGAAGAGGCAGCGTGCCTAGTACTGTGTGATGAAAAGGATGAAATGTCAATTCCACTATCTGCTAAAGTACACTTTATCCAGCGACTTAAGGTCTGTCCCGTAACACAATTGTGAGGTTTTTGAAAACTAATGAATAGGTAATCAGACTTTCTTAGTTCTCTAGTTTTATCTATATAAGCTAATAATGTTTTTGCAGGGCAAACCTCTACACGATCATTAAAGAAAGGTAAATATAAAGTTGGCTGATTAGTTCCAATTCTGGAAGTTTTAATTATGTCCCTTATCTTTATAATAATTTGATCATTAAAAGTAATTAATTCGTTAACTTTAATTTTTGAAAGTGTTTGCACTCTATGTGCAGTGACAAGGGCAAGTAAAGTGATACACTTTTTTGAAAGTTTCTCTAGAGGTAAATTTTCATTTGGAAATAGAGATCCTAAGTAATTTAAAACTATAGCCGCATCCGAAGTCGTATTATATTTAGGCAATGGAGGTCTTAAATTATATACGCCTTTGCAAAATCTCGAAATTCTAATGTCGCTAGACACCTCATTAGCAATCAATGCGAGAGCGGCTCTATGGCTGTTAACAGTACCATATTTGCCTCCATCGTTATAAATTGTTGTTAAAAATTCTAATATCTGTGCAACCGATGGCTTGAAAAAATCAACGTTATTATTTTGACAAAATACATACCAACGTTTAAAACATACATCGTACTGTTTTATAGTATTTGAAGACCACCCTGCCATAGTTATTTCTAATGCAGCATCGGGAACTCCGCGCTTGAGCAACGCTTCCCTGACAATATCCCGGCAACCAGGGTAACGTGCGTTTGAAAATTGCGATTGCTGTAACATGGTAAGATAATATCGTTATGATCGAGAGTAATTAAATCAGAAATAACGAGCCGTTTAAACAAAGGATACCACGGTTGCGTGGGCCAATTAGGAACTACCATTATGCCTACTGCTTTATCTACAATTACTTTTCGTAAGCATTTTAGAATAAGCGAAAATGGTGGAAACGCATAAAACAATTCATGAGACCAGTCTAGTGTAAACGCATCTACAGCAACAGCGTCTGGGTCTCTATGCCAGGAGACATATTTCTGGCATTTATTATTTATTCTTGAAGCAAATAAATCTATTTGGGGTTCAAGTAAATTTTCTTTTAAATTTCTAAAAGAAAAATCCGTTAGCGACCATTCAATATCGGGATGTATTCTTCTCGATTCAAAATCCGCTATATAATTATCAGACGATTTCACATAGGATGCAAAAATAAAGATTTTGTGTGCCTCACACCACTGCCAAATATATTTTGTGACTTTATTTAAATGTGGATATTTTACTCCACCCATACGATTAATATAGCTTACGGCAGTGGTATTATCAATTCTAAGCAAAACTTGACAATTCCTATGACCATTAACAAATATTTTTAATGCAAAAAAGGCCGCTAATAATTCGAGATGGTTTATATGTAACAACATTTCTTCGTTAGACCAAGAGCCACTAGCCGTTTTCCCGTTACATGCTGCTCCCCACCCCGTAGTTGAGGCGTCAGAATAGACCTCTAGCGCATATTTGTCTAATAGTATTCTGTGAACAGAATGTTTGATAGAATCGGTCCACCAATTTAAGTCCGGTAATAATGAACGCGGAATACACATGTATGCTTCATAATTATCACAATTGTTTTTTAAATTTAAAAATTTAATACGTTCTAGTTCTTTTGTATATAGCCTTCCGTATTCAATAGCGGGGCATGCAGAGGCTAATAAACCCAATAAGCGAGCAAACAACCGTATATTACAACGTTTTAAACTTACAATATTTTCAAGCTCCGATTTTATAAAATTTCGTTTTTCTAGTGGTAGGCTTATTTGCCATTTACCAGTATCTATAATGAAACCTAAGTATTTACACGACGTCGATGGCGTCGACAAACTTTTTTCTTTATTTATTATAAACCCTAATGACTCTAGTACATTTTGAGTTATTACAATATTTTGATAACAATCTCGATAAGTATCTCCAACTAAAAATAAATCGTCCAAGTATATAGATGACATAAAACCACCTTCTCTTAGTAACTTTACCACTGGCTTCATTAGTTTTGTAAATACATAGGGTGCCGTGCAGAGACCAAATGGTAGGACATTAAATTCATACAATTTATTATTGACAATGAATCGTAGGTATTTTCTTGAGTCTGCATGAATCTTAATAAGAAAATAGGCGTCTTTTAAATCGATATTAGCCACAAAGCAATCTCTAGTTACCAGTTTAAGGACTGTACGAATATCTTCTAATTTAAAATGTTGAGTTGTTATAAATTTATTAAGATTTTTTAAATTTAAAATTAGTCTCATTTTACCATTTGGTTTCGGCACTAAAAACACTCGAGATATAAACTGTTCCGAAACCGGTTGACATTCGGAAATAGCCCCTATGTCAACAAGTTCCTGAATAACGGATGGCAAACGAATTTTTTCAAATTCAGAAAACTTATTTTCTGCTGGTTGACAATTTTGATGAGGTTCTTCATCGAATTCTATCTTGTATCCGTTTATCCAAGACAAAACAGTATAGTCCCGTGTTATTAGAGTCCATCGATTGTAAAAATTAGAGAGGCGGCCGGTGTAACATACCTCGTTTACCGGTGACGGGTGCGAGTCACCTTGGTGCGCTGCGAGAAGTTGCGCGATGGTCCCGGACGAGACGTCCCGCTCTGCGCAGCAGGCATCTGCTGTCGTGGCGCTGGACCCGGCTGCCTGCGATTCGAAGTCCTCGCCTTCCAGTTTAAATATCTATTCGAATTTGTTAAAGTGGACGACTTATCTTTCTTAGCTTGAGCTTTTAAATCCAAGCTTGACTTTGACACGGCTTTAGCGTTTTTTATCGATTCCGTAAAATTCGAACCGAATAGAAATTTATCAATCTTTGTTTCAGTCAAGTGACTACGTAGATCACTTTTTACTAATGATAGGATGAATTGTTTTCGTGTTTCCGAATTACAGTATTGAATATCACAAAATATTCTACCCACATCCATTAATTCTTTAACTAAATTTTTATCTACCTCCGAAGCGGATAATTGCGTCGAAATTATGCGACCTAAGCCCGCCAGACCAGCGGCAATCAACTTTTGGCGATTTTCTATTGCAGCGTCTCTTTTGAGAGCCTGTTCATAATGGGCCGAATTTTTGATTTCTGGGTTTAAAAGAGGGGCTGAAATGTAATTACAATTAGCGGGTAATGGATATTTTTTCAGAATTTCTTTACGATTTTCCTTGCCTATTCCCGATGTCGCTATATGATTAAATCGACTTGCAACTTCCTTGTTGATATCGGGACCGAATTCAACGGAATTGGATGGATCATCTCCTAAAATGTCGTTGATATCCATCTGAACGTCTTTTTCGGCAACGTCGACATTAGAGATTTCAATAGAAGGATCTCCTGGTGGTACCAGTATTTGACTAGGTCCATCTGCTGTTATATTACTAATGGTCTCAGGTATTGGCATGACCCTTTGACCTAAAAAAAGACGTTATCACATGTACAAAATGTAAAATATACATACCCTCATTTTGTGTAATAGCGGCGATATAGTTCCCACAATACTAATCTGGTGCTTATTACACGAGACAGTGCGGCGATATACTCCGAAAGTATTCTGATGCACTTCTTTTTGACTTTTATGCAATTATTCACCATAATTATAGCAGTAGATTTTTCCTCGAATTACCCTCACAAAATTATGGCAATTGCGGCGAATACGGCGAAGAGGTCTTAAAACCAATTCTGATGTATTCTTAAGTCTCAATTATTTGTGAATCTGAAATATCTGAAACAAATTCTGGTAAAAATACTCACAAGTTGAATCCTCAATATCGATATCCGAATCTGAACAAGAACTCGACGATGACGAATTTGAACTTGACGACGAATTATTTCGTCTACAACGTTTTATTTCCTTCTCCAGTTTAGCTAGTTTTTGAACTATAAATTCAAAACTGTCTTCATTGGATGCACGTTTCGCCATTTTATTTCAATACGTATAATATTATAACTGAAATAAAGAAGTGTAGCGTGGCGCGGCACTAAAAAGCGAATGAGGCTTAGCGCCAAACGGCAGAGGTGGATACCGGAAGTGTAAAAGTAACAGGAACATAGATAAAAAATCTTATTTTTTTTTTGTCTTTAATTTATAGACTATAGTGTAGCAATGGTGTGACCTGGCGTTACTACAAGTGTTTAATATATTTAGCTTATACTGATTCGAGGGCGCAGCACGAAGTATAATTAAGTAATATATTTCAATTAAAAATATTATGTTTTGCAATGAAATTATATGAAGTTTTTTTGTCGCTACTCGCTCCTGAAAACTTTCCGAATATGGTCTTTTCGATATTGTTACGTTAAAATAAAAATAAAAACTAGAACGCCCACTTCGACCCATTTTCGTCGTGGGTCGTTTTGAGCGTTGCTTGAGCGAAATTGATGACGTCATGAGTGACGTCATAGCCGCTATCAAAACGACCCCGGTCGCCAAAGGGAACGGCAGAAGGGGACGTTTTGAGCGTTTTGGTCAAAATTAACGTCATCTGGAACGCAGCCCATATGTTATATTATTTGACATTTACCTTTTTTTTTTGCAAAAGATGAAGCATAAGCACGGCATCAAAAGTGACTCCAAAAAGATTGTAAAATATTTTTGTCGACGTCAGCATTGAGTATTGACCGAATATATATTTTAAAAGTTCATGAAGAGTTATTTTACAAGAAGTTTTGTATTAATGCTACAAAAAATATTAAAATGAATAAATCTCGATTTCTCAATTCATTAGTTCCAACCCTTCCAACTTCCAGTGCCCTTTATAATTGAAATTATTAATTTTATTTATTTATCACATCGACATTACCAATTAAAATATTTTTTTATTCATACTTTCCATATTCTTTGTATGGTAATCGCGACCTTGACCTTTGCAAATTGCATTGCAAAAACACCTTTGTCTATGCGTAATCGGTAATCATATGACCAGTGTTGCCAACTTAGCTACTTTGTAGCTAGATCTAGCTATTTTTCAGTATCAGGCAGCTACAATTTTTAAAAAGTTGTAGCTAGATTTTTTAGCTACTTTGTCTAGCTACTTTTCATCTTTCGCGATTCGTAAAGTATTTACCGAGAATCGAAGGAAATAATGTAGAAATATATCTTTTTAGGGTAAAAACGGGACCTTATCACTGAGACTTCAATGTCTGTCTGTCTTCAGGCTGCATCTCAAAAACCGCTATGGCTAGACTTCTGAAATTTTCACAGGTTGTTTATTTCTGTTGCCGCTATAACAACAAATACTAAGAATAAAAATTAAATAAAGGTTATATTATATAATTTCCCAAACAAACGTAATTTTTTTTGGCCTTTGCTTGTAGTCAATAAAGGCACCAGGTAGGCTGTAGGCACTTGAACTTTGCATTGAATCTGTAGGGGAGACGTGGGTCTTGCACCACAATTTGAAAACACTCGCGTTTATACTTCAGAAACTGTGTTTATTTACGTTTCCACATGAGTTAAAACCTTAAAACTAAATAAAATAAAACGGGAGATGCAAGTCAACCCGCCATTTTTCCACCGCGCCCCGTACACTCTATTTTACCCTCGCGTCGCCATCTAGCGAAAAACTCTAAAGGTACCGCGTTGGCGGACGGACCTGCCTTCCCGAGGCAGTAGTTTGCGGCAACTGAATTATAGGTGGCGCTACAATCTCCCCCTCCAAGTCACAAGACCGCCCCGGTTGTGACTTGGGTCTACCCCTCGGCTTAGCGGTAATAGGTTGTTCGGTTTCTCCGACGTAGGGAGTGAGCTGGCTGGCATGATACTTGCCTTTCACCACGTCCTGATTATCCACAACCACGTATGTGGTAGGCGATACGACGCGGCTAACCTTAAAGGGACCTATGCGACGCGGAGCGAACTTCTTCGTAACGCCTCTAGCTGCTTGGCTGAGAGCGTGATTAGTGACCCACACAAGGTCCTCCTCCTGAAAAGAGAGTCCTTCTCTTCTGCTCCGATCGGCAACCTCTTTGCGAAGATCTTGCTGATGCTCATGCCTCCAACGAACCTCTTGCAGGTTGTCTACAAAGTTCTTGAGATAAGGGGTAATCTGGGGTACAAAATTTTCCTGCTCAACAATAGCACGTATGTCGTTGAGCACATGAATAGGTGATCGAAGCTCACGAGCAAAATTCAAATATGCGGCTGTATGACCAGTGCCTTGGTTATAGGCCGTATTAAGCGCAAATCTCACCGCAGGAAGAGTCTTTGGCCAGTCTTGATGACTACTATTGACCAGGATCGCCAACATGGCTTTCATGTCGCGATTCTTCCGCTCTGCGGGGTTCGCCTCTGGGTGATACACCGGAGTAAGAGCTTGATCAATTCCTAGGGCTAACATGGTCTTCTGCATGACCGCGGAAACAAATTGAGTGCCGTTATCACTCACGACACGTCTGGGCAACCCGTAACGTAAGAAAAATTCTTCAATCAGAACTTTTGCGCATTTCTCAGAGGTAGCTTCGTCAAGGGCGAAAAGCTCTACCCACCTCGTGGCAGTATCCTCTATCAAGAAAATCCATTTCTCACCTTGACTACCCTCTGGTAAGGGCCCGAATAAGTCCATAGCCAGAACTTCGAAACGCTGATGCATGGCCGGTGTCTGTAATAAACCGGCTGGCTTTAAATTGCTAGGCTTGAAAGCCTGACACAAGTCACATGACTTGAGATATTGGGTGACATACTGACGCATCTGGGGAAAATAGTATCTCTCCTTGATCTTCTTCAGAGTGCGTTCAACACCTAGGTGTCCAGCTGTAGAGGCGTCATGAAGCTCCTTCATCAGCTCATCTCTGAGGGATAGCGGAATCACCAACTGAGGCTCCTCAGTCTCGCTATCAGAATCAACACGGAAGAGAACACCCTGGGATACGTAGTACCCTCTATCTGTCCACCGTTTATAATCGTGATCGTCTTCGAAGTCCTTCAAGATCTTTTGGGTCTCCGGATCTTCCAGCTGCGCAGCGCGGATCTCAGCGGCTCCACGGTGAGGTAAGTCGATTGAAATAGGACATAAATCACACGATTCTTCTATTTCAGCTCGCACAACCTCCTTCTTTGCGGGAGTCATACGGTACGGCGGAACTGCTACTGGGAGGCTATCACCCGTATCGATGCGATGTACTGCCACTGGAGTCGGCGCTCCCCCTGGCGAAAAGATATCTTCGTTTCCTGCGAGCACTGATGAAAGAACTTCCCTTTCAGGAGCAGTCAATAACGTTCCCTCATTCTCGCGGAGCCCCACGGAAGAACAAACAAGAGAAGTGACTTCATCCTCGAAAACTAAAGGAAAGTAAGTACGACCTTGATTTACCGTATTTAAAGTAAACCGATTTGACTTAAAGTCAAGTACCATACCAGCGTCGCGTATAAAATTCATACCCAGGAGAGAGTCTGTAGCACCAGGTAAGATCACAAAGACAGTAGGTATAACAACATTGTATACTTCTACATCGACAACAGCAGATTTAACATTTTTGTTACAAATAGAGCCGTCGGCTAATTTTATGTCAACATTGACATCCTTAAAATTAACACTATTCTTTACTAACAAATCTTTCATAGATTCACTCGCGATAGAGATTTTTGCGGCGGTATCAACAAGAAAATGTCCACTAACACCAAATATCTTGATTTTTATTTCAGGTCGCGCACGCGCATCGATTGGCGCTGTGCCGACTGCAGAAACCGAGAGCGCCTGAAGAGAAGTCGATGTCGTAGGCAGCTCATCCTTCTTCTTGCAGTTCGTACAGTTAGCTCGTATCACGCCAGGAGTGCCACACCCGAAACATACTACAGGTGACGGCCTTGCCTCTGTTCTCGATTCACCTGAACCTGTCGTTACTTTGCGTGGTTGTAGCTTATGACAAGCGTCCTTCTCATGACCAAACTTCTTGCAGTATACGCAACGGGGTCTGGCTTTGGGAGTAGAACCACTCGAAGTGCTAGGCGAAGGCGGTGAAATTACAGCAGGGACTGGAGCGATGGAATGCGGAACTACCACAGCTGGGGTAGCCGAAACAGGGAAGCGCACTTGTGTTCGCGTGCGACTTTCCTCTAGAAGATCTTCCACAGAACGAGCCTTCTCTAGTAGCTCGGCGAACGAAGAGAAACTGGCTCGAGACACTCTCTCACGCAGTCGTCGATGGAGTAAGCCGTATATCATGTCCAGCTGAACAGGGTTTTCAGGTAATGTGTTGGGCGGCAACTGTGCAATCAAGGCTCTCGCCCTACACACGAAAACGTCTGTCTTCTCATCGGTTTGCTCTTTACTAAAAAGTTCGCGATAAATCCTATGTGGTGGGAGGCGAGGACCAAAAGTCTGCCGCAGGAGCTGAATGGCGTCAGGCCAAGTCGACACGGAATGTTTAACGCCTTGCCACCATGTGCCAGCCATCCCCGTCAATAGCATAGGGAGGCCACGAAGCGCGATGCTATCATCCATGGTGACACATTCTTTATAGACCTCTATGGCGTCTATGAAAACGATGACGTCGGTGCCCTGAGCTCCGTCAAATCTTGCAGAACATCTCGCGAAGTTGCTCTGGCTCCCCATCACACTAGCAGTGGACGGCGGCGGGCCAGGTATACGCAGAGCAGAGATTAGTTGTTGTAGTTGTAGATCCGACATGGTAATTGATGTGGGAGTCCCGCCCACAGGCGGCGACACCGTCGAGTGCGGCGTAAACATCTGTGTGGGTGCACCTTGCACCGGGGGGAACACAGTATGCTGAGTCACGGGTGGTATCGCAGCACCACCACGGGCAGCTTCGGCGTCGGCAGACGCCGCGACAGAAAGCTGTCCAAGACTATTCGCACGAGCACTTCTCGTTAACACCATCTTACCACGGTAAACTAATAAGAGGCTCTATGCGTTAAACTTCAAAGTCCACAATAATAAAGTTCACGTAAGAAATAAAACATAACACAATAGTGTTCATTACGCAAATAAATGTTCAGAAAAAAACTTAACAACACAAGTCACTAGTGTGTCCATACCCTTATAATATGAAATAAGTCCACATTTAATATTGTCCAAAACAAAGGAATGGCACAAAACAAAACAAAAGTTCTACTTCCCTCTGAGCAGCGACGAATAACTCCAACACTACTCGAAGTGCGCCCGCCGACAGCCATAGGTAGGTGTCCAAACTCCAACACCTAGGCGTCGCGTCGCGTCGGCGGCCGGGCGGCGAGGCAGCCAGTAGGTACAAAGCGTCTCGGACACCACATCAAGGCGCCGACAACACTCCATGCAACGTACTTGAATACGTCGTAATAATAGTCACTACACTATAATCGAGTTAGTAATCTCACTTATGTACAAGTCATTGACACTAAACTTGCTTTTAAAAGTTTTATGCAATCGGGAATGTTCCCGTAAATGTTCTAACACAATATAAAAACACAAAACTAGTCCTTGCAATCCCAAAATCGTCTAGATTATAAACAGTTTCTTACACTAACGATTATCGAAAAGCACTTGTTTTCGAGTTCGTTTTTCGAGTCGAGTTCCAATAGTAACGACAAAATGTTTGAAAAATTGTTTGACAAAATGTTTCAAAAAACATTGCAAAACATTTGCTAAATTGTAAATTATATTGGTTTCAATTCACATAAACTATAAATAATAGGCATCTATATTACAGTTAAAGTTCCCAAAAGTCTAGATTTTAACACAGACACAATTAACTGAGTTCGAAACTCGATCTAAGTATAAACGAAAACTTGAGTGTTTTGTGGTGGAATTACAGTTCTAAATTACCGAACACAAGAAAAGAACCGAACACAGAGTCTAAAGCACTACGCGGGTACACAAAGTTCTAGGATTTTGTCGCTAGAAGTGAGATTTCGGCAAGCCTAGGTAACCTATGAGAGTAGGTACGCTTCACAACTAGGATGAAAACAAAGTTCTTAGAACACTCCACGTGAAAAAAAGCTTGTAGACACAGTTCTTATCACGGTAACACAGTAAATAGTTCACTGGATTGCACTGTAAAAGTTTTTCCACTTTTGTTTCAAACGGAAAAAACCGGTTTGTCCTTGAAAGTCCGGCCAAACGTTGGGCAGCCATATTGTAGGGGAGACGTGGGTCTTGCACCACAATTTGAAAACACTCGCGTTTATACTTCAGAAACTGTGTTTATTTACGTTTCCACATGAGTTAAAACCTTAAAACTAAATAAAATAAAACGGGAGATGCAAGTCAACCCGCCATTTTTCCACCGCGCCCCGTACACTCTATTTTACCCTCGCGTCGCCATCTAGCGAAAAACTCTAAAGGTACCGCGTTGGCGGACGGACCTGCCTTCCCGAGGCAGTAGTTTGCGGCAACTGAATTATAGGTGGCGCTACAAATCCTAAATTTTATTAATTGTACTTTAATAATTATTAATAATAAAATAAAAATATATTCAAGGGGCATACAAAAAAACACAATTTTTGCTTACTTTCGCTCTATAGCGTTACGGAACCCTTCATGTGCGAGTCCGACTCGCACTTGGCCGATTATTTTATGGTCACCAACTAAAAGATACTACTAACTATAGCGCCAAAAACTGGAAATCTAGCAACTTTTTAGGAGCAATCTAGCCACTTGCTCCTAAAACGGATACTGTTTTGCCAACTGCTACATCTACATGTAGCAGTTGGCAAAACAGTATCCGTTACATTTAGCTACTTCGAGCAACTTATTGGGAGAACGAAAACTGGCAATCTAGCAACTTTTGAACATTAATCTAGCTACTCGGCAAGGCTAGCAGTTGCCAGTTGGCAGCACTCACAGAGTACTTTTTTATATATGGCAACACTGCATATGACTTTGGCACGTGACTCGCTTGTCAGATTACGAACTTTCAAGTTTTTTGGATGCTGTAAAATAAAAAATTATGTTTTTATAAATTTCATTCTCAAAAATGAAATTAAAATGTCCGATGAATCAGACATTGAATTGCCATGATACTATGCGCATAATATAATGGCACTGATAGACAAAGTGATATCAAATATAAGAAAAATAGACATTTACTATTGGGAACCGCGGCGCAGAGGCAGGTACGTCACGATTCACGACACAGCTGGTGCCTGATATTCCATTCAAGTTATAACTGATGAGCGATGAATAAACCGTATTCCGATGATTTGAACGGTTCCTTCAATGACGTGCTTCATGCAACAGCCCGCGTACGTCGCTACGAGTACGGAGTGACGGTAACTTGCTCATGTAGGTCGAGAGAGGGAAGGCTCACTGACACTAAACATGTGATAAGTGCGGTGTGTGGGGAGGGCGCGTGGGTGAGTGCTCGACACGTCACGGCGGCGCGGGGAGCGGCGGTCTCACTGTTTAGTTATTGTTTACACTCGCTTCACTGGCCAGTACATTCGCACATTCCAACACAGACGGCCGAATGTCGGTCGCGACGGCCCTCGAAGTGCATTTAAAGAGAAATCGTGTTCATCTGTTTACTTTTATGCAATGAGTGTTCGCTAGTTCCCTAGTCTGATACTAGTATTGAGCCTAATTCCCAGATTAGAAACAGCTGTGAGCATTTAAAAACCAAGTATGAAATAAAATGAAATTTAGGTAAACATAAGTTTATTGATATTTAATCTGTGATGAAGTTTTGATTTGTTCAATTTGTTCTGGAAGTTACTGATGTTATCAAAAGATTCCATTAAAAGTGGTCTAAAGGAGTGGAAACCTGTCTAAATATGTATTCCTATTAGGGAAACTCTGTGAATATGTGACAGTGTAGGTACAGGTAGCGAGTGTTTACTATGTTTGTGTTGGTTTTACATGAGGATATTGTTGTCAACAGGTGTTGTGAGCTAGCTTTACAGCAAGTGCGGTTGCTTCTGTACAAAGAGTGTGACATCAGAGGAAGAAAAGTTTTGTTTGACTCGTCTACCATAGAAAGACTTCCAGCGGAGAAAAATGACAAACCAAACTTTAAATATGTCAACAAAGTACCATGCGTTTTGGAGGTGTCAAATGGACATAAATATATAGTAAGTATTTTGTCTGTTATTCTATCATCTACACTTAATTACACTCCAAAAACAATACTTGAATATAAGATAATCTCAGTGTTTTGATCTTAATTTATTTTGAATCAATTTTTAATAAACTAATCCTAAACAAAGTTGTAATAAAAGCTAACAATGTTGAGTTTTATTAAATTCCTTTGTTAATAAACTCCCTTAGGAAATGGTTTAAGCTTAAATAATAAACTGGATAGCTTTTTCCTATGCGATGACTTTCTTTGAATGTATAAAGGGACTGAGACAAAACATCCCAGTAAGCTTGAACTTATCAGTAACCTATAATAATTTGTAAATACAATTTTCTACATTAAGGGATTTTTCACCACTTCCTGATAAAGTCCCGGATATCCACAACTTTTTTGAAAGATTCTCCATACTTTATCTGTCAAGTTAAGTGGTGGATAGCCTATCCGGCACTTATCAGGAAGTGGTGAAACAGGCCCTTAATCTTGTTAATTATAGGAGCAAATCAATTATGTGAAACATATTGTTCTCGGTTACAGAAAACAATGTGTTTTATTGTTACGGCTAGCCCATTTATTAGTTCATTTAACAATGCTATTTTGTTCTGCTATTCTTTACAAAACAATAGTAGATGTGTATAATGGTAGTCACATAAACATAATCAGATAGTAATTGCTTTCATTAGGATGACAATACCTGCTAGTTTTAGAGGATTTGTATCATTGTTATGTTTAAATTTGTGTTTAATGATTGTTTGATGTGCAACCAAATATTACGAATTATTACCTGACCTTGTCTAATATGAAGAATCCATATAATATTATCTTAACAAATATTTAAATAGGTATTTGTGACCCTTGTCCCTTACTTAGATTTTTTTAGAAGTAGTTTTTTAATATTATTATATTGATATTTCATAAGTATAGTCACTACTCCATATTAAGCCCAAGTAGATAAATAGAATATTTATCTTAATATGGAGTACATTTTGTTGTTGTCGACTGAAAACAAAATAGTTTCTGATTTGCCATATTTTATGTGGCATATCATGGCCCATGGACTAACAGAAACAATCCGGACATGTACAATTAACTCTAGCTAGCGTCTCATCTATGATTGCCCATGTTCGATGTCGCTTTTGCGTGTTTACAGCATCACAACATTGCCCATCATGGTCCAACTTGGAGAGGTGCCTTTAAACGTCACAGCCCAAGCCCATTTTGTACATTTGTGATAACACCATATCACGCTATATTTGAGGAGGGATTTGATATGGCAACATTGTGGCGACGTAACTGTCATGGACTATTAATAAACTCCACAATTGAGACGTCACGCGACTGTACAAGTCTTTATTCGCACTATATTCCTTCTATAAATAGCCGCGTTATTTTTTGCGTTTAAAAAGATACCATATTTGATCGGGGTACTTGCTAATTGGTGTCGCTTGACGCTTATGGTTGTGACATTAATGGTTTAAGATGGTTTATTAGTGGGACAGTTGACGGACCTACGTCATGTGGTCGGCTTATGTCAATTCAATGTTAGCTGTGATCGGTCGGCTGGGTTTGACGTAGCGTGACCAAATTACTTAGGTCCGCCATCTGCATAGGAATCAACTTCTCTGATAGTACGTATTCGAGGCTAGGAATGCCTATACAAATGAGGCTTGTTATAGATATAGGATTGTATCTTATAAGTCTGTATGCATAATATGCGCCAATTGCATGATACCTGCAGAACAGGTTCTATTGTTAATTTATCTTTAAGTCTGCTCTTTCGAAAAAAGCGTGCAGATGAAACAACTTTTCATCGGCATTAACAGAGAAATTATATCTGAAAAAAATAATTAGTAATCTACATGATATGATACGTAATTTGGTTTTGCCATATTTTTTCTATCGGTATCACATAATAAAGAAATAAAAAACCAAATCACCTCCAAATCGTTGAATGAAATCACTTTACTCCTTCATTATTTATCAAAAGAATATATAAAAAATATCTACTGCTTTGCAATACATAAGTTAATAATTTGGTTTTTTTACTTTTTTGAAATATGTATTATATTAAGCCTTAAAAAGATTTTTTCTCCTATTTCGCCCTATCATGGACGCGGCGAGCGTCGTAACCGCCACCGTACAAGGCGCGCTGTTATGAATGTTATTTTAACCCATTCGCTGCGGCGGACGCCCATCGGCGTCTTTTTTTAGTAGCTTATATTTTGGCTAAAACAAATTATAAAAGTTTATACGTGCAATATATGCTCAAATTTTGAAAATACAATAACGTAATGCACGCCGTTTCAATAAATTCAACTTTCTGCAAAATGGCCAATTCCTTTTTAGATGCGGAAGACGCCTAAAGGCGTTTTCCAGCTATTGACAACCTTTGGTTTTAATAAATTTTTCTTCAACTTTTCAGCCAACTGTAATACCATAAACATCTATAATAATATTATTATCTACATTCTAATTCAGATTGCTTCAAACAACGCGCGTGAAGCAGGTTTTATGTATGTGGTGCCCGGGCTTGTGTTGCCATGTTATTCAAATTACCCCAAAATCAATTAAATAAATATAATTATTTAATTGATTTTGGGGTAAGCACAGAGGCGGCGCAAGGCGTAGGCGACGTGGGCGACCGCCCACGGCCTCGCGCTCTAAGGGGCCTCGCGCCCCTAGGACCGAGAGGTTTTTTTAAGAATTTATGAGTTTGGATACCCAAATATTCATAAATAAAAGTATCAAAAATTATTTCTCTCAACAAATCAGTCCTCTTGCGTCATCCATCAGGGGCCTCGCAAAATATATTTTAGGGGGCCTCGCAAGATATAATCTTGCCCACATCAAATTTAGGTCTTGCCCCGCCACTGGGTAAGTATATAAAAATTTTCTACCGTGGGAGAGCCATGCTTCGGCACGAATGGGCCGGCTCGACCGGAGAAATACCACGGGCTCACAGAAAACCGGCGTGAAACAGCGCTTGCGCTGTGTTTCGCCGAGTGAGTGAGTTTATCGGAGGCCCAATCCCCTACCCTTTTCCCTTCCCTACCCTCCCTTATTTCTTTCCCTACCCTCCCCTATTTCCTTCCCTACCCTCCCCTATTCTCTTCTCTACCCTCCCCTACCCTATTACCCCATTCCCTCGTAAAAGGCCGGCAACGCACCTGCATCTCTTCTGATGCTGCGAGTGTCCATGGGCAACGGAAGTTGCTTTCCATCAGGTGACCCGTTTGCTCGTTTGCCCACTTTTTTCATTAAAAAAAAGTTATTATTAGACATCGGATTATATGCATTTGCATAATATGCAGATGCATATAATGACACTTTTTAGGCGTTAGTGCATATTTTGGCAATTTTTCGTTGATAGTGCATATTACAGTCATATTATGCCCTCGTAGTCTTCAAACTAGCTATCATAATACACACAGAGGTCAAGAAATAGAGGCACGATGGACCAAAATATTTCAAATATGTGGCCCCATTCCTATTTAAAGAGTTCCGCGATACACCCGATACCTGTACGCTGCCTTAGTGCTTGAATGGCCCACCGACCAAACCCCCCATTCAAGCACTAAGGCAGCGTGTAGGTACAATATAATATTTCTAGAAACCAATTTTTTTTACACATTGGAAAAAAAATTGAACATTACAACATTAAAAAAATAATAATAAAGTAGGTAATGAACTTTCATGGGATATGGGCAATAATATTGCAATCGGAAAATGTTGGTAGAAAATTATTGGTATTGTGCAAGAAATGACCAATCCTAGATTTAATGGAATGATGAATATTGGCGCATTTATTAGCGACACCACCGGAAAACTCATCGAAAAAATAACAAATTTTAATACTAAGTAACGTTTGATTGTGCATATTTTGTGCATATTTCGTCACTTTGATCGTGCATATAATCCGATGTCTACTTATTATTAATAAATTCAACATGATACCTGGGCTTCATAACATTATCAATTACCAGAAAAATAACGTTACGTACCATTATTTTCATAAAAGGGGTGTAGACTATTTTTAGGAAATATATTTATTTTACAGATGTACTTTTTTTTTTATTCTTGTTTCCCGTATACATAATACAGGATATTCTTGAAAATATGCATAATACGCTTACGGAAATTACGAAAAGGTTTGCCACCCCTGTTATTAATTTGTTATTAATTTATACTGATAATTTTGCTATTATTATCACTAAAAACTAAAATATATGAGATGTTAGTCGAAAGGGGGCATAATTTATTTAATTAATACAATTTACTTACCATTTCTCGCCATATTCAACCAATTTTCACCATATTATAACAATTGAAGGCCAATAACTGCACACAAATAATAATTTATGCCGTAAGATTAATTTTTACGCCAAATACGCTCTTGAACACACCACACGTTTGACGTAACTGAAGATTTTCCAATGAATTTAACGTAATAATGATTAATTTCTTATTAGTGTGCTGAAAACGCCGATCGGCGTCTTATTGTTACCCTTTGAGGTGCGGAAGACGCCCATCGGCGTCACGACGAAAATCGTCCCCGCACCTGGGTAATAAGTGTAGTTTTTATTGCCGCATGGAATGGGTTAATGTCATATTCACAACTTATAAAATCAAAAAAAAAATCAAATCAAAATTGTTTTATTTCTGAATAAATTTAAAATAAATATTTTCAGAATGTCCTACATGATGCCTACCACCGGTTCGGGAACTAACCCGGCGAGAAGAACCGGCGTAAGAAACTCGCACGGGGCCCACTTTTTTACCAAAAAAAGCGAGAAAAAATTAATCTTTTAAAATAAAGTTTACAATTTTGTAACTCAATATTATATACAATATCCACATACATAATTGTAAGTCCTATTAATAATAATGTAGAAGTAGCCTTGCAAGAAGCCATCCTACTCCCAATATTAAACCAACCCAATAATAAAGTGCAGTAAAACCACGTAGGTCAAATGGCTCTCGACAATCTAAGTTTATATTTTTACTAGATGACGCCTGCAACTTCGTTGCGCCAAAACTCGTTTATCGCGCGGGAACCGTACATTTTTACGGGATAAAAAGTATCTTTTGTCTTTTTCCGGGACTCAAAATATCTCCAAGCCAAATTTCAGCAAAATCGGTTCAGCGATTTGGGCGTGAAAAGGTAACAGACAGACAGACAGACGGACAGACGGACGGACGGATAGACGGACAGACAGACAGACGGACAGACGGACAGACGGACGGACGGACGGACGGACGGACGGACGGACGGACGGACGGACGGACGGACGGACGGACGGACGGACGGACGGACGGACGGACGGACGGACGGACGGACGGACGGACGGACGGACGGACGGACGGACGGACGGACGGACGGACTGACGGACTGACGGACTGACGGACTGACGGACTGACGGACTGACGGACTGACGGACTGACGGACAGACGGACAGACGGACAGACGGACAGACAGACAGACAGACACACTTTCGCACTTATAATATTAGTATGGATTTTGTATCTACAAACTAACTATTCAACCAAATGTTAGGTATCCTAGTAATAATATGACGCTAGACTAGCTCCAGTTTTACTTCGTTTTCAACTTTCTTTTAACTTTCACGGTGAAAACAATGCCTCTGACGACGTGAAGGATTGCTTGGAAACGAATGCTACAAAATGGTTGTCACGATAGGTCTTTTTTTTATGTCTCTATACGTATAACCACTATTCTAACAGAAATATTTTTATTATTTCCGATTTTTTTTGTCGTACATTGACTACTTTTCTTTTGCGCCCCTGAAATTTTAGTTGACAAAATGCTCTCGACTACATACACACATAGGTTATTAATGTAGAATGTAGATTACATAGCCTGATGGCAACATTTTATTTTAGACTCTTTTTCGACTTTCCCGTAGACTGTAGAAAAACAATCTGATTTACCCGTCGTCCTAAATTAATAATTAAGTAATAATATTTTTAGCACATCTGTTGGTTGCGATGAAATTGTAATTTTCACTTAATTCTTATGAGTCATTTCGAGGTTTAAATTGCTTATAAAGCGACGCGAGATTTGCATACGAAAATTGCAAATGTCTCACGTGACTTAGGTCATGTACACACTGAACCTACCAGCCTTAACAGTTAAGGCCTCTATATCCACCAATGACCTTGATCATCTTCTACCTACTTATTCTGCAAATAAATGATTTGATTTGATCATTGTCTGTCAGGGCGAATATCGACGTAAATGACATTAAAATAACATTCACAACAGCGCGCCTTGTACGGTGGCGGTTACGACGCTCGCCGAGTCCATGATAGGGCGAAATAGGAGAAATAATATAATATAAACCTTTTTAAGGCTTCATATAATACATATTACAATATAGTAAAAAATTATCAACTTATGTATTGCAAAGCAGTAGATATTTTTTATATATTCTTTTGATAAATAATGAAGGAGTAAAGTGGTTTCATTCAACGATTTGGAGGTGATTTGGTTTTTTATTTCTTTATTATGTGATACCGATAGAAAAAATATGGCAAAACCACGTAGCGTATCATATCATGTAGATTACTAATTATTTTTTTCAGATATAATTTCTCTGTTAATGCCGATGAAAAGTGGTTTCATCTGCACGCTTTTTTCGCGAGAGGAGCCTTAAGTCGCAGAATCACAGATAGTAATTAGTATGTTAGTTCATATTCTGATTGTTACACTATAAGGGTGTCTTTCTTTTAGAAAAAACCCTTTAAAAATAAACAAAAAAAAACTCAAATATTGTCTCAAAAATTTGTTTTTGAGTCCCAACAGCAGAGATTCTAGTTTGTATTCAGATATGTTTCAAAAACTATAGAGGACATATTGTTTAAAGCCTAATGACCTAGGTCTATAATTCTGCTTAAAGCTTGTATTTTGTCCACAGTACAAGGGTCAGGCGGCCGACGCGAGCCTACTCGGTGAGATGATATTCGGCGCCGTGGCCATGAACTACAAGAGCGTTGCTTTGAAGATACATATCACTAATGACCCGAGAAGGTAGGCATTGGACCTCTGTGCTTTGCATAATATAAGCTATTTGTACAATGGTTGATTTTTGGCTCTACAATGAGAGCGGAGACGCAATGCTCCGTTGTCTCGCAGTGCGTTGTTGCAACGGCGCTTCTCCAATGTTTTGTTGGAACCCGACCGTACGCAGCACCAGTTGACGATCCCGTCTGGTTTACGTGAGTTTGTATTGCTAACTAAAATTGTTAACTACGGCCGAAATTTCATACAAAGTCATAGAAACCAGTAGTGTGGCTGCGACCACTGCGACACACGTTGTTGTCTGCTGTTGTTTCATGTCGTCCATTTCGAACCGGAACCTTTGCTTCGTGGCATGTTTGACGGAACGAAGGACAGAGTATGAGGTGAATACTGAATGGCGCGTTGGGCTTTCATCGTGTTATATTGTGTTGACGTCGCCCCAATGCAGCATTGTGGCGTACAAATCTGCGTTATTCCGTTCCGACAACGCAACGCCACAGCAACGCCCTAGAAAATTGTGGCCTCGCTCTTTATTGCTAATATTTAAAATTGCCTAGGCAGATATTGGCAAAACCAAGAATCAAGATACATTTCAGCATGCTTGAAAGTAATATGGGACCTTTTAATAAGCCTAAAGTTCTAGAATCTGGTTTAAAATCTGGGCATCAACCGCTTCTACTTAGATATTTTAACAAACTACCTAAAATTGCTAAATTAAATATTTACCATGCTTGTTAGCTTGTTTACTATTCTTGTATGATGTATCCGTTACGTTATATTATTAGTCTTACCTAATTAGTAACTTTATATATTTGCTTGACATATTATTTTCATACATAATTATTACTTTATAATGAATGAATTAATTTATATGAAGGTCAAATTTCTTATAATAATTAAAATATAGTTTTAAATTATACGCTAAAAGTAGAATATACTTACTAAGATAATATGTCTTTCAGAAGTTAAGAGAGCTAGAGGCAGACTCCAGCCACATATTATGGTAAACCAGTATGATCAAAGTACTAGCTGTAATTAAATATCCTTAATCGACAACCCAAGATAAAATTTCTTAGCGCCAATGTACTAGGAGAGCCTACGTAATGTGGGAAAGAGCTAAATAGATAATAAATGCTTCATAGTAATACATTTAATTGTTTAAAGGCTTTTAAGATTACAGAGAAACTTAATTTCTTTCCTATAAAACGGATGAGTGTTATAAACCTTTAGTAGTTAAATTCATTACATCTGGAGGCCTGTTAATAAACGGTGATGTCACTTGCTACAGGCCTATTTTATGTAGGTTATTTATAGAGCCGACAATTGACTGCAATTTATACTACGTTTTCTACATTGTATTGTAGAATCTACAACACAAAGACAAAGCGTTCTCCATTCAACTAATGAATAACGCTAACGAACAAAACTTAATAGTTCCGATTTTAAATTGTTTCTTGGGGTTATTAAGAAGTAAGGTCTTTATGGCAATTATGAATCTTTAACGAAGCAAAAAAGAGCTCATCGACTATTGAAATAAGATAAGTGAATGTGCTGGGGCCTGGGGCCTAATTCTCTGCTGCCGATCGTTTCTCACGCTTGCGATCGCGATAGTGCATCAATTTAGTTCACGTAACTATTTGATTCTGATTTTGCTGAAATTTGGTGTGGAGATACTTTGAGTCCCGGAAAAGGACATAGGATACTTTTTATCCCGGAAAATTTACGGTTTCCGCGCGATAAACGAGTTTTGGTGCAACGGAGTTGCGAGCGACATCTAGTATCTATAAAGAAAAAAAAACAGCGAAGGCTGTCTTTATTCGCCTAAGGCGCAGCGCAGACTACAGACTATCCGTGACGCACTTTTTAGTCTGTGGGAAATAGAACCTACCTATGCAATTATATGCAGTAGCCAGTAACGCACACGATACGCAAAAAGTCCGCATATAATTGCATACGTTCTATTTCCACAGACAAAAAGTGCCTCACGGATAGTCTGACGTCTGCGCTGCGCCTAAAGTGTATTTTCCGCTTTCTCAATAACTCTCCCTCACAGGTTATTATGCACGAAGATATTCACGGTGCCGGTGCGTCGTGTCAGCCGGACGGAGCGGAAGGCCGGCAGCGGGGACTTCGACCGCTCCAAGCCTCTGAGCGTGCCCTCACGAGAGGAGGTGTCGCTCAGCTTCTCATTGGATAGGGGGGACTCGGGTGAGTTTGTTGTACGCTTCTATATTATAGATTCTATATTCGTGAAGCTCATTGCTTAGTCAAAGTGCATTCGCCAAAAATGTACCTATGCATTTTAGCTAAGCATTCTGCTGTATACGTCAGCTAGGGTGCAACGAAATGGTGAGGGTTGTACAATCGTCTTTATGTCAAGTGATGGGAGTAGCCTGTAGCCGACGTCTGCAGATTTGATCTGTGTGTAAAAGTTTTTCTCATCCGTCTACGTGTAAAAACGGATTCTGACGAGAGTGAACCCTAAAACTTCAAGGAAGTAGTGTCTCATAAGATTTTGACTTCTTATATTATAGTTCTTGCAATCTAAGAGTGCGCGTCGCCCTTAGTTGTGTGAGTGACCATATCTTTACACGCGTACATGGCTCGCTCGCTACTGACTGCTCCGTCCGGTACGCACACTAACGAAAATGTCTATTCACATTTCCAACTACAAATAAAGGCGACGCGCACTCTTAGATTGCAAGAACTATAATAATAAATGCTTTGAAAAGACTGATCTGAACTGGACAAAGCAAATCGATGTAGAAAATAGTAGCCTAGATATCAGCTTTCTGAATGCACTACAAGCGAATGTTAGAATTTGGTAGAGCTTCATTTATTTTCGTATACTTGTCGAAGTTCAAGTATCATTTTAGGATACAAAATAATATGCCAGGGAGGCTAACTCTACAATATTATTTTGAAACAAAAGCTTAGCTCCTTTAGGTCTGTAGGCAGTTCTAGACTCTAGTATTTAACTAAGACCTTGATAAGCTAGTTGCGAGAATGTTATAATAGCTCGACAAATAGTGTCGCATTGTTTTGCCGTCTAGTCTTGAATTAAGTCTTACTACGTTTTACACATTTACGGTCTTACTACAAAAGATTTAAACTCCTGTTGAACAGGTGATTAGAGAAAAATTTAGTACAAAATGGTCTCAAAACAACTGTTCAATATAATATGTTTAGTTTTTTGTTGACCGATTTTATCAGGATTTTCATTCAGTAGTTATTTACCTGATTGCCGAAGTATAGGGCTTATTGTATTTAAAACAATTTCATATTGTGTATTAGGTTTGACATATGAAACACAGTTTAATAGCACAAAAAGCTGTATCCATAATTCCATACCAAACATTTTTAACGTGAAAATAATATTATGTTGAAAATTCTTTCCTTTCCTACGTTTCGAGTGTTCAATGCGTATTGTTGCAAAGAAGGCGCGGCCGACAGCTGGTACTAAATAAAACCGTTACAAAAGTGTTAATAAAAATATTTAGACTAGCCTTACCTTAATCCACGTCTCTGTCTGATAAGCTTTACAGCCACTCAGACAATGTCAGCCACAGCCCACAACGATCAGAGTGAGCCTTGAGTAAATATTTTATTAACAAGCGGACGTAAGACTTATGGCCGAACTCGGAGAGATTTAATGATATTTTAACTTGATTTTGAAGGTTAACGTAACATTAACTTTATAAGTTTTCTGCCAAACTCTTCATCATTGAATAAAAGTGGAGTAACATCCATAGAGATCATCTCTACTCGATTCAATTTCATTTCTCAAAATGTAGTAGTATTCTAAAGCTTTAAATGAATGTGTCAATGGGCGCTGCTGATAAAGGAGAACTGTCAAAAATGATTTTTTTGTATGATAGCACTTAGCAGCGGTTCCTTTCTAGCCACGTTCATTTAAAGCCTTGTCGAGCTGTATAATATTTTGTTAAACAAATTACAAAAGTTTTGAGGATTGAGGTTGAGTGGAGTCGAGGATATCACAAAGAAAATACCAACGAAATAATATTAAAAAAAAAACCAATGCACAAGTTACCTAGAAAAGCTCGTGTAGCTATCGACTCGACTATCGGAATCGACCGTGTCTACCTAGAACTAGCTAAAACAGACATTTCAATATACCACAGATTTATGAGGTAAAGTCTTTATTGGCCAAATTATAATAGACACGCAATGCACAAGCACAATGCTAGTTGTGTTCTTGTATGATATATGCTTTTTAGTATGAAATGTAAATTATTTGTTTTCCAAAATAAGTTTTCACACCCGAAATGCAGAAACATATTATAATTTTGTAAGACTTGCGGCGGGTTGATCGTGCCCGTAATTCTGCCTTAGCGGGGAGTGGAGCACCATGGGGCTCGCTCGGGGTAGTGCCTCGTAGAGTCCCACATTTTTTTTCTTTTGGCAAGACTATTGTGACTGCAATATTAATATGAACATTTATTTCAGGTTTTTGCGGCGATCCGTCCTCGTACAGTAGCGTGGGCTCCACGTACGACTACTTCTCTATGTTCGACACCTGGGACGGCCTGCAGCAAGACGAATACTCCTTTCATAGTAAGTTGGTTAAATTAGTACACGAATATGATCATAAGGAAGCAATAGTTGATTTCAAAAACTACCTCAAACTTTGTTATAATTAACAGCAATTAATGTTCCACCAGGGAAATTGTTTTATGGGCAGTTGGCTGACCTTTATAATTTGGTTGGGTTATGTCAAGTCTATCAGCCGATAAGACAAGGCATTCACTAGGTATATCTCGACTAAATAACAAACAGGCTAACCGGCCTATAAAGTATTATCTTAGATGGTACATTCCATTAAGAATGTCATTTAAATTTTACTTTATAAATACATTAAAAGTAACATTAAGTTCATATAAATCCTGCATCACCAAATTACTGTATTTATGCCACAATACATAAAATGTCAGTAATCTAACTTCACTCTTTACTATATTAACACTAGGGTTTGTTTAGCGCCCCCCGGCCGCAAGCTGAGCGAGTGTAGTAATGGCAGCTGGCAGCGGAGGACCTTCCAGAGCATGGCCACCAGGTTTGACCTGGGCAGCAGTTCTAACTCCCTGAAGGTCCCCACTGCTACTACTGTGTCCAGTAACGATTCCCAGGTTAGTGCTGTAGACTCTAGGGGCCTTTCCACACGACGTATTTTTTGCGCACTCACGACGCGCGTTTCTGATGCGCTCGTTTTCTGCGCAGATATATATAATACTAGATGACGCCCGCCGTACATTTTTCCAGGATAAAAATTATCCTATGTCCTTTCCCGGGACACAAAGTATCTCCATACCAAATTTCAGCAAAATCCGTTCAGGGGTTTGGGCGTGAAGAGGTAACAGACAGACAGACACACTTTCGAATTTATAATATTATTATGGATTATGGAATTATGGATTATGGAAGTATGGATAAAGGGGTATCGATACAAACGAGCCTAAAAAACGTGTGGAAGAGCCCTAAGACATAATATAAGACATGAAGATAGTATAATATATTGGACAAGTGTCCTACATAGTCACCAGGTTTGACCTGGAAAGCAGCTCCAATCCTTAAGAGATGCCTACTGTTAGATGGCTACGTCAGTACTGTAGTAAATCTATATATATAAAAGAAAGTGGTGTTAGTTACACTACTTATAACTCAAGAACGGATAAACCGATTTGGCTGAAAATTGGTGGGCAGGTAGCTTAGAACCAGGAAAAGGACATAGGTTACATTTTGTCCCGGAAAAATGTACGGTTACTGCACAATATACATTTATGATTTGCGCGTAAAATATTCAATCGATTTTTATGAATTTTGGTATGGAGATACTTTGAGTCTCGGGAAAGGACATGGGATACTTTTGGTCCCGGAAAATGTACGGTCCCCGCACAATAAACTTTTCTATTTCAGTCTATTTTTATGAAATTCGGTATGGGGATACTTTGAGTCTCGGGAAAGGACAAGGGATACTTTTAGTCCCGGAAAATGTACGGTTCCTGCACAATAAACTTTTATGATTTTCGCTTAAACTATTTATATCTATTTTGATGAAATTTGGCATGAAGATACTAATTTTAATCTATTGTTTTCTTAATTATACCAATTATTATTCGAATTAATTAATCATCGTTAAGACAGGACAACGTCTGTCGGGTCAGCTAGTAAATAATAAAAGAAAGTTAGCATTGGAAAAGCGCCCAGAACATGGCCACCAGATTTGACCTGGCAGCTTTATTGAACTTTTGAACCTGAACCTGAATCTTCTTACTGTATCTCGGAATTTAAAGTATGTCTAAACCACATAAAAGTATGTGTAAGATATAAATGTTAATATGTTTATCAATAAGTAGGTACTCAATTATGATAGAGAATAATCGAATACAATGTCTAGAACTAGTTTGAACACACACACAACCTTATGAGTAATGAAATTACATACCTTCTTAATAGCTAATAAAACTTTTTATCAAGCTGTAAAACGTATAAAATATCAAAAACAAAACATAACTTTTTTAAACGTCCGAATTACTCATGTACGCTAGTGACGTCATTTTTACGCAAAAGCACGTGACAGCTAAAATTAGTTGAAAACACATTTTTTCATCCCAATCTTTCATTGCTACTGTCATTAGTGGGTATTTATAAGTGCTGATACTTATTATGAATGCCAAGTTCGCGTCGTACCGTTTATTTTAGGGTCTTAATACGAGGTAATAATCACATATTGCATAATATAATTTTTCATAAATACAGGGGTAACGAAGAAAGACAATAGTTTTTCAGAAAATATGCTGGATGAAACAAAACAATGTGATAACAATTAAGGGTGGCTATGAGTCCCTTGTGAAAAGTTTCACAGTACCCTAGGGTACTTACTGTAAAAGTAGCAGCGCTGAATGAGTAACATCTTCTTATCTTATCTTATTATATATAAAAATGGATTTTCAAATGTGTTAGTCGCGCTAAAACTCGAAAACGGCTGAACGGATTGGGCTGATTTTAGTCTTAAAATATTCGTAAAAGTCCAGGGAAGGTTTTAAAGTGACACGAAGTTCACCGGGACAGCTAGTGTGTTTAAAATTTTGTATAATATGGGCATGGGCAAACTAATTACGCTGCTACGGGCCGCTTGCCTGCACTAATCACACAAAATTGGTCTTTCAGCGCTGCTACTTTCACAGTGAACTCTTTATATGGGAAATATACATAGACTATAGAGTATAGTTCTTGCAATCCATATCTATGCACGCGTACATGGCTCGCTCGCTACTGACTGCTCCGTCGGGTACGCACACTAACGAAAATGTCTATTCACATTTCCAACTACAAATAAAGGCGACGCGCACTCGTAGATTGCAAGAACTATAATAGGCATGCATGTAGTATTTCCACAAATAAACAGAGAGTTTTTTTAATCACTGTTTGCAAGAAATGCTTAAACTACTCAGAAAAGTGGCTTAAACTACTCTGTCTTATCTTAGTGTTACTAGGTCATTAATCAGAATTATCTTAAACTCGATGACGACCGCAACTCCGTTGGGCCAAAATTCGTTTATCGCGCGGGAACCGTACATTTCTCCGGGATAAAAAGCATCCTATGTCTTTTCCCGGGAGCGAAGTATCTCCATACCAAATTTTAGCAAAATCGGTTCAGCGGTTTGGGCGTGACGAGGTAACAGACAGACAGACTGACAGACAGACAGACAGACACGCTTTCGCATTTATAATATTAGTATGGATATCAATAATCCGTGGTAAAAACCTTGCAAGTATGAATCATACTCACCGTGCACTTTCCACAATAACAGTGCATTAGCCGGCTTTTTTTTTAAATGCTTTAAGTGTTAGGTAGTTTGCTTGCATAAATGCATTTTCTGTCAGGATTAATACAGGGCAAGCTGTCGTCGGCAGTCATCTTAATGTTGGCAGTTTAGTTTTATGGTTCCAAATCAATGATATTCTATGTTACTAACGTAACTAGATTGAGTATTTACGGCAGCAATGCGATGCCACTTCGAAGATGCCTGCAGGCATATCTGGCTTACAAAATGACATAATGATAATATGACTTGACATCTTCCTTTGAACTATCAAGTGGTTACGCATTTCTGAGAATCGTTTGTATGTCGTTGCTACTCTAGTATTTTTGAAACTCATGGTTCAAAACACTAAGATTTTCTGTAGAATACTTTTTATAAGTTTTCCATGTCATTCCACCTTGTCTCGTTTTGTTTACACCGCCGCGCGGCCAGTGTGTCAGGCGCGAGCCGGTTGGACCCGTCAGCCGTCAGGTCACGTGAAGCCTGTCAATCCCGTCAGTCTTGTGATCGCTTATCACAAACCTTAGCGATAAGCGGTCAACGCGTCATAGTGCTGTCAAGTCGAAAACTTGCTACTTAGTAACGACTAGTTTGTAGCAAGTTTTTGTCTTGACATCACGATGACGCATTGACTAGTACAATGTTTTGTTACTAACCAACTTATATTTATCTATAAAGATCCAACTTCTATTTTTAGTAACCCAATACAACATTGGTAAAAAGTATAAGGCGCAGCGCAGACGACGACTATCCGTGACGCACTTTTTAGTCTGTGGGAAATAGAACTTATGCAATTATATGCAGTAACGCACACGATGTACAAAAAGTCCGCCGCGTTACTGCATATAATAGCATAGGTTCTATTTCCACAGACTTAAATGTGCGTCACGGATAGTTTGTCGTCTGCGCTGCGGCTAAGCCTAACACCTCCCAACATGATAGTATAAACTTTGGGATTCCTCATTAGTCATTATGTACTATCAGAGAAGTTGATTCCTATGCAGATTGAGGACCTACGTAGTTTAGTTGCGTTACGTCAAACCCAGCCGACAGATCACAATTAACATTGAATTGGCATATTCGACCAAATAACGTTGGTCTTTCAACTGCATAGGAATCAATTTCCTCGATGGTACCAAGAAATAATTCCCCTTTTATTAACACTGCGATATTCCTGCAGGTGTACAGCACCAGCTCAACTAGCGGGACCACGGACAGCTTGGCCAGCACGTCATCAGCCGCTCGCACCAACAAGCTGGGTCTAGCGCTGCTCATCACTGTCGCTGACACTGAGAACATGTTAGTATTTGTGGTTATTAGGAAACTTTTGTTAATTTAAAATAAACTTTTTTTTAATAAATTTAAAATAAATTAATTAAAAAAAAAACGTATGGTTCTTGCAATCTACGAGTGCGCGTCGCCTTTATTTGTAGTTGGAAATGTGAATAGACATTTTCGTTAGTGTGCGTACCCGACGGAGCAGTCAGTAGCGAGCGAGCCATGTACGCGTGTATAGATATGGTCACTCACACAACTAAGGGCGACGCGCACTCGTAGATTGCAAGAACTATAAAATGACAAAACATTTTGTGTCAAAATCTTGAGACGAGGCGACTTATCTACACGCAAAACTCTATGAAGTTCAACGCTACGCCTCATGTTTTTATCTACGCAAGAGAGAAAAACTAAGATACTCGCACCCTAATAAGGCAGCATCCGGAGGAATATAGATGATTGTAAAATTTCCTACATCTTCAGGTAGCTAGAGCGATATCTGTCTCTTTAAAGCGAGAGAGTATGTCTCTTTATTGCGTTCGTTCGTATAGAGATTTTCTTTGGAACGAGATCAATATTTTCGTACGCGAGTGATGGAAACGGGAAGCGATAGGTATTTTCTACATGCTCATAACTGGACTTCTTACTCCCACAAAAAAACTGCGAATTCGCATCGCAAAAATCTGCAACAAAACTCCTAAAAATAACATTGCGATGCGATGCGATTTCGCAGTTTTGTGTGGGAGCCCTAAATCTTAATCATCTCCACTATTAACAAAATTATTGCCCATTCCTTTTCTAATTATATTATTTATTACCAATGACTCACTAACTACCCTTTGGTACCTACTATTACCTACATCATGGTTCTTTATATCATCATCCACCAGAGACCTAGTCCGGTGCTACGTGCAGCACTCGCCGCAGCTGCAGGCTCTGGTTTGCCGGCTGCGGGTGGCGACGCTAGCTGCAGGGACCACCGGCTCCTTCGTCTCCATCCTGCATAAGGCGTCCGAGGATGCTTCGAGGTGGTGAGTACAAAAATACTTGGGTTTAGGGGGCATTACCTTTTTTTTTTTAATTCGTCCCGGTCGGGACAGGCAAAGGGAGCGTTGCCCATACAGCCATTTCTATGTTTTTCATCATCGTTTTCATGTATCGTCAGGTCTAAAGTCTAGTCAAAGTCTAAGTAAAAGTCAGTACAGTCAAGGAGTCAAGTCGGTCGATTCAGTAAAGTGGTTTACTGAAACTTTCGATGGAGTTTTGGAGGGAACACAAAATAGCACGTTTCTGGATATAACATCACTATCCTACACTTGTGCATGAACACGAATATCTAATGGTTAATATTCTACCAATATTACACATTAAAAACCCAGCCAACACAATTTTAGGAAAATAATACAAAAACACAACAGCACTTTTTCACATGCCCGCCAAAACTCCGGTGCATTTCCTGTCATGTGTGTGTTGCCCGTACCGCGTACGACCGAAAAAATAGGCAACTTTTATGCGGATCATATCTGCGAGCGTGCAATGAGACGCATGACAAAAAAAAGCTCTTTTAAACTATGGTTACACGGTCAATCTGGCATCAGTCAGTCTGAGACTGACACCAGACTGATGGCTGAAAAGTACATAATATAATAAAATTATCAGTCCGTCAACAACCGGTTAGAGTTTAGACCGTCACTCTCCCATAATTTTTGACCAAACTAATCGTTCAGCACTCTACGCGATTATAATATTTTCACCTGACCTGACCAAAGACAGATGCATATGTATTGCTTATATCTACTTGTTTATTTTTATTAGTGCTTTAATTCACATGACAATTCCTTTTCGGTTCTTATTCGAAAACTGCGCGGCCATTGGCTGGATCTGGACGTGCGGTATTTTTTCCGAATTTGAATCCTAGTTCAATGCCATTGTGAATGGCCTTACCATATACATAATATTGTTAACGTAAAAAAACGCGGCGATTCTGCTCCAGTCGCAATCATATTTTTTTATACCTCGTATTTTAAAGAAAAACAATTTTTATCAAAGGCACGTAAGTCTTATCAGATATTTAGGTACTTGCTATCGATCGAAGTGATTTCAAAGGTTGTTTCAAAGGTGAAGGGCACCAAGTACAAACTTTAACTAAGTATGTTTCACTTATGTTTCGCCGCTTAAATATAAAAAAAACAATTAAAGTGAAAAGTAAAATAAAGTATTAAAAAATAAACAAACATTCGGAATGCCAAAAAATGGTTTTATGACTTCCTTCCACAGAAGCTTTAGGAAGTTCGTACTTTGTATAAATAAATACTAGCTATTTGACCTAAGCTCGGTATTCGATAAAATGACATTTTCTAAAAATGATTCCTAGCTAGATCGAGTTATCGCCCCCGAAACCCCTTATACACTAAATTTCATAAAAATCGTTGGAGCCGATTCCGAGATTCCAATTATATACAAGAACTGCTCGTTTAAATAAAAAAAATATAAGATTCAGGTATCATTATTTTCGCTCATTTTGACTAAATTTTCAGTTATCATAAAGCTATTTAGCATTCCCACCGGTATCAATGTCGCAGTCATAAGCTGGCTCGGCGCCACAACATTGTAGAATGTAGTTAATCGTCTCCTACGTTTGATCACGGTTTCCGCGATCGCGAAAATCACATGACTGGTAGTGTTGTCTGGTCGTCGAAAGGTTATGTGACTTGTGAAGAGGGTTTATTTATATCCAACGATTGTTTTAATTGAATTCATATACTGGGCGATTGTTGGAGGGAAATACTATGTGGCATATTTCTTGTAAGTTGCCTTTCTTACAATCTCGAAGTTAAGGCCGTGTTCACACAAAACCCACTGCGAGCCACCGAATGTGAGCAGGCTCACTGTGAGCCCCAGTGTGAACGTGAAAATATACGGTATCGAATGTCCGCGCCTACGCCTAGCCTAATAGCGTGTTGTCGGTTAGGTGAGAACGAAAAAGTGAATATGTATGGAAATACAATAAACTGCGTAACGTTCACTCACGTTCTGCGGCTCACAGTCGGTTTGGTGTGAACACAGCCTTTTTTTTTCTTGAGGGGGGGAAATACGTTACGTATCACCCGCCGCGCGGGGGACGATGGGAGTATGTCGGTCGTCGGACTCCCTCCAGCTCGGTGCGCCGGAGTTTTACCGACTAAAAATGCCCTCCTTCCAGCCGTGGGATACGGGTATTCTGTTGGCGAACTCCGCGTCCTTACGGCGCTGGTCATCTTCTTAATATATATAATTCTTCTGTGAGTGTGTATGTCACTGAACTTCTCTTATTTTAATCTATCTTTTATTATTATTATCTAATTTTGTCTGCTGGACAATGTTTTTTTAATTAATTTTTAATTTATTAGTAGTTGTTGATTTTGGAATGTTTTACATTGGATCCGACAGACGGCGCTACCATCGCAGTGTCAAATTTTAAATAATATTCGAATTCGAATTTTAATTTTAGTTTGTCTCGACAGTTAGCGCTGCGATCAAATAAAAAAAAAACTTTATACATATACTTAATATGGCAAAGAAACGTTTGCCGGGACAGCTAGTCAAAATATATAAATGAATTACAAACATTGACATATATGCTAAGTACTCACATACGGTTTTGCTCGATAGTTTACTCCGAATCGAAGGAAATGACATATTTGACATATTTAATTCCATTGAGCCGGCTCGAAGCGAGCATTCGAGCTGTCAGTTTTGCGGTCCACACGGTGGTTATTGCTCGATTTGGAGTAAAACTATCGAGCAAAACCGTATGTGAGTACTTAGCAATTAACTGACCTAAATCCGTTATTTGTACACGTTTCAAGTTAATGCAGCTCTAAACTTTTGCTTGTAATGAAAATACCAGTCAGTTTTTAGCGCATCGATACAGAAGGCCTTCTACGAAAACGTTTTAAGACTCAAACATTCGAACGAGTAATATGCCGCGTGCTACTGTAACAAACATGAAATGACGTTGTTAGAGTAGGACGCGGCATTCTTGTTCGAATGTTTGAGTTTAATTATTTTTACCAAAAAATTAAAACCGACTTCCAAGGTAAAAACAATAATAACATTGATATGAACTAAAAAGTATTAAATAATTTTTACTATCTAATAGTGCCTTTTTCCGAATTCGGCTAAACCTCAACTATTTCTGTACTCAATCTTCATTATTTTGAAGTCGGTACCAGATAGCTGAATCTTCAGTCCTCTGACAGAATATTTAAAATTTTTGGAACTGGCACCGACTTCAAAATTATGAAGATTGAGTACAGAAATAGTTGAGGTTTAGCCGAATTCGGAAAAAGGCACTATTAGATAGTAAAAATTATTTAATACTTTTTAGTTCATATTAATGTTATTATTGTTTTTACCTTGGAAGTCGGTTTTAATTTTTTGTTAAAAATAATAATAATTTCACTCTTTTTAGTTACACTAGTAGGTAAATCTTCGCGTATATTTTACGTATCTTATTACAATTTGTTAAGAGTCACAACTCACACTCACAAAATAATATAATATTATCAGTGAAGTGAACATATTGTGCTAAGTAATTTAACAATTTTAATACTTCAAACCCCAAGCGGTCACCGGCGATTGCGATAACAATAGAAAGGCTATTGTGTCTCGTTTTTCAACGATCGAAGGATCTATCAGATAAAAAATTGTACAAACTTGCATAGGATGTAGCGTAGCATAATATTTAATATTATCATAATTATTGACAGCTGTTCTTGTAATCAAGAATTCAAATCGATAGGTACTTAGTGCACCATCTATCGATTAATAAGTATAACTAATTAAAAAGACACTTAATGACTTTGTTTTGTTTAAATGCTCTTTTTAAAATAACTTTATTTTAATTCTATTTGTCTATTAAAATTTTATAAAGTAGTAAAGTATTCGATCTGTATATAAAGTAGTTAGTAAAGTATTCGATATTCTGTAGTATATCCATACCTATGCCTTGTACTATTATCTATTCCGTGCCATGAGACATTGGTGGCCTTAACACGACGTGGTAATGATGATGATGACGACGATGATGATGATGATTATGATGATGAATATGAATTGCATAGTAGTTTATGCTTTCTGTTCTTAAAACAACGCCGAAACTCCCAAACGTGTATCTATAAGGAATCAGGAGTTCTCTCAGCATCTTCGAAACCATGGTATACATTGACCCAATATTTGACTTTTTGGTAGCGTATTCTTAGCACACTTCACATAAAACCAAAATCACCATATGTTTCCATATAAATTTCGAGGAGCTCCCTCGATTACTCATGGATCCCATCATCAGGTCACCACTTTTGTGAACATGGTACCAAATTGGAATGAAACCTAATACAACAAAACAAAAATTTCGAAAATCGGTTCACAAACGGCGGAGTAATCGTTGAACATAGAAAAAAAAAATATATCTACAGCCGAACATATAACCTCCTCGTTTTTTGGAAGTCGGTTAAAAATGGTTTCGTTGTACGGCCCCTGGATCGATCCCTATCATTAATTAATTAAATTACCAGTGTCCAGTACCTATTGTTTTTGCTTAGGATTAATGATAATATTTATGTATGCTTCAGTTCCTTTCAATTAAGCTGTCACCATTGTAGGCTATCAGACCTCGTGTCGGGGCCGCGGCTGCAGCCTGTCTGGTTGAACCTGGCGACCAGTGAGCCGCGAGCTGCGTCCAAGATGGCCGATACCCTCATAGGTGACATCTGCGCGGTGCTCGCTGTAGGAGATACGAAGACTACCAACTTGTGAGTACTTTTCTAGAAGCTAAAAGGTTTCATGAATTAAAAAGGGGTTAGGTGGAAATAAATGTGGGTCAGCTTTTGTCCCATTCTTCGTCTCCTCACTGATTTGTGTAAGTGCTGCAAAGGAAATATTATATTAGTTGCTAGGATAGCCGAAAGGTATCACATTACCATTAGAAACATTGATGAACTATAAATGATGTAGACCCTAGACGTTTCTATCATCTGCCTGGATTTTAAAAAAAGGTAGAGCCACGCAGCTTAACGTAAGATATAACGAGTTGGTGTCATCTTTTGCTTCGTATATTTCTATCTATCCATATTTTCTACAAATCAATAAACTTTATGATATAACCGATCACCGCCACGATCACCGATCACGCCGATCGCGCTTGTAAACTGAAACTCATGCTCACAGTTCATACAAACCGATACTGTGCCAAAAAATGGCACAGGCATATAGCAACTGGAAACGTATTGAAATAAACAATATTAATCATATTTAACTTCATACTCAACACTATCATTTAGTCATCGGATAAAAGATTGGCCGATAAACGTAATATATTCTGAAATTCACGTGATACAGTTTGCATGTATGTGTGTGTGAATGGGGACAGTGCGGCTCACACATGATCGTTTGCACCAATTATGTCAGTTCATATAAGTGATTAACACGCTTTATGCATGTAGAACGAAGGTTAGAGCCAAACTCTATTTTTGCGTAGCGTAGTAGGCTCTGCATCAACTACAAAAAATGTCTTCAGCAGTTTGCTACTCGCTTTGACGAGAAAAAAAAATATTCTCACTGTTATTGCTTACTTAATATTGTAAGTAGTAAATAGAAAACATAGATTGCAAGCATTTGCAGGAGGCTCAATTTTGAGGCCTTTCTTCTTTGGCTGTTTCAAACAATGCAACAGAAAACAAACATTATTTATATTGGCATAATCTTGGCTGCAGGTGATCTCACCTTGTACAAAAATTAACATTTTACTTACAGCTCGGATTACCGTTACACACACACTAGGGATTGCAAAAAACGGATTTTTAAAAAAATCCGGAGTTTCGGATTTTTTCATCTTCAAATCCGGATTATCCGGATAATCCGGATTTTTTGTACATTTTTAAATATTTTTGGTAAACAGCTCTAAATGTGAGTTATTGTCTTATTATTTCTTTATTGAACATTCATTTTAAAAGTGCAAAATAAAATGTCTTAAAAATTATCATTTTTCTTAACTTAGCGATGTGAAAATCGCTAAGATAAGAAAAAAGGAGAAGACTAAAATAACAGTACATAACTGGTACTTTTTAACAACTTAAAAATACCTTGATTTTTTTAACTATTTAAAAATGTGAAATTTTAGTTAATAAAAAAATACTAAGCAATCTCCCCTTTTCGGACATCATCAAATTATGCTCCAAGATCTGCAAGCCTCTAGTGGAACTGACAAAAATAGGCCAAAGACACAAACAATGATCAACATAACGGGACGTAGGATTGAGGTAGACGAGCAAGAAATTCACCATGTCAACGAGTACCTGCACTTGGGCCAATTAGTTTCTTATGACTACAGAAAAGCAGAAAAACTGGTCCATGAAGAATAGTGACTTACCAATCTCACTGAAGGGCAGACCTTGTTGATATAATATGTATTTCGCTCGTCATAACCAACAATGCGCAAACACGATCATTGACCGATTTAAGATTTACAAAAGTTCGAACTCAGGGTTTGCCAAAGAGCAATAGAGCTCAAATCTCAACAAAATAAAAAAAGGTAATGTGCTCCAAAAATAGAATCAGAGACGTAGGAATTAAAACGGTCAAGCTAAAGTTACATTGGGCTGGTCACGTTGTCCGCATACATCTACGCTGGTTATCGACCGAGTGGTAATCCTTCTATTATTATAGGCCTAAGAAAAGATAGCGCTATGCTCTGAAGGTGTTTTTTTTCCTCCGACAGCAGATCACTGTAATCCGACGTTACGGCGATCCTTGAGGATCTATTGTGACTCCTTCGTATTAGAGTACCGTCCCCAAACCAGTGCTGCCCATAAATTTAACAATGTGATTTGGATTGTTAACACAAATTTCCTCTTTAGTAAATTAGGAGAGTTTTGCTCTGTAGTAGAGCAGTAGAGTCAAGTAGAAGGTGAATAGGTGTGTCAAAAGCTATTAACACCTATTCTATGAAGGTGCTCGTTCAGTTTACATTGTCCAATTAGGCTTCTGGCAATGATTCTATTATTTTTTCTTACTAGCCAACTCGTCAGCGGTTATGTTACCAATGAGGAACCAACGATTGCGAAGACTTTAGCTTAGGACACGGTTATAAACTCCCCACTGGAGGCATATAAGCTGGGCTTGCAAACGGTGACGCTGGGCAAGATAAGTGAAAGATTCGGGCAGCGCTTTTGCCTAGCAGTTAGATGGTATATTTATATTTAGGATATTGCACAGAATAATGACTTGAAATAATTATTTAAAATTTAAATCAACATATTTTCGTCATATTATAAACTTTCTTTATTCCATTATTTAATTAGACAGAATCACAGATCGGCAATCGGCATTGGTTACGTAAACAATAATAACTTATAATTATAACCTCAATGTAAACAAAAGCAACATATTTTAGAAAAAAACATTGTATTCAATACTAAAATGTTCTAAAATAATTGTAAATATATCATAGTTGCATTTATATTATCATATTATAGAAAACATAATAAATTTAGTAAAATAAGAGCTAGGTTATAAGAAATTAAAATATGTCGTTATTTCTTATAAATAAAATAAAGAAATGTAAAGAAATGTAGTTATAACCACCAAATAACTACACAATGGAATGTTAGACATACGGAATTCTGACTTTGGTACGAGAAGACCACGCAAAGTTGTGATAGCGCCTTTAAACAAATGTGAATTTGTATGTCAGATATTACACAATACATTTAAATTAATTTTATACTACGTAAAAGCTTCTTTTTCATAATTTTTATCTTAAATTCGAAAAAACCGAAAATCCGGATTTTGAGCAATAAAAATCCGGATTTTTCATAGGCCCAAAAAATCCGGATTATCCGGATTTTTCGGATTTCGAAGTATCCGGATTGCAATCCCTAACACACACACAGTTACGTGCTAATTTTATTATAATTTACGCGGCTGTACAGAAAAATCACATGACTCGCGTCGGTTGCATCATTAAATCTTAATTTTTTCCGGTTTGTTTTTACTGGCTAACAAATTTAATGGCGCACGAGAATAATGCTTCTGGTATAATTTATGACTTGTCTATGACTCACTGCAGCCTACAATTCTGAAATATTTTACCTCCGAAGAAACCTTAATGTAGTTGACATAAAGACCATTCTCGAGAAGTTCAACAGTTAAATAAGTATTCACTGCACATTTTTCATCGTTAAATAACAAGTTTAATGGTTACATGCTATTAGTAATTCTGATTATGCAGGTGTGATGAAACATGTGACTAGTATTATTAGGATATTATTTTTAATTACTTTTTCATGTGCCATTGTTAAAATCAAATTAATCTTCTCTAGGCTACTAGGCTTATTAATATTTTTAAATATGTAGAATGTTTGTATTGTAATTTGTTATGTATTAAAATGTTTTCCAACTTCTAGAATCTAGACCAATTTTTATCAAATTAAAGATAAAGTACCTACGCCTCGAGTTAAGTCAAAGACTAGGCTTTTTATTACTTCCAAATGTACAATATTTTAAGACAATATTTAAATTAATTTTGGGGGCATGGCACCGCGGGCTACATGTACGAATATAATATTAAGATCAATGAGCATTTACTTACAAATTCACCACAAATATGAAGATCAAAGAGCATTTACTTACAAATTCGTTTTAAATTAGTATCTACAGTCTATATTGACTTGTTAAAGAAAAGGCCACGTTGCTCCATTGCGTTACGGCATAGCGGCGACGCTGCGTCTGACATTTTTCATAAATTTTTATGATGAATGTGGTATACATTGATGCGTTGCTTCGAACGCGGTGTGTAGACTGGAAGACGGAAAGTGGAAGTGGTAGGGTAAATAACACGTACAAAATATGACAATTTTGGGCCAAGCCATAACACTGCTTGCCGCTTCGCATCGTATAAGTCTACATTTCTGTGCTGTGGTTGCTATTGAGACAACGCCGTTAAAAAAAATAAAAATTATTCCGTTCCCACAACGCAACGCACCGAATCAATGTGGCCATACTCTAAGTCCTAAGAAGTCTTATCTAATCCCCTATAGACATGTTCGGACAGTTTAACGAGTGTTGATGTTTCAATTAATCCGCAGTGGCACGTAAATGTTTTACTGTCAGTCCCCTGGCGCACCGCCAGCTCGATACCAGACATCTGACCTTTCCCCGTGTTCGATCATGTGAGAAATGTTCAATGCTAAAGGGCAAAGCACGCTCAAAATTTACCAACTGGGAAATTGATTCTTAGGCAAAATATGACGGACGGATTTGGTCGGATTTTGTCAAATTTATGTAGCTGTTTTCGTGACCTACCAGCTGAGCTTGACTTGACATAACCCGACCGAATAATGTAAGGCAGCTTTCTCTGATAGTACATAGTCTACTTATAACATAATATTTTTGGTTAATCATCATCACGTTTCAAGTAATGTCAGCCAAGTATAAAGCAAGTCTCTTCTATACAGAATTTGTAATCTAACTAAAAGATTAATACCAATTAAAGGGTGATGATGTAAGCGATGATGAATTTTGTAAGGGATGAGATTATAGAATTATTGTTAGGTCGGACTGACCCTTATCAAGAAGCGACTGGTGCCATTAAGGCACCAGTCGTTTCCCTAGGGTTCAATTTTATCTAAAAATTTCTTGACAGTAGAAGGTATTAAAATATAGTGCTTTATAATTATTGAGATTTTATAGAAATTGAACGTACTCGTAGGTTTATACGATTGACGACTGGGTTTTGTTTAGAATATTCCATTCAGTTCGTATCATTCAGCCCGCTCTACGCTATTTCGAGATGTATTTACGTCGCGTATTTTTACGTATTTGTTTACGTGTTTTCACGTGATCCCATTGTACTGACGCTAACACGTCCAAAAACGTTGTGTAACGTGAAACATCACCTTTTAGATGATAATTAATTTTCTATTTTCGACGGTTTTTGTTGTCACAAACCATTAGCGTACAGAAGTCACTTCTTATGGTCTAGTTATCACAGAAATGTGTGACATTTTATTTATGGAATACTCAGAAACCCATGACGCATGATGCTTATTTTAGACATTTATTTTTACTCTATCGCTAGGTGCTGATAGGTTAATTATCTTCTATTTTCGACGGTTTTTGTTGTCACAAACCATTAGCGTACAGAAGTCACTTCTTATGGTCTAGTTATCACAGAAATGTGTGACATTTTATTTATGGAATACTCAGAAACCCATGACGCATGATGCTTATTTTAGACATTTATTTTTATTCTATCGCTAGGTGCTGATAGGTTAAACATGCGATAACTTATTTGGTACACGTATCACATGACACATCAAGATCTTACGTATCTCCTATAGAAATAGATATAATATTATGTCACAGGCCGCAGCCGCGTTGGATTGACCAGCCAATTCGGCGCCTTAAACGCATTCTTAAATTATTATATTTACGAAATTTTATTTAAAATTAGATGAGTTTGAAATTATTTTTTATTCTTGGTCGTAAAATATCTGTAGCGATTCCTATGTTCATACATTGATGGAATTAATTTTAATGTCATTTTAAGACCATAATCCCCGATTAAAGCTTACAAAATATATAAATAAACACTGAAAAAAGGTCTGAACTAATTATACAACACGTTTCATTACAGCTTCATCAGTACTCTGCTGACCCACGTCCTCACGCATCACCTGGGCTGGGTCACCACCGTCAGTCCCTACGACGCGATTGACCCTGTCAAGGTCCAAGGCCAGCCGGAGCTCAGGCCCTACAACGCCCTGTGGGCCCAGCTCACGGACCTCTGCGGCAGCATAGGAGTCCCACCCAAAACCGCGCGGACTATAGTGATCGGTGCCAAAAATGTGCAATTCGTGAACAAACTACTGTCAGTGTTGACTTACTTTGTGCGGTGCGGGAGTATCGAAAGAAACGAGTTCTCGTACAGGGAGTGTTCGTTGGATGAAGCCAAAGTAGTGGACGTTGCTCGGACGAATGAGTGCAGTAAGAATGTTGAGTGTAGCAAAAATGAGTGCAACTTGAAAGTTCCCTCCCTATTGGCAAGCGGTGGCAGCAACGGTAAGGCGTTGAACGAGGTGGGCCTCAAGAAGTCGACGACGTTAGCTAACTTGAGCTCGCAGCTCTCCGGCTTAGAGTTTGGGGCGGACGGTAGCAGCGGAAGCCGGATCGGCCAGTTCCGCCGCTGTCCGACCATAGCCATGGAGCACTCGTCCGACTCAAACCTGTCCAACTCCGACGAGGAAGTCGAAAAAAACGTCGTATTTGTGCTAGGAGACGATGAGAAACTGGTCGGATTAAAAAACAAGTCCAACGGCGGGCGAAGCGTAAAGAAGTCGTCTAAAGCCCACCTGGACCCGGTTACCGTTGAGAAAGACGAGTGTAAAGACAGCCCGTCACAGTGCTGCAAGACGCTTCAACATTCCAAGCCCATCAAACATTCCGGTTTCAAGTTCGAGTTCGATAAGTACCCGCAGATAGTCACGAATTACATGAAGAGCAAAAACCTGGAGATTCTGGACCGGCACTACATCGGAAAGCCGGGAAACCTCAAGTTGGATAACTTTCAATTCGACCCGACCGTGGTTCTTCCCCTGCCTGATGAGAAGTGCGAGGCGTGCGCCAAGTGCCAGATGATGGAGTCCCTCCTCCAGACCCCAACCAACGCCTCTGAAATGGAGTACCTGAACGACCTGCCCAGAAACGTGGAGCCGCAGTACGCCAAAGAAACCATCGTGGAAAGATCGGAGCGGGAAATATCCCCTAAAACGTTCGTCCGGAAACGGAAAGAGAACACTATAATCGTGAACACTAAAGCAGCTCCGAAGAAAATAGAGAAACCTAAGTTGGAAGTTAAGAAGATTATAGAGTTTCCCCTGCCGAGTCTGGGCTCAACACACTCTGTTTGGCCAAGATCCGGCTACGATGCGTCATTGCTAGGAGGAGTCACCGATCACTATGTACCTGATTTAATATTGCAAGGTGAGAATATTACAATGATATTATACTATAGAAAATAACCTCTACTAAGTATACGTCTTGTAATGTGTGTAATTGACATCTAGTTTTTTAGGCTGAGATTCAAGGTGAACGCAGATTTGGGCCGCACCGCACGCACCGCAGTCGCCGCATTCGAATTCATTATATGAAGTTATAGGCAAGCTCGCATACGTACCTACCCGCGCCGCAGTCTTCGCAATTTCATAATAAAGGAGAACGCAGATTTGGCCGCACCGCACGCACCGCAGTCGCCGCATTTCGAATTCTTCATATAAAGAATGTAGAAGTTGCGAAGACTGCGGCGCGGGTACCTACCCGCGCCGCATACCTATGCGAGCTTGCCTATAACTTCATATAAAGAATTCGAAATGCGGCGACTGCGGTGCGTGCGGTGCTGCCAAATCTGCGTTCACCTTAATATGAAGAATTGCGAATGCGGCGACTGCGGTGCGTGCGGTGCGGCCAAATCTGCGTTCACCTTTGGGCCGCACCGCACGCACCGCAGTCGCTGCATTCGAATTCTTTATATGAAGTTGCGAAGACTGCGGCGCGGGTAGGGATGCGAGCTTGCCTATAACTTCATATTAAAGGTGAACGCAGATTTGGGCCGCACCGCACGCACCGCAGTCGCTGCATTAGAATTCTTTATATGAAGTTATAGGCAAGCTCGCATACCTACCCGCGCCGCAGTCTTCGCAACTTCATATAAAAGGTGAACGCAGATTTGGCCGCACCGCACGCACCGCAGTCGCCGCATTCGCCATTCTTCATATTATTATGAAGTTGCGAAGACTGCGGCGCGGGTAGGTATGCGAGCTTGCCTATAACTTCATATAAAGAATTGTGAATACGGCGACTGCGGTGCATGCGGTGCGGTCAAATCTGCGTTCACCTAAAGAATTCGAATGCGCGACTGCGGTGCGTGCGGTGCGGCCCAAAGGTGAACGCAGATTTGGCTGCACCGCACGCACCGCAGTCGCCGCATTCGCAATTCTTCATATTATTACGAAGTTGCGAAGACTGCGGCGCGGGTAGGTATGCGAGCTTGCCTATAACTTCATATTATAAAGAATTGCGAATGCGGCGGCTGCGGTGCGTGCGGTGCGGCCAAATCTGCGTTCACCTCAAATCTGCGTTCACCTTCAATAGGCATGGAGGCAAGCAAAACAAGTTGAAGTAAATATCGTAGCGTAGAGACTCCACTAGGTCGAGATCTGGAATTTCAGAGAAGTAAATAAGAGTAATGTCTGGGTAGAAAGTTAATGGGGGAGTTTCAAAAAAATAATACAACAGCCATTTTGGCATGTCCTTCATTTTGATATTTATTTTATTAAAAACTTTGACCATTATTGGTATTTATTTATAAAGTAACTGAAAGAGTGTCTATTTGCTCTTTATTTTGAATAATTAAAAACTTAATTCAAATAGAAAGAAAAAAGAAATTATGGTGATATAATTTATCAAGCCCCTCTTTTTCCAGTGTCCCCAGTAACAATTTAAAAATTTGGACTGAATTAAATTAAAATTTTCTGGAAATACTTGACACATTCAATTGTTTTTTTGGTTAAATGAACCATGTTCTTTACATTTAAGGCTCAATTTAAAGCGTAAGACTACTTTAATCCATTTCAATTTGCAGTCATCTGTTGTCCCCGGAATATGATATTTCCGGACATTCCAGTTTTGTTACCATAATTTTTTTATGATAACATTCTACTAAAATATATATTTTTGTGTTCTGTTTATGGCGAAACTAATATTAAGTACGATGGGCCATTTTAATACGGCTTGGCCGAGTAATTTTTTCGGTGGTGCAAAGAAATGTTTAATCAGTTGGAATGGACTAATAATTGATAGTCAGGTTTTGTTACGACTGTTTGATACTTTTTGCTATCTTTATTTGTAACATAATAGTTTGTAAAGATTGACTGATATTTTTGAACTAAAAGTAAGTGTGTGTAGTTTGATTCAGCGTAAAACAGAAAAAGTTTTACATGTCTTTAAATGTAAGGTAGACGTATAATGTTACTTCGGTTTTGTTACTGCTTACAGGGTAACATATAGACGGACCGGCAAAGTAACAAAACAGAAAGCACAAAGCTAGTCATACACTGTGGATTTGCATGGTGATAAATTATCTAAGAAGTTTCAATTAAATACAATTTTTGTAAAGTTAAAGATAGCTGATAGTTTGTTTAAAATTTTTGTTTTACAAATAGGTATAGGGAGAGGTTAAAAAATTAAAATCCAGAGTAAATTAAGGAAAATTTTACGAAGATTAAATAAAAAAAGAAAAACATATCGGTACTGAATCCAGCTGAGGCAGAAGCTAGAATAGACGAGTGGAGTTAAGAGAAAATAATTGCAAATTTTAATATTATAAGTCTTGTACACTGTATGTTGTTACTGTCGATTTTGTTACTGTCCCTGAATTTATTTAAGCTATTTTTAAGATTTTGACGTAAATTTCTATCTTATGAGATATGTCTCCTGTCTTAGCTAAAACAATTAATATTAAGCGTTTTTAATTGCATTCAGATTTTAAACAGCTCAATTTTTGAGAAAGTACTACAAAAAATGGATGTACGAGGGTGGGATGATAAGTAACTAGCCTAATAGTAGAAAACTTTTCGTGATAACATTAATTTCATTTTTCGATAGAGTCTCTGTGAACCTCTATGCACTTACTCCATCTTTGTTCTAAAGCAGTAATGCCTTCCATAAAATGATTTCTTTCAAGGTCTGCAAAATACTCCTCTACAGCGGCTATGAGTGCTATGGGTTCATCATTTGTGGCAAATTTCTGTCCACCCAAAAAAGTTTTGAGCTTAGGGAATAAATGGAAGTCTGATGGCGCTAGATCAGGCGAATAAAGTGGGTAGGGCAACAAATAGTACTTTAATTCATTGATTTTCTTTAATTCTTTTTTGATCGTGCGTAAGCAATCGAGGCAGCCAACGTGCTGATAACTTTTTCATATTTGGTTCCTCACTTAGGATATGATCTACCCGTTCTTTTGAGATACCTATCTATAGTGTCTGCTATTTCAGATAACTTCAGTCTTCGGTCTACTAAAACCATATCATATACTTTCACGACCATTTCCAGAGTTGTGACGCTTTTTGGACGTTCGCGGCGGGCTTCGTCTTTGACCCACGAACGACCGCGTTTAAACTCAGCCACACAGTTTTTTACTGTGGCACGAGAAGAAGCAGATTCACCCAAAAGATTTTTTAATTCGTCACAGATATATCTCCCCTTTATCCCCTTCATATGAGGAAACTTTATCGGCGCTTTTTGTTAAATTTTATCCATTTTGAAAACACTTGACTAATTTTTTTTTCAAATGATAAAAAAATAATAAAATTTTCACGCCATCAAATTCAAATTTAGAACACAGGTTTCCAGAGACAAGAATTTAAAAATGACGTACATATTTTTTTAATTTTAACTTTTTAAATAGCAGAGGCTAGTTACTTCTCATCCCGCCCTCGTAGTTTTGGAACTCGAAATAAAAATTGGATTTTCTAATCTGTTTTAAAATGTGCAGTGTCTTAATTTTTTATGTAAATCACGTAAAAGAACTGTATTATTTCAATAAATACGTAAGAGTCTCAAAATATATTATAGTTTTATTTCTTCAACTTTATTATGGTAACAAAACGGACACAAATTTGATACTAACTCACATATTCTTAAATTTTTTACCAAAATAAACACCTTTATTTTTTAAGTTTTCACCCATCGATCGTAGCAAAACGAGACACAATAACGTTAGGTGTCTATACATAGAATCGCAGTCACCTCGTTTAATCTGTGATTCGATCGAATGACTAGCGCATTCATTTAATGAATAAAGGACAACTCGTCAAGATGTTGAATGTAACGTTTAACGTCTTGACTAAAAGTCATATTATAGCGAAGTCGTAAATGAGATGCTATATATTTTTTTCAAGTAGCCGTTGACGGGGTAGTTATAATTAAATAATTAAAAGGGCTTAGCCAACACGTTTTCTTTCTCTTCTTTAGGCTTCGTCCACATTTGTATCATTTGCGCGATCAGATTTCCGATCAGATCTCCGTCGCGTATCATCGAAGCGTATCATCATGATACGCCCCGATCGCTATTCCGGTATCGCTAAACCGCGTATCTGATACGTGTCGTATCAAATGCGCGCATGATCGGCAGAATGATCTGATAGACGTCCACACTATGATACGCATACTTGACACGGCACGATGATCGCGACGGAGATCCATCGGAGATCTGATCGCGCAAATGATACAAGTCTGGATGAGCCTTAAATATAATCCGCGATCAAAATGTTTGGAATGGGGATTGTCCATTTTTTTTTAATTTTGCTCATTACAAAAACATTTTGAGGAATAAGGTCAGTGATCGTTTTTCTGTATATCAACGAAAAAAATACCCATTAGTTACTTATATTTTTGAACAAATATGTTCAACCTTAGTTTGACCTTCAATGGCGTTAAATTAGGAATAAAGTCGACCAACATTACGTTTCGAACTTTTGGTAAGCTTCTCGTATCAGCTTTCACATAATGAGAACTTGCATTTGACGAACCAGCCATTATAAATAAGATTGAAAGGAAAAAAAAAACATACTGCAGAGGTCAATTGGCCGCCGATGATGACGTCAGAGCGAAACTTTAAAAATTTATTGAGAAAAAACTAGCCAATGAATTTCAAAATTATTCAATTTATATTCTTAAAATACCCTATTTTAACGAAAACAAAATATAAAAAGTACATGTGATTTTTTTTGGACAATGCCCATTGACATGACTTATGTCAATTTCATAAATTTCAGATCGGGGAATATAAAAGAAGAGATGAAAACGTTTTGGCTAAGCCCCCAGGTCTAGTTCAAAGGCACATTCGAAAAAGCTATATTTAGTCTTTGGCTTCTTTTTTTGTCTCAAAGACCTCTAGAAGGTTTCTAAGCGTAAATTGTAATTAAAATATAATGTGTTATATTTATTTTTATTCATTGGAAATATATAATATTTTTAGGAACGACTGAGAGCAGCAAGACGTGGGAGGAGGAGTTGAGGAGAGATTTAGACTTGAGCTCGTACTTGAGCAAGACACTGGGTGCGCCTGCGCAGAGCGTCGCCATTGTTGCTGATACTCATCAATGGTAAGAAGCATTTTACATAGCCTTAGTGTCTAAACACACTAGGCTGAATTACGCCGGCGTAAATTCCGCCGCAAATGTCAAACGCATACAAATACGCGACGGAATAGTGTGTCGTCTCTCGCGTTACACCCGTATTTTCTATGAGTTTGAAACACGGCGTAAACGCGGCGGAATTTACGCCGGCGTAATTCAGCCTAGTGTGTTTAGACCCTTAGTGTAGAAATGAAACTATTTAGATAGAAATACAACACGGTTTTATTAGAAAACTAATTAATACAATTATGCAAAGTTATCATGGCGACGGAAACACACAAGAGAGCGGGAGCGGAAAAAAAGCGCCACCACCGGAGAACGGGGAAAACATTTTATACTTTTTAAATAAACATGTTCAAGACTAAAGAGTATGTCTACATTCTTCCAACATCCTCCCTTAGGCATACTCCCATCATAGACGAGCAGAATTGTAGCTTGAGTTGCGACGTGGCCTTGGTAAGTACATCAGCCACCATCAAGTCCGTCTGCACATACTTCACTTCAATTGACCCTCCAAGTATCTTGTCACGAACAAAATGATGTCGGACATCGATGTGTTTTGTTCTGGAACGGTAACCTTCAGTGCCTGAAAGTTTAATTGAGCTTTGATTATCGCTATAAATTGTTAAAGGTTTATTTTTCAGTTGTGGCCAAATATCTTCTTGAAAATGTTTAAGCCACAAAGCTTCTTGTACACATGCCGATAGAGACATGTACTCTGCCTCCGTTGTGGACAGAGCAACAGTAGGCTGACGTCTCGAGTTCCAGCTGATTGATCCTCCCTGGAACAAGAATATGTAGCCAGTACATGAGCGCCTATCGTCTTCAGAACTCGCCCAATCGGCGTCGCAATAGCCATGAGTCATAACTTCTTCAGGATTTTGTTTATAAGAAAGTCTGTAATCTTGTGTACCTTTTAGGTATCTCATGACTCTCTTCAGTGCCAACCAGTGCTGCATTTCAGGTTTGTTATTGTATTTGCTTAACATATTGATAACAAAACTAATATCTGGCCTAGTAACTTGTGAAATGTACAATAAGCACCCTATTACTTCTTGATAAGGAATATCTTGCAGAATTTTACTCTCATCGGTACATCCTTGCAATTTTAAATTCATATCTATGGGTGTTTTCACTGGCTTGCATTCTGACATACCAAATTTATTCAATACTTCTTGTATATAAAGTCTTTGATCTAAATAAACTATTCCCTTTTCTCTGTCTCTTTCAACATGTATTCCAATGCAGTAACATAGTTCTCCTAGATCCTTCATTTTAAATTTTTTACAGAGTTCATTTCTGATGTACTCACTCGACTGGTGCTTATTTGTAAACATAATTAAATCGTCAACATATGTAGCAATAAATAATATGTTGTTCTTGTCAACAATTCTGTAATAAATGCAAGGATCTAAGTTTGATTGCTTTAGACCCAAACTTTTCAATGTGGAATCTAATTTTCTGTTCCACTGACGACTTGCCTGCTTGAGGCCATATAATGATTTTTTTAGTAGACATACTTTCTCTCCTTCCTTAAATAGAGGAGGTTGTACCATATATATTTCCTCCTCGATGTCCCCTTGCAAGAAGGCAGAAATGGCATCCATTTGAATAATGTCTAAATCCATTTTTGCAGCAAGAGCAAATAAATATCGTAAAGATGAAAATCTTACCACAGGTGAGTAAACTTCATTGTAATCTATGCCCTTTTTTTGAGAACATCCTTTTATAACCAGTCGAGCTTTATACTTTGTAACAACACCTTTTTCATTTATTTTGGTTTTAAAAACCCACTTGCAGGGTATAGCACGCTTGCCAGGTGGTAAATGAGTCAGCTCCCATGTATTATTATCTATCAATGATTTATACTCCTCGTTCATAGCATCTCTCCATTGCTGAGCTTCAGCACTGGACAAAGCTTCTTCCACAGTTTGAGGATCTGTAAGCTGTGTAAAACATAAATAATTTTTATTATTTTGAAATTTATCTCTCTGACGGGGCCTCAGTGTAATATTTCTGGAGAAATCCTCGTCAATATCAAGAAAATTGCTAGTACTCGGGCAATAAGTCTCGTCTTTGTCATCTGTATTCAAAATACAACTGTCGAATGAGGTGTCTGAGCTCGTAGGAGACAAAACAACATTTTGTGATTGATTTGTCAAATCATTATCTGCCTGCATGCTTTCCTCCCTCTCCTGGTCCAAACTACCTTCGCTCGAGGTATCACTTTTGGTACTGAGTGGTATACTAATAAGCTGAGGCGATGGTACAGATTCCGAGGTCTCTATTTCTATTTTCTCTGATGTTTTCAGATTTTCAATAAAAATTACATCTCTACTGATTACAGTTTGCTTAGTAAGTGGATCATGTAGCCGGTATCCTTTTGTGTTTTCACAGTAACCCAGGAAAATAAGTTCTCGTGACTTTCTATCCCATTTAAAGCGATTTTGTTTCGGTATGTGTACCATGGCCTTTGACCCGAATATTTTTAAATGTGATAGATTGGGCTTCTTACCATTCCACTTTTCATATGGCGTTGCTCCATCAAGGACTCTTGTCGGTGAGCGGTTAACTACGTAGGCTGCAGTTGCCACGGCTTCAGCCCAATATTTCTTACCCAAATTAGCATCAAACAGCATAGCTTTGGCTCGCTCCACCAGTATCCTGTTTCTCCGCTCCGCCAGACCATTCTGCTCCGGAGTATAAGGTGTGGACGTTTGGTGCTTGATGCCAGAATCTGCTAAGAATTTTAGAAATATATTATTACAGTATTCCTTTCCATTGTCAGTTCTAAGAATCTTTATTTTCTTACTGGTTTCATTTTCAACTTCATTTTTAAATTTTTCAAACAATGACTTTATATCCAACTTGCTCTTTAAGAAATATACATAAATTTTTCGGGAGAAATCATCTACAAAGGTTATAAAGTATTTTGCTCCACCTGCAGATGGGGTCTCCATAGGACCACAGAGATCGGAATGTATTATTTCTAACAAGCCCTTTGCTCTTGAGCCGGAGTGTGGAAACGGAAGTCTGCTCTGTTTCCCTTCACAGCATGGTACACATACAGTAATATCACTGCTTTTTGTTATTTTAACACCTTCAGTACAATTTTCTAATTTTTTAACATCTGTCAAATTTAAATGAGCCATTCTCCTATGCCATGTACTAATATCAGCCTTACTCTCATGGGGAAAAGCTGCACATGCTTCGCCAGTGACTGTGTTTAGTTTATACATATTGTTAGTAAGCCTCGCTGTTGCAACGAGATCTTTGTTTGCATTGTATATGTGACAGCCTGTTTTTGTAAATTGAACATTACAACCATTTTTGGTCAACTGGCTGACCGATAATAAATTTGCGCTAAGGTCTGGTATAAGTAAAACATTTCTCACCTGAATGTCATGTTCAGTGTTGTTTGTAATAGTTCGGATGTTTACATTACCTATCTGTTGCACAGAGACTGATTGATTGTTGGCCACCGTTATCTTTTGGATCGGAGGAGGTTGCAAATCATGCATCCAATCAGCACGCCTCGTCATATGCATAGTTGCGCCGGAATCTATGTACCAGTCATCTTGATTCAATGTGCTGTAAGCTGAAAAAATGGCTGAAAAAACATTATTATTGCTTGTATTTTTCTTCGCAGTACATTGGGTCTTAATATGCCCATATCTGTTGCAATTAAAGCAACGGGGTCCTTTCCCTTTAGGCTTAGGCTGGCTATTTAAATTGTTCCTATTGTACTTGTGTCTTGCTTGAAAAACTGAAGACTCTGAAACTTGTACTTCTTGTAGTAGTTTTGTCTTAATGAAGTCGGATGATACTTTTATTCCGGAACTCTCAATTCCCATGATCATTGGTTTATAATTGTCCGGTAAACCTGCTAGCATTAGAGTTCCTAACCACTCATCCTCTACTTTGAAATTAATGTTCCTCAACTTGTGTGCCGTACTCATGATTCTGTTCACATAGTCTTCTACATTGGTGCAACTATCTAGGGAGGTATTGATTAGATCTCTCAGTAAACCGACTTTCCTTGACAGGCCGGAGTCCTCAAAAACTTTCTGTAGTCGTTTCCATACTTCACGAGCCGTCTCGGCACCTTCAATGTGAACATAGTTTATAGGTTCGACTAACAAGATAATTTTCGACTTTGCCTTGACATCTTTCTTGGAATCTACTGAATCAGAACTCGGATCAACGCATTCCCATAGCTCTTCATGCTCCAAATAAGTCCGTACGGCAAATTTCCACGTATTGTAATTGTCTCTTCCCGACAATTTTTCAATTTGTAGGTTATTCGAAGCCATGACGGTGCCGGGTGCACGTGTTCGAAATTATTTTTCTCCGTAATAAATATTGCTTTCACTAAATAGGAAATGGGACGGCCCATAACCTGTAGAAATGAAACTATTTAGATAGAAATACAACACGGTTTTATTAGAAAACTAATTAATACAATTATGCAAAGTTATCATGGCGACGGAAACACACAAGAGAGCGGGAGCGGAAAAAAAGCGCCACCACCGGAGAACGGGGAAAACATTTTATACTTTTTAAATAAACATGTTCAAGACTAAAGAGTATGTCTACATTCTTCCAACACTTAGATTATCAAACTTGAATATCGAACGAATCGACTTTACAGCAGCCTTAGACGATTGAATTGCTGTATTCGTATTCGATAAGTCTATGAAATGAGATAAATGAAGCGTTTTTAAAATGACGTGTTGTCTGTTGACGTCAAAACTCAATGGCGACGATGACATTACATATTATTTTTAACAAAAAATTAAAACCGACTTCCAAGGTAAAAACAATAGTAATATGAACTAAAAAGTATTAAATAACTCTTACTCTTTAATAGTGCCTTTTTCAGAATTCGTCTAAATCTCAACTATTTCTGTACATACTACAGTCTTCATTATTTTAAAGTCGGTACCAGCTAATTCATTCGTGAGTTCAGTAATGTCAGAACTTAGAATATCTGAAACTTTTGGGACTGGTACCGACTTCAAAGTAATGAAGACTGTAGTATGTACAGAAATAGTTGAGATTTAGACGAATTCTGAAAAAGGCACTATTAAAGAGTAAGAGTTATTTAATACTTTTTAGTTCATATTACTATTGTTTTTACCTTGGAAGTCGGTTTTAATTTTTTGTTAAAAATAATAATTTCACTCTTTTTAGTTATAAGACTACAAAATAAGGCTTTATGCGTAAATAACCAATACGAATGTTAACTATTCACATTATGATACTGTAAGCGAAGTTGTGGTAAATGCTCGCAGTTATCTAAGCAATGCTGCAATTTCCAAACTTTTATCTTTAAAGGTTCAGGAGTTCTATTCAGTGCCTTTGGACCATGAGACACCTTCGTATGAAATTTCTCTTATTCGTAACATATGTTTAACTTACTAGAAACAACATTTTAACCACTATGAGTGTTTTGATAAATTTTAAGGATTTCCCTCGATTGCTCATAGATCCCATCATCAGCTCACCACTTTCGTAATTGTTATACAAAATTAAGATTATAATATCCTATACAACAACACGAGAATTTTGAAAATCGGTCCACAAACAGCGAAATCATCATCAAAAACAACTGCTTCGATGCAAAATATCGCGAAAAGTACCAATAATTGGGTCATAGTGTGATGACCCATGGTATAATTATGGTTGTGATGATGATGATCAATCAAATTGATGTGTTGGCTTTTCCTTTAGTTGTTTAAACAACGCCGAAATCCCCGAACCTGTACCTATAAGCATTCAAAAGTTCTGTTCGGTACCTTCGGATCCAGGGTATAACCTGGTGCGAAGTCTTACTTTTTGGTAGCATTTACCTCGAATGCTTCAGAAAAAATCGAAATCACTATATGTTTCCATACAAATTTCAAGATGTCCCCTCGATTACTCATGGATCCCATCATCAGATTACCACTTTTATGAACATGGTACCAAATTCGAATCAAACCCTATACAACACAAAAAGAATTTTGAAAATCGGACCACAAACGGCTGAGTAATTGTTGAACATACATAAAAAAAAAATACATACAGCCGAACGTATTACCTCCTCCTTTTTGGAAGTCGGTCAAAAACTAGTAGCATAATGGCATAAGAACAGCCCAATGATAAAATTTCCGTGCTCCTAAATATCCCTATCCTCAAATGTTTTTTCATTTAGATATCCCTATGTTTAAAATATCTATTCCTAAATAGACTTAATTTCAAATACATCTACTCCTTGATATTTATTGTTATCAAACAATTCCACTCTGAATATTACTATTTTCAAAAGTATGTACTTTGATATGTATACACTCCAAAACATTTCTACTCCTAAATACTACAACTCCAAAAAATTTGTATTGTAATTATTTGTACTGCGATTAAATCTACTCCGAAATAGATTTATTCTAGAAAAAAACTTTCTTCTAAGAAATTTCTGCTCTTGTGTTTGGTGGGTAACATTCTGTAATTGGTAAGATAGGTTTTGGAATCGGAGGCTACAGGTGGTAAAGGAGAATAGATGATTTTTAACCACATCCTTCCTTTACCACCTGTAGCCTCCGATTCCAAAACCTATCTTACCAATTACAGAATGTTACCCACCAAACACAAGAGTAGAAATTTCTTTGAAGCAAGTTTTTTTCTAGAATAAATCTATTTTATTTATTTTTTATTGTACTAGGTATTGTTCAAATTAGGGAATACTGCAAGTTTCATTAAAAATCGGTTCAGTAGTTTTTGAGATAGGGAATTTTAATTCTCTATTACGTACTCGGTTTTATCTTTTTAAAATACAGATGTTTTATACTGTATGTTTCAGGGATGTGCGTGTGTTGGGTCGGGAGTGCGGTAGCAGCGGTCTGTCCCCGCTGGTGGGCAGCATGCTAGACGCGCTGCCGGTCATGAGGTCAGCGAGAGTGCCGCCGCAACAGGTTAGTTGTTTCTTAATATTTTGACATTTGGAAATGAATGGTGCTTAAGGCTGCGTTTCCACTGAAGCGAATCGACCGAATTGACCAATCACCATGCTCAAAATCGTCGCTCCGCTTCGCTGTCATTTCGCTGGAATAGCACGATTGGTCAATTCGGGCACCGCTAAGCTCCGCTCCGCTTCAGTGGAAACGCAGCTTTAATATAAGTCCCATAATATAATGGATCTATTATATTATGGGACTATATTGTAGGACCTATAATTTCCTTAAAACACCAGATTTGCTGTTACCTATTTTATAGGTACAGACTGATACATACTAATTACAAATCTACCATGCGTTTCCGTGGCGTCCAAAAATAAGAATGACGTGCCATGTCACGTACATAGGCACAACGTAATAAGAAATGTTATGCCATTATGTTGTACAACTAGTTATAATACAGTGTGTTTGTGTAAACACCGTTATCCTTGAAACCATCAAATGAGACCATCAAATTGAACAACTTTTTCTATGAGAACAATGCTGGAAACTCAGAAAAAAATATCGTCTTCATACTCATACGGATGCTCGGATCGGCAATTTGTATGGGTATGAAGACATATTTTTTTAATTCCCAGCATTGTTCTCATAGAAAAAGTTGTTCATTTTGACGGGCTCATTTGATGGTTTCAAGGACAACGGTGTTTACACTAACATCTTGTTTAATCGCCAGCCAACATGATGCCTAGGCCTGTTCAGTGAGTGGGTTGTAAACTTATAGTGGTATTGGTAACTTTTAAAATCATTCCCCCACGTAGCTAGGGGACAAATGCTTATGATATAATCAGTCCACTAGGTAGCTAGGGGACTGATTTTAAAAGTTTTCCATATCATGAACATGACCTTGAACTGAAGTGTATAAGACTTTTATGTTTACCGTTTGCATGATAAAATATAGTAATGAAAATAAATATATTTATTAAATATTTCTCGATTACTTAATTCCAGTGCCTACTATACCTGGAGAGTAAGCTTCGTGAGCTCTGCGTACTCTCCAAGACGCTGGCTGACATGCTCATGTCAACTGACTTCTGTGACATGACAACTCTGACGCGGGCGCTACAAGTCGATGTCAATGACGTGCCCCTACTGTTGGCCGTAGCGACAACACATACGCCACAGCTAGCGACAAGATATGGCATTAGTTATAGGTAGACGTAGCTTCATAGGACAATATGGAAATACTGAAAAATTGTCAATTGAACCTACTTTTAGTTTACATACCTCAACCAGGATAAACAGTCAAACTACAGTCACTCTTTTGTCATGTTCTCTATTAGGTGGTTAAAGCTGATCGCACACATTTAGTCAGCACCGTACGCGTCGAACGCACCGCACAGTACATGAAATGCGGTGCTTACGGTGCGGATGAATGTGTGAGGTTTCACATAATTTTATAAAACGAATTCTAAAATGCGGTGCGTTCGGCGCGTGCGTGCTGAAAAATGTGCGATCACCTTTAATGTATCGCTGTAAGTGTAAGTACTCACATACGGTTTTGCTCGATCGAGCAATCACGTAGAGTAAAACCCACGGCTCGGGCTTTCGTCCACACATTCAGCATTGCTCGATAGTTTTACTCCAGTTCGAAGGAAACTAGCTGCGAATAATAAAAACTAGTGTCAAAAAATTTGTGAAGCCGGCTCGATTCGAGCCTTCAAACTGGCTCGATGCGAGCCTTCGACCTGTGAGTTTTGCGGTCCACACAGTGGTTTTTTGCTCGGTTTCGAGTAAAACTATCGAGCAAAACCGTATGTGAGTACTTAGCATAATACGACTACTGTGACTACTGTCAGCCTGCTTAAGATTTAGATATCTTGTAGCTCCAGAGATTTACATAATATATTATTATGAATATTAATAAATTAAAATATTATTTAACTTACGTAAGTGATGGTAATGTTTATAGTTGCGTATTTTAAATTATAAATTAGGTCTCTTAATATATTTATAGAGCGTTTATTAGAGTATTATTGTGAATCGTATCTAGGAGTATAAAATGTGCCTGATAATCAAGCAATATGTCTGTTTCAACCAGGGAGTTGTTGAATTATATATTTTGTAAAAACTGCTGGTTATTATAGTGTAAATTGTATATAAATATAAAAAAAACAGCTATGTCTTGTAGCTGCTGTATCAATGCTAAATTAAAATTGTGATATAATTATGTATTATTATTCTCTATCAACAAACTAAAAGTAGGCTATTGTTTATTTAAAACATGGTTGTAACAATTTGAGTATTACCTTATAGCTTAAGAGCCTACTGTCAAAACGCTAGCCCCGCCTACACATACCGCTATCCTCCAAATAAGTGAATCGTGTTTTTCGTTAGCCAAATATCAGATAAATATACAATGATTAAATAAATCTCAATTTCTTTTGCGTCTATCTTCTTCCGGGATCGTAATACTTATTAGAAAACACAGCAAAATTTGACAGCCCGCTTTTAATGCATATAAGACTTACTTTTGCCCGAGACGAATGTTAATAGGCCTCATACATTATCTGTCAAACTCTTCGTTAAATTGAAGTTTAATCATCATTAAATGTCTCTGAGTGCGGCCGTTACGTACAACTTTAAATATTATTTTTCCAATGTATAGAAACAAAAAATAGCATGTATATACATAATTTATTTTTTTATTTAGTTTGTCTAGACAAAATCTAAGGTGTAGCTATTTAATGAGAATATTGTAGAACAATATTGTCTGTGATCAATTGAAATAATGTTATGTGAATGTTACGATTTGTATAAGTCGATCACAACTTTTAGATCGGTCGAAAAAATGGACCAGAAATACGCTGTGTCAAGTTATAGGTCTTATAACAATTAAGGTGGCAGCTGAAAAGGAAGATCTTCCGACCGAGCGAGACAGCATGCTCGGTCAGACCGAAGCCCACTGACGTCGATTCAGACGTTGTATATTATTAAAGGTATTTCGTTCTCCGAAACTATGATAGCGCGATGCAGTATTGTGAGGCTAACTGTGGGTACCGCCACAGTCTCTTTGATGGGGCGGGGAGTGAGCGGCTCGGGGCGCGGTCTCAGGGACACGCTATTGGTCAATTGATCCACCAATAACGTGTCCCCGACGGGTTTTGAGTGAAATCAGACGGTTAAACGTTATTGGTAGCTTTTGCAATTTGTAGGTTATTTTTTTAGATTACAGTAGAGATAAACTAGGATAACATGGCGTGCCCCTCCAAAATTCAAAACGTTTGATGTGCGTTGTCTTGGACGGTCGGCTAGTTATGATTAGTTGACCAACAAAATATCTTGGTGACATTTGTGGTTGATTGGTTGAATACTTACTACATACAAACTCTTTCATAAGGATGTGACTACACACATTGAAACAGTAATTTGGAGTGGCGCGCCATGTTATCGTAGTTTATCTCTACGCATGCGTCTATTGCATGTCGCATGTCCAGTTTCGGCGAGAGATCTGAATGTTGTGCGCGACTTACATAGTAATTTTTCTATGATGATTTTCTACTATTTATTCAAAATGTCTGAAGACACTGCGACGTGTTTTAGTGAAAGAGCGTTTCATGTAAAAGTATCAAAATGTGCATATTCTAATTAAAAAATATATTGACCCCTTTACTAGTAACTATAAATTATAAAAGTGTATTTTTTAGTTATCAGAAAACTTATACTTATTACTATATATAGGTTGTGTTGTCTATGTTTGATACTCTGGAATTAGACAGACAAATATAATTTCAACTTGTATAATGTATAGCCTACCTGATGAAATAGAAATCTATAAATAATTATAGTGTAAATTAAATCATATGGACATTTTGTAATTACTTATCATTAATCAGCATTTAATGTTTTCATCCATTTTTAATTCGCTCACAACATAATAAATCTGAGGATGTGCACTATACTCTAAAGATATTTAAAATAAAGGTCAAGTCACGTCGAATTTACTGAAGGCCAGGTTTAAAAATTAAATCCCTTTTACTTATAAAGATATTATAAGGCATATAACTATTTAAGGTTTAAAATTTGTCGAGTGACTTCAAGAGCCAGATACAATATAGACATTAGACAAGCAGTCCTTAAGGTCTTTATTAATAAGAGGTTTACAGTACACTGGCGTACACGCCAGTAGTGTTGGGTAGGACTTACAAGAGGCATTACAATTGTCCGGGACAAGACGGCAAAAGGTAAGAGCGGCTCAGCATTATACCGCTTCAAAATGATTGTCGCGGTGGTCTGAATTTTTTTAGAATTTAGGGATATTTTCAGGGATTTTTTGACTCTTTAATTTTTTAAATTTATTGTCCGATTTACATTAAATCAAAATGATGGATCTTGTGTAACATTTAATCCATCCAATAAAATGTTAAATTTATTCAATGTCGACATGTACCTATGATTTAAAAAAATCTGAATCTTTAGATGAAGACTAAATAATATTACTTTTAATAAAAATATTTTGAAACATATTATATTACTTCTAAATTCTATTCTTCAATTCTTAATTCATAGTATATTATTTCTAAATTCTATTCTTCATGTATGCCAAATAACATAAAAATTGCTCCAGTGGTTCGTGAGATAAGCCCAATCAAATAATTTCCCCCGTTTTTTTCACATTTTCCTCTATTTCTTCGCTCCTATTAGGTTTAGCGTGATGAAATATAGCTAACAGCCTTTCTCGATAAATGGGCTATCTAACACTGAAAGAATTTTTCAAATCAGATCAGTAGTTCCTGAGATTAGCACGTTCAAACAAACAAACAAACTCTTCCGCTTTGTAATATCATAGTAACGCCTCAAGACGGTTCACATGACGCGGCACGTCAAACGAACTATACTACGATTCAAAATTTCAAGCCTCTCCTCTTTTGAAGTGGGACACTGTACCGGGCTATCGGCTCAGTACAAAAAAGTGGCACCTCTTACATCCTCGTATAAAATTCATCTCCTACCCAACACTACACGCCAGTACGATTTAACGAGCTTTGATTGGCTATTCGGACGTCAGCAGTCTTGCCCCCAAAACTGATACGATTTTGATTTACTAGTCTGATTAGTTCCAAATTGAGCCGCAGCCCGCAATACGACCGTGGTCCGTGCGCCAGTATAGCTATCAGGAGTGGGGAAAGTCGTTGAGATCGAATCAGTTTCTAATTGAGCCTCAGCACGATTTTGCGCTAGTATATGTGTTGGAAGAAGTAATTTAAGCTGTTGAGATCCAGCTGTTCGTCTGCTCAGTCTTGCGTCTGCAGCTGTCGATTCTTAATTCGATTTTGATTCTGTCGGGAGTAAGGCAAATGGCACTGGCTGTTACGAGTTTAAAAACGCACGTATAGGCAAAAAGTTATGTATTTGACCAATAGAATCATTTGTTGTTAAAATATTAGGTATATTTTAAATCTGCTGATATTTCATGCGCATTATTTTTATACTTAGCTAGAATAAAATAAATTATTTTTCATGAATCATGTCTTTTTTTCTTTCATCTGTTTGTGTCCAGTCCCCAATTTCAACAAATCTAACGCGATTTGGTGTCGCAATTCGCGACTGCAATCAAAATTTTACGGTAAAAAAAAAAGTTCCTATAAAATATATTTGCACGACTTTTTCGACGACTTTGCAGTATCTTACCGGTGGACGTGTGAATTTCAAAATGGTTTTACTTCACGCGAGCCAACAAATTTCCGGCGGGCCGCATGGTTAAGTACATCGGTTGAGTATAGTTGCCATATGTAGACACACTAACGCACAAAGTGCGTCTGTGTAGTGAACACTGAAAACTCTTTTTTTGTCGTTAATATAATCCACACTATGTTAAACAGGCGTCATAGTTATACTTATAGAATGTAATAGAACTAGTAGACGTTCTACTGAGTTTTTTTAATAATATACTTAAGCGGGCAAACGAGCAACCGCCTGATAGAAATCAATAAATTTACTGTCCCCCATGGACACTCGCAACATTAGAAATTAGAAGAGCTGAAGGTGCGTTGCCGGCCTTGTGCTTATTGTAACATAATACAGGTTGCAATTAAACCTTCCTGCCAAATTTTTTCCAGGGCTTAGGTATCATTTAGCCGGGTCCAGACGGGTGCAACGTGTAATGTAAGATTACGGGTAATTTAGCGTCAACAGTGTGGACGGCACACGAACTCAAAGCGAATTGTCCAAACGAGCCTTTGTGCTCGCGCAAAAACCGACAGCCGATGGATAAACCCCGAGCGTTCCATGTAATGCTCGTAGTGCCATTTACATTACACGGTGAATTACATTACAAGTTACACTCCTCTGGACCCCGCTTTAGGAAAGTCCATTTAACCAAAAAAAAAAAAAATGGGTGTTCTTTTTTTCAATAACATCTTTTATCCCATTTAAAATCGTTGCAGAATGGTCCCTCGCGGCGCGGGGGAATTAGCGGGGGTGACGCGGGATTCGAGACGCGCGCGCGGGGGCACGTCACGCGCGGCTGAAGCATCGTGTCCATTAATTATTGTAGTGTTTTTTAGGAACTTTCGGAAGCTATTTCTCAACATTTTAGTACTGATGTAGTAGTAGACTTAAAAGAAAAAATACGTGTATTTTTATTTTTAACAAGAATCAATATTATATCAAAATTTGGCAGGAAGGTTTAATTGTATTTTAAGGCTGCGTTTCCACTGAAGCGGAGCTTAGCGGTACCTGAATTGACCAATCGTGCTATTCCAGCGGAATGACAGCGAAGATTTGATTGGTCAATTCGGGCACCGCTAAGCTCCGCTCCGCTTCAGTGGAAACGCAGCCTAACTATCGAGGTACTCAATTTTCCACGTGGCATTGCAGTCATAATCATAATCATGATTGACTTCGTAGTTAAAAACTTTGCCAACTTCTAGTGTACCCCGGTTGGTTGTCAAAAACTTGGTCGCCGCACTTGGAGACGACTCTAACTTGTCAAAGGAAAGTTTCTTATGACATTATGACTTGGTTCGCGGTATTCCTGTTGTTATATGAGTTAAATGACAGAATGGAAATTCGTTATTATTTTGGTTGTAACAATATACGTTGATAAAATGTAGGTAATTTATTAGGTAGGTAAATATACTTTTACCAATCGCTAGGTTACCTACCTACAGAATAGTTCAAGCTAACAACACTTGCTAACTAAAAGATTATATTAGGGAAGATACTAGTTATTGCTAATGAGATTTACCCAGGTCTATAGGTAATATTTTAAGTAAGTAGGTATAAGTAACTTAGAATCTCATTTTCGTGCGATTTCGGCTTCCTTTGGCTATTACGTACTTATTATTATAATAAACCTCAGCCAAATAATAATTATTTTCTAAATCTGCAGGTTGTAATAAAACTAAGTAATAATAAAATATACGAGTAGGTACTTTATAGAGCATGTATCGGTCCCCCGTCCCCCTATATAGAGTTCGCTGTAATTTTTAATGTTTTGTGTTGTAATGTATTACGTACACAATATACATACATAAATAAATAATGATTACGAAATTTAAGTTCTTCCCACAGTTAAATCACAAAAACACCGAACAAAATAACAAAATTCGACTTCATTATACTTATTTTATATTCGGAAATATTTTATTCACAAACATTTTGCTCGCTGGTACATCATACAAACTGAATGCTCCAGACCGACCATTAGTGAGATTACCTCCCCGTACTCGTAGGTAAAAGGTAATATTTTATCAACGTTTGCCGCTCTACGATATGTATTTCTGAGACAACTTGCTAGAGTAATATAGTACTTACCTACCTATATATTATAATATAGTAGTAGAATATTATGTGTGTTTGGTAGGTACTATAATATAGAGAAAGATATAATAGTATCCACTTTACTCTCTTAGCTTCAGTACCTACTCTACCTTTAGAGAGAGAGTGTCAAGTAGAGATGAAACGGTTATCCGGCAACTATCCGGTATCCGGCCTATCCGGCGGTCTTAATACTATCCGGCCGAATACCGGATAGCTGCTTTGCCTATCCGGCCGAATAAAAAAAAGATCTGGATAAAAAAAAATATTTTTAAGTAGTTATTTACTTTATTTAGTTAGTCTTGAAATATATGTAGTTTAAAGTAGAAAATGAATTAATTAGTGCTCATACTGCTCTAAGGGCAAATTATGATGAATAAAAACCAACTTCTGAAGGAACCGCTTTCAGCGCGGCGGTAAGACCGCCTGTTTGTACAGGTTCATAATTCATATATTATTTCAAAATGTGATTTAGTTTCTAAGTTTTGTACAAATAAAGCATTTTTTTATCTTTTTAACCGACTTCCAAAAAACGAGGAGGTTGTGTTCGGCTGTGGATATATATATTTTTTATTTTTTTTTATTTTTGTATGTTCAACGATTACTCCGCCGTTTGTGAACCGATTTTCGAAATTTTTATTTTGTTGTATTAGGTTTCACTCCAATTTGGTACCATGTTCACAAAAGTGGTGACCTGATGATGGGATCTATGAGTAATCGAGGGAACTCCTCGAAATTTATATGGAAACATATGGTGATTTTGGTTTTATGAGAAGCATCCTAAGCATATGCTACCAAAACGCAAGATTTTGCACCGAGGTATACCATGGTTCCAAAGATACTAAGAGAACTCCGGATTCCTTATAGATACAAGTTTGGGAGTTTAGGCGCTGTTTTAAGAACTGAAAGCATATTATGCTACTATGCAAATTGCATTCATCATCATCATCATCATTACCAAGTCAGGGTCACCAATGTCGCCAAATTCAACCTTATCTCCAGAGCATAAGGCACACATTTGATATTACTTCTGAGAAATTACAGTTGCTTCGATCATGTAACATTCTGTCTCACTTCGCCGAGATATTCTGTAAAACAACCTAATTTCAACCTTTTGCATTGCGTTTAGCGTTCATAGTACAATAACTGTCGTCTGCCGGGTACCGTACTATACAGTGCGAGGCGTGCCGCGTGTGCGACAAGTCGAGCGAGTGCCAGCCTATTGAAACTAGTCCGGTGACCGGCTACATTAGCACGTCACACGTGTTCACTTCGATTTTTTTTAAATGTATTGTTTAAAATTATCTGCAGGCTGCAGCTGATATTATATTTTGTAAGTGTGACTGTAATAAGATACCTACGTAGAATAATATTATACAGGTGTATTATTCTACGTATAGTACGCGATGGCTTACTAGGTAACTAAAAAGAGTGAAATTATTATTTTTAACAAAAAATTAAAGCCGACTTCCAAGGTAAAAACAATAATAGCATCCTTATAATATGAACTAAAAAGTATTAAATAATTATTCCTATCTAATAGTTATTAATAGATGTCCGAATTTATATAATATAACACCACAATGTGGCCGCTTGGGAGTTGAAGCGTTCGAGACCGGTTTCCTGCACGATACTTATAATTTGTTGCTAATACCTAGTTTGTATCCTTCGATCGTGGATTCTTGGAAATCTATTGTTATTCTGTTGTGTCTCGCTCACCGGTGAGCTTGTAACAAGATGCGTAGAATAATATATTACAGGTGTATTATTCTACGTACATAGTAGGTACGCGATAGTTTATTACTGATACTGATTGAGGAGCTCAGCAAGCAGCATATTGGTTGCCATGTAGATGGAGTATGTTTCAATAACATAAATTATGCGGACGACATGGTCTTGCTGAGTGCCTCAGTCTGTGGTCTCAAAAAGCTACTTGATGTTTGTGAACGTTACGCAGCGGAGCATGGGCTGATATACAATAGTAAAAAGAGTCAGTACATGGTCTTTCACAGTGGAACCAGAAAGGTGGATACAGTACCGACTATTTTACTAAATGGTGTTCCTTTGGTTAGAGTAGAGGAGTTTAAATATCTAGGACACATTGTGACGTCCACTTTGAAAGACGACACTGATATCGAAAGGGAGCGAAGGGCGCTGGCGGTTAGGGCAAACATGGTTGTCAGGAGGTTTGCAAGATGCTCGTTAGAAGTAAAAATGACGTTGTTTAGAGCTTTTTGTACCATCGACCAACGTTATTTGGTCGAATATGTCAATTCAATGTTAATTGTGATCTGTTGGCTGGGTTTTGCGTAACGCAACCAAACTACTTAGGTCCCCGATTTGCATAGGAATCAACTTCTCTGATAGTACATCCTTCTACACTTGCAGCCTCTGGGCAGCATATACGCAAAGGGCCTACAGCGCCCTTCGCGTCCAATATAATAACGCGTTCAAGATGCTGGTGGGGCTCCCCCGATTGTGCAGCGCTTCGGCGATGTTCGCGTGCGCACGAGTGGACTGTTTCTTTGCCACAATGCGCAGGCGAACATCGTCGCTGGTGCGGCGCATGCGGGGGTGCTCCAAGGGCATGCTGGCCGCGCTCTGCGAACGCCCTGATAACCCGTATATCGGTCACTGCTGTCGCTTGCATGCAAAATACAGGCCAAAATAGTTATTATTTTAATATAATTTATGTAATTATGTAAGTATGTTTTTTCTACAAATGTGACTTTTGTTTGTAATTTTTTGATCTTGTACGGATATGAGTCTGGATACTTGAAATAAATGATTATTATTAATATTATTATTATTATTATTATTATTTTAGTACTAGGTAACTAAAAACTAAAAAGAGTGAAATTATTATTTTTAACAAAAAATTAAAACCGACTTCAAAGGTAAAAACAAAAATTACATCCTTATAATATGAACTAAAAAGTATTAAAAAATTAAAACCGACTTCCAAGGTAAAAACAAAAATTACATCCTTATAATATGAACTAAAAAGTATTAAATAATTTTTCCTATCTAATAGTGCCTTTTTCCGAATTCGGCTAAAACTCAACTATTTCTGTACTCAATCTTCATAATTTTGAAGTCGGTGCCAGTTCCAAAAGTTTCAAATATTCTGTCAGAGAACTGAAGATTCATCTGGTACCGACTTCAAAATGATGAAGATTGAGTACAGAAATAGTTGAGTTTTAGCCGAATTCGGAAAAAGGCACTATTAGATAGGAAAAATTATTTAATACTTTTTAGTTCATATTATAAGGATGTAATTTTTGTTTTTACCTTGGAAGTCGGTTTTAATTTTTTGTTAAAAATAATAATCTATATATCTTCTCTGCATGAGAGTATGGAGTGTAGATAGATTGAGAGGTAGCGGTTTCGCTTCTCTTCATAAATAAGGCCAGCTTCAGGAAAAGTCTTTCGCTGTACTGTACACACTGCTACAAGGTGCTGAAAGTATGTGTTCTTTGCACAAAACGGCTAAGTACCGCCGGATATTCGGCGGCCGGATATCCAGCTCTCCGGCCAGGTGGTTGGCCGAATATCCGGTATCTGGTATCCGGCACAACTACTATCCGTTTCATCTCACTGTCGAGTCACGTATAAGTATCACGGCAAAATGTACGGTTCCTGTAAGTAACGATTAAAATGATTCTACGTGATTCGTGAACGAAGTAGATACTTACGTTGTCCTGACGATACATAATAATTCTATTATAAATTACTAGATGATGCCCGCAACTCCGTTGCGCCAAAACTCGTTTATCGCGAAGGAACCGTACATTTTTCCGGGACAAAAACTATCCTATGTCCTTTCTTGAGACTCAAAGTATCTCCATGCCAAATTTCAGCAAAATCGGTTCAGCGGTTTGAGCGTGAAGGGGTAACAGACAGCAGACAGACACACTTTCGCATTTATAATATTAGTATGGATGTAATATTTTAAGGCCTAACCACAGATTACTAAAATATAGTTACTACGTAGGTAAGCCTGATCTAGATACTTACCTACTTTAGGTACCTATCTATTTGACAAAATTCAGACTGACAATTCACTTCCAGCATCCATCTCAATGTCAGCATCTAATATTTTCTCTTGCTTCTAATCAAACATTTTACATTTCCATTGGCCGTATTTCCAGACCTCAATCTTTCAAACGGGAATCGATTCAGCACTTAAGTGATTAGCAAAACATCAGCTGTCGTCACTCTGCATGGGATTTGCATTATCAATACCTCCACGAAAGCCGTTAGATATTTTATTCAGATTCTTCGAGTGGAAACGTTGCTTGTAGACTGTTGTCAATTTGCGCTTTTTTTATTTATTTACAATATTGTAGAGAAATTGAAAATGATTTGTATTAGGTGATAACGAGTAGTAATATACCTAAATATATCTAGTATAATATATCATGGATAGACCTGGAAAACGATATAGAATACTTTATCCCAGAAAATATACCGCGCGATAAACGAAACAATGTCAGACAAACGACCTTATTATGATCTGTCTAATAATAATATTTTTAGGTAAGTACTATAAAACAAACGATTAATTCAGATCACAAAATTATTGTCCTTATCGCTTTGCTAATACAGGCAAGAGCTATGTGCTAATACAGGCAAGAACTAATATGTGCTAAACTATGGCTTTCTAATGTAAGTATAAGACATAGAAATTCTAACATACTTAATATCTTAAACATTACAAATTACAATTAATGTTATTAATTATTTAACTCTTTTCGCTGCGCCCTAACAATATTTCAGAACCCAGAACAGAACAGAATAATTAAATATATATGTATAATAACAGTTTCCGAGCTATTTACTGCAACCTTTCCGATTGCATTTTCTCCGAGAGTCGTCCTTAAACCGTCGGCATAAGGTCGTGTCAAAGGTAGAATAACTACGAACGGTCAGTATCTCAATCCAACATCCGTATAGCTCCAATTCAGTCTAGACCCTGTCCACATGAAAATAGTATTCTCAAAATAATATAAAATACAATACCCGGCAATAAATATTGCACATCGACCTTTGGAAAGAGACAATCGGCTAATTTCGGTTTCATAGAGCGTTATCTTTGTAGCACACACCCATTTGACATTATGTCAGTCGTTGTCCAAATTCAATGGAGTGCAGTCGCGTCCAGGTCAAAATATATATCTAGAGTTGTTAACACCCCTAAATTTGCTACAGCTGTAATTTTTCAAAAGAACTAAAATATACGTAAACATAATTTGAACACGCTTTTTATTTTATTTTACCTTGACCTAAATCCATAATTTAAAGAAAACTTGGTGTATTTTATACAAAGAATAATAAAATTTTCAAAAGAAGCAAACCATAATAATTATGGTTTTTTTTAACATCTCCTAATATATACCGGACTTTTTGTACTTCGTGCGTAAGAGATAACGCTCTACAAAACCGAAATTAGCCGATTGTCACTTTCCAAAGGTCGATGTGCAATATTTATCGCCGGGTACTGTACTAGCTGTCCCGGCAAACGTTTCTTTGCCATATTAATTTTTTTTAATTTGATTGCAGCGCTAACTGTCGGGACAGACTAAAATTAAAATTCGAATTCGAATATTATTTAAAATTTGACACATGTCGGATCCAATGTAAAACATTCCAAAATCAACAACTACTAATAAATTAAAAATAAATTAAAAAAACATTATCCAGCGGACAAAATTGTGAATCTAAACCATTCCCAGATCCCCTTGAACACACACAAAAAATTTCATCAAAATTGGTCCAGTCGTTTAGGAGGAGTTCAGTCACATACACACGCACACAAGAAATATATATATTAAGATATGCCCAATGCCCATTGCCCAACAATTATACTGGTTATCCTTAAAACATCGAATGAGGACGGCATTTCTTTGAACCCCCAGCATTGTTCTGATAGAAAAAGTTGTTTATTTTGACGGGCTCATTAAGGCCGTCCCCCGAGCAAACGACCTTGGCCATACATTTGCCGCGTTGCCGAGATCGCGCCAAAACCCTATTATTTTTACTTATCTTAGTTCAAAATTGTCCTAAAAAAATTTTAAAACGGTGAATATGTAGTTTATGATATTGTCGATCTATTGGCGTGAGTTTCAAATAAAAGTAATTTGTAAATCCTAAGGAGATGCTGAATGTATGCTTGAATTCTAACAAATTGGTATTACTTTGGAAGCTGATAACATGAGTATAAGAAACAAAAATAGAAAATTTAAAACGACAAAAGGAATGTTGATATACTGAAGATTATTGCTATATTTTTATTATAACTTTGTAGCTTTCAGATTATGAGTTTATAAGGTTTTAAATACGGTCAATTACGGAATCTCCGGACGGAACGCCCTTAATTGATGGTTTTAAGGATAACGGTGTTAAACCTGTTTATAGTTATGCAATGTATTATGGAGTTTCGAGCAATCAAAACGTGATTGACATAGAGAATATCATTTTGCACCACATACCGAGACTGCATTGGAAATTTGGAACCATATTTTTAAAACTGTATTATTGTGGGTGGTGGTGGGTGGGTGGTAACATGTACCGAGTAAAGTAGGAAGATAGTGCTCTCAGCCAACCTTTTTGAGAGCACTGTCTCGCTACTATCCTCGGTAGGTGTAATTAGGCCCTGTTAGATTATTTAGCAGAAACGACCTACAGTGATTTTCATTACAGTAGGCCGTGATTCACAGACCGCCATATTGTAACTGCCGTATCCGCCATTACAACTGTAAATCTCACTAAATGCCTCAACCCTCTATAAATTTACGGCCAATTGTACTGAGAATTGCTAAGATGGGGCAATATAAATATTGAACGAAGCATTTAGCGAATATTTATAGTGCTTATTATTATAAATTATTATGTACAATTAGAGAAATTGATTCGCTAATTCGTGAAAGTAAGTGCTCCGAAAGATACATGGTACATAATATAATGACTAGTAGGTACCACATATTATTGTGTGCTAGTACCGAGGCTCGAGTAGTGTTACATAATATTTGTGATATAGGCTTTTCTCAAGCAATTATTCAAATAAATAAAATAGCCTCTATGCAATCAAACAGTCTAAACTCTAAAATCTAAATTGAGTAAACTTCAATGACTTCAAAAATACAAGCAAGTCGCTAAGTAGTTAGAATTTCTCTGACTAAGCTGGCATCAACGCTCAATTATTGTTCAAAGCCTATAAAAAGTAGAAAAAAGTTCAATTAATCAAATGTCGTCGGTACGTGCAAGACCTACTAAAGGCCATTTGATACAAATGTAATGCTGCTGGGGGCTTTAGCATCAACGCATCAACGCATCTTATTATTCGAATCGAGGAAATCCCGTCATTTTAGGGTCACGAATCTTATTCGAATTCCGAATCGTACCTTTTTAATCGAATCGAAAAATTCTTAATGGGACCTAAAGATTTATGTGGCATATAATTCTCTGCTATCACTGAGTTTTGGGTTGAGATTTTGCAAAGTTAATTTTAATCTTAAATTTAAACTTCGGGCAAAAGCTAGTTTTTATAAATATAATAGCAAACTTATCTAACATAATATTACTTATTAGTTATTAGATACGTAGCTCTGAAGATTTGGGCCATCTGTCTCTATTTTATAACTAGTTATAGCTTATATTAACAAAAGCCGAGCTTTGTGACTTTGTGAGGGCTCGCGTCGTCACACCTTGACTGACTTATGATAACACGTCTACATAATATAAATAGAAATTACTATATGTTAAAACACAAATCAATAGGCTGGATAGTTTTTCCGTAAAGTGTACCACAAAATGTACAGGTTGTGGGCACTCGTGGGATATAATAGATATACTGATAAGTCATATTATGTACCCGATGAACTTTGTATCACTTCCTTTTCAAAGACTTCTATTTTTCATTTAATATTTCAAGTTCAAGACTAAAATTAGTCAACTCGGTTCAGCTGGTTTCGAGTTTTAACGAGACTAAGAAAATTTGACATTCTCATTTTTAGGGTTCCGTACCCAAAGGGTAAAAACGGGACCCTATTCATGAGACTTCGATGTCTGTCTGTCCGTCTGTCTGTCTCCAGGCTGTATCTCAAGAACCGCTATAGCTAGAGTTCTGAAATTTTCACAGATTGTGTATTTCCGGTGCCGCTATAACAACAAATACTAAAATCAAAATAAAATTAATATTCAAATACAACAAACGTGATTTTTTTGCCTTTTTTGCTCGTAATCAATAATGGCAACAGCTACGCTTTAAATTTTCACAAAATCCCTAATTATATTTGTAATTTAATTATAAATAATAAAATTTAAATTAAATAAATATTTAAGGGGGCCCATCGCATCCCCTAAAAACACAATTTTTTGCATACTTTCTGATTTCTCTCTGTAACGGTACGGAACACTTCTTGAGCGAGCCCGACTCGCACTTGGCCGATTTTTGTTTAATAAATCTAGGATTATAAAATCAGATTAGATTATAATATTGTTTCGCTGTAATAATTAAAATAGATATTAATTTTTATGTTTAAAACGAAAACCAATCACTGTTTTTGGTTAGTGTAATAAAAGTTAGTAAACATTTAATTCGCTTTCTAGCTTGATTACGAGTTTCAAATTAAATAAGTTGGAGACAAGAATGTTAGAAGTATTGGGTTTGTGGTTTATTGGTTCTATAGACCTTAGCCCATTATGTAGGATTTGTAGGTGAAATACTTTATATAATTTTATATACTTAGATACGTAACATAGTCAATTTTATTCCAGACTGAACTGGTTGTAATAAAAGTAGAGGAATTACTTTATTTTTCTTTCAACCATAATTTTCACTTAAAGAAAATAGAATATTAGGCATATTATAATATTATGTTGAATATAAAAATATAGAGTCTCTCTTCGCTCCCTAAAGATACCATAAAAATCACCCTCAATTTATAAGAATGTCAGTTCAAGGAAGTTTACACACCAGGTATCTCATCCATTATAATATTAAACAGTATATCTCTAATAAAATGTAATAAGTAGGTTCGCTGAAAGGCCACAGTTTATTAAAACGATTACATAATAGGTATAGTATATTATTATTTTTCAATTAAGTGTTAGAAATAATGGTTGAGTTATTAATTTATTATACAGGTATTAAGCACTTAAGTTACCGACAGAGTGGACTACTGAAAAATACACTGATAAGTACCTATTTACACAAAGACCTGCAAAAATGTCCAGTCTTAATATATGCGACTGTTTATAAACAAGAAAGCAATTATGTAAAAACGTGAATAAAAAGCATAAAAATTCCATAACACGATTGTAAAACGCAATAAAGACGAAATTTTATCTCGGTTGCCGCAAACGAATTTTCGGGATGTAAAAAAAGCCATTGTAGATTTTCACCGAAATTTTACCTTACTCAGGTATGTAAGCGGGAGTAAGCCTACCGACGATCTCCGCTGTATAATTCGATTTTACAATCCCCTTTTGTGTTTTACGTTTAAATTTTTACGAAATATACGTTTTATGTGATCAGTGATCACAAACATGTTTTGACGTCAATTCGTTGTCTTCATGCGGTAATTGCCGTATTTTTTACGAGACCTACAAAAGCTGCCCACAAATGTCCAGTTTTCGTGTTTTTGAAAAGAGTTTATATTTTTAATTAAATTAGCTTTCAAAAACAACATTAACTACTCAACAAAGCTATTAAAAAGATAAACTCTCGTTAAAAACACGAAAACCGGGTAATTAGAATACTCGTAGTAAGTATTCTACTACTCGCAGTACGAGGGCTGCTATTTATATATCCGGAATTAAAAAAAGAAACAAACATATATCATTTAATATGGTTTTATTGCTTTTCAAAATATTCGCCGCGATGATCGACACACTTTTGCATACGCTGGAACCAATTTTCGTAGCACTTTTTCCATTCTGATTGAGGTATCTCCAAAACGTGCATTTTGAACGCATCAACAGCCTCTTCGCGGCTCGAAAAACGTTGACCACGTAATTTGTTCTTCGCGTATGGAAATAAAAATAAATCGTTAGGTGCCAAATCAGGGCTGTACGGCGGATGACCAGTCAATTCGATCTTTTGACCCTCCAAAAACTGAGTTGTTACAGCTGAGGTGTGACAGCTAGCATTGTCGTGATGTAATATGATTCTGCGTTGTCGGTTGTCCTTTCTTATTTCTTCAAAGACTTCTGGTAAACAAATGGTCGTATACCATTCAGAATTAACCGTTTTACGATTCTCTAATGGCACGTAGCCACATGCCCATTAATTCCAAAAAAACAGGCGACCATTTGCTTCAAAGTACTTTTTGCACGAGTAACTTTTGTTGGTTTCGGCTCATCTTGAAACACCCACACCGTTGACTGTTGTTTAGTTTCGGGGTCATATGCATAGATCCAAGATTCATCACTTGTGTAGGTATTATAAACGGCTTTTGACGTACCACGGTTGTATTTTTTTATCATTTTTTTGCACTAATCGACACGAGCCCGTTTTTGATCGATTGTCAAGTTGTGCGGAATCCAACGCGAACATATTTTTTTTACAGCCAAATGTTCGTGTAATATCTTATGTATGCTCGTCATACTTATGCCTAAGGACGCCTCTATCTCGCGATATGTAACATGACGATCACGCATTATTAGTTCCCGCACAGCATCTATATTTTGTGGGACAACAGCTGTTTTTGGGCGACCTTCTTTATTTTCATCCGTGAGCATAGACCGCCCACGATTAAACTCACTGTACCAGTGATAAACAGTGGTTTTTGATGGTGCTTCATCTCCAAAAGTTGCGGTGAGTTGAATAAAGAACTGTTGTTGATTTAGCCCACGCCGAAAGTCGTAGTAAATCATTGCACGAAAATGTTCACGCGTTAAATCCATGGCAAATGAAGACACGCAATTTTCAAAATGACGCCACAATGGAAAAATAATTGACAGTCACATGAAACAAAATGTATTCTTCAACCAAAGAGTTCTATTTTCAAATGTTTTTACAGCCAAATGTTCGTGTAATATCTTATGTACTATGCTCGTCATACTTATGCCTAAGGACGCCTCTATCTCGCGATATGTAACATGACGATCACGCATTATTAGTTCCCGCACAGCATCTATATATTGTGGGACAACAGCTGTTTTTGGGCGACCTTCTTTATTTTCATCCGTGAGCATAGACCGCCCACGATTAAACTCACTGTACCAGTGATAAACAGTGGTTTTTGATGGTGCTTCATCTCCAAAAGTTGCGGTGAGTTGAATAAAGAACTGTTGTTGATTTAGCCCACGCCGAAAGTCGTAGTAAATCATTGCACGAAAATGTTCACGCGTTAAATCCATGGCAAATGAAGACACGCAATTTCCAAAATGACGCCACAATGGAAAAATAATTGACAGTCACATGAAACAAAATGTATTCTTCAACCAAAGAGTTCTATTTTCAAATGTTGTAATTACTTTTTACTTTGTTCTTGTACTTACAAGAACAATATTTAAAAAGTAATTACAACATTTGAAAATAGATATGTATCCGGAACTGGCCACTTGGCCAGTTCCGGATACATAAATAGCAGCCTAGTAGTAGTAGTAAATGGTCGTATATCCTCGTTTCGAGGGCACATCTTTAACCATCTCCCCTAGCATTGAGATACTTGGCGTCGACATATCGAGCGAAGTCCAGTTCCGATACCATTTAGAGGGTAAGGCCAAATTAGCCTCGAAGAAACTTGGTGTTCTTAACAGAGCGAGACAGTACTTCAGTCCGGACCAACGCCTACAACTCTACAAGGCGCAGGTACGGCCTCATATGGAATATTGTTCTCATCTCTGGGCAGGGGCGCCAAAATACCAACTGCTCCCCCTGGATCGTATCCAACGAAGGGCCGCTCGAATTGTTGACTGCCATAGTGTCTCAAACAGCTTGGACCCCTTGGAATTACGCCGAGATGTAGCTTCACTCTGCATCCTGTATCGGTTGTATCACGGGGAGTGCTCAGAGGAATTGTTTGGAATCATACCACCTGCAACTTTTCGCCATCGACCCACGCGAAAAACATACCATCCTCATCACCTTGATGAGTGGCAGTCTTCCACAGTGCGTTTTTCGCGTAACTTTCTGCCGCGCACTGTAAAACTCTGGAACGAACTGTCACCAGCAGTTTTTCCGGACCTATACGACCTGCAAACCTTCAAGAAAAGAGCGTATTCCCTCTTAAAAGGCCGGCAACGCACCTGCAGCTCTTCTAATGTTGCGAGTGTCCATGAGCGACGGTAGTTGCTTACCATCAGGTGACCCGTTTGCTCGTTTGCCCCCTTATTCAATAAAAAAAAAGTTGCATAATATTGTGTTTTAGCTGATTAAATAATAAACATATTAAACATTGAGATGTATTAAATGAACTTTATATAGCTCATCTACTAACTCAAATCATAAACTGAGCATCAAAAGTATCTCAACAAAATGGAGTAAGTACACTGTACAGCTGTAGCAATTGGGGCTCCCGCACACGGGCCACCGGCCACAACCACAAAACGCCGCGACACCGGCATATTTCCTGTTGTAGTTTTCATACATTTTTAAATATGGACTCGCCGCACACGGTTGACGCCCCACTCGCTACAATCGTCCAATCGTCTTGCTTCTTGTGAGTTGTGGCGGCGTTTGTGGCTGTCGCGTGTGGCCCGTGTGCGGCGACACTTAGAATTTAGATACATAATTAAGTACATACTTTCTAATTATATTGTGCTGTCGAGATCATGAAACAAGTAATTAATTTTCTTAAGTAAGGGCTTATTTAATTGAATTAATTAAAAGTTAGGCTTTGAAAGGTTTTGTCCGACCATCTGTTGGATTTGGGAGTATGCAAATTTATACAAACGAACCGCGCGAATTGCCTTGCAAATAAAAACTGAGTGCGGATTCTAAAAGTGTTTGGGAGAATTGTATCTGTATTGTCGGATTTCGATTTAAGAGTTTTTTTTTTATTTACGAGCATTTAACTCTTTTTTTTTTTTTTAATCGGGCTTTGGCCCACCACACATTCCCACCACTGTATCTCCTGTGTCGCCAGGATCGACAGCGGTATCCAACCACGAAAACCCTTTAATATGATCTCAGGGAGCCCGAGGGACATGCTAAAACTGTCTTGGGACCCGCAACGAAATTAATCAGAAGAAAATAGGAGGAGTAGGAAGATTCCAATTTCCCTCCCCATAAAAGCGGGAGACAGCACAAAGTTGCAATGACCGAAAGTCAAAGAACTTAAGGGGGAGCACCACGGAAATAAGGTTAATAATTGTGACTCCTAAGCTAAGCTAAGTTAATATTGGAGTTTATTGTGTTTGACTGTTGCCAATAATAATTGTGACAAAAACGCTTGAAGGCACGGAAGTTCCTAGCGCTGTCCACGAGATCACCGTAGTATGCGACTCCAGATGTACAGAATAGGTTGTTTAGCATAGTAGTTCTTTCGTCCTGCCAGAGACTGCACTCCCAGAGAACATGATGAGCGGTTTGTTCAAACATGTTGCCTTCGGTCGATCACTCGCACATGGGTGAAGACATTTAACTCTTTTAGATTTTTTTTACGGGCAAATGGCCCACCACACATTGCCACCACTGCAACTCTTGTGTCGCCAGGATCAACAGTGGTAACCAACCACGAAAACCCTTTGATATGATCTCAGGGATGCCCGAGGGACAAGCTAAATCTGTCTTGGGACCCGCAACGAACTTAATCAGAAGAAGGTAGGAGGAGTAGGAGAAATCCAATTTCCCTCCCCAAGCAAAGCGGGAGACAGCCAAATTTTCGTGACATTACTGTCCGAACAAAGGGGGGAGCACCACGGGAAAATAATTAAATTGTATTGTAAGCTTACTTAATAAAAATGACCTATACTTAAACTGACAAGTTTGTGTTGGATTGTTTCCAATAGAATTTATGGCAAAAACGTTTAAAAGCACGGAAATTATTTCTAACTCTTTTAGATGACATATTAATATCTATTTATACTTCTCCAAGTTTTTTGAACACGAGTATAACATTATAATTCCATACTTGGAGATTTCCAATCAGCAGTATGGAATTATAATTAAATTATGGCGCACTTGCCGGGGTGGCACGCTTTGCCACACTCAATATCAAAATATATCTAAGTATATTCTATATATTATTTTGCATAATGTATTGAACCCTTATATTAGATATAGTGGCTATATATTAGATATGGTGACACAATACATTTTTGTCCTTTGTCGGACACTTTACAAAAGTCTCTAAAGTCTAAAGACAGGTAGACAAGAACAAAACATTATTAATTAACTATAACGTCTGTAAGCATATAGCGTGCTTTTATTACCAAGTTGGATAATATAATCACGTATTATAACAAAAACGTGAATGCAAACTGCTTAATATAAACTACAATAAATCTTCGTTACGAGAGATCGTGCGAGATTCACGGCGATTCTCGCGAGATTAGTGTAACAATGACACAATACCTGTCACGGGCGCGGGGACAATTTTCATAACGTATCACTTGGGCGGGCGGCGCGTTGGGCGGCGCGCTGGGCGAGCGGGGAGATGCCACTTTATCTAGGATTTCAGTTTTGTCGCATATCTACAAGTTTATAGAGAAGTAATATCTTTATAAACTTGTAGATATGCGACAAAAATATTTGTAAGCTAGTTTTCGTTATGCACGTTAAGAAAATCTTGTTGTAAGCTTGCGATACAAACATATAGTCAGTTAGTTCTGGAATATATATAATATGGAATACTGATAGGCCAGTCTTACCCAGCAATAAAAAATTAAAAAAAACAAGGGAAAAATCTGAAAAAAAAATGTAAAGACCCTAAAAATCAGTAATCGTATTATTATTATTTTTAACAAAAAATTAAAACCGACTTCCAAGGTAAAAACAATATTAACATTAATATGAACTAAAAAGTATTAAATAATTTTTGCTATCTAATAGTGCCTTTTTCCGAATTCGGCTAAACCTTGACTATTTCTGTACTCAATCTTCATTATTTTGAAGTCGGTACCAGATAGCTGAATCTTCAGTCCTCTGACAGAATATTTGAAACTTTTGGAACTGGCACCGACTTCAAAATTATGAAGATTGAGTACAGAAATAGTCAAGGTTTAGCCGAATTCGGAAAAAGGCACTATTAGATAGCAAAAATTATTTAATACTTTTTAGTTCATATTAATGTTAATATTGTTTTTACCTTGGAAGTCGGTTTTAATTTTTTGTTAAAAATAATAATAATTTCACTCTTTTTAGTTACACTAGTAGGTAAACCTTCGCGTATATTTTACGTATCTTATTACACAGTTCACACTCACAAAATAATATATTATCAGTGAAGTGAACATAATATTGTGCTAAGTAATTTAACAATTTTAATACTTCAAACCTCAAGCGGTCACCGGCGATTGCGATAACAATAGAAAGGCTATTGTGTCTCGTTTTTCCACGATCCAAGGATCTATCAGATAAAAAATTGTATAAACTTGCATAGGATGTAGCGTAGCTACTCGTCTAATATATAAAATTCTCGTGTCACAGTTTTCGTTGCCATACTCCTCGGAAACGGCTTGACCGATTCTCATGAAATTATGTGAGCATATTGTGAGGATATTGGTCTGAGAATCGGCCAACATCTATTTTTCATACCAAAAATTATTTATATGGCAAAACAACGTTTGCCGGGACAGCTAGTAATATAATATAATATTATCATAATTATTGACAGCTGTTCTTGTTATCAAGAATTCAATTTCAAATCCATTCAAATCGATACTTAGTGCGCCATCTATCGATTAATAAGTATAACTAATTAAAAAGACACTTATTGACTTCGTTTAGTTTAAATGCTCTTTTTAAAATAACTTTATTTTAATTCTATATTTTGTCTATTAAAATTTTATAAACTAGTTAGTATAGTATTCGATCTGTATATAAAGTAGTAAAGTATATTCGATTCGGCGTATTCGGCGTATTCGGCGCTGACCGCCGTGTATATTTAAACAAAGTATTGTTATACAGTATAAAATTATTATTATTATTAGTATATCCACACCTATGCCTTGTACTATTATCTATTCTGTGCCATGAGACATTGGTGACCTTAACACGACGTGGTAATGATGAAGACGATGATGATGATGATGATGATGATTATGATGATGAATATGAGTTGCATAGTAGCATATGCTTTCTGTTCTTAAAACAACGCCGAAACTCCCAAACGTGTATCTATAAGGAGTCAGGAGTTCTCTCAGCATCTTCGAAACCATGGTATACCTTGACCCAATATTTGACTTTTTGGTAGCATATTCTTAGTACACTTCACATAAAACCAAAATCACCATATGTTTCCATATAAATTTCGAGGAGTTCCCTCGATTACTCCTGGATCCCATCATCAGGTCACCACTTTGTGAACATGGTACCAAATTGGAGTAAAACCAAATACAACAAAGCAAAAATTTCGAAAATCGGTTCACAAACGGCGGAGTAATCGTTGAACATACAAAAATAAAAAAAAAAATAAAAAAATAAAAAAAAAAAAAAAAAATCCACAGCCGAACATATAACCTCCTCGTTTTTTGGAAGTCGGTTAAAAAGTATCTCCTTGTGGCACACGCAGGTCGTATTCACGGACAACATAAAAAGACGATAATTTAATCCACGATAAACTTATTTTTAGCAACATGCTTCCCCGTTAGAACTTAAATATATTGTATTTAATTTCAAAAGCAAAGTTATAATAAGAGAAAATACAATGTTTGTAACAGTAGCGCGGGGGACCATGCTCGCGGGTAATTGCCTTCCAGATATTAGGGCTGCCATTTAAAATTATTTTTTCATGACTAATTGCAAAATAAAATAAAAAACTTCGTCATAATATATGAACGAAAGATATAATATAGTAAGTACTATGTAGTTGACTATTTAGCTTTATTAATCCTTCGATCGCGGATTCTTGGAAATGCTATTGTATTCTATTGTTGTCGCGATCACTGATGCTCTTATGGGGCTTGAAGGATTAATTACAGTAGATTAGAAGTGTTACTGTTCCATCTTGCTTGGAGTTTGTAGCTCATATTAATGTTAATGCAATCGGTACAGTCATTTTGGGTAACATTGAATTGCGGTTTTAGCTTTGAACAATACATTTTTGTACATTTTTGTACGTGTTCAAAGTTAAAACGCAATTCAAAGTTACCCAAAATGAGCTTAGCAAATAGAAATAATATTATGACCAACATTAAAGAACTGTTTTTATTAAATCAACTGTAGGGAAAAATATTTAAATTTTTCTCAAAACAACTTAACATTTTTTTGTAAAGTCAGGACGCTGTCAGCTTTTAATGGGAGCTTGACTAGACGAATATATAAAAACATTATATAATTTTTTCTGAGGTACATCACTTTCTATTAAACATTTATCTTATCTTATAATTCAGCAATAGGTATTCCCAAGACATGGTCAAAATATAGGTACCTATTCATTTCCTATTCAGAGGTCAGCATTTCTTACCTTATTAATACATAGTTGTTTTTTAAGTAGTGACAGCCCTGTGGTAATAGCACTCTAGTAATTAGCAGCCCTGTCTCGGCACCACTTACGGCTAATACGGTAACGCCTCGCATGAACAACCGCACTGTTTGTAAGGAGTACACTTTTGTGACCTGTGTAGTCTGTACTGTAAATCATACGGGGTGTATAGCAGGTTAGGTTAGAGAGGTTAGATACAACAAAGTGATAATACTTTTAGGCCTTGTTCACACCAAAATGACTGTGAGCCGCCTAATGTGAGCAGGCTCACTGTGAGCCCCAGTGTGAACGTGTAAATTACGGTATCGAATGTCTGCGCCTACGCCTATAATAGTTATAACGTATTATCGGTTAGGTGTGAACGAAAAAGTGAATATGTATGGAAATACAATAAACCGCGTAACGTTCGCTCACAGTCGGCGGCTCACAATCGGTTTGGTGTGAAAACTGCCTTAAAAATAAAATAAAATAAAAATATATTGTGTATTGCTTATAAAGTTCACTGTGCCTTTCACAGTGAACTTTATAAGCAGAAAGAGTTTAACTTTTATGTTTCCATGAGAAACGCCTCAAATTCATAATTATATTAATGACCATAGAAAAAAAAATACTGTAACTCTTTCGGCGTTGTTTCTTTTACAGGGAACTTTATACAAGGGATACAATATCATACAATATACACAATACATATTATTTCTGAAATTAAATTAAAAAATAATAATAATTGCGTTCCAACTTTCTATCAACGCAAATAAAAATAATTAACGAATCTTCGGGTTATAGTTTAAAAAAACTTCTGCAAGTTAAACATTTCTGTCACCTTACTCTCGAGTCTCGAGGCCGTGTTGCGTGGTCGTGATGATGAGTCCGGACTCATCCCGGAGCCCCGGGAAATTTTTTGGACTTTTGTACGCGTTTCGTTCTGCAGCCGAGGTTGATGTTGCATCCCTCGATCGGTAGCTGCCTCGCGAGTGTTCGGTTTAAATTGGCGACTTTGTTTCGTGATCGAATCTATGTTGTGACTTGTGTTCCGTTATTCCGTAGGACCACGTGCTCAGCCCAGGAACTACACAGGTGAGAACAGTAAGGGGCTAAGGGCGAAGCCAAACGAGCGTAATTTGTGAGTTGTGAGTCGCAAAGTTTCGGTTCGGCAGAATTCTGCTGCATTCAGTTTCATACAAAGGTCCTGTTTGATTCACACGAGCGTAATTTTGTGAGACATGATTTGTATGAAAAGATACGGTTCGGTTTACGCAACCGAAATTCTGCGACCCACAACTCACAAATTACGCTCGTTTGGCTTCATCCTAAACATTTTTTCTCATATTCTCGCCTATATTTTTAACCAACTTCAAAAAAAAGGTAATCAATTCGATCCGTATTTAAGTAAGTATGTAATATTTCCAGAACTGCCCAGTTTTCGTATGTTAGTTTATATCAGCGTCTGAACAAATGTGCCAAACAAGTTAGTACTTGTTTGGCAATATAGTTATTGTATGTTTTTATGTTTGTGTTCGCATATCTCTGGAACCACTAATCCGATTTTATTAAGTGATTCTTTTTTGTTGTATTAGGACTTAGGTCATCAAAATCGTTTCAGTCGTTTTTTTTAAGTCAAGTACAATTTTGAAGTCGTTTTTAACTTTTTAAAATACTAGGTACCTATTATTATTTATAAAGACAATGTGTTAACGAAATGGTCAAGTTCAAATCAGTCTAGCGCAAATGTAAAACGGCTAATACAACTTTGTTACAATAGTCAATAAGCAGTATTAGGTATAAATATAATATGTGAAATTGTGGTCCAAATTACAGCCCGTCGACCTGATGCCGAGCTGAGCCTAGCGGAGCCGAGCCGTGCCGTGCCGAGCTATGCCGAGCCTACAGCCCGAGCTAGCGGATCCGAGCAGAGCCGTGCCGAGCGAAGCCGAGCGGAGCCGCGTCGGCCTGTGCCGAGCCGAGCCGTGCTGAGCCGTGCACAGCTGTATTGCGGGGCGCCGTGCCGCCACCACTCAGGTATTAGTTTCACCAGTTCTATATTTATTGATATACTACGGTTTTAACCTTATGAAAGAACCATTAACCTGTAACAATCAGTGGCGTAACTATACCATCTGGGACATGTGGCAAATTATTGATGAAGCTCCAGCCTCCATTAGTAAAAATTGTCACGTTAATAATACAGACCGTACAATCAATGTATTTTTAAGCATTTTGTCAGAACTGCCATCCTATTGCTACGCCTCTGGCAACAATATTCCCCAAAAAAAATCCTGTAGAAACTGAGATTCCCATCTTACCGTACTCCTTAGTCCGTAGTGTATTTATATTAATTATAATGTATTTGAATAGCCCTATAATAATTATAAATCACACATTTTTTCTCGCTGTCCTTTTAACTGCCCAAAATTTAACCTAATTCAAAATCTTTCTTTTCAGAAGAACAGTACGTATACAACAAGAACAGTATCAACGCTAGCCAGCCGCATTTATTGAAGACATGACAGATGCAGCCGAATTTGCAGGTAAGATTTTAGTAACATTAGTTTAAAAACACTGTTGCATGGTTCAATTTTTTATTTACTGGAGGTAGGTACAATAAAATAGCATACCAATAAAATCTGATGCAGTTTGTATTTAAACTTCTATATTAAATAGCTATTATAAAGTTGAATATTTTATTTAGTTGAGGGCTTCCGTTATTTGTTTACACGTGTTGATCTTAGGAGCTGCTAGATCTAATTGCAAAAGCAAAGCATAATATTATTTAGTAAAATATGCAAAGAAAATAAAAATGATGCAGAAGTATTTTCACTTATTTAATCGCAAATTGGCGCAGAAAAGTTTTGGGGATAAAGCTAATAAATACAAAGTGTGTATGTGTTTCTTATACGGGAGTTAAGAGCCCGTACTATCTTTTCTACTGCTCTCTTCACACTCACGCCCGTCTTTCATATGCCAGGTGAAAAAGGACGATCGCCAAGTTAGCAGGCAGTTATAGGTATTCTGTTTTTGAAAGGGTTTTTTATATGAAAGTGGTAAAAAGTAATTCCAACATTGTATAGACGACTTTCTCAACAGTGCATTGTATTTTTTTCATACCGTTAAGACGTCATACAATCCATAAACAGGTGATATTCTAAACCTTTTACAGCAAAAATCACAAAACTGTCGCGGGTTTGAGTTGGATTATTTAAAGATACTTAAAAAAATAAAAAATCTAGCTGCAACATTAGATTATAATTGAAATGATTTTACATGTTGTGCATTAAAACTTATAGAAATACTGTATTTTAACTGTTAAATCACGTCTGTTAAATGAGCGAAATCGGCAAAATTTCGTATACGGACTCGTAACTGAAGAAGTAGCAGCGCTAAGTGAAACTTTTGGGTTCTATGTTTCTATGTTTCTAATGTCATTAATTTGTCCGTACTTTTACCTAAAAAGTTACTCTTACAGCGCTGTTAGTTTCAAAATTAACTCTGTAATAATATATTATTATGTATACGAGACACATACACAGTACACACCCTAAAGTATAATATATAGTATAGCTATAGCATAGCTTTTATCGCGGCGACCGAATCAAGAAATTACGTAACGAAGTAAACCCTAACACCCCACACTCCGACCGGTCGCGGTAGAGCGGCATTGCCAGACTTCGACATGGTGTTTGTTGCGTGCGACTAGACGTATGGAAATAATAATTGCAAAAGTTGATAAAATGCTATGCAATCGCTTTACCGCGGCAGTCTCCGAGTGCCACATTTTTTAAAGAATAAGTTTAGTGATAGGACATCTTTAGTGATACTAGCCATGTAGGTACTAGCTTGGTAGGTGATGTCACATACAAAAAACATTACGGAATGAGTTGTCAGTTGTAGAATAAGACTACAGTACAATATCAACTATAGTATTAACAAGGCAGTTGACGTTATAGTACGGGATCTGTTTATGACTATAGGCAATGTACCGTGAACAGCTAAGAACATAATACCTATTGTGCTCATTGAACAAGCGATCCGAGCTGACAAGGATTCAGTGCTCGAGACAATATTAAATACAATTATAAATAACTACTTAACTAGACAAAGAGGAACATCATCATCATAATATTAAGGCACACTGACTTCCATTAAACACGTACTTGCTGCTGGACTTAATATGATACCCAGCTGTTTAGTGTTTTTGTGCCTAAGATCTGACGTAACCATGTGACGTTTAAAAGTCGTTATATTGGCGCTGATAGCAGCAGTGGCAGTACTTGGAACTAATACTAGTGATGTCAACCAATAACGAATATGCGGTCATATGCAAGTTACGTCATGGTTACGTCAGAACTCAGATTTAGTTCTCTTCCACCGCATTGGGGGCGCTGCTTCCGTTTCAAATTGGCACAAAAACACAAAAACAGCTGTCATTTCAAAGGGTATCACATAAAGTTATTATACCTATCGGAATAGAGCAACAATCTTGAGCTGTCAAACGAAACCAAAATTGGTTTTCATCTGTGTGAAAAATATGTGTTCGTATAAGTACACAAGCATGATTGAACAAGAAATTTATGAGATTAAATTGTCAAAGTGCGGCACGTGCCGACTGGACGTCAAAAAGAGTGCTGCTGTCATGTATCACACGTCTCTGTTTACCACGCAGTGTTACTGATAGTGGCATCTCTCTTGCTCAGGCCTTTGTTTCTCTATTCCGCTAGGTATATTACTTTATGGGGTATCATAAGTCCAGCGTATTTGTATAATGGAGGTCAGTGTTACGGCAAGTGTATTTCGGATTTTTGGACGGTATTGCTCTTAAGTACTTATTTTGTTCAAAAACGATGTTTCACATCTATTATTAGTAAGTAGGACAGGATGTGATATTTTAATTAGTTTAAGTAATAAATGAATATTCCTATAAAGTATTGATGTGCCAATAATAAATAAATAAACTTCGTTTTAAAGTGATATTATATTGTGATTAATGTCAATAATAATTCTGGAGGAAAAACGAGTAATAAAAACGAGAGAAATATTAAAATACAAGCTCTGATACTAGCCAATAGAATGTTAGTGAGACGGACAAAAATACTTCATGAGTAATTCTCACCTAAACGAGACGAGGCGAGACACTTGTCAACTGCTGAAAAGTTAAAATACTAACTTTATCTTTAACTGTACAGGAAAAGTGGATACTTAAGCTGCGTATCGACTATGCGCTCCAAGAGATCGAACATTGGCGCGCGCTGCTGCCGCGCGAAATGAATACCACTTAGGAACGCGCGCCAATGTGTTCGTTAGAGCGCGCGAACACGGAGCGGTGCGTTCCGTCGGGTGTCGGTTTTTTGCTGCGCATCAGACGTGGCGCGCGCGCCAATTGAGACGGACAAGTTGTATTTTTTTATGTTTATTGCGCTCCCAGCTCCCAATATTGACTGCTAGCTTGTATATTACTCTCCAGTGGCAAGAAATAAGTTATTGTCAGCCTTTCAGTCACTGTAATAGCTTCGCAAAACTCGCGCGAAACGCTTCTCAAGTAAAAAAAATCTTCTATCGACATTTTTTTCATTGTGTCTTCTACCACTTTGAACTGCATATTATTATCTCTAATAAGCGACACTCCATACTGCATTTTTTTTCGGTACAGCTCTTTTATCCACCAACGCACTTTTCGTTTCTCCTTTTTCTTCTTTATAATACTGTGAATAATTACGAATGATGCTGCTGCCCGTACCCTGCTGGCTTCCATGATGAACGGTCAAACACTGTAACGATTACCGCGCGCGCCCAGCGCGCTTAGTTGAAATGTTTGGAACTTCAAATGTTTGGAACGCGTTCCGCGGAACGCATTCTCGGCGCGGTCATTCATGGCGCGCGCGCCAGGAGCGCGAAGTCGATACGCAGCTTTACTTTAATAAGTTTGCATTAAAAATATTAAATAAGGCAACTTTTACATTTAAGTACTTACTTAAATTTTTAAGTTGATTTTGAATACTCGTATAATAATATAATATTGTAGAGCACAAGTCAGCTCGTGCATTATGAAACTAAAGAAGCAATAATTTAAAATGTTTTCGTAGCTTTACATAATGGTAAAAATTTGAAGAGAAAACCGTAAGTTCTAAAGTACCTTACTTATGCAAAAACTTTCTGTGACTCCAATATTCCGTAAGAAAATATTTTTATTCGGCCCAAAGCTTGGCAGAAATAATTGCTGACTTCGGACGGAAAGCAGTGTTAGATAAACAAAAACAAAGATTCGCATTCATAAAGCAATGAATCAATATGCTGAGTCACGTTGTCCGGCCAACACTTGTGATTTCAAAAGAGGTTTTGTTTTATATAAGGTTGGTCGGAAATTGTTACTTGAGGTAAGCGTTTTTTTTTTGGGTCAAGAGTAACTTTTTGGCAGCCATTTTTTCTTGATTTTTTTCGAACCCGATGAAAATGATTTTAAGTGCCCCTTGAAACATACAAAGGAGAAATGGAATTATATCTATTATTAATATATTAAGGAATTATATTATTCAAATAATTTTTCAAATATCGCCAAGTGCTATTAAAACTAAGGAAGGCAGAAATCAACGTCATAATTCTAAATTTCTTATGAAATTGTCCTAAAAAATCTGAAATACAGTACATATTATATAAATTTACATCTCAGCAAATTTTCGTTTATTTCAATAATAAGTACATAGTGTGTAACTGTGTATGGGGCACTAAGAAAAACTTTTCTTTTTCTTATAAAAACAAAGTTTCGGGACAACTTTAGTACTTTCTACATTCAATATTTGCTGTCTCAAGCATTTTACTGAGAACAAAAGGAAGGTAAATAGTCGGCTATCTTATGTTGACAGTCCCTGGGAGTTAGTTATGTCAACAACAGAGACTAACAAGTTTTATGGTGTATTCTCTCAAGACCTTTTCACTTAGGTTAAAGAAAAGACCTTTCTTTTTACCCGGCAGTTGTTGTTTTACCATACGAAAAAAGATGTTGGGGTTATAATTAGAACTACTCGATAACGCACAAAGTAAAATTAAAATCAGTTTAGCCGTTGCATGCGGAAGATTTTGGCAACCACCGCGTTTTCACACACACAATTTTCAAATTCAACTGTCAAATTTGACAGATAAGTGAAACAAAAGATACGAAATGCCATTTACATAAAAGAGACAGACTAAAATATAAAAGACGGGCCAATTGGCCCGTATATAAGGCTTCACAACGCGCGCGGTAGTAACATAATATCTGCTTTGAGTTTTTTTTTGTATAATATCATTGATCCATACTTACCTACTTTAATATCGTAAATGCGAAAGTGTGTCTGTCTGTCTGTCTGTTACCTCTTCACGCCCAAACCGCTGAACCGATTTTGCTGAAATTTGGTATGGAGATACTTGAGTCCCGGGAAACGACATAGGATAGCACATAGATATGATTAGCATATTTTTTATCCCGAAAAATGTACGGTTCCAGCGCGATAAGCGAATTTTGGCGCAACGGAGTTGCGGACGTCATCTAGTATTTAAAAATATATTATATTGCTGTTGATCATCAACCGATCAGTTTTGAGTGATTTCCATCCAAAGGTAGCGTCGGTCGTAAAGACTTTAGATTAAATAAGCAAAGATTTGTTGTTTAAACCACAGACACAACGATTATTTGGAGGGCTATTTCGTATGAATAAAAATAATTTGTCGGTAGGTACCTCTGTTGCTATTATTATTGTTTCTGTGCTGTTAAATCTATAATTAAAACCTCTTTTGAGTTATTTCGTTTTTTTAATGATTATGCTTTCAGGGTCGATAATAATTGATTTAATATACGCCACATAATATCATAATAATTAACCTGCCAGAACTCGCGCCCCTAAAAATTACACGAGCACTCGCGCGTAGAGCATTTTGCTCACGTTCATTTGGGTCATTAAATATAGGTTTTACAAAATAATATTTTTAATTTTTATCATTCTATTATATAAAGTACACTTTGTTTATTATAAAAAATATATATTTAAAACTTTATTAACATTCATCTTTTTAATTTTCATTAACATTCATGAGAAGAAATTTTTAGGTCGCCTAGGGTGGCATGATGGAAAAAAATCAAAAATAAAAATGCTTTCAAAAAGAAAACTTAGATATGTGGGAAGTATTAATCTTCATTATATTTCCGAGCTTTACAAATATCACAAGATGTATGACTTTGCTCGGTACATAAAAAAAATTGGCAGTAAATGCAGGCCTTTTTTGGACTTCCGGTTTTTGCGTCTTGGACAAACCACTCAGATTCTATTTGGTTTTTTTTTGTCCTGGTAACTCAAATTCTAGTAATAAACATTTGATCACATTAAAATACGATGTTTTTGTAGAGGATATACAAGGTTTGCTAGGTGCTCTGCTTTGGATATATATGATCACACCAAAATGCAGTCATCTTTTTGATCCCGATCCATCTATAATAGAAATACGTAATAGTTTTGCGTAACAGTAATTTAAAACCATAATATTACATAAAAGTAGCAGTAAAACTGTCGAAATGATGAAAAATAATGTATTCATAAGGAAAAAAGTACTTACGCCGATACCCGCGCGATGAGCAAAATGCCGCATGATGGTATACGGCGCCACAAACCTCCTCGTACGAGCGAATAGTGCACTCTAGCGAGAAGTTATCTGTATCTAGGGGTGGGGGACGAAACAAAACTCAGCTACTGAATAAACGATGGCCATGAACATATTTTTGATAAAATGGCACAAGTTTTAAATTTACCGTGAGCAAAATGCTCATAGCGCGAGTGCTCGCGGGTTAACTATCTTAGGGTCAATTTATAATAGCGTCGAAGTCGAAGCGAATTCCCAAAAACTGAACACAGAAAATTCAAATAATACTTCTGCGATGCCAATCAGCGTTGGTCGGGCGTATTCACGCGAATTCGCGAGGATGCGCGCGCCTTTTTAAATTCCCAGAAGTAATAAAGTGCGTTAACGCTTTGGAGTTAAGGATGAATTTGTTATGTTCAGTTTAAATAATTCGATTCGATGCGCTTCGACTTTGCGCTAGTAGGTATAAATTGACCCTAAATAAGCTTTGTTCGAATCGGAAAAGAACCCAGTCTTACAAATGAGTTCTTATAATATTAATTATAACGTACCTACCTACTAGCGACCCGCCCCGGCGTCACACGGGCATAAAATATATATCCACTGAAAAAATGATTAAAATCGATAGCCTATGATCCTTCACGTGGTCTACTTCTTATCTGTGCCTAATAACATAAAAATTGCTGCAGTAGTTCGCAAGATAAGCCCTTTCAAATAATTTACCCCGTTTTTTCCACATTCTCCTATTAGTCTTAGCGTGATAAAATATAGCCTATAGCCTTCCTCAATAAATGGGTTATCTAACACTGAAATAATTTTTCAAATCGGACCAGTAGTTCCTGAGATTAGCGCGTTAAAGTTAGCCCTTTCAAATAATTTTTCCGGTTTTTCCACATTTTCCTCTATTTCTTCGCTCCTTTTAGTCTTAGCGTGATAAAATATAGCCTATAGCCTTTCTCGATAAATGGGCTATCTAACACTGAAAGAATCATCCAAATCCGTTGCGAGTTTTAAAGATTCAAGGGAATAAAGGGACATGAGGGAAAAAAGCGACTTTGTTTTATAACATGTATAGAAATAGCGTAAGTAGCTAAAAAGCTCTTTTTCCTAATTAAAAATTAGTAACCTATATTCCTTTCATGTTACGTAATATTTAGTAAGTTAGGGTGGATGCGGCCGAATCAATTTCCTGCTCAAACGTGTCGCTGTCAGGAGCGCCGGGGGAGACTGGGGACCCCGGCACATATTATAAATAGGAACTGAACCAGGAACCTATATTATAAGTACTATATTGACTAAAATATTGAAAAGATATCGCTGCTACAATTTTAATCCTTCGATCGCGGATTCTTGGAAATCTATTGTTATTCTGTTATTGTCGGCGGTCGCCGGTGTCCTTATGGGGCTTGATGGGTTAATATTAAAGAAATAAGAATATAAGTTAGATCAACTTTCTGTTCCTGGCTCAAAGGTCTTGATTATATCAGAGAATTATTGATTGATTAATTCTTAGAAAAAAAAATGGCGGACTTCTGTCATGTCAATGGGTCGTGATTGATTCTTAGAAAAAAATGGCAGACTTGTGTCATGTCAATGAGTCGTGATTGATTCTTAGAAAAAAATGGCAGTCTTGTGTCATGTCAATGGGTCGTGATTGATTCTTAGAAAATTATTATTTTTAACAAAAAATTAAAACCGACTTCCAAGGTAAAAACAATAATAACATTAATATGAACTAAAAAGTATTAAATAATTTTTACTATCTAATAGTGCCTTTTTCCGAATTCGGCTAAACCTCAACTATTTCTGTACTCAATCTTCATTATTTTGAAGTCGGTACCAGATAGCTGAATCTTCAGTCCTCTGACAGAATATTAAAAATTTTTGGAACTGGCACCGACTTCAAAATTATGAAGATTGAGTACAGAAATAGTTGAGGTTTAGCCGAATTCGGAAAAAGGCACTATTAGATAGTAAAAATTATTTAATACTTTTTAGTTCATATTAATGTTATTATTGTTTTTACCTTGGAAGTCGGTTTTAATTTTTTGTTAAAAATAATAATAATTTCACTCTTTTTAGTTACACTAGTAGGTAAATCTTCGCGTATATTTTACGTATCTTATTACAATTTGTTAAGAGTCACAACTCACACTCACAAAATAATATAATATTATCAGTGAAGTGAACATATTGTGCTAAGTAATTTAACAATTTTAATACTTCAAGCCCGAAGCGGTCACCGGCGATTGCGATAACAATAGAAAGGCTATTGTGTCTCGTTTTTCCACGATCGAAGGATCTATCAGATAAAAAATTGTACAAACTTGCATAGGATGTAGCGTACTGCGTAGCATAATACGAGTATTTAATATTATCATAATTATTGACAGCTGTTCTTGTAATCAAGAATTCAAATCGATAGGTACTTAGTGCACCATCTATCGATTAATAAGTATAACGAATTAAAAAGACACTTAATGACTTTGTTTTGTTTAAATGCTCTTTTTAAAATAACTTTATTTTAATTCTATTTGTCTATTAAAATTTTATAAAGTAGTAAAGTATTCGATCTGTATATAAAGTAGTTAGTAAAGTATTCGATATTCTGTCTTCTGCCTTTCGCCTCTTTCGCCGACCGCCGTGTATTAAAAACAAACTGGTGTTGTTTTACAGTACATAATTATTATTATTAGTATATCCATACCTATGCCTTGTACTATTATCTATTCTGTGCCATGAGACATTGGTGGCCTTAACACGACGTGGTAATGATGATGATGACGATGATGATGATGATGATTATGATGATGAATATGAATTGCATAGTAGTTTATGCTTTCTGTTCTTAAAACAACGCCGAAACTCCCAAACGTGTATCTATAAGGAATCAGGAGTTCTCTCAGCATCATCGAAACCATGGTATACCTTGACCCAATATTTGACTTTTTGGTAGCGTATTCTTAGTACACTTCACATAAAACCAAAATCACCATATGTTTCCATATAAATTTCGAGGAGTTCCCTCGATTACTCATGGATCCCATCATCAGGTCACCACTTTTGTGAAAATGGGACCAAATTGGAGTGAAACCTAATACAACAAAACAAAAATTTCGAAAATCGGTTCACAAACGGCGGAGTAATCGTTGAACATACAAAAATAAAAAAATAAAAAAATATCCACAGCCGAACATATAACCTCCTCGTTTTTTGGAAGTCGGTTAAAAATGGCAGACTTGTGTCGTGTCAATGAGTCGTGATTGATTCTTAGAAAAAAATGGCGGACTTGTGTTATGTCAATGAGTCGTGATCTTTTTGCTTTGTATAGCCTGACGAAATTATAATGTTCTATGTCTGATTTGCCTATAATAATTGAAGGCCGAAACAATTTCTCTGTTAAGTAGTTAATTGCAACAACTTTTATAATTTACTTTATAATCATTGTTCTACTTCAATTTTGAAGATTTTAGAATACAAATTTAATTTTATTTCTGAATGATGCGTTTTTAACCGACTTCCAAAAAACGAGGAGGTTATATTATGTTCGGCTGTGGATATTTTTTCTGAATGATGCGTTTTTAACCGACTTCCAAAAAACGAGGAGGTTATATGTTCGGCTGTGGATATATTTTTTATTTTTTTTTATTTTTGTATGTTCAATGATTACTCCGCCGTTTGTGAACCGATTTTCGAAATTTTTATTTTGTTGTATTAGGTTCCACTCCAATTTGGTACCATGTTCATAAAAGTGGTGACCTGATGATGGGATCCATGAGTAATCGAGGGTACTCCTCGAAATTTATATGGAAACATATGATGATTTTGGTTTTATGAGAAGCATCCTAAGCATATGCTACCAAAACGCAAGATGTTGCACCAAGGTATACTATGGTTCCGAAGATACTAAGAGAACTCCGGATTCCTTAAAGATACAAGTTTGGGGGTTTATGCGCTGTTTTAAGAACTGAAAGCATATGCTACTATGCAAATTACATTCATCATCATCATCATCATCATTACCACATCTGGGTCACCAATGTCACCAAAATTGAACAAAACAAATTCAGCCTTAAGTCCAGAGCATAAGGCACACATTTGACATTACTTCTGAGAAGTGAGCAACACATGAAAACAACCTAATTTCAACCTTTTGCATTGCGTTTAGCGTTCATAGTACCATCGAGGAAGTTGATTCCTATGCAATTGATAGACCAACGTTATTTGGTCGAATATGTCAATTCAATGTTAATAATTGTGATCTGTCGGCTGGGTTTGCATAGGAAAATCAACTTCTCTGACAGTACAATAACTGTCTGCCGTCTCGTCTCGCTTGCTACAATCTGCTAGGGCTGTCAAGCGCGCGGCGCGGCGGCGCGGCGCGCGGGGCCGGGCACCTACCAGACCGAGCGCGCATTAGCGGCCGAGCCACAGCCGCGACGGCCATCGAGATAGATATTATATACCTTAGTATGCAACCGCCATAGACAACGCGCACCTGGGGCACAGTATATAATATATTATGTATTAGTTGCCTGGGGCCCAATTCTCAGAATGTGAGAAAAGTTCATCTTCGAATAAAATACCGAATTATGAGATTTTTACGAGCATTAGACAGTTTGTGTATTCTCAAAACTTCACATTCAAAATATTTTATGCAAAGATCGCTCGAGTCAAACGAGTGGGACCGGTTATTAATAAAATATGTCCGAATTTATATAACACCACAATGTGGCCGCTTGGAAGTTGAAGCGTTCGAGACCGGTTTCAGCACGATACTTATAATTTGTTGCTAATACCTAGTTTGTATCCTTCGATCGTGGATTCTTGGAAATCAATTGTTATTCTATTGTGTCTCGCTCACCGGTGAGCTTGTAACAGGATACGTAGAATAATATTATACAGGTGTATTATTTTACGTACATAGTACACGATAGTTTAGAACTAGGTAGCTAAAAACTAAAAAGTGTGAAATTATTATTTTTAACAAAAAATTTAAACCGACTTCCAAGGTAAAAACAATAATAACATCCTTATAATATGAACTAAAAAGTATTAAATATTTTTTCCTATCTAATAGCGCCTTTTTCCGAATTCGGCAAAAACTCAACTATTTCTGTACTCAATCTTCATAATTTTGAAGTCGGTGCCAGTTACAGAAGTTTCAAATATTTTGGCAGACTGATTCAGCTATATCTGGTACCGACTTCAAAATGATGAAGATTGAGTACAGAAATAGTTGAGTTTTAGCCGAATTCGGAAAAAGGCGCTATTAGATAGGAAAAATTATTTAATACTTTTAAGTTCATATTATAAGGATGTTATTATTGTTTTTACCTTGGAAGTCGGTTTTTTATTAATTATTAAGTAATAATTTAACTAACAACTTTTCGTTCTTGTTCTTATATACTACCTTACCACCTACATGTGCATTGTAAAACTACATTCTGTGAATAAAGAATTTGAATTTGGCAATAATTTGAAAATTTAACGTTAGTCGATATTATTATGTCGGTGATTAATTAGATATTTGCCACTAAATAATCGCATAATTATCTAAGATTTTGAATGAAAATCTAATAATTTACGCAGCTTATTAACTTTTTAATTAGAATTACTTAAACCTTTTTCTTTCTAAAGAAAAGTCTTCAGGGACTGAAAGTTTTAATGAATGGCACGATTGAATCTAAAATGAAGAAAAAACTAGTGTATTTTATGTAACTTTTTCTTAGAGTTTATAACTAAGTTATGTCTGTGCGTATTATAAAAAAAATCTAAGTATTAATCCTTCGATGCGAGGTTCTAGGAATTGACAACATTTCAAAATTTTTAAGCCTTATAATAAAAAATACCGTTTCTTTAGTTTCTTCTCTTGATATCAAAAAAATATTCCAAAAAATTTTATATTGCTTATTTACTGAGAAAATAAAGAAAAACTGAAAAATACGCTATGACGTCATACTTACGGCATATCAGACATTTTTTCTTTGCCTGTCTAAAATCGTTTTAAAAAGACATCATGAAGGATAAAAAAACAGTCACTGTCAACAATGACATTTCTAACGTACGAAAAATGTACGAAAATACCACGATGACATTGACAGACGTCGTAATAAACATCAAACTTACATTGACATATTTTTTCTTTTGTAAACTGCAATGGAATTAACCATTCAGGCGTAAGTGTGACGTCACTTGGCGCTTACGTCTCTTTAGAATACGAAGGATTAAAATCTATTTTTTAGGTATCTTAAAAACATAAATTTGAAAAAGCAAGAAACACGTGTCGCCTTATTTTAAGTCTACTTATAAAATAATAAAAAAGCTATGTTAAAATTTTGAAATTTTGTCAATTCTTTTGTTCTCGCGATCACCGGTGCTCGCGCGTGGCCGGAAGGATTAATTTTAAAATTCTAAAGTCTTTTATTTTTTACAAAGTTTCCTGTAATAATAAACCTTTGTGTTTTTAAATTTGTAACCTAATACTAAAAATAAATTTTAATACAGTAATAATTTCAATTCAACGTAGTCAGTATAATGAATTTTGTTTTTCGTAGCACCGACAACACTTCCGTAGCGTCACGTAGACTCACGTAGCATTACGTTCGTAACACGACAAAAGTAATACAAAAGCATGATTACGGCGCCCGCATAGTATTTGTATGCTAATATTAATGTTCGCATATATCATAATGCTGACAGTAAAATGTGGAACAGTAAAAACACGAAGCCAACAATAGAAAGAAAATGTTTTATTTCCATATTGAACTTAGCAAGGTTTTCGGAATGTCGACAAAAAATCTACGGGAGGATAATCTAGATCTATAGATGTAGATCTAGAGGATAAGAAAAATAATTCCCGAATTATTGTTCTTATCCTCTGCATTCATTGTCTTAAGGAAAATATACATTTTTGTAGTCCAAGAAAATATTGTTCTTATTTTTTGCATTCCTAGTCTTTAAAATAGTGTAAACTCTTGTGGACCAACTTGGTTGATTCTTTAAGGTCTTATCGATTAGAATGTAACCAATTAACATTATTTGGACTTCCACATTTAAAAATTTATAATAATATTATATTATAATGATACAGTTTTCTGCAGAAGTGTAAAGTATTCTGCTGTCAAAATCTTCTAGAAATCTGTACATTTACCCATCAAGCCTCACAAGCTCAACGGTGAGCGAGATACAATAGAATAACAATAGATTTCCAAGATTCCACGATCGAAGGATTAAATAACAAGTTAATTTAATCTAAGATTAATATATTATCCGTCTTAAAAGGGCACTTTGCTTTCATTACCTCATCCCGAATACTCCTCATTAATTATTTAACAGATCTTTTCTTAATTGCCTTAACAAGAGTACTTTTCAACCTGAGCACATAATAAATGAAGCGAATTGAAATTATACAGAGGTGAGCAGTATAAGATTTGCTCGAATAATTAGTTAATGTTTCATTATTTAACCGGTGTTCATCGTCAACCTTTTTAGAAACTTGGAAACCTTTAAAAATAATACTGCATTTATAGAAGCTTTGTTTTTAGGGTAAAAAAGACTAAGGTTTTTTGACTTACTTGGTAAGAAGTCTCTGTAATTCATGAATAATATTAAATATTTAATAATTTAGACAGCTTTTTAGAAAAAGGTCTTTCTAGAATTACCATAATTGACTAGAAATTAAATTTTTAGTTAAATACTTACTATTTCATAGTTAAGTGATTAATTACTCTGATATTATTTTGGAGTAAGTTCTTAGATAATTTTTAGATAGACCTTTGAAATTAGAATATTTTCATGGCAACGTCTGTTCTGATAATTTATAATTTGTAAATGAACTTTTTGAATAATGACTTAGTAGATCATCCAGTAAAATCATAATTTACACGTTATTACATTTTTTCATTTTCATTTATTTTCAATTATATTATTAACTTAAAATTATACAACATGTTTTCAGTGCACCATAAACCCTCTCGGTTTATCTGGGCACTAGGTATCGCACCAAACATACGATTTGCTTTTTAACACAATAATATTATACTAGGTACCTAAGTTAATTTAAAGTCTCACACACATGAAGCAATTTTATAGAAATAATATTCTTTTTATACGTAATTTTAGTTTATTATCGCGAAACGGAATAATAAACTAAAACTACATTTACACAAGTATGTGACTTTGCAAATAAAATCTACGGTTTACTTATTTACTGATATGAAGTCGTAAAGTTATGCTAAAAACTAAAGCTAAGGTGAAACAAGTATGTAAAAGGCTTTAAGACATTGAAATAGGAAACATTGTAACAGAAGTAAATTAATACATACAGCAGCGTGGAAATAATTAAAACATGAATAAGTAACTAGTCTACCTAAGTATAAACCATATGATAAGCCAGCCTAATATATAGATAAGCCTATCAAAATTATTTCTTAATACATGCGTATCAAACGTGAAATCAATAATTAGATATAATTTATATACTTAATATTATGCAATAAGTATAAATTAATGTTATTGGCGGTTACAAGAATAAGATTTTGACAGCACCAGTTATAGCCAAACTCAACCCACCATTTCACTATTCATAATTAACATATTAATAAGTGTCCCAGTACACACAAGATATACATTTATAAAATGTCTATTCAAAAGTTATATTTTATTTGAAGAGAAATCCCATAGATCACAGTAAACACTATTTTTAAACACTTCCAGCCACCAAATACTTCTTCAAATCTCTAATAAATTTTGGTTGGTTGATGTCTTGTATTTTTGATGGCAGGCTGTTTACAATTGTAGGTACTATATTTCTTAGGGTTCTCGAGCCGTATATATTGTTAGTTTGAAAAGTAATATACTTATTTTTGTAATTAATTTCGCGTAACATATTCGGTCGTACTCTTTGTATGAATAAATTTTTATTTTGGCATTCATTTAGAATTGCAAATTGAAATTTATTAAAGACACTCATCACATTGCAGAACTTAAACAAACCCTCTGAGTCATTTTTGTACTTAGCCTTGACATTTTTGGGCACAATTGACTTTAGGATTCTTACCTGCAGACTGTATATGTCCTGTAGGTAAGTCGTGTATGTTCTGCCATAGCTACTGATATTATGTACCTCAATAAATAATCGTTTATAAATAATAACTGCATATAAGCTTTGGGAATGAGGCAGTAATAAAATAATATAGCATGTGGATGGCTGAAAAGCGTTAAATATAATTTTCACGAAGGCTAAAGCTCTAATGACGATCCCCTGGCGATTTCCGTTTCAAAGGGCAGCATCTAACCTATTAATTACAGAACCTTTTAGCGAAATTGGAAATTATTTTGTCAAAAATGTAGCCTGACTAAAAACTTTACTGCACGAAGGGTTTTTTTAGAGACAGTTACTCACTAATACTTTTTTAGACAATTACTTTAATCCTTCGATCGCGGATTCTTGGAAATCTATTGTTATTCTATTGTTAAATAGTACGAGTAAGTATTCGAAAGTCGGTACCTTCTCTCTTGATCTTATAGATTATAAACTAGTGTCCGAAACGAATTAACCGATGGTGATGAAATGTGTTCTTATCGGTTAAGTTTAAGGATCGGCCAATGTCTGTTTTTTGTTTTTAATGTTTCATGATTCAGCATTAAATATATTGACTTGACTTAAATACAATGTATACAAGGTGAAAAAAACTAAATGATATATTAATATAATTAATACTTGAGGGTGTGTATGTGTCCCTTACATAGAGTTCACTGTGAACGTAGTGCAGCGCTGAGAGCGAACTTTTTTGTGGTTTGTGTGGCGCCCGCCGCCCCAGCGCGAGCGTCATAGCCCAGTAGGGTTAGACTTTTCTTTAAATTAATTAAAGTCAGAAATTTTTTTGCTTCAATGTTTAGAGGAGGTCACAAATAGCTTAAATTCAAAAACTCGACCAGCAGCGACGTGTGCGTTAGCCGCCATATTGGTTTAAAGGTCCAATCTTTTTTTAGCTATAACTCCTTTATTTTTTATTTTTTTAAGCTAATGATAAGGATCAAATTTGTCGAAAATTTGATTTCCTACAACTTTTGTCCATATAATTTTTATTGTAAAATCAATATTTAAGGAAATAACTGCAAAAAACAAGTCAAAGTATTCGACCTGTATCGCGATTATTGTCAAATACAGAAAAAATAACCAGAAATAAACTTGTAGCTCTTTAAATTAACCACAATTAAAATTAAGACTTCGCTGTCTGTCCGTCTGTCTGTCTCCAGGCTTCAAGAACGGTGATAGGTAGAGACTTGAAATTTTCAGATATTATGTATTTTGTTACTCTCTATAATAACAAATACTAAAAAACATATTATATTTAATATTTGATGGGGTCCCATATAACAAACAGGATTTTAGTGGCCTTTTTTGTTCTTTATCAAAAATAATTTACACTTAGACAGTTAAAATATCCATAAAATATTTAATTGTATTTGTACTTTAATAATTAAGAATAAAATTTAAATAAAATAAATATTTAGGGGGGCTCCCATACAAAAAGCACAAAATTTTGTCTATCTTTGCCTTATAATGGTACGGAACCCACATGAGCGAGTCCGACTCGCACTTGGCCATTTTTTAATAATTATTCAGGTGTAGGTTGTGCCGTAATTGTTAAAAGGTCTAATTCATGATCAGAAATATTCAGTTTTATCCAGTCGCTTGTGTCCCGGTACATTTACCATAGTTGTAGGAGCTTAAATATTGATTTCTAAAAAAATTCATAATAATCAAATTTGTAGGAAATTTAATGATCTATCACGAACAACTTTGTTTCTACAATTATTTTCGCTAAATTCGATAATAATTGACATACAAGCGAAATTATACTTTGACTTGTTTTTTGCATTTATCTCCGTAAATCAGCCGTAAATATTGATTTTACAATGAAAAAACATTAAATTTGTTGTAAATGTAGAAAATTAAATTTACAACAAATTTAGTTCTTATCGTTTTCGTAAAAAAATATAAAATAAAGGAGATATGTCTAAAAAAAGATTTGATCTTCAATTCTTCAAACCAATATGGCGGCTAACGCACACGTCGTGGCTGGTCGAGTTTTTGAATTTCAGCTATTCATGACCCCCCCTATACACAAGTGCAAAAAAAAATCTGGCTATAATTAATTTCAGATTCCCATACAAGGCTGAACTAAACCTACTGGGCTATCATAATTGTTTCCATACAAAAGTGAAAAAAAAATGCTCCATAATATAAAGGACACATACCCATTACACACGCTAAAGTCACTTAGTTTTGTTACATTCTGTATGGCAAAATATCTGCCGGTAGTATATAAAATATCAAGCCTATCAGATATTTTCATGAAGAAGCTTTGTATGAAATTTTATTGATACTAAAACACCTAATTGGTACTCCCCCCAGCTGTTAGGACTGTTATTACGGCGCTAGATATTATACAATTGCAATATGAGTGTGTAGTAGTTTAGGTTTATGTTTCATTATAATATCATTGATTAATGATTACTGGAGTTTTCTGATATATTTTTAACCAACTTCAAAAAGGGAGGTTTTTCAATTCGACCGAATATTTTTTGTTTGTTCGTGGATAACTTCGCCATTGGTTAACCGATTTTGATGATTGTTTTTTTGTTGGAATGTGGATACTTCACAGGTGGTCCCATGATAAGGAGATGCTGTTTAAAATCAGTTGTTTATCTCATATCATACAATGTAATATAAAGAATATTTCGCGTCGCCCCAGTGTAATTTCACCTTTATAATTTTTCTATCTAAGGTTTATGTTTTCACTACCTTTGAAATATTTTTTCATGCCTAATTTATGATTACAATACACGGTTCGCTGTTATAAGTAATCAGATAATAATAGCCCTGTACAATCTTCAGTTTTCTATTGAAAAGGTACGACCTAATTTATTTTATATTGATTATTTTGTTAAAGTTACGAGGCCGAATATATTTTCAGTAAACTCGATAAACGGGTTTAAATCGAACCTTAATTACAGTTAATCCGGATAACGCGCGTTGATTATTGACTCCACTGAGCATTCATTATGTACACGTTTGTTGTGGTTTTGGGTACATCAGTATGCTCAATCGATGATGCTATATTTCAATTGGTGGATTAAAAAATAAGCTAGCATTTAATATTGACTGTACGAGCTCGTACAATTCATAGCTTATATTCTTCGCGGTAAGTGGAGGAATCTCGTCTTCCAGACTTTCTTAAAGTATTATTAGACTTTGAGGGTGTCTAGCAGTGGGAAGCAACTGTCAAAAATGTCCGGCACTGGGAGACGAGATTCCTCCACGTACTGCGAAGAATATAAGCTATGAATTGAGCTTTACTCTTTCTGCAGGAAGGTTAGGTAGACCTTCAGAACTGGATACCTGCTAAAGTAACCACGATCCTCCATACTTGCTGGTCGTTCTTACTACTGTTAAGGCCACAAACAGGTAAACTTAAAGCTTAACGAAATGGAGAAAAGTCTGGCCATCGCAGGCTCTTGGTCCAATACCCATAATATTATTAAGCCCTTTGCTCCCAAAACACATATTAAAAAAAAAACTTTCTTAAACTTTCTTAAATGTTTAAGTGTACATATTAATATTTTTCTACCTTTTTGTTTGTAAAGATCTCTAACATATGGGGTTCTTTGTACAGCCTTTCCCGGGGTAACAAAGGGTAGCAGGTGGTGCTTTCAATCTGCCCCGTGTTTGTAAGGGCTGGGAAAATGCTTATTTGGGACCGGAGTTCCTTAACTAAGTGTTTTGAATGTATCATCAGTATCAACGTTATTTACTTTACATAGGTAAAATCTCTAGTTCAAGTTGTCTTAATATTATATTTCTATCGATTGTCTTCTCTATTTTTGCAATATTTCATGCTGTTGCATCACGTTTAACCCATCAAATCCCATAGGCTTACCGGTGAGCGAGACACAATAGAATAACAATAGATTTCCAAGAATCCACGATCGAAGGATTAATTATGACGTATTTTGACGACTAATTTTGATGCAATTCGCTATAGATATATATTATTACTTTACTTTGAATTTCGAGACAGGATATGGGTAATTTTAATTTCTAAGCAAAATTAAATACGGTTTTGATATGAATGAATTTCAACAATATTTTGGTTGATATAAGCTTTATTACTCACCTCGGATTTGGTTATCGAGGCAATTTATATATTTTTTAATTAATCCTTCGATTGCGGATTTTTGGAAATCTATTGTTATTCTATTGTTGTCGCGATCACTGGTGCTCTTATAGGGCTTGATAGGTTAAATTGCTTAAAAATTCATTACAATACTGGAACAAATAAAAATAACAGCATTTTTCTGTATTCTTCGCTGGTTGATCGAAAGTTCTTGACAAACTGCTCGGTCTTTGTCGTCGCCAACTTCAAGTGTTTTTATTTTTATAGATCACGATCTGGGTCAAGATGAAATCATATTTAAATATAAAAGCTCTACGATATAAAACAATTTAAGAATGAAAACCTGAAAGAACCGCTTAAACTATAATTAAACAATAATTATTATCTAAGAAGGTTCCTTCTACAGGTAGCTGTTATTATTACTACTACAAAATATACCTTACATCAGCATACATATACTTAGACAATAGGGTGTAGGGTGTAATAGCATAATAATTGCTAGTGTACCTAGTAACAGATAAGCTTATCCTAAAATGATTGTTGTATTAATAATACGTTTAAATTTAATAAAACTAATTAAATCAGTGTAAGTAATGATTACATCCTATATGTGAAGGGTAGATGTTTACGATAAAAACCGGTCCAGTCGCAGCCCGCAGTTCACAGCTGACAAAATAATATTGTGATAATAGAAGGGGAGGTAGTGCTAGCGTTTACAAAGTAATTCCATACCTGATACCGACCAAATTTTTGTCCAGCGGTAGCTTAATATTTATCAATCAATAATAACAGATAGCAATAAAATGTATTTTGACAGCAACTGCAGAGGGATAATCAGCGTCAGTCGCCGCACCCGTGGTGGAATGTTAACTGAGAGTATTTCAAAGTTGTAAAAAAAATAGTTGCGAAAAGTGATTTTATATCGAATGAAACTTTGATGGATGATTATTGAGGTCATGTTTAACTAAAAAATCACCGTCAGCCGTATTGCAGACGGGGGATTCAACGTCAGTCGCGTTACTGAACATGTTAAAAAAATGTTGAATATAAATAGCCATTTATATGCCATAAGCCATAAGCCATTTTACACCGTACAAAATTTATACAGGTGAATGTTTTTACTTTGTAAATAATAAATAAAACCGTCAGTCGCTAATACGATGGTGGAAAAGCCGTCAGCCAGCCATATAAGTTATGACCAATATAGCCCTACTTCGCGCTCAATGTATTCTAGGGCGTTGCGTAGACGACATTTCCACCTGCAAACAATCAGCTGACGGCGATTTTCGTTTGAATTAAGCATAAAATTATCTCACATAGGAATTTTAAGTAATTAATTCGATAGTAAATACCTGTGGAGAAGAATTATATACATTTTACTTTAAAAGCGCCATCTGTTGTTATATACTAAAACTAGAATAACACCTACCCAACCTAAACGTGTATAATCTAGATATGAACCTTTATTTAGTGCGAATTGGGATCGTTTTAATGTCAATTCAATACGATTCCCAACATCAACTTTTTTTTTCCACCCATTATGAAGTGGCTGACGATCAAAGCTGTTATGTATTAGTGGAATACTATTATTGTAACGATTTTCGCTCGGTATGAAATTACTTTTTTAACTGAGCGCGACCTCCCCTACTATAAGTTATTGTATCGCTTATTATAACGTAGATAGATAACTATTGTTTTTAAACTTAAAATAATATGTATGTCATTTTAGTTTGTATTGCACTTATTCTTATTATTAGTTGTTCTTCCCCGTGAAATATGTATTAACTATTTAGTTAAAAGATTATTGTATAAGCATACTCTGTGTTACCAAGGATAATATAGTTAAAATGTATTATTAGCGCGTGGTGAACTTTCTAAGGTGTACCAGACAAACCTTGCAGGTTTAAGGTACATTCGCAAATAGATATAAGTTAAAATTGTATTGCTTAAAAAAATAAATAAAAAAATAAAATAGTAATATCTCTCTATCCATACTTTCATAGTAATATTATTAAAAATGCCATAGTGTGTTGTCGCCCTAACCGCTGAACCGATTTTGCTGAAATTTGGTATGAAGATAGTTAAAGTCCCGAGAAAGAACATTTCATCCCGAAAAAATGTACGGTTCTCGCTCGATATACAAATATTGGCGCAGCCGAGTTGCGGGCGTCATCTAGTCACTTAACAATAGTAAATTGCAAATATAGTTTAACGTAATTTGATGTTAATATAAATAAACTTGTGAACAGAGTTAAACTGTGTAAGTTCTCATCCGTCTAGCGCGGAACTATTTGGAACTAATATAGATTTTCAAAGTTCAGGACGAATTGGGTTAGGTTAGTTCAGTCTAGTGCTGGGAGTTCGCCTGTCGGCCCGATTTAAAATAATCGGATTTATCGCTTTACTGTAGTTGTACGAAAATCTACAAAAAATATAATTTTTTTTTACTATTTACTGCAAGTTCTACATACAAAAGCCAAGATAGCGTTATAAGACATTGTATTCTTGCGGAATGTCATAAGTGAAAATGAGTTACGTAAAATTATGCTTTCTAAATACAAACGAAAGGCAAACCTCAAACTTCCTTTCGCATAAAGCACGAAAAATTAAGCTTTAAGTATAAATAAGTATAGTTTTATATCACATACCATAATATTCTACTTCTATTAGGAGTATGAAAGTAAGTAAGCATGGATAGAATATGAACGTGTATAAAGTATAAACCATATAACATTTTTCAAAATCGTACGTATTTTTCTTAAAATCGAATAAGAGTTCACTTTACCAAATATTTCTTTTCAAACAAAACAATAGATCTGAATAACCCTCGCATAAAAAGTTATATTTTTACGTAAGACATATAAGTTTGTATGATGAAAACTAGTGATGTGCCGACTAGTCGCCGACTAGTCGGTAAATCCGACTATCCGGCCACTTTTGTAGTCGGCGAATAGTCGGCAAAAAGCGCCGACTAGTCGGCTTTTAACTTTTTTACTATTATTGAAATTACATTAAAGAAAACCTTGATTAATATTTTACAATGTGTACATAACACACTCAGTCAGTGTTACACATTTTTAAATTAAATGAAGTGTTTCTGAAATTACTTGCTAGTAAAGTAAAGAATATTATTGTAATTAATATAATTTTAACATAAATGGTCGCCGTCAGTCTCGAGTTGTAATATATTACAATTATTTATTCAACAAAATGCACTTTTCAATATAAAAAGTAGCCAGTAGCCAATTCTCAGACCTACTGAATACGCATATAAAATTTGGTAAAGGTTTCGGAGACAGGAGTACGGTAACTAACATTGTAACACGAGAATTTTATATATAAGATTTTATACTGACTTCACGGAAACGGTCGAACAGGATAAAAAGTATCCTATGGCTGTCTCCTGGTTCTAAGCTACCCCTCCACCAATTTTCAGCTAAATCGGTTCATCCGTTCTTGAGTTATAAGTGGCGTAACTAACACAACTTTCTTTTATATAATACTAGCTGACCCGACAGACGTTGTCCTGTTTTAACGATGATTATTTAATTCGAATTGGTATAATTAAGAAAACAATAGATTAAAATTAGTATCTTCATGCCAAATTTCATCAAAATAGATTAATAAATAGTTTAAGCGAAAATCATAAAAGTTTATTGTGCAGGAACCGTACATTTTCCGGGACAAAAAGTATTCCTTGTCCTTTCCCGAGACTTAAAGTATCTCCATACCGAATTTCATAAAATAGACTGAATAGTTTAGGCGAAAATCAAAAAAGTTTATTGTGCGGGAACCGTACATTTTCCGGGACCAAAAGTATCTTTTGTCCTTTCCCGAGACTCAAAGTATCTCCATACCAAAATTCATCAAAATCGATTGAATAGTTTACGCGCAAATCATAAAAGTATATTGTGCAGTAACCGTACATTTTTCCTGGAAAAAATGTATCTTATGTCCTTTTCCTGGTTCTAAGCTACCTCTGCACCAATTTTCAGCCAAATCGGTTTATCCGTTCTTGATATAAAAGTTTATTGGGCGGGAACCGTACATTTTCCGGGACAAAAAGTATTCTTTGTTCTTTCCCGAGACCCAAAGTATCTCCATACCAAAATTCATCAAAATCGATTAAATAGTTTACGCGCAAATCATAAAAGTATATTGTGCAGTAACCGTACATTTTTCCGGGACAAAATGTATCCTATGTCCTTTTCCTGGTTCTAAGCTACCTGTCCACCAATTTTCAGCCAAATCGGTTTATCCGTTCTTGAGTTATAAGTAGTGCAACTAACACCACTTTCTTTTATATAATATATATAGACTAGCTGACCCGACAGACGTTTTTCTGTATTAACGATGCTTATTTAATTTGAATTGGTATAATTAATAAAAAGTGTGTATATTTTTGAGTGCCATCGTGCACTCATCCCAAACTATCCCGAAAATCATAAAAGTTTATTGTGCGGGAACCGTACATTTTCCGGGACAAAAAGTATCCCTTGTCCTTTCCCGATACTCAATATAGATTAAATCGAGATTTCATGCACAACATGAAATATTTAATGAAAACCATCAACCGTATCAAAACAAAATAATGTACGCCAAGTAAACATACGTCTACCAAACACGATTCGACACGTTTGCAGGCGGCATGTGCGCAAACAACAGTAAAAAAAACATTACGGAAACTTCCGAAACCATGATCGGCTTGGCCGACTAGTCGGCTTCTTTGCAGCCGACTAGTCGGCTAGTCGGCTAGTCGGCCAAAGTCATGATCGGCATATCTCTAATGAAAACATTTCGGTGGGCAATTGATCAAGAGCTATTGGGATAACATCGAATGATATTGACCCGACCTCGTTAGAATGTGACCCTTCGAGGGTTATGTACTGCCAATATTATGGCTATAGAAAAATCGTAATTCAAGAAGCAGTTATATTATGTGTACTATATTAATATATAATGACAGATCCAGTAGTTTCGGAATGCAAAGATATTAAGACTTTGTTATTTATAATAGATAGCTTGTGCGCTTCGACCGAGTAAAAACAGTTTCCCGTGGTAATCTCACATTTTAATCCTTCGATCGGGGATTCTTGGAAATGCTATTGTATTCCATTGTTGTCACGATCACCGGTGCTCGTATGGGGGCTTGAAGGATTATTATAGAAAGTATCCCTTGTCCTTCCCCGTAGTCTTCTCTACGAGTATGTCAATGGTTTTAGTGTCACGCGGACCCGTACGGATCGCTCCGTAAAAATGCAATATGCATTACGCTCAAGGAGCGTTTTAGAGTAAGGGCGTTTGTGCACTACACGAAATTTTATCGTCCGGCGTTCATAACTTTCACGTTTGCCATATAAATAAGGTAAGAAATCGGACGCTGTGCCGCGCCGGATGGTAAAATTCCGTGTAATGCACAAACGCCCTAATACGGAGGGGTCCGTACAGACCCATCCGCATTACTCCTAAACTTCATACAAATCCATCTACGGAGCGATCCGTACCGACGGCCCGCGTGTCACTAAAACCAGCCTAACGATACGAAAGAACTTTAAATCACATAAAAGTTAAATACCTACCTACATACTTTGTTTGCTACATGTGAGGATGTAATGTTAATATTTAGCGAAATTTGCATTTCATTAGACATGACCTGGTAAATTAACGAGCTGCTTAATCAGATTGTGCCCGAACAGGATCTCCGCCATTCCCTAATTAGTTTAATTTCAACTTACTCATTGAAGACGCGAACGACGAAATCAGAGTCATAATAGGATTCGAAATAAAAATATTTCGTGTAATAAATAAATGTACGACTACAAATTCTGATTTATTAATACATTTTTAGAGCTTGGTTATTTGCACTGTACAAACAGACGTCAACGAGGATTGTTTCTTTATCAGTTTCTCTTTTTCTATACCCCACAGTATTCGTGTCCTCTGGTTTCCATACAGCCAGAAGAAGATGGATGCGGCGCACTGGTAGACGGTGAACATGCTTGTCAATTTGAATATTAGCGAAGAATAATCATGGTTGTCTTCTCTGCTCAAAGTGTGCAGCAGCTTGTATCCGTCCCATAATATTTGTTGCAGCGAAAACGATAATATCAGCATGATCATGACTATAACGATTCTTCTATTCTTTATCTTTCTACTTTTATTGTCGCTCAGAATATTTCTAAGTATTATTATCAGGAGTATACCGTTCACGAAAAGCACGGGCCACTTCGCAATGACCAGATAGATCATGAAGAAGATTGTTTTCGCAATTTTCTTGTAAACACACGAGAAGAATAATATTATGGTTAATATAATCGGAACGAACCAGGCCGCCAACGAAACCTTCCAGAGCGTTATCTCCACAAACAGAACCCTGACGAAATTGTCGTACATTTGTTTGGTAAACAGAAACATCCATGCCACATGGGTGATCTCTGTGTAAGTCAGTAAGATGGATTCCATGTAACTTCGATGTAGGCCCATTCTCTTGCCGTAGACGAATCTGTGTAGATCAATCTCGTATCGGATGATCGTGAAGAAGAATCGTGAAATCATGAATTGTAGTAGCACCTGATTCTTGTACACCTTCCGCCATTCTTCGAAGAACAATGCAGTCAGTATGAGTAGTATTAGTGCAGTGATAGAAAACACCATGCCGAGTGTGCAACACGCGAACATTGTGACCGATAAAGTCGATTTTATTTCGAGGCTATCCACCCACAGTTCTCCCGCGTGCGTTAATATGTCACAACAGTTGTTCATTTTAACACTTTGTTAAAAACTTTTACTAACAATTAAGCGGTTTGACACGCGCGGTATACTTCACGTAACGTAGTACAATAATAGCTCATAATGTTTTCGTAAGTTCTGTAATAACGTAGATAAGATAATTTCGATGAATTTATAACTTATTACTTAGATATCGCTTATTATTATTGGATGTTGTTTTTAATAACAATTGAATATCATAATATTGTATACAATATATTTTAGTAATAGTAGCATGAACATTTAGGTACTTATGATCATATTAAAAACTTAAAGTATCAACTATGACTTTGTATGTTCAACACAAAATATACTTTGCTTTCCGAGACTTATAGTTTGCAAGGTAATATTATATTATAAATTAGGAATTGTGTTACATAAGCTTTGCTATAATATACTGCAGTCTGCATACGGTAATAACTAATACACATTATTAGCTCACTTATAGTTACTACCACCGTTATATTGACGCACACAAATACTCACCCGCATATCCGTTCCTAGCTCCACCACAGCAGACATTTTAGCTGGTATATTTATATTAATTGTTTGACTCATCCTAGTGTAACAAAATACGTGTGGCACTCGGAAACTGCCGAGGTGAATCTATTGCAGTTAAAAGCTAGCTACACGTATACGTCTAGTCGCATGCACACAAACACCGTGCTGAAGTCTGGCAAACTGAAACGACGTTAGCGATACACGGCTTTCAACGCCGCATTGTTCGCGCTGTTCCGATCGTAGTGTTAGGTTTATTTTCGTTATGGAATATCTTGATTCGGTCGCTGCGCTCAAAGCCAGCGCTAAAAGCTATGCAATAACTGAAAACCTTACCCTAGTTCTGCGATCTTAATTTAAAATTAATACAGTTTCGAGACAGTCCGGATTTTAATAAACAACAAATTATCCTTATACAGGCTGTAACAAAACAAAGTGATAATACTTAAGGGTGTGTACTGTGTATGTGTCCCTTATAAAGAGTCCTAAATCCTATGGGCCTGTTTCACCACTTCCTGATAAAGTGCCGGATAGGCTATCCAGTCAAGTTAAGTAGTGAATAGCCTATCCAGCACTTATCAGGATTACAATTAAGTAAATAATATTCGTCTCCTGAGTGCGACATAAACGAAGCTATATTAATGTAGGATTAATATAGCAGAATCAGCGTAGTGAACAAGTTTGTCGACATTGTTCACAAATCACAAGTCAAGTCAATCAGGCTGTCCGGCATGCATTAACCCGGCGGCGGTTGCCCGATGTTGGAATCAATTGGACATCCGGGATTTCGCCAGCACAGTCTGGGAAATACAAATATGATCGTAGAATTTGTTAAATTGAACTTTTGTTTTCTGCCTAATAATAAACAGTACTTACTTATAAAAGTAATTTATAAAACTTTATTATTATAAAAGTATTTATTCTTCTTATCATACCGCTATTAATATTTTTTTGCAAACGGCTTACGCAAAGTTTTTTTAAGAATTTGTTTATAAGCTTGTATTTATTCCAGTCTAGGGTTCTATTTATTCCAGTCTGTAGGTATAAGTTAAACTTTGCCTTAATATCATGCCGAATTCGTTTGTAGGTGTTAAAATAAATGGCTTATCTTGAAGATTTGACCAAAACATACATTATTCAAACGGGTTATAAAGTACTGATCAAGCGTAACAGTAGTATTTTGTGTGATAATAACAATTAGGTTCTAATTTTAAGCTGTGATATTAGAATAGTCTCCGTTCTTTTTGTTTTGTATTTGTGCCGTTGTTTTACTATTTTGACATTTTAATTGTAGGTATTTTATTTGTTTATTTTAGTGGAATCATTTTATTGTATATAGGAATTTAGTGTTAATTACATCGTATATTTTATATTGGATATCATAAATATTGTACAAATTATATTACTGAACACAATTATTGGGATAATTAGACAAATTCTATTTATAGACAAATAGAAAATAAATAGCCCTGATAATGTTAGGGGGATGATATTAAAAAAAAACAAAAAAAACGGGTTATAAATGATTTTAAATTAGATAATATATTTCTTGGTTACAAAAACAAGTTTTCCTTGAAAAAATCTGTTCAATTTACTATCTTCTTCTTCTTATATATAATTATGGATTTTCAAATATGTTAGTCGCGCTAAAACTCGAAAACGGCTGAACGAATTGGGTTGCTTTTAGTCTTAAAGTATTTTCAGAAGTCCAGGGAAGGTTTTAAAGTGACACGAAGTTCACCGGGACAGCTAGTGTGTTTAAATAATCGTACATAATAGAATCCGGCGTATCTGGAGTGGATAGATAAATGAAACAACGAGTAAGAAACACAGAGAATATATTCCAGTTATAACATCACGATAGGTGAAACAAAACTCACTCGAGTGAGACAGTGACGAGATATAAAACTCTATACAAATAGTCAACAAGAGACAGCGCCACGATCACCATAATATATTGACAAATAAACAGACATACATTTTATTATGTGCAGTGCTAGGTGAACAAAAATGTATATGATATGAATAGGATATTAAAAATTAAAAACAAAACATTTTGTAACTAGAATGATTTGATTTTTTATAATCTTGCATATATTTTGAAAGGATTTAAACGTAAACCGAATGTAATAAAATTTTTGTTTTGTTATATTTTATTAATTAAGTATTTAAATATTATCATTAAAATGATTTAGAGAGACAGAAATTGTTAATATCTTATTCCAATTTATTTAACTATATAATTATAGGCTTCTACATATTTAATAAATCGCAAGTGAAACTCAAATTTAATTTAAGGATAATTTCGCAGTTTTAATTTTGAAAACTAAGTTATCAGTATTGTAATTTCATTACTTTAGTTTCTAAACTCATAACATTATTATGATAACCAGAAACACAAGTAACATTAGCAACCGAATGGGGAGCTATTACATGAAATCGGATTATAGTCTCTCGCTGTAGCTAATCTGTGTCGGATTTGTCGAACACAGCTGAACAAAGCTACGCGCTACGTGCCTACGCTCGTAGCGCTACGCCGTAGACCTGCTACGAAAATCATTTTGTAGATTCGATAGTGAAGCGTTTCAATATTATTATTAATTTGAGAAAGTAATAAGTACTAATTAAAAGAATTCTACGTGCCTACGGCCGTAGCTCTACGCCGTATACCCGCTACGAAAATAATTTTGTAGTTTCGATAGTGAACCGTTGCAATATTATTGATTTGAAATCATGTCATTATAAGGCCAAGTTATAGTTAGCGAACATTGTGACTTTATTTATTGAATGCGACCCACATTCAATAAAATAATAGACTGAATATTATTTTATGACCAAGTCATATCTAAGAATGTATAGGTAATAGGAATTGCGATTGCACTTCGTCCTTTGCGCGTTATTAGGCACATTTTGCGCGTACACATTTGTATACATGGTGGCTCAAACAATATTGGTATAAAAGAGGTAACTATAAAGCAGCTTTTAAATAATTTTTAATAGTCACCTAAATAGACATTTATAATAATTAATATAATCGTTATATTAAAAACATAGTTACAAATCTCAGATATGCAATGTATTATTAAATAACAGAGATATATCACAGAGAAAAAGCACAACTTATACAACAATAAGTACCAGAAAAATATAAATATTTGTTTTAAATGAATTCCATGTTTTAATTATTATAAGTTGAGAAAATTATATAGGAAGTTTTTTCTGCATATATCGATAATTTTGCATGAACTATGCAAAAAGGAGTGTAAAAGACTTATTTTAGTAAACAGATAATATTTTAAAGTACTTTTAAGATTTAAGTATTCCATCGTTAAAATTCTGCATGAAAATGTGCATTTAGACTAAAATCTCGTGTTAAACACCAAAAACATAAAAACATAACCAACAACAATTAAACAAGAACTATCACTAAGGTGCATCTACTTATAACGTATTATTGCATTTCCTAATTTACATTTTAACATCTAATACAATGAGTAATTTAGACTTGTCTACGCATATCTCGAACTAAACGCTACTAAATATCTAGAGACTTGGCGCGAGCACTACCGTGCCCCCAGTAAAACTGGGGGCTTAGGCAACACGTTTCTTTATTGCTTATGTATAGAATCGCCGATCAAAAAGTATGAAATGTCGATACGACTTCATATTATTATCGAACGCTTATGTCAAATCCCATACATTTTTTATCTTTTATACAGAAGCAGTAAAGAAAACGTGGTGTCTAAGCCCCCTGCTACGCGTAGTAACTACTTTATATACTCGAATACATAGAAAATAGCTGTAACAAAATAGCTTCTGAGAATTTTTTCTCGTAGAAATAATGTTACAAAAATCACGACAAGGTTATGTTATAGGCATTCTTCGTAAAATATGGGACTGTATATTAAAAATAATAAGAATATAACTTGTCTTGTATTAACAATGCGAAATTGATGTTTTTGTAACAAATATTTTAGCGTATTATGGTGTATTATTTTTTTACGTTTTCTCGACTTTATCACACTAAAGTATAACTTTCACAGAGCCAGTACTGGCTGCCAATAAGACTGGCAGCCAGTATTAGCTAGGTATATGCCGCATGTGAACAGTTTGGCCTGGCTTGAAAAACTGTTCACACGCGGCATATAACAAGAAAATACTGGCTGCCAGTCTTATTGGCAGCCAGTACTGGCTCTGTGAAAATTATACTTTAGGGTCAGTTAGCGTTGCAGCGTTGCAAGGTGTGGCAATAATTATAATTAATTCTTAAATGAGCCAGTCTAAATTGTAACATGCTACCACCACGAGCGGCAAGTCTGTCAATTCGATGTGAAATGGAATGGATAAATAAAGCCGATCGGACATTTGTCAGTACCGTACGCGCTGTACGCGTCAAACGCACCGCACACGAAATGCGGCGTGTGCGGTGCGGACGAATGTGCGAGGTTTCACATCATTTCATCATCATCACTTCACCTTTAAAATGCATACAAGTTTGACGTTGCAATGTAAACTGACCCTTATGCACGGAGGAAAATATAGTTTAACAATCATTAGCAGTAAAAGAGTTTCAGTTGCGTTTCTAACCTGTTCGTGTTTTTGTTATAATACAAGACATTTTAAGTATACCTACAGGTATTAACGGTAAGTACTAAAGACTAGTATTCACTATAGTCCATTCGTCTAAAGCTATCAGTTGTTCATCAGTGGAAATCAACAACCAACGACATATTATTATACACACAGAATTTAAATACATATTAGGGCTCCCACACAACTGCGAATTCGCATCGCATCGCAAATATGTGCGACAAAACTCATACTGAAAATGACATTACGATGCGAATTCGCAGTTTTGTGTGGCAGCCCTAATTTGATTTTTTTTTGTTTATTTTGGTATTTCCGCTAATGATTAACGGCGAGCTTAGTGCGAATGTACAATAGATCGATTACAAATACTTACATAAGGTATGTACTTACATAGAAGTCTTTATTAGGGATCACAGTTGGGAAACTCTAGTTCGATACAATCGGGGAAAATATTACAAGCCTACACTATAGCCAACAGTTACTGCACCTCGGACAATCGATTGAGAACCTTATGTAGTCGACATAAAGGTCAGAGGTGTAGTAACTGTATGGAACACTTACGCATAACTCGATTCCTTATGTTACGAAGTGATTGCAAATTAAACTACTTTTAGCAGTTTTTGTTTCGGCTTCTTTCTTCTTCTTTGGTTGTTTTTATTGATTTCATTAATATGTTTTATATATTTTGTTTATTTATATCCTTCTTTTAGTTTTTGAAGCTGAATTTCATTTAAAGAAAAAGTAATCACCTTGAAAAAAGTTAAGGTAAGCATAAACTGCCATAAAACCAACAAAAGTAGTTTTGTTTGCTTTGCATTAAACCAATAAATTCTATGTAATATAACATAACTTTTGAAACATTTAATCCAATAATTAAACAAGTATGACTGTGATAAAAGTACAACAATACAACGTAATCTCAGAAAATAGTAAATTAATTAAAAACAATATACTCATATTCGTAGCTCATAATACTCGTACATTGACTAATTTCATCGTGCGTTTGCGCGTTCTGCAGATTGTTCATAAAATAGTTGCTAAAGTCATTAACTGCCGCACTCAAGGACGAATATTAATAAATTGTATTGTAATTAAATGAAGATTTTGACATAAGCTCCATAGTCCATACATTATATCTATCAAACTCTTCATTAAATTGAAGTTTAATCATCATTAAATGTGTGCCTAAGTGCGGCCGTTAGCTGCTTTTTAATTCATTTTTTTAAACATTCTCCTTTTTTGCGTCTTGTCAATATGAGTTTTTCAGTAACGTTAAAAATAGAAATTATTTACAAAACAAAATACACAACCATTGAAATAATATTAAATAAATACACTCTCTTTTCGTTTAAAGTTATATAGGTAACCAATGCTTATAAAGCATTATGAATTCTAATACAATCGCTTTAACATACTTTCTAATATTATCTAAGAAGATAGGACCAGTTCCTTTATAGTACCAAACTTAATATTTTATATGCGTCTTGAGTAGTCGCACGCACCCAAACACCGTGCCGAAATCTGCCGAACTGAAATGACGCTAAACGATGCTCGGCAATACCGCACCGCTGTGCCGTTTGGAGGGTGTTAGGTTTATTTTCGTTACGGAATTTCTTGACTCATCGCCTTGTAATTTATGCATATCGAAGTTGGTCAAAATATTATTAAAGTAACATTTCATTCGTCTATTGTATAATAATTTACAGTTTGTAAAATTATTTCACTTTTTACAGCAATGTGAATTTTCAATTGATTGGTTTTCCAGCGACTGACTGAACTACCAGTGACCGTGAATATGAATATAAAACCGCACTATTAAGTTAGCAGCATTTTTTAACATAATTAAAGTAATTTAAAAAAAACATTTTTAAGTTTTGAAAAGAACACTGTTGTTGAAATAATAATTCTATAGGCCCAAAGTTTTTATAGATAGAGCTATTAGTCTTATACGAGTATGTCAGTGCATTTATAGGATTCGGGCGATATCGTCGTTACCATTTCGAATTTTAAAATGGTTAAGTATCAATTCTGCTATTTCGTACATATAATTTCACTTTTTTATTAAAGAAAATGTAAGAAAATAAAAGTAAAACATTGTTTTAAAGCAACTGGTCCAAAAATAGCCTACAAGATCACATTGCATAGAGGCTGGAGGTCTAGACTAACTTAGGTACGCTATAACATCCTATATCTTAGGTATTCGATTACAATCATTACTTTAAGTACGATAGTGAATAACATAAATAACATTTTAAAATTTAAAGTATACAAGATGTTAGTGTAAACACCGTTATCCTTGAAACCATCAAATGAGCCCGTCAAAATGAACAACTTTTTCTATGAGAACAATGCTGGGAACTCAAAAAAAATCCGTCTTCATACCCATACAAATTGCCGATCCGGGCATCCGTATGGGTATGAGGACGGCATTTTTTTTAGTTCCCAGCATTGTTCTCATCACAGGTTCTCATAGAAAAAGTTGTTCATTTTGACGTGTTCATTTGATGATTTCAAGGATAACGGTGTTCACCCTAATACACTGTATAACATTTTATAACAAAATTAAAGAGGTTTCCCGAGGTAATGTTGTGTTTTCATTTTGACAAAATACTGTTGATGTAAATAAACGATTTTTTAAGTTCAGTATTTAGTACTGTCAGAGAAATTGATTCATTATAAGACGGCGGACCTACATTATTTGGTAAAGTTAAGTCAAGGCTAACAAATCACGGTGCGACGAGGGTTAAGAATTAAGATTGACGTAAGACAACCCGATTAAATAATATAAGTCCACCATCTGCCATTGAATCAATTTGTTTGTACTATCAGAGAAGTTGATTCCTATCCCCCTATGTGATACCCCTATGTGAAACCTAGCCGACATATTATTATCACAAATAACATTGAATTTACATGATCCGAACAAATGACGTTGGTCTGTCAACTGCCTAGGAATCAATTTCCCGATGGTACGGTAATATCATAGAAAATAATTGATCAGATTAACCATAACAAATATTGTATCACTTCTGAAAAACCTCTTCAATTTTCAATAATTATAAATAACTAATACTAAAAATATGAGACCAGCTCGATTTTCAAATAAATATAGACAGTAGTAATAAAAATAAAAGTATACTTCCTACTCCACCATGTGTTCTGTGGAATAAAAAATTACTAAATTACTATGATTGTAACTAATAATGAATACAATAACTAGCTAAAAGCCGAGTTTTCATTACTAGCAAAATTTTATTTTATACTCTGAATTACCATACAAGGTCTGATTGTCTGGATAAATTGGAAAAGTCAAAAACGGACTAAGACAGCGAACCTTGAATATTAAACGTTGCGTTAATATCATTATTAGAAATAAGTTTAAAATTCATCCCGTTTAACGGAATAGCATTTTTTTAGTTGAAAACGAATTATTCATTATTATTATAAAAATAATTAAAGTCTAACAATACCTTGTTCTTCCACAGGAGTGTGATCCTCGTCTGAAGAGTCGACTCTCTCGATGAGAGAACTCTGCTTCGACAGGGACTACAACAAGAAGGTACGTTTGTTCAATTGGGGCGTTCGGCGTTCCACGCCAAGCGGACAGGAACAAATAGTCGATGTCTCCGATTTTGATAATATTTGGATATGTTGTACCTACACGTGTTATTAATACGTGTGCCAAATATTTTTGTAATAAAATTGCTAGATTAAGAATGATGGGACTTTGAAAGGTGACTTCTTTATTCGACACCCAATGCTTCAAAGCAGATTATAGGTTGAAAAAATTATATATTTGAATAATTAAACCTAGACTAAACTTGTTAATCCATTTAATGAACTTTAACTGCATTTTTGAAAACAAAAAAAAATATTTTTTTCTTTGAAAAAAATGCAAATCAATTTTTTTTTCTTGATTTTCTCAAAGAGGGACCATTTTGATTTTTTTTATATTTTTGTGTAAATAGCTAATATTCTATAGAACATTCCTGCACTACTTCTATAATGGGCCGAGAAGTGGATTAGAAGCTAGACTGAAAATACTGCCGAAGGGTGGCGTCCAGCGCCATACTGTACTATGGGCAGAGATCACCACATAATGGAAATTGGCAAATAACATCAATTTGGATGTAGTGAATAGTAACATTTGCAGCCATCCGGCAACCGCCCTGCTGGCCTAGACAAGCCGGCGCCAGACATGCGTCTATCGTACGAAGCTTCGTGCTATGAGACTGGACCACTGGACGATACACGAAGATCGTCCAATGATACTATCGTTTTAAGCACGAAGCACTACGCATGTCTGGCGCCGGCTTTATTGATGGGATTTGACATTAGTAGTCGCTAGCGAAGCGATGACTTAATTATTAAATCGCATACATTTTGTTAGCGTTTACGATAATCGCTTGCCACTTGTCTAGTAGGTCTGTACATAAGACTTGCGTACTATTTTTGTTTGTGACTCCCCCAGAAACGTGAATTTTCAAAATGTCAGACTGCGAATGCACCTGAGTGTAACATCGAATACTATAAGATATTTAAAATCATACTCGTAGTATCAATGTCATACACACTTGATAGACAATAATAATAGAAATTACATTTTCACAAGCGCTAAATTATTAAGATAGATTTCTGACAGATAAAGAAAAGGCTTGTCTTTATCTGTCAGAAATTTCGAAGCGTTTGAAAGCAGATATTAATATAGTAGGGGAGGTCGTGCTCAGTTTAAAAAGTAATTTCATACCGAGCGAAAATCGTTACAATAATAGTATTCCACTAATACATAACAGCTTTGATCGTCAGCCACTTCATAAATATTGAGAGCATAGCAAGGTGGAATAAAAATTGAGAGTATCTCAAAGTTGTTGTTGGGAATCTTATTGAATTGACATTAAAAAGATCCCAATTCGCACCCAATAAAAGTTCATATCTAGATTATACACGTTTAGGTTGGGTAGGTGTTGTTTCTGTTTTAGTATATAACAATAGATGGCGCTTTTAAAGTAAAATGTATATATTTCTTCTTCACAAATATTGACTATCGAATTAATTACTTAAAATTGCTATGTGAGATAATTTTATGGTTAATTCAAACGAAAATCGCCGTCAGCTGAATGTTTACAGGTGGAAATGTCGTCTACGCGACGCCCTAGGATACATAAAGCGCAAAGTAGGGCTATATTGGTCATAACTTATTTTGCTGGCTGACGGTTTTTCCACCATCGTATTAGCGACTGACGGTTTTCTTTATTATTTACAAAGTAGAAACATTCATCTGTATAAATTTTGTACGGCATAAAATGATTTTATATTCAAAAAATTTTTACATGTTCAGTAACGCGACTGATGTTGAATCCCTCGTCTGCAATACGGCTGACGGTGATTTTTTGGTTAAACATGACCTCAATAATCATCAATCAAAGTTTCATTCGGTATAAAATCACTTTTCGCAAATATTTTTTTTACAACTTTGAAATGCTCTCAGTTAACATTCCACCACGGGTGCGGCGACTGACGCTGATTATATTGATTGATAAATATTAAGCTACCGCTGGACAAAAATTTGGTCGGTATGAAATCACTTAGTAAACGATAGCACTACCTCCACTACTATAATACACGATGCACAATTATATCCATACTAATATTATAAATGCGAAAGTGTGTCTGTCTGTCTGTCCGTCTGTCTGTCTGTCTGTTACCTCTTCACGCATAAACCACTGAACCGATTTTGCTGAAAGGCATGGAGATACCTTGAGTCCCGAAAAAGGACATATGATAGTTTTTAATCCGGAAAAATGTACGGTTCCAGCGCAATAAATAAATTTTGGCGCAACGGAGTTGCGGACGTCATCTAGTAATTAATAATACCTCGTTTCGTTGCACAATATAATATGATATCTGCCAGAATAGAGTAAGAGCCTGCGACGGCCAGACCTTCCACAGTTTATGAAAGCTGAAAGTTTACCTGTTTTTGACCTTTACAGAGGTAAGGACCACCAGCAACTATGAAGTTTCAGTTCAGTTTACTTCAGGTGGTATCCGGTCCTGAAGATCTACCTAACCTTAGAGAAAGAGTTTAAGCTCAATTTCATAGCTTATATTCTTCGCCGTATAGTTCCTCAAAGTCAAATACTTTAAGAAATGTAAAAGGGTGTGGCGGTACCCACAATTCGCCTAACATTCCTGCATCGCGCTATCGAAGTTTTCTGAGCGCGTCGGTATATATACGACAGCTGAAATGTATCACGTGGGCTTCGGCCTGACCGGGCATACCACCTCGCTCGGTCGGAAGATCTTCCTTTGGCCTCCACACATTATTCCCACAAGGGTATCCGCCAGTGGGAAGCAACTGACAAAAATATCCGGCACTGGAAGACGAGATTTCTCTACGCACCGCGAAAAATATAAGCTATGAAACTGAGCTTTACTCTTTCTGGAAGGTCAGGTAGACCTTCAGAACCGGATACGTCCTAAAGTAACCGCGACCGAAAGAAACTTCACAGTTGCTGGTCGTTTTACCTCCCTCAGCTGTAAAGGTCACAAACAGGTAAACTTTCAGCTTTCCTAAACTGAGGAAGGCCTGGCCGTCGCAGGCTCTTGGTCCATAATATACAAGGTGTAACAAAACTATAGTTTGTGCGTTTTATGATGATATGCGTGACACATTATAATTGACAATAGTAGGGAAGTTACCTAAAAAAAATAATCGAATAATTAAAAATATCGAATCACCTCGTAAAGGAATTGCAATCGAAATTATCGATTTCGTACTGATGTTTCAGACTGAAGCCGGCAATTTAAGATGGCCGCCCTTTTTTATCGATTTGATTTCGATTCAACTGTGTCAATCTCTATTGACATAAGTTCCGTTTCATGCATCTGACATTTTTCAAATATTTTCGTAACAATAATTTTATACTCCTATTTCAGAGTTAATATTTATAATTTTATATCAATAAGTTAGCATTTAGTAACTTTTCATTTTTATTCATTTACAATTACAGGAAACATTTATTTTTGTAGATGGAATATACATAATTTATTACAATCCGGTTTTTTTTTGTTTTCTTGTAAAAAAATTCCGTAGCAAGGAATATAAGAACTGTCACCCATATCATCTTAGAACAAACAAACTATAAGTGTTAATACTTTAGGGTGTGTAGCAGAGCTTAAATAGTAACTTTTTTAAACTTTTGCATAGGCAAACTCATGACGCTGAGGCGTTTTCCCATAGAAATCACAAAAAATGGTCTTTTAGCGCTGATACTTTCACAGCGAACTCTATATAAGGGACACATACACACCCTAAAGTATAATCACTTAGTTTTGTTACACCCTGTATCTTAGTTTTGTTACTACTTGACATGAACGCCAAGTTGGTTGGTTTTCGTTACGTTCAGTATAATTTTTACCACTACTATAATATTGGTCTGGTATGTTACCTTGTTGGACCGTCTTCGTGGCGGCGATATCTTGTTCCACAAAGCCTCCAGCTGGTCGAAGTGCTGCGACTGCGCGATCGCCGCCTGCTCCGGGCCCAGGCTCACCTGGTACAGATGAGGGTTTTTGTAAAATATTTCCTGATCTACTTACACTTTGCTATCGGATATCGGATGCGATATCGGGTCGCATAAAGTGAAACCGTTTTATATCGTTATCAGCATGTTTATTGTTTACGTCCGGTACCATATTGTACGATGTGATAACTCCAGTGAGGGCTTTGATATTCCATTTGCCACCAGTTGCTATGTAGCCTTAGTGTCTATCGTGTCAAACTGTTGTCATATTTCACGATATAGCTATCATGTGTCACGATATCCCTATCTCGGAGGATATCTCGGTCTATTGTGTCAAATAGGCATATCTATTTGACACGATAGATCCGGCTACATAGCGGCACCTGGTGACAAATGGAATATCAAAAACCCTCATTGGAGTTATCACATCGTATGATATGATACCGGGCGTCAACACTCAACATGCCGATATACGATATAAACTGTTTTACTTTGTGCGACCCGATATCCAATAGCTATTTCTTCACTTCATATTATTACATTTTCCTTAGTAAAATGCAAGTAAAAAGTAGAAACGTGTAAATAAATATCAAAAGTGAAAAACAGAAAGATAGTGCGGGCCTCCAGTTTTGCTCGCATTTTATTATTACTCTACATCGAAACAAAACTCAAATGTTATAATGACTCTAAAATGTAAATCAAAGCCTCTTGTAACAATGGGCATTGTCCAAAAAAAATAACATGTACTTTTTATATTTTTTTTCGTTAAAATAGGGTATTTTAAGAATATAAATTAAATAATTTTGAAATTCATTGGCTACTTTTTTCTCAATAAATTTTTAAAGTTTCGCTCTGACGTCATCATCGGCGGCCAATTGACCTCTGTAGTATGTTTTTTTTCCTTTCAATCTTATTTATAATGGTTGGTTCGTCAAATGCAAGTTCTCATTATGTGAAAGCTGATACGAAAAGCTTACCAAAAGTTCGAATGTTCGAATGTTGGTCGAATTTATTGCTAATTTAATGCCATTGAAGGTCAAACTAAGGTTAAACATATTTGTTCAAAAATATAAGTAACTAATGGGTATTTTTTTCGTTTGTATACAGAAAAACGATGACTGACCTTATTCCTCGAAATGTTTTTGTAATGAGCAAAATTTAAAAAAAATGGACAATCCCCATTAAAATCTTGTTCGCTTGTAGATGTGAAAAAAAGTATAGCCTCATCGTTTGAATTTCATGCAAAATCAAATATAGTCAAAGAGCCATCGTTAGATCGAGAGCACTCACCTGCGAGCCCAGATCTTTGTTCTTGGCCTCCTGGATTTTGGAGATCTCCTCCATCGAAGCCGATACCGAGAATCTGTAATGACCTCGTTAGTTTAGCTCCTGATACATGATATTGTAACGGACCTTACACAGGCTGTGATATAATATTTTAGAGCGTGTCTCTGGCGTTCAATGTTAAATTGCAGCGCTTCAAGAGTTACTTTTTAGGGTTCCGTACCCAAAGGGTAAAAACGGGACCCTATTACTAAGACTTCGACGTCTGTCCGTCTGTCTGTCATCAGGCTGTAACTCAAGAACCGCTATAGCTAGACTTCTGAAATTTTCACAGATTGTGTATATCGGTTGCCGCTATAACAACAAATACTAAAAATAAAATAAATTAAATATTAAAGGGGGGCTCCCATACAACAGACGTGATATTTTTGCTATTTTTTGCTCTTAAACAATAACGGCAGCACATTGGCAATTGTAATGTTCACAAAATACCTAATTGTATTTGTACTTTAATAATTAATAATAAAATTTAAATAAAATAAATAATTAAGGGGGCTCCCGTACAAAAAATACAATTTTAGCCTATTTTTGTTCTGTACCGGTACGGAACCCTTCGTGTGCGAGTACAACTCTTACTTGGCCGATTTCTTTTATTTTTGTAGAATTAAATCCTTGACGTTGGGATATATCTCATAATATAGAAGCATGAAAGTAAAAAGTTACTCTTTCAGCGTTGCTACTTTAATTATATAAAAGCTATATAAAAGTGACGTACACACCCTCAATTAGTATCATTATTATTAATCAAGTATTACCGTTTTGTTTTGTTATACCTACGTATTATTTTTTGGAATAAATACCACAGGTATTTTTACCGTATCAAAAATACACTATTTTTCACACAGCTCGTGTAAAAATTCTGAATCATTTAAACGTTTCATGTAAACTACGCAGAATAGCGGTTGGAACATGAAATGTGATCGTTACAAACTCCTATATATTTTTGAATGAAATATTAAATATGACTTTTTGATAAAGTTATACACCCGCAGGGTTATCACGTAAAAATAGCGATCAACAATCTACTAGCAATAATCGCGCAAGCGATTGCCGGGTATATAAACAATGCACAGTGTGATAAAAACCTCGATTTTGTTTCACCGCGTTTTTCTTTCAAAATACTACAGTTGATAGCTATATAAACATTAGAGTAGAACTCCGATATCGATATTCTTTGTAGTTATTTTTTTAAGGAGTGTCAAAGTTGGCGTTTTTCCGGGTCAAAAATTTGCATAAAAATTAATTAAAAAAAAAAACTAATCAAGTAACATTAATTTTGTTTATACCAATTGAACAAGCACTTAATACTTTACTTTTCCTCCAAATTTGGTTAACCTACTGTGATCAAGTAGGGAGATATTTATTTATTTAATAATTTTAGTTTTTCATTTTTAATTTCGCGATTAGATCGAGTTAGAAAAAGTTTTAAGCATGAAACGATAGTGTAAGTAATTCTTTATCAATGTTATTAAAAATCACAATCTAATAACCTCTATGTCAGAAGTTACATCCAATTTAAATTTTTTTAAATAAAAATTCGGATTTTTTGTACCTAGGGTTGTCACATATGTCACACTGACATAGAGGTTATTAGAGTGTGATTTTTAATAACATTGATAAAGGATTACTCACACTATCGTTTCATGCTTAAAACTTTTTCTAACTCGATCTAATCGCGAAATTAAAAATGAAAAACTAAAATTATTAAATAAATAAATATCTCCCTACTTGATCACAGTAGGTTAACCAAATCTGGAGAAAAAGTAAAGTATTAAGTGCTTGTTCAATTGGTATAAACAAAATTAATGTTACTTGATTAGTTTTTTTTTTAATTAATTTTTATGCAAATTTTTGACCCGAAAAAACGCCAACTTTGACACTCTTTAAAAAAATAACTTTAAAAAATTACTACAAAGAATATCGATCTCGGAGTTCTACTCTAATGTTTATATAACTATCAACTATAGTATTTTGAAAGAAAAACGCGGTAAAACAAAATCGAGGTTTTTATCACACTGTGCAATGGTGTCATGCATAGAGATCGATTGCAATCGTATTGTTTTGGCTGATACGTGATACGAAATTGCGATTTTGGAGCAATTATCGCGCAATAATTGCTATCGCATTGCTCTTGCAAAATACATCACGTATTTTGCAAGAGCAATGCGATGCGGGCGCCCACGTATCACGTATCTTGCGAGGGCAATTATTTCGCGATAATTGCTCCAAAATCGCAATTTAGTATCACGTATCAGCCAAAACAATACGATTGCAATCGATAGCTATAATACATGACACCATTGTTTTGATACCCAGCAATCGCTCGCGCGATTATTGCTAGTGGGTTGTTGATCGCTATTTTTACGTGATAGCCCTGCCGTACATACCCAATACCCATATTTTATATTGTATCGCTTTACAATTTGTGGCCGCCAGCCTACCAAGTATTTTAAATTCTATCGAATATATTCTTCATATCCATTAAATTTTTAAGCAAGTTCCTATACGGAATTACTAATTAAATGATATATTTTTTACCTAGAAATCCCAAGATCTGTATTGCGAGTATGTCGGAATTAGCTAATACAGTATTCATTTTTAAATTTATTCATTGGCACTTGGCAGGTTGGCGGACCTACGTTATTTGGTCGGTTTATTTCAAGTTCATTCTAGACGTTATCTATAATTGGCTGGGCTTGAAGAAACCTGACCAATTGCGTAGGTCTGCTATCTGCCTCTAAAATAAATTCTACTAATGGTACTATCAGAGAAGTTGGTTCCTATGCAGATGGGGGACCTACGTAGTTTGGTCGCGTTACGTCAAACCCAGCCAACAGAACATTGAATTGACATGATCCGATCAAATGACGTTAGTCTGCCCTCTACCTAGGAATCAATTTACTCGATGATATTTTCAATGAAACTCCTACCTTCTTTTCAGCCGTTCGTCGACCTGCGCCATCATGGCTGCGGACGTCAGATGGGCGTATTTCTTCTGCCACGTGTACGTGTCCAGCGATACCTCCTTCTTGAGCAGACGCCTCATCGGACGCTTCGGCGCCAGAGGACGAAGTTCTAGAAGAAAAGCTTATGTTGTAAAATCTTGAAGTTTCAGAAGATTTATTTTGAATTACATATTCTGCAATACTATTCTTATTTTTATTCTACTGCTATTCCTATTCTTATTCTGATGATATTGTATCTATATTCAGTTAACGGTTAATGGATAAAGCTGTACAGTCTAAACTCTAATCAGGTTGAACTCTATGTAATATTTTTAAGTTTTGAGCCTATTCACTAGATGTGGTAGGTTACATTGTATCTTTAAATGTATATTATGTTTAAAGATACATTATATAAAACGACACATTTAAGGAACAGTTGAATAGCATATTAGAACTGTTGGATTACTGATTTTTTGTAACATAAAACTGTAAGAAGGAAATTAAATATTATAAGTTTTCGACAGTGTTGAAATAGATATGATTTAAAATAGAAAATTAGAAACTAACTCTACCACTCTACATTGATGGTCTAAAAGCTCCAACTTAATCTAACAAATGTTTCTGCAAATCAATCAATAGAATGCACAACTAATATTTACCGTCTGCGTCCTTGGTGGGCGCGGCATAGGTCGGTATCTTGACGTACGTAGCCGGCGTGTTGTGCAGGCAGATTATTGGCAGGCAACCTGTTGAGTGACGAGTCTGTTAGACTTGGAGCATAGGTCAGTGTTTCTTGAATAATATATTAATGTACCATCGAAGAAATTGATTAATAGGCAGTTGACGGACCTTCGTCATTTGGTCGAATTATATCAACATGTAAAGGCGGGTCCAGACCAGTGTAACGTGCAATGTAATTCACCGTGTAATGTAACACGAATTCTACGTGTGGACGGCACTACGAGCATTACATGTAACGCTCGGTGTTTATCCATCGGCTGTCGGTTTTCGCGCGAGCATAAAGGCTCGTTTGGATAATTCGCTTTGAGTTCGTGTGCCGTCCACACTGTTGACGCTAAATTACCGTTATCTTACATTACACGTTACACTCGTCTGGACCCGGCTTAAGTCGTCGTATTCTGTCGGCTGGGTTTGAGAAAACGCGACAAAATTACGAAGTTCAGCTGCCTATGAATCAACTTCTCTGATAGTACATAATTATATCTGTTTTATTAACTAGCGGGCTCGACGGACATCGTCTCGTCATATCTATGAAGTTTTAATGGCCAAAAGGTTATTATTTGAAATAATTCTAAACATACGTGAAATGTTCTAAAATTTACAAAATTTTCACGCAATTTATAAAACTTACTCGTACTTCAAGGGTGCTCTTGAAGTACAATGTAAAAAGAATAAGCGAAATCGGTTCAGTTGTTTTCGCCCCTATAAAATGCTACTCGCAATACGAAATAACACAGCGAAACTTTTGAAGCCATCTTACGTTGAAACTCTCATATTTGGTGGTTCAAAAGGAGAACATTAAGGGGCGATTTCATCAAAGAAATGGAACGCGTTCAATGTACACTGAACCGGTTCAAAACGTATAAACGCGATTATAACATCGAATTGCATTTCGCCAACATAAACTGAACGCGTTCACAGCAAATCCGAGTTTTATCTTCTGAACGCCCAAAGTCCGAAGTTTAACGTCATAAAATCCGTTCAAGCCCTGTCATGGCGGAACGAAAAACATAGACAAAAGAAATGTCAAAATAACAGTTTTGACACATGTGTTTGGTTAGTTTCTGTATTGTTTCTTACTAATATGTAGTTAAATTAACGTGAAAAGGCTTTAAAATGATGAAAACATGTAAAATAATTGCGTGACGGCACGTAAATTTAGATTTAATCGCGATCAATAGAATTTTGTGAAATCCATTTGAAAGAGAACGAGATTTACGTCGCTGCATGAACGCGTTCAATGGGAACTAAGTTTTATAAATCGAAGTTTTATGTGTGTTTGGTGAAATCCCACCTAAAACATTTTAATTCAAAACGTAAAAGCCACAGGTCTCGGTACGTTTTAATTATGCAAAAGCTATCAGATAACACAAGTTATTCACCGTATCAATCGATCTTAATGAAAACCATTAGGGGGATTGCTCGCATGTCGGCGATGAGGGAACGGCATAATATAATATTTTATGACTATCCTGAATTATAATGCCTCCTATATCGCAGATATTATCTGTAGAAATTATATCTGTGCGGTTCATTTATGTGATTTGCCTTTTTTCATAATAATAAAAATATTCTGCTACGATGGAAAAGGCACAATACAGGCTTAGACAACATTTTATTAGCAAGGAGTTAAATATAGCAAAAAAAATATTGTTTAAATGACGTGTACTATTTCAACAATGAAATATATATAGACTCACGAATATAATAGCGAAATTGTTTTGAAGCAAAAAAAAAAAGCTACAAAATATATGTTAACGTTCACAACGTTTTTGAAAAATAAACTGAAACAATTAATATTTTATATTCTAATGACCAAAGTGCAAAAAGCACATTTAAATTATCATTTTATAGTGCAAAAGAGGTCGATGAATAAAATTAGAATTTCGAATCATCTTCAAAAGGTTGCACTGAAATTGCCACCTCGGAGTCCTCAAACGTGCATTGATTTGAGTCTGATTGCAGACTGAAAAAGTCAAGTGAAAGCTATTTGATTTGCCTTTTTTATTTTGCTTCAAATGTTTAAATTTCAATAAATTATGCTAGTGTCAATTCCTAAACCCGTTTTCAAATGCTCATAATATTTTAAGTAATAGTATACTTAATAGCGTATTCAAACATAATAAGATCAAACTGGGTTTTTGCTAGGTTGTTGTTAAAAATATTTCATTTCATCTAGAATTGACTAGCGCTGCTCTAAAGCCTACCATTAGCCTTTTACATATATATAATATACTAGCTGTCCCGGCAAACGTTGCTTTGCCGTAATATATTATGTATTTGCCATATTATTTTATTAAAGTGACTAAATATTATGTATGTTACCATGGCAACGTCGATCGCTATCCCGTCTCATAAACAATTGTCGCCGTCAGTCTCAGGTTGAAAAATAATTTGCAATAAAATAAAATTGCGACTATAAATTAAAGTCTAACCTATCCTATCTCTCAAGTTGGAAAAAAGCACACATTAAAAAAAAAATAAACCTTAAAATCGGTTAAGTAGTTTAGGAATCCATCGCGGACAAACATCGTGACAGATTTATATATATTAGATATAAAAAAGCGCGGCGACCGAATCAAGAAATTCCGTGACTAAAATAAACCTAACCTAGTCCAGTTAAGTGATTTTTGTTTTTACCTCTATCCAACAAATGCACGACGATCCTGGAGCAGTCGCTGGTGATCTGGAAGCCCAGCAGTGGGACGTGCAGCGCCAGTGATGTCAGCGCTAGACCACGTTTTGTCTCCCAAATTATTAGCGTCTTGTCTTCAGCGCCTATAGAAAAAAAAGAAACTGTAGTTATAGAAGTATGTGCATAGAGTAATGTAAATTCTGCTGTTAGTAATTTATTAATAATTAATATAGACAGGTGTTGAGGTTGAGGTCGCAGTCCCACGAGATCAACACCACCTGCATGTCGCTATCTCTTTCTATTTACTGAACTTACCTGAGACAGCAATAGATCCATCGCCGGTGACCTTGACGCACGTGACCTTCCCCAGGTGTCCGGACAGCAGGTGAAGATCGGTGCCGGTGTTGATGTCCCACACGATGAGGTTGCAGTCCCAAGAGCCGGACACAATCTGGGTCTTGTTCGTTATAGACACCGCTACACACGTCACTATGTCCGTGTGACCGACTAGCACCTGGAAAATGAGGCTTTGTTAGTTGAAGCTGTAAGTCGTTTATCAACCCAAGGACGTTATTATCTGTAACACAGATGCTATAATAAAATACAGATGGTCTAACCAAGGATATACTATGACAATATGTCGCAAATTCAAGCCAGCGCATGCACTTAGTGCGTGATTTTCACACCATTAAAGAATCAAAGAAAACCACCTGTATCAATTTTCTCCCTTTAAGCGACATATTGCCTGGTGATGATGTATCAGCGTGTCGTCAGAGCGTTCTTCAAAAATGGGAAGAACCTACATCCAGCTATCTCAAAACCCATTTGAGATAATTCCCACCATTAAGCTGCCACACTTTGAGAGAATCACAGGAGCCACTAACGATATATTGGAAGTCCGCCATCAAAACGAACCTTGTCACATAATCAGCATGACGAATACTTGGCTTCTTCAAAAAAAAAAATCAAAAAAATCAAAATTGTTTTATTTCTGAATAAATTTAAAATAAATATTTTCAGAATGTCCTACATGATGCCTACCACCGGTTCGGGAACTAACCCGGCGAGAAGAACCGGCGTAAGAAACTCGCACGGGGCCCATTTTTTACCAAAAAAAGCGAGAAAAAATTAATCTTTTAAAATAAAGTTTACAATTTTGTAACTTAATAGGTAAAGCTTGAATACAGCTTTTCAAAGGACTAACCTGAGACAATTTTCCGCCATTGAGCTGCCACACTTTGAGCGACATGTCACAGGAGCCAGTAACAATGTGTTGGGAGTCCGCCGTCAGCGCGAAGCACGTCACTCTTTCGGCGTGAGACACGGACCTCTTCTCTTCGCTTATGTCGCCCTCCGCGAGTGCCCAGATACGGACAGAGTTGTCCCCGTCGGATAATACCTAGAGAGAGAGAGATTATAGAGATATGTAGAGATAAAAGTTTTTTTTTGTAAAATAAGGGGGCAAACGAGCAAACGGGTTGCCGGGTGCAACAACCGTCGCCCATGGACACTCGCAAGATTAGAAGAGCTGCAGGTGCGTTGCCGGCCTTACTTACAGTACTGTAAGATATTGAACCACTTAGCTATAAAAATAAGAGTAAGTATAATATTTTTTTCTTTGAACTTGAAGTATCTGCCGTATACAGATACCTCATCTCTTATTTACTATCACATCACGAAACTACTTAGCAATAAAGTAAGCGACAGTCACTTTAATGCTGATTTGAAATTGAATTATAAAACACTTTCATGAACATCTAATACTAATAATATACTAATATCTATGGACGCTTCACACCACGTCAGTCTGGCCTCGTGCTAAGTACCTGAAGGTCTTGTGTTACAGGTACCAGACAACGGAAAATTTAATACTTTTATACTATACATGTATTTAAGATTTTTATTACATCATACACATATTTAATACACATCCAGACCCGGGAATATTGAAAACTTTTTGTTCCGTCGGCGGGAATGAGATTCGAACTCGCGACCCCCGGCTTGAGCTGCCACACACTCGACCAGAGGTCGTCGAATTTGGGCTGAAACGTGTACTTTAAAATTTAGAAGATCGATAGACCACAATTAATATTTGACGAACAGATGTAAAAGTTTGTTGCCGCCATTTCCATCAAATATTTATAGTTCATTCCGACTCGGTCAATAATGTAAACGCACCCTACCAATATTGACAGTAGACGTTTAGACAATAAGCCTAATATTCCAATATAAAAGGGAAAATTACATGTTTTTTATGGATTTCTTCTCAACTAATAGTTGCACGTTTCGTAGTTATCGTATATTTTCTCGCGATAGTAATATTCTGTTCTATGTCTTTGTCAAATTTCATCAAAAGCGGCCCAAATGTTTAGAAGCCTATTCGATGAACTAAGTACTCTTTATAATAATAATAACTATAGTTCTAGAGATAAAGATTAGGCATTTTAATACTTTTATATCATAGATATTTCTGGATTTTTTTATAAAATACTAGCTGTCCCGGTGAACTTTGTGTCACTTTAAAACCTTCCCTGGACTTCTACGAATATATTAAGACTAAAATCAGCCCCATCCGTTCAGCCGTTTTCGAGTTTAAGCGCGACTAACACATTTGAAAATCCATTTTTATATATAAGAAGATGAGGCGTTGTTTTGTGAGAACAAACAAAAAAATATATGCTGATTGATGAGCGAATAACGTGAACGTTCCAAACACTTTTATTACCAGCCACATAAGGCAAAGGTATTTTCATTATAAACCTACATTACACACACAATTTCCTTTCAATTACGTTTTTCTAGTAGAGATGGAAAGTAATTTATTTCTTTTCTTCTTCCTGCACGGTATTGTGCTCGGAGGTACTGTTAGGTTACAGTAGGCTGATCGGTTTCGATTTATTTGGGGGAGAATGAGTCAGTTTATTGGCTACGTGCAATTGAGTATAAAAACCAAACCAAAATAAAGATAAAATCAAACGCAACAAAGTTGGGTTATGTTAAAAATATATTCAGATACTTACGGTAAAGGGAGAATAAAATATATAAATATTAAAAATCGTGATATAACTACGTACACTCAGATAAATTTGCTGGCAAATGACGGATCTACGTAATTTGATCGGATTCTGTAATGCCCAGTCGACCGGAGATTTCGACTTACTTAATATTGTCAAAATATAACCAAATATTGTTGTTCTAACATTTGCCTATAAATATATTTTTCTGATGATAACACCACAATATGCCTTTATCCCAAAAACAACAGATTCTTTAAAGTTTTAGTAGCCTTCGAAAATTAAGGCTCATTTCTAGAACCAAATTAGTTATCATAACAAAACTACTGACAATTGACAAACAAACATAAGCTGTCTAATATTGTATTTTATTTAATTAACAAGAAAAGGCGATTAAAGTTGGGAGCACTTATTAGAATCTGAAGTTTGAGTTGCGACGCGCCGCGACGTAAGAAGATTAGCGCCCGTAAATACTTCGGGAGAAACTTTAATTTGGAAGTTTAAGCTTGTTTATGGACGTTTTAGAGCAATTTTCACGGAATAGTCTAGTTAGTTAATAGTCTAGTCTAGTTGTAGTCAATTTACTTTTTTGGTAGTCTTGCAGCGGCACTAGAAGACATTTTATTATTACTTTAATTTAATTAATACCTCTATCGTGGAAAAACCACAAACAATAGCTTATCTATTGTAATCGCGGCCGCATGTGGCCGCTTCGGAGTTGAAGCATTAAGGTTTTGTCAGAAAATGAAATTCTCATTAAAGTTATGTTATTTTTAAATCTCTATCTGAATCATAAAGTTAATATACCTAGCGGAATAGTGAAACAAAGGCCTGAGCAAGCGAGATGTCACTATCAGTTAAACACTGCGTGGTAAAAAGAGACGTGTGGTACATGCCAGCAGAACTCTTTTTTTGACATCCAGTCGGCATTTATCGGCACGTTGACAATTTAATCTCATAGAAAGATGTTTGTATATACGTACACATATTTTACACATAGATGTGAATCAATTTCGGTTTTGTTTGAGAGCTCGCGATTATTGCTCTATTCCGCTAGGTATATTAACTTTATGATATGAATGCAGCTGTTAAATACAAGCTGTTTTAGCGCAAGGCTTAAATTGAAAGCGCCATATTGTCTTATATCACCGGAGAGACGTCTGTTTTACACTCATGCCTTCCCGCCGGTGTTCTCCAAATATAATTTTTAGTTAAAAAACACGAAAGACTGGATCATCAACGCGCCAAAACATCTTATAAGTAACGTGCTAATTGGTTCACTTGGTCCAAGTAGTCTAAGGGCCTGTTTCACCGCTTCCTGATAAAGAGCCAAATAGGCTATTTGACAGATAATGCAAAAAATTTTGTTCCACACGTGTCTGATAAGGCAATCAAGCAGATAAAATCATTGATATCCTATCAGCCCGATCATGTGGCTGTTAAAGGTTTTATTTGTCAGATAACAAAACTTTTTTTGAGATCGCGAAAATATTTCCAGCCTGTTATATTTTTGCCAGTTTTCGTAATGATGCAGTTCAGTGTTGTGTGAACTTTCTTCAAGTTAATTATAATATGATAATGATATTTTGAATATACATGGATCTTTTAGAGATTTTAGAAGACGAATTAGACGATTTTTAGGGTTCCGCACCCAAAAGCCAAAGGGTAAAAACTAAGGGAGACTGAGATTATTATTATTATTATTACTGCGACTTCGTCAACGATATTCTATTAACTTCCTTGAGGATTCTTTGATTGTCTTAACTGTCGGTTTCCAACGAAATCGTGTTTTTATTATAGTAGTATACTATGAAGTATGAAGTATCCTCAATCCCCATGGGAAAATTTACACTTCTCTCGCGATTCTCTCCGTTGTCCAATATAGCGTCTCGTATATAAACAATTTTTTGTCTATATTCTATAAGACGTAATACAAATCACAAAATTAAGGTATTATTCAAGAAACTACGTATAGAAGAACATAGAACACTGAAATATTTTCAAATGTCTTTAAACTTGAAAGGTGACACCTACGATTCGTTTTACGTATTTCATATTCCTTGCATATTAATTATTAATTAAGTTGTTGAATCAAAACATTTTGACTCTTTTGAAACAAATCTGTAAAACTATTGTAAAACTTTAGTAAGTCCATAAATACGTACGTCAACTCTATTTTTGTTGGTGTTTTTTTCTAATATATATAAGTGAAATTATGAAACTATTGTACTTTTCAATAAAGGTTGGGTTAAAATGGAACGTACTACGGAAATTGCGACGTTGCCACTCCGACTGTCAAATAAGGTTAGAAATAATTATCTGGCGCGTAATTTAACAGAGACGTACGTGGTGGAACCAAAAAATACATCAGGCGGATTTATATGGCAGATATTTTTATGTGGTAAATAGATAATGGGAGCTTTATCAGGAAGCGGTGAAACAGGCCCTAAATGTTAACATTAATAACTTGTAGATAGAGTCACAGAGTGCTTTTATGAATTTTCAAATTTAAACAAGACTTTTCTTCTGCATTTGTCTGTTCCGTAGAAAGCTTGAAATTAAAAATACAATAAAGTCTTGCAGCATATTCAGCCTGCAGGTATAAATAAATAAAAGTATTTAAATCGCTGGGGTGTTTTTAACAAGAAGCTGTATAATTTGCATTGTTATTGTTCGCCATATTTGTGAATTGGGTTCTAACGTGATTATGAACTTGGGTTTCCATGTTGTCGGTCTGTTGTGTATTTCCATTTGTTGAATATTAATGGCCAGCTAACTGTTGGATTACTTTCAATTGGTTTGTTAAAGCTGCTTTATTGATTTTCACGTTTTTGTATTTCTATAAATATATAGGTATTTAGGTCACCGATTGTTTGATGAAAGATAATAAATATTCGAGAATATTATCACGTTTTTTCTTTATATCACGTGTCTTCTCTTTTTTTGTTACTATGAGAGAATAACATTATATTTTGCCAAATCATTTACATTAAAATCGCCTAGGTAAGCGACAAGAGCCAGTGGCCCTGAACGTTTAGTACTTGTAAGTAAATAATGCGAAATGACACACGATCAATAAAAGTTGACGAACTTTCGTATGATTTCGCTACTATAAGCATTAAGTGAGCACAATACTCTATGTCCAGTTACTTTACTGTGTGTATGACGCCGCAAACCTACTTGATCAGAGATGACACGTAAACACTAACCTTATGGAATCGAATAGCTTTGTCCACACTGTGCCTTTGTCTGTTCATCAAGGGCATGCGTTATAGCCACTGATCTCAAGTACGCTGGATCGATGATACCCACTTGATTTTTGTGCCTATTTGAAGCGGAATCAGCGCCCCCATTATTCGGGATGAGAACTAAATTTGACGTAACCATTGGTAACCATGTATGTATTATATTTGTCTATGGCTCAATCGTTTGAATTGTTTTCGTGTTTTAAAGTGTTTTAAAAGGTTTTACGCCATTAAGTAATATATAAATAAGTGGTAAATAAATAAGTCAATAAGTAAGTAAAATACTATGAAAGAGTGTATGTTATGTAAAACGCAGTACAAAAGGTATGTGGGGTTACATTTCACAAGTAAGTGATTTTAATATCTAATTTATGCGATATTTAACTTTTATTGATATTTTAGGCACTTAAAAATGTGGCACTAATCTTATTATACCGTGTTCACTACATATTTACCTTTGTTTTACCGGTTTTTGATAAACAATAAAATTCAATAGTGCTGGAGTTTTCTGTCGATAAAACTTATCGATATCTATATAAAGGTACTGGCGTTCTGCTACTTCACGTTATCTACGTATGAAATCGTTGTTAATTTATTACGCCTATCTAAATTACGGAGAGGAAGTCTGTAATCTTTAATACAAATATATAGCGTTTGTATTATTCAATTTAATGTTTTTGTCCTAATGGTCGACATTATCTGAATCATTTCATCGATAATAGAAAATACAGTTGTACATCACTAGCATTAGTTCCAAATACTCCCACTACTGCTATCAGCGCCAATATGGCAATTTCAAACTTCATTTTTACGTCAAATTTAGTTCCTACCCCGAATAATGGGGGAGCTAATTCCGCTTCAAATAGGCACAAAAAATAGCTGTCATGTCAAAGGGTATCAGTAGTCCAGCGTACTTGTATAATGGAGGTCAGTGGTTATAGCGCAGTCAACGGCGATCGTGAGGCATGCCCGCCCTCTGACCGTATCCAAAACTTCAAAAATGACAATGTTGGCGTTGCGTTCGTTGACGCATTCAAGTTGAATGAAATAAAAATGACGAAAATTGAAAACAAAAGCACATAATGTGGACATAGCTTATGAGGGATGTTTGGCTTAATGAAATATAATACACGGGGTATTTGGCACTATGTAGCCGTAGGATCTAGCTGTTATATTGTTATGTATGTCAAACACGAAATATGTCACGAAAGACCCTACGGCTACATAGCGCCAAAGATTCCTCATGATGCCCTACTATGTAACAGTTTCTCTGTACAGTGTACGTAAATATAGTCTTGTGGCGGTACCCACAATTCGCCTAACATTCCTGCATGTGCGATGCATGCAGTTATCGAAGTTTTCCGAGCGCGTCAGTATACGCCAGCTGAATTATTATATTATAACGTAGGCTTCGGCCTGACCAAGCATACCACCTCGCTCGGTCTAGTGTTTCCTACAGTCTGTTTATTAAATTTAAATAAATAAATAAATAAACGTTTATTCCCCTTTTTTGACCATTACACCACAAGACATAATAACTAAAAAAAAATAGTAAGTATGATAATAACAAAAACTAAAAAAAAAACCAAAGAAGTAGAACGTACAAGGTTACAAACAATTATAATACAGTAGTCGGTGTACGGAACATAATACGCGAATATTACGGGTCTTTACTGTACTAAAAGATAATGTTATTCTGTAGTACTCACCGCATACTTCATATTCAGCGTAACATCGATACTAGTGGAGGGGCACGTGGCGGACAGCAGCACGATGCCCGAGTCCACCAGCCACACGTGAACGTGACGGGAACGATCGCCTGACATCGCGCGACGACCGTCCGACATCATCAGTAATGTTTGCAAAGCTGATTGGTGACCCTGAGGAACAATTACTGAGTTTAGCTTGGTTGGGGGTTAGATGTGATTGTGATGGCATCTACTTCTTTCTTTCTAAAATGTTTTCATAGAAGTAATATAATTTTATATGATTGTTTATTCGTATTTATTTGTAGATACAAAACAATTTGCTTATGGCCTGTCAGTATTATATTTTGATTCTCTATTGAAATTGAGAGAAATGTATAAAATGTGACACTGTCTATAAGAAACAGGTCATATATTATGCTTCATGTGTCCGTTGTACCATATTCTGTAGTCTGTGCTTAAATCTCTCAACCAAGATCTTACCTTATAAGAGTTATAAGTCAAAGACGGCGAGTTATCAGCCAGTTGCCAGACCACGATCGTTCTGTCTTCGGACCCATTCAACACAAGGAGATTGTTTAGGTTAGGTTAGGTGTGTTGTGCTCACTGAGCATCATCTGTAGTCGATGCTTAAATCTTTCAACTCACACCTTACCTTATAAGTCAGCGACGGCGAGTTATCAGCGAGTTGCCAGACCACGATGGTCCTGTCTTCGGACCCGCTCAACACAAGAAGGTTGTTGAGTGAGAAGGTCACGCAGGTGATATGGCCCATGTGCCCGCTGAGAGTCGCCTGTAGTCTATGCTTAAATCTTTCAACTCACACCTTACCTTATAAGTCAGCGACGGCGAGTTATCAGCGAGTTGCCAGACCACGATCGTCCTGTCTTCGGACCCGCTCAACACAAGAAGGTTGTTGGGTGAGAAGGTCACGCAGGTGATATGGCCCATGTGCCCGCTGAGGGTCGCCTGTAGTCTGTGCTTAAATCTCTCAACTCACACCTTACCTTATAAGTCAGCGACGGCGAGTTATCAGCGAGTTGCCAGACCACGATCGTCCTGTCTTCGGACCCGCTCAACACAAGAAGGTTATTGGGTGAGAAGGTCACACAGGTGATATGGCCCATGTGCCCGCTGAGGGTCGCCTGTAGTCTGTGTGTAGACAGTTGCCAGACCCGCACGAGGCCGCGAGCACAACCGCTGGCCGCTAGTTGGCCGTCCCGAGATACTTCGAGACAGCTGATCGGGATGAGCTCGTTCTGTTCAGCCTGGGAGATTGATAATAATAATTGGTTGTTTAGCTATTATTATTATTAATAGTAAATGTTTTCAGGGATTGAAAATATGCTATGTCCTTTCCCTGAGATCTCGAGAAGTATCCCGGAAAAAAATTTCAGCAATTTAACAATTAAGATTAGATTAAATTACCTACGTAAGAGACAAATATCGTCATGATCGTAGAATAAAGACTGATCAGATTTTTTTCAATTTTCTGTTTATTGCATAAATCGACTTGTATTTATGTGTTTGATTATATATTTTTTTTTAATCCACCAATTTGGATTTGATTGTGTGACCGTATTACAACGACGGATTAAACAATGCGTCTGAGTTCGGTGGACGGCATCCATCTCCCATCCGGATGGTCAATACCGTCCCTGTTCTACGGTTACGCGTACTTTTTACTCGTAACGCACTTTTTAATAATTTTTAAAGAATATTTAAATAGTTTATAATACGTATTAGGCATATGTAATTCGAATAAGTTCAAAATATTATGCATTCAAGGTTAAAACGGATGTTAGCGTTTGTGCAAACTGATGATAATATTATGGGTAAGTGAATATCATAATATTTTGTTGCTTTGTAAAGACTTGAGATGCTGTTTACTTATGAATTAAACACTTTTGCTACATTAAATAGAAGAACAGTAGAAAATTGATTGTTACGCGACCGAATTCGACCGAACAGAAGACTTTATTTTCTTATCCACCATACAACGACGGATTTAATAAATTCGTCGTTGTTCTAAGGACTTACTTTCTTTTGGTATATAATTTTAGTTTTTACACTGATTAAGCTTTATTAAAAGTTACTTTATAAGAGTCAAACACTTCTTTATTTGTTCTGTAGGTACTTTTTTATTGACGTAATTAACCAATCGTCATTATTCTATGGATCATTTAAGGGCGTACCGTATGAACCGTCATTTTTCTATGGATATATGCTGGTTGGATTTACATATCCGACATTATTCGTGGAACACAATTTAACATAGGTCGTTTTTCGATAAAAAAATAATACAGATATTTTGACATATTCAATTTTAATTTTATTTAACCGTTAGCATAGCGCTTATTTTAAAGCCTTTTTTCATTGATGTTAAAATTTCTTATATTTTTTGAAATTATAATATGTCACAGGAAATAACGACTGATGTGACTTTTAAAAAAAACTACACAAATTAGGTATTTGTACTGTGAATCACATTATAAAATTCATAAAACAAAACCACATGCCCAAATTTCACGTCAACTAAATGGCTAGTTCTGAAAATATGAAACAAAATACGACACAAAATGTAAAATGTACACACTCCTGTATAATGGCTAAATTGCAGATCCGTCTTTGTTCTACGATTGCGACGATATATCCATGAAGATAAATAGATAGATAGACAGATACACTTTAGTTGTCTATTTTTCGTCATTCTATTATTGCTCGTCCACGAGTAATTACTCAATGTAAGGAAAACTATGCCCCAATTTTCAATATCTCTACAAAATTAGAAATGTAAATAAATATAGAAATTCAATTCCTTTTCACTAAATAATTTTCCCTATTTGTATAGACCTTTTTGTACTAAAAAAAGTAAAGGAAATTCTCGTAGGTATATCCAGTGGAAACGTGTCATTTTCCCCTTTGATCGGTTTCCATGAATTTGGTGTAATATCCGGCCTCGGCGGATGCGCGTCAGATACAATGTTAGCTTTGTTGATGGCGATCTAAATTACGCCTCTAATATTTCTTTACCTACTAAAATATTTTGTCATTTCTAAAATACAAATGATATTTATTTACACTTCACAGCACAATATTATAGTATGTACACTACTTATAATATCAATAAATTAGTTAAATTGTTCAATACATATATAGTAAACTCTAACAACTTTAATTTGAATCCGGCTCGAAGGACCAAGTTGCAAACAAGTACTTTATTAGTATGTGCGATATAGGAATTTAGCATAATATGCAATTAATACATGCTAAAAACTTAAGTTTTCCCTATATGAAAGTTGTAGATAACTTGTTAAACGTTTTATAACGGGGATTTGCTCAGCATTTTTCACTGTGCTGTTCTGGTTCAAACAACGCTGCTAGTAATTAAATTTCATAGAAAGTTTTCTATGAAATTTTATACATTTACTATGAAGATTTGTTACACGTGTCGTAATTAGGTCGGTAGAAGCTTAATAATCCGACACTTCTTTATTGTTTAACAAAATTTGCAGAAACAAATCGCAATTAGTCAATCTTCACTATACCACAAAAATCGTACTGCTTCATACTATTGAGTACTAATATTTTAAGATTTTAGACTTACCTGCAATAAAGTGATGTTAGTCCTGGACTTGGTCTGCCGCCGGCTCATCTGCTTGGTCGGCCTGAAGTTCGTTAGGTTGTCTTCCGTGTGAAAGGAGTAAATAGTCACACGATTGCCACCTAGTTGGAAAACATACTGTAGTTTACTAATTTTAATAATTTTAGTCAGAAATTTAAAGCTTATTAAGTAAAGGTAATTTGTATGAAAATTTTATTAGAAAAACTTTCTTGTTAATAAGTATAATAAATTTAAACTATATTAAAGGTAATTGGATAAAAATTAAACGAAAACCAATTACTGTAATATCCAATTTTTCTCAATTGCTCGCGTAATTAAATCATTACGCTATTACGAAATTAAAATTTAAGTAGATTAATGCATGTTCATTGTTCCAATAAATTATTTTCAGTATATTTTTATGAAATGAAATGAATAAGGTATAATTATAAGAAAATAATAATTTTAATATAAGAATCCTTGTAAATTAAAATCTTAGATTGTTCGTCGGTTGTATAGTACTGTCTGTAATACAACCATTGATTATCTTACTTTGTCCCTTACAATCCGCAAATAAAGATTTGACAAATCTTACCAGCGGCCAACAAGAAGTGGTCCTTGTCAGCAATAGCCAGTGCTGCCAGGTCATGGGCAGCCGCCAACGTCCGTAACAGTTGCGCGCTGTGGAGGCTGTATATGTAGATCCTCTGGTCAGCGCAACCCACCGCCGCTCGGGAGGAGTCGTGACCCACGCAGAAACATTTTACCTGGAGATATAACCAACGGTTAAAGATTAACTCCTATTGCAGCGTGACGCGTAGATGCCGTGAGATGCATTTCGTCGGTGTGATAGCTCGTGTGTGCGATTTGTCAAACGTTGCAGGAGAAACAAAACTTCTTTTAAAGTTATATTATAGTGCTTGTTACGAAATGTAACTAAAAGTCGTTTTTTTTTTGGAGTGGTAATTGACCCAAAGTGATCACTCGAAAGTTAGTGCTTAGGCATATGTTACCTAGGATATGTTATTGCGAATCTAATGCTTACATGTGCAACCAAAATAATGAAAAGGTTGTTTAACGTGAATTATGATATTATTATCTATTAACTATATGTCTGCACATGTACAGTATAGTCAGGCCTTAATAACTGGACCTTTACCCTTCCCTTTGGCTTTATCGGGTAACAAAATAAGTTATCGCAGGATACTTTTGGTGATACGATATTTATGGAGGATATTCTGCTCACTTAAGAATTTCAGGAAGTATACCCGGTGAAAATTCCTGTGTATGAGATTGTATCCCAAAAATGTAGGTATGCTGCTCCAGAAATGGCCTTATGAATTAACCAATAGGGTTGAAAATACGTGCCCTGGGTAGGGTTCAATATTTTATTCAACAAATTCAATCGGAATTTCCAAATACTTTATGTTCATGACATAATTTATACAAAATATTATACTACTAAGGTATAATTAAAACAACGAGGCAAGGTAGGTATGTCCTACGTCCTCTACGTCTAGTTTCATAGAGTAAGTGATAATACTTTAGGGTGTGTACGTGTTCCTTGTAGAGAGTTCATTGTGAAAGTAGCAGAGCTGAAAGACGATTTTTTTTTTTCAATTTTGTATGGGCAAGGGCCCAATCGTCACAAGTTTCCCCATACTAAAGTGAAAAAAAAACGTCTTTCAGCGCTGCTACTTTCACAGTGAACTCTCTACAAGGAACACGTACACACCCTAAAGTATTATCACTTATTTTTGTTACACCCTGTATATGTATATGTTATTATAACTTTCAATACTTTATTGTATATTTCCTTTTTATTAATTTATTTCTTGACCCTCACAGATTATGGTTCTCACAGCAAAAAGTATATAAATTATCTTAACAACATAAAACAATGTAAGTGCTTTTTTCAATGTATCTCAGCAGAAACTACTAAGTTCTTATACAGTATACAATAGTCTATAAAGAGAACAAATATATTTTACAAGATGCTAGGAACTACTTAATTGGATACGAGTTATGACCCTGAGCCCCTAGCCAAAACTTTTCTTTATCACTTCTTTATAGAATCGCCGATCAAAATGTATGGTGTTGATCACATAAATAAATCAAGATAGAACGGCAACGCGCGTTGCTAAGGAATCGCGCGTGTCAATTTTTGCTTTGCATTTAGTTAGAACAAATAACTTACACGTGGAAAGAAATACCTCCTTTTGACTGATTCACTTTTATACTTCTGTTTTTACTAATTTTTTTTACTATTTTACACAACTAATTCGGTGTAATCAAGTCGAGACGTGCGCGCTGACTGAATGAACCTTCAATACAACGAATCTTGCCCACTTGTGCAAGAAACACGCGCACTCCACCCGCTTAGCCGTTCTATCTTGATTTATTTCTGTGGTGTTGACATTAGAAGAGTCGAACGACAACTGCATATGATTATTAAATCATGTCAATTCCATACATTTTAATCGACGATTATATAAGAAAAGATAAAGAAAACACCTTGGCTAAAGGGCTGGAAATGCCCGAGGCGTTCCCGAGCAGTAACGTATTGCTTTTTTACGTTAAAAGCTTTTTTGTTGGGAGCACGCGAACTATCTATCTCAATAATCGCGTTTCGGTGTTCCTTTTAATAGGGATAAAATGGAAACTGATGGATCAGCGGGTTACCACAGTTCATCATCATCATCATCATCACCATATTTTGTAAAAGGTTTATTAATACTTCGATCGGAGGTTCTAGGAATTCCCATTGTATTCTTTTAGTGTCGCGAACACCGGTGCTCGCGCGAGGCCTGAAGGATTAATCTGATAAGCATTAACAAAAAAGGCGGCTGCGACATACGGACGGATAGCCGTGTTTTTTGCCGTGCGCAACCCCAAAAAGTAATACCTACGCTGAAAAAATCTAGCTTTCTAACGTAATTTTTCTGTTGTGTTATAAAATAAAATGCTCAACCAAAATAAACAATAAACCTTATCAAATTAAACTCGTGTTTAATATCAAACAAACCTTCGCATTTATCAAATAAACCATGATTTCATTGCGTATAAAATAAAAATACACGAGAAATAATACGAAATCTCCGGGGAATTGAATCTTTTCTAAGTGAAATTCGGTTATTATGAGTAAATATTCTGGGTATTGTTGGACCCTTCCGTAATTGGGATCAGTAAATTCTTTTAGCTGTTACTTACACTTAGCGGGCGATAAATTGACGTCGATTTTCTGTAAGTGCCCCAAATGTTTTGTTGCGAGTGGACGAGATTTTGGGATGGCTATATTAATTCTCTTTTGTCAATCACTGCACAAGTTTTGCTGAGTTTCATTTGACAACACTTAGGTTTTTAAATACATTTGACAACACTTAGGTTTTGTATTGATTTTCTTCGATTCATATTCTAGTAGATACAGTTGTTGCTAAACTAGTTCGAAAACTTCTGGGGATTATGTCACTGAATCTGATGAAGATCCGGTAAAGTATTCGTAAGTAACTATGAAGGATGTTTGTGGTACGATGAGGCAAGACGGGGTATCTAAGTTACAAGCACAAAATTCTTTTCGTCTTATAAACAAGTTTTATTATATATTTGGTGCTTAGAAACTCCATCTTGCTCCCCTTTACATATTCTTTCCATCAGGTGATCCCTTAGTTTGTTTGTCCTCTACGCCATTAAAACAAGACACGTTCATAATCCCCAGTACACCGCGTTATTACAAGTAAAACTACTTTAGTTCTTCATAACTTTCATTCATCAACTCCCTCATAAAGTGGAGTTGTCAGACAAATTTTAATTAAACTTACTCTATAAAAGCATAGGAAGGTAGAGTAATAATTTATCTACGCATGTGTTTCTCTATCTTGGACGTGGGTAAGTAGAACTTCGTAAATTCAGCCTAACTAGATAGGCTGAGTTTTATCATGTCGCTAAAGTTTATACTTGTTTGAAGTAATTTTAACTATTTTCTATTACATAATCCTCAAAGGCTTTAATACTGTATCATCATATCAGCCTATATTCGTCCACTGCTGGATATAGGCCTCTATCAATGAACGCCAAGATGACCGATCTCCTGCTACTCGCATCCAACATGGACCCGCAACTAAACGGAGATCGTCGTCCCACCTAGTTGGAGGTCGACCTACACCCCGATTTCCCAGCCTTGGGATATACTGTATATTGGAATATAAATATATCTAGTGTTTTTGGGTCAAATCAGAAAATGGTTTCCCGGATATAGCAAGTATCCATCCTTGAACTCCTTATGCACACGTAACCTATACTCTGATTGATATGAGTAGTCAAAATCTAGCTCTTTTACGGCGTGTACCTTTTACTCCCGATTTGTATTAGAAAGACAGAGAATATTCTACTAGAATTTAGAATGTCATGGAATATTTTACTACGCACTATTCTTACCTTAGCTTTATGTCTTTTCAGCATATGTAGATGTGTACCGGTGATAAAAGTTCGCACATGGAGCTCATTATCACCCTGAAGTGTGACTAGGAACACGTTGTCATCTGTCACTGTCATTGCGTGTATCGGCGCGCCGGCATTCACCGTGCTGAGCAGAGTGAAGTTGTCCACGTTCCACGTGCACACGGTGCCATCTTGTGAGCACGTGACCAAAATTTCGCCATCTTGGATCACCTTCACTTCTGTCACTGGACCCCGGTGGTGGTCTAGTTTTGTCACCTGAAATTATGGCCTATTTAACGGCTGGCATCTCCAAAGGTATAAGTAATCATCACGACATACAGCGGCAATATAATTCTTTTAGTTTACAGTTTCCACAAGCACCTTTAATATTCCTATCTGTGACCGAAGTGTGCTGTTCTTTCGTCATGTGTGCTGGACTTTATTTATCCAAACCTGATAACTTTTTTTTTAGTTTTGCTGTTACGTTACAACTTTTTTTGGAACATTATTAAATAAAAAACAAATTCTTACCAAAGCTCCATCAACTAGACTGGTGACTATTACTGCGGAGTCCTCTCCCCCACTGATGACGAGCGAGCGATTGACAATGGCCGCTACGCATAGTACTGGCGCTATGTGTTCCCTGTTAAACATGATTTAAACTGTAATATAGTAATGCAATGTGAATAATATAGTAATGTAATGAAACACTGTTTTTTCTTAAAAACGAGATCTTATAAATCGAAATTTATAAGATCTCGATGTTTTAAGAACAGTTTTGGAGAACCAGAAATCACGGCTTGTTAAGCATATCATATACGGTTTCTTTACGAATAATAATAAAAATTCAAAGCAGTGTCTGGATTTCAAGACGTAACTAATAGCCACGATGGCTTAGACACGAATCTAGGAGGTTCTATACTTACAGTATTTTGGTCTTCACAGCCAATGTGTGCAGGTCCCACACAATGACGCTTGTGTCTTCAGATCCCGTGAGCAGGTATTGCGATTCCCGCGTCACACACATTGACAGTATTCTGCCAGAATGACCTGCAAATAAAAACTTTCTTTATTGATTTTGCCACTCTTTTGAGCAATCTGCCTATTACTGTTCTAGGGATGCATCATCGTTATGTGTTCTATCATGTCCGTTTTCTATTAAACTACAAAAGGAAAAACTAACGGTTTCTTAAAAAAATATTACAATAATATGATAAATCTTTTATTGTGGGTACTTATTAAAAAAATGCAAATTATTCTTGCCATATTAACAAAAAGCTTTATAGCCTTGCGATGCTGTTAAAAAAGTAAAATGAATATGAAAATCTTTTACGAATCGCGATTGTAATAGCCGAGCTAGTGAATTGGTAATGGAAAGAAAGACCCAAAACCCTCGGGCAAAACGCAACGAATTAAAAACCTTTTTACTTCTTTCCCCTGCTCCAATATTACAGGCTTTTAATAATGTATCTCGGAATCGTACTTTTGGCACATCTTCAATACGTAAGCACACGAGACGTAAAAATGTTGAAAAATGAAAAATATTAAAATACAAAAGCAGTAATCCGGCTTAGGCTGTGGAGCATCCTATATTGTTCGAATTTTCTTGTTCTTTGTCCCGATGGCAATTTATTTGATGCGAATCAACATCAGAATCAGATTTTCACAAAGCTCATTTTTATAAATCAATAATGTTAGAATAAAATCATCGGTCCTTCCCTGACTTTAGAAATATTACAAGAATAAAACAGAGTTAAGGTTCGTTTGTTGTCGTTTGTTGTTCTACAGTCCCTGCGATTTTCTTCTATAGCAGAGGTTCCCAAACTTATTTTGTCTACCGCCCACTTTTTTTGAAAAATGTATTAAACAAAGTTAAAGAGCGATAATAAACCTTTTAAAAAATATATCACTTTTTTAATTATTAAATTTTTTGTATGACGTATAGTTTCCGAGATATCACGAAAATAGTGTTGGGCCGCCCCTTTTTTCAAGATGGCGGCCGGGGGACAAGAGTGGCGACCCCACAAACTTGAGGTTAAGCTTCTATTGAACCAACATTTTCCAAAAATAAAATTGCGTTCTCTAACAAATGCAAAGCAAATGTAACATTTCAGTTGACTATTTGTAATAATGGATTGTTGTTTTTTATATAATCTAATAGCATTGAAATTTGAAACTTATAATTAAATTTAAGGTCGAATTCCGACCATTCGGCAATCTCAAGTTCAAATTATATTATTAACACATTTTCGGGAAATATTAAAAATTGTACTTAAAACCGTAGCATACATATTTACACCACAAGAACAAGTTTCTAAGCAAAAAGAATATGAAATTCATGAAAAAACTTTAAATCGAATCATAAAGTGGTCGGAACTTCGCCGGTTTCCTCTGTAAGAATATTTGGACGATAAACTTTATAACAATTCGGCTCCGGGCACTCTGCATATTTTATTTCCACGTCTTTTATCTTTACAACGCTTTATTTGTTCAATAATTGTTTGAACGGTTCTGTATTGTACGGTTTCATATATTATCAGCATTAATGTTTTATAAATTGAAACATATTTTGAGGTTGGTTTATATGAAGCATGTAATTTAGAAAACTTTTGGCCTATTATGGCATAAAGCGATACGATGTGATACATATGAGCCGGTGTATGTATTATATTTCTCTACGAATGAACCATTTCAAACTTTACTGTGGGTAGATACTAGATTAAACACATCGACTTGACAGACCTGTCAAGTTGTCACCCGCGGTGTTGGTCTGCCTGTTCCAAATTTAAATGGCTTATTTAATCCTTCGATCGCGCAATTTTGAAAATGCATTCGCATTACGATGTCGCAATGTAAGCTGTACAATTTAAAAAATATTTTAAGTAAAACCTTCAAATTCAACCCACGTATATTCCATTTTAACGTATTGCCAAATAAACAGTTTTCATTTCGAAGTCATCGGTCCCATACGGTTCCAATGTTCTCGCTCGGTCGTGTATCCGCCACAATGCGGTGCACCGATATCGAAAAGCACGCTGAACACTACCGAATAGAACTGTCCATTTGTGATATCGACTGTTTGGGTTTTGGGCAAAATTTATACAAGTGTGGCCCGGTGACAGCCGGAACTAAAAGTTTTAATTTAATGCAATTACAATTATTTACAGTAACGCTAAGTACTCACAACGGTTTTGCTCGATCGAGCAGTAACGCCGAGCAAAACCCGCGGCTCGGGATTTCGTCCACACATTCAGTATATATACATGGTTGGGGACATCGGCCGGGGTGTGTGGGACTCTTCGAGGAACTACCCACTAAAACCCCATGGTGCTCCACTCCCCGCCTAGGCACAGTCACGGGCACGATTAACCCACCGCAACTCTACCAGCGGTTGTCCGCGTCTTGCAGACTCGTCAAAGCATGTAGACTTTTCTAGGTCGTCCGAGGTAGGTTTAACTTTATGGTTCAATCATTAGTTCAATCATAAATTCATAGCGTAATGTTGCATTTAATCCATCGATCACCAATTCCTGGAAATCTCTTGTTCTCGCGGCCCATATGGGCCTTACGGGGCTTGATGGGTTAATAAAAGAAAAGCGCCCACATTTATCTATAAGTAGGGAATTCTCAGAATAAAAAATATAGTTCCATATGTTATAAATGCAACATAAATTCAACTTCTTTCAGTCTTTTTCTCTCTAAATAGTATATTTGAATTGTGTACAAATATTTAAAAGGTAATAATAATTATTATTATAATAAGGCTTGTTATAAGCGATAAGGATAAAGGAATAGGCCAGTAATGAACAATTAAGATAATAATTGTCATTAAGGGATGAGAATGAGGAAATCATTAGACGACCCTTGATACTTTCTTTATGGATACGAAAAGGTGCTTCATTAATAATTTATTACGTTATAAGCGATTCTAGTCATTTAGACTTAATTTAAGAAGGTCTTAAGCATCAGTTCAGAGTAAAATGTAACAAAGTAACGCGAAAGAAAAAAATCATATAACATTTTACATTACACACTGCATAATAATATTATGTAAGTACAGTATCCATAATAAACTAGAAGTTACAACGTGAAGCTTGTCGAGCATTGAACTATTAAATTTAAATACAACTAATGTGTACAAAATTTTACTGAAAAAAAAGTTATAAATAATTACTTTAGGGCCCTGAAACTTGACGGTAGTCCATGATTTATCACCATGATTGCATAGCTGCTGTATGTAAAATCTTCGTCGAGACTCGAGACACACGTAATCGCCTATATTTGCTTAAATATTATCACGTGAACAGGAATTTACTGTTGATTAACTTTGGTCGGGCGTAATCGAACGTTTTCAGGTGATTATTATTTAACATACCTCAATAAAATAAATTAAATTAATTTTCTCACAAACAAAACGTCTAATAATGAACCAATCTCCATTATTTGATTTTATACACGAAAGTACACGGGAATTTAATCCCTTTATCGAGTAATCAATGTTTTAATACTTCATTTTATCTCATTAGTTTAAAATATTATATTATTTGCATGCATAAATAAATTTATTTTGTGTTTGTACTTTAATTTTTAATTGCAAATATTTACTCTATGCATTATTTGTACAACATTATAATTTTGTCACGGCACTCGTCGAAATAAGCTTTTCAGTTTATGAACGTTCTCTTCTTTGTATCAACTTACTTAACTATTAAATCATTGTTGAGGACAGAGGTATTCACTTAACTTCGTACCAGAGATCTATAATATTTTTTCATGAGCAGCATTAGAATATTCCAATTTTAAAGTCACATCGGCACTATCAAGGGAAATCTAGGAATAGATTACAGTCATTAGTCGCCTGGGAAATTATATTGTAAAAGTGTAAGTGCGCTCACTTTATTAAATTTGTAATAACGTATCAAGTTACTGCTGCTCCTACCCTTGTTATAACATTAAAAGTTTTTACTATAATATAATCACGCTTATATCGTCAATCCGAAAGTATGTATGTAAATAACTTTTTCACGCAAAAACTAATAAATACTTACTTATAATATTTCGATTTTAAGCGTGGCGGCAGTTTAGACCCTGGATTTAAATACATCTAAGGCTTCTTTTTATCTCGAGAAGTAGAACTTCCGTGGGACATTAAGAACTAGATTTTGAGTCTAGTAAAAGTTTGTATGGATTTTGAAAATTTAATCATATTTTAAGTTCGGTACATATTACGACACCTTGTTATACCTAACCCTAAAAGCTGTAATGGACTAGCCGTATGGTCGTAAAAACTGAGCACGTATAAGGTTCATAACAAAACCCTTCTACCCTATTACGAGGGTTGATTAAAATAAACAGCCTCTACCTGTGGATTCGGAACGTACGCAGAATTAAAATTCATAGCACAGCCTGTATGATATGGGTCAAGGTTTTGTATTTAAATATAAAATAATATACTAAGTAGAGGCGCAGTAACAAGATGTTGCCTATGTTTTGCGCGTCTCATATAAACAATGCGGCAAAAGTCAAAACTATCATCACTATCATATCTTTTCCCAGAAGTCAAAGTATCTACATGGTGTAACAAATCTAAGTGATCATACTTTAGGGTGTGTACGTGTTCCTTGTTTTATTCTCAAATAAAAAATCAAAGATGGTGAATATCATGATAATATATAAAATGAAGATATATTTTTCGTTTGAACTTCACATAAAATTTTATACTTAGACGTAATACTCACACTATTACTGATTTTATGTGCACTTGCGTAACCCAAAATTTATTTTCTAACTGAAATAAAGCATTTACATAAACCGACACAATGAATCAAAACAAATGGAATATACAAAAACGTTTACTGTAATTGTTCAACCGGATCCCAACAAAGAATTAATCGCGTAACGAATAACGATACAAAGTTTGATGGACCGGTCGCTGTAAAACTTGGTAATTCGGTTGTTATTTGGTACGCAAATAGATACGTACAACTAGAAAAAAGACCTACCTAATTTGGTAGGGTCGTAAGTCGTAACTCTACCAAATTAGGTAGGTCTTTTTAAACCTTCTAGCCATGAGATTTAGTCACGACTAACGTTGACTTGACATAACCCGACAAAATTACGAAGCCTTTAATTCTATTTCTGATAATGCTACTTAAGGAAAATCTCGAACTAAAACTAGATTATGACGTCAAACGTTTTAAATACAACCTACTTAGATAATAAGGGTTTACGTTACAAAGGGTCTGTGTATATCGGGTGTAAAAACCCACTTTACATCTAAAATCATTGTAAGCGCGTTCGTTCGGGATAAAATTTATTAGGATCTCAGGCAACTAGGGCAGCATAAAGAGGTGGAAGTTATGGGTATAATGCCTGGATTTACTCGACTAGAAAGCCTCATTATTTGTGAATAATGCCGCCATTATTTTATTGTAACTTTCCTCGCCCCGAGATGTAATCTATCATCTTAATATAGCAGCGGCCGAGGGAATTATTTTTATGAATGGTGTGCATGCTTGGTGGTTTTATTTGTATAATAAATAATAATAAACCACGTTAGCACTGAAGTCACTATTCTATTGCCCTAGTATGTGTGTAATTCTATGACACAAATTTATTCTACGGAGAAAGATCAGGTGCAAGACATTTTATGTGTTCATCGTAGGTTCATCCGACATGTAAGTCATGTCACATTAATTTCTAGTCAGTTTACTTATCATAAAAACATCTAGGATTAATGTAGATACTAGATTGGCTCTCATAGACTTAGGAACCGCTACTAAAGACTCACTAACCTTTGAACGTGTGGACGCGAGAATTCGACATAACGTGCCACAACTGCGGGTCGCCAGTCGCTGGCGCCAGCACTAGATGCTGTCCTGATGGCGCCAGCTGCAGTAATCTTACGCCAGCACCGCTCGCCGCGCCAGCTGACACTACACGCACGGTGGATGCTATCGGTGGATGTAACCTGGGGAAGGACGATACTTTTAGGACTGAACTTGGATACATAATACGACAATTAGTAATATATACAAGTTTATTACTAATAGTGTGGATTTTTTTTATTGGTAAGGAGATATTGTACTGTAAGATGGGGGTTAAACCGTCAGTCTGGCATCAGTTCAATCCATCATCCATACTGACGGGATAGTGATCGTGTAACCGTTTGATTGACGGACTGTAATTTTTTATTATGTACTTTTCGGCCATCATTCTGGCAACAGTCTGAGACTGATGGACTGAACTGAGGTCAGACTGACCGTGTGGCCCTAGTCTTATTGTAAGTACGTAGTCAGGGCTTTATTCTTAAGTACGTAGTGTATTCGCCAAGGCAAATCGTGTCGAGAGCAAGACACTTATCTTTCCCAAAGTATTTTAATCCACTCACCAGCATAACAATAATATTATGCAGGAGCACTCTAACATGATTTTTTTTAAATTCCTGAGAAGAATAAAACAGAAAACCCTGAATTTTGGTTAAAAACTACCAACTTTTAAATAACTAAAAAACCGTAATAATAGCCAACAATCCAATTTATTTACAAAGCCGAATTGATCAAAGTTGAAGTACGCAACTTCCATTAAACCTAGTATCAACTTACACTCGCATCAGCTTTGCCTACTGGGTACATCTCGATTAATATGCTAACGAGATGTATAAAATGAGACTACATTTGCATGTTACGGGATGAAAAAACAAGAAATGGTATACGGCATAACGACATTTTTACAGAAAAAATAGTTTTCTGTAAACGTGATAGCTCGGTAATAGGATATTTTTTTTTTCATAAACAACATTTAACAGAAAACGAACAGTTATTCTGGGGGTTTATATACACATTCACTGATACACAAGGATACATTGTTGCGTATTACATCATTACCTAAGATAAAAAAAAAAACACTTTTTTTTATAAGTCATTACTCATTAGTCATTAGTCATTACTTATTACACAAACTATTAAGTTTTCGAGTTGGGAGAGGTGACCTAAAATTGTTTATTTCTATTATAACCATATTTCATGCTTATTGCTCAAATCTAGCCCATAAAGACAGTTATGGTGTTCGTGGCATTTTTGGTTTATGAGATTCTATCGTCTTCAATACTAAGGCTGATTTAACTGGCTGACTGGCTAACCGTTGCGTCGGCGCTGACACCGAAACGTATGAAAATATATAAACGCAGACCGCTAAGCATTATTCAAAGTGCTTTATAGTATTTCCATCTTGGGTCATCAGCGCAGCGGCGACAGTGCACGACGCGCGTGCAGTCAGCATCAGACGAGCCGTCAAATATATTGCATACCATAAAATGTAGAATAAATAGAAACGACTTCCAGTAACCGTTTTTTTTCTTAAACATAAACATGTGATGATATGGACACAAGCTAACGATGGGATGTATTTATAGATAGGTGTACACTCTATCGTGTTAAATAATTACGCGCGGACCGAAGGCGCACCCCTTACGGGCACGTTAAATAGAATCAACTGGGAAGGGTGAGCTAATGATACTATAAATAAACGATTAGTGGCTAAATTAGGGGTCATTTACGATGTGTGCTAGCGTTGATGTATTAGGACGATCTAGTTGTTGGAATTAGTAGAACTAGGAGTGTTTTTGGAATTAGAAATGAACCACGATGAAACCGTCCACCAGTTTGGGTGCTACGATGCCACGAACAGACACACACACACACAGACAGACAGACACTACAGTGAAAAATTATACTTAGACTGTACAGTATACATTATTTTTAATGTTTTCATTTAATATAATATCTTGCTTTATATACTACCACATACTTAAACATAAATGTTGATAAACTGTATGGCATAAACAAAACTTATTTTGGAACAGAAATGTGTCTGTACAAAACACGTACAACACAAATTCTAAATACCTCATTGTTATCAGAAATCAGGATTAGGGGTTTGCTATCATAAATAATTCATGAAGCCTTCCCGCAGAATTAAGCAGATTACATTGATTACTGAAATAACAATTTCAATAAATATTGCTTTATTTTCTGTTTTAATAGAAATGTGTTATCTGGATGTTCTTTATGAAATAAAATACTAGGATTTTAGATCACAGACCGAATACAAAGTATATAAAGAGTTAGAGAGAATAATAAAGTAAGGCCAGTTTTTAAGGTTCCATACCCAAAGGAAACGGAACCCTATTACTAAGTTTACTCAAGTTCGAGTTAAACTACTTCTTCACTGCACTGAAAGATATTATTATCTGAAGTGACATGGTTTTATGCATGTTTATGCGAAAGTGCATATAAACAAAGTGACTTCAGTAATTTTAACAAAGGCTTTGCGCTATATTGTCTAGGTAACATTAAAAACGTCATGGCCTTTTTAAACCACCAATTTATGTAACAAAATCTATACAAGGCGTAACAAAACTAAGTGATAATACTTTAGGGTGTGTATGAGTTCCTTGTAGAGAGTTCACTGTGAAAGTAGCAGCGCTAAAATACCAACATTTTTTTCACTTTTGTATGGGGAAACTCGTGACGCTGGGGCGCTTGCCTATACAAAAGTGAAAAAAAATTTAGTCTTTCAGCGGTGCTACTTTTACAGTGAACTCTCTACAAGGAACTCATACACACCCTTAAGTTTTATCACTTAGTTTTGTTATACCCGTATAATATCAACCTCTACGTGAACGCAGTCAAGTATTACATGAACCAAATTTAGCGCTATATTTTAGGAATCGTGGGCTATTTTGGGCGATTGTTATGTAAATAGCAGAACGAGGGGAAGAAATTACCCCTTCCGGTCGTCGAGTGCCCGAAAAGTGGAATGAGTATGACTAGTATTTTCCTCAAGGCCAAGTAATACAATTGTGAAGTTCCAGGAAAAAGTTTTTCTTATTACGCGAAACGCACACCAAATTGAGGTCAAAAAATTTACTTCTAACCGATAATAATAATTCTTTCTAAACTATTGTCAAGTATTCATCAGACCAATAGAAAGTATTACTGAACAATGTACTAAAGAAATAAAATACTTGTATCAGCTAATTAGTAATTATGCCATAGTGCAAAACTGTTTTCTACAGTTCGTAATTTCGAAATTGTGAGCATTTTAATTATGAGTGTAATTTTGTAGTTTTCTTACTTTACAAAATTATACTCATTCATAGAATTTCTACGCTAGCTACGAGGAATCATAAATCTTTTTGGTACCATAAATATGTATCTTTAAACAAATCGCTGGCTTAATAATAAAAACATGTACAATGTATAATATACACAGGTAATAATTATACCATGTTTTGTTTTTGCCCGATACGTTAGGAAAGTGTCCCGAATAAGACAAAGATAAACTTTATACTTATACTGTATCTGTCAGACATTATAGCTAGGCATATTATAACAAGATTTTATTAGCAAAATTTACTTAGAAGTACTTTTTGATAACAAGAGTCAAGATTAGTAAGAGAATAACTATCACATACCACCCATTCAAAGGCACAAGCAGCGGCTTATCGTATCCATCGCACCAGGCCATGGCGGCGGTCACCAGTGTCGCCAGCACTCCGCGACGAGCCACAGAAGGCCGCAGCCAGGCTATTATCTGTTAAAAAAAGTATTTTTTAAATAAAATATAGGGGCAAACGAGCAAACGGGTCACTTGATGGAAAGCAACTACCGTCGCCCATGGACACTCGGAACATTAGAAGAGCTGCAGGTGCGTTGCCGCCCATTTAACATTCAGTAAAATAAATCAAAAACAGGAACTTTAGGCACATTTTTTTTTAATAAATAAAGGGGCAAACGAGCAAACGGGTCACCTGATGGTAAGCAACTACCGTCGCCCATGGACACTCGCAACATCAGAAGAGCTGCAGGTGCGTTGCCAGCCTTTTAAGAGGGAATACGCTCTTTTATTGAAGGTTTGCAGGTCGTATAGGTCCGGAAATACTGCAGTTTGTTCCAGTGTTTTACAGTGCGCGGCAGAAAGTTACGCGAAAAACGCACTGTGGAAGACTGCCACTCATCGAGGTGATGAGGATGGTATGTTTTTCGCGTGGGACGATGGCGAAAAGTTGCAGGTGGTATGATTCCGAACAATTCCTCAGACCACTCACATGATTAACTACAGATTAGTTTATGTTAGGGCTCATTAAAATGACAAAATAATGCGATGCGAATTCGCAGTTATGTGTAGTGTGTACTGTGTACCCTCAAAAATTTAATAAAAAAATGGTTAAGAAATTAAACGAATTTATATATTGAACTTTGAGATGCTCAAATGTCGATGACCTCGCACAAGCGCACAGCTGGTTTTTTAAAATTTTAATAGTTGTTCATAGTAGTGAGTCATCTACGTAAAGGACCTTTCGCCCATATTCTTTTTCTGTCGCTTATGTGATAATTTGTTCGCGTACAATTGTTTATTAGTTAGTTCACAGCTTTTTATAGACCATATTAGTGCAATAAAACAACTTCATAATGTATTTATTTAATTTCTGCAATCATTTTATTTAAAACTAGCTGTCCCGGCAAACATTTCTTTGCCATATTAAGTATATAAAGTATTTTTTTTAATTTGATCGCAGCGCTAACTGTCGGGACAGACTAAAATTAAAATTCTAATTCGAATATTATTTAAAATTTGACACTGCGATGGTAGCGCCGTCTGTCGGATCCAATGTAAAACATTCCAAAATCAACAACTACTAATAAATTAAAAATTAATTAAAAAAACATTTGAGAGAAGTTCAGTGACATACACACTCACAGAAGAATTATATATATTAAGATGTAGACATAAACTGTAATTCAATGAAAGCAAAATATCATATTTTTATTCATCACATTTTCCACTGTGTCTATTTTTATGAAGCATTTGGGAATATTGGTGAATAAAGTTTTAACCTAATATCAATTTCGATACTTTTTAATAACAGCAATAAACTCAACAACAAAATAAATTGGTAGACGTATAACATTTATTAACCTCGTTTCGTTAACTCGAATTATATTAATCAAAGTTTTTATGATCCCAACATTTAATTAATTAGTAAAGGGAATTCCCGATATCATTCGATAAATTTAATTCCCTTTTATTGGAGGCCTCCTGTTCTTTTTTATACCTCCATAAATTCTCTCGTAAAATCTCTTCATAGCTTTTATTGGACTATCAACGCATTTAGAAGTCTCATTCATTATCGTTTACTTAATCAATTGAAGACATCAGTAATTGAAGAAGCAGGTAAGTTACAGATAAAAACTTGCCTTTTTTTGCCGTATTCCCCAATTTACTCCCTGGACAATACATTTAGACGAATGATTTTTAATTGTTATTATGATCTGTTAAAGCCACGTTCGATTTTTTCTAAATATATTAATAAATAAAAAATATGACCCTTAGAAATTGCATAAAAAAAAAATTATGCCCCGTACCCCGCCAATCGACCGACCATAAAATAAAATTGAAAGACGTTTACGATAAAATAAAAACGTAGTGGTATAGACTCATTCTTCCTGTAGATATTTAAAAAGAATAAATTTAGATAGGATCAACTTTGAAGGAGGAATCACGGGAATACGTTACCTCGATTTATTGTATCTAGAGACAGATAGAGTAAATCGGCGTAACGTAGTCCCCTGATTCCTCCTTCAAAATAGAGTCTAATTTTATTTCTTTTTTAATATTTTCAGGAAGAGTGTGACCTTTTCGTTTCTATTTTATCTTAAAGATCTTTCAAATTTGTTTAATCGAACGTAGCTTTAACAGATCATGTAATTTATAGAGCCTCCATTTATGCCAAAAAATGTCAAGGGACGGAAAAATGATATGAAAAAAAGAGTATTTTATATACAGCCAGATATATTGGCCAAATAATGAAGTAGGTAAGTTACCAAGTTTGTTCAAATCTTAAGAAAAACAATGAGTTATTGTCCATATATTATGAATTGTTAGTTATCTTGTTCTTCCACTCACGTTTTTAATTGTGTTGGTCTATTTGTAAACATCAGCTTGAGGGAAATCTCACAAGATACCATAATGATAATGTTGATGTCGTCTTAGACACAAATAGAGACATCGAATTATTTTGCGCCAAAATTCGTTTATCGCGCAGGTATCGTATATTTTTTTGGGATAAAAAGTATCTTATACACTTTCCCGGGACTCAAAGTATCTCTAAGTATACCAAATTTTAGCAAAATTGATTCTGAGGTTTGGGCGTGAAGACTGTAAGACACTTTCGCATTGGTAGGTATTAGTAGTACGAATTAGTCAAATTATTTTTCAGTTATAAAAATTTTAAACTACCTTTATTTTTTAGCGTATGAATTCAAGCGTTACCACACTGTCGCTACGCTCAAAATTTAAATTCGACTCAAAGTGTCAGTCATCTTTTAAGGTTCGATTTATATGCGTCCCCGCAACAAGCGATTTGGCTACTTCACCGTAACAATTTTATGTAAATAGCGGTGCGATGGCTGAAATAAATGGTTACATACAATTAGTCAGTAGCGGTCAAACCCATCGCGCGGACGCATATAGACCGAGCCATACGATATAGAATCTAGCAACCGATTAAGGATTCGGCTAAACCTACACGTCAGTAACGCCGGGACGCGAGCGTCTGCAATGTGAAACTGATGTGCACAGTGCAAACCTGCGCGACTACGATGCGAAACCGTAGATTATTCCCGCCCTGCCGACGCGAACGTCCCGCGTTGCAGACTTTGCCTCGCAGTCGATTCGGTCGCGTAGGTTTGGGCGAAGCTTTACTGTTTATATAAATGCCACGCCGCTCGATGCCATTATATAGTTGCAATATTATACTGTTACCTCTATGTGAGTATTATCTAGTATCCTTATGTAATGTGACCATCAAAGCTAGCGCACAATATAACCACTATATAAATTATTACCCATCATTGACCAATAGTTCAATAATAACAATAGAATAGATTGCAGTGCGCTTCCAACTGCACTCGAAATAGTTTCGATGTTCCCGAGCACGGATTTAAACGGATTAGGATCAAGTTTCTACGCCATTTTGATTTACAAGTAGCACTAATACTCTTGAATTTCTGATTGCTTCGAACTGCAATATTGCAGAGCTAGAGTGAACGATATCGCTTGTGAATATATTTTATATTATGAAGTTACAAGTATATTCTATTTAAGACAAATTATTTCGACAAAAGCAATATAATCGGATTGCTACGATATTCTACGTAGCTCTACGGTGCCGCGCAGCAATACGTCATACGTATTACTACGCGGCGCTACGACTAAATGCTTTGCTACGTTGCTACGAAGTTTACTACTACAGCTTCGCTACGCTCCGTAATCTAAGTGTTTATTTAATCTAAGTATAATTAATATTTAATTATGTATTATGTTTCATCATCGTGCTGCCATATAATTATTCTGTCACGTAGCTTAAAACATTTTGGTAATACACTAATGCTGTCTTCTCACGACGCGTAATATCACGAGCCGCGCCGCGCCGAGCCAATTTGTACGAGCGAGCACGAGCCAACAGACGAGTCCGCGCTCCCTGTTTTCACGGCGCGGAATATCACGAACCGCTCGAGCCGCGCCGAGCCTCGCCTTTGAAGTTACCGGCATCAATCGGATCGGACGCGCCTGCTCGAGCCAGCCCGCGCCACCCCTTTCACACGGCGCGAGGCTCGAGCTGGCGCGCTCGTAATATTACGCGCCGTGAGAAGCCAGCTTAAGAATCGCACAAGTGTTGAGGCGCCCTTGTAAGTAGATTAGTATATAGTCTAACTATATTATTATTGTTATGTGAATTCCCTCACCTGAGCGCCCAACTGCATGGGATCCCGTGTGAGTATATCGCTGGCCTTCCGCACCGCGCCGTACACGAGCTCCACGTCCCGGTCCAGGATGTAGCAGCGGACGTGCTCCAGGATGCACCGGAGATACGATATCGTCACTGTCTGTACCTGGAGGATAGGTGTAAAATGTGCATAACATTATATAGCTTACAGATACAGTAACAATTTGAAGGCTATTTAAGAGATAGATATTTTTTATTATTATTAAATAAGGAGGCAAACGAGCAAATGGGTCACCACCTTGGCAAGGAACTACCGTCGCCCATGGACACTCGCAACATCAGAAGAGCTGCAGGTGCGTTGCCGGCCTTTAAATATATAACTGAAGCTACGATACAACTACAACTGAAGCTACGTTGTGAGGAATGTATTTTTGCTAATATCGCAACCAATTTATGGCAGCGATACAGCAATTGCATTTTATCTTAAAAACACATTCCTTGCAACGCAGCTGCGAGGGATTTGTCTTAATTGTTAAATTAAGATTTGGAATGCCGCATGTCTATTTATAAATAAAAATACTATAGCAGCTGAGTTATAGTAATGTTGGATGTCTAACATTACTATTCAGCTTACTGGTACTTAGGTAGGTACTAAATTTAGGTTTGTACCTCGATTCTGCATCTACCTACCTAAAATAAACTGTAAAAAAAATAATTTTACTTTACATTATTTTAAGCATAAAAAATATTTATCATAGTTACGGGTCCAAAAATTTATCATTTAATTATTTCAACATACACTGCAAAAAGCAAGATAAGTCAAGCAAATGCTTACAAAAACTTCCATTTCTATCTAAACTGCAAGGAATGGAGGCCATTAATATACAGTGGCATATACACGTTATAGATCCACTTTAGGTTGAACTAGTTTGGGAGTTAAAAGCTCTTTCATATTTCACCGCCGTAATGTCTGTGACGTCACGCCAGATTTAATTTCAGTCTTTCGTCAAAGCAACGAGACGAAATATAATTTGTATACCTACCCCGGGTGTTTATTCTGCAGCGAAATAGTGAGTATAATACAGTCACAATTGAGAATAATCGGATAAGTTTGCCCTAAGTTTTGCTCATATTTCGTATAATGCAGAATATAAAAGATAAATAACACAATATTTATCTATGTTATTTATCTTTTATAACATTCATAATATTATTAATGTTGTTTAGGTTTAAAATTCTGTTAAACCTCTTTGCCATAACTGTGCCTAACGTTGGCAAACTATCAAATCATCCTTTTTGTCTTTGATCCGATATCTCAATACCCATCATAATCGGCTTAGCGGTTTAAGTGTGAAGAGGTAATTAGCCGACAGATAAACTCGGTTTCGCTTTTATACTTTACTTCGCTTTTATACTTTAATTTTTATTATATTAGAAGTAGTATGAAATAATGTATCTTACATGTATTTATATTGTTACGTGCTAGGGTTCGTTCGATTCGGAGAGAAAGACCTGGTGACTCTCTTGAAGACTTTATTCACAAACACTAGCTCACACTAATCACTGAGTCCAAACACTAAGCACTAGATCCAAATCACTGAGCACTATCACTGTCCTAGGTCGTAGCCGAGTCACTATCACAATCACAATCACTCACTATTGATCACTTGTTTTCGCTCCGAAGTCGCCTCGAAGATAGCTCAGATCAAACTGAATTCCGGGCCAGACCTGCGGCTATTTATACGGGCCGGATCGAATCTCAGAATATACCGGAACATCCCAGAATAACCCGATATGCGTAAACAAGTATGAGATATCTCTAGAAAGTACTCGTAGGTACATACACCTAGCGTCATCTAGTAGCGAGTAGGGGATTTACGTTGCCTGTGTTCCCTTGGTAGGTTCGCTGGCCCGACGCTAGATGGCACCACGTGTCCGTATCCGTAACACTACTCCCCTCTTAGAGATGCTCGTCCCGAGCATCGTTGTTACTGCCATGGCACGCTGTCCTGGTCTGCGGTCCCTTCACATCAGCGCAAGAAGTACATTCGTGGCACCAATTCTGCACATCATCTCGCCAATGCAACCAGAAAAATCGTTCTCGCACTTTCCTCAGCATCCTCTTGACTCCTAGATGACTCCCTGATACACCCTGATGTATCTCGCGGAGAACATCTAGTACTCTCGCCCTTGGGACAATTATCTGGAAATAGAACTCTCTACCGTTAGCCCATTTCCGGTAGAGTATTCCGTTTTGAAGTATCAGACTGTCCCATTGCTCCCAGTACGCCTTAGTGACAGCGCCAGTGGGTGCAACCTCACTCCAGTTTGGTTTTACGTCACCGCGTTTCTTCCATGTGATGATGTGCCGAAGGTCGTCATCTCTTTCCTGAGCTTTCCTCATAGCATCATTTTCCAAGAGACCCAAAGTATTTGTCTTTGTTCTTCCGCTCCGTGCCTGGGAAGTAACAGTTATTGGAGCTCTCTCCACATTGTCCAATAGTCGCCACCTAGTCCTGGATTCTATTCGTTTCCCCTTATCCTGGGCAGGGGACGAAACTGCTTGCTTCCTCAGCTCCTCTATCTGTTCCTCGATCCTTTCCATCCTTGCCATCTGGGTCTTCTTCTGCGGGCAGTTGAGCTGAAGATGGCCCCTCTCACCGCACTTATAGCATATAGCTTCAAATCTTTTCCTCGTAGGAGCCTTAACTTCCTTGATTTCCTCAGAGACCCTGTAGATCTTATGGGTCTGCCGTATGTCATGGCGAACAGCCGCGACCTCCAAAGCATGCGCCAATGCTTCCTTTAGCGAGGCATGGTGACCAAGTCTTACTGCAGCTCTGACCTCCAGGTCTTTGATTCCGTCGACAAATCCTTGAACAATATTTGTGTCAACCATCTTGGTGTCAGCTCCTGGGTATGCCTTCCTGACGAGTTTTTCAATTTCCAACGCCCATTGTTGAAGCCCTTCTTCTGAGCGTTGGACTCTGTCACGCAGTTGGGCACGGAACACGTGCTCCAGGTGTCGCTCCCCGTATCTGGATTTCAGTGCCTCCATCAGGTCTTGGAACCCATTTCCCGTATGAGGCAGTGCCTCCAGGACCGACAAAGCTTGCCCTCTGAGCGCAACAATGAGAGCGGTCAGGCATTGTTCTTCCGTCCATCCGTTTACGGTAGCAACAGTCTGAAATTGCCGACGATAAGCGTTCCAAGAAGTAGTGCCATCGTACGGCGGCACCTTTACTCTTGGCCCTTGTGCCACTCCAGTGGCTCCACTAGACACCGTAACTTCCGTAGTTTCAAGGCGCACTACTCTCTTCTGCAGTTCAGTGAATCCGGTTTTCAAATTTTCCACAACCGACTCTAACCCGGTAACTCGTTCTTTCATTACGTCGACATCTTTACGTAGCTTAGTCACCGCGTCACTGACATCCTTTATGGCCAGAAGCGCTTTCTCTTGGAGGTTCTTTTGTTGCTCTTGTGACTCTTGTAAAGCGCCAAGTTTGCGGTCTTGTGACTCCCTCATTGCCTGAATTTCAGCCCTTTGAGAATCTTGCATAGCGCCGAGCTTGCGGTCTTGTGACTCTTGCAAAGCGCCGAGTTTGCGGTCTTGTGACTCTTGCAAAGCCTGAATTAATTCAATTATGCTTTCCAATTGAAGAGCCATTTGAGGGGCCGTAGAAACTACGGGCGTGGCAGGATGGATGGAGCTAGTTGACGGGGCCTGAGCAGGTGAGGCCCAGTGGGCGGGGCCAGTGGGCGTGGCCTGAGTGGGCGTGGCCTGGTGGGCGGAGCCAGTGGGCGGGGCCTGAGGGGCGTGGTCAGTGGGCGGGTCCCGGTGGGCGGAGCCAGTGGGCGTGGCTTCACCCGAAGTGGGTGGAGCCTGAGGGGCGTGGTAAGTGGGCGGGGCCTGGTGGGCGGGGCCAGCGGTCGGGGCCTGCCCCGCAGTGGGCGGAGCTTGATCCCCAGTGGGTGTGGCCTCCGCAGCTCCACCTCCAACTCCTCTCTCGGAGTCAATGGCAGCAGCTCGCTGCGCCCTTGTCCTGACACTCCCCTTGAAGTCCTCTCTCGGAGTCAATGGCATCTCCAAACCTCACTTCCGACACCAGTTGTTACGTGCTAGGGTTCGTTCGATTCGGAGAGAAAGACCTGGTGACTCTCTTGAAGACTTTATTCACAAACACTAGCTCACACTAATCACTGAGTCCAAACACTAAGCACTAGATCCAAATCACTGAGCACTATCACTGTCCTAGGTCGTAGCCGAGTCACTATCACAATCACAATCACTCACTATTGATCACTTGTTTTCGCTCCGAAGTCGCCTCGAAGATAGCTCAGATCAAACTGAATTCCGGGCCAGACCTGCGGCTATTTATACGGGCCGGATCGAATCTCAGAATATACCGGAACATCCCAGAATAACCCGATATGCGTAAACAAGTATGAGATATCTCTAGAAAGTACTCGTAGGTACATACACCTAGCGTCATCTAGTAGCGAGTAGGGGATTTACGTTGCCTGTGTTCCCTTGGTAGGTTCGCTGGCCCGACGCTAGATGGCACCACGTGTCCGTATCCGTAACAATATTATGTATTTTAAAGATCATTAATCTATAATAATATCATTACTTACTGCAGCCAACAAGAAATCAAAGTTGCACACAGTCAGATCCTTCAGCTTGCTAAAGTCCCCGGCTAGGAGGAGATGCAGCCAAGATTCTTCGACGTGACGCTGCGTGAAGGCGGCCGCCGTCCGGCTGGCGGAGTGGAATGGCGTCGAGTCGAGCAACGCGTCGTCGTCTTCCACGCAACCTGGGTGAACAATAATATTAATAAATAGAAGCTGGCGGGCCCGACGGACGCTGTCCCGTCTTATCTTTGAAGTTTAAAACGGTAAGATTATACGGTGGTGAAGTATTAACCTTCACCCGATTTTAGCAAAAAAAAAAAGTATTGGCGAAATCGGTTCAACTGTTCTTGAAGTTTAGCGATCATGCACATTCTGCTGTTAATTTTTATATAATTTGTAAATTACATAAAATATGTCAAATTTTGTATATATATATAACCCTACGAATAACAATATAACCTCTCTTTTACTATTTTTGCCGGACTTATGATATTGACAAAAATTTCGGTGAGCGTGGTCAATCCCATTGAAACCAGGCAATGTAGAAATAATTCTGTGCTTAAGTATTTAGAAGAGTTATTTGTGTTGGATGGATTTTACTGATTTGTACTATATACCAAACTAGCGACCCGCCCCGGCGTTGCACGGGTATAAAATATATAGCCACTCGAAAAATGATGCCTATAGCCTTTCTCAATAAATGGGCTATCTAAAACTGAAATAATTTTTCAAATCGGACCAATAGTTCCTGAGATTAGCACATTCAAGTTACCCTTTCAAATAATTTCCCCCGTTTTTTCCACATTTTCCTCTATTTCTTCGCTCCTATTAGTCTTAGCATGATAAAATATAGCCTATAAACTTCCTCGATAAATGGGTTATTTATAACACTGAAAGAATCATCAAAATCCTTTGCGTAGTTTTAAAGATTAAAGGGAACAAAGGGACATGAGAGAAAAAAAAGAGACTTTGTTCTATAATAATTATAGATATAGAAATACAGATGTAGGCTGTAGCAAACTTTGGAAAGAGTACTTTGATGAAAGGTCTTGCAGTAGAGGTGTATGGTTCAAGACAGTGCAACCTGAAGTTCCAAGTAACTCCTGGATTGATGTGACCAATATGAGCAAGGATGAGGTTGTGTTGGCGCTCAGGCTGCGGTCCGGCCACATTCCATGTAACAGTTTTGCGCATTTGATGGGAAAATCGCAATCCCCTAATTGTTCGCGATGTGCACGAGTTGAGGATGCTTACCACATGCTAATGGAGTGTGACCGTATCGCAGATGAGCGGGAATCTTTATTTTCTGATTATAATTTTAATTATTTTGATGTAGGTTTATGTAATACTGTTTTGTCCTGTCCTAATTCGGAATCTGCCATACATTGGTATAAAATTGTTAACTTAATTTTAAGTCGCAGAATCACAGATACTTAGTAATTAGTATGTTAGTTCATCTGATTGTTACACTATAAGGGTGTCATATTCTTTTAGAAAAAACCCTTTTAAAATAAAGATAAAAAAATAATTGTTGGATGGAAACAATCTGTTTTCTTAGGAAGCAAATATTATAACAAACTCCTACAGATCATACCAATTGAGTAGCAACCTGACTACCGCGCTGTAGTTAAATGAAGATTTTGACATAAGCCCACAAACTTTATATTATGTCAACATTTTCCTTTAGTTACAGTTAAGTTAATTAATCCGTCGATCGGAATTTCTCGGAATTGTCATAGTATTCTATTGTTGTCGCGATCACCGGTGCTCGCGCGGGGCATGATGGGTGGTTCGTCGATGAGTGCGGAAATTAGACTCGGATGCCAGTAGGACTGATACTGATAATATGACGTAGACTGATAACCAAAATAATACATTATAATTTATATCGAAATAGGAATAGGAATTAATGGACTTTTTGTATGTAAAAAAAAAAAAACGAAAAATGAGGTCAAATACTTAACTTAGTTAATGGACCTCAACGATTTAACGAGTCGGGTAAGTTTTCTGAATGCTATTTTCTTTTTCAAATGGAACTTTCGAGACTTTTTCATTAAATTCATCTTTTCAAGTCACAGAACACTTTACTTAAAATATGAAAAGTATTACTGACCCGACCTTTTTATCATTTTTATTTTATGAAAACCATTTAGTTCAATATTTTTATAGTAGAATATCTCTTATTTAAATACAAAATATTTTAAAAAAGGCCCAGGCGTTAATAGTACAGTAAATGAAGGCAAAAATCAGGTGCAACCTCCGATTTCGTTGAACCTCCATCGATTTGGATGAAAATTTGGGATTAAGCACATTAAGCCCTCTACTTTAAAAGTGACATACGCTCGTATTGCGCTTTTTTATTTTAGTGGTAAAATCCACCCCTTTTGTTGAAAATAGAAAAAATGCAGATTTAACCATTCTGGCTTAACTAATTGGGTTTAATTCGATAAAATTAATGTTTTAATGTTTTTTTCATGATATTTTATGATTATTTATTATAGCAAAGTCAAGAATTATAGGCCTATTGCTATTATATCTTCCTTTGCGAAAATTTTTGAGGCACTAGTCTGCACTGTCTTGACACGCCACTGTGTTAGTTCAATAGCGGCTCAACAACATGGCTTCCAAAAAAAGAAGTCGGTAATAACGAACCTCGTCTCTTATTTGACTCCGATTTTTGAGGCAGTCGATAATAGAGACGAAGTTGATTCTATTTATACGGACTTTGCCAGTGCTTTTGACCTGGTTGACCACAAAATCTTGGTAAAAAAACTGAAAGAGCAGTACGGAATAAGCGGTCAATTGCTTCACTGGTTCATGTCTTATTTGAGTGAGCGTGAGCAAACAGTGGTGGTGAATGGCTCGGATTCTGTTAGGTATTCAGCAACCTCGGGTGTGCCTCAGGGATCACACTTAGGGCCAATCCTATTTTTGTTATTTATTAACGACATTGTCAACTGTGTTCACCATTGCAAATGTTCCATGTTCGCTGACGACATGAAAATTTATAAAGTAATCAAATCTCATGCTGACTCACTATTACTGCAATCTGATCTAGACCGTATTTATCAGTGGTGTTTAGCGAACAACATGAAACTAAATGCTTCTAAATGCCAACACATAAAATTCACGCGAAAAAAGGTCACAGTGCCAACAAGATACCATATTAATAGTTGTCCTATCATGGTCGTACCTGAAATCCGTGATCTAGGGGTTATCATTGACTCCAGGCTTACCTTCACGTCTCAGTTCGATGTAATGATAAAGAAAGCTGCCAAAATGTTAGGGTTCCTTAAGCGTAACTCTAAAGATTTTAAACTTCCAGAAACCAAGATATTACTTTATAATAGCCTAGTGCGTAGCATCCTGGAGTTTGGCAGTGTAGTCTGGAGTCCTTCCTACGAAACGCACTCACAAAGGATTGAGTCAATTCAGAGAGCCTTTACTAGACACTTGGCCTTCGCTACCCCACATATTAATAACAGACTCTCATATGACGAAAGACTATCAGTTTTCAAAATGAACAAGCTTTCCGAGCGCAGACGTATGCTAGATGTTGTATTTCTTCGAGATATAGTGACTGGTACCACACCTTCTCAGGATCTGTTAGAGTCAGTCGAACTTGTAGTACCTAGAATTCATGCAAGAACAAGGCGGAAACCATTTTTCAGCACTCCCAGACATAAAACTAATCTTGGCATGAACAATCCTATTTATAGAATAGCTACGACTTATAATGAATGTTATAAAATTTTTGATTTAGACATATATCATGACCACTCAATATCATTAAAGAAAAAAATGTTACATTAATTATCGCCCATACAAAATTTTTATTTTGACTTATCATTTCATTTTTTTTTTATTTTTTTATCTAATATTAATTGCCCCTGTATTATGAATTTACTATTGACTTTACATTGACATTTTATTTATTAATCCGGACATTAAAGTGAACATGACATTTTCCATATAATATATTAGTTTTTTTTTATTATTATTATTACTTTCATGACATTGAATAAAATTATGTACTGTGTGCTTCCTTAATTCTTTCTTTTTTGTATTTTTGTATATTTATAAATAAGAATTAATTGTATACTTAACTTTAATTTAATTTGGTTATAGATGTGTTTTTATAAAATAATGTTGTGCATGTCTTTAATTGATATAAGCACTAAAATGTAGTTATTAATGTAATCAATGTATATGCGTGTGTTTATATTGTTGATATGCCTAATAAATAAATAAATAAAAAATAAATAAATTATTTAATAAATTTTTCAACCCTTATGGCAACCATCCCTTTAATCGTGAAAAACACTTTTTGTATTTCTGAACTTTAAAATTGTATTTAAAACAGTTTGTTTAGTATTTATGATATAATTTTTTGATAAGACTGAAATAATAAACCCCTTTATTGCGGAATCACGGTAAAAATTGGGTTCAAAAACCTTAATAGGTTTATGGTTTTGAACCCAATTTTTTCAGTTTATTTACTTAGTTTTAATTTCTTATAAAGTTTTTTTGCGATATTTTTACCCCTGTAAACTACCTAATGTCTGAAAAATAAGCTCTAAGTTTTTATTTTAAGTTTTGTATATATCAGCATTAATGAGTTTTCATAGTTAAGATAAATTTTATTAATATTATATTTCAAACATTGATATTATTTAGTCCAAAATATTCAAACAACGATTTCAAACTACCCTCTGTACAAAAAATTGACGCAAAGGCTGAATCTGCTAGACTGAAATATATAATAGACGCACATCATTATAAAAATCCCCTCTCTTATCGAGTCGATATTTAACGTTTTGTTTACTTTCTGAATATTGAAAGACTTGAAAAGATTAACGTATATTTAGTAAGGACTATATGACGCCTGCAATCGCGCATGAACCGTACATTTTTCGTTATAAAAAGTAGGTATTCTATGTCCATATCCATTTAAAAGACTAAAGTATTTTCATACTAAATTTCAGAAAAATCAGTTGAACCGTTTGGATGTTAAGAGGTAAAATATAGACAAAAAAACTTCAGCATTTATAATATTAGTATAGATGTACCATTTGATTTTTCTACAATATTTGCATCCCAAATCTCTGCTTCAAAATTGTTTTAAAAAAAAATATTTTTGTTTTATCACAATAGCTCTGTTAATTTTTAAGTTATTGGGTTCATTTATGGACCATTTAAAAGGTAATTTAAAGAGCTTTAAGATCAACTTAAACTATAATTTTTAAAGCCCTTGGTTTGAAAAAAAATTAGGGTTAAAAGGTTGTCGCGGCCCAGCAGCAACAGTACACGGACAGTTTTGTGCCTTTAATTAACTTTTTAATTTTTATAAAATATAATCTGTGAAACAATTATCTATGGACAATGACATTTGACATTGACGTTTGTGCAAAGTGACTAGTGAAAATTTCAAAAATTCATTCGTTATATTGTCTACGAAGCCGGCCGGCCGGCAGCGCAGATAAGCGCTAATTGGAGAAATATACGTTCGGACAATTATACGAAAAATCTCAGCTCAAAAATTCGCAGAAGAGGAAAACCAGCCAAAACCGTACGTTGCTGCATCAAAGGTCCCGATTTCATGGTTCTTGCAGTAAAAGTTAGGGCTTAAAAGTCTCTATCTTCGTTGTTTTTCATCCTATAAAAATCAAAAGAAAATCAAAAGATTTCTTAAAAAGTGGACACCAATTTCGTTCTTTATAATTATACGAAAGTTCAATATTTTTGAAGTTATGTTCAAAACAAAATAATATTTACGAAAATTGGAATAATTTCGATTTTACTAAATCATTCTGTTTTTCAAAACTAAGCATTCTAAACCAAGATAAATTTTTGAGGCCATTACTTATGCTAAAATAAAGAAAATCCTTTGGAGATAACCATGGGATAACCATAAATTTGAATTATTGTAGAAATGGTCAACATTTTATTTTTCGGTTTTCGCAAAAAAATTTGAAAGTGTCATTTTATTTTTATCATAACTTGTTTAATTTTAATGCTTTTAACTTTTTACAATGCTTATTAGAAAGGTATTTTTAAGCACTTTAAAAACATTTACGGAAATACATGTGATAAAATGCTTCGGTTTACCGTTATTTAAGTTTGAATGCTTAGACTTAGGTATTCGCCGAAAGAAAATATATATACAATCACCTATACCTCACTTTGGATGAATATAGGAAGGCATTTTAGAATAGATATTAGTTTGTTTTTTTATTGGCTTTAATTTTGGTAATTACATATTTTTTGTAAAAACCTATAGTTTCTTAGTTAATTATGAAAAACCGCGTTAAGAAAAGTATTTTTCTCACGCAAAAACATGATCTTTGATCTTTAATAACTCCGAAAGTATTGATTTATTCAAAAAACTTTATATAATAAAATTTGCTTTGAATTTGTGTGTCTATTGATTCCTGGGGTTATTTTTTTTAAAAAAAGTTCAAACCCCGAGAAGGGTTGGCATCCACCCCCAGGGCCAAAGCGCAAGTTGGCACTATGTCACTTTTATTTCTTAGAATATCCTCCACCTACTTACCAATTTTCATGAAAATCGATGGAGGTTCAACGAAATCGGAGGTGAAAAACTTCACTGCCTCCACTATAACAGAATATGGAAAAAACTTTAGAAGAATTTGATTAATTAATAAATTAATAACGTCTAATAATAGTATCAAACCGTACAAACGTTCGTTATGTTTAATTAACTGTTGTTAATATTTTATCAGGTTGCATTAATTATCTCTAAATTAATAAGCCTCATTTCAAATACCTGCTTCGCGGAATTTTCTTAATTAAGTTGATCTGTCTGCCCGTTTCACTGACCAATTAAATAATTTGATATTATTTATGAATTACTGTTTAATCTTACCTTAATTTTATTAAAATATTTTAAACAAAATTTTGATATGCTTTCAACTCTATTTATTTCAATTTTTATAGTCCGATTTTTATTGATATTATCTACTTTTTACAACATGGTGACATTTATTCTTCAGTGGCGATCAAAGATATGAGGTAACAATCGATCCATATTTATTTATCAAAGAATACATTACAAAAATAATAAAGCATTTGATAGCCAAGAGCAGCAAGACTCACAGTCACACTTTATAGTGTTGTAGTTTTAGCAAGTTCACAAAGTCGGTCAACTATTAAAGTCATATCGACAGATTCGATCCGGATCCGAAGTCGTTTTAATCCGGGCGCAGTTATCTCGGATACGCTCCGATCCCTTTCGGATGCGGTCAGCCGGAACGAGTGCCGGGAAATAACAATGTGAAGGGAAACTTTCCGGAGAAAATCGTGGGATAACACTTTGATAATATTTTTGTGATCTTCTTTTATGTTTTGTCTGCATCGCGTCGGTTTTGTATGAAATGTAAACTACATTTCAACAACATTAAGTCAGTGCAAACGTTGCACAAGAAAGTTATCTACATTTTCTGACAAGTTAACTTTTATCATGTTTGTTACATTTTAAATGTTGACTTTCATTGTACAATGAATTCAACTTTTGACAAAGTGCCAACTCAGAACAACTGCAATGATTTTAGTAAATTGAAAAAGTATTTTCAAATTCGATTTTTAAATCACAGCGTTAACCTACACGGGTGGTGGAACAGCAACAACAACGATAGACCGCAATATATCACAGCTTGAGCGAGTGTAGTATGCGCTAATTACCTAAACTCAAGTACCTACAAATATTATCCAGAAATTATTTGCTAAGTTTCTACCCAATATTGTGAGTAAAGTTAACATGTTTGCATCTACCTTACTATCACTGCAACACCCTAAGGTTTGGCTGGAAGAAAATGCCACGACGCATTATCCCGTCTTTGTACAACAACGTGCAAAAAGTTTAAAAAAAATTGTAAAAAAATACCAAATTAATCTTACCAGGCTCCTGCGTCTCCGACGTATCATTCTCCTCGGCGTCCTGCAGGAAGCTGGCAAAGTGTAAAGCAGCGAGGTCTGAGTGCGCGTCTCGTAACGCGCTCTGCACGCGGATGTAGCGGCGACGTGCACGAGAGCACTTGCTCGCTGAATATTGTATAATAATATGTGGAGGAAATAATTTCACCAGGTTCCTGTGTCTCCGACGTATCATTCTCCTCGGCGTCCTGCAGGAAGCTGGCGAAGTGTAAGGCAGCGAGGTCTGAGTGCGCGTCGCGTAACGCACTCTGCACGCAGATGTAGCGGCGACGTGCACGAGACCACTTGCTTGCTGATTATTGTATGTGTGGAGAAAATAATCTTACCAGGCTCCTGTGTCTCCGATGTATCATTCTCCTCGGCGTCCTGCAGGAAGCTGGCAAAGTGCAAGGCAGCGAGGTCTGAGTGCGCGTCGCGTAACGCGCTCTGCACGCAGATGTAGCGGCGACGTGCACGAGACCACTTGCTCGCTGATTATTGTATGTGTGGAGAAATTAATCTTACCAGGCTCCTGCGTCTCCGACGTATCATTCTCCTCGGTGTCCTGCAGGAAGCTGGCGAAGTGTAAGGCAGCGAGGTCTGAGTGCGCGTCGCGTAACGCGCTCTGCACGCAGATGTAGCGGCGACGTGCACGAGACCACTTGCTCGCTGATTATTGTATGTGTGGAGAAATTAATCTTACCAGGCTCCTGCGTCTCCGATGTATCATTCTCCTCGGCGTCCTGCAGGAAGCTGGCAAAGTGCAAGGCAGCGAGGTCTGAGTGAGCGTCGCGTAACGCGCTCTGCACTCGGATGTAGCGACGACGCGCACGCGAGCCTGCCGCGGCTGCACGCCACCGCCACGTGCTGCGACCCGATACTACTTGCTCGCTGATTATTGTCTCTGTGGAGGTAATGCTGGTTAGGACGATATAAAAAAAGAAACAATTAGGTGTAGGGCAGGCATTTTAAGATTGCTCAGCAAAAATGACAGGAAGAGCCGCAATGACCGATTTTGTGCTCTCTTTAGTTGTTTGTTTTATACGACAAAGTTTTGTGCAGAAGGACTACTAAAACCGATAAGCAGAATCGTGATTAGTGAATCAAAATAGGACGTTGACACGTTATTAGTACGAGTAGCCATTGTATCTTATTAGTTATTGGTAAACATTGTCTTTATTGGGTTCTGAAGGTTAATCTTTGATATTTTGCTGTTTCAGTTTTTTTGCAAAAATCTTCGAAATTCTTTTCACACACTAATCTTTATAATCTACAACATCATTACAATGCTTTATGCTATGTAACAATAATAATCAAAGGCATAATGTAACTCACTCATCATGTACTTGGCTACAGCCAACGTGGAGAATGTAAAGTTGGCATCGTGTAGCGTAATGACAGCATCGCTGTTGGACGTTGGCATCAGCAGCTCCAGTAATTCCAACTCCGTCAGACCGAATTCCGAACAAGTAATGTAACCTGCAAGAATATTTTAGGTTAAAGCAATGATAACTTAAAGAAGGCATTTAAATTCAGACGTGAGAGAACCATGCTTTGGCACGAATGGGCCGGCTCGACCGGAGAAATACCACGTCCTCACAGAAAACCGGCGTGAAATAGCGCTTGCGCTGTGTTTCGCCGAGTGAGTGTAAACTTACCGGAGGCCCAATCCCCTACCCTTTTCCCTTCCCTACTATTCCCTATTTCCTTCCCCACCCTCCCCTATTACCCCTTAAAAGGCCGGCAACGCACCTGCAGCTCTTCTGATGCTGCGAGTGTATGGGCGAAGGAAGTTGATTTCCATCAGGTGACCCGCTTGCTCGTTTGCCCCCTTATTGCATAAAAAAAGTACCTGGTACCTTTTCATGGACCATTACTATTACCCAAAAATTAAAAAGTGTAATTTAGAAGTGAAACTGAGGCTGTAAAACCTAAAGTAAGGTTTATCATGTTCCTGGTAATTTGTATCATGAAATGGGCACAAATAGGTCGCAATAAATATCGAACAGCCAGGACGAATTTCTGGTAAACTAAAAATGTGTGATGAAAAAATGATTACCAGCAAGTTTGCTAAACGCCTTAGCTCCAAACACCACTTCTAACTTATCGAAGGCACCGTCGATGAATTGTTCCGAGCTGTGGTTCTCCATCGTATCGTCTATCGCGTCTAACAAGTGGTAGCAGTTCTGCACCTTGAATTTCTCCTTCTGAGCCGGAGTCAGCTGCAGCTGTTCCAAAGGAACCGAGCTCGTACAAACTAGGAACACGTTACGAGGCAGCGACATGGGCAGCCAAGACAACCCAGTCACAATATCACACTCCAGAGGATTCACCCTGTGGATATTGTCGATGAATATCAGTAGGATCTCGTTCTCCATCTCCTCGCATCTTCTCAGCAAACTTTGGAACCAATTGTTTATGTACAGGGGATCGAAGCTGGCGTCTTTGGGGAGGTACCCCTCGGGAATGTTCAAAATTATCGATATCTGCTGGCACATCACTCGCAAAAGTTCTAAGTTGTAGGCCGATCGCGGTGTGGAGGCCGAGAATCTTACTATCCGTAACACCGGCTTTGGGAATATCTCTTCACATTTGAAGTACAGATGGGTCAATAGTGTCGTCTTTCCCGAAGCGTCCGGACCATGGATAAGCACGGGTGGATGTCTAGATTTACTTTCGTAGTACTCTTTGGCGTTATCTAATATACTCTTCGCTGTGTCTTCTATTTGCTTAACGCTAACTTTAAAACTCTTATTATGTTCTATACATATCCTAAGGTGCGTTATGTGTTCTAAGAAAACTTCCTGAAATAGACATTAAACTATATAACGTATTTTATATACAAAGAACGGTTAAAAGACGGAAAAGGCAAATAACATGCTAATAAAATGAATATAGGGTATAATGGGATTCACATTATAATATCTTCGGTTAAAAATTCCTAAATAAATATTATAGATTATTAAAGAATGAATAAAGGCTATAATAGAAATTTAAGTCGTACCTGTACAGTCTTTTTTCTACCCTTGCCTTGATCAGGTTCGGTGCTTAGGCTATCGTCTACCAATAAACTCACGACTGTCTGCAACTTGTCCCTGAACGGGGACAGTTTCTCCTCCGCGTCTGACCCCGGGTCAGTCGGGGTGGACTCAGCTGAGGACGGCCTAGAAAATACCCTTTATTATCTCCAATCGCGTTACTTCCACAAAACTGCACAAGGGTTGCTTAGTGATCCGTAAGTTATAACATTATATAAAATATTACCGCCTTAATCTGAACGTAATAATTTTCAATTCTTTTGTTTTTTCTGTTTATTTTCTTTTACTGCGTTCCAAATTTTTTTATTTTACTAACAGCCGTTCCCAATATTCCATCTATCTCTGGTTTGACATACAACCGATCGCAGTTAACATTGAATTGACGTAAAATATGTCTCTAATGTCTAATGTGAGCTATTCCTATCGCTAGTAGGGCAAAACCAGAGATAGATCGAATATTGGAAACGGCCGTTAGTTCCTGACCAAAGTGTAGAGAGTTCGAGTAGGGTTTTGTTAAATAACTGTTAACCCTGATCATTTCCATCTGCTGGACTTAATATAACTTGACCAAATTCAAATTCAAATATTTTATTTGCCAGAATATGGTACAAAAAGATGTTCAAAATATTATATAATAACACAAAATTGCTTGAATTACAGTAAAAACAGTTAGATTAAAATCACGTATGTCTGATATCTGTCTATGAATAAATTTCTCTAGTAGGTATTATGCTAAGTACCCACCATAAAGTTAATATACCTAGCGGAATAGAGAAACAAAGGCCTGAGCAAGCGAGATGCCACTATCAGTAACACCGCGTGGTAAAAAGAGACGTGTGATACATGACAGCAGCACTCTTTTTTTGACGTCCAGTCGGCACGTGCCGCACGTTGTCAATATAATCTCATAGAATTCATGTTCAATCATGCTTGTGTAAGTGTATACGTACACATATTTTTCACACAGATGAAAACCAATTTTGGTTACGTTTGACAGCTCGAGATTGTTGCTCTATTCCGATAGGTATATTAACTTTATGGTACCCACATACGGTTTTGCTCGATAGTTCTTCGAATTGAAGGAAATGACATATTTGACATATTTAATTCCATCGAGCCGGCTCGAAGCGAGCCTTCGAGCTGTCAGTTTTGCGGTCCACACGGTGGCTATTGCTCGATTTGGAGTAAAACTATCGAGCAAAACCGTATGTCAGTAGTTAGTATTAGACATACTTAGTACTTACCCCACTCTTATTAGATGCGTCGCAGGTAAACTGTCCTCTAGCTTCTTTTGTAACTTTTTTAACCTTTCAATTGTCAGTGATATTAATTTGTCGTCTGATTTCGACTCGGGAATGTCTTTGAAAACGGCCATCATTCCTTCTGGATGTTTCCCATTTTTCAGTAGTTCTGAAAAAAACAATAATAATAATATTATCTTATTCACGTTTAAAATAATATTATTAGATACAATTTATTCATGTTTTGATGGTGACATGAACTGTTTTTATACAAAAGGTTTTTTCGTCTTTGTTTTATGTAAAACGTAACACAAGTTTTATTGTATGAACATAAAAATACTGTTTCAAAAATATTTTTTAACAACACAAAATACCTTTTCAATATAAAATTCAGCAAAACGCATAACTTTACAGCAAGTTTTCCTTTCAAGCGTACTTTATAACTTGTACCGCTACTAACGCCCCGTGGGTGATACTTAGCGCTACTTAAGTTACTTTACAGTTCACTTCAGTAAACGCTTTTCAATAACTTATAATATTATTTAAAGTGAAGTTACAATTGTGTAACTTTTTTTTATTTGTTACTAAATGACGCTCGCAACTCCGTTGCGCCTTTGTTTATTACGCGGGAACCGTACATTTTTCCGGGATAAAAAGTATCAATATTCCTTTCCCGGGACTCGAAGTATCTGCATACCTACAAAATTACAGCATTTTGCCGATTCAGTGGTTTGGGCATGAAGAGGTAACAACAGACAGATTGACAGACTGACACTTCACATTTATAATATTAGTAGTATAAAAATAATAAGGTACCTTCATATTATTTAAATATCTATAGAGGTACGTTTCACGTAAGTGATTTAGAAGCCTAAAATTATTTAGATCAACGACGGCCGAGTTTAATTTAGGTCAATTATTTACCCAGAGCAAGCTTAACAAACTTATAGAATTTAGTATTCTAAACTCTAAAGTATTCAAAAGTAAAACACAAACACATCCGCTTTGTAGAAAAATTTAATATCCTTCCTCTTAGATACTAATGAAATCGAAAACTAGTGCAATACGGTCCGTTGCAATAGCTGAAGTAAATTTTATTTACACACGTCTGTTCTGTGCAGTGCAATTAGTAGTAAGCGTACTTAATCCTCACCCAAAGCTAATTCGCATTGTATCTCCACCGGGCTCCGTAGTAAGTCGGCCACGTCGCTCCCCCTCTCAAGCGTTTCTAGCGCTAAATTGTTAAACGCTTTCTGCGCCCCTGTAAGCCGCTTTCGCTGCTCGTCGCGCTCCAGTAAATCGCTGTACCTGTTGATTGATGGAGTTATTAATTGTACGAAACTAAGCAGATCGATTACAGCTGCGTATTCGTAACGAATGTCTTTATGCTGCGGACATTGTCATACAAGTTCGATAACTGGTAAAACATTGGTAGAGCTTGTCTAATAATGATTTCTTAAGTTTTCGCGAGTATCACTCATGATATTATAAGTTTAAACACTTACGGATTTTGTCGCGGAGCACTTTTATTAATCCCGACGTTTCGGCTACTTTGCAGCGGCCGTGGTCACGGGCGGACTGAGGTGACAGGTAGCCAATTTCTTGAAGTTATCCAACTACCCGACGACTCATCAATTTTTGTTTGCGTTCCGATCTACGCAGAATGAACTCACAGTGTCTTGAAGCCGAGGTGTCATGGATTTGTGCTTGAGTTTGTTTATTACTGGATCCCAACTAGATGGCAGCACCCAACCATCTTCACGGTTAAAATTAGGGTGTTTTTTAATTTCTATGGCCTCGCGTATCATTCTTGGGCGGTATCGTGCTTCTTTTGCCAGTACTTGTGGCTTATCAAATCTTATGTAATGGCGAGGTTGATCCAGTGTGTGTTCACAAATCGCGGACTTGGTGTTTCTACGGTGTTTGACATCTGCAATGTGTTCTTTGATCCGGGTTTTGATGGACCTTTTGGTTTGCCCTATATAAGAGAGGCCACAATCACGGCCGCTGCAAAGTAGCCGAAACGTCGGGATTAATAAAAGTGCTCCGCGACAAAATCCGTAAGTGTTTAAACTTATAATATCAAGAGCTTGTCTAATTTGAAATGACGCGCCCCACCACTTCAAAGTTGATACAAATGAAAAAATTTGTACTGTGAATACGAGGGAGGGGCGCGTCATTTTAAGTTAGACAAGCTCTACCTACTGATGATTGTAAGTTTTTTTTAACTATTTGGAAAAAATCTTTAGTTCAGTTTTTGTTTAAGTTAATGTTCATCTTCGCAGACATGCTGCAGGGCATATTCAAAGTATTATGTATATTCTAAAAGGCTTGTAAACTTAGCCATAAATTTACATTTTAAAGTTCGTTAGTATGATGGTTCCATCCCTGATCCCATGTTTAGAGCTAATAAGCAAACAAAAATGCAATAGTGATCGCTGATTATCAACACTGTTAATTTTTATGCTATTTTATTCCTAACACATCTTAATAACTAAATTCGAAGTTTTATTCTAGCCGAATACCGTTCACAAAGTGAACTCATATTTCTACATTCTAAAGCAATATCCATGAAGCAACAGGTAGATTAACAAATAAAGCAAAAGCAATACAAACTCGGTTCAATTTCTAAATGCCCCGAGCATTGCGATAAAGCAATTTACTTTCTCTATAAATGTTTGAATTTCGAATATCAGCTCGCAGCGTTGTACAAATATGGGGAGGTCGTAAATTATTAATATGGAGTCGTAACAAAACATGAACCCTCAGAAAGGGTCCAAATTGAATGAAAATGTTTTAGTTTTAAAGTGTTTCTCTATGTTCTGAATATTTAAATACGTACGTTTAGATAAACTGCTTGAAAATACGATATTATTTCAAATACAAAACATATATTATAAGTAGGTCTACCAGGATCTGATGGAAAATTTTGATGGCAGATTTTCAAAAAATATCCTTGACTATTAGATACATTTTTATATTTGCATGTTTAACACACATAATCAACCGCTTTATGGAAAAAAGGATCAAAATGTTTAAATTTACCCCGGTATTGATAGAGTCCATATTCTCTTTTCTCAATTTTGCCATCAGATTGAATGATATTACAATAACAAAAAATAGGCTGAAAGTTTACATGCTACTATCGCCTACGTAGTATTAAAACAGACTGATCTTTACATATTGTAAAACTTTACAAGTAAATAGTGACAGCTAGTTTTATACCGGTTTCTTTTTTGTTGTAGCTTTAACTGATGGATCTTACCTCTGTCAGCATTAGGTACATCTCGAAGAGAGTATAGTAACATGATAATACAGAAGACAATAACAAAATAAACGAGCAAATCCCGGCGGACATTATAAAGTGACACAAAATCCCTAGGGGTTGGTTATGTAATGTGGCGGGTAATTAGTTATGAAGGGGTGACTAACTAACCCAAATCTGTCGCGTGGGTCACTACCGAGATTAATAAAGAACGGTGTGACGTCATTTAAATTCTCAAATGTTCTACATTCGATGATTAGGATGGTTTCGTAAAGTGGTGTGTATCAATTGCTAATTATAAATTCGAAAGTGTATATGTCTATATTCTGTCTGTCTTCTGTTTATTCACGCCGAAATCGCTGTATCGGTTTTGCTGAGATATGGAGATACTTTGAGTCCCGGGAAAGGACATAGGATACTTTTTGTGCAGGAAAAATACACGGTTCCCTCGCGATAAACGAATATTGGCGCAACGGAGTTGCGGGCGTCATCTAGTTTTGTTTAAGCTAATCTTGATCAAAGTTATCAATAATTATTATAGTACCTAATACCCAATGATATTCAACTAAATACAGATCTGTTACGTTCATACTATTTTCCGGCTTAAATTGCTTCCGAACAATTTTCAAATTCAATTGTCAAATTTGACAGATAAGTGAAACAAAAGATACGAAATGACATTTACATAAAAGAGACAGACTATATAAAAGACGGGCCAATTGGCCCGTATTTAATGGCTTCACAACGCGCGCGGTAGTAACATATCTGCTTTGAGTTTTTTTATATAATATCATTGCTAATACCTATATACGTTAATTTCTGAATTTGTCAGTGAATTAGATATTATATCGTGCCTTGTAATTTGAGCTAGATAATAATAAACGGACATAATATTTTTACACGCGCATAGAAGTAATTAATTAGCTTATAAGAGTCTCCCAATTGCGGCAAAGACGAAGAAATGAAATTTTATAGATTTTTATGTAGTTTTGAAGAAATGAACGCATTGGTCCTTTAAGATGTCATCATATTTGTGAAGATTGATCTCTGGCAAAGTTAAAATAATATTTTGATTGATATCACAATACTGCTCGCTATCATTTCATGTAAATTACATTTTAAATTAAATTTTAAATTCATTTCGGTTCATTCGCGTTCGCAAGTGAATAATTGAAAAACTTTTCGACTAGAGTTGCGCTGAATAGATACAATGCAACTTTTGCTAGAGAAACTTGTGCCTTCAATTTTAATTCTTTGACAGTTAATATTTTTAATAATGTATTGTCCAAATTATTATATACTTCGTAACTCAATCTTTGTAAATTCAAATGTAAAGTGTATTATTGCCGATGTTCTAAAGTAGGTATAATTAATTATTACCCTACCCTAATTTAAGAGATTTTTACAAATGAATGAAATAAAAGCCCGCAACTCCATTTTTCCGGGATAAAAACTAAAAAGTATCCTATGATCTTTCCCGGGACTCAAAGTATTTCCACATAATATTTTTTCAGCAAAAACGGTTCAGTGATATCAGTGATGCTGATGAGTGAAGAGCTAACAGACAGACAGACAGACAGACACACTTTCGTGTTTATAATTTAAGTATATGGATAGACACTTAGAGCGGGTTGCACCAGAGGCGTGGTTATAGTTACAATTATGGTCAAAATTATGGTTATAGTTAAGGCTAACTTAACTTTAACTTTGACCACAGAATTTGACAGATGTCTGCGGGGCTAAAATGGTAACATTTAGCAATTCCTCTCAATCAATTCACAAAATGAATTGTCAAAACTGTCCAACTAAGGAATGTCAAATTAGTACGAATTTAGATATCTGAATTGCAAACAGAGTGTCATAATGGGCATTGTCCAAAAAAAATCACATGTACTTTTTATATTTTTTTTCGTTAAAATAGGGTATTTTAAGAATATAAATTAAATAATTTTGAAATTCATTGGCTAGTTTTTTCTCAATAAATTTTTAAAGTTTCGCTCTGACGTCATCATCGGCGGCCAATTGACCTCTGCGGTATGTTTAAATTTCCTTTCAATCTTATTATAATGGCTGGTTCGTCAAATGCAAGTTCTCATTATGTGAAAACTGATACGAAAAGCTTACCAAAAGTTCGAAACGTAATATTGGTCGAATTTATTGCTAATTTAACGCCATTGAAGGTCAAACTAAGGTTAAACATATTTGTTCAAAAATGTAAGTAACTAATGGGTATTTTTTTCGTTTGTATACAGAAAAACGATCACTGACCTTATTCCTCGAAATGTTTTTGTAATGAGCAAAATTAAAAAAAAATGGACAATCCCCATTGCTATTTTAAAATAAAATGAATCATAATTTATTATGTTTCATAATATGATACTCCAAAGCGATCATTTTAGCCCCGCTGTTGCGTTCATTTTTTGGTTAAGCTACAGTTAATGGGGTTGGGAGTATAAAAAAATGAATAATTATCCGTAAAAATCGTTAGGAAAAATATTAATTGTTACACTATGAGCCATAGTTACGATTTTTATTCCGTGGTTACAATTATTTTCACGAAAAAAATTCGATATAAGTTTGAGCGGTTATGGTTTTTGTTAAATATGGCGTCTTTAACCAAAGATTTGATATTTTGCGTTGTAGTTATAGTCAAAGTTATTGTTAAAGTTGCAGTTATAGTAAGTTGGTGCAACCCACCCTTAGTCTATGTATATTATAACAGTATCCTACATTTTCGGTAACCATTAGAGATATAGACATTAGAACGCGACTCTCTACCGCAAATATTATACAAAATATGCAACATTACATTCGTGCGCGAGTAACAGAAACAAGCGATGACTGATGAGTCAATTTACGTATTTCCACATGTAACGTGGCGGTAAAGTATCAACCGTCACTTAACAATACTAAAATCTACTGAAAAAAAGACGGTTGGAGAGTAGTGTTTTGTGTCGAACTCGAACTCGACTCGAACCCGAAGTCCGAACTCGACTCCAACTCGACTCCAACTCGACTCGAACTCGGTTTTCTGTAAAGTCGGTTTACTGACGATAGTTGAACGTGACAACGTCATAGCCTTAAATGGAACGCCTCAGAGCGAGGTAACGCCGCATATTGCGTCATGTTTTTTCGTGCGCGCAGCCCATATCGAATTATAAGACGTTGTCACGTCAAAAAGTTACTAAATACGATATATTTCTGCAATGTTTCACGCTGAGGCAGCACCGACATCGACAGTAAAAAAAAGTTTTGTTCGACGATTGACAATGTTTCTGTCGATATTCTGCAAATATTCTGATATGTCGTGTGCAACATGTTGGATCCAATGATTTACTATATTAAGTGCTAGTAGCGCCCCTGCTCCGACCTTTGCTTAATA